>OV281292.1:10000000-12564166 GCA_923062465.1 Acleris sparsana
CGGTCGTATTGAAAAAGAAAATGCTATATAAAAAATGAGTGTCATTCGAAGACCCATTTTATTAAACTAAAGGATATGAAATTTAATGCATTTTATTCTTTTAGATATCATGTTTCGTACTTAGTAACATTTACTGCTTACGACCTATACAATCGATATCCAAAAATAAACAAATAATGTAAGTTTCATTTTTCAATATGACCTGGTTCGATTCTCGAACTGAGTACAAGGTTTTTTTTTAAATCCATGTATGCAGTTTTTCTTGTCACTAAAATCTATGACATGGTTCCTAAGAACAGATCTTTGTATCACTTATAGTTACAGACTTCCCCATACTTAGGTACTGATCTAAATGTGCCACCCTGTATACATAATTAAAACGAATTAAAGATGGAAACTTTTAAACTTCTTTTATTCAAATCTTCGTTTCAAAGTTGCTACGTTTTGTCATTGAGCTAAACAGGATCATGTGTCATGACATGTATGCCAGAGGTTACGTATAGTATTTGAGGAGTTTCAAAAAAATAGCACACCTTTTACAAATTCTTCAGGTTTGTGAAAAAATCTGCACGGGGGTTGGGATCTTGGGATCATCATTCTAAGTAAGAAAAATAGATTGATGATCGTAACTCACGTGCAGATTTGAAAAAAGCGGCCAAGCGCGAGTCGGACTCGCGCACGTAGGGTTCCGTACCACTATACATCTAAATAAATGTTTTTCTTTATTGTTTATTATATTGGAGTTGATTGAATGAAAGGTAAAATGCGGTTTACGATTTATAACGTATTAAAAAAAAACTAATTATTAGATCTCGTTCAAACCAATTTTCGGTCGAAGTTTGCATAGTAATGTAAATCATATATTATTTTTACACACACACATTTTTCCACTTTGGAAGCGTCTCTCGCGCAAACTATTCAGTTTAGAAAATATATATATTAGAAACCTCAATATAATTTTTGAAGACTTATCCATAGATACCCCACACGTATGGGTTTGATGAAAAAATAATAATTGAGTTTCAGTTCTAAGTATGGGGAACCCCAAAAATTTACTGTTTTTTTTCTATTTTTGTATGAAAATCTTAATGCGGTTCACCGAATACATCTATTTACAAAGTTTCCATAGTATAGCTCTTATAGTTACGGAATAAAGTGGCTGTGACATACGGACGGACAGACGGACGGACAGACATGACGAATCTATAAGGGTTCCGTTTTTTGCCATTTGGCTACGGAACCCTAAAAATTGTAAAAGGTGTGCTATTTTTATGAAACACCCCATAATTTTTTTATTAACAATTAAAAGTATGTGATAATTACAAGTAAAAACTGTGCAATATGTAATAAAAAAGTTACAATTTACGCCTATCATTTTTTATTGTAAATTGGTACCTACAGTAACATAATATCCTATTAGTAAGCCACCCGATCCCTCATGATGACAATCTTAAAATTCTATAAAGTAAACGCCATTACTGTGTTTAGTAAAGAATTTTAATTTTGAAATGGCCTCCTAACACTTCTAAAAACAAGGTAAGTACTATTACTTCATTATTTAAATTTCAACTTGTGTAAGGGATATGCTTATACGCAACTTAAAAAGAAAGTAAATGTACTTTACTGTGTTTTTGATATGACACATTTATTTTTAACAAAATAATTTACTACCGAAAAACAATTTTTGTTAATTTAAAAGATAATTAAAAACAATTTGTCATAAAATTATTACACAGTAGGTAGAGCAAATTATTTTACACATAATTAAATGTTAAAGCTGATGAAACAATGAAAAATACGTTTTAAATAAAGAATGTTTCGTTTTTTCGCTCTCCTGTAAAATTTACTCGACTGTAATTACTTTCTTTTACCGTAGAGCAGCCGAAATGATTATAGTTAAATACAGCTTAATCACAATCAACATACGGATCACGGCGAGATCTTTTTTTTTTCACCACTTATAACTAAAAAATGGCAAATTGAGACAATTTTCTTTCATTAATATTAGTGCCATTATTGTGTTTATGAAAATTCAATCATAAGTTTTATTACAATATAAAAACAGTTTTTTAAAATGATGTTGTTACTCAATGATTTTTGCCACTGTTCTTCTAGAACAAAAAGTTTAATTTATTTTTAGGTATGAATTAGGTATTTATTTTTCCACGCGTCAATAGATTACTTAACTCATTGTTACATGATTAAATGATTGACGAAAAGATACTTTGAGTTTTGGTTGACATACAATACCTATAATTATTTAGCTAAGCTAAATGGTTTAATTATTAAAGATACCCGTAAATGTCCGTGCGACACTCAAAGTCTACGTTTACCAGGCTTTTAAATTGCCACCCTTGGCACTGTAGGCGGCACTATTATTGGATTACCGACTCAGTAGTACCGACCAAGCACTCTCTTAACGTAAAATATCTTATCTTCTGTCACTTCTGTCTTGAACCGTCCCCGGTTTCACGTTTTCCACGTGACGAAGGTTCGAGCCTCACTTGCGCTAATAATTATCCCTCTATCTCTCGTTTTTAGATAACCAGAGGGCTCGAAGAAGAATTGAAATATTATACGATAAGGAATATAACCGCTACATTATCCAAGAATTAATAGAAAACATTACGTTTACAAGTAAAATATTCCTATTGAGTTCAAATAGCGAATTAAAAGAGTGTTACAGCCACGTTATTAAGAATAAAGAGGTACAGTCAAGTTCATATATATGTGTACACTTAAGAACCTTGTCTATTTAATGTCATGTTTAAACATTCTACAAAATTGTATACACATTTATGAACTATACTGTGCTACAACTACCTATTACAGGTAATATTGAAGTTTACCTTGCCTTAAGTATAGGTTATTATGGTTATTATAATTATCTAAAACGGTACGGTAGTACGGTTAATGGATTTATACACTCGGCAATTCTTGACATTTATCGGGAAAGATCGGAAGTCTAAATGACACGAGACACATTGCTGCATATTCATAAGTTCACTTGCAAAACTGACATATTTTACAGTAGACCTATGAATAACACAGAGTGGCTTGATTTGATTATTACATCGCATTACCAAAAACACAAATATTAAAGTAGTAAGTGTAAATTACATATAATTTCATTCGAAGCAAATTCGTTTGATTTTGAAATCTAACCCGTCACATAATTATATCATAAAAAGTTGATCATAGTCTATTTTAATAATTAGAATATTAATGAAGTTTCTATACTTAGGTTGATGTTTTATTATTAACTGATGATGTTACCCATGAGTCTGAACGCGCAGAAAAATAAAACATAGGCTATGTTTATCAGGGATAATGTAGGCTCGTAACGACGGTTTCTTTTTCGAATCGGTCCAAAAGTTTCGGAGCCTATTCAATGCAAACAAAACAACAATCAAATCTTTCCTGTTTATAATATTACCTAGTGTTGATTATACTCAAAAGGTTTGAATATTTTATGTGAATAAATTCTAGGATTTTATATACTCTATGTAAAAACACGAAACTTTACGTTTAAAACCGAGATGTCCTGGAGTGTCAACGTAGCTACTGTACAACACTCATGAAATTTAAACTTTAACTATTTTACATCAACTTAACTATGAAAAACTAATCCACACACAGACTGTTAAATAAAAAATAAAATAAAATAAGTAGCTAATGTTTAATAATTTTTTTTTAAATCCTTCGAATATGGTACACTGATAATTTCATTAAATTTTAATATTCAAATGTATTCAGCAATTTTAAGTCAAACATCCTATCCACGGTAGAGTGAAATTTATACGAACTTTTAAATATTTCAATGGTTTACCGTCATCAGAATTTCAGCCGCTTCAACATGCCAAAAACATGTATACTTCTCTGTATGTATGACGCAAAACGCACATAGCCAACATCTACCAAAACCTCGCCGGATATCAACAAAAAAATAAAAAGTACATTTAAACCGCCCTCAACTCATTTCCATGACCCGTCCTGCCAAAACCAGCCCTCAAACAGACCCCAAAACAATTCTAAACCCATAACCACTTAATTTTACATAACCTCTCATGAAAATTCAAAATCGCGCAGGTACAAAATTAGTCCCGTCAAAAAAATGACCGTTTACCCTGGGGTTTCATTTGGGATTCTATAAAATGGGTCATGACGAGCCATTTTAGATGTCTACGTGTTATCAATGGCGATGCTTAAGTGCGTACTTCCGAGGTAGAACGATCGCTATCTAAGGAGGTAATCATAAATATAAAAACTCTAGTGCCTATAACGCGGCGGTTTATGTATCCCTAGAATAAACTTGGATACAATTTACTAGGCAATGTTGCGTGATCGCTATTCTTTGTAAATTTTAGGGTGTTTCTGTTAACAGCTTTTGTTGTATTTTTTTGAGAAATAACTTCCCTTCCTACCTTCAGTAGGTTTATTTTATGATGTTTTACAAACATTATTAAAGCTGTTTTCTGTGGTTATCTTGTACTGAAACCGAACATTAAATTTTTATCCTATCCTATGCTATCAACCTGGGTGAACCGACATCAGCGCATGGGCATCTTCTCTTTTGCGTTAAGCGGGTCTGTCCAGCGCGGTTCTGTCTTTCCGCTTAGACAAGGGTCTTGCCCATTACCGCTTCAAGCTTGTGACTCGCCGAAGAAGCAATGTTTGAGTTATTGAGTTCCAGTGTGAGGATAAATCTACCGGTCAACTTATTTCACGTTAGTCCTCAGAGTTCGCTACGTATTTGCAGTAACAAGATTGCAGACTTGAGATTTCAAATATACAGGGTGTCCCAGAAACCGACGTCAATCCGCCCAGGGCTAATAGAGCAGCTGAAAAGCTATCCATTTAAGCCCATTTATGTCGATTTTAGCTATTATTACTTTTATGGTTTATTTCATAAGTTTTTCAGTGGTATCTTACATAATCAGAATCATTACTGATCAGCGAAGTTTCTAAATCATTTGCCCTTATTTTTCAGTATTTTTTTAGTAAGTATTACATAAATTTCCCCATACTAGGTGTCCCAGTATGAGCTTTTAACTTTGTATGGAAAAAAACTACTATATGTGATTACTTTGAAAATAAACGGAAAAATAGGTTTCAAAACTTTGCTGATTAGTAATGATTCGAATTATGCAAAACTTATGAAATAAACCTTGAAATTAATAATTTTTCGTGACTTTTCCATAAGGGAAAGTTATATAAATTCATATTAAATGATCAATATCTCCGAAACTAATAAAAATCGCTAAACACACGTTGGGGTTAAATCGATAGCTTTTTAGCTGCTCGATCAGCCCTACCTGGTTTGACGTTGGTTCTGGGACACCCAGGATATGGGTCTAAAGTTCTTTTTACCTCTAGGGGACCTGTGACCTCGTTTTCCTTCTCCTTGCCACCCAAAAATGTTTAAATCATGCGTGGTATTTTCTCAGCAGTGGTTTAATCGTTTATCTTCATGAAATCGCATCAAAAGCTCAAAATTCAAAACAAATCAATTGACAATTCATGTTAATTATCAAAAGCCGCACACGTTAAACTTCATACATTCCAGTAATGGTGGGAGTTGCGTCGTTACGGCAACCAATTATCACTAATAGCTGCGAATCTACCCGCTATGAGCCAAATATTAGGAAAGGATACTTATATGAATTAATTTTAGCGATGGATCAAAGGAATATTAATTAATAGTTCCATAAGGTATCTTTATCATGTGGGTTATTAATTATACATTATTATTAATACATATCCCAAAACAGTTTTCAATACCTAATATTTTTTAAACAGAAAAGTATTATTTTAATTGAGTAGCCTTTTATCCCGAACCTAAGTATAATATCTACGTGATTAAGAGAAAGCAATAAAATACACTACGTTATTTACTTACATATGAGTTATAATTAACTTCATGGCTATAATCAAACCGGGCTCAAATCAAAAGGGGCTATTAACGCACTCGACATCGCAATCGTTTTCATTTTGAAAAACGAAGGCTTGTCTGCATACAAAATGAAAACAATTGTTTCACTTTGAAGCCGATTGTGATTGCCAGTGCGTTAAGCAATAGCCCCTCTGGTTACATTGAATAATTAGACAACACAAATAAGACTTACAATGGATTTCGCAAAAGATTTTACCACAGTAACTTTATATAGATACCTACGGAGAGTAATAAAATCAAAGGCAAAATCTAAATCTTTATTATTACATTTTAGTATGGCTTTATTTCTCTTTGATACTGTAGTTCATTATTTTGATCACCTCTTTGACTTTTCAAATGATAACAAAATGAGTAAGTTTTAATTAATGTTTAACGTTAAACGTTTGATGTTTCCAGAGTATTTAAAGTTGTCCGATTTAAGTATTTTTTTTTTTTTTTTTTTTTTTTTTTTTTTTTTTTTTTTTTTTTATAAGCCTCATTTATTCCTCAATAGTGTAGCAATGTTTCTTAATACTAAAATTACATTACATTCTCATTTGTTAAATTAATATTTCAGAAAATATTAGTTTTATAATACAAATTGAATTAATTATTTGAATTATTTTTACAATTTTAAATTTAGTTTGATCGATTTTGTATATGAAAATTACACATTATTTTTTTTTTTTTTAAATTTGATAGCATACATTTAGAATTGATTCAATTATTTGAATTTTTATACTAATGATTAGTTACAATTATTTTTATTAAGGACCTCTCTACCGAGTAAAGGCCTCCTCCATTTTTCTCCACAAGTCTCTGTCTGCCGCCTTTTCTTTCCAGTTATTTCCCGCTGTTTTCAATATCTCGTCAAGCCATCTCTCCATTGGTCTGCCTCTGTTTCTCTTGCCTAGTGGTCCTTTCCAACTGGTTATCTTTTTTGACCATTTATCATCGTTCATACGTGCGACGTGGCCAGCCCATTCCCATTTTAATTTTTTGCAGTGTTGTAAAGCGTCTATAACTTTTGTTGTGTTTCTTATATCTGTACTTGTCCTTTTATGTTTTAATTTAAGTTTCAAGACGCTTCGTTCCATGGCTCTTTGGGTTGTTAAGATCTTATTTTTGGTCTGATTGTTAAATATCCATGTTTGTGATGCATAAGAGAGAGATGGCAGGACATAAGAGTCAAGGACTTTTTTCTTCAATTTCATCGGCATATTTGATTTAAGAACTTCCTTTAAGCTCCAAAATTTGTTCCAAGCCATATTTATTCGTCTAGTTAATTCGTCCCGGTGCCTAGTTTTCCTGAAGGATAGTTTTTTACCTAGATATATGTACTCATCGACATATTCTAGTGGAGCGTTGGCGACATTTATGGGGATTCTTTTATGGTTCGTCATAATTTTTGTTTTTGTCGTGTTTAATTCTAAACCAATGTCATAGCTATTCGCATGTATTTCCTGTACCATGGTTTCTAAGTCTGTTGCCCTTTCTGCTAAGAGTATAATATCGTCAGCAAATCTGAGGTTATTTAGAAAAAATCCGTTTATATAAATACCTTTGTTTTTCCAATTGAGAGTCTTCATGATGTTTTGGAGTACGGTTATAAAAATTCTGGGTGATAAAGGGTCGCCTTGCCGGACTCCTCTATGTATATTTATTTCCGGGCCTGTTTTGTCCAATATTATTCTGCTTTTACTATTTTTGTATATATTTTTTATGAGTTCTATAGCTTCTGATGGTACTTCGCATGCTTGCAAAGCTCTCCATATGCTATCGTGGGAAATAGAGTCGAATGCCTTGGCATAATCTATAAACGCGAGGTAGAGCGAGCGATTCATTTCTTCATACTTTTCTATCACTAGTTCTATAGAGTGAATGTGATCCATAGTCGAGTAGTTCTTTCTGAAACCCGCTTGCTCTACTGGTTGGTGTTTCTCGGTATAGTCAGCTAGACGCTTTTCCACGCCTGAGGCAAACAGTTTGTAGAGATTCGGTTGTAGGCTAATCGGTCTATAATTCCCGATGTCAGATGGATTTCCTTTTTTATAGAGAAGAATGATGTCTGATTTCGCCCATTCCTCGGGGATTTCTCTGTCGTCTAATATTTTGTTAAATAGTGTGGTTAGGAGCGGTGTTAAGACAGGCTCACCAGCTATAATTGCTTCATTCGGTATACCGTCCGGTCCGGTGCTTTTTTCCTTTTTTAATGATTTTATTTTTGTAGAGATTTCTTGAAGTGAAAATCTTTGTAGGGTGGTACTGTCCTGTTTTTCTAATACTGGTTGTATCGTTGAGCGGGGAGCTGTCTTGATTGAGTATAGTTCTTTATAAAACTCAGTGGCTATTTTTATTATTCCTGACCTAGAAAAATTATGACATTGAATAATTAGACAACACAAATAAGACTTACAATGGATTTCGCAAAAGATTTTACCACAGTAACTTTATATAGATACCTACGGAGAGTAATAAAATCAAAGGCAAAATCTAAATCTTTATTATTACATTTTAGTATGGCTTTATTTCTCTTTGATACTGTAGTTCATTATTTTGATCACCTCTTTGACTTTTCAAATGATAACAAAATGAGTAAGTTTTAATTAATGTTTAACGTTAAACGTTTGATGTTTCCAGAGTATTTAAAGTTGTCCGATTTAAGTATATTAATAAGTAAATCACTTTGACCCTTATTGCTTTTTTTTTTAGTTCGTTTAGAAAATAAACAGTCACATAAAAACAAGATATAAAACCATAAAAACATAAAAAGACCCATACTTCCATTTATATGTAAGAAACAAATTTTGTTTTAAACAGGTTAAGAAAACCTAAGTTGCTTAAACTACTTAACTTTAGTATAGCTTAGTATAGCTACTAATATGTATTTCAAGAACGACTAAAGATTCAATAATAACGAAAACATATCAAAATCTATAAAATTTATATTATAATCACTAAAAAAGACATTTTTAACAAAATTTGACCTACAGAAGCAGACAGAAGCTTATATGGAAAGTTAAGGGGTGGCGTATAGGGACACGATGGGGATACTTTTTGAAGAAGAGTGGGTGAATCAATATAGTTATTTACTAATTTGTTCAGAAACATTTGTTTAAAATAAACGCGGCGTTTTGTATCACTGACTAGAGAGTAAAAACCTTGGTGTTTATTCAGATTTTTTTCTTTTCGCATTTTGTGTACAGCATGTTGAGGGACCCAAACAACCGTAAATTGTCAATATATAAATTATCTGTACAATGATACAACCTATAAAATACATATAGATGGCTTTACAGTAAGAAAGATAGATATTTTGTGGAATACAACCGAGAGTCTAAGTTTGTGGAGCCCAAAGCCATGAGCTGACTCTGATGATTCGTGTGTGGAATAATTGCACCGCCAGTGTTACACACAACATCTTTGACAACATTTTCCTTAAAATAAATAAATATACCACTTTCCACCTTTAGTTTTTTAACAAATGACACGTGATATCTTAATAGTAATAAAAAAAAATGTACCGATGGCAGACTTTGCCTATACGTACGAGTAAAGTATGTTGAAAATATAGTTTAAATTAAAAATATTTAATAAAGATAAATGACAAATAAAAGTGCATCATTGATTTAAAACAGTAGTTTACAGCTTAAAACAATAGCATGAGTATAAATACCCAATTACGTGCACCAATTTAATATTGAATACGGTAGGATTGGTTTGAAATGGATTTATTAAGTTTGCATGAGTAATTATTGATTAAAAGCCTAATTAACTGGCAACTACGTAGTTCCAATATCGGAGTAAAATATATTTTACTTACTGTTCTATTCTGCAGATTCTTGACTCGGCACAGGAGTCTTACAGGGTGTCCCACAAGTCCAGTTATGTTCCGTGGTGTGCTTGGATCAAAATATGGGGCGTCTGTAGAACCCTGCCATTCCTGAAGAAATTCTGCCCGGAACCGTCTCGAGGAGATGTCTACCGTCGTACCATCGGTTGGTGCATCTGTACCGGATCCCGCTGATGAATAAAATAATATTAGTAACTAGCACAGCTTAATGTTTATTAACGTTAACGTAGCGTTATAAATATGCTTTATAGGTATGGTGCGGTGATTGGAATCATCGCCCCCGTATCGGAATAAAAAAATCTTAGCTCGTTTATATTGACGTTGGCTTCCGTATCGTCATCAAGTAGTAACACTAAAGTACCTCTACTTGAAATAATTTATAAAAATTGGGCAGGAGCATGTCGGACCATGCTCAGTGTAGGGTTTCAACGCCGTCACTAAAAACCCAAAAAAAATACATCTTGAAATACAAGAAGTATGAATGAGTTTTCTAAAATAGTTTAATGCTGTCTTAGATGATTGTTAGAAGGTTTAAACTGTTTAGTCGCCTGCATCTTACATGGTAAAAAAAATCTATCAAAAATAACATTTTTGAGACATGCTTTTGAAGACTACTGTCCATTTTTTGCAAAGACCAAGAAAATGAGTAACATCACGACTGGTCTTCGTTAAGTATAGCGGAGATCCTGTCACCACGTTCCGACTCTATCATCAGATCAGCTTTCTGATAATTGCATTTTTAGGGTTTCCATTATGTTGTCCAAATTTCAGCTCATTCCAGAACTATTTCAAAATAAACTTGCATATTTTGAAGCGGTTAACGTACAAGTACGTACATACGAATAGTGCTTGTTAAATATAAGCTTATAACAATTGGTTGTTCTCATATGATGGTTGGTATCGATGGTTGGTGTTACATTAAGTACTAAAGAAAATAATCACATTTTGATATCACAATTATTTAAATTATTATTAAAGAACGTTGTATTTTAATCCGTTATTTGATATAAGGAAGTATGAAATAGCCGAATTTTAGTCTCACATTCGCAAAGTTAAAAATGGCTCAGCATCTCGTAATGACTCAGAACTAAAACCGCGCCGTCCCTTTTAAAAATTAATGGCTCTCTTTGAATGAGCCTTTGACGACACAAAAGACACGCGAGCTACTCCGCCAGTCTACATCGCATCTTATGATACAGGCTGCTTCACCCCACTCATTCAGCGTCGGCGGACTGGGGACGAATAAATATATACATAACAAGAGCGACACAAAGAATACCACATTTATGATTTACGAGAACGAACATCATTCCGTTGAGGCGAATTGTTAACGTACATTTATTTGGCAACAGAGCAAGAAAGAACGCCTTTATTGCCCGGGTTAACAGTTAATAATGTACTTCTACGTTTAGGATTTTCTTTCGTTTTCATGTTACAAATATTTTGCCTTTTGATGTTGTGCGTTTGTAGCTTTAGATTGGGTATTCGATTCAATATAGGTTATAAACGATAGCTAGACATATTACTTTATTTATTATTGCAAATTTATTATAATGTGAAGCTCTCATTTCTTTATGATACAAGTACAAAAAAGCAAGCTTTAGAAATCTGACTGCATGTTTTGATATTGGCGTCTACAATATCTTAAATGCCTATGATATGCATAGGTAATTTTGAATTCGCGTATTTTTTTTCAGGGTTCCAAAGTTAAATAACGAAGGGGATATTTTTCTTAGGTTACAATATCGTGGGATATATGGTTAGGTAGCTAATAAAAAAACATAAGTAGTATGACATTATCAGTTTTAAGATTTAGGGGACCGTCGTTAAGAATATATTAGCCTCTAAAAGTGCAATTTTCGCTAAGGTTACATATTTCCAATGTTGAGGGCTACAGCAATAACAAAAACCAACGATCTGAAAAATATCTAAAAAATATCTGAAAAATATCTAAAAAATATCTGAAAAATATCTAAAAAATATCTGAAAAATATCTAGAAATATCTGAAAAATATCTGAAAAATATCTGAAAAATATCTAAAAAAAATAAAAGAAAAACTATCACAACTATGTAGACTTGACTTGTTCTCGAGATACAGACGACTAAAGTGTTTAATCACGACCAAATAACTTTTATTATAAAATTTGTTCAAACTGGTTTTTTGAGATGGTACTAACAGAGTCGGAACCCTACACTGAGCACGGTCTGACACGTACTTGCCCGGTTTTTTAATTATTGTACCCAGTGACACTCTCGTCGCTAAGATGAATCTAACGACACATAGTTTGTCGAAATTGAGCCAGTCGTTCAGCTTCCTAATAAAGAACCGTACACACCTACATACAGGACAAAAACATTACCCTACTTCTTTCGTAGTCGGCTAAAACGTTAGTTCTACTTTTTCTAAAAAGGTTAAAAGTAAGAAGAAAATACCCATTAGATACACCATCATAATATCTGTTGACTGTCAATAATATATATTTAAAAGCATGGTTCTATCTGCAGTTTAAACCTTTAATGGACTTTCTAGTCATGTTCGTTTACTTTTATCATGTTTTGTAAGCTGTTTCACCTCCAATAAATTACAAACCCCACTTAGTAATATTATAAATGCGAAAGTTTGTAACGGATAGACAGATCTTAACAGAACAGCTAGACAAAAGGTTAATTTTCATAATAATAATTCCTACACCAACTATTAAACTACCCGTTAAACTAACAAAAACAGACAGATAACCATTATTGGGAGTATCGGATAAAATGGTCCGTTTACTGTGGCTCTAATGAAAACAGATACAAGACTATTTAGCTTTTAATAATAAAGCGTAAACGTCATTTACAGAGCACTCTAAACTTATACCTTTTTCTCCTAATTCCGGGAGACTTGTATCATTTTTCACTAGAGCCAGAGAACTTATGTTATTATATTAGTAAGTAGTTAGAATTACATAACTTGTGGTGAACAAAGCATTCTAAGTTTGAACGTTAACGGCTCTAATTCACCGGATAGTGTTCCAACGCTGTCTTACAAGTTGATGATCCATTTTCCGTTAACCGATTAGGTTAAAACTTATCTTGAACGGTACGAACATGATAGGTCGACGTTAGACGATGTTACATCCCTGACGAGAATGCTTCCTCGCGATTTTTGCTAATGTTTTGTTTATTTTAACAAAGTTTTTGTGGTCTACTTTAAGATTCTTAACTCATGAGCAAAATATCAACATACGATTGCAATCATGATAATAATCATGGTAGAATTTAATAGTAAAAAAAGTTAAAATTGGTACACTACATAATTCCGAAGAGTCATAAATTCGAATTGATCGAAATCCCGATTTTTTATAATTCCGAATGAAATGTGGAAGACTTTTTTTTATATCGTTTATAAATCAAACCTAGCCTATGTAGTATAGTAATTATATTACATATTATTATTTAAACTAAAATAGCTCTAGCATAACATAGCTTTCGGAAAAACGAAAATTCGGTCAAATTAATATAAATGTTAAGGTTTCCCGTCAAATTACCTATAATTTAAGTTTTAAATGATATCTCGTTCTCTTCTTTAAAATAAAATATGTGTATTGAATTAATTGCATTGTTTTTAAAAGACTGCAGTACCTTATTACCTCTATACCTACTTGATTATTTTAATAGCATTAATAGCCTGAAATGAGTTTCTTTTTTTATTTTAAGCTTAACTTGTTTGAAACAACTTAGCTATTTTAGAGAGTTTTACGAACTAAATCAGATTAATATAATAAATCATGTTGTAAGTCATGTTCATCATAGGTAATCAATCATCAGTAATTTCACTAGCACTTACACTCAGTAAGCATAACTGTTTTTTTCTATTAAAAAAAACAGTTTTTAGTGGCGGTAAGACCTTGTGCAGGATCCGTCTGGATCGCTTCCACAATCTTATCACCTTCCGCCGAACAGAAGTGTTCCAGAGTGGGGATAAGATAACCAGAGAAATTAATAACACCGGCATTCCATCTTAGTACTCAGTGCTTAGACTTGAGAATGCAAATATCTACGGGTGTCAGAAACCACATAAAATCATTCTGTATACACGCGCTTTGCTCCTCTTTGAGATAAAAATAATCGCAACTCATATTCAAACTCACGCAAATACCGTGACGCACTTGTGTGGGTCAATTTAAACCGCGCGGCGCCCCACGCAATAAAAAGAGAGAGAGGTGTTCTGTGGCATCGAAGCTAGCAAACGAATGGATGGATTCAGTCGCAGCTTTTTTTAAAGGAAGTTAGTTTATCGGAATGGTTCTTGGCTGAATTTTATGTAAATCGGTTGAGCCGTTTAGGAGATATTAGCTCTAAAATTAAGGGTACATTTTTATCTTATTTATTAGTTATAATTTAAGACCTTCATTTTATAAACGTTCAATTAAGCTATTTACTTTCCTCGTAACATTCTGTCCAAATTAAAATATCACAATGACATAAATACAATATAACCATATTTTAAGCACACTGTAGCTATTGCACGTTTATGAATAAGACGGTAAATCCTTGCTAGGTTGGCTTTACCACTAACGCCTAGGATTACGTCTCTCAAATGATTTACCTACTCGGCATAAACTGACGCAACACTGTCTCGCATACTAGTCGAACAATCCGGTACAAATTCCATTTGCGATCGGATATCGCCGAACAATCTCACATAAATTGTACTAGCCCCAAACTGAGCTTTAGGCTTGCGCTATGGGTTCAGTCGGCCTTATAAGTGGCTACACACTTTTGTACCTTGTCGCTTTAACGCCTTTTAGAGATAAATGCAGCAGTTCCAACTGGACGTTACAGTGACAAAGCACTAAAGTGTGCAGGTAGGCTAGCCAAGATGCATAACGCTAACGATAAAGGTTTTCGAAAACTGTCAAAATTTATGGATTTGACAATTAAGCGCTTGACGCAACCGCCCAGCAGCTTACGTCAATCTTATACGTTTTCGATAACGATAACTTTCTTGCAATGCATTTTGTCTAGGGCTACTGCTACTTATAGGTCTGATTGTACTAGGCGACGATAATCAGACTTATACTCTAATTCTACTCATCAATATAAAATACACTTAAAATAATAAAATAGACAATATAATATTGAAATTTTGAGAATTCAAACGTCTACAGCTCCCAGATTGCATCCATCAGGTGGTCTGTGTACTTGGTTGACTTTTCCTTGACATACCTATTTTTTTTATATTCGACGTACAGGAATCAAACCTAAGACCGCTACTGCAATACAAAGTCACTACCAACAAAGTTATCCGTGATGTCAATCAAAAGAGTAAACAAAGTTAAACAACATATTTTTATAGCATGCATATTTTTAAGTACGGACTCACAGTACTGTAAAAGACTCAAAGGAATCACAGACAAACAATAGATAAACCCGATGTTATCACTCGAGTCTCTACCCTATTCACGACGGTTCAACACATACCGATAATACTCATAACTCATGATTATTCAGGGTTGCGCCCGCGTCACACATACGTACCGATGAGGAAGAGGAAGCCATGTAGAAGAGATAGCAATAAAACGGGTTTCGTTCCAGTGTAGCCCATTCCGGCGGCGCCCTGAAAAATGGTACTGCTTTAATATTACTTGTTAATGGTTAATCGTTCAAAATTTGAATACAGATCTTTTTGTACAACTGAAATTGTGTAGATATTATCGAGTTCTAATGTCTGTTCACTTATTGAATACTTTGATTTATCGGCATGATTTTAAGTAATTAAGTACATACTAAATAATAAAAATCACAGTCATGAAATTGTTTAAAAAAAAACCCAAAGCACTTAGAAAACCATTGTAAGTCATTTAAATGGGGCCATTGACAAAAAAGCGACTACGCGCCATGACGTTATTAACTTAGTCAAAGAACACTTATAACTGGGTAATAAAATGTTCGTGCACTCTAGGCAATTGTTTATGTGGTAGAGGTGACCTCCAGGCATAATATAAAGAAAGGTTCCCAGCCTAGGGCCACGTGCTTTCGAAGACAGAGGTGGCTGTTTTGGTTTTTCTCAATTTCGTAAAATACACTTCTTAAAAAAAGGAAAGTAAAATACTTTATCAAAAAAATCCCTAACATGGTACATTAATTTAGTTTCCAAGTGCAACACAAAAGGAAATTTATAGAGTAGAAAAGTGACAAAGACTAGCCCGCTATCCCCTGGGCGTTATTTAAAAATGTTAAACATAAAATTTGCGTGTTACCAACATGCATGAGTTCTCTCAAGTGATACTAAGCCTGAAAGGCGTGGCAGGCAAGCATACCGCCACGACAGGGAGTTTACGTAAGATAGTCGTTTTTAGAAATGAAATTCTAGTAGATGTATTTAGTCTACTAGCTCGAGTTCGACATAATTTCCAGGTGAATCAAAGGTGGCCAATTTATTAATGTCCTTCAAACCGAAATATAATTTAAGGACAAAAACGTTTACTTATAGTGCCCAGCCGGTAAGAAGTCAATCCCGACACATTGTACAACCATGAAGTTTAAAATATTGATATCGTTGACAGCAGTGCAATGCTGTTATTTCTATTCCTTCACACGTTAAAATTAAGTTTAGTATTGATTTTCTGCTGACAACATTGTCAATATATTCAGAAAGGACCATGGGCAGAAATGTCCCCCCCCACCAACAGAAACGAAACATGTCTCATTTAATAGATCTCAGCAACATTATGTATTTTTACTATGGAGACGATCACCGCGTATGGTTTTCTTGGAAAACCATAATCGTATCGTATGGAATTTGTTTGAAAATGAACACATTATATGGATGATTTGCCTTATTTGGCCCTTGTTTTCATCCCTTATTTTAGTAGCAAAATCCCATTGATTTTGCTACTAAAATAAGTATTTTGTCTTTTTTGGGTCCTTATAAACATATAGACATGCATCCCGTTACTGTTGGTGCGGGGGGACAGTGCCCATACAAATTTGCCCATTGTCCTTTCATAGTAAAAATCTTGTCATGATAGAATGGTTATCGGCCGGGCACTATCTACGTCAACCCTATTTCACCGGTACCAATAGAGTAATAAACTACAGCCGTCTTTTATTGAAACTAAACAGGAAAGGACGCAGAACATAGAGTGGAATTCCAATTTAGGAAATGAAAGTTAATTTGATTTGTCTTTGGTCCTCACGCAACGATAATGGAAATAAAATGAAACAACTTGACGATGGTGGCTTTGACATAGAACAATACAATTTTATTTATGAGATCGTGTCTTATTGCTACTTTTTATGACCTTACATTGTGGTTTTTGTCATTTTGTGGTTATTTCCATATACTCGTCGTTGTTATATCGATAAATGTGAATTTTTTTTCTGATGTTTTGTCAATCCTTTTCGTTAGTGTACATACGCTAGGCTAAAATTAAAAAGGTATTGTAAAGCCTATAGCGGCAATAAAATTATTAATAGGTAATTCACATTTCAACCGACTATATTTATGTATGTGACTAAAGTAAAAAAATATGGAATATTTGTTGAGAAGAGTGTAAACAAGTATTCCCTTTTCCATATTTCTATATTTAATTTGTCGTAATGACTTTCCTTGTGTTATCTTTAGTAAAGAAACAGTTATATAAGAATTTTATAGAATACGTTACATGTTACATTTTCAGGTTTTCCATTGTTTTTCTTTTCAATTATAGTTCAACATTCGTTTGTAGTTTTAAAAAAGCAGCATACAATTCGCTCAAACGGCGGGACTTTGCATTACATGTGCACAGGGTTTTATTGTTGTGTCGTTTCCTATGTAAACACACGGATCAATTGGTTAGTGCGTACACGTCGTCGCTTACAATGTTAAATGGCTGTTTCACAAACACAAATTAATTGGTGGTCAGTTTTATTTCATTCGATGAAAACACAATAAGTAATAAAAACTTTCAAATGCTTGTTACTTGTTGTTATAAAAAACAAAAAACGATTACATACATACATACGTATCTTCATGCCCTCATACCCAGAAAAGGGTAGGCAGAGACAGAGGACAAGATGGTTACTCTTGTATATTAGTAACAGGTTGCAAGCCCATCGCCTAACAAAACGTAAAAAAAATATATGTAACGATTAACGACATTGTGGCATGCAATAAACGTTTGGGTATCGAGTGCTAAAAAGAATTTGCCAGTAAATAAAGTACCAACAACAATTAATGTTGGCAAAGCCTCCAATAACTCAAAAAACAAAAATCTACTCAAACCGTTTCAGACAGTCAAGTGAGTAGAATATTTTAAATTGGCCTACCTTAAGTTTATTACAGACTACTTTGTGGCATTAATGTACTTTCCAATTAATTTATCTCCTTATCAAAGTTTCACAAAGACAACCTATTGACAAAATAATTTTCGTAATCTCGAATAGCACAGCTACTTAATAGAAACCTTTTTAATGTTTTAAACAATCATTTTTTTCTATAAAACTGTGTGAACCTGTAATTATTGGCTGTGTTTCTACCAGTAAGTTTAATTATGTGATATTAACCAAACTTTGGAACCTACGATAACGTAAGCGTGTTCGATGTATGAAAATTTAATACCAATTAAAGTTTTGATCATTTTTGGTGTTGTGCTTGGCTTTGCTTTACAAAAACTCCTTTTTTTACTAGCTGCCCCGTCCAAATATTTTTTCGGATTTTTTTGCGCTCACTAACGAACACCTTTTTATTTTTATTTATATAAAGTAAATTACTAATCGTAGGTTTAAAAAATTGTAAGATCACATATTAAACTTATTAGATAAATACAGTAAGTTTTATTCTCGTTAGGCCCACTATACTACAAATAGGGAGTTTCTTGTGAGTGCGACTTTGAATCTACCATCAAGGCAATAAAGTTCAATTATGTTTGTTCTATAATGACATTTTCAGTTTTTGAAAATAGGAAACTACACTTTATTGTCATAGCAACACTGTTCAAATTAAATTGCCTTGATTATGTACATTATATTACACACTGGGCCTTACGATGTTATAGTTGTGAATGACACTGATATAATAAACGAGAAAAGGGTTACATAATTACATCATGCCTACCAAAAATGTATTCTTAACTAGAAATTAATCTGGGAACGCTTTAATCCAAACCCAGTTCAGTATGTTCCCAGTTCCATAGCATGTGTAGTTAGGTACAGCTGTGATAAAAAGACATTCCTTTATGTGGGCTGTAAACAAAATTGCCCCGTAATGCCTGTGTCACGAAAGGATATGTACCCTCTGTACTGAAATGGAGACGGATTAGAGAATTCTACAGGAATGAATTTAGAAGATTGTTTTTATTTTATGGGAAGGTTTGTCTTTGATTTTTTTACTTTAGGTATGTTTAAATTGTGAAATATGCATAGCTATTTTTTGTGATTAGTGTTTAACTTTTGATGTTATAAAGATCATTTAAAAAGAAAAAAAAAAAGAAACGTAATTTGACGTAAAATTGATAATAAACAATAATCTGTTTATTCTAATACAAGTATACATCTTTATATGCGTAGAATTCGGTCTCAGAAAATGTATAACTGTTTGGGATTGATTACCGAATAATACGTAACGGTCCTTCTTTAGTACGTACATATCACTAGGATAATATCAAAATCAAGTCTCACAGCTACAAGTATCTCAGTCAATTACGGAAACCCGTTTTTTTTATTACGAAAATCGAAAGCTTCAAAACAGTATATCATTTTAAATTAGATTTATTTTTAGATGAACTCTAAAACTAAGCATACGTTAAGTCCAAGAAATGCGTAAAAGCTGGTTCAAGATTATTGCCGATTTTTCTAATAGCAAGGACGACCTTCCAAGTATGTTTAACGATCTCGATTTCATGTCCGTAGTTAACCGGAGACGTGGGTGTACTACTTCATCTTCATTACTAGATCTAAGTAATTACTGTTTCCACGAGGAAATTATATGACCCGTAGTGCGGTTGGAGTTTGTTAAATTGTTTTTGTGTTTCATTATGCAATACGGATACTAGAACTGAAATTATCAAGCATGATGTACATTTCATTTAATTTGTTCTTGTTAGAAGCAAGAATCAATTAAAGCAATTGGTATACAAGTGTAGTACTTCTACACCGAATAGCAGCTCTATAGTTAAAACGGAAATAGGTTACTGGTATGACATGAGTTAGTAAAAAACAGGAGCATCTGAAGACCAGTCTCAGTCCGAAATGGATGTGCGAGGTAACGAGTCGTAATAAGATTTGCGACGAGTACGTGAGAGGTAGTCACGGAGTCTGCTACGTTGCCGACAAGATTTAAAAGTAAACCGGCTTGAACGTTTGGTCACGTAAGAGGAATGACACCCCAATACGATTGAAACTAGCGCGATACAGCAATACCTGAATATCTGTAAGCTCAAGAGATATGACGTCCAAAATAAAGCGAAGTGGAAGTTAGTAGACCGTCTACAGGTGGGATATTTAGCCAGAATGCTAATATTCTGGGGCTTCTAATATTATTGATCAAGTGGTATATCTTTTTTGTGTTTAATGGTTATGTCAGTGGTTATAAATCAACTGTCACATTAAATATTGTATGCTTGTAACAAGGTTAAGTTTTGTTTGTATTGATTTTTTATACAACTGCATAGACAACTGCTTTTTTGATTATAGTATAAAACCGCCTGTTACGAACCCTCCAGCGTTCAAAGTCAAAGTCTTGAAATGTCAAGTGCTTAAATTATGTCCTCATAGGACAATGTCAAAATCTTGAAACGTACTTGCCGTGTAATGTCAAGGTCTTACAACTTCAAGGTCTAACAACGTTAAAGTCGTACAAAGTCAAGCTTAGAACGTCAAGGTCTTTCAACGTCAAATTTGTAACGTCAAGGTCTTACAACGTCAAGCATACAACTTCATGGTCGCGCATCGTCCAGGTCTTAAAGGTTAAAAAACATTTCGTAAAGTAAATTTTGATGGCGTTTTATCTATACTACTTGGTCCTGGTCATTCTGAGACTTTGACATATTACTACTCTGACATTCTACGACCCAGGGCAACTTGACATTTAAGACTGACTTTAAAAGATGATGGGCTTCTACTACTTGGTGATTCTGAGACTTTGACGTATTACTAGTATGATATTCTAAGATGTTGAAGTTGTACTAACTGGTCATTCTGAGAATTTGAGATATTACTAATGTGAAATTTTTCGATCTAGGCAGCTTGACATTTCAAGACTTTGACTTTAAACGCTAAAGGGGTTAAAAAAGTATTCAATAAATAATACAAATACAGCAAATGAAGATCTTCAAATGTTTTCAGAATTCCGAGTGTTTATTTAAGGTATACAATTATTAGACAGAGCTACAACTCACAACTTCTTCATGAAACTTGTTAAAACTTGAATTTTATTTACGTGGTTTTCGAATGTCGTAAATAAAGCTAGGTAATAATTTTCATTCACGGCCATTAACCTTAATCGTCATTCCAGAAAAAATAGTATGAGTTTAGTTACATATCATCATTATTATACAGCGTAACAAAGTATACTCAAATTCTTAAACATTTTAATGGTTAATGCGTTTCATTACATGTAACGTCAGTGTTTTCATTTCATTTACAGGCTTGCTTACTCAAGACATAAAACTTAATTACCGCTTTAATGGTTTGTCTTCTGAAGAAAACTATCTGGGTAATTTACTGGAGAATACGTTTTGGAGCTCCCTAAGACAAAAAAAAATTCAAATACTTCGTTAAACGGATGTAAATTCCATCTATTTATATACGTACTTAAAACAAAATTCTTTTTCAGGTGATACTTAAACAGGCTTTTAAAACTCTTGAGGTTTATTCCATGAAATAATGGTAAAAATAATTTATCATAGCTGTTATTTCCTGTCCTAAAAATATTCTCCAGAAGAGGTGGAACTCGCAAACCAGTATTTGGCCTTTCTATTCTCTGGTAGTTTACTTAGACCTTTTGTATACAACATGATCGCAATAAACGATTTGATTTGATTTGATTTGATTTAGTTACTTACCCAGTCTTTTTACTGTCTCTAAGTATATTTAACTGGACTTTTACATTTCTTTTTATTTCTTCTCCTAATACTTTAGTTATAACACCACCTTCCTAAATCAAATAAATAAGCAGTGCTCGTGAAAAAAAAAAAAAATCATAAACTTTTGTAAACTGATATCGTCGAAATAACTCGAAATAAACTTCAAATCAGAGTTTTACAAATTTAAAGCAATTCATAAGAGAAAGGTATTGTCTGACCTTCTGAAGTATAATCACTGAACCTTTAGTTCGACGAACAAATATTTAATCTCAACCTTTGGCCAATCACTTTCGGTTAGTTAACTTTGATCAAGAATCTTTGAATATTGAAGAAACAAAATATGAGAAAAAAATAATTGTTTGAGCGCGTTTTTTTTTTGGAAGCTACGTAACACGTAACACTAAGTAGTGTATAAATATAAAAAAATTAAAAGTGGATAGTTTGGAAGATAATAAAAATATAATACCTAAGCGGATAAATTGAATTTAAAACTTTAAGGTAAAATTAAACTACAAATACACAATTTGATTACATTAGTTTTACCTGTGTGTTTTGTGGTGAAATAAGGTGAGAGGAGTCTTTATATATTCACAAATAATACACTATTCAGCAATTCTAGTTTCCAGAGCCCAACGCTTAAGATCAAATCGTAAGCGAAAATCTTACAACAAGGCGAATCAAAACCAGATTGGATAAGAGCTCGATCTGTAAATGTTGGTTCCTTCCTATCTCTCTCCTCCCTATTTCATGAAATAAGTTGGGCTTGCTTTAAATTACTGACGGATATTTGAAGTTATATATTTCACTGATTTTGTAAACGCTCGTTAGAACTTTCTTTCACCAGGTTATCTTTGAAAAGTCAATGTTTATTAAAGCTTTGACCCCTGTTGATCAAGATAAACCACCACTCGAAGAAAACGTTTTATACACACACTATTTACTACCACTATTTAGTACCTATATACATTAACTTTATGAGAGACTAGAAAATAAAAATAACATACATTCGAATCGAGAACCTCCTCCATTTTTAAAGTCAGTTAAAAAAAACTTGGCTTTTGTGTCCAATTGCAAAAAACATCCATTCACTGAAAGGAAAAAATAAAACTAGAGGTATAAATTAAAATGACGTCGGTTTGAAAAAACATTTATACGCCTTCCTTTTAATATTTTTACTAGTGCAACTTCATGACATAAAACTTGAAGTTGAATTTCAACTAATTCAGCATGCAGTGTTTACGGCATAACTTTTTCTCGCCAAGTGTTTTTATAGGGGCAAGGGTAATTGGCTGTGACACACTCGTGCCCCCAGGTGCTTGTGTGCTTGTGCTTTTATATCTTTCCTTTTATTACTGTTTAGATTTACCGACCACCCCACAACTTTGTCCGTGGACGGCAACTTTTGCCGCAGAAGTATTTCTGAATTAAAAACTGCGGGTTTATTGCAAAATATAAATTGCGGTGCAAAAACAATTTCACAGCATTAAATAAAACGTTGAAATGATAATCATTTAAAAAAAAAACATTTCTATCCTATTTTTTTGCCGACTGTACTTCTAACACGATGATAAACTCACTGGATGGACTTTTCAATCCGTTACAAAAGTGTTTAACATTATCGGTTCAATATTCGATTTTTAAAAGGCCCTTCCTAAGTGGGCTCAATTCTTTTTCCTTGACAGTTTATATTTAATCAGTTATAAATTAAGCTAATCTCTCATAAAAAGTGCCAGTGGTTTTTGTTACTCGATGAACAAAATTATCATAGGCACAACAAAAATATAGTGCCGTATTGTTTTATGCCCTGGGTTATTAATGAATTTACCAATTTTACGTGTTGTCTCCCAAATGTTATCAATCCACTTCGCCTGACATTAATTAAATCAAGGCTCAGCGTTACAAGTTTGTCAAATTTTGGCATCCGCCTACATCAATTTTACATCCAGCGTTTCACCTGAAAAATGCGCTGATAGGTTGGGTTAAATTGGGGCTTATTGGGATCAGCATTCTCTTATTTTAAATATCTGTACCTAAATCGATCGATCTAGTCTAACAAGAACACGTTTTTAAATTTAGGTTTGCGGATATTTAAAAGTAAAGAAAACTGATCCGAATTGGCACACATTATTTTAAAGAAAATATTTTGTATCACACTCTTTTCCGACGACCTACCTACTTGTCAAAATTTAACGTACTTGTTGAATTCCCATGTCAATTTGACACCTCACTTATCATACCGAATGCACCGAATGATACAGATGTAGTGCATAATTGTTTTCCTTCGTATTTTCACGGAAACGTACGAACGTGAACGCTACTTCAGTCAACCTCAGTACTTTTTGTACTGTGACCGACTGAAATAGCAAGACACGTTCGTACGTTTCCGTGAAAATACGAAGGAAAGCAATTATGCACTACACCTGTACCTTATTTTTGTTTAAGTACGGTTTTTTTTGGTAGATTATTAAAAATGAAACCCAGCTACATCGATATATCACCCCCGAAACCTCCTGCATACTTTCATGAAACTCGTTGGAGCCGTTTGCGATTATATACAAAAAATACTACTCATTTAAAGTTTAAAGCTATTTGATAGATATTATTCGCAACACTAATGATAATAAAACGGGCTCTTATCGCGGTTTGAAGTAAACGAACACGTAAGAGGTTAGACCGATACGGCTAACTGTCTTTAACTGTCAACCTACCCGCAGACTTCAGTTATCTCGTGATCATTGTACCGTCGGACGAAATTATCGGGAACTCGCTATTTAATTCAAACCGCGGCGAGATCCAGCCCCAACCACGGCCACGGGTATGTTATATTGTAACGATATTATCTTTAAAGTTATATAGTCAGTCTAGTTGTAACACCTCGTAAATAATATTGTTTGATAAAATGAGATTTTGATGCAGAAAGTTTGAAATAGTATTTCCTGTGCTAGCTCGTTAATGTTTCCTGCATTACAATTCATTTTGATGGCAAAAAACAAGCAGAAGTAGTTACAAGAATCTTTGTAACAAGCATTCAACTGGTGCGACCTCGAAAGATCTACGGCACACGTGGTAATTAATATTATCATGGAACAACTTTGTTAAGGTGACTCGTAAGTACTAAAGCAGTTTTTTGTCTCTCCTGAAAAGTTTGACCTTTGCATATTATGAGATATTATATTATCATTATTGTATCTTTTGACATCAGCACTACACACTTATTTCAAGGTTTAAATTAATACTACAGTCAAAGGTGGTTTAAATTCGCTTCCTTCCGTACCTCTAATATAAAAGTGTGTTAATAAAAAAATATTAATATGCTATTATGCCATAATTAGGTGGAGTTGTATGGTAAGTTTATAAAGTCCTATTGGGAAAATCAAATCGCATTAATGTGATCTGGTGTAGTGATAAGAGAACCGGTGAAATAACTAACAAAGTGGCATTCCATCTTAGTCCTCAGGATCGGCAACGCATTTGGAGTTTTAAAATGGAAGTCTTTAGAATACAAATGTCTATGGGTCTCAGATCCCCCTTCCCATTGGGTTCCTTGTACATTCGTTTACCTTCTGGATACCATAAACAAAACGCGACTTTGTTTGTTAGGTAGACATTAATGGTTATTCAAAGTCTTAGTCCCCATGATGTATTGTGATCAAGGTTTTAAATATTTATTTGCACTGGGCAAATGTTTAATTTGGTTTTCGTGACAAACATACAAACATAAGTTTCAATTGTAACGTTGTGAAGTTTTTTTTTCCAGGGATGTGTAAAAACGAAGTTAAAAAAATTCAAGGACATTGGATAATAAGGAGCAACAGAATAGTTTCAGGTCCATTTACTGGTGGGGTGGTAGAAGGATGAAAGACACAGAAGGTTGTGTAACAAGATCGTTGAAAATAAAACTTAATTGAATATTTGGATAGGTGTCACTCACTACTAGGGATTCGGAGTGTTGATACATGGTTTTTTATAAACGTTAAAATAGGGAATGCCATTTTTAAGCAGACTATACGGCTTTTGAAATATATTTTAACAAAACATACGTTAGTATTTAGTACGTAGAAAAAGATTCCATTTCTATTACCGTTCAAAGAAAGATTGTTTCTCACAAATGTTGCAATAGAAAACGTAATAGGTACTGGATCCGTCATTTGCAGAACATCTCTCCGAACCTCTCGTTTGTAGCAAAGTATCGGATGATTGCTCTATTAGGGCTGGATGTGACAATCGACGTTACGGCTTTATTCGAGAGAACAGTGATCCCGTTCCTGGTTCAATCTTCATTATAACAATCAGAAATGAACCTTAGCCGGTTACTTAGAAAGAATTTCATCTCGTAGGCGGCAGTTATGTCATTACTGTTCCAAAGCGACCTTTTATTCAATGAACACCGACGACAATGATACAAGGATGACCGCTCGTTGAACCACTCCATTCAATTGATGATGACATAAGCCATGTTTGTCACTTTCGTGACTGTAAATGACTGTCAAGAAATAATGTAGGTATGTACTCGTGACCTTGTAAAGCTAATAGGTTTTTTTTTGCTCTTGATTGACTCCATCCCTGTAGAACTCGTTTATTGTTATTCCTTCGGCAACTGTCAAATTTTTCAGCACATACGATGTCCTGCATTCTAATCAGAAAAAAATATCTTAGTGTGTACAAAATTAAATCCAAATTAATCACGCCATTGGCAAACAAACGTCCAAACATTCTTACAAACTTTCTCATGCCATGTAATAAATATTAGTAAGATAGCTAGTTATTTCACCAATGCAATACAGGTTTTTACATTACATCATCTGTGTTCGTTTCAGGATGTCTTAAATAATTTATTTTCCTATTCGTTGTCGAGTTATTAATCGGCGAGTTTAAGTTGTTCTGTTAGAGCAGCAGCGTTTACAAGTCAGTGAGTTTCCAGAAATTGGTCTTTTTCTATGTTTACGTAAAAAAAAAACTTCTCTTTAGAGATTTTTATACGATTTTTGTTCATACATAAAAGCTAGGAGTGGAACCTCAACTTTTACAACGAACCTAAGTTTGAATAATAATTTTAATAGAAAAGTTCTTTCCAAGAAGTTCTTGAAGCCAAGTAAACCTTTTTGCCTACTAATGATGCTCTCGGCATTGTACGTTGAATTATTAATGTAATAATTGAACGAGAGCCTTTCGAGAGTTTTACAAATAGATAAATAAACTCAATGAGATAAATCTATATCAAGAACCTTTGTACGATAAGAAGTTTATTTAATTGTGAAATATTTCAATCAAATCTCGGCCTAGCTTTGTTTTGCCAAAATAAGCAAAAAGGGTACATGAAGAGCAAGTCAAAATTTCTAATAAATTATATTACATGTGCAGTACAAGTTACAAAAGTATGTTGCAAGATTGCCAATTTTATGTATCGCTTAAGTGGCTTGTACGTTGCATACATTTTGAATAAATTTATGCCAACGAAAAGAGCTCATTCAATTTTTTTCGGTACATCCCTGATTCCTACCTTCACTGTGTTGGTCCAGTTTAATCTGTTAAACTTGTTTAAAAGAGGTCATTATCTTGCATTTTCTTAACAAATTAATTGTTAAAGCCATTACATTGAAAATTTTGCATTGAAAAGTTTGAATAAACATTATTTAAATAAATCTTAACCTTAACAATTATATTGTTTCATTAATGGTCTCACACTACATTTCACACGAAACTTTGGTCATTTCGTATTTACATTACAATTGGACCAGAACCATTTATAGTTCGATAAATCAATTCATAGCCAATCAGAGGCCTGTGTAAACATTTCGACCAATCAGAGGATAGTTCGGTCGTTTTAGGAAATGTTGGATTGCTTTACTAAATTGGGGATTGGTGGATTTACATAAACATGGTCCTGAGGTAGGTTTATCTGTGTTAACAAATCATTTCGAATCTAAGATTATTGTATTGAGATCATCTTCCAAGTCTCTTGATCCCTTATGAATAGGTAAGTAAGATCTTATAAGCGGGGTTTCCTTTCATACTTATCATTAGTAACATGTGAAATATTTTATTCTGCATTTTTTGTTTTGTTACACTTAGATTTAGGTACTTAATTTTTTTGGAACTTGACTAGAAAACCTAACTTATAACCCTACTTTACTTATAAGTTTTCACACAGTAATACTCAGTCTATTACAGTTTGATTACTTTAAGTTAGGAACTCTCTCCATGTTATAATCTCTCCATGTTAGTCGGCAAATCTCGTTTCTTACATAGAGTACATTAAGTTTAAAATAATGTACCTAATATAATCAAATGAAATAAAAATAAAATTTCTTTCTTTTATTAAATTTCACGTTTTGATTAAATAAAATAATAATATAACCGTAATCGTAGTATACCTACTTACTATTTATAATAAAATGTTAATGAGAGCGTAGTTGGTAGTTCGTGTAATTTTCACTTCCAATCTGCGGCCCACCATTGCTGCCGGGTGCGAGCGATTTTGTACCCCAACCGACGCGACGCGACCCCTCTAAAATACATCGCGGAGCGCAGCTCGAGCGAGCGCCGCGCGGCGAGGCGCTCCCGCCATTTTGCCGTACCCGCGCGATCTGGCCTAAGAACATAGAAACAGGTGAGAGGTCGCCCATCCCTATTAAAATTGTCGGATCTACAAATTAGCAGTTTTATAGGAGAGCGATGCAAAGTATTTTTTGCTTATATCTTTTTACCTATATTGATCAGGTTTATAAAATTTTGCAGCATTGCTGTACAAGTTAATTGTGTTCAAGACAATATTAAGAATTACCAGTATTTCATTTGTAAATGTGCGAAAATTCAGTTGTGACCTCTTTAACAGAGAAAGGTTAATACGTATTTGTCATAACTACCACATTAGACATTGTTATTTGTATGAATAGAGTGAATACTTGTCGCAAGTGCCACTTCCATCGTTCCTACTTGTATGAATTCACCGACACGTCCATGTCAATTTGTCGCAAGTCCCAGTAACGACATTGTTCAATGCATATTTTAAATAAATGAGTGTCGTATGGTAATTTTTAGTGTAAATAAAATACCAAAAGTTCATTTTTTTATTTTTATTAATATCAAACATAAATCAACTTATCAAAAATTAAATATCTTTGTCTTAGTTATTATAATAGTTTCTTAAAAACGAGATCTGAGATCGAATTATGAACTTAAAACTAAAGCTTAAGCTTTGAAAACAAACTATAAAAATCAACTTTGTAACTCAATTAGTATCTTATTATCACTTTTTAGTGACTATATAAGCAATGGCTCCTGGGGAATCATTACGTCACAGCACCAATAATGTATCTTTAGGTACATACACCAAAAACTATCACCATGTAATTACCTCTAATATCAACTCTGACCTTAAATTATTTAATATAGTAACTACAAAAATGGCACTAAAGTAATCATCACAGCTTTATAGCTTCATAGAAAAATATTTTAATTAAAAAAAAAGTTTAATTGCATTCAGCTTATTCTTCATCAGATGTTATTTCTGCTGCATTTTCAGATTTTAAGTTTTCATAAAATCCGTGATATTTATTGGGAATTATACCACTTTTACACAAATCAAGTAAATCTTTAAGTTTAAGTTTATTTATTGGAAGTTCCCTTTCATATGCCTGCTCTATTTGAAATTCGCGAGACACTCTATTTTGGTTTCGGGTACCACATCGCAAGACAACGATAGTTTTTGGATCCTCATCAAAATTATATTTATATTCGATCCTATCGAAGTGTTCTGCATGTACGACTACTTCCTTTATATTTGTCCATTGTATTTTCTCATTATTTATGTTTTTGGTCCAATTTTTGTTTTGCAGCAGAGACTTAAAGTTAAATATTTCTGACCTTTCCATCTCTCTCACGATATAAGGTTGACCTTCAACTTTGGCCCAACGAACGAGGCAATACCATTCCTCTGGTACATAAATGAGTTTGCGATCACTGGCACGTTCGATGGTGGAGTGCACAGAGTCACCCTCGTTCTGGGTGTGACCCTTTTCCATGAAACGATGAGTAATCGTCACTCCAAATTCTTTCGCTGCGTATAAATACAGTGAAAAAACAATTCGGTTTCTATTTTGACCCGTACAGTTATCGGACCAAAATTTAAAAGTTTTGATACCTCTTAAGGTGTGCTCTTTAATATATTGATAAAGGCAGCTTGAGACCTCATTTGCTCCACGTTTAGCAGTAGCTTCGTGCCACATGAAACATGTTGCTTTTTTGCTAGCTAAGTCATATACCGTAAAGTTCAAGGTTGATAACTTCCTCTTGTAATAAAATACACTTACATCTCCATGAGGCGTTATTAAAACTTTTTCAAAGTCAAATGTAGCTGCTAAAACATCATCGTTAGACATTGCCTCGTCTTTATCGAGCTGTTTTAAATGGCGGGCAGCTTTTTTTGATGTTTGATGCTTTAAATATGCTGTTTTTTCTTCTTCGGTGGGAAATTCTTTATTTTTGTATATATGGCAGATATCACACATATCTTTCTTCGGCTTATGGAATCCAATATTAAAATTTGCATTTAGTATGTCTATATATTGTCTACTATTAGCTTTATTATTGTATTTTTCAGAATCATACCATTCATCATACAACATGTACATGCGAGATGCACTGTTCACCCCTTCTAAATATAACTTCTTAGAGCTTTTTCTTATATAATGGGATTCCACCAACGAAAATGATCTGACATGATCACAAACGCTCCTTGTCATCTCATCGTCTAAAACTCTCTTCTTGTGTTGATATTTGCCCCGTCGATCTTCTGAAACCGCCCCAATTTCTGTATCACACTTTTGCCATGAGGTAGCAATAATACGTTCGCCAGCAGATATTGTATGCAAAAACATAGTCTTGCATACTTTAGTCTTTTCAGAATCTTTATTAGGCAGGAAATAACAAAATGTATTCTTTCGTTCGTGTTTAGTAATTTCTGTTGTTTGTCGCCGTTTTGGTATTTTCTTCGTAAACCTTATAACAAATTCCCACTGACGTTGACGGCTCCCAAGATCCCAAAATTTCTTAAAAATCTTGCTACGCTGTTCTTCATCAAATTTATTAAAACATTTGAGACGACACTTTTCATTGCATGCATTTCCTAACTGTTTCTCTGGTATTTGTTTTCCCTTAGAATTAATAAAACCTTTCCCCTGGTTTTTTGCACATTTTCTCTTATTTACCACCCAATTTTCTCTATGTTGAAGTCGTTTCTTACCCTTATCTTTTTTAAAAGTAGACTGACGTGTTTGTACACTCTTCGCTGAAGTAGGAGTGTTAAAACTTGTAGTGGAGATCGCAGAAGGTGTTGGCAAATTTCCATACAGGTCATCGTTACTCAAAATTGGAGGGCTATCGTTATTAGAACAATTAATACAAAATGCGTCATTGGAGCTGTTATCATGAGAATGTGTTGGTGATGGAGATGGTACTGGAGTCACAACTGCACTATGTTCACCATCAATGTTATCTTGTGGTTGAATCTGAAAAAAAGACGTACTTGCAAACATGACAATATCAAAGAACATTGCATTCAAAGATCCGCCCTTAGGTTAAGTAGCTTGAACGAACACTAGTGTTATGGGTATCACAATTAAAAATAAAAATCCTCTTTATTTTCATTGACTAAGAAAAAAACAGTTATTTATAGCCGATATATTAAACATATATATGTATATATTTTCTAAATAAAGTATATCACGTTTAATCACATAAGAGTAAAAAGATAAAATATCTTACCGTTATCGCATCTACATTATTTTTGCTAGCAAGATCTAAGGTAGGTGGATCCATTATTGCATTTTCATTATTTTTGTTACACGATTCTGAGTTAGCTGAATGACTTACAACATCTTCATTATTTTTGCAAGCCAGATCTAAGACAGCTGAATCTGTTGTTACATCTTCATCATTTTTACTCATCAATTCCAAGCTGGATGAATTTGTTATGACATTTTCATAATTATTGATAGCCAATTCTTCTGCCGGTAAATCAAGTTCTGAAGAGTGCATTTCCTTTTCGGACGTCTCGTTATCGTCGTTAAAAACATCGCCAAGTAATTCTTGTAATTGAATGTATTCATTTTGAAATGTTTCCGGTAGAGGAGACTCTCGATTTGCTAAAAATAACATTATCAGTAAAACATAAATCAAATAGAATTAGAAAATAAACTATTCGTATTTTTATAGTTAGAAAAGTTTGTATGAAATATAACACTACCGACATTTAAGCTAATACTAAAACGCTTAATAATATTGGATATGGTACTACCGACATTTAAATATTTGGTGATAATATTTGACATCGTCGGAAGTGGTACTACCGACATTTTAGTTTCTACTAATACGATTAAAAATGCTGGAAGTGGGAGATCCGGCAATTCAATACTTAACTTTAACGATTTAAAACGCTGGAAGTGGTAGATCCGACATTTTGATACTTAACTTTAACGATTAAAAATGTTGGATATGGTAGATCTGACATTTTACTCGTTAATAAAATCGATTAATAAAGTAAGATGTGGCATAACCTACAATTTTAATATATACAATAGCTAAAATCATTAAAAGATCAGGTAAAATTAGTATTATTAATCAATTATTTTTTAAATAAACTATCATAATAAAAGGTCATTAAAGTTATGTAAAATTAAAACAAATTACCTGCTTCTTCATTTGGTTTGGTCAAAACATGATTTTCTTCTTTATTTTCTTCCTGTTCAATTTGTTCGCCGTGACCATTATTTGTAGCTAATTTCACTAATCGTGCTGATCTTGTAAACATCTTTATAATTGTATCGCTCGAACCAACAAAACAAACGTAATAACTGTCGCAAAGAATGAATAACAGCGCCACGTGCAGTCATCCCGCCAACAAAGTGAGAACTGGCAGTTACGCTCGCTCGGCCGCCCCCCTCACCCCGCTGACTTTGTCGGAGAGTAACATCCGACATTGTTAACTGACAGCGAAGGCAGATCCGACGTTTTACATCTGCGTATTTTGTAAATTATCCATAAAATCAAGATTTTTATTAGTGGAGGATGAAAGTTATCGTAATTCAAGGTCTATAATGAAAATAAACAGAAATAGGCAGATTTGTAGATCCGACAATTTTAATAGGGATGGGCGAGGTGTTGTGTATTTTTACACATAAGATTGTTAAAAACTGTTTAAATGTATGGAATTTAAATATAGTATCATAATCACGCGACCTTCCGGCAGGTTACGTCGAAATATCGTCTCGCAATGCATTTTACCTAGGCCACTGTTCCGATAAAAACCGAGAAAATTAAATGTCGAGTTCCAAACTTGAAGTTATCGTACTGTAGATATTTTTTGTTTTGTTTTACCTTTCCACTTGTGTGAGAACCAACGCCCGCCGTTGTTTGCTCAATTTGGACCGAAGCCATAAGTACAAGTGCTTAGGTACAAAAATAAATTAAGCTTCTAAGTTAATGCCTCACGTTTTGAATGTACGCGTGCCAAAAAACGGAACTAAATTTAGTATTACTATGTGTAATTAGTTAAGAAATTAGTTTTACACTCTTAGGGACTCGCTTTTCAAGTCATCGGACCAATTAAAATTGTCCCGTCAGTGTGTACAAATTGCATTTCAAGGAGTGAATTCTCAATTAGGTAGCTTAACCGTCAAGCTCGCTCGTATGAGAGCAACACCTCTACGGTTGGATCTAATCGTGGCAACTGCACATTGCAATGCACATTGCACATTGCACATTGCACATTGCACATTGCACATTGTAATGGACTATTGTTAAACAATAATGAATATTGTTTACGTTTTGCTAAGCAATAATAACAGGTGATTCAATATTTGTAGGCCAACGGTCAGGACCAAGTGGGATCAGACCGGTCAGGTCTGCCGCATGCACCCGGACCAATGCGCTGTCGCAGCAACCAAGTGCATTGTGCAAAATGAGTGATGCTGACGAGGAAGTCCTAAACGGAGATGACAGGAGGATCTAAATGGATTCACTAGCACCTCGTCGGAAGAGGCACTATATTATAAGGATTTTTCTTAACCAAGGGGAGCAGCCTTTGCGTAGGCTAGTTTAAAAACAAAAAAATATAGACAGGTGATGGACTACCTGAAGCGGTTGCCATCAACTACTGACATCAGGGGGGTTACCATGACATACTAAAGCAGTTAAGTTAAGATCTAGAGAAAGGGACAGAGCTATAGCAGTTATACAGCTCTGTCCCTTTCTCTTAACCTGAACAGAACTGTACTAATTTAGTATGTTGTGGTAACTCCCCGGCAACGCCAGGCACAGTGTACATGCGTTATGGATCCCAAAAAAACACCCAACTCATTTAGATGATTGTAGAAACAGCTGTTTATTTACTCCTTCATATGTATTTAAAATTAGTTATTTGACGAAAATATTGACTTATTCCCACGCCAGAAATGTAATAATTAATGCATAGGTACTTAGTTCATCCTGATTAAATTATGAATGCTGTAACAGCAAGCGCGCTCAATCAAAACTATTTACTAACTTGTTTGTCAATATATTATTATACAGCGTGTCCCAGAAACCGACGTCAACCCTCCTAGGGCAGAGCAGCTAAAAAGCTATCGATTTTAGATTTTCGGAGATATTGGTAAATTTATAATTTTTGTAATTTTCTCTTATATGGACATGTCACGATTTTTTTTTATTTCATGGTTTATTTCATAAGTTTTTTAGTCTTATATTATATGATTAGAATCATTACGAATCAGCGAAGTTTTTATTTCCCCTTTTTTTTTTCTTTTTAAGTAATCACATAAAGTTGTTTTTTCCATACAAAGTGAAAAGCAAACACTAAGGCCCGTAATAATAAACTGATCTCAACTCTAATGCTTGTCTCGAGATGCGTCAGAAATGACAGTGTTATACCGTTTGGCGTTTACTTTGATGTATCTTGTGTCGGGCTTCACAGTCAAGATGAGTTTATTAATACGGCCCTGAGACACCTGAGAAACAATATTTATGTGATTACTTTATGTTTTCTATTAATCAATACGGAAGTCATACTTATGCATAACAAATTTTACTTAGTAAACAAAAGCATCGTATTACTTATTCTTAAACGCGAGTCGGCGGAATAAACAGAGTTGCACAACATCCTCGAGTTTTTTCCGCTCCGTATCGTTTAAGATTGACTCGGCCCCGCAGGCTATGCTTCCTCTGAAACCTTTCATAAAAAGCATTCTTAATATAACAACTGCGGCTGATTGAAACGATTTTATTTGTCGGGCATTTTCCCATTATTTTATAGATTAATATAGTCACATATCGAAATAATTTGCGTTTATGCCTGTAAGAAGGACAAGACGAGAGGTATCGTCGTTATACTTTTTAGTTGGTTAGCAAATTAAAGACATTATAAGTTTGTGTAATAAGGATGCCTTTCAAATAAAATGTAGATTGACCACAGAAAGTCCTGGGCTTTCACGTAATGGCGGAGGCGGCGACAAAAAACATAATTTCGTTGGCAAAATAACTATTTATTTTGATGTTAAAGTATCGTGACAGAGAGAGGTTGCGTTTACCGAATAGCAAATAATATAATTTGATATCTTAAAACCAACAAGAAAATTCTTTGATTTAAAACCGACCTATGTTGCGACCAAACTATGCTTATTTATGTAAGTACCTATTTAAAATCCTATGTACCTAGTGGGAACTTTACTTCAATCGTTTCAGAAAAGAAGATAATGTTAATATTGTTTAATAACGAAGTCACCATAAGGTATGTAAATGTGATTTAGGATTTGCGCATTTTCTTTGCCGGCCTCCATAAAATTCACAACCTTTTGCGGTCGCAAGGGAAGTAGGTATAAAAGTCCATTACTTACCGGTTTGTACCTGCCTCAAATGAAAATGCATGAAAAAAACCGGTCACGTGTGAGTTGGACCTTGTTACGATAAATTTTTGTATTCAAAACAACTTGAAACATGTGTGTTTCTTGTTAATAATCAACGATAGATGGCGTCAGCATATCTTTCGAGTACGGAAAAGCAAGCAATCACTAATTTCGTAGATCTTGGTGGCATAAGTGGTGATGCGCCTGCATTGGCCCGGATAGCTAGAGGATACGTCGGTTCACTTATTTAAGACTGACGATTTTATTTCGCTTCTATGATATAGTTTAGAATATTTTTATTGTCTGTACGAGTAAGTACGTTACAGGTACGTACGGTATACGTTTACACGGTAAAACAAAAATAAATAACGTTGAAAATAAACTTTTCTATTATCAACCTTATTATTTGACTTTTAAATTATTTGTTAGTGAATCAGTAGTTTAAATCACAAGCTGTCTAATAAGGTTTAAAAGATATCAAAATAATTTATAAAGGAAGGTCAGACAGAAGGACGTATGAATGGAAAGCAGAATGGACGGAAGGACGGATGGACGGACAACGTAGGCTTTGTAATGGGGTACCGTTTGGCACCCTTTGGATACGGAACCGTTAAAAGGACGAGTCGGTAGAGGGGATTCCAATCCACTAAGGACGCATACATAATGTACATATGTACAGGTTGATTCACAAGCGCTGGCACGAATGGATTGAATGAGTGAACGAAAGTTTACAAGTGTGTAAAATAATAACAGGTTTTCGGTTTGAAATTCGAACATCGATTCACAAGACGGCACTCACACAGTGATGTTTGACATTTCTTTTGGTCATTCCATTCATGCCAGCTTGAGTGAATCTAACTGTAAATTGATTTTATTCTATTCGTATACAGTTTATGTCTCAAAACTTTTAGTAAGAAAATGAAGTTGAACTAGATTTTCAATGTTGTGTTCAGCCTTCATGTGGGTTTCGCAGAATATATTATGTAATACACGAAGGCTGCCTAATTGGAACCTAAAGTACTTATCAAAGCATATTCAAATGAAATATAGCCTCAGGTTTTGTAATAGAGTGGTATCTAAATAATGGGTGTTTTATTTTACACGTCAATAATAGCTCAGTTTATTCTGAGAAACACCATTATAAAATACCTACTAACCTAAGGACATATTTATCGCTGTGTGCCTGTCCTTCTAAAGACGTAATTGAATAAGTAATTACAACTCGTAACTACCGAACAAAATTGGTCTTAGGATAAATATTCACATAGGATATTCATACATACTATCGGGTACGTTTAGATGGACTAACTATATTAAAGTATTCCACCAAATAGAAAAACGTCTAATTACGTCTAGAGGGTACAATAAAGTCACCAATAATTTTGATGAAAGTGTGACTGCATTTGAAATATTTCATTATATTTATGTTTGCAACTAGCTTACGAATTATGATTAAGGAAGTTGGTTCATACTTACTTGATTAAAAAGATAGCCCTGCTGCGTTTAACGACGGCTATAAACTAAAGTTCAGACAAACGTCGCGTGACGTAAAAATGTTTGGCGTTATCTAATCTAGTTAATGGAAGAAAGCGATGACAAGTCACAGGCAAAATTAATTAGAGTATACGACAGTGCAATACTTCAGATCGTCGGGATCATTTTATTTATGCTCTACCAGAGGAATCCATTAGGCCGCGCGTGTCACGGTGACTCGGCACCCGCGAACTACCACAAAGAACTGCCTAATATTTACGATCACTCATTCCTCTGTCACTTTACCATGACAGATTGCCTCTCCGCTCCCGCGGCCGACTTGAAGCTAAACGCACATAACCAACTTCCCGCCTACCACGCACATTGCAAACTTATCACCAACTTAATGGAGAGTTCACATTTTGAACTAATTCCTGTTAACATATTAACGTGCTCGATCAAAAGTTCAGACTATAAATTGCTTCGGACTCGGGTTCAAAGTGTTCGGTTAAGTTCGCTTTCTAGTTGGGTAATGTTTGGGTATATAAATCAATTAGTTATTTTGACAAGCGGCGGGGCGCGGGGCGGCAGCGACGGCGCGGGCGGGTCGCGTGGCGGAGGCGACGGACTGCGGGGCCCGTCGCGGCGGTCGACCACGCATGCGCCTTTAACGCCAACAACATTTTTCTCATTACCCGTACCAGCTAAATTGCGAAACCGCCGGCACCGTTGAAGGTACGATAAACGCGATCCACCAACGATGTTCCCACGGAACGTAATCACCAGAACAACAAGGAACTACCGCTTTTTTCCCCCAGTAATTCACACCCGACTTAATCTCGTAATTGACCAGCAAATTAGCATAAGGTCTGTGCAGCGGAATTAAATTTCAGCGCGAGTCGGGGATTAGTGAATTATTTAGTTTATTCACTCCCGACAGGGCTGTTATCGTCAGGCGATTAGCAAAATTTGTTGTTTAGTTAGTTCAACCACCAGACAGCTAATTTACCACAAATAGGTTGGTTCAGGGAATGAAGAGCGATAAAGTTATTTGATATTTAGTATTTTTGCTTATTAATATTGTAAATTATAATTCCTATAGTAGAGAACATTTTATTACTGTCAGAAAAAATACGAAATGTTGTACATAATTATGTTATGTTACCGGAAACGACAGAGCAGTTTATATTGCTTGCCAACAAATATATTCAAACTTGATTCAAACGACATAATATTGAACACTAATTTGTTAGTTCCTCGTTTATTATTTTCTCATGCTTATTTTATAAAGCAAAAATTATGAAGATGCGAACTTGTACTTTAGACCAGGTGTATCCTACTCGTATGCTCATTGAACACGTCTCTTGACTGACATATCCACTATGGGGAACGACTCACACCAAGCATCCCTGGCGTCCACCAGGTTCGCAATCTCAACGTCAAGCATCTGAGGGAGATTTAAAATGATACTGACGAGAGGCAACGACCCATAAGCGGAGGACAGGCAAGCCGGTAGCGCAATACTAGAAGAGCATCGAATTTACCAAATCCAAAAAGTTTTATTATTTTTAATTGTAAATAATCTACAAAATAATATTTGAAATTAATATTTTCACTGTCACAAGAAGGAAAAGGTTCTCAATAAATACGACTATTTTATTTGTATGTTTGTTATGTACTTCATCAAATATGGACAGATTTCGAAAATTAATATTTGTTGGTCCGTGAGAAATTGACGGAACTTTCCAGATACTATAGGTGTATGCACATAGCAATCCAGCATTTGCATTCAGAAAGTATCATTTAGTGAAATTAAATCAATGAGGAAGACCATACCGCACCGGCTGGCCGGAATTTCTCAATTGTACGTTTTCCAGGGGTGGCGATAAGATATCTCGATCAAGATACTTAAGCGACTATGACAAAGCACATTTAAATGGATTTAATTATGTACGCTAAAAATAACGAAACTAATTAGGACCTTCCCTTGGTATTGTTTTCGGCGAGCTTGAAATATCCATATAGTATATTATTATTTGAGAGGTGGGTCTACATAATAGCATAATTATTGTGACCACTAAAAAGTATACGAAAAATACATTTTTTCATCCAAAAAACCGCCTTCTAGTTAAAATCGCTAAAATTACTTTTCAAACGGTAGACAAACAAAAATCTGCGTCCTCTAATATTATTACCCAAGATTTGATAATTACTAGATTTTATCTTACTACACTCAGGAGCAAAAATACCGGGTCAGAGTGCGTTTTTCATACAAACGAGACTATTTCGAAGCCTTGGTTCCTCGCCAGGAAATGTTTTTAGTGAAATCTGATGATAAATACCCCGAGCATCGATACAGGACTTCCAGAGTGCCTAGGATACCCAAGTAAATAAATCTGCGGTTAACGCCGGAATTGTGCGTGTTCAGAAAAACATCTAAAATGGCAATAAAATGTAAGGAAATCCAAATGCTGACCCAAACTCTCCCGCTGTGGTGTTAACTGATCGTGCGATCAGTTAGGTATCATAAGAACTTTTGACCTCCTCTATTGAACCTTGGAGTATCCACCATTAAACCTCACTCAAAACAACCCCTGGCGAGGAACCAACCCTTCGAAATAGTCTCGTTTGTATGAAAAACGCATTCTGACCTGGTATTTTTGCTCCAGAATGTATGTAGATGTATCATCAAAGAATTTGATTGCTTAACAGTTTGACATAATACGTCAATTAGCTGTGTTATACATTTCCCGATGTGACACGACTAATGACACGTCGAAAATGTATTACACGGTAAATTTAAGTGTCAAATAACTAAACTTTCAAATTCCACGTTACTCTAACTATTCATGTCCATGTCCGCTCGCCTCAGTGAGAGTACTATTTTCCCTCTTATATTTTTTTTAAATCTCCAACAATGAAAATATTTTTTTGCAGTTAAAGTTAACTGTTCTTATAGCTGCGGTAATTTAATTATTAATACCAAATTTTGAGCCACGATCGGATTAACACAGAACCTTTTATAAAAATAATTTATAGAAAGTAGCAGCCAAAGTATTAAGAAAGTTATTATTTTGCAATTATAATTATTTGTTGTGTTTCTGAAGAAAATAGTGATAGATGGCTAAAACTCTTCGATTTACTACCAAAAATATTTTCTTTTTTCTGTGATGTAATATTGGGTTAATCTGTCTGCCGGATGGTCGCTCTAATCTCAAGAGATAATGTCCTTTGACACGGTATCTTCAATATTTATAAGCAACATCAAAACAAAGGTCAAGGTCAAGGTCAGGTTGCATATTTTTTTTGATAAAACGTCTATCAAGTAGTTCTAAGCAACTATAAAATAAACAAACAAAGATTAAATGTAATAAGTGCATATTTTGAAGTGATACCGCTTCGTTACGTAACGCGTTACGGCGCCAGCTTAGAGGTAGGAAAGCATAGAGGGAGAATCCAAACAGCTAATAAAATAGTACTCTTCGCACCTGTTACAAATGCCCTTCGTTAAATAGAAATATGACCGCTTTCAACAGTGTACCACTTTTTAGGTTTGTTACTGGGTGTCACTCTGCATTAGTGTGCGTAAGTTTGCAGTCAGTTAAACAATTTCAATATTAAATACACTGGATCGCAAAACTAAGTATCTCACTTTTAAATAACATGTCATATAAAATGTGATACTTAGTTTTGAGGTCCAGTATAGTTCAACTTAGATTAGTTTATCACTTCTGTCGGGCGTCCCGAAACGCACACGTATTTTTTTTCATACTGTACATTTTATCTAAGTAACTCTATGACTTTATGTAAGTTACGGTACGTAGCTTTTAATATACTTAAATAATTATTAGGTCAGGCAGGGCTGTTCCGACCGAGGAGTAAATGCGTTTTTTTTTTAAGGGAGCATTCCCTTCTATTAAAGAAATGTAGTTACAGCATAGTTGCATAACTATGCTGTAACTACATTTCTTTAATAGAGGGCAAAACTAGTTTTAGAAAGATTAAGTCTCTTAAACTTAAATGACTCATTCAAACCCCTCTGTCGGAAAAACGTAGTCCAACCTAAAGTAACACAGTACTTCGTAGCAATCATAGTCTTTTTGTAGAAATAAAAAGTTAAATATTGACGTAAATTACTTTGCGAGTTGAATGTACATTATTATGCGTTATCTTTGTGACAGGATTCTAATGTGACCTAAGTTATTAAAGCCTGTAGCTATGACGTAGAGTATGTTTATCGATATTCCTCCTGTTTTCTCAAAATAAGTTCTTTGATTTTTTTCTAATTATCAATTAAATTTTGGCATTCAATTGTGATTGCGGATAATGCGGACGAAAGATGGAAAATAAAAAGAACATACAATTAAAAGAGAAAGAAAGAGCACACACTTATTTTAGCCTGTATATATTTTACTGCTAGGCAAAAACGTCTTCCACGTATTTCCAATTTGTCTATCTTAATCATCTCTAATCAGTCGTCCCGCCACCGTCGCCAAAGGGAAATCTTTTCAACGCCTTCAAAACATCACTGCCCATAAAAAATATGTAGTGAGAAGAAGCGGCCGCATAGCGCGAATTTTAATACTCGTGACGATGAATAGTAGAAATATTTTAGGAGTGAAAGCTCGTCACGTCGCCGCCCAGGAGGTTCGGGAAATGCCAGGGCGTGCTCAACTCCGATATGAAATGCTCGGCCTACAGACGTATGGCGCTGGAAGGGTGGCTTTTTCAAGTTACCTCTTTTTTGTTTTTTGGGTAAACGAAATAAATATGTAATATAAACATATTCTTATAGACATATTTTTAATCAGTACGAGTTAAAAAACCGCATTAGCGTGTGAGCTACTGGCGTGTATTTGTTCTGATTGGTGAAATATGATTTAGAATAATTTATTATGGAATACTTATTTTCTAAAAAAGTATTTTTATATGACTATGATCTATACTAATATTGATATACATTTGAAAGTAACTTTTTGTGTTTGTTGCGCTTTCACGGCTAGAACGATTTCGATGAAATTAGGTATGGAGCTAACAAGTAATAATAGATTTAGAAAACTTTGTACCATGAGAAGTGACAAATGATTGCTACGCGGTGTCTAGGCTAGTTTCTTTCATTCTCCCATTTTTAAAGTAATTAAATTTTGATAACACTTTTAATATTATACTGTAATTAAAGACTGTTCAAAGTATGAATTATATCCTTTGCTCTGGGTTCTACGTACAGTCAGCTGCAGAGATAAGTATACCCCCCTGCATAGGAAACTTGTATGCAGGAGGGTATACTTATCTCTGCAGCTGACTGTACTATTTATGAAGCGCTAATGTTAGAGAAATTTATTTATTGAATTTGTAACACATTGTGAAACAAAAATATCTAATTTTTAGTACTAAATGTTTGTTTAAGTTATTTATCTAGTAGTTTAAATAGTCTCCGTTAAAGGTTGAAACAAAATCTGGGTTAGTTTAATGTGCAACAAATCTCAAATAAACCTAAATAAATTAACAAATCTATGAATGAATTTTTAAATTTAAAAATCAATTTTTATTATTCTACTCCGCCTTTACATATTTTATTAATGCGCATAAGAAACTCTTCTAGCGTTTTTAATTCGCAAAGGTGTACCCCACACTGTCACGAAATAAATTCAGCGTACGATTCTAACCCAGCCATCTCACCTTACTTGAATCTATGTATCTTGAGCTACTTATATCTACTGGGGTCTACAGTCATTGCACTTTTGGTAGAACGGGTAAGGTTCACTCGGGTGTGTGCTGATGTGACTTAAGTCATTTGGATTTAAACGACTGAAACACCGAGCAGCTGCATCCGAAATAAACCCATATTTGCACTGGTGTTTATTTAAACAAGATAAGTCCGTAATACTGGGAACGTTTGATGTTAAGCTCCTTTTTTTTCTGTTTGGTCTTGGTACGTCAAAGTTCGGTTAAGTCGGCGAAATTTGAAACAAATAAAACACCACATTCTACAGAATATTCTGTATTTAGGTTCAAAATATACCAATAAAGATGATGCTTTGCATTACTGTATGAGCCTAACATAGGTCATAGTTATGGAGAGGCATTCAAAGAACTGAAACAAACGCAAAATTTTGAAATATCGTAATTTCCGATTATCTTTAAAACCTTGAACTTTTAGGACCCATGTTACGTTGTTATGATTAGAGCAAAGAATCGTCTATATAAAGGCTATTTTGGGACCTTTGAATACAAGACGCCCCAAATGAAATATTGTTATATAATACTCTGTAAAGCTTAAAACAATAGTATTATTACTAAACTTAACAATACTTAACGGTATAAGTGCACGAGTACACGAGTAATTTGCAATTTTGTTGATAGGCTTTGCCAGAAATTAAACGCATTGAAGCTTAAGTATTTTATAAAAAAAACCCAATCTTTTTACGTATATGGTAACCGGTATTTTATGTGCAAGTTTCAATAAAAAATGGATAAGACTTAAATAATTTCTTCAGTTTGTTTCCTAAAATTATTTATGTTCATTGTTATTAATGAAAATGAGTATTAATTGCGCGACAATGGAGAAAGTTTTCTTACAAATACAACTGTTGTTATACAGTTTAAAAGTCGAGAATGGTGACACAATTTCATAAATGTCGTTTTAATGAATTGTGTATAAATTGTACCCGACCTTGTGGTCTGACCTTGTCATTTCAATTAATATTTGTTAATTAAAATATCATCATTATCAGCCGCAAGACGTCCACTGTTGGACAAAGGTTTTCCACAACGATCGGTCCTCTGCTGCTGTCATCCAGCGGTTTCCCGCGACCTTTATCAGATCGTCAGTCCACCTTGTGGAAGGTCTGCCAACACTTCGTCTCCCGGTTCGCGGTCGCCACTCTAGAACCACTCTAGAATTAAAATATATTCAGCACTAAATTCGGCTTTCAAAGATCAGTTATCGTTACTAGAACATCGTCTGGTCATGTCTTCACTAGAGCTAAGCATCGCTTGCCCTAATTAAAATTGGTGAATTTTTTGGTAAGCAAGTTTTTAAATATATTTTTGTTGTAATCCGAGTAATTCAATTTTACTCTTAATTATGTTGACGTTGCGTTATTAATTCATATGATCGTTATTATCTTGCCCTTTTTGTCCGTTTTTTGTTTCGCTCTAAACACATTCAATCCATGTCTTTTTAGGTCTCCCCCTTTCATTACAGCCCCCCTCACTCATATTAAAAACTCTTTTCGTCAAATGACCTGCATGCCTCATCGCGTTATTGTTTGACATGTCGAAAAGATAATACACATAATTGACATAAGTAGACTTAGTCTTGGCATGCATATTTAGCACACGTATTTCATCCAAGGAAAACTTCTGGATATAAATATAATAATAACATATCTAAAAAACAAGTTTACGAACCCTCGTCAAATCCCAAGTTATTTACGTTCTTCTTACCCGCAGAAATTTTAATGTTTATAAATTCATTGTGATTGATCAACGTTTAAAAACGTAGCCATCATAAATATAGATTCAGGCTCCTGCTTTACTTACCGTTTCTAAAAATAACTGCTTAAGAGTTTACTCGTCTTTTCTTCGGGTTGTTTTATTTCAAACTTATTTTATCATTTTACTGTTTGTGTCACCCCAATGAAACGAAGCATCCCTAGCAGACATATTTTCAAAATATGCGAGCAAGTTTCATTTTCTAAATGCAACATTTGACTCGAGGCCAAGGAAAACAGGCGTTTCGCGACACTCTTCTCTGCCCCATTGTTTATCTGACCTTAATCCGCCATTTTTTGCTGCCTGCTTGCAGCCAAGGGTAGATATACAGCCTTTTTTCTGTAATAGAACCGCGGCGATGTTTTAGAGCTTGAATTTGAATTTGTCGCGCTAGTAATATATTTTGGAATAGTCTGCAAACAGTTGTTTGTACTCATTTCGATTGCATATCAGCATATAGCTGGCAGACTACATAGTACCGGACGGAATGGTGGCCTTCCGTAACAACGTCGACAGACCACGTGGCTAAAGTTGCGAGAAACCGATGAATTGATCTGCGTAGGGCCGGTCCTTGTAGAAAACCTTGGGGCAGGTATATGTCCAAAGTGAATATCTTTCGGCTGAAATCTGAATGTTCTTTACATACAAACATATATTTTTGGTATTTTGCAATGTATTTTAATATAGTTATGGGATATCTATAATCCTTGGATTTATTTTGATGCGTTTTGTAATAAAATTTGCCTTTTACGGTAGTTGAAGTAACAACGGTGCCGTCCAACATTTTTCTACGTACGCGTCCTACTGGTTACTCTCTACGTGACAATGGCTGCCCCCAGCTCCATCTGACACCTGACGGGTGCGGCGTGACAACGAAGATTATTGGTATTGTAAATCAACTAGATTGGATAGTATACGCGTTCGTTTAACCATATATCAACCAGGAAACAAAATCTCCATGGGAGAAGCATTTTTATTACGCAGGCTAGGAAATTGTGTTTATTAGGGCCTGGTTTGGACGTGGTTTAGGAAGGGATAAAACTAAGTAAAAATAATTACGTAACCAGGTTTTACGGGAGTTTAGTCACTTTAAACAAGATGAGATTTAATCTCAAAATGTAGAGTTTGCAATAAACAACTAACCATTCAGTTACAGATATTAATCTTAAGGAAACCTTTTAGTAATTTACATAACATTTTTATCATTAGATAATATATCATTTAATTGTTTTAATTTATTAAAAAAATCCATCCCAAATTTAAAATAATCATGTCATCCATAAAATGTCCGCTACATTAACATTAAAACAAATCTATAGCATAAAATAAAAGAAATATTAAATGTCATTTAAAATTACCTATTCCTTTGAATTACAATGTTTTTTTTGGTGTATCACAGCTCAACAATCATCACTAAGTGTCAGTACCTAACTCGCATTTTAGAGGACAGTAATTAGGTGTTATATTTTACCTCTTAAAGTTACTAAGGCGATTAAACATGCTCCTTCCGTCTTAAATAATATAAATATGTCCTAAATATATGCTCGCTCCTCGTTTGTAAAAACTTTGTTTCTTTTTCTTCACAACCTGATGAAAAACTGCTTAAATTTTACTTTTAGCGAATAATTTAAATTGTTGCCGTCCCTTTTAAGATTTTACAGTAAATAAAAACAAATTCTAAGCGTGAAATTCCATCTTAGTCCTCAGGGTTGCCAACGAATTCTCTGTACCACTAATAACTTTCTTGAAATTTACACAAATCTACAAAATTATAAAGCTCAAAATAATAAGCATAAGACCTAGTGCAAATGCTGCTAACGTTTCTGTTTCGAATCGACTCGAAATAACATAAGCGGTTGTTACGTCAATGTTATACAGAATATTGTCGATTTTCGAAAATCGTGAACCCCCTGCTCCTAACTAGGATCGTTACAACACGAGCGAAGTCGAGGTAATAATAATACGTGTTAATCGATTAAGACCCGTTTTTATAATTATAACAGTGTGAATAAACACATAAATTGGGAAATAAACGATTTGTATTTGTTTCTATACTTGTTATCATTCAAGTTTAGTCAACTGGACCTCTCTGAAAACCTTTACGTCATGTTAACATGCATCTTTGAGGATTCTACACTAATTAACTAGATTAGAACGAGTGCTCTATTACCACCAATGTTATAAGTTTACCATACAACTTCGCCTTTGACTGCTACTATAAAAGCAATGAAGCTTATGATAGGTTCGGAACACCAAACTACCGGCAGTTAAGCTCTAACATGACGAGCAAATATCAATATACCTAGTAGGAACATCAAACATTCTAAAATGTGTGGTATATGCAACCGTTAAGGCTAATAATAATGCAATATTATGTTCAAAATGCATAATAATTATCAAAAATGTTTGTCACAAATCCATACCCTTAGTTCTAAGTTCATAATTAACATAGTAGTACTTGGTGGGAATTACTAAATTTAAGTTAACAGTGGTAAGATTTAAAAAAATCTATTGTATTTATTTCCTGTTAAATATTTGGTTTTGTATTGTATTTTAGACGACCGAGTGGATTAAAAACATTCCTATCCTCATACCTACATCACCACCACCATCTAAGACATAAAAACAAGGGATATACATTCTTGAAGTTCTGATTAACAGTCGACTGCTTCTCATCACCACGGAAGTTTCCCGCCCAGCTTTAAGTAAGAAAGATAGTTGTTAACACCTTTAACCTTAAGTTTCATAATTAAGAAAGTTCAAACGACACAAATTTTGATGTGCATTATAGCTACTAGTAAAGGGCAACTTATTTATTATTGTTTCCTCTTTTACTTGTCTATTTTGTTTAATAATTAGGAATTCTTTCACTATAGAACAACTTTTAATTAATGTTACGAATCATGCCATGCCAATCATGATTGATACTATAATATATTATGTCAAAACGAAAAAGAAAAAAGAAAATAGATAACATCGTCAATGTAAGCGTGAGAAAGCTAAAGCTATTTTTTAAACCCGCGAATAACATTCTAAAAAAAACAAACCATCACGAATGCCGCAGGAGTGCCGTAGCTAATATAAATTAAAGGTATTACGTATGTAGATTACAGAATACCGTGTATATTTGTTTTTATTTACAAAACCGAGTGAAATACGCCTCGACGGTCGTCCATTACTTTGCGCGCCGGAAAGCTTAGCCCAGTAGTTTGCCGTCTTTAACTAAATGATTTTCAACTATTTCTACACGCTGCTAGCTGTGGAAAATTTATGTATTTACCTACTCGTAGATGTAGAGGTTGTTGACTGCTGTCAGCAAGAATAAACAGGGTATCAACTAACGAGTTGGTATTAGTTATTATAAAGATAAATCTTACTTAGTTGAGAAAACGTCAGAATTAAAAATGATAAATATTGCAATATTAAAACTTATCTACCTGGTTTGAAAACTAGTTATAATTTTTATTTACGACTCTGATTTTAAAATGCTTAGCAGTCGATAACTTAAACCAAAAATAAAGACCGAATTAAATAATTTTAATCTACGAAATCTTACTCCGATAAACTTAATTTCAAGTATTACTTAACCAACATCTTCGTTGTGCGGTTTCGATGTTTGGAATTTCATGATTCCTATTCAGTGGGTTTAAAACTTATAATTATTTTGATGAATAGATTTTATCATTTGGAGTTGCTGCTATAGATAAAGTAAGGATTACGAAAACATAAATTGAAAATGGATACATAAATATTTTGAAGGACATAATTATTTAGCTAGCATAAACTTATATCATTATCAGCTTTTTTTTTCATTTCGCAAAGTAATTACTACCTATTACTACCTAGTAACTTATAGCGGATAATTATACTAACAAATACGAAAGTAGAAACGTTTTTTCAGCGTATTATTTTTTCTGTAAAAAAGATAATACGGTGCTTGTATGCACCAAATTTGGTAAAGGTCACACGTAAAAAGAGCTCCGAGGGGTTAGTGGAGAGTATACGTTTGCGCATGTCTACTGACAAACGAATAGCGTGGCACTTGGCAGCAAAGCGGCGCGGTTTACAATTTTGTCCGTTTATTGCTCACTGTGCAGGTAGGTCGCTCAGGGCTCTTTTTACGTGTGTCGACACAGTAAAAACTCTGGAAAAAAACCAACAAATACAAAAAAATGGTCAAGTGTGACCTGGGTTGGGTCTGATTCGATTCGAAATCAGAATATAATAAAATCTACTGTGTGGCGGTAAGGAAACCTCGGTGCGCAAGTCTGACTCGCCTTGATTGGTTTATATCATCAGAAGCACATGATTTAGTGGCCTAATAAGCCAATAGCGTAGCGATATGTAGAACCGTCTCTTTTATTAAGAAAATACTATTATTGCTTACTGTTAGGACAATACGCTATATCAAAACGGTTACCTTGTTGCTCATAATCAATCTTGGACTTAATGAGCAGTGGCATATTTCGTGTATAAGTGAGAAAATCATTATGATAAATAGACGTCATTTGGTATTAGATGAGACGGGCTCGTAAGCAGAGGGTTTTGGTGACAAAACGGCTTTTATTTAACAGGATTAACTTATTTGTTTTTTAATTAAATTTGTAGGCTTACATAATGGCATTTATTAGGCACATAAATAAACGGTCATTTTTATACCGTGTAAAATCGAGCTATAGAAAATCGTAACAACACTAAAAAAATAAAAACAAATAAATCGTAAACACTTTTAAAAGAAAAACACTGCGCTAACAAAAATCGCCATCAATATTGGGTTTTGCCAATTTTGCAGTTATATGTTAAGGCAAGTGCCTCTCATGCAAAAAACTACTATCAGACTCGCACATTTTAGTTTTTCTGAATTTATTGACCTAGAATAAATTGACGAAGGTGATCACTTTATCTCTCTCTACTTTTCCCTCCTATAGCATAAAAAACTATGCAACTTACAAAAGAAAACTTCATGGCAAAAATAAGTATTTTAGAAAGCTTGGACAGTGGAAATAACTCTAAAGTTTTATGTTTTTAAAGTATCTAATCAGCAGACATGTAGGCATATAAGATGTTGAGGGGGCAAAGATGTAGTGGGTCGGCTGTATGAATATAGTATGCATCACTCTTTACTGGTTTAATAATATTGACGATGAAACTACAGATCAGATACAGAAAAGTTATAATGGTGGGACAGAATTATACTACGTGATAAATTACCTAAAAAATAAAACGTATAAAGGAAGTGAGAAAAAGATTACCTATACTGGACAGTTAGATGAATCAAATATAACGGAAAGTTGCTGATACTTTTGACGTATAATGTGATAATTATAAATAAGATAGCAGTAGCTGAAATGGAGTGGAGGTCATAACGTCATCGTCGAGTCAGTAAATATATTTAAATTACGTGCTTAAGTTGAATTAACTTATTAGTATATGCATGGTAATGAGCGATATCTTACACACACAATGTCAGCGTCCAAGTCTAGTCGTGATTGTCAGATGATTTTTGAGACGAAGATTCTGAAAAGAACAGCCCTGACCACAATTACAACATTGTTATAGTCATGCTGCATTCCAGTTTCACAACATCTACTCAAAAATCCAGCTTAAGGCTTATTGACTTTACTGCATATTATAGTAACTTGCAAGTGGTATTTGTCGAAAGTCGTTAGTGGAACTCGCAAACACGAACAAAGCTAAGTTTGCTCAGCTGTTGCGGTTCTGCTCAGGGAAGCTATTTATACAGACATTTTAGGATTTTCGACTGCGCTAAGAGAAAATAGAAAAGTGGTTTTTGAAGATTGAAGACGATTAAAATTGTGGTTCTTAGAAAGGAACTTTTTTTTGCATTATCTATTTTAGAAGGGTTTTCTTAGCAAGGTTTGATTCGGGCAACCAAGAGTTATCTAATTCACATCTTAAATTAGTCCAATACAATTTTACCATTTAATTTTGGGTCATATTTGATTACGCATTTAGCCTAAGCTAGTGTTGGTAGTGTTGGTTGCCTATGAACGTAGCGGTAATGGGCTTGATTCCCGGTATTTGTTTCTGAGTCTTGAATGTTTTCTATATATTTTTTCAATATGTACTACTCTTAATAAGTATATTGAGGTATCGTTGTCTACCCATATATAAGCTAAGAGTTTAATTTGGGATAAGGTCGACACATAAAATATAAAACATATAAAAAGTATAATAGTTATAACCTTGTAACCTATTCAAACTCATATTAAAGTACTTAAGTTTGAATTTTGTCATTTTGGAAAGTCATACACTTAATTATTTTACCAAAATTTAATGAAAAGTAATAACAACCCTTGTGTTCATTTGTTTCTGTTTATTATTTATTTAACATGTTTAATATAAATATTCATATACCTATCGTGAGATTGGTTTCTATTCGTAACTTTAATAGATGGCTCTTTCTTTACATATTTAGTAGGTACGGAACCCAAACAACAACACTGAAATCAACAACAACATAAAGTTGTGAGGCAATTATTTTACCAATTTGCATCGGCTTGAAACCAGATAAGCTAGGAGCCGTTACTAATTGGTATCACTGGTTGCTTTTAAAATTATCACCTTCATTTTTATTTTAGCCAATTTTACGGTCATGTCATGATAAATAGTATATTTTCGTTTTATTATGCTTTTACAGATACAGCTAAACCAGCTTAAACCTCTTGGATCCTTTCGTTATTATTAAATTTTAACTCTTTATAGGTCTAAATTTAAAATTAGGCTGGTTTATTCCACCGGTGTGAAAAACAAAACCTTTGCTCTGTATTTATGTTTTCAATTATTTTTTACATCATACATAAATTTACATTACCACAGTATTTCTGAACAGTAAGGTGCACTTTTTTTAAGTTTATGTAGGTAGATTAAAGCGTAGAGTACTCACTGCCAAACATTCCTATCCATTATAAAATCGTTTACTTTATAATATGCTCGGGAAATTCATGGGTGGGCAAATTGGCCTATATGATCAATAACAACAAGCGATATGTCACCGAATAGGTAATTCTAAGTTGTAAAACTATTACTAGGGCGGGTAATTCGAAATATTTGTGAAAAAATTTATCGCCATACAAAGACAGCGGTGTTTCAAAGTAATTATGCTAACGTCGTCTATGTAGGCGTCCTGATTTTCCCGATTTTTTAAATATTTCTCACAGTTATTTGAGGTTTCCCGCTACACTAAATCGTTAAAGCTTATTGTTACTGGTTTCTAGGCCAGTGTTCATACATTTCTGTCCATCCTTTTTTTTTTCTTCTATGGCATAGAGAAGGCGATGCATGACCCCCATTCACAAGACATTCGCGTTGCCAACCCTGATGACTAAAATGGAATGCCTCTATGCTAGTCATTACACCGGCTGTCTTATCCCCAAACTGGAACACAACAATGCAAACACTGCTGTTTGGCGGTAGTTTAATTGATAATATGGTGGTAGCGATACGGACGGACCCTGCACAAGGTCCTACCACTCGCAACCACCGCAACCGCACCGCAACTATCATCATCCTTTAGAGTCAGTTTTTTTTTAAATTTATTGTAGTGTTTTATACAATTTCCCAAGAATGATTTTGAAGTTTATTAAATGTGGTTTTGAGCTTTCCTGTGCCTTCTGGTATCTTTTGGCTTATCAATGTTCGTTGGGAAGTTGTGTTAATTGTTTCAAATACGTACATATAGAAGAATTCCCTCAATAGGTAACACATGTGACCCCAAGATCTAAATAGCTCGAATGGTCCTTTTTCACAAAATAGATACTGTATCGATATCCGCAGCAGATCCCCACAAAATAAGACCGTTAATTCTTAAAATCCTCTCTAAAAACATTTGCTACTGTGACGTGGAAATCAATTTCAGGGTTTTTCTTTAAGAAAACTTCAGGCCGATTCTAAATTCATAGTATCGACATAAAAACAACAAACCACAGTGACCGAATTGACGAGATTTTAACAACATAACGCTCCAAACAAATTGCTTCCTTGATGGCGAAGTAGCTGTAAATATTTGTGTTTAATAAGTTTTGTTCGGGCTCCACCGGGGTGCTCTTTGCTTTGAAATAAACGATTTGTCTTTCCATACAAAACAAAATAAACAACAAGGTTCAAGTGGGGTTACATTATAACTAGAGTATTCAGTGGGCTTAAACAAGATGCTTTACGTTATTTTAAATGATTTAGATAACTTCCAAAATGTATGGAATCGTCCTAAGCGCTCGGCGAGGCAGTCTGGCAGCTTATGTCAATCGATTTCTTCAGTCTTGGGCCACACAAGGGTGTTATTTTCTTTTTAATGACTAAACTTGAGACTAACTAGACTCATTAGAACGTTGAACACCGTTTGTGCGTGTCCGTGACCTTAGTAGTTCATCACTCATTTCGGCGCACCTATAACCAAGATCATTAACTACATAATTTCATATTAATGTGTGATAATATCAACCTATGGTTGTTGATCAAAATAAGCGATAAGATATATTTAGATATTAAAGCAGTTCATTATAATAACAATGACATTGTTCCCGCTTTTAGAATAATTTAATTAAATTATAATAGAAAGCGGCGCTTTGTGGAGATTTCTACGTATGTTTTCCTGATAGGATGTTTCCATCCATTGTTTCGAGTTTTGAAATGATTTCCAGAACCTTTATTTTAAGTACGGTAAATTTTTGATATTTCATTTACTTATTAGTTATACATGTATACATCTGTTTCTACAGACCAGTTTTATGTAGGAGCTTGAACTTGTTTCGTAAGTATTGCTCTAATCTTGTTACACGAAATTTAGTTTAAGTTAAAGTCTTCACTTCCAAGTTAATTAATAAAAAATAAAATAATTAAAGTACAGTAGTTAGATCGAGTATCGAAAATTACATGAAGAAGTCCGTTTAAAAATTGTATGCTTAATAATGTTGATGTTTACTCATACTCGTAAAACTAGAACGCAAAGTTAGCGAACTACGTATACGGTATAAAACCGTTCCTCGGCCGTTTTTAAAATGTCCGATAATTTTCTTTTTTTATAAGGTTGGTACATTCACTGGAACATAAGGATATATTCGAATATACGCAAAACATATTATTTTTTCATTCCTAAACACGAGCTCGATTATTAAATACTCAAAATAAATAAAAAGTTTATTATTTAATATTATGAGGTGCCTAGGTATTTTAGTGTACTTTTTATAATGTAATTAGATGTAGGTACATCTTTAGTTTCTATTGTATATATATTTTGTTTGAATTTAAAGATGATTGTAAATATATATATTTTTTGCTGAAATCATAGTAAATTACTAGACGATGTTTTTTTTTTGAAGCTTTTTGTAGTTTCTAATTCATGTAGGTTTTTACTAAATATTTACGAAAAACAGTATACTATATCGAGCATCGATGTTTTGCTAGTTTTTTCTCGTCCTATTTAATAACTTGCCAGCATGTGTGTAACACCCGTATCGCGCCATTCACTGCAGCTACCCATTCATAACGGACGACATTATCGCTGTCGACCACTGCCCTAATATTCGGACGTCATTTGTCAACGTAAACTATCTCTAGATACATACGGCCTTGGTAGTCTGAATACCGTCGCTATCTGCCTCAAGTATTTTTATGCAAAGCAGCCTTGTTCATGCTATAATTCAAACAAGCAAAGACATTTATTTAAAATATCGTGTTATGTGGGTAGAGTATAAAAGAGCAGTTAGTCTGTTGGTTTTGAGGCAGTTGTTGAGAAACACGTTATGATTAAATTGGGATACCTACAGATAAAACCACTTAAGCTAATTATTAAAAGCTTTAAGTAATTAGGTTTTTTAAAAGGTGTTTAAAGAGGTTGTCTCAAAAGCAAACTATTTTCTTGTTCATTATTTAGTGAGAAGATAAATTGAAAAAAAAACTGCTAATAACTTAAGAGCTTAAACGCCACATAGGATACGTCACAGCTAGTGAAAGGCTTAAAAATCAAAATGCGGTTACAAACAAAATTACGTCATTCCGACCACTAGTCCAAAGCCGCCGTAGCAAACTCTGATAATATTCAACGTACGGTCCTTTTCAAAAGTTCCGGTTGTCAATTATCAAATCGCTATTTAGTATTCTTTGTTACCCTTTTTGAAGTCTTATATGTAAAACTTACTTCTTATGAAATTAACGAATTGATTAAAATTATATTAGACCCGATTCATCAAATACGTGAAAGTGTATAAAATGTTCAGGTCTATATAATTCCCAAGGGTATGCTGTGTACATCAAAGAAAATAGGTACTTATATGTTTACCGGCATATATGTGCAGTAAATTAAAAATAAAATATTTTTTCATATAACAGAATCTATAGTACTGTAACTCCTTCATTGCATAGTGATGGAAATTTTAGAGTTCGTCCGTAACCTGACTCTTTATTACGTAACTTACTATAATAATCACATTATAATCAAATTTTGCAAAACCAATATTTAAACGTTCCAGTGATTACATATTATATTTCTGTAGAAATGTTTGAAATACGTAACAAGTTATAATTAAAAAATCATCACTTACAAAAAATACGTTTTCATCGGGAATAGTTCAAATTTGCGCTACAGCCTAAACAGTAAGTGCAACAGTTGCACTTACTGTTTAGGCTGTAGCGCAAATTTGAACTATTACTGCGAAATATTACTTTGAAAAGTTCTTATTGTTGCACTATGTTGAATATGCTAGTAACGTGGTATTGCACTATCCTAGACGATAATATGGTAAATCACGCCGATTCGTAAGAAACTACCAAGATATCAAATCAATACAAAAACGCTACAGCCTAACAGCACCAGTGACATCGAAATAATTAGTCTGTAATTAACGTACAAAATGTACCAATAATTTTAATCAACCGTACTTTTAGTTCTTTATTCATATAAAACTGTTAGTATCATATCCCTACCAAGTAATAAAGTACTTAGGTGTTTATTATCGAGGAACCGACAAGAATTTGTTCCTGTGCTGTTTAACTAACAAAATATCTCTGGGGTCACGTAAGGCCGGATTTCCTTCTCTATAATTCGAAGTTGTTTCCATCCCTTTATGGGCCTGTTTATTTATTACAGCCCGGAACTACACGGTTCCTTTCATGTGCTTAACCAGGTGTGATACTGGTTCTATTAACAATTTAGTAGTTATAGGGCCTCTTGTGAGGGGAACAATTGCCTTGGTGATTTACTTCACGGGGCCATACACATTGTGTGGCGTCTGAGATTGTCTCCGTTGTCATTTGCAATGAGGTAACGTGGTGGTAACGGTGGTTTATGAAATTAAAGTAGCTGAATTTATACACTAATAAAAATAAAAATAAAGTTTCATTGGTTATTAATTTATGAACCATGTCAACGTCATTGAAGAGCGATACTATTGCTAAAAAGATTAATTGGCAAGAAAGCATGTTCAACTACTTACCTACCTTAGCGACGTCGATGTTATATTCACTTTAAAAACAAAAAAAGATGGGTTATATGCGTTTGCCACCTCATTCTGTGTGACGTTTAGCACGAAATAGTAAACCAATCCAAATGCCGTTTTTTAATTGAAACTTATAACTTCGACAGTGCTTTTAAACTAACTTTCATAAAATTCTGATGGACCGATCAAGAGTTATTAGCTCCTATTGGAAAAATGAAAAAACCCAAGTCTACCATAGATTATATTCTATAATAAGTATGCTATTCAGCTTGATGTTGTTCTTGATAACTCACTTTATAGACTGTTGAACCGTTAAGTGACTTTTACTTTTGCCCCCATAACTTTCCAAGAGCTATTACGAAACCACACCAGGTCTCAGCAGGCGGAATACCGAAGAATGGGCATCCCTTCATCTGGCATAACTTTTTTTGGCACAATTCATCATTTCGCACAATCATCATTTGGCATAAATTCTTTTTTTCTGAAACCGTGTACTTTTCAGGATTATTTAAAATACCATTGCATAGAACCCAATAGGTTAGGTTTGGTTTATTTTATGTCAATCCTGAAAACTACACGGTTTCAGAAAAAAAGACTTTATGCCAAATGATGATTGTGCGAAATGATGAATTATGCCAAAAAAAAATGTGCAAGACATTAGTAACCCCGAAGAATGTAATAGTCAAAGCATTATATTGGTAACCGCATTAAAATCAAAATGCGTAAAGGTAATATTACTATGCAGTTTGCCTTAGACTACTTTGCTATTAGGGCAGTCCGGGGATTTAGAAAACATTTCATTTTTAAAGGTATTCCAAATACTTTTGGATTTGCAATTCACTTGACTTTACTCTGTATTTATATTAACTTTCTCGTCGTAAGGTAGTTTTATTACTTTACCTTTTAGACAGGTCACTAAATCAAAATATTATATAGTTATAGTGAGCTAAGTACCCAATTAATAAGCGAAGCTTAAGTACTACTACATCATAAAAACATAAAAAATGTGTAGTATTAGTAGTATTTTTAATCCACAAAGGCGTATTCCGACACTCAAATGTATGTTACACAGTTGCGTCGTTGTATATGAAATTACGACGTAGTACGTCTGGTCTTTATGAAATGAAAATACTATATTTGCTTACGCAAAAAAGAAGAACGTCTTACAGATCCATAATAAATAAAAAAAATGGTGTGTTATCTGTGAATAAAGAGGTAGCTTTTTTTCGCTAGAGTAGCTAATCGAGCTATCGTGTCAGTGATACCAGGAGCGATATTGCAGCTGCGTTGCCGGCCTTTCAGAAAAGAGTACGCTAGTCGCTTGAAGGTTCCCGAGTGACCCCGAGTCGTAGCGGTCTGGAAATACCTGGAATTCTGATGCTTATTTCTTATTCAGTATAATTCAACAATATTAATATATAAAGTATAAATAACAAGTACACCTACCTAGGTCCTTGTCCGTCCAGATCGCTACCACCATCTTATCCATTAACCTACGGCCAAACAGCAGTGTTCGCATTGTTGCAAACAGCGTTGCAAACGTTGCAAACAGCAAACAGAGTGCTTATAATCATCAACGAGTGATAAAGCAGCTTATAACGCGAGTGTGGCACAGCACTATACAACTATTAGCCGTGGTTACCGAAACGTCAATATGTTGTGTTTGGAAACCATAAATCAGCCAGCTTGTACACAAACTAGATGGTTATAGTTTAGATTAATTGCTGCCTAAAATCTATTAGCGTAATATTGTATATAAACTGCCAATTAGGGTTTATATATTGTTTTCTGTTTAAAATCTAGAGTACCTACTTAAGAGTCTAAACGGCACTTGGTTTGAAATAAAACCGAGATTTCCCTGTTTTGTTGTGTTTTGTTTTTATTCTGGACCGACCAGCTGAATTGCTCTCTCATTACCTCTATTCCACCTGATAGTAAATGATAATGAAGTCGCTTGCTGATTTAGTAGAAGCCTATTCACTCTTGTTTTTAAGGCACCCAAGCTATCTCTTGAAAATACGAATAAAGGAAGCGAATACCACTCATAAAAAAAACACTTTGTGCGAACGAATGGTATTTTGACAGCATAAGGCTGCCTCCCCAGCCTGGACATATAAAGATGGAAAGGTGGTGGCAAAATTAGGTTTAATTAAGTAGCGCACACTCTCCAAATTGTAACCTACCAAGACGGAGAGGCACGCTTCTCTAAGTCGATGATCGAGACTGAAGCTTATCATCCACGAACAACTCATCGCCATGAGTTGACCTAATTACCCATAGGATATTTGATCAGAAAACGTATTCATTGAAATCGTTATAATATTTTGCTAAAACAAAAATTTAAAGAACATAAAGACAACATAAAGACACCCTGACTTGAAAACACATTAAAGAACATTGTAATTATATAAAAACAAATTAAATAATAAGCAGGAGAGTGTTCGCAGTAACAATGTTATACACGAATACGAACATGACACATTTACAAGGCAATCAACTGAAAACCAGCAAAAAAAATACGAATTATTCGTTTTTACTCGAAAAGTTAAACTGGAGTTATGTTTTTAAGTGAACGGTAATTAAAAAGTAGAATATCTTTTCTACTTTTTAATTACCGTTAACTGAAAATCGAGCAAAAAAAATACGCATAATTCGTTTTTACTCAAAAAGTTAAACTGGAATTATATTCTTAAGTGAACGGTAATTAAAAAGTAGAAAAGATAACTTAGTTTTTAAGCAGATCTTGGCTCTTTAGTTACATTCAGTTTCCAAGTCATTAGGTAGCTAGATTAAAATACTTTTTAAGTATTGTTAATTGCCCGATTTTTCATAACATTAAGGTTTTTTGCACTGCGTTGGTGTCTATATTTAAGAAAACCCTACGTAACAAAAGATTGAATCATACGCAAAGGTGGTATCATTGTTATGTGTTAATTATTATGTATTATTTTAATGGTGGCAACGATGGTATCCTTGTTCAGGCTCCGTCCTAATCACTACAACTACAGTGTTTGCATAGTTAGGTTCCGGTGTTGGGAAACGACAACCGTTGAAATGACTAGTATACAAGCATTCCATTTCAGTCTTTGAGATTGCAATCTTGGAATTGCAAACTGGATAGTGGACAGTGGCTATATATATGGCTATCATTAGGTAGCCTGTGTGCCTACTGCATGCCACAAAAACCACAAAATTTACAAAATTGTATATATTCAATGCCTAAGACGCGCCTAGCGTGTAAAATCACGTGGACACAATGGACTAGTTCCTCTAGGTGGCGACTCGATATCGTAATTATACATTTATTGTATCCAAATCATCTGAATAAAAATAGATAAATTTACCTTCTTTTCTCATTACGCTCGCGTGCGCTCAGTGTGACCGTACGTTTGTAACAAAAATAGGCTACGCTGGAGGGTACACAGAGAGCTGCACAATATTGCTGAATGAAGCGTCGATGTTGCCAAAAAAGACATTTTGGCATCATTATCAATAATAAAAAACACGCAATTATTCTTTCAATTAAGTCTACGATTTTTACGTCGAAGGCAACAGAATAACCGTTTTCTAAAAAAAATTGATGGCCGTCATGAATCGAACATTTTCAGTGACTTTTCATACTTCAGGAATGGTACATCATGAAGGTAAGCCTGACAAATGGCTCGAACCCACAATCCTACGTGACTGCGACCGCAGCGACAGATTTTTAACAACGCCCCTTCGGAATAATAATGCAGGCTAAATATTACAGATGACTACAAAGTTACAAGTGTAGTCATTTTATGAGAATCGTGATGAATTTTCAAATACGTCATTTTGACGGAAAATTTTGATCCACGCTTTTGTGTTTATATAACCGCAAAATAAAGTTTTTACTCAGTTTTCCGGCTAAAATACTAAGAAACATTATCTTTAATTATAATTACAAAATCTAAAATAAAATATACTCTCAGTTCCATAACAAACCTAATTGCTTATGACAATACTTCCTGTCAAGTTAATAACAGCCGTCACAACATAGACAATGCTATAACATGTTAAAAGCAATACTGTTTTACCGAGTAGAACAGAATTCCTTTATAAATTACTTTAGATAATTCGCTAAACGCATATTTCGCGAGTATTCTGCAATTTTCAAGTTAAAATTAACTTATTTCTGCGCGTACCTAATTAAAAGTACCAAAGTACAAAAGCATCGTTATTCGCACGCCAAGCAAACATTACTAGATTAATTGCGGATTCCGTGTGAACTCTGCGCGTGTGAAATACAACGCAAAACAGACACACACAGTAGGCCCATTCCTAATCAATAGTTGTTGGAATTATAGGCAAAACGAATTAAAACAAAATTAGAGATTTGGAGTTTTTTAGGTCATTCTTCAGGTGCCGCACATTTTGGCTAAAAATAGTTCTATAAAACTTATAATTTTAATACACAATAATGTTATGCTGCGGAGCAGTTTTGTATAACTATGCATAATTGAATTTCATCGCGTAGGTATCTTTATGTAAAAACCATCAGGGTATCCTTTTGATGATTGACTTTAATTGCAGCAAAATGACCCATTATAATTCATAGACAACACCGTAATGTTATGTTGGACGCTTTTGACACGCATTTGCGCAAGTTTGGTTCCTTCAAGTGTAAAACGGTTTTTAAAAATGTTCAATTCGACAAGGAGCTACCCTTAAACCCTGCCTTTAGGGACTCTTCAATAAGCCTCAAATACGGGTATAGGAAGAGAGGCGTTGAAAGTAGGATGAGGAGCTATTCTGTAAAAAAACGGGGCAAAATTATGTCGGACTATGCTCAGAATGGGGTACCGATACAGCTGTTTCAAACACAAAAAAAAAACTCTCGAAAATTAACATACATACATACATAAACTCACGCCTTCATTCCCAGAGTGGGGTAGGCAGAGCTAAAGAATTTCCAACAACCCTAAAAAACTTGTTGATAATTCTGTAACCACATTTTGCACAATCAGGCTATGATGTTTACCAGTGTATTAGTGACAGGTTGCAAGCCCATCGCCTAAGACACGGAGTGGCACTATTCTAACCCGGCAACCACACAGGGGCGAAAATTAACAAGTATAAACAATTTTCTATTTAAACTTATTTGGTGCTGTCTTAGATGATTTTTAGTAGGAATAAACACTTTTTAGTGGCCTGCTTTTTAAGAACCAATCAAATTTACTTAGTCGTTATAGTTTTATTTTTAAATTCGTTATAAATGTGCTTTCATTTAAGAAAACTTTCGGACTTTTATTACCGTTCACGAATTAAATATTTTCTAAACGTTCTCCAAAATTTAATAGTTCATAATAACATGCACATAATTATTTTTTTAAAAGCCAGTAGAAATATTATAATTTCTAAAACCGTTTTTTACGGAAATATAAATTAAGTAAAGTTCATGGCAATATAATATTTGAGGTGGAAATCAGCCCTCCGAAGTAGCTACCGTCAATGTAAACACCGATTGAAGTTAAAATGTATAATAAACTACCCGAACCACTAAAAGAAGAAACGAATACTAATACATTCGAATATAAACTTAAAGAAATTGACTGGTAAATAAATGTTATAACTCGCTCGATAAATACCTCAATGACAAATTTAAAATGTACCTACTCATAGGTACAATGAGTCCTCTTTTTCATAATATTGCATCTGGGTTCATAATGAACTGTTGAAATAAAAAGTATAGCTTTTAACGATAAGGATAAAGATAAAGAGACATTTAATAAACCAAGCTTTTAATAAACCAAGACCTCAGTAACATTAAGATATTGCAATTACTGTATGTACCTAGTTGGTTACTAAGTTCTGTTACTAAGGTTGATGCAAATAAAACTTATGTCTATTTTTTTATTTATATATGTATAAAAATTAAAAGCTTAATTAATATACATTTTGAAAAACAATTAATCATTTTTCTTAGTTTCCGCAATTCCCGATACGATCTTTTAACATTCACAGCCGGCATCGATGAAATTACGCATGACTTTTCTGTAAATTTCATTTTTTGAAATCGCTTAAAAGTTAGTCTTTGTTTACCAAAGAACTTTTTTTGTATAATATTATAAAAAATCCTATCTCTGTTTATGTTTAGAGACCAAAATTATATTTCTCAACATGACTTAATTCCAACTTATGAAGCAAGAGATTTGGTGTGTTTTCGTATTTCTGCAAAATCATGTGAAATCTTAAAGTCGATTTAATGAGTCATCAAGATTGACCGGTGTCCAAGCGGATCTTTAGTTGCTTTGAATACATTCGTATCAGAATTTAAAGCTAGAAGTCTGTTCAATATGTCACGCAAATTTGAACTCTCTACAGGAACTCTTACAAAAGTTGGGGCCGTTATCAGTATCATCGTCGTGCGTGATTTTAACTATGATTTTATCGCCCGAAATGGGAATACTTCAAGCTCGTACATCAAATAATTGCAATAGTTTAGAATACATTATTTTTATTATTATTCTATATAAATCAAAGTTATGATTAATATACAGGTTTATGCAAAACTGCTTTAATTTTTTTTTTTTTATTGTAATTAATCTCAGTAACAGAACTTAGTAACCGACTAGGTATATTACTGATTACTGAAATTACGGGATCAATCTTACTGAAAATACAATGCCAATGCCCTTTACCTTTAGCTCAATCGCATCAACCAATTTAACTGTTTCATATGGAGGTTTTTTGGCTACCAAGGTGGGGTAAGACGATATTGTAGCTTATGTTTCGACGATACATTAGCCTACTTGGTAGTAATTTTGCCTACAAAGCTAGCGATCCCAGGTTCAAGTCACGGCAAGGATGAAATGAGGGCAAGTATTTTTTTCTGAGTTTAGGGTGTAATATATGTATTTAATTGTGTATGTCTTTAAATGCATAAGTAAGTTTTGCGTAAGGTAGTACATATTTTACAAGCCTAAGTCAATTGTGTGCGATTATTCCCGAATTATTTATTTAACATTATTTTTTATTACTGTAAGTAGTCAAGCACAATAATTTAAATAGCAAAAACCTCTCTTTATATGGGAAACATATTATTATCTTAAAAGCCGGGTACTCACTGGCGAGCTGTTACCGTTACTATTGCACGTAAAATAGTAATGTGTACGCGGCTCGCGAGCCTGTTCTCTACTAGAAGCTCGTTACTGTAACTGCCACGGTTACAGTTAAAGCTCGCTAGTGAGTACCTGGCTTTATATCCCAGCTTACAAATCCTTTCAGGCATTCCTTTGGTGTGCTCCGTTTGGATCGACCTTCTGTAGTTTTGTGTTTTATGTACCCGTGGGTATAAGCAAATGGAAGTAAATTTGAGAGTAAGTTTAATGTTTACTTTGAGTTGTTCATATTACGTATGAAGGTAGTTACATGTGTTTTATTTGTCTACTGGAGCTTAGCATTTAGTTGAAGCATTCTACTTACCCAGGACAGTAAGAGCACTAGCATACTCATTCATTATGTACATTATTATTATACCAGCTGAATTAGGTTAGGCTGAATTATTTTAAATTGTTCGTATAGAAATCGTCAGAAGTTTAAAAGCAGATTTCGTGTCATCAAGGATTACGAACAATTTTGACAAGGTATTTATAAATTGCAATTATTCCAGTTTTTTTTCCTTCTTCGAACTTAAATGAACCATGCCTAGAACAATAAACGGGCTGAAATAAAGGTGAACTGCTAGTATTAATTTTCCAATAGTAGGTTAGCATTTTTACTGCCGCAAGGTGTTGGCGATAAGACGAAAGTCGTTATGGTTGACATTAATTTAAAGATCAAAGGTACATTCAAAAAGAAGAAATATAGACGTCAAACCGGCTTGTCTTGACCTCGTTGCTAAAAAGTTTATTGTTTTGTGCCTTTAATGCTGATCCACGATTACGTTTAGGAAAATCAATGTAGACCAGAATCATCTTTAGAAGTAGTCCTGGCTATTGTTGAATAAGAAAATTGCTCTATAGCGGTTTAGGGGGGTTGTCTTTACACCGATTGCCATAGTAATGTCAGGATAGAAGTTATTACTTGACAGTAATGGCGGCCTAGTTAGTAACAATACTAAAGCAATAGGTGTTACAACATCGTAGAATAAGGCTCCTACTGGCTATAACAGCCAATTATGGAAATTTACTTAAAAACAAAATGTCGTCATATCTTAAAGATTATAAAACATAATTAAATTTCATTAGTTTCGCTTCTCGTTAACAGTACAGCCTGAGCCTTAGAACTTTAGTGTTCATTCACGTGCGGTGCATAGAATTAATTACCTACATACTTAACAACGCTCTCAAGCAAGCTCTTAGGAAATGTGCAATATGCATTTGAATACGTAAAATCAAGCTTCATCAACATGGAAATGTGTTCCAGCAATAAGGTTGAATGGAACGTTGATGATGATGTAAGACAACTATTTATTGATTGTATTCAGAAACGTGCCGGTTTCTTGACAACACATCTTTGGTTGCAGAATTTTTGTTTTTTTTTTAAACTGTAAGTACCTTTTATTTCTACAGTCAGTAAAAAAGTTTTTAACAACCAGTTTTCAAAGTTGTTGGTAATTCTGTAGGTCTGTCTAGCCCATTCTGAAATAACAGGCAATAAAAAGCAAAAAAGTTAGGTCAATTAAATATGTATTCAAGAAACTTTTTTTTTTGGAAAAATGGGACTGACAAGCAATAGAACCACTATAATGTATGGTAAAGAGTAGTCCTTATTGGTCGTTTACCATCAAGTGCCCTGCTTATTCATTTCTTCCTAGTATAATAATACAAAAAAATGATATTTTTGATTCTGTTGCCAAATATATATTCCGTAACAAATCATAATATTACTATTATATTTTATGAGAATGCGTAACGACCGTCAAAAGCGAAGTGCGTGTAAACATTCAGGAAAAAGTTCATTTGCGAAATACAGCGAGTGTGAGATGTGTGGGCAGAAATCCAAGCTTTCGAATGGAATCATTAATCATCAGAAGAATGTGGTGAAGGCCAGCCAACTTTGTGTGTTTTTGGTGAAAGTCTATTATTTGTACGGATATCAATGGGAGAAAACCTGACTAAGAATTACTCGAGCTGTTAAATTATCATGATAAGGTTCCGCTAAAAAGGAGGTTCTATTTTCCATTGTATGTAAAAAAAAAGTATTTTCATCGATTTCAATTATGGTATGATTTCCAAAATTCTTTTTTTGTTTGATTGAGTATACTTTCGAGGTGGTCACATTATCACCATGTTGTAATCTGATGAGGGGATCCATGAGAATGGAAGGAACTCATATAGCAATTTCAGTATTTTTAGTAACAAGTCTAGCATTTGCATTCAAAAAGTATCATTTATTGAAGTAGAACTTATGATGAAGACCACCAGATGGCCAACCGACCTCCTTAACGGTACCTATTTCAACGGTGGCGATAAGATATCTCGATTAAAATAGTTGAGCGATTATAACGAAGAACATTTAATTATTTTATTATGACTATGACTTTCCCGCGGCGTTGCTTGCGGCGAGCTTGAAATGTCTTAAAGTTCATTATCAACTAAGAAGTAGGACTACATAACAGCTTATTATGATCACTAAAAAGAATAAAATAAAAATTAAAAACCGTCAGCGAAGCACACGCTGACTTCAGTTGGACTGACCAACACGACGATTTAAAAAAAGTAATTTTTGTATTTTGAAGGTGTAATTTTGGTTTTTTAAAACATTTATTTTATAGTTCTACCAATTAACATTATCGTACGTTAAAAACCAAACAACTGCGTTCGCATTGTTGTGTTCCGGTTTAGGGATAAGACAGTCGGTCTTAGTCCTCAGGGTTGGCAACGCATTAGCAGTCTTAGTCTTGCAGTCTTGTGAATGCGAATGTCTATGGGTCACAGTTTCCACTTACCATCAGGTGGCCTGTGTGCTCGTTTGCCTTCTCTATGCTATAAAAAAAAATAACGATTGTTATTATTTTACCTATAGGTACCTATTTTTCTAGACACAGTTCATACGATGCTTTTAATAGTATTTTATTAGTTATTATTTTGTAAGTTAATCTTCTTTTATTCCACAATTTTAAAATCCACCAACACAAACATATACCTATAATATAGAAAATTATATGTTCGGGTATTTTATTTTGTATATATGTATGAGCGTGATTTAATGATAACGTTACGCCCCTCCCATAATTCTCGGTAAAACAGTAGAACCCTCAATCTGTACTTCTATGGCACACGTATGATCGAAAATTGCCAAGATATATTTGAGAAAATTGATTCAAATTTTCAAGCTGCAAGCGATCCATATTTTTGCCTTCGTTGTAAAGCGAGTCTCACAGCTCGTATCAGCTTCGTACGTGTTTGCCATTCGGGATTCGTCGCTTATCTGCCGCTAATCTTCGCAGCAACATCGGTTGATTCGCTTCCTTTGCGAATGCCTCAGATTCAATCCTTCAAAGGATCTAGATAAAGCGGATATACACACGTCTGAGCACTTCTGAATATTTTGGGGTGTTATTTTAAAATCAGAAGGTGATAGGGAACTTATAATAGAATAAACGAATTTGAAAGCAGGTAAAGTGTTTGCGATCAAGATGATTATTATTCAATATATTTATTTTGATATGACATGGCGCTGCTGTGACTATGAAGGGTTATAAAGGTAGCTTAACGATTAAAGATGTTGACTGAATTATAATTGTCAGATAGCTGTGGGAGCGTGGGACTACCACTCGAAAAAGTACCAAACTTTTAGGTAGATTGCAAAATATTGTAGGACGTAGGCACATTTATTTTTGTATTATATTTTTTTCAACCTTGAAATTGAAATAAAGGAGACGCAGAAAAGATATTTGAAAAAGAAAGATTCGCAACGTCTAAAAATGGTAACGGCACTTCAAACTTTGCCAATGTTCAATTTCTTACATGCTGAACACGTACAACTCATCAGTCGGAGGTTTGCAAGTCGTTGTGCACGGCTGCGTCCAATGTTTGCTACATCAGTGGATTGACCTAATTAAAAAATGCGAGGCAAAGTTTAATTATTTAATTTGGACGACGATGTGACTCAGAGAGTTTGATTACTTTACGTTTTCATTTAATTGTTGGATGATTCGGGTTAATTGTTTGCAGGATTTATTACGGGTACCTATGTTCAACATAATATGGAAATTTGGTTATTATACTAGATATTCATATCTAGCTTAGCTTAGCTTATTCACTAGTAATCGCCAGTAAATATTTCAATACATGAAGTTAAACTACATAATATATATTTAGCAATTTTACCTAGGCCTTCACACAAAAAAATACCAATTTCATAAGGCTTTCTACCAGTTTGTTACATTTGGTACTAACCCGCACCCATCTCTTCATCGGAAGCATCGCACCAAACGAATGTTGGAAATAATTTTGTAGTTATTGTCTAGTCATAGAACTGCTATCACATTACATCATGTACCAGTTTGATAATGATTAGTGTGGGCGGTGCAGACCCGGAGTGGTGCCTAACTTTTTTTACCATAGTAGCACGTGTAAGACTAGTATGACAGCGAAAATTTAAGGGGACCCATGAATAAATTCCAGGGGTTCTCAAAGGGACTCAGCGAATTTTTATCCCCACAAGTAAGACCGCATTTATATCAAAGTTAAGAGCTGCATAAGCGTACGTGTACCTCTGGTGGGTCTTTTTGTCTGAAATGTGACACCTTTTGTTAGGAACGAGCCGTGCATGCATAAACAAGTTACGTTTCTTAGGGAATTTTGGCACGCTGCGATTGTGAAATGTAAAGTCTAAATTTGACTGGGTTCTCATAATATTTTAGTTTAACTAGTGTTATTTTACAACTATTTTAAAATCTGCAGTTGCTTTCGATACTGGATTTTTGATCCTAGAATTTATGAATAATTTAGTCTATTTAAGTATGTGGTTGAGAGGATAAGATACAATGTTTCTGTATTATAGGCTGCTTTAAAAAAGGGATAGCTAATAAATAGTCGTCTTTTACTAGATTGCAATATTGTTGATTACCAGAATTAATATAGAATCATGGCATTTACAACTGCTTTGCCAAAAATTAAACAAAAATACGTATATTTTCCTAGCCCTAAAATATTACTCGTATATGAACCACATAACAGAAATGGGGCACGATTTAGCGCAGAGAATTTGCCGCATAGACGTCCGTTTGGCTTGCCAGAGTCAACATACTACCAGCTGGGTATCTTAAAACCACGTCTTTTTAGATATGTTTATTTACGTTCATCTTTAAGTTATCAAATTCAAGAGATAGGTACTGATAACCCTTAAGTTAAGTCTTTTTGCTACTTACAAATTGATAAACTTTTTTTTTATTTACACAGTATTATGCAGAATCATTATACACGTAATTTATAACAAACATCATAAATCACAGCTTGTTGAGAAACAGTTTACACCAGTCAATGTATGAAATTGAAAATCATTAGGGCGGGAACCCAGGTAGCGTTAAAGTGAGGAAGTGAAATAGCCGGAACTAGTATTAGTGTAATGAGTTCCAGTAATTTTGTGCTTGGTTTTACGTAAAGAAATGTTCTCACTATAATATATTTATGTTAATAAAATATAAATGAAAATTGCATTTAACAACGTAACACTAAAATAAATTTAATAGCTCATTTATGAAAATCGTTATTAGTGTGAATAATTTTAGGAAAAATTATATCCACATGCATACATAGATTACTAAAAACACCACGCATGCTTTCCGTCTAGCCGTAGTTGGATAAATAAGTGAACCTCTTTCGTATCATAATTAAATAACCAAATTATTAGAAGTCGTCTTTAATATTTTATGTTCAGAATCATCACGAAATTATTTTATTCAGGCAGTTTTTTTAATTTGTAACGTTTACTTAGATTCAATATTATTTTAAATAACCTAGAAGCACATTTCATTTCAGCAGTGAAAATGCAATCTTTTTATACGTTAGGATATTCTAGGAATAGATTTAAATAGTTCGTAGTTACCTCGCTATTATATTCCTTATAAAATATCTTGTCACTCCTTCATAATGACTGTAACAATGCTTTAGTGTGGATATTTTTTTAGTTCCTATATCAATGTACCTCAATTTCCATATAATATGAGGTAATTTAAATAAAACTGGCTTGCGTGTTTAGCCATTTCGTTACTTCAACACTGTGTAATGCCGGGTTAATAAGGTTCATGATATGTAATTAGTTTTAGTTTCCTTATTGCAGGTTAACGTTTTGTTAGAAATAATTTATTTAATTCTTAGAAACTCTATGTTAGTTTAAAATAGCAACACATTTTAAATAAATGAAATCACAATTTTCATACCTAACACACTGGTTTTGTTTTACTTTGACAGGTCTTTTAGTTGCTGTTGAAATAAGGAACCTGTCTCGTAAATTTTTTTAATTGGCTTTCTAAATTTGCATCACAGCTGTCAAAACTGAAGCCAGTGAACTAAATGAAGATAACTTTTCCCAACCTGAAACAAGTTAAATTCAACCTCGGTATAAATAAAAACAAACGAATAAAATTATTCTTTACACGCCTTAGAAACAAAATTAATTATAACAAACATTGTACGAGCCAGTAAAAACTGCAATGCCATAAAGTTTCAAAACGCACGGCTATTTTTAAATCGGGATATATTGGTCAGGCCGCGTCGCGGACAAATGGCTGCCATGAATAATGGTAGCACAGCACGGAACATCGGCAATTTTAAACACGACACTTACGTTATATACCGTAATTTGACTAGTTAAATTACCTTTATGGTTTAATTAAAAACCTTGTAAACAATTTCCAACGTAACAAAATATTGGAAATATATTTATTGAACTACGACATAAAAGTTCAGATATAGACTTCAATTTATACCCATTACTGACACGTCAAAATAAAGTTCTCTACTCGAGATCCACTCTAAGCTGATATGTGTGCGGCAACCATTATTAATTATAACTACATTAAGTTGCCTTTTATTTATTGCCTTAATGTCAAGCTGAGGCTGCCAGATAAGAACCATTACGTATAAAACCTATTTTTTCATTACGAAAAAGATGATAATATTACTAGTTTGGTAGTATTTTTTTTTGGTTTTAACAAAATACCTGGGTATGCAAATGTGATTAGATTTAGCAGTGAGACCTCATTACAGATAAGCAGGTCACGATTTTAACAATCATGAAAAATATGTTGACTACTTGGGAGTGATCGCACAAATTCATGTGATAATTTTCCAATAGGTATTGTTAAACTTTTTCAACCAGAGACTTACCGTCATGTGAATATTATTGTGAGTAAGAATTTGTTTCAGACTTAAAATAAAGACAAACAATTTCGCATAAGGAGCAATTTAAAGATAAAATATCTAAAGGGAAACATTTATTTGATTCTTTCCAACTTTAAAAGTTTTCTCATAATTATTTTCCTCACGGAACACTAAAAAATAAATTACAAAATGAGCTTTGACGTTCTACCTCTTCCGGCAGGCAGGCAAGTTCATTATTTCTTGATTATGGTTGTTATTTTCAACACGTTTGCTGCAAGCATCGGATTTCAGTTTCTGAAAATATAAAACATGCACTTTTAAATTAGCTATTGAATAAAGATGTCTCATAATCTGCCCCCGATAGTAAAAAGGGCGCATCTAACATGAAGTCGAAGTCGAGAAATTAAATGTTTTAGTTGAAAATTCAAAAAAAGTATGCTGTCTCTAAAGAAATTGACATAGAAACTTCCTGTAAACGCAGTAATATAGATATATACAATATTGTCAATATGGTAATACAAAATTTTATAATTTATGTTTATTTATTTATTTATTTAAGATTTTCCTTTTCATCTAAGCAAAAAAATGTCTGGAAAATACTCGATACTCCGTTGAAAAGACGTAAGTAACCAATTACGCCTTTTCAACTGAGTATAATCACAAACTTCTTTTTGATATCTGTGCTTGACAGATATTTCCTGCTTTTCTCCTGATATGAAAGGGCGCATTTGGACACAAGCGTCTTTTCAATAAAGTAATTGATGTTTTAAACAACTACTTTTACTCAAATAAAAAGTAATATTTTCTCTTTTTACTACTTTAACATGTACGTAGTTCAACTGCCACCTGTAAAATAAACGTCTTGAAATAATATTTAACACAATAACAATATTCTAAAGTACAATCATGAAAAATAATCATAAAATTACCGTATGAAAAAATAAAAGTTTACCCTTAATTTGACTAAGTCTAAAATCTACTCGTAATAAACTTAAATTATTAGAAAAATTAAGATAATAATGGTATAGGAGAATTTCATATTTATATAATACAAACTAATATACTGAATAAAAAATATAAACATCCAGTCCGAACGGATTTTTTTTGTCCATTAGCGGCCTTTACGCGGTAAAGTTCGGACCGCGGGAAACGCCACGCGCCGTTCCAATCTTCGTTTCGAACCGCACATTTTTACTATTTTACTATTACAGTTGCATTTACACGTATGTTCGGAACGAAGATTGGAACGGCGCGTGGCGTTTCACGCGGTCCAAACTTAACGTGTGCATGCCGCTATTACCGTCAGAATGTAAATGAGTAAAGACGCTTCTCACTTACCCTCAGTAATTTTTTTAAAATGCTTTTGCTATACGTACTTATGACAACATTACAACTTATTTACATATAAATAAATAAGATACATAAAAAAAAAGTCCCGTGTATGAATTATATACGTTAAATATCCAGTATACTTCCCATTGCCAATGCCACGGTGTTCTAACTTGCGTTTACTAACTACGCCCAGCATACTTCTAAGCTGAAGTTTTACTCCTTATAACAAACTATAACTTATTTAAACAAGGAAATGAGCGCTGTTGCTGGGTTTCTCAGGTCACCCTGCCCCAAACCACACTTTCTTTCATCGGTTCCATATTGCTTTGTTGTAATTATTTATCCTATTTTGACGGACTATCAAAATAAGGTTTAAACAAAACTATTCGATGCAAACCGATACGGTCCCAGAAATATTGGAATGAGAAACTAGAAATATTTTATAAAACTGGAAAATGTGTATACGCGCAGTACTTTATTCAAACAATGTATCTCGGGTGTCAAACGGTTATTTTCTTGTTACACCCACGTTTTTTCTGTCTTCAGAAATACTATTTTATGTTCTGGGGGGTTATTATGACATAACTATGCAGTTCATTTTACGGTGAGCGCAAAAGACAGAGCTATAGCAGTTGCATAGCTGTGTCCTATTCTCTCAGCGTAAACTGAACTGCATAGCTATGTCATAATAACCCCCCTGATCTTTAAAAAAAATCCTGAAGTCAAAAAAAAAATTGATTAGTTCTACAACTCAATGCCCCATCAGAATTCAGATAAAGGAGAAATAGTATAGCGTTTCTCAGGGAATCTGCCTCTCTTATCTCCATTTCTTTATATGTATGTTATTATTAACCTGTTCTGTTCTACCCCATTATTGGGTAAAACTTTCCGTTTTTCTTCCCACGCTGCTACTCATAAAGTGGTGACTGATCTGAGCAAACTTTTGGAAAATATTGTTTCCAAAAGTTTGCTGTTCATCCCGCCACCTCCGTCGTTGTGGTGAACGTCTGTGCAACTGAACTTGTGTTTAAGATATTGGGGAAGACTTCAATCCTCTGTTTGATGCAGTTGGATATTAGCTTGGTCTCTGACATGTTTATTAGCAATCCCAACTCAAGGCTTACTTTGCTTAGCTGTTCTGTAGCAGACGAAAATAACGCTGCCATCAGCAAACTTGTTTGTCAACCGCCGAATCAAAATGAATTTTAAATGAATATAGCTAGAGTCCCGGGGATGGACATGACGATATGTTTTTTTATCTCGGAAATATAATAATTTCTACAGGTATAACTCGATAAACGAGTTCCATGCAGACACAGTCATCGGCAACCACGATAATATAAAATATATTTCTGTTTTTATTAAAAAATCTCCTTGCCAAATTAAGGGTTAAAATAAAACTAACATAATTTGAATATAAATGAACGCTTAACTACACTTTTCAATGTTATAGTATCGCAAAAATAAAATATGCCTACATCAAAATCAGACGCAAATACCACGAGCATCCTAGGTAAATTAGCAAAATACACTATTTAAAAGGCGCCACTGTTCATTAGCGTCTTTTCTACGAAGTTTTACGTGTAGATGCGTCCGCCTCAACATACAGTTATCAAGCTTTGGGTAAGTTGAAAAGGCGTAAGTGGTCACTAGCGCCCTTTTCATTAAGTATTTAAGTTAGATGCGTCTTAGTCAAAATAATTCTTGCAAGACCAGACTTGGTTGAAAAGGCGTAAGTACTTAGATGCGTCTTTTTATTGAAGTATACGGTGATGGATTGTACCTTGCGTCTTTTCTTTTACTGAACTGTTAAAAGTTTGACAAAACAAAAGGGCGCATTATACGTAGTTACGTCTTTTTTATGAAGACCACCTACATGTTTCTGAAATGCGTCTTTTTAATTAAGTTTTTATAACAAAGTGAGTGAAGTTACGTCCTTTTTGCTTATGGTAACTTCTAATCTAGCCTACCTAGGAAAAAACTAAAAATATCAGTAGGTAGGTCTTTTTCTGCTGATCACGGCAGTATAATTAACTCATTTTTGACAAAATTGTTAGATGCGCCCTTTTTACTATCGGGGGCAGAATAGAGCGTAGTGCTTTTGTTTACTGTTCTGCGTCGAGCTCAATTCATGTAACTATGATTGCCATGACGTGGTCTTTATATTTGATAAAAATGTTTTTTTATTGACTTTAAATAAAAAATAACCAAAATTATATTATTTGCTTTTCAAATACCTACATAAAGACTGAAAGAAACACTTCTCTTAATATCTGGTTTGTTACAAGACACATAATTATGGCATATTTATGTCCTTTTGAAACCGGTGTACGGGTTTACGACTAAAATTCTACTACTAGCTGAATGTGTGGCTACTAGCTGTTGCCGGCAACTCTTTCCACATCGATGTCGTTTTTCGCTAATCGTAGTAAAGCGTACCTTTAGTACCAATTTCACCAAACGATATTAACCACTTAACAGATGATTAGAGAGTTAACAGCTGTCAAAATGTATGAATTAACAGACGATTAACAATAGTTAAATTTAACATCGTTTGGTGAAATCGGTAGTCATTCTTCGCGGTTCAAGCGACCCCATAGTCACGAAAGTGTAACAAAGAGAAAAAGCTACTTTCATATTTTTAATGTTAATATGAATTTGCGTCAATGTATATGTTTTAATTTAAATATGATTTGATGAAGCCTTGTATAGATTATACTTTGTCAGATTAGCTATTATGATTAATTGGAACACATGGTAAACATGAAGTATTTTTTTTAGATCAGAAACCTTCCTGTTTACCCTTTGCATAATCCTTATGATATCCACGTGTGTCTCAATACTATTGAAGGCTCACAGTTTCAATAAAAACATAACGAGATTCAGTGTGTAAAATGAAAGATTTATCTTCTTGGCCGCAACAAGGGTCCGCTACGTACATACATTATTCATGGACTCCATTGAAAGTCGCAGTCCCCAAACCGGCTTTGAGTGTTTTTAAAGGAAAACCTCTTTGATATTCTACTAGTAAGATACATCAAATAGCTCAAAGAAATGCCGGCGATGCTACCGAAGAAAGCTTTGCGAATGCATCGACGAAGGTTACTATGCACCTTTCGCGTATTCTGATAAATATAACCTAACAAAAGTCGCTTTGGAGCACGATGTCTTTGTCCTATTCTTGAATCTAGGATATCATTATGGATTCTTTGTTTTTCCTTAAAATACTAAACGAAAACATGGAACAGGGTCAAAGTAAAGCTGCTTACATACACGTATGCATAACTACGTAAAGCTTTTATTAATAAATAAATGTGGGTTATCATCTTTTTACAGCATCCCCGTTTTTTTAATATTTTGGAAATAGTTTCTGAAAGCATCTGCCTTGTTAATTCATCGTTGTTGACTTGTTATAGAACTATTTTATCTTAAATTATAATCTAAGACACGGTGCAGTCTGCACAATGAGCTTTGAGATACCATTAATAATGAAAGGATTCGGCTGCTGTACGGAAAAATTAAGAAAGTATTATAATCTTCGTTTTGTTTGAAATCAATGTTTTTACATTAATGAGACTTTTGCGACATACCTGACGGATTTTGCTACATTCTTGAAATCATTAAAACACTTTAGTTTTAGAGATACAATTTCGACAAACAAAGTATGGAACAATAAAGTAAAACACAAATTGCTAAGCATAAATGAAACAATTGTATGTCGATTGCGTTGGTTTTATGTTGTGAATTGATTCCCCTGCTTTTTTTCCGTAAAAATATTTTATTAAGATTAGGATCCAGCTAGAAAAGCATTGGTTAATTTTTAACTGTAAAATGTGTCAAATTTACAGGAAAAAAAGTAAGTTAATAAATAACAGTGAGTTCCTTATTACATTCTTATTCTAATAAGCAGAAGGAATCTCTTTATTTTGCACTTGCTTTAGTTTTAGGAAGGCTAATATACTATGTCTTAATTTTAAAACGTAATCATCATACTATAACCAGCATTTGTTTGCTTAAAAGTTTATTAAATCATATTTTTAACTAAGAATTCGGTATGAATAATATCCTAACTATTACACTAAGTAACCCAGTCCTCCAGATGATAATGTTGAATACTCCTGCCTGCCTGTTAATCCTGTCAGTATAGTGTAAATCCATTCTAAATAGTAAATGCTATTACACTGTCTAGTAAAGAATCTTTAATCTTGGAATAGCTTTTTAACGAAAACAAGTAAGTCGTGAGAGGGATAGGCTTATTATTCTTATTAACCATATAAAAACAAAGTTCAAATACCTATTAGTGTCGTTTATTAATGATTTCATATTTATTTATAATTAATTAATTTGTTACGTTAAACATATTTCTATAAATTCTAAATTCAATTAAAAAGAATTCGTCATAAAATTGTAATACAATATGCAGAGAATTTAGCGCAATATTAAATTTAAAATATTATGGAACGATAAAAGATACGTTTCAAGAAAACACTTTTCAGTTTTTCCTGATACTCTAAAATTGACTCTACTGTAATTTATCACATTCTTTTACTGTTGGGCAGCTGAATTATGTACTTATGTATGTTAATAATGATTTATACCAAAAATAGTACCATTACACACTCATTTAAAATAGGAACAAATATAACTTTGGCGAAGTTAGTCTTTCCAATTATCATACCAAGCTAATTATTATGTATTTTATAATAAGCCAGATTGTCATTTTTATTCTATTAGGTCTAAGCACTTGAAAGGAAAATGAACTTGCATAAGAAATAAGTGTTTGCAAAACAAATCAAAGCTGTTATGGAAGACTGTATAAAGAATTAAATAGAAAAAAACCTAAGCGAGATGGAATGGAATTTGAATTTCCTTCGTGAACGTTGGAATCGAGTTAGATGGAATACAAAATTCAAGATAGCAAGTTCATTCAAGCTTTTATTGAAGTCACTGCAGATAAAATATTAGTTATGTAAAATCTGACTGAGAATTGACTGACCACATTTTGTAATGACATTGCGTTGTTTGAAAGTATAATATGTACGTAAACTCTTAACTAACTAAAAAAACTAATCAAAAGGTATGTGCAAATGCGAAGCTATCCCTTTAAGGCATCTTTTCAGTTAACCTTAGAGCGATTGCGAAATAAATAACATAACGGCTGGGGAAACCTATCTTCAAAGCAATTAAAATAAAACCAATATGAAAATTGACTTGACAATTTAAGAACTAAAAAATGTGTAGTTTTACAAAAAAAATACTTAAAGAAGTCTTGGATGTAAATATTATTATTATTGATTATAATATTATGAGGATAAATTTGACTAAACTAGTCATCATTGCAATCGATGATTATTTTTGTGTTCATATCAGATTTATCGAGCAGAATTTACCTTGGTTATTTCCTTCTCTGTTCAAAAACTCCTAGTTTGATTCATTAACCAGCAAATTATAGGTAGTTGCTCCACGCACGGTACGCACGCCGAAGTTAGGTAAGTAGCTACCGATGCATCTAAGCTGCTTCGTTGACAAAACCTGCGACCGAGTGAAAAATATATGTACTCACATGTGTGTTACACTGACCTTACTTACTCTTCTTCCAGGGTTAACTAGAAGAGATATACCCCATGTGTTTAATAAGTTAAACAGAAAGACGTACCTACCTTTTTACGTCTTGTTTAAATTGTGATACGAGAACGACGTTCTGGGGCATACTTGGGTTTACCATTGAATTGCCGACAGACTTTTAATCGAATATTATTTCAAAGACAACGTTTCAAGTATTTTCATTTCATCGACAAGTCATTGCGTCGTGGACTCGATACTAGGTAATTTGAACCGAGGTCTTTTAATTAGTAGTTCACATATTTCAATAAAATTCATGTCATGACTAATCATTTCGTGTCTTTTTAATTTGTATTTTTTTACTTGTAATAATATTTATTCCGCTTAAAATTATTTGATTTGGTAATATTTTGCTATCAAAACTAAACGCAATCAGTCACTCTGCGCGATTATAGCTATGTTCCTAATTTATACATATAATGTTATGATAATAATAATAAAAGTTATTGTAATAATAGTAATGTGTCATGTTTTTGTGTTCTTGGGGGTCGCAGTTCTAACCTAACCTAACCCACTTCTGTCAACAGTTCGTTTTCTTGGGGGTCGCAGTCCTAACTTAACCTAACCTACTTTGATACACCAATAAATCTTGGTTTTATTATATATATTTATATGTCACACTACATAATTTGAAAAATGTATAAATGTGCAATAGGACATATAAAATTGTATTAAAGTAATACGTCGAAGAAATGAATTGCAATGTTTTGTAGTTGTACCAATTAAGATAATTTGAAACAAATCTGCGATTAAGTAGTATTCGTTGATTAGTATTTCCACGTAGTAAGATAAATTTAAATAAATAGTAGTTGAAATAAGATAACGCCAAACAATATTACTAGTACTAAAGTTTCGATGAATCGTTGTCGATGAAATAATATTCGATGAAAAGGTTGTCGACAAAACAAGGGTACACCCATACTTGTCCAAGGGTCAGAGAGTCCAGGTGTCACATTGTCCATTGTCAAAAAGTTCGAAAGTTACAATGCTCCCTGGTCAAACTGTCCATATGTCCGATAGTTCATGTGTCACATTGTACACTGTCGAAAAGTTCAAAAGTTAAACAGCCCTAATGTCAGATAGTCCTAGTGTAACAATATTAAATTGTTAAAAAGGCCTAATGTAACAATGTCTCAATGTCACAATGGCCAAATTGCACAAATTACTTTAGTGTACATTTATTTAGCTATAAACAAGCATAAAACCTATTCAGTTATAATTTTGACGATATGTCGTGAATGCCACTTGAGATTTAAAGCAAAGTGGTTTGACAGAATATAAAGTCAATGAATGCAGAATAACATTTACTTCGATTTTGACGAAAATGGAGTCCTCAAGTAAAGGAAATTTAGTATTTAGCGTTAATCAAAAGGGGGCGAGACACCAATCGGTGTATATACCTATACATTATGTAGATACAATTTATACACATACATAGACATAATACGTAAAGCTCTGATAAGTTAAGGTAGGTGATTCTTTGTCGATTTGTGAAGTAAGTGGTTTTGTGAATAACTGTTAAACAACCGATGAGTTAGAGATTAAAACTTTCAACATTTCACAGAACTGGATAAGTATACAGTAATATTATTATGCGACCAAAAATGTATAATGAAGTTTTTTTTTGCAACAATAAAAATAAGTCGGCAGGGCAAGCGGGTCACATGACCGTGGGCACTAGAATCACAGCGCTACCAATGAAAAGTCTAACACTAAAATGATTACGGGTACTTTTCCGGCTTTCAAGGGTGTTTGAGTATGAGTATAAGTTTATATCATATAAGGGGAATAGCGCAGCAGAAGTAGTAAACTCTGACTAATCATGTACTACTGCTTAATGTGTTACGTTTACGAAGGTAAAAGTATGCCAACATAAATATCAAGTTCTTTATTTGTACCTGTTAAAATATGTATATTTTACATACAATAAAATAGTATTTAGACTGAACACCCAATAAGTGTGTCAGGAAAGCCTTGGCAAAAAACCTTCGTAGCTTATCATTTCATATTACTTACAAACACGTTGGCGTAATACCTTTTATGGATCTCACACTCAAATACCTGAAGTCGGCCCAAAGATAATTCCTCTTCCGAATCGCGGGTGTCAGGGCAGACGTAACGTGAGAGACAGCGGGTGACAAACGAACCTGTGACGCGAGCCCGGCGCGATAACGTCCGAGCAACGAATGGGTCGCGTCCGGAATACACTTCGCCGATAATCGCGTCAAATTATTGCGAGCACACACAAGCGGAGCCCGCACGCTGCGGTTTTCCTTTTTTTTATTATTTAATGACTGTATAAATGCACGGACGAAGAAAAAATACGGACGTAACGTTGCACTAAAAAGATGTGGAGTAAGTTTAAACTAGTTTCCTTGTACAAAAAATTACGTCCGAATCGGTCCATCTGTTTTAGGAGCAACGATGCCAAAGACACTAAAACAGGTATTCAGATACTCAGACAAACAGATACATCGATAGACAAATAAACAAATACACCCGTGAAACTTACAACATCCCTTTTTAGCGGTAGGGTTCATAAGGCAAATGAGCACATAGGCCGCTTGATGTTAAGTGGGCTCGGAGGTTGCGAAAGCATGCTGGATTCAAATAAAGTACAATTGGAGCCAAGTTTCCCGTAAGTGTCGAAAATGAAAATTATAAAATTATGCATGCGGCTTGAAGAAGCTTGCTGAAATAATGATGAGAGTGTAAATATTATGTCGATTTAATGCATTCCTGTTTTATACAGCAACCACTTAGGTCGCAGGGCTAATAGATATGTTTAATTAGGACTAGCTTCTGCCCTCAGGAACTTGTAAATTTTCCACGAAAAAGTGCCCTATATGTTAATCCAGTGAATAAGCTATTTCCATTCCAGATCTCCCAGCCGCTGCAGTGTGAAGGAGTAACAAACGAACACACACACAAACTTTAGCATTTATAATAATAAGTAGGATAAATACACTTTGAAAGGAAATAATCAGCGTTTTGCTGATTTAAAAAACAACAGCCTCGTTCACATGAACGGTCATACTATAAATTCAGTTAAAATATTATACGGTTAAATTCAAAAGACAATTATACGTATCAAAAGAAAAACAATAAATTTCTCACATGTTTTTTTTTATTACCTAGCGATACTCTTAACCAACATAAGCATTGTTTTCAATTCTTGGCAGATATATAATATTTTTGATGTTTTCAAACTGCAGTCGGGCCGCCCGCAAATCCATTCCGTGTATTTTAACACCTACGACTTACTCAGGGGTCTTCGCGCGTGACGTTATTCCTCGTTCGTGTGGAAATCTTCACAAAATTATATCATTCTGTAACGGAAAGTGAAAGAAATTGTAGCCCTTATTGAATTATACGTAGAAGCCCAAAGAATTGGTGTAAATTCAAATTAGACATTAGAACTTCTTTTTCTCGTGTCGATGGTTAATATTTTCATCAGACAGTGTGGGACCAGAAACTTGTGAACTTAATTCAATTGATCAAATTTCTAAACTTTTACTTATCTCACCAATGTCAGTAGGTATCAATCTGTATGAGACGTAAAGTATAACAATTGTCAAAAGTGTGTTATTAACAACACGGACAAACACAGAGATATTCCTCATATTCTTGGATTTTTACAGCAAGTTTTGTTACGTGAGGAAGAAATCCGGGAAGTAATCTTGTTATAATTATTTCAACATGCATATCTAATCGTAAGTAAGATAAGCCAAATTCAGTTTCACTTAGAGTTCGTCACATTATCGATGGTAAGAAAATGAATAAATAATTGAATAACACACATCAAAATTTGTTCAAGGATAATAATAATATTACCTACAACATTATTTTAATACTTTACATTTTATCGCAACGCAATACATTGAATGATACCAAAATAACGTAACGATATCTATTACCGGTGAGCCTTAAGCATAAATATTTATTAGTATTAAATAATCACGGCTGTCGAGAGCATACCCAATTACAATTACACCGTAATGATGCTTGTGATACCAGGTCGATGTCAGCTGGCAAGTATGTTGTGCCGAGGGTCTTTAATTACTACGGCGATAGGTGTCTCCAGAAACGCCTACCCTACATACTCAACAGCCTGCCCTCTGACATCAGGCAGGAAGCCATTAAAGCAAAGTTTGGTAGAAAGCTGTATAGTTACCTTATTAAAAACTTATAGTAATTTAAGATACTTTATTGTGCTTAAGTATGTAGATTCATTATAGATTTATATTCTTAATAATAAGAGAGTAGAGACTGCTCGATCCCACAGTCAAACTGTGCAAACGGTTTTGTGGGACATATGTTCCTATTTATGATGTTATTTCATATTTTTAATAAATAAATAAATAAATAATAAATACCTTGAATTTTTTTAAGCAGTTATTCTAGTATACTTACTCGATTGGACTGTAGCACTCGGCTTTATTTTTAAGAAATGAACAAACAATCGAAAGAAATTAAACTTAAGCCACCAGCCAATCCTATTTCTTCATCTTTGAGATATTTTAAACAAGAAATATTTTTTAATGTTGAATGCTCAATGAATCTTGAACAAACCCGTCGCTCCTAATGAAGTAAATACAAAAAAATATAAAAGAACTTAAACAAGTACCTAAGTCACTGTAGAATTTTCCATTTCAATAGCTATTAAGTAACAATGTAAACACTCAAGCGAATAATTATATATTCACGATACCTACTTGTACAAAAAATGTATATTTGTCTATGTACTTTAAAAAAGGTTAGCTAAGTAAACGTGGTTTTGTAAGGTCATACAGTAACATCATTGTCTCCGTGATAAATAAAGTGTGCTCGAGGTCAACAACTATCCAAATTCAGAATTAAGGGATCTAAAGCTTGGAATAATGGTTAATTTAATTTATTACTACAAACATCAAAAATTTCCAAGGATAAAAAATATTACGGCATATATATTTTTTTTTTGGGTTCATTGTCGGTTTTTTCCTTTTTATTCCCTTGGTCGGTTTTTTCCTTTTAATTTCTATAATCGCCACGCTTGGCGAGCGGGTTGGCGATCGCAGTAGGGTAGAAGATGTTCTCAGAGGGCGCTGCTGCCCTGTGAATGTTGCGGAAACCCGGTGGATGCAGATAGCACGTGACCGGTCTTTGTGGCGATCCTATGTGCTGCAGTAGACGTCGTTTGGCTGAAATTATGGTGATCTTGATAATATTTAATATCGTTACATTAATTTTAGATTTGGCAATATCGTTGCGATACATTCGGAGATTAGGAATAATGTAAGGTTATATTTTACTCAGAAGCATTTATGTGTGTGTGTGTGTGCATTTCATCATGTGTGTTTATAAAAAATGTTGACACCTTAAAAATGGTGGATTTAATATCTACCTTTAATAAAGAAAATAATAAAAAATTGCGATATTATCGTCAGAATTATCGTGAAAAAAATACTATACAGGGTTTCAAATACCTATGTTTAACACATAATATAACACACACATAGTTCGTTCCAAAACTAATTGTTGCTACGTTCGGGTTTACACGTTGAAGCGTAATTCGACTCAGGCGGGGGCTCTATTACTAGCCTGTTCGATTGTCTATGGATACTGTAGATGGATTACAATTAGGGCCATGTCACGTGACACGCTCTGGTTGACTGCGATACAGATTAGACTAGTTTGTTGATTAGGCTTGCCACGCCTGTATTGGCAGTGTCTCCAGAATTATCGTAATATAAACTGGTATGGTCAATAAAATGCTGAATAGTGTTAAATTCTAGGTAACTCTCCGTGTTAAGGAAAAAAAAAACTTAGAAAAATAAATAGATATACTAAAAAATAAGATTTTCATGAACAAGACATAATTATGATTGCATACGAGATGTATCTATAATTTACTAAGATGTTATATGAATCACAAATAAAATGGCTAAGACTAACAGAAAATGTATCATGAGTTGGTTTTTAATTTTTCGAGTGGAATTGCATTCGGAAAGAAATGTGTGCTAAACTGCTGATAATGAATAAATAAATAAAAAAACTGAAAAACTAATTAAGAAGATTTGCGCATTACTGCCTTACTGCTGTTCTACCCGGTCTGTGTAGGAAAAGTATCAAAGAATACGGTCCATAATCTTTATTACCTATTATTACGAGTATAACAATATTACTAGCTTCTGCCCGCGATTTCGTCTGCGTAGGTTTCGATTATCGTTGCTTAGGAACTTTTGTATTTTTCGGGATCAAAAGTATCCTATGTATCATTCCAGGGTATGAACTATCTCCATTTCAAATTTCATCCAAATCGGTTTAGCCCTTGTAGGGTGAAGGATTAACAAACTATTATTATGTTTCAAAAAAGGTAAAAAAAAGTAAGTCAGAATACAGGAATTATTATGTTATGACACAAACAGATCGCTATTATGTCACAATATAGGTAAATATCCATAACGCGCACAAATATATTTCATAGAAATTGTAACTATCGCATTTAGATGTAAGTATAATTATATCGGATTCCGCTAAACATAATATTGGATTCTACCATTTCTACGGAAATATTTCGCAAATAGTTTCCAAGAAAACAATTATCCGTTGTAACTGGGGATTTCAATGCGGTTGACCAAATTATATTATTATTCATCTAGCCATTTAAATACAATATAATTACTTCATGACGACAAGCAGTTTCGTAAAGCTTGGTTCTTAATTACTCCATATGTATACTATTTTAACTCCTTAATGTATAACGTTCACTTCTTTCCCTTTTTTTCAACTAAAGTAGCCCAAAATATCATCGAGTAAATTCTCAATGAATATATCACTTCCATAACATAAGAAACGACGACCGTGTTACTCCTATTATTAATCTTGGCAAGACATTGTCCGCCAGCCAAGAAATAAAACATTGGCCTACAAAAACCTTCTATCTACACTAAGCGAATATGTTATAGAACCTTTTGCGTATTGGTTTAGGGTTCCGTAGTTAATTGATGTAGGTTAATTGGGTTTCAGGTGCACAACTCGCTGTCTGCTACGGAATTATCTTCAAGTATTCTTGTTGACGAGCCTATAATTTGGAAAAGCCTTGCAATAAAAATGGGTCACTCAAGTGCTGTCAGAGACATAAAAACTAATGTTAGAAAAGGCATATTTATTATCTATTATCAGATTGTCTAAGAACATACTTTTAACCAATATGTATCTTTTGGATTTTTATTAACTCGTAGAGGTTGAACGGATTGCACAGTGTGATAAACAATGTGGATTTAGATATCATGTATTCATCGAAAATTTAAATAGAGGTAAAATTTTATTATTGTTTCATTTTTACAGGTCACAGATCACATTTAACATTAGGTGGCCTGTGTGCTCATTTGCATTCTGCATGTTTAAGATAAAACTGCTTGTTTTTAATATCAAGCTCTGTTAAAATAGGGAAGGCTGCAAATATTTTACGGTGAGCTCATTTCTATCATTTTGTCCAAGTTAATCTGCGTATCCAGGATTCGTTCTTATGTTGATTGCTGTCATTATGAGCCTGCCTGCATTTCATTCCGAGTCTACGTAGGCGATATATTAATTCCGACTCTCGGTTAAAAAATACAACAGTAAAAATAAATGTATTCCCATTTTATGACTTTCTCAGAATACTCCTGGCTACAATAGTTTTACCATTTCCCGGTATTTCAGGTAAGTACAGTTTCAGTTTATATTTGTGAACCAAAACGAATTGTGTTTAATTTATGTTTATGTAATTACCAATTTATTTCTATGAATTGTTTGAAATGCAGCTTAATTGAATAACTCACCTACATTATTGAAATTTCAATTCGGTGGTCAGAAAATATTTGAAATTTGTTTTGAAATAAAGCCCATTAAAATTTGAGTTTTATTAACAATTTAACTCAGATTAATTGCATTGATCACAGTTTTGTTTTAAACGTGTTTAATAAGCTTAAGAACCTTATTTCGCAAGATATTATGTATAAATTGCTTCAGAAAATGTACTTCTATCGTTTCTTAAATATTGAATCACTAGTGTAGTTATCGTTATCGAATATAGTATTGACTGACGTCAGCTGCCGGACGGTCGAGCGCTTATGTTAAATCCATAATTTTTGTCAGTTGTCGAAAATCGTTAACGTTACCGTTAAGTATCTTAGGCGTCTCTGGTTTTCTTATCAAACTCGCAAGGTGCCTCGATAATGGCCGCACTAAAAGCCAAGAGCAACCATAGATATACTTGCAAAGTAACTGACTTGAAACCACCAAAACGCTATATGATTAAAACTTCCACGGTTAAGAATGCCTCTTCACAACTCACGTAAATATCGATCAGCGTTTGAGAGGTTTCCGTCGTTGACTGCCATATAATATGGACATGGCCTTACATTTTAATACTGATTAAGTGTGTTATGAGGACTTTTGAGAGTCAGGTTAAGTTTCGCTTAGCGTTGACAATCGAACATAAGGCTGGTAGACATTGAAGTCGTTAAAGCCTGTCATTAAAAACTAAGAGACTATAACTCTAAAAAATATGCCATGGTACTTAGCTGCATTTTGTTTGCTGAACTTATTGTCAAACTGCAGTTTTTGTGCACTTAGTCTAGTATTAATATTTGACTTACTTCTGGTTATTTTACCAACATTGATTTATCAAACGTAATAAAATCGAGTCGTAAAAAGTTACGTCGAGTTTTATATCAATTAATCTTGTATGAACAGGTAACAGAAATTTAAATGACTTACCAATGAACTGTTGTCGTATTGCGAGCACTTTGTTTCTAGCATTTTTGTATATAGCAAAAAATGCCGCTTAAGCGTAGGTTGGGCTTGCAATTTTACAGTAAATCCAAGTCAAAATTATAAGATAACATTTGAATTCATGCCACCTTTTTTTTTGCGTTTACCGTTTTGAATTGCACCAGTGAATGAATAAACTTAAAGTTAACATTATCCAGAATAAAGATAAAGAAAAAACCAATAGTTTTATGATCTCTTACACTGTCTAGTGTGAAAAAAGCACAAAAGAAGCTAATTAAGTCACGGATACCGGGTACGTCCTCCCTAATCCATCGACCCTTCACTTCGCCCAGTGAATGTGGTTCGTTAGACGTGTTAGTCAGTGTGAGCCGTGCGTGCGTCTTGTTTCCCGCAAGGTAATATTAGATGCGATAATATTTGATCAGGCACAGGTGTGGAGTGAGCTATCTGTTTGTTGAATCGGCTGTAATTTTGCGCTGTTTGGGGGGAACGTAAGGTAAAAAAGATGCGCGGAGACAACATTGTGATAGTCATTGATTGCCCTCGGGTGTATTTTTGAAGTGAAATTATTACTAGTATTTTATAGTTTCTAGAAGTGTGTATAGCGTTAAATGTATCATTTTTTGTCGTTATCATTTGGTGTTTCCATCCTTTTCACCCATTTTGATATTACTTTTAATGAGGATAAATACCTAAATGTATGGGAAACAAAAGTCCTAAAATATGGTTTCCAATTTAGTTCTAAATAATAAACTTTCGACTCAGTTTAAAATATGTAAACTTTATTGATAACAGAACTTTTTTCATTAAATAATAAAATTGTGTGGTTCACAATTTATTTTTAGTTTATTCTTTGGGAGGATATCAAACTAAGGAGAAAGGGTTTTTTAAAGGATGGGTTACGTATTTTTTGTTAGATTGTATTGTTTAATTCCTGATTTTACCGATCTCAAAAACAACCAAAAACTTCAAGGAACTTCGCTTTAAATGTATGCAGTAAGTTTAATAAAATATTTAAAAGGCTCTAGTAACTATTTTCAAATAGTCCGTGAATTAATCAAAATGTTTTCAGGAAAACATTATTTAATATCATTGAACATAAAGAAGTATTTTCTTATTTTTTTTATATTTAATTGAGTATTAAATTAGCATAAATGTACTGTCCTCAAAATATTCGTCCCTATTACATTATTTTTTTGTATTTTTTTTTAATTGCTTGACCGTGGTCCTAGTTAAAAAGGATATAAGTCTTCTAAAGTTCAATTGATAAAGAGTTTAAATCTAGTATACTCCGTTCATGTATACACCCTTATTTTTTACGAGTTAACTTATACCCTTTTCACAAGAACCAGTATTGTGACAAGGATTGCCTAATATTTATTGACGGCTCAACGTAATAGTTCCACATCAACATCAACGTAGATAACTAGTCTAAATATTAAGTATAAGTGCTGAAAGCTCAGACTCTTCCCCCCTAATCTTACCTTTTCTTTATACAGATTATTTATATAGATTGGCCCCTTTTAGATAAATTGGAACCTATGAAGATCTTAAATTTTTTATTGACAAATGCACACAGCCGTCGAGTGTACAGAATGCCTTAAAAAGTTTTCCCTTCATCGTAAGAGAATTTCGTAATGCCAAGTTAGGGAAACTCATTAGCACGCTACATGGTATTCTCGGTAAGCCACTATATCACCAACAACAACAACTTGAGAAGTCTTCGACCCCATCGGCCATCTGTTCTGCGAGTGATGTGCTGAACTGCAACTTAAGTCTAGCTAAGGGGTATGTCGGTGGCTATGGTTCTCACTCGGATCTTATTCGGATTTGATCGAGCAAAGAAAATCCGAGCATAACCCTCTCCATTGCCCTTCAAGCGACCTTGACCTTTCTTATAAAGCCGATCGTTAGCCCAAGTCACGTTTCACACTAAATAATATGTATAAATAATAAATAGTGATTTTTCACTACTTTCAAGGCATATTAAATTTGCGCACAGGCTGTTTTTCAATTTTTTACAGATTATGAAGAAAAATAAATACGTGAAATCTCAAGCTAAAAAAACTGCCAAAGTAGAAAACAACGCAGAGTTGGAAAAGGCTGACACTCCTACCAAAGATAATTTTTTAGACGATGAAGACCAAGGTTTCGGAGGGTGGCTCTCGTAAGTTTAAAAGATTTTTTGTTATGATACATCAGTTTCATACTATTTATTACCAACAGAAAAATTCAACAGAAACCGAGTTAGTGCAAAAATGGAGACAATCCTTAGACAGTAGTTAGTGTCCAATTGTAGAAAACGGTTGTCTGAGCATGCTTTTACCTTGAGAATATACTTATTTAAGAAATATGTGTAATATCTTTACTTATTTTTAGTTTTTAATTTGAGGAGTGTCATACCAGGAATCACTGCACGTTTTCGAAAAAAACATTATTCCAGATGGACTTGGCTATGTATGTACCTACGATGTATATAATTCAACCCGGGCGAAGTCCTACCAACATACAATACATTATAATACATAGAAACGTTTAATAATAGTGCCCGATCGATATGAACCCCAACCTATTTTATTAGGGTTATAATTTGTACTTGAATGACAAGTGTTTGGTTTGATTTCATATCGGTTTATTAGTAAGGGAGTATGCTGTTTATTTTATATCCACTGTTAATTAATCCTGTCAATATTATTATTAAATATTCGGTCTAATAATATATCAGATAATCAAGAAAAGGCAAGAAGGCCCAAAGTAAAAAGGAACGTAATTAATGCCTGAGATATTCCTAGGCAGTTGTGATACTAGTTATTTTTTACTATTAGTAAAAAACATAGCACTTAGACATTTTTTTTTATATTGCTGTTTGTTTTTCAGGTCCACCGATGGAATGGAAACTATGAAGCTCTTCGTCCTAGCTAACAGTATACTTATGCTCACAACTTTAGCTTATCCACACATTCAAACAATGTTCTCCATTATATCAGAAATGATATACGACTACGACGAGCTTTATTGAGATTAAGCAGTACCATTTCTTAACGTAAAAATAAATTTATGTGTAATTTATTCCAAAGTTACTGAAGACATAAGTAAAAAACTGTTTTATTTATATTTGTTAAAAATACATAAGTGTTTGTACTGTGTTAACTTATATTTGTGTTGTATATTGTAAATGAGGTAGTATTTAGGAAATAAATATAAAAATAGACGAATCAAAATAGTATTATTGTTGCAATTACATTATAATATTATTGTTGCGATTTTATTATCCCTGTAGACTTTTTACGTAATAACAATGATTGGTTTAATATTTCGTGTTGTGTTTTCTCTAAGTATAGTTATTTGGTATTCTGTCTGCGTTTGGAACGTTATATCTGACTATTTCAATAAGGAATTTCATCGATTAATGTTTGTCGAAACTAAATTTATGGAGGATGACGAGGAAATGTAATAATGTACCTGTAAAACTAACACCTACTTAAATAAATGACATGATCTGTTTTTTTTATTCTACACTTACCCTTAATATAATTATCGGATCTTTTTACCAAAACGTAAAGCTATATTTACTTTAAGTAAAATTTACAAGTTGTTAAAAATATATATTTATAATTATGTCTATAGAAATATAAAGCGTTTTCACTCCAACAGTGACACTTTATTACACAAAAAAACCAATTTAATAGTGACATTATTGCAGTAAAAAGAATAAAATATTGTGTGAGTTATTTTTTTGCACAGTGTCACTGTTGGATTTAACGTGCGATATGTTTATTTAAATTCCTACTCAAATCCTGAAGTTAACTAATTAAAAACCATTGGCATGCAAAAAGGTTTCGTAAGATTTTGTATGCGAGAAAGGCCTAAAAAGTATTCTTATTCGTTCTGTAGAGTTATTTCGCTAACGTCATGAAAGAGTGAGTAAAATAGTAACAAACTCGATACTTTTAGACTTCGTTAGAACCGAAGTACTAGCTAGCAACTGGCTCTGCTATAAAGACAAATTATTTTATTTTCAGTCCCGTAGATATAATAAGGAAGGATGCACCGCTAAGGAAGCGGCATGACCAGTTTATCGAGGTCTTCAAGAAACAGTTATTTGGTGTTTAATTCAAAATAAAATAAAATTCGCGTTAAATAACGTTCAGAAATCACTTTTTAAATGACAAATAAATGCAAGCACGGAACATGAAAAAAAATGGTTGCCCAAAAAAGTCATTTCCCGTTACAGCATTTATTTTTAATCATAAGTCTTACCTACTGTAACAGATTATGTACCTATAATAAACCTATGTAGCATAGTGACGTCATCTGTAAATAATAAACACGACTTTATTGTTAAGTCATAATTAACCAGTGATTACTGGTTAAGACAGACAATTTATTGTTTTCAAAAATAAACGTAAGAATAATAATACAAAATGCGGCCATTCAAATTAAGATCTGGTGAAAACAAAGTAAAAAGGAATTTCTTTTGTTTGTATGAGTAATGATCAAATTAGAAAAATTACTTTACGTCATTCGTAATAGATTTATATTCCATTGACAAATTTCGTTGTATGGTGGGCCGTAGGAGGGGTAATTTCCGTCCATGCGGCGTTCGTTCTTTCTACCCTGTATACATTTTTGTGGAATTAATTTGCACAATACCGCGAATTGGGTCAAATTGACTTGGATTACAGACTCTGGTCGTATAGTTTTATTCTGCGACCCATAACGACTTTCAATAAATTTCAAAATGTATGTATTTAACAAACCCGACCGACGCGGCCAAAGGTCAGTTTACGTTAATCCTACTACCGAATTCCAAAAATACTACATGGCACATGCCACTTTTTTATGCAAGGGAGAAAAATATTAAAATTAAAAAAAAATAGCCTCTTTTATAACAATAAGTTTACGTACTCCAAATTGTGAAAAAAATCTATCGGAATAGAGGGGAATAAAAATATTTTAAGCAGTTGTAATCTAAGCATACAATAGGTTAAATAGGTACTTAAATAACTTTGCAACAATGCTGCACTAAAATGTTGACTCACCACCACCAACCACCACTTTAGGAACAGTTTAGGTTTAAAATAAATACAGCGAGCTCAAATCGATACGCACAGGTTTTCTTACCAGCTTTGGCAACAAGCCAAATGCAGTTGCATTTGTACCAAACTTTGTGCCTCGACACGGCTTATATAAAGCTCTGTTAACTAATTACTCCAGCCATTCCGCTAAAAGGCCAATTTAAGTGTTTCACTGCAGCGGATTAGTCGTTTGACTAATTTGTTCTTGATTAGGTCTTTGTCCGGGAATTAAGTTTTTTGAATAAATTGTTGGTGTTTTTTCTTTGTTGCCTAATGGAGAAACTTTTTTGGAATGTTTTTAGGAATACTGATCAAGCTTTTATAACAAGTTTTATTTTTAAAACATACTTTATGAAGCCTGCTTCTTTGAAATTATCAATCTTTCAAATTTCAAACTGTGTGTCTACATGTAAGTAACTAATACTACAGTGGGAACATTAAACCATTATCTGGCTTCATTTCAGCCCATTCCATTAAAAACAAGCTACTTATTGTTACTTTAAACCTAAACCTATTCTTCATAAAAACCGATTTCTACAAGCAAGTAACTAAAATTCTTGTAAAGCACTCGCAATCACGATCGTTTTAATTTTAAAACTCGGACGCATGTCTGCATACAAAATGAAAACAATTGTTACACTTTGAAGCCGACTGTCATTGCGAGTGCGTTAGGCAATAGCGATGCTGTTCGATTTGAACACTCTTTGGCCTATAGAAATAGAGTTTCAATAGTCGTAAAAAATATATTTGGTAAAGCTACGTACTGACAAACGTGACTAGAAACTGCCCCCACTAGACGAATTAGTTTAACTCGGAAGGTCGCAAAAACGCGCCAGATATGAGGGTTTGTGATTCTTATTGACGATACAACATTAGAACTTATAACTTATATCTCGAGTATGATGTTTTTGCAAGATTACATTAAAATTTAATCTATTGGTTAGATTGATCCTAGGGACTTGAAATAGAGAGGGAACTTTTGCAATGTGCATCACGAAATATTTTATTCGAGATACGACCCTCCAGAGAAGCGGAAAAAGAATTCAACCCATTCAAAATCGTGAACGGCCTCTATTTTCATCTATGTATCAGCACCTACACTAGGATAAAAGTAATTAGGATAATGGACTTTTGTAATTTAACTAAACTAGAAACCTAATTACTTTGTTTCCGCTTGCTAATCCAGCACCAGAAATCCCCACCCTAGAAACTCTTAGGTAGGCCGATGGAACCAGTAATTAACAAGAACCAATGGACACTTGATTCTTATGGCACAGAAGATATATTCATTTATTTTGAAACGGTAAATTTGTAACCTTATAATCTTTGAATAGAAATTTAAGGTCCATTACAAGTGCCTTCAGGTAAAACTTTCCAAGATTGTTGCCGCCACCCTACTCCTTTTAAGAGTCCCACAGGGCGTTTCTGGCACCCTGTAAATTATCTATGTGTGTTAAGTGTTTGCAGTCCTCTTTATTTGTTTCTATTAATACAGTACTTGATCATCATTCAGGTTTAAAGACATTTATTCACAAGCTTTAACTATAACAATGACTTGAATCTTTACATACATATTTCTATCTATCAAAACCTTTATCCATTCTAATATCATAAATGTGACGGTAAGTTTGTCTGTTTGTTACGATTTCGCGGGTAAGTTTCTGAACCGATCTCGATACAATTTTGTACCAATGGAGATAGAACGCAACAAAGGACATAGGTTACTTTTTATCACTATTAGCAATAAACGACCTCTACACGGGCGGAGTCCCGTATAAAGCTTTTTACGTTTTTTCATAACAATAACACACATAAATATAGCATAAAAAAGGAAAAGAAACGACAGATAGTGTAAGCAGGCGAATGTCTCTCACTCTCTCTTTGTTTAACAAGCATGCTCTTGTCGGTGGAGTAATCGCCAACTGCTTCGGTCCTCCGACAACTGCTTGTCTTTCTGGTATAACCCAAGCTTCTCTTTTATATACTCAAAGTAATTTCTTCTTAGTTTTCCTCTGCTTCTTTTTCTTTCTATCTTTCCTTCTATGATGTTTTTAAGCACGGGTCCAGATATAAACTAATAAATTGGTAAGTTTAGTTTTATACACACCCAATGACTTGCAATACTTAATATCATTTAGGTAGATGATTGTACCAACTGTACAACGTGTTTCCTTTTCCGTTTCCAATCCATTGTAATAATTAAGTTTATCGCATAGTTTTTCCATTCACTTATAAAAGTCTTATTTCAAAAGGATGTTTATTTATTTATTCTGTGATCTTTGAAGACTCATACTTACTCAGTTTTGGCAGCACAGTTCGAAAGTTTTACGTGAAAATCTGGATGTGACTTTACTAAAGAGGTATATGCAGATAGACATACGTACTTGTTGCAGAATAGTTTATTTTTATTAATTATTATTATTAAAATAAAAACATATTTATTTACTAACATAAAAATGTTTATTATATTGGTGCTGCTTACAGTAAAATGAGAGTTATGCTATATTGCCTTAATTCTCGTTGAGGTTTATTTCGCCAAAGTCGAGCTATTTATAGACATATCTCTAGACATACTAAAGAGATAAATCCATGGATATCACACATGAACATTGTCGAACAATAAAAATATTATTCAGAAAAATAGTACCTATATTTTCTCTTTTGGAATAAACAGAAACACATGGGGTTAGCTCCACGTGTTGCATGTTAATTATAATGTGGCATACAAAAAAAGGGTGCTTAAAATAACAGGTGTGCAACTGATCTTATAACGAGTTATTATATTCTAATTTGACTACTCTAATCAGCCACCAAGGCCTTTGTTCTACAGTGGTTTAGCGGTTTAGCCCACCTTACGCTATGACAGATTTCTGTCAAGTGAAGAAAAGTTGTCATAGCGTAAACAATATGATTACCATATCGAAGCAGAATGGGTTAGACCAAGGTGGAATAAACACTCTGTAAATCACCATAAAAATCTTTGTCTAATGATTATTGTTCTACATTTTATTAGTACGTATTTTTATTACTAAAAATGTAATTTTACCAATTTAATGCTCGTAGTATTGTTAGGCGATGGGCTTGCAACCTGTCACTAATATACACTAGTAAACATCTTGGCAACTTGTGCAAAATGTGGTTATAGAATTAACAACAGGTTGTTAGAGTTGTTGGTAACTCTGTAGCTCTGCCTACCCCACTCTGGGATGAAAGCGTGACGGTATGTATGTATGTATGTCAGTATAACAAAAGTTTAATCGAACAACTTCTTAAACCTCCGTCCATTTTAATACGACCGGAAAGTAACTAGCCTTCAACCATGCACTTACAAAGATTCATGACGGCAAACAGAATCAATATGCTGGAGCTGCTACGAAACACTGGCACTGGGCCAGCCTTACTCTGTTTTCCATTTACAAAAGGCACCGTTGGTTGCTTGTGACACAGTGTAACTTTTAGTTTCAATACAGACGCTGTAGCCATTGTGTTGTAGGATGTCAGCGCTTCAGTGTCAGGCACACATCAGACTCGAGTCACGCCCTCTCTGTCAGCGACTGTTGCCTGGATTGTTAGTATGCAAATCCAACTCAAATCTACGACCCAAAATGAGAGCGTTGATAAAGCTATAATCAATGCATGTAACGCGGTTTTTTTTAATATACGGTTGACTGCATTTAAAATTTTAAAAATTAAGGCTAATTTTCAGTATTCGGATTAGATTCATTTGGATTAGAGCCAACCTAACAAAAGTATTTTGCTTACGGATAGAAAGCAAAATACTTTGCAAATACTTTTTTATGCCTGCCAAGATTATATGTAATTATATATTTAATTGTGAATATTGTGAATTTATTATGACTGAGTAGGTGTGACATAAAATAATGCAATTTTCGTGTGTGTCTGTGTGTATCTGCCTGTAGCATCGTAGCTCTTAAACGGATGGACCGATATGGATGCAGTCTTTATTATTCGAAATCGAATAGCAGTGGTTCTTAGCTAGATTTCTTAAAAATTGGTAGGGCCGTTTAAAAGATATCACATCTAAAAGAAGGGTCAACATTATTAATCGATAGGTATAAATTGATTAAAAAAAACTGTAACGTGTTATGACCGGACCTCCAAGACCTCTATTCCCGACGGTAAAAAACATTATATTATCGTCTTTAACCTGTGTTGCTATTGCCTAACGCACTCGCAATCACAATCAGCTTGAAAATTGAACAATTGTTTTCATTTTGTAGGCAGACAAGTCTTCCATTTTCAAAATGAAAACGATTGCGATTGCGAGTGCGTTACCCCCGTGCGTGCGTTATGGTATTGTTGACGTCAGCCGCCATTACTGTCAAGTAAATAAGAGCTATCAAAAAGGTGACAATACGATAACAGCTCAATATGGTTTTTACCGTGTTGAATAGAGGCCCTGCCCATTCTAATAACGGATACTATCTGAAAGAAAAATAAATGGCAAAATTAGAACAGTCAAAACAGATAATCAACCCAGTCAAGTCTAATGGATTATACTCAAGGATTTAACATATTTAGATAGAACATAAATAGGCTCCAGCTTATGCCACATACATATTTAATACCAACGTTTCATCGCTAATTCAAATATTAACCCGCAAGGGCAAGTATAAACTGTCGCGTGTGTCTGGCCGTAATTTCGTACGTCGTCACGAAACTGCCTGCGTTCCGTGTTCTGTCTGATATGCAAATTTATTTAAACTGGAATTCGCGAATCCCTAAGACCGCATGGGAAATGTCTGGGGCCTCAAGCATTGAAGGTGATGGAGCTGATAATTTTTCCACGCGTGTGGTTTTTTATAACTTTTTTAAAGCATATCCACACCGAACCCACGGTGCTACAAAAACTGTACACGATAGATGGAAGCTCTTAAAATTTTCATCTTTATTACAAGCGGCGAAACGATGGTGGCATGGAAAAAAAGATGGGAAGTATTTTAGGGATCAGTACCTAACTTCGAACGAACTCTTTCCTTCTATCGTGTAAGTGACGTGAACTTAATGTCATCGAGAAAAGAATCAAGGGAAAATTGTGTGTGGCACCAAAAGTATTAAATTCTGCATCATTTAAAAGGAATTAGTTAAAACATCATTTCCTAAAATGTCTGCAAAATGTTCGCCAGAGAAAACAAAAATGGACAAAAACTGATAAAAAATATAGAAACTTTAGCTACTATAATATTGTGATTGTGATAATTTTATAGAACAATGTTAGAAATATATTAAAATTAATACTGTGGTTTTCGTTTTTCTACAGAAGTTGTGTAGAAAAAGTTATGACGAAATAATCGTTACAACACGTTACTCACAAGATTAAAAATTATGGCGGGATGCTTTACAATGTCTTTACAAAATTATAAAACTATATCATCAACGTAACCTTCGATTTAACAACTTAACGGAAAAAAGTTACACAAAGTTTGATTGTTATGTAATGTAAGATACATTAACACATAAATTGTATATTTAACTATACGAAAAATCAACCCTCCGACTTCAAAGAAAAACTTTAGTTTGTTATAATATTAGCCTAATTTTCCATGGGTTATCTTGTTTTCAACTACCCACATTTTTGTTTTTCAGTGAGCTAAGTATTTGCAGCCATAGTAAGACATGATGTTTTAATTAATTAAATTTTAAAGATATAGGTTTCAATTCCGTTGGTGCCACACCTAATTTCATTACAAAAGTGCCCATGATCCTTTGTATGGTGTTTGGAATCGGCGCCCCGTATTATATACCCAAATTCCCTAGCACATTGACATTGACTTTCATATTTATACATACATACATACTGTCACGCCTTCATCCCAGAGTAGGGTAGGCAGAGCTACAGAATTACCAACCACTCTAACAACTTATTGTTAATTTGATAACCACATTTTTAACATACAGGACAAGATGTTTACTAGAGTAAATTACTGAACCAACAAAACGCTTCAGGGATTTACTCACAGTGTCGAACTGTCATTTAATTAAATACTGCAACAAGTAATTAGCAAACATAATGTTTTTACCACTTCTTGAAATTGTGTTTAAATCATCACCACTATTTAGTCGAGAAAAGTTTACTGGTAAATGTACCTGTTTTAAGACTGTCTTCAAAGACATCAAATCAGTGATGAAAAAGTTTCAGCCTACTTGTGGCAAGAGTGCCTTTGCGTTGACAAAAAACATATAAGCTTGGCACATCGTAGAAACACTAGGAAACACGTTTTAGGTCATTAAACTTTAATGACGTTAATGATTAAAGTGAAATTCCCAAAGCACTTTAATTTTTAAGCGATGACATTTAGAGGTTAAGAATGCGACGTCACTCCACCCTCTCTCACAACTCCGTGGCTCGGTGCGAAATCTAATTTTATTTTGCTTCGTAAAGAATTTTTTTGTAACGTCACATTTTGTCCGTTAAGATACCTAATATTAAAAGCTTTGTGTACCATCAGAATGAATACTATGCGTGTTATTTAACATCCAAGAGCTTTTCAGGATTGTCTTTGTGAGAGCGTTATATTTTGTGTGCGTTTGATTTTTTTATTTCGCAATTCAGCGCGCCATGTTTATGGATAAATGTACACAAGGGATTTAGTATGAATGGGTTGTTTTGAAACAAACCAGTCTATTATTCAAAAGTACAAAAAAACATAAATGACTCGCTATCAACATTATATTCAGTCTATTCCAATTTCACACCACCATCGGAGGTCCTAGACAAGATGCTTTGCGAGAACGTTATCGTTATGGCTATCGAAGGTGTACCTATAGGATTAACGTAAGCTGCCAGATGTTCGCATCGAGTGTTTATGTCAATTCCATACATTTTGACCATTTTCGACTGTAATTTACGCCGGTGTACTGTCGTTTCGGCGAAAAACATATCGCCTTAATATCATTTCCCAATTTATCGAAGTACTTTTATTTAGCAAACCAATCTTTTATTAAGCAACCTTTCATTTAGTTAAATTATGATTTAGCAAAATATTACATACCTACCATGTTTATATTTCGCAATAAACATTTTACCAAAGCTAATCTACTGCCAAAAATAATTTAGAATACACATACTTTAAGAATGCATGGTTAGGTTAGAACTGTGACCACAAGATAAACAAGTGGATAGGTTAGGTTAGGTTAGAGTTGTGTCAAAGCACGTAGTGCCTCATCTACAAATAACAAAACACAGAAAGCAGAGCTCCGTCGACCTTATCTTAAATTAAATTTCAACCGATTCATTCGACGATAAGATAAAATGGCATATTGAAAAATTACCAACAGTTATCCAAAAGATTCTGTTTCGAAAACTTAAAGTGCAAAAAGTTGTTTTGCCATGATTATTAGCCAAAACGAGAATATAGAAAAAAGGTTTGGGAGCGATTCATTGGTAAACCCGTTTACGTTAGCGTAGGTAAACCATCTCTTCTAGGGCCATAGATCGGCTCTTAATCACCATAACACTGCATAGTCATCCGACTTACTTTAAATGCTTACACAATTCATTAAATAAATGTTTACCGTCCACTTTATCCTGAAACGGGATAACAGGAGAAGTATTTGGGTAAGTAAAACCAATGTTAATAAAAACCAAGGGCTGAAACGCGGTAGTGAAACTCGCGGTTTAAATTAACAATGTATCCTTCATAAACAACGGTGTTTAATAAGCGTTTTATCTTGCCTTTTAAAGCTCACTTACAAAGGCAGATTGGAAAAGTTTTTTCTTGCGGGTCCAATTAAACTTGTTAAAAGTAATTTCCGGAGTGTGTGTCGGAGACTGGACGCAACATCGGCTGTACTCGGTGCTTCAGATTGGCTTGGAACTTCTCAATATCATGGGAAATCAATAGAGGTGGTAGTGTAAGTAGAGTAATTGTTAGCGAGAGAAAAAACACTGCAGGTTAAGGAACCTTTTGAATGCGAGCGGTACGGGACCGTAGGGGATTGTAGAAAACTTGAGGACGCCATGTTGGGAATGGGCGTCTTTCAGTGGATATTATGATGATTCGTGAAAATCAACAATAAACGCAATGTTTTAGTATTTTTCTTGCGGTACTTATTGTCACTTACTTCCTCGTGGTCCTACTATATAATATTGGTTACTATATTGTGGTTGCAAAAGAAGGTAGGTTAGGTTCGTTAGGTTTCTTCATCAGAAGCTCGAAAGGCAAACGAACGAGGCTCCGCCGAAACTTAGTAGGACAGATATAGTAGGACACGGCTAAAATAATTAATAACTGTTAGGAAATGCAGTAAAAAAAACATTCTTAGTGTTAGTTTTTAAAAACGATAAAATATGTCTATCTATTTTTTTACAATCCGCAAAAAGCAAACGAATTTGTACTTCATCCAAAATATAATTAATTGCTGCAGTACATCTGCCGAAGTCCATACGAGTATTTATCAATGTGATGTTTGTTTAGGATAACAACAAAATACTTGTTATCAGAAAATGTTTTACCTAATGATTACTAAAGTAAAAAATACTGAAAATTTTGTTGAACAATACCAAGCTCAGTCTGTGAGCGCTTAAAAGGTATTTCTGGTTGTACTTATCTTTCGCTTACTCTCAATAAGAGTGTATGAGAGCGAGTGAGAGACAAGTACAAATCCGAAGCAACTTCTAAGACCCATCGCACCGTACTTATGGAGTGAGAATTTTCTTTCGTTGAAAACTGCACCTACCTACACACTCTAGTCATTGAACCCTGTAATAGGACAAATACCAAGATATTTTTTTTCTCTCCTTCACTAACTCACTTCACGCTTTGATTGCGAATTACGGCTGTCACAGGGATCATCCAAGATTGTCCGAACTGAAACGAAATAATTTTCGCAAATTGAAATGTTTCACGGGCAATGTTTTCAATTATCTGTTGTTTTAACTTTTACAATTTATTGAGTCAAGCAAAATCTTAAATAAATCGAATAAATACTCAGCACACAATTTTGCATTACCTAAGTTAAGCACCTTACAAGTCAGGGCTCATATTTTGGTCATCTTTAACGCGGTGGATAAAGCATCCGTCACCTTCGTACTTACGCATTGGAAGAAAGTGACAGATATATTTTATCGACGACCATAATAGGCCCGCAGAATAACAATACTATTGTTTATACCTCTAGGTAGTACCAAATTTCCATTAAGTATTTTGTTCAGTCTTATAGGCTACCCGTATCAAAATAAGGATTTGTATTGTTATTTGTGGAACATGATACCTGTTCGTAGAAATTATTTTCCTCACTTATCGAAGCAAAGAACATATCGATTACACCCAATTCGCGTAAACAATAACTTACGAGTATAGTTAACAGTCTTTCAGAGTGGTCCTAAGCTTGCTGTTGGTGTATAGATAATTGTTTTGAACTAAATGGTATGTCATACAACTACTTTTAGATATTACGTTGTTTATTTGTTACATAGGAACATTATTTTGAACGTTTTATCACGTCCGTCCGTCCCTCCTAACTTTAAAAGAGCTGAATCTTTTGAATCGTATTAAGACGCGGATTTCAAAAAATATATATGTTAGGTCTTATTACGCTCTTACCAACAAATAGGAAAAAATCAGGGAACTGAAATAGTAAAGGATACCCCATAAGAGAAACGGTTTTTTTTCGTATTTTTATTTTCGTTGTCTCGTAAAATCGGTAAAACATATAAGCGTAAAATTTGATATGATTATAATAACAAATGGGAAAGTGAGTTGGGCTCGCGTCGATTTTATTAAAAATCGAATTCAAATTGGAATATAGGTACCTAATGTGCAGCGGTACGAAACTCTCGGTGCGTGATTCCGACTCACACTTCACCTGTTATTATAAGATTGTTTATTGGTCTGTCTATTTGTATTTTTGTCCATTAAGTAAATTTTTAACTAATACTCTGATAAGCTACAGACTTGAAACGTAAACCAAAACGTAGAAATGGAAGATTATGCAATAATATTATAATAATATTATTATTATAACAAGAAAAACGCTGACGTCGAAGACAAACTGCGCAAGTATAAAGTATTCAACAAAAAAAAAGGAGCATCTCTACTCGTGCCTCTAGAAGAAGGAATAGAAATGGTGAAAGCTGGAGGTATACGTCATCGCACAAATGCACCTTTCTACTCTATTAAACACAACACGCAGTTTTCAATAATTTCATAACCGTTGTTTTATGTTACGATTTCAAATAGAGTAAATAACAATGGGAATAAAAAAACAGAATTGCTTTTACGTAATATGGTATGGTTTTTAACTAGTTAATTCGTTTTCAGTGAATAAGAGCTATATTGTACGTTGACAATACGATAAATCAAAAACAATATTGTTTAACGTCGGGGAATAGAGGCGCAGTTGCATTTGATCGTGACTTAATTATAATCATCGTCCGTAGCGCTTGCTACGGGTGTCGTAGCACTACGGTTTTCGTAGCTGCACTAGTGAAAACACTCAATTAAATTTAATGACGTGGATAGCTTAGTCGGTAGTGACCCTGCCTACGATAATCCGTCCGTTTAATTCCCAGCATGGGCAACCCATATATTTGGGATCGTACGACTTGTATTTTACATAATTATTTAGGTATTTTTTACCATATATAAGTATCTTTATTTTTACCATAATTATTCTAGCCAGGAGATGTTTAAAACTCGGCCAATTTGTGTGAAATTGTCTTTTTATATATAATTTCAATCAATTCAAGTCAATTTTAATTAATCAATTAATTATATTAAATCACACAATATACAAAAACATCAGTTTTAAGCGGATCCCAAACTAGGCTGAGCCTGTATCTTGGGTATCCTTGAGCACATTTATACATACAATAGTTTTTTATAATTTATTTCTTTCTTTCTTAAATTCTATTGTTTCCCAATTTTTTATATAGAATTTTAAGAATTTTCATATAATAAATATAACATTGGCACATTTAATTATAAAAACTTGTTAGCCGGTACTTAAATGAGAGTAAATCACCTATCACTGACCTCTCCTAGTAACCAACCACAGCTATTGTACTGTTGAAAACCTAGGGCCAGTAATATTCCCCGGAGTATAGTCAAATTTAAAAATATGGGAGAACGCAACAACTCAAAAATAATTATATCCCAATGCACCCTATTCCAGTGAAATAAGAACTTCGTAATAAATTTGAGAGGATTCTTTTGATTCATATTTTTGCACTTGACAACGATGGCTAGTAACCAAATAACAATTTCTTAAGTGGCCAGTTATTGACGATTTAAATCAGTTAAGAATTGTATTCAATAAATTTGCTACATAACGTTAAAAGCGTAAAACAAACTCATTAGCAAACCCATTTGAAGTAGTTACGTCAAACGCTGAACACGCGAACACACGATTCATAATATTAAGTGACTGCTCCGTTGATTGCATGAGATACGAAGATGGATCCAATTCACTAATTGACTAATAAAATTAAAACTGCTGATGGCAATGTAACTAACTTTAGATGAACTCGATTCTGTTAACTTTGAGACGAGGAATAGCTCACTTTATGATTTGTCGAGAAATGCAATATTTGTTCTCCTGCAAGGTACTTTCCACTGCATAAGTTTTTATTCTGGAATGCTATTGCTAATTGAATAAGTTTGACTTAAACTAATTATGTTTTATAAATGTTTTGAATGTTTTGAACTGTAATTGTCTAAAGAGAACATAAAAGTAAGCAAAACGAATGCTCGCACATCAATAAACAATAATTGTCAAAAAAAGTGTTTAAAAAGAGGTTTAGGATTATGTTCAAATTGTATTCTCAAACAAAAAAACTGCTAGCGTGTAATAGTTAGTATTACTGCAATAACTCGATAATATACACACCTACATATTATTTTTCACGGTTTGAGAAACATCATTCAATTATTTTGTTCAATACTAAGTGCATTTAAAATTCTGAGCAATCTGAACCTTACATTACGATCTCGTTGTGCCACTTTTTTTTAGTCACGAAAGGTTATTTTATCACGGTTCTGACTATACTGTCGCCTATGAACCTGCTCCGTATTTACAAGGCTAACAGTCATAGGTGAAAATTCGTTGAATAGTCAACCAAAAAACTCTATTACTTTAATTCGCTAAAAATCGGGTCGAAAACACAAGTGTTCAAGGAGTTTCTTGGTCTAATTATGGTCGGTCGTCTTAATCATCTTACATTGCGTAACTAACGTTCCCGACCCGTCGTGGTACAACTATTTTGTTCAACTGACCAATGATTTCCTCTCAAATTTAACAGAGTCGACGGGGGCCCGCAATAGCGTAGCCCCTATTTCTAAGCGTTTGGCCCTTCGGGCCAGCCGAAGTTCTAACATTACCTAAACCTACCTCATATTTATGATACTTTTTTTTTCCAGTTGAACATAGCAGTTATACCACGGGTCGGTCACTGTAGCTAAGATAATGCCTACTGAGATATTGGGCCCAGCTGATCATGACTTGACTAGCGACGTGAGCTCCAAAAGGGATATTCACCATGAATGACCTGTTAATGGTTTCAGCAAATTGTTTCGCCGCTAAGAGACTTATAGCCAAAACTACAAGAAACTCAACAGATGGCTGAATCAACATCCAGATTCAGAAAGCTGTAATCATCGAGACGACGCGATTAGCTTGGTCTCTGGTTTTGGTGATCTTGCCGACAAAACTAGAGGTTTTGGGTTGTAACCATGGTGTTGGCAAATATTTGTATCATCATACGCGTGTGTGTTTGTCCTTGAGTCTTGGATGTATTCTCCGTATGTAGGTCTGTATTTCCTTAAATAAGTAGGTCTATCATTCTGCCGTGCTAGTGTAAAAGGCGATCTTTCGACATTTTGACCAAATTGAGTTATTATGAATTATGACCATCGTGATGTGGAGAACAAGCCGCGTCGACCCATCTGATCCGTTTCTCGATAGGAGGCTTGGTTGCGAAGATACGGTAAGGAAAAAGGCCGTATAACGCACAATTTCCCAGCAAATACTAATCAATAAAGCGGCAACTACACAATACTACATTAGAAAGACGTAAAACAAGACATACCGCATTATTGTCTAGTGTAGGTTTGATTTATTAATAACTTGAACTACTCTATAAGGCCGTAATTACAGATTACTAAGTAAAAAGAACGAATAACATATATTACCCCCTTTTAACTTAGTAGTTCAAATGAATTTTTCTATTTGCTCATAATCTAAATGACCGTAACAGAGTTTACTAGACAAAAAGACCGTATGTCAGTATTTTGCGGTATTTTAGTCTAGCTAATGCCGAATATTTAATAATTATGAACTTGTTTAAATAAACGTTTATTTTGTGATACGGTGTTTTTACTTGGGACAGAGGCAGTTTTTAACGCTTTATTACTATTCGAATATCCACAAACGGCCCATACTAGTTAATAAAACCGTATAATCCCCAACCTCAGTGTGCGCTGGCGCTCTTTATTACGTGAAAAGACCCCTTGTTCCTTGTAGGTAACCGTGGCCAGATAATTGGGTATCTGTGAAAGTTTTTTTTCCTCCAGTATAACTAGTTATCGGCAAGGATTTTACTTTCCTCATATATAACTGTTACTTTTTAACAGTTTTCTGTAATTCCTTATCAAAAACAAATAAATAAATAAGTCAAATTTAAAACAAAAAGAAACTGGTATTTGACTAACTCAACAGTTGACGTAACAAAAATCTGTATTAAATTTGAAATCTTGAGCTTTTGCTTTATTTTCTTAACTTTATTATAGCCATAAATAAAACATTAGATGTTGTTATCAGTAATTCAAGTTTTTTAAGAAATTTTAACTAAGAAATGGAAAAAATACATAATTGCTACTTTTTGTAGTACTAGATCTTACTTTTAAGTAGTACTAGATACTTCATTAGATTATGCTATTTCTTATTTCCGAGTCGTACACCTACGACAAAATAAACCACGTGGGTCACTATAAAAGATCTGACACGCGAAAGAAAAAACACTAATTATTCGTAATGGATAGATCAATAATTTGCAGAAATTATGAGGGAATATAACTTTTCGGTACCTACATTCTGTCCGCCTTTTCCCGTTTTTTGGTCTGCTTAGCGTAGCGTAAGCAAAAACATTTGCGTAGGTGGTCTAAGGTGTTAAGCTTCCACTGTTGAAGATTTGATAAAGGAAACTCTAGCCTCCGTTGGAAAATATTTTCAGATGATGTTATGAATTCAAAAGGTTCAAAGCTAGCCTTGAAGATGACAGACAGAAGTGGCCGTTGACCAACTGCAGTCAACGCAGAAAATGTATGGATGACTGAAATGCTAGCGCGAGAAGATCAACGAACCGCATTCAAAGTCATTAAAAATCGGGGCAGTTAGTTCGTTGGTGGTTTACCACCTTATAGGAACATTTTGCCAAGGATAAACATTTATAAATATCAATGGATGCTAAATAGGCTTCCCGTGTGTATATCCTTAAAATAAACTAGGTCAAGACTAGGATTAGACTAGACTAGGGTTAGACTAGACTTTTTAACATTAAATTAAATGGCGTCAAATATAGGCACTTTTATAACAATTTATGATTCGAAAAACATGAAAGCATCGATATGGATGTTTTCAGACACCTGCCAATTTAATAGCTGATAAACTCTTAACATGACAATGGTACCAGCTCGGTATTAAGCACCAAATTTTGAAATATAAAGCATATCTAACAGTTTATACCAAAAAAAAATAGGATATAAAATCGTTTTCTTTTAAATACTTAAATTGGCTGTGTATCTTTAAAGATACATGTCAGGATGAACTACTACTTACTACTACTTAATGGTGTAACTGGAGACTGCATTTATAGATATATAATTATGCCTAAATATTACGTCAGAGGCCATTGTTATGTAGTTATGACATTCCAAGATTGCTATTGCGTATAGGAAACATATTTACTTGCACTTTAATAAGGATACATTAGCACTATTGAAGCAAAAATTTAATAAAATTAATATTTTTTATGAAACGAAACGTAAACGCAGGTTTTCGGTTCGTTATTTTGTGTACCTAATAATATTTCTCCGAATAATAAGAATATCAGTTAAAATAATGCGCTTTAAAAATAAATGCTAAGCCCTTCTAGATTTTTTTAATGAGTAACGTGCATAAAATTGCCCAATGCCAAATAAAGGGTTAACACACTTTATAATGCTTTACTAGTACTGACTTTATTATTACAATACAGTCGTATCTACAATTCAAAGTTAAAACTAAACTTATTTTAATTAAAATAAAACTAAGCTACTGAAAAATTAAAGATTTAAATAATAATCACCTCTATAAAAAGAATACCCCCTCTAGCAGGTACTTACTTGAATATAACTAACTATCTATGTAAAACAAGGAAGTCGACTCATCGTCGGATCGACGATTTTACCTACCTATTTAGTTAAGCAATTGCGATGACAATATAATAATAATCGATGATGATGAAGATGATAGTAGAGGCGAAAGGTGGCCATAAACTTCTCAATCCATCCATACTAATATTATTATAAAAGTGAAAGTGGGTCTGTGTGTCTGTCTGTTACCTCTACACGCTTAAACAACTAAACCCATTTAGATGAAATTTGGTATAGAGATAGCTTGAGTCCCGGGGAAGGACATAGGATAATTCCTGAGCACACAACTTATATTGAAGTACCTAATAAAAATATATAGGTAACAACCTTTTAACTATAATAGTGTTTTCACAGATCCAAAATGCAGAACTTATTGATTTACTAATAACACTACACCAATCTTAGAAAAGATCCTCCTCCTCCTCTCCCTGTGATTTAATTTATATTTTTTGTTTATTTCAAATGTATTTGTACCGAATTTATGATGGTTTTAATTAGCATTTAGTCTAACCTTTCATCGTAGTACTAGATTAAAAAACCGTATTTCGTCTGACTTTTGAAGATATACGTTTTTTTAGACTAGTATACAAATAGTGGTGTAGTATTTTTGAGTGACGTACTAGACAAGATAAACGTATTACTTATATTCGGTTTTATTGTTTAGATCAGAAACATTCAAAAAACATTTTATACTAAGCAATAAGGCGGTATTTGTCAAATACGTCTTTTTAATCAAGCATTTTTATGATACGTTCAAGCCCTAGTTTGTTATGTATACATATGAAGAAAAAACTAGCCTATAAGGCGGTATAGTGCTCATATACCGCCTTTTTGCTTGTTTGTCAGTGGCAATTATTAATCGGCAACTAAGCAAAAAGGAAAAAATGCGTTTAAAAAAAAACCTGCATGTAATAAAAATATACTGCTTATGTAGAAAACTAGTAAAATACAATATCTATCCGACACAAAAAGTTTCATTTCAATATCTGTTTAAATTTCCTAGAAATATGAAAATGAAGATTTCGGACAGTTTTTTGCGATTATCTCGAAAGTGTCTTTTGTCGAAAAGTCGCCTTTTACACTAGCACGGCAGCATTGTCTTCTGGCCATACTACATGCCTACCTTAGCTTATTTTAAGACTTGGTCCGCTTGTATAAGACCGTCACCTGTTTTTGTATTTATTTATATTATATGTCAGGAGGTTTCTTCAGAGTGCAATGTTACAAATTGATTGAATTGATTGAAACCAGTCACAAAGTAAGCTCTAGGCAAGTAAATTGTTAAGAACTAAGGAATGATTCAGCAATATAATAAATAAATAAATATAATAGCAATAAATTAGCAGGATTTGTTTATTATTTGCTAATTATTAAGCAGTTTTTTTATCTGTAGATATTATATTATCAAATAACAATACAATAAATCATACTGAAATGTATGAGATTCTTTGAGTTTTCTCAATATTTATCGAAATTTACCTTATAATATAACTTTTAGTACATGAGAATTTGACAATCTTCTCTTACCGTTTTCTACAATGCCGCAGTTGAATTTTCATTTTCACAACAAAAAAAAAAAAAAAATCGTTTTAGGTTAGATAGGCGAAAACTTGAAATCGCACGTCAATTTTATTTTATAAAACAGTGTCTACAACTATACCAATGAACTGCTTAAAAATCAAAAATAAATATTATGTGCTGCTACTTTTTTTCGGACGACTCCTTATTTACTGATATGTTTCTACCATTTTTACTTTTCCTAAGATAACTTCCTTTCAGAAAAACCTTTAGATATGTAAAACCCTTACAGAAAGCCTTCACGCCTGATTGTGTTGGATATTGAATGAATATATTTCACCTGACCTTTTTCTTTTGATGACCAGTGCGTTTAACCCTTAATAGGAAATAAATTGAATGTCGATGAAAAATACATCTGAATTATATTTTAATACTCGTATGTAGCATTTGATCCTTCTCTCATGTTGTAAAAACGATTGTTTTGAACTTTAACAAAGCTTGTAAGGGAAAGTAGCATATATTTTTTTTACATCGTAATGAATCAATGAACCAGCCTGCCATTTAGCTCATTTTTTGTCAAATGTATCATTCCTGAAATTGTTATTTCGTAAAGAAGAGCTGTTTGTATTATTTTTGTTTGGTTTAAGGTAAACCAACCACTGCTAACGTGGATAATAGTAGGTTAAACTTGTCATTACAAAAATAATCAGGAAATAAGTAGTCTTTTGGGAAAATTTGGGAAGATACAAATGGACAAACATATTTTTTCCAAACGACTGAAGCCGAACCTATCTATGTATTATGGTATATACACAATGACTTTTAATCAGTGAATATAAACCTTTGTAATCGAGGGTATTTTATATTGCGTTTTTATTTAGAATGAAACTTTCAATAAATGTTGTTGTTACCCTGTGTCTGGCTTATTATAATTTATATTTTCTGAAATAGTTGTGAATTGAAAACTTAATTATTAGATACTAGAGGATAATGCATTCAATTAAATGGTAGCACATAGGTTTAGTATAGGTCCTTGTCCCGTTAACACTTTTTGGGTACGAAACCCTATAAAAAATATCCAATTGATTTATTCACAGAACTCTGTAATTCAAATTGGTTTTTTTTTATGGCAGTTAGAAGGCACGCGAGCACTCAAGTCACCTGATGGTAAGTGGGATTTGAGACCCTTATACATTTGAAATCTCAAGACTACAATCTCAAAACTCCAATCCTAAGATTTCAAATGCGTTGCCAACCCTGAGGACTAAGATGGAATGCCCCTATGCTAGTAATGACACCGGTAATTTAGTTGAATTATTCCACAGCTGTCTCTTTAACAGAAATTAATAAATTAATAAGCAGCTTTGCCTTAGTTAAGACATTTTTACCCTATTGTTTCTTTTCCCTAGAAGACTGTACTATATAGAAAAATATTACGGTTTTTTTCTGTATACAAAATCATTAGTAATCATTAGTAGTAGTAGCTTGAATACAGAGCGTTTTTGAAACTGGACCTCTTTAATCATTTTGTTAATTATGCAATGTTTACCGAATTGTCACCTGTATAATTGTCAGTATGGTAAAATAGTGAGTTGGTGGCTGTTGTACATGTTTACCTTCTCCATGGCCCCTCTACACGTCGGTGGATCATGGGCGAGCGTAAAGGACGGAGCAATACGTTAGAGTGATATGCTAACTCTTACGTATGGCTCCGTCCCTGATCCGCCGACGTGTAGAGGGGCCTTTACTTTAAAACAGTTTATATGTAGTACAACATAGCGGTGTCATTTTTTATTTAAGTATTAACAATACTAAAATTTGAAGCATTCTCTGATAATGCCCAGCCAGGCATGTAATTAACTCATAAACTTTTTTTATTTATCACTCCGCCCCCTCTTGTTTCCCGTTACGAACGAATTTTATTACAAATCCCCATTGGAGGCAGTTTTATGATTTCGTCGCTGAAAATTTCATTAAGCATTAATTACTCCGCGTTTGTCCGCGATAAATTACCAACATATTAATTACTCCGATTCGTTTGCTAATGTTAAAGCTCCACTGTTGACAAAATAAATGAAGTCAATACTTGCTTTGTTTTTAGAACGGCATGATCTTATTTCATTATAATCATTATTTACCATGTCACAGGTTTTTTATTCATTCTTAATACAATAAATGTAAAGGTAAATATTACGTCTGTTTGTAACGTTTTAACGAATCAACCGCTAGAAGTACCGATTTCGATGAAATTTTGTGAGACAGCTTGAGTCCCGGAGTCATATAATGTATGACCTCATAGGACTTACTATGTGTCAGACACATAAGTGCCGTGACGGTGAAAACATTTTTATCCAAACGGACTAAGGACTAAAATATGTAAGCATACTCAGGCATCAGATTGTTTTGAGCATCTTGTCCGATCAGTTATTTTTAAACCGCTTTATTACACTGACTCTATACCTTCAAGCGGCAGTGCCGAATTGCCAATTTTGAGTGAAGTGGCGCCGCCATCTTGCGCGAATTCCAGTTGAGTGGCAGGGGCACTTTTGGCTGGTCACCGGTATTTTGGAGCACGTTTCAAATTGCGAATTTATCCGAAATTTTGTACACTTAAAAGCTATACAATAAGTGCTGTCGATAGAATTGGCATACCACACACACACACACACACACACACACACACACACACACACACACACACACACACACACACACACACACACACACACACACACACACACACACACATACATACTCTCCTGGTCTCACGCGTTAGCACGCGTTAAACTTAAATCCACCCTCTTTTTTATCGGGGTTTAAACACTATGTTTATCCCCCTAGAGTGAAAGAGTGGTGGCCGCACTGCTCCGTTGCGATGGAGGAGTGCGTCAGTTTAACTTAGATAAGATCTTTAATGACCGTATCGTCTCGTGTGGCAGTTAATAATTAAAATAATTACTTTTTTGCATATATTTATCTATATTCAATACGTGCCTATTTGCAAGCTTATCTCCGCCTGGCGGATTTCCACGAACAAAAGAGAGTTAACATGATATACCTCGGACTGATATGTTCATAAAGGCCTCGTTACGTCACGTGTCATCTACGAACAAAAGATGGCGCCATATTGGTGCCTCACTGTCAGAAAATTCATCAGCCCGCCAAAATGTAATTTGAAAATGAAATATAAAAAAATGTTTTTTGACATGTTGAGCTTGAAAAAAACATTAGGTTACCGAGATTCAAGGAATCTCGATCACTCTTACTTGCTGATAGAGACGGCTCAGAATGTAATAATTGTTTTGTTTTCGATGTAAGTAATGTTATTCGAATATTGGTTTAGACATGTTTTTGTATTGTTAACTTGGCCACCATTAGAACTATGATACCGTTGACAATGCGATAAAATTGCGTAACCAATTAGATTTACCCCGAGACGAATAGAACCCTGGACGAAAGATGATGCCTAAAGCTGGGCATTCACGACCGCTCCAAGCCAAATAGAGCTCCGCCGCGCCAAATGCGATCCGTGAATATCAAAACTGTAGTGTTTAAAAGTATGTAGCGCAGTCCGTTGGATTTTCAAATGAACGGAAAGCCACTGCGACGCGCCAACGCGCCATCTGAATGGAACTATCGTCAATGTCGACGTTCAACGTTGGAACACGCCACGCCTCCGCGCTAAGCCAAATGGCGTCGTCATGAATGCGTTCTCTGCCATTTTCTAATCAGTCTGCTCCGTGCTGTTGATGTCACACCGTTGAAGCGTAACGAGGCGCGCCCGTGACCGTGGTCAAAATATTACGCCCAATCAGTTGTATACATTTCATCTGTCGCCAAGACAAACGGCGCGTCCGTGAATGGCCATGCAGCTTAAGATATGCAAAAGGAAACTTGCAAAAGTGCAACAATGTAAACTTGGCTTTTAACTACAAACTCCTCTCCTTTCTCCGCGGCTTTAATTTCTAAAGTAGATGCTGTCATGACTAATAAAATTCAAAGAAGAATCCGCGACATGAAACTTAAAAAAAAAACTTAAATGATAACTTGTTTTGTAAATTTGACTACATTAGCATCAACTGTAATTAAACAAAGTTTCAGGATTTTATTACTCAAACACAATCTAACCTAGCCTTATCTACGCGTTAGGTGTAAAATAAACTTTAAAGCTCTAGCGATATAAAATATATTTGTTAATTTGTATTACATTTACACTCAAGCTACGCAAGGTGTTACGACACCAAAGACCCTATTAGACTATTACAAAAAATAATTGCTTATTAAAGTGATTAGTAAGAAAAAACTTGAACTGTCAACTCCGATCTCAAATGCTTTTTAAATAAATAGATAAAAGGCTAAGTAATACCAAAAAAAACCTTAATTTAAAGCGTTTCACATCACAAACATAATAGTTACAATGTATTTAAATTCTATGTTAAGACGTCAGAAATTCATTCCAATGGTTATAACGATTATTAATAAGTAATGTTTTTACTTTTTAATAGAAACTATATGCCTCTAAATAATCACGTAATCAAAGACCAAATGACCAAAAAGAATATGGAAAACCACACGGGCTCCATAACAACCGTGTTATGCGGCTGTTATATATTTTGTCCTTTTTACGAGTAAACACGCTCAAGAGCAAAGAAATCTGCATACACCATCTTCACTAACACTTAATGCAAACATAAACTTTTATTTCTCAAACGAAATGTTCTTCTCACTCTTTATATAGAGCAAATGTTCCAGAAACCACTACATTTATAACAGCAACATTTTCCATTGTATGAAATCTTTTATTGACTGCACGGCAACGACGAGTCCCTTAGGCAACCTACCGCTATCCAAACGATCCAAGTACTAAAACTATTGACTTTCTCGCGATGACTGAATCTATCTTTTCCTTTCTGTTTAATGGTGTTTATTTTTTGTTAGAGCTAGACGTGAAATTTTTGAATGAATTGGGGCATTCGAGTTAATGGTTGCAAAGGTAGGTTTAGTTTAGTGAACATTGTGGACCTCAGGGCACTTCATTTCCTATTTGTTTATCAACATACTATGTTTTTTTTTTTAATAATATCCCCAATTATATTCTACGTAAGGTATCAATGGTAACTGACAAAATGTATGAAGTGATAGGTGAACGCACGACAGTTTATGTAGAACCTATAGAAATACTTTGAATTGTATAGTCATTAACGATCGCAAAATGCCACGACTAGATCCACGAGACTTTTTGTACATACTTTCTTTTCCCGAAATAACAGTTAGATAAAATACATAATGAGTACATTTGTTTGTATAGAACTGGTACTAAATAACAATTTAATCCTGCAAAAGGCAACTCCATTTTATTGTTCTTATGGAGGAACCCTTATCAAACCTCACGTCTTATTCGGTTTATTTGACAAAACACAGTTACCAAAATATAACTCACGTCGGTGTATTTTCTCACACAAGTGTGATTTCTTAGTCTTAATTAGTTGTTTAGTAAATAAGTACTATGAACATTTACCCGCCAGACTTAAAAATGTACAATCCGACGAAATATTCAAATTTTAAATTAGAAACCTATTGGTTAATCCATTATACTCCTTGGAAGAATATATGGAACAGAAATTGTAATATTATTATTGTATTGACATTTATTAATCCTTGTATATTGACATCAGACCACTAATTAATTGTTATTATTTTCGTATTCTAGAGTTTAGTATTTATGTTGATGATATAAATGTCATTGAGTAGATTTTGACATGCAATGCAATTTATATTGTAATATTACATAGATGAATAAATAAACTAAACTAATGTTACGGTAAACGGCCTAGTTCTGGTTAAAAAGGGCGCAAGGAACTTGATTCACGTTTATTATTTATTATTGGATTAGGACTATTAGCTCGACCTTTTCATATCAAAAGTCTTTTAGCCAGCAGTGGAATGTTATATAACCCACTATCTAGGAAAGGAAGGTTAAGACGATGCACAGTGAAAGAAATAATTTGCAAGAAGAATTTTAGCATGAAAGGTACACATAAAAAAATGTGATTTAAAAACTGAAGATGAAGAGTTTAATAGACGTAAAAGTTAGGTTAGGTTAGGTTAGGTTAGGTTAGACTTGGAGGGGGCCCGTCGAATGACGGAGCGGCGCCTGCGGGACCGGTGGAAAAGCGACCTGGAGGACTCCCCCTATGGACTCCGCACCATAGGGGCACTCCTCCCGTCGCTGGACCACTGGTTGGAGAGGAGGTACGGTACCGCCACGTACCGTCTTGTGCAGGTGATGACCGGGCACGGGTGCTTCGGCCATTACCTGCACAAGATTAGGAGAGAGCCCAGTCCGGTTTGCCACGAGTGCGGCGATCCGGACGACACGGCCCAGCACACCCTAGAGGTGTGCTCGAAGTGGGATCCGGAGCGCCGCGCTCTGGTTGCGGACACAGGGCTCTCCGATCTCTCACTGCACAGCGTCGTGTCGGCCATGCTGAGCAGTGAGAGATCGTGGTTGGCGGCCGTCTCCTTCTGCGAGAGCATTGTCTCGCAGAAGGAGGCGGCGGAGCGGGAGCGCGAGGAAGACGTGGATGCGCACCCGCTCCGGCGTAGACGTGTGGGGCGAAGGCGGAGGCAGTTTGCCGCCCGCCTGAACCCCTAGTAGGACCGTGGGGATAGGGTCCCACATAAAGGTCCTACACGTCTGGGGGAGGGTTCGGCGTGTTAACTGAACCCTCCCTCCTTTGGCGCAGGTGCCCCAGCAACAGGGGGCACCCAGTGGTGAATAGTCATCAGCCCACGGTGCCCCCGTTAACAGCCTGTGGAGGTTAACACCGGTGAGGTTTTAGTGGGTAGGCTTCCCCCTTCCCCTTCGCTCTGAAGGGTAGGGGGTTGAGAGTCCCACATAACCCTCCAATATGGTCGTCCCTAGACCGGAGGGTACGCGTAAAAGCGTTTCCTCACCGTCAAAAAAAAAAAAAAGGTTAGGTTAGACTTGTAAATATTTTTAGTATTATTTTTTTTATTTACGTGCCAGATATTATAGCTCAACCGGCGAAAATTAATTTTACTTTACGCTTGTCTGCAAGGTGAGCTAAAATAGCCTAAAAATAAATAACTACTAGCTGCGAGTGACTCCCTCCGCGTATCGCGTCGTTTATCGCTATTTCCTCGGAACTGACTTATTTTCCGAAATAAAAAGTAGGCTTGTGTACTATTCCCAGACTATATAATCTAACTCCATGCCAAATTTCCGGAAATTTCCGGATCCGTTCAGCCGTTCTAACATCGAAACATCAAATTTTTCGCATTTATAATATTACTCGTAGTAAGATATATAAAGATTGCTGTTGTTATTGAATACACCCTCTAATATTCTTTTACCGAATGTTCGCAAAGTCTTGGGTTAGATGCGCCATTAGACTAGGTAACTCGGCGCTGCGTGTGGTTCCGTTCCGATTCACTTAACCGTTATTTTTCGCGCCATAGAGCTCGAAAAGGCTATCTAAAATGTAACTACGCTTTGCTGTTTTATCTTTGGCGAACGGTTTTATCCTCCGCAATAATGTTGTATAGAGAGTTGAAAACTTTGCAAGAATGAAAGTAGGAAAATAATGTTGAGTTGCGTCGGTACAGCCTAAAATAAACTTCAATGTAAATTATTTCTCATGTCGTTTTAATTCAAATGCACTAGCAAAGAAAATAATCCAACATCATTGTTACTCTTTCAAGTCGAGTAAGATATCACTTTTACCTACAAGCTACAAGTCCTTACGAAATAGGGCATCAATTAGTATAACACTCCAAAAAAGGCCAACTGCACAAACAACCCTTGACTGTAAAAATATGCTATTTATACTCTAGAAACTTAAATATAATTAAACATTTTTGTACGTCTTATTATTACTGGTAGGTATTACCACCACACCACGCTCTACAAAAGAATGTTGTCATATTGGAAACTTTGTTTTACTTAGGTACATAAGCTTACTCCACTTTGTGTAACATCAATAGTACGTCAAACAGTTAAGTACCATACTATTACAGTAAGATACTGATGTTAGTACCTAAAGCAACCCAAAATATCAAACGTTATATATTTTTTGCCCATGTATCACCGGCCCTCTGTTAAGATGAGCCTTCTTTATAGGCAGGCCTAACGAGAACGGTCAAACGGACCGTGAAGGCCCGGGTCTACACGAACTCATATAATAAGTTTCTTCATGAAACCCAATTCTACGTTCTTTTCAAATTGATTCAAAATTTGTTTTTGATTGATGTCGTAATTTCATTTTGAAGAGCGTTCCGAATCTTAGAAATGCACAAATTGTTTTATTTTTACTTCTTAGTGTTTGGTTTTTAAAAAAATAGTTCCAGTTTCTTATGTGAAAAATTAGGCAGACAAGCAAGCGAGCCACGTGATGGTAATTGATCATCGCGACCCATACGATATTAAACAAAAAGGCGGCATAGTCCTGTTTTAAATAATAATAATAAAATGGTGTATTTGCCTTTCATAAAGATACGCGGAAGCAGAATTGACTTAATTTCTTACATTAATATTAATAGGTAAGTAAGAAACTTTTCAAAAGATAGAGATACAGCCGGGGAGCGAAAGTAGTTGATTTAATAACAGAGCACCAAATAATCCCCAAAAACTTCAAATACGAATTCTACGCAAACGAAGTCATGGCATAAGCAACTTGTTAAAAAGTTTCAAAGTTCCTAAAAGCTTCCAATAACCTCTCCTGTCAAACAGCTTTGCGACGTTACTCTGATAGTAGTTCAAAATCGTTTTCTTTAATAAATTGGAAAGATCGATGTCAATTCCTTATTACACTAATTTCCGATCCTCTATTGTCTTCTATTCAATCCAACATGAGTCACGCTACTAGGATAGCATAGCTCGTAGGTGTAATTGAGAGAGCTGGATTAATTGAAGCAGAAACGTATTATGGGTGCAGGACGGTGGCGCAAAGTTACGCATGCGCGGTACGCGTGACACATCGCAGTGGTGGTCCTACGAACGCGAAGGGAAGCCGCAGCCATCGCCTCTCCTTCCCACGAGTTTCGATGCTCATTTACGAAAAACTCTCATTTTTTTTCATCATATTTTTCGTGCTAGTGCTCCAAAGTTGAACGGGAAACAAAAGACTTTCGGTTGTTCTTTTGTCTCTGTTATCTTTTGTGAAGTGTTCTGTTTCGTCGCTGAAGTGTTGATAAGAAATTAAAATCTCTGAAGTGTGAGGTTGAAGACTGGCGCTATGGTAATTACCGACCTCGATCTTTGTTACTTTATGTTTTTGAGGTTTCATCGGCGTTCAAAGAGCGATGATTTGGCACTAATCATTATTCGCAGTTTCTAAGTTTTGTTTGTGCCTTGTTTTTTTGTATTTATTAATGATAAATTTAAAGTTTCGTACTTTTTTAGATGTATTACAACAAATGTAATATGTAGGAAATTAGATAACGGTTTAAGATTTTGAATTCTTTGTTCCTTGATTAAATGTTTCTTATATCTATAGTAATATTATAAAGAGGTTAAGTTTTTGACGTTGTAATCTCAGGATCTACTGAACCCATTTCTTAATTTCTTTTACCAATAGAAAGCCACGTTATTTGTGAGTGTCATAGGCTATAATATTAACCAAAAAATGTTTATTGACCAACGAAGTGGGCACGGGAAAGATAGATATACATATTGTTGATACTAATTGGAATAAAACGTTTAAAAGTATAACGAGTAAAGTAGGAAAACAGCAGTTGAACACTTTAGCAACTAGTTAAATTTGAAAGTTAAACTTAAATAGAGGGTGCTTGGAACTTCTCTGCGAAACGGAAGAAGCTGGATAGAAGGGACATGTCAGCAAATTAGTGCGCCTTTGTAACGTTAGTTAATGTTAAAAAAATATATTTAAAAAACATATAGTATGATGCAGCAGTGAAAATAGTATTGTGTAAATGGATAAAAACGTTACACAAAATGTGTATAGGTAAACCTATTAACTTGTACTATTTGACAAACAAAACCCATTTTATTTATTTTATTTTTTATTGTGGGTATTTATAGGCAAGAATTTAGGTGTAAGGGTCTTATTAAAACAATAAATAAAATGTTGTAATCAAAAGAACATTAAATGCAATCATAACGATGGGATACAATTAATTGCAAGAAAATATGTGTTTTTAGAAAATGTTCAGTTTTCAAACGCAATTAGGTAAAATATTTAAATGAAGTAAAATTTTCGGTTATCTATAAAAATTATCAGGAATATATTTTGAAATAAATGTCAACGTTTTCATTTATTTAAGCACTAAAATATAATTAATTAAGCTGTCATGATCGTAAGTCACGACCGTTTGGTAATGACACACTTTAATTAAAGTAAGTTAATTGGATTTCTTGCTATTTCCTAGAATTTCCCATTTTTATTAACAGTTGAAATGTTTCTGTCATATGCAATGTCTCTGGTCACGTTAACTAATTTAATCAATAGAAATAATATACTGACGCAGTACTAAATCCGCACGGTGAAGCCCCGGCGAGGGATATCTTTAAGATGATAGTGGAATTTGGATTGTTAATTTACTTTACATTGACTTTGTGAAGACTACTTGTATTTAAGGAAGGATAATATTAAGTAACTCATACAAACACTTAGATTAATAAATATTAAATTCATTAATTTAAAACAAATTTGTATCTTAACAGCGCAGGGCAAGGTTACAAGTACTAAGTCCGACTAAACTTACTCTAATCCACCCAGCCAACTCTTCCGTGACTAGCTAACTGACGCAGACATCATTTACATCCTAAACCACTGAGTTTAGAGACTTGAAACTTGAAGGGAATATTCCTAGAAGTGAACTAAAAACGTTTTTTTTGTAGCTCTGTTTACCCCACTCCGGGATGAAGGCGTGACAGTATGTATGTATGTATGTAACGGAGGAGTACCGAGGAATTAGGCGTATATAGTTGCAGACGTCTTCTACACCTCTTTATCTTTATTTAGTATAAAGCAAAGTCATATTCCGCTGTCTGTCTGTCTGTATGTGCAGTCACGGACGTTAATTTGCTACCAATTTCAAAGAAAATCGAATTGAAGATGTCATTGTCATTAGAGATGCCAAGTCATTTGTAATTGATATGAATCTCACCTTATTGATATCGAATGTCAGATTGACTTTGAAACTAATAAAATAAATAAAATACTTAACTCTAATTCAGTGACTCAAGAGAAAGGTTTTTATATTATAAATTCTGAATTACCTGTGTTCTGTATGTGTCTGGGTGTAACATAAAACTCACATAAACCGAAACGAAGCGTGAGCGGGTCAATAGTATGTTATATAAGACTAACAACCCTTTTATTCATAAACACGCTATAGCTACAACATGCTTCAAATATGCTTTGTCCTTGTCTGTCATTATGATAATATTTGCATGTGATAAAAAGTGACAAAGCATATTTTATCTAAAATAGGTGTGCATCTATTCATAAAAAGTTAATGTTCGAAGACATTTTAGTACCAGAAAACCCATTTTTGCAGGTGGCAACATTCGGAGCTCATTATTAATGTACAAGCTAAATGCTACCCAACGTTTCTCGAACAAGCTTTGCACGTAAATTCATAAAGCAGCGAATTTAGTTTGTAATTATAAATTGTTAATTAAAATGTCACGTCTACATGGTTAATTTAAAATGGTAAGGGTAATATTTTGGATTACCATTGCTTATTGTGTAAACATTTTCATTTAATCTTCCAGATTACTAATAGGCAATTTTATTAATACTTGACTAAGAAATACACTGGAAAATATCTTGGGCTAGTTAGCAAAATGTGGTGCAAGTTGTTGGTAAGCCTGCTCTGCCTACCCCACTCTTGGAAAGAAGGGGTGAGTTTATGCATGTATGTATGACTATAGGTACATTAGGTATTATCTACATGCGGATACAATCACACATTGTTATAAATAATAATAGATAAAAAATAAATAAAATCAATTACTTCACTAGAATACAAGTAATTGTTGGTTTACTAGGTACATTTATTTTTTCAGTGTTGTGGGTTATTTAAGAATCGCACTTATGAATACAAAATAACAGTACAAGGAGTCTTAAAAATAGTATTTTTGATTCGAGAAAAGTTAGTAAGACCCTCAAAAGAGCAAGAAAGAGCGAGTTAGAAACAAATATAAACGCAAAGGACGTTTTAAGACCTATCGCAGGCACTGCATGTACAGGCAAATACAAAGACAGTTAGCTTTTGCAGCTTATTTCTATAGAATAAGGTGCAAAATTGTACCTACACATGTCATTATAGTCTACTGTACTCGTACCTAGATAATGTGTAGTTATGAAACAGTCTTGACATGTACCCATATTCCAACTCGTACATAATATTTTGCCTCAGTGGGATTCGAACTTACGACCTTTGGCACAATAGGCGTTCTCATACAATGCTTCTACTTCTATCAGATAGTATATTTATTTATCATTAGCTATTGCCCGCGACTATTCGCGTAGAATTAATTTATCAAGTGTCATTTCGTCAATCGATACGGGTTCATCAGAAAATAGCTTTCGCGGAACGATAATTCTGCAAAGTGATTCGTTCTATGAAATGAGTGTCACTGAAACAAAGGGAGACCCTACTTTCACATTTGTAATATTATTATAGATGGATAAAGAAAATTCCAAATACAGAAACATTAGTAGCAACCCCAAGCCAAAGAACCCACTGGCAGAGTTCATGTTTGCTTTGTTCAAGTTTTGGCATCCCACTAAAGCACTGCGGGAATCGGTCCAACGTTGTTAAATATACATAAACATACATTAAGATAGTATCAAGATCGCATTACATGGACACTGTGTAATGGTAATATTATACTTGTGATAACAATGCAGTTTACTACTAGAAATTCTCCGAGAAATTTGTAAGAAAACCAGACGCTCGCTTGCAATGTTTTGAACGCTTATGGAAAATTATTAAAATTAGTCTATTCGCTTGGGTTTTGATGGCGTCTGATATAGATGTGGATGGTGCAGGACTGTTCTGCGGTTCGCTCAAACGTCTTACATTTCATCAGTTCGCAAAATGATGAGAGATATGAAGTGCTTGACCGGACCGCAGAACGTAGAAAGCCGCATAAATTGGGGCACAGATTGAGAGGTATATTTAACATGCATTATAAAAATATGCTTATGATTTGACCATTATATAGATTTGTTTGAATAAATAAAACAAAATCAGGGTTTAAAGAACATCCAGGATTTAAAAACAAACGCTCATCACACCATTATTTACCCATAGCGGAATCATAAGTCAAACTGCTGCCATAAAAACAGTTCATGTAAGTACGCCTTTATTTCACCCGGCATAAATTATTGACTCCCAATTTATCCAAAGATACTCGGTATAAGCTGTCTATTTGCATTATTAGTATTGAATCGTTTTTGCTTACTTTATTTCATGTACCTACAGTCAACAGCATAAATAAGTGATCATTTATGTACCTTGTCAGTTTAACGTCGTGTTTGTAATGCCATACAAAATTGTGAAACATTGAAAGGTACATAAATGATCATTTATTTATGCTGTTGACTGTACCTAGTAATATAATCATATATTAAATCTAAAAATACATTACCATTTAATTGAATACGTACTATTTGTGGGCAAAAGTAATTGAATTACTCAAAGATATTATTACCTACTTACGAATTATCTGGGCCTGCGGGCAACGCAAAGCACACAAACACACACACACACATAAATTGCTTATAAACCTTTTCAAAACCTTTACGTACTCTTTGATTGAGTAACTAATGGATAAATAAATGTCGTTGGGCTTCTTTAATATAACTAATACTAAGTAATAAGTATGTTTACGGCTGTTGTTGTACTGAATACCAATAAAAAAATGTATTGCAGCTTCCTTAGTCTTCTATTAAAGAACTATACCTGGTAATATTTAACAGTATTGCGAATGAAAAACAATAGCCAAGTCCTTTTTACCATCCATTAAGTGGTATCCGCTGGAACAAGGGGCAATCTGTGCGCGCGTGCAAACAAGACGGATTGTTTCCACCCCGATTCATCATGCTTGCGGCTGCTCTTATAAATACGAATGTCGTAATCAATTTGTTCCTTAGCAATCAGAGGGACAGAATTATGACGAAAATATGTCGAAGTAAAAGCTGTTATTGGCTGAATAAATGAACTGCAGTGTACTCGTAACTTAGAAGACATTCAACACTCATGTAGGTTTATTTGGTAGGAATAGAAAAGTAGCGTAAAGGTTAGGTTAGGTTAGGTTAAGTTAGGTTGTTTAAAGTAAAAAGTTTATTTAGATTTTAAGTACATATTCTTTTAAAATGTGATAAAATCTTTAGTAAAATAATACGTTTTATTTTAACAGAAAGCAAGAAGGAATGGTTTCATTATGGTATGTAAACTAAGCGTATATTTTTAACAAGAAGTTAAAAAAGTTAATATTAATTAAGGAGGTACAATATTTTCAATACTCACGCTTTTTAATTTGTCGATATAACAATACGCACTTGCTATGTTTTTGACTTTGAAATATTTATGCAACGATAAGCGACTCCACGGATTTCAGAACACGGCACACGATTAAAAGTCCTAGCCCTAATGACGGAACATCGATGACGCAAAATGTATTCGTCAAACTCAGCCTCATTAAAACTGAACTAATTTTCACTTCGCCGACAGCTAGTTTAGTTTGCCAAAGCTCTGTTAACTAGCACTATTACGTGCTTTTAATTGGCTGCTTTCGCTATTTTTTAGATAAGGCAGAATAACTAAACGTTTTAATTGTTATTATAGAGATAAAATTATCTGCTTGTTGATGAACTTGGCTAACCTTATAATCTTCAAAACAATTGATCAAATATGCAATGTTTTCACCTATTATAAATTGTCATTTACACAAATATTATTAGCACAAATTATTAAAAACATATAGTAGTTTAGGATATTAGATTGTGTTTAGATTCATTATAGATTTAATAAGAGAGTAGAGACTGCTCGATCCCACAGTCAAACTGTGCAAACGGTTTTGTGGGACATATGTTCCTATATATGTTGTAATTTCATCTTTTTAATAAATAAATAAATAAATAATAATAAATAGTTCAAAGTCTACACAGCAATGTTTCGTAAGTTCTACAAATTTTGTGACCGTAAATTTTCTTGAAGCAACAAAATTTTCTCGGCTATAACTTGCTCTAATAGTAATTATGCTAAATACTCTTGAACTATGACAACACTTTTGCAACCCAGTTAACTGCGGCATGTTTGCATGCAAGCGATAAAAAGCATTGACATGCAAAAATGTATGCATTTTTAAGAGATTGTTGTAATGGTTAGTTAATGTTTCATTGCTATGAACATTATATTTTATTGTAGCTTGCTTACTGGCGGTATCACAAAATGTTTTCAAGTACATGATTAAACAGTTAAGGTTTATAAATGACTTATGCTTGTTTATTATAACTAGGTGCACTTGCAGTCCTCGGGCAAGTCTAAATGGACCGAAGCAATTTTCCCATTTTTCCCATTGAATATCTATGAGAACAGATTTTCGGTGATTATTCTTCCGTGGTATGTCTGATTTCTATTATTTTTTTCTAAACCGTCTATGGCTAGATGTCGTATTACGTGCTAAAATTGATTCTGATATCTCTAATAATTTGGGAGGAGTATGCAAACAAAAAAAAAACGAAATCTGGGATGAAATGTTGCTTCCCTCCAAATAAAACCGTAGTTCAAGAGATTGAAACGGTTACTGCGGACACAATGTGTCAATTTTTAACCTAACCTAACCCAATCCATCTGCGATATAAATATAGTGAATGAGCTAGTAAAAATGTCATGTAAATGACCCTGAATTTTGCGTGAGCTATCGTCGTACATACGTACAAACATACATAGATACCTTCACGCCTTTATTTTCAGAGAGGGCTAGACAGAACTACAGAATTACCAACAACTTAAAACTTGTTGTTGACTCTGTAACCGTATTTTGAACAAATGGGCTAAGATGTATGTAAGTTATCGTCGCTAGAATCAAAATAAGCTTATGGCCTTATTTTAATACATAGGTTAAATTGATAAAGTGTAAGCACGGACTATGGAACCCTTTTACTGAGAGGCGACGTATTAAATGCCACTCTCAACAAGTTTGAGCGAAACGGAAGAGCCTCTATTCAACACGGTAAAAACAATATCGTTTTTGATCTGTTATCGTATTGTCACCGTTTTGATAGCTGTTATTTACTTGACAGTAATGGCGGATGCCGTCAAAACAATACCATAACAGGTAAAAGACTAGGTATGTGTTTTATACCGTCGGGAATAGAGGCCATGTACGGCAAAAGCGATTGTACTTACTTACGCAAAGAATTAGGCGTCCACGATTGATTAAAACAAATGTCCAAAGATCACCACAACCTTACCTATTTACATCTTTTACATTATCTTATTTAATGTTTATTAGTCCAGCTCTGGTCCACTTATTCTATAAATAAATTTGCATGCTCTAGAGCCTACCGTGTTTTTCTATTCTTTCTGGTGTTTTTCAGTAGCGTTACTGTTCAGGGCTGTTTTTATATTCATATCATAGTATTATTTTAACTAAAACTCCTTACGGTTAATGAACTACGTTATTACCCTTGTTATAATTCTGTTGAATACTCCGACGTGTTTTATTTTCCTTGTTTACGTGATCACCTAATTACTATTATTTATTTCTTCAAAAAGACCACCCAAAGCTATGATAATACCAGCATAATACACGTAAATAATGACGAGTTTTGTCAAATCAGTAGGTATCTTTGCATATTTTGATATTTCATTCGGTATTCAGTACTGTAATTGAACAGCAAATATATGAGCTTGCCAATTCAACTGTGTGTTCCGATCATTACCGAATGAGGAAGTCCCGAGCCAATTTCCAGAAAGGTTTTCTGTGCCCAAATACATTACACGTGGGATAAACTTAAGTATAAGCTTGAGGGTTCTGTTCCTAATTCTAATTCCAGTTAAGCTACAACCTTTCGATCATTGTTATTTTATTTTAAAGATTCGTTATTTTAACTTCAGTCACAACAATTCTTAATTTATGAAGATAATTATATTTAATTTCTAAGTTCGTTCGATTTCTTACCGCACGTTATATTTTAGGCAGATTGCGATGCAAATTTCTTGTACCTAAATAATAATAGACTAATCATAACTTTTTGGAACAAAACGTAAAACCACTTAATTTTAAATGTGGAAAAACAAGAGGCAATCAGACGAAAACAGTAAAAATATGCATTATACTTACTCTTTTCCGGCTTGCTATCTATAAAATCACCCTTAAAAACTTTGAATGCTTGAAAATCTGGCCAAGAACATATCGGCTCATGTCCATTAGGGTTCCGTCAGAGTAATTACAAACTGAAGAAACTATCTCCAAATACCTCAAGTACCTATAAGCTAAATTGCTATGAAATGTAATAGGTTTTATAAAATATTTCATGATTTTCAGTAGATACAATGAAAGAATAAAGTATGGTATATTTTGTATATTTTTATATAGTTTTGGCTGCGGCCTGTGGTTAATTTAACTTTAAAGAAAATTACACTTTTAGATTTCACAATGTGTTTTAATCATTTTCGTGCGACAGCTGTCAAATCAGGCATTTTACAACGGCGCGACCGTGATCTAAGAGTTAAAGGCTTTTTATCTTACTCTATAGTGTAAGATTTAAAGAAACATCCTTGCTTTTTACATGTATTTAATTTAACATTGATCAATGAGCCTAAAATTTTAGCTTCGTGGCTTTGATAGTTTTCGATAAAAAAGTGACTGTAACATAGACATACTCAGTGGAACATTAAATAGTTTGAATATGAGACTCAAAAAATATTTATTTGTTAAAAACATGGCTATGTAAAAAAGTCGTTACATGCTTGATTTGCGGTGTTAAAAAACTAGTCAGAGTCCACCTGTATCGGAATCGTAGCTGAAAGTTTTTCGTAAAACTAGTATTAATTAAAAGAATAGTGATAATTACTACAATCTGATATCAACAGCAACCGCAATAAAAAGATTTTATATCAAACACAGGAACCCTATAGATCCATCTTAAACACATGTTCAAGTTTCATCAGTAAAGAAAACCCGAGAGTCCAAGCGGTGAAGCGAAACAAGTGAAGTTCAAAACTTCCGAGTTTGCCCAGGAGTCTTAAAAGTTTAACAACAATTTGAGGCTGCGGTGAAAGAAATAACTTTGCCGATAACACACTGAGATGCTGTTGTTAAACAAGTTGGTAAAAACGCTGTTTAGTAGTTCAACTTTTTTGTGATAAAAGATAGTTGGAAACCGCGCTAAAACCGCGAGCTTAACACTCATGATTTAACTTTTTCGTTTAGAGTCAATCGATAAGTTAAACGATTTTTCATTAACCTTGTTTGTTGGATAAAACTCACTATAAGAGACTATCTATCTTCTGCGAGTCATATATTATAATGTAAGGATTTTTGAGATACGCCCTATAATATCCACCACCTGGATAAAACATCAAATACCTTGAATGTAAGTGGCATAGTAAGTAATCATAAGAGCTTAGTTTGGGACTAGGTCAATTTGAATGAGATTTTCCTGTTTTTTTTATTCAAATAGTTTTATACAAAAACCTTGCGACACTGTTCACATAAAGTCTTCGATTCTTGCTTTTTAGTTTTACCAACTTCTGTAGTTGTATTAATTTTATAGTCAGTTTTTCCTAACGTTACACTTGAACGAGAAAATAAATCTAGAAATCTCACAAGCTTAAGGATTTAACCCATAATATATTCTTATGAGACACAGATGTAATTAAGTGTTATTACAAAATGCCACGCAAGAATCGTGATTGAGGTCACCTTTTATCTCAATCATATAACGTAATATTTTCGTGAAACAGTGGCGGCCAATATTCCCTCGATATTGACACAAAAAAGTGGTTGTGTGACCTAAGTAAACTTTGAACTTCATACGCTAAAGATAACTTCGAAATTGTATGGACGCTAGAAATTTGTTGATTAAATTCAGTTGTGTTTAAAATAAATTAATAATTAAAAACGAACACTTTTTCCTGGTAACCAGCGCCACGGTCTTAAATTTAAGTTATAGGTAAATAGTAAACTTGTGTTCTTTCTAACAAACTTTGGATAAAATGAGCCTGCGTTCATATGTATGTTTGTATCATTGGGATTAGCCCAAAAATACTGCACCAGCGAGCATGGAAGTTTAAGTATTTTATAACGATCTTTAACAGCTTTGTTAAAAGCCAGTTTGAAATATCCAAGACTTTAATAAAAGCTAAAATGTTTTAAAAACGATGAAATAGTGAATGACTCCGTAATCAAATGGTACCTTTTCAAATCAACATAGATCAGTAAAACTGAAATTTGTTATTTTTATACACATGCAACCCGCGCGATATAACACGTTTGAAGACAAACTACTGTGTATACCTTGTTTACGGTTAAGAAAATACATCATGTGAAAACGTGCACATTCAAAAAGCTGAGTGTGTAAAAGGGTTATTGCACAAAAGATCCTAAACGGATAAAGCGTATCCGAAAAGGCCTATTTTGCAAGGTAAGATAAGATTTTATAATAATAACACGATAATAGTGGATTTTGACATGTGTCATTATCATGACATCATCACCGTCATGTCAGCCGAAAGACGTCCACTGCTGGATATAGGCCTCCCCCAAGGCTCTCCACTCAGACCGGTCTTGTGCTTTTTGCATCCACCGCGTTCCCGCGATCTTTACAAGGTGCCATGTGGGTCTTCTATGAATTCATGTAGCATCATTATTAACTTTTTGCCATTCTTTTTAAGAACCATAAACATCTGAAACAAAAAATATATTTAGTACCTATAAAGGGTAAGTTTATTTTAAATAAGTTTATTCGATCTACATACATAGTTTAATAATATGTTGAGAGACCAAGAAGAGTAAACGTTGTAGGTAGTGATAAAGTGGGTCCATATGAGCTCATATTAAAATTTGTAGTCCGAATGTATTGTTACTCATAATCATCGCAAGCCATAAAATGTTTTTTTCTGAATCGGATTTTATTTCAGAGTTTTTATAAAACAAACCTAAACTAACCTAACCTCATTTACGATAGATATTTCAAAAATCCGGAAGTAAAAACCGTTTCAGTAAAAATCACTTCATGACTTAAGATGATTATGAGTAACGTACATACATACACATACATATACATTCGGACTACAATTTTTTATATAAAATAAAGCGCTCCGTGGTAAAGTACTTCGGCATTTTTTTTATGTACGCCACAAAAAATTACTTGCTTTAATGACAATCACGAAAATGTATGCATAGTTATTCTACTATAAACCTAATATAAAAATGTGCGTAAAAAATGCGATATCTTGTTCAAGGCGCGATATGAAAATTACAGCATGAAGAAGCAATATAGTACTTTTTATAAAAACTATTAAATTCCTGCCTCACTGTTTTGCAAACACATTATCAGATGTTTTATTACAACGCCTCGTCTTCTCGACTACTTGAAACATTGCTTCAGATTGCAACAGTGTATTCCTTTGACGATGCGATTAGTTCCGTTGGTCCACAGTAACAATATCTACAAAGCTAGCATCTTGGGATCCATCTTCAGTTCTTAATCTTGTGTTTTGGATATTTCCAAGTATTCTTATTAATGCAAGTATGAGTTACTAAGATTAATTTGTGTAGCCTGTAAAATTAACGGTACCTACTCGTAGATAACCGCGTCGTAGACCTTTAACCTCATTGGCATTAAAATTAAATATTTTGGATATATTTTCGATTGCAGAATGTAAAGTCAAGTAATATTTAAAATGATTGAAGTACGAGAATGTAATAGTCATACAGTTTAGCTCCGCGATATTGGTCCACTAAATAACAGTAGACTTCAAAGAGATTTATCCACTTTTGAACCTTATTACAATGCAATAACGTAATATATGTAAACATCTTTATGTATTCGACTGAACATCGCTTCAAATTTTAAAGCCAAAACTTCAGTGCGGTGCACGTTGATCTTTTTTATATATATTGGATTTGCTCTTGACTAACTCTTGCCCTTGGAGAGCGAAGATTTTGTCGACGATGAAACGAGCTCACCCAGAAGATGCCTATGGCATATGGTTATATTGTACTAGGCGTGTGTCACTGATGTCATTTCGTGCGATTGCGGGTTAAACAGTATCTACATAATATTTTCTGCAGAATTCAGGCTTAATACGATACATAAACAAATTTAAATTAGATTGATATAATTAATGATTGCTGAAATATGCCACTAACAGACAGATGGACTCACGGACGAAGTTGAATATTTCTGTATGTATATGAATTACGTAATCCTGTAAATAAGCTGACGTCATAAAAAAGTTTTATTCATTGCCTTGTTGACTTAAACAAGAGTTTTTAAAAGGGGTTTTGTTTCAGGATCAATGACCTCGCTTCAAGGGCTCGGAAATGGCTCGAACCACGGCTGTCTACCTCTTTACAGTCCATTTTCTCTCCTACATTATAGGTGAGTGTCTTGACAGATTGTTAAGTGTTTTGTAAGCGTCTCAAGCAATTTTGATCTTTATGGTTCTTGATTGCACGCACTTGACCTGAATTGTTGTTGAAACAACTTTGAAAGGGTGACGGAATGGGAGAATGCCACAAAATTGATGAAAATATAAGTATGTATAGGGTATTATGTCAATTCATGATTTTATAAAATTATGTTACGGCCATTGTTTTTCTGTTATATCCTTTCAAAGTTCTGATTCTAATGATAACAACGATAGCTTAGAAATATTTTTATTTTGTGATATACCTACCTAGTGATTAAGTTCTAAAATAAATTAGAGTGCGTAACTTATTTTTTTTATATTAAAGAAATAGAAATTGCATTATGATTTAATACAGCATGTTATTCAAGTATAAAACTGTCAAATAAAAATTAAAAAAAATCTCCAGCCTAGAGGCATATGAATTTATTTGTAATTACTAAAACATAAAACCTTATTTATCTTTTAACTTGTAATGAATGCGAATAAAGATACCTTGTAATTACATACCTAATACTGATACACATGTACTGTGTATCAGTGTATTGTGTGAACACTATAATTTAAAAAAAACGGTACGTATCCGTAATTATTTTTTATACCACAAGGCTTTGCCGCCGGTCTAGCGCGAGCTGGCTTTATTCGGAATTAAGCACAAACGCCAAATAGGAAATAAAAAATGAGAACAAAAATGGTCTGTCGCTAAAAATAGCTTCATTTTTTTTTTATAAAAATGCTATTTGGTATTTTTTATTCATCAAAGCGCTTGATATGGCATCGACAAGTTCTTTGACTGAAAACGAGGTTTTTCAACTGTTTAATCACGCAATCGGGTTCACATTTTTCCGAATAGTCTGATTATTAATTTGTTGGTAGTTGTGAAAGTGGAATTTGTTTCATCACTTTGTTAAATAATGGTATTTTATAGATAAATAGATTATATGATCAATTCGCAAATAATACGCTGAATGCTCTTCAAAATATCGAGTGGTGTTTTCCGATTTCCATTGAATAGTCAGCCTTTTGTTTTCAATTAACGCTTTGTTCGTGCAACTTACAGAGCTTCAGTAAAAACAAACCAATATAGTTGAGGTAAATGCAAGCATAGCCGTGTAAAAACTATTAAAGAAACTATTGGGTTAATGTTTTCAATTTATTTTTCGAATCTATTATTATTTTTCTCGCACTAGTTGTAAAAAGCACTTTATTCTCTCCGGCGGCAAAGATAATACTCGTACACTAGTCCACGTATAACTGGTCCATGAATTGCATAATTCCTAGCCTGAAAACATAAATGTAAACTTTTTACGTAAATACTTTTGGTATGGGTCTACGATAAAAAATATTAATCATTAGGTTAACTGTGTAATAATGTAACTCAACCAAAAACCCCCTATTTTATTAACTGAAATCATTGTCAAAGGGTTCATGTAAGAATCCGTGATAAAGAGATTAGGATCAGTCAGACATAAACTAAATTATGGGACTATGGCGCACGAGGTTTATAACGTCGATCATAAAATTTCGCAAAACGCGTGGGTTGACATAAAACAGTGTACTAAAGCCGTCCATCCACGGGACAAAGCGAGGATCATAATTTAAATTTTAACACTTAATCAAGCTTTGGCTGACAATCAAGATTTACGTCTCCGTTGGGAACGTTTCATTTTCCGCACCATTTCTTTAAGCCGATCTTTAGGCAGATAACTCGATTAATTTTTAATCTGATCGCTGGAGATCATTAATTTCCCACTCGATGTTGACAATTGACATCCGTTACGATTTTAGGCAAATTACCTTAATCCTGACCTACAATAATTCAAAGCGTTGTTTATTTGTTTAAGCTCGCCCTGCCCAAGCATTTTTTTGCAATGTATTGACTTAAGCCGTCCTCGGATCACATTATAGGTAGGTATGTGTATGGATAGTCTATTATTACCAGGCAGAATATACTCAATCTAAACTTCAAAAATTTAAAATTCATATAACATTGGGCAAGACGAGGTTAAGTAGAAAATTTACAAACAAAGCAATAGACAGGGTTGAGGTTTTGTTCTAAGGTAATTGGATAGCCGAAGAAGCAATGCAAAAGGTCGTATGGACATTTTTTTTGCATGCATATTTTAAAAACAAAGTATCAAATGAGTTTTTTTATAACCATACTTAGTCATAGTCGTAGTCGTTCTATATCCTCTTTCAATAAAATCTTTATTCAGAAAGTTTGCAACAAAACCTCCGAGTTTGCGAACTCTAATGAATTAAAATGAATTATATAAAGCAAAAGTTTAGGAGGACGATATTCATTGAGTTAAGTTCACTGTCTCGCAATACTGTTAAAAGCTTTGTTTGGTTCTTAGCGTGAAGTAAATTATTTACTAATGTTCCACAAAGAGCTTCGCACTATGATAACAATAAGAAAATTCAAGTAAGATTTTTGCTTTTTTTCTATGAACCCTACATGATCAGAACTTAAGTTTTTTTTACCATAGGCATGGTTTTGCGACACCAAACACAATGTGGGGAAGTGGTGGTCATACAATGACCATGACCAACTATCTTTTTTTTTGTTGACATAATTACTTCATAAGCTTTATTAAGAAAAAATATACTCGTAACAAAAATGTTACAAGCAAGAGTTTGACTGAATTATGTTATGACTGAACATAGTTTTCATCATAAGGTAATGTTATGAGAAATAAACCGCTTAGGGACAAATAAATATTTGAGATAGGGGGAAGCGGGGCAGTTTGATGCATGGGACACAATAATACATCAGCACTATTTCGTTAAAACAAATGGTAGTAATATCGAAATATCACTAAAAAATGACTATACATAAGCGGGCTTGACAGCTGTAAACGCATCGCTAGGTTGTTGTTCTTTAGCATTTCACAAGTAAATAAGTGTTTTTAGTGTAAATTTCTAAAAAAATCTGCTTATGTAATAGTAAATTTTTGGAGTGTTTATCTGTTTATTGGATATTTGAAATTCCCAATATTGAGTTATTTTATTTCGTTGTCAGGATTGCATGTTTAACTTTTGTAAGTACAGTGGTTTTATTATTATTCAAATATTTTTCGAATATGTACGTTAGGGCACTTCGATACACAAAGGTACGGGGCACATTGGTGCTATGAATGTTTGAGTAAGTAATTTTTTCGGTTTAATAAGTGTATAAAAGTGTTTTAGGGTTTGTTTAGCCTATTTTCTCATACATGTTAAAGTTCATTTAAATAAATACAAAAAAAAGCAAATGGAAATCGATCATAATGTGTATAAGTATAATATTGAAAAAAAAAAAAAAAACCTTGTGAAAGACTAGCTTGCCTATACCCTGCTTTAAAAGAAACGAAACAACATTTTGTTGAATTTTGGCATTTATAAAACTTTTTTACATAAGTAATTAAGCATGTGTATGGTGCTCCATGCATGGGCCACAATTAAACAAATTCCATTTTTCACAGTTTTTTCTTTATTTTTATTACGATTAAATCTTTAAGATTAATTTTAATGCCATATCAATACCAAATTTAGTTTAACTATTATATAAGCAAAAATGGTATAATTTTAATCATTTTTAGTGCGCAAAACATAAGGTTACATTTTTCCGTACCAATCTGCCCCGCTTCCCGCTACCCTGCTACTACTAGTCTCTTAAAAATTCAACATTTTAGAAATATTTTTTTGCCGTATAAATATTTTAATAACCACAATCGAAAAAAAAGCCCTGGTGTGTTTCCCCTCTCAGATTAATTAAGTTATCGTTTTGTTCATAGAAGGCGAAGAATATTCAGAGTAACTCGTGATTTACGATTACGTTTACTTAACGAACAAAAGCGAGTCTAACTCAAGTTAATTTAGTTATCAAATTTTGTACGGATTTAATGTTCACCGCTTGCTCTTTTGTTAGCTTTTCATGTTTATCGCTGATTTTAAATTGTCACATTTGTTATTCATTGTTTTAATCTTTTTTTCTTAAATTATTATTTATAATTAAGAGCGTAAGTACAAAGGTCTTTGATACGTTTTCTTTATAGCAAACCACAGGTCCTGGCCCTAAATTGCTTTTTTTATTTTATTAATTTGATATAACCAGTTACAAAACATTAAAACAAATGTAACATCCATGCAAGGTTCTTCTGTACACCTGGATCGCCAAATACATCATAAATATTAAAATATTTGACAGTAATGGCGTATGACGTCAAAACAATGCGATAACAGATAAGCTTTTTTTGGGTTGATATCTTTACCGACAAGGCACGTGCCATCCGCAAACTGATACGCATCCCAATACACAAACTTACCCTAACGCGCTCTTTCCAAATAAACTTTCGAATTGATCTAGTTTTAGGTAAATACGGAATTAACTTACAATAGAAACCGAGGAGAAATCCAAGTTGTTTTGTGATCTGTGTTTTCTAAAACTGAGGTATGATCCATGCACAACGAGAAAACTATATAAGCAAATTAGTTCAGCCAGAGATAAGATTAGGGAAAATAGGAAGCTACGGAGAAATCCGAATAACTCAGGGATTTTTAGAAATATATATGTATGTATGTAATGTAAACTCTTTATTGCACATAAACAATTACAAAACATTTTGCATCACTATAGATAATGTACATAGGCGAACTAGAAATATAACGAGATAGTGTGGAGTGGATTTACGAGGTTGTATTTCAGGAAGTAATCGAGGAAATGCTGGAAAGTATTTTACCTAGCGCTTATGGGAGAGCCGCGCCTCCGCCCCTTCCTATGGAACTCGACACCAGACGGTGTGTTCCTCCAGCGCGCTCTTAGAAATCTTGACTCTAGGTTGCCTCAAAGTGAATAACTAACAAACTAACAAGTAACTAACTTATTAATTGAGTAGTTCTGTAAGCCACTGCCAAACAAACGGTCAAGAGGAACCCCCGAGTAGAGAGTATTTTCTTTTAACTTTGAGTTGCAAGAGAGTCTGTTATCTGATAGGGCAATCATCTATAATCAAAAAACAAAGTAATATTAGGAACCATCAATAGTAACAAAGTAATATTGACGGTTCCTCAAGGAAAGCGTCCAACAAGACTTTGGTCTCCCTCTGGACATGAAATCAGCATTCGATGTATGGGAAACTGAACACTAGGTCAAACGAGTTAATGGGACTTTTCAACAGATAAATATCTCGAATTGGGTTTTATGTATCAAATAGGTTAAGATCGAACCACGATGAAGTTGAACAGATTATCTCTACTTAACAATGTTTCACTTAGAACTGATCCTTGTTTACAAACCACACTTACTTGTGGTTTAGTTGTAGTGGATTGATGGCATTAGGACAGATAGATAGCTCATTTAGTATGAGCCTATATCGGAATATCACTTAATATTTTAAGTAACTCATGATGAGTCTTTTGATAAGCAACAATTTGTTTAATATTTTCGTTGATTTATTCTATTTTCCGATGAGATGATTGATAAAATGTTCTTACTAAGCATTAATTGAAACAATTTTTTTTTCAGTTATTTTGTTTTTCGTGCGTTAAATACATAAATAAACTTTATAAGAATAATGAAACATTTATTTTATATCGGAATTGAAGTAAGTACTCAAACGGGCTAGGAACTTTCCTAAGCTACTTTATTGGTGGTGGTACCCAGTTTTGTTCATTTGGTCCGGCTATAATTATATTATTTTTTATTATACTGACATTGAGCCGGCAGAGACCGGTAGTGTGAAATATAGTGTGTTATATAATATTTCACTAACGAATTATCGTTTCTTAAGCTATTTTAGTACTATGTTCATGGGTATATTAAGATCATAGTTAATAAAGGACTTATAATGATAATTAATAATTAATTTACCTATCTCTATTATCAGTTACATAGTTTTCAAGAAATTCATTCAAATCTTGTAGAAGGTTATGCGGAGCCGTACTCCGTCATTAATAAAATTATTCCCCAATATTATATTTTTTTTAAGCAAATCTTACATTTGTTTAATCTTTACGTTATTTTAAGTACTTCAAATCACATATATTTTTATACTTATTTAGTTTCAATACTTTTTATACAACACTTTAATATTTGACATTATTTTCAGTATGTCGCCAGGACAGCGGTAACAACAAACCAAGAGATCAAATCACTGTGTCAGAATCTTCCAAAAGATTCCGTACAGAGTTTTTAGAAGACTGGCCGCAGGCTCCTGGAGCCCCATACTTCGATCCAAGCACACCCGACAACGTAACCGGTCTAGTTGGACACCCGGTCACGCTGCTATGCAAGGTCAAAAACTTGCAGAATAGAACGGTAAGTAAACGTCACGCAATTTTGATATGTGATGATAAAACAAGGTCCCTCGCCAAGAAGCATAACGCTAACGTAACAATTTTCGAAAACTGACAATATAGGTATGTATGGAATTGACATCAGCGCTCGACGCGATCAATACTCAATACTTAAAACTCAATTATTTATCACTTTTATAGTAAATAATTGAGCAGAATAATCCGGCAGGTTACATTAATCCTACACATTTTTAATAACGATAACGTTTGCAGAATGCATCTTGTCTAGGGCTACCGTATAACTGTATAAGTCCATCTCACAAAGGATTGCAAAAGAGTAACCTAAGTATACCTTAAAAAAAAACCGGTGTGATTTGGCCAATCGCATTTCTCTTAATATGTCGGAATCCACGAACTGTCACGTGAAGCATCAATGTCATAATTAACTCATCAATTAATAAAAACGTGTTCGTAGTATGTTATGTTTAAAGAACTTAGTAATTTGATGGAGTGGATATTAATAAATATCAACAAACTAAACCTATGTGTCAAACAACCTCACTAAAATACTCGTACACCCTTATTATTGCACTAGTTAAACTGTGGAAACAATATGATGCACAATTCAACTTACAACACTTTGCCATCCCTTTTGCCTCCGTCCATTTATTTCTGTCCCCGACAAAATGTTTCAAAGCCCCGTGGCAAAAATTTTACTGGGCTTACAAGTTTTAATTGTGCGATCTTTTTGTGTCAAATCAGAGTGTGAAAACGTTTTACCAAACCTGTTCAATCTCCGGTCTCAAAGCATCACATGTTGAACCGGAACACTCAAAATCCTATGGAATTTGCTCCAAGTTCCATTTCAGTAACTCTACCCACATTATGTTTGCGGGCGCTCACACGTATTTTGGAATTAAGCGAATTGCTGACTTGTTTCGAGTAGTGAGGAGGGTTGCGACGCGTTTTATTTTAATATTTTTAAAACTGAGTAAGTTCTTAATTCGATAAAAATAAGTTCATGCATTTTAAATACGCTTGTGTATACTCTGGGTACTCTTGTACGATATGCCAATTAAATTGTTTATTACTAGGAAAAGCGTGGTTAAGGATTTAGCGGATGCACTGACTGACAGACAGACATTCAGACGCGGAGGGTGATTTTGTTTTTGACTATGTAGAGACAAAAAAATAGTGCATGTAGAAGTCTGCTATCAAGGCATAGTACACATACTGGGCACACTGATCAAAATAAGGCAATTTTTTAATACCTGACAATCTGGTGTTTGAAATATGAGTGAGGACAAGAAATTTATCGTATAACAAACACATTATCAACTCGTACTTAGATAGTTGGTTTCATTCCGATCTTTTCAAAACATTATTTCTTCCCCAGGTGTCCTGGGTGCGGCACCGCGACATCCACCTGCTGACGGTGGGCCGCTACACGTACACGTCCGACCAGCGGTTCGAGGCGCAGCACAAGCCGCGCTCCGAGGAGTGGGCCCTACGCATCCGCAGCCCGCAGCGCCGCGACTCCGGCCAGTACGAGTGCCAGATCTCCACCACGCCGCCCGTCGGCCACGCCGTCTTCCTCAACATCGTCGGTAAGAGGTGTCATTTTAGCCTACGCATTAACTTTACAGGGACACTAAAACAATAATTAATTAACATTAAAGTGAAACATGAAGACTCGCCACAGCTGTAAAAGAAATGTAGATCTATCACCGCCGGGAAATTTCCACACTCAATTCTAATACATAACTTCTAGTTCAAGCGGTCTTCCTCGCCATCGTCGGTAAGTGTTGCCACTACAGTGTTAATTGTAATTAACAATTATTGTTGTTGAAACTCGTAACTAAGAGAAAAAATGGTATTAGCTTAACCGGCCAAGAGTTAGTCGCTGCGCATATCAAACACTACCTTGGTTTAATATCTGCTCTATCTTCGTTAACATCATCGATAAATACTGTCGCCTTGTGCTTATCCACAATCGTGATATGCAAATTTATTTCCAGTAGGTAAATAAATACGCGTGGCAGAACATTGGTCAGCTCACATTTAACACGCCGTCGACATACTAAGACGATGAAGTAGGTACACAGCCAAAAGCTACAACAGTGTCTTCCTCAGCGACACTGTGAGTGCCTTCATAGTTAAGGTATAGCCATAAGGTATTACAAATAAATATTAAGTGTACATATTACATGCTATGTACACATTCTTCAAATAGGCATAGCATTTTTTTATAAACTGGGCTCACCAAGAGCCACGTTCTTCCGACAACGACTTACGTTGTTTACCGCAACACTTTCAGTGAGGGCTTTTACTGATAAATCCCTGTATTAAGGATTAGTTTCACTTACCGGCGGTAAGCCGCAGCATTTATCTTACGCACACCGTCTACGGGTCACGCTGTTTTAAAGAACATCGTCTGTACGATTTACTACAAAAATAAACTAGTGGACTAGTTTTAAACATTCTGCGCAAGCTGCACTTATTCTACCGCTATACTGCTCTATTTGTCTTCGTCTGCAGTATTAGAGTTATTTACTCATAATTACGCTCGGTCTTTTGTGTGGAGGAACCGATAATTATAACCTAGGATCAGTAAAATAAGAAATATAAAAATCGACATGGGTTTTCAGAGTAAGGGTTGCAATCCTTTTTTAAATTCTCTTTATTTAACCCTATTAAGTCGTAATATGCAGAACTCCTTAAACATATTATGTTCCTATACTTTATCGGTATAGCTGCTATCTTTTGGCTTGAGTAAATGAAATCCAACCCGTAACTAGGCCAGAATTGAATGTAAATGTATTTAATTATTTAAAAATGATTTGAAAGTCATACTTATACAGAATGATCATATTTTCAAACGGGTTTCAAATTAACAGTAAAGACAATATAAAAAAACACAAGCAGTTGATTATTGTAGTTGTTAGTGTAAGAAATGATTCGCAGTGGAGTTATGTGCCCAAAATAAACAAAACCCCGATATTTTGCAAAAAGAGATTCCTGGTTAGTATCATTATTTTCTGAAAGCTGCATACTGACCCATTTTGATTGTTTACCAAATTAGTTAGCCTACGAGTATAAACATGAAATTTGGGATATCCCGAACATCGTTTATTATAATTATAAATAAAAAGTGTTCTTAAGAGGATTGTGAAGCTAAAAATTTAGTGTAATAGTCCGATTTTTAAGATTTTTTAATTATTATGTTATAAATAATGCCCAAGAATATATTTCTTGGAAAGAAATTTATAATTAAGAAAAAAACGGAAACGTACAGACCTATTCTTCATAATAACTGCTATCTACATTTTCAAAAATCGTGAATGATTAAAGTGGTAAATTAGTGTGGATTTTTTTACAGCACCGCGATATAACCGTCGGTTACCAATCGCACATCGTTCTTATTTACAACATGCAAACTATCAATAATTCTAAGAGTCCAATTAACGTGCTAAATCCATTGGAAACCTAATTTATACTTAGACACGTAACACGGGCAAACAAGGGGCAAGTTCTCTTTGAATGTAAGTTAACTGGCAACCGGATACGATTCCAATTAGAAGGTTGGCAAGTCGGCTGAAGCGGGTGCCAGATCCCATTGCATGCAAAGACTGTCGTTTTAATCAATGGATTGGCACTTGGATTTAGCATGGCTAAGGGCTAACCCTACTGATAAATAACCTACTCGTAATATATGTACTAGGCATCTTGACCTAAATTCGGTACGTACCCCTCCGTTTGCGACGGTATTGGACTTTTTGATACGAATTTGTGTTTCCATGTTACAAATATACATTACAGACGTGATAAATTATGACATATTACATATTATGACATATTATACATCAACGTCAAAACTTGATTTGATTGTTTAACAATGTGAAATTGATTAATATCCAAATCTGACGCTTTAACAAGAAGTTTCACACGTGGTCACTTTAATATTAATGATATTGACTTTTAAGCAATTGGTACCGAAGTAAAGATCCGGTGTATGTTTGTCAAAGTTGAGCGTCGAGAGATTTTTTATATTTATCTACACAATAGCGATAAAGTAATTTCACGCAAACAAATTCGTTGCAGATTTTATAGTACACCTGGTGTACCATGTAGAATGAATCAAGAATATTTAACAACAGAGATTCAAGACGTACACAGAAGATTACGTTCTCAGCCGTTTTAGCATCAAAGGGGAAAGTGGAGCGAAAAATTGAAAGGAAAGTAATTCCTTAATGCCTACGTAATGTACTAGAGGCAAAGTTAAATGGGACGGTTCCCGGCAGGGTATTGTTTGCTTCCACTCTGTCACCAACGGCTTGTTTTCCTATGTACTCGCGTCAAAGAGCTAAAGTTACAGTGAATATTTGCACAGTAAGATTGAAAATTTTATTAACAGGACACGGATTTCCTGACAAATACATTTTGTCTCTAAGGTAATCTTGCTATGGACTAAAGAAGATTTGCATTTCAACGTTTTGTTACATGATAGCGTTGAGTAACGTTCTGTCACTTATCACTGCGTGTATTATTTTATTAGATATTGCCCATCACTGTTCGATAAAAATCGTTATGGTAAGTAACTAAAAAACCTCAAAGTGATAAATTTTAATTTTAATTTGTTATTAGTCTCCGAGTAAAGCTTGTCCCAAAAAAAATGTTTACACAAGCAGAGATTGTCTTAAAAGTTTCAATTAACAAGGTTTTAATAATAATGTCATTTGTAAGACACTGACCTTTGCTAATATTTCTTAAAAATAAAAAACGAAATTCAAAACATTTGTAAAGATGTCGTCTGCACAAGAAAAGCTGCATGAAAATATATTGTACAAATACGTCGAGTACGGAGGCAATTCTGCGAAAAAAGTAGCATTGGAGCTGAATACATCTATAAGAAATATATCTAAGGGTGCTAAAGCGGTTCAGGGACACTGGTGGAATACGGCGACGGCCTGGAAGCGGTCGTAAGAGTGGGTTTGTCGATGGGGAAATCGAGAAGAAAGTCATAGCTGCTTTGCAAAAGAAGCCAACCCTTTCCGTAAGAGATTTGGCTAAAAAGTTTAAAACAACGAAATCTACAGTGCAACGAGTGAAGAAAAATAATCACATAAAGTCTTTTAAACAAACTAAAGTGCCGAATAGAAATGCCAAGCAGCAAAAAGAAGCAAAAACCAGATCACGAAAACTATATTCAAAATTAACCACAAAAAATTACTGTATAGTTATGGACGACGAAACCTATTGCAAATTGGACTTTAAGTCATTCACCAGGGCATCATTTCTATTCTGGAACCGACAGAAAAACTGTCGATGATGAGTACAAGGTTATCAAAACTGATAAATTTGCCAAGAAAGTTCTCGTGTGGCAGGCCATTTGTTCGTGTGGCAAACGCAGTACCCCATATTTCGCTAAGGGTACTGTTAATGGCGACATTTACCTGAACGAGTGTCTGAAAAAACGACTCTTACCGTTTATAAGACGACATAAAAAGCCTGTTCTGTTCTGGCCTGATTTGGCCACGTGCTACTACACAAAGAAAGCTATAGAGTGGTATGAGACCAACAACATCGAATTTGTGGAAAAAGACCATAATCCTCCCAATTGCCCTGAGTTGCGGCCCATTGAGAAATACTGGGCTAACATGAAGCAAAAACTCTTAAAACATAAGACTTCGAAACTAATCACAGATTCAGATGTACAAGTCTTGATGGCAGGGGTGAAACGTAAACTGCGAAGATTCTGGATGAATAAAACTTTGTAAAATAATAAAATATAATTTTGGATATTGAATGTCTTTTTAATAATACTACGTCTAAAACAACAGGTAGTTCCTTTTCGTTTACCATACTTTTAGGCAAATCAATAAACGACATTTTTTTCTGGGACAAGCTTTACTCGAAGCAGAAATTTCTTTGAACAGTAAAAAACATTATGTTAAATTTAAACCCTTTTGATCTCAATTTATTAAAATACTAAACGACGTTAGGGCCGCGGAAGCGTACCGAATTTCTTGTTATAAAATTACGTGATCATAGCAGCTACAATCCCCGGATTGAAAAAATATAAACCTTAGTTCAACACTGCATAATCGACTCCAATAATTAAATTCTGTGGCCCTGCACAAGATGCAATAATAGAACGAGATCGTTATCGAAAATTTGAATTTGTAGTATTAACGTAAGTTGCCGGACGTTCACGTTCAGCGCTTACATCAATTTCATACATTTTAACAGTTTTTAAAAATCTATTACAAGCTCTGTGCCCCTACAACCCATAGTAAAAGCCTTGAGCTTTGCTTGGGACTAGATCAATTTGTGTGACATTCTCCCCCGATATTTATTTTAATCTCAAATCTCCCTGCAGCTATGCATCTTATATAATTATAGCGGCACTTTACTTGGCAGCATTCGCCAAAAACTGATCTCAGATTAATAAACTAATATAATAATAAAAAATCATATATTAAATAATGAAAGATGCAGGGTATATATTCAACTAACACACTCCATTTGTTTTAGAACCAGAAACCGAAATACTTGGCGGGCCTGACTTGTTTATCTACGCGGGCTCCACCATCAACCTGACGTGTATAGTGAAGCACACTCCGGAACCCCCAAACACCATTAATTGGACGCACAGGGGCAAGGTAAGGCAGGTCAAGTACCGTAGATTTCTTGAGAAGATCTAATTTGACAGTGGGAGTTTGATCTTGAGGATAATAAGGTGTTTTTACTCATTAATGAATCACAGTTTATTTTATTTCATGAATCCGCATCTTAACGCTATTTATATATTATTTTTGTACAGCATTTTTTATCGCATATGTAAGGCAAACGAGCACACAGGCCATTTTGATGGTAAATGGGATATGTGAGACGTAGACCCCTGTAAGACAAGACACAAAGACAAAGACAAGACTGTATCTTAAGATCGAACATGCTTTGCCATCCCTGAGGAGAGGACAAATTATGTAATGCCTCTATGCCAGTTATTTCACTGGTTGTCTTATCCCCATACCGATGGATAAGAATGTGAGCAATGCTCCTTAGCTGCTGGGTTTCATTTTTTATATTATTACAAAATATAACTATTTAAAATAATATAAATATTTAAATTATTACGCTGTTTAAGTTTTTTTGTATCCAGTGGACGTAAAACTAACACGAAATAAACCGACAATCACCCTTCGTAACTCACGAATCTCAGGATACTGCCATTATAGCATACCTATCAAAATGTCGGCATATCAAGGGAAATTGATAATGAATCGCCGTTTTATTTTAGGGGGTCAATCTGCCATTGCATATTTTTATTAAAATAAAGTTTCGTCTTTATAAAATACCACTAGCAAATTGTAATGTCAAAAAGTTGCAATACATCGCCTGTATTTTTTAAACTGATATTTATTTATTAAAAGAAAGCCGTTTTTCTTTTTTGGTATTTCCCAAGACAGTAATACTGGTTACCCTTAATTGAATATTACAAGTATGCATCTTCGATAGATTCAATACGAATTAATTATGTTCAAATTTAACAGAATTTATTTTCAAATCCATATAAAGTATTTAGACAATTTTCGAAAATCACTTACGTAAGCGTTAAGCATCTCTTCTAGTTTCTATTCGATTTGTTTTTTAACCAATCGAGTCACTGGTAGATCACGTGACTTTTCGTATTACGTCATCTACCAGTGACGCGATTGTTTTAAAAACAAAACGAATAGAAACGCTAATTAGCGTGATGCATCTTGGCAGGGCCTCCAGGATTGACTGCTTATATTATTTGTTACCGTAGTCTTTTATATTGTTATTATGTCTTTTAAATCAAGTTTTCACAGCCGAATTTTTTTTTCACACCTCAATCTAAAACTAGAAATTATGCCGACATCACTCTTTGTCCCAGCGGCTCAATTTGGTGGTAAACCCCGTGTAAACCAAACGCACTCGACCATCATGGCGCACGCGGGGACGTCATTATATATTCCGCTCCAGCCATTCCTATCCCCATCCGCCGATATCCCGCAAAGCAATGAATACTGGAACCGCGGTGGAATATCGTAAAACCTTTGTCCGCCGGGTTTTACCTTTTGAGTATGAAGTTTACGTTGATATATTCTTTTGTTTCCTATACAATGCAGAGTATGTTTTTTTTTGCGAAATGCACATTAAAATCTCAATGTACTCTTTGAGCATGGAAATCTGACTGCATTTTAGTTTTAAAGTATTGCCTCAGCTGCACCATTTTCGTCGAGGAATTTACTCTTTAAGTTAAAATTTAGAAATCGTGTACCAATATTTAGTACAATTTCTTAATTTTACATTATATGGCATCGTCGTCAGTTTTATACCGGTACATTTACAACATAGCGGCAGCAGTACCTATTTTGTAATTTCATCTAAAGATAAACGTTGTTTACTGCTGCAAAAACGGCATAAAGGAAAGAGTGTAAATTTTATTTATTATGTCGTTTCATCCACATTTATTATTTAAAAGTAATTGTGTGTTATTTTATGCCAGACGATTAATTTCGACTCGACTCGTGGTGGCATATCGCTGGTCACTGAGAAAGGAACACACAGCAGGAGCAGGCTGCTGGTTCAATCAGCAAGGACCTCGGACGCGGGATCATACCAGTGTGCCCCTGACAACGCCCTGTCAGCCACAGCACGAGTACACGTGCTTACTGGTAGGTATTAAGACTATTAAGTTACCAGTAGCTACTGGTAATTGAGAGAACTTACCCCAAGAGGATGTGTAGGGGTAATAGAAACTTTAGTTTTACATAAGAAAAAAAAACCGGTCAAGTGAGAATCGGATGCGCCCACCGTACCGGATCCGTACCACCGTAGAGAAGGTGTTTATGTTTTGATTTGAATGTTATATCAAATAAAAATGTCTTCGCATTGCGGGTGACACTGGGTTCTTTTTATAATTATATAGTAGCCAAAAAAAAAGTAAGATATATGGACGACATCATCAAAACTGAAATGTAAAATATTCTGAAAAAAAACCTTCACTATCTCTTACGGTTCAATAGATACAGCTCGTTACAGACGGACGGACTGCGTACGCTTGTATTAGGGTCCCGTTTGACACCCTTCGAGTATGGAACCCAAAAAATTACAGGCTTGATTTAGGTGCAATTGTACTTATTGGTTAGTTTTTTCTTACCAATAAGTTCTGTTAGTTCAGGTGCAGCACGGTAGCTTGTTAGGCTCGGTCTGTTACCCTATTTTTTTGGTCCAAAATTTACATAGATCAGTTGAAACGTTGGATAGTAAAACCGGAACAAACAAACAAACAAACTTTTGCATGACATGACGTATCGCTGTTAATAATAGGGTAGTTAGTGGCTGCTGGCTGATTACGTTAGTAAAGTAAATCTTAACATGTGATTATTCGGGATAGAATAAATCACCAATGGCAGTGGTATCGACGCATTGTTTAGTTTATTAAGAGTGGCCCACTCTATTAACGTTTACTCTTATTCCGTAAAAACGCGCGATGGTCACGTTCTAGCGTTTATTAAAAAGGTTTGATGGCACACTCGACTTTAAAAAACTCCTATCTTAATTTAAACTTTGGAAAGGACGTCTCGTTCAGTGTTGCACAGAAACGAAATCCTAAATTACTTTTCGGACGATTTCATAATATTATTTTTTATTAAAACGCTTCTCAGGCGCCTCAAGGGACTAAGAGAGAGATTTTCAATGACAAATGAAATGATTTATGTAAATTATTTGAATTTTATGGATGCTTCATATACTTTAATATATATTTATATCTTTTATTAAAAGGCATAGCAGTCGGTTTGGTTTTTAATTTAGCATTTAATCAAAGTATTTAATTTTATTATTGTCAACATTTTAAAGCCCTCAATGTCCCTTGACTCCACAGATAATAAGTACACATTTATAATTTGCTGACACATTTCTTTATTCTACAGGTGAAACCCCAGCAGCGATGCAAGGCAGCGCAAATTGGCCAAGCAACGTGCGGATACCGACGTTGTTTCTAATAACAACAGCATTATTGAAAGTGTCTGTGTAAAAACCACAATCTTTTCAAATATAATTGTGGTGACCCCGCAGCATTGCTAATGGAGTTTGTGTAAATAACAACATTAAGTACTAAAAGTATCAGATGTGTGTAAAAATACACATAATTCGATTTAAATGTAGTGTTAAGAGTGACTTTCCATGAAAGTGTAAATACGGTTTTTAGATCTTAAGAAAGATTGTAAAGATATTATAGAGGGTGGATGTAAAACATCGAAATGAAGCCTGAGGGCCTGTTTCAATGCAATATCCTTGAGATCAGGGTAATGAAAAATTCCACGTCAAATACCTTTAGGCTATATCCGATTCTATTAAAATCAAAAATTATTTATTTCCAAAGAAATAGTTTAATTTGAATGTTTGATTTGGAGTCTGCACATTGTTTGTTTCTAATGATATTTAACGTTAAACCAATGTTGACTGAATGCCGCAGAAAGTTGAATTGAATGCCTATAATAAGAATTCTATCAAATTGTTCTAATACATTTCTAAATATTGTACAGTTCAGAAAGAAGACCTGTAAATCAAATTGTAGTTAAATAATAAGATTAGTATAAAATACTCATTGTTCTCACATTTGAAGTTGATTTGAATAAAGGTTTTTTTATCGAAATTTTGTTTTCTTGCAAGTACATTCCACAGAAAAGGTAAAAATCCCCAACAACAACAATATTAACCTGTGAGTTTAAGTTTTCAAGACAAAGCGTACCAACAACATTTTAGGGCGCGTATTTTCAGCTAGATAACAAACACGCTAGCTACGCTTCCTCATATGACTACCTCGCACAAACAGAAAATAACAAACTAAAAACGAAACAAAAACACAAAAGGTATGTAACTACAAAGGTTAGTTTAAATCTTACAATTTTAAATGCTTAATAATTGTAAGTAATTGAATTTACTGAATGGGTAGTCGATCGAGAAAATCCTTTACCACTTTTGGACCTTAACGTCATATAAAAGTCGAAAAGTGGTAAAGGAGTTTAGTCTGCTTTAGTCAAGCTGCCTGGATTGTAGAATGTCATACTAGTAATATAGCCAAGTCTCTGAATGACCAGGTCGTAAAACTTCAACATCTTAGAATGTCATGCTAGTAATACGCCTAAGTCTCAGAACCATCATCAAAGTCAAAGTTTTGAAATGTCATGCTGCAAAGAGTAGTAAGCTTGGCGTTATAACACCCTGACGTTGTAAGACCTTGACGTTGTGACATCTTGACGTTGAACGACCTTGACGTTGTAAGTATCTTGGACCCATCGACATCTCATTCGATTGATCTGGAGAAGTAATTGATAACTTTTTAAAAATAGAGTCTACAAATAAATACTTTCATCTTTTAGTTAGATTAAGTTATACGAGTAAACTTTCTTTGAAATAAATAAAGGTAGGATATTTATCCTTCAGATACCTAGTTTAACAGTTAAATGCAGCAGCCTTCCATAAAAGTTTCCGTCTAGGTAGATACTTGCTAGCACTACAGAGGTTTCGCAAAACTTATGTGTAGCTAATTATTTGATGTTTACCTCCACTTTTCCGGGAAAATAAACATGTTGAGGAAAACGGGCATCTTCCACGATTTAATTATTCTTCAACTACTTACTACAAGCTTACCTAAAGTAAATATCAACTTTTGAGGGTAAACGTTTTCACTGCGTGTTTACCCATCCTTCAAAGGCTAATAATACAAAACAGCGGCTAATAATATTTCAAATTTGAACGGGAAAGATAGATCACCTCAAAATTTGTCTATTCCATCTCTCATTGACATCAATATAAAGTAAGTAATAACACAAAAAAACTGTCTTCAAAATTCACTAAACAGAGTTAATTTATTACCGAGCTCGTTGAAATTACCTATTTGGTGCATAATACATGAGATATCCAAGTCAAATGAAACATTCAACAATACAATAGCACTGTAACCTGAATCTTGCCACAAACGTACATACAATTTCATCTATTAGTCAACAAGTACACAATTTCAAGGAGACTGGATAATTTTAACGCTTTTCAGTACTTTATTTAGTGTGAGATTCAGTACAGCACATAATTATGTTAATATTACATTGAGACACGATAGCATAATGCCAATTCCTCATCTCCCTTAACAAAATAGTTAATGACAGCAAAATACAATAGAAAAATATCATACACATCAAAACCAATAAAACAATGTAACTTGAAGTATAACTTTTTTTTTAATGGTTTTACCGTGATCAATGAGCGCCTCCGCATCATGCAACATCAAATCACACATGGGCAAAATATATCTCTATCACAGCCAATTTAAAAGTTAGCCAGCATTCGCCATTACAACACTCTCCACTAATACCCAAAAAAATGGCTGTGTACAAAACTTGTGAACGAGTAGATTTCAATGGATTTGGAGATCCGTTAGTTGTAATCAAATTTCTTTTGCCGAATTATACAAATAAATTGAGTGTAAACAAGTTCGTAAATGTGATAATGGCAAGAATGGGTCTTGTTAGAACAGAATCGAGTTTGATTCTTTTAAATTTAGATTTAAAATATTTAAATTTAGCTACGTCTTACATTAGACCCACTGTTTCAGGAGGATAAGTATGTCAGCTAAATAAGTAAATACTTTAAAATTAGACTTAGTGTTATGTTTCTAAACAGCTAAGTAGCAGTTGCATTTTCATAAGTTAGAGGTAGGAGGACCGTATGCAGGGTCCGTTCGTATCACTAGCAAAGAGCCATTCCATTTTGGTCCTAAGGGTTGGCAACGCATTTGCAGTCTTGGGATGTCATCGTAAGATTGCAAATGTCTATGGGCTTTAGAGTTCACGTGTGCTATGGCCTGTAAGCTCGTTGGGCTTCTTTATGCTTTACAAAAAATATTTTCTACAAAAACTGCACTTACGGCTTTGATTATTCGTAGTCGTAATTCGTGTTTGCCGAAAATGTTTTGGAATGATTTCCATCGCAAAAATATGGTGTATTCAAATTTGTACACTTAAATGGCTATAGGCAAGACACAGTCTTTGAAGAATGTATGCCCAATAGGGCAAAAGAGAATAGGCAGTAATCGCGTTTTGAAATACCACATGGGTAGGTCCCTCCAGAGGGTTGGCCTATAAGCAGATGAATTATGCAAAAATCCGCTCTTGCCTTAAACTGTATGCATACCGTGCGGCTTGCATGTGTGCGTGCCTTGACCGTACGCTCCGCAAGCCAACACAAGCAAAACAGGACGCACCAAGCCGTCCGACGGTCATCGTCTTTGATTCCTTATTGAGCGACGCGCATCAACGCAACGCTAGCGTCCGAGCGGCAATAGGTAAAAGAAATTCCTAAAGGGTCCGAGATGAACTTTTCTATTTATATTATGCGAGTAGAGACGTAACGCTGAGTACCTACCTTCCGCTTTGGCCGACCTACTTTGTCAACTAAACCGGCAACCAAATTAATAATACACGCTCTGAAATGTTAATTATGCTCTGATGGGACCACTTAGGATTGACGGTTTATAAATTTGAGAACGAATTGTTAAGTAAGTCGTTTAAGAAAATCAGACAATTACAATGAAAGTAACCGAATCGCCAAATCAAACACAAAATCATCGAGTATCAAGTCTTTAAATTACAATGACCGAAACACACGGATGTTCATAGTGTGATCTGTTCTGTTTATAGAGAATAATACCATTAGTTTCGACTCAACATAGCATTTCAATATTATGTTTCGGCCATACAAGTTTCATTATTTTAATATTTATAATCATCAACATAAATAATAAACCAAGGAAAAACTATTAAACCAACTTAAAGGACCGCATCGCGTTCTTATTCGCGCGTCACTAAATCGTGAACACCTGGAGAGTTAGTAAATATATCCTATTACAGGATCGCACTAAGCCAGAGCCCGGCGGCAGTCACGGTTGAAAGGAGCCAATCGAAACCAAGTCCAATGGAAAAGTGCTCTTAATAGGGTGTCCATTAACTTCCTGGCTATAAAAGAGAACAAAAAAGTTATTAAATCGCGCTTGTGAATGCTGTGTGTGACTGATAGCAATATCAAAAATGCCACAATTTAATGGGAATTTTGGTATCACACTGTGCTTGAAAGTGATGACGATTTTTTATAGTGTACTTTTTTTTTTTGGAGATGCACCTTTGTTTCCAATTTTGTCTAGCGTTAAATAAAAACCAAGATGAGAAATAAGTTTCGACCCCTGCTCTTTGCTTAATAATCATACATATTTTTGTATTTGTTCTAAATCATAATCTAAAGATGCTGGAACTGGATGCTTTTTTACCCTCTGTAAATCAATGTTTGCGATAAAATATAAGTACTAATTGTTATATTTAACTTAGTAAATACTCTATAACGCCAAAGCTAAAAATAAATGTAAAGTTAAGAAATAATTAAAGAAACTGCGGCTGGAAACTAAAAGAATCTTAAAACATGGTTCTACTAGGATCGTGTTTAAACGATTCAAATTGGCGATTTAATAGAAAATCTGAAACGTTTTAAAATTAGATTGCCGTGAAATAGGAGATTATAAAAGCTTTGTTTCAGCAATTAAACTTTAATCTTACTAAAACCTTAAAAAATATCATCTATTTTATTACGTTACAATAGAACTAGCCAAGATGCAAACACTGCCAACGTTTCTATTTTCTATCCACTCGAAATGTATGGAGTTGACATAAGTGGTTGACCTGTTCTTCATCAGCTTACGTCTAACCTATACAATTTGTCGATTTTTGGTTGACATCTTAGCGTTAAGTATCTCGACTAAGCCCTCTGATATACTTCTTTCATAAGTTTTATAAGATAGTACATTTCTATGGATCCGTAGCTACACTAGGATTCTAGTTCCACCATGTGCTCCTTTATGTCCGTCTGTTCCACTGTACGAGTATGTGTGTCTATCAGACAGTTTTCTGCTGCTTACTGGTTCATACACATAGGAAATTATAGTTTTAACAAGCTTTATCAGTCTTCAAAAACCTTTTTCATCCATTTTATCACCCCATAAGAATTAAATTCATTACCTTTTCACGATACGTTTTATTTCGGTTCGCTCTTATCGTGTTAATACAAAGCCAAGTGGTAATACATTATTAAAGGTTTAATGCTATTTTAAACAAATGGAATAGAAAATAATGTATAATCCGTATAAATCAGTTCACAGAGTATGTATTTCTATTGCCGCTGTAATAAAAATATATAAAAATATAAAAAATTACGGGAGCCCCAACACAAGAATTTACGGAACTCTTTGTATACAAGCCTGAGTCACACTGTACAGTAGTTTTTAGGATTTGTTTACGAATGAAAATGCCTACTGTCAAGCTTAAAATGTATATACACTCAGGAGCAAAAATACCGGGTCAGAGTGCGTTTTTCATACAAAAGAGACTATTTCGAAGCCTTGGTTCGCCAGGGGTTGTTTTGAGTGAGTTTTAATGGTGGATACTGCGAGGTTCAATAGAGGAGGTCAAAAGTTCTTAAGATACCTAACTGATCGCACAATCAGTTAACACCACAGCGGTAGAGTTTGGGTCAGCATTTGGATTTCCTTACATTTTATTGCCATTTTAGATGTTTTTCTGAACATGCACAATTCCGGCGTTAACCGCAGATTCATTCAGCTGGGTATCCTAGGCACTTTGGAAGTCCTGTATCGATGCTCGGGATATTCATCATCAGAATTCACTAAAAGCATTCCCTGGCGAGGAACCAAGGTTTCGAAATAGCCTCTTTAGTATGAAAAACGCACTCTGACCCGTTATTTTTGCTCCTGAGTGTAGTTCTGGCTCCTGAGTAATTACTGCTTTTTCTTAATTTAATTTTAAGCCCGTACTTATTCAAAATGAGTCTGATGTTCAACAAAATTAACATTATAATAACTACTTTGTTTGCAATTAATCAAAAATACTGCAATATTTCACGTACTTAACGATGTTCTGAGTTAATGGTTTTATTTAGATAGCCGGAACATTATAAAGGCTCTTAATTACTGGCCCATAATCGAAAATTTACGAGTTGGGGAAGACATTTGCACCCCATCGACGCTGCCTTTGAGGTAACTTCGGGGAAGGTAATCGTGATGGAATTATTTTTTACATTGATGTAGACTTAAATAGATTTTTCATATCGGTGTTTTTTTTGAATTTTCTTAAAAGCTAAGAAGTGTTGTGGTACATACTATAAACACTTCTGCGGGTCGAGGTGATCAACTTACTTTAAAAACCCAACTCAATTTCGCACCTTTATTGCGTGTTTTAGTATCTTGAAGTTTTGAAATTTGACTAGGGTTTTTAGTTAAATTATCGTCAAAACTGAGATTTTAGTTTGCTGCAGAGTTTTCAAAGAAGTCATACTTCAAGTTCATTTTACATGTCTCAAATGAGAACCTAGTTATGTATAAGTAGCTATTTAATTCAGATAATTTACTTACAAAACCACACATTTTTCATCAGTCATCAATATAAAACCAGGAAAATTACTTCATTCCATTTCGAAATATTAATACTAATTTAAACTTTAGCTTTCTATTTACAACATCAATATTGATGCCGTGACGAATATTTAACTTTTTCTGACTTTATACTGTAAACAACATTCTTCAAAAGATTCTGTCGTATTAAGTACCTAAATCAATTTAATTGACACAAAATATTGATGACAAATTGAATGAGTACTCAAATGTAACCTTATCAGATGCTTTGAAATCGCAAGTTTACGTCTCCCCAATTCTCCCGATAAGACAAAATCAAAGTAACCATTCAATCCAAATTGAAGATACAATGTGACGTATTGTTTATTTGATTTTATTAGGCCTAAAGCTAACAAAACTTCCATATCTGAAACCAGAGTGTCGTACCAAGGAAATGCAATATTTCACACTTGTCTGATCGTATCGGTTCTTCGCGTAAATTTGAATAAAGTCGGCGCAGGTAGCAGCAGCAGAAAGAATATTGTGGTGTAATGTTATTTATATACTTACACGTATCTTTACACTCTTTACAGATCCGTCGGAAGATAAATGTTATAGGAAGAGTTGATTTTTTATAGGAAGTATACTACTTGGAAAATTTTGATATCCTGAAAAACAAAATTATTCTTACCTTTACTATAAGAGGTACTTACAAAAAAAACCCAAGTACATTTGATATAAGGCCAACTTAGTATGGAAACCCGAATACCTGTTAGTGTGTATGTATTACCTGCGGGCCTAATCTGGTCGTGTTTATCGTTGAGGATAGAACATCCGTCACTTTCTAACCAATATGTGAGTGCGAGTATGACTGATGCTTTACCCACCGTGATAAAGGCGACCATAACCTATACACGGGGGCTGGGTGTTTGTTCATTTCTTCGATACCATAAATAAATAAATGATATCTAGGCAGGCTTAATTTAATTTCATGTACACATAAGTGGTGAGATTCGTCTTCATGGATTTGAAACACTAGGTGCCTATTAGATGTTTAGTTATTTGTAGATTTGAAAAATGCTGTAACGTTGCTTGGTAATAAAAATCCATACCTGTTATTTCGGTAACGAGTAAAAATACTGTTCTGGCTTGCGAAACGTTCGAAAACGGAAGAATTAGTTACAACTGAGCGGGTTATCCCACGCAACTGAGTCTTTTTATCCTAAATTATCAACGTTGTTCCAAGTAATAATAAATGAAGGCTTAAGAATAGGCTGTTTGTATTTAATTATAGAAAATGATGTTTCTTTACTGAACTCGGGCACTAAAGTTTAGCAAAATCATGTTTCAACGTTTTATAAACACAATAACTGCCGGCAATGTATGTGAGGTATAGGGAGGACTATCTACGAGTGCCTAGAAGGTGTATGTGCGTAAAAACATAACGTGAACACGGGATCGAATAAAAGAAACAACCGGAAGCACCTGGAAATAAAGCAGAGAAAAGGAATTGCAGTGGATGCGTAAAGCAGTAGATTTAAAATACTGTTTAGAATAAACCCTAAAAAGTTAAAATATGCGTGGAAACGATACAACATAATCATTGCTTATTCAATTGGTAAGTATATGAAAAGATTTCATTACGGTTTCCTACCATTATTAATATAGGTAGGTACTTTATTTTTCAACCTTTGTTTTCCATCAAGGGTTTAATTAATAACCCTAGTGAGCCTAACTAGACAAGTCACAAAGAGTCTGTGACCCAACTTTTATTGAAACGCCGCATGTTGACAGTTCTCCAACTTGCCTCTTCAAAGCTGCAGTAAATCCTCCTCGACTAATTCTGCTCGGTTCCAGTTACCAGTAGTTCAAAGTTTATCGCAATAGAACAAAACGTAAGCAAAACTAGCATCTAATTGTGGGCCAGTTACGAGTCAAATTTGATTGAGAGTTTGACTGTTAAGTATCTAAAATAAAGGCTTCTATTGGCTAACGGATTTTAAACCTCTAGCCGAGCTTTTAGACAGCTCGCTAATTAAGGTCAACAGTTAAAAAAATGTCTTCTGTACTTTTCCTATTTCAAAACTTTAAAATGCTACAGGTGATTGGTGCTTAAATCCCGAACTGTTTAAAAAGCAGTGAAGTGCGAGTCGGGCTTTTACACGATAGGTACCGTACAGTCAGCGTCATATAGTTTGTAGCATCCAAAGTAGCCAAATAGTTCGTTACACGCTCTTGTTACTACGGTAATAATGACGTGTAACGTACTATTTGGCTACTTTGGAAGCTACCAACTATATGACGCTGACTGTACCACGCTTTAATAGATACTTTTTTATATCTCTATACAAAAATGTGACCCTTTAATTTTAATATTTAAAAACCCCCTTTAATTTTTTATTGTTTATTGTTATTGCGGTTATAGTAAAACCCGCTGGTATAGTGTCTAGCTATTATGGATCATAAGGTTCAGCCCGCTGACAGACAGCCGGATGGTCAGCGCAGGCTCAATCTCTACCAAAATCTACCAAATCCTACCTTTGCAAGCGTAGACACACGTGGACTACAACCTTCCAGGCGTATAGGCATTACTTTATAAATGAAAAACATCAAGAGGTAAGAGAAAACATAAAAGTTATGTTATAATAATTAACATGAACTTAACCACCGGGTTGCTTGTGTGCTCGTTTCTCTTCGTGGGTTAAAAAATAGTTCTGCACCAATCATCACATCATCACCATCATCGCTGCGCGCGCCGTTTTGGTGAAAACTTGAAAACTTCAAAAAACTGTCAAATTATATATCTCAGTTAAGAGACAGCAGACTGTTACTCAGTAGGACCCCTTACTAACGGCTAAAGCGAGTCTACTAAGTAACAGTTTGTGAGCCTAAATAGGGATCACATCGTTAAGTTTAATCTATATTCTAAACCGTTTTGCCGGCGTCGGTGCGTTTGTTCGCAGATTATACAGGATTAAGTGTAAATGGTGGTAATTTTGAAGACACCCCGTACTTACTGCGCATTTGGACAGGGTAAAGTTAGGTTGAAGTTTACGACTTACCGATTTTAAAACGATAATGTTATTTAAGCTGCGACAGTATCTTTCGAGCGTGGTGTTTTGTGTAGTTTTAATTGGAAACACATTACAATAACGTGTTTCGAAACGAAATACACATCCCGTACACAACACTTGGCTTGCTATAAGTGAATTTAGATAAAATTAAACTGTCTGTCCTTTGCGTTCGCATACATGACATGTATGAAAGCTGATACAAATCAATCATAAACACAACTGTACATTATTTTTGCACAAGTATTCTGCAAAACAAGTGTCCGTAAAATTTATCCTAAATCATTTTTGTTTCGGCGTCAAGCGTTTGGATATAATTATATATCCAAACGCTTCTTATATTATATAAATAAGTATTTCTCATGCTTTTTTGATGTTTTTCTATGAAAACAAAATACTGAAAATAATCATAATATTATTATGCCGGTGGGAGCCGTGGCATTAGAGACTACGTCCATAGATCAAGTTTAAGCACGTTAGTGTGTGACAGTACCCGTTCCGTGACGTAAATATTGACCAACCCGGAGGTGATATTCTGATAAAGGCGATCGCTCTATTGAACTAGTTAATCTTGAACTGGGGTGCCTAGTGGGGGTGTAGTGGGGGGCATAACGCTAACTAGGTTTAGCGGTTTTCGAAATTCAACAAAATAAATACATGGGTTTGCGTTCGACTTCAGTCTTATTTTTTACGGCAAGGTCACAGGTTATCAGGGGCCCTAGCCAAGATACAAACGATATTAACGATTTTATTTTTTTCCATTATTTGAAATGTATGGGATCACATAACAGTTGACCACGTGGTTTATGGTAACGAATGAGAATGATCCCATCCCATCCCATACATTTCGGGCGAAAGAAAAAGATTAGTAGCGTTTGCATCTTAGCTAGGCGCCTTGATTTTTAAGGTTGTTCTGTAGCAAATAAACCATAATTTGCAATCTCAGGACTCCAAGCTTAAGACAACAATCTTAAGATTGAAAAGAAGTCGCCGACCCCATGAATTAAGATAAAGTACAGATATGCTAGTTATGTCACCGGTTGTCTTGTCACCACACACCGGAACAATCAACTCTAGCTGTTATTAAGCGGACGGTTGAACGGTATGATGGTAGGTAGTAGCAATCTGGATGTACCTTCCTACCAACACATCCTAGGCCTCATAACTAAAACTAGTTTGATGGATAATTTTTGCTTTCGCAGCGCAACAGAATACCTCCACTGAGATTTAGACGTCAAACTGTCAGCTAGTGCCAATTTATTTTGCTGTTGACCCAACGTGGAACGAGAGCGACCGCCGTCTCGTCACTCGTAGTGAATTTGGAACAGTTCTGTACAAAGCCATCCGACGCGACGTGAGGCGTTGAAATTCGGATTCAAGATATGGTATTTGTATTCTACCTCGCTATAACACAAATATTACGTGAAGATTGGAGAAATATTTCATATTATGATCACATTGGTTATTTACACTTATTATTCTTAAACACATTATAAAAATAATGAGCAAAGTTATCGCCATCTTTCTATTAAACTTCGATTTACATATCGTAAGCATACATTGGTTTTAATCATCTTTGGATAAGTTAAGTTTTATTTTTAAGTTATAAATTTAACAATATAGGTATTAATTAAAGCATACCTAGATTTTTTTAAATGCATATAAAAGTACACTGTTTAAATATATTTTACGAAAAAGATCCACATTTTACCAAATTGTCGCAATGTATATTTTGCATACCTAAATTCACCAACAGAAAAAACAAAGCCTTTCCCTACCGATCAAACTAAAGAATAAGCCGGATAAGACAAGGCAACTTACGTCCCTTGGGGAGCGGGATTCTGCCCGATTTGATTGGATTCAAAACAAGGAATCATTGTCAGGACGATGGCCCCAGAGGCTCTTGGAAGTATTCCAATGCGTACGTAATTGCGGTATGGTTTCGAATTTTGAATTTGAATTTGCTACAGTTCTTTACATTTATGTTTACCTCTAGCTTTTTACCGCAACTTCGTTCGTGTAGAATTCGTAAATCGAAATGTGTGCAAAATTGTAACCGTGTTCAGGCTTTATAAACTTGTACCAAACACGAAGGTTAGCTGATGCATTTAGTCATGAAGACGGAACAAACAAACGCTTTCACATTTCTATACTTCAATAATAACGATTACGACGGATAATACATTCTTGCGTCCCTTTTTCTTGACGCGGGTTGTTCCTTTCAACCTTTAAAATTATATGGCAAAGCAATCAATAGCTCATTGTTATTTTATTTTATACATGGTTATAAATGCGCAGTTCTTTATTTGTCATGATTCTTATTTGATTGTTCATTAAATTTTATGGTAACATAAAATAATATCTATTTTATTTCAGTACAAACCTTGATATTTTGTGAATTGATACCACACACATAAATAACAATTGGAACTCTACTACATCAATTTTTATGGTTGTAACAATTTCTAATCCACACAAATCGAAAAAGTTTTAATTTGATTTACTACACAAGTTGCGTGCAAATAATTGCCTTATCTACAAACGAACACACTTTATGAAAGAAATTCTAACTGTTAACGAATTGATGAACGATAGAAGGCAAACTTTAACGAATTCCTATAACTACTATTTGAAACCTGTAAGCCGTGCTGAGAAAAAAAACTGACTTTGGTTTTTTCTATAATGAAGGTTATATGTTTGACTAGGTATGTAACATGTGTGATGAGTTCAATGGCCAGAAGACGAGGGCACAACTTAAAATTAAATTTAAATAAAAAACGCTTTAAAAACGCAAAAAAATACTAAGGGTAAATGGTACGATGGTGCATGGACTTCGTTTAAGTCGGCTTTTGATTAAAAAAAATGTGAGTCGCCGACTTCAGTCAGGCTGACCTATTTATTGCCCACTTTAAAAAAAGTATTTTTTTACGTTTTTGAAGGCGTTTTTGTATTTTAAAATATTTATTTAATTTTATACTTTTTAGTGATCATAATAAGCTGTTATGTAGTCTCACTTCTTAGTTGATATGAAACTTTAAGACATTTCAAGCTCGCCGCAAGCAACGTCGCGGGAGAGTGAGTTATATTTAAACAATGAAAATGTCCTTTGCTATAGTCGCTCAACTATTTTAATCGAGATACCTTGAATGGTTATCGTTGCGGATTTCCGTTGGCCATCTGTGGTCTTCATCATCAGGTCCCCTCACCAAATAATACTTTCTTAAGAAAATGCTGTTCTAACTGCTGACTGGTTAACAAAAATACTAAAATCGCTGTAAATTTACCTATTCCTATAATATTTCAGGAGTTTCATCCCTCAATTCCTTACAAATCCCCTCATCAGATTTAGATTTGGTGACAATAAAACCACCTCGGAAATACTCTATCAAACCAAACTAGATTTTTCAAAATCGGTCGATAATTGACGGAGAAATCAGTGAACATACTCGTAGGTACATAAAAAAAGCCTACAGTGAAAGATACGAGTAAAACCTCCTCCTTTTTTGAAGTTCTAAAACCTGACCAAAACCAGATAATTCAATCAAAATTGAACTTAATTGTCTCGTTTCGGTTCGACACAGTGTGCTACAGACGTTGATTTTTTCATAGAACATGTGTTACAACGATTACCTCTCATACAAGAAATAAGGTACTCATACGTTTTTGATATACCGCTGTAATACATTCAAGCGTCAAATTTAATTTGATAATAGTACAAATCCGTAACAAAATACAACATAAATTTAGAAAATTGGTGTTCGGAACGTTTTTTAAGTCAATTTTTTTTACGTTAAACTCAAAAATGCCGCATAAAAAAACAATCAATAACGTTATATAAATTTTTTGCCTTCTACTGGATTGGTCTCACCCAATTGCCTCAATTAGTCGTTCTGCGCCGCCCGCATCCAGCCATTTATTTGCCCAATTAGCAGAATAGTACTTATATTTTTCTTAGACAACTTGGATCTTATGAAATGCAAAGTTTACGTCCCGTCTGTGCAAATAGGCATCTGATTTTAACTTCATAAAATACTAAGAAATATAAACCTTTAGGCCCGGAACGATAGGTGCCTAATTTCGACATGCTCATTAATGGTATTTTAAAAACCGGTTAAGTTCAAGTTGTACTGGTATATCTAAGAGCTCCACACGTAAGCCCTATTTATGTGAAATATTATGTTGTTGCGTGGTGTTATAATCTTCTAAAGCCACACTACAAGGGACATACCTAAGGGTCTTAAAGTAAATAGAAACGGTAACTGTCATTTCAAACACTAAATGTATATACTTTTATCATATTTAGTATACTAAATATACTTACATATATATCTCGAATATAAAACCCGGCCAAGTGCGAATCAAACTCGCGCACCGAGTGTTCCGCATAAACTTGTACGTGTGTAAATAGTTTGTCCATCGCGGGAATTCTGAAGATTTTCCGCTGTAAGAGAAGATGCAATTGGAAATCTCTGTTTTTTTGTGATGTCTGGTTTTCATATTTTTCCCTTAACTGGTCTTGTGCGAGAAAGAATTTTATTTGTCGAAAAGTTTTAGTATCCGCGGAAAATACCTTATAGGTTTTGAATCCCTTACGAGTGTCAGCAAAAAACGGCCGTATCTTTTGTTTGCGTTGACTTAGAAATTTAATTTTTCTCAGCGTCCAGGTATTACAGACCTGAGTGAGTATTTGACATTCATTTCAACTTGATACCTCTAGGCATTATTGGGAAAATTGGTCTTGACAGATAGATAGACAGACAGATGGACAACTAAGTGATAATAAAAAAACAAATGCATAATATGTGTGGGTTACGTCTTTGTAATTGGTACGGGACTTTAAATGAAGCGAAAGTTATTTCAAAGTAAAAGCAGATACATTTAACCAAATACGCACAATGTAAACCTTATTTTAATGGGCACTACCTGTCTTTTAATGTGTCAATGTTCCCAAATCACTTTGTCTGCATCATCAATATTAATCAAGGTAGATTTGGCGGCAGCCGAGCCATTATAATAATTATCAAATCCATTGTTACCCGTTACACAATGGAGGATTAACCAGATTATCGGCATTCACTTAATATGCTAATCATTAGACTATTGGCAAACGAGTACCTATTGTTTTAAATTAGGAACATTCAAAAGATGAAACAGACGTTTTAACAATGGCAAATTGTTTTAAAAAAATGCAATGTTTTTAGTAAACTCGATCCGTCATCCTCAGGAATATTTTAGAGACAAATAACTCGTCCCTTTTTCTTTGTGTATCAAAAAGAATTGTCATGAACTGGGTTTTGCGGGTGGTAGGACCCTGTGCAGGGTCCGTCCGGATCGCTACCACCATCTTATCCATTAACCTACCGCCAAAAAGCAGTGTTTGCATTGTTGTGTTCCGGTTTGGGGATAAGACAGCCGGTGTAATGACTAGCATAGAGGCATTCCATCTTAGTCCTCAGTGTTGGCAACGCATTTGCAGTCTAATGCCAATGTCTATGGGTCACAGTTTCCACTTACCATCAGGTGGACTGTATGCTCGGTTGCCTTCTCTATGCCATAAAAAAAAAAAAAACTGGGTCTGAATGCGGCCGATAGTATTTATAAATTTAAACCTTCTACGGAGTATAAGAAAACACTTAAAGAAAAGATGAATGAAATCGGTAAAGCCGTTTTCAAGCCATTAGCCTTAAATATTGTAAATAAATAAATAAAAAGTTATAGCGTAAGCAGGAGAGATAAGGGTAATTTTTTTATAAAGTTTTATATTTATATATTAATTTATTTTTATTTATGTATTTTATTTGTGCCTTACCTTTGAAGTGGAGCATAAAACTGACCGTCGAGAAAGTTCCTCGGGTAAGGCCCTTAGCATTGAACGTCTTTCGGTTGATATGATTGTGATGACCTTTAAATTTATTACGATGTATTTTGTGTTTTAATATTTTGTTTTTGATATTTTATAATAATCTTTAAGTGTGTGATTTTTTTAATGATTGCGCCAGTATAGGACTGGGAACTTAATAAGCAGAAGCCACGCACAATAATTATATTATTTACCTACTTGAAATTCTCATCATGCAATAAGCTAATTAGCAGTCAGAACGAAAGCGTTATTCTAAGAGATCTGTTTGGAGAACATCGCTAATTAAATCATCTTTCCTTTTAACTGTTAAGAGCAATTTATCTAGGCTTGTCTGTTCTGTGGCTAAGTAAATATTATTTGAAATTGTATATGGGTTTCATTTGAATAGCTGAAACTAAAGCCATCAATCTCGATTTTATAACATCAAAAATAAAAGATACGAAAAACATAGCATTAATGGACGATGCTCGAATCTTGCTCAAGTCTTTTAAGTGAATTTTGACCCAGTTTCAATTATCAGAAAAAGCTTAAATTTGGAGTTTATATTTTACACCGCAATATCATGATATCTATGAGAACTGATCTGATGCTGGAGTCGAAAGGTGGTAACTGCAGCTCACTGCAGTTCAGTAGTCGAAACATTCTATACTTTACTGGTAACCACATACGATCTAACATGCTTATACCTTCCTTCTTCGGTATTACCGCAGGTATTATGGCAACGTACGTCGCGGGAGCTTGTGATCAGAAAATGTATTTCCGAACCCGTTTTACCAAGAAAATACTTAATATCATTACTAAATAAAACATATATTAGCAAAACAAATGTCGGATTTATAAACCCTGAGGGCTTTCATAGTGAAATAAAAGAAATTATGTAAAAAGTATTTTTTGGTCCTTTACTAGAATACATTCAGGGGCAAAGTTTTCTAAACCTATCCGCCCATACTTACAACTTACGTGCCAAGATGTCTTAAAAAAGAATGGGAAGAGTATCGAACAATGTTGGATCATAAAATGGTGGTATACTGTTGCTGGTAAATTCTGGAAAATGATCCCATAAGCACGCATAATGGATAATTCCACTAAATTAGCAGTTCCTTGGAAGAGGTGTAGTGGGATAAATTTATCTGGTACGTTTGTACAGTTACCTACTGAACAAGTAGTTGTAGCCCTTGTGGATTGGTTTAAGTCACAAGTTTAGAGAATATTCATTTCTGGGATTGATTTTCAATACTATAACATATTGTTTTTAACACAATAATAGGCTTCACTAGTAACTACTCGTAACTAAGAAGCAATGTAATAAAATCGATTTATTCTACTTTTAAATCTCGGATTTGGGTGTTGGGTTGGGGTTTGGGTGAAATTGTTGTCATCTATAAAAGTCATACGGGTTACCTTAGTTTCGGCGAAATATGTTTGCCAAATGTATCGTTTCCCAACCGGTTCATTTGCCAACCCGCTTTGTTTTCTGTAACCGTAAATATTTCAGTACCTATGTTATAAAAACTAACCTAACCTAACCTGTAGGGTTCTACACGATGGTACTAAAATAAATCCTGAAAAAAAATTATAACATAGGGTTGGCAAATGAAAAAGTTGGGAAACGATACATTTGGGAAACATATTTTTGCCAAACGGCAGGCTCCCAAGTCATACATTGTAAAAGTGGTGAATTATGATAGAGCTAATCAAAATAAATACACTAACTTATTATTATTATCGTACGGCCTTGCGAGTGAAAGTCCTGCGCTCCTTATAAAAGTAAATCTAAATTATTTAGCCAGTCTATAGCCTCCTCAGAGCACCCGCTAAGTTTCGCGTAGCCGCCAGCAAAACGTCGGTTGGGACACTCCTCCACGATGTGATAAGCTGTTTGCTGTGGAGCGCCGCAATCACACGCCGGCGAGTCTTTATGGCCCCACTTGTGAAGGCAATAGTTGCAGCGGGCGACTCCCGTGCGGATGCGGTTCAGCGTCGTCCAGATCTTACGGCCGGTGTTGAAACCAGGCAGCTGGGCAGACGGGTTCCCCACAAGGGCACCCGCCGAGCATTCCTGGGACTCCCAGTCAGCCGACCACGCGGACCGAATGTCAAAGGGTTGGCGGATGACGGGGTCTGACCAGAGAGGCCTACGCGAGGGGAGTCGCTGCGGTATATGCCTGTCCAGGGTTCTGGCAATCGGCAACCTGTGTGGAAGTTGGGTGCTGACTGCTTTATCCCATTCTGCCGCCGCCGCCCGCGAGCGCCTCAGGTGCGGAGGAGCTATGTTAGCCAGCACGGGAAGCCAGGAAGTTGGAGTGGGACGCAGTATCCCCGTGATGATCCGCATGGCTCGGTTTAGTTGCGCGTCGACCTTATGGGTGTGAGCACTCCGGTACCACACCGGAGCACAGTATTCTGCAGTGGAGTACACCAGAGCCAGAGCGGAAGTCCGCAGGACATCAGCACGGGCACCCCACGTAGTCCCAGCCAGACGCCCTATCAGGTTCACTCGTGTTTTCACCTTCTGCGCAGTGGCCTCCAGGTGTACGCGGAAAGTTAGCGACCTATCTAGGGTGACACCCAGGTATTTCGGGGTAAAATTATGCCGGACCTTCTCCCCGTCAAAGAGTACGTTTAACTCCTCGCTAGCCATACAATTGGTAAGATGGAAAGCGGTGACTTCCGTCTTGGATGGGTTTGGGCAAAGTCGCCATTTTTTATAATAGGAACTCTGAAAACTTTTACCCTGATATGCCAAAGCCAGATCGTCAGCATACATAAACTTTTCGGCGATCGTAGCGGGCACGTCGCTCGTGTACACGTTGAAAAGTAGTGGGGCCAGCACTGAGCCCTGGGGAAGTCCATTTTTCACTATTTTGAAACTACTTTCCTCCGCGCCAAGCATCACCTTAATCAAGCGGGGGCCAAGCATGCTTTTCACTAATTTAAGGACCCTCTTGCATGGTGCCACATCAATCAGCTTGTGAAGCAGACCGTCCACCCACACAGTGTCGTAGGCTGCCCTAAGGTCGACAAAGGCAGAAAAGGTTTTGAGACCATTCTGGAAGCCGGCTTCGATATACGATGTTAGTGCTAGCACCTGGTCCGCACAACATCGATTCGCCCTGAAACCAGCCTGTTCCGCAGGAATGTGGGGGTTGACAATTGGGTACAATCGGTTGTACAGCAAGCGCTCTAACAGTTTGTACGTGACGCTCAGCAGTGAGATGGGTCTATAGCTCGCGGGATCGTCAGCAGGTTTCCCCGGCTTTAAGATGGCAATAACTTTAGCCCTCATTAGGATCGGAGGTAGGATACCAGACTCGAGGATGTTATTAAAGAAGCATATTAGCCATCTTTTAGCTCGTTTCCCAAGGTGGGCCAGAAATTCAGGGAATATGTCGTCCATGCCTGCTGCTTTGCCGCTCTTGGTCGAACGTAGGGCGGACTCCAGATCGGGGATAGTGAAAGGGGCACCAAGGGTTTCATGCAGCGAGAGTTTCCCAGCCCTTTCAGTGTTACTCTTGCGGATCGATTTGGCAAACCCCCTGTCCAGAGAACCACTTTTTGTTAGTTGCTGTAGACGCATGGCGATTTCTTCCGGCTGCACCGAGTTCCCCACTCTCGCAGTCGCCGCAGCACCTCCCAATTTGCGGAGTAGAGTCCAGCTTCTTCTACTGGAGTGCGCAAAATCGAGGCGCTCCACGTTTTCGACCCATTTCCGACGTCGGGACTCATCCAGTGCGTTCAGGATGTCGTGGCCCGCTTCCGGCTCCTTTGTGCTTAGGTACTCCTGGTACGCTTCCTCCACGTCAGCACTCCATCCGGGGGTGTACTCCTTGCGGCATCCCCTAGGAACGTGGCGATTAGCGGCACTGAGCAGTACCCGGCAGAAGCGACCGTAGTTTTCTGCAATAGGTTTAATCCAGCGGATCGTTGAATCCACTTGCATCCCAAAGGAATCCCAGTCGGCCTTGGAAAAATTCCAGCGAGCTTTAGGCACTGACTTCACCAGAGGGACTTCAAGGCCGATCGTGATGCATGCTGGACGGTGCTGGCTTCTAGGAAAGTTACCTAAAATTCTGCGAGATGCAGGCACAGGGTGTCCACGCTGGTCGGCCGACACGAAACAAAGGTCTGGGTTTGTGTCGCGCTGCCACCGCGCGGAGTGGAAGGATCCTTTGTCTTTCGGATCAAACACGAGTTGGAGTCTTTCCTGTTCCGCCCAATCCGCCAGAAAGATGCCGCCAGCGTCACTGGATGCGTAGCCCCAGGAGGGATGGTGGCTGTTGAAGTCACCAACGTACACACAAGGATGGGGTTGTGTGTGTAGGGGAGGGGTCGGGAATACATTATTAGGAGGCTTATAGACTGAGACTATGGTTACATTAGAAATTTTAAACGTAATTACTTCTAAATTATCAGTATTACTAATATCAATAACTGAGAAGTCAGCTAAAGTCGATTTTGAATAAACTGCCGACCCATAAATAGGCGACAGTGTGTATGCCAAAAGATTGAACCCGGGTATGGACGCCCGGTGATCCAACTTACTAATATTATCGATGTGATGTTCTTGGAGAACTATCACATCGATGTCATTGTCGCTTGCCAGTCTGGCCAAGTAGTCACATTTGGGTCTTGAAGAACCCTCAATGTTTAATTGGAGAATGCGGACAGAAGGTCCGACAGTCCTCGTCAGGTGGTCCTTAGAAGGTCCGTTTGCTTGCATAACTTTTGTTTAATTTAATTTAATCGCAGGATACGCTGGGAGTCTCTGAAGGAGCAGATCCAGCGGGCCGATGTAGGTTAGAATCGATTAGCCGTCTTCAATGCAGTTTGCTTCGTGCAGGTTGCTCTTGGGAAGACGTTGCCCAGGGTGGACCACGAGGAGGTTGATTCAAACCAATTACCCCACCCCTAATACACTAACTAAGAAACTAAGAATCACACTTTAAAAGAACATGTCAAATAAAGATTGATACTTAGTTTTGCGGTCCAGGATATATTTTATTATGTGATTTAATATTAAGTGCATCGGAGTTGAGGTTTGTATACCTAGGCGTACTTTTGAAAACTTAATACTTAAATCTTTAAAACCTCTACATCAACGACGGTGAATTTTAAATATAATTATATATGTATTAATATGTCTTTTAAACCATTATAAGAAAATAACCCGTGGCCGCTTCCAATATAAATGAGAACAATAAATATATTTTCATGCAAACTTGTTGATTTTATGTAATCATGTGAGTGAGACATTTTAACAACAAAGAATATTAAATATACGACTAAGTAATTATTAAAAGGATGCTCTGTAAGTAAAATAATATATGTAATATTAATGCGATAAATGTAACAACTCATCATCAGGAAGAAACGAAAAGTCAAAAGACAATAAACAAAATAACATGTTCACAAGACTATTTTATTGAGGAACTTTGTCCGCTACTGTTTTTGTTTTCTTAATTGTACCCGTTTTAGCACCATTTACGCTCAACGCTCCTCCCTAAGCCCACAGTCTTAGCGTGATCACACGACGTAAAACTATGTCAAGCCATGTTAAACGCATTGTCGAGTGCTCTGTGTCACAATACCATGCCTTCACACTGACCTCTTAAAATTTGCTTATGGTGAATATTTTAATTTTTTTAGTTTCTTCAATATTATTTAATTGTTTTTACCTACTTATTTTCATTGGAAACTTGATTGAATTTTAAAATGGTAGCTGTCTTCTCCTGTTAAACATATGTTTTGAATAAACTATTTGCATACAGAAAACAAAGTAAACTAAAACTCACGAAACCATTAGGAACATAACGTTATAGATTTAAAAACGCTGAGATAATTACTTGGTTTTCAATTCAAATAAACATTTAATGAAATCATTTTATTCGGAATCGTGGCCACCCTACATACATACTTAATTTCTTACTGGTCTGAGCGTTCGATTTTCAAATAGGTTTTAAGTTTTAAACATGATAGGTGACCATAATTTTAGTAATAGTTAGGGAAACAATATTATTTTAATAAAATGCTAAACTTTAATTGTTTCAAAAACCACTATACTAGTATTTCCTTATTTATAAACGTGGAATAACCGTGGGATAGCTAAACCATGCTTTGTCTTTATCTGTCATTGTGTCATTTGAATTTGACAGATAAGGAAAAAGCATGGTTTAGCTACCCCACGGTTATTACACGTTTATAAGTAAGGGCAATAGAATCTCAACCATTTACTGAGTTAGGAAAATTAAGTTAGGATCACGACCCCGCAGTCACCCTGTATAGAAATCAGAAATAGGTCAGATTTTCTTCGCTGTAATAGTCGTTTTAAATGTAAAGACTAAGAGTGAGGCGCTTTACTCAAAATTAAATCCTAAAACACAATTTCAAATCTCGTAGAGTATTTTAAAAGTTAAAAGTTATACGATATTAAACGCGCTTGACAGTTATTATTTCAGGTGTCTGTTTAAAAACATCATAATACATTACATAAATAAATGAAAATTCCGCGGCCGTGTCTGTATGTCGTATCTTAAATACGACTTAATAGATTTTGACGCGGTTTTCAAACTATTTAACTAGTTTTGTACAAAAGATATCCAGTCTAAAAATTCAACCTTACCGAACTTTTTACTAATTATTTTCACAATAATTTATACATAACGTGCCTCTTGTTGGGTGTTTGTTTAGCATTTCATCATTACAATAGTAGGGTAACCAAAACACATATTACGCGTAAAATCCTTAAGTTTTAAAGGAACACTTTTTTTCATTACTAAATATAAAAATAATCTGTGAGTCTTTCATTTTTATTCATTGTAAGAAACTTAACCATTAAGACTACTTATACTTATACTTAGTAAGTTTTAAGTAGTAACTTAAACACAATCGCTGGCAAAAGCTCTCTTGAATCCTATTTGAATTCATTTCATTAACATCCTCATATATTTTCGTTCCGTTAACCGAACTGCGAACATTGGTTGTTGTTTTTAATTGAATTTGCACGAATATATAGTTAAAAGGAATTGAGTGTTAATGGGCTTTTTAATTCATAGCCCGTATTTAATCTTACGAGCTCATTTATTTTGAAATGAAATGAAACTGAATATGTAATATTGCTCATTTTAAAAACGTCCTATCAGTGACGTAATCAATCAACGGCGCACTAATGATTACGGGTCTTTTAAGGTAATTAGTACCCTTAACAAATTATCTAAGCATTTAGTGCTTTGTCATTATAAAACTGGAACTAAACATATTAAATGACAATGAGCAGCGAGTAGAACCTTGTCCTGGCCCTCTATGCCCGACGGTAAAAAGCATATCTTATCATTTTGACGTCAGCCGCCATTACTGTCACGTAAACACGAGCTATCAAAACGGTGACAATACGATAGCAGCTCAAAAACGATATGGTTTTTACCGTGTTGAATAGAGGCCCTGATACATGTCATTGACTAATTGTCTATACTCAAGAGCAATGAAAACGGGTCACTTTCTATGGAAATTCTATAGAATTTCTATATAAAACCCCCGCTATCATTGCGGCTCCTTCATTCAATGCAATATCTCTAAAACGATTCAAACCATTTTTATGAAACCTAACTAGGAGACATCCCGGTTAATTTAGCTTCATTAAAAAAACCGTTCCGCAACGGCCCGTCCGTTTGAGAGCTACGATGCCACAGAGATAAACACAGACATACATATACAAAGACAAAGATATACAGACACATAGATACAAAATATAAAAAAAAATGTAATACCTAGATACCTACCCCTCTTTTTGCGTCGTTACGAACGTAACGTAAAAGTTCTCAAAACATAAAATATCAACGCTCAACAGCCAGAAGCTAATCTTAATATGGTTTAATCTTGATATGGTTTTGCGTAATCCTTTTGGTAGCGGACAAGTAAAGCTCACGGCCCAAGATGAACGACAAAGTTAACTCCGACGCGAACTTGACTGTTCATTCGTTCCAACTATTTCGTTTCTGGGGCATAAATGACCATGTGAACCTTCAAAGATTTGTCTGAAGCAAAGTTATTGAAAAAACCTTTAGGGGGAACGTATATAACGATGTAACAACTACATATAAAACACATAATTACATGTATTTACCGACTTCAAAAAAGGAGGAGATTCTAAGTGAAACTCGTCTTTGTATGTTACTCGATTCCTCCGCCAATTCCGGTCTTAGAAATTCAATCACATTGCATAATTTATGGGGTCAATCTACGAAAATTCAAACGCTAACTTTCCTTTTGCTGTTCCTAAGAGCCATAATTTAATTTAAAAATCTGGAGCATCTAATGAAGAGTTTATATTACTGCAGCAAACTCAAACTGAAACCTGCACCCGCTTACAACCTGCAACATGGCTCAAGGCGTTTCGATTTTCCTTTCCCCGTGTGGAAATGTTATCTATAGGCTGTTAACACGTCCCATGTATATTGCATGTAAATGGAAAATAATTGCACTACAGGTAAGATAATATTCCCTCTGTGTGTGACTAAGCTCATTTCATATGTATACCCATTATAATTCGCAATCCAAATACTGACGCAAATACACTTTACATTTTCACCTATATTTCCGGGACTGGTTTCGCCATACAATTTTCCAAGTATCATATTTCGAATGCAAAATGCAACATTCATGTATAACGCAGTAGCCCGGGAGTTAATATCCTGGCTGTCTAGTTTCAAACGAAACGTATTCATCAGAAAATGTTGAACCATTTGTATACTTATCAACAAATATTGCGACAGAAAGGGCAGACTGGAATGTTATGATTGTTACGCGACATTTTCTTAGTATTGTGTGAAATGATATGAAATTTACAGCAAAACCGAACAATCTAGAAATAAGAATAAAAAGAATATAGATATTATTATACATATATATATGGTAATTAATCCTGACTGCATCTTCAAAAAGCTGAGAAAAGTACTTAGTTTCTTCAAGCGACACAAAATCTAGCTATAACTTTTAGAAAAAAACACCTGTTTCATGATTGATTGGTAAAAAAACATAAACACTTCTTTTGACCATTTATCTTCTTTAAGAAACTAAGAACGAAAAATCGACGTAAGGGTCATCTATTACATGCTGTATAATGGAATGGTGAGAAAAATAATTTCCCAATAGTTAAAATTATACTGTTGAACTAGAGTTGCCATAGCGATACTTTAATATACTACAATACGTGTGACCAGCAGTCAATTTGGAGAATGTTTATCTTGAAAATATATGCCTGTAAAAAAACCGAAAAGTTTTCAAAAAGACTACGTAATGTTGATTTGAATAGCGGCTACGGAGTAGGTATGCTTGCATTATAAGGCTACAGCCGCAGGCTTGCGTGATCTGCGCTCATCCACAGTAATTATTCCCATTCATCGCTGGCTAGGTACTCGTTGAAATATTTAAGCTCTACTATCCGCAACGACGTAACCTAATTTATAATAAAATAAAGTATAATACTATCTAACACAGACATGTCTCATTTTGGTCCAAATTACTGGAGAAAATGAGATTTTGGAAGAGGTTTTAAAAAGTGATGGCAAAGATTTAATCTTAATTATAATCCGCATACGGTTTCCGTCGCTGTATGAAGCCAAATTCATTGTGAAACTTATATATTTTATGAATCATAAAAAAAAGATAAACAATAGTGACAATTAACCAATAACCATTTTGTATTTATTATACTTCGTTTTACATTCGCAGATATGAATAAAAAATTAAGCAAGTAATACTACGGTATATTGTAAGAATGTAATTCAACTAAACGGACCACTAAGACGTAACATTAACTGAAGCTTACTAATGAGCTTCAGAGTGGATGAAAATGAAAATTGGAACGACAAAGACGAGGGGAGACGTATCGCTAATTGGTCTCTATCGTGCCTCAGTCGATGTAATCGTTCCGCTAATTAGATACTTGCCTTGATCTATCTTCAATGCGGCTGTGGTGCTCGACACAAATCATACTTCATTCAAATGGATACATTACTGACATTATTTTTGTACATCAGGAGTTTTAACTACAGTGTTTTCAGTTAACTTAAAACCATATTACTGAAGTAGGTACCTATATTTTTTTCATAGGCGACGGTATCAAAATAGTTTACCAAAGCGTTGACACGACGTTGACGATAACAGTTGCGTAATGACCGTCACTAGTATAATAAAAGTTCTTTAATATTTATTACTTATGTTTTTTAACGTACTTCAAACAAAGAGGTGGATGTTCCAAAGTATGTTTTTTTTTTTCATGTATGTTCACCGATTACTCCGCCAGTTACGGGCGGGTTTTTTTATTTTAGATAGAGTACTATACTTTATTGTCACCAAATTGTAATATGATGAGGGATCCATGAGGAATTGAGAGAACTGATCAAATGTTATAGGCATACAATTCAGTGTTCTTAGTAACAAGTCCAGCATTTGCATTCAGAAAATATCATTTGGTGAAGTGGAACTGATGATGAAGACCACAGATGGCGCCCTTTCCCCCGGCGTTAATTTCGGCGAGCTTGAAATATCTTATAGTTACATATCAAGTAAGAAGTACATAACAACTTATTATTTATGATCACTAAGAAGTATAACATATTATTATTTTTATAACTGAAGTCGGCTTTTGGTTAAAAATATTGTGAGTCGCCGACTTCAATTTAACTGACCTATACCTACCAATTTAAAAAAAGTATTTTTTTGTGGTGTTGAAGGTGGTTTTTGTACTGTTTTTCTTTTTACCAATAATTAAAAATGCTTATTTTTATTCAGCATTTAAATTAACGAATTAATATTATGCACCATGGACATTTTATTATAAAGCCTTGTGCTTTACGAATGTATGAGTATCGTTTTTTTTAATAATATGGAAATCAATTTCACACTTTCATATATCATTAGTTACATAATGTAAATAGTAACTATTACTCTATTTTTACGATGCAGGGTCTATCGATGAACTTAGATTGTCTTACGATTATAACAAGATCTTTAATATTTAATAGTAGTTTATGCAACAGTTGTATAAGACAAAAAGACGAGTGGCCTGTGTTTTTTGACTTAGTTATACACCGTTGCATACAATAGATACTTTTCGTACGACTAGGTTTCAAATAAAATGCAAAATTAAATTAAACGCGATATTTACTCGACAATAATATAGGTACCTAACTTTTTTTTAATGCATTTGGCCTGGATTCTGGTCCTTTAAGCCATAAGCAGGTACCTAACTAATACGAACGAAGCACAGAACAACAACGAGCGGGAAACATGAAAAAAAAAGATTCTTTGATTTGTTATGTTGGTCAAAAAAATTTTACTGTAAAGTTTGTGTTTACCGCTAAATACTTTATCCTAGGTTTAGTACGCTTTGGCAGCTAGGCACAAGTGCTGTTATGGAGCATAGACTAGATAGATTTTCTACGGATTATTCTGCGGACATATTATGCATGTTCTTATATTAGTGTTCGTGACTATATAAATGACAGATAAAAGTACAGGAGTAGGAAAAAGCTTTAACACAACAGTTTAAACTTGTATACTAGCTGTAACCTATATTGACCATTAGCACAATCAAAGACGAAGAACTTCAAAATTGCATAGAGTCAAGTTTATAAGAAGGCTTTTTCTCCTTATAAAACCAAAAATTTAAATTCTTTTACCCTACAAACTCTACAAATGTGTTTTTTTCATTAATTACGTAGACACATTTGACCGTCGCGTGATCCGTTAACACCTCGTTCTAAATAAAATATGACATTCATCACGCCACTCTTCACGCTTGGAAATAATTGGATTCAGTTTTCGGTCGCCAAATAAAGCACAAAATATTTTTCAGCATTACTTATTTTTTTATTTATGAGAATTTCACTAGGTATAAACTTTAAAGTTAATTCGAAAACATGCTGTCATTTCAAATGAGTTTTTCAATTTTCATCTGTTCCAAGGTTAATAACTCACTAAATAAGAAGACTCACTAAGAAGATAGGAAGGTATTCATATTCATACGGTGACTTTTTCTGGTAGCAACTAGTCCTCTCGTCAGTCAATTTGATTTGATATCAAAGTGTGAAAAAAACGTATCGGGTAACTGAACGCCAGCTGCATAGGATAAATGGTCAAACTTTTAGAGAGAGCTCGTACTTTTTTGGTGTTCCGCTTTTCTGAATAATGTTGATGTAGGAGTTACGACATGGTTTGGGTTACGCGAAAATGGCAATTGTAATAACATTTCCACATTATGAAACAGGTTAGGTAAGTAAGCTTTATGTATAAGTGACCCTGATCTGCGAAACTACTGAGGCTAAAATGTTGAAAAATATACGAAATATAGTGCATTGCTTGTAGATTACTGGATAACCTATGAGAATTCTATCAATTGAATACAAGGTGGTAAAGTCAATTTAATACTTTTACTTACGGAAATTAGTTTACTAAAACACCACTAGGTAGCCTAGCGCTACCAAGTGGTGTTTGTAGTGTAGTGTTAGTAGTTTAATCGCATCTTACTGTGAGGATTTCCAATGTGATATTTTGTACTGTGTCATAAATGTACGGCACCCTCTCTACGCGAGTTTAACTCGCACTTGTCTGGTTTTTTGGTCCACTCTTAATGGAATATAACAGAAATAAGTTTTTATTTTGGCCAACAAGGGCCATAGTTACAAATATCTTACAGTCTACAAAACATACATCACTAAACAAAACTTAAATCTAACACTGAGGTGACAAAACAGTGTGGTGAAGTTGACACCGTGTAAGGTGCCTAAATACAACATCAACATCATCAAATGTAGCTACTATTTCGAACGTTTCAGATAAACTGAACTAAATAAGCTTAATAGGCAGGTACATCCCACTTAGCTGAGCGGAAGCGGTTTAATAATGTAAAGCCTCCCTAACCAATCTAGCTCGACTGGCGAGCACTGAATGGGATCGCAATTGTTCGAAATTCACTTTGCGATTTGGCAGAATAACATTGTTTAAGTTTCACAAATAAATTACATAGGTAGTTGTGAAAAAACCTTATAGAATAATAAATTACATGGAGTAGAAGCAGTCTCTAATGAAAGAAAACATTATAAACCGTAGTCAGATAGATGGCTGTCTAATGTGGTATCTGATCGTTAGTTTGAGATCACACTCTAGATCGCATAGTACCGAGTTCTATCTCCAGAGACTGATGCGCTGTTTCTATTAAATACACTACCCGAGAGTTGTCTGTTATATTCACGCCATTGCGTGAAATAACCCATTGGTTATTGCGTGAATTTATATGCTCCGACATCGAAGAAATAAAACCGTCAGAAGAGAGTGTAAGAAGAATAACTGCACAAAAAATCAGTTAAAAAAGTGCTTTGCTCCTAACGAGATGTTATATATGTAGTTGTGATTACATACGAGCCCACCACACGTTTAAAAAATTACCAATCCCAAAATTTTGCCGGTGTTACTTCCTGATTTGGTCGATGTGATTAAAATCATGGCTAAATATTTTCTCCAACTTTTGATGATTTGATGAAATATTGATTAATCGTAAAAAAGTAACATAAAAGTTCAAAATAGCAAGTACCTTATCGTTTATAGTAGAATAAATAATAGTAATAAGCATACATTTTACTAAGTATTGATAGATTTAATGTTTCTAACATTTAAATGATGTCCCTTTTTTATGTAGGTATTGTGATTATACATTGAATGGTTAATTTGTTAATAGTATATGGATTGTTAAATTTAGTAGTTATAGCTCTCGCCCCAATAGATGAATATAGCATGATCAAAATAATTTTACGTAGTTATAAGATAGGTATAGATAGATGACAAAGGTTTAATACATCGACGTAGTTATGTAAACGTTTTGTTAGCTCTTATTTATTCAACAATAATGCCGGTCGAGTTCAAAACAATACCATAACAAGTCAAAGGCGATATGGCTTAACTGAGTTGCATATAGTGGAAAAAAAGCAATGGTTGCAATGTTTCCTTCATACTTAGTCAATACATTTATTGAAAGTATGAGATAATAGTTATTATCCAGCGAACCAAGTACCCCGTAAATCTCCTGCTTGCAACAAAGTTTGTACTTTTCTCAGTTTTTTAATATCCCGTTTCTTGTATTGCATACGCAAATGGGTTTCATTCTAGGAAACCACTTTATCCGAGTCGAGATGACTGGTTCATTTTCATCTTGCAAAAGCTAATCACAATCTTGGCTCATGTTCAAGCCATATTTCTGCTTTAAGCCTAGATGCCTGTTTCCATAAACCACTCCCAAATTGTTTTTTGATTGAAAATGGCAGCAATAAAGTTAATTAAATATTCTGTTAAGTAACATGTGACTGAAAATGTAACCAAATTTTGTAAGAAAATAATACTAAAGCAATTTAGTAAGTGTTTCTCTCAATGAAAAACGAAAACCCACTTAGTTAAAGACAATACCATAACAGATCAAAGACGATCTGAAGAGTCCACGGAAAGTACATAAATGTCCAGTCACTTTTTTTTAAAAATGATTTTTGAATCTCGAAATGTAGAGGACGAAATGAACTATTAACTACCATCCAGTTTCAGATATAAATCTTTATATGACTTGTATGTTTTCACTCTTGACAAACCTTTATACGAAAATTACGTACAAAATGACATGGTTCCTCCCTTTCAAATCGCGATATCTTAAAAAGTTACTAATGTGACTAGACATGTTCTTTCCGCGGACGCTTCATATGGTTTTTACCACCAAGAATGAGGCCTATGTTTGATTGGCTGTTTAACCTTCGTTGTTTGGCTTGGTGACATTTAGTTTAACACATAAATGGGGCATAGCGTCTAATGGCATTTGTATCAGGAAATACGAAAATCAAAAGGTGTGTTAAAATTGAATGGGTTAATATCGTGAAAATAACTCGTATTCCACAATACGTCGTTACTTGTTTTCTCAGAAAAGAACCTGTCTAATGTAATATCAGATAACTAAAGCTTGCTATAGGAAAAGGAATGAGAAACTTTCATTGACATTAACTAGCAAATGTATGTTATTTGAACTCGCATGTCTTGTCGCCGGCGTTCAAGGAACGTTGATAATACTAGACGGTTCTATGAAATCGGTTCTCTGGCGAATCTCGTCGCAAATATAACTTTAAATTTCATGAAATCTTTAGTAGTAATGTCTCACACAATGATATTTAGTTAAATTTTGTATAAATAAAAACCACAACAGCGTTTTATCACAAAATATTATTTTGGTTATAATCTTTGAGCGAGTCGAAACATCAAGAGATGTTCAGTAAGACAGAACCTATACAGTAAATATTAGAACTTATATCACTTCGCATAATACATAATAGTAATAAACATACTTTAACAACCGCAAACATAAAGCTATATTTCGTACCCACAAAATCCTTATTGAGATCGTCCTCCTCATACTAAGTGAGTAAAAAAGTAAATATTCAACAAACATAAAAATATCAAACATTCCAAAGTTTTGCCCTCCAAACTAATTCCGCATGGAAAAAAATACTTATCGTTTTGACTTCAACTGCAATGACGGGTGGCTTTACAGCGTAAACGGTCTCGTTTTATTTCGTCGACTAGCGAACATTCCCGAAACACATTGTTCTCGAACGATGTAACCGATTTGAAGATAGACGCTCCAAACTTTGTTACAAGCCTCGTATGGAGAGGGTCTATTCTCTGCCCTCATGACAACGCTATCTAAACGCTCCCTCGAATTTATTATTTCTTTATCGTACTTTATGAAAGCCGTCCGTTGTTTGTATGGTAGAGTTTCATTGTCACACTTGGTAAGGGTAATGACAGGCGGTCAGTAATAAAATGTTTCCTTGTTCCTCGAAGTAAAACAAACCGAGTACAATAATTTTCCTTGTTTATACGTCATATAGAAATAATAATGTTTTTTTCAATCGTACCAATATACACCGGTTATTTACTACCTACTATAAAACCCGTATGCGGAGGTGATTCGTGCAAAATGCAATGCATCTTGTTTTTCAAACGCTCTAATTAACGTACTAGGGGAATGTGTTTGGCAATGAAACTTTATGTCTATAATTTATTACGACTAGTAAGAGTATGTTGTGTACCTGGTATATTAGTGTCCGTTCCCAATACTCAATTCGCGGATAGATAAGGTTCCTTAAAATTAAAATTTGACCCTTTATACTCGTACGAGTTGGCGACGACGTTTAGTTTTATTACTGGCATACATTTCAGGATTTTTAAGACCTTTTCCTACTCCTGTACTTTTATCTGTCATTTATATCGTCACGAACACTAATATAAGAACATGCATAATACGACCGCAGAATAATCCTAAGAAAAGTATATCTAGTCTATGCCCCATAACAGCACTTGTGCTTTATTGAGCTAAAACGATACAACTAGCTGCCAAAGCGTACTAAACCTAGGAATAAGTAGTACTTAAACACAAACTTTACAGCAAAATATTTTTTTACCAAAATAACAAATCAAAGAATTCAAAGTTTTTGTTTAAAATGTTGACATATGTGTATCACTGCCAACTAAAGAAAAACTTTTTTAAATAAAAAACATATATTTTGTTTTTTTTTTATGTTTCCCGCTCGTTTGTTGTTCTGTGTTTCGTTCGTATTAGTTAGGTAGCTATGGCTTAAAGGACCAGAATCCAGATTTACATTTAAAAAAAAAGTGAATTACCTATATTATTGTCGAGTAAATATCGCGTTTAATTTAATTTTGCATTTTATTTGAAACCTAGTCGTACAAAAAGTATTGTATGCAACGGTGTATAACTAGGTCAAAAAACACTCGTGGCGTCGTCCCTTACGATGTGAGCCGAAGGCGAAGCGTAACACACGCCACTCGTCTTTTTTGACCTCTCTCTGTTACATAAACTACTATTAAAGAACCTAAAATTATGAGAAAATTATTCCGCTTCCATTTAACTTGTCACAGGCAGGATTCAACTTCGAAATCAACGAAATTTCTGTAAGTGATAGGTACAAACTTACACAAAGTTTATTAAGGTCAACATGATTATTACTAATTCAAAGACAGTGTTTGCTTTTGACAGTTTGCAGAGTGACAGTGTCTTAATTTCCAGAGAGCCTTTGAACTGTTCACATATTCGAAGCAAATACTATGTTTTCAGTCACCACATAGCCTATAGGAAAAACTAAAGAGGGATATCAAAATCTCTTGAGATAATACCAGTTTTAAGTTATATTAATATACGTAGATATGAAGGTTTTGTAACAAGTGACTTACGGTACTTTTGAGTATGGATCAGAGTAAACCATATTATTTGTACTTTATTACTTTAATTTTTTTAAAGGAAAAGGGCTGAATCTTAAGTACCCGAAACCAACGTGCATGCATGACTAGATGTATGAATGTGCAAGAAGCGAAAGAGGTTTCTCGGGATCGTAGCAGATGGGAAGAAGTAGTCTCTGCCTACCCTCTGGGAAACAGGTGTGATTATTGATGTATGTATGATTTTATATAAACACTATAATGTCTGTATTTCTTTGTGGTTGTAAAATATACGTAAATACTAAACATCACAGTCGTGGGATAAAACATGTCAGTTTTTTTATTCCATTATGGTTTCATGATTTTCATCTTCAAAGATTTCCACGAATAGTTTAGAATAGCTGCAAAATCCATTGAGCCTAAGGAAAAATATCCATAAAATGTAAAATAATTTGTATTCGAGAAGAAGAATATTCTATTATTCATTAAAAGTGTGAGCTCAATGGCTCCTAAAAATAAAATAATTTATTTTTACCTTTAAAATTAATTAAAATTTAAACCTTGCCTTAAAAATAAACATCACTATTATTTATAACCATCACTAAGTATTATAATGTTATATTTAATGATTTTGTTTTACCTTTTATATATCTCTTTAGCTGTTATTGATTCAATGGGGCAGCCCTAATTCAAAGTTTACCGCAAAGGCCCGTTGCGTCCAGGAATTTTCAGATGCTTTGAGCAGTGAAGTGTCCTGTCTCTTCTGGGTGCACAAATAGTTTTAGGTAGGTATTGTGCATGTTTCATACAATGCAGGTTTAATAAACGTATGGTGTTTCTTTATATTATTGACATTACGGTTTCATAATTATACTCGTAACTATATATTGTAAGGTTTTGCAGAAGGTTAACGGAATATGCGAAACAGAAAGTATGATATTAGTTTTGTTGTTATGAATTGTTCTCTTAGATTTAGATAAAGATTTATTTATTTCATAATACAAGTCACAGTTTCCATGCACACACGACAATTTAAAAAATAAAAATTTAATAAGGAAAAATATATTTTCAATCCCCAAATAAAAGATATTTCTTTTCTTTTCTTTCATCTTAAAAAAAAAGAGGGGAGCTAACTCTGACTAGATATTGTTATCTAACTGCTTTATTTTACCCCTTCGTAGTAATAACTTGTAACAGTTTTTCTTGAGTTCTCAATTTTTACCATCTTTTCGGTATAGTTACATCCTATAGTATGTAGTTTGACAAGATACTGTCACTTTCTGATAAGCCAATACAATTGCTAACTGGGGCTTTATTCTACACTGTTATTACATAAATTGCTGTCGCATTGTTTTTAACTCCTCCGCCTTTATTATCAAGTTAAAAATAGCTGTCATAACGATGACAATGCGATAACAATAAAAAAAAAGTGTAGAAATAAAACCTCTAACCCACAACTTTTTTTAAAACAAAACAGCATCTTGGTTAGCCAAACTACACCCTCTAACAAATAATGTTCCTCACTTATATAACCGCACTTTATTCCAAAGCCACATTACAAATTCTGCACCGTTCTTGCGTGTCTTATCTTGCTCCAGGAGACATACAAAAGGTGCAAAATTTTACTGCCAACTACATCATGCGATACTAACTCACGTAGTTTGGTCTTTGTCCTCGTACTACGTTACATATCAAGTAGTTAAAGTTTCCGTCCTGAATTATAAAGGACATGGCTACAGGCATGTTAAACATACTTTATAGTAGCTTTGACAGAATAGGACCATGCGTTCTATGTAGTGGAAATGCGCCGTTCCCTGAAAAAAACGTATCATATTTTATATAATTTTTGTAATGTTGATCTTTTTACATTGCATCGTATTTGCTACTGTTATAAAATAAAAAGTTTATGTAAAGCGATCATACCATTATTTATTGAATCATCAGCTACCTTATATAGGAATTAATGATTGAAAATTTTGTTTTACCAGTAACTTTTAAAGATTCATTTTAAGTTCTTTGCAATTGAGTATCGTCAATAACAATAATTTGCTTTCAGAAACGAATTTAGTTAATCAATAAAACTATTTAATTCAAACCAAAATTCAATCCCTACAATAGTACGAAAGGGGTAAAAATGGTTTTGTCACTTCTTATGCTCGTAGAGTCCTTCTTTATGCTGGGTATAGATTGCATAAAACTCTAAGTGTTGACGTCATCTAAAAGACAATTTAGCCCTACAGCCAGACAGACGCATTAAATAAACTTGTTATTTGAATACATTTACTTTAATTTATTTGCCTTCTATGGGTTGCATTTAACAATAAAGAAATTTAAAACTATTAAAAACATGCATTATTAATAAAAATGTTACAAAATCAACGAATGATTTGGCAGTATTGCGTTCGACATAAGCTAAAAATCAATCCAGAAAAAAAAGAAAAAAAGATGGACAGTGTCGGGAATGAGGTTTTTGTCTACAGTATTGGACTATTAATAAGGTAAGTAGTGGTATTCTTTGCAAAATGTGGTTTTACGGAATTTAGTGAAGAGGAAATAATGCTCACACACACACACACTAATAGAAATAAATGCAAAAGAACAGAAATTGCCGCCTAAATCTAAGAAAATTAATTTTAAAATGTATGGAAATTTCAGTCTGGAGAAGCGGTAAACATGTCAATACATTCTCATTCATTTAGGTAAGTTTTTAACATTATCACTTTTTTGTTTCCTCGTAGTCGAAGTGAAAAGCAGAGAGTATAACGCGGTCCTAAAACCCATTTTATCCTCGACTAAATTACCCAACCTCACCTACCGGCTCGGATGGATACCATAAGTCTTGGATAAAATGTTTGGTGTTATGCCCTGGTTGTACAATATACTATTTTTAATCTGTACAATCTAATCAATAGTAATAACCAACCCTGACAATACAAATAAACGACACAAATAAGGTAGGAATGTGGTAAGAATGCATTTGCAATTGAAAAGTCATGATAAAACTAAAATACTACGTAGGTATACAAAACAAAATATATAGAAATAATTACTATGTCCGCAGACCCAAGGCAAGCAGTGACGCTAACGTAAACAATTTTCGAAAACGTCGAAAGCACTGGGGTGTTATTTTCTTAAAAATGGCGTTGGGTCGATTGAACGAGTGAACGAGTAAACGCGGAACAACAGCGAGTTTAAGTAGTCCCGTCGGAGCGTACAAAACACACGTTACCGCATGCATTTTTAATTCGGCAGCAGGGCTTCTGTTGATAAGATCAAACGTATAAGGCTGCCTAATTGAGAATAGACTACTTAAACTCGCTGCTGCGCTGCATTCACTCGTTCACTCGTTCGACCGAACGACCGCCGTTTTTAAGAATAACACCCCTGGACGCGACCTTTTTGCAGCTTACGTCAATCCTATGACATTGTCGATAGCGATAATATTCGCCAATTACATCTCTTCTATGACCAATGCTCATATACATATTAAGACTATCGTTTTAAAAGCAAACAAGATCTAAGAAGTCCAAATATTACGGGCAAGTCTGATAAGAAGAATAATAAAAAGAATCATTTTGGCATCAAAACTTCTAATAAAAGAAACTAGATAAAAAGTTCTCACAAACACCCGATGTGAGTGAGAGTAACGCTAAACCCTGCAGATATATTTCATCGGCGAATAGGAAATATGACGTCGGCCTATCCACTCCCCTAAGTTTTAACTGGATCATAACTCCGGAATACAATATTTCCCTACCAACTTTATTTTGCGGTCTCTCAAAAACTTCGGAACAGTCTGCAGAAGTAATAAAGTTTAAAGGGAATCAGGAATTAAATGCAAAATCTAACAAGAGAAATTCTGTCCACCTGCAGACAAGTTGACAGTTTAATTTTATGTAGGAAATCTTGGGGATTTATTTTAATGTTATTTCGGCGATGAAGAGGTTTGGACTAGTTTTTAACCGACTTGAAAAAGGAGGATATTTCGCAATTCAAATATATATATACCTATTATGTGTGTTGGCGGATAACTTAGTCCTTTATGAACCAATTTTAATGATATTTTTTTTGTTGGAGACTAGATACAATGATAAGGAAACTAGGATCCGATGAGGGGATCAGAGAGGAATTGAGGAAACTCCTGAAATATTGTAGGCAAACATATAGAGATTGCAGTATTTTTAGTAACAAGTCCAGCATTTACATTCAGAAAATATCATTTGCCGAAGCGAAACTGATGATGAAGACAACAGATGGCCACCGGAACTCCTCCATAGTACCGATTTCTAGGGTGGCGATAACATTTCTCGATTAAGATAGTTGAGCAAGTACAACGAAGTAAAACTTAATTGTTTAAAATTGATTTTCCCGCAGCGTTTCATGCGGCGAGGTTGATCACTAAACGAAAAAAAAAAAAAAGTTTAAAAACAAAAAACTGCATCCAAAAACGCTAAAAATTACTTCTATTAAAATGATAGGTAATAGGTTAGTCCAACTGAAGTCGGTGACTCACAATATTGTCAACCAAAAGCCGACGTTACGTTTTTAAACGCGGTTTTTTGCTTTTATGTATTATTTTTATTAAATAAAGCAACACATAGTAACACGTACCAATGAATAAATCATCATTCCTAGTAAACCTGTTTTTAATTCCTATTGACCTAGTACCCTGGATGTTATAAGTAGAACATGTCTGTCTGTGGTACCATACTCCCAAAAGGAAGCGATTAAGACGCGGTTTTTTTTTAAAGAAATGCTTGTTAAATACGGATAGTTTTTAGCATAGTTTCACGTTAATTATTACGGCCGTTGAAGAGATATTAGCTCTGAAAGTAGGGGTCGGAATTATATTAGGAGTTATTATTTAATAAATACGAGTAATTAAGGTCACTCCACTAAAATAAACATATTTTACTTGCTGGAACTAACGTTAGTAGTCGTTAATTATGTTGATATAGTGAGTAGTACTTTCCTATAGCTTTTATCCGATAAGTTCATTTTTATCTTGCTTTCTGAATTAGATTCAGTACCCATAAGCCAATTGAGAAAGCATGATAAATACAAACTTATGCGACAAAAAACAATGCGAAATAATTATTCATTATATCTGTGTTTATTTTTACCTTAAGTCAATTAAATAGAGAAAGAGAATGAAGTAGGTAAATAATTACTCACTCGTAATTAAAGATCATTAATTTTATAAACAATGTTTTGAGTTGTTATGTGATAAGGAACTTAGTAGTTTTTTTAATGTTTAAAACTACTTCACAATAGATTTTATACCAATCAAATTACATTCCAATACATAGCGAATGTCGCGATTCGCAGTTATTAATAACTGGAATCGCGAGTGATGAAATATTCATTGCGTAATTTTCTGACTCACTCTTTACATTCATTAAAATGTATTTTTAATTAATGAATGCAAATAGCATAAGGGCTTTGTTTGATGAGATTTTCTGATATTACATTGTGATCGCAAAAGCGCTTCACTGAGGTTAATTCGTTTTGGCAAATAAAGAGGCAAATTATTTTGATGCTGTTTTTGATCATAAATATTTGAATTAAATCGTTGAATTATTCAACAATTACTCATTTCTCGGAAGTATTTATTTTTATTAAACAATACATTCAAGTTCAAGTTATGCAGCAATGCTTTACTTAAAATATAATACTAACAGAGCAATTAGTTGTTTAGAAAGTCAATTGCGAACCAGTTTTCTCAAATATTATCTAAGTGGGCGGTTATTTTGCGTATCTATAAGAGGGCAGTAAGCTAATAAATTATTCACTAACTATGTAAGGAATTTCAGACTAATCAGCAACCTATAAACACGGGTGCGCTAAAGTTCCCATACCTGGCCAGAACCCTCGCTGAGCGAGTCCAATCATCATGTTACGTGTGCAAGATTTGTATTGATGATTTGTTTCTTATAATTCGAAAATGTTATCAATTATTCCAAAAAAGTTTATCATTTTCATATCTAATTATCTTAAACATTAATTAATTATTTTACTGCCATATAACCTTTCAGATGTTAACATAATAACAAATGTTATATATAGCAAAACGCAGATTTGGGCACCCTCCGACTAAATTAAAAACCGTTTATGTAAACTTCAAAACCAACTCCGACCTGCTTAGGCGCGATTTGTGTACAACTAGTGCCTATTGAATACAGTACATTCAGATAAAAACAAGCTGTTAGGAAATCCTCTCGTGAGCAGTCTGGATTCCTTCAGTTACAAGCACTTGACAGGCTTTTTTATAAATAAGTTTTCCGCGCCAATCACATTCCAACACCTCATAATATATCCGAGCCTTTACACACGATACTCAAACCTCAACGTGACTTAAACAGCATTCATGTATCTCATTAGTTCTAATGGCACCTTATGATTGCACCGCACCATTTGCATGAGTTTGCTGTGCGGTTGCCTCGCCACACCGTTATGCTAAAACGATGTGCCGCAGTGACCCTTGACAGGGCCCAATTAGCTGTCCGGTGTGTTTAGAACAGACCTTTGCTTACATTAGTAGGTGCCGTAAATGAGGCGATCATTCCAAGATTGTATTCTGAAACATGCTAGGAAATTATTACTTTTCTTTTGAAAAACGAAGACGTTAAGAGATTCATTTTCTTCCTAGAAGTAAAACAAATGTATGAACACTAATTTCTACCTACTTTTTTTGAGCTATCAATTCCAATACCAAATAAAAAGAACGGTTGAGTCAGAGCCAGACTCGCGCACCGAGGGTACCGCCGCACAGTCTATATTATTATATCCCGATTTGAATTCAATTTCGAATCAATCAGCGCGAGCTCAAATCACACTTGACTATTTTTAGTATTTGTTTTTTTTAGGGTTTGTACTATAATCGTACCAAATTTGAGGCTTTCACGTTTTACTGTTTTTACAGTACAACAAAAATAAAAATACGTTGAAAAACACGGTTTCATTATATCCCATTTATTATTTTACTTCCTTAATTAATATGTTTTAGAAAATACGCCGTAATAACACATATTTTGAAAAAAAAAAAGTTGTTATCTATAACGGTTCAAAAGATACGGACGGACGGACGGACAGCGTAGGTATGTTCATAGGGTCCCGTAGGGCTACCTTTCGGGTACGGAACCCTAAAAACTTGAAAAAATCCCATACAGCCAACTTAATAAAAGGAGGTTGCGGTGTTTGACAGCGGCGAGCGACATTCTTTGCGCGTGAAATTAACTTAATTGCTTTTAACCGACTTGAAAAAATGGAGGAGTCTTAATTTATAAAAATCATTTTTACAAATATATTTGTACCATTTCCTTATATTTATTTATAAAAGCATTACCTATATTTATACCTCGGGATTGCCTGACTAGTATTTGAGCAAACCTCAAACCTTACTCGAGGCTCGGCCTGCTAACCGCTTCATCAAGCATTCCCTTATTTTGCGGGACTCTACGATAATGTACTATTATTTTTGAATGTTAAATTAGAACACTGATTCGAGATTTAATTTAATTTCAATCGGATGGTAAATTTTAGGGTTCCGTTATACCTAACTTGCCTTTACTTCCGTCTGCTTTGTTTATCTAGCTCGGAAACGAATAAGTCGTAGTTCTGTTTGAATATTTAGAGAAAAGCAATAACACGAAACTAAAACATGATATATTCAGTGGATTGTTTTATGTTACCTGTTATGAAAGGTGTTTTTGTTTAATAATATTTTATTGATATTTATTGACAAACAAGACAAACTTTCTAATGTTTTTTTTTTATGATTACTCTAACATTATTATGATTGTAATGATTTGAGAGAAGCTCCTATTCGCATTTTTAAGATTTGAAATATTATTAAATCACAATCTTTTAAACTATTTGACAAAGTTCACTTAACACCAAACTTTATTCAGTAACTGTTCCAAATTATGGGGCTATCCGAAATCGGTCGAGACAGCGCCTACAATTGGGTGACAGCAATTAGTATCTCCATTGTTGGCTTTGAGTTATGAGCAGTTCGTTATCGTCAGGAATATTTGCCGAATGTATTATACTAAATCGCTTCGTCCTTGCATTTCATGCGTGTGCGTGTAAATAGTTATGTACAAATAGATAAACTTTATTACGAGTGTGCTTGCAATTTAGTTTGAACGATATTCGTGCGTCTTTTACTATTACATACAAAAACCGCAACCCTCAAGTAATTTACTTGTTATTATACGTCCAATTTAACATACGTATGTATGTATTATAATCTGAATCTCGGAACGTCTCCAGCGATTTTGATGAAATTTGAAATTTTGGTTTACGGGGGTGAAAAATCGATCTGTCAAATTGTCGATTTGAGTTCGACTTGTCTTCGAGAAATTCCGTTTTCAACCCGAGCGACGTGCGGTCTTCCAGGTACTCACCTTTAAGTATAATGAAACGCATGACATCTTGTACGCAGAACCATTATGGCCACTTAAGAAACGAAACTTTTCTCAATTTATGCATTTCGAGGTGGATTTGCTGCATGTTCATCACGTGACAGCACTTACGTTCGCAATCAGGTTCAGTCAATCACGATTACGTCTTTCGTAAGTGATTATTTTTCATACACAAGTATGAAAAGGCATTTGTTTGTAAAATGATTATTTTTTTCTAGTAGATGGAAGTTCACCGTAATACATATTTTTTAATTTTAGGTCTTGATTAGTTAGTTTATATCGCTTGTTTCAGGACCTTAAATGCAACTATTTAATAGACATGCATACATAAACTCACGCCTTTGTTCCCAGAGAGGGGTAGGCAGAGCTACAGAATTACCTACATCTCTAAAAAGTTGTTGATAATTCTGTAAATTTTGCAACTATTCTATGTTTCAATATAATTCGTTTGGTTGAGGTTTTCGAAAATGTAATTACGACACAATTAAGGTACCATTGAATATAAATAAATGAAATGCTTTAACGTATGTTAGTTGTGATTGAAGAAAGGGCAGAATTAATTATGGATAGAACGAAGTGCAATAAGAGACACTGGCACCGTATTCAACTTCAGGAGGAATCATTCCAACTTGAACTAATCTTAACTTAGAGCGTGAAGTCTCGACCGAGAGGATTCAGTAAAGCTATGAGTAGAAATTAACTAAGTTAATGAAAGTTTATTTGTTTTAGTTTTCTTATTTCAAATGGGTTTAATTACTGAATGTATTACCAGTATTTTCTGTCTATTTAAATCATCATCATCATCATTATCAGCCGCAAGACGTCCACTGCTGGACAAAGGCCTTCCCCAAGGTTTTCCACGACGATCGGTCCTCTGCTGCTGTCATCCAGCGGTTTCCCGCGACCTTTATCAGATCGTCAGTCCACCTTGTGGAAGGTCTGCCAACACTTCGTCTCCCGGTTCGCGGTCGCCACTCTAGAACCTTTCCGCTCCAACGGCCATCAGTTCTACGAGCAATGTGCCCCGCCCACTGCCACTTAAGGTTTGCAATCCGGTGAGCTATATCGGTTACTTTAGTTCTCCTGCGAATCTCCTCATTCCTGATTCGATCTCGCAAGGAAACACCCAGCATAGCTCTTTCCATCGCCCTTTGAGTGACCTTGAGCCTTCTTATGAGGCCCATTGTAAGCGACCATGTCTCGGATCCATACGACATCACTGGCAACACACACTGATCAAAGACTTTTGTCTTGAGGCACTGTGGTATTTGGGACGAGAAGATAGTGCGTAGCTTACCGAACGCTGCCCATCCGAGTTGGATTCGACGATTGACCTCTTTTTCGAAGTTGGACTTACCTAACTGGATTTTTTGTCCTAGGTATACATAGTCGTCAACAACTTCGAGAGTAGAGTCACCAACTTTGACAGGAGTGGGTACGACATGGACATTTGACATGATTTTCGTCTTGTCCATGTTCATTTTAAGACCCACTTGTTGAGAAACTCTACTGAGGCCATCGAGCATTGTACCAAGGTCCTCCAGGGTCTCAGCCATGATGACAATATCGTCGGCGAATCGAAGGTGAGTGATGTATTCGCCATTTATGCTGATGCCAAAACCCCCCCAGTCCAGAAGCTTGAAAGCGTCTTCCAATGCAGCAGTAAACAGTTTCGGAGATATTACATCTCCCTGTCTTACTCCTCGCTGCAATTGGATAGGCTTCGAGTTCCGGTCCTGAAGGCGAACCCTTCTATTTAAATATCTAAGGTTAATTTCCACTGCTTTTTAGCTAAAGCGTAAGTGAAGGGTCCACGGAAGAATCATGTCTAGTCACATTAGTAACTTTTTGAGATATCGCGATTTGAAAGTTAGGAATCATGTCATTTTGTACGTAATGTTCGTGTAGAGGTTTTTTTAAAAGTAAAACAATACAAGTTATATGAAGATTTATATCTGAAACTGAATGGTTGGTAATAGTTCATTTCGTCTTCTATATTTTGAGATTCAAACCTCATTTTTGTTAAAAAGTGACTAGTCATGTTCTTTCCGTGGACCCTTCAAGTTCAAGTTGTACTTTTGTGTGTGCTGCTTCGCCGTAAAATTAAGTAAATTTATGGGCAAGACAATACCAAATCTCATATCTAGAGAACACCGCTCATGCAATGGATGCCACAAAAAAAAAGTAAACTTTCGGATTTGATACGTATACAAGCATAAATGTCGTGTCGTCTATTTTGACCAAAATGCATCATCATCATCATCACATCAACTGTAATACTTTCGCTGCTAAATATTAGACTTTCCCCATAAATCTCCACGACGTTGATCGCCCCATGCTTGTAACTCAATCAATATTTTATGAGCAGTATTATTGCGCATTTATATTTCCTTTTATAGAGGCTTGCGAGTAGCCCCGTCATCTTTTCCTATTCAGTAATGTTCTTAATATTATTCGTCAATTTATAAAAGCACACCTCCGTTCATAAAAGTATTAAACAATTAAAGTCGTATGGATGCTAATGACGATGTTTTTACCCTTAATAATTTTATTAATCCATACTAACATAATAAATGCGAAAGTGTGTTATTTGTTTGTTTGCTACAAAAAATGTTTTCTACGTGGAAATGGTTAGTGATAAAAACTAGTTTTTAAAATAATTATTATAGGTAACCTTGATATGTTTTGTTTTACCTGCTTCATAACAGAGTTGCCTACGTTGGACCAAGTATTTTCAAAAGCGGTCCGAACGTTACATTTGTTATATGTTAATTCATGTATTATATCTTATATCTATCACGGTACATGTCTTTATCTTTGCCTAACTAGGTATTTCTATACAAAAATGTAAGAAGCAATTGACTCTTATCTTCACTTATATTACGGCACTAAGTTTTATTTAACTGTACCTATCAACTACCATCTCGAACTGTCATTGCCATACAATATTTATTTCATTAAATCGAGCCGGACGCAATACAAAAACGCTTCCTTAGAGCAAGCGTTAAGAGAAAAATAAAGAATTTGTTGTTTAAAAAGCCTTCTAATACCAAAGCAAAGTAAACGAGCAAGACTTTAGCTTGAGATAAATTCGATAACATTATGACCTTTCCAAATAAAATCATGTATCTTCGCCGTCTCGTAGTTTCTGTAGCAAATTTGAATTTCATGAGTGCGAAAGTTCCGTTTCAACCGGGCTCGAACATTAAATAACTTGCTAAGCAAACGAATAACTTTCATACTCGGGTGATAGGTGATTTCCCGAGAACATGTTTTGAGATGATTGAAATGTGTTTACGTCACGTTGATCAACGTTAGTTTCGTTTTGAATATGACGTCATTAAGTACTGTCTATTAGTTATTTTCATCAGTCATCTTAAGAACAATCGTGTCTCCGTTTCTTTTTGTAGTAACTATTGAACCTATTAATATTTTTAGGAATTACAAATATTTGTAACATGTAACTACTTACGTACTACTTTACTTTGAAAGGGATAGATTACGATTAAGTTACTTTTTAGTTATCATCTAAATATCGTTGTTAAATCAAAACCTTATGATTTCTCAGCTTTTCATAAAATCATATATTTTAAATTGCTCATTAACATTGTGATTACCTAGTTATTTTAATTCCGGTGTGGGGATAAGACCACCTGTATAATGTCTAGCATAGAGGCATTCCATCTTAGTACTCAGGGGTCGGCAACCAATTGCAGTCTTAAGATTGCAAGCCTCAAATCCATTCACCGTCAAATATTGATATTCAAAAAAATCTGAGCAGACAAACGATGTACTGGTCAATTAGTATTTTTAGACAAACTTTCCAAATTATTGTGAAAGTTTCAAAAATCTGTGATCAAAGAATCATATAGAACATGGTAGGTTTGGTTTCCCCTTCCTCCCCTTGCCCTCACTCTCAAAGATCGTTATCTTCATGCGACCTACCTTTATAAGAATACATTCAACTTGGGCTGGAGTTGAATCAAAAGGAAAAGTATGTAGCAAACATTAAAAAATATTCAATAACTAAAAACATATTTTGAAGTATTTTGCTCAAGAAGTTTCACCGTATCGAGCTTTGTTTGATCAGCTTCCAACAGATCGAAATCATTAAATGTTTTATTGAAAAGAAAAAACAAAGGAAATACTTTGTTAAAACTGTTAGGAGGATCCTCTTAAAAATACACAATAAAAGTTCTTTTGTTAACAATTTCAAGTAGGTTTAGGTGTCATTTTAAGAGAGCTCGGTACTCTACTTACTAAATGACAATTAAGTTGTTTTTTAAATCAACACAACTGAATGCTGGAATTATTATGATAATCGATGCGTCCACCGCATAAAATCGCTTCACCGTAAACGCTTTCGTATGTTTGAATTTAGTGCAGACCGCGCCGCCCAACGCTACGCGCGGCGTCCCGCGCCAAAAGAAGTGACTATTTTTAAATTAGTCTTGCATGGAATAAACATGGACCGTTGGCAGAAAATATTTACAGTCAATGAATTTGGAACCATCGTCCATTGATATTCAAACTACTGGTTAACAAAATGTTATCTTAACACATTTAATCAATCCAACTCGGCATTTGCGGGTTTCAACGGCAACACAAATAACATTCCAATTTTGAATTATTCATGGTTCTGAATAATGTTTCCGTTTGTAACAAAACTACGTAGCGATCCAAATTCTATCAATAGTGAATATTAAAAGCCTCTTGCCCTGTTATGTAAAATTGTTGTAATAGTTTAAATTATTTCAATTTTGTGAGGGTACTTCGCTTGAAGTTCATTTAAAAAGTGAACTTTACTTTTTTTAGCATAGAGAATATGAACGAGCACATAGGCCACCAAAGGTTGTATTTTTCTTGATGGTTTTAATTACATTGCTTTTGACATATTATTTTCAACGTTACTAACTGCGGCGGTATTAAAAAAATTACGCAATAATTCTTAAAGCAATATGATTTTAGTGACAAGAATAGAAACCCTATGTAGTTTACAAACGTTACCACAAAAAAAGTGCAACATGGAACATTTGTCTTAATATACTACTTATTTAAAAAAATTGAAATAGTCAGCATAATTATTTACATCAAATCTTTGAAGGTTGCTAATAGGTGATATCCGAAAACTAATAACTTTTTTTATTGTGCCTTTCACGAGTTAAGCTCCTTTATTTATATGCCCACTTGGTACAATACAAAATATACTAGGTCAAGGTCAAAGGCAACCTCGTCAAAGCTTCTTCGTCTAATACTATTAATAGTATTGAACTCTCTGACAAATATATGATGACAAAGATTACTTAATAACCGGAGGTGTGTTTTTTTTTCCAAGTATTTAGGTCCGATATTTAGGTATTTCTCACAAATGCATAATATTGACTTGCACATGGGTCCGACACACTACCAAGCAGCGATAAATAAAAACTGTATTACATTAATGGATTGTTACGTAAGGTCTGCTAAATTGTGTATGGGATTAAGTCGAGCATCTTGTTTACGTTTTACAACAACGTTGGCTGATCTTTTGTGCCTGCATTTTCGTTTTCTGTTATTATGCGGATACCCACCTGTTAAATTAAAAATGTACGATTTTATATTAAACTCAATTGGCAGCTGTTGACATTATTAACGAAATTTATTTTTCCGTATTCGTCACGTACCATTCGGTAAACTTCCCGAAGAATGTAGATGCAGGTTCAAGTCAGACCGGGGGTTTAAACCGTAACTTTAACTCTCTTCTTACTAGAAGAGAGTTAAAGTTAAATAATATTTAAATTTAAATTTAAATTTATATATTAATATTTAGTCCTTACATACAGTGTTACTACACTGTATGTAAGGACTAAATATTATTTATGATGTTAGTATATTAACTGAATGCAGGTTAGACGAATCGCCACTCGTTAAAGTAATACGCGGATATTCCTCGTTTGACACCACTAAATACATGAACAAAGCAGGCGGTGTTGGTTGCCTACGTAAAGGATAGCCTGAACGCATCCGTTACTGAACTTAACATTGAAAATGCAAATTGTCTCCTACTAAAACGAAGTAACTATATAACTGTTCTTGGTATCGATCGCCCTCCTGTCGCAACCAAAATAATTTTCTACAGTCACTTGATGTAACTCTTACTGAGCATAGCCATGCATCAAATGTTGTTTTGGCTGGAGACATAAATACTAACACGGAGCCAAGCTGTTTTTCTGCACTCAACTCTGAGTACCTAACTCTACTTTCTGAGCACGGTTTTCTATCCGCAATTAGTGTTCCTACCAGATCACAGCCTTGCTTGGACCATGTTTTTATAAAGACCAAGTACAACGCTGAATCTATAGTCTGTATATCATCAACTAGGGATCATGATTTGACAATGATTAAATTTGGCTAAACGAATGGCATTACTAGATCGATACCAAGATCGGATTACCGAGCTGTCGAAGCAGAACTAAGCTTTTTATACTGGGACCTTCTCACACGCGAATCTGATATCTCAGCTGTAGCTAGTAACAAACATTATATCAGACATAATCCGAAGAAATACATCGAATATAATTGTCAGCCGTTCAAAATTTTATTTTAAACCGTGAATTACACCAGGTTCAATCAAAAGTATGAGACATAGGGACCAGCCTAATTTACAATGTAGAAACTACCCAGACGTATATTATGGACTTTTTTTATTTTATAAAGTTACCGCAACCTATGTATTAACTTATTGCAACGCATTAAAGATAATGATTAAAACAATACTCTTGAACGCAACAAAACAACCCAAAAAAGTTATGGCGTACAATAACAAAATTAGTGAGAACACAAAATAACTACGCAAGTCTTCTGATGTATTATTAATCGCACAGTCGAAGAAAGAGTCATTTAATACATGCAACCAATACTTCGTCAATGTGGGCAAAAACTTTAGCAAAAACAACACTAGACACTCTTGAGACCACTGAAGCTATCCTTGCAACAAGCGAAACCACTCTCAACAAATCTCTAAATTATTCCTTCCTTAAGCTCACTGATGAATTAGAAGTTGGTGGAATAATGTCTGGGATAAAAAGAGACAGTGCACCCGGGATTGATGGTATCCATGTCAATTTAATCAAACACTTTGCTCAGTATCTAATAAAACCAATAACCCATTTATGTAACATGAACATGGCTGTAGGTGTTTTTCCCGGCTACTGGAAGACCGCGGCAGTTTTGCCCATCCACAAAGGAGGTTCCACAAATATCCCTAGTAACTCTCGACCTTGGGGTTATGTCAAAAATATTGGAGAAAATAGGGAATAAACCTGCCTTGAGTCTAACCATCTTTTACCTTCTTTACAGTTTGGGTTCAGGAAAAACCACAGAGGATGCAGTAACAGGAATGGTAAACTTGATTTCTATTAGTCTAGATGATGGAAATATGGGTATTGAGGTCTTTCTGGACCTAGTAAAAGCCTTTGATACCGTGTCAATCCCAATCTTATTAAGCAAATTGGAAAATCTCGGTATTCGAGGGATAGCGCTCGATTGGATCCGAAGTTATCTTATGGGAAGAAGTCAAGTAACAAAGATAGGAGAACACTCCAGTGACCCCCTAGAAACCACTTTTGGTGTTCCCCAGGGTAGTATTCTCGATCCAAGTCTCTTCCTGGCTTACTTGAGTGATATAGACTCCGTAATTGCCCCCCTGGTGGATGCCCAGATTTTCTGCTATGTGGATGATACGGCACTCGTCTTCCAAGCATCGTCGTGGGAATCGGTCTACGAACTTGCATCAAAAGGATCAGGATTTGGTATCTTGTCAGTAACTGGCTAGCAAATGACCTACTTACCTTAAATTGGAGTAAAACGAAATACCTCTGTTTACACAAAACGAAAGCGTTGGAGCCTAAGCATCATATAGTTCTTAAAATTCACTCCTGTAGAAAACAAAGTCACGCTGACTGCAGCTGCGAGGAAATTAAGGCCAAAGATATTAAGTACCTTGGTATTACTATAGACGAGAAGCTTACCTTTATCTCCCATCTTCCAGTACTAGCTGGCAGAACAAGGAGACTCATCCACGTCATGAGGAATCTTCGTGGTATTTCCGATTAGCGCATATTGAAAATTACCTGTACTGCATTATATCAATCGGTACTGACGTATTGCATAGCGTGCTGGGGAGGCACATCAAAAACCCATATGATGGTCATTGAGAGAGCGCAGCGGTCTATTCTTAAGGTGATTTGTAAAAAGCCCTCCAGATATCCCACGAAACTCCTGTACGAACAATCACAGGTTCTAAATATCCGGCAATTATAAATGTCTAAGGTACTCGTAGTTTTTAAGATGCCTGCGACTCCGCGTGGGTCTGATGGACACTGCTAACCGGAAGAGTTTTCAGAATACATGTCCCAGAAGGACTAGGAAGTCTAATTTTGCTTAGCGTTCTGTTAGTTTTTTGCATCCCTATATTTGCAACAAAAATATTTAAGTGGTGAAGTTCTAAAAAATCTCTGTAAATCAAACTATAATTAAGGTTGACAACTGGCTTTTGACCTTGGATTATTCAGAGACGGAAAAGATCTTGTCAATTCTTAAATAATTGGCCCTTTTCCTTTTCTTTCTCTTGTATTCCTTGTAAACTTTATCATTATTTATATGCAAACACTACTCTTTCTTAATTATATACTAAATAACAGATACACTTATTAATTATTACTTTTATTTTGTTTTTCACTAGGATAAGGTAAATCGGGAATGCTTATAACACGTGCAACGTTATGTTAACTCGTTTTTTCTGGCCCCCACGATACAGGTGTAACCTAGTGTGGGGACCGCTGTCAATCTTAGCATAGAAAACAATTACCAACTTACTTATAATACTTATACCTACTGATGTACTCTGATTGTTATTTTTACTGGTTAACTATGTGTATGCACCACTGTATTATTTTATTCATAAGTTTTTTTTGGAAACCTTGGTAAGTGAGATCTGAGACCTATAAGCATTAATGTTCTCAAAACTGCAATCCTAAGCTAAGACCGCCCTGAGACCTAAACCTGTGACTAAGCATGGCAAAAAGGTAGGTACTCGACAATCTTTAAATCCAGGCTACATTATTATCTCTAGCAAACTTACTGTTTGTCTGCAATAAAGAACATAAATACGAGTGCAAGTTGCAGAGTGCACTTTGAGTGCACATTACCTGATGAAAGGCTCCCAAAGAATTCGAAAACAAACTTTGTGAGTTACTGTTAAACATGAACAAAGTGGGTACTAAGGAAATTACTATGTCTGTAATATGCCATTATACCAAAAAAAGGAACAAAGGTACGTAATAAATACATCTTGGTTCAGTTCAGTTCAGTAGCTAGACCACAAACAATTTAGACATACCTACGTCACATTTTCGAATCGTCTTTACTATTCGAAAACGAGTTCCGAACCTCTCTGTAGCACAAAACTCGTTAAAACTCGTGATTTCATACTTTCATTTCAATAAGTATACTACTCCTCGATAACGTTACGAAAGCCAACGTTAATGTGAACTTGATATAAAATGTTAGTTCCAATTATTGACACGGGGCGCTTTAGCCAATCGCCATACACATTATTCCGATAACGATACGTTAACGTCACTTTCTTATATATATAAAGTAAAAAATCCTGTTCGAATACATTATAAAAGTTTTAATGTAAATATATACACTGCAGTAGCACTTTTTCGTGCGTTGATATATTAAATATACTCACAAAGTTACATACACTCATCTACTCTTTTTCTGGCATTCGTGCAAAAATGCACCGTTTTCACTCGGAGGGCATATACTATTTTTATCCTGTTAACAAACAAACCTGCGAACCCTTAAGATGTATAAATACAACCGTGAGTCGAGATATTGAGGAACATGACTAATCACGATGTCCAGATATCTTCATCCATCACTATCGAAACGTGATGTGTCATACTTTGAACCCCTCATTCGGTATCTGTGATTGAGAGCCTATGAATGTAAGGAACTGTATATTTTACGTATGTATGATTTGGTGAGATACCATTCTATTTTTGGCTTGAAGCATTAATCATGTTATATAAAAAGTTAAAAAGGGATTGTGAGTTTTAGCGAAAATAATGGTTTTACAGTTTGGCGTAACAACAAACAAAGGATAGTGGGGAAACTTATATTTCATTAATAATTATGCATCTGAAATTGAACCATAAAATAAAGAAACCGTTTAAGTGCGAGGCAAACTCGCGCACCGAGGGTGCCGAATAAGTATATTTCGAATCGAATCAACGCGAGCCCAACTCACGCTTAACTATTTTTTTATTATGTTGTTTTTCATCAGCAATACCAAAGTTGACGCTTGTATGATTTAGCGTTTTGACGATACACTAAAATTAGACATTCGATGATAGAAAAACGTTTCTTGTATTTATTTTTTCACATAATTTAGAAAAAAAATTATTTTAATCCACCGTAGTAACAAATATTCTGAAAATAAAACCAACCCGCTAATAATGTTTCAAAAGTTAGAGCTTTATAAAGTTTGCACAGACAGACAGACGGACGGACGGATGGGCGGACGGATGGACGGACGGACGGGCGGACGGATGGACGGACGAACTGCGTAGTAATAGCGTCCCGTTAAATAAACTTATTTTCTTTCTTTCTTTCCGTTAGGCGCCCTTTTATACAGAACCCTAAAAAGCACTGGTTTGGAAACTTTTCTATTATTAAAATAAAAAAAGCATATTTGAAAATTCAGCATTTAATTAATGAACTGACTGCATGTTTATATTGAGTTTTCAACAATTTGAATTTGACAAAGTTGACTCTAATATACGTCATATTAGAGTCATTTTGTAGTGGCTATCAGCAAGTCAAATTTCCAATGACCCGTGAAAAATATTTAATACGGTTTCAGCAGAAATATGTTTTCGATGAAATGAAAATTCGGCAAAGTAAAATGTTCTATAAAATGAGTGTCGGCGATAAGGGTAAACCAAATAAAAGTCTAGTTTGCATTTTCAATAACAGGAAATATAAAATTATTTTTTCATGGCTAGAAGTCTGTTATTTTTTGTCATTAAGGAACGCAAAGCAGCATTCCAATTCTTTGAATTCTGCAGTTCTTAACGTTTAAAGAACGCAATTTTCTTGGTCGGGGTTCGTCCGGATCGCTACCACCATTTTATCCTTTTACCTGCCGCCAAACAGCTCGCATTGTTGTGTTCCTATGCCGGGTTAAAACAATCGGTGAAATTACTAGCATAGAGGCATTCCATCTAGGTTCTCAAGGGTAGCAGTGAATTCCCAGTTTTGAGTCTGCCATCATAAGATTGCAATCTTGAGTTTTGGAATGTCAATGAATTTCAGGCTCCACTTACCATCAGTTAGCCCGTCTTCCGATAGTGTGTAGTGCGTGTGGTGTGCCTATTTGTGTGTTAGTTAGCCTTCTTCATACCATAAATAAAAGTCTGGGCCTACTTATCCCCTTTTTGCATTTATAAAATATTGCAACCAAATCTCTGTAATTAAAACATGTCTACTTTGTCAAGCAAATCCTATTCCGCGTTCGAAAGCCGTTAACGACCAACTTTTTATTGCTAAAAATGCTATAGCATCGCTGGCACGTAAATACGCACATTTTAATCTGACACAATGTCAGAATTTATGCTTGTATGTCACTCGTATACTCGTATCATATGCAAATATGTTAGGGCTCGGTTATTAAAAACTGGTTATTTTGCACGGATTAAAGTCGTGAGTCACGCCATGGTAAATGAAGTATTTTATGCTGGCCGTGTCGGGTTTCCGAGCAAAATTTCACAGGTATTTATTAAGTGTTACCTAGTATGGTGTCACAGATCGAGTAAATATTATGCTTTTATGTTTATTAATAGGGTCGTTATCTTTAATATAATATATTTCCCATGCTCACATATGCTAAAGGTTACATAAATGGCTTGAACACTTAACGTTTTATTGTAGGATCGTGTCTAAAATGATATATGTTGTGCGTATTTAGACTATAAGACTAATATTACAAAAAATACTTGTATAGCCCTACTCATAATTATCTTCAACGATAAGTATACAAGTACATTTTTAATTGGTGCTGTCAAAAAATACCTCAACATCATCATCATCATTTTCTGCTGATGACTACTGCTGTCTAAAAGATGACTACTGTTGTCGTAAGGCATCACCGAAGGTTTTCCACAAGGACTGGCCCTAAATACACCTCCAATTTCCCGCATTCGGTCACCTTTGTACATTCCAATTTTCTTTATATCGCATTTAAATTTTTGTGTTTTGTTAGTTAAAATGTTTTCATACGTAACCTACATACAAACAGCAACACTCTTAACTTTACATCTGTGGACCTTATTACAAAAGGCATAAGGTCTACCGATGGACAGTTAAAAGTGTGGGCGATGGTACATACATTCTTACAGCCCTTAGTCACATCGTCCGACCAGAACTCTTTGACCACATCGGATATAATATATCTGTTTCTCGAGCGAGGTGCCCGCCCACTACTACTTAAAAAGTATCTATCTCTCCGAAAGTTACGTACTTATTAGCTACAAACATTTTCATGATTTATACTTTCTTCGAAACAACATTTCAGCCATACAGAGCAAGAACCTAAAAAACTACGTTTTACTCTAAATTCCATAGGTATATATAGACACGGTAACGAGTATTTAACTGAGTATTTGCGTTCTAGTAAAAAGTAAATACTTGTTCGTACTTCTGCACTGCACGTTGAGCTAATCCCATAGGAGATTATTGTCGAAGTAATGTTTTTGATTTCGAAATTTAACTTCAGCTTACGAGTTGCACGTGATTGAACTAAGGGTTAGGCTGTCAGGAAAAGAACAAAATGATGTATTTGTATCAAAATTTCAAATTTTGCTGGACTTGATTTAATTTATTCTGAAATTGCGTAGATATCCTTTCGTGTACACGAATCGAGTGAAATATTCATATATTCGAACCAATAAAAAATAATTTAAATAGCTATTGGTTAGCGCAATTTCGCACCACATCCATTGGGATTGGAATAAAAATTGGAATCTCGTGTTTCGTGATGGTGATCGGCTTAGCGCGTTTAGACCACACTGACAGTACATTTGTTAGGTTATTCTCGTCAGCGTATTATCAACCGCCATGTTTTAAATGTGTACTTGAGAGCATTAATAACTTTTTCTTGCTTGTATTTTGGCTTTAGTCGCAAGTTTCGTCGAAGCAGTTTGGCCAAATTGGTATCTAACCCAGGCAGGGTCAGGTACCATACGTGCGTATGATGAAAGGGTAGATTTTTTAAATTAAACTCACCAGTTACTAGTTCGTCGTAAAATGGACAAACGAGAGTTTTTAAATGAATATAGGCAGTCATAATACATATCGGTATAGATAGTTAGCATTACATTTTCAGATGGTACCAATAGGTAGTTGACGTCAAAACGAACTTAGTTTTGTACTTTATCGCATTAACATATTACTTATTTTGTTTGACATTGTTAACGTGGCTGTAAAGTGAAACTATGTTATATCCACACAACGAACGGTTTTTGAATGTGCCTAAACATTTTTCGAATCTGAATCCTTCAAGGTTGGTAAATAAAACTTTTAGGGTGTGTTACTCAAAAACCAAAAAAGTTATTCAATAAAGTTATTTATTACATTTTTATGGTAACTATTTAACTACATTAAATTACTCCTTGAACAATTGGACTAATGACTAATTTTTTTAATTTGGAAGCATTTGCTTTGACTATAAAAACTACTTTCCTACCTGCTCCTTGTTAGATAGCAAACCAACAATTGGTTTCTAATTACTTATGCAAACAATTTTTAACTGGCCATTTTTTTCATTGTACTCTTAGTTAAATAACTATTTTGACGTGTGATCCAAGGATACGATCTAATATCGCGATAAAAATTGACCGCGTTGCGCTTTTAAGAAACAAAGATAACTTCAATCTTTGTTTTTCTTTCGTCATCGGCATAAACCTTTCGTAGGTGTTTCTTCTACGTTAGCCGAAAACTAGTTTGACTGAATGCATCTGTTTTTTTTTCCTAGCCTTTATCATTATCACACATAATATTTAAGTTTAATATTTTTGCTAATAAGGTAGTCATCGTCATACAATCATGAATTTTATTTGGGTCATTTATGCGCATCTTAATAAATTAAACACGACTATTTACAATAAAGTATTTTATACCTATCCTACTTAAATAAAGTACTTTGGAATTGCTTTTTTCTATGGCAAAAAAAGGCGTGAGTATTGTGCAGGCTATTGATGCTGGGGTGGGAAGGGAGACTCATAGACATTTTGCTTCTCAAGATGTGCTGATTAAAGTCATAGTCTTGAATCCGGCTAAGATCAAATAATTGTGCAAGGTCAGAACGAAACTGTGTCAGTGTTTGTTAGTGTCAAAGTACTATTTAAATCACATTATTTATTAACTCGGGTACAAAAGGTTAAAACAAATGAATAAAGTTTCACTAACCGCACTTAAAAAGTTAATAATAAAACTTTAATTAAAATCATTTCGAGCGAAACCACGCTGTAGCGGCCATTATTAACGATCCCCTTCCTTGCGAAGGGTATTTACGCCGGAGCCTTAATAAGCGCCCGATTATCACCAAAGTTGAACAAACATGGCCACCTGCCCTTATTGTTTCTATGCCCTTAAATTCAACCCCTTTGTCGTGAAAGTTGGCGCGATAATGGCAGTCTCTTATCTCATATCAAATATAATTAATCCCCTTTTTATCGCGTAAACTAAAAGAAGAACGGCGTAGTCTTTCACAATGTAGGTAAATTCCTAGTCAAATAAATTAAATATTATAGAAAATAAATTTATCGACATTTAACATTTTTAACGTGCTTTATGATTTATAAATATATAGTGGCGATGGCAGCAGGTATTGAAAACTTTAAGCTGACAGCCACAAATAATGGACACTTAACTGACTCTGACTAGGTGAATGATAACCCTTATCTTCTTCAAATTTAGAATCAAGTTTAGTGTCTATCATTATACTTCGTTTAATGCTAATGCTATCGTATAACTTTTATACTTTTCTCGACAACATCGTCTTTATATAATATAATATAAAGTCAATCAAAAAAGGGCGTGTTATGCTTTTGCGCATTCATTAGGCACCCGAGAGCATTTTGTTTCTTTATCGGATAGACTGTATAAAGGGAAAAAGGGATTGAGATCCAAGTATGAGAGAGTGAATAAAAGAAATGTATTAGGTTTTCGCACCAATGCAGAAAAGAAACTCCTGATTGTTGTTCCTTCTGGGGGTTATTATGACGTAGTTATGCAGTTCAGTTTTCGCTGAGAGAAAAGGACAGAGCCATATAACTGCTATAACTCTGTCCTTTACGCTCGCCGTAAAATTAACTGCATAGCTATGTCATAGTAACCCCCCTGTATCGTTCCCTTTAATTTGGCAATGTATGTCACAGTCAACATACCATAATGCACGCTTTTTATGTTGGGAATGTGTTTTATTTTTTTTGCTGATTTAAATAAAAAAGGGTTTGAATTCCCGACTTTTTTACACAATGTAATATTAACCTACTTCAAATAGCGCAGAAACGATCCGCTTCTGGCAACAGGCTTCCCTCGAGATGAAAGCAAATGTATAAAAGCCAGACATCTCCATTGTTAGGGACATAGTTTTATGTTCAACTATTTATAAACTTGTACTTGTATTGATTCATTGCAGGATATTAAATAAATTGAATAATAACGCTGAAATTAGATGTCTGAGACACAAAGCTTGACTAACGATCTTATAAATGCGACGGGAATGTCCCAGTACATTCCAGCTCTTCGTTAGATAATAATGCACTCGAAAAGTCGAAACGATTACTTTTTACTATTCAAGTTAACAAAGTTTGTAAGACGATAATATTTGCTCCCTTTTTGATGACGTATCATAGTTAGCCCATTAAAACTATTTTAATTGTTTTTTTTTTTATTGAGTTCTGGGTTTAGTTTATAACATATAAAGTTCAAAATACATAATGGGTGAAGAAGCATAATATTTATTGGTTTTATTTCTGAAGCTGTAAACTTTTTAGGTTTATTTGAAAGGTGATTGGACACAACCTATTAGGTTAGGTTAGGTTTATCCTACAACTATTCCGGAAAGTGTACCGTTTTAGACAATACACAATTGTAAATTATGAACCATTATGTATTTTGAACTTTATATATTATGATGCGTACTTGTTCCACCCCGGTACTTTTCTAATAAACCTTTTATCCAAACACCTTTCAACGAACGTACTTATCCATAAAAAATATTTCATCGAAAGGCATTTCTCACTTTTTTTTTGGTAATCACAAGTGTAATCTAACCTAACCTACCTAATTAATGTTGAAGAAAACATCATAGGTTCGGCAGAAAATAGTGTCCGACTAAATTAAATTCGATAAAATGATATAATTCATGAAGTGAAATTCGATAAAATGATGGGTTACCGTTCCACCCCCATAAACGCACTCATTCCCTGATGAAGAACTCCGAATGAGTCCGAAACGTGTCAAATTGTTAAAATCTTGAGTTTAAAACGTTACTTGATTGTGGCAAATCAATGTTTCACGTTAGTTTAAATGTAAATATACTTGAATTATTTTATTCATTTATTTATTTCACAGGATAATTTAGACAACTTTGCAAGAGATTGGCGGAAGCGCGTTCTTTACTAACAAGGAAAGGTACCTAACCGTCCGGCTCCGATTTGGTTTACTTTGATATATATATTAGAGAGTAGTCTATAAAATAACAGATACCTAGGCTTTTTTTAGCTGCCCAATCTTAACCTGTTGGGTTGGGAGAAATTGACCTTCAAAGTATTAAAAAGTGACTAAACCCTCTAGCTTCTATCATTATTTAAAAAAAAACCTTCATAGTTTTATATATATGAGACACTTTCTTGGCTTTTTTTTTATATATGAGTTTTAGCCGATATAACAAAACATGACCATGTGCTCATTATTTTTCATGTTCTTAAACATAATCAAAAAAGTAGGAAACTTGCATTTTTATTTAAATTCTCTACAGAAGTTAGAGGGTTAATAAATTTATTAGTAATCGTTTTTAATAGCACTTCGATAGACACAGAAAATCGACATCCCGTTAGATTTAATTCACTGCTTTCAATAAGTAAATAGGGATTCTTATCCTAACCTAAAATGTTATTACTTTCCGTATGTCACAGCTCCAAAACAAAGCTAGCAAAAAGAGTACTTATTGCGCTCTTAGCGGCCGTATCCACGCCTTGAGAGATTTATCGCCTCCCTCTGACTGTTTGCTTTGAAAACATAGATAAAAATCAGCCGTTCATACTGTAGAGGAACTTTTCTTTACTATTATCAAACTGTATTGCACACTGCACAGTCTCATCCTTGTTAATATTATAAATGTGAAATTTAATTTGGCACGTATGGCCACAAACACGATACACCTATACGGAATTTTATCCCGATATCCTCCAGGGTTCTTTTTTAAATACTGGATATGTGAGAAACGAGGTCCCAGAGCTGCCCAAAATTCGCTGAGGCAGAGTGATTGCCATGGTGATTTAAGTTGATACTTATATCATATACTCGTAGTAGAAAACGAACATAAACCGCTTAAAAAACAACGATATGGTGCTTATACGTAAACATGGCAGAAACTATAGTACTCACCTAAACTTAACTAAACTATACCGTCTGTTTAACGTTAGCTATGCAAACGACTAGTTATTTAATATTATCTCGAATATTCTCAAGGGATAAAAGAGAGTGTTTTGCCTCCTGGGTATTCGACTCCTGCATTTTATTTGATACAAAAAACATGTTTTTATTTTTGCATTTGTGGTGTGAAACATTGATACTACATTATAGTAATTTGCACGAAGAAAACTTGTTGCGACGTTTATATCTATATACCTATTATAAATAATGTACCTAAGATTATAATAAAGTGAAAATAGAAGTAGGTACCACCTAGAGTCGGCCTTAAAAGAAGCTGCAAACTTTTGGTTGCGGTCTCCCATTAGTCTTGGTTGAAGGCATCAAGCTCTTCTCGTCAACGTCGCCTAGGTCTGCCACGATGCCAAATTGTATCGCGTGGGACCAATTTGGTACACACTTTATAGCCTACCATTCCTCCGGGTTGTGACAGACATGCCCAACCCATTCCCATTTGAGCTTGGCGGCTGCTTGATCTACATCAGGTATTTTAGTTTTAGTTAGAGCTTAGTATTGTATTCCTGATGCGGTCTGTTAATTTGACACCCAAAATACTACGCTCCGTGGCTCTCTGTTTAACCTTGAGGGCAGATTCCTGACCATTTATTAAATACTCTCCGAGCTCCGTAGGTTGGGAAGAATACACATCTTTACGCTTAAGTGACTTTGGAAAGAGTCCGTTCAGGTATTCCTTCATCGAACGATAGGTCCTCCAGGCGTTCTCTGTGCCTCTTGTGACCTCGTTGTCTGGTTGAGCCTAGAAGGAGACTATTTTATACTCGTGGACATTCCATTCCCACACCATCCACTTGTATCCTAATTTACACTTACTATTCAGAACAAAATTGACGCATTTGCGTCATGAAACTTTTTTGATTTAATTTACATTGTTTCAAAATTTTAACCGGAATACTGTTTCCGTAGCTGTATAATCAACCTTAAAACGCTACGTAAAATCCAGTCTATTTTAAGTCAAAGTTTAAATTCACTCATTAACACCCAAGGTTCCGCGCTAATTCTGTCTGAAATTCAGTGAAATTCAGGCTAATTCACGCACGGATATTGTAGCCGAATTTCCTTGCGCGGCTAGGTCTGGCTTTGGTTACATTAGCATACGTTCACACAAGCTTGTGGTTATGATTATTTACATAATTAGGACCTGGAACTAACTGCGCAAATGTGGCGGTTTTACGGCTAAAATTTGGAGGTTAAAATGCAAGGTTAGTTTAAATTGAAAGTGCAGATTTAAATTTTGAAATCCTATAACCTTTATTTTTGGAATAATGATGCTGAGTAGAATATCAAATAAATTATTTAAAATATAATAAGGTTCTTTTCAGAAACAGACGATTTTGGCAAACACATTTCATGGGCCCGGGGAGAAAAAATAATTGTAGACAGATGATAGTCACGCAGGGACTAGCTGTAGGTAAAGATAACAGGAACATATCCGTTTGTTTTAGTAAATACAGTTAAAAAAACTGTGAGGACTTTTAATCGGATTTAATAGTGAAACTATAGTATTGTAACTGCCATATCTATCATTATGTTCTGAAATATTTTTTACAAAAACATAATTTATGAGCGTTCTTTGTTCGTTTTTCGATACCCACAAATCGAAAATATTGCATAAAGTTAAAACCCGCTGTGATAATGGTACTTATCACTTTATTCTGGCGATTTGTGTGTGCGTCACTTATTTCGAATAACACCACAATACTTATAATAAAATACGTATTATAAGCCACTTCACTCAAACTTCCCTATGGTTTTATTTTTGCAATTATATAAATCTTGTCTGATAAAACAACGTAGACTTTAAAAGCCGCGAGGTCTTGTAATATTTCAGCGGTGGCATTCGTTGGGAGATTTGTTCTATTTTTCGCTCGAGGACTACAAGCCAGTGCCATTTATAAGTTGCTTTAATTAATTAATCAAATTTTATTCTTTGTGGCTGGGCAATGTAGCTAGAAAAGGTTTTAGATTTGCGTTCTTACAGCGCTTTATGAAAGTAAGTAGTGCTTATATAAATTCTGCGGCTCTAGACTGCTACTTGATTATAACTGATATATGCATGCAGTTAGAAAGTCCCCAGTCCCATAAATCACATATGTAAATGTTTTACCTTATTTATATAATAGTAATAATGTTTCATGCCCCGAGCACGAGATTTTACTTTCTGTTTAGTAACGTTAACGTATCGTACTAAAATGAGTGTAGTGATTAGTATCAGCGGCGTCTACTCTTAATTTGGTACTTAAATATGACGTTAACTTTCGTGTCGTCATCGAGTAGTACAGGTGAAGTTTGTGTAAAATATTGTTTGTATTTATACGTGAGTCTATTTTAAGGGTTCGTGCTATGGATACGGACTACGGAGCACGAACCCCTAAAATAAACACGGATAGTAAAGGCGACCTAAAAACGTGATGTATGATTGAAATGTTCGAGCTACCAATAATTTAAATAGATAGTCTTCTCGAAAGAGTAACGCCACAAATGAAAAAGGCAATCACGTTTCAAGTTAATTTGAATTTGCATTTAATAGAGATCGTAGTGATTTCCAATTTTAAGATAGACTGGTAGCAGTGACCGAGATGGCTTGATAGACTATTTTTAGCAGATACTCCATTACTTTCCGCCATCGGCAAAGGTCTTTTCTCCCAAGAGCCCGACTAAACTTTATGACGTCGAGTTTTAATTTTCTCCTTTTGAAAATAGTATCGCTCGACTGGCACAGCGCCAGACGTTTACGTAAAAGGTATTTTATAGGAAACTTTTTGATTAATATTATAATGCGATAGCTAAGTGGAAAACAATATACGACGTCTGAAGTTTCACCTGGAACTTTACTACTGAAATTTAAGTGCAGTTGGTGCTCGTCGCTCCATTACGGAACAATTTGAACGCACAACGACGTAAAAATATAGTAGAAAGTCGTTTTGTTAAAGTATCTCTTTTTATTTTCCCATTTTTAGTACCTTACACACAATGACATGTTAGGTTGAATTACTTTGCTAATTCTTTATTTCTTCTTTATACCACGCTGTGTTAATACATTACTTACCTACTAATCTAAGTCATACAAACGTAGTATGAACCTTGTTAAATTAATAATTATGAACCTTAGTAAACAATAATCAATAATACAATAACATTCCACCACACATCACACTTACATAAACCCTGCGCAGACTTACTTGTCTTATAATGGTAAAATACCTTCTAACCTCAAAATGGAACATTTTTGGCTAATACATCTGTTTTATCGTAAATAAAGTAAACTGAGAAAACACTGAATCCATGATTGCTTTGTTTTATCTTTATTTTATTTTATTTATATTGCTTTATCTTATTGCTCGCAGGACTTATGGCCAATGGGGTCAGAAGGTTCTGGAGTGGCGTCCGCGGACCGGAAGACGAGCTGTAGGTAGGCCTCCAATAAGATGGAGTGACGGCCTCGTCAGGATCGTGGGACCAAGGTGGATGCGAAAAGCACAAGACCGGTCTGAGTGGAAAGCCTTGGGGGAGGCCTATGTCCAGCATTGGACGTCTTTCGGCTGACATGATGATGATGATGATGAGTATGAAAATAGCTGTTTCACACATAAAAGTAGCATTTTGAGGTTAGAAAGATTTTTACTACTTAAGACAAGTAAGTCTGAACAGGGTTTACATACATACATACATTAAATCACGCCTGTTTCCAAGAGGGGTTGGTAGGGTTAGGTGTTTTCCACCTGCTACGATCCTGACAAATCATCGCACTGAATAATTATAAGTGTGAAAGTTTATGAGTGTGTTACAGTGTGTGTCAGAGTTATTATGTTTACTCCTTTCAGCTGAAATGACTGACGAACGGATTTAGAGTAAATTTAGAACGGACATAGCTTATACACTGAATTAACACATAGGCTATCTTTTATCACCAAAAAACAGAGGATGGCGAGGATGGCTGAGGATGGCGAATTACTAATTCTACACGGACGAAGTGACAGGCAGAAGCTATTAAATAATAAAACCAGTTAGCTCGGAACAGAGCTCCTTTATTCCTGAAGCAGTATTCAAATTATTCTTGCTATTACGAAAAGCAGGTGAAGAGTGAAATTTACTGTTCTGGTGATTTGAATGGGCCGTATTATAATTAGATATATCCGCGTCTCTTCTAGCGCTATTATGCTGGATTCTGTCCTTTTTAATTGCTTGTAAAAATCTAGGGAGAGGTATAAGTTACTCTCATCCATATTCGCTGACATTTTAATAGTTCCAAATATTGGAGACCCTCTTTACTTCTGCTTGCTATTTGTTGATAGGATATTTCAATTCTACGTCTTGTACCTATGTAGTTAAATGACTCTATTGTTTAAAGAATAATTAATTTCCCAATTCATGTATTCTTTTTGTGCCTCTGTGTATTATTAACTTCAAAGTAATTTTAAGCATTTGTTTAAGAAATATCCGTAACTTGATTTAAAAGGTTGGATTATTAATTTCAACCGATAAAATTATTTAGACTGATGTTAAACATGACAAACAATTTAAAATAATTTAAAATGACGACGTCTCGCTATAATATGTAACATACTTTTTTTTGCGTAATTAACTCTCATTATAATTAATGTGAACAGTGATTAAACTACCACTTTATGCCAAAGTATAATTCATTCCACTTTAACTCTTGGAGTACGGAAGTAATCATAATGATATTCGTACAAATATTCTTGATATGAGCAAAAATCTGAAAAAAAATACCTTCAACCCCCCCTTTCACCCTCAGTACACCCCCCACCCTTGAGGACTTTTAGTATGTTCATCTCGATACCGCAACGTACAACTGCACCAATTTTCAAAACTACACAAAGTATTTCCCCTGATTTTATTGATTTTCTTGGAATATGATCTTTTGCAGCCAAACTTGCGATTTACACTTTATTTTTGGTTATGGCTGCTTTAAATTGTATTAAAATATCCTTTCGTTGACTAATGTAATAAGCTGAATTTTTATCCAAGCAGATAATTATAACATAATGTTACACGACATTTTTCTGACCTTTTCGCGTGTTAGTCTTTTTTTGAAAATCCAATGCAACATATTTTTATGGCATCTGTTCGGTTAGATCTATCTGCAGCTGACTGTACCTGACAGGTGCCCAGATAAATCATTTAATTAGTTATCAATTATGATCAATCCATTGAATTGAGTGGATGTACTTACCCAATTTTGAGGTATTTAGCAAAAAGTTAATCTAGGCAAATAACAGATAGTTAATTAAGTGCTTAAACTTCTGAAGCGGTTAGCCTAGTTGGTAGTTACTTTGCCTACAAAGTTAGTAGTTGCAGATAATTTGGGTAGAAGAACTACCTATCCGTGCTCAGCTTATGACATATAACAGGGGTACCTCTTCCTTTATCGAAATACCTTTCGACGAACGTATTTTTCGTATTTAACGTACAGAGTTTTCATTTCATCGAAAAGTACTTCTCACCGCATGTGTATTTTTGCAGTCACATATCTAACCTAACGTTTCTACATAATTAAAGTTTAAGATATCCTGAAAACATAAAGGTTTCATCAGAAAATAGCATTCGATGAAATTATACAATTGATAAATTTCAATGTAAGTAACAATAAATTGGAGTATAACTTTTTGACTGTTTGTCAAAATCGATAATTCATATTTGTAGGCAATGGAAAAAATAATTATGTGGTCACCAATGTAAATATGATTAGCTCGACTATTTGTTTCTGAGTTTTAAATTATTTTTCTATTTCTCTATTGAGTTCCCTATATGAAGTAGTTTCCTGTTTCCTTAATTCTTTTTAAATACAAATTAACGTTTCTCTTCCGGTTGGCCTTTCATTTATCAAGTTTTATTCTAACAATAATAAATCTAATACATTTATTTACCCCAGATCTTCTAAAGGTTAAAATAAGGTTGTTAATTAATTACGCAATAAATCAACTCAGTTATCAACTGGAAATGATTGATGACGCGAAACGTGTCACATGAAACACAGCCGTCGCTTGCGAAGTGTTTTGATAATTTTATTGGTATGAATATAAATATAATTATAATATTATTTATTTCTTTATACATTAATTTACCCACCCGCTTTACCTAATAAATCATTAGGCCAAAAACGATTGATATCATTTACAAAACCTGTGAAGTTAAATAATATATATAAAATAACATTTATACTAAATATTTATAACAGACCTTGAACTAATTAATAATTATTACTAGTAATGGTCATAATTTTGACGTAAGCTGTACCAACTGTGTCCTGTTTAAGTTATTTTAATATAGTTAATTTTAATAAGTAGTAGATAGGTTGTAATTGCGACATGACTCAAAAAAGAACACATACGTAATTTTAATTAAGTAAAGTACTTTGTTTCTTTTTTATTATTCTGTACTTACCGGCGATTGACCTCTATCTCATGTACCTGGATGACCGATTTTTTTTATGGTAAGTTTTCTAAAAATGAAAAGATCGATTTATGGCCCCCGAAACCCGCTGCATACTAAATTTCATGAAAATCGTTGGAGCCGTTTCCGAGATTCAGATTATATAATTATATAAGTATATATACACAAGTATTGCTTGTTTAAAGGTATTAGATGAAGGTCTAGAATAAAGCTAGCTGGTTAAGTATTTATATATGTATGTTTTCGCTGTCTATAATATATTTAAGAAACAATTGCCTTAACAACGTTTTAAAATAATAAATCCACTCCCAAGGCAAGCAATGGGGACGTAAGGCGAATAATTTTCTTGAAAATGTACATCAATTTGTAGATCTTGTCGGTTCGTAATTAACGCTCTGACTGAACGATTTCAGGCGCCTAATCTAATTCCGCTGAGTTTATTAACTTTGTCTTGTGTAAGCGTTTGCCAAAATTTCTGTATTTCATAGATTTTATAGTATTTCACCCTTGATTAGAGGAAATTTCTACTCTTAAAGGTAGCATAAAATAAATAAGTAAATATCAGTATTATGAAAAATGAACTCCGTCCGCGTACGAGTAGAAGTCGTTTATCGCTATCTCCATACCTAATTCAATCGAAAACGGATAAGAGTTTCGCCATGAAAGCGTATCATATGGACAGACTCAGTTACTTTTACATTTGTTTATGTCTCACTAGTGATATTTGTATGATGAGCATGAAAATTCCTGAGTCATGGATATTTTTTATGTATTTAAGTTTACATATTTCTCTTTACATACGTATTTATATTGTTGTCTAGTACTTTCAGTACAAGCGCTTAGTTCGGGACTAGATCGGTTTGTATGAGATGGTCCCCTGATAGTTATTAATTATTTATAACGCCCGGTTCTCGGCAAATATATGTTTGGCAAAATGTATCGTTTCCCAACCGTTTCATTTGCCAACCCGCTTTTTTCTGTAACTTTAAATATTTCATGATTTTATAAAAAATAATCTAATCTAACCTATAGGGTTCTACAAGATGGTGCTACTGGAATAAATCGAGAAATATTTAGAGTTACAGAAAAAAAGCGGGTACCATAACAACCACTGTGGAAACAATGACAACCCTTCATCAATTGCAGCGTATTTAAACTCCTTCGGCTTCATTTATTTTTCATTATATTATAACCGTTTATATCAAGATTAAATACAGCTACAAAACCACTGCTAAAATAAATACTGACTAGTTCAAGGCGTAATACGAGTACGACAGAAAAATAATTCAGTCGTAACAAAGGAGGTGGAAACCGCACGATGGAGTGAAATAAAATGGAAAACTCTGACCAGTGACTTTCTGTTGTTTGCTGGAGTGAAGGAGCAATGTTCACTTGCCAACTTAAACATTAAAATAATAGCAACCGCAGAAATGGACTTCAAAACACTTAAATAGCATCAAGTTATTTTAATCGATACAGTGAGGTTTGAACACGTAATGTGAAAGTTTTTTTCTGCATCAGTCACATCAAACATGTTTAAGGGCAGAGTTGGTATAGAGGAATGTTTTGTCATACACATTATTACATTTATAAAACTCTCAATCGATGTTCACAAATTGTCAAAATGATTGTTATTTACAAAAAGGAATTGTTCTTAGGAAATTAATACAATATTATAAAATCCGGAATGTACTAATAGTATAGAAATTACAAATATACAGTAATGGTTGTTTGGTGGTGGTAAGACCTTGTGGCAAGTTCGTCCGCGTCGCTACCACCATCTTATCCTTTAACCTACCGCCAAACAAAGTGTTCGCATCGTTGTGTTATGGTGTGGGTTTAAGATAACCAGTGAAATTACTAGTATTGAGGCCATCTTAGTCATCAGGGTTTGCAACGCATTTACGGTTTTAGGATTATAGTCTTAAAATGTTTGTCTTCAGAATGCAAATATCTATGGGTCTCAGATCCCACTCACCTATCAGGTGGGCAGCGTGTTTGAATATGACATGCATTTAAAAAAAGAAAAAACATTCTACTCTTGACTTTCTGCTCAAATAATATTTTTGTTTATGTCGTTGTTACAAAAATAAGTAATTTCCCTTAGTAATAAAAACTCCTAGCTCATAGAGTTCGACCAGCAAGCGGTGACACAAAAAAAGCCAGCAAATTCAAAATATCACTAGCTGGTAACACGAAATGCATAGAAACTGGACAGGTACTCACAATGCGACAGCTTGTTTCACAGCTAAAATTGTTGCCATATGAAGAATTTGAGAAGAATGCTCGTGTCAGCACTCGCTGGTTGGACTCTATCAAGCTAATAGTAACTACCCCCAAAATGTCACTTCAGAGTTTTTGCCTTTCCACAATCAATATGACTTATACACTGCTCAGCACACATGTTCGCTGATGACCTCTGTGCTCTGCGCGCGGGTACGGACCTTGATGAAACTTTCCACCTGGTTCAGCAAGACATTGACGCGGTGGTTAAGTGGTCTCATGACAATGGGATAGTTCTAAACGCTGACAAAACAAAGTTTTTATTAATTCACTCCCCTTATCTTCCATTAAATAATATTCATCCGCACTTATATGCTCATACCTATCCTTGCCTCCATCAAAATATGTATAACTGCGTCTGTGAACCTATAGAACAAGTCAAATGTATCACTTATCTCGGAATGAAAGTAGACGATCATTTTTCCTGGTCCTATCATGTTAATTTTATTTATGAAAAACTTAGAGTATTATTAGGTAAATTTTATCATTTAAGATTCAGAGTTCCTATTAGCACATTAAGATGTTTGTATATGTCATTGGTAGATTCCATACTGGGTTATGCTCTAGACAGCTTTGGACTAACAACAAAGACCAATATTGATAAATTAGAGGCCATTCAAATTAGATTTTTAAAATTACTTGTTAACAATAAAATTAATCTCAAATGTAAAGAAAACTATCATCAACTCTTTAAAATCTGTAGAATATTACCGGTAAGCATGAAACATAAGTATCTACTTGCTGTAAATAACCATGGCTGTCTGGAACATAACTCAGACTATTCTGCATTAAAACCCTCTGATCATAGCTACAACACCAAAGATATGGCAACAGGTAAACTATTCGTTCCTAGGATTAATAATTACTTTGGAGACAGAACACTCAAAAAGCGTATCCCATACCTACTCAATAGTTTGCCTGAAGCCATTAGACGTGAAAAAAACAAGAATATATTCAAGAGTCTATTAAAAAAGTATTACCTAGATCTTATATAATATTTAAAAGTTATGTTTAATTTATTTAATCTTTATGTGCATAATACTGTTTTGTTTTAATCTCTTTTTATGTTAACCTACATAATAATATAATATTATATTGTGTTTGCTTAGACTGCCGTTCCGACGGTCAAACTGTTTCTCCAGTTTTGTGGGGCAATGTTTAATTATTAGTTTTTATAATTGTACTTATTAAATAAATAAATAAAAAAATAAAAAAAATATATGGGAGTGACATTCCTCTGCAAAAATAAAAAATAGGACTCCATAATGCATAAAAATATTATTATTATTTTATACTCGAATTTTATAAAATAATCGCATCTTCTTATAACCGAAAATAAACCTAAATCAGGAAAGAGGGTGAAAGAGTAAATGATATCGAAGTGTTTTCGGCTAAAGTTCGAGGCGGCGGTAATATTTGGGCCGGATGAAGCAAAATTAATTTTCTGCGAGCAATAAAATCAGGAGGTGGTCTTTTATAGCTAATCGAGATGCTTTGTGATTTCTGGTTAATACTCGTTACAAATATTGTTGTTGCGGAGAGATTGAACAAAGAGCCGTAAATTGAAAATTTTGTCTGAACAATCCATAAGATTTAAATATTATTCGTCATCATTTTATCAACAATTTTTACCATTGTTAAATATTTATTATTAACCAAAAAAAAGATTGTTCTTAGGAAATTGATACAATAATAATAAAATCCGGAATGTAATAATAGTGTAGAAATGACAAATATACAGTAACGGATGTTTGGTGGTGGTAGGACATGTGGCAAGTTCGTCCGGATCGCACCACCATCTTATCCTAAAACCTACCGCAAAACAACAGTGTTCGTATCACTTTTGATCACGTCTTCGATGAAATCACCCTGTAGTTTGACAAAAATTTAAGATATAACACTTAAGATTGGAGTACGGAAAAGGAATTCAGATCACTGAATACCATTTAACTGTAAAAGTTTTACTTCAAGTTACGGTATGAAGATTTATTCATCACGTGAGCTCAATAGTGTTTTAAAATTTTAAATTAATATTATAAATAAATTTCTTGCAAGTGTTCCCACGACAGGTTTTCTAACCGATCATTTAAAAGTCTACTTTATCGTAATTATAAATCATATCATTGTAAATCTTATTTTATGTATCAAACGTGCCAATTATTTGTGTGAACACGGAGAACATTCGTTATTTGAACAATGAAGAGATTCGGCTTGTTAGTTGACAATTTCATGTTTCCAATTAAATGGAAAATGTTTTGATCGTAACGCGTCAAAATTTTTGCAATTTCAGTGGAATGCAATCTTGAGTTTATTTATTCATGACTGAACTCCCTGAGGAGTCAGGCAGATATAACGTGATGTAAATTGAGAAAGTACGATTCAGTTTCATAACTTTTTACCAATTACTTAAGACAAATTATATTATAAAACAAGCTTTAAAAAACCCGACTGTTGTTGCTGGCCAATTTTAAATCTTTATAAATCCTAAATGATCGTTTCAAATGAAAAATTATGATGTTTAGTGACGCTCACAAGATTAAGACAAATCGATTGCCAGGAGAATCATCAAACTCTGTTTCTAGAGTTTCTAGAGTGCCACAAAGGAACCAACATACATATATAGACTGATATTCACATTACCCTTCTCGGCATTCAGGTAAAAAGAAAAAGATTGTGTCCATATCTTTGAGTAACTCTTTTATGTAGTTAAGGCAAACGAGAAAATCGGCGACAGTATAATTGAACGTGAACGTTTCCTACAAAAACATCAAGACAGTTATTATTGATCTTAAAAATTATCAACAAAAACGCCTTTCACTAACTGACACTAATAATTATTGGTCTATCTGTTACTAATGAAATTGTTTCTTTTGGTTTGACTATCTATCAGATAACGCACACCCTAAACTGCGGATAGATAGACAGACTGATAAACAAAAAAAAAGATTTGTATACGGACTTATTTTAGTCTTATGTTAGTCTGGTGCACGAAAAATACCATTTTAAGAAATTGTAGCATTTAGAAGTAAAAACGACAACTAAGTAGGAATTCCCGTACAAAGTTATGGGCGTCTTCTTGTCAGAATCTAAAGCTTTCTTTAGTTTATTAACGACTTCTCAATTTATTATAAAACTGCTCAAATATACCTCAACTCTCAGTATCTTCACAAAAAAACGAGTTCTCGTTAGCTGCCAGACACAAAACAGTGGACTGCAGATTTTGCACAATAAAGTTAACCCCCGCACGGGCAGTCTCTGTTATGTTAATAGGGGTGATTAAGCGAACAAAGGGTTAATTTTAGAGCTCAAGTTTTTCATTACAGATAGCTCCGAGCCATTCGGGACAATGCCCACCACTATTAACAGCGAAGTATTTATTTCTAGTAAATCCCTAATGAATATAGCGAAGGCTTCTTAATACTGGCGTAATCGTTAGAAGTAATAGTGTTTTAGCTGGTTGTTTAAAGAGATCTACCCAATATGCGAGATAATAATATCGACTTCTTTTTCGAAGAATATACCTACGTTGTTCTGGTTACTGAACGAACTCAACGAAATTCTCTTAACTTGTCAATGCAAATGACCGTTGTTATCAGGTTATCGATAATCTGCCTGAAAAAGACCTACTGATGCACTGTCAGCCTATCTTAACCCTGACCCACCATAGAACTGTGTCACAGTGACGTTATGATTCAAGTCGTAGGAAATGCCAAACAAATTGTTTTATAATGTCACTGTGCCAACGTTCTATGGTGGGTCAGGGTTCCGATGGGCTGATAGTACACTCACAACACGGGATTGTTAAGCCACTGTTCGTATTTTGTCTGTGTAATGCAAATCTGGTTAAGTCGGTTATACTTGTGTATCCAGTATGTATTACTCGACTAAATTACGAAGAGTAGCAAGTGGCTTAACATTCCCGTGTTGTGACTGTATATACTATCGAACCAACGGAACCCTGACCCACCATAGAACCTTGTCACAGTGATTGACGTTAGGACTGTCATACGAAGCTATACGACAATCGTACGTCAATCATTGTGACAAGGTTCCATGGTGGGTCAGGGTTCCGTTGGTTCGATAGTACATTTTTTTGCATAGCTCTTTAGATTTGCCAGGCGTAGAAGTGACAACTTTTGTACTGGAAATGAGGTTTTGAAAATCTTTTACGTTCTAATCATTTTATACATCACAGGAAATCTCTAGAATCTTCTGGTTCTGAAGTGGCGTCCGCGGACCGGAAGACGAGCTGTAGGTAGGCCTCCAACAAGATGGAGTGACGACCTCGTCAGGATCGCGGGACCGCGGTGGATGCGAAAAGCACAAGACCGGTCTGAGTGGAAAGCATTGGGGGAGGCCTATGTCCAGCAGTAGACGTCTTTCGGCTGACATGATGAGGAAATCTCACCGATATAAAATACGTCCAGGGGCTCTATTCTACTGGGTAAAACCATATTGCCTAAGACGTGTTAACGTATAGTTTTTAACTCGGCCGCCATTATTGCCAAGTAAAAAAGGCCAAGGCAACCTTTTGAACGTAGACAATACGATAACCCGTCAAAACTAATCTGATGTTACCGTGTATTATACACAGTCCAGGGGCCTAAAAGGTAGTTCACGCAGCTTCTGTAAAAAAAAGTACTATTGAATATCTACCACATTCTACTTTCTTATTTTCCTCAATCACGAAGAGGTTAGCTGGAAGAGATTCCTAAAGTTCGCCTTTGTATTTTAATTTCTGTGTTTTATACGATAAAGGGTTTACATGCATACATACATACCTATAGCTTTTGACATGTCATGTTATCGTATTGTCAACGTTACGATAGTTTTTATTTATTTGACATTAATGGCGGCCGAGTTAGAAGCAACACGATTACATATTACAATAAATATGGATTTACCTCGTTCAATAGAGCCCATAAAACAATTATCGATTAAATGCACAGTTCAATCAATATTTTAGAGATACAGATCCCATGACATGTACTTACTAAAATATAATATTTTTAATAAATGTTAAAAAAAAAACCCGCCTTCAAAAATGCAAGAAATAAATTCTTATGAAATGGTAGGTAGGTCAGTACAGTAGGGACGCCGACTTCAGTTGGACGTTTTGTTATTTTAATTTATTTATTTATACATTTGTTTTATTTTATACTTTTTAGTTATCCTATTTATGCTGTTATGTAGTCCCACTTCTCAATTAATGAAAAACTACAAAACATTTCAAGCTCGCCGCAAGCAACTCCGCGGGAATGTCAGTCATATTTAAACCTAAATGTGCTCCCTCATAGTCGCTCAAATATCTTATTCGAGATATCTTATCGCCACACTTCAAATCGGTATAAGGAGTTCCGGTGGCCATCTGTGGTCTTCATCATCAGTTCCACTTCACCATATAGTACCTTTCATAAACAAATGCACGAGTTACAGTGAAAAATATCAAAACCGCTATAATATTTGAGGAGTTCCCTTGATTTCTCGGAGATCTTGGAGAAATCATCAGATCCTGACGTGTTGAAAATGGAACCAATTAGAAAGTATACCCATTCAAACAACGAAATTAATTTTGCAAATCGGTTCAGTGGCCTCCGAGTAATAGGGGAACATACAAAAGAACAAAAAAAGATCCTGACGAATTGAAAACCTCCTCCTTTTTTTGAAGTCGGTTAAATATATTAAGTCAAAGTAATAGGCACGATAGTATTGTGTTATACTTACTCGTATTTAAGAAAATTATTGACCTCGTCCATAAGGTTTTTGCGAAACTCGATATTGAAGACAGCCGTTCACCAAATTTAATTATAATCTTGATAAACGATGTCGAGGGAAACTAAACAAACATTATCCACCACACTTGGAAAACAAAAGGCAACAAGTTTCACCGCGTAGATCTAAGGATGATGGTGTTTATATGCTAATATGTGCCTTAAAGCTGGAACAATAACGTTAAATGGTATTAGAGGAGGGCTTATTCAGAAGATCAAGTTTATCGTAAGGGTAAGAATAACAACAAAAAGAGATGTGTTACTTATGATGATGACTGATCTTACTGACTGAGCTTGTAACTAGCAAATATCAATATTTCCGAAATGATTTAATAAATGTATATGGATAGAAAATTTTAAGACTTATCTAATGAAATTTCACTCGATGTGATAGTGTAAAAAAAGGCCTTTGCAATCCTTTGCTTTACTTGTATGGGAGGTAACCAATAAAAAATATTTTCACTATTTTATTTTTACAATATTGTCGAAGTTTCAATGTATTTATAACTGTGCCAATTACAGCTTGGTATCAAGAATCTCTGAGTTAAACCGCAAACAGACGGACAGACGGATAGATCGAAATTATAAGGTTTCCTTGATCTACGGAACCCGGAAAAGATATGTAGTAGGTAGTTTGCAACGGTATTATATATATTATTATAGTTCTGAAACGGTATATTCAGTTCCAATTTCAGTACTATTCCATTTTCATTTAGTAATCTATGTTTTTTCTCTTCTCTTTGAGGTAACACAAAACAAGTCATGTTGTTTGTTTATCTCTAGCTTGTAGGAAAAACGTTTCGCAATCCCTAGCAGTATTTAATGGAGAGGTCTGTTTTGTGATTTATGATACTAATATATTTACTCTTAGAGAAAAATTTTCAACCACGTGAACTCTGTTTTTCGTACTTGATTCTGATTGTGAGTCAAAATTTGAAAATGTGCAGTTGCCGTAAGTAAGGAGAAGAAACTCCACTTGTTCGGGAAGTTTATGTTGCTCTAATTGCGACTTCTTAATTAACTTTTAAATACTAGAATCGATCAGCCGAACTTGCAAAACCTTAGAAACAATAGATTGTACCCGGCTTTTACTACCACAATTTCGACTTCCCTATCTAGAAACTTTCTAATCTTGCACCAGAACTACAAAAGGTACCGCAGTCGCGAACGTCATAAAATGAAGTGTTTCTGGCTAAGCCAAAGTTTTGTCGTTTGAGGGGAGCCGGGTACGACGGCCTAGAAGTTTTCACATGACGTGTGGTCGGAATAACCTGAATGGTTTGGTTTAAACTAGTCTCTGAAGTATGCCGAGTCTTTCCCTTAAAGGGTAGGTGTAACATTTTCACGCATCAAAATTTCTCTTCTGTAATGTTTTTTTGTAAAAATCAATGCGAAGAGGGGATTTCAGAGACAAAAATAAACTGTGTTTTTTTTATTATGTGTGTCTGTCTGTGGCTTAGGCTTATGCTCGGTGTCTATATTAAATTCAATGTTAAAACCATCTATAATATCATTTTTTCTGCATTTTGCGTATTAAAGAGAACGTTAAATGAATTGACGAGAGAATACATATCTTCGTAGTTGACTGTACATCTGTTTGTCACAGTTGATAAGAGATACGTGGAATATTGGAATCTTCAATCTTAACATTAACATTACTTGTTAAAAGTTAAATATTACATTAAAGAACTGTAATATTTTGTTTGCGGAAGAAAACTATCCGTAACTTTTTACTAATACAGGGTGACTGCCGGGTCTAGACCCTAACTGAATTCTCCTAACTCATTCTCTGATTGAAACAATTAAAGTTTGCCATTTTACTAAAATAATATTATGTTTCTCTTATGAATAAGTACTAAAATATTGGCCCCCTCACATTTTCATATTAAAATTTATTTGAAAATCATCCGATCTGACACGTAAGAAATTGAGTATGCAGGGTGGCCATGATCCTGAATAAAAAGATTTTATTTAATGTTTGTTTAAATATAAAACAAATAATTTGTCTTAACACCTTTATCTATTACGTTATGTTCCTAATGGTGTAATGAGTTTTAGTTTACTTTGTTGCTGCACGACCCCGCAGTCGCCGTTCAAGTAGTCAGGAAAAAGGACTGATCAAAAAATCAAACACAAAAGGATACGATTGATGCCACCATTTATTAAAATAAAATAAAAGCGATACTTTTTTTCTTATGCCATTATTTTAGCGCACTCCAGCACCAAATCCTTGGTGCCGGCGCAACTGCCACTGTTGTCCCACACTCTGCACCCCTGCAACACAGAACATACAAAGGGATACAGTAATCCCGCTTCTTAATAGCGTTTGGCTGGCTATCGCTATCACGCTTGCACTCGCAACAGCTGACAGTATATTTGTAACGAAGATTGCCGATTGCAATTAAGAACATTTTGACTGTATTAATATTAAATCTACCTATATTTTACTTCGAAGGTTAGACAAATTTTTAGTGTTAATTCTTTCAAAAATTACTTTACTCATTTTTAGGTTACCGTAGGCGATGCTAATGCTAACGGGATCCTATTTATTACTTAGCTTGCACCGTGCGTCCACCTTTCTGTCCTTTAAGGACTATTATCATTAGTAATATTTTGTGACAATTTAGTTTATGTACTAATGATGATATTCTGACAAATCGCGTTTTTAAGTGTCATAATTAAAACACATAAAATAAACCCAAAATAATGCATTTTTTAAGGCCGTATGTCAAAACTGGCGACTTGTAGACATTCTAAAAAGGCTCAACAAAGTTACCTTTTTTTTACTTCTTTTGTGGCTTAATTTTGCTGGTGACATATTTTTTAAGAGACATGCTATGACTACGTGATCTGTTATACTCTTTACTAGTTAATTAGTGTTTTTCTTTGTTTAAGACCCTTGGTGAGCGAGTCTGACTTGCTCTTAACCGGTTTAGTTTATTAAACACAACAATATAAATTAGATTGTCTAAGCTACAAGTTATGGGTACTAGACAATGATAAACATACCTATTTATAAAGATAAAAACATGCTTAAGAGCCTAATAAAATTGAAATTTGGAATGGGAATAGCTTATATCGTAAATTGAAAAATAGGCTTCCCCTAATCCTTTTATGCCAACACTGCTCCTCTGGAATAGTTAACTCGGACGAAGTTACGGCAAGAAGATATACTTATCAAGTAAAAGTGGTTAGACGCAATGACTCAGTCTCCGCCAGACTACATAATGGACAAAAATGTCACAGTCGGAGCATGAATAAGTGTCAAATAATCAATCCAGATACTTACATTCACAGTTTGCGTGGTTACGCAATGCTTCAGTTTTGTCAAAACACAAAAATCAGGTGGGCCGTATAGTTCCAAATCACCGTTTACGCATTGTTCCGTAACGGCTTCAACCAAATTTGCAGCATTTTTAAATTCCTCAGTGAAAACTTTTACAAACGCATCCTTGTTGAGTGTCCCATCATCTGATGCAAATCCACGTTTCTTTCCGATACAGATATCGTGTTCACACTGAAACAAAAGCGAATTGTTTTTGCAAAAATGATAATAGTATTGGTTAAGACACCCAAATATGTTTTTTTAGTTATTTTGTGACAACTCATACACCTACGTATGTTTTTGGTGATTTCTGAAATGATTGTCCAATATGTAAACATTGTCAATCCGAAGCAACTATAACGTTTCCACTAATGTTATAAATGCTAAAGTTTGTTATCTCTTTACGCTTCAACAGCTGGACGGATTTGGAATATAGATAGCTTATGCCCTGAATTTTATAAAATTCCTAGGAGAATAACGATAATCGAAATCCTCCGCAACATGGAATAGCCGAATCACTTATTCTACGCGGACGAAGTCGCGGGAAGAAGCTAGTTATCTTTTATTTAGATAGAAGTCGTTTCCGCTGTCTGTTAACTTAGATCTTTTAAACTACTCAACGGATTTTAATGCAAATTTCAGCAATAGATAGAGTAATTCAAGAGAAAGGTTTTTATGTATAATGAGTTCTGGATTATGTATGGATGTTACTGAAAACTCACATAAACCGAAGCGAAGCGAGGGCGGTTCGCTAGTTACATACCTATGAAACTTCCTTGTGACTGACTGACAGCGCGCAGCCTTTACCACTAAATCTATGTGGACTTAAATTTGGAAGAGGGTGCACTAAGAAGGGTATTTAGACCCCAACAGGCTTTTCTTCGATAAATAATCGTCAAGTGTCAAGTAATATTGAAGTATTTTTAAAAGGCAGAAGTTTAAACCCTCTGCAATGATCTATCATCTGAATGTTTATTAGTAACGCATCTTAAACTTACGGAATTAGCCCCTTTTTTTGGTATGTCAAAGCACTCTTTAATGTCATCACTGTCCTGTGATTTGTCGTCCGGCCCCTCCCACTGACCCTTCATTTCGTCTTTGCAACATTCCATAGTCTCCTGAAAGCACAACGAAAATAATTACGAAGGTCTTAGGACGCCCCAGGGTGTCACGGCACCGTCCTAGGGGCTTCGCAAACAGTTTTATTTAGGTGTATATGATGGGTGGATGGTGAAGTAAAAATAACTAAACAAAATATGTAGGAATGTTTGTCTTAAAAATACTATTATACAAATCAAAAGAAAGTATACGCTTATGTAAATAGACGCATAATAGTACATTATGATACAAGTGTGCTAAGTTGACCATTGTATACAAGGCGCTATTGTGTGCGCACGAGCGATAAGCGAGTGCGCCACAAGAAAGCCGCGTATATTATGGTCACAGGCACACGTGTTACATACGACGTTTTTCAACACACTTGCGAAAAAAAAACAAGACTCTTCATTTTCTTTACTTAAAGAAGACATTTTTGTTAATATTAAACTTCACAATAATTAATCCAAACTATCTTCGTCACAGCCGTCAATTATTTACGAAAAATGGCGGCTGGCGCGTTGTTTTTTTTTCTTGCCGCGATACCGATGCGCGCGCAAGGCTAAGGCGCGAACGAGATCGGCCAACAGCCAAATTTAAAATGTAATAATTCATGTTTAAAATACAAATTAAAGAAAAATTTAAATGATTTTAATGAAATTGAGTTATTTTTTAGTAATAAAGCTGATTTCACCAATTTATTGAAATAAATATGTAGATAATGTTATTTGCCGCATAAAAACTGTTTGTTGCTAAGAAAAAAAAAAAGGTATAACCCGACTAAATTATATCGCTTCTTCTTCGTACTTACAACTTGGTACTAGGCTACAAATGTAAATTGTTTGGGTTAATAAACTAAAGGCACTTGTGCGTAATATACTGAAAAAGCACGCGTGTTTAATATCTAGGTTTATGAGCCAAAAATCGGTGGAATAAAAAGGTCGTTTTGAGCAAGTGTGTTGAAAAGGTAATATAACACAAGCAGATGGGTTCTAAACCAGCATTTTGATTTGTTTTAATAGGTTACATTTTGAAAGTATTAAGTCAATAGTAACGATTCTGGTTGCAAAATGGACTTTTCTGCCATCTAAAATTACACTTTTAGGGATATAATCACTCTTAACTATGCAAAAGTGGACACTAATTTTATTTTTGCTTAGGTTACAGTCAGCAGTGCTTGAACTCGAAAGGATTAATCATTTCTGTTCCTTATGTTTATGGGAAAGAAGAAATTTATTTGCAATATGGTTTTTCTTTATTACGGAATGCTTGTTTTTAAGTTTTATTACATAACTTTCTTGTAACTTACAGGGTGAGCCAGTCTCTTGCATTTTTCTTTTGTTTCATCGACATCGGCCTTAAACACAAAGAAAAATTATATAAACATGCGCAAAGGTATTTCTAATGGAAAGGAAACTTAACACTGCACTATGAAACATTGGTTAAAAGTTGATGATAAGTGAGGTTTTTCCGACAGCAGCGGGTGATTTGTTTCAAAAATGTTTTTTTTTTCACATTTATCACAATGTTAGAACAACTTCAGACACAAAAAAATCTAACCCAAAAGACATTATCCTTAAAGATATAACGGTAGTTATATCAAATTGATTAATATAATAAATTTTACACTTCATATTTACTATAGTTATATCACATTCCATATTTTATAACTTATTGATTATTAATATAATTACAATTTATTAATGTATTTATGTTTAGCTGATGTTTAAAGTAAGCAACAGCCATTTATCATTCCAACCATCATCCAATCATTCATTGTGCAATAAAGTTGAAATAAATAAATGAATTCATAATAATTTTGTTAATTTAGTATTTAGTCGCAATTTTTTCAATTTTTTCACAATTATATTTACTGTTATTACAAGATTAAATTTATTTTCCTGAATATAATTACAGCAGGTCATCGACACTAACAAGCCTTGTTGAGTAGCTCAAAAAGATAAAGATAATAAAAGATAAAATATGTTTATTCAATAAGTAGGCCGCACGGGCACTTGTATACGTCAACTCAGATTTAAGGTTATTTTTATTATCGTAGTACAATTAAATGTTTAACCTTCTTACCGACACAGCCGCCAAAACTACAGCCAGTACTAGGAGCACAACACGATACATTGTCATTGGCGAATCCTGGTACACTATAAAATTTGAGGTTTTCCTCGTCTTTTATATGTGTGAACGCAACGAAAATCGAGATTAATTCACCGTGAAGCCGTAATATCAGACAACAATTGCGACGAACTTTGGAGGAAGTGGTAATTATCCAAACTGTAGACATTTTGTCGCATTCGTCATATATTTTTAAAGTAAAGTGACGTTCATTTCAAAAGAATAAACCAACATTAATAAATACCTACTGGTAAAAAATAAAATATCCAAAATCAATTATGCCAACCAAAGCTACACCTTTAGTTACCGACTTAGAAGTACACACCATTTTTAATCTCAGTGATGGATGAGTAATTCAAAATTTAAGTTACGCAGTTAAGCATAACAGTTTTGTAAACTGATGAGATTTAAAAATATGAACTAGTAGAAATCAGAAAAAATCGGCCATATTGGTGAGCTCTGTTGATTATAACAAATTATATGTCTTATCAACAAGGCTTACCTACTGTACACATGTACACCTATGATTGATATTCAAAAAATACTGAAAAACCCGCTAAGTGCAACTTGAATTTTTACACGATAGGTGACGAAGAACGCTGAAAAATCACATTACTTGTATGGGTTCCCCCACTTTATCTTTAACTATTTAATTTTTATTATTTGTTGTTATAGAGGCTTATACATTATCACAGAGTAGACAATTTCAAAGAGCTATTACGGTTCATGAAATACAGCCCGCTGACAGACAGATAAACAGAGGAGGCTCAGTAATACGGTTCCGTTGGCACCCTTTGGCTACGGAACGCTAAAAATGAGGCATCTGCCGTAGGTAACTCAAAGTCAATCGCGATCTTGATTAAAAAAATCTAATTATTCGGTGGTCACGTCAAATCTGAATCTTGAAATTCATTTTGAGTACAGCTACAGATTGTGATCGAGATTGAGTGTCTACGGGCTACCTGTCTATTTGCGACTTTAATATGAATAATTGAGACTTCGACCATGATTAAACAAATCTTTACATCCCTTAAGCTCTATCCCTTTCTCCCAACCTAAACTAAACTGCTTTAGTGTGATTATCGTGGTAACCGCTACGGCTATGGCTACGGAAAGGAGTTCTATTGGCACCTTTCGGGTACATAAATCTAATAACAGGCCTAAGTTACAGCAATTATACAGCTCTGTCCCTTTCTCCTAACTTAAACAGAACTGCTTTAGTATGTCATGGTAACTCCCCCGGCTACGCAGATGGGTTCTATTGGCACCTTTTAGGTATAGAAATCTAATAAAAGGTCTAAATTTAGAGTGTAGCTTGTTGAAACTAGTTGCTAAATCTATTTTTTTAGGATTATTAATATCAACCTTTTTCTTTTGATATTTATTAATTATTCTTTCTCTCAATTGCCTTCCAATATTATATTGAATGCCTCCCATCTGCCTGCCTGCCTCGCTTATTGCTTGATAGTTTAGTAACTTATATAATGTTGCAAATGAAAACCAGCGCTCTGGCCCCGCTCCACATGCTGACCTGCAACCTTTTTAACACCTCAAAATAACTCACCCAGTGTTTTATAAATACTACGTTTGTTGGCTTGTTTGTTCGTCCTTCAAATTTTGTAATTTAATAGGTAGGTCAGTCCAACTGAAGTCGGCTTTTGGTTTAAAATATTGTGTGTCGCCGGCTTTAGTTGAACTGACTATTACCTGCCATTTTACTTATAAGAAGTTGTTTTTTGCTTTTTTGAAGTCGGTTTTTTGTTTTTAAAACATTTATTATACATTTTAGTTGTTATGTTGTCCCATTTCTTAGTTGATATATGAAACATTAAAATATTACAAACTTGCCGGAAGCAACGCCGCGGTAAAGTTATAATCATATTTAAACAATTAAATTTTCTTCGTTGTAGTCGCTTAATTTTCATAACCGACATAATGTTGTCGCCATCCTTGAAATAGGTACCGCTGAGGAGTTCCGGTTACCATCTGTGGTTTTCATCATTAGCTCCACCTTCACCAAATGTATACCAATATTTGTTGTATATAAAAAACCGGCCAAATGCCAGTCCGACTCGCGCACGAACGGCTCCGTACCATGAACTATAAAAAATAACGTTTGTTGTATGGGAGCCACATTTAAATATTGATTTTATTTGAACTTGTACTTAATTTTATTTTTAAAGTGAATATAAAACTAATAATTATGTGAATATTTCAAGCGTCTACCTGTTTCCGTTATTAATATCAAGAAAAAACGGCAAAAAAAATAAGTTTGTTGTAACGGAGCCCCACTTAAATATTTATTTTACGCTGTTTTTAGTATTTGTTGTTATAGCGGCAATAGAAATATATCATCTGAGAAAAATTCATCTCATGGACCGTGATAGCTACGGTCCATGATATACACCCTGGTGACAGACAGACAGACAGACCAGAGCTTTTACCGTTTGGGTACGGAACCCTAATAACTTTCTCCAGAATCTAACAAATCTTTTTAGACAAACGCAAGAAGAACATACTCGTACATAAATACAAACATACGGGGCAAACTGAGAACCACCTTTTTTAAGTCGGTTAAAAATATATTTTTGTGTATTGTGTGAGTTAAGTAAACTTATTTTGGGTGATAAACCACTAGAAAAGATGTACGCTAAAGATAACAATGCAAGCAGCATGCTTTTGAATATATGTTTTAACCTAAGATGTTATGTTCAGTAGGTACATTAATTCAGTAATATTTTTATACCGCTTACGACGATTGTGATCATCAATGTTGTGTATTAAGATCGAATATGTCGCGCACCGAGGGTTCTGTATTGCCCGAGTCATTTTACTTTTAGTTGAATTTATATAGGGTTTACTCTTTATTATAATCACACCGAACTTGATGTTTGTACGTGTATGTACCATACGTGATCCTCTTTTCAAAACGGTGCATCAATATGTCCTTTAAGTATTGTTGACAATAGTAGTTTTGATCGCTCTTGTTTACTTGACAGTAATGGCGGATGACTTAAAAACAATACCATAAGACGTTACAGCCAATACGGTTTTACCGAGTTAAATAGACGCCCTGTTACCCGTTAGTATGTTTTTTGGAAAAATAACGAAAGCACAAATAATGATTTTTATATTATTATTTGGTGTAATAGTCTTCGTCATCACCATCATCATCATCATCATCATCATCATCATCATCATCATCATCATCGTCATCGTCGTCGTTATCATCATTATTATCATCATCATCATCATCATTTTATAATCATCTTCTATATCCTCACAGAAGAACCAGCTCGTATAATTACTATTGAACTTTCCTGAGGCAAATTTCTTTCAATAATTTATTATCCTGTCTGAAGGCGGGGTCTAATATCTACTATAGCCTCGTAGAAGAACCAGCTCGTATAATTACTACTGAACTTCCCTTAGGCAAGTTTATTTTAATAATTTACTATCCTGTCCGAAGGCGGACTCTATTCTCTTCTATAATATCTCGAAAGAATCAGAGCCCCTAGACAAGATGCATTACGTCAACTAGCGTTTCTGTTGGCTTCGTTTTTAAACCAATCGCGTCACTGCTAGATCAAGTGACTTTTCGTATCACGTCATCTACAAGTGACGCGATTGGTTTTAGCCCTCAGCTCGTATAATTGCTATTGAACTTCCCTAAGGTAAGTGTCTATTAATAGTTAACTATCCCGTCTGTTAGGTGGGATGGTCTGATCTTTTCCCTAATCGCTACATCCCAGGACCACTTTATATTTTTAGTACGTAAATTTAAATATTACTCATTCAGCCAATTCAATCGGCTTTCCATAATTTTTAACAGCAGCTTCAGCAGCTAGCAGCAGCATAAAAACCAATATTAATTCAGATCAGAAATATTTTTGAAATTTTAATTATTAAAATCGAGTTTAATATAAGATATTCGACATTTATACATTTTATTCCTGACCCAGATTTAATATTAATTGTTTCTCCATTTTGGATAATCTAACGATATTTTTATAGGGACGGTCCCAAATTTTGGCTATTTCGTAAAGGCGGACGTATACATCCTTAGGCATGCGTATTATTTTATGTAGTCAGTGAAGACTATATACTATACTATAGGTAAAAATGATAAAAGGTCAATAATTACACAAAAAATAAATGACAGAATTTATTATTTAATTAAACCAATATAATTATTGCTCGATGCTCGAAATAAAAGCGTAATCTTCCGTTTGCTCCATTCTTCGCCACAGAACGTGAACGAATGTGTAGATCTAACGTCGAGCCTGTCCATGCTTGATGAAAGTTTATTATGCTTTATTGCTTATCTATCGAGCAAAAATTATCAAATTATAAAACCGAAGAAAGCCGATCCCAAAAACATTATTATTATTCTTATACCATCAACTTAGCGCACTCCTTCACCAAGTCTTTCATCCCGGCGCAAGCGCCACTGTCGTCCCACTCTTTACAATCCTGAAACAGAAAACACGTATAAATACTTCAAAAACTATATTTTTATTGCCATAGGAATATATTAGTTTCTCAAAAGACTAGACTGAGTTTGACAGTATGCAGTTTTAAATAATAAGCCGAAACCATTTTCAATCACACACGGCCTGTTTAAAGTCCCAAAAACTGCTGTTGTTGTTAACTGCTAGAAACAATTTATAAGATAAGCATTACAAAAAGTTGATAAAATCCAGAAACTCACATTTACCAATTGCATATGTACGCAATGCTTCAGTTTCATCAGTTCGCAGGAGTCTGGTGGTCCAAATGATGACAAATCACCATCTATACATTTCTCCTTAATTGTTTCAACCGAGCCTGTAATTTCTTTAAAGTCCTCCGTTAAAACTTTTACAAACGCATCCTTGTCTAGTTTGCCGTCATCTGATACAAATCCACGCTTCTTTCCAATGCAGATATCGTGTTCACACTGTAAATGCGACAAGGTAGTTTAGCAACACTCACAAATATATCGGTAAGAAAGTAGAATCAACAAAATACAAAATGTTATCGTTTAAAAAAATGGTATACTATAAAAAGTGTTGTAATAAAATTCATTGTAATAAAAATAAGGGTGACAGTTTAACTGCTTTATCTGTGTTTCTGTGTATGTGTGTCTTTGTATCTGTATGTCTATGTATCTATGTGTCGGTGAATCTGTGTGTATGGCTGTGGCATAGTAGCTCCCAAACGGATGAACCGATTTGAACGCAGTTTTGTTCAAAAAAAGCTAGTTTAATAGAATAATTATGAGCTAGTTTTAATGAAAAAATGAAAATTCGATTGGGGCCATTTAAGAGAGATACCAGCTCTTTAAGAAGGGATCGCCTTTATTTCGGGAATTTTGTATAAGTATTTAATTCGATATATTTATTTCAGACTTTAGGTCTCATATGAGTATTAACTTATTAAGTATTTAGATATTTTAAACTTACGGAATGAGGGTCTCTCGGTAGCTCGAAACACTCCTTAAGGTCTTCATGCTTGACGTCCGCTAGCTTTACTGCAGATTTGCAACAACGTATGGTTTTCTGAAAGCATGACAAAATATATTTTAGTAAGTTCTTTTTAAAACGCCCTCGGGCACCACTTAATTCGTATAGAACTTATTTGTTGTTATTCCCTCAAAATCTTTACCATTTTCCGACATAAGAAGATTCCTACGACTATATGCTAATCCTATAAGTCGTTATTGCGCAATTAAAAGATTAACATCCTAATATTCGTGTCAATTTCACATTTATAATATTAGTCAGAATAAGGTGTTTGTTTTTTTAACTAGGGATAAGAAAAAGCGTTTTATAATATATTTACCATTCGACGTGAACAAGTTACATTCATAACGGTCAAAACTATTTCATATTAACAAGTTTTAAGTAACTCTTGAATGATCTAAGTAGGTACACTTGTAAAATTAGTAGTCATACTTTCATCAACAGATTCTGCAAAAAGAGGAACTAACTGCGATTAATCCAATCTAATACATTTATTGTTACTTACAGGGTGACCTATTCTGTGGCATTTTTTCTTTGATTCATCCAAATCGGCCTGAAACAGAAAGCGAAAAAAATTTTTAAACTCCTATAGAATTATATCATATAAAAACTGAAAATAGAAAAACCTTTTAAACAATAAAGAAATGTGTACAAAGTTATTTTTCAAGAACTAAATCTTTTACTTCTTGAGGGGTAAACGTAAAACCATTGCAAATAAACCACAAAAAAATTATATATACTTACCAATGCAACTGCCAAAACAACAGCCAGTACTACAACACGAAACATGGTCCCTGGTGAATTCTAATAAACTGTCAAGCATGATGGGTCTGTCGTTCTTTTATACTTGCGATTACATGTATAACAAGTGCTCATCGAGATTAATTCACCGTGAAGGCGTAATACCACAAAATAATTGCGCTGAACATTAAAGGTGTGACAATCACTAAACCAGTAGACATTTTCTCATATATATATATTTTTAAAATATACATATACATAGACATTTTTCATTTGGATTTTGACCGTTAGGAATAGGTATAGGATATGGTAACTTTTTTTTTATTTACTATAAACAGCAATTATAACTTCTTATATTAAGAATCGCTTCGGAAACCTGTGAGAGGTTTATATGTTGGACGAATGAATTTGCCTCGCTCACAACAATAATTTATATTATTATAACAATAACTAGTACAGTCAACAGCATAAATAAGTGATCATTTATGTACCTTGTCGCCTTGTATTAAACCTTTTTTTACCTTTTTTTAGTTTTCTACCTCAGTTGAAAAGAAATGAACATTTTTTTTGTGATGATTTGCATAGCAACTAATGTACTAGTTTACATTTTGCAGAACACAAATATTTAGCATAATTTCAATCTGTTTAATAAACCTACAAATAAAAATATAATGCGTACACATAAAGTGCATAATTTCTTAAATAAAAAGTAAACCGTTCTAACATCTTTGACCTCTACTAATTTGATCACAGTTGTAACCTAACCTAACCTAGTAAGAACAATTAGTCTAAAGACATAATAAAAAGAAAATGATTGTGATAATAAATGAGTGTAATGTTATTTCACTACAGCCTGCAAAATTTATACAAATTCGTTATTATATTTTAATCGATGACGCGCTGGACTAGTTGGTAGTGACCCTGCTTTCGAAACTAGCGGTCCTGGGTAATCCCGGTAAGGGCAGATATTTGTGTTATCAGCGCGAATATTTGTTTCTGAGTCATGGATGTTTTCGATGTTTTTAAGTACCTTTATATTTATATCGTGTGACGTTGTCGCCTGATATTTATTATTATATTTATATTTTATATTAAATTTTTATTGTGCTTTTTGTTCAATCTTGTTAAATGAAAGTAAACGCCTTTGTGCAAATTAAACGGTACCAGATTATTTTTGACGTTGTCAGTAAATAAAAATGGACGTTAAGGTGCTTAATCATCAAACGTAATTAAGCAAAAGCAATAATTTATTGAAGCTCAAAAAAAAAAAAAAACATTTAACTTGGCGCACTCCTTCAACAAATCTTTAATTTGGAGCTACTGCCACTCTGAGATACCTTTAGATTACTAATCTCATCTCCAATAAATCATAATTTTAACTCGAAAGTTAAATGTTTCAAATACAATGAACCGACTCAAAATTATTAAGGGCTTCTGTTTACTTTCCATGGATCTCATGACCAGATCTTGAAATTTAAAAATGTACGCTTAAAATGTACTGCAGTTGCTTGCAGTTCTTCAAATCGCTTACGAACTCATTTTAATTAACTTATCTACAAAATATCCATTGCATTATCCTTACCTACTCTAACCTAACCTGAGATACCTTACGCACCCAAGGAATTCTAGTATGGATCGTTTACTGCAATGTTTTAGCTGTATAGGTTAAATGGCATTAAATAACATTCGTCGTAGTAACATCGATTAGAACGGTCTAATTTTAAACTTGAATCCTATTTAGTTATCATAACGTTTATTGTCACATAAGAACTTGGCCAAATATATTACGGTAACCCATCATTTCATCGATTTCTTCCATCGATTGTAGAATGTCATCGAATATCATTTTATCGAACGCTATTTCCTGCTTAAGCCATGTTTCAGGATGTCTTAAACATAATAACATTAGTTAAAATTTTTATTACTACTCTTAAATATTAAAAAATAATACCTACTTTTGGCGATTACGAAAATAAATTCTAACAGGTTGAAGTGGGGGTAGAATAATGTATCGAAGTTAAATAAACATAGCTATGAGCTATGATAATAGCTGTAATGTATTGGGAGTAAGTACAGTTAGTTAGGTTTTATTTGAACACCCTTCATCCACAATTCGTGTGGTCTTGGTTTTTTTTCAACCACCCAATACCGAATACTGAAACATGTTAAAAATTAAATACACTAAAGTTTTCTGTATTACTTCCCTATTCAACTCCGCTCGCACTCATTGAACGAAGAACTTCGTCCTTTTTGCTTTGTTTGGGATTTTGTCCGTTAAGATAAAAACTGCAACCATTTTTCTTTTTGTTGTATCGTAAAAACGGTAAAACCGGTCAAAATCGGTCAAGTGTGAGTCGGACTCGCGCACCGAGGGTATTTTTATCGACTACGATTTCGGCCATAGCAATCGCTATGGCACACAATCGTGTGCGCTGGATGTACCTATTTCCATCCTATCCTACCTACATATATCATCAATGCGAAAGGTAATGTGTGCGTGAGTTTGTTACTTCTTCGCTAAAACTGATGGACGAATTTGGTTGTATACAATTGGGAATAGAGTTGGCTATATGCACTGGACATAGACTACTTTGAATCCCGAATAAAATCAGTGTTCCCGTGGGATAGAAAAAATACTAATTCTATGCGGACGAAGTAGCGGCCAGAAGCTACTCTGAAATATGATTCACCTAGGTAAGGTTAGGTTAGACGTGACACCATCACAAGAAAACCAGATCATAACCTGATGAAATGGGTGTCTACGAAACGAGGATAAACCCAATATATTAAACTGAAGTTTTTGATAAACAGTCTACACAGAAAATGTACTCAACACCTGAGAATAGGCACCTTAGTAAAAATCTCTACATAGGGCATAAAAACTCGTTTTTTACCGCGTTTCTGTTTGATTGGCGAGTGATTACTTACGTGTGATTATTCGACAAGTACTTTGCGGAAGTAGGCACTGACTTTATACCTACAATATCTAACCATTTGGAGGACGCACGTACCTAAATACTTTAATAGTTGTATAGAGCAATTGCCCATTGTATTTTTTTTGTAAACTATCATGGTTTATAAATTGCTGTACGATGACTCGTCCTAAAAAATGTATAAGGCAAAATGGGTTTGTATTATTTTTTTATTTTATTTATCATGTATTATTTTTGTTAAACAATATCATTTGCATTGGTAAAATTTGTGCAAGACGTAAAGAAGGTGGGACAAAAGTAAGTACAAAGAGGTCATTTTTAAACTATGGAAATTGAAAAATATAAAAAAAGTTATTTATTAACTAGCGGCGCGTCCCGACTTCGCTTGGGTTGAACAAAATTATCTGTAAAATGTACCTAAATATATAGTGTAGGTAGTCTTTGTTCATCTAGAATAATGTACCTATCAAATAGTGTTTTTTTTTCACATATAATAGTACATTGTGCATCAAGGGTAGTATGAAGGGAATTACTAACGAGAGTGTTAGAAGCCCGACGCCGAAGGCGGAGGGCTTTTAATGACTCGAGTTAGTAATCCCCTTACTGCCTGTGATACACACAATGGTTTTCATCACATTTGCGAGGAAAAAAAACAAAGAGAAAACACTTTAACTCTGCAAAATATAAAGAAATAACTTTTGACGAACGGGAACGTAAATGGAAACGATATTTTTTTGTGACCTCTACCACAGATAATAACTGCGTTTAGTTTCGACCTGGATTCGAGCCAGATTTAGCCAATTGGATAAAAATGTATAATTACTAAAATTAATGATAAATGTTGATATAAACTTGAAATAGGTATAAAAATAATGAAGTTTAATGAAGCGTATAGGTTTTGTGTAATGTAAGTTAGTCTATAGCTAATTTTTAAAGATTAAATTAGAAACCGATTTAATTTTTGGCTGAAAATTAAACCTCCTTAGTCAGAAATGATGTACGAAAGAGTTGCAAATTTTAAAAAGAAAGTCATTACTCCCTAGGGATGACAAACTCGCCATAATTCCCGCGGGAACAATTTAGGCCATTGTCCTTCTGTATACAGGCATGGAATAACACCATTTACGAGCAAGTGTGATGAAAACTTGTAAAATTCTCTTTCCCTTTTGTGCAATTTTAGTATATAAACGTATTTTTAAATAGACCTAAGAATTACAAAATACCCTAACGCGTTCCGCGGTAATATAGTTTGTTTAATACAGTTTCATGTCACTGATGAAATGAAATGTGAAAACAATACATCATCATCAGGGTGCTCATTAGCAGCTGTCACAATAGGTACTTATAACATGTATTATGCCACGTAACAAAAGCCCTTAATTATCTGGACATGGCGACGTCAAGTCCATTCTCATGTTATAATTACGAGTATTATTTGGTCATACGAGTATATTCGCTGCACTTTGTTTAAAATACAGTGAAGAAAACTATAATGTTATAATTTAAAACGTTTACATTCGTTTTTATTGCCTTGTGTTAAGCTTGATTTGAATTAAGCTTTCACTATGGGTACTAGACAATGTCAAACACACTTATATAAATATGTACTTGTATACAGAAAAATCATCCAAGACTCAGGAAAACACCTGGTCTATTCACACGAATCTTTGACCCCGAGACCGCTAGCTTCGTTGGCAGGGTCACTACCAACTAGGCTAACCGCGGTTTAAGGCTCAGTTTCATTGCGCGATAGCCCGCATGCTTTTCGTGATAGATTGCGTCGCTGCAATAGCTCTCGACTCAAAAATGTCCAAACAATCCGTCAATGGATTGCTACAGGCATGCCTTAAGTCATCTTTTCAGCAGATAACTTTATAGGGCTAGAGAATAAACTATCACAACATTTTAACTGTAGCTAAAAATATAAGAAAATAATCACCACTATGCAAATTAACATGTCAGATCAACATTACCGAACACTTTCAACATCTAGGTTGAATGTATGCGGTACATAACATACCCTACTTTAGCTAATATTTACTCTGACACGGTACATTTCGTACAGTTTACACCTATGGCAACGCATCGCAGAGCCGCAAAACCGACGAAATTGCTTTTATATGCGTCTGTAAGCAATTACTAATAGATGGCAGTCGCAACTAACGTTTAATCTCTCACAAGTACAGGTATGTGATTTTAATAAACACCTTTACTCGTTCTTGAACTCGACGCACCAAGTACTACCCGGATATTTGAAGATTCACCGTCAGAGCGTAAAAACCACATTGAAGGCCGTGCGTTTTCAGTTTACCAAATTTACCCGTCGAGTGAGCGAGCTCGTATAACTTCGCTCAGTCGACCGACCGTTCGGCAAAAAGCCGTTTTTAAGATAATACCATATCGTTCCTTGGTGGGTATTATAACTATACAAACTGTACCCTAAACCTTTATTGTGTCGATTTTACCACAAAACTCATAGACAGCACCCATAAAATATAACAGTGGTATGTACCACACGGAACAGCTATATGAGTACACAGTCGAACTCAAAAGTAGTTAGCTGAGATGAGGTTCTAGAATGTACTATCAGCCGATTGAAACCCTGACCTGCCATAGAACTGTGTCACAGTGACCTTATGATTCAAGTCGTAAGAAGTGCCAAACAAATCGTTTTATAATGTCACTGTGACACCGTTCTATGGTTCCATTGGGCTGATAGTACAGCTATTTCTGCGTTCGACGGTACCTTGTTGCGTCTATATATATACGATCAATAAGCATTTTACCTAAAGTGTTTTCTTAAACATGCCTTATTAAAAACATTCACCATTATTTAAATAATCAATAAAAAATCTTACTGACTTGCAATCCTCACCACATCTGAGTCAGATATTCCGTAGGTAAAGAAGAGAATAAAAAAAATGCTAGTGACACAGAATTCATAACGAACCTGAAAACCGTCGATTTCAGCCTGGCCTGCGACGATAACAGGATGATGTCATAAAATCAAATTTTAGGTTTCGCGAATACGACGTCGTTCCCTTGAATGATAAAGGTTATTCGGGTTTAGATGCGCATTACCGTAACACGGTTTCAGGTTCATTAGGTATTTGGTGCCTTAATTTGGGCGCAAGTTGTTTTGTTAGTGAAATAATGGTGTAGGTAACTGTGCCTTAATTAAGTAAGATTATACGGTTTCTATAGAGCATAATTATTCTGTAATCGAAAATAATTTAAGATTTTGTAAAGTTTAAGACATTTTAGTTATAGGTTAGTCTTACATATATATTTTTCTTAGTTCTTAACAGGCTACAAATTGGTACTAATATGGTCTGAAAAAAATATAAATACATGTAGACATTGTTCCGTTAGGTACTTAAATATAGTTTTAGAAGCAATCATTTGTTTGTAAACGAATACATTTCTGCATAATATATTTATGGTGAAATACTAATTCTACAAAGAAAGATCTCTTGGCACCGAGCTGGGACGTAATTACTGATTGTGAAACATTTATTTATTGACGAAAGCGTAATTAGTCTTCGTTCTAATTTAATTTAGGTCAAACTTTGCTACGCGAAGTGGCAAGTTTGACTTAAATAAGTTCATTCCTCTATCAGAAAATGTATGAATCAACCAAACTTTTAAAACGGCATGAAGTTCTATAATCGATGGCTATATTATTGGGAAGTTGGTAAATTCCTTTCCCTTACTTCAAAGCTGACACAGATTACATATAAAGAAAATAATTCAATTTGGCTTACGCCATCGGCAATCGGGGGACAATCTCACACGAATTGACCTACGCCCAAACCAAGCTCTAGGCAATGCTTGGTTAGGCTAGTTAAGTATACACTATACCTATAGGTCTTTGCTGTAAACGCCAGGCATGTGCCTTAGAGTTTCTGATGTGATATAGTTAAATAATTATTCATAGGAATATTCTCGTTTACAATGTCGGAATGGTTTCCTTAAGTGCCTTTACTATAAACATATGTATACTTTTCATGAGAGTGTATGTGATAAAACTGATTGCGTTAGGCTTTTAGTGAGGCGTTTTCAAAATTAAGAAAAATTACAACATAAAGTTATAATGGAAGATAAAAAACTCGTGACATCAACATTACAACAAAGGAAAAAGATACACGCCCAAAAAATAATGATTTATTATAGTTGAATCGTTACATTTACAAGTATTAAACGTATGATAGGTGATGTTTTAATACTCTTTAATAGCACGTTTAAAAAAACAGTAATAAATACCTTCTTTTTAATAAAAGTTAAGTCTCCACCATATTTATTTTACTTGACTTAAAAAACTAAAAGATAGCGGCCCTCTAACCACCATCTTCTCTGGCTATCCAATTTCTAATTATGCCACCATAAGGCAGTAAACCCATTGCGGTACTCGCTTTGCTATTACACAAGTGAGTGAGGTATATTGGTCTAGGAGTACGTGTCTTATACGTTGGTTAGCAATGTGAAATTTGTAGATAATTCCCAGAAGTTTGGAAATGTCACTGGTGTATTTCCATAAAAAATAAGAATATTCTTAGAAGTTAAGGTCAAGCGGGGCTATTACAGTCAATATAATTATGTAACCTTTCGGGACGAACTTTAAATCGGGAAATAAAGCAATTGCCTCACTGACGTACTAGCCCCACTTGACCTTACCGAGAATTTATTTTGGGAAACTAGTCAGTGCAATGCTATATAATACACTCAGGAGCAAAAATACCGGGTCAGAGTTTTTCATACAAACGAGACTATTTCGAAGCCTTGGTTCCTCGCCAGGGGTTGGTTTGAGTGAGTTTCAATGGTGGATACTGCGAGGTTCAATAGAGGAGGTCAAAAGTTCTTAAGATACCTAACTGATCGCACAATCAGTTAACACCACAGCGGTAGAGTTTGGGTCAGCATTTGGATTTCCTTACATTTTATTGCCATTTTAGATGTTTTTCTGAACATGCACAATTCCGGCGTTAACCGCAGATTCATTCAGCTGGGTATCCTAGGCACTTTGGAAGTCCTGTATCGATGCTCGGGATATTCATCATCAGAATTCACTAAAAGCATTCCCTGGCGAGGAACCAAGGTTTCGAAATAGCCTCTTTAGTATGAAAAACTGACCCGTTATTTTTGCTCCTGAGTGTATAATTATGCTTTCTATATCGGACCCGTTTATTTGCCTGCGTGGTTCAACTTTTTCACTGCAACCCACGGTGTGCAAGTTAGCTGTGGATATTCATGATCAGCTCACGCCATAAAACATGTCCGTGCGCCGAAAGAGGCGTGTATTTACACATCATCTTTGCGTGCTGCTGTAAAAGGGTCTAATTTCATTTTTGAATATAATCCCATAAACGAAGCTATCTAGTCATCTATATTTGACTATGCCTACAGCGAATGCTGCAATGGTGATTTTTTTGTGCTTGGTGAAAGACTTTTCTGTGTATCAAAAACGATTATTCATTATTTATCTACCACTTGTGAAAGCAACATGGTCTGTTTGTTACGCTTTCATAGATTAAACGCTGAACCGATTTTATTGTTTTTTTTTCTGAATATATCAAGGACATAAGGTACTTTTTTGCGCATGTCGCGATAACCGACTATTATAATTATGTTTATTTTTATTATATGAACGTTTTTTTCACACGCGCAATGTTCTGTCCATCGCACAGCTGTAAATACATTCTGAAACTTTTATCTTCACGCCTCCGATAGGCTCAGGAACTTTATTGATTGACAAGTGTCAATGTGAATCCCGTAGTTTCCTGATGTCGGGGCGGAATCGGACTGAGAGCGTGAATAATGTGCCTAACGATATCGAATATCGATTTAAAGTTCAAGGCTTTTGGCCGTATTGGGAAGTCAAAAGGACGTAAGGAAGTTGTTCGCTGATATATGTATTTATTACATTGCGCTCGTAAAGCAAAAATAAGTTTCTTTCAAAAATTTCAGAGAGAATTTTTCAAATGTAGTCCCATAAATAAACGTCCTGCTGTTCATTAGCGTCAAGTATTAACTTTTTTGACGGATAAAAAAATGGCTCTTCCTATATTTAACTAACCGTCTCACTCAATTAGTATAGGAAAAAACCGGCCAAGTGCGAGTCGGACTCGCGCAGCAGAGTGCTCTATTTAAGATGAATGGTAAAAGAAAACACTAATTTTGTTATGACCTTTATTATCTATGCCATAAGGTCAATTTTGAGTAGCCTAAATTGTAATACAGATTAACAAAGTTTTTCTTATATCTCAAAAACTGTAAATAACTCTATTCTATTTTTCTATAAGGTATAATTAATTAAACCTCATCTTAACGTCAGGTTTTGTTTATTAATAAACTTCGGAGATAAGGGCGGGAGATAACGGACATTTTTTTGTAAATTTTTGGCTAAAAATCAAAAAGTTCATAACTGATTAATGCTTTTATATAAATAGCCCTTTTATATGCACCTCATTTGCTATAAGTAAATCATTTTCTATTTCAACCCCCATTCTAGACCCCTTTTCAATTATTAATAAAATTAATTTCATTTTTTTACCTATACTAAAAACAGATGCGAGCATCATTTGTACCTAGTTGCTAAGAAAACCTGCTGTGACATACAAACAGACAGACAACGAAGTCTCACCATACGGGTACCGTTTTTACCATTTGGTACGAAACCCTAAAAATTATAAATAAATAAAACACACTTCCGTATTGGTCATAAAAATATTGTCTTCAGGCCAATAAACAACTAATCAGATAATCGACAAACTGTTACATTTAAGGCATTGTAATTAGATTACAGTCGAGCTTTAAAATTGTTGTTAGAGTTGTTAAAGTTTATTATTAAGCTGTACAGTTGAGAGCAAGCTTGGCTGCGCTTGAACTGATGAGCGAAGCGTGCGGGGAATAGTGAACCAGCGCAGTACACCTCACGGACACAGCAACCCAAGCTTGAGCCCTAGACAAATTGCATTCTATAAAAACTATCGACTTACATATCTGACAATGAATTTGTTGACGGCCGACTGAACCGTACGACAACCTGCGTCAAACATATATATTTTATTTTATTCCAGTATTCATTAACGTAAGGCATCTTGTCTAGTCCCACTGTTCATCTCATCTTATACTCTGGGATACAATTGTCTTTGACTTTGTAGTATTCTTGGTGCAAAGTCATTTTAACCACCGACAATAAAAGAGGAGTTTTATTGGCTTACCCTGTGTAACTGCGTATGTGTGTATCTATATGTCTGTAAGTGTGGACCGATTTAAAAGATTATTTTCAACACACTTGCTCAAAATGACCTTTTTATTCCACCGATTTTTGGCTCATAAACCTAGATATTAAACACGCGTGCTTTTTCAGTATATTACGCACAAGTGCCTTTAGTTTATTAACCCAAACAATTTACATTTGTAGCCTAGTACCAAGTTGTAAGTACGAAGAAGAAGCGATATAATTTAGTCGGGTTATACCTTTTTTTTTTCTTAGCAACAAATAACATTGCGGCAAATAACATTATCTACATATTTATTTCAATAAATTGGTGAAATCAGCTTTATTACTAAAAAATAACTCAATTTCATTAAAATCATTTATTTTTTCTGTAATTTGTTTTTTAAACATGAATTATTACATTTTAAATTTGGCTGTTGGCCGATCTCGTTCGCGCCTTAGCCTTGCGCGCGCATCGGTATCGCGGCAAGAAAAAAAAACAACGCGCCAGCCGCCATTTTTCGTAAATAATTGACGGCTGTGACGAAGATAGTTTGGATTAATTATTGTGAAGTTTAATATTAACAAAAATGTCTTCTTTAAGTAAAGAAAATGAAGAGTCTTGTTTTTTTTTCGCAAGTGTGTTGAAAAACGTCGTATGTAACACGTGTGCCTGTGACCATAATATACGCGGCTTTCTTGTGGCGCACTCGCTTATCGCTCGTGCGCACACAATAGCGCCTTGTATACAATGGTCAACTTAGCACACTTGTATCATAATGTACTATTAACATACATACCTAGTTTAATCGGGATGGTTCTTAGCTAGGATGAAAACGAATCAGCCGTATATTATGTGCTCGGAAAGAAGGGGTGACCGTTTTATCGGAGGATTGTATCTTTTTAAGGTGTATTCGATACAAAGCACTACTGTTTTCTCAGTACTGACTGCAGCGCAAGTCACGCGCGCCGCACAGTCACGCGCGGTATTTGTGCCTCTGACCGTACTCGGATTTTATAAAAATATTTTTTACACTAATTTAATTTTAACCCTTCGCCGCTTAAATACACCTTTACATTTAAACCTCTGTAATGCTCGTCTTTATTTTTTTACAAAGAAATACGTTCAATCAAGGTTATCTTCCGGCAGGTTGTTGGTGAAATCTAGTTATGGCAATACAAAAAAGATGTGACACTTGTCATAACATTGGGGTCTGTGGTATCCTGTCGGTTTAGTTAACTAATTACTTAAAACTAAAAATGGTGACATTTATTCCAAAATGTATGCTTAGCAATGTGAGATGCAAGATATATAAGACGTTAAGTGTATACAAGGAAAAGCAATCCAGCTCCCGCCGAGCTTTGAAAAATTCTGTAAGTATAAGAATATAAATTCTAGATATGCACATACTGTGTTTTTGTTTTGATCGGCAGTATTACAGTGTTGCTTGCTGTCAGTTTGTGTCAGTGCCTCAATTAATTTGCTACACTGTACTCCTAAATATACATCGTGATTTGTCACTTACTATTTTTACACTGAACATAGTTCGACAAAGTTTGAATCGCTAGCAAAACGTGATGTGTAAGGATGACAACTAAATACACAAAAATATTACAGTAAGGGTAGTAACGCATTGCCTCGTTATTGTATGGATATCAAAAAGTTTACGGCTTGGGAATCCAAATATATTCCTCTTCGTTAAAATTGAATATGTTGTACAGTATTAATTGTCAGAGTATAGGAAGAGAGATAATACTGAAATTAGTAATTTTTTCATCTATATATAAATATTATATTTCTTACAACTTTATCCGTCAGATTACATCACCTAAGTAAACATTCTACAATAGATGATTGGTTTTTGAAGTGGTGGAATCACGCTGTATCATTAGGTTGAGTGCAGTATGAATGCGCCGGCTCGACTGGGGTAGTACCACCCTCCTACAGACTACCAACATGAAGTAGCAGAACCTGTGCTGCGTTTCGTCTGGTCAAGTGAGAGTGCCGGTATCCCAATTTCACACTCCACCGTTCCTCCTCCCTATACACTTTCCCCTGACTTTTCTCAAAGGCCAACAGCGAACCTGCAATTCCTCTGGTGTTGCGGGTGTTTATGGATCGCGATGATCACTTACCATCAGGTGACTCTCTTACAAGTCTGCCCTTCTCACATAAAAAAAAGTAAAATACAAATAGTTCTTTCACAGTGACATTATTTATTAACTATACATTTTTGGGATATAGGTACAAGGTTCTATCGCCTTTGTCTAAGTTCTTGTTGCAATTTTGTAAAGAAAAACAATGTATATAGAATTTACGACGCAATCTCGAGAAGTCTGGAAACGTTGGGCGATAGAGGTTTTCTTACAGTAAAGTGTGGGTATAATAGAAGCATGTCAGCACAGCATCGGAACAAATAGTTCAGTTGAAAATGAGCAAAACCTGACCAGAAATATAAATCGGAAACGTCTCGAATAGAACCGTGTAAGAACTTTGTCGCTGGTTTATTTCAGTCAGAGTTTAACAAAAATACTTCTGAAGATGGAGCTTTTGTTTATTACGGTGTAAATGTTAAGTTTAATGCTTGATTTAACTACATAGCAACTTGTGTTTAAATTTCCACTTAGTTCTTTAAGCAGCCCTTAAAAAAAAACATTATAAAGTCACATTAGGTTTTAAACCTGGCTTTTCGGTTGTTACAGTTGTAAAATAAGTTCGAATAATATCGTATTTTATTCTATACCTACAGAGTTTTTTTAATGTAAGAGTGACATCGTTAATCTTTTCGAAATTTAATAATTTCGAGTGAGTACAATGGAGCCAGGTGAGGACAATAAAAAATATTTTTTGTCTGTACTAAGAAGAAAAATAAGTATTCTTTAATATCGTTTGTCTACGTTTTTACCTTAGCGAACAAGGTAGTTTAAGGGCGTAGTAAAAATATTCATCCTTTTATAAATATTGCTTTTATTACATAAGTAAACGTAAAAACGTAGGTAAAGTATCAGAGAAAAGCATTGTCTAGATTCAAAACACAGCCTAAGAAAATGTAATAAAACAGGCATTTTCCATTAAACGTCGTTGTTGCCAGGCCCGAACAACAGCCGGCGCTTTGTGAGCCGAGCCTTAGCTGAATTTTGTACATATTCCTAAAATTATTTACTCAGAGCTTGAATACTGCCTGTGATAAACACTAACTTAATTCTCGTTTCACGGATGTTATTTACTTAAACAAAACAAATCGGTTGAACCATTTTCGAGTTATGGCGTGACAGAGAAAAAAAGAGATCCTTGTTCATATGGATATAGATTATTATCAAAAATTATTGACTGTTTCACTTCACAAAAAAGCCACAATTTATCACACTCAACTCAACTAAAAAGATGGGATGTCAAAGAAATTTAAACAAATGGCATCCGTAACTTTATTATCAAGCGCTCCACTCATCAAGTCCTGTACACTCAACTAGGTATACGTTAGCACACTCAACTATCGCACTACACTCGATACAGGCGGAAGCATCGACACTCGAAGAAATAACCTCATCCCCGTATAAACATATTCAGCGTATATTTGGTCCTTACGTTCATTAAGTCAACGTTTGCTCGAAGCACTTTCACTACCTCTTGACACGTAACATGAATTTATTTAGTTGAAGAGATGGCGTGCGTAAAAGGCTCAAATACTGGTAAGCTATCGGAGTAATGTATTGTAACGTAACGTATGCGGAATGAAATCTGGACCAAGTTCAAAACCATAATTAGAGTAATAAAAATCCGTTTTGTTAAAAATGTTTGCAATAAATAAAAGTATCATTAACAATGATTAATGAAAAAAAAATTGTCCTTTGCAAGCTGCTTTGCGACAGTTCCGTGGAATTTTGTCCATGGCTTACGCTAACACAAATGCAGGCATTTTATTTGATTCTAATTTAGTCTCTAGAAAGAAACTTTGTACATTTATTCGGCGAAAATTATTCGAGTAGAGTCGCCGTTTCAGATTTGCCCATAAAATCTCCGATTGGGTGAAGTTCTAGGGCGATAGGATAATTTGCTTAGTAGGGGACGTACGGGATTTTTAGCTCGACCATTTTGCTTAACTTTTTTTTGACTAGTAACTGGAAGCTAAAGCTGGCCAAAACACCATAATAGCTCCTATATGTTCCAATTTCATAAAATCCTGCACAGTTGGCAAACATCGCTCCATGTATCGGTCAGCATAAACGGTTAAGCCAGATTCAAAAAAACTGCCTTAGACATACTGCGAGAGCTGCAAGTCACCGTAAAAACTTTTTTGGGAACCTTCGCATGCTCCAAGTATTTCACGTAAGAATAGTTGGACCATTGGTGTTTTTAAAATATTTTTTTCCTTGCCATTGATTTGCATCTAATGTGAAATATGATTCCTCGTTCATTACGCAAAAGACGTCGTTTTTAGTGTAAAATGTATTTTTGACCAAATTGCGAAGCCGGGTTTTTTTGTACATTTTGATTTTTAGATGCAGTCGTGTTGATTTTTCTTGATTGTTATTCAATACTGATGTCTTTAAGATACTATTAATTGTCTTCCGAGGTCTGTAATGATTTTGCGACACGGCCGGTGGTGATTTACTTTAAACTGGATAGTCTTCCGGAACCTCTTCTTCAACTTTGTACTTTTTTAAGGAATTTAATATTATCAACAGACTCAAACTCAACAGGTTCAAACTTTGTCCAGATTACATTCCGCATGCGTTAAACGTAACTCTATTGCGTGTGAAATCTTTACAAAAAGATTTTAAAAGTTTTTTTTTTGTACTTCGTTAAAAATACTAAGAAAAATTAAGGAATCTCAACCTATCACGTTCCTCGGTTTATTTTTATTCGAGTGCAAAATATTCTCATAGGTTAAAATATTTTTTTATATAAATTTTGATACGAAAAAGTTTTCCGGTAAGAGCTACTTATCATTTCTCTAAGTGATGGATGAATTCCCCTCAGTTTGGTTTATTGGATGAACCAAAGTAATCCATTATTTTATTTGTTTTATTTACTGATAACTGCCAAGTTTCCAGTTAAGGAATAATAACAATAACCAGGAATTTATAGCCGCGGATTTCATAGCTCTCGGTTACATGAAGCCATTTTTCTATCAACACCTCTCTAGGTAATTACGCGTTTTTTTTTTTTTTAATAAATACCTAAATACTGCTTTAAATTACACTTTAAATCTCATAAAAACGTTAAAACGCATTTTCTTTTTCAATAACCCACCATAACGAATTGTATTTACATGAGTGGAATCAAGTGCAACATACAAAAAATATAACAATTGCAAATTTTTATTTTAATAAATGTACCTATATATGCGTACTTATCGCTAAGTGGGATCTCTCACGGATGGGATACATATTTGAGCAAGGAAGATTTTTATTTTACTAACATTTATTTTTCTTCATAATTAAATTAATAATGTAGGGTTTTAAGAACCAAACATACTTTACAAACACGGAAAACATTCCGCCAAGTAACTTGCCTGCAAAAAACTCATCTCACCTTTCTCGGTCAGGTGCTACGTTATATCGGACACGTAGGGGGTAGAATTAGCATAGAAATGGGTCTGCCCAGCCCACCACTGTTATCATTCGTAATTAAGCTGTCACCGCTTGTCTAACGGATAATTTTCACCGAGGCTGCCGAGTTAGCAAGTCGACGGAAAGTCTTAGTTAGGATTGCGCATAATTTAGGGGATAGACGCAGATTGAAACTAAAGTTTTTTAAATTTAATAGAACACACGATGTGAAATAAGTGTATTTTACTAAGCAAGTTAACAGATCCATAAATGTTAATCTAATGTTAATCAATGACGTCACTGGAGACCGAAGAGCTGGTAGTTTCCTCGCTCAAGGAATAAGTTTTGCCATTCAACGAGGAAATGCTGCCAGCATCTTTGGTACAATGCCGAAAGGCCCATTCTTATTCTTAGATTTACTCTTATTTAAGATTAGTTTTAATTTTCAGTTATTGTTTTATTCTTAATGTATGCCAAACAGCAGTGTTCGCATTGTTGTGTTCTGGTTTGGGGATAAGACAGCCGGTGTAATGACTAGCATAGAAGCATTCCATCTTAGTCTTCAGGGTTGGCAACGCATTTGCAGTCTTAGTCTTGCAGTCTTGTGAATGGAAATATCTATGGGTCACAGTTTCCACTTACCATCAGGTGGCCTGTGTGCTCGTTTGCCTTCTCTAAGCGATTAAAAAAAAAACTATCTTAATCAGTCACCATTGTCGTCGTCATCTCAGCTGAATCAACAGCTAGATAAAGGTTTAATTCTCCCTGATCCTCGCCCCCCAAATACTATTTTCTGCTTAACGTATTCAAATCTCATTTTCCTCCTCTGTATCGATTGTCTTAGTACTTACTACAATGTGTTACCGGCATGAGGGCTTTCCTTGATATAGAGAGTAACAATGGGCCACTCTTTAATTTACCTACATGTTTTTTTAATTAAAACAAAAAAAAATAGTACACACTTGTTTTGTAACAATAAATAAATGACAAGCCATATACGTGTAAACTGTGCATTAAAGTTAATTGGTAAAGTCACTTGACTAATCTAAGACTTGTATAAAAGTGACCATTCCAGCTCCATTTGACGTCTCACCAAAATCGAGGATCGAATCACTTAGTTCTGTCTTTTTCTCTCGCTTTGGTTACAAATGGAGAAAGAGTGTGACGGAGCCCTTCACTTCTTCGCCCTTCGTTTCACTGCGCCTGCGCTTTTACATATGGACTTGGACTGTTGGCTCGGATCATTCGATACTTTTCAGCATGTAAAATAATTTTGTTTAAGGATTCATGAAGTATATTTACAATTATCTTTACGACCTCAATGTAATTTCGTATTTTTTTACATGCAATGCAACTAATATTGTAATATTACATTGACAAATAAATAAACTAAATTATCTTTTGGATTATTTTAGATTTGTTTTGATTTCTAAAGTGTTAAAAAAGTAAACTAGCATTACCGGAAAACCTGACAAATTCAAGGAGTAGGTACTAATAACTCTCTACGTTTTGCCCCTGTACTAGTATATTAATTTGAAATATTGTCTATAGCAATTCAATTTCTAAGAAACCGAAATATTTTATTTTCGGTGCTTCTAGTTTACATATTTTATTTATTCTTTGAATTAACGGCCGCTGGGCATACAATTGATAAACAATCTATGTCTGGCAAAATGAGGTTAAGCCGTGTCACGTGTATCACGTGCGGAAAAGCTTTGAGTATTTTTATAACTACATTGCAAATAGTTACAGGGCCGAAGTTTATTTTTTACGTGCTTAAATTAAGAAATAAATTGATGGTCGAAGTGAAACTGAGCGGATATTTAATTAAGTTTAACATACTAAGTGCCTACTTCACTGTTGTGCCACTTTCCGTCTTTTCACCAAGTGGTTCTAACGGAAGACCAGTGCTGGCTTTACGGCTAGCGAATGCTGAGTTGGGTTTTGATCTTTTTGTATCTATGTTATGTGGTTTTGTTTTGTTGTAAATAAATGTATCTTTATCTTTATATTTAATTATGATATTCGCTGAAACCGTTCCAAGAACAAATTGTAACTTTGATTCGCAAAGGCTTTGTTTGTAGCAATTAGGTCTTTGCATTTAAAGACTTTCGTATATTATTGTTTACGAGGGCTAATCTATGACAATATGCAATTTTAATTAAAGTACTAACTAAATGTTGTAAATATACGTCACCGTAGAGACCGGGAAGCAAGTAATTTCTGGACGGGAATAAGACTTCAAGCATGGCTGCGCTCCCCGTGAAATAAAGTGATAAGTATGGATGAATGAAAGAAATTGCATATTTTTTTAAAATAGGGTTGAAATAATATTATACGGCAGCGACCAGTTTAATATTTTTATACATATTTAGTTGTTAAAGAGGTGCGGGTGTACGTTGGAGTTGCGCTTAACATAAATGTTGAACTTGGTAGAAAAAAAATAAGACACTGATTAAAACACTTATGGATCAGTACGTTTTATCCTATCATTAAGTACATTTTACATAAAAGGAATGCTAAAAATAATAAGACTCAATAACACCATACCCACCAAATATACGCTACCAAAATATAAGCTTGACAAGCCCCGTGGATATGCATGATTACAATTATGAACATATTTCTACACGTACAAGGACTGCAGTAATGTCGGGAACATAAAACGTAATTACATAATGAGGGATCGGAAATTCGGTACGATATTTACCTAAAGTTGGCAAAATCCCAGAAAAAAGTTAAGCGAATATGACACTATATTCGATTACCTTTTTTATGGGATTTTGCGAAAAAAAAATTTTTGGCTTCATTTTTTTGGCTTCTTCGAAATATTATTTAAAAAAATTAAATTCCGGGATTCTACAGAACGTTTATATTAGTTATTTTACATACATGTAGGATAAATAATAATAATAATATAATAATAATCTTTATTTCAGAGTACCAGGACTCCATAGTTTTTGTTAGTTACATCCTAACAGCTATATTAGTTACAAACATAAAACAACATTAAATTATATAAAACAACTACAATCATACTTAGTCTAGATCACGTGCTACCCCTTTAATCTGCTCAACCCAGTGCTTGAATATAGAGCAGTCATATTTTTGAGCAACGACGCTTAGAATGCCGTTGGTGCTTTTCCTGATTCGTCCCAACAGAGATGCAATCCTCTTTCTTAGAATTGCTGGGAACCCATCGGTTCGGGCTTCGCAGAACATACCAGAGGCACTGCATCTCCTGGACAAGCCCAACAGCATTCTAAACGCATTGTTGTATTGAACTTTCAGAGCGCTGATTGCTCGTTTCGTATAACGCACCCACAGGCTGCTCGAGTAAAAGCTCTGACAATATGCTCTGAATAGAGTTATTTTAACTTCAGTAGAACACCGAGCGAACCTGCGGGCCAGCATATTTCCACGAACCGCCAGCGCCCTGCGCTCCCTCTCAATGTCCTGGTCATCATTTAGGTCGTTGGTAATAATGTGACCAAGATACTTGCACCTTTCCACAGCTCTGAGAGGCACACCATTCAGTACAATAGGGGGCACATGGTAGGGCTTGGTATTTCCCGCCTTAAATACCATTACCTCACTTTTCTCCACATTATACACAAGTCCATGGGAATCGGCATACGTCTCACACCTACTCAGCAGCTGCTCAAGCGCGCTGACAGCCGGCGCCAGCAGCACCATGTCATCGGCATAACTGATGTTATTGACACTTACGCCATCTACGTAACATCCTGCATGCATGCTGCTAAGGCCGGCTATCAGCTCGTCCATATATAAATTGAACAGCTTAGGAGACGTTATCCCACCCTGCCGTACCCCACACTCCAGCTTATATTCAGCTGATAACCCATCGGCCCACCTCACCTGGTTCGACTGATTTAAATACCAGTACTCAAACATTTTGATACACTCAGTTGGTATGCCCGCTTCGCTCAATTTACGCCATAGAATGCTATAATTAACGCGGTCAAAGGCCTTAGATAAATCGAGGAAACAGGCATATATTGGTGTTTTTCTTGCAGTGTAATACCCGACAGTATGCTTTAAACACAGGATTGCACTCTCTGTAGATAGCCCAGTCCTAAATCCAAACTGGGCATCGTGCAATTTCAAGTGCTTTTCAAGGAGTAAATTAAGCATACTGTCAAGTATCTTGGCAGTCGTCGTGGCAAGCGAGATGGGTCGATAGTTACTCCTATCCGAGAGGTCACCCGTCCTATTCTTCACTATAGGAACAACAATAGTTTTCATTAACGGTGCTGGTAGGTACGAATGACACAGGCAAAGATTCAAGAACATCGCCAATACCCTCGGCAAGTGAGCACCAGCATACTTAAAGTGCTCAATACTGAGCCCGTCGTGACCAGGCGACTTCCCTCTCTGCATTTTCACGATCACCTTTTTTACATCTTTCGCAGTAAAACTGAAGCTCCGCCCAGTCTCGACGGCCAAAGCATCAGCTGTCAGAGAAACAGACCGGGAGCCACCCACGGGCTTGACAGTAAAATGTTCCCGAAAGAGCTCAGCAATTTTTTCATGTTCAACCTGATCTTCGACGCTCCCAGGAAGGCCCTGCCTCACATCCAAGCGCCTTGTTTCCTTCCAAAAGTTTTTAAAATTCATGTCATTATGTGCCAAAGCTAACCTATCCATTTTAAGCTGATCTTGTCTATTTTGACACCATTTAAGTTTTGACTTAAAAACCTTCTTACTACTAGACATAAGTTCATATATCCTACCCCGAATAGGCTTTCCCGAAAGCTCCCACATCTGAAAATGCAGCCGGGCCTCCCTGTGTGCGTTTGCTACATGTTTGTTCCACCCCGCTATATATCCTCCTTTTCGACGCTTTTTAAAGATGTGCGACTTCATTGACGCATCAGTTAAGGTGCCAATGATTTCAGAGTACATTTTGTTGAGTATAGCGAAGTGTTCCATGTTATTGCAGGTCTGATCACAACATTCACTTAAAATACTAGGGAAGTCTATACCTTTGAGCCTCTCATTACACAAATACCGATACTCTTCTAATTGTTCTAATGACCGGTCACCCCATAAAACTTTCTTATTTACATTATTATATGGTATATTAATCACAGACTTCAGTATTTCTATATCACATTCAATAAAAAGGGGAAAATGGTCAGACCAGAATACATCTTGCAAAATACTTATGTTACGTATAGTATCCCAGCCACATTGGCTAACTACACAATGGTCCAACCATCTCTTACACCCATGTATGTCGCTAATATATGTGTACGAATCTGAATTTAAGCCCAGTTTCTCAATGTCAGCACAAATCCACAATTGTTCCGCACAAAAATCCATTAGTTCCTGGTAAAAACATTGCTTTGGATGTGCATTAAAATCACCCAATATATACACAGCTTGTACGTCACTGTTATCTAATATAGAAGCAGATAACGCACTTAAACAACCCGTAAATACTGCCAGGTTTTCCCGAGTGTCCGTCGGCATGTAAACACAAAATACTAAAAATGTCTTACCGCACGAAGTTAACTTAACCGCCGATATTCTGTCACTGCCACACTCAATAACTGTTGCCTTTTCAAAAGCGCTCCTACGCCAAAGAATAGCAATGCCTCCAAACGGCCGGCCGGACAATGGGCCCGCGGTCACATCAACAGCTGATTTGCCGGTGCAGCTGAACTCACTGCTTACTGTATTAAGAAGTGGGAGGTCAAAAGGCAGCAACCAAGTTTCTTGCAGACACACTATGTCCCCACTACTACACAGCACCCTAACACCATCAATAGCCCTTTTAAGGGATCTACAATTGTAACTTATCATTTTACAGACACTAGCCATTTATTGATTTATTAGTGTCCACCGTTTTATTATCGACCTTATCGACCCTCTTAATAAAGACGAATCTTCTAAACGTAATTCCGCACGGCCACAAACTATCGTTTAAATACGTTTGAAGTTTACCCTTATCCACAAATACTTTATAGGAACTGTACCCTTTGTTTCTCTTCATTGATAATTTCGATAAAGAAACCTTATCTCCCGTTTTTTCAAAAATATAGTCGGTGACATCTTTCTCCGTTACATCCGAATGTACAGATGAGATAAACAATGGTATTTTAACGTCGGCTGCCTTAAACTTCGCATCCTTAGCTAAAACGGCCTTGCCCGTACTACTGATAAATTCTTTAGTTTTATTACGGAAGCGCTTCTTTTTCTCAACAAGCCTCCATTCTTCTTGTGCGTTACCATCAGTATTTTTCCATACACCTTCTTTTTGCACAGCACTGGCATACGACGTGTTTGCATTCTGATTTTTTAAAATTATCGATCTGTATTCTAAATCATCAATTACGTCGCTTTTCTGCGTTGAGTTACACTCAACTACCCTCGCCACCCCCGAAACCTGTTCCTTATCTCTCTGTTGCCCGTGCGCCGGCTGACTATTACTTTGTGTAAGCGAGACAGGTATTTGCGGCTGTGGAGCAGTCTGAGCGGGAGCGCGCAAGCGGCCCAGGTCCGTTACCTCTCGGTCGGTCATCGACCCTGTTGAGTTGTCCCACGTCATCCCTATCGGGCCGCTATCGAATACATATGCACCGCGTTTATAATTTACATTTCCGCAACTCATACGACTTGGTGGACTTGTAGCTGAGATATTTGCAGTTTGTTGCATTTTACTCTGGTTTAATAATTCATGTTTTAATTCGCTCAGCTGTTCTTTTGTTGCAAACATGTCCTTGATGTCGCGAACCTGCGATTGTAACACTAATAAATCCTTCAAAATTCGCGTTGCATCCAGATGATCAAAGTGAACTGGCGGCAGCAAATGCAGATCTTTAGCTACAAAAGTGGGTATCTTCTCCGTATTTGTGTTTTGTAGGAGAGTAATCATGTCCTCCAAATCGCGCTTATCCTTTTCCTTTCTTCTCGATATCATCTTCGTGCTGCTGTCAGCTAAACAATCAAAAAGTAGCTTCTTTGCCTTATCGATATCTTCAGATTTAAAACCCGTACAACAAATTCTAATAAGACTTTCACTGTCCATCACTTGCATTTTATTTCGCAAAAATGCTAGCACCTCGTTAATTACAATATCGCAAGACGCACACTTCACAGTGGATGACGTCATTATCGCTGCGAGCACTACTCGCACACGCGCACACCGCTAAGCGCTCGCGCAACGACTCATAAAATGTTCCGTCAATTAGCTCCTCAAACTTCGTTAGGTTAGGTTAGATGAGTTACCGGTAAATTAAATAACATATGGTAGTACTATACTTACATAGAAAATAACTTCAAACATTACTTATTGATTTATGCCTCCATACAACTGAAAAACCATGCCGCCGTCAAAGATTCGGTAAATATTGAACCGAATTAAACGTTACTGTAGGCCATTTTTCCTAAGACAGTTCACTCGTTAATTTGTTACCATAATGTGAATCCCGGCTTTCGGGCTTATTGCATATTGAAATACACCCTTTACACATTCGCAATAACCAGAAAAAATGGTAAAATCGTTTATGAAAAATCCAATATTACCGAGTTTTGGATGATGGATGCAGGGCATTAGCAGCCGGAGCAAAAGCGATAACTCAACTCGATGAAACACCAAATCTAGGTGTGAAATTTATAACTTTACACGCCAGCTCGAGAAATGAATTGACAAAAATTGCGTGGTGTTTAATCCATGTTTTTAATTTTCTGACTGTTCATAAAAAAAAAAAAATTGTTTTTACTGTCTTAATAGTTCCACGCCTGAACCGATTGATACAAAAATTGGTATAGTTACATAATATAGGTAGGTTTAAGTGCAGGTGCATCTGTAAGGCTATGGCCAACTGACATTAGGGATTCACGGTCTTCTTCTCTATCTAGATTATGAACGTAGTAGCTCGAGCCGCATCCTCAATTACCGACTTCAAAAAAAAATGAGGTTCTCATTTTGACCTGTATGTGTGTATGTGTAGATGTATGTATGTATATATGTATGTATGTATATACGTATGTTTGTCCGCGATTATCTCGCATATGGCTGGCACTCTATCAAAATAAAAAAATATTTTTTGTTGTTGAGTGTTGCTAAATCCGATCAGAGGATTCGTGAAAAATTAAGGGGACTCCTCAAATAGTATAATCATACATATAGCGATTTTAGTATTTTTAGTAACAAATTCAGCATTTGCATTTAGAAAGTATCATTTGGTGAAGTGAAACTGATGATGGAGACCACAAATGGCTACCGGAACTCCTCAACGGTACCTATTTCAAGGGTGGCGATAAGATATCTCGCCATATTTGAGCAATTGTAAAGAAGAACATCATAATTGTTTAAATAAGACTAAGACTTTTCCGCGGCTTTGCTTGCGGCGAGCTTAAAATGTCTTAAAGTTTCATATCAACTAAAAAGTGGAACTACATAACAGCTAAAATCACTAAAAAGTATAAAATATATATGTTTTAAAAAACAAAACCCGCCTCCAAAAACGGAAAAAGTAACTTCTTTTAAATTATTAGGTATAGGTCAGTCCAATTTGAAGTCGGCGACTCACAATTTTTTTAACCAAAAGCCGACTTCAATTGGGCTGACCTATACCTACCTATTTTGCGTTTTTGAAGGCGGTTCTTTGTTTTTAAAACATTTATTTTATTTTTTCAACGTTTCTTCTTCAATGTGTTAGCCCGGACACAAATACAGGTTACTTTTTATACCGGAAAATGGGAAAGATCCCAACGGATAACTATAACTTGGCAACATTTGTAAATTCGTCATTTATCAGTGTTTCACAGCAGCGTTCTAGTTTCTAGTGCCAGAATTAGCCAAATTAAAAAAAGAACGTTGGTAATACTCCTTATAGGTATGCATAATATACAAAATAGATGCCTAATATATTTCCAGTTTAACTGTTAGGCCAAATAATTTGGAATAAACCTTGAGTTATTCTCTGTTATTAAACTCTACTGCTACTTATATATAAGTGCGAAAGTCAAAGCTACGTTTATTTATACGTTTATAATTTGTTTTTATTTATTCCGTGTTCTATGTTAACTTTATTTACTTATACGCCAGGAAGTCCAAACCAGAATAATATTATAAAATGGAAAAAAAAAGAAAATATATAAGTCGCTATTCAAATTAAAAAACTAATTTACTGCTTTATTTCTATTACGTTCTAGTTTTGCCTTTCCTAAGAAACAGTAGAAATTAATGAGTTGGCCTGAATACTCAACTTCAAAGTTATTACTTGAGGACCAAATTAGTCCAAGCAGTAAATAAACGACATTCAATAACAAGACAAGACTTGTTAAACAAAAGGCCAATCAGCTATTTGGGACTATTATTTAGCTACAAAATCAAATGGGAAATAAACAAGCAAAGAAAGAAATTAGCTAACGTAATGACAGGGAAAATATAATTTCCGTCGAATGGTTTCGATATGACATCATTTCCATTATTTTTACCGTTCGTTGCGCTTGAGGGTTATCAAATTAGGAAAAAGCAATTTGTAAGTATGGACGTAAAAACATTTTATTTGTAAAACAAGCTCAATGAAAAATCGGTCTATTTCTATACTAGAGGTACGATATAAAGCAACGCTTTGGAATTCCACTGGTATTCCTTTTCCGTAGAGACTATCAATCTTTAACTTATATAATATGCAAGTTTTGCAATTACAAAGCATTTTAACATCATTCCATTACAAATATTTGGAAAAAAAATGTTACTCTTATTTACCCAGCTATTTTGAAATCGTAAAACGAATTTTCTACTTTCCGTTTTATTTTTAACGGTCGTCACCAAATATTGTTTTTGCCTTATTTTAGAGACCGTGGAAACAAAGCAAATCGGAACTGTATTCAACCTATTTGTGGCAACGCACGTTATTCATTACTCCTTAGTAAACGATTGCAGTAAGACATGGCGGACGAGAACCAACCAGATTTCAAAAAATACTTGTAAGTAAAGGTGCTGATGAACTTGAACATTTACTTGCTCTATCACCATCGACTATGTCATATATTATATATATATACAGAATTGAAAGAATGTTTGTTAATAGCTTAATAAAAATAATCTAACTAGGTTCAGGTATTTGTCTTGTAAGTCATAAAATCATTTGAATTTTTCAGGCAACCACCTCGGGAGCAAATATTTTACCAGAAATTGGCTTTGGCGATGAGTTTCTTAGGAGTCGGAAAGAGTACGTGGTGGGGACTGGCCCCCGTCCACAGGGCCCTTACTCTGTACAGCCGCTTGTTTCTGGTGTCGGCGCCTCTTTGTTTAGTCCTACAATTCTTGTTTTTGTATATAAACTACAGCGACCTTAGTTTCAGGGTACTTGGTACCATGTTTTCGATAATTCCAGCGACCATAATAGTTGTTGTAAGTTGTACGACATTTATTTACATTAAATATAAATAAAAAATGTGTAAAATGCAGAACGTGAACAAAACGCTCACGTCCCGTACAAACGTCGTTTCGTTTTAATTTATAAACGGGCTAAATAAAGTAAAATTTTGCAATCGTAAAATTATTCATATTTGACCCAAAAAAATACTAGAAGTAAACAGCAGTTTCAAAATTAGCATGAAAACTTGATAATGCCTACAGGCTTTAAAGGCTGATAAAATCTAATTCGAAAAATTGAGTGAAATAATGATGGTAATGCAGACCGTCAGTACATAAACTTTTATACTACTTGCAACACATGCATCGAACAAAGCAAACAACGTAGACCCGCGCAAAATACCCACTTTTTGTGATAAAAGTTTTATGTGTGTTTCGTGTTTGGTACGTATCTTCATATATTTGAAAGACCACGTTTTGTACATACACTTATATTTTAATAATTTTACATGACTTAAAACCCACCGCACTGATCGAATAACTGGTCGCTAATGTCGCTATACTGTAAATAATATTTCACTTTCAGGTGAAACTACTTATTACCAAGATACCTTCTTATATAGATATTATGAAAGACTTAATGGACAAGATACACATTTACAACTTCTGGCACGATGATGACGACTTCATTAAAGCGGTAATGATCAAGAAAATTCTTCGCGAATGTACCACAGTTAGGACCCTGTGACAATGAGAAGAAAGATGTGAGAAGTATCGCGTGTTCCGTTAGTTATGTTTGGGTGATTGTGACAGGGTTTTACGTTGGTACGGAAATCCATTTCTCTGACTGTATGGTCTGTATGTTAAAAAATTACCGGGCTTTAAAGCAGTTCTAATTGGCTTTCTGGTTAATACTATACTGCTACCAACCCGTACGATGCATAAATAAAAAACTATTATACGCTTGCCTTCATTTCCCGATACAGATATTTAAACTTTTTAACTACTGTTAAATGCTCCTACTTCGGTCTTTGAGCAATTTTCCTTTACTGCGGTCACTATTTAGCAATCTGTAAAAAGCACACCAGCGTATCCAACAATAAACTGAATTAACATACAAACTACAAAGAGAAAGATTACTAAGCAAAACAAAGGAAGGTTGTACGTACATGACGTAATTTATTTTTAAAATACGAGTAAGTATAACATTATTCATTGTTAAATTCAACATTTTTAATTTAACTGGCGAGACGCAACTTCGTGATTGAAAGCACGACACTACAAGTAGAAGTAAAAATATATTTCAATACATCTACAGTTATTGGTTCATAAAATTGTCACTAAAATTTGACAATGTATTGGATTCGTTAAAGATTTCCAAAGCAATTTACTGTATTTACATTATAGAAGCAAGTGCAATGTTGCGTCATGACAGCTGCCTGCGATAAGCAAGATATATCGCCTGCAAAATACTGGGAAGAACCAATAAAATCCAACGATTTCCAAATACGGCAAATCGAATCGGACGACGGCTTTTGTGAATTGAGAAAATGTGTACTTTACCAAAACATATTAACATGTTTGTCTATCAACTCTTAGTCTTCAATAACACAGGAGATATTTCAGAAAATAAACAGTTTATAATAAAGTATAAAAACTGAAATCAATGAACGACTCATGATAGAATACCGACTAACAGTGAAATATTTAAAATAAATGTTCAGGTAACACGTAATTTACTGCATTATTAACTTCAAATTAAAGAGTCGTAATGAGTTTGTTATAATACTTATAATTATGTAATGCACTTGTTTTGTCAAGTAATATTTACTAAACTTTTAAACCGTGAATGTAATGTTTTGAATACTGATAATACCACGTAGCTACTAATGAGAAAGCGATTAAAAATGTTTTATACTATACATACAAACACATACGTACCTTCACGCTTTCATTCCCAGAGTAGGGTGAGCAGAGCTACAGAATGACCAACAACTCTAAAAACATGTTTTTAATACTGTACCCACATTTTGTATATTCGGGCTAGGAGGTTTACCATGTGTATATTAGTGACAAGTTGTAAGCCCATCGCCTAACAATACTACAAGCCTTTATTTTATTATTTTATTGTATATTTTTATATACTACTTAAATTTAAATTATCTATATCATAATTTATTGGCTAATTTAATTTATTTGAAATGGTTCCAGAAGCTAATCAAAGTCGAACGCTACACTCGTTGGGTAACACTGACTCTCGTAATTTTTCTCGCCTTTGATTGGATGCTATGGGTCTTCGTACCTATCGTGAAAAATATAAAGAACAAAGAATTGATTGCGAACAGAACAATTCGCATGGAAACTTGCCTCTACATGTGGATGCCATTTAACTACGGCTACGATGTTAGAACCTGGATGATTACTCATACTCTCAACGTCTACCTTATCGGTTCTGGCGCCCTAGTCTTGGCGATTTATGATTCAATTATTTTCATTTTCATTTTTCACTTCATGAACCATGTTGATATATTGAAGCACAAGATTCAAATATTATTTGCTAACAAACTAAATGATATCGAGGCTAAGGAGAAGATGGTTAGCGTTATTAAGTATCATTCGTTTATACTCAGGTAAGCGAAATATTCTGTTTCTTTGTGTACTGTGAAACTGATAATAAAAATCAAGTTTTTTTTTTATGTTATAGTACTTTTAAAGATATGGAAGCTGCGTTTGGTCTTAATGTAGCGGCAAACTACGCTCATAATCTACTGAATGATAGTTTGCTACTTTATCAAATTATGGTTGGGGTATGTATTTAATTTACTTATCTTCAGAAAAATAAATTTATTTCTAAGTAACAAAATTTAACATAAACCTAAATTAGTAAGTGGCTACGTGCGGTGTAAGCGGTCCGCTATAACGCGCAGGTTGCTATCGTTAGTGGCGCGCGACGGCGGTGCGCGCGCGCATAAGGGAATTAATTGTCTCAGCATCGGCGTGGAAGCGATAAGCTATCGACTAGTACCTCGAATAAAAGTCAACAAAAGAGACACAAATATTAATAGTTGATTGCTGGCGGTTCACACTGCCGGCGGAAACTCTCTCTGCAACTAAAAATTTAGATTCAGAGTCAATAAAAGAGACACATAAGTAGGGACGCTTGCGTTTTTCTGAATACATTGGCCTATAAATATGACTTTTCAATTTTGTCAAATTCTCTAATTTAGGATGTCAAAATGGAAAAGTCATATTTGTAGGCGTATGGAAAAAACGCATGCGTCCCTAATTATGTGACCATCACTGTTTATTAGTAGTTGATCGTTGGCTCTACTTGTGTCTCACTCACGTGCCTAATGCTGGTTTCACACGGAGGCAGAACAGTGGTCAGTGTACTACTACTGTGTGATCGCCTGATCGCACAAAACAGTACTGTACCTACTGACGCGACGTGTGCGTTCACACAATAGCAGTAGTATGCTGTCCACTGTTCAGCCTCATTGCTCTGCATTCATGTGAAGCCTTATGATCGGAAAGCCGTCGAACTATGCGTCAGCCTCAAGAGCACGCTAAACGCCTTAATATAAACTAAACTCGCCTGGTAAGGCGTACCTTAGTACGCCTTAAAGTTTATAAATAAATAAATGTGTTTTTAAATGTAAATGGTATCCAATTCAGATTTAGTCTGTAACCAAAATCTTTCTTAATCCATTTTTGTTATTCATCGTCATGTAATGACAGAACCAAAACGCCACAAGCATAAGTTTAATATTTTCGCCGCATTTTTCATGCCAACAGATTTATTTTTTTCTTTATTTTTGTGGCAGGGTACCCTTATAGTTATTTTCATAATCGTGTTATAATTGAGTGGCCTAAGTTAAGTACGAGATTCATTTTTTTTTATGCCCTGGATACAGAAGCAGGTTTAAATAGATTTTCGACAGGTGACGCGACGCTGCTACGTTCCGAAACGCCATAGATTGGCAATTTTGTATCGGATCGAGTCTCCTTAAACAAGGACACATATTATTGAAATACGAAGTTCTATTTTCATTTTTTTTTCAGTTGTCTTGAGCGTATCGAAATGGTTATTTCGGTTGTTTCGGAAGTGTCAACGATGAAAAGAGTGACGTTGCAGTATTCTCTATGAAATCTTAATACACAGATTTTAATCGACGAGTACAAAAAATCTTTTTTGTGCTCAATAAGACAAGTTTCCATATAATATTCTGTTAAACGAAAAAAAAGTCATTGTTGACTTACCTTACTTAACTTGTGCAGATGTGGTGCGATGACTTGTTCAAATAGCTGCCGAATATACCAGCTTCTCTGTCGCAAATTCATCAGCATCACTTATCTTCGTTAAGTTATAAATAAACTAAAACCTTAAAAATAATTTAGTTTTGAGAATTATTTAGACAACATTTATTTTCAGGATAAATCGAATCGATTGAATTATGCCATTATGATGCAGTTTCATATGGGAGGATTGATTTTAATGTCACTTGCTTTCGAAAAAATTCGCATGAAGGTTAATTGTTATCAATATTTTACTTCTATGTTTTTACAAAATAAAATCTAATTGTTCAATTACGATATGCAAATGATAAATCTACACGATTTTCTTCTTTTTATAGTCGGAGGACCTCCCAGCGGTGTTATACAGTGTACCTTGGCAAAAAATGTCGACATCCAACCAGAAGTTGCTGATCCCAATCCTCCTACGGATGCAAACACCTTTAGTTTTCAAGGCTGCAGGTGGTGTTAAAGCTGGAGTACGTCCCGTAGCTTCTGTGAGTGTAAATCATGTACAATTGTACATGTTGCAAATTCGTCTTCTTCTTCATATTTGGCGTAACACTTTTGCCAGAGCAATCATTGTTTCAAAAATAGCCATTAATAAAAAATATATTGTACAATAACATGGAAGCAGAGCTACGAGTAAAACAAAACGAACAACCAATTATAAGCTCAACGGATTTTTCCAATTGATGTCTTAGTTAATTAAAAATAAAGACAGCGACAATGGGGCCAGGGCTCCGTTTCTACTCGGTAAAACCTAATTGCTTTTGACATGTTATCCTGTTGTTCTTAACTCGGTCGTCCTTAGTTTCAAGTAAATAAGAGTGATCATAACGTTGACAATACCATGACACCTTAAAATTGATCAGTTCACTAATTTAAGATGTTAGCCTAAATTTACAAACTTCTCACTCGAATTTAGTCTAAAAATAATAAAGTCTGACGTTTTTATATATTTAAGTATATAATTTAATTTAATACTTACTTCTTGCCCACGGCTTCGTCCGCTTAAAAAACATTGATCGCTACTAGCGGTAAAAAGTACCCTATGTCCTTATTTTGGGGTTTAAGTTATCCCCATACCAAATTTCGTCGGGATCAGTTCAACGGTTTAGCCGTGAAAGAGTTACAAACATAAGACAAAGTAACTTTCACATTTAGCTATAATATAAGTATGGAAGTATGAATTAGAGGACACTGATCGGAATTCACGCCATTGTAAAACCAAAACTTAACAAATTTAAAAAAATGATTTATGTTATGAAAGACGACCATCAGTTTCTTTAACAATATTGATAAAAGGGGTCTTAAATGAGGGAATGGAAAATAAAAGTGACCTAATTATAAAAGATGTCATATGAAAGAACTCAATAATATGCACATTTCATAACTGTCTCATTTTTGTATTTTTTTTGTACATGTTGATTTAAGTAGTACTAATAGTCAAAAAAAATTATCATCTTCAAAATTAATAAGTGTTATAGAGAAAAGCACTTATTTAAAGACTGATTAATTATGATGAATAACAAGCACCATTAACTCGAACAATATTGGTTTCTTTTCAGATACTGAAATCGACGTTCTCCTACTATGTAATGCTACGACAATCTACTTTAGAATGAGCGATTTTATTCACAACAATATTGAAATATTCATTTTAAATTCTGAAACATGTTTAGTTTAGTAGTTAATAAAACTATAGGCACTAGCGCATTTCTTGTTTATTTCCTACTTCAACTTGTACATAATGCGTAAATTAATTGATTATGTTACCACTACCACAAAGAAGCTACAACAGCATGAGGTAACACGCCGCTGACCTAGAACTTTTAATTCTACAGTCACCATCAAAACTAGAGCGGAACATAATATTAGGTACTCAATCAAAAATTTTTGAGGTCATCTCTATTATTACGGGCCTTTTGTGAGTTCAGATGTTTTTTTGCACCATTTATGCTCTACAATATTTTATGCTATTGAAAGCTGCTATCAATAAGTCTAAGACTTTATATTTAAATATGTACAAAAAACTGAATCACCTTCAAAATAATTAATTATTATACATACAAATATTTATACATTAACGGAAAAATCAAATGAATTTGTCACAAATTACACAGTTTAAAAAAAACTGGCATACGAGTTAAAATTGACGCAAACTTAAACCATTTCCTCTAACCTAATTCCAGTTTTCCACTATAACAGCGGAACGCCTGGGTACGCAAGTCTAACTCGCATTTGACCAATTTTATTCAATTCAATTTTAAGCCCTTCTTGCAGACAACAAGGCCAATATTAACATATCCCCTCGGCCTTATAGTCCTTATGAACATAATAATTGGTATTAATACATTGTTATGCATGTTTCAGAAAATGCGTAGTTTAAAATTAACTTAAAATATTAGTTTTCGTCTGCAGCTCGGGTTTAGGACAAATAAATCCAACCATTCAATGAGGAGCCGGCGAGCAAACATGAGGATAAATGTGGTAAGTCTTGTGGGAGCACTCCAAAACAATTCATTCCCATAAACTTTACACTTAACAGGCTAGCTGCTCGCCACTGCAGTCTTGAGTAAAGCTAGAGTAGAAACTAATGTTTTTAGGCACTTGGGAATAAAATTGACATAATTTGCCTTTGAGAATAGTAGGTTGTACAACAAGGGCATAAAACAAAACATTTTATCCAAGACTTACGGTATCCATCCGAGCCGGTAGGCGAGGTTGCATAATTAAATCGAGGATAAAATGGGTTTTAAGACCGAGTTATACACTCTGCTTTTCGTTTCGATCACGAGGAAATAAAACAGTGATAATGTAAAAATACTTACATGAATGAGAATGTATTGACGTGTTTGCCGTTATCCCAGACTTTGAAATTGTCATACGTTTTAAAATGAAATTTCTTGGATTTCGGCGGCAATGTCTGTTCAATTTCAATGTTTTTGCATTTTTTCTATTAGTGTGTTAGCTGTGAGCATTATTTCCTCTTCACTTTCGTTGATTTTGTAATGTTTTTACTCATAATGCTTGCTTTTAATAGTTTGAAATTTCTTTTTTCTTAGATGCAACATAGACCGCAAAAAAATTAAAGTAAATGTATCCAAATAACAAGTTTATTTAATGCATTCATCTCGTCTGTCTGGCTGTAGGGCTTAATTGTCGTAGTCTAGATGACGATTATACTTTATGAACTAGTGCATAAAATGCAGCCTATAGCCAGCATAAAGAAGAACTTTATGCATGCGAAGTGCATGAGAAGGATGTTCGGAAATGAACTCGTTTAAAATAAAAAGACTTGCTTCGTTATACAAATTATAATAAAATTAAACAGATTTAGGTAAGTAGGTACAATTTCGGACGCGTGCGCTCCTATTGTAGATCTGTTGGCAAGTGTTGTCCGGTGGCGGCGCTGCGGCGCGGGCGGCGAACCAGTTCCCGATGACCCCCCGCGTCTTCTTGCCCCGCGATCGTCTGGGTCACGCATTAGAGGCGTAGACAAGTGAAAAAGAGTTTTTTTTATAAAACAAATCTACAAGGTATCTTACATATTATAAAACTTGACTTTTTATAATTGTAAAGGATTTTGAAATGCCGCTGAAATCGCGTAGCAGTCAAAAACCATACAAATTTTGCACCAGGAGATAACGTTTCTCACCCCCAAAATCAAGTCCAATTTCGACGATTTTTGAATCTTTTGTATTTATGAAAAACTAGGTCTGTCACAACCACACAAAATTAAAATGATACTGCACCAAAACATCTATGTTTTTTTTAAAAATAAAATGGCATCAAGATCTCAAACTTTTTTTTTTAAAACTACTCGTAGTAAAAACGTTGCAATTTTAAGTGATCGCACAGTCTGCTTTACCTGATATTTTAGTGTCCTTATGAAATCGCTCTGTAAAGCTGTTGGAAAGTTGTTCAATTCTTTTTTGGCTCGCTGCACCATTTCAAACTGTGCTTTAACAGTGGATAAGTCACCGACAACTTCGGAATCACATTTACTTAGAAAGACAAAGGTTAAAGGAAACGTTTTCTACCAAACTATCCATAGAAGAACAGTAAGGTAAGTATCCAATAATAGGACTACAGTAATATGTATAGGTATAAGTAGTTAAATAAATAACTTTTGTGTACGCGGCTATTTGAAATAAATTAACGTCATGTAAAAAGAAAACAGAAACATTTGGTCCCAGACTACACTTTTCCTGTACTGGGGTGATTAATTTCTAAGCATAACAGAAAGTAAACTAAGTCATCCTCTGCGCGAGCGTAGTACCTACAACGTTATTTAATTTAAACGAAACATTATTAAATCTAAACTTGTGTGTATAAGTGTGTGTGTGCGAGTGTTGGTGTGTGTGCATGTGTGCGCGTAAATGTATACCTTACGCCATAATCTTGATAAAGTTTTGTGTTTGAGAGTAGTCTTACTTCAATAAACCATTTGAAGATTTTAGATTTCGCATCGTTGACGGCCAGGGATTTAATGCTACGATGTCGGGCAACCTTATTATATATACCTATTTATGTATATAATAAGCAAATTTATATTTGTATATAAAAGCATTTATGTATATTATATATATTTTGGCGTGGTGGATGGGCAGGTTAAGGACTTGTTTCTGCAATAGGGCAGGGTAGTCTGGATATGAATAATAATACAATATGGGTATGAATAATAATACAATAGGAACTCAGAGTCACTCGCATAATCATAACCTGACGAACACTCAGTACATCAACTTCTTTATAAATAGCGGCTGTGGAGTAAAGGCGAGGCTTTCTCAGCATTATGTTTAACAAGTAGCGCTGAGCCCTCTCCAGCACCAACAGTGCCGAGCTCGCAGCTCCACCCCACTTGGTGATACAATAGGTAAGTATTGATTGGCAGATAGCGGTATAAATTGGTATTAATAGATATCTGTCAAAGACCTCGGTGTTAGTGAAACGTTTCCCTCTCCGTCCGAAGGGACGTCTGTTCCCTTTGCGTGTTGCATAGGCTTTACAACGGGGAGTGTGTAATTGCGTAATACACATATTACGCAATTAATTAAGTCAAGTTTGAACAAAATAAATGTGTGAGAAAATTAAAAGCTCCCAGTAGTACATATGACATTTTATAATGGCTATAATGTGTACGCGGCGCCTATTCTAAAAAAGAACATGTAACGAGATTGCAAAGTTCGGGATTATGAATAACTTTGACATAAGCGGGGTCTATTTTACATATTTTGACACATTGAATAGTCTTTACTTTCGTAGTATAAAGGCCGCACTCAGAGTCATTTAATGACAATTAAGTCGTTGCTGAATTATGATTTTTCATATACAAGTTAGGCTCCTGTTTTACCGCTATGTTGTTTGTAGTGTTCACTAATTGTGACAAATCATCATTTGACAAACTATTTTTTTTAAATGTAATTTTACAAACATTCGTTTTACATTTTTTATTGTTTTTGTGGTCAATATTCTAACCTAACCTAACTTATTTAGTAAACTCATATAACCTATTTAATAATTTAAGCACAAACACTTTAAGCAAAATGAAAGTTTTTAAAATGATATAGGTAGTTTGTCAAATGATTATTTAGTAAAAAGTCAGGATACCATGTTCTAGGTTACTTATAACAATATAGACATTTTTTTGCACTTGTGTCAAAAAACCGATTAAGAGCATGTCGAGCCATGTTCAGGGCAGGGTTCCGACGCCTTGAAACACTACAAACTCAAAAAACTATCCTGCTAAACAACAAGTACGAACGATTTAAGTTATAAGGTATAAACACTTTAGTCGCCTGCATCTGCTGCATCTAAAGAACCAATAAAGTCTACTTAGTCATGATAAATTCCCTTTTAAATTCGTTATGATGTTCTTTCATTTAAAATATTTTACTAAATTATTGTATTTTGTTTTGGCTGTAGGGGTGGGGACACGAAACTCTGTGGCCCTTACAGAATTCCATTTTGTATCCTTAATTGTCCCTAAGAAACCTTAAAAATCTTATTACAAAATCTGTTACAAAATCGAGTTTAGTCAATTTTTGCTTTGCCCTATGCCCTATTTTAGCTCCTTTAAGCCAAGGTATTCTTAAGTTTTCCGAATAAAAAACCCATAACAACCAAATTTTAGGTTTACTACGTCATAAAATTATGGGGTTAAATGTTGTCGTAAAATGTAGCTTATTATCATCGTTTATTATGCTCCTCAAAAAATCGCCCTCAACTTAATATTTTACTGCATATAAAATTGTACTTTATAATCGTGAACACTTGCTGGAGTTATTTTTTTTTAGGAATCATTTACGTCAGACTACAGAATAGGGACAGCAAATTAAATTAAATTAATCATTCTTATTTACAACAGAAACTCGGTAGGTATACCTATTACACTTCTAATTTTATGCGTATTTAAATCAACTCGCTGCAAAAGTATGCCAACTATTAATCCTCAGCTCTGCAACTGATGCTCCTAGCACTGAGGCAATTTCATTTTATTTGTTTCTAGAACAAATAGCAAAATAAAATGTTTTCTCTGCTGAAAATACCCAACTGCACGAAATGGCTTTTGTAAAATAACCCGTGCGTAAAGGCCGTACCCGATTGGTCAGTTTTATTTCTGCCAAACACTTCATACACGCAATAATGACATGTAGAATTATAACGTAACTCCTCAAATACTACTTGCTGCTTTGCTTTGTACTTGCTTTGCTTATAGGCTTTAAGGAGTTGTTTTTGATAAAAATATTAATTGTTAAACATTTGAGCGTAGAAACAAAAATAACTTTCATCGTCATCTCACTGCCATCATTCGTGCATGCAAAGGAAGCGGTTTTACCGATGGGTATTATAGTAGGTATATTGTAGAAGTCCCAATCACCCGGTCGAAGTATTCCATTTCCTCTTATTTTCAATATCAACTGCTAAGAAGTCCCACCGGGTATTTATCGAACCTTGTCCCTGCCAGTTACTTACATTAATGTAGTATTTTGACATAATTATTAAGAATATCGTTTAAACCTAAACAATTACATTATACGCCTCATAAACGAAACGAAGTACAATTTCTTTCAAAAAATTAATAGTAATACACCCAAGTATACCTAACATAATTTAGTCCACTTGACTTTTTATGGTCAAAGCAGGAAGTCCAGGGGGGATCTTATGACATGGCTATGCAGTTCATCTTACGGCGAGCGTAAAGGACAGAGCTCTAGGAGTTGTATAACTCTGTCCTATTCTCTTAGCGTAAACTGAACTGCATAGCTGTGTCATGATAACCCCGCAGATGTAATAAATAAGCATAGGGCATGTTTTTTGATTGGAATAGTTCGTATTTAGCTCGCGTTATTAGTCAAATAAACTAAGACGAACATAAACGTCTCCGACCAAATACGATGTCGTATGATTATGAACTGCATCTGAAATTTAGCAAATATATAACCTGTATCAAACATCACCGTAGACTATATTAACTAGACGGAACACGGAAAAAATATTTTTAAAATTATTAATCATTTATACGGAAAGACATATAAATAAAGAAGACGTAATCTTTACTTTCTTTCTCACTCACGTGTTTACGTTTTTAAAGGGCTGATTTTGTTAGGCAACAAGATTGGAGTCAATCGAAGGAGTGAAATTGTTGCTTTTAATTATTTTATTGTATGTCGGTGTGTTTATGGGTATTTTCATAGACATCTTGAATCCTGAATTGTTGTATTTTAGGCTGCAAAAGCCACAGTGTTCGAATATATGAAAACATAACCCTTCATTCTTATAAGGTAGAATTCAATGATAGAACTTTTCTCTGATAATACGAGTAGTGGTAGGACTGTAGTGGTGGTAGGACCTTGTGCAGGGTCCATCCGGATCGCTACCACCATATTCCTATCCATTAACCCACCGCCAAGATCTCACTTACCATCAGGTGGCCTGAGTGCCCCATGCCTTCTCATTGCCAAATATGATATTATTATGTGATTTGGTCAGGTTACAGTAGTATTGCTATCTAAAAGGGCATATGCGAGCAGCTTTTCTAGGTAGTACTCTGTCTATGCATTATACGGTTACGACCTAAAGCCAATTGATACAAACAAGAAGTACAGTGAGTGCATACGCAATACGAAGTCATTTATGTCACAACACAAATGTTGAAACTCTTGCCACCGACCTATTCATTTTGAACATAGTGTTCACAAATCATCTGCGTACGTGACAATGAGGACTGAGGACATATCATACATCATGAATGATTTTACGAGGGGCAAAGTGATTTCACAGCCAATTGCGACTCAGCGTTCATAAACAGAAACTTTTCGTAACGGCTATGCTATAAAAGAAAACGGGCGAGCACGTCTCAAAAATATTGGCCACATCGGACCAACTTTTCTAGTGTTACCTTCCGACTTTTAGATTTTTCATAGCGATTGAACAATGTGTTTGATGTCAACTACGAGGTCCCCGTACGATGAATAATTTAGTTCTCTTTGTCATTTATTTTACGTTATTTATTAAAAAAGGAATAAGAATAAAACTAGATTGGTTTTTTTTAAATTAGAAATGTTTGTAGTATACGACTAAAACAAACTGAAATAATTAAAAACCAATTAGGTAAAACAAAATTTCAATTATCCTTTAGCAGAGAACTAGTCGAAATAAGTTTTTCATGTCTTCGAATTAAATAATTTCTTGAAACAGAGGTACAAAATCAGACAATTGTAAACTGAGAAGATTTTTTGATATTCTTCAATAAAAAAAAATTAAAGTTTATTTTGTTTTATATTTGAATTTAGAGTTCAAATTGCTTAAATATCGACTGACGTTAATTACAAAGTTTCACTAACAGCTTGCCTACCAAGTACTGTAATGTCTCTCAAGTAACTATTCTAATTAATAAAGCGTTACGCTAAACTTGCCAGCCTTGGCTTCACGAACCACACCCTGAATATAGACAATTGCTTCGTACGTAACAATAATACAAGTAATATGATAGCAAATCAGTTACAGAAAATCAAAGCAAAATACTTGAGATCAAAAGAAATAGTCGAAAAAATGCGCACAAAGCAGTACAAAAGGTAAACAATGTAAATCACCATAATGATATAGGTAGTAATAAAGCTTGAAACGGTTACGCGGAATACTTCCTTTTCACTACGCAAAGAAATATTAATGCCCGGGTCTTCATCAACCGCATCGCGCCGTGATAGTCGTGACATAGTTAGGGTAAAGTCACCAGTGGTCAGCCAGAGACCTGTTGTCGGCCTCTGCCTATACTTTGTATCCATTAACCTACCGCCAAACAGCAGTGTTCGCATTGTTGTGTTCCGGTTTGGGGATAAGACAGCCGGTGTAATGACTAGCATAGAGGCATTCCATCTTAGTCCTCAGGGTTGGCAACGCATTTGCAGTCTTAGGCTTGGAGTCTTGTGAATCCGAATGTCTATGGGTCACAGTTTCCACTTACCATCAGGTGGCGTGTGTGCTCGTTTGTCTTATCTATGCAATAAAATAAAATAAAAAAAACAACCCCGAGTAAATATATGTTGCAACAAAGTTAACGTGAGATTGGTGTAGACCCGGCTAATGAAGATCGTTGTTCGCGAGATGCGAGTAGATGGTTTTTGTACCGCTCTTCTTGTTTTTATGATACGGAAAAATGTTGAATTATATCATAGGTGCTCTGAATGGTGAAAAAGTTCAAAGTTGTGTTTGCTTATAGCGAGGACGCTGAAGAATTTTGTACATTGACCTTCACTGTAGGGCGCCGCATTACTATAGGGATAAAGATTACAATCAATGATGTCGGCAATTAATTTCGCTGTTCGAGAGTGACAGCAATATAATTGTGCCCGAGACAAGTGATGGTGAGACAATGTACGAAATTATTAATATTCGGCGCACGTGCTTTACTAACAACTATTTTTGATTGTTTTACTTCCTTTAGTATTCGAGACAAGTACGAGTATAGTTAGATAAACTTACATCATAATTGTTGTACAAGAATCGATTGTTGTATGTTTTTTTTATTTAATTTAAAGTCAAATATTTTTACGACGCTCTTATAATTATATTAAAACATAACTTAATAGTTCAATAGTATTAAGTATATAAATTTAGCGGCCGACAAGCAAGCAATTGCTGGACTACCGTCAAAGTGCGGTCAAACCAAAGACGTAATAAATCATGTAAAAAAAAAAGTACACGAGTATTTATTTTGGTGCCCAGCATAAGATTTAAAAATCGTTTACGTGCTGTCATGCATTAAATCCTCACCGCAAATTGGTCACGAATCCCAATAATAAAGCGTAGGTTAAATGAATAAAACATTGAATTTAAAATGTCAATGTTCACAGTCGAAAAAAAACATTTTTTTCTAAAAAAAACAGTGAAATATGTCGAAACATGGCGGTAGGTAATTAAATATGACAAAAACAAACCATTCAATTTGCAAAAAACACGTACAAATTTTTCGTAAAAGTAACAGGTACCTTAAGTGGACAATTTATGAATAACGGTTGTGTTCCGCTGCTGGGTTATTAGACAACCGGTAAGCTTCACAGTCTTCAGATTGTCATCGTAAGACATCAAAACACTATGGGCGTCGAAGTCTTCTTACCATCAGGAGGCCTGTGTCCTAGTTTTCCTTGTCCGTACATAAAAAAATGCTGCTCAGAGAAAAGTATTATTTTTACTTAAATGGGTAAGTTACTTGAGCATTGCGTTGTTTTTGTAGTGGTAACGCCGACACAACAATAATAATTCAGAATGAAATACTACTAACTTGGTACGTAACGCTAAGCACCAGTGTTTGCATTGTTGTGATCGGTTTAGGGATAAGACAACTGGTGAAATAGCTAGCCTTCTCCATCATGCTTGTGTGTAATTCCAGTTACACGTGTATATTAGATACCTACGTATATCTTGGCATCATGAATTTGCAAAAATGAGAGCACTATCTGAAGTGAAATTGGCAACATGTAAGCATCTACTGCTAAATAAGGTTTCCACTTTGGAATATTGTAGAACAGGTGCAACTTTCTATCAGTTAGAGCGTCAAACTCTTTGATGCTAAAAGAGGGGCGGTATAAATTAAATGTGTAAATAATGTGTATGTGTGTGTGTGTGTGTTGTCGTAACCTTCAAATGGATATACCGATTCCGAAGCTGTTAAAAAGAAAGCCAGTTTAGTCGGGATGGTTCTAAGCTAGCTTCCATGATGATCTATTGCATTGTTTAAGCCATGTCAGCTGTAAAAGTAGAGATTGCCATAAGAACGGTTTTTTAGGGTTACGTACAAAAAATGGAAAAACTGACCCGTTATAGGATCGCTCGTGCGCCTGTTTGTCTGGCCGTTGAAATTTGGAACACAAAGTAAATTAATGACCCAAACACAGGTGTGCAAAGTATTTTTTTTAAATAAGGGTCAATTTCTGGGGACATGTTATTACATATTTTTTTTAAGTTTTGCAAATTTTACTGTGTCATATATCAAAAGAAAAGGGCTCGTTGTTATGAATATTTCAAATATATTTTAGTTATTAATATAAAATAAAAAGTTTTGATTTTATTCATGAAAGAAGACGACCGAAGGTCTAAATTTATATCAAGCAATTTCTGTATACTTTGTTTTTGTAATTGTGTCTACTCGTTGTCACATTCTACTTTTCTTATTTTCCTCAATCACCCAGAGGTTAGCTGGATGAGATCCCTTAAAGGGATAATTTCGCCTTTGTACGTTCCTATTTTGTAAATATTGTATTTGAATTTCTGTGTTTGGACAATAAAGAGTTTACATACATACATAAATACATACATACATACGTACATACATACCATTGGCCATTCCCCCCCTCTGATCTCAGAAACTACTGAACCTAAAATTTTGAAAAGAAAACAAAATTTAGTTCATTTCTTCTAGATTACAGAAAAATCTATAGAATACTATCAAGAAAAAAATAACGTATATACGGGACCACGCGATTTCAACTCGCACTTGGCTGGTTTTTTTAAATACTTACAGCGTGAAGTAATTTAACTATACATTTGAATGATGAAAATATATTAGAGTAAGAGATTGCTGGGCTCGGCTAATTTCGAGTTAGAGAATGTTTTATGGGCTGTCATTTTGATCTTCGTTGTAGTGCGGTAGGCTGCAGTGTGGTCCGTCAGGCCAATTTGTCTGCGGTGGAGCCAGGTGTGAGGCACACGGCAGTGGCTAATTGTACTAACTTGATTAACTTCCGATGCGCATGATTGTACTAATGAACCGGAGGGAGCGTGGTTGTAGTTCTAGCTGGTTAAAGAGCGAACTTATTAGAGTATGTTTGTTTTTCACCACAAGGTGATGTAATGATGTATTTATTTATTAAATTTACATTTGTTTTCACTGTAATTCCTATAGTGACTGGCGTAATGTCAAAATTATTTTATATTTTATATAATTGATAATGAAAACGTCGTTAAGCCTACAGATCATAAAGAAACATGGATACATACACACATACATACACTCACAACTTCACAAGATATTTCCCCCTTTTTGGATACTTGGGTACTTATGAGGCGAGCATATTTTCGTCATCGTCATGATAATTTCAGCCGAAAGACGTCCATTGCTGAAGAGAAGCCTCAACAAGTTTGCCACAAGGACCGGACCTACGCGAATTGCATCTATCGGTGTTCCTTAACCCTAGCTACGAAATTGGTCTACCTTAATGGAGGTCACTCACGCTGCGTATTCCGGTACGCGAACGCCATTCAAAAACTCTTCTACTTCATCGTCTATCTGTTCTGGGAACGATGTGCCCCGCGCACTGCCACTTATATGTAGCATATTTTCAGCAAGGTATATATTTGTTTGCTGTGTTGGTGCCAGCCGAGAATAGCACCACCCCATCTCTTCCCGTGGGTGTCGTAAGAGGCGACTAAGGGATAAACCGGAGGATGGGCAGCAGCGTCCTCCGCGGACTACATGGTATAACTGCGGTCGCCAACCCGCCTGCCAAGCGTGGCGACTACGGCATTTTTCCCCCCAATGGTATGAGTTTGATTGGAAAGCCTTGGGGGAGGCCTATGTCCAGCAGTGGACGTCTTTCGGCTGACATGATGATGATGATGATGATATATTTATTCTTGTTTTAAGCACAGTAAAGTTTACAGATATTTAAAGCTGCTCCAATTATCAAATAAAACTTTAAAGCACATTTTCCTTCAGCACAAAAGTCTATAAAGCACAGTTGTATTTAACGCGGAACAATGTTCATTCTAAAAGCAATTGAGATAGCAGTTAAATGGGCAAATAAACAGCGATCATGAGGCTTTCATTGCAATACATTACTGTGATTGCGAGTCTGTTGGCACCCGTATTTATGTCACCGGACAATACGTATGGTGTGAATTCAACGTCTTTTATTGAGGAAGAAAATCTTTCCTGGCTCAGGCTTTGTGAAAACTTTAGTGTTCTATTAACTACTCATCGTGTCTTGAAGAGAAAAAAAAGAAGAAATGCCTGATTAGTTCAGCTAGTTTTCCCCAGTAAATCGTAGTATTAATGTTATGAAAATGTTTATTTTTTCAATGTGTTGATAGTGTGGGTGATAATAAATCTACCTAAGCACCCATAATTGTTCAGATGTATGAAATAGACAGTACAATATTTTGTTATGTTTCACAATTCGATGCCACTTGCAATAAAATCTGTAATCCTATGTTTATCTAAGAAACAGTATTAAAAGTAAAGTTTTTCTTTAGCAATTATTGTTAGAATTTAATATGGGTTTTAAACACCAAGTAACAGAAAATATGGAAAAACTTTACGACTTCAACCCTTAGGGTCAAGAAGTTTGCGAACGTTGAAATGTGATTGTGAACTCAAAGGTTCCTATATACTAACTAGCTTAGGCGTCAATTGACAACACTTATTGAGCAACTTAAATTAAAAAAAAATAGGAGCTATTCCATTTCAAACAACCAATGATGCAGCATTTCAATCGAATCATTAAGATTTGTAGCCAGCGGAAGCACAGCAGCACTTTACCGCTATAATTTAAACCGCGCTTTGTTCCTAACTTCAATTGCCTATAGCCGGTTTGACTTGATATTTATTTACTATTTCATAATCTGCCGCCGAACAACGTTGCAACAAAGCTGGTGAAGTAGAAGTAGTCTTTATCAGGTGTCTACGCATTTGAAATCTCTACTTTTTTCTGTCTTTTTTCTTGACTGAGGGTCAAGAACACCCTAACGTGCTGTGTTTTATTCAAGCTCTTCAGACTTCTCTTTGTTTTATTAAAGATTGAGCTCTTCCTCAACTTCTAATTCGTTTCACCTGAACTTGAGATTGCAAACATGCATATACATCAGGTGGTATGTGTGGTAATTTCGCTTTGCCATAAAAATACTCTTGTTCAAGTTCAAACATATCATATCTTAATATTATTATATACTTATCTTTCTTCGAGTTTGTCAACGTAGGTCCCTTAGAAAACTGTCTACTCTTATCTCGATTATTTTTGGTCCTTTATCTTAAACGTACGTTTACTTTCGTAACGTACTTTGCTTTGTTTTCTGTCTTGCTTTTAATATGCATCACTTTTGTTAGTTTCTGCGTGATTTAATTGGTTGATGCGATTACTTAATTGGTTTGGTAGGCATTGTGTCCGCCATTTGTGATTTTATTTTTGTGCAAAAAATATGATATAACAAAATGGCCTACTTATTGTAGTGTATTATCAGCGCTCCAAAAAGATTAACTTCGGAAAGTAAGCCTTGTTCAGTTAAACATATAATATCTTTACATAGTATTAAAAAGTCACTCCCGCTGTCTGTGCGCTTAAATCTTTTAAACCATGCAACGGATTTAAATGCAGTTTGCAGCAATGGATACAGTGATTCAAGAGAAAGGTTTATATGTAAAATAAGTTCTCATAAACTCACACTAACCGAAGCGAAGCGATGGCGGGTCGCTTTTGTATTATAAACTGAGCTCTATCCTTATTATTGGAATGCAAAGTTAAGCAAGGAAATGTGAAACAGCCTATATTTTAGGCTGAAGTCATTCAATAAAGCTGGGAAATTGAAATTGGTACCCTAGATTGTGAATAATCCGCTTATCTGAAAAAGGTATTACAAATTGCAATGTATGTTAATTTTACTTTGAAAGGATTTTTTTAATTGGTTTTTTTAATTTTATTTTGCCAAATTATGCATGTTTTAGCTCTCTGCAATATTGTCTTTATACTTAAAGTATCTGATTGAATCCTCGTCCTCATTACATAGCCCGAAGGCATTCCGCCGCATTTGGAGCAGCAGGTCCAAATGCTCCAGGTCCTGAACTCCTAGGTATAGGGGTAATTGAATACTCTCATCTGAATAGTAGCCAAATCAGACCATCTTAGCTAACTGATTTTCTTCGAGGAGGCTTGGCTTGAATTATGTACTTACAAGGATTTTTCTCTTTATAATAAAAACATATCTCTAGTAGATGACTATACAACTAATATCTCAATACAATGCAAAGCTAAAAGAAATCGAATGCCATTTCATAAAGTTCTTACATATCACATCAGACAAATAAAAGCCGCATCACCCATGAGCCGCTTCAACACTCAACAATATCCTTTCGCTAATTTACACATAATACTTTTCCAATAAGAGAAATTCCTTTTCCATTGAGTATCTCGAGACTCGAGAACACCTTTATCGAGGCTGCGAGAATAATCCCATTTCTCAAGGGCGGGTAAATACGAAGTATTTGCTCGTTCCGGGCGCGATCGATGCGTATGACATTTGGGATTTAATCGCGTTCGCTGAATCATTTCAAGGATTGCACCTCCGGCTTGATGTTACGTAAATGGTAATTAATTATGATGGTGTTGTACTCGAACTCAATACTCCTCTACTGTCGGTGTCTATTAAAATGAACCCTGACTAGATTTGCATTATGACAGAAGGGCTGACTAAAATCTTAGTACCAAATATTTTCCCCGTTAATAATAAACGTTGAGTAACCGTGGTGTAGTTAAACCACGCTTTCTGTCATTGTGACATTTGAATTTGACAGATAAGGACGATACATGGCTTAGCTACACCACCGTTACTCAACGTTTATTAGTAAGGGGGATAGTGTGTAATTACCCACCACCAATACACAGTTTTTTTCTTGGATCTGAGAGCGTTAAGAGCTCGCCAAGCACTCATTTTAAAACCTTACCTAAAAGAAACGTATTTGTAACTCTTTATCTAAAAAAATACCTTGCTTGTTCGAGGTTTGATTAACTTTAGGTACCTTTATTTAAATAGTGACCGTGCCTACGTGGAATCTATTTGTATTAAGCAACAAAACCTTTCAAAAGACATCGTCTTAATAATGGTCAAGACTGCATCGAATTCTGTTGCGTCTCAAAAGAACTTTTGAAAAACAAATTTTTTTTACGATGCTATGTACGAAACCATTAGCACGTAGAAACCGCATTTTGTAACCAAGTTACAATTCAATTTAAAGAAAAACGCATTGTTTATTCACAAAAAACACAACAGCAAAACTTTGTGAGGACCCGAGAGTTTTCACCAAGCCATTAAGATGAAAATGTTTTTAGAACCTCGCAAAGGTCTTGTTTAATTCAAGCCCTTCTCTTTATTGAATTTCTTGCGGCCTATAAGCTCACCCCACGGTAAAAGCTGCCTCGAAAAAGGGAAACAAAAAGTTAACGTTCATTAAACTTGGCACTTTCAACACGTTGAGAAGCTTTTAATTATATTTCTGAGGACGCAGGTCCATCCTTATTAACTAAATTATTTTCTTAAAAATGTTCATTACCTTTCAAACCCGTTATAGCCAGTTCAGGTAATAAACAATAATGGAATAAATAATTACTGCATTATACTCTCTACTTTGTTTACTAAGTTTCGACATAGTTGGGTAATCTTTGCCATTCCTCCAATTCAATCAGGAATCGTTAAAAAGTGATTCCAGAACTAAATTTGAAACGATCGGGTAGTAATTTATTTCTTTGTTATATATATTAAGTTTAAGTCTGAAATAATCAGTAGTCAAAGATAAATGTTTGAAAAAAAATTGAGACTATTGAAACATGCATGGAGATATCTACTCCTGTGTTACTTATCTTAATTTAACATTCATATTAACTTGGAAAACCGTCAGAGTTGAACACCAAAGATCTAGTCTACCTATGTATTTGATCAAGCGATAATTTACAGCGCATCTCGCAAATTACCGAGTCTCGAAATGACGGCAGTTGTAGTTTTTAAATAAACCATTAAAAAACCTTTTAAAACATGGACACAAGTCATCAAATTTCACTGTTGTTTAATTCCCTCTACTTTGTGGATGTGGTTCCCTTTTTTCTTGAGTTGCAAATTAACACGACGAGGTACGCAGACCTTTTTAAAAGCAATCTGGGATTTAAATAGCCCTTTTGAACGACATTTCTCGAGTATGCCGCTCCGTTTAAAGTACTGGGTAATAGAGTTTATGCCTTTGTAGCAAAACAAAACTGTAAAAATGTTTCATTTCGGAAAATATATACTTAGTTAGTAAAAGCAGAACATTACTTATTTTTTATTTTGAAAATTACCTGTTGCCCGTGACTTCGTCCACGTAGAAGTCGTTTATCGCTATCCCCTTTGGAACTGGGCATTTTCCGGGATGAAAATACCCTATTTCCTTCCCCGAGACAAACTATCTCCATACTAAATATCATCCAATCCTGTTTAGCCGTAAAAGCGTTACAAACACGGTTACTTTCACATTTGTACCTAATTTAAGTATGGATATGGATGGAGTCACCCCTTAAGACGTGATAGTGTATATTAACTACGGTCTTACTATTTTTTTGTTCTCACTCAAAGTTAATGACGGTTAAGTCGTTCCTTAGCGATGAATTTTCATACACAAGTTTGAAAAAGAAACGTGTTAATTGTCTCCAAGTACGGCAGTTAAATTATTTCCCTGTCCTCGACCAAAAATAATAAACGATATTTACAAACTTGACAGCCTGTCTTTATGACCCCGGGGTAAGTCATTTCAGAAACAGGGATAACTCAATCCCGAAACGATGTCGACATTAGCCTTGAAATTGATTGCCTAGCAACTAGTTTACCCATTAAGGTAGCCGACTTCAAAAATAGGAGGAGGTTCTCAATTCGTCGGGTTTTTTTAAAATGTATATTACTCGGAGACCACTGGACGGATTTGAACTTTTTTCTCATTATTTTAATGGGTATACTTTTTAGTTGGTCCTGATGATGGGAGGTTGGAGAAATCAAGGGAACTCTTCAAATATTATAGGCACACCTATAACGATTTTGGTATTTTTCACTATAACTGCTTTTGAAAAGTACTATATTGTAAAGTGGAACTGATGATGAAGGCCACAGATGGTAGAAGTGGGAATACATAACTGCATAAATAGGATCACTAAGATGTATAATAAAAAATAATAAAAAAACCAGCCCGTTGGACTGACCTACCTACCATTTTTATAAGGAGTTATTTTTTGCATTTTGGAAGATTTTTGAATGTTTTCGGGTTTTTGTTTTTTTTTAACATTGATATCCGTAGCCGTGCTTGGTTATATTAAATATATATAATTATATATATATATGTATATATTAAATATTATGTATATTAAATTAAATATATTAAATATTTCAAAAACAAATACAGCGTGATCAGCGTTAAGATTACCTGTAGTTTACCATGAAAAAAAAACCTGTAGATTTTTAAATAGAAGCATTTGAACAAGAAAATAAGGTAGGAATTTAAACACAAAAAAATTGTTCCTTCATCTCATTTAAAATAACTGATATTTTAGTAAATTTAAAAAGAAATACCAATGTCTTAAAAAAAATACCAATTTCGAAGGTCCCTTGCCAAAAATGAAAGATCGATTGTAATAAAAAACATTAGGTACAGTCGACCACAAAGCAATGTATAGAGTGGTTGCATCTCTTAGTAGTCGACTGCACTACTTTAGTGCGTTATATAACTTTTTTTTTAACTCTTCTGAAGCTTAAAATCACCGTTTATTCTTATAATTGAAAACATTTTCTTTGAATTTAACTACGAATTTTACCTCGTGTATATCCATAAAAGTATCCTCGTCAATTTATCTATCATTATGAATTCATTTTGCGATAGCGCATAATACATTAGACGTTCAGGGCTTGATCCAAATCACAGGAATTAGCGATTTGGCTAGTAACTATCAGAAAAGGACGTAGGACCTCAAGGAAGAAGTTCTTAATCTATGTTTTAGTTCTAAATATAGTACTAGACACATAGATTAAGATACGTGTGTGTTAGAGAACTTCATGTTAGTCCTACGTGAAACTTTAAAAATGTTGTTTCGAGAATAAAAATAAATAGAAAGAAACGACGATCGATAAAGTTCTTCCTTCGAGGCTACTTTGCTTATGAACAACAGCTAAAATTGGTACTAGTGCGTTTATACCGACAAAAATAATTTAAATTAATCAGTTTGTCTGCATTTAAAGTCCTTTAGTTTTCATGCAGGCACTCAAACATAATTTATCATTAATACGGGGTGTAGCTTAACTGGATGAGATCCATCAAAGGGATAAGGTCGCCTTTGTAAATTCTTTTGTGTTTCTGTTTTTTCTGCTTTTACTTGCCCCAATTATGGAATAAACGCAAGCCAAAAACAAAAAACGCTGTTGGTCGTAACTTGTGCTATGCGTAAGGTCAGCAAAGGTAAGGCGGTTAACAATGATGGATGACAGCATTAGCATCACCGGGCCTATTTATCTCGTTCAGCGCGATCGAGTCGACGTGATCGGATCACAGGTAGCTATTGCAGGCAATGTAATGTGGCGTATGATTCAGTATATACAGGATGTAAGGGACGGAAAATCTACCCTTATACAGCCTTATACAGCTTTCTACTCCGGGAAAAATCCAAATTTTCTGTTTTTTTTATCACTTTAGAGAAATTTCTGATATAGCTAAGAACCTGTTATAACACAAACAAACTCATTATCAGTAATATAAAAAAGATCGCAGATTTTATCGTTAAAGCAGCTTGGCCAAAAAAGGAGCTCGCTCGCTAATGGGCTGAGTGGTTCCCGTGACTGATTCCTTATTGCAATAAGTTTAGAGCATTCTTATTCATATTCTAAAAGCCGAAATTAAAATAACTATTAATCTACAATTAGTATCTGCAAAATCCCCTCATGTAATAGTGACCCCCCCTTCTTTCAGAGCTGATATCTCTGGCGCGGTCCAACAGATTTTCATAAAAAATAGCTAAGAACCAACGCTAAAAATCCTGCTTTCAAATGAAAAAATATGCATCCAAATTGGTTCACCCGTTTAAGAGCTACGGTGGTACAGACAGACACACACAACACACACACACACACACACACACGCGCGCACACACACACACACACACACACACACACACACACACACACACACGACAAGAAAAATAATACACAAAAAATATCTCGTGTTTTATGTAAATTGTAAGAAAACGCAGACATTTCAGGACTCGAAAAAAAAGCAACCGCCCTCTTGAGAATCGACGACAAAATGAAGTGAAAGTAGGCTTATACGTTTCTGGAGGAGGAAAGCCGTAAATTATGAATTATTCAAAAAACCCTGATCCAATAGGCAAGAAGAGATTTATTGATTTTTAACCGACCGACACTGTCTCTTTGGCAATGTTTTGTTGTTGGGTACTCGAGGTTGAGTTGTGACCAAATCTTTTTTGAAGAATAAGTATAATTAAAGTTATATAAATATTATATTTCTTTTATTATAATTAATTAAGTAAACGAGTGTGTTTGTCACAAAAAAGCCCTTCAGTTTCATAGTTCAAAGGTACATCAGATACTTCACTTTTTCTCTATTCAGTCACATATTACACGTGAGAGGTAGGCTACCCGTAATTTTAAATTTAGTGCTTTTTCGGTTGTGACCGCTACGGGTGCCCCTTGAAATCTCGACAAACTTTTCATCGAATTTCATTTCATCGAAAACGATTCATATAATATTTAGTATAAATATTATCTCTTGTAGTATTATGGCTTCATCGACTATTCGTTATAAATTAAAACAATTAGTAGAACAACGGTACAAGGATTTTTAAATGCTTAAAAATAATTTTCATAAACTTACAAGAGACAGAACAACTCATTATAATTAACTACTATTACTAAAAACTAGTTTGAATTGCAAAACATTGATATGTAAACAAAAGTTTTTTATGCGACAGAGTACAAATAGCTGCGACGACGAGCGAAGCGAGGAGGAGTGTGTTAGTTGAACTGCGACCTAACAGCGCAGAACCGATTTGTTTTATTCCAAAATAATATATTGGATAATAAAGTATGAAATAAAAATCTGTCACATAAAGTAGGTATCTAGTTAATAATATTTATAAACATTAAAAATCGATGTTTTAAAAATACATCATTTCATTGTTTGATGTAAAAAATATTCGACCAAATGAAAATAAGCGTTAAGTTGACTTCGAACTGAAATTCAATTAAACGTTTGTCGATATTTCGAGGGTAAACCGACCGCTACCCATGAACACCCAGAACACCACGGGTATTGCTGGGATTTGAGACAGCTGAACTTAAGTAAAAATTAACATTAGGCCAATAAAAATCGATTTCAATATCGTTGCGATACATTTTTGGGTTCTTTAATTATAATGAATGAAATAAAATCTTAACTACAAAATAAAACAGACACGAATTTAAGAAGGAAACATAACCATATAAAATAGTTTCAAAGCACTAAATGAAAGTAAACATACTTTAGGTAAGTATAATCTCTTAAATTGGCCACTTAATAATAATGCCAATATTTACCAAAAATACTGTGTCACAATTTACGCAGGCCTGTCTTATTAAGCCATGACGCGCCATGACGTCAACCTTTTTGAGGACAATAAGCAATTTCATGGCGCAAAACAGACATGCGATTTTGTGTATTTCACCGTCATTTTGGGCGAGAAAGTTATCATGCCCTGTAAATAACTCAAGTACAATCGACTCAAAAACGATGTATTCACTTTTAAACCTTATAACAATACGGTGAGAAAGTGGATACATCTCTTTGTAGTCGACTGTACGGCAAGGTAATTTTTCTGCATCCCTACACGGGAAAAGGGGTTAAGTCCATAGGCCTTCGCAATGACAATTAGTTAAGTTTAGTTCGGGACAGAGGTCGGACCCGTGTCATAGAAACTGCGACGTCAGACAACCTAGTTTAATGAGTTAACTATGCCATAACCTTGGTAAATAGGTAGGTAAAGGACAATCTAGAAACTAAATTAGAAAGTTAGCACGTATAACTCTGACACTTGTGGCTAACGATATTATTACTTTATTAAGGTTTTTCTAAACTGCGTAAATTATAGGTATAAAGTATAAAAATGGACCAGGTACAATGATTGGAAAAAAAAACTACTTATATCATTAAGCAATGAGAAAATTTGTTTGTTCTTTGACGCAAGAGGAACAACGGATCAATAATAATTCATATTAATTTTTAAAACACTATCAGATATACTATGAATATTGTTGCTTTAGAACGGAATAGAACAGAATAATATTTATTTTCAGACTTTACAATTCAGTTTACATACACACTTAATTACTTAAATTAAAATCATCATCATTAAACAAATAGAAATAAAAAATCCCATTTAGTGCACACGAAATCTTTTTTAGAAGCGATAGCGTATCGGCTGTCAAAAGCTATCACTCGTTCCACATTTACCAGTCTATTTCTCAATTGTATTTCTTTTCGAGAAAAGTGGATGACAACTTCAACAACAAGCACACACGACACGATTCTACTGCCAATAAAAATAAGAGCGAGTGTAGTTGATTTTAAGCTCTTCGAGTTTCCACTTACTTCTGATACTGACTGTTGTCATATTATGATTACGTAGGTAGATATCAAACTAATGTCTACCCTGTTAAAAATAATAAAAGTCAGTCATTGCTAGAATCTCATGTTTGATTTGTTGTGTCCCAAATACTTTAACATGGCGCAGCCGGTATTGTGATTTAAAACTAAAAACAATTAAGAGTTGAAAGTGTACAATAGTGAGAAACGTGAAATAAGTGAAACATTAAAATGGAGTCGGTTTTAACTCCTCCAACACCGTTTAATTTTGACGAGAATATGTTGAACATGGCGTCTGGCAATGTGTGTCAAAACTGGGAGAAATGGAAAACAGGATTTCAAATATATTCAAAAGCCTGTGAACTGAATAAAAAGACAACAGATATTCAAATGAACATATTATTGCACGTTATCGGGGAGCAGTGTCGCGATATAGTGGACCAACTTGATGAAAAGTGTACAACATTGGACGGCGTGTTGGCAAAGCTAGACAGCCATTTCAAAACCAAGAAAAATGTAACAGTTGAACGTCATCGATTCTTCACACGGGATCAAGAGGGGCACGAATCCATCGATCAGTATGTTTTCACTTTAAGAAAATTAGCACAGTCTTGTGAGTTTGATAAATTGAAAGACGGATTAATAAAGGATAGATTAGTGTGCGGGGTCACGAGTGCGGCGATCAGAGAACGGTTGTTACGCGAGGACGATTTGACACTCGATAAGGCGATGGAGATATGTCGAGCCGCTATTGTTTCTCGTATGTACTCTGACAACATAAAACAAAGAAATGTACATGACCTGAAAGAGAACTCTCTAGATACCGAAAATTCTGAAAAAGAAATATTTGCGTTGCGGAAAAAGAACACATATTTAGGAGGGGCGTCATCACGTAATTGGAACATTGAGCCGAGCGGAAGAGGCGCAAGCGCCGCGCGAAGTGGGCGCGGACGCGGATGGCGCGGCGGCCGGGCTCCGGGCCAGGCCGGCAGCGCGCCCCGCGGGCGGCCGGCGCAGGCGCGGCGCGCGCCGCCTGGCGGGTGCGGGCAGTGCGGCGGCGTGCACAGGAGATACGACTGTCCAGCTTACGGCAAGACATGCACGCGGTGTTCGAGGTTGAACCACTTCGCCCGGGTTTGTGGTGTTTACATGATTGAGGAATCAGAGGAACAGGTAAATAATTCAATTAATGATATGAACAATGTGTGGAACACTAAATTAAAAATTAATAATACAGAGATATGTTTCAAGTTAGATACGGGTGCAGACGTGAATGTATTACCTAAAAAGTATTTAATTAAAATCGGAATAACATGTAAAAGTTTACTTAAAACAAATACGCGAGTGACTGGATACTCGGGTGCGAGCATAAACGTTCTGGGAAAAATATTTTTAAGGACTTATTATAAGAATCAATTGTATGTACTTGAATTTAAAATTGCTGATGTAGAATCCTGTCCAATCTTGGGTCGTCATGCTTGTACAGAATTGAACTTAGTCAGGCGTGTCATGTCTTTGCAGCAGTCGAGTGATACGGACCCAGATTTTGTTCGGGAATATAGTGACGTTTTTTCAGGAATAGGATGTCTGCCCGGCAAATACAGTATAAAATTAAGATCAGATGTCAACCCGGTGATTCATGCACCTAGAAAATTACCATTTGCAATTAAAGATGAGGTAAAAAACAAATTAATTCAAATGGAATCAGAACAGATCATCACTAAAGTTGAAGGGCCTTCGGATTGGGTCAGCAGTATTACTGTTGTTAAAAAAGCTAACGGTGATTTGCGAATTTGTTTAGATCCCAAGGAGTTAAATAATGCAATTAAAAGAGAACATTTTCGGCTACCGACTTTAGACGAAATCGTGTCAAATCTATCAGGTGCTCAATATTTCAGCACCTTAGACGCAAGTTCAGGGTTTTGGCAAGTTAGACTAGATGAAACCAGTAAATACTGTACATTTAACACGCCGTTCGGTCGATATAAATTTTTAAGGATGCCGTATGGGATATGTTCCGCTTCTGAGGTTTTTCATAAAAAGATTTACGAAAATTTCGATGACATTGAAGGGGTATGTATGTACATAGATGATTTGTTGGTGTATGGTCGGACGAAGAAAGAACATGATGAAAGGTTGAAAAGAGTGTTAGAAAGATGTAAAAAAGTAAATTTAAAACTGAATAAAAATAAGTGCCGATTTAGTTTACAAGAAATAAAGTATTTAGGCCATCGTATAACAAAGGATGGGCTTAGCCCGGATGATTCTCACATCACTGCTATAAAGAACATGCCCACTCCAGCAAATAGGAAGGATATAGAAAGGTTTTTAGGTCTCGTCACATATGTAGGCACGTTTATTCCTAATCTATCAGAAAAAACCCAACCCATAAGAGAATTATTGAAAAAGGAAATTGAATGGCATTGGGATGAAATACAGGATAAATGTTTTAATGATCTCAAAGACTGTTTGACTATGCGACCCGTCCTGCAATATTATAGCATGGACATTCCTATAACAATTTCGGTCGATGCAAGCAAATACGGGCTCGGTGGTTGTCTCCTACAAAATAATTTACCCGTTTGCTACGCATCAAAGTCGTTAACGAAAACCGAGCAAAGGTATGCTCAAATTGAAAAGGAGCTCTATGCCTGCGTATTTGCTTGCGAAAGATTTTATTCTTATATTTATGGTAGGTCAGACATCACAATTGAAACTGATCATAAACCTCTGATAAGTATTATTAAGAAGCCGATAGTAGACGCACCCTCCCGCCTTCAGAGAATGCTGTTGAGGTTACAGCGTTATACGTTCCAGCTTGTTTACAAGCCAGGGAAACACCTGTACATCGCGGACGCCTTGTCCCGCGCGTACGAGGGCGGCGGCGGCGGCGGCGGCGGCGAGCGCGCCGAGCATGCGGGCCGCGACCGCCTGCACGACGAGGTGTGCGCCGTGACGCGCGCGCTGCACCGCGCCGCCGAGGCGCATCTCTCTGACGCACAATTCATTGCGATACAAAAACACACGGAGACTGATGACGAATTAAACGAATTAAAAAAATACATATTAAAAGGGTGGCCGGGCGATAAGAAAGACACGGCGGATATAGTTAAGCCATACTGGTCATATAGGGACGAGTTAACCACGGCGCAGGGAATTATTTGGAAAGGTGATAGAATTGTAATACCTAAAGCGTTAAGAAAAGATATGATGTCGAGGATACATATCGGACACATGGGTATGGCAAAATGCAAGCTGCGAGCTAGAGAATTGTTATTCTGGCCGTGTATGAATAATGACATTGATAACGTAGTAGGCAATTGTAACATATGTCTGTCCCACAGAAAAAACAATCAAAAGGAAGAGTTGGTACCTCACGAAATTCCAGAAACGCCGTGGCTAAAGATAGGCGTAGACCTATTTCAACTTAAAGGTCTTGACTATTTATTACTGATTGATTATTATAGCAAATTCATAGAAATTGTTAAGTTAAGAACGACCACGTCTGACCACGTGATATCCTGTCTAAAAGACATATTTTGCCGTCAAGGGATACCCAGCGTGATAATGACAGACGGTGGTCCACAATTCACTTCGTTAAACTTCAAGCAATTTGCAAATGAATGGGGTTTCACACACACAATGTCCTCTCCAAGATACCCACAGTCTAACGGTCAAATAGAACGGACAGTACAAACTGTAAAAAATATTATGGTCAAAACAACCGAAAACGGTACTGACTATAGGTTAGGGCTACTCGAGTACTTAAACACACCGCTATCAAGTGACTTGGCATCGCCAGCACAATTGTTACAGAGTAGAAAAATGCGAAGTGTTATCCCGATTCGTAATAAACTATTAAAACCAAAAGTACAACCGAACGTTAGAAATGATTTAATCGCTAAGCAAAATATTCAAAAGAAATATTACGACAGAAACGCTAAAAACTTATCTGTTTTACTCCTGGGGGACAAGGTAAAAGTATTGCTGGATACAAATAAAAAAAACTGGTTATCTGGAACCATTTCTAGGATACTAGGTCCTCGCCGGTATCAAATTATAATGGTGAGTGGTAATAAAATTATTAGAAATCGTCGACATATCATAAGAGACTCGCCACAGAGACATGACGCGCCTGATGATTTCTTCTTTGATTTCGATGACGTCAAGGCGAGCGGCCAGCCCTCGCCCGGCGCAAACGATAATGTGCTGACTCACAATAACATTGTTACTCGTTCCGGCAGGACAGTGAGGCCTCCGGATAGATGGGGCGACTGGGTCTGACACCGTCCCGGCCGGACTCGACCAGCGGAGTTACACATTAATTTAGATTATGATAAGAGATAAAACTTCTCGAGAAAATGTAACAATATTGTTTGTGATGAATAAATAATAAGTACCTAATATGAACGAAAGTATGATGCACTTTAGGTACGGAATAAAAACTTGTTAATGCATGTTAAATTACTAATGTATTACAATTGATTTTTAAACTTTAATGTACAATGTAATGATAAATTAACTTTTTTTTTTTTTTTTTTGAATATTATATTTGCATGAAATGTATAAGTATATGGAGTCTTGTGAAATGAATGTAATTAGACAAACATTCCTAATTAAATTAAAATGTAGGAAATGTAACCATAATTATCATACTGTATCCTGAAATACAATACAATTCAATATTCATTGGATATTTATGTCTTAGCCATAAGTCCTCCTATTTCATTATAGGGCAGGATCTTATCATATATGCATAATGATGTTACTGGCATGAACGAATAAAAATATTGTTGTCACTAGCCATAAGTATTAATAAGCAATCAATTACAAATGCAATTTACTTTGTTAAGAAGGGAGATGTCATATTATGATTACGTAGGTAGATATCAAACTAATGTCTACCCTGTTAAAAATAATAAAAGTCAGTCATTGCTAGAATCTCATGTTTGATTTGTTGTGTCCCAAATACTTTAACAACTGTAGGTACATATCCACTGTATATTTTGCTTTTACAAAAGTGTAGGACTTCATCGATGTATAGAGCGCAAGTACCATCCGACATGAAAAGGTTAAATTTATTGTAAAATATGCTTTTGAATTGCGATAGGGCGGTATATCGGATGTGTTCGGCTCATTACATCGCTGAATGAGGAGAAATGGTAGTTTATTCCATTCCACAGCGAAATAACAAAACGGTATGAAACGTAAAGGAATTATTTATTTTATAAAATATTTCGAAAAATAATCCCCCTTTGCGATTTTCATCAAAATGAGATACTTAAATAAGTACAATATGTCATAAACAAATTTCATCATAATGGTTATGAGAAATAAGAATGAAATTACAGCGTTAAGGAAATAACACAATGATGTGGTGAAATAATACTTTAGGAAAAACAAAGGACTTCTCCGACAAATCCGTTCAGGTATTTTTGCAAGCGTCTATTATCGACTTACCGGACATTGCTTTATTTCATTTGTCTTTTACATATACATTTACTAAAAATATCACGAAGGAAGATTCCATACGAAGGGAGGTCCAAAAATACGCGGAATGAAATGTAAAATTCAATAAAACACAATAAATATTTTTCCATTTCAATAAAATTATCTTTGGATAAAAAGTATTTTATTAAATATGTTTTTTTAACATTTGCATTTTATATTTGATAAACAAATCTAGAGAGTTATGTGGGTTTAAAAGAACATAAAAGCTTAACTAAAATAAATATAAAATTAGTTGGTAAAACTAAATAAAAACCCTTACATTACAAGCAAATTTATTAATTATGTCTTAATCGGATCTCCCCACAAAGAGGTGAATGCCAAAATAATAAATTTATGATTGATACATTTTATTTCAGACAGTGTTTACTCGGAAAAATTAAAGGAACATTATTAATTTCCAATGTGACTTGGGATTTTTTTAATGTTTGTTCCCATTTGCGTTATCGCTATGGGTTCACTGTTGGATCGAATAAAATCATTTGTAATCATCGTGTTATGTATAATTTATTTTAGCCGAAATATCGATATACCTAATCATCTTGAGGCATATTATATACGCATAAAATTAAAAATCATAAACATTGAAAGCATAATCTTGACAAAAACTAACATCAATCAGCACAAATATTAAAAAAAAAAAACATTAATCAACTACAACCACGATGCCTGATGCGAGCCTGATGCACTTCGAGAAAAGGTAATTTGTGTGTTTATATAATATTTAGAAACAAAAGTGAGGTCGACGGACCTCCTATTCTACGTCATTTAGGCCCTTCGCGCCTAGCCAATATACTAACCTGACCTAACCTAATATAGCCTGATAACCCAACCTAACCTTAATTATGCTTAATGAAAGATATAACAAATAATTATTAGCCTAAACAATAATATGTATGATTGTATATTAGTCGAAAAAAAATAATTCAACTAAAATTATTCTAAAATTGTATTATACCAATCAAAGTTGTAGGCCAAAGTATTACTATGCAAGTGTACTACCTATATTATGCCAATACAAATTATGCAAAATCAATTATGAAAAATTTAAATTAGCTAAAAAAAAAGGCAATCCCAAGGGATCCCGTCGTTATGCTCCAGGATGAAAGTCCTTAATGCTTTACCTAAACAAAAGTCATAATCATCTCTTTCAACAATAAATGTTTCAATAACAAGACCGCAGAAAAATAAAAGACTGTTCTAACAATATACTAAGTCGTCAATATTTACTTAAACGACATCGTGGTAAAGACTCCGATAGTGCAATCTTGACTTAGGAACTCTAGGACTGAAATACAAGCAAACAGTACACGGTACATGATGATAACATTAGCTCGTGTTGGACATAGGCCTTCCCGAAAGATCGATGTTGTGCGAAGTCGCATTCAATAGTTTTCTGCGATCCTCATTAGACCGTCTCGGTCAACATTGTGAGGATTATCCAAGGATTATCCAATTTATAACCCATCATTTTATCGAATTTCACTTCATCGATAGTATCATTTCATCGAACGATTTTCTGCTGAAACCACGATGTTTTCAGGATACCTTGAACATTTATTACGTTGATTAGGTTAGGTTAAACTTGTCCAACTTAACCAAAAAAATAACTCATGCGACGAAAAGCCTGTACATGAAATGGAAATCCTGCGTAATGATACGTTCATTGAAATGTTATAGCAAGGAATATTTACATTATTATTTGGCTTCCGTATAATGATGTGATATTATTTTGAATATCAAATAGTACAAAACGTATACAGTCATACCTATACGCGATATTCTAATATTTTCTTAAAGTAAACATTTGTCTATTTTTTCGCTTTAGTTACTAGCCTTTAGTCGCTTAGGCAGCATAACCGCAACTTTAATAGACAGACACTTTATTGCTCAAACAATGTCAAGCGAAACACATAAAGCGTATGTGGAGATTAAAATTTCATCAGTGAACATGAATAATGCGCAAGTAACACCTAAACAAGCCGAGGTCAGCGATTCGACGCTGTTTTACATTTGTCGTGAATTCCAGCCAACTCTGTTTTTTCATTTAAAAACGAACATTAAATTTATTCTAGAAGCAATCGGGCATTTGTGAAAAATCTGATACATTTCATGATTGTTTTAACTTTGTATTGTGGCAGGCATCAATGGACCGTATTGTATAGCTTTAGCTGTCGTAATAAATCTATGACATCATACATAATTATATCATGCGACTTAAAACATAACATTACCTAGGTACCTTCAATTTAAATTACACACTTACTTTCTTTGTCTAAGCAAATGTTTTGCTCAACATATGAGTGAGTGACTTTATAAATGCAATAAACATTCGGGTTTATTTTAGTAGAATTAATCTTTAATTGGTTCTTAATTTCACTTTCACGTCCTACGATATTGTTAAATTTTATTTTTTGTCATGATGTCGTTTAACCGTAAAATATTGCGAATATTGATTTTAATATCACTGTTGTTACCTACACAATCTTAACGTAACGTCTTTATAAAATTAGTTTTTTGATAACACCTAGTTCGAAGGACACTAAGTACAAAGTGACTATAATAGTTAAAAAACTTAAAAAAGGTTTATTTGCGAGAATACCGGGTTTGCGGGTGGTAGGACCTTGTGCGGGGTTCGTCCGGATCGCTACCACCATCTTATCCATTAACCTACCGCCAAACAGCAGTGTTCGCATTGTTGTGTTCCGGTTTGGGGATAAGACAGCCGGTGTAATGACTAGCATAGAGGCATTCCATCTTAGTCCTCAGGGTTGGCAGCGCATTTGCAGTCTTAGGCTTGCAGTCTTGTGAATGCGAATGTCTATGGGTCACAGTTTCCACTTACCATCAGGTGGCCTGTGTGCTCGTCAGCCTTCCCTATGCCATAAAAAAAAAAAAACCTACGCTAACAAGAAAATATCTTAAGGCTATTTTTGTTCGAACATATTCATACGTGTGTGCAAATGACAAATAATCCGACAGAAATCGGCCCGACAAAACACATTACATTATATAACTTTGCTATTTTACTTCTTATTCGTTTGAACTGTTTTTCATATCTGTTCCTTTCCGTTAAACACCTTTGGGTACTTACCTATATTATACTTCTAAGATCTTAAAGCGGAACGTTTTCATTCAGAGCCCAAATAATAAATAAAACATAGTCATGCCCCTTAGACATAGAGATGGGGAGTCAACAAAAAAACCAAGCCAAGGGTCCGGGGCGGTGTTTTACGCAACTTATTATTCATGAGAATAAACTAAGCACTTCGGAGGGCACGTAAAAAGTGAGGATTATAACGTTATTGGCCACACGTTGCCTTTTAAGAAATTCCCAAACGAACGAAGAATCTTTAGGGGTTTGGTTGAAATACTGTCAGAATCATGAACAAGAAATTAAAATGGATATAATTGCTAAAAATCATGCCGAAAAAAATTTTAGTTCATTTTGGAAGAATACTTCTAAACTAAATCTTAGGACGGGTCTTCCGTTGAGCGTAGCTGGCATTCATGAACCGACGCTTATTGCTAACGCTTTTAAGGGTTATTTTAAAGTTGAGTCTCCGCTCCCCCAGGTGAGTGAGGTGCCCGATACTGAGGACGAGATGGTGTCCCCCTCTGTTGAATTTTCAGCAAGACAAGTTGCAGCTAAAATTAAACAGATGGTTAGAGGCAAGTCCCCGGGATTCGACGGCCTCAGTGTTGAGCACCTTAAGTACGCCGGTTCTCATCTTCCTAGGGTTTTGTCGTTATTTTTTAACTTGTGTACTAGACATAGCTATCTTCCGGATGATCTTATGTATACGATAGTTGTGCCCATTATAAAAAACAAAACAGGCGATTCCTCTGACATGTCCAACTACAGGCCTATATCGCTGGCGACAGCCGTGGCCAAGGTGTTGGACGGTTTGCTTGATGATTTTTTGGAAAAACACCTCAATCTCCATGACGCTCAATTCGGATTTAGGCCGGGTTTATCCACTGAGAGTGCAATCCTGTGTCTCAAGCAGACCGTTCAATACTACACTGTTCGCGACACACCAGTGTTTGCCTGCTTTTTGGACCTGTCAAAGGCATTTGACATGGTGTCATACGACTTGTTATGGCAGAAATTGCATGATGAGACGGATGTACCGCATGAGATCACTGCGATATTTAAGTATTGGTATGGTAACCAAAAAAACAGTGTGAAATGGGCAGGTACATACTCAGATGTATATAGAATGCAGTGCGGGGTGAGGCAAGGAGGATTGAGCTCGCCCAAGCTGTTCAATTTGTATTTGAATAAATTGATCCAGGAGCTCAGCAGCGCTCATGTTGGTTGTCATATAGAAGACGTGTGCATCAACAACTTAAGTTATGCTGATGACATGGTGCTTCTGAGCCCCTCGGTCGGAGGTTTGAACAAGTTACTGCGTATCTGTGAGACCTACGCTGAGGCCCATGGGCTCAGGTACAATGCAGCTAAAAGTGTGCTCCTACAATTTAAAGCGGGCAAAAAATGTTATAAAATGCAGCCAATTACACTTTGCGGTATTCCTCTAAACAGGGTAGACAAGTTTAAGTACCTGGGCCACTGGGTCACAGAAACCATGTCTGATGTCGAGGACATTGAACGGGAGCGCAGGGCACTGTGTGTGCGCTGTAACATGTTGGCTCGCAGGTTCGCACGATGTGGTAAAGAAGTCAAGTTGACGTTATTTAAGGCCTATTGTCAAACCTTCTACACGTGCGGCCTGTGGACTAACTTCACGCAGCGTGCATACGGTGCGCTGCGGATACAATATAACAACGCATTCAGGGTGATGTTTGGGCTGCCGCGACATTGCAGTGCCTCGACAATGTTTGCGGAGGGACAAACAGACTGTTTTTTGCGATCTTGAGAAAAAGATGTGCCTCGCTTCTCAGTCGCAGTCTCCGCAGCCCAAACAGCATCCTGAGGGTGTTGGCGCGGCGCCTGGACTCGCCGCTGCTACAGCGCTGCGTGCAGCTGCATGCGCCTGTAGTCGCTGCGCCCCGCCGATTTTAATTTTTTTTAAATAATAAATAATGTGTAGTATTTAATTGATTATTATGTTCTAACACTAGAGTAAGACTTTGTTACTAACATACATATGGATTCAGTCCGAAATAAAAATATTGAATTTGAATTTGAATTTGAATTTGAATAAGTATAGGAAAATTGAATTATGAAATTTTCAAACAAAAAAACAACCTTTCAATCGTGTGAGTTGTGAAGTTAGGTTAGTTAGTTAGAAGTAGACTGTAATTAAAGATGTGACCTAACCTAACCCAACTATTTGTTAAAATCTTCAAAGATTGATAAAGAAACAAGCCAAATAAATAGTAAGCATGTAAAACCTGACTATGTTTGCATTATGTTATGGTTGTTCACTTCTGCAGCAGATTTGAACTTAAAATTGGTGAAAAATACTCTGCTTGATATCTTAAACACAAAAATAAAATTCACAGAGTTTTACATCCCTATACTACGCATAAGAATTTGACGATCATAATTGAAAATATTACAAGCTGTGACTCTTCTTAGATACTACATACTTATTATATACATACATTATTCACTCGCAAATATTACCCTTCTTGCGCAGCCCCGTAAAGTCCTAAAATTAACTACATTTTATCATATACTTTTTAAACGCAAAGTGGTTTTGTAAAACACCTTTTTTTGTAGATTCTTTGGTACCACATAAGTAAGTAGGTGCCTAAAAAAACGATAACAGACTTAGGGACTTTGCGTTAGAAAACTTATAAAGAATCCTCAGCAATACAAAATACTTATAGGTACAATGTAGTTTTACGTAGAATATCAATCCAAATGGGCCACTTTCGACAAATTGCATTTGCATGATAAGTACTGCTTTTCCAAACACTTAACTAGGTCGTCGTTTATCTCACCCAATCTCTTTTAAAAGGAAACTGTTTTCAAGATATAATTTTTCTATTACAATAAAAATAAACCTCTTTTAAGGTGAGTTTTGGTTTATGCATTTTAGGATGTTAACTATGATAAGGGCCAATTTTCGTTTTTAGCTGTTTCAATTATCCAAATTATCACTAAAGTTATAAATATTCGAACTGTTTAACTTTTAACGATTATTAGACAAAACTAACCTAATCTAAAACAAAATTCACTGTACCTAATTGTTTTTAGAGAAATTAAGCAGTTGAAACAGAATATAAATTCGACCTTGGTTAACCCCATCATAACATTACAATTAAAAAAATATAGGATTAAGTTGGTTTACCGCAAATTTTGACTTAGAAAAAAAGTTTCATGAATCTCCCTCCTCCAGTTTTAGTGAAACTTGTGTTTAAAAAGTAATACCCTAAACAATGTCGAAGGCAAGGGCGCTGCCACAGTGATTTGCGACCTACTGAATTTGATACCATCGTAAAACCGGAGCTGTTCGTCTTTTAGGATCAATTTCCTTCAAATCATGTACTGGACTTGGCGGATAAACTTTCAAGGTTACCGATATTTAATGTCTTTAGCTTTACAAGCATTATAAAAAAGGAAGATTCCATTTAAATATTATAAAATACTTTTGTGGCTGAAGGACTCACTGTCTGGCAGTCAACATAGTCCAAGCGGGGGCTTATGTGTTCGGCTGAAATTATGATATTGATTACCTTGGGTACCGTAGCCGGACCGGTCATAAAAAGATACATTTAAAATTCACAATATGTAATTAGTAAATTAGGCACATAAGAACTCTTTACACGTCAGTAAAAAGGAGTGAATCTACTAACGTTTCGCACATGACCATAACTGCGTAGGAGCATTGCAAGAAACTCCATAACTTTTTAAGTCTTGGCTGGGTAAGAAAAATGAATTCTGGGGAATTCGTGTTACAAAAAACGAGCGAACGAACGAAGATTATGAGCATATTCTTTATACTCATATTAATAATTAATACCACATTATGCAAATTTGGAAATCTAGAAATAATCTAGTGTCAGTCAACTAAAAAATTTGGGCAGTTAGGCCTTACGAAGATAGGAACCACAAGATAGCTATCAGCTAGCTAGCCTATTTTAATACATTCATCAACTACACCAAGATAAAACACAAACACAAAATCAAAAGACGTTATTTCAATGCTATTATAAAACTCCGGCGGAATATTCAGCTGAGTCTCTCCTTTATAAGTAGAAAATGAACTCTCGTCATTAAAGTACGCGTACCGTATAAAACATGAAGGGTCATCAACCTGTCACGTTTCGTCCCGAGTCACACAAGTTGGGAAACTACCTATTCATTAATTTTAACGACACTGACGTAAAAAAATCATGCACTATAATGCTGCTTCAAATTTTAATTTATATTTTGTCGTCTGGAACTTTGTATTAAAAAATACTGTTTTAATAGATGTTAGTCGTGGCATATGTTCCAATGTGTTTTCCATACAAGATTTGATCATAATTTGATTTGTTGGTAAATTCTCTGTACGAAAAAATAAGGTACGAAAAGTTTTTCACTTATTTTAAGAGGATACCTCAACTCCCATATACAGAAGGTACTCACACACTTGAAACAGCTCTAGGATTGTACTATCGCTACTAACAATACGATGATAAACATACGTTAGCGGTACCTCCGACACAAGTATTTTATATGGTAACCCATCATTTCGATTCGTCATCATCGATTGTATCATTTCAATAAATTTCATTTCATTGAACTCAACCTTCTGCTGAAACCATGATGTATTCAGGAAATCTCACACGCAGATTTTTTATTTCCTCGAAAGGCATTTGGTGCTGCATGAGTTTTTTTTTACTGTCACGAGTCTAACCTAACCTAACCTACATATTACTTATTAAAATTCTGCGTATTGATACATTCGTTGAAAGGTGATTCGAAAAATAATAAGTAGGTACCCATTGTATACATAATTATACCTAAAAGGATGTTCCGACACTTTCAACTTCAAGTTACTTAAACAACATTAATTTTAATAATAGAATAAGCTACTTTAATTGCTTATTTTTTTCCATGAAGATATACATACTTAATTACTCGCGATCGTCACACAAATATTTGATCCGAAATCCAACCACCCAACTAGGCTATCCGCGTCGTCATGCTTGTTTTAGAGTTTTCTCACTTTGCTTTGTAAATTCAGTATGTTTATCTGAAGTTAAAATATCTTCACAAACTATAAATGTTGCTACTGTGATGTCACTGGACTATGTGTTGGTTAGGTACATATAGTTCTAAATTGCTATTATTTATCACGATTACATCCCAATGGGTGTGAGTCTCGACCAATAGCGATAACGCTATAGGATCATAAATTATGCGCCAGTTGGCGAGCACTCAGTACATGGTATCACGTAAATTATTAATGCTGTTAATTCTGCCTGATTAAATACAACTATTTGCATAGAGTTCTGTGCCTCCTGTGACAAGTGATACAACTCGAGTTGTAGCAATTTGTGGTTTTTTTCATGAATCAACTTGAAAAAAAATTACGCATCTTTTGCTCCAACTCCCGTGTTCCTAGGCCTTCTAGTTCCCAAGATACTTTCGTGTAAAATGATACAATTAACCATTTTTTTTCCAATTTTGAGTGATTAATGCTATTTCTCTAGTTAAAACACTCCAAAAAACAAAAAATAAAAAAAATATTCGTGCCTGGTGATATATCTAAAATTGTATTATTAATCACGATTTTAATTTACCTTTAAAAAGTCGTGTTTTTTGATATAACTTGAGTTGTATCATTTATCACCAGAGTTTTGCGTATTTCGAAAGTTACAAATTGAGTTAGACCAAAAATTAAACCTATATTTGCTTTTTTTGGTTTGTGTTAAGTGATACAACTCGATTTATATCAAATGTCACCAAACATTTCCTAATTTTTGCAATTATGTCTTATGGCACAAGTCAGTTGTATCAAAAATGTAAGAATATTACGAACATTTAGAACCTGTAACGTTTGATGCATAGTGATACAATTACTATCCAAACAAATCTATTGATACTTTCTATAGAAAGAAACGTGTCATAATAAAGTGTAATATTTATGTATTAATATTTAGTAAGGTCTAATAATATTACTTTGTTGTGACAGAGTTTTGTAAAGGTTCAGAATAAAATGGTTTGTCTCTGGTCGGGTGCTGAGGTATAAAGTGCGAGGGGAAGTTAGATAAGGCTTGATATTTGCTTATACAAAATGTGTCTATTTTTAATCCAAAATATCCAAATAGCCTATCTGTCCTCGTTTTGAATATAGGGTTCGGCCTTTAGGGTATTACCCAAACTAGCAGTACCCCGTCATATGAGTAAGCTTGCTTGTGTATACCACCTCTCATGTTGGTTTCTTTAATGAGCAAATCTAGTAGGAGACACCATGAGTGGTGACAGGCAACCCTCTTGCGGGAAGCTTCTACATGTCTTTATCCTTTTTGAGTCTCCAGTCCAGAACCTTAAAAGCGTCCTCCAATGCAGCGGTGAACAGCTTCGGAGAGATCACAAGATCTCCTTGTCTGACTCCCCGCTGCAGAGGAATAGGCTTCGTGCTCTGGTCCTGTAGTCGGACGTTACGGACATAGTGGCGTTTTCGTACAGACACTTCAACACTTTGATATATAGTTAGTCAACTTGGCACCGCTTGAGAGACTGCAGCACAGCTCAGGTCTCGATCGAATCGAAGGCTTTCTCGTAGTCCAGAAATGCAAGGCAAAGGAGGAGGTTATACTCTTCGGTCTTCTGTATAACCTGCCGCAGCTCATGTATGTGGTCTACGGTACTATAACCTTTTCGGAAACCGGCTTGTTCGGGAGGCTGGAAATCGTCAAACCTGCGTGCGAGACGATTTGTGATAAACCTCGAAAACAATTTGTAAACATGGCTCAGAAGTGAGATGGGTCTATAATTCTTCAGCAAGGTTTTATCACCTTTCTTGAAGAAGAGAACCACACTTCTTCCCGTGGTAGTCGGAGGCTCAGCGCTCGAAGTTGTTGATGACAATATTTACCTGGGACAAAGGGTCCAGCTAGGTAGGTCTAACTTTGAGAAAGAGGTCACTCGTCGAATCCGACTCGGCTGGGCAGCGTTCGGGAAGCGTCGCAGCATCTTTTCGTCCAAATTACAGCAGTGTTTGAAGTCAAAAGTCTTTAACCAGTGTGTGTTGCCAGTGATGACTTACGGATCTGAGACGTGGGCGCTAAGAATGGCCCTCATAAGAAAGCTCAAAGTCACTCAGAGGGCTAAGGAGAGGGCTATGCTCGGGGTTTATCTGCGTGATAGAATCAGGAATGATGTTATCCGCAGTAGAACTAAGGTTACCGATATAGCCCGAACGGGGCACATTGCTCACAGTACTGCTGGCCGATAGGGTCAGAAGGTTCTTGAGTGGCGTCCGCGGACCGGAAGACGAGCTGTAGGTACGCTTCCAATAAGATGGAGTGACGATCTTGTAAGGATCGTGGGAATGCGGTGGATGCGAAAAGCACAAGACCGGTCTGAGTGCAGAGCCTTGGGGGAGGCCTATGTCCAGCAGTGGACGTCTTTCGGCTTTCGGAAATAAAAAATACAATAAAAACGATTTCGTCCTTAAATCACATAGACCGTTGTTCTATTTACCCGTCAATTTCATGTTTAGTTCCTTTATTCCATAGTATATAAAAAAATAAAGTTATCATGATTGCAATCGTTTGTTTTAAATACTTGTATTATTTGACACAAGTTTTTTCGTAATCAGACCTAGGAATAACTCTATATATAACATTACTCACGGTTTATTTTACGTTTTTTTTGTGAAAAGTGATACTACTCACTAAATATCCGTATTATTATGTCCGTTCGTCTTAAGAAAGATTACTTATTCAATTCCCTACAACTTATATATATAAGTTAAACCTCTAACTTTAGAAATAATAGAAAAAAGTAGCTTTTAAAACAAGTTGTATCAATCATGACCAGAGCTCCTTGATTACACTTTTATGTGTTAAATAATACAATTCGAGTTGTATCATCTTACACGAGTTAAATGGAGCTCAATATGAAATGTAAAATGATACATAAAGTACGTTTCTTCGAATATCTCAAAAACTATAACTAGTATCAATATTTTTGTAAAACCAGTTAATAAAATGATATTATATGATATAAAAATCAATAGCGATGTTTAAAAAAATATATTCATTTAAGAGCAGTATTTTTTTTAAACTTGTTTTCGCTCTCCTGTAAAATCGTGTTTTTCGATTTGTATCACTTGTCACAGGAGGCACAGAGTTGATCTCGTTATATTATAATAGTGTAGCAAAGCATGTTAACATTTACGAATCTTGAATGTCTCATTTTGTTACGCCATGATAGCACCTACAACTGGCTTAGGTTTGGAATTTAGGTTTTTAGGTATAGAAAAAAAAACCTTGACAGTTCAAACTTGTATCTTACGGTGTAAAGATACTCGTGTGAAGAGTTGTGTTCTCCGGGCGTTATTTAGCCCAATTTTCCTACAAACAGGAAGGGACGGTGGAAAACGAGTGGCATGGAAATGGTTACTGAAGGATTTGCACCACAGAATATGTAATCGTATAAATACAGAAGGCATTCGAACTAACAAAACGGTTTTTAAGCATTCATTCTATTCAAGTTGTCAAATTGTACGGTAGATATCTTGTTTGGTTTTCTACATGACCGCTGACATTATAATCAGATTTGCAGAATTTATTGAGACATATACTGGACTGGTATATCTAAATATATAAAAGGAGAAACTGACTGACTGACTGACTGACATATCAACGCACAGCCTAAACGGCTAAACGTAGGCACTTGAAATTTAGAAGGGACGTAGCTTAGGTACCGTAGAGGTGCACTAAGAAAGGAATTCCCGAAATTCCCACGGGAACGGGAATTAGCGGGAAAATCCTTTTGTATGAAAAATCTAAACCGCGTAAGATAGATAACTGAAATTTGGCATAAAAGTACCCTAATGAACGTAAAGCTTACTTGCAACGCGATATTGCAAAATTCCCACGGGAACGGGAGTTATTGGGAAAAAACTTTTGTATGTAAAAATCTAAACCGCGCAAGATAGATGATTAAAATTTGACATGCAGGTACCCTAATAAACGTAAAGCTTAGTTGCAACGCGATATTGCAAAATTCCCACGGGAACGGGAGTTATTGGGAAAAAACTTTTGTATGTAAAAATCTAAACCGCGTAAGATAGATGATTGAAATTTGGCATGCAGGTACCCTAATGAACGTAGAGCTTACTTGCAATGCGATATTGCAAAATTCTCACGGGAACGGGAGTTATTGGGAAAAAACTTTTGTATGTATGTAAAAGTCTAAACCGCGCAAGATAGATGATTGAAATTTGGCATGCAGGTACCCTAAAGAACGTAAAGCTTACTTGCAACGCGATATTGCAAAATTCTCACGGGAACGGGAGTTATTAGGAAAAAACTTTTGTATGTAAAAATCTAAACCGCGTGAGATAGATAATTGAAATTTGGCATACAAGTATCCTTATGAACGTACAGCTTACTTGCAACGCGATATTGCAAAATTCCCACGGGAACGGAAGTTATTGGGAAAAAACTTTTGTATGTAAAAATCTAAACCGCGTAAGATAGATGATTGAAATTTGGCATGCAGGTACCCTAATAAACGTAAAGCTTACTTGCAACGCGATATTGCAAAATTCCCACGGGAACGGGAGTTATTGGGAAAAAACTTTTGTATGTAAAAATCTAAACTGCGCAAGATAGATGATTGAAATTTGGCATGCAAGTACCCTAATAAACGTTTAGTTTACTTGCAATGCGATATTGCAAAATTCCCACGGGAACGGGAGTTATTGGGAAAAAACTTTTGTATGTAAAAATCTAAACCGCGCAAGATAGATGATTGAAATTTGGCATGCAGGTACCCTAATGAACGTAAAGCTTACTTGCAACGCGCTATTGCAAAATTCCAACGGGAACGGGAGTTATTGGGAAAAAACTTTTGTATATAAAAATCTAAACCGCGTAAGATAGATGATTGAAATTAGGCACACAAGTACTTTAATGAACGTAAAGCTTACTTGCAACGCGATATTGCAAAATTCTCACGGGAACGGGAGTTATTGGGAAAAAACTTTTGTATGTAAAAATCTAAACCGCGCAAGATAGATGATTAAAATTTGGCATGCAGGTACCCTAATAAACGTAAAGCTTACTTGCAACGCGATATTGCAAAATTCCCACGGGAACGGGAGTTATTGGGAAAAAACTTTTGTAACTTATGTAAAAATCTAAACTGCGCAAGATAGATGATTAAAATTTGGCATGCAGGTACCCTAATAAACGTAAAGCTTAGTTACAACGCGATATTGCAAAATTCCCACGGGAACGGGAGTTATTGGGAAAAAACTTTTGTATGTAAAAATCTAAACCGCGTAAGATAGATGATTGAAATTTGGCATGCAGGTACCCTAATGAACGTAGAGCTTACTTGCAATACGATATTGCAAAATTCTCACGGGAACGGGAGTTATTGGGAAAAAACTTTTGTATGTATGTAAAAGTCTAAACCGCGCAAGATAGATGATTGAAATTTGGCATGCAGGTACCCTAATGAACGTAAAGCTTACTTGCAACGCGATATTGCAAAATTCCCACGGGAACGGGAGTTATTGGGAAAAAACTTTTGTATGTAAAAATCTAAACCGCGTAAGATAGATGATTGAAATTTGGCACACAAGTACTTTAATGAACGTAAAGCTTACTTGCAACGCGATATTGCAAAATTCTCACGGGAACGGGAGTTATTGGGAAAAAACTTTTGTATGTAAAAATCTAAACCGCGCAAGATAGATGATTAAAATTTGGCATGCAGGTACCCTAATAAACGTAAAGCTTAGTTGCAACGCGATATTGCAAAATTCCCACGGGAACGGGAGTTATTGGGAAAAAACTTTTGTATGTAAAAATCTAAACCGCGTAAGATAGATGATTGAAATTTGGCATGCAGGTACCCTAATGAACGTAGAGCTTACTTGCAATGCGATATTGCAAAATTCTCACGGGAACGGGAGTTATTGGGAAAAAACTTTTGTATGTAAAAATCTAAACTGCGCAAGATAGATGATTGAAATTTGGCATGTAAGTACCCTAATAAACGTTAAGTTTACTTGCAATGCGATATTGCAAAATTCCCACGGGAACGGGAGTTATTGGGAAAAAACTTTTGTATGTAAAAATCTAAACCGTGCAAGATAGATGATTGAAATTTGGCATGCAGGTACCCTAATGAACGTTAAGCTTACTTGCAACGCGATATTGCAAAATTCCCACGGGAACGGGAGTTATTGGAAAAAAACTTTTGTATGTAAAAATCTAAATCACGTAAGATAGATGTTTTCAATCTAGCATGCATGCATACCTTAGTAAATATAAAGTTTAGTTATGGCTGTATTTTGAAAAATTAAGTTAGCGGGAAAAAAATATTGTACGAAAAAATCTAAACTGCATAAGTTAGATGCTTGAAATTTGACATGCATATACTTTAGTGAATGCAAAGTTAAAATTTTCCCTGGGAACGGGAAGCGAGTTAGAGGCTCCTTATAAAATAACCTCATTTAAAAATAATAAAATTAAGCATTTTTTAACCTTTCTCCCACACACACAAAGATCTCTCTTTTATAACACGCCACGCGGACGAAGTCGCGGGCAAAAGCTATGTTATTATAAATGTGTTACAATTACAGCACTTTGCCTTCATTTTTCCAATTTGCTTTAGGTATATATTTACACGTAAAATTCATCTGTAGAAATATTTTTATTAATAGCCGCAATCCGCATTCACGTTTGTTATTTACTATTACAAATGTTTATTTTGTAGTTTTAAACCCCACAAAAACAGATTGCAAAATAGACACTAAACTTCAATTGAACAAAAGTTTCAATAGTCAGTTGACGATTTGTTGAAAACAAAGCAATTCCAACAATCTCGGGTGCTCGATGTTCTCAGTCGATACGGAATGCACAAACCAGTACCTATTGCACAACTTTGTATCAAGATGGTAAAGTTGTCATATTCTGTTAAGAATGCCACTAGAATTTTTATTTTCACCTTCTAAAATCTATCAAGCAATCGAAAATATCAGAATAACAAAAGATAAATAATAATTCAAAATAAATCACATGTTATTAATGGAATTGCGTGTGACTTGCAGTTCATGTAACAAATTAAATCAAATCATATCAAAACTAAACTCATTATTTTGATTTGACATGAAAAAGGTACATAGGTCACCTGACGATAAGTGGACATATTTTTCCTTCGCAAGATTGCAAAATACGTGCCATCTAGTAATTGGGATTATTCATGTTTTTTACAATTACCTACTCTGATTCGACAACTATTTCGAGAAATAGGGTTTTTAAAGCCGTTCTGCATTATTAAGTTTTTGAAATATTTATCTTTTTTGGATATTTCGACAAAAGTATATTTAAACTTTATTTGACGCTTGTTTTGAAGCCGTCCTAGGTATATTTTACGGGTTAGGCAAAACCCGCTTGAAATAGTATGTAATACACTATTATAATCACTTTTTATCATTAGATATCATTTAATTGTTGTAATGTATTAGAAAATGTCAACCAAAATTCAAAATATAATGTCTGCTTAATAATTAATAATAATAAATATTAAAACAAAACTATTGGGGCAAATACAAATTAATGAAAACGGTTTCATAAAATTACCTATTAAGTCGAAATAGAATGTAAAATCAGTGAGTTATTTTTTTTTGATCTATCCCAATTCCAGGAGCTCTACTACTCCGACACTATACTTTGAAAAAAGGTTTCAAACTTCAAGGCTAAACCTTAGCGGTTAAATTGGTGACAATCCGGACTGACCCCGCGCGAACTCCTATCAGCCATATCAAAAAAAGTCAATGTTCGCTTAATATTTATTAAGGGGTTCATGCTTTGAATGAGCTTTGATCTCTAGCTCTTCGTCTTTCTTTGTTGATATTTCTTTATAGTATTAAAACAGCAGGTTTATAACAAAGTCCCCATTCATTTTTATTTCTTTTACAAGTCACTGGCACTGAGACATTATAATAATGCCACCAAAGTTCGCAATCAAAATTGTGAATGAACGTTTTTAAGGCTTTTATTGCTATGAATACAAAAATCCTCTTACATTGATAGATTGATAATAATACCTATATTAATATAAAGAACTAGATGTAGGTTTCACATTAATCAAATCTTCTATTCGAAAATCTTTATTACTAGGCATGTTTAAAAACCCAAAAATCATTCCAAAATTTTTCTCTTTGAAAAATAAGTAAAGATAAAAAGTTGAAACACGTGTCATAGATTTAACACAATTTTACATTGAGACTTGAGTGACAAGATCGAACATTAATGAAAAATCTAGGTTTTCCGACAGTTACTTAACAATAGTTACGACTTCGAGCTATTAGATTTCGAGACTGACACTCGTTTATTCTTTGCCGCTGCGGATTACCGTCAGAGTCGAGTCACGCGAACACGGCAGCGAACGCTATCGACAAATGTAGACTAGGAGCTAGTAGCTGAATGGCATGCCACTGTTTTAACGCTCCGGACTTGGTCCATTTAAAAAAAAGGTTGAATTATCAATTTTCAAAACAAGAAATTTGTCTGTATCGTTGATAATTTATATTAAAGCAGCGTATTTTATTATAATCAAATCAGATTACCTGATACGCAAATGGCTATACTTTCATTTCACCAACTGCCAGCATACGCATCATACGCGGGTGGTAGAACCTTGTGCAGGGTCCGTCCGGATCGCTACCACCATCTTATCCATTAACCTACCGCCAAACAGCAGTTTCGCATTGTTGTGTTCCGGTTTGGGAAGAAGACAGCCGGTGTAATGACTAGCATAGGGGCATTCCATGTTAGTCCTCAGGTTTGGCAACGCATTTGCATTCTTAGGCTTGCAGTCTTGTGAATGCGAATGTATATGGGTCTCAGTTTCCACTTACCATCAGGTGGCCTGTGTGCTCGTTTGCCTTCTCTATGCCATAAAAAAAAAACTTCTCATTACATTTAGTGAAGCGTTAGCATGGCTACACAGCTCATTATACCCTTAATATATGTATATATTTGGCCTATTTTATTTATAACATGTTATCATCACTCCAAATTTTCTGTTATGAACGAGAGGCACACTTTTTTCTGATGTTAGCTCTTAGTAAAATATTCATTGCTGAGAAGCATTGAGCCATGAGCTCCCTTCCGGCCTACTGCCATTTCAACTTCGCCACTTCATAGACTTTTAATAAATGTTCCAATATTGCATTCGACCCATTTATGCGCGGCTGTAGAGAAAGTTAACACTGGTGTTTAAAAAAATGCATGTAATATGGTCACTGACTTTATTTACAGACATCCACAGAACCTTAGCAGCGATAGGCAATGGCAATATTCTGATATACTTTACTTACCTTGTTCGTATTTAGTACTTAATTTGACATTACTTCATTATTAGACGAATCTATTCTTAATTTAAAAATGTTTTCTCCTCTTTTAATCCTTTTAAAGGCAGCCATTTTGAACTCCGTGCCACGATTCAAGCAAATGCTCCCACCAATTTGGCCTTACTGGTATTTACCGCGACTACATTGTAGCTCCCTTGAGCGCACTCAGGCACACTTGCCCGCGGCCATTTTGAGAAGAGCTCGCGAAAAATCGGCTTGCTGCCGACTAGGCGACTTGACTTACTTTTTCGGTTGATTTTCGTAGTAGACTCTTTTATTACTTTACAAAAATAAACTTAAACGAAATTAAACTTTGATTTTGCTGCATTGGAGAGAATCTTAATAATGTGCAAAGAGATGTAAAAGTGACACTGATGCAGGCATATAAGAGATAAAGCAGAGTAAGATAGGTAGGTACATAACGTTGATTTTTAGGATTATGAAGTCAAATTGGGAACTCTTATAGTTTTGGCCATGTGTGTCCGAGGTCTAGCTTAGCGACTCTTTGCACTTCAAAGCTGTAATTTGGCATAGTTATAATTATTTAAATTACGCCGACAATTTTTTTATTTCAAATCTTGGTTTTTGTCGAGTGAATAAACAAGAAATCATATTTTCTCTTACATTAAACACAAAACCAAATTTAAAACAACCAACAACACAACAATTTATAACATAAAAAGAGGTATCATTGCATGGTGCTTAAAAAAAAAATGTAACAACATGTCATTCTATTTTTTTTAGGTTTGGGATACAGTTAGGAAATATTGATTTCAAAAAGTGTCATTTTCGCTAGAGGAGCTGCGTGTGTATCTGTCCCCCTACACCTAAAACTACAAGATATAAAAATCTAAAAAATATCCTAAATGAAGTCGGATGAATTTAAAAGGAAATCTATCACAACTAAGAAGCCTTGGTTGTTTACTGAGGAACAGGCGACTAAAGTTTTTATAGCTACTTCACACCTAATTCTAAGTCAGAACCAAAGAAAAAATATAAAAATCGTTCTTAGGCATTTTTTTCGGGATTGGTTTTTGTGTTTGTAGTAACGGCGTCGGAACCCTTGAGTATGGTTCGATATATTCTTTCAAGGTTTTTTCATTTCATGGTATATACGAGGGCTGTTTGATAAGTCGTTTTAAAAATAAAAAATATATTTTTTTAAATAATTTACATTTATTTCTCAACATAGTCTCCTTTGAGGGCCAAACACTTGTTCCAGCGAGTTTCCAATTTTTTTATGCCCTCCAAATAATACATTTTGTCAAGGTTTTCAAAATAGGCGTATACACCTGCGATGCAGTCCTCATTTGTCTTTTTTTTTTGCCTTGCTTGGGGTACTACAGAGCCCACTAACCATCGTACTTGGTATACGACATACGAGGGCTGTTCAATAAGTCCTTTTAAAAACTATTTGTTAATGCTTTTTTTCTGGTTAATGGCATTAACAGTGGCAGGCATAATCTTTCAAATGAAGACTGTCAAAAATTCAGAAAAAAAAAACCGTTATTGTCAGTATAACCATTGTTTAACTGTGATCACTCGTAAATTTTCAACAACTATGGAAAAATCTGAATTTCGTGCCGTTATAAGACATTTTTTATGAAGGGTTGCAGTGCTGCCACGATAAAAACCGAACTTGATTCCGTTCGTGGCACTAACGCACCAACGTTGCAGACTTTATAACTGGATAAATGATTTTAAACGTGATCGGTCAAGCACATCTGATGCTCCACGTTCTGGTCGTCCAATCGAAGTCACTACTGAGGATGTTGTTGAAGAAGTCTATAATATTGTACTCGACGACCGCCGAGTGAAGGTGTGTGAAATAGCTGAAAACACAGGTATCTCCACTGAGCGAGTACATAAAATCCTGCATGAAGATTTGAGTATGACAAAGCTGTCTGCACGATGGGTGCCACGTTTGTTGACAATCGAACAAAAACGCGAAAGAAAGCGAATTTCAAAACTGTGTTTGGATATGATGAAGCGTAATCCTCGGAATTTTTTGAGTCGATTTGTCACTGTGGACGAACTTGGGTCCATCATTATACACCTGAATCAAAACAGCATTTAAAACCATGGATGGCGACTGGTGAACGTGCCCCAAAGAAGGCCAAGACTGTTTTGTCGGCTGGGAAGGTGATGGCGACAGTCTTCTGGGATGGCGAAGGAATCATTATGATTGATTACTTGGAAAAGGGAAAGACTAGCACTGGCCGTGATGGCCGTGGCCGCAGAGTTATTGGACCGTTTTAATGCCAAATTGTTGGAAAAACAACCAAAATTGTCCCCCAATAAAGTCCTCTTTCATCAAGACAATGCCCCAGTGCACACGTCAACTATTGCAATGGCCAAAATCTACGAGTTGGGCTTCGAGCTGGTTCCGCATGCTCCGTATTCGCCGGATCTAGCTTCGTGCCATTATTACCTATTCCCAAATCTGAAAAGATGGCTTGGAAGGCACAAAAAATTTGAAAAATGAGGTATGCATCGCAGGTGTAAACGTCTATTTTGAACGTATTATTTGGAGGGGATACAAAAAAATTAAACTCGCTGGAACAAAGTTTTGGCCCTCAAAAGAGACTATGTTGAGAAATAAATGTAAATTGTTTAAAATAAAAATAAAATACGTTTTAAAAAGGACTTATCAAACTGCCCTCGTATACTTTTTAGTAATTTTATCGGCTTTTCCAAAATCAAAAGATACTGGGCGTGGTTGTGATTTTCTTTTTTGTTTATGCGGTAAAGGTGTGGTATTCTATATTTTATTTATTATTTATTAACCTTTACATATATTTTTATGCCTTCACAACAATGGTACACGTGTCCTTTAATACGTTATGGCTTGTCTTATTTCGGCCGATTTATCTTCTGTCCATCCCAATGAATAACTTAACGACCAGTAAAATTTTGTCTATTTATTTATTTCTCAACAAATCGAATCCAAGAAAGGGATAAAACATCGCCACATAAAACCAATCGGTTAAAATGTCACTGAGACAAGTATCCCGTATAGATCTTGTAGCTTCAAAATATACATCCGAATACGCTACACCCTTGTCACTACAATTGCGTCGATATATTTTAGAGAGCCTTATCTGCTCCGATATCTTTGATGCTGACTGTACCAATGAGAAGCACGTATTACGCCGCTCGTTACGACTGTCCCTTAGGATTTTTCGCAACGACGGAAGAAAGGGCATTGTTTGACAAAAGTCACATTGTACCTGTGATTTTGTACCGTTAAAGATATTCTTTGTTAGACGATTTCTTTTGCGAAGTTGCAAAAAGAAGCTAAGGTATTTTTTTCCGTAAAACGTTTTAGACATTCTTATGATTTAGTTACTATTTCTTTTTTATTTCAAAAGGTGTTTTAGAACTCAAAGGTAAAGTATTAGATAATACTTGAGAATTTTTTCCTGCCTTTGACGACATTTTACTTATTGTAAAATCGAAATAGACATAAAATATTTATACAAATACTGATGTTACTTTAGTTAATTATTATGTATTACTCTAATATTGGTCTTGAAGTGATTTTAATCACTTTTAACATGGCTTTTCATCTTCCAAGTGTTTTTTTAATAACAAATATACAATTATAACCCATTGCTTATATTTCATTTTGCTCTTAACGTATCATAAATAAGGTTGAAAACGTAGCGAATTCAAAACACATGTTGAGTTGACGTAAGGTTAAATCCGCCTGAGCTTTATGGAATCAATCTCATTATTCCTCGTATTTTTGTTAAATAAATCCTATTAAAGCTTACAAAGGGATTCAATGGGGCCTACATCTACAATATTAATATGGCCGCCTTTAGAAACCTGACGTCTAAAATAATTTAGACACAATGCACACGCGATGACTTATTCCGACGTTACCACGAAAACCCAACAACAAAACGATTTAAGTCTCTAAATAGCATTGTTGAAATTTCTATCGTAACCATGGAAACTTGGAATTTATTTTCTGTCCGCCCTAAAATAAATGGGACACTTTATTTTTAAATTGTGACAAAATGCCGACGATGTCTTTCCCGGGGGACTGCGACGACCGACAAGAAGTTTTTTAACGGAAATCTGCTTTTGCCGGACCCGCGTTATGAATTTTTTATACAAGCGGTGTCAGCGTATATTTTATCCTGTGCCTCATTGTCGTATGAGATAAATTTTGTATGACACGGGTACTGAAAATGAAACGTTTTGGGCACTTTGTTAATTGGACGGTAATTAAGTGCAACAAGTCTCTGGCTAAGCCTTTTTAAAAAAACTAGTATTTAAAATCTAAAGCAGGTCGCGGTAACTTCAAACTCTAAGATTTTATGTTTGGTATTGAATTTATAATTTATTTCATATTTATTTACATACTGTACCATATAACTTTATTTAATACAACTATAAATACGGACTTTACATTAAAATTTAAAAGTTAAAGTTAAAACTAAACTTATTTAAAATAAAATAAAATAAAACTAAGCTACTCAAATATTAAAAATTAAACATAAACACCACTATAAAAAGAACACCCCCTCTAGCAGGTCCGCTCGCGGCATGGTCCCTAAGACACTGGCTGCATTACCTCTCTGGATGGCTAGCCCAATCCTTTGGGAAAGGTAAGCGCCAGCTCTAGGGTCTCCGGAGGTGTCGATGAGCCGGGATGACAGGGCCTTAATAAAACTTTTCATGTCAGCTGACCAAGGTCCCATTGTTTCCACCGCAAGCGCCACAAATTCGTAATTATTTAATAATGATGAATATTTGCGGCGCTTGTTGGTTTGGGCCTGTTCAGCTGCTGCACCGGCCCGATTACGGGTTGTCTGGACGTGAGAAAGGGCGAATGTATCAACACACGTCGCGTCCCACACCAGTGCCCTACCTAGTTTCCACGGCACCAACGTAGCTCCGTCTGGTCGCCTGCCATCGTCTCTATGCAAACCTGCTGGTTCCAGGACAGCAGGCACAGAGACAGTGGCAAGCGAACGACGGATCAGATCATTAATTGTGCCGTGGCGGTACAAACGGCCAGCACTTCTAAAACATGAAAGGCCATGTCGTCCCAGCTCACTCACTTCCTTCCCGCACGTACAAGTATGAGGTTCACAGATTCTGGCTCCAAGCCGTAAGCTTATTGCAATTCGCAAGCAGCTTGGGTCCAAGACTGTGCCTATATTACGGGAAGGAAGAGCGTGGAGCCAGTGGCCTGATTCGCCTGCTGAGACAGCGAGGAGACGGGCGCGATCTAAATCGTCCGGACTATTTTGTACAAGAGATGCATGAATTGATTCGAGGCGAGGTGTATCCCATGCTCTTTGGATATGCCTCTTGACTGGCATATCCACTCCGGGACAAGACTCACACCAAGCATCCCTGGCCTCCACCAGGTTCGCCATCTCAACGTCAAGTATCTGTGGGAGATTTAAAATAATACTGACGAGAGACAACGAACCATAAGCGGAGGACAGGAAAGCCGGCAGTGCCACGCTAGAAGAGCATCGAATACCAAGTCCACCGAAACGAATTGGGAGAACCGCTTGAGTCCAAGACCTTAAATTAAAATGAATGTTTAATAATTTAGACAGAGTTGATTGAAGGGTAATATCTATAGAAGCCATGATGTCTGGAAATTTCCAAATTGGACAACTCCGTAATAAATACATGAACTTTGGAGTGAAAAGACAAAAACGAATAATAAAAAGCGCCATGTGGGGATTTATTTCGTACAAAAGGTCAGAAGTATTTTTAAAAAGATTTAATTTGCAATTTATAATGGGATTGATTGCTTCGTCAAAAATCGGTGAACCTAAAAGTGTTAAAGATGAATTTGAATGGACCGAAATGTTGGGTGAAGCTGCGTTAAAATTAGTGACGATATCAATTTTTTTTTCTAAAGAAATGTGATCTGGCACATACATTTCGCACTTAGTAAAGTTTAATGAGAGGCCTATAATAGAAAATTTAGTGATGATCGTATGCAGGTCTTGTAGTACAGTTGACGCGTCCCCACCAAGGGAACCGTCATCAAGGTACCACAGATTGAATTTGGAATTTAGATCTGAAATAATTGGATGAATGACTAAACTAAAAATTACAGGCCCGAGTGGGTCTCCCTGTTGGCAACCCATGCATGAAGATATGATTTTGTCACCGAATAGTAATTTTGATGGTGCCCCATAGCATTGCCACAAATAGCCGTATAATTCTGGAACTTCTTTTTTGACAGCAGCTAGAAGGGCACCACGATCTACCGAATTAAAAGCATTTTTGACGTCAATTTTTAGAAAAACTTCATAGTCCGGACGGCTTAGAAAAGAGCGCGCAGCGTGGACAGCTGCCTCACAACCTCCTTTGACGCCGAAACCCAGCTGCCGAGGTTTGAAAATGTCTGACAGTCTATTACGATATTTTCGGCAGCAAAGTTTCGACGCCAAACGCCTAAAGGTGCAGCCGACGGCAATCGGGCGGATACCACCATCTTTTTTGGCTAGAGCCACAAGATTGGCGCCATAGAGGAGCGGGACAATCTCGACATTCACGCGACCTGACAACATAAGATTAATCAGAGCAGTGACGTTCTGTAGCAAAGCCTTTCCCGCATCCCCTAAAGACGAGGTGGTCAAATCTTTGAGATGTTATTATGATATTTTATATTATTATGTTTTTTATTTATTTCATGTTCTTTGGTGTAAGAAACTTGCACGAAGCTAATGGAAATAAGTACCGACCCATTAAGGATTCATCATTCTGTGTGTATGACCCGCATTGGACCCGTGAAAGGTTTATGTGAGGCTTGTGTTGATTATGTCATGTTTTGTTTACGGTAAAGTAAACAATATTAACCTGTCAAATGCTAATATAAACATGCCTTATTTAAAGATCGAAAGTGTTGGTGATAATAATAATTTATCTTGAAAACGAATTTTCAAAAATCCTTTCTATCTAATCCTAATTTGTGTAAAATCGGATATTTGATATATTTTAGGTAGCTCGATATGGCATTTTTTTTCCACCCTGTATGTTCGTGAATAGATTTTTAGTGTAAATACATTGATTTCGATTGCCAATTGTTAACGAATTGCGTATGGGGCGGTCTAACAATAAGTAGTGACAGACTATTTTATTCTAAGTAGCAACAGGTTTATTTCTAATTTATAAGAATATTCCGATCTAAAAAAAAACGTATGATCATTCTCGCTAGTAATAAAATGCTGTAGGTACTTGTATCCAAACACAAGCAGATCTGAGAGCGGCGCGTAAGGTCAGGGGCAGTTATAAAATAACATTTAAACAATCTGAAGTTTGAAGTTCAGTATTCATAAAACACCTTTCCTTCACTGTTTCTGATAAAATCTCGCCACAGTATATGTTCATATTCCTACGAGAAATCATCGTCAAAAATTACTTAACTCAATCAATTAAAAGAGACAAAGACGATGTCGAGGTATCCCATTTGGGCTACCTTACCACAATATTTTGCGTTGCCTCAAGAGTATTATCCTTGCCTGAGACAGTATGAATAATGTAGCGGAAAAATAATGAGGCAACGTTACTCGTACCTACTTCATGGAGACAGCTGTCTCAGAGGATGAAATTGGCGCGTTAATGGCAAGAACAAGTACCCACTTAGGATTAGTGAGTCTAAATTAAATCGGTTGAATGGCTTGTAGGCTCGCTCTGGACAAATTAGACAAGGCGGACACTCACTGTCAAGTTACAGCCAAAATCACTGTTTAAGTAACATTTTAGGGTTTCGTACCTCAAAAGGAAAAGAAAACGGGAACCTTGCAATTTGATATTCCTCCATCCGTCCGTCTGTCTGTCAAGACCATTTATCTCGGTAACGCATGGAGGTATCGAGTTGAATTAAAAAACGATATACTCAGTTCTACCGTCCCTTGAAGCTGTGAAAAAACCAAACTTCTAAGTTTTACGTAAAAAATATAATATGGCCGGTCATGCCACAAAAAAAAAATATTTCGACGCTCAAGGGAATCAAAATTTATAGGGAATTTTTCGTTGACCTAGAACTATGAAAATTGGTTAGAAATACCGTCTTATACTACAAGTAAACGGAAATATCTAAATACTATACATTTTTTATGAAATCACAAACAACAGGGTCTTACGCAAGGAACGGCGGTCCAAATTTTGATTTGAGTTAACCTTGTCATCTGCGGAACCGTCTGTGGGCGAGTCCGACTCGTACCTGTCTGGATTCTGAGCGACTTCAATAACTGTTGTATATTTCTAGCTTATAGTTTCTTAAGGACCTAAGTTTTTCGTTATTTTATGTCTAAATTCTGTCTTGGTTAGAATCCTCTTTTATCACATTTAATATTCTCGTACCTTAACAGTTTCTGACAAGATCCAACATTTTACCCTATTATAAATGAACAACTAAAGGCAATTTTATAACCATACTGTTCCCAAAGCGCTATGCTTCGTTCTCTTCTCTGAGGACAACTAGGTCATAATGTTGAATATACCCCACCAACGGTAGCCTGCATCTTAAGTCACTGCCAGGAACTCTGCGCGTGTCGTCGGTCTGCTTAGATTCAAGGTCCACACTATCACCACAAATCACTGCAACAAAACAGATATTGTACAACAAAGCATCTCTACCTCAATCCTCGTTTACTTCAGAGACAGTTCGTGGGATGACTAGCCCTTAGCCATACAATTTCATATTAGTTGACCTAAGTTTGTTACTATGATTACCTGTTAAATTATTATACCGCACTATTGTACAGTAGTAGGTAATAGGTAGGTACTCAAAAATATTGAATGAGGAATAGTCCGTTTGGTCACAAATAAGCATGAATACATTTGATGTAGCAATGTAGAAGTATCCCTAGAGAAAGTGCAACCATAAAAAAAGGAAATTACTCTGTTTTTCAAAATCATATCAAAACTGGGATCATCTGTAAATCAGAAAATATTTTAATTGGATGAGAACGTCTGTCAACATTGTCCTTTGCTTTAGCAAACACGTGCTTAATTAACAGAAAATTGTCAGCGACATGGGTCCTTTTATCTTTTATTACGACGCAGTAATTACTTAGCCTCAGATGTATTGAAATACTCAATACAAAAATTATGTTCAAAAATATTTAGTTGCTCACTATGGAGCTCAAAAGAAAGTTCAAGGTCACCCAAAGGACCATGGAAATCGTAACTTACTTGCGATATCAATTCAGAAATGACTAAAGCGTACGTGTCATTGCTTAACTAAAGTAGGCGCTTTGCTAGGATAGGTATGCCGATGATCCGCTTAAGGTCGCAAGCTTCCTCTGCAGGCAACGCAAGGCAGTTCGTTGAAAAGAGACACGCAAAACCTACATAGGAGGTAACATAATTAGAAACGGTTGCGTTTTTCCAATTGTTTACAAATATGACTTTTCAATTTTACAACCTACCAAACATGCATACCTACTTAAATAATAAACCGCAATTTATACTGATGTACAATGTATCTTTATTAAAAATAAAGCTTCCATTTTATAAGTATTTGAAAAATATATTTGGTCTTCATACAAAGTGGACATTTTTTGACGCAGTTACTTTTGAAATCTCTAAAAATTAAAAGGTTCATTCTTAACAGAGGTTAGTGCCCAAACACAACAGACAGAGGTTGATGTGTTTGGATCTAAAGCTGTCAGGTGCTTCTTGATTCTATAAGTGATAATAGAAACTACGCCAGTGCTTCTAAGTAGGCCTACCTGTCTGGACAGCCAAGCTATACGCAATATTATGGAGCTAACACGTAGGTACTAAAAGTCATTGTAGTAACACTTTCTTCTATGGCAAACGCTTATTTATAAGAAGCAAAATAAAGTCTAAATTTCAGAACAAAGCATCAATAATGAAAAGAATTCACTGACATCTTTAACTATGAGAAAGCGTATCCTTGGAAAATTCAGACGAATAAATAGGTGAAAGAATTCCGGATTAAAATTTAATGCTCGTATGGTATTCTGCGGAGAATGGTCCAAATTTTCTTTTAATTATACTTTGGTTGTGTGCCAAACGCCGAGCGTTTCTATCTGTGTTAATTATCACTTAACGGCTAGCACGACTTTAATCTTCTCGCGTGTCGCTCACAGCATCTTTTTCATTATCTTCACATATAAAACTCATCCGCGACAGGCTGACTGACTGTCAGAAAGACAACGCACAGCATTGATTTCTGAGCCTAGGAACTAGAAAGAAGATTTAAAGAGAATATTCCTGGGTACCCTAGGGACGCACGAAAAGATTTTTCGATAATCGACTCCCAACGGTTAGAACTAGAGGGAAGAAACAGGAAACAAATTTTACGCGTACAATATCTAGGCATCCAATAGGGAGAAACGTATTGAGTTATAAACAAGTAGGTATGTTAAATTAGTAAGAGTGTAAAATCTTGTAAATATGAAATAAAATGAATAAATGAAAAAATTCTAAACATTCAAATTATTTATTCAGTAAATTGGCCACATGAGGGCTCTTTTACACGTCGGTAATATAGAGTGAATCTACAGGGTCTTCCATTAAGAATCAGTGATCTTTAAAATTAAATAAAACAATGATTTTAGTAATTACGTTAATAATTTTTATTTATATGAATATACATGGTTTGCCATTACTTATGGAATAATATCTCACTCAAATGACGTCCGCGGTGTTTGATTATGCTTTGTAAACGAATGGTCCAATTTTGCATTACTTTTGCACACATTTCGGGCTCTATCTCTCGAATAACTCGAGTAATGTTTTCCTTAAGTGCAGTAGTTGTGCGTGGCCTGTTTGCGTAGACTAATGATTTAACATAGCCCCACAAAAAATAATCTAATGGCGTTAAATCACAAGATCTTGGTGGCCACTCGATGTCTCCAAATCTGCTGATTACACGTCCATTGAAATGCTCCTTCAAAATATCCATGGTCAATCGAGCTGTATGACATGTGGCACCGTCTTGTTGGAACCACATGTTCGTAAGATTGATACCGTCCAACTGAGACCAAAAAAAATCCCGAATCATAGCACGATACCGGTCGCCATTGACTGTTACCGCATCACCCACTTCGTTTTGAAAGAAATACGGGCCAATGATACCGTTAAACGAAAATCCGCACCAGACAGTTACTTTTTCACAGTGTAAAGGACGCTGTTGGATTTCTTGAGGGTTCCCATCTGCCCAAATCCTGCAATTTTGCTTGTTAACAAAGCCATTCAGCCAAAAATGAGCCTCGTCACTAAAGATTATTTTCTTGGCAAAATCAGGATCAACTTCCAGTTGTTGTAATGCCCAGCTAGCGAATCGTCGTCGAATTGAATGATCCGTAGGTTTAAGTTCTTGGGTTAATTGAGTTTTGTACGGGTATAAACCCAAGTCTTTGCGTAAAATTCGCCAAGTTGAAGTTACTGAAAGTCCCAACTCTTGGGCTCGTCTTGAAATGGACTTGTCCGGCGTTTCCCTCACATGCTCAGCTACCATTTCAATATTTTCCAAATTTCTAATGTTACGGTAACGCACGACAGTTGTAAGATTTTTAACAGCGCCGGTGGTTTCAAATTTGCTGACAATTCGACGAATAGTGTCTTCTGAAGGGCGACGATGCCGACCATAAATTTGTCGCAACGCACGAAACGTTTTTCTAATCGAACTGTCGCTTTGATAATACAGTTTTATTATTTCTAAACGCTGGTTATCTGTATACCGCTCCATAATTAAATGGCATATATTGACGTTTAATTTTTTCACAAAATGGCGGCAAGAAAATGTAAAGTTTTTTTTTTAATTAATAGGCAAAGACACTTACTCTTACTGAAAGACCCTTTACTAGCGCTTCGGTCAAGACCATCATTGCGGAGAAGAAGCGCCGCAAGAAACTCCAGCAGAAGGTAATTTTTCCCATATTAAAATACGCTAATACTTATTAGTAACATTACAAGGTAATAAAGTAATAAATAATTATTTTAAAACTAACACCAATAAAATCATTACAAATGTAAGTTCAATAGCATTAAATTAAAAATAGTGACTAGGAGAACAACATGACGAGGATTCTACGCCAGGAATGATAATAGAAATAACGATACAAACGATAATAGATAATAATAATAAATATTAACGAAAATTTGTACATGAACTCATGAATTAAATTTAAAAATGTAGGATGTGAAAAAGGTTTGAATTGACACAATCCTTTTTTTAAATTTGCCTCATTCTTTAATTCCAAACTATCTTTAATCGCAAACCTACCCGCAACGCAAACTTCTGTTATTTAGTTATTCGTGATCATGATGATTGCAACTAGAAACTCATGAAAAACCGTTAAAACTAAGATGTTGTTTATTATTGTTAGAGTCAACTATTCTGTTACCTACATTCTAAATGCACTAAATATTGATGACGCTGACTTTACAGATTGTAAACAGCGGGTACGATGTAGACGTCGGCGAAGTTGTCACATACTCATAGATAATGTAAGTCACGTCGCCTCATCACTTCACTTTGTTCGCCCTTGTCTTGTGTGGTTAACAAGATTCAACTATAAAATAGCTACGTAGTCGCTCTTTGAAGTAAGTGTCATTCCCAACTCAAGTACTCACTATTTAAAACCTGCAACAACTGTTATTATAGTGTGATTACTAATACGCTGTGCATTAAAAATTGTTTTGACAAATCAAAGGTTACATACGATATATTGTTAATGCGTAGGTACTGGAGCTAATTTTTTTGTTTGTAAGAGGTACTTATCACTACTTTACCGAATTAAAGTGTTATCAGAGTAAAAAATCGTACAAGAGCATATCGGACCATGCTAAGTGTAGGGTTTCGTCACCATTACCAAAGAGAAACACAAAAACCGCAAGTATGTCCTAATAGATTTTTTTATTTTTTATAATTTTTTTATTTGGTTTTCGGTGAAAAAAAAAGATTTTAATTCAGTAAGTTGAAGGCAGGGCATTTTTACACATCAAAAATCTACCATAATTAGGCATAATCATTTTAATCGCCCGTAAGTCCTGTAACTCAAGAACCAATGTAGTAGTTCTCCTTTTATCTTCGTTATGCATATAAACTACGAACGTGTTTTTTTTTAGCATATCCAAATACAACGGCTTAGCTGTTAGGGTTGAGAGACACTTGACTGTAACAAAAGTTACCACTAAATTTGACAATTTTATACTTACTATACTAAAAATTTGATAAACTAAGTTTATAATTATAGTGAAGAATGGTAAGTTAAATTTACTAAATGTCAAATTATCAGTTGTTAAAGACGAGCCTTATTTAACTTGGCAACCCTTAAAAGAAAAAAGAAACCGACTGAGTTTCCTGCGGCGCTTCTTCTCAGAAGTGGTCTTCTGGTAAGCGCTGAAAGAGATGTAAAATTGCCCAAGCACCGCGTAGCCTACTTGCGGAAAAAGAGTTTCTTTTATTTTCATACTTGAAAGCATGTTTGTTTGCATGATTAAAGAGCAAGGTAACTACTATTATTTTCTAAGTAATAAATACAGATCTTATAAAGAGAAGAGAGAGAGATAATAAAAGAAATCCATAACTGTTTCAAGAAAGTTTCAGAAATCTTTTTTGTTTTTTAAGGTTATTGCTAAGTTTCAATTATTTGGCCATCTGCTTTATCACTCTTAGAATAGAGAAAGACATATTTTTTTATCATTACAGTTTTTAGTTTTTATATAGTTTTCGTTTTTTACTAAGATCTTTGAAGGTAAATTACGACTTCAAAGATTCCTGAAAATGTTGTCTGACATTTTACAAAATAAGCAAAAAAAAATCGCGAAATAATTCTGGTATGGTTACGGTGCCACTAGTTTTCTTGTCTTTTTTCTCCCTCACACGTTTGTTTCCATCTATTATGTCGACTCGTTGGTCTCACTTTACAACCTACCTACTTAAAATTCATCACAAACAAAAACACGAATATCTTTACAAGTTCTCTTTTATCATGGAATAGAATATAATAGTGAGGTCGGTATAAAAGTAGAGGGTTCTATTCAAAACTGTTTAGGGGTTTAGTTTAGTATTATATCACAATTTTAGGGTTCCGAAGTCTAACTAGCCCTTACAGTATCGCCATACGTCCGTCTGTCCGTCTGTCTGCGGTCTAGCTCAGAGACTCTTAAAACTACAAAGCTGTAATTTGGCATAGTTATACATTACAATTACGCCTACAATGAAGTTATATAAATCTTGAAAAAAAAAGTGTTCGAGTATATTCTTACATGTTAAATATATCATGTATTGGATAGCTCTTAAAGAATCATCATCAGCCCAAATTTTTGTGTATTTTCAGCCACAATGCAAATTTTTACAGCCCACAGTGTAATTTTCTCTAAAGCAATACAAATCTGAAAACCACCTAAAGTAAAAGCACATTCTAACGAACTTAAAAGAAAAACTATCATGATTTGAGAGACTCGATTGGGTCCTAATATACAGGCGGCTAAAGTGATTATACCTACTAAAAAACATCTAAACACCAAATAACTTAAATAGAAAATCTGTTCATACATGCTGTGTTTTGAGATTATTTTTTTGCATTTAACGCATTCGAAACCCTACACTGAGCGTGTTTCGACATGCTTTTGCCCGGTTTTATTATATTACCACACCAATAAACTAATTAGAAAAGAGTCATGCGGAAGCCGCGCTCAACATTTAATACTTTCGAGTTATAAATATTTTTCATGAATTATGGTGTTAATAATACGAGTACACGTGCTTTATTTTTTGGACATTCCCTATATAATGTTAAACTAAAGGTATACCTAAAATCCCAATTTATATCAGTTTCTCTACCAACGGTGCTAAAAATATGTAGCCCGTATTTGTAGGTTAACCATGAAGAAGCGTAGCGGTGGAATCTCGGGTCAGCAACTAATAGCGCCGACCTGTGAACCGATTGCGTGGTAACCCTCGTGAGAATGCAAACACATTTGGATATCGAAATTTATTAAGGATGAAAAGAGGTCCTAGATTAAATTTCTGGTACTAAGGATGGAGTAAATTTCAAATAAAAATGTCTGAAAACAACATTTAAAGTGCTAAAGGGAATACATATGAGGAGAGCGGTGGGTTGCAAGGAAGTATGTCATAATTTTTAATTAGAAGTGTTGGAATATTACGCTAGTTAGTACAATTTTAAAAGAGTCTTAAAAAAGTTTATGCGGAGAAAAACTTTGTTCTTTTGATGTTAAAAAATTAGAGCGGGTCTGTAGGGGAATACATGTTTCTTCTATGATGTAGCTGATCTGGTGATAGATTTGGAAGGCGGGCTGGGCCAATTGTCAAATCAAATCGAAATCAAAATATTTATTTGTTAAAAGTTGGTAGGTATACAAAGTAGGTCTTATATAATGAAATAGTTTCATCCACTTTCTACCTGTCAATAGGCGTACAAATTATAGGTAAAGTAATAGAAATAGAAAAGTCTCCACTGTACTTTATTTAGAGCTATGGTAATCGTAGGTCAGATAAATCTTGATAAGCTGATTACAATTAAAATGAACATGCAAGCAATAATTTTATGTCATTTTATTACTTAAACTACTACTTAGTAACTATTTAATTTAAGACAGCAGCGAGCATTATGACAACGTTAAAGTTGGTTGGTAGACAGGCGAATTCCTGTCACATATATTTAAAAAAACTGGTTCAAACATCGTCTTATAATTTAACCTACCGCCGAGCAGCGCGCAATATTGTGTACCGGTGGTGGGATAAGACAACCTGAAATTTTTAGCATAGACGCATTCCATCCTTAGGGTTGGCAACGTATTTGGAGTCTTAGGATTGTAATCTTGAGAGTTCATTTGTCCATAGGTCTCAGATCCCACTTACCATGAGGTCCTTATTCCTCACAGAATGCATCTTGTCTAAGCGCACTGAGCGGCTAGCATATCCTTAATTATCTCAATTGTCTCTCAGTAAGTCTTTATCGTTATAGATTAGTTAGAAGGGAATACCCGAGTGAACAACAAATCCTGGCACCACTTGTAAAGGTACTTCATAATTCTAAATCGAAATAAAACGGTACCAATACTTAGTGTACAAGGTTTTTTTCCTATATCTACCCGATTATTGTAGATATAGCAAAAATACTACAGATGTTTTATAAATTGCCAACGTACCGATACGAAACCGGTGTAATGACTAGCATAGAGGCATTCCATCTTGGTCCTCAGGGTTGGCAACGCATTTGCAAGCCTAAGCTTGCAGTGTTGTGAATTCGAATTTCTATGGGTCACGGTTTCCACTTACCATCAAGTGGCTTGTATGATCGTTTTCCTTCTAAAGAAGTTCGTCTTCTTTTTTTTATGGCATCTATGCCATAAAAAAAATAAAAAACGTGTACAATGCACAATCCAAGACTACACAACAGAGCCCATTAACTAGGTTCTGTAACATAGAACCTGCAAAGCAAAGGAAATTAAGCATAAAATGTGCTACTGTAAATAGAATTACTTCATAAAGCTACAAATGAAATGCCGGGGGTTTTATTTGGCTAGTGGACCCTGTGTCCAATAATCGGCCTACACAAAGCACATGAGTTCTCTAGAGAGTAGTACTGAACAGCGACCTTTCCCGCCCAATGTTATCTGTTTGACAGCTATAACACAACTACACGGTAAAAACAAGAACAAAAAAATAGAAGTACAAATACTTATGCATGAAAATAAATGTACCTATTCACTGATAAACTTTAAAGAAATAATTCAGTTATAAACACTGTTATTCAGTGCAGTGATCATATTGTATTTTGGAAACCCAATACACAGTTATTTTGCAATAAATAAATAAAATAAAATAATAATGTAAGGGATAACCTCACACAAATTTACTTAAGCCCCTCCCAAACTAAGTTTAAGGCTTGTATTAGAGGTACTAACTAGGCCACCAATTAACATACTTATTATTTGTATTAAGATACACGTGTACAACATATAAAATTCATTCGAAGTCGCAATAACGACAAAATTATTAACAGATCATTCCTATACATTTACAGCAATTCTATATTCATAGTGTTCGACTGGTTCTTTGCTATCACATTTGCACTCGCAACTTACGGTAAATTTGTCACTCGCTGTTTTATGAATAAATGCAAGGTTTTTATGTACAAATGGACAGCTAATGGCATAAATAAACATTAAACTATCGACTATACTCATACTTTGCCATACTTATGTGCTGTTGGATTGGTGGATATCAATTTAAAGTTTTAACCACGTCAAAGTACAGACTTATAAAGCAAAATAGCAGGCTTAATACACGTATAAAACCCCTCGTTGAAACTAACTTATCGTCAGTGTACCCTAACGGAGCTATTCATCTCTGTATGGCTTTGTGCGCAGTCTAATGTGCATGACTTGCAATACTGGAGTTATCCCGTAGTTAGTTACTTTATACCGTGACAAGAAAATTTCATGCAGTCTTTGATTGAATTATGAAATTATGTTCGTTATTCTGCGGTAATATTCATCTTTTGTCGCGGAATTCTAAAGGTAGTATACATTTATAATGGTTTGTTAAATGACGGTCGGTATTTTGTGAACTGTGATTGTTTTTACCATGACCTAGGTAGTAACATGCTTTTGACGAGTTGAAAACCTGTTTCCATATAGGTGTTCCTTTGTTGTTTTATTTCTGCACGCGTATCATGTATCATGTAGGTTAAAATAAATTTACAACACATTAAATTACAGATTTAATTATTGTTGCGCACAAAAATAATGCCAAAGGGAATCCCCAATGAGAATACTTTGTAAAGTATATGAAATTATTCAAATATTTTATAACATACAAAAAGTCAGTTTCGAGCCCTTTACATTCTATTAGTATTTTATTCCTGGACTGTCTTTTTCCCACGTAAAAAGTACCCTATGTTCCTTTTCAAGCTAACTCTCTCTACATTAACTTTACATCGATCGGTGGAAGCGTTCAACCGTGAACGAACAAGCAAGCAAAATATTACATTTACAATATAAGTAAGGAAAGGATAAAAATAAGGATTAGCGTGGCGTGATTGAACTGAGATGTAAAAATGAATAAAAACAGATACATAGTAAGGTTACAAAAATATTTCCTTCCTCATTTGTTCAAAGTCACGCGTCCGAGACATGCTGTTACATTTTCCCGGTACAGAGTCGCCTTATTACCAGGACATGGCACCTTTCCAAACCGACACCCAAGCCTCCTAAAGGCCGGATAATGCGCATCGGAATTATGCAAAAGTCTCACGTATTTCGCATACTAGTGCGGAATTTCCTATACTAAGTATAAATACTTGAAAAGAAAAGTTTGAAAGACTATGGTCTTTAGAATTTTCACTGCATTATCAAAGTTTCACTACAATATGCACGATAACTCATAAGTAAAACATTAAAATTGTAAAAGGGGATGGATGTAAAAAAAAACATTACGAACCATTACCTCCTATATGTGTGATGCAAATTACTAACGAAGCTGTAGAGTTTATTTGATAATGATTCTTATATTATCAATTTGTTAACTTTGAACATTGTGTATGAAAGACATAATGAACAAATGAAAAACTAATCAGATTAGTCTTATTAGACATCATGTTCCGTTGCGGATCTGTCGTGGTGGGGGATTTTATCTAGTTACTAGTCATACTTTACGATTTTATGAATAAATATCGTTTAAATATCTTTGCTCCTTTTTTAATGATCCAAACCATCTCATCTGCCTTAATAAAGTCTTCATTTTAAACTCAGACACTGCCCTGTAATGGCATTGAATGAAAGGGACAAAAAATATTGCATCCCAATTCCCCGCCAAAAAAAAGTTTTGTAAGAATCAGTAATTATTGTTTCTACCGTCATAAATAGTAATTTATTTTTTATTTTTACTTAGTATTTTTTTAAATTGGCGCTCCGATACAACAGAATCCCTAATTTCGCTTACTTCAGCAAAGTGAGCAGCCTTACATAAACGACGTTCATATTTTTAAAGGTGACGCCCCCTTCCTGATAGCATTGCTCTGTAAGAGGCATTTCTCATGTCGTGCTAGGGTGTGAACTATAGGGGAAGCCCAGTTGTGACATAAATTGTTATGACGTTACATTATAGTGTGGGTTGGAACGATTTTTCTTATTTTTTATTTAAAACCATTTTGTATGTTTTTACGTGATTTCAATTTAAGTTTCGTGTCGCTAATATGTATCGAGTCTCTAAAAAAGTATTAAAAATTCGGACGCGTAAATAAATAAAATAAATTAAAAACAAACATCGGCGGACAATGTCACACAGACTGACCGAGTCCCAAACTAAGCTCTAGGTTTGTACTATTATGAGTACTAGATAACGATTTTACTTATTTAGAGAAATACCATAGAAAACATCCAAGACTGAGGAACAAGTACTCGCGCTCATCACACAAATATCTTATATTTGAGCCCGGGACCGCTAGCTTCAAAGGCAGCGTTACTACCAACTAGGCCAACGTCGTCAATTTGATCCATTATTCCATTTTTACAGTTACGTACCCGAAGATAGCCGAACGGAACCTTATTAATATGCCTACGGTGTCCGTCCATCCGTCCGTACGTTCGTCCGTCCATTCTTACTTTAAAGAGCTTTATATTTTGAACCGTAATACGAGTACAAAGCGGCCTTTTTACAACAACAAATGTCATGTGTGAGTTGGGCTCGTGCTAATTCGATTCGAAAGCGAATTCAAATCAGAATATGTGTGTAGCGGTACGGAACCCTCGGTGCGCGAATGCAACTCGCACATGATTGTTTTTTTAAATCTACGAATTAAGTATGACGAGTGTTGGTAGAAACATGTATTGTTATTGTTACTATCAAAAGTAGGTGCCTAGGGTTTATTAGTTGCATTTAAACTACACGTGCACCTTAAACGTGTATACTTACTTCAATTCCAACTTTGTGCGATTCCAACCGCCCTTTCTATTGATCCTTCCCTCTCGGAGTCAGGTTTTCATTTCAATACCCTAAATTCCCAGAATATCCAAACGTAATGTAGGTGCTCTAGAGATTCCTTCTAAAAGAAAATGATCTCTGAGGTATTTTCGGCACTTAATATTGGTTTTCTACTCCCAGCAGGATTTGTTCTGAGAATACAAATCTCGTTTACATAGTAAAAGAAACATGTCATCTTGTTTGAAGGCCTTTTGTTTTTGGTTTTCTTCTAACAGAATGTTTTAATAAAAGCTAGAAGATTTTCGCCGGTTTTTGTGTTGCACATCGTGGTTTTTGCCATGTAAAACATCATAACATAACGAATAACCAAGGCTAACATTTTCAAAGCATTTTATAATGCAAAAGGCCTATGTAAGTGACTACCCTAAATGTTAAGAACTAAGATGTACCTACCAGTATACTATAAAATTGGATGCACCTTGAGAAGATAAAACGCATACATACATACATGGTTTATCCTTGTTTTGTCAACACGCATTTCATAGAACGTATCACTTCGTAGAATTTTCGGCTTTCTAGGCGCAGGAGTTTGGATTTTGCGTTAGTCACAAGTCTTACCTACGAGTATTTAATCTAACCTGCGTAAATAATGTTTAAGAGAACCTGAAAAAATATGTTTCGCTGAAGTGAAATTCGGTAAAACAAGGCGACAACGTACATACAAATATGCGTATATTAACAGGAAGGCAATTCTTACCAAAATGACAGATTTTTACTGATTTCTAGAAGTTAGTATTCTTTAATGTGACTGATGACTGAAATTCTCACGTCCATGATATCAAATAAAAGTACCTATACCTATATACCTAGGTATAAACGAAATTGGATACTCAGATACTTACTTCTTTATTAATAATGTAAAATTACAAGTCAAAACACCGCATTCAAAAATTGTCTCCCAGGTTTGTATGATAAAATCAACCATCGCATAAAGAAATAGTACAAAGTTAGTTAAACCACTAGGACGTTCGTTTTATTTAAGATCTAATTTGAAACTACACGATTGTTATATTCCATGAATTTTATAATTACAGACAACTACCTTGCTGAATAAGCTCTGCGGATCATTCCAACTTCTAAATCCACTCGCTTATTGAATCCGACACTAAATTGGATTCATTGGGCCAATTAGACAGAAGTGAATTCCTTTGTTCTTTTGAACGCGATGAGTAAACTGAGATTTATTTTAGAATCTGTTATACAATTTATTTCTTACTGTTGTTGTTTGTTTGTTAATAAATAGGAAATTGTGATTGCTCAAGTTATGGACATTGTATTTATGCATGTATACGTTTTGTGACTAGCTTACTGGCGCACCGAGACTTCGGCAGCGTAGTCAGTAATGTCAGTAATTTTAATAAAAAAATAAACAAACTTCACAATTTACCCGTACATAGCACGAGTATGTAGAAGATACGTAACTTTTAGTTTTTTTTAAAATTAAACATGAAACATAACTTGGTCCACGTAAATTTATTCAGATTTGTACCGTATTCTTCAGCCTTTTCTTTGATTTAGCAGTAAAGCAGTCTCGTCTCGTCCCTGGTGTCATCCATCTTTTTATTCCGAGGTTGTTCTAGTACTCTTTCCGGGTAGATTTTCCCTTAGGAAATATCTAGGGAATTGCTATAGAGATCTATGTAAATTTTCGTAAAAAACAACATAAAATGTCTCTTGTCCTTTATTTTAATCGCATTACAAAACCTAACATTCGCTTTTTGCGAAACCTACACTTTGGATATGATACCAGTTTAAAAAAATAAACGAAGTAATTTGACCTGCAATATATTCTGATTATCCCAAATTTTCATGAAACTTAGCGAACCACTAAAAAAATGTTTTATTGTTCATTCCGAAATCGCAAGCAGTTCACTTTCCCTTCCCATATCGCATGTACCGAACCTATTCACTACATCGCAAAAAGAAAATCAATTTGGCATTCCTTTCCTTCTTTATGTCTCTAACAAACAAACATTTGAGTGCTCACATGTTTCCCGCAGCTGAAATAAAACCCTTTAGGTGGCTCGTGAACACGGAGAGCTGTACTTTGTACGGAGCCGAATAGGGCGAGTTACGTGACGTGAATGGACCCATGATGGATAGAGCGCAAGTACACTGGAAGAGCGGTCTTTAAACGACGTGTATGTCTGTGTTTCTGTATCTAATTGTTGCATTGTAGCTCCCAAACAGACGAATAGAATTTAAAAAAAAAACAGTTAAATGGGATGCGCTCTGAAAGTTGGCGTCGCCATATACGGGGATTTTGTCTATTTGATATTTGTTGGTTAATTTGTTGTGTCAAGACTTTCAGCAGTTTCATAACAAAATACTTCTCCCTACACCAATTACCTTCTTATCTATTCCTCTCAGTGCATGCATATAATGATAATTATAAATGCTAAAATATAATACGGATTAGTCTGTGTAAGGAATTATATTGAGCATTAATTAATCTGCGATTTGCATTAAGATTGCTGAAAGTTTGTTTTTTTGGCAATCATTTTGTACTTTATATCTTTGACTGTTAGCAACGATACACTGTGTTTTAGTCACGGAGTGGACGTTGCACATAGGGTGCATAATTGCTCCTACAATTATTACCACAACATGTTTTTAATTAAAATAGGTCGGTACTCTAATTACGCAACCAAATTCAAATTTACATGATTGAAGTATTTTATTACAAACGAAATATGAAACCAATAATTCGGGAAGTTCCTGTCAGAACAAGTTGAGAACAAAGCGGAATTTCTATGTCCGGAATATGATAACATTTAAAATTATTTTGCTCAGATTTCCTGCTGAATAGCTGAGTCAAATCGAGCCCGGCACGGCACTGTTGAAATAAATGCAAATAAAATAGATCCGATTCAGTTCGAAGTTAGCATACGTGCGGAAAGTAACACTAAATTCACTTCGATCTGCAACCTGCAAGTGGACTGCCGCTATGTTCTGGTGAATTGAGCCAGTTTTAAAAAGGCAAACAGTTCGTCTTTAAGCGCCAAACTTGGAGAGCTTTGTCATTTTTGATAAAACTTGCGTACTGATTAAGTATGAAGTCACCATTTAAATTACAAAACGTCCCTGTAACTCGGAAAGACTGGTGACCCAAAAAAAAAGCGGTATTTAAATATTTCTAACGATTCCAATATTGCCAGGCGCAGGACAAATCCTTGTGCAAAACCTTGGGAGACGCATATATGACCAGCAGTGGACGTCATTTGGCTGAAGTGATGAATGATTGACAGTTTATCTACCTAATCAATCAACAACTAATACAAAATAGTATAAGACTGTAACATGCGTATCACTTTGTATCAAAGTGAAGTCACAAAACGATCCGTGCAACTTGCCGCACCATTCGAGCAAAATCTGTTTACGTCGATATTTAACAAAAAGCATTTTATCGGGAATATTCGCTTGCCAATAGAATTTATCTGATTCCTGACAAATAAGCATGTAAGTTATTTTCCCGAGCGTGGTGCAAGCGCGATGCAATCTTTTATTTATTTCACAGTGCCGTTTAGCTGCCTTACTTCGGGATGTACTCGTATGTAGGTACGGCAATTTCGAGAAAAGGTTGATTTTAACTTCCGCTTTAGGGGTTAAAATACCAAAATTATATAATAAGAGATTTTTGGGTGTTTCAGATAGTTGGTACACAAAAAGTTAAAAACAATAAAAATCGTAAGCATTAAAAATGGTTCGTGTCAAAATTATTTGGTAACTAGCTTTTGACCACGACTCCGTCCGCGCAGAAAAATAAGATATAGCTTATGTTTATCAGAGATAATGTAGCATTCATATTGTAGGATAATGTAGTAATAGAGAAATATTTTTTCAAACCTGTACAGTTTCGGAGCCTATTCAATGCAAACAAATAAACAAACAGTCAAATCTTCCCAATTTAGTGTAGTAAACATAATATTTGAATTTAAAAAAATATAGTTTAGTAAAATTGCGTTTTTGTCATCAATTGTACCTCAAACTTCAAACGTTCGTTTTCATTTAGGTGATGTGAGCAAAGCAAGCAGTCGCCCACGGTTTTATCTTAAAGTGTACTGTTTGTATTTGGCTATTCATATACTCATAAGGGTTAATTCGCTCTGGTTCGCCCACACACGTCCGAGTCCCTGCGACACCGATATACCCCCTTTCACTAAACCGTGTTCTAATTTAACATTATTTTCCCGAGATAGATGTACCTAGAACTTGTGCGCGTGTAAATATTTTTAAACTTTTTCATGTATGTATTGTACATACATTTTTTTTCTCATTAAAAATAATGAAATATACGTTTTAACGAGGTTAGGTATACCTTACGTTACTTTTTATCGGTTAAAGACCTGATTTTATCTATAATTACATGTCTCTACGTGTATATTAGGTACATACACATACATAAATAAATATATATATATATATATTCTGTATTCTTGTATATGTAAAATGAAATAAATAACTGTAGGTATACAATTATGGAGACTAACTAGCAAGAACATACAGTCGTAGATCATGAAGAAGAGCAAAGACAGTATTCCTTAAGGTATCTTGTCTACCAATTTTTCAACTTATTCTTAAAGGCCGGTTAGGTAGTGATTCCATTGTTATTAAGTATGTTACCCTTTTAACCCGGCTTTGCCGCCCAAAAGGAGAGGTATGTGTTTGACTTGTATATATGTCCGACAGAATGTCCGCTCGTAACTAAACTGCTAAATCAATTTTAATAAATTATACGTGGTTAGATTTGTCTTAACCTTTAGAGTGTCATAGGCTATATTCAAATTAATTTAATGTGAAATTGACGAAATAAAAAATAAATACGTGATAAATAACATTACTTTGCCGGCATTATCCAAACAGCAGTTGGGTTTTTTTAAAGCTTGCTTTTCGGTAGACATGTTACCGCTTTTTGTTTATCTTCTTCGTCACATAGTACACAACAAGATAGCTTTCCGCGTCTGCCTGTACACCCGCTAACGCTAACTCCTAATCAACGCAACGGATTTTGATGTTGATGAAGGTTTTTATATATTCTGTTGTAATTACGTGTGCTACAGAAAATTCACATAATTCGAAGCGAGGATTGGTCGCTACTGCTTTTTTAAACTAGTTCGTTTAACTAAAAAAAATGCGCTCAGAACTAAATGATCATTTATTGGAATCAGAATCCAAAAGTTTTCACCGGCGAGCAGCGGCGAGTGTTAAACTTGTATAAGCTTTTAACCGTATGATTGCCTCCATCACGGCATCGAGCTTAGTAAATAATGTGTTTGGTTACAGGGTGGGCCAAAAATGGTTGTACTTTTGAAACATAGATGAAAATTAAATTAACTTAAAAAAATATTTAAACAGATACGACGAGCGTTCAATAAATTATCGGTATGAGAAGGAAAACAAAAGTAAACGATTAGTGTTTTATTTTTATTTTTCTATATATTCCCCCCCAATGTTTACACACTTATAAGATCTATCAATTAGTTTTTTTAACCCCTCATAAAAAAATATTTTGTCTCTGGTGTCAAAATGCTCCACCACCGCTGCCTACAACGCTTCATCATTAGAAAATCGATGTCCATAAAGATCCTTTTTAAGGTTGGGAAACAAAAAGTAGTCGCTGGGGGCCAAGTCCAGACTGTACGGTGGGTGAGTAATAGTTTCGAACCCAGATTCAAGAAGCAGCAGCCTTGGCAACATGAGCAGTATGCACAGGGGCGTTGTCATGAAGAAGCAGAACTCCTCTGGTCAATCTTCTCCTCCTCTTCTCTTTGATTGCTTCCTGTAATTGGCGTAAAATGTTAGCGTAGCACTCTCCTGTAATATTTAAGCCCTTTTCTTTAAAATCTATTATTAATATCCCTTCACAATCCCAGAATATTGTTGCCATGATCTTGCCAGCTGAAGGGACGACTTTGAATTTCTTTGGATGAGGTGTTCCATTAACGTGCCACTGCATCGACTCTTGTTTGTTCTCAGGGTCATAATGATGAACCCGAATTTCATCTCCAGTAACAATTTTTTAAAAGCAAACTGTCAGGGTTTTCACCACACAGCTCAATGAAGTCGGAAGAACAAGCAACGCGCATATATAGGTACTTCTCATACGGTGTCAACATTCGTGGTACCCATCTCGCACTAACTTTGGACATGTTAAGATGATCGTGGATAATATCATGTATTGTACCAATAGAAATATTGGTTTTTTGTGCTATAGACCTAACCTTCACTCGACCATCTTCCAGTATAATTTACTCCACATTTTGAATGTTTTCTGGTGAAGTAGCTTCAACAGGCCGACCTGGTCTAGGGTCATCTTCTATGCTCTCCCCCCATTCATTTGACCACTTTTGGACGGTAGATAATGAAGGAGCGGACCCACGGTAAACTAAATACATTTATTCTTTAATAGACTTTTTTTCCCTGTTTAGTCAAGAATTTTATGATTGGTCGATGCTCCAATTTAATTACCATTGTAAAATCGCTCATGGTGATCACGTTTGTTCACCAGTAGCAGAAAAACAAACAAACTTGTGGGCTTCAAATTTACTTTTTTTTTACTTTTAATGAATGACTCTTAGCGGCCAGTATTAAGAAGTTTACTAAAAAGGTTTGCAAAATACCAATACCGAGAATTTATTGAACGCCCCTCGTAAATACAATTTATTTTTCGAATATTACATCCTCCAGAAGTCCTCCGTTTCGTCGTTGGCACTCCTGCAATCGACTTCACAAACTTTGGAAAACTTGCTGACACATGCTGCGAGGGATCGCGGCTATCTCATTCTGAATGTTTTGCTTTAACTGGGGTATTGTCATCGGTATATTTAGGTACACTCGAATCTTTCAATATCCCCACAGAAAAAAATCGCAAGGTATTAGGTTCGAGCTCCTTGGCGGCCATGCGATGTCACCTCTGCGAGAAATCAACTTTTTCTGAAGCATTTCTTTTACTACCGGTAAAATCATGTTTGACGTATGGCTTGTTGCTCCATCTTGTTGCATCCATGTTCTTCTGTTGTAACCTTCAAATTAATGCAACTTTGGAGCCGAAAATTCTCGCAACATCTTCACGTATTCCACTAAATCCACCGTTACGTTATTTTATCGATTATTTTCAAAGAAATACGGACCAATTATGCCCTTTGCTGATATGACATCCCAAACTTTGATTTTAGCACTAGTTCTTGGTATTGCTCTCTAGCAGCTCTCTGCTGAACGTTTACGCGTAGATGATTCCGGATCGTTCTCTACAGAAACTTCAACCTGCCGTATTTTGTCATCATTTCTAGTTGAACGTAGCCGCCCTGATGGTTTGATATTCAGTGTCGAACCAGTTTGCTCAAACTTTTTGACCCAAGATTTAATTAAATTAACACTTGGACTGTCGCTTACTCGGCGTATCCGTATTCAATTGTAAATAGGCGTCGTACAAAAACGTTGTTTTTATAAAACTGTTTAACACAAAAAGCCCGTTGTTTTCCCGTGAAACGCTCCATTATAAACAAAATTGCACGAAGTAATAATAGTAGTATAAAATAGTTTCCCGCAAATTTCCCGCCGCTCACTCCGACAGTTTCCGAAAAATTCAGTGTTGCTAATTACAAAGAATTATAGCCCACCCTGTATTTCCTAACACAGCATACATTTAAACCAAGTCTAGGTTACGTTTACTAGGTATCCATCATCATAATCATCATCAGCCCACATCAGTCCACTGCTGGACATAAGGCTCTTTTAAAGCACGCCACTCAGCTCGGTCTTCAGCTCTTCTTCTCAAGTTACCACCAGCTACCTTGCGAATATCATCGCTCCACCTAGTCTAATCATCATCAGATCACCTGGTACTCGAAGATATTTTAAAGATAATTACCTCGTTCCTTTTTCAAACGATTGTAAGAAATATTTACCCTAAAAAGCGACTTAATGGCCATTAAATGTTTTTGAGTGCGGACGTAGGGTAGAAGTACCGTTTGTGGCCATTGTCCCCTTTATGGCCATTTGAGGTTGAAATACTGTAAAATTAAAAATAATATTCATATAGTTAAGACTGAAGATTAGTATCAAGACAAAACATAAAAGTGTTTGTATTTCATAATGTTTTACATATTAGTTAAAATTTAAAGTGGCCAAAACCGGTTCTTCTACCCATTGGCCCAAATACGAGTATTCATTTAATTTAATATCGTCTTAAAACGCATTCTGTCTCTTTATACCTTGGCTAATTAGAAAGTGACTAAACATGTTCTTTTAGTACAGTCAGCAGCAAAAGTAGGACAGTTGAACAGCTCTTTGTCTATACACAATCCTATTGTCATGAGAACAAGAGCGTGTGTAAATAAATTTAAGCTCTCCCACTGTCCAACTATTTCTACAGCGGGCTGTACTGTATTTATGTATGTATAATTTTTATTGTACAAGATCAAAAATTAAATACATAGCAAAGGCAATGTAACAAAAAATATTGCCTGTGTTTTGTATACACAGTATTAACGAAAATTTTGGATCCAGGTGATAATAATGATAATCTTTTCTTGTTTTCGTTTTAAAAAGCGTAAGAAAAAAAATGGCTTTTTAATAATTTATCAAGAAATACTGTTTTATTTATTATAATATTTTACAATATTTTAATGTTCCGAGTTGAGGGTTTTAAAGTTTCCCTCTTAAAAATATGAAACTGCGGGCAATAATCCCGCTAAAACAGGGCCATATATTCAAATTTATGCAAAAAGCACTGCTACCGGAAATATTCCATTTAAGTACGTATACGCTCAGATGAAGTATTTCGTTGTTTACGACAGGTAGAGGCACTTCGCCTTCGTAGATTTTATTTTCAGTTTGTTTTTGTTTCACTTTGTTTTGAGGACGCGGTTAGCCTATTTATTAGTAACCCTGCCTACGAGGCTAGGTCCCCGGTTCATCCTCGGTAAGAGCAAATATTTGTGTGTTGTGGTGAGTAGTTGTTCCGAAGTCATAATAGTAGATTATACAACAAGGGCATAAAACGAAGTATTTTTTCTAATATTTATGGTATCCATCCGAGCCGGCAGGCGAGGGTGGATAATAAGGTCTAAGATAAAATGGGTTTTAAGACCTAATATCTAATATCTGCTTTTCACTTCAATTACGAGGAAATAAAACAGTGATAATGTAAATTCCGTAACATAACAAGTTTTGCAAAAAAAAGAACCAATTAATAATCCAAAACGAGACAAAAAACTCTTTCCTGCCACAGTATTTCCTTTTTTTTTAATTTATTAACATTTCTGCATGAGGTTTATATCTTAGGTCGGACGCAATACTGCCAAGTCATACGTTGATTTTATAATGTTTTTATTAATAATGTTTGTTTTTAATCGTTTTAAATTTATTGTTTGTTAGATGCAACATAGAAATCAAATAAATTAAAGTAAATATATTCTAATAACAAGTTTATTTAATGCAATCACCTCGTCTGTCTGGCTATAGGGCTTAATTGTCTTAGTCTAGATGAAGACCACACTTTATGCACTAGTGCATTAAATGCAGCCTATACCCAGCATAAAGAAGGAATTTACGTTATGAGAAGTGATAATTATGTTTCTGTATACAATACGAAACTTTAAAGATGTGGTACTCAAAGCAAAAGCCTAGAGCTTAGTTTGGAACTGGGTGTGTGAGATTGTTTCCTGATAATTTATTATCCCATCACATAATATGAGAGCTATGTAAATGTTACAGAATACAATATAATACTCGTAGACATTATGGTAATCAACACGTACTCGTACCATTATTAGTTGAAAATAATATGACCTTAATTTGAGGTTGGGACAGACGGACAGCTGGACGGACAGCGTAGCCTAAGAAATTAAGTTCTGTTTGGCCTTCGGGAATGGAACCTTGAAAATGACCAATTTTAAGATTTTTTGTGTCTATACATTTGTTCGAAGAAGCATCATGCAAAGACGAAATGATTAGACTTATTTAAATAAAGCTTGTAAGACTTCAATTTTGTACGTTTATCTCGTTTCGCTTAGCCGGATTATGTAACAATTGCCTGAGAACAACTGTCAAGATGTCGATCACTGTTTATCCTGCTATGTAATTTTCTTAAGGACTCATTTCAGCTCGACAATTGAATCATTAAACGACGAGTTTAAGTTGTCTCTTCAGAGGGTACAAACAACATTTTAGGGCGTGGATTTTTAATTAGGTAGCTTAATCTCAGCTCGTATAAGCTCAAGCTCATGAATCCTGGTCAAGAAAATAACATTTCAGAAGGTGTTCTTCTTTACATTTAAAAATCTAAGTTAAGTAATCTTGTTTAACATGTTAGTTAAAATTTAAAGTGGCCAAAACCGGCACAAATATTGATTTAATTTAATATCGTCTTAAAACGCATGCTTTCACTTTAATAATGCTATCCATTAGATTTGGTAATCTTTGTTTTTTTTATCTTTATTTCCTTAGTAGGTACCGGTATCTTATAGGCATTTTTTCTAACATAACAAACAGCCATAGACGATCAAAATAACTTCATACGGAATACGGTCACTAGCTAACTAGGGAACCATTGTTCGACCTATGAGACCCTAGTATCTGCATAATGTTTTTTTTTTACTCGAAATAACACCAATAGGTTTTCAATTAATACAGTAATTTACATTAACTTGGCGACTTCCTACGATATAAGTAACTGTTCACTAAAATATAATATAAGAACTGGATTTTGCACTTATTTTTAAACGACTTCAAAAAAGGAGGAGTTTCTCAATTCGACCGTATATATTTTTTTTTTTTTTTTATGTGTGTTCGCGGATAACTTCGTCGTTTATGAACAGATTTTGATGATTCTTTTTTTGTTGGAAAGGAGATATTCCAAGGGTGGTACCATAATAAGAAAACCGGGATCTGATGAGGGAATCAGTGAGGAGTTGAGGGAACTCCTCAAATATTGTAGCCAAACATATAGCGATTTTAGTATTTGAAGTGACTTCTCCAGCATTTGCATTCAGAAAGTATCATTTGCTGAAGCGGAACTGATGATGAAGACCACAGATGGCCACCGGAACTCCTTAACGGTTACGATTTCAAGGGTGGCGATAAGATAACTCCATTAAGATAGTTGAGCGACTACAAACTGCTTTTCATTATAAAACACTACTATTTAATGAAGGTCTGGAGTGGATCTGATGATAGAGCCGAAAGACAGTCAAGGGAACTCCTTAACGCTTTACAGCAATTACCTGGTGTTTGGTCTTGATTAATTTGTATTGATGAGAACTTTACACCTAGATGGGTTGTGACTGTAATTAGGGGTCTGATGATGAAGACGAAGAACAGTCAAGGGAACTCCTTAACGCTTTACAGCAAGTACCTGGTGTTTGGTCTTGATTAATTTGTATTGATGAGAACTTTACACCTAGATGGGTTGTGACTGTAATTAGGGGTCTGATGTTGAAGACGAAGAACAGTCAAGGGAACTCCTCAACGTTTTACAGTAGCAACCTTGTGTTTGGACTTAATTCATTTCTATTGATGAGAACAATTGCATCCATATGGGTTATAAGTGCCATTACAGGTCTGATGATAGAGACTATAGATAGCAGTTACCTTTTGTTGGGCTTATTATTTCATACAGTTCAATATGCCATCATGTTCAGTTTGTATAAAAATAATACCTAACTAATACCTAATAATTAAGATTGAAGTTTTACTTAGCAATATCACTATCTATTAGGCACGCTGATCCGTCAATTTGACACTGAATTAAGGTTACGTAATCGCGTCATCTCTAGCAATGCTCTTTCGTCGTGTGGCCTACTCAATAATTTGTTTGAATCTAAGTCGGACAGCGCTATTCCTTCCAAGGTTTTAACACGACTCAGAGCAACATACACCTGTCCTTTAGCGAAATTTTTCTTGCCTAGATCTATAACAGCTTTTTCTAGTGTAGTTCCCTGCAACTTATGAACCGTCACTGCCCAACTTAAAATCAAAGGTAACATTCGGCGCTCGACATCTCCGTATCGATAAATTACGGTAACCATTCCGATTCGTAAACCAACAAAAGACTATAATGATATAGTACTCATAATTTAATCCAATGACATTGAAATATGAATAACTACCTACCCAACTAACTATAAAATGATTATTGTTATTTTAACCCAGTTATGACAAATACTCATAGCATGAACGGATTAAATTAAAAGAAATCACAAAATCTGTTAGCAAAACAAGGATAATAAAGAAGAATGAAAACAAAATCACCTACACCAGACAATAAACATGAGTATTCAACTAACCCAACCATGCGATTGAAAGAAGTAATTTACGAAAACCTATGTGAGATCACAACGTTGTTGTGAAATGGCCAGATCAAAAATTGCGTACACAGAGACACCCATCAACGACGTCTGCCCTCACGCGTCTGCCCGCGTTCGGGTCGCGCACTCTATCACCCCACCCCTCCCACACCGCGCACTGCGTTCCGTAGTTGTTCTATTTTATCCACCGTATTTGTAAACTTTATGCCGACTAGACTTAGAAGATAATTACCACAGGACAGATACCTATTCCGTGATAATTACCTACAAATATTAGCTTGAGTTGTGAGAAAGATTGATTATACCTATGCCTAGTTACTGTTTATAAAATACCTATTTATTTTATTTAATCATTTCTAATTATTTTATGTACTTACCTATGCTCACCGATTTCTCCGTCAATTATGGTCCGATTTCAAAAAATCTTTTTTTGTTTGGTAGAATATACTTCCGAGGTGGTCTCATTGTCACCAAATTGTAATCTGATGAGGGATCCATGAGGAATTCAGGGAACTCCTCAAATATAATAGGCATATACAATACACATAGCAATATCCGTATTTTTATTATTTAGTAAAAACTCTTAGCATTTACATTCGAAAAGTATCATTTGTACTATCCTTTAGTATACATTTTACATATACCGGTGCAGTGAAACTGATGATGAAAACGATATGGAAAACGGAACTCCTAAACGGTACCTATTTCAAGGGTGGCGATACGATATCTCGATTAAGATAGTTGAGCGACTATAAAGAAAAACATTTAATTGTTCAATAAATATGACTGACTTTCCCGCGGAGGCGTTACAAACTTGCGGTGAATTTGAAATGTCTTAAAATTTCATATCAACTAGGAAGTGAAACTACTTAATAACAGCATATTATGATCACTAAAAAGTATAAAATAAAATAACTGTTTTAAAAAACAAAAAAACGCCTTCAAAAAACAAAAATAACTGTTTTAAAAAACAAAAAAACGCCTTCAAAAAACAAAAACATAACTTCTTTTAAAATGGTAGGTACTATCAGCCCATCGGAACCTTGACCCACCATAGAACGTTGTCACAGTGACGTTATGATTCAAGTCATAAGAAGTGCCAAAAAAAATGTTTTAAAATGTCACTGTGACAATGTTCTATGGTGGGTCAGGGTTCCGAGGGGCTGATAGTAGGTACCTACTATCAGCCCAAAGGAACCCTGACCCACCATAGAACTGTGTCACAGTGACGTTATGATTCAAGTTGTAAGAAGTGCCAAGCAAATGTTTCACAATGTCACTGTGACACTTTTCTATGATGGGTCAGGGGTCCAATGGGCGGATTGATAGTACCTATAGGTCAGTCAAGCTGAAGTCGGCGACTGACAATATTTTCAACCAAAAGCCGACTTCAGTTTGACTGACCTATAGGTACTATCAATCCGCCCATTGGACCCCTGACCCATCATAGAAAAGTGTCACAGTGACATTGTGAAACATTTGCTTGGCACTTCTTACAACTTGAATCATAACGTCACTGTGACACAGTTCTATGGTGGGTCAGGGTTCCTTTGGGCTGATAGTAGGTACTATCAGCCCCTCGGAACCCTGACCCACCATAGAACATTGTCACAGTGACATTTTAAAACATTTTTTTTGGCACTTCTTATGACTTGAATCATAACGTCACTGTGACAACGTTCTATGGTGGGTCAAGGTTCCGATGGGTTGATAGTACCTACCATTTTAAAAGAAGTTATTTTTTTGTTTTTTGAAGGCGTTTTTTTGTTTTTTAAAACAGTTATTTTTGTTTTTTGAAGGCGTTTTATGACATAATATCGACAATTCAGGTATTTTAATAAAAGATATATTTATACATTAAAATATTTATTTAAATTTAAGTGGTGTGTCATATAACTCCATACTATTTCACTCGAACTGAACTAAATAATAACTTTCACATCCAATGAACTCACTCTGCCTTCAATTTTATTAAACGTTTTGTAAATCTACGCCTACGGAGACTCTCATTTGTATTTGTTATTGTAATTTCGGTTCTTACCGATATAAGGCTACGTGCAAAAAAAACAGTCAAACACGTTTTTGTTTTTTGTCAGGCTGGACGTTTATCCGACCTTCCCAGCACGTTATAGTGTGTGTTTTTGTGTAAAAAGAAATAACAGCCACCCAAATACCATACTTCCTTGCCATGGGTCCTTGAAGTGCATGATCTATTTTGTTGACATCCACACCATCAATTTTATATGTCCCGGTTTTCATTATGCATTTCTTAGCGAACGGGATACCGGTGGATTTAATCACGATTCTCAACACGAAACTGTTGCAATTTAAATCGCGTATGTTGTACACCCATTCAACGCCTTTCGTAGTTTCTAGTCCATAAGAGAAGCTTCCTTTTTGGTGAATATCTAGTATGTCTTGGTGTGTTATCACGTGGCCTCTCAACATGGCCACTCCTCTGCTACCGTTGTACATCTCTAAGAACACTTCGAACGGTTTGTTCTGAATATATGGCAATTTTGGGGTCTCACATTCTTTTATTGATAGTAATGTTGTTCTGTACTGTACAGATGCCATGGTAATTTTAAAAGTAATAAAGAGAACGAAGCCCACTGTGAGCGATGTCATCATGGTATGCCTGCGAACGAGTCTGTATCATTTGTTTATAATGACGGCAATAAATTTGATTAAATTGACTATCCGTAACCAACTCACAATCAGTTTTAGAAATACAAATGCTACGAATTATGTTGATGATGAAATCATTAAAATTATAATAAGTAATTTTATCGCAGGCATTTTGGATACCGGATATGTACAGTCCAGACCATAAATATGTGTACACTTAGTACCTTTTCTATTTAATGTCATGTTTAAACTGCCATATATGAATTGTCACAGCGATTAAAGTGACAAGGTACAAAAGTTTACCCATAATTATTTATGACAACTGAATGTCAATCAGTACTAATAATATGTCTTCCTCTTCTGAATTATTATGGGAATACTCAGTTAGTAGTTCACGTTGGTGGCCCCGCAGTCCAATGTTTTTATTACGCTTGAATAATCGGGAACTCCTTTAAGTCGTAAAGTATAACTTTGAAATACCTTGAACATTTTGACGAAATCACCATGTTGTGAACTTTAACATCTACAATCTGCATCGTATGACAATATTTAGGGTTCCGCACCTAGGAATAGGGAGTACTAAGAAGGGATTTTTGGAAATTCATCCTCTAAGAGGTTAAAATAGGCAGAGTAGCGGGAAACAAATTCTACGCGTACAAAGTCACGGGCGCTTTCTAGTATATTTCAGGATCATTTTTGGAGTTACAAATGGCTTTTCTAATAATTAGCATTAGTTTAAGTTCAAAATTTAGGTTTTCCCACTTCACGGTCGGTTCGCACTTTGAACACTTTTCGCTTAAGGTCGGTTTCTTCTAAGTTATAATTAAAATGAAAATGACTACTACTACTACACATTACTTCTCATTCGTAGCAAAGTAAGGCCCAGGTTATTTCAGTTTGGAAAGTGTTGATGTTAAACGTTTCGGACAAAATGCTCAATGCTGGGTGAAATAGTTTCTTACGTGTTAAGCTGCTATACTTAATGATCTCCGCATTTTTTCTCAATGCTAGATGCAGTAGTTTCTTACGTATTAAGCTGTTATACTTAATGATCTTCGCCATTTTTCATCAAAGCTGGGTGAAGTAGTTTCTTACGTATTAAGCTGTTATACTTAATGATCTTCGCCATTTTTGCATTGCTGCATTTTTCTCAATGCTGGGTGAATTAGTTTCTTACGTGTTAAGCTGCTATACTTAATGATCTCCGCATTTTTTCTCAATGCTAGATGCAGTAGTTTCTTACGTATTAAGCTGTTATACTTAATGATCTTCGCCATTTTTCATCAAAGCTGGGTGAAGTAGTTTCTTACGTATTAAGCTGTTATACTTAATGATCTTCGCCATTTTTCATCAAAGCTGGGTGAAGTAGTTTCTTACGTATTAAGCTGCTATACTTAATGATCTTCGCATTTTTCTCAATGCTGGGTAAATTGGTTTCTTACGTGTTAAGAGCTATACTTAATGATTGCTGCATTTTTCTCAATGCTGGGTGAATTAGTTTCTTACGTGTTAAGCTGCTATAATTAATGATCTCCGCATTTTTTCTCAATGCTAGATGCAGTAGTTTCTTACGTATTAAGCTGTCATACTTAATGATCTTCGCCATTTTTCATCAAAGCTGGATGAAGTAGTTTCTTACGTATTAAGCTGTTATACTTAATGATCTTCGCCATTTTTCATCAAAGGTGGGTGAAGTAGTTTCTTACGTATTAAGCTGTTATACCTAATTATCTTCGCATTTTTCTCAATGCTGGATGAATTAGTTTCTTACGTGTTAAGCTGCTAATCTTAATGATCTCCTCATTTTTTCTCAATGCTGGGTAAATTAGTTTCTTACGTGTTAAGAGCTATACTTAATGAGCATTTTTCTTAATGCTGGGTGAATTAGTTTCTTATGTCTTAAGCTGCTATACTTAATGATCTCCGCATTTTTTCTCAATGCTAGATGCAGTAGTTTCTTACGTATTAAGCTATTATACTTAATTATCTTCGCCATTTTTCATCAAAGCTGGGTGAAGTAGTTTTTTACGTGTTAAGCTGCTATTCTTGATGATCTCCACATTTATCGAATATCATTTGTAAGATTGTTTTCAACTTGAGTGCTCGTGTAAAAGGTACGTAAAAAGTAATATATACAATACAAATACAACTTATTGAACAATACAAAAAAATACACAGACTAAAACACGAAATCTCTTTACGGGTGACAATAGAATTTCTTTAAAATTGTAGTCACAGTTTTCAATTTAAAAATGAGGATTATAAAATAAAATCTTCCATAGCTAGAATGGAAAGCGGGCAATTTAAAATAATATATTTTTAAAATGGTGGTTTTTGTTGCAAAACTCATCATTCTTCTCGCTTGTTAAAAAACACAATAATCTGATATAATTTTTAGTATTCGTGTAACGAGCTCATGGGAAAAATAATACAAAAGGTAAGTACCTTTGTTTAAACGATAAATAATCACATGTAATAGAGACTCGATAACTCAGTCGTTTTCCAGCCAACATGACTGCCAAACTGATGGAGGTTTTACTGAAAATTGTGACTACTTTATTCTTTTGTCAATTATGCAGTGCAGATAACCGGTACAAAATTATGTTGAATAGCTTTGATCAGTGCAAGACAATGGAACTGCCTTTTGCGAAATATTCCCCTATTGATCTCAAACTTGAGACTTACAACACATCCCGTAGAAGTAATCTGTTGAGAGGAAACCTTACGATTAAGGAGGATATAAAGCAAGACGACAAGAAAGGCAGTTTTAAATGTGGTGTAGATACAACAGAAGGTTTTAAATGGAGGTTTGTGACTAAGGATCTAGGTTGTAAAAATTTCATTGTAAGATCTATTTTGTCAACCTTTAGAATTCCCTTTGTAAAAACGAATAATTGCGTTATAAAGAAAGGTGTTTATTACTTGAAGGACATTGACGTCGCCTCGGCCGACAGGGCCTTTCAAATTCCTGCTAGAACTTTTGGTAACTGGAAGTGTGTTTTTGCTGTATATGACAAAAAAAGTACATTAGGCTGCTGGGATGTATTTGTCGATGTTTTGCCTGCCAAGACAGTGAAAACTTAACTTTGTAAAATCTCAACTAAGTTACATAGAATAACATATTGTCAAAATGCCACTTCAAAATTGTGGAAATCTTTCTCAAAATTATTTTTATAAATATATGGCTTTGTTATATATCTTTTTAAAATTGTATTTCAAGTTAAAGTTAATTTAGATTCAAAGTGTGCAATTGTAAGTATAACAACAATAACAAAATTTGGTAATTTCATAGTACTTACCGACCCGGTTTTTTTGTTTTTCATGATACATGATATGCGTTATTATAATAAAAGTACATTACAAAACTCGCATTTTTTTCATATTCATAAATAAAGATTCCTTTACCCACGATATCAAGGTAGGTCACCAGAAAAAATCTCTGCCCTTGCATTCAACCCAATTTTAAGTTTTATTAAGTATTTTATGAAACATGATTAGCAATTAATTGCACATTTTCTTCTTAACGGCATTGCATAAGTTTCAAAACAGGACACTTACTACTAAGTCAACCCAAAAAAAATTGGCATGATATCTATAAAAATGTAATGAGTTTACATTCAGTGGGTTTACTTTTACTACTACGAAAATACTGTAGCCGTTATCCACCTTAATCATCAGATAAGCTCTTAACAAGTAGTAACAGCGTTAGCATTTCTATTCCAAATAATAGCCCTTCTATAATAGGAACTGGTTCAAAGTTAACTTTATTTTTCAAATCAATTTGCTTCTTTAAATACACGTAGGTATATATCATTTAAGATTCGTGTGTTAAAAGGTTAAAAGGTAATATTGCTTTAGTTATCTCTACATTAAGTGATATACTTGCCTAACAGCTATTGGTCCAGAAGTTTTTCCATTCTATTAGCATTATTTTTAAAACGAACGTTCCAGAAAATTCGTTACTTTATTTACAAAGCTCGTTGCGGCAATGGAAGCAATCATGCGCTTAAAAGCTTATAAAAGTTTTACACTCGCCGTAACTCGCCGGTGAAATTTTTTGGAGCGTGTTGCGAGATTCTGTTATATCTGCTTACAATTTATGACCGCCTGGTAATGTGCACATAATGCATAGCGCTTAATTATTAAAAAGATAAATAAATAGGTTGAATTGATTTAATCAGAAAATATTAATAAAGTCACGAGAATGCCAATGACCCAAACTAAACAGAACTTTCAATGAATAAAAATAAAATTAATAAACGATAAAATGTTGTAAATAATAATATACAGTTTCAGACCGTTTAGAGTCGCTTAGCCTCCGGAGAGACTTTGCATCTCTCTGCATTTTCTATCGTCTGTATTATGAGGAGCTGTTTAGACTGGGTACCAACGGCTTCATTCTACCATCGCACTGCTCGTCATCAACAGGATGTTCATTATGCCACAGACAATAAGGTCCGTGTATACATTATATTTCACGCGATGGCTGTATAGGTGTTAATACCCTTGACTGTAAAAGGCCTCTATTCTAATGGGGTAAAACCGTATTGCGGATGAAAGCACACATGAGCCGAGTTACAAAGAAATAAAATTGTCAAAGGCAATATGATTTTACCCAATAGAACAGCGCCTCAGGGTAAAGTGAATAGGCTATAATTAAGCATTTCAAAATGATTTCCAGATTATTCTTTGTGACAATGTTGACCGTTAATTATACTGAGACATTAAAAAACGATTTGTCATTTTAAAATATTTAAATGTAATTTCCATATAATCGTGTTTGTATTACCCATAGCCATAAGCATTAAGTATTGTAATGATGACTGATGATTTTTTAAATTACCTATCATTATCACTGAGTACAGATCAAGTACGCTCGGCCAAGAAAGTGGTCTACCAGTTTTGACAAATGTTTCTGTGAGATCTAATTATCGCTAAGGTTTACACTTGTCGTTGTCATAATCAAATTGTGCAAGGGAAAATCGCACTTGTTATGTCATGACGTGCAAATGAACTTTAACCGTAGGGTGGTAGACCACATGTTTGGCCGACTGTATGTACCTAATTGTTATGCACCATATTTTGCGTTGACATATAAGTATGGTAATTCATAAATCCTTCAGGGAAAGTCAAAAGTGCAACTGGCTATCGATGTCCTACTATTAAGCTATTAAACAAGTGTTTGTTTTGTATTACTGATAATAACACCAGATTAAGTCTATTTCATTGATTATTGCACTTCAAAAATAACAACATGAAATTTATATAATTTCGTTACTATTTCCCTAACATAGTGCACATAAATCAATATGTTTAGAAATCTATAACAATAAATACAAAAAACCCTAAAAAACTATGTTTTAATACAATTGCTAAAGGAACTTTTGTAACCGTTGGATTTTTCGAACTAGTACTTTTTACTTTTTGTAGATGCATCATGCGGAAAGATCTTTTTAAAAATTATCTTGTGTTTCAAGCCATGCATCCAACCAAAGAGTTGGCATGTTCATCTACTTTAATTAAAGTTGACTCTTTTAATTACTGATTATTTTTTATTATATTTTCATTTTAACGCAAATGTATTAAAAAACATCTTTCGATACACGTGTGGAAGTGTAATTTTCACTTGTCCCTCGCTTGTCCGCACTTGCGTCAAAATGTACTATTTCAGAGCCCACTCGTATGACTTTGCTCACACGCCCGACCGTTGGACAGAGAGCCGTTTTAAAGAGTAAATCACCAGTTGGTAACTATAAGCAATATCAATTTTATTCACCAAACACCCTTTCTGATGCCGCCACATTGCCATATTGCAAAACAACAGAACCAATTAATTTTATTAATCGTTTCTTTTTTATTCGTTTCGTATTTAACTTGTTGTAAAAACCGTTATTGACAGTTTTTTGTAAAAATTGAGATTTCAGTGTATCACCAAACACCATCACTGACATTGTTTATGCGGGTAACTAAGTAATAAACATGTTACAATAATTCTAAAAGAACTGCTGTTACCATGGCAACGCTCATTGTATAACTGTTTTCACGCTTTGGTTATAGATCGCTTCGGCTGTTAATATTGGTAGTACTTATTCTGGTAACGTACATATCAATATTAGCAGTTTATAGTACGCTAGTAGAAAAACCATGTATCAGTTTGTTTGGGAAACTGTTCAAACGATTTTAAAGGAAATAATGGAATGCCGGTTTTTAGGTCCAGAAATGAATCGACTGATCACCACGCTTTTGCTGAGTCCTACTTGATTAAGTAAGGTTCATCAAAAACTTGTTAGGCCACGCGCAGCGTAAGGGTTCCGTTTATAATAACTTAGTTGACTTAACCCTTCTTAGCTGCGATATTTTTCCTTTCGTTCTATTACTATGTACCACTGTGATTTTTTTCACACATCGATTTAGCTGGTAAGGGTTTGCAAAATAGTAATTTACTTTAATCTTAATATTTCGCAACCGGACCCATGAATTGAAAAATGTTCTCAACACAACCCCATTCTTTTTGAAAAAGCTGTCCCTTTTAAAATTATATCCGCTTCTAGGGTTAAACGGAAAAATCAACATTATATTTCAACTTAGTCGGCGTGATTAAAACTCGTATGTATATCGTTGTCAAATACAGTTTTATCGTATTAAGATTTCCCGAGTTAATCCGCAGACAGACGGACGGATGGGAGACGGACATGGAGAAACTAAAAGTTTTCCCTGTTGACTACAGAGCCCTAAGAACCCATTGTCAACCCAAGCGACGCTTGTTTTCTCAGGTACCAAGGGAAAATACAAAGACATCATTTGCAACACTCTTTATTTTGCATTGAAATAGAAAATTTTGTCCATATACATAATTAATGCGCCCGATGAGTCTTAGGCGTACCTTGCAGACCTGTGGACGACTCCTTTCTTTACGAGAAATTTATGGGTCTATATATTTAAACTGACCTTATTGTCAACAAACTGCAAATATCCTACATAAGATAACACAGGATAAGCAGACGAGAAAAAATGTTATGTAATCTTAAACTGTAAGAGATTGGGAAATTTGATATAAGACCCACTTTGTTTAGTTTATCTTGAAAAGAAACTGTATTTAAATGTTTTTTTCTGACTTTATTAATGTACAAAACTAAAAAATTAACTTTTAATGGAAAGCCCGACTTTGATATATTTTTAACACAGGAGTTTAACTTTAGAATCGTTTTACACTTTTAAATAATTGCAACAATAAGATGAAAAAACACCCGGTTGTAGATAAAACTGATTGAAAATGCTGCAATAAATTTTAAATTCCAAGACCCCAAAAAGAAATTTCCTCATTTTGAACGGCTTGGCTATTTACCATTTGGATTCCACCTCCTGCAAATAAAAAAACAACATTGAAGAGTTAAATACGTTTCTTGCTATTTTTTGGCTGAACGTTCAACCAACGCTATCGTATTCGTTTTTGTGTAAGCAGAAATTTAATAATAGCCACCCAAATACCACACGTCTTTGCCATAGGTCCTTGAATTGCATGGTCCAGTTTGTTGGCATCCACACCAATTAATTCGTATTTTTCGGGTTTAGTCATTCATTTTAGTGTAAAGTAGACCTACTAAATTTAGCACCAATCTTAACACAAAACCGGAGCAATCTAAAAAGATAAAAAAAAAGATAAAATATGTTTATTCAGTAAGTATGCCGCACTGGCACTTTTACACGTCAAATCTATATTATCTGTCTCGTACATCTAGTCTCTATCCCGTGAGAAACAGTACCTTTCTGGTGATCTCTTTGTTATCATAATTTTTCGTTGACTATCAATGACCTCTTATCATAGTAACTCCGTTGGTATTTTTCTATCAACAAAGACATTGAACGGTCTGTTTTGAATGTATGGAAATTTTGGGTTCTCACATTCTTTTACTGATGATGCCCTGTACCTACTGTTCAGATGCAATGGTGATTTTAATTAAAATGAAAATAACTGAGCTTATAATGAATAATACCATGGCGGTGTGCCCGCGAAAGGGTTCGTCAAAGTGATTTATAATGACGGCAATCATTTTTTTGTCCGTGTCAATTTAATAACGATAAACATCATCAGTGATCTAAATAAAATGATGTTGATTTTACATTTGGTTTTAACTAGCTTTTCCCCGTGGTTTCGTTGTTAAGGAAATTTATCATCGCTATTTTCTCGGAAACTTCCATTCTCAGGAGTAAGAAGTACTCTTTGTCCGTCTCCTGACTATAAACTAACCCTCTTCTTCATAACTACGCAATAAACCGACTTCAGTTAATTTTTTCTTGGTGTCTTTCTGCCAAACTCAAATGTCACATTGAAAGATAACGGCAAAGCATACTTTATATAGGTATTTTGCGTATATGAATAAGAGGGTTACTCTTCACAAAATCGTCCATCGAATATAATGTCTTTTTATGATATTAAAATTACGAGCAATAATTATTTTTAAAATATTTTATATATCCAAATATCATAAACCCTCCATGATGCGTTCAAGAACCGCACATTATGACCATCATTAAAATAGACAGTTTTGTTAACAAATGTCTTATCTGTAAAAATGTTATTAAAGCTAAATAATAACATCGATTACGATAATATTATTTCATTCAAATTTCGAGCATCTCAGTAAAACAAAGAAATTTGATTTGACCTCTATTCTAATATCAATCAGTCGAGATGACGTTTAGTTCAAAATGACTTTGTTAATTTGCATACAAATTTACAAATGTCTCACGTAAGTAAGATATCGAACGATATGATAGTTGGAGCTGACTCCAGTTTGTCTCTGAATTAAAAATAAACTATGACAGCTGCCAGAAAACTTTTCAAGCTTTTCATTACCGCCATTACCGGTTAAAATTGGTTGTGTTGTATAAAATTGTTCGATTTGTTGAATTTAAATCATAAAATGAGCGATCAAGATGATATAGATATTTCGGTGACGCCTCCTGATATCCGTGACAAAGGAACTAACGTCATAAAATAATTATGGAGGCTTATGATTATGTGGGTAGATAAATTAGTTTATGTAACTGTACATAATAAGGCATTAAATCACTTGTGCGATGTTATTATGAAACTCGCCTTCGGCTCCTTTAATAAACCCACACTCGTGTTTAATGCCTTTCATTATGTACAGTCACATAAACTACTATCATATATACTGTATAAGTACGAGAATTAAAATCATAAAAAAGCAGCGGGGCTAGACATGTTGCCATTGAATACGAACGCTAGCGTTTGGTGATCACTTGTCACTTAGAAAAATGTATAGGATTGACGTAAGTGACGTGATATATCACTCGTTACAACTGACACGCTGTAATGTGATCACTATTACTCGCGCTAATAGAATAGTGATAGTTTTGACGTTTTTCCGTCGCTAAGCGGTACTATTTTGACAGGTTAAATTCAACACGGGCACTATCACGATATCTAAGGGCAACTTGGCTAGCTTTTTCATTTTTGACAACGCAAAGCGGTAGGTGGTCACCAAACGCTAGCGTTTGTATTTGATGGGAACTTGTCTAGCTAACAGCTGACTAGCTAACATACGAAACTCGTTCTTTCCGTTGTTTCAGAATAACAAAAGAATGCGTCACTTAAATGTCTGTAACTCAATATTTACCTGTCCGATTATACAAAAAAAATGGATACGTATCACTTGAAAAATAAGTCAAAAACCAAAAAAAAAAGGCCGTAATCAAAAAGTTTTTAATACAAGCGCGTTCTCCTAGTTAGTCTTGGGACTTATTGAACGATCTACTAGTATATAGACGTTGAAGGTTATTTTTCTAAATATGAGTTTGCGCCAAAATTACAAAACACGTGCTCATTTATTTTTCATCTTCTTAACCATATAATCAAACCACTAGTTAACTAACATTTCTTTAGTTTAGTCACTTTTCAGAACTTTGCAGTACAATTTCTACCAAACGTTGAGATTGGGCAGCTGAAAAAATACCAGTCTGTTATTTTAGACTACTCTCTAACATATCGACGACCGTAATCTAAATTGACGTAACGGACAAATGGCAACTTTTCAGGAGAACCAAAAAACAGTATCTTTTTTCTTTTAAAATTCATAATTTTGCTGTTTGTTTACTTATCACATAACTTTAAGTAGCCAATTACTTATGTTTTTTCACTCTTTAACTACAAATAACTCAATTTATTATTTAACGCTTAGTTACTGAGATAGCATGTCCCTTACGTCAAAAAAAATATTCAAAATGTCCGATAAGCCCTTTTTCAACAGTTGACTTTGGAGTAAATTTGATGTAAATACATTGAAAGAAACGAAATTAAAGTGGTCGTAACTCCATTTAAACTGATCTATTACAGGGTTTAAAAGGTACATGGGAAATTATCTTAGGTGAAAAAATAAACGAAAACATTTAATGTGTTATTTATTAGAACAATTAAGAGATCAATCACGGACGTAGACATAATTAGCCAGAACTCGGAATCGCATTTATGTAGTGGTATTTGTGTTTACAGCATGTCTAAATTTAAATATGCATTTTCCTGTTGCTATCGAGGTTTGTAAGTAAAGTAAAGTGTTCCGAAGAAGTAGAAAGATAAGACAAACAACAATCAATGTCATTTTCTATAGCCCGTGATCGAATTCGAGATCAAAATCTGACTGTTCCCATCTTGATTATTTAGTTATTTTAACATTATTTTATTAAAAACATGAATTAGAACTCGTGTAACCAGTAATATTAGGGTAAGTTTTATTGATAAAAATACCTACACTTAAACCAAAATTTAGTAATCACAGCAAATGTGTTAGGATTTTGATCTCGAATTCGATCACCGACTGTAATGAAAATTATTCGTTGCTCTCGTGTTACTTATTGTAAACGGGTGCTTTTATAATTATATTTCAACGATACATCACTACATACGCCATTATGAGTTCTCATTAATACGTCGATAGCTAATAACAACTAACAATTACAAATATAAAAACAAAATAGCACACACTCAATAGTTGGTCTTTTCCTAGGAAGTTATGTTGCAATACCTACTCAATGTATTTAAAAACGTGATAAAGTATTTTGTTTAGCATAGCATTTCTATTTAAAATTTCACACTTTAATACTTGCAAAATAATATACCTACATAAGTAGACACAAACATGGTAAATGCATGCAGCCGAAAATTATATATTTTATTAAATAAAATACTTGCTGCAATAACTTGTCTCGATCCCGCAGTAATTTATCGCGTCGAGCTAAAATCGATTCAATACTGTTCCTATCCATTATTAATTTAATCTCAGTTGCCTTCCTTATTATTAAAAGTACTTTAAACGTGTGTCTTTACGAGTGCTCGTACAAAACAGAACTGAGCGAGCAGCGGCAGCACTCAATCTAGTGTAGCCAGGTGCAATTTGAAAAAGTCAGGAGATGCGAAGTCAAAACATCAGGAAAATAGAAAAAACCAATAGTTTTTTTACTAGTCGAACATACCTTTGAATAAACGATTAATAATCCGGTTTTTTTCTTGTACGTATGTATTTATGTAAACTCTTTTTTGGATAATAAATAACAATTGAATTATTTATAGAGTATTTTCATTACATTTTTTTTTTGTTTCATTGTTAAGACTATATGCACTGAACAAACAAACCTTGAAATATTATTTTAAATGCATTTTTAGGCATTATTTTCAATCTAAATCCAAGGCTCAAAAATCAATAGATTGGCAATAAAATTGAGTAGATTTCCTAAAAAAATCAATGAAACTACAACACTGTCAACCAAAACCAGCAGCGACATGCTCTTTCTTGCAATGTTTTTTGTTGCGTACACGAGGTTATAGTGAGATCTCTTTCGCCCTCAAGCAATTTAAATGCGTGCGAGTAATTCGGCTATATTAACGAACACTGCGCATGTCATCTAATGAAAGAGATAACGCTAACATCTTAGGTTCAAATTATGCAGTTATGTTTTAAGGTAAAGGACGGTAGTTTTGTGATTGTACTAGTGAAAAAAATGTCGTATGTACTCTTAGCAAATATTTGAAACAATTACAAATTACCGTAAGGGTCAATGTTGCCTTACATTTGTGAAAGCAAAACTGCGTATTGGTGGTAAATTTGGAAAATTATAGTTACATCTAATTGTGATAGAATCAATTTTATTTTTGTAGAATATTTTGAGACGGTAAAATAGCGTATCGAACCTTTACTTATGTGATGGCTCCTTACGTCGTTAGGTAAATTGTGAAGACGAATATTGAAGATTTTTTTATTGCTATAGATACGTCTTAATATATTTATTTAAATACAAAATCAAACTAACCTTTTTTTAAGGCTGTAAAGGGCATGTTTTTTAAGGCTATCGAGATGTCACCTAAAAACTGAATAAACTCATTTTCGCCATTTTGTCCGGTACGTCAATTTAGATCACGGTCTTCGATATATCAAAATAAAGCAAATCGGAGCCGGACAGTTAAGTACCTGTCCTTGTTAGTGCACGGTATAAATAAATAAATAATAAAAAAAAATATCTATCTTTTGTTGAAGCTGTGTCGGTTAATATTTTATTACAATTTGAATATACATATAATTTAAAAATATTATGAAACGAAATAAACAAATATATCGTATGAGTACACAACAAAATCGACTATGTGGAGTAAGGAAGGGCAGCTCCATCATCAAAACCAAACAGTTTCGCTACTGGTTTCCATTTATGGCGGGTGCCTCGAATGCACATGCTGGTCGCTCTAATAATTGTTGTTATTACACGAGCTCTCAACTAGCCAAAACGCAAGACAAGGATCTGTCCCAGCGGGATGCAAGTGCTTCTCCGAGGTGTTTAATAAAAGTAGCCAATTGTGGTGCAAAGACTCCATCCACCATTCGCGGGTGGGTAGGACCTTGTGCGGGGTCCGTCCGGATCACTACCACCATCTTATCCATTAACCTACCGCCAAACAGCAGTGTTCGCATTGTTGTGTTCCGGTTTGGGGATAAGATAGTGTAATGACTAGCATAGAGGCATTCCATCTTAGTCCTCAGGGTTGGCAGCGCATTTGCAGTCTTAGGCTTGCAGTCTTGTGAATGCGAATGTCTATGGGTCACAGTTTCTACTTACCATCAGGTCGCCTGTGTGCTCGTCAGCCTTCCCTATGCCATAAAAAAAAAAAATCCACGGAGGTGACGAGGGGTGTAAAAGTGGCATGACGCAACTCACAGGCATTGGCGTATTTGTTTTGCTTTTCTGACTCGGCAGCTTTCAGGACAGAAACAACAGGGCGTGAGGTGTAAGAAGGAGCGTCGGTGTCGACGACACGGATGTCAAATAACGCCTCCCTCTGTGCAACCCACTTATCTTATCTTATCTTATCTTATGGTGGGGTCCTTACGGATACACTTCGACCCTGTGGGATCTTTTGTGTAATTACCCCTCTTTTAGCACTTAGTCCAATGCAGCCTCCACCCCTTCCAAAAAGCGGATAGTGGAGTGCAATGGCAGTGCCTTGAAATCGTTCGGTTCTGGGTATCCACAACCGAGGATTTTCATTCTTACTCCGGCGAGGGCATCACATTCACACAATAGGTGTTTCATTGTCTCAGCCTCTTCGCCGCACATTCTACAATCTGTGTTGTCATAAAGGCCCATCTTTGTTAGGAGATATTTAACCCCGAAGTGCCCGGTAAACACTCCGATAATGTATCGAAGTTGTCTTCTGCTGAGTTTCCAAAGTTTCTTGGTCCAGCTCTGGTCAACTCTTCCTATGAAGAGCTTTGCATGCCCTAAGCCTACCGTAGTTTTCCACTCTTTTTGGTGGTTTTCTAGGGCGTTGTTGTTTAGGGCTGCTTTTATAGTGCCCGGTGAGGGTGCCACAAATGGTTCAGGTCCGACGTATGCGCCCTTGGACCCTTCCCTTGCCAGCTCGTCCGCGGCTTCATTTCCGGGATAGCCTTCGTGTCCTGGGATCCACATCAGTTTCACTTTGTTGTGTCTGCCAAGTCGGTTTAAGGCTTGGATTCCATTGTAGACTAGCTTCGAGTCTACTTTAGGCGCCGTCAGCGCCTTGAGTGCCGCTTGGCTGTCGCTTAGGATATAGATAGTTCTCTCCTGTAGAGTCCTATCAATATTCTCCTGCGCGCAGGCAATTATCGCATACAACTCCGCCTGGAAGACTGTTGCGTAGTTGCCCATACTTATGCTACTGTTGTAGTCTTTGGCATGAATACCAGCCCCCGTACCGGAGCTCATCTTTGAACCATCCGTGTACCATATCGCGTTGTCTTCCTCCGATAGGTGCAACTCATCCTTCCATTCATCCCTTGTCGGAATGTGGACATTGAAGTTCCTCCGGAATACATACTTGGGCTGCATTTTATCGCAGCCCATCGTCAGTATTCTGTCTGGAGCAACATTATCTGCCATTTTAGTGTGTCTGGTTCTAGGCGCTGTGTCGTTCCACAGGCCAGCCTCTTTCAGCCTTCGCAGTGACTTGCACGCCTCAGACTGTATGGCGATATGTAGTGGTAGGAGGTTTAGTAAGACCTCCATTGCCACCGTCGGCGTCGTTCTGAACGCCCCTGTTATAGCCATGCAGGCCACCCTCTGCACTTTAGTTAGAGAGTCCTTGCATGTCCTTAGTGTTGTTCTTGGCCACCAGGCCAAGCAGCCGTACATAATTATGGGTCTTACCATCATGGTGTAGATCCACTTCAGTACTTTAGGGTTAAGGCCCCATGTCTTACCATATGCTGATCTGCACATTCCAAACACTCTCAGCGCTTTTGTTAAAGCGTTGTCTACGTGCTTTTTCCAAGTGAGTTCTTTATCTAGTATGATACCTAAATATTTTACCTCACCTGACAATTTTAGTACCTCGCCAAACAGCCTTAGCTGTTTAATATGTTTGAGATCCCGTTTCTTAGTAAATGGAATTACTACAGTTTTGCTGGGATTGATGGATAGTTGATGACTAAAGCACCAGCTGTCCACCTTTTCCAAAGCTTTACCCATGATTTCCGATACTGTTTCCGGAAACTTCCCGTTTATAAGTATCACGAGATCATCTGCATACCCAACAGTGTGTAGTGGGCCAGTGTTGAGTTCCTCTAGGAGAGAGTTTACTACCAGGCTCCACAGAGTAGGTGAGAGAACCCCCCCCTGAGGACATCCTTTTGTCGTTGTGGCAAATAGTACGTCTCCCAAAAGAGTTGACTTTATTAGCCTACTATTTAGCATGTTGCCTATCCATTTACATATGGTTGGTTCAATGCCGTGCCTAGCAGCTGATGTGCTTATGGCTTCGAACGTGGTCCTATCAAATGCTCCCTCCACATCAAGAAATGCCGCGAGGCAGATCTCTTTGTTCTCAAGTGCATTTTCAGCTTTATCCACTACATAATGAATCGCAGTATCCGTGGATTTACCCGGTTGATACGCGCATTGCATTTTATGCAGTGGATACCGCCTTAGAGGTCCGTCTCTTATGTGCCTGTCTACCAGCTTCTCTAGTGTTTTTAGGAAGAATGATGATAGGCTTATCGGCCTGTATGCTTTGGCATCACTGTAATCTGCCTTGCCTGGTTTTGGCAGGTAGATTACTTTTACAAGCCTCCATACCCGTGGGACGTGCCCGAAGGCTAAACACGCTCTGTACAGCCTGCTTAAATGAGGAACTATTACATTCGCGCCCTCTTGTAGTAGGATTGGGTATATGTCATCCGGGCCCGGCGCTTTGTACGGTTGGAAAGTGGATAGTGCCCACCGTATCTTGCTGTCGTCTACTACCTTTTTGGCAGTGTCCCAATTGTATCTTGTAGTGCGTGCTGTTTGCTCTGACACACAAATTGGTACACTGTCTATTTTGCTCTCATGTAAAATGGAACCGGGAAAGTGTGTACTACACATAACTTTCAGGGTATCTAAACCCGTTTCAGTCATCCTTCCCTTATCGTCTTTTATTGACGCTAACGGAGTTGACTTTGCTACGGCTAGTGCTTTTGAGAGCCTCATACCCTCTGGTATCGAGCCTATTTGGTTGCAGTGGTTCCGCCACGCACTCCGTTTTGCTTTTCTTACAGCTTTATTATACTCCGTGAGCTTGTGAGCGTAGTTGCTAATGTGCTGTGCAACCCACACGCCACGGCATGCTAAATCTCCTCGTAGGCCAATGTCACCTTCAGTGATAATTGGTTCTTTGACCACATTGCCCCACGCTTGTTGGCATAATTCACAAAAGAGATCCCTTATTTCATTGTGTCGTCTTGTAATTAGACCGCCAGTTTTACAGCAGAGTGCATGATCAAAAAAAGTGCATGATCAGAGTGCATGATTAAAATCATTATTGCCGCATCCATCACAAGATTTCGGCATTGAGATTGGTGTTCGATGGTACCGTATAGAAAGGGCATCTCGGAATTCATATGGGAAAAGGTCAAAATGATCTTTACTTGTAGGTATAACGGATAACCAGTTCGAGGATTTTGTTTTCATCTTGGTCACAATTGATCTTTCAATGGCTCTTTTTTTGATAGGTGGGAGATTGGTTAGAATAGAATCTAAAAGTTTATCATCATGAGTTTCTTTCAGTTTGTGGCATTCTTTACTTGCATCCTTGAGGGATTTGTGATGTTTTGAAAGTTATATTAAAAAATAATCACGTAGGTTAGGTTAGGTTAGGTTAGGTTAGGTTAGATTAGGTTAGACCTACAATTACGAAATGATATGTTCTAGGTATAAAATGAATGTCGATAATATAAGGGTAAACAATCATAGATAAAAAAAATACAATCTGGCCAATATTAAAACCTCCTCCTCTTTAAAGTCACTTAATAAATCAAAAAGTATGACTAATGGATTTATAATTACAAGTATTTCAGACACTACGACAATAACTCAGTAGTTTGACGGCCAGCATGGAAGCAAATCCAATGAGGGTTTTATTAAAAATAATTACTATTTTATTTTATTTCCGATTATGCTGTGCAGGCAACCGCTACAGTATCAAGTTGACGAACTTTACCGAGTGCTATAATACTGAATCGCCTTTAAAGAAGGACAACTCTTTTGATTTTAAATTTGAGACTTTTACCCGTAGAAACACTCTTTTAATACGAGGCAATATTACTATCAAAGAAGATATCATTGAAGAAGGCAAGAAGGCCAGTTTGAAATGTGGAATGAAAACAATTGAAGGTTTTAAATGGAGGTTCGAGACTAAAGATCTAGGTTGTAGAAATATCATTGTAAAAACCGTTTTAAATACCTTTGGTATCCCCTTGGCGAATAAATGCACTATAAGGAAAGGTGTTTATTACTTGAAAAATGTAGCCATAGCTGCAGCGGAGAGAGCATTTCCAATACCTGCTTTAACTTTTGGTAACTGGCAGTGTGTGTTTGCTTTATATACCGCTGAAAAAACAATGGGGTGCTGGGTTGCGTCCTTTGACATCATACACGTTAAAGAGAATAAAATCTAGCTTTGTTTTGCTTAAAATAACCCAATCGATGTCATGATATCGTGATCGCACAAAATATGAAATATCGTGCCACATTTTCATTACTAATTTCTCAAAATAAATTATTTGAATAAACTTAAAGCCTGTACAAATTATAGCTAATCGTTTTAATGGATGGTGTTGCAGTTTATAAAATAACACAGTCAAGCTAGTTTATATTGAAAACATCTGCTATATTACTGTGATACTAATTCCAATAAAACTGTTACATCTACAATAATAGTTAGATTTTTATGATTAATTTATCATTCATTTTTATTACTCATATTATCTGATATATTATACAATTTATTTTTGTAAAACTTAAGTTCGTCTGTAAGACAGAGCTATATTACAAATATTTCCTTTTCATTTATAGAGTCTTGAGAATAATTGTAAGCCGCAATATTTTATCTATATCTGTGGCGAGTTGTATGGTATAAATAATTTATAGTAAAATTGTTAATCAGAAAAACTACATTTCTCTTTACTTCTTGATACATACATATGCATACATAAACTCACGCCTTAATTCCCAGAGTGCGGTAGGCAGAGCTAAAGAATTACCAACAACTGAAAGCTTTTTGATAATTCTATAACCACATTTTGCGCAACTTCTTTATAAATCATTTAAATCATTATGACCCGATGTCAAGAATTCAGTAAACTTTTTTTATGAAATAACATCCATATTTTACAATCAAGCGACATGAAAGTTTAATTTAGTACGCGTATGACAGCAATTTTAAAATATTAGATTTCTGAATATTTATACAGGTATACATCAAAACAAACTAACAGCAGTTTCAATACAAGGTGGCTCAGAGTTAATGACTTTTAGAGTAAGATGTGATTACTTAGGTTTTTGAACATTATTGATCAAGACATATTCCTCTCTGTAAGATCATATTGCTTTTGACATGTTATCATATTGGGATTACTAATGTATGGGCAAACAACTTTTCCCAAGGTATCACATCCCAAAGTATTTTATTCAAATTATAATTTGGCAAAAAAATATAAGTCAAAACCACTTATCGCAATTTAATAGTTAACAAATATCTTTTTGGCAAATTATTGTTTAGCAAATAATAACCGCGTCATGTTTCACTTTACCAAATTTAATGTACTTACAATGAGTCAAATAAAATAAGGCAAATGTCTTGAATCGTCCCTAAACTAACAACCCTAATAAACTAACTTTTAAAATTATGATGTGATGTGTAAACTAGTTTTTTTAAATAGTTATTAACTGTGCTGTGGATTTTGTATCAATAAATAAATAAATAAACTTGGTATTTGTTTTTACTGAAAGTAGATACGATGTAGTTATTTCCGTGAAACAGCCGACAAAGCCCCTCTGCGCAGGGCGTCTATTCTGCGTAGATTGGCCCTTCGGGCCTGATGAACTCTAACCTGACCTAACCCTACTTACGTACCTAATTTTAACGTAAACTTACCTAACTAGACAAGCTATAAATTGAGTGTATAAAGTGTAATTTTAAACAAACATTTATGTAGAATATAATATTAGCGGTTTACTAATGTTTCGACATAAATTATTTAGCAAATTCTTATCTCCCCAAACTACATATCCCATATTTTCATTTCGTCAAATTTTCATTTCCCAACACAACGTTTCGCACTGATATCATTTCCCAACTAATGATTTGATGAATTAATTATTGTTAGACAAATTATTACCTGGGATTATTTTAAGATATCAATTATGTTTTCGTCAAATGTATTGATTGGCATACCTTAATTTAGAAACATATGGAATGGCATTATGTAATCTAACCTAGTTTGTTAGAATGCAAGGTTCAAATTAAAGTATCATAAAAAAAAACCCCTAACCTACCTATCTCTGGGAGCAGTTTCATTTTACGGGTCAAAAAAAATAACCCTAACCTACCTATCTCTGGGAGCAGTTTCGTTTAACGGGTCAAAAAAAAAATAACCCTAACCTACCTATCTCTGGGAGCAGTTTCGTTTAACGGGTCAAAAAAAAAATAACCCTAACCTACCTATCTCTGGAAGCAGTTTCGTTTTACGGGTAAAAAAAAAACCCTAACCTACCTATATCTGGGAGCAGTTTCGTTTTACGGGTCAAAAAAAAATAACCCTAACCTACCTATCTCTGGGAGCAGTTTCGTTTTACGGGTCAAAAAAAAAAAACCCTAACCTACCTATCTCTGGGAGCAGTTTCGTTTTTAGGGTCATAATAAAAATAACCCTAACCTACCTATCTGATATTATACAATTATAAATCTTAACCTAGCATTATATAAAACAATGAATCTAACATAAAATAAAAATAAAAATATATTCAAGCGTAGCTTGGTTCATAATTATTTGACAATATAATATTTGCCTTGGCAAATTATTTACCTCATAAAATTTGACAATAAGTTTTAAGTTTCAAGCCTTAGAAAATCATTTGCTACACAATTATTTACCACATAAAATTTGTCGTAGTAAAATTTTGCAATATAAAAATGTAGCGAAATGAAAAAATTAAGAAGTAAAATTATGCCGAGGATTGATTTGCCAAATAAAACTTTGGCGAAAAATTGATTGCTAAATGAAATTTGACTAAACATAATTTGGCAAAAAGGCAGTACACCAATATTAGCCAAAGGAAACCGTTTTTTTATAGACGTTTGTATCACCATATTTTTTTAATAAAACTTGACAACGTAAAATGATGCCAAATGATAATTTGACCAAATGAATATAATGCAAAATATTAATGTACTAAAGATTCGTTTCAGAAAAATGAGACTACTGCAGTAAGTTTTATGGGAAGTGAAATTTGGCGATCATATTATCAAAGTAACGATACTTAGCTGATATGCTCGAAAATAATGGCGACTGAATTAAAAACGATACGATAACATTTCAAAGGCAATACGAATTTACTCAGTAGAATAGATGCCCAGTGGGCCTACACAAGTGCATTCTGCAAGCGTAAACAACAGAAGTTATCTAAAAGTAACCATACAATAAGATACGCTGTTGGATGGTCGCCTTTGTAAATTCCATACATTTGGACAGGTGTTTCAATAACTTTCGTAGAATGCATCTTGCGTAGATAGTCCTTCTGGTCTATTTAACAAAATAAAATAAACCAACAATCTTGATAATAAATCTGGTGTGCATTAATACCCAGGACCACAGAGGAATCAGAGTGAATTGCTGGTTATAAAGGATTAAGTACGGATCGACGAAGAGGTGATTTTAAAATAAAATAAGTAGAAGAACAGAATAACCGAGTAAAATATTTATTATCATTTCTTACATTTTATTAAATGTTTCAAAACCACAATGACAAAACCGGTAACCTACCGTAAGTGTGAAGTTTTGTTTTGAAAAAAATACGTACAAGTTATGATTTTTTTATCTGAACCCATTAACATTTCAAAATGTTTTAAGAGACCGAATACGAATAGGTTAGGTTAGGTTTGTTACAAGCAAATCGGGAAGGAATGGTTTCAGTAGAAAACAAAAAACTTATCAAAATTCGGGCAAACGGAACAGTCGGTAACTGAATTTCGACCTTGCGGTTTAGGTAACCAACAAAACCGCATATATTTAAGTATTGATAAAAAATAACACTTTTTGATAACTTTATCAATTTTACCCTAAAATCCAAGAATTTATACGCGTTTTCGTGATTTGATAGATGTCACGTTTATTCTCACAAACCAACAGGCTAGTGTGCTCGTTTTTGTATGGATATCCAGTTTCGCCACCCACACACCTTTCTTCCTCGCCATGGAACCTTGAATCGCGTGATCTATTTTATTTACGTCAATATCACTTACACTATAATTACCCTTTCTAATCATACAACTCCTTGTAAAGGGTAATTTAAAGGATTTTAACATTATTTTACCTAGAAAACTATTACAACGCAAATCATTCACACCATAGGTCCAATTAACGCCAACTGGAGTTTCCATACCAAAGGAAAAATAACCCCTCTTATCTCCTTCAGAAATGTCTTCTTTTATGTTGATAGTAGCTTTTACCCTGACGTCTCCTCTGGAATTCTTGTATAATTTCGTTTGGCATATAAAGGGTATATCCTTAGCATAAGGCAGCATCGGTTCAATACATTCAGTTATCCCGAGTGGAATTGATTTGGACTCTTCAGATGCTGAACATACCAATGGACTACTGATCATGAATATAACCCAAAACATGTCTTTAAAATCACTGTAACAAAATAAATTGTAGTTAGTGTATGTTTACCAAAAATCTGAAGCTTTATGATTACTGATTATGTTTTCCTACTTCTAAAACAATTATAGATATAGATCATATCCAAAAATCATCATTTTATTTGCATTATCATCAGCGTATGAAATTATAATTTTAAATTTATTATTTTCATAAATCATTATGTCATTTATAAAATGACAAATCTATTTTTAATATCACATTTACATAGAATAGTTAAGATAACCAATATTAAATGCCCCAAGCAGGCTTTTCCATAATGACGATCCCTTTTATACCGAGTCATTACATTTTAGACGGAGATACTGAACACATTTTAGAAATGCTATAATTTATATATTTTATAGGGTGGCATTTTGAAACGCATAAAATTGTTTGTCCTAATGTATTTTTTGGTCTAAAACCTTTTAGCCTAACATTCTTTTCGGCGGAAATTACAGAATTTAATAAACATTTACAGTGTAGATTTTTTTTTTTTTAAACCTTATTCAAACAAACAAAACATTAGGACGATCAATGATTTTGCCACTCGATATAGACCTATTTAAAGATAAAGATAAGTTAGTTTATTTACTAAACACAAAAACATAGGTGCAAGAAAATATCCCATGTACGAGTATGTGTATGCATGTAAACTCTTTATTGCTCACTAGCTGTTCCCGTGCCCACTTCCTTGGGCAATATTTTTTTGGGTTAATATATAGCATATGACACTCGCAAATAACATGGCTTCTTATCGATAAAAAAAATATCAAAATCGATTCAGTGTATCCAGAGCTTACCCCCTACAACGTCACAAACTTTGCCTCTTTATAATATTACTAGCTGACCCGGCGAACTTTGTTCCGACTTAGAGGCAATAAATGAGCAGATTTTGGATTTTATTGAGTTCAATTTTTATTAGGTTAATGAATATAAATAAAAAAAACAATTCTTTTTTGGCCAAGTAGTTTGGTGCATAGGTTTCACTCATCAGTGAAACACCTTGTGATAGATGTCATTTTTTGTTTTATTATCAGGGGCAAGCACAAATAACGCAGATGGCTTTCCGACCCGTGAACATGCCACACATAATTGACCATGGGAAAAACATGGGTTTTCTAGATTCTGACCACAATATTTCAAAGATTGGCCTTGTGGTTTGTTAATAGTCATGACGAATGCAAGACGGATCGGAAATTAAAGTCGTTCAAACTCAACGGGCAAATCGCTTGGGATCATCGGGATCCTAGGAATGAGAAAATTCAATTGGATAGTTTAGATAGTGGCTTCATCTTCATTTGTTACACAGTCTATAGATTTGAATGAATTCAGTGTACCAATGATCTCATTATGAATTATGTAGTTTAAGTCATCTAGGTACATCTTTATTCTTAGACGCCAAAATTCATTGCTCACTCAACCATTCATTATTTTCGTGGTTAGTAATGACACTAATGATGTTTAGGAATACTTTGTTGATGAGTTCATCTTTCGATGAGACAAAGTTAGACAAATTCTGAGGAAATTAATACAATCCGCTCGATTCGTCGACAGATACTCGACCATTACTTACTCGTATACTTAGCAATTGCTCAAAGAAATCTTCAGCAGATGTATCGTTCAGCAATGCAACTCTCATGTTTATTGTCAGCTGAAGTTTCTTCACATAGCGCCATAGATTGGATAATTTGAGGCAAGCGTTTATATTGTCGGCAGCGGTTAATCTTGGAATTACTGCCAGCGAAAATCGCCAGACAGTAAAATCATTGCACCTCTAAAACATCTCGAATCATTGCGTAGATCCTTCAATATTCGGTTAAGTGCTTCCAATGCACGTTTGTTTATGCGCCAATGTGCATTCGTCGTAGATGATGATTTTCGATGCTGATAAAACTTTGGCCTTTGCGGAGTGCTTTGCAATATTACATGTTGGTTGTTCAATACTTTGAAGATTTAATAGCAATTTTAATGCTGAATGAGCCGTGCATCATCCTTCTAACAATGTGGCTGCTATTCCAGAAGAAGTAACTGCAACCGCAATGTTGGATCATGCACGAACAGAGGCTAAAACTACTGACATGAGGAATGTCTTACCAGTTCCACCAGGGGCATCCAGGAAATGAAAACCACCGTTTCAATCATCAATTGGCTTCATTCATGTAACTTCCATTTGTTACGGAATTAACAGGGGTACTTTCGTTTGAACTACTAAATCTAATTCCTGGTGATCATATTCACGTTTCTGTTCCAATTCTCGATTAAATGCGTCATTCATTTCACGATTTGCCACTGGCATTCCTCACCTGACTAATAAACTACCGCACATGAGATAACACATGACTTCGATCAAGAGCAAAGCCCGATTATATATCTCTATATATATATGATTATTCATCTCAAGATCGGAATTTCTTGAAGTAGGTAACACGAATTTCATGTAAAATATCTTCTGACATATTATCCTTGTATTTGTGCCACAGGTTAGGTGGGTTCGATGGAAAGCATGTCAAAATGATAATAGCAAATATTGTGCGTATCTGACTTGGAGATGCAGAGATAATTGCTTCAACGATTGTCGTAGGTATCGTTTTCTAGTAAATTGAGTTCTTAACATGCAGCACGATATATTGGGAATATTGTACCATTAACAGTCCGTAGTGACTCAAATGACGTTTTCCTACGCATATTTACAAGCAACAACCGCAAATAGAAGCATTCATCATTGTTTGGATGAACTGAATACATACGACCAAGAGCATTAGTAGAACGTAGATCCGGATAACCAGGAACCGCATCGTGGCACTACCTAGCCTCCGCCGTCAACTTCAATGTATATCGTTTGACACACTTGCCGTCGACCATGCAAGGTGATTGGGGATTGATGGCTCCAACGGTCCCTGAATCATATTTGTAATTACAACATCATGTAGGTCTGGATCGGCTTCGTGATCGGGAATCTCGGCACATATGATATCATCTATTTGGTCTGGTTTTCTCTTCACTTTCATTTTTTCCAGTAACCAAATAAGAATGTGTGCGCGCGGCAGGCCTCGTTTTTGCCATTCGATTAAATACATCCAGCATCGAGTATCTCCAAAGACGCGTTGTTTAACAATGTAGTTCATCAGGGACCGCATTTTTTGTCTGAATACACCTGCTGTGATGTCGTGTCATTTTATGTCACGTCTCACGAAAATTGAATAAAAAGTACCCTATGTCCGTCTCCTGCTTCTAACCTACCTCACCGCCAAATTTTCAGCCAAATTTGTTCAGCCGTTCTTGAGTTATAAATAGTGTAACTAACACGACTTTCTTTTATATATATATATATATATATATATATATATATATATATATATCTTTTACCAATAGAAAGCCACGTTACTTGTCACGTCACTCACAAGTAACGTGGCTTTCTATTGGTAAAAGAATTTTCAAAATCGGTTCAGTAGATCCAGAGATTACTTCTTACAAGGTAACCTTTTTATAATATTAGTAAGAAGGAAGTAGGAAAGTAGGAGAGTAGAATAGTTGTAGGAAGTTAATACCTATCACCTATCATAGATCTTACACATAAACATATTCAATCAAGTGTGATACATATTTTGTTCGTTCATCTTAGATTATCTCCTTAAATATATTCAAAGCAACCCTTTCAAATGTTCATAAGAAAGACCCCCAATTTCTGGCAATGCGTGCTATTGCGTCGCAGCCGCCAGATGTCACTGGCCAATAAACAAAACGTTTCATTGCCAGCTAATGCTCGTCACAAGGTACAGGAGGCTGCGATTCTATGAAAGAAATTAGAAGAAAACATTAATTCGTTCGTTTTTTTCGGCAAGTAATGTGCCATGCGCATTTCCAGAAATTTGAAAACTTTCTCTGTGCTTTACAGAGAACTTTACTCAGGAACATTCCAAATAATTAATTGAGAATGATACAAAAAAACCGAGAATTTCTAAATAATTTTCCCATCAAAACTATATGTCACATGGTATCACACCCCCACGAGCGTTCCGTTGATTAAAGTGTAAAATGTAGCGAGCCTGTAAGCGCGTAGCATTAAACTAGCAGAAAAACCGCTGGTTTCAATATTATGTACCTAGATTATGTACTAAGATCATAATTTGAGACTCATTCATCATCATCATCTTCATCATCATTATCAGCCGCAAGACGTCCACTGCTGGACAAAGGCCTTCCCCAAGGCTTTCCACAACGATCGGTCCTCTGTTGCTGTCATCCAGCGATTTGCCGCCTCCGCGGTTTCCGACTCTCATTGACTTCATATGAATATATACTTAGTCAGTTCTCCCACGTGTTATTTGTATAGATTAAACAAGATTTTTAGTTAATCTTTTAAAAATGCTACAGAATAATGGCTCTTAAAACGCATCTTTGGGTTTGTACTTCCCTATAACTTGCTTTCTTACGATTTGTAACTGAACCCGAAAGACTTTAAGAACTATGACACAGTACTTATTCGGTTAAAACGGTTCGATAAGCGAACTCATACAAACGGGCTCACTCAACAGCTAAAGCTATCCTATTGTGAATACACGATATTAAATATTTGGAACATTTAGAAAGATTTGACGAAACATCTTAAACTGGCCGGTTTATAATTCGTTCGCCGAGTTCAAGAGCGAAATGTTTAAGAAAATTACCTACCAGACCAGTAGAAAAAATCCGCGAAACGTAAAAAACCGTTCGGGTTCCGAAATTAAACTTACGACTTCTCGTTTCGGGGGATTAAAGTATCATGGTGGTAGCAATCCAGACGGAACCTACACAAGGTCCTAGTTTTTTAGGCTCAACATCGCTGAAGAAGGAAAGAGCTCTCAAGCAACATATCACTAAGAGGTCCGGACATTCAATTGACTTTGTATTTACGCCACTGGGACCCTTAGGAGTAAAAATATAAGATAAGATATAGATAGGGGTATAAAATACTGCTTTATTTCAGCATATTTCTCTCCTAATATATTTCGAATTTATATAGAAAGAAATAAAATCATTTATTCGTGACAAAACATAACCAAGAACAGATAAAAACGTACAAGAGGAAAGTAGCCACGAAACGGTCCCAACTCAGCGTAATGCTGGAATTAAAGTCAGCGCTATATATCGCATATTGCGATGTGTATATGCATGATACATATGGCAATATTGTCCCTCGCTACATCTTTATACTTGAGTGCACGTCGCCAGTGGCTGACACTATCTGCGGCGTTATTATCGAAGACTAACCCAACCCCCTCGGCTTATGAGCCCGAAATATACAATTTCGTTCATTAATTCACTGTTAGCTAAAATGATCTTAACTAAACAAAGATACTTACGTCTGTTTAGTTTAAATTTACATTGTATCTGAGGACATGGTGTGTGGTAGGCAATGCGGCATAAATATTTGAAAAGGCCATACCATGAATCTAAATAAAATACGAATTGAATGATCCAAATTCGACTGCCAGTTATTACTTCTTGCAAGTCTGATCTCAAGATCGCACTGTCGAATATCCTTCGGGTACGCTCAATACCATATATATCAGCCATTTGGATACCCTTTTATATTAACACGAGAAGAATTCGTGTGGCGGCGGCGGTTCAATATTAAGTTGAATATCAGTACAGCTTGCTAGATAGAAATACTCGTAGCTGTTTATCAAATGATCATGATACTGCTCTATTCTAAATACATTTCCATTATACATTGCAATTGTTCAATCTTTAAATATGACTGACGAAATGAAAATCTTGAAATATTTTACCTATAATAATTTGTCACCTTATGATTGTAAAATAGGTAAACGTAGGAACGCTTCTCGTCTATTTTGATGAATAGTAACAATAGCTAGGATATACTCTTAAATATATATACTTAAATAACATAAGTAGTTTTAAAGTTACCCTTTCCAGCACTTAAAAAATATTTGAAAAGGTCGTCAATGTCTAAAGCGTATTATAGGGTCGAGGACTATCTAACAGACAAAAATGCATGGCCTACACCCGAAACTTAGTCAATAATAATTTGTTCAAATGCAAAAGCTTTATCCTGCTTTTTCTTGTCTGGGGGACACCGTTGATGCAGGAAAACATATCGAAACTTTTATGTGGTCATCTTGCACCATCTCATATACACATATATAAGTAGTTGATTCTATTTTATTTTATTTTATTCTTTTCTATCTTTGTCTCCGTAAGATTTTTGGCTTTATCTTTTTTATCATAACCCACCTACGTTTACTCGTACCTTAGTAAGGACTTGTAATTTTATTAATATATTACCTACTCTAATAAGCTCTCGGTAACTTATTTAGTACACTTACCTTAATATACTCGTTAATGAACGTCGTAATGCCAAGATTAATAACAAACAATTCACAAATCAACTTCCAAGAAAATGTATCTTATACATTTCGTGCCTGCCGTATACTTAAATATTACTCTTGACGCCTGAATATGCCTCCATAATTTACCTGTGACTTATTTTTTAATGTTATTAAAACTTTACCTCCCTACCTCAAACAATTGATATATATATACCTAATATATGTTATGTAGTTTGAACTTCGTTTTGGTTTTATTAGTCTTAAATCTTATTGCTTGTTTCATGGAAATAATGGTAGGTATGTCACTGCGAGCTAAACTTCGGCCGCCACTTTTTTTTTTCAGAATTACCGTAATTGTTAGTACAATAACAAAGAGACAGACGGACACATATTAGCATTTATAAATTTAATAATAATAAAGATTTAAAATAACACTATACGAAGCAAGTAGGTAAGTTAGGTAATGTTTCTCGACAAAAACTACGCTGAAATTCAACAATAGAGCTGATTGGAAAACACAATTTCGCAAGCGCCTGCGGGCTTGGGAAGCAACCGGCCGTCGCTACAAAACGTTTTATTTACTAAGGCACCAGATGTTCGTTAACTGTTCATACACTTTATACCAACTATTACTTATTGAGTTATACGTCTTAATATAAATCGAATTATTTTAAAAAATTGCGAGATTTTTCTGGAATAGAAAGTAGCCACTTCACATAGCACGTTTTGTATGTGATTGTATAAATACGAAAGTTTGGATGTTGGTTACTCAATCACGCCAGAACGACTGAATAGTCTGGAATAACACGTAGACTACTTTTGATCCCGGAAAATTTGTTCGGTCCTGAGGGAATAACGTTAAATGACTTCTACGGACGGAGTCGCGAGCAAAAGGTAGTAATAAAATAAGACAATTTTGGTAAAATTTGGCCTGTGCTATGACTTACTAATGACTATTTTTCAACATAATATTAACCGTGTTAGTTATAGTTAGGCATTTCGGAATGTTAGAGCTGGCTGGCACCACTACACATTGTATTATTACGTTTCCAATCCACAAAGTTGCATAATTCACGTAACGTAGTGACTTTTGAGTACATTGACACAACCGTGCAGCACCAATTTAAATAGTGGTAAGTGCCTTTCTCGATGAAAAACTATACCAGGAAGTATCAACATTATCATGCCGTCCAAATACACTCACTGTTGGACATAGATCTCCCTCAAAGATGTCTATTAATATAATCAGTCGTGTGCATCGTCGTGTCGTCGCATTCAGCATGTTTCCTGTGACCTTTACAAGATCATGCGGCCACGTTGTTGGATAATTATCAACATGGCGCCTGCATCTGTAACCACCGCAACGTCCTCTGAGACCATTATGTAGCAAACTATGATTGCCAATGCCAATCCACCGGCCAATTTAGCGATAAGTAAATAAAAGTTTCATTTTTTCACTAAATAGGCAATACACAAGGGAAATCAATAATGCTACTGGAACAAACATGGGAAATAAAAGGCAGTTTGGTTATATTATTCTTATGGTGTAATACTATTATCCGGACTACAGTGAGCCCACATACATGCGATGGTGGTTTTAAGACAAACACAAACTCTACTCCACGGTTTTAAAACAAACACAAACTAATAGTACATGCGATGCTACAACTGTATTTTGGCAGCGATATAACATCACTTTTCTGGTGAATATAATGCCATATAGAAACTCGTGTAAAAAGACTCGTTATTGTAAAAATACTTTTTTGTAAACACCTGTATTGGGGGCCGTTCAAGTATTACGAGTAATTCGTTTTCGAGTATTATTACGTATGCAGATTTATTTAAAAAAATTACCACTCCGTAAATACATTTAAAAAAAAAATTGTATATTAAAAATAATTAACTTAGCAACCTAACGCTCTACTCAAACCAGAATATATTTCAAAATGAATTGCGTCAGCAATAAGAATTTTACTTCGTAATTTCTCTGAAATTTCTCGGTTGTGGCAAAACAGACGCTTCCTGGTGGTCTTTTGCATTTTGCCCTTAATTTTCCATTGCCTTTGTCTAATTAAAATATAACAATCAAACGATCCTTGAAATTCAAGGACGGAGCTTGAAACATCTGGTATTTTCGTTTCCTTCACATGAATTAATTTATTGAGTGTGTTTCGTCTAACGCTGTTTCAGGCAGAAAACGTTTTCTACGTAATATGAACGTTGTTGTAAATCCAAACCTGACTTTTATGAATGTTTTATGTGGTTCCAGAGCCTTGACGTTGTAAACGGTATTAGAGAACCATGTAGCAACAAGGCTGACAACTCTGACAAGAGATTTTACTATAGTTCGCTTACTTAACTCATCATCATCATCATCATCATTTTACCCAAAAGACGTCCACTACTGGACCTAAGCCTTTTCTTTACCCGAGTTAAATGGCTATGCATACTCGCCCCAACAGAGACCAGGGCTGGTTAAGTCTGACTTGCACGGACTAGAACCCCCGGATCGATCTGCCAATCGCTTTATGAAGAGGCAGCGAGACCGCTATAGCCCTGTAGAATCGTCTTTAGACGCGGGAGTTTACTAGTCCCCTCGTTACTGAAGGCAAACAGAACCTGTAGGCATGCGGTTGACTTAAGCCAACCGCCGCCGACCCAGTCGCCTACGGTGCATTAGCAGCACTTTGAGGTCAACCTAACGCTGCCGCTCTGCCGCTTCCTTCAGCGTCATTAGCGGCTGTGTCATGCTGGACATAGGCCTTCCCCAGTTTTGCCGGTCCTGCGTTGATTGTATCCATCGGTTTTCCGCAAGTTTCATATACAAACTCCTGAGCGCCATTAATTAACTATGTAGTGTGATGTGAAATGATGATGATGATTCTGAGAACGATTGATTCCGTAGTAAATGATTGGTAAGCGTGTCATGTTAAAAAATAAAAACGCATACACTCGATACAATAACATTTTTCGTTTTAAATACCCAATACGCATACCCATTGTTTAGCATTATCATTTAGCAGAAGATTACTTTTTCCGACCTTCGTTTAGCATAAATTGATATACGATAGCAATCCTACGGCGGCGGCATAGTTCTATTATGGCATAATGTTTTTTTCTGCTAACAGAAAAGTGGTATTAGTACGGTTAGAACGCGACTCCAACAAAAATGAAACTTTTACAATATGCTAAATATTTATCTACAAAATCATTATTCTTTTATATTAATCAACAGTATGCCAAACTATGATTTTATACTGAAGGAAACTACGCAAAAGGAAATTATATAATTATACATCATAAAAATATGACAATAAAATTTCTGCAAACCATTAGTAATTTTAAATTTATATGTAACACCCCATTTTATAGTTACTTGTCCATAATCCAATAAATGAGAATTACTTCTATTAACAGTAAAAAAACGTATGAAAGTGTAGCCGTTAGCACTCCACACAGATTCAAATCGCGGCGCCCATATATAACTGCAAACTAATTTCTTCCGTAAAGTTAAAAGCGATTCTTCACTGAGCTTTTTCAGGCTCGCCGGTCCCCGCGAGCCAATTTTCGAAATTGCCTGTGGCCCGGGCCTCAACAGCTATTTGTAACACCAAGTTATTGTGATTCTGGGATAAGGGAATTAACTATTACGGAATATTCTGTTAAGCCCGAAAATGTTGAAGTATAAATTTCTCGATGTATAACATTTTGTTATGAGATTTTCGAGCTGTTTATCGTTAGCTTGAACAGTTTAATTTTAACTTAAAAAATGTGTATGATACATTTATTGTTTTTTATAGAATTAATAGATTTAAGTGAGTATGAGGGAAATATTCGATGGATGCAAGCGGTGCAAGACCGCTTGTGGCAAACCTTGCGGGAGGGCTATGTCCAGCAGGCCGTCTTTCGCCTGAAATGATGACTATGATGATGATGATGATGATGATGATGATGATGAGAAATATTAAAAATAGATAGGCGAAATATAAGTTCAGTGTCTACTGTAAAGATATTGCACGGGAACACACAGGCCACCTGATGGTAAGTGGGACTAGAGACCCAAAGAAATTTGAATTCTCAAGACTACAATCTTAAGACTGCATTCTGTAGAGTTTAAACGCGTTGCCAACCTTCAGGGAGGGATTACGATGGAATGCCGGTTATGCTAGTAATTTCTCCGGTTTCTTAATCCCAAAAATGCGAACACCGAAACACAAAAATGCGAACTCGTTGGCCTGTTTGTGGATGACTGCCCAATAGGGAAAGTGGGAGCTGTCATTTTATTTAGGCCTGTATTTGTTTGCTTAGAGATGGTTTCGACTGGATGTTAGAACGCTGATGACCATTGCCCTCTTACTCGCCTTAACCCTGGCTCCCCCTACTACCTACCTGGCATGGGATTATATATATATATATATATATATATATAATCTCTAGACTTGTATATACTATGGGTACTAGACAACGATATAAACATACTTATATAAATACATAGAAAACATCCAAGACCCAGAAACAAATACTTGTGCTCATCACACATTTCCCCATACCGGGAATCCAACCCAGCACCTCTAGCTTCATAGGCAGGGTCACCATCGCGTCGCAAAATTATATTATTATATGTCATAATTCATACAAAACGTACCAAAGAATTTCAAACTTTTGAGATATTACTTGCCTATCTTCTCACTTCCGTTACCATACGCACTGACTTTCCCGCATCGTAACAACAGCTTTGAACAGACGTTAAAGGCATACATAAAAACAAAGGGGAATTCTAACAGGACGATAATAAAACACGTCAAGATATCACGGACTGTAGTGATGCGCGGTTATTTCCCCCGAGATACCCACGTATAATTTACATAAAGTGCCTAATGCTGACTGCCCGTAGCGTAAAACCAACGTTTTTACGGCCGAACCTTGAAAACTCTGTGAGAAACGGGTGCGATTTTCAGATGTTTTTTTGGGTTCAGTTTCTGATGTTACAAAATATGTACAATATATGTATGTATGTATATGTAATACTTAATATCATTATGTGAAAAATCGTGATGCATTTTTTCTTTAATATCATTCAGGCACTGCTAAATTGAATGAAATTTGGTACACAGGTAGAACACATCCTTTGTATGTTTATTTGACATGAATTGTACGTAGATGCCAAAAGTGTTTTCACTCCGCGAAGGCGCGCCCAGTCAATTAAATTGTCTTTGAACGGTTTTGTGTAAATATACGTGAAATTCAGTACAGTAGTACAGACAATCACAAAGCATTATAAAATATTCGGTCTCAAAACAATTTTACCATTTTGGTATCACCAGTAAATGTTATACATAAAAAACGGTTTGATAAATTAATTACCACACTTGGCATGTCTTTTAACATGCTTTGTGAATAGTAAAATTAATTAATTAATTTTCCTTAAAAACCAATAATTTAGTACCCATTGTAAACCATGGGAGTAACATCCGTGCCGGAGGCAAAAATACAAACAGTATTCTATGAATATTTAAACATACAATACTTTTGTATTTCAGTATATGTAAGTAATAAGTTTTATGTATATTTATGAATGTTTGTAACGGAGCGAAAAGAACGAAACCAGTTCTATGCGGATAAAGTTGCAAACAAAAGCTACTTAATATAATTATCTTGAGACAAGCTAAAGGCTACACAAAATATACAATTAAGATTTGCAGCTGTGCCAACTTTGAAGTCGAGATTTCTTAAGTTTTATAGAAATAACCTATCGGTTTTATTTCCCGAGAAAGTACATAAAGAACTGGACAATTATACGTTTCACAAATCATTTTGTTTTGGTATGTTATTACTTAGCTTCTTTTTAAAAGAAAATCATATTCCATCACGACGCTGTCAAAAATAATTGTATCAAATTGAGAACCAATTATAATATTCATAATAGACTTAAGTACAATGGAAATAGATCACTCTGTACGACCAGTGATCCTTTTTCATTGCTCTTGAGTAGGTAGGTTTTTTTAAAGAGTTCTGTTACTAATTAAATTAAATTATTAGAAACACTTCATGTCCCTTGTAGAGGCCGAATGGATACTCCGATTTCAACCTGTTGCAATGTAAAAATGACAAATTATTAAATATTTGGCGTAGGTATTATCGTCATCTTTATTTACTGTTTTGTGAGTACTTCAATTAGTACGTATAAATAATTGTGCAGCCGATATGTTTTTTAATTTTCAGCTAGTTTATGATACATTTTTCTCTGCACCTACTGTAACATCCGATTGATCAGTCGACTGAAAGATGATATCAGACATTAAACCCGCTATTCGCACTTGCTTTTGTGCATTAAATAAATAAATAAATATGTTGAAGACAATATCAAACCGTACAGGTTCAAAACTGGCTTTATCTCAGACTTCTTTTTTACATCGTAGTTATCGCGGTGCAGGAACTACCGTGTTAGCCATAGTAAATATTAGTTAGTGAAATGATTGTCTTCCTCGGCGTTGCGGTTCGTTTATGTCTGTTTGAGTTGTAAAACTGTTTGTGCACATTAATAGCAGTGTATTGTGTGTAGACACACAACATTGTGTGAGCCAAGTTCGGAATACGGGTGGATACCTACTGTTTACCAAAGTATAAACAATATATTATTCTGATGTGATTGGGTTTGCCTTCAATATCAAATAATATTTTTTATACATTATTCCTTACAGATTTTATACAAATGCCAAAATACACATATCTGAGTATATCATCAAGAATTTGTAACAAGTCAATAAAACAAATATTGATTTTGTTTAAATACATTTTATTAGTCTATACCGTGTTTTGGAATAAGATTTTATTTATTTATCAACAGAACCCAATGTTCTTAGAAAAAGTTATAAAAATATTAATACTTTTTTGTGTGAGAACTGTAAAAACTCTTTATGTCGGGTGTGGAAAATGGTTTCAGTTGGCTTTTCATTTCGCTAAAACGTTGAACAATACCAAAAAGATAAGAAATATGGCCGGCGGGTAAACGAGCCTAGTAAAACTCGTGAGCTGGAAGGACCAACCTTTTTGGCAATAGAGTGATTACTTCAAATATATTTTTGCCAAAAATAGGTACGAGTTATTATCTCCAAATGTCTATGAATACTGTGGTAAGTTACCTTCCTGTTTAATATAAAATATCACACACCAATAACATAATTATTACCCACACACCAAACTATATTTTTTCATTGATAAATAAAAGCTAAATTTCTTTCTGCTAAATTTATATACATATTAATTTGCCATTCACATCTGCCTGCGAATGCGTCTGTGTTAAATTATAAATTCACTACACCTCCCATTTGACCGACCCGCGGAAACTGATTTTCCAGCTGTTTCAACTTAAAGAATTAACAAACACACTAACTTGTTCATTTATATATATTTACGGATTCATGCTTAAACCAACAACAGTATCAGTTCTCCGAATCAGTTTGCCAACTGAGGATACCGCTCTAACGTCACAAAGCTTGTTTACAAATGGTGTTGGAACTACAATCACAGTCTTGGGTCCAATTCAGGAACTATGCTAATAGCTGCAGTACTCTTACCATGAGTTACAGTTTCCGTACTCGCAAGCTAGTCGAATGCTCTGTCCCTCGCACTCTGACAATACTGTGAGGGACAGAGCATTCCAATCGCTAGCGCGTACGGTAATTGTAACTCATGGTAAGAGTACAGGAACGTTTACCGTTTGCAATTTCATATCTACGAGTAAACGGTTATTACCTTATTAGGTTTACGTAAACGCAGAAATTAACGTCAAGCTTGGGGAGTAATCGGAATACCTAAATACATAGTAGATTCAAGTGTTTTCAGTCCACGATGGCACGCCCCATTAGATTGTCGCTGCACGGTTGCGTTATTCAAAAAACATATTTAAAAAAACCTTCAGAAACGTAAACTTATTTACTTTAAGTATACTTTTTATACTTTTTAGTGATCATAATATTACTATCCTGTTTATTATCTATTCCCACTTCTCAATTAATAATAAACTATAGGACATTAACTCGCCACAAGCATACATACATACCGTCATGCCTTCATCCCAGAGTGGGGTCGGCAACGCCGTGGAAAAGTCATAGTGCGATAAAAACGTTTCAATGTGCGTCGTCACAGTCGCTCAACTATCTTAATCGAGATACCTTATCTTCACCGGTGATTTAGGTAGGTACCATTCAGGAGTTCCGGTGGCTATCTGTGATCGTTATCATCAGTTCCACTAAACCGAATAGTACTTTCTGAATGCAAATGCTGCATGTTACTGAAAATACTAAAATCTCTAAATGTATGCCTATAATATTTGAAGAGTTCCCTCAATTCCTCATGGATCCCCTCATCAGATACAAATCAATTTGGTGACAAAAGCACCACTTTGGAAGTAAACCGTATCAATCAAAAGAGAAATTTCAAAACCGATCCACTTTTGAAAGAAAATCGGTAAACATACGTTTAAAAAATACATACATACTACAGCCGAACAAAGAACCTTCTCCTTTTTTAAAGTCGGTTAAAAATAAGTAGCGGGGCGATAGCACCCGAACGGTGGTTTCGAGCGCTTATGTCAAGTACATCCATTTTTCAGCTTACTTAAATCGTTTATGTTAACATTATTCATGTTATCTACGGCACCTGCAACAATTAAAATCGACACAACTAATTTCCAAAACGTATTTTCTTCGTAATTAACAAAAACGTTATTAAAATCAACGTTTCGGTCACCCCAAACCCCCCTCCCCCCTTCCTACGGCTAAAGCTATCTTAAATGGAAGCGCATAAACTATCACAACTGAGTAGTCTTGATTGATGTAGGTACTCAAAATCATCAAAGGCAAGACCGAACCCTGCACTGAGCATGGTGCGGCATGCTCGTGCCCGGTATTTTGTTACTAACACTCAAGTTATAGGGCCCTCCGGATTTCATTGCTAATACTCAATGCAAATGAGCAAAATAAATGAATCATCACCACTTTGTAACTGCACTAACGCTGAATGGTAAACTAATGAAAACATGCACACTTAGTTAAAGAATTTTCTTACCAATAATAACCTATCTTTAGAAGTCCAAGGTTCATATTGATGTCACAACAAGTCATCGACATTGAGTAAACCTATTATGAATCAAAATATGAGGGATTTGAAGATCGGCATAATCACAATAATTGAGATAATTTATAAGAGATTAAATAAATATTATCTGACTTATACTTATAAGATTCGAAGTATACAATGAAACAAGCTAATGCCCGCGACCGCGTCCGCATAGACATCGTTTATGACGAACTGTCCAATTTTCTGGGGTATAAGTCATTCTCCGGGGTTCAAGCTATCTTCATACCAAATTACATTAAAATCGGTTTAGCGAGTTAGGCGTGAAAGCGTAACTAATAAACAAACAGAGTTACTTTGGCACTTATAATATTATTATAATATATACCGGGAGGAAAAAACGAACGCCATATGGACGGTAACCATCTTTAATATTAAAATAGCAAATTCTACGCATAGGAGAATAACTTTTATTTTTAAAAACAAAAATAATGCAATATTGGAATTTTGAAAAAATCCTCTTTCTTAACCGGGAATAGAACTAGTCGAATATGACCAAACAATAAGGTCTTTTTTTATGATTCAGACCGAAAGGGTAATTGATAGTGATAATTTATATGTATGTACACACATACACCTTTAAATTAAATAAATAACGTAACAAAAACCCTTCTTTATTATTTTGTTATATTTGACCAGTTCGATTCCCGGTTTAGACATACGAATTCCCAACGATCCATAAATGCAGTATTGAATGATTTCAAAAACAAAAGTAAGTCTCCTTTGCGTAGAATTTGCTATTTCCAATATTTAAGGAAGTGGCCGTCCATACGCGTATACGTGTGTAGATCTAATGTAACTAAGTATGGATAGATATGGATAAATGAAATATGGAGGGCAAAGGGCAAATCCACCGCGTTTGGGTTCATTCAAATCGTTATAACAGAATCACTTTCTAAAACCGATGGATAACAAGGTCTGATGATACACTTGAAGGTAGCATAGGTAGCTAAAAGAACCTTGGAATGTTAATTTATTCCTTAATTGCACTTGAAGATGATTATAGTGTGATATATTAAGATTACTTTGGAGGTTTTACCCATTTTATAGTTAGTAAACGATTCGGGTTTTTTTTTAGTTGACCTTAACAAAAAGTAATATAGTATATAGATAGGTAGTAGTTTTCCGTCCCTATCATCAGACCCGCGATGGTAGTCATAATCTATACTCATACATAAGTTAGGTATAAAGTTCTCATTACGATGAATGAAAGGGAGAAAACACGAGGTAGCTGCTGTAATCCGTTGAGGAGATAGTCTGTCTTCCGTCTCAGTCATGAGATCAACATCAAGTCTCCGTCACGTTGTAGTGTCATTAGAATTATATATTGTGTGCTAAGTCTGAACATAATCGGTTCACAGACGAAAATTCATGGGGTCAACCATCAATCATCCCCTATTTTTCTACCATTGACGGAGATAGGGGGGGGGGGGGGGGGGGGTTCCAACTTCAAAGAATCAACCAACCAACTTCAAAGAAAGAATTCCAACTTCATTGAATTCGGAAACCTCTGTAAAAAGTTATTTATGTAGTTGATCATACATAAAAAAAATTACGCTTCGACTTATATGAGAATCTCCTCCGATTTATGTCGTCGGTTAAAAAGATATTTTGCAGCGAATTAATAATGAGTTGTTCAATAATGGACCATATCAACTTATATATTGTAAATGGACCATAATTATTGTAATTTACCAAAATTATTTTGTTAAATTTGTTTTAAATTCTTGTAAATAAGTAAGATAAAGCCTATTAATGAAAGTTAAACTAAATTCACCTTAGTTACATTTTTGCCAAAACCGGTATGAAAAAAAGAAAGAAAAAAATTATATACCAATTTCTTTAATTTTGTTTTTGATTGTAATGATTTTGCTTGAAGTTCGATTAAAAAAAAAACAAAACACTTTTTAATTTTTATTTCGTTGGACGAATTTGTGTAATTTTGCAAAAATATACAGGTTCTACCAATTCCTTACCTACAGTATTAAACTGCCAACTATTTTGTCTTAAATATTTTTCACATAATAGTAGATTGTTCAACAAGGGACTAAAGTAAGCCATTATGACACGAGATATTTATCCACCCGAGCAAAGCGAGGGTGGATAAAGTTCTAGTGTCATTATGGCGTTTTAGTCTCGAGTTAAACACTCTACTTTTCACTTCGAATGCGAGAAAAAAAAAACTCTTTTTGTAATAATTTTGCACCGTTGGCATTTTGAGGTTATTTCCACGGCCTAAAAATGGTCCATACACAATCTCTGAAAATGGCGATAATCCTCCATTCATTAACAACGTGATGTTTAAATGCTTGCATATTTAGCCAACAGATACAAACATGAAAATTATTTGGACCATGCCTAATAAAATAGAACTATCCCTAATATATTTAAATATATTTATATTAGTAATCATTAATCGTGTTTCACGAAATTAAATCTTTTTTTTAATAATTTTGCACAGTTGGCATTTTGAAGTTATTTCCACGGCCTAAAAATGGTCCATACACAATCTCTGAAAATGGCGATAATCCTCCATTCATTAACACCGTGATGTTTAAATGCTTGCATATTTAGCCAACAGATACAAACTTGAAAACTATTTGGACCATGCCTAATAATAGTAGATTGTTCAACAAGGGACTAAAGTAAGCCATTATGACACGAGATATTTATCCACCCGAGCAAAGCGAGGGTGGATAAAGTTCGAGTGTCATTATGGCGTTTTAGTCTCGAGTTAAACACTCTACTTTTCACTTCGAATGCGAGAAAAAAAAACTCTTTTTGTTTATTTTATTTTTTACATTTTATCCCGAAACGAAAGGCAAAGGACATTGGTCAAAACAGCCAAGTTTATTTAAAATTAGTTCTCAATGACGACGAACGCTTTAGATGTAACCTAAACTAACGCATAAAGGTGGGCAAAATAGAGTTTATATTAGTAATCATTAATCGTGTTTCACGAAATTAAATCTTTTTGTAATAATTTTGCACCGTTGGCATTTTGAGGTTATTTCCACGGCCTAAAAATGGTCCATACACAATCTCTGAAAATGGCGATAATCCTCCATTCATTAACAACGTGATGTTTAAATGCTTGCATATTTAGCCAACAGATACAAACATGAAAATTATTTGGACCATGCCTAATAAAATAGAACTATCCCTAATATATTTAAATATATTTATATTAGTAATCATTAATCGTGTTTCACGAAATTAAATCTTTTTTTTAATAATTTTGCACAGTTGGCATTTTGAGGTTATTTCCACGGCCTAAAAATGGTCCATACACAATCTCTGAAAATGGCGATAATCCTCCATTCATTAACACCGTGATGTTTAAATGCTTGCATATTTAGCCAACAGATACAAACTTGAAAACTATTTGGACCATGCCTAATAAAATAGATTTTATCCCTTATATATTTAAATAAGAGACGATGGGACGCGACGGGATGTCGTAAGAGACGACTAAGGGAATAAAGGCTTGCAGTACTGTTAGGCGATGGGCTTGCAACCTGTCACTAATACACTGGTTAACATCTTAGCTTGATTGTGCAAAGTGTGGTTACAGAATTATCAACAAGTTTTTAGGGTTGTTGGAAATTCTGTAGCTCTGCCTACCCAACTCTGGGAATGAAGGCGTGAGTTTATGTATGTATGTATGTATATTTAAATAGATTCATATTTGTAATCATTAATCGTGAAATTAAATCGATTAATTTATATTTTTTGCAAGAAAAATGATCCATATACAATCACTGAAAAAGGCGATGATTGGCAGTTTAAGGGTTTCCAAAGTAAATTAAAAAGAAAAAGTAATTTAGTCCCTAGGGAGTAAAGTGTAGTTTTATTCCCTAGAGATTAAATACATCACTTTAGTCCGGCTATACAAGCCAATTGTGAGTCATTTTAGAGCCTGAGAAGTGAAAAAGCTTTTTTTTTACCTTGTTCCGGTAATTATAAGTGTTTAATTTTTCGTTATTATTTTGAGACCTAAGTTTAAATAGGTAAATGATTTAAAAAAAACCCGTTGTTTAGATTTTTTGCAAGGTTCTAATCTAAAATCCCCACAGTATAGATCTTAGTTAGAGACTAGGTCAATTTGTGTGAGATTATCCCGTGTTATTTATTTATTATAAAAAGAAGATAGAGTAATTAAAATAGTTTTAGTACTGCGGTGCAAATTGGCTTATCCCGATATCCAATTTTTAAATTAGGTTAAAATTCAACACATTATCTAATGCAGCAAACTATTCTGAAAATAACCTAATATTCGTTAAACAAAAACTATAAGTACTAAAAAGTGTTTAGGTAGTTTAAACACGACTATAAGTAATAAGTCTGATGAAGCGCTAACTCCATGTTATTAAAGTTCGCTGTCGGTTTTAAGTTATAAGTAGTCTAAAACTCTGACCAGGTACTCGTTACTTATTTAAATCATCAAAGTAAACTTCTAATTTTGAATTCTACGAAGTTTATTCATACGAATCGAAGTCACTTGACTTCAACTGCAAAAAAGAAGTTAAAACACAAACATTATTACTATTCGTTTTATAATTACGCACTTTAAAAAACATAAAATTTTCAGTATTTCCTATTTTTAGGAAAAAATCTTTCTTTATAATTATGCTCTACATACTCTCTACGCACTGCGTGACATAGGTCAAATTAAGGAAATAATATTTATCCTTCTTAATATATGGATAATTATTTGATATGTATTTTTTTTACTTTTTAATACCGTGGCTTTGCATGCACTTCGTTCAGTAAAATATTCTATATTTAGGGCATATTATGTACGGCAAAAACATTTACAAATAAATAATAATAAATATCAGGGGAAAATGTCACACCAATTGACCTATAGTCCAAAACTAAGCCGTAGGGTTGTAATATGGGTACTAGAAAGCTATATAAATACTTATATATAGAGAAATATAAACTTTTATACATATAAAACATCCATGACTCATGAACCAATATTCGCGCTCATCACACAAATATCTGCCCTTACCGGGATTTGAACCTAGGACCGCTAGCTTTGTAGGCAGGGTCACTACTAACTAGGCCAGCGCGTCGTCAACGCGACATTGGGGTACGCCTGTGTATTTTACCTTCACTTGTACGTAATACAAACTACGTATTTATTCACTAACACTTGAATAATACAAAACTTGAATCTTTAACATGATTTTAAATAGAGAGTTATATTAAGTTTTTGTTTAGTTTACAAAAAATGACTTAACCAATTTAAAAATAACGCCGTGATTTGTATCTGAGGGTGGTTACTTATTGATACTTAAACGACTCATGAGATCTTTCAGTTCAGATGCTACAAAAGTATAATAATTTAAAAGAATGTGTAAGTCGGTGGAAACTTTACAAATAACAGCTTGTTAGAATACTCGACTTCCATCTCGTAGTCCAAAACTTTGTTTCTTGATGAAATCACACAAAATATTACTTAAGCTTTTGGTACTTATTGTCCCGTACTTACAAAACGACTAACCCTCTTTTTTATTAACGCAAAATAACTATGGTATGCTTAAAATACGGTTTGTCTTTATCTTTTATTATAACATTTAATAATGTCAAAAGGAGACGAAGCATACTTTATCTTAAATTAGTTTTTAGTACGTGTATAAGGGGTAGAGTGTAATATATGTTGATTTCCAACTTTAATTCCGTCCCGGGTAGAAACGTGCCAGTTTCAAACGTTCACGTTAATCAAATACCAAAAGGGTGGCGACCGACTGCCAATTTACTGAGACGGCATGTGTACAGCAAAACAGTCTCGTTTGAGTGTCTGGGATTTCAAGATATTAGCCTGGAAATTCTGATTATTTATTAAAAGGACTTAATGTGCTTTGTTTTTATAAAACTATCCCTGCATGTATAAGAACGGTGGATTTAATTACTAATCGGACAGTTCTGCTTGGGTTGAATATCTAAAATCTTTCCGGGTTTTTACGAATTTAACCTCTTTAAAAATAAAACCGGAAAGGTCCGGGTAAAGTTTTCTAAAGACATCCGGGTCGAGATCGGATTGGAATGATTCAGTCAATCACCTTGATATATAAATCGTTTTCGTACCAACACTGTTGCCTCACGGGTTATCTCTACCGCGCTTCTTGACTAAAATGTACCGCTTTCCCTAACCTTAAAATCCAGGGTTTAGGATTACATATTACAGTGTTTTGAACATTTAGAGAGGGCAACCCCAAGTTAGTATCAAGTTAGCACTGAAAGTCATTCGGTAAGTGAGAGGAGTGTAAGATGCCCAATGCCATTTTTCTAAGACACCTTTTCTCCTTCGTTACTTTTTCATCAATCATTATCAGTAACACTTATTGGTAAATCAAACTGACAGAAGACCACAAAAACAAAAAACAAGTAAGAGTAGTCTTCACAACTTTTAGGCACAGACTCAGCAACTGGCCTTGCATATTTTAGTAAACAAGATTGTTTTATACAATAGTGCACTTAAGTTTACGAAAAAAAATCCGTCAGTTTAAACAAAATTGCCGCTTTCAAATAATGAGTTTGTTTAAGCTTTAGCTCTCGTTTTCCGTGTTGAATAACATAACCCGTGCAGATTATTAACTTAGATACCTTTCTTTATCATCAAAAAAAATAGTTTTGTTTGTTAAAAACTGATGCAACAATTTAATTTCATATGCTTAAAGAAACTAACAAACCTTCTAGTCTTAATTATAAAAGCGCGAAGGCAAGTTCTAAGACCTGCCAACATGCCTAGGAATCTTTTATTCACGAACTATTAGTAATGTTACATCACCCTGTACGTATGATGGGTCTATATTGTCTGCCATAATTATTTTAGTCATAATGTGTTTTAGGTCATAATCATCGCAAGTCATAACGTATGTTTTTAAGAAACTGTTACTTTTTTAGGATTTTTATAAATCAAACCTAACCTAACCTAGCATTAGATATTTCAGAAATTTTGAAAAGTTTATAGTTTCAGTGATATAAAAAGTTTTAACTATCCATAATTATGTCCACAATATAACTATGACCAATAAAATGATGGGAAACAAAGGGCTCCCAGATATGATACTTGTACACTGTAAAAACATGATATTCCAATTCCAACTAGAAATCTATTCTTGCAATAGAAATTGAGATACAGTCACAATTTCTGTTGCAAGAATACATTTCTAGTCAATCTGATTTGTAGTCTGAATTGGATTTTTTTATGCGGAACCTATGTCGAAGTCAACCGCAGATGGGTGTTATGTCCTTAACAAATACTACTTTAACGCTTAAAATCCACCAATGTACTTTAGTATCATATCATGATGTAACACGAATCACAAAGAAGAAGTCAAGTCCAACATAATGATTGACTTTATGGGACAAGGCTCTACGCCTCTACGATGGCTCAGGGTGCAAAGCTCGTTGACATATTATTTCTGCCAGAGGCTCTTTTCTACTCGGCAAAACCATATCGCTTTTGAGTGGCATCGTTTTGTCATCGTTGTGATAACTCTTATTTACTACTTTATGGTAATAGCGGCCTAGTTAAAAACAATACGATAACATGTCAAAAGCAATTTGATTTTACCGAAGAGCATAAAGCGTCAGGTACCGAAATTCAAAAACAAATGAAACCTGTTATTTTCATTGTGCTTAAAATGTATATTTTAAATTTAATACTTTGTAATATTGCTTTCAGTTCCTGGTATAAGTAGTTCATGAAAGTTACACTGCATTTCTGCTCTTAACTTTCGCATGCAAAGTGGAAAAGTAGCTTACTTTTATTTATACCTAACCGTTAAGGGGATCACATTAAGTGATATACGGCAATAAGTGCTCTATAAAACTTGTTTCCAGTGTGCTATGTAATAGGTGCACAAAGTGCACTGGAGCTATGGATGATAGGGACCGAATGCTTGTTTCACACGTAAGCAGAGCAGTGAGGTAGCACAGTGGACAGCAGAGTACTGCGACTGTGTGAACGCACGAAACAGTACAGCGGGGCTAGACAAGTTGCCATCTAATACGAAGGCTAGCGTACCTGTCACTTAGAAAAATGTATGGAATTGACGTAAGTCACGTGATATATCACTCGTTACAACTGTCACGCTGTAATGTGATCAATATCACTCGCGCTAATCGAACAGTGATAGTTTTGACAGTCCGTCGTTACGCGGTATTATTTTTAACAGGTTGAATTCAACACGAGCACTATCACGATATAAACGTCGGTATCAAAGGGCGGTATCTAAGGGTTACTTGGCTAACTTTTCCGTTTTTGACATTTGTATTCGATGGCAAATTGTCTAGCCCGTTGTTCTGTCTCAGCGTGTGCGTTCACACAGTAGCAGTACTCTGCGGTCCACTGTTCTGCCTTCGTGTGAAACCAGCATAAGTCCAGTAGGGTCTGCACGTAACGATGCAACTACCGAGGATGTATAAATTATTTAAACCTACCAAGTTTCAAGCAGAGAAAGGGACACAGTTATATTACTGCTATAACTCTGTGTCTTTTCCTGCCTGAAAATTGACAAGCTCACAGCTCATAGGACTCTGGGTTTAACAGTTTTTATGTTTCACATTAAAAAAAAACTAAAAAAAGACTAGATTAGATAGTTATTTAAAAAATATAACTTATTTATAAACTAACCTGGAATATTTCTGTCGTTTTTTTTGTTTCCACTAAGGGTCGGTTTTCAATAAATGATTTCTTAATGCGGCATTGTCGGTGGACTGCCTACCGTGAAAACTTCCATCTCAGTCTTCAGGTTTGGTTACTCATTCGCAAACATAATATTGTAAATGAGCATGTGCCTCTGAGAGCCGCAGAGAGATATATGTATACGTATATACATACATACTCACAACCTTCGTTCCCAGAGTAGGGTAGGCAGAGTTACAGAACTACCAACAATTCTGATAACTTGTTGACAATTCAGCAACCACATTTCGCAGAATAGACCCTAACAGTAGGTACTACAAGCCTTTATTCCCCTAGTCACCTCTTTGACTACCACGGGAAGTCATGGAGTCGCACTACTCTAACCCGGCAACCACTCGGATTACGGTCAATTTTGTCGTCTTGTGCACTTGTAAAGTGTTGTGGGATACGGGCAGAAGAGACCAAGGCACACCACTCCAACGAACAAGTCTAACGAAAAGCAAGCTTAAAAAAAACTCAACTACAGTTTGGATAATGTCGTCAAAGTAATGTTACTTGTCATGTATATATTTTTCACATTTAAATAATTTTAATATAGCCGTTACGAGCGGACATTGAGTCGGACATATATAGAAGTCACACACATAACCCTCCTTTTGGGCTTTGCCACAGTGGGGTAAAAAAGCAGCATTACCAAACGACTTTACTTTCATTACTCATAGATTTAAGTGACATTAACTAGCTTTAAAGTAACCTAATACGTCTGCTCTATGCAAGATTGAGTTTAGTTTAATGCATTACATTGGCGACCTGTCAGGAGGGATGAATAATAACTCTGTTATGATTGAAAAGCCGTGCATTATGCGCATATATAGCGAGTTTATTGTGTCTGATTTATTGTACACGTACGAGTATACACGTCTAAAAAATCAGGTATAAAAATATCCTGACAATATTTTATTCTGAGAGTTTTTATTAATTGATTAACTAGTCTTCTGCATTTTAAATTACTAGTAAAGTGACGAATGTTGAAAATAAGAGCTATCAAAACGTTGACAATGTGATAAGTAGTGATAACAGTTCAAACACGATACCGCCTAGAATACCGGTTCAACTCATTAAATGCAACAAGACTAAAATATATATATATATATATATATATATATATATATATATATATATATATATATAATTTATGGCGTCAAATAATATCGGAGCAGAGAAATTAAAGATTTAAGTATTCACTTTTTGGTAGTAAAACCTTAACCCCCTTTCAACCCCTTTAAATGGTTACACAAAAGTTGTCTCTAAACAGATAACCCGCATCTGTTTAACCTTAGTAGTTAGTATGATAAAACGTCATTTACGAACAAAAGCCTTTTCATTACCCACATACCCGTTTTTCATGCAATCTGAATTAAATAGAAAGCTTCAACAAAATCCAGTCATACATGTCTGAACAACTTCAATGATTGGGTTATCTATTTGGAGGAAAATTCCACGTCTAACATATCGAATTGTGAGACCAAAAACGTAATTTACTTTGATTATATTTAAAAAACTCGCATAAGTAGAATAAATAAATGAGAATCCCCGACATTCCCGACAATTTCCTGCCAATGTGCTTTCGTAATCTCGTATCTTTTGATTTGATAATTTACGTTGTTTGCCAGTTTGTACTAAATCAAGTCTCGAGATTCCCTTCTCATATTTTCCAGGAAAATTTAATATGTGAAGTCGTTTGCGCTCCGTACTTTGACGTAACGTGTGATGCTACCTTACCAGCCTTTATGGGTATCGTTGATCATATTTTTGGAAGGCGAGAAAAAGGCGTGCTAGGTCGTGTTTGTTTTTATTCTTATTATGATTTGAATGTTTTTCATTCCACTAAAACCCAAGTATAAAATGTTACATCAAATGTATGGTTTTTAAACACGGTATTTAAAAAAACACGAGGGATAAGAACAGAAACTTTCCAGGATAAAAAGCATTCTGTTTTGTTTAAGGATACGTTTGAGCCGTTTTTTCTTGATCAAAAGACAATCAAATTTCTTTCCTCGATGTAGACGAGTGCGAGTGCAACCCCGTTACACTCACCAACTGCACTTATGCAAACCCTTCAATTCAACATTACCTAACTGTTGAGAAACGTGTAATCAGCTCACGGTTGGTTAGCTCGGCGGCCTGTGGTTAGTTTCACGGATAACGCGTTTACATTTAATTGCCTGTCGTCTGTTTCTCTGATTGTATCGTTTAGTATCCTTTCGTCTTTCCACGACTGCGCGCGCGTCAACAGACGAAATCGATGACTAAATTTTAATAAAAAGCTGGGGCTTGACGTAATCAAACACGATGTTGCATGCTTGATTTGAAAGTCGATTTAGATGCCGGTTGAAATAAAAAAATAATATTCTGTGGTTAAAAAAACGCTTGTTTATAAACAAAATTGTGGCGTGTGTGTGTTTAGTTAATTATATTTAAAATGTCGAATGTGCCGCTGGTGCGTCGCGCAATCGTTGGCGCTACATTAGCGCATGCGTCAATCCCTACCGATGAAAACAACCCTTTAGTGATTCAACCTGCGCAGGAGAGCCAATGGACCCCGGCTGCGCTCGAAAGAGCTGGCTCCACGCTTAAGGCCCTCAACCGCATGGCGAAAAGACCCCCTGTGCACATTTTGTTTGAGGATATCAGCTACACCGTACATTCACATAAAGGTACTAATTTTATTTTTTCTTCTCTAGATTTACCTAATTTGCGTTTTATGAAAGCCATACATACCTTGATACCATACATACCATACACGGCTTAGCTTGCCATTATGCCATAGTTATGATAACAGTGGGAAAGCCCCAAGAAAGGAGGTTACGTTTTTTACCTATATATAGATATTATGCATGTACAGTCAAAGACTTCAATTCAGATTCAGATTCAGATTTTATTAGTAAATATAACACAGTATAAATAACGTTACATGTAAAATATATACATCATCATCATCATCATCATGTCAGCCGAAAATTGTCAATATATACAGTTACATTAAAATCGTCAGAAATAGAATTTGGCACCTACCTGAGGTCCAAAGTCAATCTGATATTCTACAACAATAAGGTTGAGTTTCCTATAAGTTACAAAATGACCTGGCATCTCTACTGACATTGACGCCATCGAGCATTTTTTTTAATGGGTCACGAATTAACTTTGGTTACCGTATAGTACGTAAGTATGGTTCTTTGTTCCTAAGGCTGGCCTGTTGACCCGATTTTAACAAACGAGCTGTCGTTAGATTCGACTTAGCGTCACGAGTATCACTGGGTACTTTAAATGAATGAATGCCTATATGGTGGATTCGGACCATATTTAAATAGACGGAGTAGTATTAGACAGATTATTACCTAAATGGGACGGGGATGAAAAAACCCTAAAACTAAAAAAAAGAGATGCATTTATACGGAAACTCATATAAATAAAGAAGACGGCATCTTTACTTTGTATCTCACTGCGAGTTGAGATTTTTCAAGACTTTTTTTTGTCACCAGGACTGCCGTCCGTGACCTGAATTCTTGTATTTTAGGCTGAAAAAGTCACAGTGCTCGAGAATATGATAACATGACCTTTTACCGGTATTTATACCAGGCACTCAATAACAGAAACTTCGTCTGCTAAGGTGATATGTGATTCGCTCGGGTTGTCTGTGTAACTATTGCTATTTCAAAGGGCGCTAGCAGCGTGCCTGGGTGATGTTCTGTCTACGCGTTCCTATGTATTTATTTTGTAAATCCCGCGCGCCTTTTGATAACCCATAATATTACTACCGTACATAAAATGATTTTAAAAGGACCACTCAAATTATTTAAGACGATTAGAAGAGAAGAAGAAACTTTCGTTTTTTCCGTCAGAAATAAAAACGATAAAAGAAAACAAATATTTTATTTATAAGTATGTCCAAATAATTTCGCGAAGGATTACCTGTTTAGGATACCTTTTGAGGTTAATGCGCTGTAACAGGCCATGTTGGGCTGGTAGGTAAGTTTTAGAGCTCAAAAATTTAATTGTTTATTAGTTACTACGTTACTAAACCACACTACGCAGTAAGAGAATTTAGTAATTGCGGCGTGGCTAGAAAATAGGAAACGACAAATAAAGCAGGTTAATTGCCATGACCGCAAAATTAACCAAACTACCCAATTATAATTCAGTTAAACATTTTACCATCAAATAGAACCACGGCATAATTCATTTTCAATTCAATCATTAAAAAACCATTTTGAATAACTAATTTACTGACGTACGTACGAGTATGTATACTTTAAATTAACAGTTTTTTTAAAGTATATAAGTACTCGTACCCCCAATGCATCCAAATTAAAAATCAAAATGAATAGGTAAAATTCGTTTCCTTAAATGGCAATCGAAAAGTATCATTTGTCATTTATGCGAATCGAAATTTTACGTATTGAGATATAGGAAGATGAACAATCTCACAGAAATTGACCTTGTCTAGAACTATGATATAAGTAGATTAACTAGGCAATAATAAACATACCAACTTATATGTAGAAAGAAACGCATACTTAAATGTATAGAAAACAGACTAAGGAACCATTCTTCTATAAATATACGATAAACGAATCCGTGACCGCTACCTTCGAAGGCAGCGTTACTACCAACTAAGCGTCGGCTCCCCGTAACTCCCATTACTCACACCTGCGATTTTATCGTAATGTCTACAGTTGAAGACGTATCGGAAGATGCCTAGTTTTTTTTTTTTACAATAAGTACCCGTATTCAATCAGAAAAACCCTCACAAGCGTATCAGCTCGGGTGTAGAGGGATAATGGTTTTATTTTATTACCTTTACTATACTAGCGGTAAAATAAGGACAGATTACAATAAGTGGTTATCTAAGTACAATTTCGAGCAATGGGCTCACCAATACATGAACTTATAGGTGTCTTGCACAGCCTTAGGTATTAAATAAATATTTTTCAACTAAACAGGAAGTTTTTCTAGGTTTAGGCCAATTAGTATACAGTGTACTGCGTTTATATCTGGACCTTCATTCTACTTTAGTTCAGCCCGTCTTGTTTCCGTGACAAAATTACCTACTGTCAAGAGAACAAGAATGGTTATAACGTCAAAAAAAGAAAGAAGTGATATCGAAGTAAGATAGGCAAAACCAAGTAAAGTAATGACCCCAATGGTTTATATTTATCTCGTCGAACTAATAGATGTAATAAAAAAAGCTATTACGGAATTTTATTGCGTTTTAAATATTAATGTCAGCGCTGTGCATTTTTTCTCAAATTGAAATTAAGTTATCGTGCACATAAGGAGCATATTGGCTTGGCTTCTATTCCAATGGGTAGAACAATATTGCTTTTGACCTGTTATCGTATTGCCTACGCGCCAACGTTACGATAGCTCTTATTTACTTGACAGTAATGGTGGCCGAGTTAAAAAGATACGATAACAATGTCAAAGGCAATATTGCTTTACCAACTTGAATAGAGACCATGGTAAGTGGGATCTGAGATCCAAAGACATTTGCATTCTAAAGACTACAATCCCAAGACTGCAAATGTGTTGCCAACCATGATAGTAATCTCACCGGTTGTGTTATCCCCATACCGCAACACAACAATGCGAACACTGCTGCTTGGTGGTAGGTTAAAGGTTAATGAGGTAGCGATCCTGACGGACCTTGCACCACACTGCTATAAATAATAGTAGCATAAAGAGAATAGTTGGTTCTGATCTGAACCATGTTTGCTGATAAGCGTGAATGTGAGCCGAACTATGGATAAGTACGTACTTAATTTAATGTATGAATATTATTATTTATCTTGATTACAAAAATCCTAGATTTTAGAGGCCGGTTACAAAAGTAAGCTGACATTTATTACGTTTTTCTTGATGATTGTTATAAAATTGGGTGATATTCTCCAATGTAATCTACTAATTGTGTGCATAGTATAGGACATTTTATCTGTGTAAAGGAATATTTTGTCATACCTCAATACACTAGATGCGCAGAATTAACAGATTTTACTCTAATTTTACATCAATAACCAAGAAAAACAAATATAGCTTTTGAAGCGGGCTGACGCGAAAATACTTAATTGCATTAGTCGGAAAATGCTTCTAAGTAGTTATTGCTACTCCTTACTTAGTTTAACGTGGCGTCAGTTAAACGTGTGAAATGCTATTTAAAAGTAATATTTCATTCGTAATGATGATGGTTTAAAATGCATTGTTACGCGGTCGGCGGAAGAAGGCAATTTCAGACGTAATAAACCGTTCTGGCTCGTGCACACTGAAATTATTTATGTATTACGGACAAGCAATAAAGAGTTATTCTAATTATTAAACTGGCACAAAGCAGCAATATTTTAATGCATATGGTATCAATGCATATTGTAACTTATTGAACATTAATTCAGTTAATTGTATAATTTAGTATGATATCCTTACTATGATTATCTATACTTATTACTATTCTTACAAAAAAAAAAACACGAGTGCGTGGTTCTTTGTTTGTTCCGTCTTCTTTACGGACGTAATCGCAGGCAAGTTTATTTAGTTTATTATAAATGTTGTGGATGTGTTCTATAAAGTAAAAATATCATCACTTATATTTTTTTAACAGTTAATCAAGTAGTTTTATAATCAGTATATGTTATAGCGTGTACCAAAGAGACGCGGTAACCGACCGACTACAGAAATGGAGTTTAAATCATGTTAATATAAAATAAAACATTCAACACGTTCTTGATAAAAAGTTCTCGTTCACACGATAAAATGCCCAACATAAAGCACACACCAGTCATAAAAGTCTAAAAGTCCGACTGTACTAGTGTGGAGTGCGCTTTTGGCAAATAACGAAGCTTTGGACCGAGGGGTTATTCTCTCGCGTAACATTTCGTAAGTACGGTCTACTAATACTTGACCCTTTTTTTCGGGAAAATGCACACCATCCAGGTCAAAAGGGAACCTGATGGTTTTGTGTGGGGATTGCCGTCTGAAACCTACTAAAAACCCAGCCGGTAAACCATCTGGCGTCTTTCAGGGAGGTACCACGTGAACACAAGGAAATGCTATGGCACCTCGCCGACAGTGACACCGGCACCAAGGTACCGTTACACCTCTGGTACGCCACCTCGGACGAAGGGATCTCCTAAACCCTCCGGCCGGCCCTCAACCCAAGTCGACCGCCATTGAGTTATCTCTACACGCCAAAGGCAAATTAGCCTAATTGAATCCTTTGTTCTGGCCTCGACATTGGTTAAACAATATTGTATCCAATAACTCACTCACACAGCAGTACGCTGATAATAGCCGGCAACAAAAATTGTTAATGGCAACAACTCTAATTTCATCCTACAGTACCTCAACGAAAATGTTACGCTCATTATTGCACTGTTATAACTTCAAACTGAACAAAAAAAGACAAGTATGTCAATAACAATGCTCAACATTTTTACTGGGTGACTGTACATAGATTGCCCGCTAAGATAGGTTAAGGTAGGGACGGGAATAAAGAGACAAAACAAAGCTATGATAAAAGCCATCGGAGGCAATATTGTATCAACCAGTAACATAGGCAAAAAATATTCACCCGTTCACTCGTATAGGGCCTGCAATCTATTACGCATGCAAAAACGAGTTGAGTGATCGAACTTTACTCAAACAAGTTCAGGCGTAACAGTATTTAAAACTTCGGGGTGACAGACGTGACTGCTAGGACTATTATAGTACTGCGTGGCACACAGTTGCGCGCGCTACTTCTTTATTTAATTATTTTTCATGGGACACATAACCACTGGACCTCTATTTTACACCTTAAAACCATATTGCCTTTAAAGTATTATGGTATTGTTTTAAACGTTGTTGCCATTACTTTAAGTATGTAGGGTGATGGCACCAGTGTTGGACACTTTTAGCTGATAGGCATTAGTAATGGACACTAAACTCTTAATTCCAATTTCAAACGGTCGTAAATTGATTGTTGCAAAACAAATAACACACACTTTAGTGTACAAACAGCAGTGTTCAGTGTTCCGATTTGTGGATAAGACAGCCGGTGTAATGATTAGCATAGAGGCATTACATCTCAGTCTTCAGGGTTGGCAACGCATTTGCAGTCTTAGGCTTGCAGTCTTGTGAATGCGAATGTCTATGGGTCCCAGTTTCCACTTACCATCAGGTGGCCTGTGTGCTCGTTTGCCTTCTCTATGCCATAAAAAAAAACACATATTCAATTCTTGACTACTCTGCAGTCCCAAATCTTTTTTTTTTTTATTTCTATAAGGCAATTTTCAATAACTTTTAGCATAAGTTTAGTATCAATATGCAGAAAAGCATGTAGCATAGTTTTGCTTCGCAGAAGTCACTATGCATAAATTTTGTTAATCGGTTTGTTTTGTTTTGATGAGTTGAATGTTCGTAAGGAACCATCACTGAAAAACGCTTTAAAATCGGACTAGTATTTTTGGAGATAAATGGCTACATTAGTTTGTACCAACAAACAAACTTCCTCTCACCTCAAACGCATATACCGTCTCCGTACCGTCGTGGGTAATAAATAATAAAACGAATTAACTTATTAAGCAGAATAAGGTTTCAGCATAATCCTTTTCAAATTATTAACAGCATTGATCAGATAAAAAATAACAATGAACAGGCTTGTTGAATGTGCAAGCAAGCATGAAAGCAAGGCGTAAAGATGTTTGCGGCTTTTAATAAAAGACCTAACAACCTAACCTATCCGAGTGTCTTCTGCCCGACTCATGTTGCTCGCTCGCCTCCGTTATGCCACACCACATTATGCGATATGACCATTATATGTATGTATGGAAACTCTTTATTGGACAAACAGAAAATAAAAAACTAGGCGACAAGGCGAACTTACCCCTTTAACGGGTCTCTTCCAGGTAACCTTTGAGCGATTGAGAGATAAATAAAAACAACGGTTGTAGGTAGTAAACGAAATTATACGTAATTAAGTTCGTTCTCATTTATAGTATTCAATTGAATAATCTACCAAACCAACATTCAGGCATTTACCAAATACATGTACTAAATTTGTCTTGTGACAATAAAAAATATGCCAAATACACGACACCCGTATCGCAACCCGTCAAGCTAAGCCTGTTTATCGCCTTTACGCGAGAGAGAATAACTCCATTTGGGAGATAACGAAGCCGGCTGACAACCGCAGCGAGCGCTTGTACTCGTACACTCGCGAGGTGCCACTCCGTGGTTTGGAGAGCTTTACTAAAACCAATTGGCAAATCGAGCTCGCTAACGAATAACCATTTCGCTGTTGGTTTTACACTTTTACGCTTCAAATATTGTTTAGTTACATGAACTGCACTTCAAGACTGCATGATACCAGCTACAAGGTTATTTTATTATCCTTGTTTGTCCGATAGTCGTGTTTGGATCAGCGAGATTTGTTTGTACCTGTGTTTAGATAAATAATTATTTTACTTATTTAAGACATGTATTTTCGTGTCACATAATAATATAGCTCAGCTCAGGGTCACTCAGCGTGCAATGGAAAGAGCTATGCTCGGAGTTTCTTTGCGCGATATGATCCGTAATACGGTAATACGCCAGAGAACCAAGGTCACCGACATAGTTCAGAGAGTTAGCATGCTGAAGTGGCAATGGGCAGGCCACATAGCTCGAAGAACTGATAACCGATGGGGAAGAAAAGTTCTCGAGTGGCGGTTCCACACCGGTGGACGGAGTGTTGGACGGCCTCCCACCCGGTGGTCTGACGACCTGGTTAGGATCGCGGGGAGCCGCTGGATGCAAGCGGCTCAAGACCGTGGCTTGTGGCGCTCTTTGGGGGAGGCCTTTGTCCAGCAGTGGACGCCCCCGGGCTGATGATGATGATGATGATAATAATATTGTTCTTTAAATATATATTGTAGTGCAGTCAATACTACTATTAGATAGATACAACCCCCAATATAATGGTGACTTCTTTCAGAGCAGATATCTCTTAAACGGTACAACAGATTTTCATGAAACCTTGCTAGGAACCAGAGCTAGATAACCTGCTTTCTAATTAAATATACCGTATCCAACACAATTCACCTATTTAAAAGCTACGGCACATACATAGCGTTCAAACTTATAACACCCCTCTTTTTACGTCGGGAGTTAAAAATGTATAGGTGTACCACCTCTCAAGTTTGAGCAATGAGTTCTTCATATGACACAGGGTTCCATTTATTTTTATTCGATATACAATGTTTGTTACGTTGAAACTAAATTGTCGACGTACAAACCTACAAATTAAATTAATAAACATTTTGCCCAACCTGCGGGTACGTCGAGTGCTATCGAATTGGCAACAACTTTCTAGTGAGCCACACATAACTAATGAATAAAGTTTGCCCATTCACCACCCTTACCTCGAGTGTTTGAGTTTCTAAACACGAGCCTTAACGGTTTTGTGAGGCACGTAGTTGTTTTGCGCAGTCATTGGGGTGGTCATGGTGGTTTACTATATTCGGAGGATTACTTAAAATCATGCCTAAAATCACTTACTTTTTTTGCCCACGACACCGCCAATATAACTACTAACTATATGGTTTTTGTTATTTTACACAAATACATAAACCTCCAAGCCCTCCATAAGCATAAGGAGAGTATGCTTAGGGATATTTAACCTTTTAACTGGGGGATAGTACAAGTAATGAAATAATTAATTATTTGACAACTATGAAGTCATAGATAAATTATTGTATTGTTTTATATTAGACTGTCGTTGTATTCGTTACAGTGTCACGTGTAATTTTTTTAAAACTGTTTGTGCTTTTCGCACACTACTTTGATAGCTGTAGGTACAGTCTACATCAAAGATCCGTTTACATTTATTCACCCTATTTGAATGGAATAAGGAATAATAATGTTAACACTTATAAATTTGAGGTCGTCCGTACAGGGGCTTCATTGTACTGGAAAACATTTTCTTTTAACATGTTATCGTATTGTTTTTAACTCGGTCGACATTACTGTCAAGTAAAAAATAGCCATCATAGTTTTGACGATACGACAACATTCAAAAGCAATTTGTTTTTACCGAGTAGCATAGAGCTTCAGTTTATTATTTTTCAAAGAATTACGGCTCGCTCACCCAACTTCCTTCACGACGATTTTCATAACTTAAATTAAAACCTTTGTACAACTATAGACTAAAGCCAAGGAGCTTAAAACTTTCAACTGGATTTATATACGAGAACCTCAAGTTAACCAACTCATATTTCTATGCGAAATAAAATAATACTGACACGGAAAATTTTAATCATACGACATAAAGCCATATTCTTACACTCCCTTCCTTCATACACAGGAAATATTTTATTATCATTATTTGTTTTAAGTATGTATCATGTCAATAACAAATAAATTAACGATTCTGTTTGTGGAAAGATTATGAGCAATTAGAAGTTCGGTAAACACTTGTAAGGTTTCTTGACTACGAGGTCGAATTAGACATGTTGATTACCGCTCCCAAGGTACAGGTTACATCGATAAATAAACAAGTAATGATCGTGTGTATAACCGTGCTCTTCCATAGCTTGAATACATCATCACTCAATGTATCGTCATTAAGTTAAGGAAATATTACCTCAAACAAACTTGAACTCGCAACAAGTATTTAAGAACACAGTGCTACACTACAAACAACAACTTTAATAAAATTACTGTGCTTCTATTACTTACCGTTTTAGATTATACAAAAAGATGAATTTCCAAGGTCAACCAAATGTTAGAAACGAAATAATGAATGTGTTTTGTTATATTACAATGAGACATGAGTCAATAAGGTGGTCCTTCGAATCGTTGTTTTGCATTGGAAATAATTTAGACAAATTATTCCAGAAACTTTTGATTTTTATTACTGTTAAAAGTAAATAAGTACGTAACTTTTTAAAGTATTTGTACTATACGTTAGAGGAAGTCGGCGATTGAGGTGTTTATCGCAGTTTAAAGTAACTAAACTATGGGCGATAAACCGTTGCAGTCTCATCACTTCCCCATTCTAGTCACGGTAATGATTTGCGTGTCAAAACCATTTAAACTGCGACACCATTAACACTAATGACTTTTTAAGCAATCTTTCTAAAACATAAATTGTTACCTCCATTTGAAGTGGAGTTGGAAAACCGCAGACACTCGTGCCTTTTCATCATTAAGTAGAACTCGCGGCGTTGCAACGAAGCGTTCGCTAAAATACTCTTGAACAAACCTTACCTATACAAAGGACAATTCACTTTACCAGCTACTTTAATTAAGAATTCGGCCTTGTTAAGGATGTGTTTATATTTAATATAACTTTAACTGTGAGTTCGTGAGTCAGGTCGCAATGGCACTTTTTACGATGTGATGCAGGAAGTCCCTGTGACACAGTTCCATCGTGGGTCAAGATTCCAATAAGTATGCCAAATGACCTACAAAATGTGTCAAATTTTAACTTATAGCATATATAAAATTTTGATCCAGAATAGGTAAATGAATCTATAGGTTTTAATATTGAGTTCGAGCTTAAATCGTGATGTAATTCTACATCTCGTTTGAAACTTATTTTCATAATGTACTTTAACTGTGGAGTAAGTTTTTTTTTAATATTCTTTGAATAACATCTGTGGATACGTTTCCATCCTAACGAACAAGTAGGTCAGACGAGTACGGCCCATCCCCTATAAACCAAAATGAATGGATTTGAATATAGCAGGTTCATTTTACTTATTCTAATATTATTGATTGTCAGCTGCCACAAAATTGGATGTTCTTTCAATTGTAAGGGAATAAAGAACATACATTATTTGGCAATATACAAAAATTCATAGACTGAATTTTCAAACGAAACAATTTCATACATTAGCTGGGTACCTATATAGTAAAGTAGTGAGTAAATAATACGAAGAGTATTTTGACAGCTTCAAAAAGAACGAAGCTGTCAAAATACGCTTCCTATAATGAACTTGCATTCTCAATTAGCTTATCGACGGATATTAAAGCTGAATGATTGATGATTGGCCGAAAATGATGGCATATATGTTTATTTAGTTCATCTGGTAAGTACCGGTAAGGGTTTGCCCAAGTATTCCTTTCGCAAATCCTAACCCCCTTAAACACATTATTAAGTATGACCCTGTTTTTGTTAAAGTATGGTTTATCACTTCTCGACAGATGCAAATGTCAAAATAACAGATAAGCGCAAAACATTTTCTAAGCATATTTTAGCTACGTGGCGTTTATGATAAGAGGGTAAGCATTTTTACACAAATTATAATTCTTGAGCCACATGTCATAATGACATTCATCCAAACATCCGAAACTCATGCAGAAAAGGATTTTTAACAAGGTTCTAATAGTGGATCAACTAATCAGAGAATCAAATAATTTTCCGGGTTTCATTCTTGGAATGCATCCTCTTTTAAAAAACGCAGGTGCAATAAATATAACTTTAAATCTCCTTTATTTTTTGCATGATAAGACCGTTGGACAAAAATTGGTGGCATTGTTAGTGTTTTCAAATGACGATCAAGTTGACGTTACATACTAGAGCTATCTTAATAGGTATATTAACGCAACTGTGGATTGAAAAGACGTAGTGATTTTGCTAAACAACTTAACTATTAATATTATGTCAACTATTAATAGTATTTTAGTAAGTGTACGATAGATGATCGTGTATCGTGTCCGTGTGCTTTGAATTGAGCAGCAGCGGGTTCGGAGAGAACCTACAAAAAAAAAGTAAATTTTTCACCTTATTTATAAGATGCAAAACTGTGTACATACTTATTTGTTGTACTCTGTTTTCTTACGTGCCATAAAACCTGGTAAGTTAATAATTTGCCGTCGAAGAGAGATACAAGTTCTAAAAGAATAGCACCCCTGATCGTTAGGGACATGAAAAATATTTTTAACATACAAATACTTACTCGACAAAGCTTATCGTGCAATGGATATAAGGTCTACTCTAATGCACGCCAAGCTCATCAATCTCTCGTTTTCCTGCATTAATGTGTTTGCGTCATAAAGGCAATGTCTCCCTCTAATCCAATCTTTTCACTCCATCGTTCTTATAATTATAAAATGTCTTATATTATACTATTAAATGTCAAATGACGTTCTATTTTGAATTATATTGAACTGGACAATACATTACAGTTAGAAAGGGTATTAGATCTTATCAACGAGTTCACTCGTCTTCAATCGAAGTGACATAACTATCTGTCTACTACAATTTTATTACTTGAATAGTTTTATTAAATTACTCTGGTGCCAAAACTCACACTTCTTACAAAGAGTTAGCTTCGAATCTAGACCTATAAGTCAATCGAGTCAATGAGATCTGTGACCAAAAATCCTGAAACAAACTAAATCTAACACCCATTTTAGCCTAAGTTACGACTGGCGACAGGCGTCGTAGGGACCGCAACGTCAATTTGCTATTCCGGGGCGCGCGTCCGCGAATTAGTCAAGCCCCGGCCCGGCCTAAACCGCAGAATCAGTCAGTTGCTACTAATGTCACTAAGGTTTGAACCCATACTCGGGTAAAACGTAGTGGTATCTGTCACACGCAAATACTAAGATCTGTAATATGGACAGAGCCTAAAATAGTTGGTTATTATTTGATATGTGAGCACAATGATGTTTCTAGCGCCACGATCCTGGCAAATTGAATGCTGCTGCTGCTTTTTTTTTCACCTTTGAGGACACTGTTCAGCCCTGCCAGCACGTGTTGACGGTTAAAAACACGTTAAAAATCATCAAAATGTATTTATCAAGAAAAGTGAGATTAGTCAATTCATATGTCAATCAAATGCAAAATGTAGGATATTCTAACATCTATTGCATTATTTTCCTGTAGCAACACAGCGATTCCCGTAAAGAAGTACAAATAAACAAACGAATCTGTAACAATATTCAAGTAAAAAATCCTGGAATGTAATCCTTCGTTATATTTTTACATTACATCTGTTTAGAATACTAATTATTTAATCTTGAACTACAATTTTATCCGTCGAGATCCTTGGCATTAACAAGCAAGGAATAACGGCGTACCTAGTTATATAGCTAAAATTATAGCACTGTGGTATACTCCTGTAAGTATAGAACAATCATAAAAGTGAAACGTGACCGTTTTAGGTCTAATCAATAAGGGCAATCGTCCTTAAATGTTTGTACTGTTTTTATTTCGTTTTTGAGGTTCTTTTTCGACCACCATTGCAGATGTACGTGTGAAACCTTTTACAGGAGCTATCCCGATAGCTACTTCCATTTTACCTGCTTTCCTTGCAGAGTTTGAGATTGTTGTGTTGCGAGGGGTACTAATACCGGTGAAATACTTTCGAGACATTCCGTCTTGATCCTCAGAGCCCTTGTTCCCGCCATGGCTTCGCTTATATTTTTGAAAAAAAAACCTCAATAGCTCGGTTGTTACTACAATAATGGAGTGATCGTAACTAATCTCAGTACTGACGTATATCAGGTTTTTTTTTGGAGATACAGTTATAATTATGTAATGGACATACAAACTAATATAAAAAACGCCATCAACATCTTTTATAACCGAAATAAGTCTCTACTCTTCTACCAGACGCCTTTCATCATCTTCTTTTTTTACTAAAAATGTTAACCCTAAAATGTAATAATTTAATAACAAACATCTGTTAATAACAGCTCCTACCAAAAAATGCTAACCCAAAGGTAAGTAAACCGGTGCAACCAGTTCAGCTTCAAAGGTCTAAAACCAGTTTTATAACAATATTATTCGATATCAGGCACCACGTGCTTGATGGTCATGAGGATATGAGTATCACTAGTATTACAAGTATTGGTCACCTACGAAGTAAAACATGGTATAGTGGGATAGCTCTTTACACATTCAGTGCCAACGACCCTGGGTCGGCTACGTTTTGTACTAACTGTCGGGTTTGTACTTCTCTCTTACTGTCTCATTCGCTCCAATGCGACTATGCGAGTCCAACCGACTTCACCCGAACCCGAAAGACTTTTTAAGATTGTTTATGGGTTGCGATGATGACTTATCATCAGGTGACTCGCTTGATCGTCTGCCTCTTTTTTCATATATTTTTTTGCACTGTACTTAGTTCACTGACAGCTACTACCGGTATTACAGACACACAACAGTGTATTTTTGTATTTATTATAACCTGTAAGTTTTAGGATATATTGCTAGTTCCATTGATGGAACTAGTAAGATTTAATTTTACCATTAGTTTCTTATTAAAGAGATTTAAATAATCGATTACATTTATCTTTTGCACTTTCGGGTATTTTCATTAGTAATAGCAGATATAGTTCTGGTAAATAGACCCATTTATGAAGGACTTAGTGCTGTGTACCTCTAATATGGGTAAATAAAATTCTAACAATATATTTATTCGGTAAGTATATTTTATCGGTATATTTTAGAGGCAGTAAGTCTGTAAAAATCAAATGGAACTGTCCAGAGTAAAAAAATACATAAACGCGCTATAACACACAAACTCCTACATTTACCGGAGGTAAAACTAAGTACTAACTTTAAAAATAACTAGTTTTATTATGTTAAGCAAAATTTATAATACGCTGCCGAATGAAATTACGAGCTCAAAGGGGAACATATTTTACTCAAAACTCAAAGTATGGTTGGAAAAAGTATGTTACTATTATAGAGTAAGTATAGCAGTGTTTTTAATGGAAATAAATAAGTTACCTGCTCGTATGTAAATTAATTAATTTTAAATGATAGGTTATGGACATTTATTCATTAAATGAAATCAAATGAAATCAAAAAATATATTTGCTGAATACAGTTTCTTAAGTGGTAGTAAACTTTATAAACGTCCAGTGTATTCAGCCTGTATGCAGGCGAGCAAATATTACAAAAATTTCAAGTTAAATTAAAAGATATAAATTGTAAAATAATAAAAATAAAATTCAACTATAATCCAATATCAATAAAAATTAAATTACAAATTAACGTCGATATTACGCTCGAGAAAATCCTTAACACTAAATATAACAGCACTTATAAAAAAGCCAGATTGTCAACTTATTCCTAAACATATTTCCCTGGAGCAACCGTAGGTCCTCAGGTAAGGCATTAGGTATACATGTTAATGCACATGTGTAATTATTTTTTTGAGTAGATGGCTTTAAAGCAACGATCTTTATACATCCGGTTCATAACGTCCACTCTCGTCCGTCGTTGCATGACTTCACCCCGAGTTTTAAAGAGCATACTACATAGACTTAAATAAAGATACATACTCGTATTTCCCGTATATTCCGGTGATTAAGACACACATTTGCACTCCAGAAATGGTCGAATGCCTTTGTACTTTAATTTATATTCTCTAAGACCTATTATAGCCTATTTAAAGTAAGTAAATATCGTTGTTATATATTTTTTGTAATATTAAACACGATAAATAAATGAGTATGAGTATGATGTTAGGAGGCGTAAAGTCATAAGATAAATATGATTACTCAGTAAGTAATCTGCCAGTGCTAAGCCTTTGAGGCAGATTTACCGACGCCTTAGCATGCACTTGGATAGTTCATTAACAGGTGGTTACAAGGTTAAACTAAAACATATATTTTTTGCACTGGCGCATTGACCTTTTCCTCCTTATCTTGGCCTCTGACACGAAGAACGTCATTAGTTTCTGCATCTATTGTAGTATTTTTTGCCTTTCGTTTATGACGGTGTAGTAAGTCAACAAACCCCAGAATTTTAGAATTAATAAAGGACAAGATCAACAAGTATCTTGACTTGGCTTACAAGGTGGCCGTCAACTTATATGAGATAGTCGTGACGGCAAATGGTAACCGTAGCGAGTAAAAAAATGTAAAACACATTAAATAGAAAACGGAATAATTGTACATTTCGAATCCCAATTTCAGACTTTTAACAACATAATTTTGCAATTAATAAAAAACTTTCATTCGCATTAGGCAGACTCTTTAGACAGCCATCTAGCGAGAGTATTTTGATCCCAAGGGTATCTGGATCAAGAGTAGATACAGAAAGCAGTAGGTACTCCTCGTCACGGCACGTATTGTCACGTCGATGTTCCTCTGTGCAGCCCTTACCAACTAGCCTGAAGACTAACCCTGTTATTAATAACTGTTAGATAGATATAATCCCCGGTATAATGATCCCCCCCATCCCACTTTCTTTCAGACCTGATACCCCTTAAATGGCAGGACCAATTTTCACCCAGCTAAGAACTAACGCTAGAAAACCGGCTTTCAAATGAAAAAAAACGCATCCAAATACCAACCATATAGGTTCACCTCCAATAGAGCTACGGTGCCACAGCCAGACACACAGTCAGATATACACACACACACACATACACACACGCAAGCACGCATTCACACACATAGCGGTCAAACTAACCCCTCTTTTTGCGTTGGAAGTTAATAAAATAAAGCTGCTAGTGCTTGAAATATGCTTTGTCCTTATCTGGTCATTGTGACATTTTCATTTGACAGAAAGGGACAACGTCTACTTTGACTAAACTAGGTTTATAGTGCGCTTATGACTAAAGGAATAAGTATTTCGCTACTTGTCTCACCCATACACCAAAACGCAACGACAAAGCAAACATTACTTATTTGCGAAAGGTAAGTAGGTAGCCACTCGGATTTCCAGTTTTAACGGCCACAAGCCGTACATTACAGCAGTGCATAATTTAAAACTATTAAATAAAAAATAAATCGTCGAGCAATCAATTGTTCCATAAATCCAACATCACTACACGCTCATATTTAAACCAGAATTCAATATCCGACATCAATAGCCGGCCCGATGGTCTTTAAAATGCAAAACCGTCGATCAAACCAAAACGAAAGTTAGAAACAAGGGACGAGTCCAAAATACAGTGCCGTCGCAGCGTGGGCGTTTTAACGAATTTGCGATATTCAAGCTACACTCCCTAGCAGAGATAACTGTGTCACGTTGTACTGAATTTCTTCACAAAATGCCCCTTTATTTTTGCTCGTCAGTGTAACTCAGACAATAGTGCGAATTACCTAAACGGCGGAAAACGTCGTCTACTGCAAGCCCGCAAAGCCTGCACCTGGCATGTTTCGACCGTGTGAATTGCAAATTGCAACGATATTTTGGGGGTGAAGAGAGGTTTCCTTCGCTTTTGATAATGACCTGTGTTCAGCTTCGTTACAGGTAAAACAGAACATATTGTTATAACACGACCTCTCGTGTGGGGTATTTAAATATCTTCTTAACTCTTGTGCAACGTTTATACTTACTTCATATAAAAAATATTATGGAGGTGGTATTTACACAGGTAGTCGTTACGATTGTAACCATTCTAACCCCCTTTACTAATGGCATTTTATCTGCCCGGCTTTAGAGAACCACACAACTACCATTTGATTTGAATTCCGACGCTTCAAAAACTACGTTACACCTCGAGTCGCAACTTCCTCGTTCACAAGTTACGCAAATTGAGTTAAAGTTTAGAATCTGAGCTGCGAATGCTGAACTTGAGATCTGACTTGCACTCAGTGCGACCAAGCTAATTGAACTCGCCGGTATAACTAACTTGGGCTTGACTTAAGTCTTTAATTAAGTGCACGGGTAATATAACCCCTCTGACAAAGAGTAAAATTGAAAAAAAAAATATCATTGAATCAGAAAGAGCGATAAGATTGTTTGAGTCACCAAGATCTTTATCACACTTTTGGCTTACTAAAAAATTAGCTCAGTGCTGCATTGAGTGTCAAGTGTCAATGGTTCAACTGATACATTTAATTATATTCACTCACTCAGCATTTATACGTACATACGTACTTGTACCTGAGGGAGAAGACGCGATAGTCGTAAGTATTGCGTATTCTATTTTAGTTGCACTGCACATAGTTAATTGAAACCTTTCGGTTGGTGGTTGATGATGAAGACCACGGATGGCCACCGGAACTCTTCAACGGTACCTATTTTAAGGAAAGCGATAGTATATCTTGATTGAGATTGTTGAGTGACTATGACAAACCACATTTAAATATATGAAGATGACTTTCCCACGGCGTTACTCGATCGGCGTTGATCACTAAAAAGTAAAATAACTGTTTTGAAAAACAGAAATCAGCCACAACAAGTAGGTTAGTCAAACATTTTTTTATTTTAGTGGGACTGAAAATTGACCTACCATTTAATGAAATAAATTTCTTGCGTTTTAAAGGCGGTGTTTTGTTTTTGGAATATTTATTTTATATACAGTCATTTACGAGCTACACATATCCACAATAGTAGAGGCACCGTAAGTTGAAGAATTAAAACTATCAGCAGTTTAAATGTTGGAAATGGGCATAAAAGCATAATCCTAGTCTAGAGAGAGCAACACTTGCAAATTCACTTCTACATTCAGTGGATTGTTTGTGCAATTTAATTAAAATTGGACTAATTCTCAAATAATACTGTTGATTTTGTACCAAAGCTCGGTTCAAAGCTTTGGATTTCAGGCGAAACGAACTGACGGAGAAAATCCATCTACTTTCTGCTCGTCAAAACTAAACTTAAGCTTAGTTTTCGTCATTTATTTGTGTTTTGTTTATGTGCATAGTATCTTAAACCCTATCCACATGCTTGGTTTTTTGCGCAAACGCTGCAGGACGCGACTTTACGTTAGCGTGAGCACGATGAACTCCCATGTCACTCCAACGTTCTACGTTCTAGGAACTGTTGCATCCTGCAGTGTTAATGGCGAACAACAAGCATGTGGAGCTGGCATTAAGAGATAACAAATAGTTACAGATGTAGTGTATACGATACGTGTAGTGTACAACATCGTATTTTGTCAGATTAGTTCGTATTTGCCTTGCTTTCTCAATTAGGTTATCGCGAGTACAAAGGATATCGTATGATTATTCAATACATCTTAAACTGTACTTTCTACATTGTTTAAATGTACGCATTGTGGAAACGTTGAAGTTTGATTGCAATTGAGGTTTTCGAACTCAGAATTATACCAAGTTATATTATATTAAGAAACTACCTACTAATAATAGAATTTATAATTATATTATTTTGCTAGTGGCTTGTTACAATAAATATGACTTAAGTACCATCAAAGTTATTCCAACTTTCATTTTCTTGTCGGTTAACTTTGCAAACTATTTATATTCCTTGTAATTGAACAAAGTATTAGTTTAATTCATGAAGCCCGACTCGAGCACCTTTATTCCACATTGTTGAAACACAACTTGTTTTGGAAACCATATTGCATTTTACCGACCCCAATATCAGATCACCTCGATCGATGACAAATAAGTGCTCCAAATTATCTTGCGACTTTTAAGCCGCAAACTAAGGCCGGAAGCGGCTCGGTGCGGCGCGTAACCATACTAAAAAGCGTTTCCAAAGCGTAGTGAAGAAGTTTTTTTATATGGGAGCGCGCACTCCGTTCTGAGTGCGTTTGCGGCTTTAAACTAAAGATTAACAATCTCTTTCATTCAGAACCGCAATGCCTTTGATGTCGACCAACGCCACCTTCCGCCTGTGTAGGTACCCAGAATGCGAGGGTTGACACAAGATGGAATACAAAAGAATTGTAATTTTTATCATAACGTAATCATCCGTTATTTATTTAATAAGTTATGTACCTACCTACATTCAGATGTATTTATTGTATTAAAATTTAATCATGAATTTAAACTATTTTAATAATTTAAAAATTGTTACATTTGCTGTGAAACTATTCAATGAAGAACATTGAATAGTTTCGTCCCCTGAACCGACGATAGCGGAGGCGCCCACTGTTCGCATTAGCTCGGTGATAAAATATTCTCGAGGTAAAATTGTGATTGGTCCGTTTTAGCAATTTTAATTCCTTGTCACTCTTATTTGCTCTCTAACGGCTCGATTCCTGTTACTACAGCTATGTTTTAACTATATATGATCTGCATGAGGAGAATGAAGTGTGTTGAAAGGCCGTGGTGGAAAGATGTATGTTATGCTGGGTTAGAGCGTATTCGTGAAGTTAGTGTTTTTGAGACATAAGGAGGAGGGTTAGTTCCTCGACGTGATGCTTATTGTAGGACGCGCCGCAACTGTAAGCTTGTAAAAATCCATCTCTCACTACCCATTCTCCACGGTTATCAACAATCGGATCGGTAATGAAACGTCAACGTTGGTCTGTAGCAGCTGTAGCCGAAGAACGTTAGATATAGAATTAATAAAACGCAGGCGCGCCAGTTTGCAACGATACGCTACACGCGGCCTTAGTTCCAAGACAACATGCTACTGGAAGGCTCCTTTTGTATTTCAGAACCAATACGATTTGGCGGGCCGTTTAAAAACGAGCCTACTCTTTTCTCACTTGCGATTGCTCTGGTGTTTCGGGTGTTTATGGGTCGCGGTGGTCACTAATTAATGATCAGGTGACTTGCTCATCTACCTTCATTTTCTTATTTAAAAAAAAACAATAGGTTACTATAATATATCCAGCGACAGTGACCTTATAAGATAAGTCCTGGACTTTGGTGCTTGTATGCTTTCACATGAAACCCAAAGCATAACTTTACTATTCAAAAAGTAGGTAAAAGCGCACGAATAACATGACGGCCCGAAAACACCATAAAATAAAGGTAAGTACAAGAGGAATCTCAGGGCTTTGATGAACCGTATTGCAAAATTGCGGGTGAAACGGGGCAGTTACGAGTTAAAAAAGGGAAAGCCGTGTCAGAAGTGGAAAACTGTTAGGTGACTGCCAACGGCTAGGTTATTTCCTCGTACAAATTGTAAACGTTCCAGTTTTCCATCCCAGTCACCTTCCTGAATGACGGTGAAACTCTGAACGCAATACTGTTTATGACGTTTCTGTGTAACCAGTTTTTTTACTATACATCGCGCTTTTTGCATCGTCGAAAATAGGCAAAATGTTTGACGTAAGCCGAGCGCGAAGCCAAGATGCAGCGCTTGTAGGTAACGTTTCTGTCTTTCATATCGAGTCGAAATGTATGGAGTTGACATAAGCGGTTGAGCGATATGTCATCAACTTACGTCAATCATTATACCATCATAACAATTTCTCGATTTTCAAAAATCCCTAACTTAGTGTTTATGCATCTTGATTAAGATACTTTGCCCATTTCCGTCTAATTTAAATGTCACTATGAATGAGAAGGACAGAGCATATTTTAAGCACACTTTAGCTAATAAGCTCTCTGATGAGAAATCGCGTCAACCGCTTATATCAACTAACTGGATAGAAAACAAAGCCGTAAACAACGTTTGCATATAAACAAAGTAAAACAATATTGTTCAATGGTTTTTTTTTTCTTTTCCCCTCGGCAACTTCAGCTGCTACTACCGCGGGGATATGGCGTTTCCACAATGAAGTGATTTCGCCAGTGTCAAGTATATATATAAGTATAAATCACTATAGCAGTAAAATACAATCCAATCTTCTTTACGAAGATTGGGGGCAACGTTGTAAGGTGATTATGTAGACCAGAGGTCAAGTTAGTTTTAATCTCTGTACCACTGCGAGCCCACTTGAACCGAGAAGTAAGATGCCAGATACACGAAATAAGTCCAAGTCTTCTATCACAGTGCAACGCAAAGGCTTAAAAAGGACAAATCACTTACAGAAAAGAACTTTGATTACCTTAATACACGAAAATACAAAACTAAAACAAATTACACATCCGCCATCTTTTAACGTTGCAAATGGCATCTAGTATTGTTTTACTTTACGCAATTACTGTAAAGTAAATAAGAGCTAACGTAATTTTGACAACACGATAAGATATCAAAGGTAATATAGTTTTTCCAGATGAGGTACAACAGAGACCCTGAGTCCTATCCGTCCGTCAGCACAAACAACTCAGGCAGACTCACGTTTTCATACATAATTTTACATAAATTTCAACTTTACTACTCGATGACGATACGAAAATCGACGTCAATCACAACTTACCCTCACATTTTAGTACTAAATACAAATACGGGGCGTATTTTTTCGATGACGAAACGTAAATACTAACTCCATAGAACTTATTTCGACAGCGTAAAGTTCACACGTGGTAATCGTGACGTCGATGGTAAAAATTAAATATTTATATGTATATAATTAATTACTTGTTATAGTTTGCATAAATATGTGGTTATCCTTAAATTTATTGGAAGGTAACTGGTTTATGAACTTTATACTTGACATAATTTAGTAGGTGATGTTAACGTCAAGGTCAACAGTATACCAACTTATTATCACATAATTGTGATAATTTGCAACTTAGAAGTAAAGGATAAGTTCGTGTCAAAAATAAAAATAACGAAGGAGTATTTCTTGATTTTAAATTTTACGTAACCGCTCCTAAGAAATAATTTCTCGATATCCTGTAGTTTCACATTTCGGCCCCGCTTTAAAAGCACGCCCTATCGCAATAAATTATATTATGCACCCATTATTAAACAAGGCGCTTCCAGAGAAAATTTGAGGCGGAAACCCCGATCCCATATCGATATGCAATTTGGCAGTTTCAGGCGGCAGTGCAGAGGGAAATGCTATTTGAGCGAGCCGCGCGAGCCGTACGTGAGAACTTCGTGTACTCCTAGAATTTGCGAGATATTTTCATAACGCCAATAGACAGATCCGGGTGACTTGGTAATCAATACTTAATAAGAGCCCTATTTTTTTAGTAAACCAAGGAGTGCAAAACAAGTATATTAAAACATTAGCTGTATGTTTATTAAAAAGTTCATAGAAACTCTATTAACGTTAGAATATGAATCATTGTATAAGTAGAGCTAGTTAAGCCGTAATTTCTAAAATTATTCCTACTCTAAAGTACCCACGGTGTCCTATGTATCCGTGTTGGCCGTACCTTAGTTGGAGAAGTGAGCAAGAATAAATACGAATAATATTATTATACGATTATGATATTCTATAGCTATAAAATTAATGAAAAAAAACAAACGAGTTAAACAAGTTAACCATCCGCAATATACTTAATCAAACAATACCTACACAATAAAACTCGTAACACGTTGGCACGTCATTGATACCTAAAGTAATTCTAAGGTCACGATCAAAAAATAACGCAACACCTATCTTTAATACGTCTTCAATTTCTTAATCTCAAACGCTTCATGTTTCGAAATCTTTGTAATATATAACGAAATTCGCGAAAGTTCAAGACAATCTGTCTCTAACAAAGTGTTTACGTTTTGAAGCAGAAAAGTTTTGTTTCACTCGCGGTATTCCCTCGGAACTAACAACAGACTGTCGTTTGTGAGGAGATACTTTAATTTCGCGGTCGTTAAGTTTTCATGCGCGCACAACAGACTTGCTGGGGCTCTTTTCTACTCGGCAAAACGGTCAACGTCACGATAGCTCTTACTTACTAGGCAATAATGGCGGCCGAATTAAAACAATACAATAACATGTCAAAAGCAACAAGGTTTTACCGAGTAAAACCGAGCTCCAGGTACGAGTATCTATCCTATGTGTGAGATTGCAACCCCCTTACTAATAAACGTTGAGTAACAGCGGTGTCCTTATCTGTCAAATTGAAATGTCACAATGACAGATAAGGACAAAGCATGATTTAACTACACCTCGGTTACTCAACGTTTATTAGTAAGGGGGCAGATGTCCAAGGGTCTCAAAGCAGACTCTCATGAGGTAACGTGCTCGTTTGCCTTCTCCCTGGCACCCGGTGTTTCTAAGCCGTAAAGCAAAGCTATGATGTACGGTCCGCCTTATAAAGAGCAGCACACTGTAGTGCTTTGTCACTTAAACGTCATGTTTGAATTGCTGCACTAATCTGTCAAAAGCGTTAAAGCGACAAGGTACACAAGTGTGTACAAGTTATAAGGCCGACAGTACCAACACACCGGCCAAACCGCTTGAGGTCTATCTAGGTTGCAATCTGTGATATCGCGATACTTGACGATGCACTATCGCCTTAGGTCAGCTAGGTAAGAAGCCGGTGATGCAACGAATCAAACCAATTTTTTTTAGAACTGTATGAGATAATGCAGAGTAGATACTTATTAAGTTTTTGTAGATCAAATTAAGAGTTATAATTAAACAAACTAGATACAAATAGAAAATTATTATTATAAATTAACAAAAAACTGGTCAAGTGCGAGCTCTAGCACACTTACGTCGTATTTAAGTATATGAAATAGTAGAAACATAATAAAGTCCTGCTGCTGCTTGCTAGATTCATAGTTTAGAAGCCAGTTCACACGGGAGTTATACTTATCTCATTAAAACAAACAGAGCAGCCTTAACTTCGCCAGCCTTGTTAGAACAGCCAACAGCAAAAGAAACTGATGAAATAAGGTCTCAAAATAATATAAACAATAAATTAAGTGATTCCCATGATTATGGTAGTTTAACATAAGTAAATTAACTCGTAAAATGTCATAAGTAAGCGACATGCCATTCAAACAGTTGGTCATTACTGAGTTTTTCAAATTAAACTGAGTCTCTAAAAAAGTAATAGTCAGTAATACTACCAAATTATCATATGAAGGGTCCACGGAAAGAACATGTCGAGTCACTTTTTTTTGAAAATGAGTTCTGGATTTCGATATGTAGAGGACGAAATGAACCTACTACTTAGTTTCAGATATAAATATTCATATAACTTGTTTTTTTTTTCTCTTAAAAAAACCTCTACACGAAAATTACGTACAAAATGACATGGTTCCCAACTTTCAAATCGCGATATCTCAAAAAGTTACTAATGTGACTAGACATGTTCTTTCCGTGGACCCTTCATATGTAACCAATCACCACCTCGGAATACAAGTCAGACTTTCGTTTAATGTCGGTTCTATTCGTTGGACAAACACGCGAAACAACTATAACACCTCGCATTTCCGTCAAAGGTTTAAGTAAGTTCCTTTTACTTCGTTTGATTTTTTTTGCAACATTTTATATAAATGTTTTTTTGTACTCGTCGATTAAAATCTGTGTATTAAGATTTCATAGAGAATACTGCAACGTCACTCTTTTCATCGTTGACACTTCCGAAACAACCGAAATAACCATTTCGATACGCTCAAGACAACTGAAAAAAATTTGAAAATAGTACTTCGTATTTCAATAATATGTGTCCTTGTTTAAGGAGACTCGATCCGATACAAAATTGCCAATCTATGGCGTTTCGGAACGTAGCAGCGTCGCGTCATCTGTCAAATAGTACATTGTGCATCAAGGGTAGTATGAAGGGAATTACTAACGAGAGTGTTAGAAGCCCGACGCCGAAGGCGGAGGGCTTTTAATGACTCGAGTTAGTAATCCCCTTACTGCCTGTGATACACACAATGGTTTTCATCACATTTGCGAGGAAAAAAACAAAGAGAAAACACTTTAACTCTGCAAAATATAAAGAAATAACTTTTGACGGACGGGAACGTAAATGGAAACGATATTTTTTTTGTGACTACAAATACTGCGTTTAGTTTCGACCTGGATTCGAGCCAGATTTAGCCAATTTGATAAAAATGTATAATTACTAAAATTAATGATAAATGTTGATATAAACTTGAAATAGGTATAAAAATAATGAAGTTTAATGAAGCATATAGGTTTTGTGTAATGTAAGTTAGTCTATAGCTCATTTTTAAAGATTAAATTAAAACCGATTTAATTTTTGGCTGAAAATTAAACCTCCTTAGTCAGAAATTATGTACGAAAGAGTTGCAAATTTTAAAAAGAAAGTCATTACTCCCTAGGGATGACAAACTCGCCATAATTCCCGCGGGAACAATTTAGGCCATTGTCCTTCTGTATACAGGCATGGAATAACACCATTTACGAGCAAGTGTGATGAAAAATCTATTTAAACCTGCTTCTGTATCCAGGGCATAAAAAAAATTATAAACTACGGTTTGTGATTGGCTAGTTTTTAGCCAACTAAACAGCACAGTACTGCAACAATTACGGACGCCGTGGTTTGATACAAATGTCGATGTGGTGGTGATTGTATTAATGACTTAAATTATTAATTTTAATGAACTCGTACAAAAAGTATTGTTCACAATAGTGTCACAATCAAGCTTTTTAATCTCGTACCTTACTTAGGCCACTCAGCAAGCTTCGTGGCCTAAACACGGTACTCGACTAAAAAGCTCTCTATTATAACACGATTATGAAAATAACTATTTAAGTGCCGTGATTACCATATTTTTCAGTTGGAGACCTTGAAATTTCGACTTTCGATTGTTTGACACTTGACGCTTAGGTAAAAAAATATCTTTATTATTCTTACTTGAAATCTCCTGTAAAGAGACAATTATGACATCGTATAATGATCATTTTCTTTTGACTAATTAAATATTCAGCTGAAAATGACACTTTGGTTTTCTTACTTTTGACGTTGACGTGTACTAAGATTATCTGTGATACTTTGTTTTTCTTCTAAAAACTCATAAATGTTAGATCAATTCTTTCATATTCCGGATTATAAAGATGATTAGGGAACATCGTTATAATCCAGGATTTTATTTCTTTTGGAATATTATCTTTAGTCGTTTCTAAAACAAAGAGGGGACAGGGTGTATTTCTTTACGTTTCAGATTAATTACCTAAGTAGCTGAAAAACTATTAATAAATGAGCACTGTAATATGATTTATTCCATGACTTTTTTTTTGTTATAAAAAATTAATTGTTGATATTTTCAATTGTCAGCCGGTAAACTTAAGCCCTTTTATAGAAAAAAGGTCTTGACATTCGAAAACAAGGACGGACGGCAGACGGACAGACGGATAGACTAGTACTAAACTAGAATACTTCATGAGTACCCTGAGATTTGAATTATGTCACATTACAATTATTGTACAGTCAGCCTTATAAGTAGCTGCGTATTTTAGTACCTTGTCCCTTTAACGCCTTCTACAGATTACTGCAGCAGATCAAACATGACAAGGTACCTATTATATTATATAGTAAAAGTGAATATAAATTAATCAGAGGTAAAAGAGACAACCATGTAACTTCAGTTTACTAGAAACTGTTCAATTTTAACTAAAAATAAAAATGAAGGATTAAAGTAGCGAACAAGTCATTTACTATCAAAATTATAATAATTCAAAAGGAAGAAGTTAATATTATCAACTGTGGGGTTATCTGACGTATCTGTGCAATTCATTTTACGCTGTGAGTAAAGGACAGAGTAAGGCAACGGCTATAGCTCCGTCCTTTACGCTCACCGTAAAATGAACTGCATAGCCATGTCATAATATCCCCTCTGGTATGAGAACTCTGTTAGATAGTTTGTTGCCCTGAAATTACTAAATTACTTATCGGAATGTGCCAAATGTATTTGTTTTTAAACGTCTTCAATAAAAGAAGGTTCTCTTTTTGACTCGTATGTTTTATATGTATGTGTGTATGTTTGTCGCCATTATCTCGCGTTTTGTTGAACCGATTTTGTTGCAGTTTTAAGAAAAGTATTTGTTACATTCTGGAGAGGGTTTTGGTGTAGGTACCTACGGCAAATTTGGTGAATTGGAACTTGTGATGAAAACCACAGATGGCCACCGAAACTCCTTAACGGTACCTATTTATTTCAAGGGTGACGGTAAAATATCTCGATTAAGAGGATTGTGAAGCTAAAAATCTCCATTCAAAACGCGAAAAGGTTTGATTTCAAGATGTTTGAATTTGTTGTAGATATCATGAAAAACACAAAAAAGAAAAAAAAAAACAGAAACGTAGACCTTTATAATAACTACAATATTATTCAAAACTCGTGAAAATCGCACTTGATTTAGAGGGTGGAAATCGTTTTCCTTAACGAGTAGTTCGGATTTTTTTCGACCCCTTTACAAGCCTCTTAACATAGTTGATCGACTATAACGAAGAACATTTAATTGTTCAAATATGACTATGAAGTGTAATATACCGCTTATTATGATTACTAAAAAGCATAAAATAAAATAAATGTCTTCAGCAACAAAAAATGCCTTTAAATACGTGTTTGGTTTGCGTTTTTGTTTCTGAAAACATTTATTTTATGTTTATAGAATATTAATCTAGCATTTCGACAGTTTTTTTTGGGTCCTCTTAAAATAATAAATTAAAAGAAAAAACCGTAGCAACACTTAAAATGAAAGTTGTTTACCGAGTTACGATATTTTTCTCGGATCGTAGAGTAGTTGCAAGTCATTTTGTTTTCCCACAATAAATACGTTATTCAAAAACCGACCTTACTTCGCAATTGATTAGGGGTCAATCATTCCACATTCAATCCTTGTCAAAATTTGTGCCAGTCTCTGTCAAGGAAAATATATCTTCATGGCAATAAATGTGTTCTAATATTATATTGTTTAATACACAATACGAGTGGTTGCTATGAGTTTCATCAATACATTGGTCATCCACGTTTGATTCGGCATTTCTGTTGTTTTGGCAGTTACTTGATCAATTTATTTATTTCACGTAATTTATCTTTTTCTCAGGGCCAACTGGTCAATATAGCGTTTTCTATATTCTAATTCAAGGTCAAGATTAATAATTATTCGAAAAACCTACCTACATTGATAACACAAAATTACTTGTGTTTAACATTTTCTTACTGTGGCTTTAAAAGTGATTAGGCACCAAATTATGTATCTAAGCAATATAAAAGGCAAATACAAATTAAATAAACCAACATTTAAAACGCTATTGAATGCATGCCAATTTGAACACAAACACGATAATAATGGTCCCGTATGACAACGAGACACCTAAAACAAATACAATAAAACTAACAAAACATTGAAATTTGTTTCCCACACGTTGTTTCCCAATTTTGTCACTAGAAACCAGACGTTTTCCAATTCAATGGATTTCAGGCAAAATATTTCAGAACATTTGGGATTTGTAGGTTATATTCATCTCCAAAAACTGTGCAAAAATATTTCGTACAAAGCAAGTCCTCATAATCAAAACAAAAAAAAATGTGCAAAAAGACTCGACTTCGTTATAATATCCGATCATAGTACCTACGTGTAATTCATAAGCACACATTGACTTTAACTCAGGCGAATATTTACTCGTAAATCCATAATCAACAAAACGAATTAGAAGGATTCTATGTTCTGTTCACCGATGTTTATTAAACGTCGCGCGAAATAGTGAGTAGCACAGGTGTAAACAGGACCATGAGATTTTCGGGGAAGGCATTGCCTAGCGGTGAAAGTGTCAGCTGACATTGATGTGAAATATCAATCAAGACTTATTTCTTGCACAAATGAGATCCAATGAAAAAGTGCTATGCGATTCTTTAACGTTTAAAGAGTTCTGCAATTACCATCGATAGGGCTCGAATAGTATGGTGCAAAGCAGTGAATATTCATGTTTATTCGGTTTTGCATATCGTTTTTTAAATAGTGTAGATTAACAAGAAAATGCGTCAATTTTGTTAGGTCACACACATTCATTAACAGAAAATAGGAACCGAAATGAAAGTATAATTTTTTTTTAACATAAAGTGGCTGTAATAATAATCTAAAACATAATTAAAGAATTATAAAATGGCTGCTTAGGCCTAAAAAAAGCGTGTTTAGTGAACAAAACTCGTCGAAATAAAAACTTTGTCCTAACAAAAGGCAGGCAAAGGCACTCATTGAAAAAATGATAATTGGTTCCGATTCTGCTAAGAAAATATCAAATTAATCTGCGTTTTATAATTGTTTCACATTCCGTTTAATAATTGTTTAAAGCATGTAATTAAGACGTCAGATACATCGCAGCGGGCTCAAAGACGATTCATCATTAATGGCTTTTGTTTGGAAATCCTAATTAGCATCTTTAATATACATGACTTACACACATCCGACAGACAGATTCGCAGTAGATGATTTGGTTTGTTTGGAAAATTATAAAGACGTGATCATCATATTTACGCAATATTTTTAAAATATTTTATTTAAACTTGTCTTGTGGGTTAGTATGCATGGGTCAAATCTTATATTGAACTAATATGTCCGTATTTTTATTTATCTATTAGGTAGTACTAAATAATCGTGCTCTTTCTTTATCCCAGTATTTCAACGAATCCCGAGACAGAGTGTGGTCATATAAAAATAAAATTGGTCTCAGCTGAAAACGGCCTCTCTGTCACAGTATTTCTGGTAAACCACGTTCAAAAGATTAAAACATTATCTGCAGGACAGGAAGCAATAATTAGTTTTAATGAAAAATAAATGCAACTTTTTTGAAGTCGAACACAAAAGCCATAAGTAATTGTTGATAGTTCAAAAATGTAAAAAACAGGTAGTTGGCGGTTTATTTTTTATTTTATTTAGGCCGCACTCACTGCCGCACTCAGAGACGTCAATTACATTTAATGCTTGTTTATTTGATTTAATGACTTGTTATCTTATTCTATTGCTATAGCAAAGAAAGTGACAACAGCAACTTTAATCAAGCATTAAATTTAATTAACGTCTCTGAGTGCAGCAGTCAGAGTCAGTTAATGGTTGTTCGTTAGTGACGATTTTTGACACGAAAGTTTGAAAATTTTTGAATCGAAATTCTGATATAATGTGTTAATAATATCTTTTAAATCACAAAATACAGGATTTTATAGATTCTACGAAAATTTTAAATGGCATATTCTGTTATAGATACGTAGTTCAAATCCTTCAAGACATTTTGAACCAGTTCCCGTTATTGAAATAGACTGTAATATCGTACAAATATGTGAACCCGATAAAAAATCATTTATATTGTGGCTATCTAAAAGATACTACGATAGTGGAAGATTTCAACTCGTTAGATAGATTACGATCAGTTAATGGGCAGTAGAGACAAATACAGTTATTTAACGCTAAATTATTATTAAACGCAAAATAGTTAAAATATGCTTAAATTATGCTCTCTTGATCTTCTAAGTCTAACTATACCGGGTGTACAATCCAAATGGGTCAGTATGGAGAAGTCGGAAACTATGAGAGTTAGCGAGATCTGTTCTTAGGAACCATGACGTCGATTTTAGATTTAATAATAATTACATTCAAACTTTTTTATTAACTCTCATACATAACCGGGAATCGAACCTGGTCAAAATCAATGTGTATAAATTCTGCAACTCGCAAGAAGCACAACACTAATGGAATCTTGTTTAAAGTATGAGAGTTAATAAAAAAGTTTGAATGTAATTATTATTAAATCTAAAATCGACGTCATGGTTCCTAAGAACAGATCTCGCTATCTCTCATAGTTTCCGACTTCACCATACTGACCCATTTGGATTGTACACCCGGTATATATGTGATATGTGAATTCGACAGAAAGTGACACAGAATAGCTTTAACTTAAATATTTAGGGTTATTGTGTGTTTATGGATAAGGGTGTTAATTTTAACCTATAACCTCATTATCTAGTTATTTAGCAGAATCAGACGTATATAAGTGTCTTCAGAGACTACTACTTACTTGAGAATATAGATTTTAATATTACCACATCGTTAGGTGAATACCTACGATGGTATAATCTAATAGGAATTTCCTTGGCGCGACTGCAACTTCCTTACAAATATAACATTTTCCTGTTTATATCTCGTACTCAATTTAAAAATAATTTAGATCTTAACGTTTCTTCTAATTGGGCATCGTAAACTACTGACCCTTTATCGAATTGCTTTGTCTATTACCACATACCTCTCCTTAGCCACACTCAAGATAGTGATCATTTGTGGTCTTGCTGTAATTTAAATGAGAACATTGGCCGGATTTTAGGCGCCACTAGCATGCTTTGGAATAACCATATTTCCATCCGTAACGTTGGTTTTTAGCGTTAACTAACTCCTACCGCGAATGGTTGTGTTGAGCAACCCACGGAAACAGTATTTGATTTTGCATAAAAGGTATCTTGGTTTGCATAAGCTATTTCTATTTCAAATTAATCCAGACCAATTCAGCCGTTTTAGTGGCCAAGTCATAATAATTTCAAAACTGGTTGCTTAGGGAACACTTCAAAATTCAGTTTTTTTTCGAATATTCATTTATCCGAAATTTAATTTAAAAAATTATTTAACGGGATTCAAGACTTTTATTCAATTCAGAATTATGTAGTGTACGTACCCGGTTGCATGTCACTGCGTCAGGCGTTTTTAATTATTTAATACTTAGCGCCATTCCGTGTAGATAATTTTGAGGACACGGTCTCAGAATCCACTCCTAAGCCTGTCCCCGTTTCCACATAACTACTAAGTAAGGAAGGTAAGCCTGGTCTAGCTTAAAGGATTTGCGACACTTCTCTTGCTCTAATCTGCTTTCATATGTATTGCGGTAGCCTGGTCTCAGATGTTGTCATGAGACTAATTACTATTATAATTACGAAAGTTTTTAAGCCTTTTGAAGGAGGGCAACGTACCTGTGGCCCTAGAAAAGATGCGTGGCGAGACTGGCGAGATGCTTATCGTTATCGAAAATGGGGTGTCATTGTTTTCGTTATCGGAAATGTATAGGATTGACGTAAGGTGCCGGATGGTCGTGTCAAGCACTTTATGTCAATATCTTACTTGACATAATGTGCTCATGACTAGGGCTTGTGTGGTTTTATCGCCATTATTTTGACCCATCTTACTTCTATGTAGTACTTGTAATATGTTATTAGTTTTCAATTGTAACTGCTAAGGAGTGGAATTCGCTTCCTTTATCTGTTTTTTCTAGGTATCTTTAAGAAGAGAGTGTTTAGGCTGTTACTGATCCAGCGTACTCCCTTGACTTCGTCGTCACTTACCATTAGATGAGATAGAGGTCGCTGATCAATCTTTTATAAATATAAGAAACTCATTGTCACACATTTGACCGATGGAGGGCGTGAACTCATGATGGCAAGGTACCAAGTTAAAACCCCCGTGGTCACAATGTACCAATGAGTTTTTCTTACTTACGAACATTACCCGATATTATTACGGTGAAGGAAAAACATCGTAGGGAAACCTGCACATTCGAACAGCTGAGTGTGTAAGAGAAAACTGCACAAAAGATCCTAAAGGGTAGGGATATAAGATACAATATATTTCTTAGGTTAGCGATATATTACAATAATTATTTATCTTAGTGATTTCTTCGTTAGCTATAGACATTATTTGATCCCTTTTGCAATTGTTAAAGTGAATTTTAACACCATCATGTAAAACTTTAGTATAGGTACTGAGTGTTTTAAGAAGCATCTTTCCAATGTGAATACATCTTTTAATTAATTAAAATGGGGAACTCTGCGGGAACACAATTCCTTCATATAAAGTAAAAAGATATTTACTAAGGTGTGGGTTTCGTTGAAATTTTATGCATGGAATTTACGATTAATATTTTATTAATTGTGGACAATTTATGATATTAATATTCCACGTGACTTAATTAATATTCCACGGGACTAAGACCTCTAAAGTGCAATAGGTAAATCTTTTTGGCAGAAAATTATAGAGCGTTTATATTATAGAATTGTGTCAAGTCGCGAAGCGCCTCAACTACGCGGAATAGGAGCTTCGCCTCAGGGTCAGCGTTCATCCCATATTAATATTTGTTTTATAAACATATCTGTAAAATATAGGTAACTACATTTTTTATTCATGTAAAACATAGACAGTAAAAACGAACAAGCATTACTTATACAGAGGCTTGATTTCATGACTCATGCCTGGTTCCTATATTCAAGAATCGAATCGTTTTTCTTACGGGCCGTTATGTCATTTGCTACGTACAAAGTGTGTCAAATTTTAACAAGGCGTTAGGAAAACGATTCGTTTCTTGAATATAAGAACCGGGCATTAATCAGCAACAGCCTTCTTAAATTTATCTTGGGAGAATACACACAGGGTGATTGTCTCAAGGACAACGCTCACTCGAAAATTTTACAGCGTGGAAAGCGTGTTGTATTAGATGGAGCAATAAGGGAAAAAATTACGCTAGAACGCAGCCGATGACCGCTAGGCCGTAAGGCCTAAGTCTTTCGGATAATAAGAGAGCAAAACAAAAGAGTAAGAGTAAAGGTCATCGGTCGTTTAACGAGGCTTGATACATTTTGAACGGTAGGTTGATGAGTGCAGGTAAATAGGTGGATACTGCGAGGTTCAATAGAGGAGGTCAAAAGTTCTTAAGATACCTAACTGATCGCACAATCAGTTAACACCACAGCGGGAGAGTTTGGGTCAGCACTTGAATTTCCTTACATTTTATTGCCATTTTAGATGTTTTTCTGAACATGTACAATTCCGGTGTTAACCGCAGATTCATTCAGTTGGGTATCCTAGGCACTCTGGAAGTCCTGTATCGATGCTCGGGGTATTCATCATCAGATTTCAAAAGCATTCCCTGGCGAGGAACCAAGGCTTCGAAATAGGCTCTTTAGTATGAAAAACGCACTCTGACTCGTTATTTTTGTTCCTGAGTGTATATAAGGGTATGTATATTACTTATTCAGTTCCCATGGTCAAAGGACTATTTTAGTATCACCGGAATATTCCAGGAAAAATGAAGTAAAGCACAGCCACGTTCGCTTATTATTCGCACGGTGTAAAACCTCAATGTTCCATGTTGTATAGGTATTGCTTTCATGAAAATCTGAATAGCTGGGTGAAGTTACGGGATGCTTAACAAACAAATTCGTGCGTAAAATTCAAAGAGGAACGCCAAGGAATAGTGGAAATTTTGGAATTATGTTTTTGTTTATTATCCATCGTAGTTTCCAAGAAAAGGATGTTAATTTAGAGCGTAATATTCTTGTGGGAAAACGTCACATATTTGAAGAAAACTAAATTAAATAATTAATTATTTAACGCGTACATATATATTGGAATGAAATAGTCCAACATAATTTATGAGATGAAGAAGAATATGGCGACATTTCGGATTGCTTATTTTTGTTCTAGGATTCCCACTGTCGCGGAAACTAAAATACACACCATATAAAAATACTGTTCTGCTTTATTAAGATACATGTGACTGCTTCGTTTGGAATTAAAGGCGCCCAAAACACCCCCTTGCCTGATACTGTGCAAGCTTTTCTGCCTTTTTTATTACAGTTAAAAGATAGGTATCAGGAGACAATCTTTGTCCCAAACACATCCGTAATCCACCACATTTTATAATGGTGACAGGCACGTATTTTGGAAGCAGTGTTCATAAAAAAAATGTGTTGCTTGTCGTAAAAGTTTCCTTTTATGCAGTGCGGGTAAGTAATCAATGCTCTGTTTTCCCTACACGAGTTTTCAGAAATCCCAGCAGCACAAAGGAGAGCATATTCATTTCACGCTCAAAATGGAATTCTAGCATACTTTTAATAGCAGTTCGGAGTTTTTAAGAAGCCACATAATTAATTAAGCGAATGTGGGTAGTGCTCCGTGATCTGGATATTTGGATTGGATCTGGAAATAACTGTTTATTTATTGTTCAGGTTTATTTTCGAAATATGTCATCATTTTCTCATGTTTTGGTTGAATCTTCGAAATCACATGATCTTTAACGATGATTTTTGATTGAATATAGATGACCTTTTATAACTTCTTAATTCTGGAAACCATATTTTTTATTCTTTTGGTTTTGTAGAAAAAGCAATTATTTGGATTTGACACTGCAATCAAAGTACAAACTATCTTCGTCTCACGTTCTTCGCATGAAAGCGCATAAAGCCAGATTTTTGTGTGGGCATGGCAGCGGCAGCATTATGTAGCTTCTTAAACAGATTTATAAGGCGAATCTTTGTCATAAAAATCAAAGGATTACATAAATATTTTACTTGACTGTTTGCGTTCTAAAAGCTAAGGCATTTGCGATGCTCAGTCGATGCCCTAAGAAATACGGGAGACATTACCGGTCGCGTCTCGGAAGACACATCGCCCGGCTCCACGATAGCGTAACCACGGGGCTTGGAAAACATCGAAGATACTAAGTATATATAGGTAGTAGGTATATTTTTATGTATAATTTTATAATGCTCTGGTGTCTACTGTTAAGTTATAAACGAACTAAATACATATATAAATAACTATTATTTAGAAAGAGTTTAGGTTAAAATGTATATGTTACGTGGTAAACTAGTAAAAAGAAGTCTTAAAAAAAGCAAACTTTTGAAGCTTGGAAAATTATTGTCCTTATTGCAACTTCATCAGGGACTAAGGAGTCACGACTTAATGTTAAACTAAATGAAAGTTAAACACTTTGTTGTACAAAACATAAAAATCAAATACAATATACAATAATGTACAAAGGCGAACTTATTCCTTCAAAGGGATCACTTCCAGCCAACCTTCCGTAACTGATTAAAAAAAATTGACAACATCAGAATTTTAGGATCATTGGATAAAGAAGAATCCAGCCACCACTCATTTAAAAAAAACGGGCCAAATAGGTTCTTGTACGTACACATGTAAAGAATATGCCCAAGAAACTTCCAAATTCTTACTCAGTCGTGTAAAACAATAATGCTGTTGACATCTATCGTATTGTCAACTTCATGATAACTTTTATTTACTTGACAGTGTGAGCGGCCAAGCTGAAAACATACGATGACATTTCAAAAGCAATATTGCTTTACCAATTAGAATAAATGTCCAGTTTCCCTCCTTCATCACCCCGTGGCTTCCTACTGGCTTTGCTTACTGGCACTTCGGCTCTCAGCGCATCCGTTTACCTGATGCGATCGCCTTACTGTTGTGCAGCGTCGGAAATGTTCTCATATCAAATAAAAATATATTTTCAGCGTATTCAGTAAGTATATTTTCGTAGTGGTTGAATTATTTCGTCTCGTGGTTGCAGAAAGCGCATGAAACTTATTATGGGTTTATTTATTGATAACATCATCTAAACGTCGTTCTTTTTTCATTGTTTTGGTTTTCGTGGATGTTTGTTTAATGACCCATTATATCCTCAATACATTAATTTTGTCTCGGACAGTTTGATAGGTCCCGGTGGTTAAACGATAAACTAATTGAATTCCGGCAAATCTTAATACTTAGGTACTCCACTCCATTAAGGCTAAAAGAAGACTAGTATTTTTCAAAGTCTAGATACTTAGAACGAGTAGGTACCCAGCTAGATATTTGATTAAGTTTATAATTGTATAAGCCTAACCTTGTTCGCGTAGAAAATGTTAATCGTTATTTTGGGGCATTAAAAGTAGATTTTGTGGTTATATTTGACTACTGTAATAGCAAAAAAAGATGGCTACTACATAGTAATAGTAGCATTTAAAATTCAATTTTGTTACTAATAGAGTATAGAATGCTTCAACTACTACATTGCAGTTAGCCGTCTTCTTTGGTATTACGGCAGCTGATACGGCCTATGTGTAAGCTAGTGGGGATTCTCTTAACCAATTTGCTTTACATCATGCTGGACGATTTATTAACCAGCGAGTTTAAATCGTCCCGTCGAAGCATACAAACAACATTTTAGGGCGTGCATACTCGAATAGATAGCCTAAACCTCGCTGGTATATCACTTCAGTCTTCGTTTACCTGGTTGAACGTTCGACTCTAAGCCGTTTTTAAGAGAATTACAGGGAAGAAGAGGATTACTTTAAGTTACATGATCAATATAGGTATATAACGTTATATTAGTTATTTTCGAAATTTAAAAAATGTATAGGATTGTCGCAAGCTTATAATAGACCGCTTCAACGCTTATGTCAAGTTCATAAAGTTTCGATAGAAAACAGAAGTAGAAACGTTAGCAGCTTTAGTACCTTGGCTTCGCCCACAGAACTTCATGATGATAGCAGCGGCCTTAGGCGCGGCATAGTCCACTTTATTATAAATTCACATGTCTGATAGTAACGTTTTTCGAAAACTGTCAAAATTTATGGAATTGACATAAGCGCTGGCAGCTTACGTTAATCCTGTGACGCACATAAGGGAAGAGGGTCGTCCAACAAAGGGCGGTTGATATGACGGCAATGATGTAACGATAGTTTTGTAGTCGGTTGTGATACGTAGTGACTCCACTTTTATCGAACTCAATTCGCTCAAATGAAGTTAATTCCTACACGTAATTTAGAGATCGAACTAGTGCAACTTCATTCTATTTCGCCTTTAAATTCCAAACAGTGCTCGCTCTACCTGTTCCTAATTCCGCACATCCTGTATTTGACGTACGTTTCTTTCTTGGGTGTTTGTTGACTCTGTTCCATTTCCACCTGTTTTGGGCACTCCGAGCACTTTTAATTTCCTTTGCCGTGACACGAGGACTAATTTATAGCCAAAGCCACTAGTAAAAAGCGTTGGAAATTCGAAACTTGGGAAATGGAAAAAGTGGGGCAAATATTTTAGTCGGTAATGCTTTCGCACTTTAGGCATTGTCTTTTATAGCTACCTACCACTGTAAAATCATAAATCATAAGAACTTTTTCTATTTTGTTTCCTATAATGACTTTACCGCTTATTGCTTTTGACATGTTATCGTATTGTTTTTAACTCAACATAATAACTAGACATAATACCTTAACCTGTTACTATGATGTGAATGCTTTCTGTACTTGCTGTAAGTGTAACTTTCAATAAATAAAAAATAAAATAAAAAACTCAACCGCCATTACTGTCAAGTATATAACAGCTATCGTAACGATAACAATATGGTTAAACATGGGTTTAACCCAGTAGAATAGAAACCTTGGCCCTCTATTTAACTTTGTTTTAACCTATATTATTTTTGCGATACGGGCGCCTCTACTGTTAAGTCAGTAAAAGCTACAATAACGTTACCAAAATGATGATAAAAAAACAATGTAGAAGAGAGGCCTAGTAAAGACGCTTAACGATACGATTTTCGAAAACTTACAAAATTTAAAGGATTGACGTTAACTGATCACATATCGCCCGATCGCTATGTCAACTCCATACATTACGAGTCGATAGAAAAAAGAAACGTTAGCAGTGTCTGCATCTTGGCTACGCCCTCGTCGATTTGAAACAAACGAACCGACCGATTTTATCCAAATGACGCTAAGGTGATTGTTTAGCCGTTAGGTAACTATTTTAATGATTCTGAGTTTTATTCAGATGCATAGGGGTCTTATCAGTCGATCTTGGTACCCTGCATCAGTCTGAGCTGTACGCTGATCCATTACAATTACCATTATATAAAGTACCTACTTTTGGTTTCAATAGTCAGTTTATACTTATTTATTTTAAAATTGAATGATCTGGTATCAAAGCTAGATAGGTGTTGGGAAATTATTAACTCCTTATACACAGAAATCTATTCCTTGACAGTCTGATATACATACAATGCACAGCCTACACCATTAAGAATCTAGGAACTTGAATTTTGCAGGGAATATTCCTGATATATCCTATAGGCGTGAAGAAAGTTTTTTTTTTTGAAATCAACCCCCAACGGTACAAATGTGGCAATAGTGAAAAACTAATCCAATAAATTCCAAAGCCGTTGACGTCCTCTAGTTTTGTTTTCATACATTACATAAGCAAAGTATGAGTAAATTTTTATGGGACTAAGGGATTTAATACCGGCACCAAGAATTTTATTTAAAAAACGATTTAAAGTAAAAACGTTACGTCTAGCATAAGTACAGCTAAGAATAAATTATCAAACAAAAACAAACACTATACTGAACTAGCGTCATCGAGATACTTTCTACCCCTCACAATTCAATGAAAGGGACGGCGCGAATTGTAATTTCAAGCTTTGATTTTCTATCGATCGACTAAACCCTGTTTCATTAAACACCCGTTGATTTCTGTATCAAATCCCAGAAATGTTTATATAAATCCTAATTTCGTAAAACCATGTCTTTAGAAATTTGTTCAATTTTAAATTGGAATGAGTTAGAAGGAAAACGAAGTTTCCCTTGAGCGTAAAGGGTCCGTCACAGATGTTTACTAACAGCTGCTTCATTTGAATTAAACAAGAATTACAAGTAAGCTAAACAACCAAGTAAAGAAATACGAACAAAAAATACAGCATTCTTGAGTATCATTCTTCTTATTCGCTCGTTTGATGATGAGCTCAACGGTTCAATCAAGCTGTCTATCCGTGAGTGTTACGGAGTACGGTTTTACCAAGTAGAACCAAGTAGCAACAGAATAAGAGGTTAGTCAATTTTTTAAATTCTTTTGTGTTCTGGTGTGGGGATAAAACAACAGGTAAAATTACTAGCATGAAGGTATCCCATTTTAATCCTCAGGGTTCACAACGCATCTGCAGTCTTAGGATTGCAGCCTTGTGACTGTAGTCTTGAGAATGCAAATGTCTATAGGATCTCAGATCCCATACTTAGTATCAGGTGTCCTTTATACTTATTGGCCTTCTCTTCGCCAAAAAAAAGTTAATTTAAAACAACAGTGATCTTTCTGAAACTACAATTCTGTAGAGCAAGGTCTTGTCGCGAATTCACCGCTCGTCACTCACAGACCGTCCAATTCGCCGCTACCCTTTTTACCATCTACTCAGGACCTTATTTCCAACGAGAAACACCACTTAAGGAACATGCCTTTTCTTCAATACTCTTTATTGGACCTGTTTATTTCGCTTTAGCGTTTCTAATTATTGTTTATGAAAGTCAAGAAGCAAGTTTTGTTTGAGAATTTATTTTGTTAGACGGCAAATTCAATCCTTCTTTAAGCGGTAAATTATTATTGGTAAAAGACCGTTAGTATGCCAAAAACTACTTTTGATAATACACATACAGCATAGCGTATAAAATGATTTATTGGCACTGACAATGGGTTTGGAACAGGTAGTTGACGTTGGTTTTTGTAGGACCTGTGAAGGTCAAACATATCATATAGGCAACACAAACATACAAGAAAACTAGAAAGCAAACTCTATTAAGTACTTTATACGTACGTAATACTTGGTATATTGGATCTTGACTAATTAAAAGCGCTCATGATTAAGTTCTAATAGTCAAAGTTAACACCAAATTAGAGCGTCCGTGAACCGTGGCTTAGAGGGTCGACTTGCGCTCGTAAGGTACCGAGTTCGAACCCCCGCGGTCACCATGTACCAATGAGTTTTTTCTTACTAAGTACATTACCCGACGCTCTTACGGTGAAGCAAAAACATCGTGAGGAAACCTGCACATTCGAACAGCTGCTGCTGAGTGTGTAACAGGGTAATTGCACAAAAGATCCTATAGTGTCGAAGTGTATCCGAAATGGCATATCTGTTAGATAAGATAAGGCCTAGAAGTTTTGTAATGGGAGAAAGAATCAAAAGGTTTAGGATGCCAATTAATGTAGCTTCCTTTGCTAATAGAATTGAATAGGGATCCACGCCAATACCCCTTGATGGATTATAAGCCACTCAAAGAGTTTGAAAAGATGAGGGACTTGTTTAAGTTATGGGCGTTAATGAATTTAATGGCGTCTAAGATGGCGACCAATTCACCCTCGAAGACGGATATTTGAGGGGGACATTTACAACTTAAGATAATGGAAAACTTTGGAATACAAAACGCTACTTGAACCGCGCGTTTTTCTAACTTAATTATTACCTTGCCCGATGTTCTTACTGTTAAGAGAAAACATAGTGAGAAATCCTGCAAATTTGAACAGTAGTACGAACTTTTCAATCATAGGTCACGTTTTCAAACCGCATTTACTATTCGAAAATCAGTACAAAGATGACATAAGAACAAGACAAGATCGTCTACTTCAAAATCATTCTTGGGAAATTGTGTAAAATTCTACAATAAAATTCCAAAAAGTATTACTGAACTTACTGACTCTAAATTTAAATCTGTCGTAAAACAAAAACTAATTTCCCGAGCATATTATAAAGTAAACGATTATATCATGGATAGGGATGTTTGGCAGTGAGTCGTCCGTCCTGCATGAGTAATCTACGCTAAAAAAAGGTGCACCTACTGTACAAAAATACCGTGATATTGTAAACTATTTATAATTATAATGTAATGATGTAAACCTTTTTCTTGAAAAAAATATACCTTGCCGAGTTTCTTACGCCGGTTCTTCTCGGGGCAAAGGTTTTATTTTTCGAACCGGTGGTAATGCTTTTTGACATTCATAGGTGCATTATATTATGCCTAAATTGAAGAATAAAGAACTTTGACTTTGACTTTGACTTTGACTTAAGATGACCATAGTACCCCAACTCATTTAAACCGCAACCATGATCTCACGTAGCTACTTCTCGGAAACTTCATTTCACTCGAAGTCTGTAAATTCCCTCTAAGCCATAACAATTAATTACCTTACCAACATTCAAAGCAGTTAAATGTCATTTAGCGGAAAAAGATATCCTAATAGCGGCACGCTAACGAGAAAACAATGGCTATTCATTTACTACGCCAAGTCTCTGGTAACTGAGTGACACTTCTTGTAGAACTATTTTATCTTTTTCTTAACTAATTTGAGCCGTCGTTTGTGCTTGTCATTGGCGTGCGTAAGAATATGTGCGATGACGCAGACGTCAAGAAGAGTAATAATAGTAATATCTTAGACACTCAACTGAGTACACTAGAAAACATAAAGTTGTGTTTCCTGTAGTATAGTCTCTAAAGCTATACTTATACATGACTGTATGCTTTACTACTAAAAATAAAATTGTATAATTTTATCAACATCTCTAGAATCCGCTGGTAGAGGGAGGCACAGAACTGATCGTGGTAGAGAACCCTGGAAAAGCAGTCTTTCAGCTGATATGATGATAAAGATTAAGATATGAATATGAAACATCCATGACTCATAAACATTTTTGTGCCCATCGTTATAGACACAAGTATTTGTAGATAGGATTTTAACTGAAGACCTTTAGCACAGCCAGACAGCCAGCCAAAGCGGCCACTACTGGACCTACGAGCCGGAACACTTGATGTTGGAAGAACCTTACAGCTAGAAGTCTACAAAAGAAATATAAAAAATATAAATGTAAATTATATAGACACCATGTACATAATATAGAAATTTAAATCTATGTATACGTTATCTCAAAAACACAGTCTTAGAAATACAAAGCAGTTTTATACATAGTTCCAAGGCTATTGCGATGCGTTGGATACTTCTCGTTTCGAATATTTATAATAATTTTATTCACAGCTCTTCCCGTCTTTTCGAGGTTGGGCCGTTCCTTATGCTAACAAAATGTTTCCCAACACAATAGGCAACTTTTCTACATCTTCAATTCCAACTGTTCAACGTAAAGTGAAACAATTCGCTTAAATTTAGAGACTACTAAATTAAAAAAGTTCCATTGTATTTAATTAAACAAACAAATAATTATCTAGCGTGTAAACGATTCTCCAAACGACAACTTTGAATTGCTAGGGACGATTTATTGATACAGAAGTTTCTTTGGGCCCAACATTTTCAGGCGTATTCATAATTTATATTAATTGTAGGCGGCGGAAGTTTACAAACTCTTCAGTTAAGAAGATACTTGTTTTAAAGAACAATTCCGTCCAACTGTGCTGGGACGAAATAAATACTGTATTGGGAATTCATTCAGCTGGTAATATATTTCAATCGGGGCCAGTGCAATATTTGAATAACCAAAACACTGGTCAAGACATACGTTAGAAATTATCTAATCTTTTTCATTATTCAACTCTTACACCATATGTAATAATTGTGCATTGGGTAGGAAATACCTAAATTATAGTCAAACAAGTTAGAGCGCGACCGTCCCAAAGAGTTACAGTCATTGAGGGGGGTGAGGCGACTGTCAGTACCCTTCACTTCCCTGCCCCACTACACCACCCTCCGCCGCTAACATCTATCCCCCGCCAGCGTCTGCTAACGTGTAACACATGCGATTGCGTTTGCGTAACATACTCCCTGTACGAAAACGACTTAAATATAACAGTTTAAAGATTGGATGCAAATTCGAATTTCAATCTGAAGTCCTGGTTCGGGGCATTTAACCAATAACAAACTTCTAACCAAATCTCAACCTAAGCCCGGAGTTATGACACTGGGTTTCTAGTTACAATGAATCTAAACTAGCTCATCTGGCTTATTGGGATTTGGGTGAAGCAAATGCTTCCAAGGAACGCTTTCCTGTGCGTTGCGCTTAACGGAACGTAGAAAATGCTAAAGTATATTTCTACGCTGCATATTCATATTCATTTGCAACCCGAGTGCGGCCGGTGCGATGTGGCATGCTTCACACATCTCTATCTATTTAATTCTCCCGTTTACAGCCAACGGCTGCTGTGGCCGCTTTAGCCCAAAACTCCCACTTTAATTACCTAATAACCTAGTTGCTTTACCAGAACTTATTTAGTGGTCGTTCTTTTGCCACTGAACTAACGGATTGAAACGCTTGACGCTATTTTATATTATTCAATCTGTCATTATTAAACTAGCCGTATGCCTATGGGGTTTCCCTTTTCGACAAAATGTTATTGACATTATTCAATAAAGAATTTTAATCACTATTATGATGCCGTTTAGAGGATGAATTATTGGGGGTCATAAACTATGATCGGCATTGGAGCCTTTCAGGTGATCACAGTGTCAATAATAGTTTAATTAATCAGAGACGTAGCCGTTAAATTTTTTTTTATATATTTTGTAACTTCAAAGAGAACTGACCCTTGCATAATTAAATAGAATAAAAAGTTTTACCTGGCAACTCTTGAGAGAAATTCAACCGTGACGTCAATGTTTTATAGCCTGTGATTCTATTTTTATTCAGTTTTTGAAAGAAAATTTAAGGTTATTAATATTTATGGCTATTTTGCTTCAATCACACGTGGAGTGTCATGGAGTGTTTAGCGCGATCGAGAATACAAGAAGACGCGTCTTAAGGTGTAGTGATAAAGCCAGCAGAACTATGTTTAAGAACAGCTTTTAGTGGTGGTATTACCTTGTGCATTCTCCATCCAGATCCCTACCAATATCTTATCATTTAACCTACCGCCAAACACAAGTATTTTTCTATACGCATTGTCGTATTCCGGTGTGGGGATAAGACAACCGCTGAAATTACTAGCATAGCTTAGAGGCATCACATCTTAGTCCGCAGGGTTCATGGCGTATTAGAATTGCAGTCTTAAGAATGCAAATATACATGGATCAACGATCCCACTTACCTGTGGTGGGGGTGGCTGTGTGTGTGACCTGAGTGATCGTTTGACTACTGCAAGAAACAAAAAAAATGGTTTACACACTTGTGTGCAATTGAGGTCATTTACGATTGTCATAATGTTTTTATATTTTTACACACATGAATGCGAACGCAAAATCGGAACGATTTATCTAGAACTTTGCAGGTGAAATGTTTGACTCGTAATTCGCTGCATTTGTGTTAAATTTGGTCAGTAATAATGATTTTACAACAAAGTGATGTTAATTTTTCTCCTTAAGTAAAACTCTAGCCAGTGGCGCATTCTTAAGACCGAAAACATAGAGTAATGTCGCACGGAAGACTTTGATTAATTTTGTTATAAAGTTCAGGCAGTCTCGGGTTTTTACTTCGCCTTCTTTATTGCGGCACTTAGCGGGTACTGCGGCATTGTCATAGTTTAAAATTAGATGAGTAAAAGCTGCCATGTACATCGCCTTTTGTTTTAGCGTCTTCGTAACTAGTACGTCGTATCGTGATGTTTAGATCATTCTCTCTAAGAAAATAGTCAAGGGTGGACAGTCGCTTTAACAACTCTGTCAGATTAGTGCAGTAGTTCTAAATAACAAACCACCAAAGTATGCAGCTGCTTATAAGGCCGACCGTACAGAACTCAACGAGTCACAATATCAACGTAACATGTTTGTTTGTATATTTTGGAAAATTCGTCCTGTTTTACAAAAAAAAGACGGATTTTTTTTTCTTAGACTTTGAACTATTAAAATGAAAAGCTAACGATCGTAGTAAATAACACATGATCGCTGCCTAAGTTTTATTAACAAAGGTCATAGGACATGCGGGCAATCAATAAAGTGACCCCTTTTTGCTCCTGTAGGGTTAGATTAGAGGGTAGGGTTCGAACCATTGACATTCAATCACGAATAACGTATGCGTTGGACCCGTGTTGTGTCCATTGATCATTTAGAAACTTAGCGATAAATCTTTGCTTCCTTGCCAGTCTAGTAATGAAATCTGTACGAATATTAATTATATTTTATAAAATAAAAAAAAAACAAGCGAAGTAGATAGGTACTTTTATCAAGTAGTTCGCTGTAAAATTTTTATGTTCATTTTGTATATGTAAATTTGTATGTCTCCTATGTACATTCTTTCTTTTTTAATCTTCATTGTAAGTATTGTTTTTGTACTCGTACACATAAAAAAATAACGGGTCGGGTGACAACGTAACGTAACTTGACTTAACTTAACTAAATAGTGAGATAGTTTTTCTTAATAATAGCGGTGTATAAAAACGTAAATTCTGCGAGTCTCAGTTTAAATAACACGGATTCATGTACAATTAAACCATTTTAAATTCTCTAGTGCCATAACGTTCTGAACCAGCAAATGGTACCACATTATAATAATATTAATAAACTTAAACGTAGTTCGTGTTTGGAATGTTGCTTAATACCTCTCTACCTTTAATGCTCAAACTAAAAACTGGACCGAAGTGAACCGTCTTTTATTTCATTTTGTAATATTCTCTTCGCAATCCGCTATGCCGACAATTTGGTATCTCAAAGGCAGGTAGCATTGTTAGCACTCCCTCTACCCAGGTTTACTTCTTTCAAACTATTTTATCCGTGTTATTTGTTATTTTGCTTAAAGGCAAAGTTATTTATTGTTTATTATGTACAGTCACGCAATAAAAAAATTGAGCATACTTAGAACCTTGTCATTGTGAATGTCATTTTCATTATCATGTGTGTCATTTGATGATTTACTATGACAAATATGACAATGCATATGACAATCAATTTGGTATATTTTTATAACACGTGGAAGAGAAACTAGAGTTTCCTCTCTCTATTCACAGTTCACCCTGGCTGGTTTATGATCAGATGCCTCATCCCCGCCAAGGTCTGTTACGCCGTGAGACGGTCGTTCACGAAATTGACAGTCTACAGACAGAACAATAGTCAGTTTTCGAAAAAAAAAAATGTGTTCACATACATTGACTTCGTAATAAGTAGGTATTTCATGTTACGCTGAACATTGTCTATCGATCAGACAGTTAGTTTTTTGTAGCAAACTTACCCTTGAGACAGGCATTTAATCTTCATAAAACTATGAATTTCGACAAGGTCATTATTATAAAACTTCTAGTGCAACGATCGGCCTTTTGACTTTTGTCAAATATTACCAAATCCACTGTAATCCGATATCTAAATTTTTAGTTACGAAATATACTTTAAAACAATATAACAAAAATTCTACTGTGATGCCACCATGTTTTTTTTTTAAACTGTAAATATATAAGTCGAAAGTGTCCAATAATAACTGACAGCAAATCAATCCATACAATTCTTATAAAGGGACCATGATAGATAATTATGTTTACAGTCTGATCGTGACCACATAACTGACAACAGCAAATTATGTTGCTCGAGCTGTCTTTGACAGCATTTAATGCAATGTAATAGTCGCAAAATACCGATAGTAGGTATATTATTACCACGCTTGTGCAGTTTAAGAATCATGAATTACTTGCATTTGCAAATAAGTAATACGAAAGCGTCTTAGAGTATCTTTAGAGTCAACTCAAGCGGTATTCCTAAGTTTGTATGCTTACTCGACGAAAACTTGGGTATATTGCTGATCCCATAATATATTCATAAAACTTGGTACAACAGTTAAATTAAAGCTAACATAAGCAGGATCGGTCAGGGGTTAAAGGGGAATTGTGAAACTTCGGTTCATGGCGATCTACATAGTCGGGCCATAAGTTCTGTTACTAAAGTTTATTACAATTTAAAAAATAAATTAAAGGAGTTTTACGTAAACCTGTATATTAATCAAAACTTTGATTTATAAAGAATAAAAATAAAAATAAGGTATTCTAAAACTATTGCAATTATTTGATGTACGAGCTTGAAGTATTACCCATTCGGGACTAGAAAATTATAGTTTAATTTACGCACGACGATGATACTGATAACAGCCACAACTTTTGTGAGAGTTCTTGTAGAGAGTTCAACTTTGCGTGACATATTAAACATACTTTTAGCTTTAAATTCTGATACAAATGTATTTCAAGCAACCAAAGATCCGCTTGTACACCGGTCAATCTTGATGTCTCATTAAAATGACTTTACGATTTCACGACAATTTGCAGTAATACGAAAAACACACCAAATCTCTTGCTTCATAAGCTGGAATTGAGTCTTGTTGAGAAATATAATGTTGGTCTCTAAACATACACAGAGATAGGAAGTTTTATAATATTAAACAAAAAAAGTTCCGTGGTTAACAAAAACTAACTTTTAAGCGTTTTTAAAAAGTGAAATTTACAAATAGTCATGCGTAATTTTATCGATCCCGGCTGTGATTGCTAAAAGATCGTATCAGAAATTGCGGTGAATATATAGAATGATTATTTGTTCTTAACAAGGTACATTAATTGAGCTTTTAATTTTTATACGAATTGAAATTAAAAAATTAACATTAGTTAGTTTTATTTGACTCAACCTTAGTAACAGAACTTATGGCTAGACTAGGTATATTGTTGATCCTGACCGATTGCGGCCACAGCCACAGTGACTGGGATCCGACTATTTAGTGTCGCTCTAGGATGACTACCAGAGCCACTTGTCAAGCGAAAAGTGTGGTCTTAGAGTCTACTTAGAAGACATTCTAATATTTGTTCCAGCATAACTTGAGTATTTTTCATTCGATCTTTAGAATTTGGGCCTCTGTCCTACAAGGTACATACATTGCCTTAGACGTGTTTCAGTATTGTCAACATTTTTATAGCTCTTATTTACTTGACAGTAATGGCGGACAAGTTAGAAATAACATCACCTGGTTTTACCGTGTTGGATAGACCACTTGTTAGAAGAGTAGTTGGGCTAACTCATTTTTAATATTTCACGTGCAAGTGACCCCGAGATAATATAAAATGACAATAAATATTATGTGTCAGATAGTTAGTTTTATATACCCGACGGTCATTTATTTGTGTTAATTACTTTTACAACTCTCGTCTTCTAAAATCCATCTAATACCCTATTCAACGTATAATTTTGCTCAATTAATTATATTACATGCAATAAACCTAATGCACGTAGCATCTTACAGCCATTATAAAGTAATTGTCACTAAATACTGCATGCATAGCATACAGTGATGCAAAAACATTTGTAATAATCTCGCGACTTTGCTATAGTACCTACGTTATTAATAAATTTTTATTTTTATTTTCAGGAGAAAACACTATTCTTCACAATGTGTCGGGAGAATTCCGTTCTGGCGAATTGACATGCATCCTCGGACCTTCTGGCGCTGGCAAATCTTCCCTTCTCAACATCTTAGCTGGATATGCGTAAGTACTGGTAACATTTTTTGTAGGTACTAATCATCAACGTATAATCCAGAATATTTTCCTCAATGATCGCCGTTGATCATCTCTAGAGGGGTATACTATAGAAATCATTTCTATCACTTTGTCTGTCAGTTAGTCAGTTAAAGAAATAGATTTACTATCTGTATCGAACTGACGTTAACACAGAATGCTATTAGTATACGTAAATAAGACCAGCGCCAGACAGCCGCCCAATATAATCCAGTAAATGGTGCACCACTAACTAAATTACTCAATTTTACGTACTCGTACATTGACATATCATGCAACGTCAATTGTAGTAGTGGCTCCTATAGATTTAAAATGCTTCACAAATTATTAATTGGCAAACCGTAAGTTGACACAAGAAGTTAGCAATGAGATTTCAGCGTGTTATTATGCCACGCATTTGAAGTCTTAGGCTTGTTTTGAGATTGTACTCTTAAAAATTCAAATGTCTTTAGATCTCAGATCCCCTTAACATCGTGTGGCCTGTGTGCTCGTGTGCTTCTCCTTGCCATAGATAGGGTGATTTCCGCTACAGTATTATCAAAGGTAGAAGCGAAAACTGCTTTAAGACATAAATATCCCTTCGGGGTCTGAATTCGACAATTGACTTACTTAAACCTAGTTATCTATCTGTCACGGAAATAAATAAATTTAAAACGGTGTCTATTTTATGTCTTAAGTTTAAAAAAAACAATTAAGATCCTCTTAAGTTACTGTAAAAGTAGGTACCTTAATTAAGAAAGTTTTGGCATGTAGTTGTTGGGAAAACATTAAACAATAGAAGTAGCAATTAGTGCTTTGCAATATAATTTGCTAGCATTGATATCTAAGGTAAGAAGTCCCTCTGCTTATGTAATGAAATATTAAGAAATTCAATAAAAAATGAAGAATTAGAATATCTATTTAATGATGACCTGTTAAAGAAACCCTTTTGTCATTGTACGTTGTACAGGTATTTTTCAATTAGATAGTCAAATAAAAGTATGAACTGGCATTCATATTATATTCAACCAGTTACTTACACTTCCAGTAACATATCAGCTGTCAGTATTAAGTAAGGTTACACGCCACTAGTCACGACGCGGTTGTACGCACCAAAAAACGTTCGGCCGGCGGCCATAAAGATGGTCATTCGTTATTAAAAAGGTTCCGATACGCCAGTCTTAACTCAATTCTGGAAAATACGAACCACCGAGTTCTAATATCATATTTTATTGATACAATTTCAGGGAACCGAGTCTTTCTACACGACCGTAAAAGTGCGATGTATATTTTTAGGCATCGAATGTTATGAAAAAATAAAAGTGCAGTGCTTTTCTGGTGGCCAATGTGGCCATGCAAAATATTGCCTATTTAAAAAGAATAGCCTTGAAATTACAGTTGTAATTTTTGGTAGATCTTAATAGGGATTTTACTCTCCATAAGCATACTGGAACATTTTATTACAATATAATAATATACTATATTATTGTTATTTTATATATGTTCACCACCTTCAGCTTAGACCATACTCACGTAAATTATTTTTTATTTCTTCTTCTCACGTGAATGTGAATTAATTCCATGTCACGCTGACAGTGCCTTTGGGAAAAACTTTCCTACATTTTATGATATTAAGGTGAATGCCCTGTGATCACTAAGGGCACGATTCGGACCGCACGGTGACGAAGCATATCGTATGACATTGAAGAAACGATCCCATTTCACAAAGATCTACCCAAATTGCGTGACGGTTTTCTAGTTGGAAATATTTTATGTAATATTGTCTTATGTAAATTCGAGTAATTTCATCATATATAAAACTGATTGAAAAATAACGCACAGCCTAAACTGCTGGAACTAGTGACTGGATATCTGAAGGGAATCTTCTATACGTAGTGACTACCTCAAAGGTGCGCTGAGAAACGATATTTAAATATTTAACAGGGATTATCGGGAATATAACGGAAAAGGAATTCTACTCGTGTAAAGTTAATTAGATCTTACTAATCGTATCATTCTTCCTACTTAATATGACAAATGCGAAAGTTCAGAAGTTGGTTACTCAAGCACGCTATGAACGGATTTGGATGAAATTTGTTATACATATAGAGTCTGGAATAGCACATAGACGGATAACCGTCTTCTACGTTGAAGGGGTCATCGTTCATATTTAAAACCGGAAAAACAAGGTAGATGTTCTTAATTTAATTCTCTTCGTACTATATGTGACACTTAACTGGACGTTAATTCTCTTAAACAAGTCTCCTGTGGAATATTAACTGGGGAACTCGAGTAGTCCCGAGTGCTCGAAAAAATAGATAATGTTTCGAGGCTTTTTGTATAGGAACCCTTTTTTAAAATATTTTGATTCATATTTTTATTTTAACCGGTTACCTATAACAATTATTAATAGATCCCGTTTGCACCTTTTCGAAACGGACTCCAGTAAATAATGTATAGTTTGAAATACCTGCATACAGATTCTACTAATTCACAAGTACACGTTTAAAGGGAATACGAAACACTCTTTAAAAACTCTTCCGTGGTAGTTTGTCTACGGCGCTTGGCAGCGGTAAAACGGAGTTATGAATCGTAAACGGAACGACAGGAAACATTATTGTTTCACAGACTGCTGCTCGGTTGTTACTTGGCTAGCGTTAGTTTTTATCGCCCCTAAACAACGTGTCTCTTGCAAGTTTTTTTTTAATGACGTGTCTGTTGCATGTCTTTATAATGATGTGTCTAATAATGGTTCTATGAGAGAATGTAAAAACCAACTGTTAAGTTAATTAATTTACAGAATTAAGCATTGACTTATTTACAGAATGAAGTTCATTACAGAAAGGCACTGCTATTTTGCATTACTTAAACGTTATAAGAACTAAGTATACGGTTTCTTTATACTGTGTGTGTTAAGCAGGAAAGGGCAGGATGAACAAAACAAAATCACAAGAGGCATATTTTTATTTTTTAAGGTAATCAAGCTGATTATATCTTAAAAATCAAACCATACCAAAGTCCAGTGGCGCCCTCATTTCTAGTTATTTGTGTTGTCTAAAAAACTATCGGAAAATATAATCAACCATCTTTGATTTTAGAAATTTTGAATCAGATTGGTATAAGGTTAAGTTCGTCTTAGCACAATTGAGTAGAAGTTTTTGCCGATATAATATGCACTGAGACAAAAATCGACTGACAAAGTTACAATAAACGTATTGCGATTTCTTTTTTCAGCCTATTCTTTAGGTATTCCTAAAGGAACCCTTTGTTAATTTGCTATATTCAGTGTAATTATAATAAATACGAGCTACAGACGTGAAATAATTATAAGGTGGGTAACTAATAAAAACGTTTTCATAGTTAACTATCTACGTACTTGGCATTGTGAGGGTAACATTGCCTAATGAGGTAGCAATTTCTGTATTATTATTTTTTGAACGGCTGTAAAGTTAGTTTAGCTATCTTTATATTGTTTTTTATATACATGTGGTGCTAAAAACCACACCTTCTACCGACCTTAGAAAATGTTCCTAGTTTACTTTACATCGTCACACAGCACTAACAGCCTCGTCGATATCCTACAAATTTAATTTAACAATAGGTACGTTTTTTTAATGCTATTACTTTATCACGTATGGAAAGCACGAAAGTCCGAATCTTAGATTAGGATATAATTTTGTCTTAGAAAATATGATAATACTCGAACAAAACGGTAACTGAGTTCAATGCGGACGAAGTTGTCGACAAAGGCTAGTAGGCCAATTTGCTCTTTCTTTTTTTATTAGAATTATTATGACTAGATTACAAATAAATTTTGAGACACTCAGTGTAGGCCTTTGCGTGTATTGCAGACGATTTATGGCGTCCTGTCGGACTGTAAGGCAACGCTTTTAGTGATTTAATGATGCGCGAGCGACGTACTACCACAGACTCGACAAGAAAAGTTTGCAGTATTCGATGCTGAACCGTTTTGTTGGTTTTGTTTTTTTTTAAATGTCATTTACTCATTATTGATGTCTAAACTTGTGCAATAGTTTATACATCAATAAGTTTAGTCTTTGAGTTTTACTTCCTTCTTACTCGCTCTCACTCGTTCAAAAGCTAACCTAACCATTGCACTATATTCTTGACGATAACTATATTTTGGTGGTCACTAAATTCACTTTAGATAGGGAATAGTGATAAAAGTGACAGTTACGGGGATTCAAGAGGAAGGTTTTAATGTACGATCAATTCTGGATTTTGTACTGGTGTCACCGAAAACTCACATAAACTGAAGCGAGACGAGGGCGGGTCGCTAGTATTTGTATATATTTTTTAAAAACTTAGTTCCAGCAATGAAACTCATTAGTCATACTGTAACAAAGGGATGCACCTACACACCTACCAACCGCTTGGCTCTACTAAATGCACTCCTCTAAGTCTGCACTCGTCCAATGTCTAACTCCAACACTGAAACGAGTAAGTTGATTCTACAAGTAGAGTGCAAATTTAGCCGAATCGCAGTTGTTTAGAAGTTCCCGTCAGACGGACCGACGTTAGATGTAATGGTATTTCGTACTTAGTTGTTTAGTCATTTGCATGATCTAAAAGTACACTAAGAAGGGGCATATCCATTGTGTGTTCGTAGTGATACGTAGTATAATAAACGGAGAATATTTAGAACATGCAGAATGTAAAAGTCCCATTTGGGATACGTTGTTTACTTTGTGCTAATAATAATGACGCGATGGCGTGTTTTTTTTTTAAAGAAAGCTTGTTTGTTCTTGATGGATCTTAGCTAGGCTTCATGAAACTTGGTTGGGTTATTTGAGCTTCGAAGTAGGGATCGCATTATATACGGGGTTCTATTTGATAGTTACTATTGTTTCAGTTCAAACAACGTGAGCGGTCGGGTGACAGTGAACGGACATGCCCGAGACATGCGAGTCTTCAAGAAGCTGAGCAGTTACATCATGCAGGATGACATGCTGCAGCCGAGGCTGACCCTCATTGAGGCCATGAGGATTGCAGCTGACCTGAAGCTTGGAAAGGAACTGGATAGAGCTGAGAAAGCCCTCATAGTAAGTACAGTGTCTTCAGCTGTTACTTTGTGTAAAAATATATGTTTCACTCAAGGGTAAAAGTTGACCTACTTTTTTTTTTAATTGTTTGTTTGGAGGACATCCATACAAGGGATTGCTCTTTGTACTTGTCCAGTATTCATCTAATCTAAACTTAATATTATAAAGAGGAAGAATTTGTATTTTTGTAATGATTAAACTGAAAAAGTACTAGACCGATTTCAAAATTTCTTTAATCATTAGAATGCTACATTGTCCCTGAGTAACATAGGCTTCTTATTAACCGGGTTAAATGAATGGTTCACGTGGGATGAGAAACTATGAATTCTACGCGGACGAAGTCGCTAGCAGAAGCTAGTAGTAATATACGTAGAAGCTTAGGCAACGACCTGGCAAGCGCAGTGTGGGACGACCGCCTGCACGACGGACAGATGACCTAATTAAGGTGGTAAGAAGTCTGTGGCTGCAGGCCGTATTGGATCGTTCTCACTGGAAATCAAAGAGGGACGCCTATGTTCAGCAGTGGATGAAATTATGTTGAGAAGCCTAGATATAACGTGAACACTGTGGCACAATTTAGAAAATCGAAGAAGTTAGTCCTTTTCATATCACTATCGATGCAACTGCGTTGGTGTAAAACTAAGTAAGTATATAATGGTGTTATTTGAATACTTCTTTTGTTTTTAAATAAAACATGTACCTTAAATAAACCCTTGGAAATCAAGCTTTGTCATCAATAAACATTCTTGTGATACAGCGGTGAAAGCAAACCAAACAAACAGTTTTACCAACATAGATTTTAGTTATTAACCCTACAAACTTAAACAAAGTTTTTAATTAACACGATTGACGCAATTTAAAGTTTTAATAACTTACGGATTAATATTTAAAATTTAAGTTACGCTGTTGTGGAACGTGACCTTTAGATTAGTAGGCAGCTCTTGACTAGTAATTCTACGGCCACCGGGTCAGATAAGTTGGTTTTACACCGAGCGGTCGAGGCCAACCGCCTTTATGTCATAGTATCTGGGGTTCATGCTCCCAACGATTTTCTTTAAGTGGACTCCATTTATCTGTACTAGCCTTTTTCTATAGATAACCGGTTTTGCACCGGCCTTTTCGGATTTGTGGGCTACAACCGGATAAGATCCTTTTAGGTCGGATTAGTTTTTGTCCACGTCCCTTTTTTATTGGGGGGTCAAAGGGCATGATGTGGCGATACAAATGAATTATTTAGACGTTTGTGTAGGTGTGGTTCGTTTGGGAAATGTACGCTTTGAAATAGATTTTGAAAGGGCTTTTATGTACAATTAACTAATTATGTGGTAGAAAACATTATGTTGAAGCAAACTCTTTTACTGAGACACTGATGCATTAACACTTAATGTTACACAGATTCAATCCAAAATTCGTAGGTATTTACCGCCGTATACTGAGACCAGCGGGCCTAGTATGGCTGCGTTTATATCGCGTGTCAAACGTGGATAAAGCATCCGTCACTGTCGTACTTATTTATGTGTCAGAAGGTGACGGATGCCTTATCCAAACTTTGTCACACGATAAACGCAGCCATATTAGGGCCCCAGGGCCTCTATTCTAGGCGGTAAAAACCATATCGTCTTTGACTTGTTAAAGTACTCGTATTGTTTTTAACCCGGCCGCCATTACTGTCAAGTACACATAAGAGCTATCGAAACCTTGACAATACGATGACAGGTCAAAGACGATATGGGTTTTACCGCCTTTGATCTCGACACAGAGATATAGATAGAAGCAATGAACTAGTTCCTTTTTCAAACATGTGCATGATAAATTCATTAAGTCTCTCTGAATGCGTCCGTTGCTGTACATATCGATTGTAGACCTGCAGGCCAAGATGCAAACGCTGCTAATGTTTCTGTTTTCCATTCCCTCGAAATATATGGAGTTTATTAGCGGCCGTTGCGATCTGTCATCAGCTTACGCCAATCCAATACGTTTTTTTTTTTGAATGGACTAAACTAAATAAATATAGAAGCGCATGAGGTTAGCTGAACGCGCTTCTGTCAAGTCGTTTATTAAAATATGATTTGTCCTTATCTGTCAATATGACAGAAAGTAACAGAATACTACTTAACTAAAATGAGGGTGGACCATTGAAAACGTTCAAAGATGGCGGATGTGTAATTTGTTTTGGTTTTGTATTTTTGGGTATTTAGGTGTTTAAAGTTCTTTTCTGTTAGTGATTTGTCTTTTTTACGCCTTTGTGTTGCACTGTGATAGAAGACTTGGACTTATTTCGTGTATCTGGCATCTTACTTCTCGTTCCAAGTGAACTCGCAGTGGTACAGAGGTTAAAACTATCTTACACTATCTTATTCTCTACCGTACAACGTTGCCCCCAATCTTCCTAGAGAAGATTGGATTGTATTGTATTGCTATATTGATTTATACTTATATGTATATACTTGACACTGGCGAAATCACTTCATTGTGGAAACGCCATATCCCCGCGGTAGCTGCTGAAGACGCCAAGGGCCAAAAAAAAAACTAAAATGGGTTTATTGTGCTTAAAGTATAAACAAGGGGCTTATAATATTTAGTAAGGATAAGGTTTACACTTATTGGCGTATTGCTTATATTATTGTATTGCTTTAAAATTGTTTGTAACATCATTATCTTCACTTTAGGTGGAAGAGATCCTGCAAACTCTTGGTTTGTGGGATCACCGGGACACCAGATCGGAATGTTTGTCCGGGGGGCAGTCGAAACGACTCTCCGTGGCCTTGGAGCTCGTCAACAACCCGCCCATTATTTTCCTAGACGAGCCTACTAGGTAAGCGACACGCCAAATATTTTTGAATAGCATTAGAAATAGTGGTGGTGTTTTACCGATAGGACTTGAAGTGTAATAAAAAAACGTTGTTGTGGTTTGAAAGAAGATGTAGTGACAGGGATTATCAAAGGAATGCTGAAGTGATTTATGGTCATGTGGAGAGAATGGATGAAGTGAGATAACAAAACAGATATATTGAGGCAAGAGTAAATGGGAATGTTGGAAGGGGAAGGCCAAGGCGAACGTTCTACGATCAGATCGGAGACACAAGAAAGAAAGGGAAAAAAGGGCCAGGTCAGGAGTACCCTAAACTGACGCACTTGTATGAAGGGACTTATGAGTGTGGAGGAAGCGAAGGAAGTTTGTCTGTATCGTAAAAAGTGGAAAGAAGTGGTCTCTGCCTAAGCCTAAGGGAAAGAGGCATGATTGTATGTGTGTATGTATGTATGTGGGTTAGTGTTGGTGGTTAGAGTGTAATGACCTTGTGCGGGGTCCGTACTGATCGCTACCATCTTACCCTTTAATGTGTTGCCAAACAGCAGTGTAAGAAGTATGTTCTGGTGCAGAAAGACAACCGGTGCCGTGACTAGCATAGAGGCATTCCACGTTAGTCTCAGGGTTGGCAACGCATTTCTAGTCTTGAGATTTTCATCCTAAGATTGCAATGTCTATGTTCAGAGTCAAATTACGCTCGTTTGCGTTCTCCAAGCCACAAAAAAGTTTTTTTGTGGGTGTGACTCGTTGCTCAAAGGGCTGCAACTCATCTTGCGGTTTCTTTGGTGTATCACATAATCACGACTCGTGGTAATAATGATAACTTACCATCAAATATTTATATGGCTCCTTTCTCTAGATACATGAGTAAAGCTACTTTTTTCAATATGTTTTTCAAATGAGCTCTACTAAGCCTCCTTAAAAGGTACTGAATAAAATCATCCTGAATAACATTTGGTTACATTTGACATTTTACATATTAGTCATAAGTCTATGTATTACTAGCGACCCGCCCTCGCTTCGCTTCGGTTTATGTGAGTATTCTGTAACACCCGTACATAACCCAGACTTTGTTATACATAACCTTCCTCTTGAATCGCGAAAACCTATTAATAAATATATTGACGAGAACCGCATTAAAGTCCGATGCGTAGTTTAAAAGATCTAAGCGTACATACAGAGAGACAGACAGCGAGAAGTGACTTTGTTTAGTTATGTAATGATAAAATTAATTTCTACATATATTGTATCGCCGAAAAACTTCTCAAAATGTGAAAGTTTACTTTTTTTGAAAATAAAATATTCTCAACGCTCTTAAAAGTTCCCAAAAATTTCTTCAGAAATTACTCAGAAATTTTCCAAACTTCTGGAAGTATTCTGCAACTTGCACATTGCTAGTACAGACGGCAAAACATGAACAACGGCAAGAAGCCTGACTTTGGAACTGAAATTGTGTAAACCGATGGTCGGCAAATCATTAGTGAACCAACCGGGTGTAATTGTTTGCTGAAACTAATGGAGTCTTCGCCTGCATTCAATTAGTGCACTGTAATCCTATCTTTTGCTGAAGGTCTTTTTCTCTTCTTGATATATCTTTATTTCTTTAAAAGAGGGATTATAGGTTAAGCGTGTGTATTTATGTGTGTGTATTCCCAAAAAGATGAACCGATATGAATAAAATAAAATAAATATATAAGTAATATCAAGAGACGATCTTACGCAAATTGGCCTAGTCCCAGTAGCTCTAGGCTTCTACAGTCAAGGAATTAAATTTGGCACCCACCTTAGTTCCAAAGTCAATCTGACACTCTACAGCAATAAGTTCAAGTTTCCTATCAATTACAAATTAATTGGCATCTCTAATGACAATGACATCTTCCAGCAGATTTTCGTTGAAATTGGTAGCAAATTAACTTCCGTGACCGTACTATGGGTACTGGACAACGATAAGAAGCATTACATATATAGAGAAATAAACACTAAAATGCACAGAAAACATCCAAGAAAGAAACAAATACTCATGCTCATCACACAAATATTTGCCCATACCGGAAATCAAATCCGGGACGGTAGCTTCGTAGGCAGGGTCACCACCAACTAGGCTGTCGCTAGTTCAATCGGTTTGTTTTGTGACAGGCTTTTCTAGGCGCAGGGGTTAAGAGTTTGTGATAACTACAAGTCTAACCCGACCTACCTTTCGTAGTGAATATTTAATACGACCTGAAAGCAACAGAACAAAAAAAGATAAACATTAAAAGATAAAAGATGTTTATTCAGTAAGTAGGCCGCACGGACACTTTTACACGTCTAAAATCTACCAGCGCTTCGCAAGAGACCACTGCTGAGAAGAACGCCGCAAGAAACTCAAGAGTCAGTAGTTTTTTCAAATACTACTTCTGATATTATACAATTATAAAGCTTATCCTAGCATTATATAAAACAATGAATCTAACATAAAACAAAAAAATAGTATATTCGAGCGTAGCTTGAGCAGGAAAATGTGTCAAATCTCAGAATTTTCATAAGGAGTAATAAGTAGTAGTAATAAAAAAAATATATAAATACTTACCTATGACAGTGCAAGACAACCACATACAAAATTTCGATACATTCTCCTACAGAAACCGTGTCCTATAGACAATTATACAATATTTACATATTTTTTAATGAGTAATTACTATTATTTATTATTATCAGTTATTTAGGTGTTTAGTTAAATTTAGGCCAAGCATTTGATGAATTCGGTGAAATTAGATTATCTATGAAATGAGTGTCGGTGAAACAGACATGGGGACACCCGGAAATATAAATTAATCATACAACCGGCTAACTATGCTAAAGGCATTGTATTCCTGATTAAAGATTTTGGCTGTACGTTTCTACTTAGGTCTATTTTACTTTTTTACTTTTTGGCAACGGCGCCTACTATGTCAGCCGAGAGGGGAGTCCCACCTGGTTTAAAGATACACAGACGTAACTGTAATATTATGACAGATACTTTCATTATTATTGGTGAAATAATGACTGACTTGTGCAATTGCGTTATTTATATTATCAAAATATCTAGAGATAAACAGATGTAAACGTAAGTTAATTTACTGTTGAATATCATGGTTCACTAATGTTTGACCAAAAAAATATTGACAAATGATCATTTGACAAACAACGTTTCACCAAATAATCATTTGGCAAACGTGACATTTGACAAAAGTATCATTTTGCAAAAACTCAATTAGCAAATGATCAAATAGCAAACACTACACTTGGTAAATGTGTTAAATAATAAAATGTCAATTGACAGTTTTCCATTTCACCAAATATTATTTCCTGTAGTTTACCTATTTCTGGGCAGAAAAAAATAACCTCGAAGGCCAAGGCGGGAGCAAAGCTCCCGCCTTGGCCTTCTAACCTAACCTATCCGAGTCAGTTCTGCCCGGATTCGTCTTGCTCGTTGCATTTAAAATTTTGTCTGATAACTCCGTTGCTAAATGTTCATTTTGTCAAATAATTACTTATAAAATGTAAATTTAACTGTTGATCATTTGAATAAGTGAGCCATTTTTAAAATGACAACTAGTAAAATGATCAATTGGCGAAACATTTTTTTGCAAAACGTTGTTTGTCAAGTGTAATTTTGCCAAATGACTTTTGGTCAAACGGCAGGACACCGAATATCATAATTGTGTACCTATGTTAAAACGCTCTATTGTAAAAATTACGTAATTTTATGATTATTTTGTTAACGTTTTTATATCCTTTACCTCGCAGTTTTTACTATATAAGAATAAGAATAAGAATAAGAATAAGAATAATTTATTTACCAAAAGAAAGTTACAGCAAATAATCAATTATAAACAGTGACCTCCACACTAGGCATAGCCTGTATCGTGGGAGTCAAGTCATACACGTGAATTACAAAAACAAAGAAAAGCGGCAATTGACATTTGTGAAAGATAAATTATATACATATTACAGTAGTTCCAAGGAATCTATCTGCCTAACTATATATTTATTTTATTTTTAAGACGAAAAGAGTTATGAAACAATTTTTAAACAATTTTTAAAAATTGTTTAAACAATTTTTAAACAGTGTGAATGTGTTAAAGTGTGAGTGTGAGTGAGTGTAGTGTGAGTAAAGAGGGAAGGGTGCGAAGTGTCCCATTACCTCAACGCTGCCTCAGCTTGATCGTAAGACCAAGATAACAAGAGCTCTCGTATTCGCTTTTTAGCCTCAGGGATTCGTGACATGTTGATATCACATACGTTAGCAATATTATTATAAATTTTAGGAAATAGAAATGATTTAAATCTCTTTGCAAATGTGGATTTTACTGTTGGTATGGGAATTCTAAATACTCTTTTCTTTAATAAGTCAGGATAGGATGGCAATTGAAGAATTTTCTTATGAGTGGTGGTTGTCGCTCGATATAAAAATAATTTCCGGACGCTTAAAACTTCTGCTTCATTGTAAAGGTCCGCAGTAGGGTACAGCCGTGGTCTGCAAAAAGCTGCCTTCAGAACCGCTCTTTGAGCTCTTTCTAGAGGTATCAAAGAGGATTTAGCACAACCACCCCAGGCTAAAATACAATAATCTAGGATAGATTGACACAAGGCCATGTACACCATCTTCAGCAGAGACTCATCGGCGCAATGTCTTAAAAATTTCATGGTGTAAATAAATTTACGCACTCTACCGGACGTGACTGAAATGTGCTTCTTAAAATTAAGGTTTTCATCCAATGTAACACCTAGGTACTTCAGGGATGCAACTCTACTGATAGAAGTGCAAGCACAGACCGAACCAGCGACAGAGGAGACAACACAGTTTGGTTCATGTATTTTAAGGTGTTCCATTGAGATCGGAGGACAAGACGAAGCGGTTTTATGAAAACATAAGAATTGTGTTTTGGTTGCATTGACAGTTAAGAGGTTGTGATTTAACCAGCGTACAACTTTTTGTAAACCCTCAGTCATCGCATCCCGCACATCTTGCCAAGAGTTACCATGAAACAATAACGCAGTATCATCGGCGTAACACAGGATTTCACTGTTATAAATGTCCAGAGACATGATGTCATTTATATATGCAACAAAAAGCGAGGGACCCAAGATACTTCCCTGTGGTACGCCAAAAGATACAGGTTTGAGGTCACTCCTTCTATCGCCTATTTTAACAAGCTGGCTTCTGTCCGACAGGTAACTAGCAAACCACTCTAGCGCGATTCCACGGATGCCAAAGGATTCCAACTTTTTCAGAAGCATGGGAGTCGAGACCGTGTCGAATGCTTTAGCTAAGTCAAGAAAGACTCCGACACAGTGGCGACCCCCATCGAGATGAGACACCGCAGTATCTATTAACATTGTTACCGCATCCTCAGTAGACTTCCCTTTGCGGAAACCAAATTGACGGTCAGACAGAAGTTTGTTTTGCTCCAGGTACTCGACGAGACGTTTGTTCACAACACGCTCAAGAAGTTTAGAGAAGGCTCCCAAAAGAGATATTGGTCTAAAATTATTTGGAGTGTTTTTAGGTCCGCCTTTATGTATTGGGATGACTGTAGCTATCTTCCAGCTATGAGGGAAACAGCCCGATGCGATGCTGAGGTTAAAAATGAATGTTAAAGGTTCGGCGATTTCATGGCATATCTCTTTTAGAAGCCTGTTGCTTACACTGTCAGAACCAGTAGCACTGCGAGGGTCAAGAACTTTTATAAGGCTGATGATCTCCTGTGGAGTGGTGGGGTGAATGTAAAAAGAGTTAGGAGTGGCACTGTCACAGCAAAGCTTCCTGGCTAGAGACTCCTGAGTTTCGTTTAAGTTCGTCAAAATTGAACCAGCCAACCTTGAGCCAACCGATGAAAAATATTCATTACATTTGTTAAGGGCTTCCTCGGGTGAGCGTCCAGCATTGATAAGGTCCTCTGAACAAGTGACTTTGGACGATTTATGCGTAATGCGATTTATCGAATTCCAGAGCTTACGGGGTGCATTTCTATTTTGAGTCAGGTCATTCCTATCAAAATCTGCCTTTAGTTTTCGTAACAATGAAACATAAAAGTTTCTATAGCGGGTATAAACTAGTTTTTTGACACTATTATTGGGATCATTACGAGATTCTTGGTGCAACTTATCTTTATGTCTCGAGCATCTTAATAAGCCTGGGGTCATCCACGGTTTGATAGTATACTTTGAACGACTAATCTTTACAATTTTGGAATGTTTGACTACAGCATCTCTAATCATTGTTGAAAAACGATCCGTAGCTGCCTCGAGGTCTCTGCTACATTGGATGGATGACCAGTCTGTGCATTTTAACTCAGTTTTCAGAGAGTCGTAGTCGATAACAGTTTTAGACCGTTCAGGTTTGATAGGTTTCTCTGAAAGAAGCGAGATTCCCACCATAGTAACGTCGTGATCCGTTACATCAGAGGAGCAAACAATCGACTCTGCTTGACATTGAGCTGGTACAAAAATGTGGTCAAGACAAGATTTATGGTGAGTGACAGTGTTTATGCAAGGTAACAAACCATGCTTAGCCAGAGAGCATAAGTACTCTGAGGATTGGGTGCTGATTTGAGAGGACTCTAGTATGTCTATATTAAGATCCCCAGCGAGAACAAGACGGGGGGAGTGAGCAATGGATTTTAAGGCTAAGTCAAGTGATGTAGTAAAAGCGTCAATGTCATGGAAACTTGGTGACCTGTAAATACCCACAACCGAGAATACGTTTGGCACGTGTGCAAGCACACAGTTAGCATCATTTACATTCACTTCTGAGAATATTGGAGACCACTTGTTATTAACGTAAACAATCACGCCACCCGACTTATTTATAAATTTTTTAGAGCTAAAGGAAACGTAATTATTTAGTTGGTTAATAATAGAGTCTTCATTGATCCAGCATTCACTCAAAACGATCACGTCAAACTCAGTATCTAGTCTCTCACGCAGAACAAGAAAACTATCAAAGTTCTTGTTTATGCTGCGGATGTTCAGGCTTAAAATTTTCAACGAATACTTGGATATGATATCAAACTAAAGATTTGCTCTATAAATATTAAATAAGGTAACGAAAAAAAGTCCAGTTTCTGTCAGTTTACAGGAAAATGTACAACTTGGTTTGAAATCTTCAAGTCGCATTCCTGTAAAAGCGTATAATAACAATTGTGTCATTATTGTGTTGTATGAGCGAGGGTCGTCGTCGTCTCACAACTCCATGTTTGTATCTGGGGTTCGATTTTTAAATCTTATCTGGTGACTACGCTAGGTAACCACTTACCAATGTAGCCGATTATTACTAATTTCTACCAGGTCGTATTTTTGAATCTAACCAGAAAAAAAGTTCTTACGACTAATATATCGATATTGCCTCTACCCGTTAACGAAAACACTGGGTAAATTTATTTTCAAATTACTCCATTTCCATCGGCGAAATCCTAAACTCTACCCTCTGGAATCGTCTAGATCCAATATCGTGCAATTAACGTAGCTATTAGTTGACCAACCAGAACAACAAAAGAACTTGCTGACTATAGTTACTACCAGTTTTAATTTATTGCTTTGTGTTTGTACTTATTTGGTATGAAGATAAACCCTTTTATTCAATTCTTGTCAACTAAGAGAAACTGTTTGGTTGTCAGCTCTATTTTTATGTGCATATTCGTCAGGGCTGAACACAGATTGCCTTTGACATGCTATGGTATTGTTTTTAATTCCGCCGCCACTACTGTCAAGCGAATAAGAGCTTTCGCAACGTTGACAGTAAGATAACATGTCAATAGCAATATCGTTTCACCGAGAAGAATTGAGCCACCTTTAAAAGTTAAGCTATCGTGTGTATATTAAACTTAACTACAGTGTTGTCAAGAAAATTCTACTCTTTGATAGAATTGGAGAGCTTATTGTATACAATATTTTATCTATTCGGTTCGGCGGGTGCTCCGGGATAGTGGCGGGTTTCCACCCCGCGGAGCAGAAGAATAAGTTAATTTAATAAAGGACAAATTTGTCTATGTAACCTTAATTACTTCGTATAACGGACGATTCTGTACTCTTGAAAATGTTTACGTAAATACTGTTATTTAATGATTTTTTTGCGACGTAAGGCCAATAGCTCGATATAATAATATAATACGTAATATTTGAAATATTTTAAGGTTCATGCAATATTTCTGTTGAAGATTTGTATTTTGCGAGAAACTTACGTTGCAGGTTGAACGTCAATATAATCAGGTAATCGTGGTTTGTAGCAACTGGTAAAAACCCCAATTTTGTGTAAACTTATGTTTTGTGTTATGATGATAGAATATAGATCGAACAAGGACCGTTCCTTTGGCACTCGCATTCATATAACTTACATGGATTTTTTTTCGATTTTTGTTAAGACGACAAATAAAAATATTTCGGACACTATTTCTAAGATGTTAGGTAAGTTAGCTTAATATCGGTTGCATAACGGGAGATTAAATTGACCCTTGACCCTTAAAAGTGGCTACTGAAGAATTATTGGCTTTAGAATTTTTCTCCCAGTTAGGGTCAAGTATGGCTGGCTTCTGAAATATGGCGATCTTGTGATTTAAGAACTAAAATGCTTGAATATCCTAGGGGTGCATAAAAGAGGGACTTTTCAAAATTTATCTTTCAACGGGAGTAAATGCGCGTACGAAATGACGGGCGTCTTGGTAGATGATCTCACTCTTGAACTCGATCGACGGACGAATTATTAACCGGTGAGTTGAAGCTGTCCCGTCTGAATATACAAGCAACATTTAACGGCGTTCATTCTCAGTTAGGTAGTTTACCCGTCGAATGATCCCGCTCGTATGACTTCGCTCGCTCGGTCGACACCGCCACTTTTCTCAGAGAATAACACCTCTACAGCAAATTCCAATAATTGAATTCAATTCAAATAGAGTGAAGCCAAGTGTAGCGATTCATCATTTTACTTCGAGTCCCTCCTATAACATTTTATGTATTAGCAGAGATGTCGTCTTCAAATTTTACGTTACGATCCGATAGATACGCGTAACAAATCAAATCAATATTACGGGCTTTTAGGATATCAATTTATTAATCTAAAGGCATTATATTTATTTGTAGTTATAGTTATTGGACTGGTTTATATTTAAATATTGGTTTTCTGTACCCCGGAAATTCGGGTATGATTATTGTATATGTTTTGTAAAGCGGTTTAAATGTGAAAGTTTAAACGAACAAACAGGATTTTTAGTCCTTTTCCATCCAAATATGACAACTACTTGGAATAAGTTAAACTATGAACTCGTAGTTCCATACAGTAAACAGTCTTACTTAGAAGCGTTATAAAACATTTTTACAACTAAGAAAGTTACCTAACAATTACACAATTTCGTAACTTACTTTGTTTTAAGTTGAAAGGCTGAAAGGGTCGCTTCGCTAACACCCTTTGAGTTTCAACGAAACGTTTTGCCCCTTGGCCCTGTAATAAATTTTCAAGTTTAGGTCGAGTGCTTTAGTACAAGTTGCGCTGCGTATAACAATAGGCTGCGTTGCTAGGTTTACACAAGCTTAGTATGTTCTTATTGTTAGGTCCTAAGCTAAAAGTGACATCACAAATAATTTGTATTTGTAGTTTAACGGGACTTAGTATTCACACCTTGAAAGTTTAAGAAAACTGTTATTGTAGATAATAGTTCTCAAGTACGACATTCTTCGGAATGACACACTGCACTTGCCGTAGTCGTTTACAAAGACTCGGTCAGTGGAAAGTTTTTTTATTAAGATTGCGCCGGGAATAGTGGCTAACTGGGGATCTATTTATTTTATCGAAACACCTGTAAAATTAGATAGAATTTTCATTTCATCGAAAAGCAATTCTCGCCATGAGTTTTTTTTGGTTCTCGATTAATTTATGATTAGGATATCCTGTAAACACCATGGATTCACCAGATAATAGTGATCGATAAAATGCAATTTGATTAAATTAACAATCGACGAAGTAAAATGCAGTAAAATTATGGGTTAACTATCATAATAAGCACAGGTACCTACTCGAACATGTATGGGACAAGCATTAAGCAATAGTTACTAAGCTGATGTAAACGTAGCATTCATCAAGACGTTAAATTTTAAATGGCCTTCATTTTCAATTAATCGTATAATTAACGCTTTTCTACTTGAAGAAGAGCCTTTTGAATTCCATTTATACTGGATGTCAAGTCGATGCCCGCGATTTCGTTTGCTATAAATTTCCTTCTGTCTTCTCTATTCCTTCCTGATGAAGGTTGAATTTCGACTAAACACTGTTGAAGTACTTGCTAAAACTTAATCGTTCAAATTAACTTTTAACTATTGCCGGTGGTCAAACGCATTTATTACAAAAAGTATTGGTTAATAGTTCTTTAGACTACAAAGTATCGGTTAAAACTGGTTTTGACCAAGAGTGTTTGGGTAGGTTAGGTTAGGTTAGGTTAGGTTAGGTTAGATAATGCATTTCCCCACCTATAAATAGGTTAAATAGTACTTTTGTCCATGAGCTTTAGTTTTTTACTGGTGACTGTATTTTGCAGTTGAAAGTGCCTTTGTTAGATTAAGTGCTCTGACTGCAACATAATTATGCTTTAATACCGCTCATTAAAATCAATATTAAATTAGATTAAAAAACTGGGTACCTCCCGGCTGCGGTACAGTAAAGTGCGACGTGTTGGATAGCTTAAAAAAAAACATTACATGTATGTTAACTATAAATTTTTAGATATTTGCTACATGGTCCTCCAATGTCCCATCCCCCATGAGCCAAAAGTACCCACTATTAATACGAAAAGTCAAAAATAACTTAAGTTAAATCACATTCATAACAAATTAAAAAGGATAACTGACTAAGGACTAAATTCTCTTTCCTTTTCTGTGCACCACTTTTGTTTTTTTTTTTTTATGATTATTTGGTTGACTGGTAGAGAATGCCATTAGGCATTAAGTTCGCCATTTGTACTTTTTTTTTATGCAATAAGGATTAAATAAATAAATTTCGGTCAGGAATGTCAAGACTTGTATGAAGTTACTAAAGATCTGACATATGTATTTACTAATGGGCCTTTATAAAACCGGCCATAAGTAGACTTCATTGTTTCTTGAATTACAGGCGACTAAAACGTTTTACTCTCTGAAAATCATCTAAAAGCACTAAATAACTTTAAATCAAAATCGTACTTGTGGGTTTTGGAGATATTGTTTTGTGTTTGTAGTTACGGCGACGGGACCCTGCACTCAACATGGTCCGAAATGGTCTTGCCCGGAGTTTAATTCGTCTCTTTCGCTGCTCTGCAAGCTGCTTCTTTAACGATGTGTGTTGTTGAACGCGCATGTGAGGCTATTGAACCAATGGGGCCTATTACTATCTGCCCCGAAGACGTAAGTTGTGCAATTCGAATGGCTCAGAACTGGAAAAGTCCTGGGCCGGATGGATTGCACAACTTTTGGATTAAATGGTTCAAAGCCTCACATGAGTGTTTAGCAGCACAACTCCAAAATGCCCTTGAGATTGGTTCCTTGCCACCTTTATTAACAACCGGTGTCACCTTCCTGCTCCACAAGTCCGGTAGTACCGCGGATCCAAAGAACTACCGACCCATTACATGCTTGCCTACCATCTACAAGCTCCTTACATCCATTTTGAGCACAAAATTAAATGCACATTTTATTGCAAACAACGTTATGGCCTCTGCTCAAAATGGGTGTAAGGTTGGGTCCCGCGGTACTAAGGAGCTCCTCCTCATAGACATGACCATTTGCCAGCAAGTTAGGCGAAACAAAGCGGCCCTCTCGGCTGCTTGGATTGACTACAAGAAGGCTTATGACTCGGTGCCTCATTCATGGCTCGAAAGGATCTTAGAGTTGTATAAAGTTGATGCAACTTTGAGGTCCTTTTTAGGTGTGTGTATGAGGCAGTGGGTCACAGTCCTTCGTCAACCAGGTGGTCGAGATGTCCCCTCTGATTTGCCTAACTTGATAAGGATTGAAAGAGGCATCTTCCAGGGTGACAGTCTGAGTCCTTTGTGGTTTTGCCTAGCCTTGAATCCTCTTAGCTCTTTGCTGTCGGATTCCGGGCTTGGCTATCGACTTTGTAGAGAAGCTGAAGTCATTTCTCACTTATTGTTCATGGATGACCTCAAACTGTTTGCATCGAAGCGCCAAGATCTTATCGCACTATTGAAAATCACACAAGAGTTCAGTAGTGCGATCAAGATGGAATTCGGTGTAGATAAGTGTGCGGTTATGCATGTTCAACGAGGGAAAGTTGTAAATTCATCAAATTTGCAACTTTCTGAGACAATGACTCTCAGATCTCTCTCCGAAGTTGAAACCTACAAATATCTTGGTATGTCACAGTCTTTGGGTATCGTGGTGGACGATGTCAAGCAGTCAGTGAAGGAGCGCTTCTTCTGTCGCTTGACAAAAGTTCTTAACAGTCTTTTGTCGGGTGGCAATAAGGTGCGCGCCTTCAATGGCTGGGTGATGCCGCTGCTTACATACTCCTTTGGCATACTAAGATGGACTCAGACTGAGCTGGATGCTCTGGATAGGAGGGTCCGTCTACTGTTTAAATCACATCGCATGTTGCACCCACGCTCATCTGTTATGAGATTGTACATCCCGAGGAAATGTGGAGGTCGAGGCATTTTAAATGCTAAGAATCTCCACAACCACGAGGTGTGCAATCTCAGGGATTATTTCCTTAACAATGAGTGTAGGATGCATCGCGATGTGGTTGCAGTAGACAGGAACCTCACGCCTCTCTCCTTGGCAAACGGGAACTGGCGCAGACCAACGGTGTTGAGCACTGAGGACCGCAAGAGCATATGGAAGAGCAAGGAGTTACACGGACGTTTCTACCGGGCCCTAACCAGGCCCGATGTAGACTTTTTAGCGTCCGTGAACTGGCAACGGTTTGGTGACCTTTTTGGGGAAACCGAAGGTTTTGTCTGTGCAATTGCTGACGAAGTCATAATGACGAACAATTACCGGAAGTATATTCTGAGGGATGGCACGGTTGACATTTGTCGAGCGTGCCGTTGCCCCGGCGAGTCTCTCAGACATATAATTTCCGGTTGTTCGCATTTGGCCAACGGTGAGTACTTGCACAGACATAACCTCGTGGCCAGGATCATCCATCAACAACTTGCCCTTCAATATGATCTTGTTGATTCTGAAGTGCCGTACTATAAGTACACACCGGCGCCAGTTCTCGAAAATGGTCGTGCTACGCTCTATTGGGATCGATCTGTCATCACGGACAGGACTATTGTCGCCAATAAGCCTGATATCGTGTTGGTAGATCGATCTCAACGCCGGGCAGTGCTCGTCGACGTCACCATCCCGCATGACGAGAACCTCGTGAAGGCCGAGAAGGACAAGCTCAGCAAGTACCTTGACTTGGCTCACGAGGTGACCGCCATGTGGGATGTTGACTCGACTATCATTGTCCCGATAGTTGTTTCGGCCAACGGTCTTATAGCGAAGAGTCTCGACCAACACCTCAAGAGACTCTCGCTAGATGGCTGGATCAAGGGCCAGATACAGAAGGCAGTACTCCTCGACACGGCACGCATTGTGAGGAGGTTCCTCTCTCTGCAGCCCTAACCACCGGTAGCTTGAGCCCTGCCCCGCTGCCGGCGGCACCCGTAGGTTAGGTTTTTTATAATGTATATTTTTTGTATTAGTATTGTTATTTTACTTTTATATTTGAATGTTTATTATAAAAAACCTAATTTATAGAAAATTAAATAAATATCTATAATAATAATAATAGTTAGAGTTCAGTAGTGCGATCAAGATGGAATTCGGTGTAGATAAGTGTGCGGTTATGCATGTTCAACGAGGGAAAGTTGTAAATTCAACGAATTTGCAGCTTTCTGAGACAATGACTCTCAGATCTCTCTCCGAAGTTGAAACCTACAAATATCTTGGTATGTCACAGTCTTTGGGTATTATGGACGGCGAAGTCAAGCAGTTAGTGAAGGAGCGCTTCTTCTGCCGCTTGACAAAAGTTCTTAACAGTCTTTTGTCGGGTGGCAATAAGATGCGCGCCTTCAATGGCTGGGTGATGCCGCTGCTCACATACTCCTTTGGCATACTAAGGTGGACTCAGACTGAGCTGGACGCCCTGGATAGGAGGGTCCGGCTACTGCTCAAATCACATCGCATGTTGCACCCACGCTCATCTGTCATGAGATTGTACATCCCGAGGAAGTGTGGAGGTCGAGGCATTTTAAATGCTAAGAATCTCCACAACCACGAGGTGTGCAATCTCAGGGATTATTTCCTAGGCAATGAGTGTGGGATGCACCGTGATGTGGTTTCAGTAGACAGGAACCTCACGCCTCTCTCCTTGGCAAACGAGAGCTGGCGCAGACCAACGGTGTTGAGCACTGAAGACCGCAAGAACATATGGAAGAGCAAGGAGCTACACGGACGGTTCTACCGGGCCCTAACAAGGCCCGACGTAGACTTTTTAGCGTCCGTGAACTGGCTACGGTTCGGTGACCTCTTTGGGGAAACCGAAGGTTTTGTCTGTGCAATTGCTGACGAGGTCATAATGACGAACAATTATCGGAAATATATTCTGAGGGATGGCACGGTCGACATTTGTCGAGCGTGCCGTTGCCCCGGCGAGTCCCTCAGACATATAATTTCCGGTTGTTCGCATTTGGCGAATGGTGAGTACTTGCACAGACATAACCTCGTGGCCAGGATAATCCATCAGCAACTTGCTCTTCAATATGGTCTTGTTGAGTCTGAAGTGCCGTACTATAAGTACACACCGGCGCCAGTTCTCGAAAATGGTCGTGCTACGCTCTATTGGGATCGATCTGTCATCACGGACAGGACTATTGTCGCCAATAAGCCTGATATCGTGTTGGCAGATCGATCTCAACGCCGGGCAGTGCTCGTTGACGTCACCATCCCGCATGACGAGAACCTTGTGAAGGCCGAGAAGGACAAGCTCAGCAAGTACCTTGACTTGGCTCACGAGGTGACCGCCATGTGGGATGTTGACTCGACGATCATTGTCCCGATAGTTGTTTCGGCCAATGGTCTTATAGCGAAGAGTCTCGACCAACACCTCAAGAGACTCTCGCTAGATGGCTGGATCAAGGGCCAGATACAGAAGGCAGTACTCCTCGACACGGCACGCATTGTGAGGAGGTTCCTCTCTCTGCAGCCCTAACCACCGGTAGCTTGAGCCCTGCCCCGCTGCCGGCGGCACCCGTAGGTTAGGTTTTTTATAATGTATATTTTTTGTATTAGTATTGTTATTTTACTTTTATATTTGAATGTTTATTATAAAAAACCTAATTTGCAGAAAATTAAATAAATATCTATGAATAATAATAAATAACTTTATTTTCAGGCTACTAGGCCCATAGATAAATACCTTACTGACTAAAATACATATATTTATAAACTTAACAATATTCTAAATTATCTTGGCGACAAAACAGCATGGCTCTGTTGTGTCGCAGCGTTCGAAGTCACGCTCGCTGGCAGGCCGCCCCGGAACCGCCGGAACACGACATCTTTCGGCCAGAAGGCAGGCGACTTGACCGTCCTCAGCAGCGGCCGCGGCACTCGCACCACGAAAGAAGCGAAGTGCACATAGCGCCGCGATTGCAGCTGGAACACCCTCAGAGTGTAACCTGTCTTCTGACTGACGTAGCCCACCACGTCGCCCACCGACGTGGAGTGGTGCAGGCGCGACACGTAGAGCGCCGTGTTCGGTGTGGCAGCTTGCAGTCCTGACTTTGGGTCCAAACTAGCGGTGCCGCACTGACTCTTACAAGGCTTCCTACGAGCCTTACTCTTTTTCTGTACCAGCGTGAATCCCTCCTTATCCACGCAAATACTAGGGCGCTCGCTCAATGTTGGTAGAGCACCTTCCTTTTTAGACCGTTGTTGGAGTCCCACGGTCTTGCCAACGACGTCAGCGTAGCCGCGCGTCTTCGGCTGCTGTCTTCAGTTATAGTGCTCCGACGGCACAACTTGGGCTTACCGGTTAATAAACAGTTTTTCATCACACTTGCTCGTAAATGGTGTTATTCCATGCCTGTATACAGAAGGACAATGGCCTAAATTGTTCCCGCGGGAATTATGGCGAGTTTGTCATCCCTAGGGAGTAATGACTTTCTTTTTAAAATTTGCAACTCTTTCGTACATAATTTCTGACTAAGGAGGTTTAATTTTCAGCCAAAAATTAAATCGGTTTCTAATTTCATCTTTAAAAATTAGCTATAGACTAACTTACATTACACAAAACCTATACGCTTCATTAAACTTCATTATTTTTATACCTATTTCAAGTTTATATCAACATTTATCATTAATTTTAGTAATTATACATTTTTATCAAATTGGCTAAATCTGGCTCGAATCCAGGTCGAAACTAAACGCAGTGTCTATGGTCACAAAAAAAAAATCGTTTCCATTGACGTTCCCGTCCGTCAAAAGTTATTTCTTTATATTTTGCAGAGTTAAAGTGTTTTCTCTTTGTTTTTTTCCTCGCAAATGTGATGAAAACCATTGTGTGTATCACAGGCAGTAAGGGGATTACTAACTCGAGTCATTAAAAGCCCTCCGCCTACGGCGTCGGGCTTCTAACACTCTCGTTAGTAATTCCCTTCATACTACCCTTGATGCACAATGTACTATTATTAGTATGAACGGCTGTTACCCGTCCGCGTAAAATTCGTTTATCCTTATTCCCTCGGGAACTGTCAAATTTTCTGGAAAAAATAATGTACTACATTATAGTAGTACGTCCTTTCTTGGCACTTAAGCCTTATCCATACCAAATTTCATTGAATTCAGTTCAGCGGTTTAACCGTGAAATCGTAACACACAGACAGAATTACTTTCACATTTTTAATTCTAATATTTAGTATGGAAGTATGGATAGTATTGATTATAGTGTTTCCTTCATCGTATATCCATCTTTTAAAGCATAATAGAAATGTTGTTGTTTTAAGCTTACGTACTATGCAAATATATGTATATAAGTATACTTATAAGCTTTTTTATTAAGCATTGTTTTTATACATCTCTATCTTCAACTCAAACGTTTATCCTTAATTATTTTGCCCTCAAAGTGACCGTCTGTCTTTGAATTTATAATTCATTGAGCTTATGTTTTATTCTTTCATCTCAAGCACACTAAGAACTTAATGGGATCAGAATTTTGCAAACAATTCAGACGAATTGAAATAAGTTTATAAGAACAACGTTTTTGTTCTTAAGAATGACCAGACTTCATTCAAGGGTAAATAAAGATATAATATTAACTTCTTTTTAATAATCATGCTATGACATTTTATTTAAAAAAAACAACTTTAATCTAGGCGGGTCCATATTTAACAATCGAATACTCGTAAGTTACAGTAGCAAATGAATGGGCAAACGAAACGAATATTGCTTGTGACTTGTCGTTTCTTCGCATGCCATGTATTTAATCCGCTTCAAGGACTCGATTCTCAAAAATCTACACGCTGTTAAACAATTTTTCGGTTTCATTGGGAGCCAATGGCCACACATACTAACAAAATTAAGACTAAAATCAAGTGGACATTCACTTACTTAGTTCCGATCAATCAAAAGCGATAAGTCGTCCGATACATTCACTTAGGCGACTCAAATGGAAAACAGTCAAACCGCAAACCCGGCAAGGCGAGCCAAAGTCCCGAAATGCACTCAATCAAGCTGGCCAAGCTGATATTTTCCAGATGAGCGGATGCTTGCACTAATTCCCAACCAATCGAAGTCGCCTTGTCTTGGTGTTATTCTCATAAGGAGCTCTTGATGGAACAAAGAAAAATGTAAATAAATCATAACAACTGGAGCATGAAGCAAGGGTATGGATATTATGGTACCATACTGAAGGGGTTGGTCAAGATGCATAAGGATCAGATAGCGATTTTCGATAAACGACCAAATGATTGACGTAAACTGATTACAGATCGCGTCTATCGCTCGCTACTCCATACATTTTAAGTCAATAGAAAACAGAAACGTTAGCAGCGTTTTCATCTTGGCTAGGCCTAGTGAAAACTACATGTCTTCACTCACCCTTTTTACCTTTTTTTGTGTGTATAACTATAATTATCAATTAATCGCAATGAGTCCGGTGGGCCTATTGGTCTCTTAAGCTTGAGATACGGGCGGAGTGTTGTTGTCTGTGTAAATATCGCGCCACGCTCAACGCGTCGAGATCCCTTTGCGTTTTACTCTACTTGCCCAAGAATCATGACTTTCGCTGTCCGTTTCTTTCTTGCACAGGCAATCATACACTTAAAATATATTGGCTAAAATAGATGAACAAAAAGGCTCTCTAACGGGTGAAGATTGATAATGACGTGTGATGATTTCTAATGAGCTATCAAACAAAAACATACGACAACGGCGTTCTCTTTTGACTTGTGACACTACCATGGCATAACATATCATTTACTCCACTTGTACTCATTTGATATGAGTTTGTGATTTACTAAGCAATTATGTCCTTTAGTTTGTCTCTAAGCGTTGCGTGATCATAGGTCAGTGAAAAGATCAGCCTATTTTAAACCGTGAGTGCCGTTCCTTCATCCTGGATACATAAAACCAATATCGTTGACACAGATCTCGATGCAATCCTAACGCGCACATGAGTCAAGTTAGACCAGTTCGATCATCGACTGCGCCAGAGAATAACACCACTTGGTGGCAACTGAAGATCGATCCTACTAATTCGTCTGAATTTGTCAAGCACGAGTCTTTTCGTCAAACCAATTACGACCCTATACTGTATGATTAATCGGTCACACACAACGTAACATTTGAAATTCCGAATCCTTTTCTCTCGTTAATCACGACTGAATCGATGGAAAGGTTTGTACTTCGTTTTTTATACTTTGGTTGAAGTTTTTTCGAAAGGCGTTCTTATTAATTAGAAATCGTGCTTTCATGAAATCCCCAATGTCCGAAATGTCCAGGGTTACAATTCAACTTCAATCATACGTCACGTTTACGAATCGCTTTCACTATCTATCCGTAGCACGAGCCTCTAAAATACGAGTTAACTTTTTTTACCGTAATCTTTTTTTATCGATGACAATACAAAATCCAACGTTATGTCAACGTATTAGGACGCTTTACACTAAATGTGAATACGGGGCGCTGATTCCAATTCCAATCGCAATTCAAATTTAGAAAGAAGTCGTGCTCGAGGTACATAAGTGATGGTAGCCAAAGGGCGCATTTTAGTAAAACAAAGACAAACCACGGCCATCTCGCATGCCACGCGGGCCGGATTAAACATGAGTAATTGTGGCTATTTCCTTCGGTGCCCGATGATTAACGTCCAAGTCTCGGGAATGAATGCGACGCGATCAGTGACGTTAGAAGAGAGATGTTACGCGTAGAATTAAAAGCTATTTAACGATCATTCGTTAGATGTGTATAGGTAGGTGAGGGTTCCTATTTTAATGAAATATTGTATGTAATAGCATAACCCATTCCATGTGTTTTAAGGTAGGGTAAATCAACTTTTCAACCCACACGATTTTGTCCGGTAACGTAGGAGACAAGGGATCATGTTTTAATAGAAAAGTTTGTTTTTATAACACTGAAGATTTTTAAGATCTCAACCAATTAAGTACTTAATTATGTTTTGTCTCAAAGAACTCAACTTCGAGGTTATATTTAGGTACCGTATATTATATTTATGAACGTATATAACTTGGTTGTCTCGTAAATTGGTTTTGCTATGCACTAAGTTTCTCCATTAAGCATTTACTTACTGCTAGTAATAAGCAGTATTAAGCTTAGCGTCTGCAACCAAATAGACAACTTTATGAATAAAATTACGTGTTCTTAGTTATTTTATAAATTACCTACACGTATTTTAACAGCGCTCTTCTCTCGGGAACGTAACTATTTGTTAAAAATAATTAGCTCCCGTTCGATACTATGTCTCCGTGCTATATGTGAACAAGTTTCTTGAGGAATCGCTAACCTGGGCATTCACGGACGCGCCGTTTGTCTCACACCACGCCACGCCTCAACAGTGCGACATCACGGAGCAGACTGATTAGAAAATTGCAGCCAGAGAACGCACTCCAGCGACGACATTTGGCTTGGCGCGGAGAAACGGCGTTCTCCAATGTGGAATATTGAGATTCACGATAGTTCCATTCGAATTGTGCGTTGGCGTGTCGCGCTCGCTTTCCGTCGATTTGGAAATCCGACGGACCGCGCCAAGTATGTTTAAACACTACAGTTTTGACATTCACGGATCGATTTCGGCGCGGCGCTGCTCTATTCGGCTTGTTGGAGCGGTTGTGTATGCCCAGCTTTACTCACACGCTCTACTTACACTTCCTTTATTGACTGTAATTCGATATGCGTTAAAAAAAAAGAACGAGCACACAGGCCACCTGAAGGTAATTGGGATCTGTAACTCATCGACATTTGCAATCTAAAGACTGCAATCCTAACAACGCAAATTCGTTGCCAACCCTAAGGACTAAAATATAATGCCTTTATGCTGGTAATATTACCGGGAGTGTTATCCCCACACCAATAAGGCGAATACTGCTTGCTGCTTGGCGGGAAGTATAAGTGGGAATACATAACATTTCACACACCCTTTTGCACTACAAACGTTCATATTGGCCAATTTATGTAAAACGCAATCCCTCACTTCGTTTTATGAAATCACTAAAGCGTCGATTGATTTAGTATTCACACAATAGCGCCCGCTCATTCGATTACACTGCGAACGAGGTAGGTACATTCGATTTTATCGATGTGGGCGCATACAGTTGTATCGATGTTTACCGCAGTTTCAAACAGGCGATTCTAAACTCGACTTACCTATAAAACTTGTTTATATAATTTATTTACCCTAACTTGTTTTAAAAGATAAACTTCTATTGTGCCCCAATCAAACAGCAGTGCTCTCTGTAATAGGCAAAGTAGAGCAACAGAAAATGGAAACTTTGGCTCAGGCTGTTATAATATTAAACAATAGTTATTTTATTACTACAATGTAAACATTTAAGAAGAGCAGCTAATAAATAAGTAAGTATTTATTAATTGTAAACTCTATACAAGATGGAAAGTAAAATGACAATAGCAACAACAGTTGCCCATTGCGAGCACACCATTACAATTATTGTGACTTATATCTAAAAACACACGAATTTAATCATTTGTACATGTATCATGGCCAAAAAATTATTTAAGATCATAAAATACATTATGGATTTTTTTAACTTAAACTTAAAGTAATTGCCGTCTAACATTTTTAAATCACTGGGCAGCGCATTCAAAACGCGTATCGCCGTAAAGAACGTGCTTTTATAGTACATTAACTTGTTGGCTTTTGGACACAATAGATTGTATTTGTATTTTTGTCCCAAAATATTTTTTGTGAGCACTTTTTAGTGAAGTAATAACAAAAAGACAGAGGTCCAAAATATAAATCCCAGTAAGCGTTAGGAAACCTTTATCCTTGAACACATTACGAAGAGATTGATCATTACGCATGCGATACACTGTACGTAAACACCTTTTATGAAGGACAAATGTGGTTTGAACGTTTAAGGAACTCCCCGAATAAATGATTCCGTAGGTAAGTAGTGGAAACACATTTCCAAAGTAGGAATTTCTAGCAACACTTTCAGAGCAAGTTCCAGAATGTATTGATAAGGCGTAACACTATTGATAAGACTAGAAATAATTTTATTAATTTTAACGATATGCGCTTTCCAATTAAGGAAGGTGTCTATAGTTAGTCCCAGAAAGCGTATATTGTCGACTTCTTGTAGTAAAGTGCCAGATTTCTCTACAGTCAAGTGCAAAGGAGCTGCTTTCACTTCAAGGTTAATTGTTATTAGCCAATCAACTACTTTTTTCAAGGCTTTATTAAGTTCCTGTCTATGTTAAAAATGTCAGACCTCTCCCCAGAAAAAAGTATTGTGGTATCATCTGCAAACAATACACAGAGTTCATCAACAAATAAAGGAAGTTCATTGATGTAGATCAAAAATAAAAGTCCGTTTCAACATCACAATGTGCCTTTAGCTCTGAATTTAACATTATTTTTTCAACATGAATCTCTACTTGTTACTTAGACGTTTCAGAGTATTGTAACTTCAAAAAAGGTAACATCGGACAGTGGTGGAAAACTTCGCATTGACGATAGTGCATAAAAACACAAGCAGGGTACTGGTTAATCCTAAAACTATCGAAAACAACAATGAAAAGATGCCTCGAACTATCTATCTACAAGATTAGTTACATTAAATGAGTCCTAATCGCTGCAATAACTAAGGAAACACGATTAAAACAAATATTTTGGGGAATCGGTTGCGTGAGTTAATTCTACTCGGTCGGTCGGATATGGTAAGACCCGTGTAATATGCACCATAAAAATAAATAGCTTTTCCCTGGATTGCTGCCATCACTCTATTCGATCAGGTAAAGCTTTCGGTGTATTCTAGAAGTAATGTAAAAACAACCAAGTGTGTTTCAGTTTCAGTAGCTGTAGCATGAACATTTCAATCATACGTCACGTTTTTGAATAGCTTTTGCTATTTGAAAATGTATTATATTATAATTTAATAGAATCTAAATCAGTCAAACGTTTTGATACACATTGTTTTATGTATCACCTTTTCGAAAAGTCAACTTCCATAACGGGCAATAGTCAGCAATTTTCGAAAATCGACAAAATATATAGAATTGACATGAGGTGATGACAGATCGCAGTGTTGGCTTACGTCAACTCCATTCATTTAGAGTACCTATAAGTAGCAGTGTTTGCGTCTCGGGCAAAAAAACACCGGACACACCTGCCACTTGCCAGCGTGCAACTTAGCTGTAGGTACCATAAGACTTTTCTGCAGAATAGCTAAAATGCCTTTCTCATATTTTTCTAACCATACGTAACGAATAGTTTGAGGCCTGCCGATATTTTCAGAGACTCGTCAAAACATTTTAGAAAACTCAAAACTGACGGTAAAATTACTAGCATAGAATCATATGTAGTCCTCAGGGTGTTGGCATTTGGCAACGTATTTGCAGTCTGAAATTAGTAGAAAAGTTATTTGGGGTCTCAATAAACATCTGTTGACAGACAGCCGCACCGCCAACGGGTGGTTTTTATTTTATTTTAGATGAATCTGAAAATGAAAATGAAAATGAAAATTATTTATTCAGAAAAACTTAACAAGACAACAATGGTTTTGGGTCCTGCGCTAGGATTCCCTGTGTTGCAGGGCCCATAGATAGATACTGCTTAAGCTCTTTTTTAATTTAACTTTGACACTTTGAGGCATTTTGAATCAGTTTGTTTTTTAATGCGTTAAGTATATGTTTATTTGTAATGACCAAAAGCTGTAAGGCTACCTTAGAGCTATGGCTAGAGCTATCCTACTTTTAATACAATGTCCGTTTTTCCGATGTTGGACCACGGCGCGTTGTTATGTCTGATTATATATCCGGTTGTAACCATTTATTACGACTAATATTTCTGTCTGAATCAAGATATAGATAAATTACAATAATATTAACACAAGCAGGTCAATAAGTAAAGAATATTAAGTAATATTTGTCTTCATCGTCAGGGAATTCTATAACTGATGCCTATTATGTCATTTTATTTGTGTCTAGCTTTATAGAGCATTCCGCAGCCGGCACCCTGCCTATACGAACGTTAGTGTGAATGAAAAATGCGAAGCCTCTATTGAAAAATGAATAGCTCAGCGAGTTAACTCGTTTCAGAGTAATTTCATAAAATCCACGTTACATATTCGCAGAGGAGTTTCAAGGTTTTGTACTGGCTTTTAAATTCCAGTGTGTATAGAATTTCTTTAATAAGAATATAAATTTCCTTTCTATTATGTATTATGGTTATTCAAATAAAGTCAAAGGTGAGTTTATTTTGAACAGTCAGTCTCATATTCGGTGAAGCGTAGTACGTGACTCAGGGACTCAGGGAACGTTATTAAAACAACATACATACATCGCTTATTCGACAAGAAAGATAATTCAAATTTGACATACCTGTGTTAATGAAATAGCAGTTTAATGTAAATTGTTACCATTCACTGTCTGTTTCACTTGCTTCAGCAAAATGTTGCTGTTTGAGAAACCACAAGACTAGACAAACTTGCTTAAATTTGCACAGTTTTTTTTTTTAAAAGGAAGCAAAACTCAAATGCCGATTAGGTACTAAGAAGTTTTAAGTCATTATTTATTATGTGTATGTCTTTACCAATCACGGGACTATGGGAGTCCCGGACCTTTGGAAGGCGTACATGGAGTCGAAGCCAACACGCAGAGGCCTTTTAGACAAGTTTAATTTAGTAAAGTTATGGGACACCAACCTTTTTGTCCCTGAGTTCAAACTAAAGAAGTATGCTCCCACGGACAACCACCGGTTAGCGTAAGACTATTTAAGAAGGATGGGAATATTAATAATAGGTTCTATGAATGAACTCATATAGATTAGTGAACTAGGCTATTGATGAAACTACGGTGCCTGCCTGGCCAATGCTAATTACTTTGGTTGAAATGGCAGGCGGTGACTCGCCAACTCAATGGAATGGACCTCCCGAAATAGCTACATATATATAGCACCAGAGAGGCAACCGTTCCAGGGGGGCTAAGGGTGGAGAGATGTTTCTGGACTTTAAACGACCATTAGGTGCCCACTCACCACTTATGCAACACATCCGCCCTTCGAGCTTATTTATTATTATTATTAGTCTTGATGATGATCTTTTTCATGAACTTCAACTGTGCAGATTTTAATAAGTAGTTTATAATACGCACCCAGGACTCTTCACCTAAGGATCGGCACAAATTATGATCGATCCGCTGCCGCGGTTTTACGCAATTTTTCACCAATACACGGTCCACCACTTTACAAAAATAAAACTTGTTTATCGTTATAAGCTTGAACGACCACGGCAGGGCTAAGGCGTCTCTTCTTTATCTAATCCCGACCCAATTGATTGCATGCTTCCGCAGTTCCGAGTTTCGGTGCACTTTAAAATGCATCCAAGTACGACCTTCTTTTGCGTCTGCCTCTGCTTAAAAGTTTCAAAGTATAACTAGAAAAGTATTTAGTTTCCTGTCCTTTACAAGTTTATGTTACCTATTACCGCTCGGGCGCTAGTATTGCATGCATGCAACCTAACGCGGGCACGCAACGGCGCGACCCGACTTATCGGTTTGGTCCGTCGTGTTAAGTTTGCTTGTCATGGCTCGCGGCGCGTACCATGCATTGAGGCACGCACAAGCCGCGCGGTATACCATTGTTTAAAGACGAACTACTGTTTATACTGTGATAGTATGGAATGGGTTAAGCCTTAACCGCTAAGGAAACCGACGGATGCAAGCGGTGCAGGACCTTCCTTAGGCAAAACTGAGGGTGGCCTATGTCCAGCAGACGGACGTCTTACAGCTGAAATTCTTTTTCAGCTGATTAAAATATTTACCCTGTTTGCAGTGGCCTAGATGTGGTGTCGGTTCGGCACCTGGTGGTGCTACTCCGGTTGCTCTCCCGGCAAGGCAGGACGATCATCTGCACCATCCACCAGCCCTCGGCGTCGTTGTTCGCGCTCTTCGACCGGGTCTACGTACTGGCCAAGGGCATGTGCTGCTATCAGGTTATTTTCTTTTTTGTTATTTTTAATGGGAAAATTGCGAGAACTGGCCACCTAGTGTTACAGAAAACCTTTTAGTTTTTTTAAATTGCTTTAAAACCCCGTTGTAGAAACCTTGTTAAGACTGCAAATGAGTTTGTTGTGAGAGTACAGAACGAATAATGTTTCTTCATTAACCTTATTACATTAGCTCAGAAAGTGATAGAATTTCATGCAGATCGCCACCACGAACTACCCTACCGTGTATGTTTTGGGGTATAAAGTTTAACTGAATATATAATGCGAAAGCTTCTGTTAAAATTATTGTTAAATAAATATGCATACATATTTTCTCCCAACATTTATTTTGCTTACAGGGAGGCTCCATCCCTTAGATCATACTTTACGTGTTTTTTTTAAATATATAGGTAGAATTTTGATTTTGTATTTGAATTTAAATATTAAGTGGTATTCCATCATTTTATCTGGGTCTATTGCTGAGTTTCTTGCGGTGTTTCGTCTCAGCAGTGGTCTCCTCTTGGGAAGCGCTGGTAGTATCTTGACGTGTAAAAGTGCCCGAGCGGCCTACTTACTGAATAAATTTATTTTATCTTTTTATTTTTTTATCGAATTTGTCTTCATCGGTTGTATCATTTAATCGAACGTTATATTCTGCTGAAACCATGATGTTTTCAGGTCATCTTAATCATTAATTACTTAGGTTAGACTTGTGACTACAAAAAATATTAACTAGTAAGGCAAGAAATGCCATTCGAAGTTATGAGAATTCTGCGTAATGATCGTTGAAAGGTGTTTCGATAAAATAAAAGATACGCATAGAAAGTGCGTATACCCTCTGTGTTATTTTGGGAATGGATTCCTGCACCTAGCCCTTTTTTGTTGATTAAAAACTAAAAGCGAGGGTGTAATTAAGCACATTACTTGCCCTCAGCAACTGGTACTAAGTGTCTTCCGAACAAGATAACCGAAAGGTTAATTTGGCCTTTTTATTCTTGGAAAATATGTTAGCATTACTCGGACCTACTAGATGCGGGCGAGGAAATATTTCCTGGGAATGGCCAAAAGGCTGATTTATTTTGCCTGCCCAACTGAAGTTTTCTTTTATCATCGCCTTTTTAGTAAGAAATGTTACGGAGGTTAGCTAAGTCACAGTTAAGTACTTTTTCTAATGGAATGGGTCATTTGTACAAGGAATGAATTTTATCTACCTTTTATCCTCAAATTCTGATGCCTACCTAATTCGCAGGTTTTTTCTTTTTGTCGCTTTTAATTTCGTTTTAAATGTAAGTACCTAAAGACCTTTGAATTTCATATTTATTGTAACATTACATTGATGAATAAATAACTAAACTAAACTAAACTATTCTTACTCCTCAGTTTTACAAAAGCAGAAGCGTATATACTGCTTTTTATTTCACTTATCAATGTCTTTTTTCTTTCTTAATTTTATAATCTCCCTTGAAATAAAAAAACCAAAGTAGTTTCACTTAGTATGTACCTACGACCATAAATGCCAACCCAACAAATGCAATACCTAACCCAAGAAATAAATATTTTATGCGACCATACGAGCGCTCCTAACCAAATAAGCTGTAATTAAGAAAAGTAATAGTTCTAGTCTTGCGACAAGATATCAGGCGTTTCCTCGCCAGTACCCTAAATAGGTCGGGTTGATGACGCGAAGAAATGGCCTGGAATAACTTATAATGGGCGAAGTAAATTTTATCTGCCGGCCAACATTTATGGCAAAATAATGACAATTTAGCCGAGTACTTTTCTTGAACTCCGTATAGCTATCGCAATTTTTACCTACTGTTTTCGTTTTTATCTCCGACCGAAAAAGAGGCGTTATAAAATTGACCCCGTCCGTGGTTGTGGTTCCGTAACTTCCTCATGTATAGTGCCTGTTTATATTAAAATATTCTAAATAATATGTATCAGGGACTTATAATTTGTCTGCACCGAGAAAGTCCCCAGCCGACCCTTTACCGCGTTAACAAGCGACTTAAACAAGTATCAAGGCCCAAGAAAAGCTATTCTAATAAAGCTTATACGGTTCTATTGTCGTCTTATCAACACAAATCGCGGAGTGGCGAAGGTCTCAGCACTAACTAGAGGAGACAATGTGGACGACAATCCCATCACTGAACTTTGTTCATTTCCCGACTCCCCCGGCGTGCCCAATATTATTATTATATTATTGTGATGTGGATATTATGTCTGTAATAACTTTGGTTGATTTCTATTAAATGTGAGCCCGCTAATACGAGTCGAACTGCGACTGCGTAGCGACGTAATTTGATTTTTTCGGAGACGCGTGAGATAAGGGAGGCGTTAAGTAACGAAATTTCCAATGATATTGGATATTATTTTTAGATTTCAGATTGCCCATGATTTATCAGATATTTTGTTCACCAAAGTGCAAATGTTCTGTTCTTTTTGTAACAAAAAGCATCGATGTTATTTGACTGACTTGATAATACGACATTGTAGGGTAGGTATAACAGCGGAATCTACGTACCTGTACCGCAGGTAGTTAACTACCACCATAGATTTTCAGTTACAAGAGCAGCTTATTTTATTAGTATCCTGAAGTAACATCTAGTTGTGGTTTTCTATTTTAATGCGGTAATTTTTCATATTGCAGGGCTTTAATAATATTGGTATTTCATTCAACCTAGGCTTTAGCTGAAAATCAGCTTTGTGGCTTTCGTCGCGACATATTGCTGAGCTGATCGCCGTTTAGGTAAATTATAATGCACGTTAACTACTTAGGAAAACATTTTAGGAGCTAAAATCAGTCTAATATGGCGTTGGAACTATATGGATGATTTCTTCTTTTTGTGCCGAGGCGAGGGTCGTAATATGATCAGTACTAATAATACTGTAAATCGAATCTTGAAAGGAATACTTTTTATAATAAGAGCTAATGTGATATTTTGTCTTGGGTCGTGGGATTTTGTATTGGTATAGCTTAGGTAACTAATTTAACGTTAATAGTAATGTAAACAACTTCTACAAAACGCCCTTTAGTTTTCTCAAATAACTTATTAACGGTAAACTCAATTTAAATTTGCCTTTCAACTTACTAAGAACCGAAATTTATTTAGAAGTCTAGCCTTTGTTACAGTAATGAGGACATTCCAAGTTAATTCGTAACCGTTGAATTTTCGCCCATTTACGATGTAAATGTAAACGATGCCTAAACCTATTCGTACTAGAAATTTACTCCTAGCCTACGGCCCACCTCTCCCAAAGGCCAGCGGGAAAGCTAAATCGCTTCGCAAATTACTTTGCGTTTGTGAAAGTGTGTGTAATCATACACAAATAGGTGACAATCGCAGCGGATATACACTCCCACACTAGTTTCATTATATGTGTGAGTAAATTTTCTAAATCGTCGCTTCACCAGTACACATAAGGACTGCGAATCCCGCGTGATTTACCTTTAATTTGGTAGACAGATAACCTTGATTCCATACAGGTTTCACTCGATAGAGGTTTATCTTTGCTAGAACGTCGTCATTAACATTGTTCTCTGTGGGTGTTATCCCTAACATCATAAATAAAGCCTTGTTGTTGTTCGAATTTGGAATCACGTGACGTTTCATCAACTAAGAACTATCCCCCGAGCGTCGCCCGGGAGAGATCATTTAATATTTTAATTTAAACATGTTATATTTAAAAAGCCCAGTAGGAATGTACTTAATAACTAGCTTTTGCCTGCGAATTCGTTCGCGTAGTTATTCCCTCGGGAACTTTTAAATTTTCCTGGATGAAAATTAGTTAATCCAGTCAAACCCGTCCAGCCGTTAGTTATGAAAAATGCTTTAGCGAGGCAATGTTTTTAATATAAAAACGCTTTACAATTGCAAGCAAAAATGTTTAAATTGAATACAATTATAAGATTCCGACATGCAATCCGATTTTCAGCATGCCTAGGGCTTGCAAATATTCGATAGATTCAGATATTCGAATATTCGACTTTTAATTTGAACATATTCGAATTATTCGAATACTATTCGAATAATCCAAAAAAAATAAAGAAAAAAACAGGCTTGGATGCTCATTTTCATTTATTATCAGTCTGAAAGCTCAAAAAATCAACATCAACATTTTAAAATAATAATACGTCCTTGGCTTTAAAGAATGAATAAAAAAATAACTTTAATTGAAATATTATTGTGTTAAAAACAACTGAAGATACGAACAACAACGATTTAGTATCAATCGCACAAAGATTGCCTTTTTTTAATTTAAATAAAAATAAAAAGACAGAATCAACAACAATATGATCATAAAATAATAAAATATATGTATGTGTTAAAATAGCAATGTAATCAACACGTAAGTTTACTGATTGAAAATTCTCTCTGCTACCTTACATTTAAACTAAACTGCAAAATTTTACAAAGTAACAAAAGTAATCAAAGGAGTGATTAAAATAAGTAAAAAAAACGTCAAATCATAAATCATCAAAACAAAATAACTTGAATTTAAATAATTATCCTAAAAATACTAAATATAAAAATAGCAACGATAAGAACAATTAAATAAAAAAGACTGATCAACAACAAAATTAAAATTAAGTAATTAAAATGGTAATCTAATCAAATAAACAAAAATAATCAACCAATGAAAATGGGATGGGGGAGTGAGACAGAGATAGCCGACCATTCCCGATAATTTCCGATTAGTACCGATGCGATATTACATCCGTCTTTCCAAATAACCATAAATATTCGAATTATTCGAATACTATGCACCGCATTATTCGAATATCAGAAAGAACCGAATATTCGAATTATTCGAATATTCGAATATTCGAATTGCAAGCCCTAAGCATGCCATCATATTTAATTCATTTGCTACTGCACGGTATACGAACAGCGGTTCCGGTGTGTTCCGGTTTCAGCCGGAATTTAGCAGATATTTCCGGACGCGCGGAGGCGATAAAATCCCAATACCACAGGCTTTCTGAGACTAAAGGGCGCAATTAGGTACATTTAAAAAGCCGAGGCCAATTCTATCGTGTGCTTGTTGTTAATAAGATTGGACTTTCAATGGATTTTTGTATCTGACGTGTCCTTTTTATGAAGGATTTACCGCCAGCATTAAGGTTTTTCAATTAAACGTAAACTTGATCCAAATGGACTGGGTCGTGAGTCGAACAATTATTCGAATCCGAATTCGTATCCTGACCGTTCAGTTTCATTTCATGCTTTTATTGTAATCGTTATCGTGCTGTAAAACGTTATCGGAGCATAAATTCTAGAGTAACAGTCTCTTACAATGTAAAAAACATTACGATACTTGATATTTAAAATGTAACCCAAAATGTCAATGTCCTAATTTCAAAAATATTCTTCCGCTCAAAACTTTGTATCTAGTTATTTCCTCACGTACAACTATTTCTATTTTAATTACGGGAACCGTTCAAAATTGACTTGCAAATTTTGACGGACATCTTACAAACATACGAACAGTGCAAGTTAAATAAAAGCTTGAAAATAAAGCAAAGTCCCTTGCCGCGTCTTTCTGTCTGAATGTTCGCGTCAATCATTACGATAATCTCAAAAACAACTATTTCACACAAACATATCATGCAAACCTCACCTAAAGTAAGTCAAAGTCAAAGTCAAAGTTCTTTATTCTTCAATTTAGGCATAATATAATGCACCTATGAATGTCAAAAAGCATTACCACCGGTTCGAAAAATAAAACCTTTGCCCCGAGAAGAACCGGCGTAAGAAACTCGGCAAGGTATATTTTTTTCAGGAAAAAGGTTTACATCATTACATAATAATTATAAATAGTTTACAATATCACAGTATTTTTGCACAGTAGGTGCACCTTTTTTAAGCGTAGGTAAATTTATGCGTAGACTACTCATGCAGGACGGACGACTCACCGTCAAACATCCCTATCCATGATATAATCGTCAAGTCATTATAGCCATCGGCTAACCAGCAGGTTATAATGAGGTTCAGTACCAAGCTTTCAGTTGCAGTCTTGTGAATGCGAATGTCTATGGGTCACGGTTTCCGCTTACCATCAGGTGGCCTGTGTGTTCGTTTGCAGTTCGTATGAAAAACCACAATTTGTATTTTTTTTTTAAATAAGGTAATTTGTTTTTTGTTTTTAAATAAGACGTTGTTTCTAGTAAGTAGCCTAGCTTTTTATTGTCTCGCAAAAGGTGAGAAAAGCAGAGTATTCCTTCTTTGGGATAAAGCTGTTTTCGTCTTGGGTGAGCTTCAATCCCCGCTGCACTACAGAGTGCAGCGGGGATTCAAGTTAAATCTGGAGTCCCTCATTTGCTCAGGATTCAATATCGCGCCCGTTACATAAAACCGTGCTATATCCCCTCGGCGTATAATCTACTATTTCACGGAAGGTGTTCAAGTATTGTACATTCTGGATTATGTAGTAGTAGGTTAGTATTAAATAAGTTTTGTTAAGATTATTTGTAAGGCGACGTTTAAATTGGGTTGCAATAAATAAAAACCGTACATATTTGCTTAACTCCGGGCCGTAACGTTTCTCAACATATTTTTGAACGTATTGTAAATATTAAATATGAAAAACTAGGTTTTTACGTTTCCATTTGTATTTTTTGGTTGTTGTTGTGTTTTTTGTGTTTGTTTGTTTTTGTTCTTTATTTTCTTGGAAAGGCAAAACCTGGTTTAGTGGAAAGAAGCGTTACCGCATTTTGCATGGAAAATTTCACCTTAAAAATCATCTAACACTAATATAATCCAGTGTCAATTTGTTAGGGAAGAGCGCTGCTGTCTCAGAGCTTAGGCAGATGGAGTTCTTATTGATGGATCCCAGCTGTATTTTTGATCGACTGTATTGAATGTGTTATGTTTAATGTTGTTGGTATAAAATTATAATTACTATTACAACAAGGAATACTTTGATTTATTGAAATGCAAAAACTTATCAACAGTGATCGGAATTAGGTGAGCTAAAATACCTAGGTATTCTTTGCGAGAGGACATAATATGGAGTGGTTACAACCGGATAAAAATATTTTTTTTTTGGATTCCGGGTATTTGATATTCATCCGGGCACTGCAAATACTAGCCGTAATGTTGAGCTTATGCATTTGCAAAAAATGAATAACAAGGAATCAAAGTAGAAGTAGACCGTGTGAGTTACGAGATCCAGGTGAACGAATATGTAACGCAGCAAATTGTAATCCTTAAATTCATGCCAAGGTCATAATTAGAAGAATATTTAGTAACATAGTATAAAACAAGCCAAAGTCAACAACAATCGTTCACGAGTAACTACACACGCACTACACAACTGACCAGGGTTCAGGAGCAAATGAGCCCATTTACCTACCTGAGTATGTACTTGACCTTTTATTATCTCCCTTATCTTTTGAGCACTAATTGTTTACACCGCTTGGCTCTAACAAGCCCTTTGCAAGTCATAAACAAACAATGCGTGGGAAAACCCATATTATTCGTCCTACAACTACTTTTTAGAAATCTTGTACATTCCTTCTTTTGTCTAGCCCTTTTTACTAAACACTAACATTAAACATGCCATACTTTAAACAAAACATGTCATGTTTAATATTACGACAATCCCAACCCGGAATCCGAACAATATTTATTTTTATCCGGTTGTAACCACTCCATATTATGTCCTCTCGCAAAGAATAGGTATTTTAGCTCACCTAATTTCGATCACTGCTTATCAAAGACCGCATCGGATATCCCGCGACTAATAACAGGTTGTTAATTGACTGATGTGCGTACGCATTGTAATTAATCGGTTATGCGGATTGATGGATTATTAGGAAAGGCACCTTACTATACAGCGCTGCTATATTTTAATTAAGATAGTGGTTAAGCAACGCATAAATGATATCGAACAATAATTAACTCACACAACACGTTGCTTGTGAAAGATCAAATAAAATTTAACATTATTACAATGGCATCCAGTAAGATCAGCAGATGCAGAAATACGTTTAGATGATTAAGCCGAATTTAGTTTTCGCATAATTTTTCTACACCATAAACAGAAAATATTTTTAAAAAAGTTTCGCTGGTGGAATAGAGTAGGTTGGGTTGGGATTATTTTATAACTTTTCATAAAAATCAAAGGTAGTCAGTTGAATAACAATTATAAGAAATTGGTATTCTGCGAAATCATACATTCGGACAATTTATAATTACCAATGATCGGGGAAAACGATGCAAAACTTTAAAAAAACTTACATTACAGCCATGAAACTATTAATAATCCTTATACCAAATCAGAGACTGATACGAAGTTAAATTGAACGCCAATATTATTCTTGTTTTCTAATAATATTGTTGTTTTTCTTGGTTGCAAGTTGTCCTTTATGTCAGCTTTACAAGTTATGTTAAAGTTTTGCACCGTTTTCCCCGATCACTGATGATTACGCGTAAACAAGGGAAGCCGTGTTTTTTATGAATAAGGCTAAAAAAAAAACTGGTAAATCCGCCATAATAACACATAATTCTGGAAAACGACCTGCTACCTATTACGGTTTAAAAGACACCGCTCGTTAAAGTTCGGACGGATAGCGTATCATATTATTAGGATCCCGCTGTCCGCTATACACTGCGCCGTTAATACTAATTATTCTGTTTTCTAATAAACTAAAGTGTGGTGTTGAAATTGAAAACTGATTTTTTTGTACACAATCCATGGCAGACTGGATTTTAGCTGAAACAAACTTACTATAGCAGTACAAGAGATGTTGTATTCAAAGATTATAAGGGTATGTGGATCTAAACCTCGCCTAATTGGATGTCATGCCACCTTAATAGTAAATGTGTGCGTGATAACAACATCAATGTCAATTAAATAGGTAACAAATTACAAAATCCGCAGTATATAAAATAAAATAAATGCCTTCAATAACGAGAAAATAACTTCTTTTAAAATGGGAGGTCAGTCCAACTGAAGACAGCTTTTGGTTAAAAATGTTGTGGGACGCCGACTTGATTAGCAAAAAAATGTAAAATGTAATCTGTCTACAATTGACGGAGAAATCGATGAACATATAAATATATACATACATACAGTGCAACCTAGAACCTATTTAAGTAGGTTAAAAATTAGAAGTGAGTATAGAAACACATTTTAGATTTCTGCGTTTTATAATAAATAATAATAATAAATATCAGGGGACAATGTCACACCAATTCACCTAGTCCCAAACTAAGCTCTAGGCTTGTGCTATGGGTACTAGACAACGATATAAATACTTATATAGAGAAATATATACTTAAATACATAGAAAACATCCATGACTCAGGAACAAATATTCGCGCTCATCACACAAACATCTGCACTTACCGGGATTTTAACCCAGGACCGCTAGCTTCGTAGGCAGGGTCACTACCAACTAGGCCAGCGCGTTGCGTATGCGTTGTTTTTCAAGGATACTTACAACCATTGTAACAGCATTAATTCAAACCACGGCCTCTATTCATAGGGTAAGGCTGCGGCTCCACAGAGGCGGAGACGAGTGAAGCGGAGCCGAGCTGTGCCAATATTAGGTATATATGTACCAATAGAAGGCGCATGCGGTCATGTCGAGCGCGCCTTGCGTTAGTTTAGATTCTATTGTTTAATATTGGCACAGCTCCGCTCCACTCCGCTCATCTCCGCCTCAGTGGAGCCGCAGCCTAAATGAACGGTTTTCAAAAAAAGTGTACTATATTAAGGGCTAAAATTAAGATACGGTAACTTAAATCACTTGAGTCACGACAGTTGACTACACCGTTATAAAACAAATGGTGGTATCTCAGGCAAAACTCCTGTAGCAAGTGCGACCATATTACTAACTGGTGAAGCTTGAATCTGCTACGTTTATTGAATTTGAGATACCTCCTATTGGTTTATGAGTATGTTGTGGTTTGGTTTTGATATACATGAATGATTAATTTTCGTGACTCTCCTGACTAAAATTACAGTTTCTTAATTTTAGTCCTTAACTATGTACAATATTATTAAAAACTGCCCAATTACCAAATCGTCTTCGACCGGTTGTCGTTTTTTTTTTGATAGCTCTTATTTACTTGACTGTAATTAATGGTGGCCGACAGGTCAAATACGATGTGAATTTTAGGAAATCCCCGAATAGAGCACGGGGAGAGAGCTAGTGTTTATTATCTATTATCTAATAAAATGACAAAAACGTGTGGTTGACCTAAAGGTCAACTAAAGTTGCTTATGCAGTGTCAAACGACACATTCTGCCAAATCACAATTCTTTATTTATCTTGTTCATTTTAAACAATGAACATTAAAAACAAACTTATATTGTTATTTTCGTGCATGATTTTTCCGAGAGTTTTATTTCGAGTATGTTTACAATAGTTAATCTTTACTACTGTTATCACCCCTATTACTTTGTCAAGAGGCTATAGTTATTAAAAATTTAATATTCTACTGGGAATGATGCCAGTGTAAGAGATCACTGAAGTTTCTTACTAAGTACCGGTCGGGTGGCAAGTAGCGTCGTGTTGAAACCTTCCTCTTAAGCTCGGAAACTTGAATAAATTCCCAACTTTGTCGTTGCAATTTTCATATTTTCTCTATGGATATTTTCTTAGTTTAGCTCGGGAACTTAGGAGTTAGTCTGTAGAGCGTTTTGTAAAGCTGGTCGGTTAGTTTATATCGTGGGTAGATTCATTTTTCTGCTTCACGGTAAGTGGTGGTGAAGTGAATTTTGTGTGCGCCCGCAAGTAAGTATTACTAGAACGTTATACCTAACCTAACCTAACCTATTTCAGGGAATACGAGTACCTGAAATGTACAGTCGCCGAATAAAGATGTTGAGCATACTTAGAACCATGTCATTGTGAATGTCATTGTGAATGTCATGTGTTTAATTTGATGTTCTGTTTGAAGTTGACTATGACAACGCACTGAAGTGATTAACATTTTCGTTGCTGTACCTACATACATTAATGGGTCAAAGGTAAAAAGGCGACACTAGTCGAGAAGCTGTATATTTATTGGTTTTCGGGGAATAATGAATAATTATGAAAAACACGTGCGTATAGTTTAAAAAGTTCATAAGTTTTTAGTCTAAATATCTCGATCACATTGTGAAGACGTCTAGACGTGACTATTTTTTCTATGACAGTATCTGATATTTACGGATAGATTATCAAAGAAAACTTCCAGCTTTTACTAAGTAAATTAGAGATTTAACAGGAAAATCTTAAAATGTACCGTAATTGAAACTTAAGTTAACCCAGAAGTTACTTAAATTTAAAAAAAAAAAAAGATTCCAAACTGCCGCCATTTCCAACATCAAAATTTTAATCTCAATAAAGCCTCACTCTAATGTGAAAAGCCATGTTGTGTCGCCCATGTCACAAATGAGCGATAAATTGTCTCTCAGAGAAAAGCGTTATTCAAGCGTGGATAACGTTCACAAACCTTCGTAATTGCGCTATCTCTATTCACGTAAGTACAAATGTAAAAACAATTGAATGGAAGATTGGCATCGCAAAACAGGGTTGTCAGGAGCAGCCCGACGTGCGCGCTGGGCGGATAATGAAGGGTTAGCGGATCGTATGTGTTTATACATACTGCACAATACAAATGAATGCTCGGGTAGTCTTCGAAATGGTACGCTGTTTGAACAAAATTAATGGGTAGGTACTAAAGTCAGAACCTCGTTCAGGGTACCGAACTCTTGTAAGAACGCTCCGTCTGTCTTTCAAAACACTTTGTTTGACATGGCTAAACTTTTGAGCTAGAGCCTATAATAGTTAAGCATTAATTAAGTACTGGATTCAACATCAGTATCGTCGAAGGTAATATACTAAAAATATTCCTCTCCTATTATGTACATTACTATTTGAAAATGTTTAAATTGTAAAGCGTTAATTTGTCCGCACAAAATTAAATATAGTTGCGTTCAAATTAATTTGAAAGTCTCGAATGACGAAGTTGCACGCGCGATTCAAATACTCAATACTAATTTCCCAGGGCAAATACTCTCGGGTTCAATATCCTTTCATTTGGCTGTCTCGGTTCGGGAGCTCCTTCAAAGGGGAACAATTTCAAAGACATTCCTGCAGTGGTAAATAAGCAGGCTCATTTCTCTATTCAGTAGTCAATAATTGTTGCAATTATTCTCTATGGATTTCAAAAAGGCTTTGTTCGTTATTTCATCTTTTAAGGATTCAATGACGTTGACCAGAGTTTAAGAGGTAAATTTTTATACACAAACTAAACAAAGAATTTGTTTTCACCGTGTTTCCACTTATTTCATATTTTATAACAAGTATCTAATTTGACCTGTCAGTGAAGTTCAGACCAGCCCTTCGGGTTTTTAGATCATGTTTTCCAATCTCATACTTTCATAAGTACCTAGTTCGTGGTTACCAGGGATAAATTCAATTTTACTAAAAGCAATTTTCATTGTGTGGTGGACGGTATCTTGGTTTGTTTTCTTTCACAAATGAGTCCGGAAATTGAACCAAGTTATTTTGTTACAGAAATGTTAACGAACTAACACAAGTACATTCGTTAGGGTGGTTTATGTGTGGGCGGGACGAAAATTTCTCCTTTGCTTTGAAATTTTATATGGGATGAAGTCTTTTAAAAACGGGATGCTTTAATAAAATTGTAAGTATCGTCTGTTTTCATAAAAATCTTAATAAGAGTAGAAAATCTTTATTCCGTACACTAAAAATAAATTTATAAATAAACAAAGTACTTAAATAATACTCACCGGGGCTTATTATGACCATTGACCATCCATAATCAATAGGTACCTACTATACAATTGAATGTAAGTATGAATTATTGACAATCGCAACTGTCATTCTACCTCACACATGCACCGTTTCGTGTGAGTCAATTTTGCTCTAAATTATTGTTGTAAAAACCACGTTGAGGCTTCGTCCTCCAAGTGATTTATCTACTGTAGAGCCACTAAGCACACTGACCCAAACCCTAACCGTATTACAGTTGAACGCCGTAACTAACCCTAGTGAATTTACCTTCAACTTGAAATTAACCTGGAATTTAATAAGATCTGTTGAACTCGGAACCGTGGTGTTATTCCTATTCCAAAGTTGAGTTCGCTCGATTCGATTCGATCTCACTCTCACGTGTCATCATGAGTCCCCGTTCGCAGTGGGCTCACGGGGCGATTCGTGTCTATTAGCTGTCGCAGAGGTTATGTTAAATCAAACACAGTTTTCTCTAAAATCGTTCCGTTTACAGCCAGAACCGTTTTGGCATATTTTTGAAATGATTTTTTTTCACTTGATAATCCAGCTTCCAAAGGTGTGCAGGAATGAAGTTGATACTTTACCAACCGCATTAATTTGGATACTATGGTTATCAAAGGACTGCCAAGTGGCTAAGGGATATATACCACGACTACCTCTATTTTAAGTGTTTCAGATAATTTCGTATGAAATTTATAACCATGTGATCATCATGGTCAGGATCGGGAATAGACCCTATAGGGGTGTTGGGAACCGTTAATATTGGGACGTAGCTACCCGTTTCCGAAATGAAAATTGTACTAGACGAAGACTCAACCAATATTTACATTATGCCTAGCCAAATTTTGAACGCTGCTAACGTTTTTTTTCTATCGACTTGAAATGTATGGAGTTGAGAAAAGCGATCGACGTGATCCGTCATCAGCTTTAGTCAATCTAATACATTTGGGCGATTTTATAATATCTCTAACTAAGCGTTGTCGAAGGAACGTCTTCATACCGTATCCCAGGGCGACCACCAAGTTAAGTCAGTTCGACTAAGCAATCCCAAAGCGGCGTAATGGAATAACACTATTCCGCGTCAACCGTTTGGACTGTAGCGGAACTTGTAATTTAAGTCTACTCTTTAACTCCCTTACTTGGATTTTATGAGATCGGTTTTTGTACAGCTTACGCTTAACGAGAGTTTTATTTGACGGCACACTTTAAAAGGGTTTCACGTTGCCATTTAGATTTAAATGGTACGGAGCTTTGAAGCAGAGCTGTGTTTAAATGAGGACGGAAGTTTAAATGTGCCGGTGGACTTGTCATTTCATTAATTGGGCGCATTTAGTGGCGGTTCATCGTTTTGCATTCCTGTTAATTTAATTACGATCAATGGCGAGCGTTGCACTTTCATGACAATCTTGATGAATTTAAACTCGAAGTAAATTAGAGACATAATTGTTAAATAAAATAAAAAATATTAATTTGGGATAAAATAAATACACACATAAGAAAAATGTTTTTATTATTTTGGGGTTAGATTCAGTAGTGTCGTCGTCATCTACCTATTTATTTGTATAGCGACACATTTAATGGATGACCTAACTATTATATATCTAGGATGGTGTTGCCACCAATAATAATAAGGACTTAAACATACGTTTATGTAAGTAAGTAATTGCACATAAACAATTACAAGACATGTTTGCATCAATATGGATAATGTACAGAGGCGAACTTATCCCATATGGATTGGCTTCCAGTTAACCTTGGAGTAAAATAAGCGAGGACAATGCAGAAGAATAGACAAATTAACGAAAGAACGGAAAATAACAAATAGTACATACCTACATCAGAGAAACAGAAAAAACTGCTTTTATAAAATATATACTACCACAAACGTAAACAGCAGTTAAAACCTACAACAGAGCTCGGCCCAACACTCAGATTCATCTTATTGATATCAGTAATAGTTGAGTAGAACAGTTAATGACTCTATAAACCTCAAAATGTTTTTCAAATAAAGAGTAACAGCTTTACCAAAAAAAACGTTCTTAAACGTAAATTTTAATACTGTCTGAATAAGCTCCTACTGTAATATATAAGCAATAAGTCATCAGCGTGCAGTATACATAAACACAGTACAGACAGGCGCCCAGATAAGCACCGCATTCACTTGCATAATGACGTCTATTTGTGCTCTCGACGTGCAAACAATCTCGCCAAGTGTATATTAACCTGCACAAAGCGACGCTTCTGGGTTTTATACTCTGTGTAGATTGTGTTCCAATCTTAATGGTTTGGACGAAATTTCTATCAGAATATTACCCTATCGTTTTATCTAATCCTTTAGGTGCATTCTGCAAATCACTTTTAAGTTTAATGACATTTGTACTCTTACTTGTATTTTTTTTTATTTTACTGACGGCGGGTTTTTTCCTCCAGTCGTCATCTGCTTATCGTGAGTATCGTGAACAAACTTGGCGGTTCTTCGATAAAGACCTACAGCCGGAGATCCCGTTGGCATCGTCCGACTCGCATTGATTTGCAAGATCTGAACAATCAATCACGTTGATTTTAGAGAAAGCTTGTATAAAAAGCTGATTACCTTTTTGTCAAAAGCTACGCTATGAGTAGTTTTTGCAAGGGAGCAGCGCAACAGCCTTTACCATGCCCACTTATTCCTAATTCCCGACAAAGTCCTTAAGCCCAGCCCAGCGGTTTTTGTTTACGCCCAACTTACTTGTTTCTAACTGCGATAAATACTCGGGCAACATTTGGCACGAAAAGTTTCCAAAATATACTTTGTTACGAGTATTTCGTATAAGCGGGACTAATCAGCCTAAATTAGGCCGTGTCGCATGGAAGGCTGCACGCGAGTTTTACTATATTTTTCTTCTAGTAAAAGCTTATTTTTAAATACATTTTCGAAGGCGAAACGGCTCTAACCTCACTGGTTGCACCAATTTTCAGTCACAGAGCGAATTTATACTCAAGACAAATATCGTTGGTCTGTTGGGTAAATTAAAGATTTATTCTTCCTCGAGTCTTCTGCTCATTCCCAAAACGTATTTGTATCAAGTCAAAGTTGAAAATGATTTTAGAAAATGACCCATATAAAGCTGAGGTGCGTTAACGAGTTTGTTTGAAATACCGCACTAATAATGTTAAATACCTATACAATGCAGTTTGTGCGTTAGTTTGTTACTCCGTCACGCTGCAACTGGACAGATTTAGATGAGATTTTAAAATGAAGATAGCGTATACCCTGGATTTACACATAGACTTCCTTTCATCCCGAAAAATTAAAAAGTTACCGAGGGAATAACAATATTCGGAATCTATGCGGACGAAATCGTTGTTTTTTTTTAAGTTTCTCTAGCATATTTTTAACTTAACCTATACAAATATTATATTATTAGCAGTTTTTGCGCAGTGACACATTTTGATTAAACACCCATGTGCAAGTGACATGGGTGGCCATAACAATATGATGCGAATTCTCTTGTTTAAATTTAGTATCGAGAACCCTGTTTTTTCCAGGGTGCAGCCCCACTTTTAGTGCCATTCCTCTCCGAAGTTGGCCACATCTGCCCGACCACACATAACCCGGCTGACTTCGTTTTGGAAACGTTACTGGGAGACTTGGAATCAGCTGCTCAGATGTCAGAGCTGTGTCAGAATGGGAAGCTGTGCAGAAAGCTGGACAGGATCACAGCTAGAGGAGGAAGGTAAGACTTTGTTTTTTTAAAGTAAATTACTTCGCCTTAAAATGCTTCCAAATATACAAACACAGTGCTGAGATTCTACACAGTAAAACCTTATTGGTTTTGACGCGGTTCCGTATTGAAAAGTTATATAGGTGCTAGAGAATCACCTACCAGGACAAGCAACAGGCCTGTTTTCATTGCCATGTTTCGACTTTATCTCCTATCTCTTTCTAGATAAATCACTATGGAAACAAAATGTAACGATATAGAAATCGGATGCGATGTCACCACGTCAATATCGAATATCGGCAAAAAAAATACCTGTTTTTACAGTTGAAAGGGTTTTATTTTTATGATTATTAAAAACTAACCTAACCTAACCTAATCCACACAATAGACGTTTATTAAACTCAGCAATTTCAGGATAAAAGGGTGTTATGCGAAAAAAACATATGCGAAAAGATCATTATGCGAAAAAAAAAACGTTTCGATGTCAACATACCTACAATTGGAAAAAGGTTTTCATAACGAAGTTTAGAGACATACCTTCATCAACGTACTCGTAACACACTTAGAGCAAAGTTAGTCAATGAACACATATTGTTTATATGTAAGAGGTGTAATAACAACGGATTCGTCAAAGAAAACAAATATAACTCGTAAGTCTGGTAACTTACTTAGTTATGATTCGGTTAACCAAAGTTTGTCGCTATCCCTTGGGAGACAGGTAAACTTGTTAACTTACGTATATGTATAGTAAAGCTAGGTCCGAGATTCTATGCGGTAATAGTAGATTGATAACCAAGGGTTGAAAGTGGCCCATTTCACCCGAGATATTTCTGGCGCTCGAACGTAGTGAGAGCGCCAATAGTTCGAGGGGAAATGGGTAATTTCACCCGAGTTAGACACTCTACTTTTCATTTCGACTGTGAGGAAAAAAGACACGGTGTACCTAAATATATTTAATCTCGTTTCCCGCTTTATCTATTGAAAACTTTTTTTTTCTAGATTCAAAAAAAAGGTAAAATACACATGCTGCCAACATTAGAAAAGTTAAATCGAGTTGGTCACGGCCAAGGAGCATGACTTCCATCTCATTCTTACCCTAACTAAAGAAAGAGATGGAATATATTCGTGACGTAATAAAGGTAAAATTTCTTGTTTCGAACGGATGTTCGGTGTTCAACCTCCTTTTTGTATAATAAGCTCCTTGGTCGTGACCAGCTCGATTAAACTTTTCTAATGTTGGCAGTAGTGTATTTTCAAGATGGCCATGCCGAAACGTGAAAGAAAAAGTGTCATGCTATGCTATCACGGCATTATGGCAGGCAGCAGAATAGAGGAATAATTTTAAATGTTGATTTTCTGTAATTGCGAAAAAAATAGACCAGTCTTAAAATGATTTTCATATGAACCTATAGGCCGTAATAAATACATCGTTTAACGTATAGCCGAGTTTAGATATATGAAAATCTTTTATTTTAATAATATGACGTAGCTTAATTATCTTAGACTCCGTGGCCAATCGTAACAATTAAAAAAAAATTACTTTCCACCCTAGAGATGAAAACGCAATTTTCCACCCGGCTATCCACCCATTCAAATTAAACTTTCCGAACAGGAGAGATGAAAAAAATATATCGTCTTTGATCTATTATTTTATTGTCAACGTTTTGATAGCTCTTATTTACTTGACAGTAATGGGGGCCGAGTTAACAACAATACAAGAAAATGTTAAAGACGATAATGTTTTTTACCGTCAAGATTAGAGGCCCAGAGTAGTATTCGGTTGCCTATCGTCTATCGTTGTCATAGACGATCTATGACAACTATGGACGATCGACAACCGAATCTCTCTGGCAGCAGTCAGGTATATTTGTTTTGAGAAATAGCGTAAAAGTGACATACAGACGATTTCTATACTATATAGTCTGGCTTACTGTAGGTATGTATGTAGCTAACTCCTGCTTATCCTTTAACCTACCGCCAAGCAGCAGTGTTCGCATTGTTGTGTTCCGGTGTGGGGATAAGACAACAGGTAAAATAATAGATAGTGGCATTCCACCTTAGGCCTCAGGGTTAGCAACGGATTTGCAGTGATTATAGTCTTGAGAATGCAAATTTCTATGGATCTCAGTCTCAGGTCATAATTACCATCAGAGGCTTGTGTGCTCGTCTGCCTCCTTAAAGTATAATATAAAAGACGTTTTGATAAGAACAAAACTAAAACCCCGACTGCCTTTATAGAATACGGATGTTGACTTCTGTAGTATCGGGACGAGGCATTGAAACTTGAACGAGTAATTTAGTGGAAAAGTAAAGAGCTCGGGTCATCGTCAGTTTCAACTAAACCGGGTTTTTGAGTTTAAATCGGGTCAGTGTCCGCAACCGTGAAGAGACGGACGCACATCCGGCGCTAAAGTGACACCGGATCGGCATCCGGTAAATAAACACACGTAAACATAGCCTATATAACACAAGTACATCTTTGAACCGCATCAATCTTGCTTTTGAAATGGTACAAAGTGCCTATTAATCAGCGTTGCACGAACAGCTACTAGTTAACGAATTCGTACAAGTTGTAGTATACCGGTGTTTTCTTAATTGGCACAAGGGAAATGAGATACACTTCCTGAGAAACTAGTACGGAGTTTGCTTTGATTTAACATCAGAAGAGAGAGCTTAGTTTAGGTACTCGGAGTTTATTCCCCAGAAATTTAAAGGACTTTAATACTTTGTATTAAAGTCCTCAAAGCGGTTCCCATCGTTGATGTTATTACATATACTACAACAAAAGCCAGGTTTTAGATATGATTATTATTGAATAGCTGAAAATTTCAAAAATTGATGTGAAAAGTTATTTGTTTTATTCCTAGCAGTAGCACTATTGCCACAGCAAAATGTGTAATTCATCACTGGTGGACTCTTACACTCTACTATTGATCTTGATTATATTAGTCATAATTATTAATGTAGGATAAACTCTCTAAAGTTCGCAGCGCGGGGCTTCTTTTTCTGTGCGCTCTAGCCTTCGGCCACATACGCAACTTAACGAACCTATACCTAGTAAATAGTAATCAGTCTGGGGCTTTCATAATGGGTGAAACCGGGATTGATTTTAAAAATTAAATTATTTTCTAGGAGGCCAGTGTTGCACTCAGATGAGTCGATCCAAAGAATATTCGTGGAACACGTGGCCAACGAACAGACAAAAATGGAGTTTCCCACGACGTTTTTGACGCAGTTTTTGATTCTCACGAAGCGGATGTTCATTCAGAACAAAAGGAATGCTGTAAGTTGGTACCTACATCATATCACTGAAGGCAAACGATAATTTTTATGATTTGATTTTTAATTATTAAATGCCCTACTATACTTTTAGATTTTAAGTTTTGTACCTACATATGAAATATTTTTGAAAAAGTGATCTTAAGACCATTGTGAAGCTAAATATTTCCATACAAAATGCGTTAACGTTTCTCTACCCTTAAACCTAGTCCGATTTTACCGTTGCAGATATTATGAAAAACTATTTCTGTACGTTTTCCTTTTCAAGAAAATATTTCTTAGAATGAAACAAATTGAAATAATAAAAAACAGAAACGTACAGACTACTAAACGACAGTACTAGTTCTTTATAATACCTACAACATATTCAAAAATCGTGGAAATCGGACTTGATTTAGGGGGTGAGAAACTAAATTTGTATGGAACTGACAGAAGGATGGACAACAACGTGATCTTCTTCTTCTGTATGAATTTAAATAAACTTTTATATGCAGTCTCAACATAAAACCTAACATACGACAGTGACCGAGGAAAATCAACAAGTTGAAAAAAAATTTTTTTTCACTCACATTTTATTTCTATGTAGAGGGGAAACAAAACACTCCCCCACAAAAGTTTAAAATTCAGGTATACGATAGTTGTACCTTTGTATGGTAAGAATTTAAATCATGGAAAAGGGCTGCTATCCTCACATCCGATCAGTGCACGTTTGCCTTCCTTATCTCGTATCTTCAGGCGTTTTGGGTTCAATTTCCTGTGGAAATTACAGGTAGCACCGAAGCTACAAATTATCAGTGTTTTCTTTACCTAGGGCGTTGTGTTCTCGACTATTTCAGGTATATAGCAATTTGTACGTTAGCAGTATTTTAACAGTTTTTAAAAAAAAAGGAGGGTATTGATTTTAAAAGATCTTTGTATGTATGTAGGCAAAAATTAGGGCAATATTCCACTTTAGCCCCTTAATTATAATAAAAAGACAAAACCGAAATAAATCTGTATTACATAGACAAATAACAGAATGTAGTTCATAATAATAATAGTTTATTCATAAACGTACTATAAACCGATTATAGTTAAAGTATCCGTTGTCACTTGTGTCAAATGGAAATGTCATAACGACAGATAAGGACGAAGCATATTTCAGGCACACTAGCTATGTTCTATTTATGAATAAGAGGCTAAGAATATCGAATATAGATCCTATTAATCCATGGTATCCATTTTGTTTCCAGACAGGCCTCTGGATCCAATTCCTGCATCACGTGATATCAGCTGCCTTAATCGGCAGCATCTTCTTCCTGGTGGGCAACGATGGTGACCAGCCCATAGTCAACTTCAAGTTCTGCCTCAGCTGTCTGGTGTTCTTTATGTATACGTACATCATGATACCTGTGTTACTATGTGAGGATTGACATCTTTATGGGCTTTAATTATTAGTATTATTACGTTACTTTTGACTTGAAAGTGCAGTTGTGAAATTTAATTAAGTAGTGTTTTATTGGGTATTCATAAAGGATAAGGTTCTACAAAGGCAGCGTCACGTGTTCGATACAGATCTTGCATGTTCTCTATGTATAAGCAAGTTTATCATTTATCCCATAGCACAAGCCGAGAGCTTATTTAGGGACTGGGTCAATTTGTATGACATTGAATACTTATTTACTATCTATGTTTATTTAAAGAAAATGTCAAATATAGTATTGGCTTTTTTCCCAGTTCCTACTGAGGTGCGCATGCTCCGGCGAGAGTACTTCAACCGGTGGTACAGCCTGAAGGCGTACTACGCGGCGCTTTCATTCTCGTCTCTGCCCATCATGGTGAGATATGCAGCAGCAAGCTTTTTATTTTACGGTCCATGGGAAACTCTTTTTATAAAGTATAAAAGACGTATTTTCTAAACTTACTTTGTCAAAGATTAGTCATCATTGAGACCATCAGGTCAGGGGCAGGGGGTTACCAAGACATGACTAAACAATTCAATTTAGGACGAATGTAAGGTATAGCACTGATACGCCTTTGTCTCTGTCTCTCATCGTAAACTGAACTGCATAACTATTTCATGGTCACCCCCTATCAGGGGGAAAAACCAAAGGGAATAAACTAATTGATTCAACAAACATCCAGAACGTTTGTGTAATCAGTTCGTTTATTTCCTTTTTCTCATTCATTTTGTGCCAGGAAATTAAAGAACTTCAAGCAACGGCTATCAATACTTTAAGTAAACTACGCTGGTTTACATAAATAATTAATCGTTTCTAGGAAACGGCTCTAACCATTTGCATTTGAGAATTGCTGAATAGATGCTTTTTGGGTCATAAAATGTGTTGGGCTGTTCAATAGTCTCATCAATGTGGTACATTTAAATAACAAATTGATTTAGGGCTTATTAATAACATGATACAAAATGCACAACGTAGATGAATTATACATATAGGTACTTACTTAATGTTAATAATGAAAAGTGTAATTGATAGAGCTTTATCATGTTAGTGGACGCGGTGCGGTGGTATTGATTAAATTTTGTAATGCTTAAATGAGTGGTGTTATACTTGAAGCCTTTAAGTGTTTGTCTATAGGTGGACCACATTTTACTTATATGACTTATAGTATGGATTATATGTACATCTATGAAATCTGTAGACTTGTGAGAACAAATAAAGCTCAATTCGGACAGGATAGAGATAATAATAAAATCAGTAGGTAGTTCAACTGTGGAAAACGTAATAAATTAGTTCTTTCACTAATCTTAAAAATAGAATAGTGCCACTCCATGTCTTCCCGCGGATGTCGTAAGAGGCGACTAAGGGAATAAAGGCTTGTAGTACTGGTAGGCGATGGGCTTGCAACCTGTCTATATCTATGTATACTAATAATATTATAAAGAGGAAAGATATGATTTTAAGTTTGTTTGTTTGAATCCGAAACTATTGGACCGATTTGAAAAATTGTTTTACCATTAGAATCCTACATTCTCCCTAAAACATAGGCTATGTTTTATTTTTCTGCGCAGACTGAGTCGTGGGAAACAGCTAGTCACTAAAACGCTAGTAAACATCTTAGCCTAATTGTGCAAAATGTGGTTACAGAATTAACAACAAGTTTTTAGAGTTGTTGGTAATTCTGTCTGTAGCTCTGCCTACCCTCTGGGAACAAAGGCGTGAGTTTATGTATGTATGTATGTAAAATAAACATATATAAATGTGTTATCCAGGATATAAGCTATCTCCATCTAAAATTACATCCAGGGCCGTCCCAGCGTGAAAGAGTAACAAACAAACACACAAACATTCGCATTTATTATATTAGTAGGATTCCAATGCTCGATTTATAATAATACGTATCACATTGAATTGCAACAACCCGCTAGTCGGGTTCTCTGATTGCTACAAAGACGATAAACGCTGGATTAGGTCACGATCGTGTGGCAGCAAATGGGCTTCATTTCTACGCGGTAAAAACCACATCACCTTTGACCTGTTATGGTATGGTTTTTAATTTGGCCGCCATTACTATCAAGTAGGTACACAAGAGCTATTGACAACACGATAACAGGTCAAAGACGATATGGTTTTTACCGCCTAGAACCTCGACCCTGCACTAGCTAATGAAAGTATAAGTGGGTACCTACCTATTTCAAAATGTCACATTCATCCCTTTGACTATACCAAAAAAAATCCTTAGATAAGGGTACATTTCAAAGCAATGCATGTATACCTTTCAAAATCCTCTTAGAAAGAACTTCAAAATTTAGACGAACATTCGGAAAAGCCAACTATTTAAGAGATAAGCTGCAAAAACCTTTTACTTCCTTGAGGAGTAAAGGAAACCCGGATACCACATTACCTACACAGGATGTGCCCGCATTTCTATCTAGATCCAGCCACGCCACAGGTTCTCTCTAGTAATACATATTTAACAGCAACTAGGTAGTTTACATTCAGTCTCGAGGAGGATGGACGAACCAATCGAATTTATTTAACATTTCCGCAATTGCATTCAGTTTAAACTAAGATTAGTTTCACAGCCCTTACACCCCACTAATATCATAAACGTCAAAGTTGGACACGGCTGAATGGAATGAAATTCTAGAGCCCTTTTGAAATATTAAAAAAAAAACCATATTTTTTTACTAAAGAACAGATGCGGGCAAATAATATCATCTATAGTTTCTAAAAACTGCTGTAACATACAGAGAGACAGACAGCTTAGACACCGAAGTCTCACCAAAAGGGTTCCTTTTTTACCAGTTTGGTACGGAACCCTTAAAACGAGCCAATTTTTTAGACTTTAGCGTGATTCTTAACAAATCAATAACGTTGTCATTAGCTATTTCCCTAATTGAGCATTACCTAACTAATTAAGCTTAGCGGCCTTAATATGACAGGAATTGATTAATTTGCTACAGTGCCTTCTCAATTAGTGATAATCCTTCTAACTTAGTTTAATTACATTTTAGCAGGAAATGCTTTGCCTATCTTACATGTGTTGATTTAAAGTGTTCGGTCGCCGGTCGCCGGATGTTTTTATTCAAAACATTTTTTTATTTTACTGAGTAGTAGGTAACATAAAAAAAAGCTGTTGACATGTTGTCCTTGATTTTACAAAAAGGTCAAGAAATATACTTAAATTGATCAACAAGGGACTAAAGTGAGCCTTTATGACACAATATATTAATCCATGCATGAAGTGCGAAAGTCATTATGGCTTATTAGTCTTGAGTTAAACACTCTACTTTTCACTTAGAATGCGTGAAAAAAAAACGATGTTTTATACAAAATTACAATATTTAACAAAGTTTCTGACAAACTTGTTCCGCGGTTTTTAGTTTTTTCTTAAGTGCACTTTAAATGCTTGCATATTTAGCCAACAGATACAAACTTGAAAACTAAGTTGCAAAAGAGATTGCCATCGTAATGTTGCAGTCTTGAGATTTCCATCGTAAGATTGAAGTCTTGAGATTGCCATCGTGATATTGCAGTCTTGAGATTGCCATCGTATAAATGTAGTATTGAGATTGCGATCGTAAAATTACGAGTACAGTCCTGAGATTGCCATCGCAAGATAGCAGTCTTAAGATTGCCATCGTAAGATTGCAGTCTTGAGATTGCCATCGTAAGATTGCAGTCTTGAGATTGCCATCGTAAGATTGCAGTAAAGTACTTTTTAATATTTCCTCACATAACTTGAGAAAAGCACTATACAATCCTTGGCCTCAATCAAAAAAGAACAATAAAATTAAAAAGAAAAAGTACTTTGGTCCCTAGGGAGTAAAGTGTCGTTTTAATCCATCAGGGATCCGTTTAGGGTTTAGATACATCACTTTCGTCCGCCAATACAAGGCTACTATGAGTCATTTTAGAGCCTGAGTAGTGAAAGCAGTGAAGTAAGGTGTCGTGGTATTTACCTAGCTCCAAAATAAGCTCCACTTTTGGAAATCCGGTGTACCTATTTTCGTTGCCTCCATTCCGTTCCCTACGTAAGTTAATTACAAAGTTTAAAAGTCGAGAGCTGTGTTTACCCATCGGCATTCTGCATTCCGTTTCTATCTGCCCAAATTGTCTAAATCTATCGCATGCCGTAGGTAATATGTGCCTAATTAAGGGACCTTATTTACGCTGCTAAATCGCTACGTTGCACGTTGACCCAGTGGAGTGTAGTAACAGATTAACTCTCTGGTTACACGGTCGAAAATCAACGGTGTTAGTTCTAAGCCGGAAAAAAACCAGTCATGGGCTAGTCGGGCGGTCAGTCAGACGACTTCGTACAGTCGAGTTCATAAATATGTGCACATTTTAGTACCTTGCCATTTATGAATTGTCACAGGGATTAAAGTGATTAGAGATAACATTTTCTGTGCTGTGACCGACGGACAAACCACAGATCACTTTATGAACAAACTGACAGAATAATAACTTATTCTGTCAGTTTGTTCATAAAGTGACTATTGCTATTACGAGTGTATCACCTATTACAGTTACTACAATTAATATTTACCTTCTACTTCACCGTCTTATAAGTGTACTGTAACAAAAGCATCCTAGCGTACTTTAAAATTAAAATAACACAGCACTATAAAACACTGCAAAGTATTAATAATCAATGGGGCTAGGCTTAGCGCTCTGCCGAGCGACGTGGTTTCAGATTCCTTCATCAGCTTAAGTGCTTCACAATCGCTGAAGACGCCTGAACTCGAGGCGTCTCGACTGCTCTCAAATCGATAAAGATAAATAGGCTCCGCTCCGACACAGTCTAATGCATTCTGTGGAATCCGGCTTACTGAAGACTGTAGATCCATATATTATTTTAAAAGTGTTTTGATGCTATCGTTTTTTAAGGGCTTCACACAGGAAGTGAATAGTGAACAAATATTTTGTACTTGCATTTTCTCATCAGCGGCTTTAACACGCCTGTCACAAGCTTAAGTTAGCTCTCAGTGAATCTTTTTCTTAAGGCTAATGTTCAAAAGTGGACGAGTGTTGTCCTAGAAGAAGATAAAATCGCACTTAGGAATAAGGGTTAGGTTAGGTGTTAGGGTTGTAATGTTGCTGGCATGTTAGGCGTGCTTCTCGTAAGCTTTAATACAATTTGGTGGCAAAGTATATACATGCGCCATCTGTCAGATTATTGCGAACAACCCAGAGCCCGCTCGTTGAACAACGCCATCTTCCGGCCCATACCTGGAGCTTTCTTCGACGACGCTCGATTGTATGGAGATCATCTCATCAGTCTATGTATAGTTTGTCGATGTGGCAAGGTTATTTATTTAGATTAGATCGAATTCAACTACAAAAGTTTTCAAATGTTTTATCGAGTGGGTCAATGGGTTATGGGAACATACAAAATCCATCAGAAACAAGTGCTATTTTTATTTTATAATTATCTTGTTCCAGGTGTTTCTCGGAGTACTGTTCATCGGCATCTGCTACACCATGTCTGGACAACTCATGGAGTGGGATCGGTTCCTGCTCTTTTCCCTGTGCGGTATCCTTACCGGAGTCTGCTCTGAAGGTCTGGGCTTGGTCATCGGTGCTGCATTCAGTGCCACTGTAAGTAGCTTTTGTTCCTATATTTACATTCCAACAGTCATGTGCGACCGTCCTGCGAGGGGAGGAGGGCGAGGGGGGAATATGGTGTCTAGGTGTTAGCGGACGGGGTGCGCCAACAGGAAAAAACCGAGCGAATGCACTCTGCGGGTATTTATTTATTTATTGTTCAGTAACAAACGGTCTACAATACAATACAATTTGACCTCCAGTTTCCTTAATTAATCATAATACTAAGTAGACAGAATCTATATGTAAAGATAAAGATAAAGATAAAAGATGTTTATTCAGTAAGTAGGCCGCAAGGGCACTTTTACACTTGTAATTACTTATATGCCAATACGGTATTAACGGGAAATCGATTTTAAAAAGCCTTTGATTCCATCACGATTTCTGTTCGCTTACATATGAAACTACGACTTCTCTCGGTTACAATATCGTTTGAAGTTTAGATAATCTTGGATATAGGTACGTACAGCATGAGCTGACCCAAATATTTACGAAAACAACAGACAACCCTGATAGGTATCATAATTACGAACGAAGTTTAATCAAAATCTGCTATAAAGTAGGGCACTTACCGTCTCGCCGCGACTCATTATTATCCCATCAGGGTAAAATAAAAGTTTGCGGCAATCTCGTAGACGATCGGACATATGATGGCAACAGATAGAACTTGACAAAGTAGGGAAACGTGCGATTTTTATTGGGTAGTTAGAATACATTAGTTAATTTAATATTTCAATATTTTTTTTACGAAATGTTATTAATACTTACTTACTTGTTAGGTAAACAAAGTACAGAAAACTTAAAGCCTAAATATTTTGCTTACCTAGACTGAAACTAGAACTAGACTGAAATGAAACTGAGCCCGAACTTTTAGTGCGGAAGACTTGCTACTGAAAAACCCAATTAAGGTATCGGTGACGCAATACCGGTCCTGCATACCCGATAGTGACCAAGTGTACCGATACTGACTTGGAGATGGGACACTATATGTCTAATATGACCATTGATGTTGTAATAAGAATACAGGATTTATTAAAACATAATAATAATATATTATTAGCATTGGCCGAACATTTTCAAAAACGACGTTTCTTTCGTAAGGAGAATTTCGAGAATACTCGAGAAATGTCCAGATCGACACATCACTAGCCAGGCAGATGCCTCAATTTCATTAATAGCCTAGTTCACCAATCCATATCATTTCACACATATAGGTAGTCCTACACTAACCGGTGGTTGTCCGTTGGAGCGTTCTTCTATAGTGTGAACGTAAATTAAAGTTGTATGGGCCTCTGCGTGTTGCCTTTGACTCCATGTACAGTCAAGGGCATTAATATCTATACAGCTATCGCGTCAAATATATTTATACACGGACCTTATTGCAAGTGGCATAAAGGTGTATAGATATTTTTGCATCTTGGGAACGTATATATATTTATGTCCTTGACTGTACCTACGCCTTCCTAAGGTCCGGGAATTCCATAGTCCCGTGATTGGTAAAAAAATATATTATAAAAATAGTGTACCGCGTAGACATGGAATTTTCTTTTGTTGCAGAATGGTTCTATCCTAGGTCCAGCCATCGCTGCACCGCTGCTCGCCCTATGCTGCTACGGAATGGGTTTCGGCCCTTACATTGAAGTTTCAATGAAAGCACTAATGTCTGCATCCTATCTACGCTATGGCGTTACCGGGTTCACCCTTGCTTTGTATCAAGATCGGCAGCGACTGGACTGCGACCAAGTCTTTTGCCTCTACGCAGACCCTACTTTATTACTCAGGGATCTAGGAATGGCTCACGACAACTACTATTTTCAAATGCTAGGTTTATTGGGCTTCGCAGTGCTACACAGGGTGCTTGCTTATTTTGCCCTTAGGTATCGCTTGACTGTAGAGTTCTCGAACAAATTCATGACTTATGTGAGCAGAGTTCTGAAACATAGATAATGGAAGCTTGATTAGATACCTAGCTTATTATTTAAAGATCAAGTGGTTCAAAGAACAAACATGTCGGACCGTTTCCGACTCATAATTGTGAGATTCGACCGTTTTCCATTATAATATTTTATGTAGGTAGGTACCTATACAGTTATCAAATCAAGATAGACACCAAAAATATTCAATGTCGTTGTCAAACGACGACGAAGGTTCACTTTAGAACTAAAGTAAGCTTGCGTGTTAAATACAGGGTACCTATTTAGCTTTTATTTTAATAGATCTAGAATAAAATTGTGATAAGAGACCTGATGTATAAGGTTCCAACTCTAGAATAGCATTTATATGTGTCATTCCGTTTGTATTGTTTTTAATGAATCCCTCTACTTAATTTTCCGTACGCAACCGTTCAACGTCAAGTTGAATGGTGGGGCGCGTCTTCATTAAATGAAAACCACACCAGCTCCTGTTGTCAGTATAGTTGGATCAATCAAGGATGCTCCCTGTGACAGCTGAATACCGAAATTTCAAACACTTAATATCTATATACAGGGCGTCCCACGGCTATGCCACTTGGAAGGAAAGTACCTTGAATATTGCAGACGGAACGTTTTACTGAAAGAAGACATTATTTGAATTTAAAAAACAATTAAAATTGCATTCATATATATTTAAATAATTACATGGTTGAACCGGGAATCGAACCCGTTACACGAGCAAAATAATCACCCTGTAGCTTTATCATACCGATCGATAGGCATCATCATAAGGATTATTCTTTGCTAAATAACATAGTGGCAGAAATAAAAGGAAAACCATGAATTTTAACATTTTTAATACAAAATTTATCAATTTATCAAATGCTCAAAATGAGAGAGAGAGAGTGAGAGAATGAATTCAAAGTAGCACTCTTTTGATTATTTCGCTCCCTGTCGATTTTTTGACCTTGTTGTGGTGGATATTTTGAATAATACGTTTAAGTTCTTTTTACTACAGTACATTTATTAGTAATAGGTACTTATGATTATATGAAGGTACTTTCCTTCCATGTGTCATGGCCGTGGGACGCCCTGTATATCTACTCGCAAGCAAGGCATATAATAAAAATATACTTAATGATTAAAATCTCTAAACGTCTTCCCAAGGTTTGTATCAATGTAGTTTTTCAAAAAAGTCAATGGAACAAGTATAATACGTGTTTATTTAAGTTGTCACACGGATCGTCCTAGATTGAACAGAGTATAGTCTACTTTAACAGTTTTTTCGTTTGTATTCACCAAATAGAGTTGGCAGATAGATAACACTTTATTGCCGTGGAGGTAGGTTAACATTAACTCCATACCGCTAACACGCCAAACACGGTAAAAATAGTATTGTCTTTGATCTGTTATCGTATTGTCAACGTTTTGATAGCTCTTATTTTTTTGTCAGTAATGGCGGCCGACTTAAAAACAATACCGTAACAGGTCAAATACGATTTGGATTTTACCGCTTAGAATAGAAGCGCTGGTCCCTAACCTAACCATAATTCAAATTAAGTTTGCTTCCATGAATAGTAGATAATTAGCCAAATTAGTACCTACTCGTAGACGTGCTATCTAATTCAATGTGCCGTTAGTTTATCTTCGACCGTGGAATTAATTAGTGGTACATAAATTAGTGCGATGAATCATCGTTCGTACCATGTTTGAATTAATGAACTCCATTTTCTAGCTGGATTTATAGCTATTCTACGTCATCTTTCTATTTTTAATATTCGGTCTTTAGGCCTAGAACAAATATAGTGTACCTACTCAATCTACGAAAGCGCCCTACCGCTCAATAAACATTACGCGGAAATGTCATTGTACGTGAAAATCGGGCGCAAGTGAAAACACTAGATCGCCGGTCGGCTAGCATATGAAGTTTGATAATGGACATAAATTCCTGGAAAACGCGGTTGCAAAATTAAACTGTCCAGACACGTTGAAAATTGAGTCGTTGAATTTAGGAAATAAATAGAACTAGTTTTTTAATGGACAGGAACCAAATTTATGGGATGTATAAAATATAAATATTATGTCATAGTAGATTGTTCAACAAGGCATAATGACACGAGATGTTTGACCACGCGAGCGAGCTTGCGAGCGACGGTGGCTGTAGTTCGAGTGTCATTATGGTCGTTTAGTCTCGCGTTAAATACTCTACTTTTCACTTTGAATGCGAGGAAAAAAACGACGTTCTAAACAAAATTGCAACATTAATTATAAAAAAGTTTCTAACAATTAAAACTAACAATTAGGTATCTTAACAACGTACCTACGCTCGATACAAGTTATGAACATCTACCTATTCAAAATACAAATAGGAAAAAAAAGTTCCGCGGTGTTTTTGTAAACTGATGTTTTAAATGCTTGCATATTTAGCCAACAGATTCAAACTTGGAAACCATTTTAAAAGTAATTGGACCACGCGTAATAAAAGAGTTCGGCCTTAATATGATTAAATAGATTCATATTCGTAATAATTAATCGTGTTTCACGAAATTAAATCCTTTTTTTTTTAATATTTGCACAGTTGTCATTTTGAGGTTATTTCGACACCCAAAAATATGGTCCATATACAATCACTGAAAATGGCGATAATCCTCCATTCACAAACGCCGTGATTGGTTGTTGAGGGGTTTCCAAAGTAAATAAATAAAAAATAAAACTTGAATCCCTAGAGATTAATAAGGAGCTTTAGTCCCGATTCGCAGAGATTTAAGTAGCATTTTAAGAGCATGAGAAGTGAAAAAGATCTTTAGTGTCCGACCTGCGAGTGGTCCGAGCCGAACGCGTCGAACGAAACGAATTTTAGAATTCTGTACCTATATATGAAATCTTATGAAACCTCGAATCTGGAAGAACCGCAAGTGTGCAAAGTTTCATAAGATTTCATATATAGAATTCCAAAATTTATTTCGTTCACTCGAATAAATGTGCGTTCACCTTAATGCTTTAGGTACTTATAAATTATTTGCATTCTATTTTAAGCGTCGCAACTCAGCTTTCCTAAATGGCGGAAGCGCTAAGGCAAACATAATAAACATTTTATCTTTATATATATATATATATCTCTTTATAAAGCTGACTGGGGTGCGCTAGCATTGGGCAGATATCCGAGCCTACATCATTGGTCCTCGTTAGACGAATGTAGCTTGTTCAAGGTAGACTATAATCGCCACGTAATCCTTGCGCACCCATAGGCTAAGCCAGGCCAGTCAGACGGGTTCGCTCGCCTTTACTGTTTAGCGTACGAAACACTAATCACTATGCAGTAGTATTCAATCAATATTAAAGAACCGGGATCGCATTCGCTGCGGTCCCTTTGCTCCGGTCTTCCCCCTTGTTTTAGAGAGCTCGAATTGGTGTAAAAACGATTTGTCTACAAAACCCAGGGAGAAAGTTATTTTGTGCGATGCCTTGCATCAAATGCATTTTAATGAGGTGTGTGGTGTTGGTGACAAAAGTTGGTGGGGACAAGACTTATAGGTTTCAGCGGGATCTTTGTATACCATTGTAGCGACACTTTGACTACATAATATTAGAAAACAAAGTCCCCCGCCGCGTCTGCCTGACTATTATGTTCGCGATAATGTCAAAAACTACTGAACGGATTTTCATGAGGTTTTCACCATCAGTTAATTTTACACGGCAGGGTTTTATGTATTAAATATTCTGGTTTATGTACGGGTGTTTCAGATAATTCACATAAACCAAAGCGATGCGGAGCAGGTCGCCAGTGAAAATTTAAACAGGCTTATTACCACTTTTCCTACCACGAATACCTACCGGTATGTATATTGTGAATTTTCTTTACAGGTTTTAGTACCTACCTTCTAATATCGGTGTTGTTGCTGGTAGTTTTTTTTCCAATTATTCTTACCTGCTAATCTGTTATGACATGTACAGTGGTAATGAAATGGTAGTAATATTGAGGATATACTGTCATTATTTAAGCACAAATGGAAATTCGACAACTCGAAACTATACGTCAATTCAGAAAAATGGCAATTTGAAATACAATAAAAAGGAAAATTGTCCATTCTGAATAACGTTGATACAGGTCGAAAAATTACGTCATTTGTATTTACGTACGTGCATTCAGAAATATGACCAATTGTAAATACATCTTACCTGAAATATGTACAATTTATATGGTCTTAATTATTAGACTAAGTACATTCACTTTGTGCGTATTTAAATTTGCTCTTAATTTATAATGGTAAATATTCCATTCGGACTTGATTGATTTACATTGAAAATTAACTTGGTGATGAATATTTTTCAGCTCAATTACATATTTACTAAATTCACTTTGGATACCTACTAGGGTAGTCACCAGTGGTCAGCCAGAGACCTGTAGTCAACCTGTGCCTATATTTTGTATAAGTGGGAAGAGTACGAAAGATACATTTCCCACTCATCGCACTCATATAAGGTCGACTACTGGTCTCTGGCTGACCACTGGTGACCTTACCTTATTACTTTTCATCCAACTTCCGAATGGTTATTTCAAGTGGATGATTTCCCATTTGTACCCACCTAATGACGGTAAATGATATTGAGACACGAATTTCTATTAGTATAGAAAATATCCTATTAGAAATAACGGGAAGATATTTTTTTTTAGTATAGCTACCTACCTACTGTTGGATGGTGACCAAATTTTCAAAAACACAACATACCTACTAATCGTCAAGATGGACATATTTTTGAGAACCGTCTGCTTCTTTCTATGCTTATTTTTTACTGTACAGTGATGATTTTTCTTTTATATTTTTAATGCAGCAGAACAAACAATATTAGTAATAAAATAAGTGTTAGCGTTAAGTATTTGGTGAGATTTACACAAAGATATTAGAACGATATTTGTAAGGCTTAAGGGTTTTGTAATAAATTATCTACCTCAAACCGACTTTTTATTTTGTCCTGGACTTCTCATACCCAGTACCTACCTAAAATATAATGAAGAAAATACTTATACATACCTGGTTTTTAACATGCAAAATATCCGTTTTGTTAATGTAGGTATCACCTTTATTAACTAGACATTAAGTTGACAGCCCCAATCCACGGGAACAGGCGTGACAATAGCACAGGGCCTCTATTCTAGGCAGTGAAAACCATATCGTCTTCGACCTGTTATGGTGTGGTTTTAACTCGTCCGCCACTTCTGTCAAGTAAATAAGAGCTATCGCAACTTCAGCGTGCCAAAGGGAATGGGATACCGCTTAATTATTAATGGCGGCCGTGTAAAAAACAAAACAATAACAATACGGGTACAGACAAAGTAGAATTAAAAGTAGCCAGAATAATACAATACACTGACGAACAGTGATTCTATTTTTGAAAAACCATATTCTACGTTTGTTAGTCTTTTACCTCAAAATCATAAATTGCTTGTAGTAATTCACTGAATCGCATTTCACCTCGAATGAACAAAATTTCAATAGAATCTTTTACTTGGAGCAATATTTCGCGTGGCTTTTTACATTAATATAATTAATATGTAGCATTTAATTTTTCTTGTAGTATTTTACCCTAGACGCATTTCGTCGCGATCGATGTTTGTTTGGGACTCTATTTAATGTGCCGCGTTAATTGATGTTCGCGCTAAAATTCTAAAACATTTTTTTTAAAACGCGTTTTGTACCTGTAGTTTAATGTCTTAAATGTTATCAAAGTCATTGAAATATTATCTTTGTGACTAATAAATATTAGATGATATTCTGTCATTGCGAAATTGAAGTACAGTGACATTAAAGTAGGATACAATAATAATTATTATAATTATTATTGCCATTTAAACCAAAGTAATTAGCATTGGACAGGCAGGCGCCGTAGTTTCATCAATAGCCTAGTTCACCAATCCATATCAGTTCATTCATAGAACCTATTATTAGTATTCCCATCCTTCTTAAATAGTCTTTACACTGACCGGTGGTTGTCCGTGGGAGCTTACTTCTTTAGTTTGAACTCAGGGACAATCGCCGGTTGTTGTCCCATAACTTTACTAAATTAAACTTGTCTAAAGGGCCTCTGCGTGTTGGCTTCGGCTCCATGTGCGCCTTCCAAAGTTCCGGGACTCCAATAGTCCTGTGATTGGTAAAGACATACAAATTATAATTATATAATTCAATATTTGTGAGAAAATACGGAGTCTGAACCTGGCTAAAAAAAAAAAAAAAAGTACATTGCGACTAACGATATTGTCTAATACTGAATTAGACGATTAGGATACAAAGCGAAAATGTATCACACGCTCGAGGTGAAATGCGACAAAAACTTATATATCGACAAAAATAAGACGAATGAGGCACAACGCGATAGTTAAATGCACGATCAAGGTGAAATGCGACTAAAACTTATAACGACTAAAACAGTAAACGATCGAGACACAACGCGAAAATTAAATATACGTTCGAGGTGAAAAGCGATTCGGTGAACCGCTACAAGGAATTTATGCTTTTGAGGTAAAGGCCTAACAAACGATATTCTACTGATAAAAACGATAGGTACAATACCATGACAAAAGCAATATTATTTTACAGAGTAAGTATAGAGCCCCTGCTGAATGCATTGACTTACACGATGCCGTTTATAAGTCCGACAGTGTTGTTTGGGAAAAAAATGTTTGGAAAAACTAGGGCGCTGCTTGGAGTCAAATTGACAACATGATCCTTGATTTTTACCTAAATGTTATTGTTAGTGGTGGGCGGCACTTCAGAATAGGATAGTTTTACCTTTTACAGAATCAATTTACTCAGCTAAAAAAGGGGAGAAATGACACATTGAAATAAAATAATATGAGATAAATAAAACAGAGAATTTCGGTCAAATTGTTTAATAAAGTATCAACAAACACTGTACAAGATCAGTCAACTTAAAGTATGTACACACCGGTTTATTCTACTTACAAAAAAAAGGATTTTTATTGGGAATTCAATTAACTAACTAGAACTGGGGCATAATGCTACTCGGTAAAACCATATTGCTTTTGATTTGCATAGAATTGTGAACGTTATAGTGATGGCGGCAGAATTAAAAAGTACACGATAACTTCTCAAAAGCAATATTATTTTGCCGAGTAGAATAGAGGCCCTGGGTAGACATTGGTAATGCGCAAGCGTTTTTTGTTCACACAGGGGATAAACCTTACAAACATTGGATTTCTAATTATGACATACACATGTCCAATAGAAGCCGGCATGAATAGAAAATCATGTACAGTACGTATCCCTTTGTAAAAATCAATTTCCTTCTTCGTGTGGAATTCGTCGTAGACACTTGCCACGTTTGAAACGGCACACGGAAAGACTGTGGCGGAGTGTCTTTACCGAGCCATATGTTGTCAAAATATGTCGCAACTTGTTTTTACATTTTAAGGATAGTTTGAAACCCCCGACAGTCCTGCATATTTCTTCGAATCATTATTTGAGGCATTATAGGCGTACAACTTAATTAAGAGCCGGTATTAACATAAGGTGCGGGGGCGAGGGACGAAAAATCTCAATTTGTCATTTCCCTATCCCACCTCCTGCATACCCGGCTCTCAATAGATTCACTTATACGCCTATAGTTGAACTAGCAAGGTTTTTTGTTCACACAGGAGATAGACCTTACAAACATTGGATTTGATCTGAGGCGACACATATACAGTTGGTATGTACACATGTTTAATACAAAACATATAATTTAATTTAAGACTTAAAATACATTTAAGTTATGTGCATATTTTTTAATGTGGCAAGGTGCTTGCCTGTGGTTTCTTAAATTGTTGTCAACTGGCAACATTCTCTTCTTTTCATGATCCGAACGGTGAAACGTGTGCTCTCTTGTAATATTCTACTTTAAAATATAAATTTAAAGTTATTCCTACGCATTTTGATTTTAACAATACAGAATAACTCTCTTCAATTGAAACTCCCTAATATATAAGGCAATTTAGCTAGTTGTTAGGAGTTCACTTAAGATTAAATGACTTGGTGAAACATTTTAAACCAACATTATTTTAAAGCAGATTAGGTCTCTTTAGTACAAGGATATGGCAAAAGGCAACCGAGGGGTAATTATGCTACCAAAGATAAAGAGAACTTATTGCCTTAACTTAGAGCCTTTATTATAATTTGTGTTGTGGATTTATTGGTTCAATACAATAAATAAATATATAGAACTATGTACTTATCACTTCATTCAAGCATATGCCTTGTTTCAACTGCAATTAATGATCACCAGAATTTTCTGCATGAAGTCAATTTAATTTAGACTTAAAATGTGTAGTAAAAACATCCTATTTTAATGAAATAACTAGGTGCACTTGCCGTCCACGGGCAAGTCTAAATGAAGCGAAGCGGATTGCTGCGATCATTTTTTTGATCACAGATTTTCGATGATTATTCTTCCGTGGTATGTCCGATTTGCAATTTATTTTTTTCTAAACCAGCTTTGGCTAGAAGTCGTATTACGGGCTAAATTTTATGCTGATATCTCTCATAGTTTGGGAGGAGTATGCGGACAAACGAAAATCCGAATCGGGGAAGAATGGAGCTTCACTCCAATAAGAACTTTCATACCATTGACATTAAGACTTCAAAAGCATTAAGGTTTTAAAGTAAAATAGTCCGACTTTTTATCTTAAGTCACGTAAAACCCGAAAAAACTAAAAGTGTACTTTTTTTGTATTGTCTTGAGAATGCAAATTTCTATGGGTCACAGATCCCACTCACTATCAGGTGACCTGTGTGCTCGTTCCTTACCCATGCCATAAAAAATACGAAGATTATTTCATATTATGAGAGGGCCATAGTCCCCATGAGTTTGAAAGATAAGGCCACAATTTTTAGCCAACTTAAGTTATTGTGCGTTAATTGATTTCCAGTACAAATTAACTACGAAATGACATCAATAATTGCAGATATAACTTATATTAATGTCCTGTAACTACCAATTGGTATAACTATAAGTACTATAACATATTATTTTTGAATACGAATATTACTCATTTTTTGCAGTTCATTTCGCAGCATCTCAGATTCAGCCTCCATCTCTTCCAAAGATCTCGGAGGCTTGGCGGGGTGCTTTGAAGAAAAACTGGAAGAAAAAAATATCGGTAAATATACCTAACTAAGGCGAGCACAAATGGAATGGATCTTAATTTAAAAAGGTCCTAACGGTAACGTTAACACTTTACGGAGTGTGAGTGGCAACATAATTCAAATGATGTGCAGAAACTTCAGCTTATTGCGGTGATTGCCATTTGTGAAAATTCATGTGTCAACACGTCAAACTCTTTTTTGCCAAGGTACACGAGGTTATAGAGTTCTATTGTAGGGATTCAACTCCAGAACCGATTTAGATAAATGAGGTGTCGTTGGAATGATAGCGTCCCATAAATAAACTTTTCTTTAAACGTTTAATCTCTTTCTATAACAACCGTCGATATGATTCGTTTAACTTATCCAAAAGAAATATGGGATGTATATAAATAACCGTGATATTTTTTTATTCACAAAAACTAACTTATGTTTTTTTTTCATTTTTTTTTTATGACAACCTCACTTGAACCCTGAAAATAAAACGCATTATTAAAATTAACTAACTGTCAAATACAAAATCACCACTCGTGTCGATGACAGCTGAAAATAATGGCGCAGGTTTATCTTAAAGGACCTTTTTTATGTGTTATAGCTTGTCTTGCTTCGTATAGTACTCAGATTATTAAAGTTATAACGTAACCTAACATTTAAAAGGAGAATTTAAAAAGAGCTACGGTAATATCGGAAAAATTACGATAAAGAAGTGCTATGTGCTAATACCAAAGAGAGTGCGGTCCGAATACCAAGGACGGTAAATATCGGGGACGTTAGGTCAGTAAATACTGACCTTGAAGATACGTCGAAGTCATAGAAATATCAATTCTGACGTATCTTGAGTCAGACCTTATACTTCAAAGCACTGAGCCCATAAACGGGTACGTGACCAACTAGTGTGGATGGGGTTGAAGTGTAAACAACCGACTGTTTCTCGTTTAAGAATACTTACTGGTCGTGTTTGGCGAGCTCTAGATATATCAGGTCGTTTTGTATGAAATCTCCCTTCTTCCGCGGCATGATGTGACAGTGCAAATGCTGAAATCGAAAGTTATTTATCTTGTGGATATATTTGTGTAACTAGTAGACGACATCTATAATAATATATAAAGTAAATCAATTTTAGAAAAATAAAGGGTATGTATCTCTGTTAGATAAAAAAAGATAAAAGAAATTTATTCAGTAAGTAGGCCGCTCGGGCACCTTTACACGTCAAGAATCTACAAGCGCTTCCCAAGAGGAGACCTCTGCTGAGAAGAAACGCCGCAAGAAAATCAGCAGTCACGTCATTTTTTAAACATATTTCATATTCATATTACAATGGTACTACTTAGTCTAGCATTATATAAAGCTACACGTATTAAATTAAATATAATATCAAATAACATGTTTAGTTCAGCAGGAAAACATGCCAAAAATCTTACGGGAGAGATAAGAGAGAAAATAAAAAATTAATAAAATAGAATCAACTGCTTATGTGTATATGAGATGGTGCAAGATGACCACATAAAAGTTTCGATAAGTTTTCCTGCATCAACGGTGTCCCCCAGACAAGAAAAAGCAGGATAAAGCTTTTGCATTTGAACAAATTATTATTGACTAAGTTTCGGGTGTAGGCCATGCAATTTTGTCTGTTAGATAGTCCTCGACCCTATAATACGCTTTAGACATTAACGACCTTTTCAAATATTTTTTAAGTGCTGGAAAGGGTAACTTTAAAACTACTGCAGGTAATTTATTATACAAGCGCCGTCAAGTTAGTGAGGAATAAATTCATCTACCCTCATTTCGCAAAGATCGAACATACCCCTCACCGAAATCACTATAGGTAGTGATTTACTAGATTAATGTTAAATATAATTTATAGAAAGCTTACGAAGTTTCATAAGATAAGAAACTAAAAATAACTAGTTTTTAAAAACAGATATGTAACATATACGAGGGGCGGCTGAAAAGTTCTAAGCCTAAGGTAGAAAAAAAATGTTCAGATTTTTTTTACTATTTTTATTTTTCAGTATAATATCCCTCTAATTCAATGCATTGATTACATTTTTTAAATAATGCTTTTAGACCGTAAAAAAAATAAGTTTTATTTTGGCTGTCGAAATGTTCCTGTACAGCCGCCTTCATCTCTTCATCACTGCCAAATCGCTTTCCCCGTAAATCTTTCTTCAAATTGCTGAATAGAAAATAATCACTAGGGGCCAGATCTGGACTGTAAGGTGGATGATCAATTTCCTCGAAGCCAGTTTCCTTCAGAGCAAGCTTGGCAACACGAGCGGTGTGAACGGGGGCGTTGTCTTGCAAAAACAAAATGCCTTTGCTCAGTTTGCCCCTTCGTTTCTCGACTATGGCTTGTCGCACTTTTCTTAATAGCTCAGCATAATAAACTGCATTTACTGTAGAACCTTTCGCAAAATAGTCTATTAAAAGAATGCCATCGCAATCCCAGAACACGGTGGCCATTAGCTTAGACGCCGATCTTTGAACCTTGAATTTCTTTGGCGGCCTTTCACCCTTTTCGATCCACTGCATAGATTCAGACTTCGACTCTGGATCATACTGTCTGATCCATGTTTCATCAACAGTTACTATGCGGGAACAAACTTTATCTAAACCTTCTTCAAATAATTCTAAAAATGCCTGAGAAGTTTGAACACGACGTTCTCTATCGAAAGCTGTGAGCATTTTCGGCACCCAACGAGCACTTGCTTTTGTCATATGCAAATGTTGATGCAAAATCTCTCCAACTCTTTCCTTACTAATACCTAAGGCTTCAGCTATTTGCCAAACCTTAATTCTCCGATCCTCTAATACTAACTTTTTGACTTTTTCAGTATTTTCTTCAGTCACAACCGATATTGGCCTTCCTGAGCGAGGATCGTCTTCGATCGACTCCCGTCCAAGTTTAAAAAGTCGATTCCATTTTTTAACAGTGGCATGAGAAGGGCCAGATTCACCGTAAATACTAGATATTTCTTCAAAAATTATTTTCGGCGATTTGTCACTTTTCGTGAGGAACTTAATGACTGCACGGTGCTCAATTTTCGTGATATGCGTTGATAATTCACACATGATGACCTTTAGCGTCGGATATCTCGAGATGTAATAAACAAAAGACGACATTTTTTTCTTTTATTTATTAACTTTTTAAATGGTCTTTTTAGTGGCCAGTATCGCTAACGCATATGCAACCTCAAAATACCTTAGGCTTAGAACTTTTCAGCCGCCCCTCGTACTTATTCTAATACAAAGATTAATTTACTTAATTTACGAATGGGCACAGCTTATTTTACTGGTCTCTTGTACACTCCAGTATTGAGTTCGCATGGTAACAACACGCAGCACATTGTCTTGACCCGGAAAAACTGCTTCGACTCTGCCAAGTGGCCAGTGTAAAGGTCGAGTGAGCTCAAATTTGATTAGCACTAGATCGCAGATTTTTATATTACGAGTAGGTGGTGATGAAAACCATTTCACTCTCTGTTGCAGAGTCTGCGGGTAATCATCAGACCAACGTCTCCAAAAGGATTGCGTAATCTTCTGAATGGATTGCCAACGTGACAATCTATTCAGAGAAACATCCTCGACATTATATTCAGGAACGGCTAGTAAGCTTTGTCCAATGACAAAGTGACCGGGTGTCAGTATGTCGAACTCACTAGGGTTGTCCGACAGCGTACAAAGAGGGCGCGAGTTCATCTTTGCGAAGACTAGTAATTTCCTCGTAGTAAGTAAGCGCGAATCGAATCTGAATACGAACTGCTACATACACCGCGCCTAGATACGAAACGATCAAATGAAGCTAAAAACGCGTCGCATAACAATTCAGTTAAAATCTCGGAATGGCATAATCATGTTTCCTTAGTAATTTAATTTCCGCAAGAAAATAGTTTAATTGAATAACGCGAATTATAGTGTCATCACTTATATTTAATTCTATAGTTTATAAAGGGCCGACCTTTCCATCGTTTTAATTTTGAATTGTTGATGAATCGGTAACACCAAGCCATGAGTGCAGCCACTCCGCGCACTGGGTGACCAGCTGGGGCCCGTTTCTCAAACCGTATTAGTCTAATAATATTAGTGTTTTGTCTCGTAAATACCACTACAAAATGAGACAAAACACTAATATTATTAGACTAATACTTTTTGAGAAACGGGCCCCTGAGCGCGCAGCGGCTCGCGAGCACACGTCTGCAGCGTTGTTTTCGCTATTTACGTGGAACCAACGGCTCGGCGGGACGACGTCAGTTACTTACACGATTAGCAATGAATAATTTTAATCTATATGGTGGTGGCTGAAGCCATGATAAAACAACGGTTGAAGTGCTTAGGCAATTCAAAATCGTTAACATTTTGTACGGCAAATTTAACAAGTATTGATAGCAGAACGGCCACCGTTAATTCTAAGCGGGATACGACCTGGGCTTTATTGGCTACCTTACTTTTACGTTTCCCTTGTCGTCAACACTACGTAAATACACGCAACGAGCGAACCACAGGCTTGAGACAGGGAATTCGTAAGAACGTGACGCTCGATTCGTAAATTAGATAATGCCAGCGACTCAGTTATAATACATGATGAAAGATATTCAAACCAAACTAATTTACGTTTTTAACACGCTTGAATGCGGTTGAAATACAAATGCACCCAATCGGAGGAACTGTTGTCAGTTTGGGAGTATAGTAATATAATAAATAAGTAATAAGGAGTAAATGGATATTTAATTGTTTGAAGGGACTAGTTCGTCGATCAATACTGCGCAACGATGACAATAAAGTTTATGTACACTTCCGCAGTTTTGCACTGTACTCGGTCGTATTAAGGTTATAATTTTTTTTTTTTAATGAACTAACAATCCTTTAATTTTATGCGACAAGCGACAACAAACTGATATCCAGCCGCCATCAAATATAAGTACTCAACTCTATTGTATGAGGTGTTAAAACGTGAATATAAATTTTTGAGCATCTTATATGCACCAATATATAGGTATTTGAGGGCGTCCGTACATATTTTAAAATAAATAAATATTAACAGTAATGTTTACCTTAACAGTCTGCCCGGCGTCCGGACCATCCTGTATGGTGACCGTACACGATTGCGTATCGTGGACTTTTTCCATCAACTGCAAAATTAAACACACCACGTATAAAATACGGTAAGGATTTTTGAGTTCCCTACAAATTAGGTCTCAGGCAACATTTTATCAAAGAACACATGGTATTATCGGACTGGGGGACTATTTAAGGAATTATTTTAATTTTATTCAATGCAATTGTTACATAGTGTTAATTAAGATTGTAATGCGGTACAATGTTTATCTTTAAATCACAGATGATAAATAAATAACATTCACACACAGTCCGCGGTAAGAACCCCATTTTCTAACTTTATAAACAACTTGCTGTTCATGCCTATGACACTTACAAATAACATGGCTTTCTATGGGTAACATTATTTTCTAAATCGGTTCAGTAGATCCGGAGAAGTATAGATAACCGCGATGGATTAAAGAAGTGTAAAGCGAGGTTTAGACTGGCAATAAAAATTACAGAAGTTGATGGTTATCTTACTATCTTTCAAGTTAGAAAAACACAGCCAAATTGTGCTTCTTGCTCTAGAACTCAAGTTGAACTAAAGGGCGAAATAGACTAGCAATAAAATTTGTAGAAGTTGATTGCTGTCTTACTTTAACTTCAGTTCTAGAGCAAGAAATACAAATAGGCCGTCTTATTTTAACTTGAAATTTAGAGTAAGACAGCAGTCAACTTGCTTTGCTAGTCTAAACCTAGCTTAAGACAGCAATCAACTTTTGCAATGTTAATTGCCAGTCTAATTCTCGCTTAAAGCTTAAATTTCACTCCAAGACTTGATTCCTATTTGACAGAATTCAAGATTATAAGGCGACCGACTTTTTGCACAGTACGGATGGCAGCAAAGAAGTCAGTTGCTTCCTGATCGGTAAGATCTGCGTTCCGTTCCGCGAAGCGCCGCGGTGCCACCAACACGTGGCCCGGAGTGACGCATCTACGGGCGAAGACAAAACATTGTAGGGTAAACAGTCATATTATTGGGACTGTAATAATAATTGGCACCACATACTTTATTTTAAATTAATAGAGATGATAATTTGACTATCACTAAGATAAATAACTGGTATTTTGGATATCAATAAATATGGTGTGAAAAGGGTCAATCAACTATTCTTTGTACATTTAAGTTTGTCTTAATTATAACAATAATGTTAAACCAAAGCTCGGTATAAACTAAATTTTTAATCAATAGATTTATTGTTAGTATAAGTGTAAGTAAGCTATCCAAATCAGGATTTAAAAAAACTAAAAATACTGGTTACTTAGGTGACAAACCACTATTTTCATACAGAACTGGGGACACTGGTCCACTGAGTTACCGGTGAAAGAAGAAATTTTAATTGTTCAATAAATATATCTACCGGGTCATAGAATTCACTGTTTATCTGTGTAATAAAAACACGCAACATTTTAAAGAAAACCCATTTAGTAGTGTACAAAGAATAGTTGATTGACCCAAATCATATTTTGTTCAGTCATGTAAACAAAATCCTCTTGAGTTTTCAACATCAGGGATATTGCGGATATTCGGTACGCACCCGCCACCGCGGAACATCAACATTAATTTGAAAATCCGCATATGCATCAGAAAATAGCAAATAAAAATCGATGCAATTATTGGTTATGCAATGCGGATATTATGTGCCGGTCCCTGCAAGAACAAGGCCCAGCGTAAGCGCGTTCTACGTTTTTGTGAGTACTTTCACATTTTTAGTAATAACATATTCATGACCTCATTAAATTATATTCATAAAACCTCTTATTTTTTGTAATTTCCTTAAATTACCTCGTTTAAACAGCGGAGTCACAAAAAATCTGCATCCGCTACATCCCTGTTACACAGTATTTTGTTGACAGTATTGCCATAAGTTCGAAGTTAAAGAATATCTTATTAAACCCCTGCAATACCTTGCCAGCTGCACTGATAAGTGGTCATGTGTATGATCTTCCTGGGGTGTTTCTTTTGACTGCCGTTGTGGACTTACAAAAAAGCGCTTTCCAATAACATATGTCTGGTAGTTATTTGTCGGTGGACAATAGATACCTCGACGCATCCTCGATTAGGAACGTTCAGCAATTTCATACATCAACTAAACCAAGGATTAACAATATAATGGTTTACTTACCTTAGATTAACGAAAGCGAAAGTGAGTTCCGACTCATAAAACACGCAGGAGTTAGGGACGCGAACATGTCCGAACTGACGCGTCGGGCCGGGCGACGACGCCGAAGCGGAAGCGGAGTGGGACTCGGATGCGGGAGTGATAGACTGCGGCGGGTCCGCTCGTAGACTTAACGTATATAAGGAGTACACGTCGTTCCTAAAAATAGATATATTTATTTGTTATCTCACACAAGAATCTGCAATAATACAATAATTTGTGTCCTCAATTTGTGTGCGCGAGAGGCTCGCGCGGTGACAGACGTTGGCGTTGACAAGGCATAAAGATACCTTAGCAAGAAGAGTGCAGCGTGCACGCTACTAGTTTAATGACTGATCCCAATCGGAGGCGCTACAACAACGTCGCGCTCTTTAACTGATTAAGCTGCTTAACTGTACGCTGTAAACTGTGAAGTCTATATTTTCAGTAGGTCAGTGTGCTCAAAACACTTTGTGACCTAGCGGGGGCAAGCTATGGGAAGCGTTTTTAACAGCGCCTCACGCATAAATTAGTCAGAATTATAAATGTCTGAAAACTTCAAGCAATATTTACGAACAAATTTTGAGTAACATGCTCAAGATACGTCAAAGTAAAGGTCAAATCATAGAAAACTCTCCTTTCTCCCGTGGTTTAAAACGGGAATCTTACTTTAGATCAGTTTAATACGACCCTTAAGGCTTGTTCCTTTCTGGACGAGCCTATGATGATGTGTGATTTGATTATGAATTTGATTATTCATTTTCATATAGTAAAGTTGATTGCAAAAATGTGCACGATCGGAAAGGGGTATGCCGAGTATGGTTTATAAACTTGCCTTCTGTGTTGAAATACTGGCATGTTCTGACGCACCTCAGCCAGCCGATCGAGGTCTACTTCCGCCACTTGGAACCCGATGCTCTCCTGGATAATAACCGTTCTTTTTTAAATTCAAGCAAATTTAAAAACTTTTACTAGCAAGGGGTGCTTTATAAAACTGCTCAAGTATTTAATTTTGTGTTAATATGTGTTACTCGCTAAGCTACGTTTGGCGATATTATTTGCTACTGTGTTGTGGCCGAGGCTTTAGTCGGTTTTTTCCAATTCATTTGATTTAAAGTTATAGCCTACGCAATACGTGTTTGTAATAAATTAGATCACTTTTCGGAGTGAAATTGGCAACATGATCCATTTTTTGGCCCGAAACTTATGTATGCTAAACGCATCACTGTTAACTGAATACTGGTGAGCCCTATTGTAAGGTGACAAGATTCACAAGGGGTCAGTAAACTGTGATGATGATAGCAGTGGTAGGTGATGGAGGATTATCGCCATTTTCAGTGATTTTGTATAGACCATTTTTAGGGCGTGGAAATAACCTCAAAATGGCTACTGCAAAAATATAAAAAAACGATTCGATTTCGTGAAACACAATGAATGGTTACGAATATTAATCTATTTAATTATATGAAGGATTAATTCATTTTATTATGCATGGTCCAATTAGTTTTAAAATAGTTTTCAAGATTTAACCTATTGGCTAAATATGCAAGGAATTAAAGCGTCACTTTACAAACAAAACAAAAAAAACACCGCGTAGGAAACTTTGTTATAAGTTATAATCAATATTGTAATTTTGTATAGAACGTCGTATATTTTCCTATGATTCAAAGTGAAAAGTAGAGTGTTTAACGCGAGACTAAATGAAATGAAATGTATTTATTTGCGTTAGACATAGTATACATATTATGTTGATCTTAAGACTAAAAATTAGAACTATACTTGTATATTTAATTTAAATAAGTCATGCAAATATTTAATATATGAAAATGTTAATTATACCGATATCACTAAACTATACTGAACTAACATCATCATTTATAAATCGCGGTGTGGTATTTCAAGAAAATCTTTAATACTGTAGAAGCATCTTTCTACCAGCCAAGTAAACAATTTGATTTTTAATTTATTAAGAGGTCATTGCTTTAGTTTTTCTGGCAGATGGTTAAATATTTTAATACACATGGCATAAAAATTTCTACTCTTTAATACCGTGTGCATTTTAGGAAGTACGAGTCTGTCCGGATATCGAGTGAGATTAGCTGTATGACTTTTTATTTTTTTTAAATATTATGATGTTTCACAAATATACAGACTTCATAAATGTAGATTCAGTGTACTGCAGCAGTCTTAATTCTACAATATAGCTCCTATATGTTCGTAAATCGATATTGGTAATTGCTGTAATGCATTGCTTCTGGACCACAAAAATGCGATTAATGTGTACAGAGATTCCCCAGTTCAATATTTCATATCGTAAGTTAGATGCTACAAAACCGTGATATACTTTTAAACCGGTATTTTTATCGGTAACACTTGATAACCGCCATAAGACATGCAAACCTATTAATCTTTAGAACAAACTTTATCAACATGCAATTTCCAAGTACAATTATAATCCAGAACAAAACCAAGAAACGTAGCACTTTCGCATTTCGTTAGGACTTGACTATCACACGTAAGATTAAGTATTTGTTTTTTTCCTCTTTGATTGCCCTTTGCCCATATTTCGTTTTGTCTAAATTTACTTGCAGGTTATTGTCTTTAAGCCATTTTAATATAACACTTACAGTATTATCAATATTTTTCCTATACTCTTCCTTATTAGTATGAGAAATTACAATCGATAATTCATTTGCAAATAATGTGCAATCCTATTTGGTAATTGAGGGTAGGTCATTGATATAGAGTAAGAGTAGGAGGGGGGCTAGAATGGTCCCTTGAGGTACCCCTACTCTATTGAATTTTAAATCTGATCCGTAGTTTTGTTCAACTTTATCGGAGTTAGCACCTGTGATAAACAACCATAATAACGCTCCGCTTGGGTGGCTAAACATCTCATGTCATTATGGCTAGTTTTAGTCCCTCGTTGAACAATCTTCTATTACTTTTCTACCAATTGGGCGTCCGCGGCATAGAAATCGTTTGCCGAGCGAGACTTGCGGACTTTGAGGTTTCAAAGGTTAATCGAAAAGTAAGAAGAACGCTTATACGGATGCTTGTCCTAATGATTATTAATTATTATATTGAGTGTGCGCACCTGTACTCACCCCGCAGTCGGCCAACACCGCGCCCCAGGGGTCCACGACGAGCGCGCGGCCGAAGGAGCTCCGCTTGGCGTTGTGCTGGCCCGTTTGGGCCGCCGCTACCACGTAGCATTGGGTCTCGATGGCTCGCGCTCTGTAACCAACGACCACACCATGTTATGTATACAATGTATTATATTTTCTGCACTCCTTAATTTGAGTAACATGAAAGGAGGAGGTTTAGGGCGTAGAAATGAAATCGCTACTTGATAGAGTGCGCTTATGCGAATAAAAAAAGGGGAAAATTGTTGCTAAAAGCCGCTACGGTGAAGGAGAGATTTTGCATGGTTAAAGGCCCAGTTGCGGCATCATATTTTTGCCTTCTTTATGACCACATAAAGGCCTATCACTATACACTGTCATGTATGGCGAAAATATAATAAAAGCAAATGCCACTTAAAATTACATCTTTGTTTAGCAGTTAGAGTCCCCAGATAATGGATACCCTCGCACCTTTAACCTTTTTTAATCTTTACGAGGATTGTTAAAACCAGATAAGATAACAGTTAAAGCTCCTTCTTCAACGGGTTTTGTGAATCGCATCTTCATTTACACATGATAAAGATGCGACCATTTTTTACTGAGATTTTAACTATACGACGACGATCTAACCCTACCTGTACCCCACTGCAGAGTACCTAAAGCAAAAGTTTAATGGTAAAGATCATATTAATAAACTGATCTTCGGTAAGTTCCAGACTTGAAAAGCGTAAGGCGAAGGCTAGACGTGCAATAAATACTAGAATATACTGATAATTATCAAGATCGTAGTATTTACTCATCGTGTAGAGTTCTGGATTACGGAATGACAGTTTTTAATTACACGATCAGTAAATACTGCGATATACGTATAATTATTGCCTCCATATCCATTAAACATCAGAACTCTACGAAACACGTTAAAGTACTGATGCCGTACAAAATATTGAATCTCCATTCCATCATCCATCCGTTTTTATCATTTTGAAGGACTTCAGTATTTATTGCGGGTATCACAGAACACAATTGCTTTGTCATTAAGTTACCTCAGAAGCGTGTGCCAGTGTGCCTCGCCAGTAGGCCGCGTGAAGGCAGACGGGTATGTGAGCACGTCAGCCCGCAATGTGGCCAACGTGGTGCTTAGCTCAGGGAAACGTAGGTCGTAGCATATCGCCATGCCTGGAAACCCGTACGTTTTACTACACTGAAAGTTTTTAGCATACAACAAGTAAAAAAAAGTGACGAAAACGAAAGATGGACATGTATTTTACGCACACGACGAGGGCAGAATATTAATGCATGCTTAATTAAGGAATGGTAACGCCCGATTGCAATACACGCCGTCGTATATAGTAGGGAATAGTGATACCAAGAAAATAACAAATACATTAAAGTTTAATAATAAGAGTTCCACGATAAGTATCGCGACATTTCACCTGATTAAATCCTAAGATTTTGAAATACCTTTACATGCAGTGTAGGTATGATAGTCCATCTGGCACGAGAGGAACTTAAGTCGAGTGCAAAATTGATAAAGTCGTGTTGATAAAAGATAAAATTATATATACATGTTATACAATTACTGTTTTTTATGACTACGTACAAGGGTGAGGCCTCCAAGTAAGTATAGCAATACCTGTGTCAGGAGGTGTCACATTTTATGCTGGTTTCCTAATGATAAATGGTGCATGTACACGTTGCGTGTAGTTGGAGCAAGTAGAGGCGCGGGCTACTTGCGCGAGCAATGCTCAAGTTTGATGCAACATGGTCCAGTCGCTGGAGACTTCTTTCTGTTCACACGATGCATATAATCTGCACCGTTTAATGTATACTATACAACCACCAAAAATATCTAACGGGGGCTGGCGTTTGTTCTATTCCAATTTGTATTGCCATGTTATTTATATAAAGCTTGTCTACTAAGTCGGAATCGGAGTTTACCGAGCGGACAGATTTGTTGCTTTGTATTGATTTTTATAGTACCTGCAGCTTGCACTGGGTCGGCGTATATGTATATTATGTATAGAAATCAATACAAAGCAACAAATTGGTCTGCTCCTTACGCTCCGATTCCGACCCAGTGGACGCGCAGCTTTAAGGTAGCATAGCTTCATTAGGATTAATATGCTAGTCTCACACCGATCGCTAACAACAGTAAGTAGTGTCACAAAATACGAGTAGTGTTTAATAATAATTCGTACTGAAGCACTCGACTCACAGTCGAAGGTCACGGTCGCCAAGAATCAAATGTTACTTTATGTTATGTTATTTTTGGTAGGTAGAATTTCGTAAAGCAACGGAAAAAAATATCTGAGATAGGTACTTATATACAATAAGAGTCACGTAGCGAGAAAAAAATACTTGTGATAATAAGTTGATCTTTGCTGTGTGGATACATAAAGTGCAAAAATTAGAAGTTCTACGGCGGTGCTTTAGGTTAGGTTAGCTTAGGTTATAGCATTGAAGTTTAAAATATCAATCGAATCATAATCAGAACTATTTTACAGTCAAAATGTCTTTCTTTAATGATAATGAAAAATATGTGGCTCTATAAAAATCAAAAAAATAGTCGTAGGTAAGTATGTCATTCTTACTACTATATTGAATGAATAAAAAGTAAAATTGTGATTTCCATAGTTTCAATTATATTATCACTCTGAAAAGTTTCCAATATGGTGTTCAGATAGTTCTAATTGGGATTCAATAAACATTTTAAACCTTAATGCTATAAACATTACGTAACACGCAATATTACTAAATATCTAAAGCACCGCCGACACCACCGTAAAAAGTCAATTTCTTTAAAAAATTCTCACAATGCAGATTATCTTTCCACAAAGTGAAAACTTTTGGACTTCTCAAAACTTTATCATGAGGATGAGCCGTCTTGGTTTTTATCAAACAAATTAAATGACATTTCTCAAGCTCGGCCTTAATGCCATCTTTACCTAATGAGTCTTATTTCAAGTGTTTCAAGGTTAGACTAATCCTTAACAGTCTTATTTATTTTGTGGGTCATTTTTGGTCAACAAAGGTCTGACAGGTGATCCCCCCTCGGAAACCCGCCATGTCGTGGCTTAGTAAAGTCTGACAGGTGAGCGTGTTATCGTGTATTACAAATTGTAATATATTTGGTACATTTTACATTACTATTTTTCAATAAAGGACTGATATGTTGAACATACGAGACTCGAGTGGGAGACGGGAGACTGACACTATGACCACTCCTCTTGGTCTACTGTCCTCTATGCTTTGCGAACGGATACCTTAACAATAATATTCCAGCAATATACCTAGTACGTAAAAAAAACAGATACTATACCTATCCTTCCGATGGGCGATTGAACAGGGGCAACAATATGGCGGCCCGCACTGCACGTGTCACTTTCCCGCAAACGTACTTTCCTTGCTGGAATCTCCACATCAAATAGATGCAGTTTTCGATACTGTTGAACTATTTTGCCTTGATCGTCGATAATCACATGTGTATTAAACACTTTGGAAGGGTCCGCATCGTCCTGTCGATTAGCCAAGCATTTGCTGTAGAGAAACTGATAAAACTCTAAGGCTAGCATTACGCGTCTTGCTCTAACTAGTCCACTACAAAAGAAATGCACAGATAAGTACCTATATAAAGCACTTTGTACTACCCATTTCTAAAATGGCTAAGCAAAATTTACATTTCTTTGCAGAATATGCCTTTTGTTAGACACAAAACATAGAAAGCACGCGCCCATGACACTCAGTATTGAATGAAGAAAGGAGGGTTAGACATGCTGAACACATATGAAATGCTCACATTTCGGTGTGCAACTTTGTACCACCAGGAAATATTAGAGTGTTGCTAAACTTGCATATGAGCATCACAGGTGCACTAGTGACTACTGATGGGTTAAAATACTCGTTGTGTTCAGCACACTGGAGGCAGTTGTCAATTAATTTCATTTCCAATAAGGCTTAGTAGTGGCCGTTATATACTGCACCATGACCACCATGAGAAAGAGTCCCCCACTTACCTTCTCATGCAATCCTCCCATAGACAGCCAAACATTGTGTTTAATAGCCAGTTCTCTGTATTTATTCATAGTGCTGCCTCCCACAATTGGTTCAGCAAACTTTGCTATGTCATTTTTGTTTTCACAAAGATAATCACAAGCCTCAGGAAAAAATATCATCTAAAAATCAATTATGATATTAATTAGGAAAATCATCATCATGACAAATTTAAACTAGTGTATGGATATACCATATTTAAAATATCTAATATCATACATACCTTGACATTCTCTTTAGCAGCAACACTTACAAGCTGGCTAACAGTCTTTAAATTAGCAACCTTATCAACAACTGATGTCATTTGACAGACTGCAATGCGATGCTTGGAACCCATGTTTTGGCTAAATTGTCTCATTAAATGACACTTGGATTGCTTCAATAAACAAAAGTAGTGCTGTAAATAAACAAAAATAATGGAATACCTTGAATATACAAAGATAGTTAACATTTAATATTCCTTGGCTAACCTTATTAAGTATTTTTCAGTATCTATATATAATAATAGTCTAATAATAGTCTTTCAAACATAGACTCATCAAACTTGCACGGTGAAGAGTGTAGCACATTGAGCTGTTTAAGCTATTCAAATAAAAGAACATAACCCGCCATCAAAATTCAAAAAAATTAAGTTATTAAATGGTAGGCAGGTCAGTCCAACTGAAGTCGGTGTCCTACAATATTTTAAACCAAAAGCCAAATGCATTTGGACTGACACTACACTTATGTATTTAGAGCACTTATATTATTCAAGAACAATTTAAAGGGAACTCAATTACCTCTGAAACAACATTTGTAATAATAATAAGTAACTAGTTAAATGAAAAGGAAACTTTAAAAACCCCACTGCATTGTTTGATATTGTAATTAAACCCGTTTATTAATGCTACTATATCCGTATATGAGATGATCAAATTAAGACCTCTCAAATGATACCTATATACCTATTGTAATAATTAAATAACTTTTAGTGGCATAAATAATTGACATTTTGCCATTGTTGTTATTTCAATTTTAACAGTTTAGGTATCCTATAGTGAAAGGATTATATCGATACCACACACATTTAAATCGGCTCAGGCGTTATGGTGGAATAAAGAATCGTAGATATATACATACATGAACCCTGAAAACATTACACTCCTTTTTTGGGCAGTCGTGTAAAAAAACAAAACCATTCTACGTAATAAAATGTTTTATAATCAAAACTTGCCCAAGCAACAGATGTCTAGCTTTGTATATAGTTAACGTTTGATGTGTTCATCAAAAAACATTTGATTCAAACGTATGTATGCACATAATGGGAAAATAATAGAAGAGAAAAACAGTTTTTGATATATAACCTATAATAAGTTACCGGTATTTTAGTGTCAACTCGATACTTACGCGCATCCTAGGTCGTTTCCAATATAACGAAATTACTAAACTATCAACTAGTCATCACAGCTACAGTTTTTAAGGTAAATACCTATGTATAAACAAAACAGATATGCGTAGAATATAATTATTTACATTCAACAATTCTTTATGTCACGCACTCAGTGCCACAGATTATTAAGGTATGTGCACGGTACAGTAAAATGGGGTGAATAGAGATTCGCAGGGTGAATAGAAATACAGCCTAAAATAAAGCATATTCTACTAATTAAAAGACTGAGATTTTAATGTATTTTTCTAATAGACTTGTCAATGTAATACTTGTTCTTATTAGTAACAAGTCATGACTTATTTTGTATTGTATTACTATTCACCCCGCGAATCTCTATTCACCCCATTTTACTGTATGTGTAAAGCTCAGTGCAGTGCTGCAAACTACCACTGACGAAAAAAGAAGATTGTTGCCATAAAAACCAGGAGTCAGTAAAAAAAAGGAGTACTGTTTTTTTTAATATTTATAGGTATAATTTAATGGAAACGGATAGCACCTAATGCATTATTTATGTATATTCGTTACAGAAAGCACTTTACTGTCCAAAACGGACAATCAGTCCAAAGTAATTATGCACTAAGTGTACTAAAATCAAATACACACGCAAAATGCGCCAAAACTGCATACTACGCCTATGCCTATGCATGGCTTAAATATGGAATCATTATGTGGGGACACAGCCCTGAAGCAAGAAACCTTTTCGTTACGCAAAAAAAATGTGTACGGATAATTGCAAATTTACACCCAAGAATTAGCTGCCGACCATACTTCACTAAAGAGAAAATACTCACTCTCCCTTGTATTTACATTCTCGAAACTGCTGTTTTTGTAAAAAGACATATAACCCTTTATGAACACGTAAAAAGCGCCCGCAGGCAAAATAAACTTATTCTTCCACCCCAACCAAACTTAGAAATGTTCAGAAATAGCCCATATTACAGATCTATTATAATATATAACAAGCTACCAAATAAAATTACCTCGGAACTAACGTTAAAAGCATTCTATACCAAACTAAAAAAAAGTCTAATCCAAAAAAGCTACTACACTATAGAAGAATTCCTGACAGATAAAAATATATAATAGGTAAGTAAGATGTTAGTTGCGTAGAAACATGAAACAAATGTGCCATAATCACAACTATTATTTTAAGTAAGAAACATATTTGTGAGATTATGTTAGTGTGAAATGTTATGATACCTAAGTATTATATTAGCTATAAGTACTAATGTTTAACATTTAAGTAATTGCCACGCCCTTACAGGGTTGTACCTATGTACTGCAATAAATAAATAAATAAATAAATAAATAAAACGTTCCGTTCAACTCTAATTTGACCCTAATCGAATAAATAAGTGACGTAAAAATAATCGTTACCAATATAACACAACCACACGGAGACACAGAGAGGAATAACATCTTTAGAAACACCTTACTAATCTGTGGGAATAATAGTCAGTAATGTCAATATTTTAAGAATATAACAGCAAATGGAGTCCATTATCAACTGCCAGCTTTTAAGGTACCTAGAGGAGCGCCAGCTGCTTGGTGACCGATAATACGGTTTCCGTAGGGGCCGCTAGGCTGGTGATCTTCTATATAGTTTACCTCACACATCGTTGGGCACAGGCGATCGAAACTAAGGGCGAAGCATTGGCAGTTAGTCTGGACATTGCGAAGGATTTTGATCGGGTTTGGTACAAAGCACTTCTTTCTAAGCTTCCACTTTATGGGCTTCCCGAGAGATTATGCGAGTGGGTTACCAGCATCCTAGCAGACAGAAGCATAAAGTCTTAGTTGACGGTGCATGCTCTGACTCCATCTCTGTTAATGCTGGTGTTCCTCAAGGCTGTGTGCTATCACCCACGCTGTTCCTTCTGCATATCAATGACATGCTGCAAGTCTGCGGCATTCACTGTTATGCGGATGATAGCACAGGCGATACCGGCCTTCTACACCGGCCGCGCTAATATTTCTCGGGACAACGTCAAGAGCCGAAACAAACTTATGTCTGAAATTGAGACTACCCTTAAAAAAGTTTCAGAATGGGGTCGACTGAATTTAGTCCGTTTTAACCCCACAAAGACTCAAGTTTGCGCGTTTACCGCTAAGAAGTTGGCGTTCGATGCATCACCTCGTTTTGAGCACTCCCCTCACCACCTCAGCCAGTATCGGAATCCTTGGTCTCAGCATTTTGAGTGATGTCCAGTTCCGCGGTCATTTAGACGGTAAGGCCAAATTGGCCTCGAAGAAGCTCGGTGTGCTCAACAGATCGAGACAGTATTTCACTCCGGCCCACCGCTTGCAGCTGTACAAGGCGCAGGTACGGCCCCATATGGAATACTGCTCTCATCTGTAGGCTGGGGCTCCCCAATACCAGCTTCTCCCTCTGGACCGCATCCAGCGGAGAGCCACTCGAATTGTCAGCTGCCAGCGTACTTCTGATCGGCTTGACTCCTTGGCGCTGCGTAGAGATGTAGCCTCACTCTGCATTCTCTATCGCTTGTACAATAGGGAGTGCTCCGAGGAGCTGTTCGGATTAATTCCTGCCGCATCCTTCCGCCTTCGTCCTACGCGACAGAAATTCCACCACCATCATTTAGATGGTTGGCAGTCCACAACTGTGCGTTTCACTCGGAATTTCCTGCCTCGCACAATGAAACTGTGGAATGGTCTGTCGCCTGCGGTATTTCCGGACCGTTACGACCTTCAAAGCTTCAAGAAAAGAGCGTACTCTCATTTGAAAGGCCGGCAACGCACCTGTGACTCCTCTGGTGCTGCAGGTGTCTATGGGTGACGGTAATCGCTTTCCATCAGGCGATCCGTCTGCTCGTTTGCCTCCTACACCATAAAAAAAAAGCATTTGCAGCAACACTTGGACTTATTTCGTGTATCCTGGCATCTTATTTCTCGTTTCAAGTGGACTCGCAGTGGTACAGAGGTTAAAAACTATCTTGGCCGTCACCGTACAAGTTGCCACCAATCTTCCTAGAGAAGATTGGATTGTGTTTGAGTATAAATCAATATAGCAATATTGATTTATACTTAAAATATATACTTGACACTGGCGAAATTCATTGTGGAAACGCCATATTCCCGCGGTAGTAGCTGTTCAAGTGGCGTATGCGTTTCGGAGTGATGGTTTCAAACTTTTAAAGTGCTCCGATAGAGGTACGAGCCGGACTCATCAAGAGGTATCGGAATTATTAAGCGGAGTTGGTTCCGATCTATCGCAGAGTCAATCGAAGTGAACGTTCACAATAGCGCCTTCAAAACACCAAAGAATAGGGCTCGCGCTACTGCTTTGGTGGCGTAGAGCTCGATTTCAAATATTTCTAAAAATACTCTATTGCCTTATGCTTGTTTTTCCACAAAAAGGGCATGTCCTTATATAAATAAGCTTAACCTCTTTTTCTTTAATTGGCATAATGCAGGCGATCTCGCTCACTCCACACGTAGGTAAGTATACAATTCGCCGTGCGCGACGAGCAACTGAGAGCGTCCATTGTCTAAATCGCTTTAGACTATGTTAAATTCAGTGTGCTGACCTTTAGACATACCTTAATAATCTGTGGTGCTGACCGATTTAGACTGTACACCTTGTGCTACCCGTGCTGAAAGTATGGAGGAAATGTTTCCGAAACACTCACCAATGCAATGCAACGTAAACACTAAACTTGTTTTAGTAAAAAAAGATCGTTGGCAAAGGTCGTATTAAGGACAGAATCACCTTATATTTACTCTAGACCTTACGATACATTTATTATCTTAAAAGGTCTAAGACCTCGACAATCAGCGGTTGATAACGCGATTCTTGTATTTTCCGCAATCGTCCAGTAATTTTGAATCTTACTACTATCATTACAGAATAAAAAGGTCAGCGTACGTGAAACTACGCAATTAAAACTTCGTAAAAAGTAGATTAAAAACCTGATGTTAATTAGTTATTCTTTATATAAAACTAAAAGTATGTACGTACAGTCGGCCTTATAAGGTCTGAGCGGCACACTTTAGTGCTTTTTCACTGGAACGTCATGTTTGAACTGCTGCACTAAACTTAACTTTATAGCGACAAGGTATTAAATTTTGCAGCTAATTATATAAGGTCGACTGTATATAACTGCATAAAGTTAAATATAATAAATAAATGTCCACCCCGTGTACGGGCGTCTCATTATATTACACGAAATTAGTGTATGACAGCTATGGCTGACGAGACGTATGAGATGTCCAAGTACAAGTACAAGTGATATACATATTGGCCGGTACTGTTGCTATAGCTGGAATACCGTGGAGCCTATAAAAAAATACATACTTATAACCTTTTCGTTATAAGAATCATTTTGTCCTTGTCAATTTTTTCGTATTTAGCTATTTTGACGACACGGTAGCCTAGTAGCTAGACTAGTGACCCTGCCTACCAAGCCAGCGGTCCAAGATTCGATCTCCGGTACGGGCAAATATTTGTGTGACGAGCACGAGTATTCGTTCCTGAGTGTTGGGTGTTTTCTATGTAAGTATTTATCTATACACGGTGATTTTTTTTTGGTGATCAGGAGTTGAAAATTATTAATAAGTAACAAAAATTGAATTTAATGGTTGATGTCTCAAACAATTAACTCGCTGTTTAATTTATTTAAGTTAATGATATTGTTAAAACCAATCACCACTGGATACAGTCATGGACATCCTACATTAATTATTGAAGTGAAGTAGATACGTCAAGTGCCATTGCTTTGGCGGGAAATTTGACAGATATTACGTCAATAAACTTGTTACCTTATCTTATCAGTTAAGAGTTGTTATCGCGTGATGATAAGATAACGATTCGAAACTGCAAAACAATAATTGATACGTGATTATTTGATTAACATAAAGTGCATTTAACATTCATCTGCTGGCTAACATGTAATTCATAAATAAGTAAAACGATAATAATTTAATAGCCACTGTTTAATTGAACAAAAAAACTACAAATCTCAACCAACACTGAACTTCTAACTTACTCTTAAAAACAAACGAATTAAATTTAAACATAATTTAACAACTGTTCAAAATGACCACCGTTTTGCTCTAGACACAGTTCCGCTCGACGCCTGTGATTATTTCTTATTCTGCTAAGAACAGTGCTGGCCCTTATTTTACTAAATGCACTTATTATTCTTTGGCGGAGTTCTTCTACCGTATTGGAATCTTGTTCATAAACAATACGCTTGACGTCACTCCAAAGATAAAAATCTAATGGAGTGAGGTCCGGACTTCTTGGGGGCCATTGGATGGGGCCTCCGCGGCCTATCCACTGCCCTGGGAACTCTTCATCTAGGTACCCCCGAACCCTACGTTCGAAATGTGCAGGGGCACCATCGTGCTGGAAATGTAAATTGTGTAAATACGGCAGTGGCATCTTCCAATAGCTCTGTGACCACATGCCTTAGCAGGTTCAGGTAGTTTCCTCCATTCAATGTGCCTTCTATGAAATGGGGTCCAATTAAAGTGCCATTGATAATCCCCGCCCACACATTTACCGTAAATCGTACCTGGAAAGCATTTCTTCTGGTGAGACGTGGATTTTCCGCAGCCCAAAAGTGCTCATTGTGAACATTAAATTGACCAACACGCGTGAAGGTCGATTCATCCGACCACAAGATATTAGTTTCGAGATTTCCCAGAAACCACTGACAGAATGCCATCCTTCCCTCTAAATCTCTTGCTAAAATATCTTGAACGGGCCTAAAGTGAAAAGGATGCAATTCGGACGAGTTAAGTAGTCGCCAAACGAAGGATTGACTAACGCGAAATCTTCTCGCTGCTTGCCTAGTGCTCCTACGAGGATCCCGAGCAAAGTACCTTAAGATGCGTCGATCCAGACTTTCAGGGTGACGTCGACCCGGCACTAGAGCGTGCCTTGGCACTGTAAACTGACCGAAGTCACGCAGGTTTTGGTGTATGCGGTTTATTAAACGGTGTGTGGGAATTGGAACATTTGGATGAATCTCGTGAAACAATTCTTGAGTTCGTCTTGAGCTATTTGTTTGTATTGACAAACGTACCATGTCATAACGCTCGTGATTTGAATACGGATAAGGTGAAGGCATGCTTTTTATTATTTTCAGACGAAATTTAATATTAAACAATATCCACGACTTTGTTATGCATTTGACAATGACAACTTATTACTCATAATCAGTCATTACATTTACTATCTTTTTAAAGAGGTTGTAAACTCATAGACTAAACAATTAGTAGGGTGACAATTAATTTCAATTAAAAGTTAGTTTCAAAACATTTTTTTTTACATAAAAAAAGAAGTTTTGTTTCATGTGACTGCGACTTAAACGTGATCGCCATTAATAACTGAATTAGAAAAATTGGTTCCTGATCACCAAAAAAAAATCACCGTGTATAAGTAAGTTTATCGTTATCTGGTACCCATAGTACAAGCCTAGAGCTTAGTTTGGGGCTAGGTCAATTGGTGTGAGATTTTCCCCTTATTGACGATGACACGCGATCGCGATATGTAGTTCTGTGTGGTTCTGTTCTGTTATCAACTTGCAAAACTTCTCGAAGTTACCGTAAAAAGTTAAAACATTTCTTGAAATTTTCAGCTTCTTTAAAAATATATTATAAACAATTTCCCGTGATTGACTTATTACAGAAATACACTGTTTCACCCTTTGAACGCTTTCATATTTGAATGAAGTGATCACTCACACGCTTAAGCACTGTTGCGTTATCAAATTATATCCGAAGAAATTTTCACATTTTGACCATTCCAAACATATATCAATTAATATTTAAAAAAAACATGAATTGCTGTAACGTATGAGCCAATAAAAACAAGGAAAAACAATGATCAAAGTAGGTACACCTTCACTCCGACCCTGTTATGGGTTGTTGGCGTGGTGGGCACGACGGCACACTACCGCTTCAGGGGTTCTTAGCGTTCAAAGGGTTAAGTTGACTCCCCATGGAAATACACATACATACATAAACTCACGCCATCGTTCCCAAAGTGGGGTAGGCAGAGCTACAGAATTACCTACAACTCTAAAAACTTGTTAATAATTCTGTAACCATATTTGCACAATTGGACGTAGAGGTAGTTCAGGGAAAAGTTATCAATCCAAGGTGACTTGCACTCGAATAATTTATATATATATATATAATGATAGATTGATTTGAAACAAAATTATACTGTGTAGAAAAAGGCCGAAAAATGTTTTTTCTTTATGTAGGTATTTACAAAAATAATCCGCAATTTTTCATTATTTTTCGAGATGGGGGGATAAGGACTTAAGTGGGATGGATAATTTTTCAGGAAAATGGTTTTGTATGACACTGGTTCCTAGGGTTCTAAACCTTGATTTTTAATTCCTTAGAATTCTGACGTTTCTTGGTCTTGATTAATTGATTGATGATTCTGATCATTGTTATTACAAATCTTTGGACTTCTTTTTAACCTTAATTATTTTTTGTTACAAATCCATGTTATGTATTTTATGTACCTACTTAGATCATGTTAAATACTATTGAAAATCCAAAAGTCAGAATGTGACAGAAGTCAGAATTCTACGGAATCAAAAATCAAGGTTTAGCTTGTTTTTAGCAGTAACGATCCAACTAAGTATGGATGGGATACTTTTTTCCGATTTAAAATAATATCCCTGCTATACATGTGGGTTATGGTTCCTATGTGATTTTAAAATAACTTACCGCAATAATTTTCCGAAATATTTTTGCTGATTGATAGTCTAGACTCTAAGGACCATCGTGGCATACTTGACTCCACCCGATTGTTTCGTGGATTGAGTCCTTTTTCACCAATTAGGCTAAGATGTTTACGAGCGTATTAGTGACAGAAATCAATTTCCGAAAAATAACAAACTAAATAAATAAGTCAGTGGTGGTTTTAACCGCTCTATATAAATCAATGAAAACACGAGTGCACTCTTCGCGTGATGGATTGCTACTAAGTAAAAAAGACAATTGTCATTTTCTACTAAACAAAGCCTTCCGATTTCCCCCAAAAACCGAAGGATTGTCGAAAGCTCACTGTTCCTAATTTGTTAGTAATAAAACATAGAATTACTCTACTATAAACTATAAGGCCTTACTTTAATAAATTGATGTTCAAAGTTACGTTAGATTCATCCCTTTCTTTGGATTTAGTCTCGATTAACGAGTGACGGGGATGGAGCTAACGTAACTTAGATAAAAGATGTTTATTCAGTAAGTAGGCCGCACGGGCACTTATACACGTCAATAATCTACCAGCGCTTCGCAAGAGACCACTGCTGAGAAGAAACGCCGCAAGAAACTCAATAGTCAGTCATTTTTTAAAATAAGTACTACTTATGATATTATACAATTATAAAGCTTATCCTAGCATTATATAAAACAATGAATCTAACATAAAATAAAATAATAAATATATTCAAGCGTAGCGTAGAGCAGGAACATGTGTCAAAACTCTTAGGCCAAGCATTTTTATCTGTTAGATAGTCCTCGACCCAGGAGTAAGCTTTAGACATCAAAGACTTTTTCAGGTAAGTTTTAAGTACTTACTGGAAATGGTAACTTTAAAACTGCGTCAGGTAATTTATTATAGAAATACATTGACCTACAAATGATTTTATAAACCTTACGGACACGATTTTTTTAATAGCAACTTAAACTTCGATTTTCAAAGTAGGGCCGCCTCCAATGGACGGATTTGGCTGAAATTTTAAATGGATATAGCATAGCTAACCCTGGATTAACACATAAACGTTCCCGAAGGAATAATGATAATCGAAATCTATGCGGGCGAAGTCGCGGCCAGAAGCTAGTCTAAAATATGGCGCTAATGTTGCTTGGCCAAACATACCTATTTGTCATTTGTGTTCACACGACCGTATCTATTTGTATAAATCAATGGTTCCAATAGACCTTGAGAGGTAATCCACAATTGAATTTAATGCTAACTCTGTGCGTAGGTTATCTTTGAAACAATGTTATGACAAAACTAACGTTACGCAATCTTATCACCCAATTAGAATGTTGATAACAGAGCCCACGTCAATAAACCTAGTTCGATAAGACTACCGGATGAGATATAAATATTATTATATAATTAATCACGTCATTAATGGGGAACACGAAATGGCGATGCTGCAATGCAAAAAACCAGGCTGCGGGGTATTTTTATTAAAGAAAAAATAAAAATCCGGTTTCTAGTACGATAACGTCGATCACACTTTCAAGTTTCGTTTGTTCCTCGAAACAGGGAAGGGGTAGGACTATACGATAATGTAGTGCTGCAAGCCCCCATCACTGGCCTTATTAGTGGCAGCAGCATGATAAAGCCGCCTCGTACTTAGGTATCTAGTATGATCAACCTCCTCAAAAAACCAAAGCTCATCTGAAAGAGCATACATTTCTGAGTAAGAAAATCCACTGCTGCATTTTCCAAACGGTGGAGAAAGTGGTTGCTGCTACTATTGATAGACACCCTTTGCGCAGCTGTATTCGATGAGACTACCAGGATGAGATAATGTATATATAATTAGTCACGTCATTAATGTAGGAACGCGAAATGGCGATGTAATTACTACTTCTATGTGTACAAGGAGATAACTAGTAGGAACATTAGAGGATGGCATTTGACCTATTGTTACATAACATAATCAACTCAATAACACAAGAATTTATATCAACAATTTTATTCCTGCCAATAACTTCATTTAACAAAAAACATTAGGTATGCCTATACAAATAAGTGTAATGCTATTAAATACAATAATTTTCGATCTTAAACTTTACTCAGTCAATCCTTGCAAACATCCAATGCATCCTGTTTCTCTTCTGCCAATTCCTTTCCAGTGGCATCAAGCATTTTGCGGGCAAAGTCTGAGATAGTTAGGCCCTCCACAATCTTCCATTTGCCATTGGTGACAGTAACTGGGAAAGAGAAGACTATGTCTTTAGGTGTGCCATAGGATCCATCAGAGACAACGCCCATGCTGACCCAACGGTCACCAGTACCAAGGAACCAATCTCTCATGTGATCGGAAGCAGCTTTGGCCGCAGAAAGAGCAGAGGACATTTTTCTCGCTGCAATAACAGCGGCACCACGCTTCTGTACAGTAGAAACAAAAGTGGTCTTCAAGAATTCATCATCATTAATAGTTGCCGGTACCGGTTTCTGAGCACCTCCAATACTAACAAGGGCATTAGACGCGTCAGGGAATTGAGTAGAAGAGTGGTTGCCCCAAATAATAACGTTCTTGACATCCTTCACTGGTACTCCTAGTTTAGCTGCAAGTTGAGATTGAGCACGGTTTTGATCCAGGCGAGTCATAGCAGTGAAGTTCTCCTTTGGGATTGAAGGAGCATACTTGGAACAAATCAAAGCATTAGTGTTTGCTGGGTTACCAACAACCAACACTTTGATGTCTTTACGGGCAACCTTGTCAATGGCCTGTCCCTGTTCTTTGAAAATGCGAACATTGGCAGATAGGAGGTCCTTTCTTTCCATGCCTTCTTTCCTGGGCATGGCTCCGACAAGGAAGGCAGCAGCTACATCCCTGAATGCATCCTCGGGACTAGCTGTAGGAAGGACTCCTACAAGAAGAGGTAGTGCGCAGTCAGCCAGTTCCATGACTACTCCCTCCAGCACTCCCATCATGGGAGCAATATCAAGAAGGTGAAGGTAGACAGGTTGTTCTGGGCCGAAGACTGCTCCTGATGCAATCTGGTACAACAGGGAGTAGGCAATTTGGCCCGCCGCCCCAGTTACGACAACTTTGATTGGTGCAGCCTGTGAACCAAGACAATAAAGAGTAAATTAACGTAAAACACAAAATTTCTATAAAAATCTCATGTTATCCTACTTGTTAGCTGTAAGCTACCAAAGTAAATGTTATAGGTATAGGTGCGCTCTTGAGTGAATGTTTTTTTAGTATGTATTAAAATAACAATTGACTGTTATAAAAACTATTTTAAATTAGTTACCATGGTTACTAAAACGGGTATTATAACTTCAACTTGTGAAGAATCTGAGGAAACTGTGCTTTTGCCACAACACCACGACATGGTACTTTACAAACAAATGAAAGACATGACTTTACGATTTACATCGAGATTTTAATCATAACTAATCATAATTCAATTAAGATGATAACATTGATAACCCCACTATTGCCAGATTATCGCCGGCATTTTTAAGTCGGTAAAAATGAAACCAACTATCATTAGACAACTTATGTCATAACAGAAATTTGTCATGCTAAATAAAATAGAAAAATATAGACCACATTGCTTAGTCATAGTATACATAAGCCGACAGATTATCTTATAGTCTAAATGAAAAATTAAAGTGAATAATTGTGAAGGTCGAATGAATGTCACAAAGAATTGCAGTGTACTCACCATTTCTAATATCCGAGTGGATAATTAACGAGAGTGACAACAAAATTCTCCGGTTCCTGAATAATTTAGGTGCGCGAAGGTTGAGGACTTGACTGACAACTACGTACTACGCACGCACGACCTCTTTCTTTTTGATTGGCTTGAGTAACTTGATTTGATTGAAAGTTTATTTTATCAATGTGATTGAATGGAATCTCATATGAACTGATCTTCTAATTAGTTCGCTTCGTTCATTCGGTCTTCCAATATTACGACCATAGACTACGAAAATCGATAGAGATGATAGATCGTGTCGTGTGCAAAACTAAACGTTTGTTCCCATTATAAACCTTGTCAATTCGGGGCACACCGCACACTACAGAATTCCGAATTCAAACCTAACCTAACCTACGTTTAGTAATTAACAAATGCATTTAATCTAATATACCTATACATATTAGATTAAACCACCATAACACCTCCACCATGGACCTCTAATCCAGCATAACATAGCCTTCGGAAAAATTAAAATTTGGGCAAATGAATAAACAGAAAAATATAATTCGGAATTTTAAGGTGTTTCCGTCCAATCGTAATCATTGTAGTAATCATTAAGGCCACCAATAGATTTAATTTCTTGGTCAAAGAAGATATATTGCTCCATTTTTCATGATAGTAGGGGAGCCCACGATACTAAAGCGAGTTCGATAAGACTACCGGATGATATATATACACACACACACATCTAAATATATAAAAGGAGAAACTGACTGACTGACATATCAACGCACAGCCTAAACGGCTAAACGTAGGCAGTTGAAATTTGGAAGGGACGTAGCTTAGGTACCGTAGAGGTGCACTAAGAAAGGAATTTCCGAAATTCCCACGGGAACGGGAATTAGCGGGAAAATCCTTTTGTATGAAAAATCTAAACCGCGTAAGATAGATGATTGAAATTTGGCATGCAAGTACCCTAATAAACGTAAAGCTTACTTGCAACGCGATATTGCGAAATTCCCACGGGAACGGGAGTTTTGGGAAAAAACTTTTGTATGTAAAAATCTAAACCGCGTAAGATAGATAATTGAAATTTGGCATGCAGGTACCCTAATAAACGTAAAGTTTACTTGCAACGCGTTATTGCGAAATTCCCACGGGAACGGGAGTTATTGGGAAAAAACTTTTGTATGTAAAAATCTAAACCGCGTAAGATAGATGATTGAAATTTGGCATGCAGGTACCCTAATGAACGTAAAGCTTACTTGCAACGCGATATTGCAAAATTCACACGAGAACGGGACTTATTGGGAAAAAACTTTTGTATGTAAAAATCTAAACCGCGTAAGATAGATGTTTTCAATCTAGCATGCATGCATACCTTAGTAAATATAAAGTTTAGTTATGGCTGTATTTTAAAAAATGAAGTTAGCGGGAAAAAAATGTTGTATAAATAAAACTAAACTGCATAAGTTAGGTTCTTGAAATTTGACATGCATATACCTTAGTGAATGCAAAGTTAAAAATTCCCCTGGGAACGGGAAGCGAGTTAGAGGCTCCTTATACTATAACCTCATTTAAAAATAATAAAATTAAGCATTTTTTAACCTTTCTCCCACACACAAAGATCTCTCTTTTATATCTTCTATTATTTATCTAAATATATAAAAGGAGAAACTGACTGACTGACTGACTGACATATCAACGCACAGCCTAAACGGCTAAACGTAGGCACTTGAAATTTGGAAAGGACGTAGCTTAGGTTCCGTACAGGTGCACTAAGAAAGGAATTTCCGAAATTCCCACGGGAACGGGAGTTATTGGGAAAAAACTTTTGTATGTAAAAATTTAAATCACGTAAGACAGATGTTTTCAATCAAGCATGCATGCATACCTTAGTAAATATAAAGTTTAGTTATGGCTGTATTTTGAAAAATTAAGTTAGCGAGAAAAAAATATTGTGTGAAAAAATCTAAACTGCATAAGTTAGATGCTTGAAATTTGACATGCATATACTTTAGTGAATGCAAAGTTAAAAATTCCCCTGGGAACGGGAAGCGAGTTAGAGGCTCCTTATAAAATAACCTCATTTAAAAATAATAAAATTAAGCATTTTTAACTTTTCTCCCACACACACAAAGATCTCTCTTTTATAACACGCCACGCGGACAAAGTCGCGGGCAAAAGCTAGTATACTATATAGTCGAAATGGCAGTGCTGCAATGCGAAAAACCTGGCACAACTTTTTTTAGTCTACGTTCGATGTCTAATTGCAGCAGTAGTTTTTCTTACACAGAAATTAATGATCTGTCAGATGAGCTTTGTTTTTTTTAGGAGATCGATCATAAAAGATACCTAAGTACGAGGCGTGGCTTATCATGCTGCTGCCACTGATTAGGCCAACCAGGGGGGCTGGCAGCACTGCATTGTCGTATAGTCTTACCCTACCCCTCCCCCTGTTCCGAAGAATAAACTAAACTCGGGAGTCTTATTATCATACTAGACATCGCCGTTACAACAAAAAAAAATTGCTTAGCCATGTTTTTTGAATTTAAATCGCAGCATCAACATTTTGTGGTCCCCCATGAATGACGAGACTAAATATATATACATACACCGTGGGCCCGAGTAACCTGAAAGATTTTAACAGCGTTTTCCTGAACTTATTTCACATTAAAAATTTCGTATAATTGAGACGTTGCCGCTATTACGCCAATTAGGTATTGGCCGATTCTTAATCAAATCCACTAACGGTCGCAGGCGAAACTCAACCATAGGTACTTGAAAAACTTACACAAACACAGATTATAATAGTCTGCGACATGTCCTGAACTTAGTTGCACTTAATTTAAAACTCTTGAGTGAGTGTCATTTATCAATGAATATGACATGACAGTATGCTTCTGATATTGTCACTGTTTACATGTCAATAAGTGGAAGAAAGGGACAGGTTTCAGAGTTTTGTCAAAACATTATGCAAATTGAAAATACATACTTAACATCTTTTAACAAAAAAACCGGACAATTTAATATTTAGTATAACCGGTATGGTCTAAAGTTACCCATAGTGACATAGATTTTTTGAGATTATCTTAGTTAAAACATAAAATCATTATGCTAAGAAAAGGGGAAAAAATGAATAAAATCTCCTTTGTCTATGCTTTTTACGCAAATACTTTTCTTATTCATGTTATAGTTTTTCTCTTTCTTTTACTTAACTCTTTTAACATTACAAGTAAGAAAGGTACAAATTACTCACATTCGTAACTCTTAAGGGGATTTCCCGTAAACAAGTGCCAATTACAAGAAAAGCGTTGCCAGCTCGTCGTTAGGCTTTGTTTCCTTGAGAAGTGAAAATATTTCATTTAACTTGTATGAAAAAAAAATAAGTTAAAGAAGCCCAATCTTACCTACGTATGTTACTATAACGTTTTTAACTCCATATAACCTCAGGAATGCGTTGTTAAATTCTTTCGGGTTACTCGGGCCCACGGTTAGTACTATGTGTGGTTCCACTCAACCAGAGATAAGGAGAAAGGAAAGTAATGATCACATTGATCACACTTATGAACATACATACAATCTTGTGTTATAACAGCTGATGAGCATCATAGCTATGGTCTTGAGCGCCCCTGGCATAATTATATAAAATGAGATTAGATTTAAATAAAACAAACAGTCTCCGCGTTTTTCGTAAGAACTCCAATAGTGTCAGTAAAGGTGAAATTGACAGCTGGGTGACATAACAAGATAACCTCAATTCTTTTAAAGTGCAGATTTTAATTAAAGCGCAGCTCTCGCAGTTGGAATATTAGTTAAACACCACGCTAGTAGTATCCTTTCAAAAATATAGTTTCAAAGCAAAAGGCACGGCATCAAAATGTCGTCGCTTTTACGTTCTACCAAATTCGTGCGTTACTTTACTGGTGCGGCGAGAACTCTGATATTGAACTCTGCAAAGACCGCAGAATCTAATTTGTTGGGCAATCATAAAGCTCTGTGTTCTGCTAACAAGTAAGTTTTATCCATTTTACTTTGGCTGTAAATATTATATGAATTCTAATTTGGAATTTTTAAAGGTTAACTAACATAATATAATTAATTTAAAATTGATCTTATGATGAGTGTTTTACGCTAGCCTACGAAGGCTTATTTTCTCTAGATATCCTCAAACATAACATAAGTATGCAAGCACTGGTGACTCTAGCTAACTTAACTCTGCATTGTCATTGCATACAAAGCGCTATGTCTGTTGACGGTATTCTATGTTACAGAGTGTAATGTTTGTGTGAATTTGTATTATACATATCCAGCCCAATAGTTCAGTTGCTCAGTACTATGTGTAGTTGCACTCAACCAGAGATAAGGAGAAAGGAATAGTAATGATCACACTTATGAATATACATACAATCTTGTGTTATAACAGCTGATGAGCATCATAGCTATGGTCTTGAGCGCCCCTGGCAAAGTCTCAATTTATATATAATATAATATTTGCTCTACTTAATTTTGTGTGCCTGTGCCACAGAAACCTTTAGGCTGTGGTTCTGCAAAATGAGCCCTCTGCCTAGACAGCCCCTAGAGCTACCTAGAAAAGAAAGCTACCTAGCTCTATGATGCAGTGGGTTGAACAATTAGTTGGATTGCCATGAAGTGCTATGCTCATAACTGATCCTAGAGTTTTTCTGCATAGAGGAAACTGCCTAGGAATAGAGAACCCAACTATGAGGTTGCTGGCACTGAATGTGTTAAGTGAGAACACACCGTAGGGCTTACATTAATAATTTCCATTTTTTATGATTTAAGTGTCCTCATGCGAGACTATGCATCATCAAAGAAGGCTGAAAGCTTAGAACCTTTATTGCAAAAACTTGACTCTGAAGCAAGAAGATTTGGACGCATTGCTAAGAGGGATATTGATGAGGTCTTTGATGAATTAAGATCAAAAAATGACATCACTAGTGCCCAGTCTTTGCTGGTGATAAGATGTTGCGGTATGGATTGCTCTGTATTATAATGATGTCCTTGTAGGTCTCTAGATACTCTGGATAGGTACATGGTATCTAACACAAAGTCACAGTCGAAATTTCTTTACACCATGTTATGTAAAAAAAGAATGCATCTGTTAATGTGTTCCAAGAGATGTAGATATTAAAATTTCATTGTTACTTAACTAACTTTATTTTATTTATACCTAGTTGCTTAAAAAGAAGCTTGGTTTGTTTGTTTTACTTAATAATTTGTTATCAGTCAAATAAATTACTTCAATCAGAGATCAGAAAAATATATTTTACCATAGTTGGGGTTTGTGTGCCTTTTATACACCGTGTTTTTTTTTATTTACGATAACTTCGGCATATTACTAGGTATATCTATAGAAACTAATTGGTAGATTAGATTTTTAAATATTGCAAAAAAATTTTTTTTTTCAGTTTAGAACAAAATAATGAAATCTTTTATCTTTGGTCATTCTAAAAGGGCCTTTAGAGTTACCTAGCTAATAATCAGTGTCAAATACGTCTATGTTGGCGTGACATACACACACAAGTAAAGATAACACTTGACAGGTACAAGTCACTTTAGATTGACTCGTATACAAACCTAACAATTGGAAACTCTTTACTCATACGTATTAAAAGAAAATTGTTGTTGTCAATTAAGAGCCTTTTACACTAGTTTAACGTGATTAACTGATTAAATTTAAAAATTAAATATCTTTAAAACCGTTAGACTTATCATTTGTCTGTCTTCGGGAAATTAACTTTGTTTGACCTAAAGAACGTTCCCTTAAAGTTATCGTAAATCAAAAAAAACACGGTGTATTATATGTATATTGATTACAAACCTGCTTATTATGGTTACACTTCACTATGTAATGTTTGCTAAATCTTGCATCTCTCACATTTGATATACCAAGTGAAGTCTCACCATTATAATTTGAACTTTTAACCATGACAATATTTACATTTTAAGGAGAGCTTGTGCCAGAAGAATTACCTGAACAAAGGACACTCTTGGTTCAGAAGATATGGGGTGTTCTTACAGAGAGAGGTATTCCGATGGACATCTCCCACTATAATGCTCTACTACGTGTTTACATAGAGAATGAGCACCCATTTTCCCCTGCACAGTTCCTTGAAGAGCTGGAAAAGAAAGGATTGCAACCCAATAGGTAAGAGTGCCACAAAATGCTAATGGCTAATTCTTATAATCAATACTCAAAAACTAAAACCTTGACTAGTATGCTTATTATTTTTATTTATCCTATAATACTTCCATATTCTCTTCAAAACATAATTATGTTACCATGATATATTAAAATTATCTACATGTTGACTTCACTTCTGGTACGCTCAAGATACAGCCTAGTTTGGGATCCGCTATAAATTAGCCTTAGTAAACATGTACTCTTTTAGACAATATGCAATTCTTATTTTCTTAACATCTATTTTGGCTCTAATCATACAAAGATTATATAGTACAATACCCCCTTCCTTTTGGTGTTGGGCAGGTGGAGAGTAATATGTATTAAAATTTAGCTTATTATTACTATCACGCCCCGCCAGCGTGTTTGGGTTTTTACGGCTGTGGCATAGCTAAGTATTATAAATATTTAAATACTAGGGAAGTGGCTGTGTTTAAAATGTATTGTTTCTGCCTTATTTTTCCTCTAGCCAAAAACCCTTTCCTGGACTAATTTTATTTTTATACAGCCTCTTTTACAGAAAAATATACAATATATACTTAAAACTACAGTAACCGCATGTTATTTATAATTCTGTGTGCCTTTTGGCAAAGGCATCCCACAGTCTTCTCCACTCCTCCCTGTCTCTGGCCACTTTGGTCTATGTCTACTATTTCGTCCTCTTGGGTAGCATGTTGTTAGTATTTTACTCTATTTCTCGAGTCCTCACATTTAGCTTTCTACATCCTTGAGTTTTGTGTTGTCTCTCAGTTCTGAATTTTTTATTTTGTCTATTCTTCTCTTCTTAGGAATGTTTTTTTCCATGGCTCTTTGACTTACTTTATTTTTTTTACGCTGTGCCTTGGTTAGTGCCTTAGTTTGGCAACTGTATGTAAATATGTATTAGCAAAATGCATGTGTTGAACAACTTTCTTTTTATATTAATACGAAATTGGGTGTTTTCAGTACCAGTATCTTTTTCTATGCATTTCCAATTCTTTGTGTTTTCTTTGGTGGTTGAGTAATGTGGAGATATTATTTAGCCAAGGTATGTTTACTCCGGGGGACATATTCAATTACATTGTTGAGACACAACAAACCAACCAAACCTTAAAAAAATTACCTAGTTGATTCTCAAGTGATGCAATTACCAACAAACAGCATTGAATTTTCATGTAGTTCTGGATTTTATAAGAAAAACTTTAATTTCCAGGGTTACATATCAAAGACTGATGTGGCGTTATTGTCAGGAAGGCGATGTTGAAGGTGCGACGAGAGTTCTAGAAAAGATGCGTGAACTTAGCATGCCAGTGTCTGAACCGGTATTGAATGCTCTCGTCATGGGTCATGCCTTCCATGGGGACACTGAAGGGGCAAAGGCAGTATTGGAAACCATGGCTGGTGCGGGATTACAACCCACTAATCGCACATACACTCTTCTGGCTTGTGGGTATGCAAAGCAAGGCAATGTTGAAGGAATAGAGAGTGTCATCAAAACAGCCACTGATAAGGATGCTTATATGACAGATAAGGTAGGTTTCAATCATATGGTCTAATTTACTTGATAAGTAATTTAAAGGGGGCTAGCAGCTGATCGACGATTGAGCGACGTAAATTGATGCATTAATGGATTGGTGTGATTGCACCCTACACAAAGAATTCAACACTTATTTGTAGATAAAAAATAGAAGAAAGTTTTAAATGTCTTTCCTTTCTCTTTTTATATATTGTTTCTCTATATTTTATTTTTAGGATATATTGGACATCATAGAACATCTAGCGACTGGTGGCCATGGAGACAAAGTTGAAAGCCTTTTCCACCATCTACAAAAAGGCATGGGCTACAACCAAGACGTATGTAATCTGATACTTAGACTTCTTAACAAGGGACAACAAGACACGGCCAAGAAAGTTATGAAAACAATGCCAAAAACACCAAACACCGATGAAACGCCGTTCAAAGGAGCTTTCTTTATTAAACAACTTTTAAGAGTGAATAAATCGCCAGAAGCGGTCATCAAAGCTTGTACTGAATTAAAAGAGGAAGGTTTAGTGCCTTCTTCTTTCTATATCGCAACCGAAACAGCCTTACAGCAGGGAAATTCTGAATTGGCCCAAAGCCTATTTAAAGAGCTGCAGAGGGAGGGCTATGAAATACGCCAGCACTATTATTGGCCTTTGCTTGCGCAAAAAGGACGAGAGGGTGATGAGGAAGGGCTTCTTCAAATTGTCAGAGACATGGTCAAAGAGGGTAACATTCCAAGTGGAGAAGCTCTAAGAGATTATGTTATACCGCATTTAATTAAAAAGGATACTCCACTGAATATAATATTGAAGCTTCAGATCGCCAATGTGCCTGCTGCTCATGCCGCAAGGAACTTAATGATTGAACTCCTTCAAGCCGGTAAGACTAAACAGGCAGCTGATGTTGCATTAAAATACAGACCCAGAGGTCAATATTCCTTAACCACAAGACCATTGGTTATTGCACTGAGCAAAACAAACGATATCAAGTCATTCGCTACTATTTTACACGTTATTAGCAGCTCCCAAAGTCAAGTGACGCAGACTGAGGACGAGTCTAACAATGACGCTCAACAAGAGATCAGTGAAGTTGGTCGTATCGTTCTCGCATCTATTAAAACCTTAGGTAGTCCTGAGGCAGCTACAGAACTTTTGGAAGAAATTCTTGCAAAGGGCTTGAGGATCAGCCCAGAATCAGCAGAATCTATACAACTATACTTGGGAAAGAATTTGACAACTCATCTCTCTGAGTTGCTGTCTCAACTCACTTCACCTGATCTTGAAATGGTCCCATTAGAAGCACAGAAAGGGTTTGCTCTAAGAAATTCGGCACAACTCGAAAAACTATTGGCTCAAGGAAAAGGTGATAACGACAAACGTATACAAAGGCAACTTATATCTGCGTATATCAAGGATAATAATGTTGAGAAGTTAGAGAAATTTGTAACTGATTTGAGAGCTACAGAGTTTGAGTTTTCCAATGCCCTGTTAGCGCAATTATACGAATTTTATTGTATAAATGATAACATAGACAAGGCGAGGGAATATCATGCAGAAATACTTAAAAACGATCCTAATTTTGCTTTGAACAAGATTAAATTTGTACAAATGGCATACGCGTTGGTTCGAACTGGTAGAGCAGATGAGGCAGTTCACGTCATTAATCAAAATAAATATGAACCAGAAACTGATAAGGAAAATTTCCTGCTTAATTCCAAATGCTGGCAAATGCTGAATAGCTTAGCTGAAAAGAAAGAACACACTTTAGTAAGTTTATTTTAAACTTCATATATTCTTATTTTTAGACATAGATGTTTGCTGGAAAATCAAACAAGCTTTTTTAGTAAGAAAGAGTACTTATTTCGTCCATTGGTGCCCTCATTTTTTGACAGTCTTTTCTAAATAAACTGGTGCGGGCTATCTTTACATCAAATAGTATTGGTCTACTTCAATAGTTGATTTATAGAAAAAATACAAACGAATAAAAAAGTGACCTGTTGCAAACTTGATTAACTAATTGAGACACTGCGATTCCAATAGGGTTCCGTGTCATTCTTGAATAGGAGCCCTCTCCAACTTTACTTGGTTTTATTTTTATCACTCACTCCCCTATTAACCGACTTCAAAAAAAGGAGGAGGTTCTCAATTCGTCGGGACTCTCGTGACTATTCAAGAGATACAGCGACTGTTATAGTGGAGCATAACGCCAAGAAATCACGTTCCCTTTAATTTTAACTTTAGTTATATTAATTGTTAATCGACAGTACAAATTTCGACTGACAGACGGACAGTGGGGGCATAGTGTCCTGTTGGCACCCTTTGGGTATGAAACCCTAAAAACGCATTTGACTCTTTGCAATAAGTCGCAGCACTCGCAGTCTTGCAATTCTAGTGAGACATTGTGATGCTCAACATTAAAAGACCTTTCGAGCCCATACTCTCCCAACTCGCAAACAGTAATAAAACATGGTTTTTCTTTAACAGGTGTTAGAAATGACATCAGCTCTGCTTACAAACAACTACGTTGAGCCTACGAACGTGATCCTAGGGCCGACCATCAAGGTGTTCCTCCTAGAGGAAGACATTGAGGGCGCTTTGAAGCAGTTCGAGGTTTGCTGCCGGCAGTACAGGTGTACACCGTGGAAGGGAGAGTTGATGAAGGCCCTTATAACCAAGGAGGATGCGACTAGGTTGCAGTGGCTGGCAGATCTGAGTACACAGGTAATTTGGGAGTATGTACTATCGAACCAACGGAACCCTGACCCACCATGGAACCTTGTCACAATGATTGACGTACGATTGTCGTATAGCTTCGTATGACAGTCCTAACGTCAATCACTGTGACAAGGTTCTATGGTGGGTCAGGGTTCCGTTGGTTCGATAGTACATATAAAATAATCTTTAGACCTACGTCAAATCTCGTCTGTTGATATTAAATTAATCAATGTCATGTGACCTCCGAATTAATATATGCTCATGAAAATATTACTAAGCCATGGGAACATTTTGCTAACTCTGAATCGATTTTTCTTATTCAAATATGACATGTCAGAAAAATCCAACACAAGTTATGAACGATCTTTCAAGGACGAAACGTATCTGACACGCCCCATCTATAAAAAAATAGTTTAAAGCAATCTGTAGGTGGGGCGAAAATCTACAGTGTTGACCAGTGTGATCTTGTACCAGAAGGCGCAATAAAAGTCGCGGGAAACTGTTGGATACGTAGCAGAAGGCCAATCGTGGTGGAGATCATTTGGGAATGCAGATGTCCAGCATTGTAGTGGTGTTAGGCCATTGACGGATCCCTACCACCATCTTATTATTTAATCTACCGCCAAGCAGCTATGTCCGCGTTATTGTGTCCCGGGGAAAATACTAGCATAGAGGCACTTCATGATCGTTATCATCGCATTGGCAGTCTTAGAGCCTTATTAGTAAACTAATCTCGACTGTATTGCTCGTCTCACGATGAGTCAAAAATGACAGTTTTCTGGCTTGTCGTTAATTTGACATATCTTGTGACGGGCATCTCGGCCAAGATGAGTTTATTAATACAGCCCCTAGGATTCCAGCCTTAAGATTGTAGTCTTGAGAATGCAAGTCTTTGGGTCGCAGATACAATCAACATCAGAGGCCCGTTTCACGAACCTACAAGTTACAAATTACAAGCGGAAGTCTCTTTCTAACTCCTTTTACTACGAAGAGAGTTCCGCTTGTAATTTGTAACTTTTAGCTTCGTGAAACGGACCACAGGTGTCCTTTGTGCTCGTTTGCCACCTCAATACCGCCAAAAAATTGTGTTCCGGATGACATGATGATAACTACTGCTGCCAATTGATGTGCGATGCACGACTCTTTCTCCCCAGATCCATGGCGAAGTGAACGTCCTTCACGACCTGGTGCTCGCGTTTGTGGAGTGCGGGCGGCTACGGCAAGCGCGCCGCATCCTCGAGACGCCAGGGCTGCAGACCCGCCGCCAGCGACTCGACGACGCTTGCCAGCGCTATGTTGAGGTATCTATCATGGATGCTTAGTGGAGGTAGGGCCTTGTGCGGGATCCATCACTACTACCAGTTTACCCGCTAACAAGCCGCCAAGCTCATAAGCAAGACAGTGAAAAGATTAGCGTAGAAGCATTTCATTCTTTTTCTTGGTTGATTTACCATCATGTGATCTGGGTGTAGCCTTCTCGAATACAGAAAATAATGTATGTTGATTTTTTAAGCCGGCCCTATATGACAATGTTCACGCGCTGTTGACTTGATCTTACGTCTAAATTTTTAATGGGTATATCGACATTTTTCACGTCGGTCGTTTTCGACTTCATCTGTTGATGAACTGATGTGATAACAGACAGACAAATAATTTTCTCATACGGCTTGCATGCATCATAGGAAAACTCAAAACATGGCGCGGTTGCTCAGCAACAGCGCTATGAATCCTGCCATGATCATGTTACATCAATAGACAACAAATAATTGACTTTGTAATGATTGGCCACCTGGGGGAATGGTGGCATTTGTGGTCACGTTTTGCCTCCCTAACTGGCTAAAAAAATGCTAAACTCTGTGTGTGTTATTCCAGGAGGGGAAATCCGAACATCTAGAAGGACTACTGGAAGCTACAAAACAACTGTCACATATCGACCGCTCCAACATTTTCTACCATCTCCTAGTGACCTACTGCAAAGCCAACGAAACTGACAAAGCGCTTGGCCTCTGGACGATTCTTCAGGAAGAAGGCGAAATCCCGAGCGAGCAATTCCTCTCGTACCTTGGGAACCATTTGAAATCCATGAACAGACCAGTTCCTTTTGCACTACCAGAGCAACGAGAACCTATACGAGTAAATAAGGATCAGAAACAGCAAACGCAACCAAAGATACAGAGGAAGCCACAAAGTCAGCCGCAACATTCCAAGCAAGAAGTAACATCACGCGTTGAGAATCTGATTCATGAAGGAAAAGTAATGGAAGCTATGAATCTTGCCATTAAGATGATAGATGAAGGTACAATAGCAAAGCCTAACGTTTTGAAATATTTACTGAAGAAATTGGCTGAGAGCGGGGAAGTTGAGAAGATTCAGGAGTTGGGAAAGCGTTTGTCTGATATTATGAAGCGGAATGTGACCTTTGATGACAAACTTACCTTGGCTATTTTCAATAAGGGCTCAGGGCCGCAACATATCGATAGTTTATACGAAGCTGTTAACTCAGCTAAGTCAGATGACGAATTGGTCGCCGCCCTAGTCAAGTACCCAAGGAGTAATGCTCTGGCTTCTGTCATTCAGGACAATGACTTTGTGAACAAATGTAAGTGTTATTTTATTTTCTATCATTAAACCGAGATGCATATTTATAAATATCATACTAATTAATTATGACTATGACTATGACTAATGATAGTAATGATTACATTCAGTACAGTCAGTGAGCACTTAGAAGGTGAAGAGACAAGTACAAACCCGAAGCACCTTTTAAGAGCTATCGCACTGTAAAGTTGTTTTATCCCACGAAAGCGTCTACTACTTTTTTAATACGTGCTACTTTCATTCTTCATTTTTCTACAAAACACGAGTGACAATCAAACTGTCAGTTATGATTTCAACTGCCGCACTCAGAGACGTCAATTAAATTTAACGCTTGTTTAGTGACGTGTTGTCTTATTCTATTGCTATAGCATAGAAAGTGGCAGCAGCAACTTTAATCGTCTCTGAGTGCGGCAGTAAGTGTGATAGCGACAACCAGCTTATCGTCGTTTCTCATTAAGGAGCTCGTTATGTAGATACGTTTCCGGAATACCACTATTTAAATGGCAAGATATTCAGAGGTATTTAAAGGATATTTAGTCAAGATTGGTATTTTTGATGGATCCCAATGAACACATGGTTGTGCGTGCAGGGCAATGATTGTATCACATGATCGCACAACGATGACAATTTATAACCTAGATCTACTACCCTTGGCCTTATATTTACATGGCTTGTGTTAATTTAAAAGCATGGACTAAAATATTTGTGTTTCAGGTGGTAAGGTAGCTGAATTAGCTGCTTCGAGAGGATATAACATGCCAGCAAACCTACTCTGGATGGAGTATATTTTAGCCGGAAAAGATCAGCAAGCAGAAGCTCTATGGAACAAGTGTTTGATCAATGTGCAAAGCGTTGTTTTCAGACGACTACTACAGGAAAGCCATATTAGGAATCAACCAGAGTTCATAGAAAAACTTATTTCGGCACTCATGACAAACAAGAATATTACAGCTGGATCATTCGGGAATGCTTATTCCAGATTGATTAATATTTATTTGATTGATAATAAAATTGATAAAGCACATGCGGCTTTTGAAAGAGCGGTCCAAAATGGTGTGCCAATGGACCAGTTCAACAAGAATTGCTTGAACAGGCTGAAGCAGGCTGTTGAAGACGCGGGACAAAGTTTTAAATATGCCATTGAAAGTAAATAATTCTCTCATGGATCTCGTATAAATAAGAATAGCTCGACAGTACACAGGTGGCATAGATTGGTCGAGCGCCTTCCCCCTCCCGCGTCCCGCAGAACACAAGAGGGCCCGGGCTATATACGGGTGGAGCATTTATAAACAGACATATTGACAAATTAATTCAAGAATATTATTTCTAATTTACAACAGTAAGTTGGTAAAAATTTACATACCTTGTCACCACGTGTCAAAGGCCAGAGGCCCTACTTTGAAAATCGAAGTTCGAAGTTACGTTAGATCCAGCTCTTTCTCTCGATTTAGTCTTGAATGACGAGTAACAGGGATGGAGCGATTTTCAAAGCAGGGCGTGAACAACGCATTCGTTAAATTAATTATTTATATGAGATCAATGCTACATTCATGATCAATTTCATTGAGTAGTGTGATCATGAAACTTGTAAATACCATTCAGAATTTAATACAAGCACTGAGTATTCAATTATGATAATGTACCTTACTTACTATTTAGTTTTTAATAAACTGTTAGTTAGATTGTGTGTTTTATTTTCAAATGAGCTTTTTAATAAAGAATAGAAGCAGTGCTATGGCATACCTATTTTAGATTGATAATTTTCACGCACGTAATGAACAGATAACAGCAGTATTGGCACCCAACCAACTATTAGCACCATGAACTTTATTTCGAGCGAATAGAGGCTAAAATTCTATAATCACAAGGTGCCAATAACTGACATTGGGGATGTATTTTATAAATATATTAATTATTTATAAATATAAGTATATTCAGATATTTATTACATTTTCTGTAATTTAGGTTTATAACAATAAATATTCAAATATAAAAGTAAAATAACAATAGTAATACAAAAAATAAACATTATACAAAACCCAACCTGCAAGTGCCGCCGGCAGCGGGGCAGGGCTCAAGCTACCGGTGGTTAGGGCTGCAGAGACAGGGACCTCCTCACAATGCGCGCCGTGTCGAGGAGTACTGCCTTCTGTATCTGGCAAGGGCCATCTAGCGAGAGTGTCTTAAGGTGTTTGTCGACACTCTTCGCTATAAGACCGTTTGCCGAAACAACTATCGGGACAATGATCGTCGAGTCAACATTTCACATGGCGGTCACCTTGTGAGCCAAGTCAAGGTACTTGCTGAGCTTGTCCTTCTCGGCCTTCACGAGGTTCTCGTCATGCGGGATGTTGAAGTCGACGAGCACTGCCCGGCGTTGAGATCGATCTGTCAACACGATATCAGGATTATTGGCGACAATAGTCATGTCCGTGGTGACAGATCGATCTCAATAGAGCGTAGCACGACCATTTTCTAGAACTGGCGCCGGTGTGTACTTATAATACGGCCCTTCTGAGTCAACAAGACCATATTGAAGAGCAAGTTGCTGATGGATGATCCTGGCGACGAGGTTATGTCTGTGCAAGTAATCGCCGTTGGCCAAATGCGAACAACCGGAAATTAGATGTCTGAGGGACTCGCCGGGGCAAACGGCACGCTCGACAAATGTCAACCGTGCCGTCCCTCAGAATATATTTCCGATAATTGTTCGTCATTATGACCTCTTCAGCAATTGCACAGACAAAACCTTCGGTTTCCCCAAAGAGGTCACCTTAAAGAAATATAAATAATAAATATATTCTTTACAGTTGGTATGGATATTTCCGTCGAGTGTAGGTTAAAGTGTAAACCGTAGGTTAATATTATATTTTTCTGTGTGAGGAATTCATGGGTTGTGCCTGTAAATATTATAGCACATTAATAAAAGTGACGTCCTATCATTTTTAATTGTAACTCCACGTTTTGTAGCCAGCAAACCATGTTGCAATCAGGGATGTTGCGGTTGCAGATTTTTTGAGTTACGCGGATTCAGATTCTAACGTGTTCCCGCTGGGCCTCGCTCGTAACTTGCACAGATCCGATCCGCATCATACATACTCTTATGCATGATCTGTGCGCGAGTGTGTTTTGCCTCCGAGATTTTCCAAAACCGCATTAACTAACCGCATTACATTTCGTGTTGGCGGGAAAAAATTGATTCACATTGCCATATTCCAAAAGTCTCCCAGTATAAACGTAGGTCATTTTTTTAGGCAGTAAACCTGTTAATTATGGGCAGCTATTTCTTCTTAATTCTGTGGTGGCTTTTAAAACTCAATTAAACGTAAGTAATCATTACTAATTAACATATATAATGATACATTTTGACTGTGGAAAGCAAAACAAGTTTCATGTTAGCTAAAATAAGTTCAAGGGAGCTAGCGGAACTTTTAGTCCAAATATGTATAAAATTCTGTACCTTATTCCAATTGGGAATCAGAACAGTCGGACTGACAGGCTCAGATCAGAGGTTATAATAAATGCCAACCATTTTTGGAACTTTTTTAAATTTGGACCGATAATTATTGTTTTAATATTGAGAAATAACCAGTGTTTAATCTTTTTTGTAAATCAGAAGAAAAAAAGAGATTTAAATTGATACTTTTTTTGTAATAAATGTTTCAAGTTGAATTTCCGACTAATTTAAAAAAAAACTAAAAATCGCGATAACTCAAAAATGGTTCACTTTTGCATAATGCATATGGGGGTCAAAATTATCGCAAATAGTCACCCCTATCACCTCCTAACGAGAATAGGTCGACTTGCCAATAACCCTGTATGTAGTCCAGAAAGTGTATAATCAAGATGAAGTGTACAATGTTGAATCAACAAAAAGTGCCGAAATAAAACCATAACGAGTCAAGAAAAGATGATGTGACTTACCACCGATAAATTATGTGTAGGTAGTCTGTCAAGAAAGTCATGTCATGAAAATGATTTTATAATTGACCCAAAGAGCACGGACGACGGAAAGAGACGGTATAAAATAGCATAATAAAAATACAGTAAACCGATTAGGTATATTGTTGTATTTTATTTTGCTTTTTTAAACTGTCATTTTGCTCTTTGGATCAATTATAAAATCATTTTCATGTCATGACTTTCATAACAGGCTATAAACTCCTTTTTTTAAGTTCCGGATAGCCCGCCCGTCTAGGGCGAGTAAGTAAGTCGTTTACTTATGGTTCGGCAACTTTATTCGCCTGTGTGTCACCCTAAGAACGCGAATTTCTAAGGTAAACACTAGCGACAAATGTCGTCGAGCTTTAAGTAGGTACGCGTATTTACTCGCCCGTCAATCTATGACTTGTCAGTTAATTAAGAATTTGTACCTCTGTCACGGTATTATTATGGGAAAATCCCTTCACAGGCTTGGCAACACTGATTAAGTGTCAACAAATGACGCTTATGCTATCGAAGTCTAAAAACTTTGGCGGTCTTTTCATTTTGTTTAGTTAACTTAACATGAGTCAATAAAGTGAGAACACTTTTTATTTCAAGCTTTCGAAAGAATTGGAAATGTTTTATCCCGAAGAGTCCTTGAAAAAGGGAGGTAGATTTTACCTGTGTTGGGTAGCGGATTCCTGGCCTCTATGCTTTGCTACGATAACTCACCGTCAGCTTTGGTCTCAAGATATTAGAAAAATTTGGTAAGATGTTAAACTATGTAAATATCCTTCTCTAAGTTAATATAACTGAACTTTGTATAAATAACTTGTTGGTGTTCCAGTGACGATTTGATGGAAGTTATGAACAATGAATCTGGCCGTCCTGCTGGCAGATTTTCCCTTCGTCTCAGTTCTCAGCTTATGCGAGGTTTGGTCAGACTTTATCAGAGAAAAGTCGTCATAATGCTAGGTTTGTTTTTGCAGTACACATATTATGTACCTATATCGTAGTTTTATTTTCGCTTAAACTTGAAAAGTACATGATCATTTACTTTCAGGCGATCTGTGCATGATCAATGCAAGAGTCATGAAGAATAGTAATAAAAAGTAAGTTACACTTTTGCGATAATAAGAGTTGATAACCTTTCTCTATTTGTGACCGTCTTCTGCAATTTAATATTTATTTATGCAATAACCAAATTTGATTCCCTAGATCACCATGAACTTTGAAAAAGCAATATAATGAGTACAATCATAAGATTTCTCCAACAATTTCATTTAGTACACACTTTCACATATTGATATTTATTGGTAGTGAGAATAACTAGGAATTAAATATTCCAGTTGGACATGAGTAAATTAGAGGACTTTGACTAATTATAAATTTGTATAAGCTAAAATAAAAAATAAAACGAAAAAGCTAAACCAAATGAACACAAGAGCTGATCTTGAACCCCCATGTATAGCTCTATATCTTACAAGTAAAGGAGAAGATCTGACAATTTCAAAACCTGGCCTAATCATTACTAGGACTGATTTGGTTGAAATCACCATGATAAAACGTTTTTATATTTGGCGATGCTATTTTTTTTAATAAGTAGTAATATAAAATGGCCACCAACATTTGTTTCTCTCAGGTTCAACATCTTAGAGCCAGCGGAAGTGATGGAGAGACAGCTGTTCCCACCGCTGGAGCCTGTCATACAAATTGAGGAGAGACTAGAGGAAAGGGCAGAGGAGAGAGTTGAGGAGATTTTACAGGTGATCTGGTCACTTAATAATTTGGTATGCCGCAGAAACTTAATAATTAATTTTGTTTTGGCTCTGTAATTTAAATTTCTTCCTCATCTTCTAAAAAGTGAAAAATACTTTGGTGTATGTCTGTTTGTATGCCTTTTCAACTGGCAATTTTTGGATGCAAATATTGCATAGTTTTGATTTTGCTCAATTAATTTGGATATTTTTAGTTTGTGTAAATATTTCCCTAGTGACTTATTAATTTAATGAAACAATAAAATGTCTAAATTCTTAAAATTCTTCATTTACTTAGTTACTATTTACCTATTACCTGCTAAGACTATAGAAATTAAAGTTAACATACATTGTCGTGGACACTGTTGTGGTTAGTTCAAAGTACGAATCTAATTTCAAAGAGGAAGATGATTACTACTTTCTAATTCCTATGACGATTATATTATAATAAGGTAATATTTGTACACAGCAAAGCGGGAACATTGTGAGCAATGTTCAAGACATCACATTGAAAGAGGCTACTATCCCAGACTTCCAATTGCAAGTGAATGTAAGTTATGGATATTACTAATAATCCTATCATTCTAATATTATAAATGCGACAGTTTGTGTGTGTGGGTGTGTGTGTGTGCGCGTGTGCGATTGTTTGTTTATCTACACGCCGGCTCGGATATACAGATGTAGTGCATAATTGTTTTCCTTCGTATTTTCACGGAAACGTACGAACGTGTCATGCTACTTCATTCACCCTCAGTACTCTTTGTACTGTGACCGACTGTAATAGCTAAAAACGTTCGTACGCTTCCGTGAAAATACGAAGGAAAACAATTATGCACTACATCTGTATCTCGTTGTTGTTATTACATCACTGAAAATAAAATGCTAAATTTTTATATACTAGTCACAGTCACTGATTTAGATTGTACATTCGGTAAATTTGTCGCCAACGTCCATACCACGTTGAATACACCGGTTCTCGTCCGATCACCGAAGTTAAGCAACGTCGGGCGCGGTCAGTACTTGGATGGGTGACCGCCTGGGAACACCGCGTGCCGTTGGCTTTTTAATATTTTTTTAATCGTCTATTTCCTTTCCATTCCGTGATGCTTGAAACTGAGTCTATATTATGCATAAAACAAGTTTAATTCAATTTTACCTGTAACTTACACCCATCGTACACCAGGCCCGAACAAAAATTTACTGTAAAAGTTATTATCATAAAATAACACGTAAACATTTTGTTTGCAAAGCGTTCCTAAGATCGATTCCCCGGTTCCAGTTACGTCATGAGTTTAAATATGTTTATTAATTATTCTACCAGCCGCTTCGTCCGCGTAGTATCCGTATTTTTGTCACACCTATTTTTGTCGTGTCCAGAAGTTAATTCGTTACATACATGCAACAATACAAATCTTTCCTCTTTATAATTTGAATTAGTGAAGATGATATTGATTGTTCGTGCTACTTAAAACACCAGACCAAAAAAAAACTTTAAATTTATTATCAAAAATGGCATTATTAGGAAACATCGATTTTCTTGTCTCGTCATAATAATTACCCGCCACCAACATAACACTTTCTTCTCAAATAGTTTAAAAATTGCCCAAGTACTTACTAGTTTATTTATGTTACCTACATTGCAATCATCACATTTTTTTCATCGTCAACAGGATGGCTTCGGCGAAGAGAACCCAAACCAAGCGCTACAGTTACTCCAAGATCGGACGCTGGAGCACATGCTCGGGGCTTCGTCGTCGGCCGTGCACAGCGGGCTCGACCTGCCGCAGGACCGGTCTGCGGCGCCCGACGGGTCGCGGGAGCTGCGGCCCGCGGCCGATCCGCAGATGGAGATGATATCGGAGCATGATCTCACTCTGTTCAGGAAGTGTGAGTTATAAGTCTAACCTATTAATATACATAAATAACCGGTCAAATGTAAATCGGCCTTGCGTAGTTAGAGTTCAGTGCCGCCGCACGAATCCGAATTTTAATCAAAGCAAGAATTAGAATGTAGTGTTGGTAGGACCTTGTGCAGGGTCTGTCCGGATCGCTGCCACAATCGTATCCATTAATCCACCTCCAAGCAGCAGTGTTCGCTTTGCTTTGTTCTGGTGTGGGGATAAGACAACCGGTGAAATTACTAGCATAGAGGCGTTCCATCTTTGTCCTAAGGGTTGGCAACGCATTTGAAGTCTTAGGCCCGTATTAATAAACTGATCTCAACTCAAATGTTCGTCGAGATACGTCATAACATTATTATTTATTTTCTTTGCCCCGCGGTGACTTGAACAGCTACTACCGCGAGAATATGGCGTTTCCACTATGAAGTGATTTCGCCAGTGTCAAGTATATATAAGTATAAATCTATATAGTAATAAAACACAATCCAATCTTCTCTAGGACGATTGGTGGCAACGTTGTACAGTGATATGTAAGGCAGAGGCCAAGCTAGTTTTAACCTCTGTACCACTGCGAGTCCACTTGAAACGAGAAGTAAGATGCCAGGATACACGAAATAAGTCAAAGTCTTCTATCACTGTGCAACTCAAAGGCATTAAAAGTACAAATCACTAACAAAAAAGAACTTTGAAAACCTAATTATACACAAAAATAAAAACTAAAACAAATTACACATCCGCCATCTTTTGACGTTGCAAATGGCCACGTCACAACATAAATCACAGTGTTCTATGGTTTGGCGTTTACTTTGTAGTATCTTGTGACGGGCCTCACAGTCAAGATGAGTTTATTAATACGACCCTTAGGATTGCAGTTTTGAGATTGTAGTCTTGAGATTCAAATGTCTATGGGTCTCAGATCCTATACTTACCATTAGGTGGCCTGAGTGGTCGCGTGCCTTCTCATTGACATGAAAAAAAGCCCAACTCAAACTTGTTCCTAATAGCTTATAACGGAAGGTAGCTATTTGAGCGGATTATCTTTTTACATATTTAGTCTTGTTCTGAAGATAATCATTTTATGACCATTCGGACATCTTAAAAAAATATCACTATAGGTATCTACTTTATATTTTTACTCTCATGATTATATACACAATCGTCTAGATAGGAAATAACTTCATCAAAATATTTTTGTCATAGGAGTTGTCATTTTTGTCATCTTTGTCTCTGGGACAGAGTTGCGGTATCTTGATAGTATTCATTTATTAAACTTTCCATTTACAGCTACTGCACAAGATATTCTGCCCGAGGAGTTTGAAAAAGGTATATTTTTTAAGACCAACATTGTTTTTTTTTCGATATTTTAAATTTACCTTTCCTCATTTATTATTTATCAGATAGTAGGTTTATTATTAGATTATTTATAGAATAAACAGGTAGAAATAAAGAAAATCCCGGACTTAGAATTAAGAACATTATACGAACATTATACGTTATTATACGAACACGAATTAGAGCTGTTGATTGGACCAAAAAGATTTTCATAAAACTTAGCTAGAAACTACGTTAAAACAAGGCGATAACAGTTTTTTACCAGACGTTTTTTTCTATATTTTTAAATAAACATTTGTTTTGAGGACAAACGCAACCATTTGCCTTCAGTTTTACACCATTTTGTTGTCAGTTACTTGTTGCATTTCCTATAATAATTGTCCTATTCCTGCAGATATCCCTATTCCTGAAATCCCGCCTCCGGAACCGCCCGCTCTCATCGAGAAAGAGTTAGTTCCTATCCAACATGTCTTTTAGCTAGAACTATGCCGTAGATGCACCAGTTATTGCATTAAAGAACTCTTGGATCAAAGTAAAGGGCAACACCGAGCGTCAAGTGACGACGATTGTCAGGCCGCCTTACGTATCTATTGGCCGGTGTATACATTAGGCCAATGCGTTGGGCCACGGTATTATTGGACCAACGTGTGTAACACTACTTGGCCACGCTATTAGCTTGTTTGTAATTGGCGACCAACACTGGCTGGCCAATTGGTTAGTGTCGATTTTAGTACACATATAAAAGGATCTTTTATCAAAGCGGCAGTGCAGATTAATCAATACGCCAATGTGTAAACGTTATTCGATATTTTGACCCAATACCTTGGCGCAACGCATTATCCCAATGTATACAGCGGCCTATAGTGTACCTACTTGAGATCACCGCGGGCCCCACTCATGCAGTTGAAGAGATCGAGCGGACTGTTAGTTAGTGTTCTAGTACGATTAACCGACAGACCAATATCGGCAATATTGGAGCACGAACTGTAAGACTGTGTCGCCCTTAACATGAAGCAAGCTTTGAAAATCCGACTGCCTGTGTAAAAAAGGCATGGATATTGATCACTGCGGCCTTAGATCTGAGATGAAACTTGTAATTCAGTGGAAAAGTCTGCTTCATATCTTGAGCACAAAATAAAAATAAGCAAGCACCCACCCCGCGTATTAGATTAACTGAACATACATAGGAGAACTATATCATCAAAATTGGAGGATACGTCAAAGGCAAAAGAAGTTTTTTATTGCAGTGGATTAAAGAGACGCTGAAGAGACGTACGTTTTACGTAACTTATTGTTTGGCAGCGCCTAGCTAGAGCGGCCTTATAAAGTATGCAAGTTATTTGATTTATTTATAATAGAAAACTAAACTAGCTTACAGTTGGGTGATTATTCGGCGTTTTAACCGCCGTCATTATTGTCTTCGCATATTATTCAAGATAAACTTTTTAATTGTCTTATGATTTTAAATGGAATTAATACTACCCCCGGGTCCGTTGACTTTGACATCAAAAGTTGCTGGTAATTATCATTGCTTTCGTCAATATAATATTGAAGACAACAATGACGGCGGTTGAAACGCCCAAATATTCACCCAGTTACAAACAGTTTATTAAGGTATCAATATTTGAATTAATATAAGGCTATTTGACTAATTTTAGAAAACGTTTTTAAATGATTTTTTATCACATAACAAGCACACTACATTGATATTTCCTTGAGATTCTACTGAATTATCAATAAAAATGTAAGTTAAAGTTTACATTTTCAAAACAACACGAAAAACGCTGTTTCTATCTATGGCGGACTAGTGTGACGTCACACGCAAGTAAACAAACAAGTTCATTTGACAGCTTAGCATATGAAGTGAATTTGGGGTTTGTTTTGTTTACTTGCATGTGACTTCACATCACAGATTATAAAATATTTCTAACATCACATAGCGTTTTTGCCACAGATTAAATTTCAAAAAAAAATCCTTATTATTTCGTGTAATTTCCAAAAAAATAGACATAGTTTAATGTGAAATAAAGTGAAATACGTTATTTTACGCTAGTATCAGATAGGATGACCGCAATTTGTAGTATATTTTCAATGTTGTCAAATAGCCTATTAACAAAAGTAATTTTTCATGTCAGCGTGGTGTTGCCGGAGCCTGACATGGCCCCGGTCCCCGAGCCGCCCGCTGAGCTTGCGGCGCGGCCACCGACGCAACCGGAACCGGTAGAATTAGAGGTACTAATCCGCTACTATTGTTTAAAAACAGTGTAAATTGAACATAAACCCCTCTATGCCCACATGATCTTAAGTTTAGTTAGACTCTTACCGCCGTACTCAGGTTGGTATTGTTGATCGAAAGTACTCGGAGACAATTAACTCGTTCCCTTTTCAACCTTGTGCGTTTACCACTCTTGAGTGCGGCAGTAACAGCCTATTTTTTTAATGATATTTAAGAGGCTTGACAGCTGATAATGAAATTGGCTAACACGCTAACTCAAATCATTTATCTACTACTTTCAACTAAATTTTCTAATACTTCTAACTATAAGACTTTTAAATATAAGTAAGAATAAGAAGGTAAGGTTACTAATTTCAACGAAATTTTCTATGATACTATTCGGTTATGATACGAAAATTAGCCATACAATATGTAGGAATACTTTTCGTCGCACATCGGAACTTTTTTCGCCGTAGTATGGTCGTATTTTTTGGTAATGAAGCTGATAAGCTGAAGGTCTTCGTATACATAAGTATATTTGGGGCGATGGCCGTATTGACATAAGTGCTTTTGGCTGCATGAGGTTCCCAAACTCATAAGGATAGGACTTTTTTTTTGTTTTTTTTTTCTCTTTTTTCTTTGTTTGGAAGAGATTGTTGACTTAAGTGTTCAATAAAGTGTTTTGTATTGTATTGTATTGTATTGTATGACTCCACATTCACCTTCATTATAGTTATTTTTCTGTAGTACTAATTTCAAGGCGTCTAAACTACCTCTTTGAAAAACCAGTTTTTGGGCATAGGAACAGCCGCCAAAGGTTTCAAATATATAATTGCATTAAAATCAGTTCACCCGTGCGTAATAATAAATAACGATCTTTAAAATCCGGGGACTCTGAAAGGAGACGGTATTCTTACATTTGGTCGTGTCTCATAAAGATTGTACCTAATTAAGGACTAAAATGAAGAAACGTTAACTTTTCCACTGAGTTACGAAAATTAGTCATACATACCTACTCTCAACTCCAATTAGCAGTATCTCAAATTCAATAAATGAAGCAAATTCAATCCTCACCCCTTGGCAATATGCTTGCACTTGCTACAGGAGTTTTGTCTGACATATCATATCACCATCTGTCCTATAACAGTACTGATTTTAAAAATTTCGTAACTTAGAGTTTTTTTTTTTAATTTTTGTCCTTAGGAAAGTAACTAAGTACAATATTTCTAAGAAACGCCCATATTACCGTTGCAAGTTATTCGTTTTGTTTTCAATGTTTAAAAACAACCAAAATACCAGGAGCTATGCGAGTTGGAGCCACAAGCCAAGCGGCGTCGCAAGCACAAGCTCATCATCGATAAGAGGATTATCCTGCCTTCCAGCTATCTGCGCGCCAGGCTTGAAAACATCGCACTTGAGTTAAGATGTGAGGTAGGTATCCTAGGTAAGAATCCACGAAAATGTCAGTAGACCTATGCTGTGTCTACTAATGTCGGGTTCCTATATTCAAACCGCGGACGAATAAGGCTTCGGGTTAAAATTCGACAGCTAACTATACAAAATGTGTCAATTATTAATCTGAAGTAAGCTTTATCTATCCGCGGTTTGAATATAGGAACAGGACATAACTCTGTGTAATCTCAGAGATTCAGTAATCTGCAGATATTACAAATCAATATGTAAAGGCTTCTTCATTTTCTTGCGACCGCCCGGTCTGGTGCTGAGGCCTTTACCCTGCAGTGGGTGGATGTAAGCTGAAATGATAATGAATGATAATCAACAGTGTCATGATAGTATATATGCTATCGGAATAAATGATATTCCAGGCAACATTTCTTTGAGTTTGAATACAGTTCATTATAGTTTGTAGCGTTCCCTACGTGTAGGGTGCCGATGCCCCTATTATTAAACCTCCGTTGTCTGTCCGTTCGTCTGTCGGTTAGCAGCGGGCTGTATCTCATGAACCGTAATAGGTAGACAGTTGATTTGTTTTGTGTGTATTTCTATTCCCGTTATAACAACGTTAATGTTAAGAATAAAATAAAATTAAACCGCCCAAGCCCCCCCTTAAATAATGGTATGGGACCCTTCCAGTGCGAATCCGACTCGCACTTGGCCGGTTTTTTGATGTATGTAACTAAATTACTTTTGCCAAGGTTGCCAAACACAGACGTAAAATATTTTGTTAGGTCCGTGTTGCCAACTAAATATTTCAACTGTACTTGTTGCTGTTCATGAGATACAGCCCGGCTGATGGACGGACAGCGGAGGCGGGGTACGTATCCCTAAAAAGGAGGGCGTTGTTCGGAATAACGGTATTATTGCTAGGTCACATGGTCAGTTTTTACCCAATCGCTGCTGATCAATATAGCATTACCGCTTGAAAATATTTTAGTTCCACGTGTTATCACAACCGCGATATTATTTTTATATGCAGGTAGAAGATTTTTAAATGTGTTATAAACTACCCTCAGAACAGTTCAGACGACATAGCAGATCTGCGGGTACCAAGCGACATTCTGTTTGGTCGGCCGGCGTCGGCGGGCGCGCGCTTTCTCTCCGCCTTCGCGCTGCCTCTCACACGATTGTTCGCTAGAAACCTAGGTGTCGGCTCAACGCTTCCACAACGAGAAATGGAGGTATGGATTGGCGAAAAATAAATAAACTGTTGTGTTCCTACGACATTATAAATATTTGTTAATTTTATTTGTTTAACCATGCCAAAAACAAATAACGGGCATAATAGCCAATGGTATTTTCTTCTTCTTCTCAGCATATAATGGTCCACTGCTGAATATGTGCCAGTATTATATTATAATGTATACACCAAAAGACCCAATAACAATAGAACATTTACAATGTTGGTGTACAGAAAGAGAAGACTTACTTTTAAAGTTATTTAAACTTCCTACGTATTGCCGAATTATTAAGGGGGCTTCTAAACGAGCAACATTTTCACGGCAATGTGTGGCCGGCAACTATACGCATCTTGCTCTAACATACGAAGTAAGAGTAAGATAGCACTAGTTGCCGGCCACAAATTGCAGCAAAACATGGCCCGTTTAGAAGCCCCACAACACATCCCATAGAGTAATTAATTTAAATGTGATTGCTCTTGCCGTGCTTCAGGTTATTCGAGTTTAGTTATGTAGTCTAGCTGCGCCGAGCAAACGTCGATCGTCCAGTGGCGCCCTCATTACTATTATTGTGTTTTCTAATTAAACAAAGTTTTTTTGTACAGTTGAAAACACAATTTATAGGGTATAGTTTCGACTTTTTCCGTTAAGTTGACTATGCTACTCGTATAACATTGTGTATTAATTTGTACAACAACAAAAAACACCTCGATTTCAAAACGATACTTAAGTATATTAGAAACCACAATAATAGTAATGAGGGCGCCACTGTATATTCGGCGTATGCTCGGCGCACTCTTAATTAGGCATATTCTTAAATTCATGACTACCTTCGTTTCAATTCTACGTGCTCTACTCTGTCCCCCTTAAGACAAAGACTTTAAGATTACTAGTAAATAACTTTAAAAAAAAGTGATTTGTAAGAGCATGCATTGATCACGTTGTGACATTCAACTACCGTTTCCATATAAGGCGCAAAATAATCCTGAAATAAGTAAATTTAATTCTACGTATTTTTTCAGCTTGCATTAGCTTCCCGCGATCGTCGTGCGCCCACTCTCGAAATCATCCCCGAAGAACTGCCTCAGGCGATACCAGAACTTCTTCCGCCAGAGCCACAATTATTGCAACCTGAGGAGGTAACCATGCTGGACCAGACCATAGTCGTCCCAGACCTCAGGCCTAGTGTCGCTGAGGACATAGCAGACTTACCGACCCAAAAATTGGCCACATCGCCGCAAATGTTAGAGAAATCACCCCAGAAACTGGCCACATCGCCGCAAAAGCTTGCTACATCACCACAAAAGGGTGCCGCACTACCTCAAAAGTTAGCCACACCCCCGCAAAAAAGACGAGCTTCTCAAGATGATACTGAAGTTGTAAGTACCTAGTGCTTTTAAGAATCGGGATGGATTTAGGTGCTTTTATTTTGTTGGTTTAGTCTTGCTAGCATTCTATGTCATTGTTTCTATACAGTCAAAAAGACAACGGCGAAGTGGCGTAGTGACCCGGCAACATCAACGTCGCAGTTCCCAGCGTGAAGAAGACATAGGTAATACTCATTTTGTATTTATATTTATTTAGTGTCTTAAAATAAACGTAATAACACTTCTCTTGATCTATTTTTTTTATGTTTATAAATTTTATAACTGTGCCAACGTTCTAGTTGAAAAAGAGAATATACCGGATAACAGACAAACATTTCTGCCGACAATGGAGGAACAGCTTATACCCGACATAGAGATACTTCCGGCATCAGACCCCGAAAAAAGACTAACGTCGATGTTGCAACAAGCTGGATTGGCCGATTTAGAAATACGCCCGGAGGTTATACAAGTTGAGGAAGAGTCCCAAAGAAAGAGGGAGGAACCCCAACGGAGGAGTCGTAGACCCGGGAGTGAAAGTTCGGAGACGATGCTTGGCAGCCTGGACAGAACTAAGGTATCGCTCGGGGACTCTGAACACACTACGGACTCCAAAAGGTTTATTCGGTAAGTGAAACTTATAGGACACCGTCTGTATGTAGGTATACTTTTTATTGTACAAAAATAAAAATGAAATGCAAAACACAGGCAACAAAAATACAAAGGCGAACTTATCCTTGGGATCTCTTCCAGCTAATAAAGAAATCCTTATTATATAGTAATGATGACGTAACTCAAGTTCACATGATACTAGCCTTTGCCCACGTGCACGTCCACGCAGTAGACGTTTATCGCTATTGCTAGGCTATAAACTATCTCTGTACCAAACTTCACATAGGTTTGTTCAGACGTGAAGGCGAAACAAACGCACGTACTTTCACATTTAAAATATTAGTAAGGACGTAGTGAGCAATCGAGCCTGCCAATCATTGCGTGACGTACTAAATCAGAACGAGTTTTTAACGTGTTTCCGTGTTGGAGTAAGACAGCTAGTGAAGAGACTAGCAAAAAGGCATTCCATCATAATAATCGTGCTAATGAGCGAGCCAGAGACTTGAAAGGCCAAAAACGTATTTGCTTCTTGCACATGCCCTGTTTAAACATATTCCTTCTGAAAAATTCATTACCCCTTCATAATTTTTTGATGATAGGTAGATTTAGCTTTGGTCTCTTGATCGGCGCAGTCAGCGATATGCGTTGTTTGTATGAAACCGATGATGCATGCGTCGACGGAACAACCCAGATGTTTTTAAAGTTTCCGACATACGCATACCGCCGTGTTGTGTAGTAGTTTCACACCCGCTTTCCTCAAATACCAACTAGGTATGCACAACAAGGGCCGGATTATCCATTAGGCAGTGTAGGTAACTGCCTAAGGGCATTGGCTAGGGGGCCCTAATACGCGCACAAGAAAAAAAATTTTTTTCGCCCTACACGGTTAATTCGGCCCTGTGCACATCTAGTTCAACTGGTTGTTATAAAATCCTTTTTAATCAAATTGAAGAGAGTCGACGGAGCTCCGCCAAGCGGGGCTTCTATTTCTGATTATTTGAGCCCATCGGACCAGCTACAGAACTAACATGACTTAAACCTACCTCATACTTATGTTACAAATAGTCAGTTGAACTAGTTGTACAGTTGAGTTCATAAATATGTGTACATTTTAGTACCTTGTCTCTTTAATCGCCGTGACAATTCATATATGGCAGTTGAAACATGACATTAAATAGACAAGGTACTAAAGTGTACACATATTGATGAACGCGACTGTACATACCAGGCGGGTCCATGAGGAAAGCGGTGTTTCTCGCTGGTCGGCGCGGGCGGCAGAACTAGTCGATTTTGAAAGCGAATCCTTACAGCGACCAGTGGGGCACAGAAGGGACGATGGTGAAGATCCTGAAAGCTATGAAGGAAGCCGGGGCGGTTGGCCTGGACGCGCTTTTGGCACGCGGACCCTTCGTGCCTGGCTGCCGAAGACTCATCGCCGCGCGCTGTTTCAGCTCCATTCTGAGTAAGTATGAGGGACGCCACACGAGTGTTGCCAGTGCGTTGCGTCGTTGCCGCTGCGTTGTTCTTGATATAAATTAGAACGACATGCCACACGGTGCGTTGAAACACTTGCGTCGCTCTATGTTGAAAGAACGGCGTTGCGACGACGCAACGCACCGGCAAGGCTCATGTGACATCGCTCTATATCCGTTCTGAGTTTAACCTAACTACCTACTATACTTATCCAGTTTACTCCGTTCCGCTCCGCTAATCTGCTAATTGTATTTGAGATAGCATCTTTTGGCAGAGTTGGCAAGGTGCAGTGCAGAATTAACCTTGATTTTTCATTGTTTGTTATGATTTCTATGCTGTCGCGTACCTAAATATAATGGAGAATGTCGGTAGGTACGCCAAATCGCTTGAAACTTTGTTTCAGTAAAGTTTAAAAATAAACAAACATACTACTATTTGTTTCATTCAAATAGACCCAGTAGTTTTGATTCTACGAACGTTTAAAATTTCGGACAAAAATATTAAAACGCGCGATCGCCATCTTGCTACAGTGACGTCATCATTTAACCGCGGGTCTCGCCCTTATATGAATGAGTAAGTTTGCAGGGCTTATATCTCTTTAACCGAAATAAGTAGCCAGTTGAAATTTTCACAGAATATGTTTTATAATAAACTCTATCGTTTAATATTATAAAATTAACGATAAATCAAATCCCAAGAGGGGTCCCCATACAAGAAACATGAAAAAAACCCATTTTAAATCGGATTGTATTTTTATAATGGTTTATTATTTTGATGCTACTTTAAGCTTAAGTTATAGTCTAACTTTCATAGTTTACGATTAAACAGCAATCTCAAGTAACACTGCTACAAATATGTCACAAAACTGATTTTATCAACACGGAGTTTTAGGCGGTCACCCATCCTGTTTTAGACTACGCGTGTAGTTGCCAAAAATCTCAACTGGCCGACATTCTCCATTGTTTGACATATTTAAACGATGCATTGAATTTTTGCGTAAATTATAGACAAGGTTGAATTTATTCTTCTCAAGTTTTGACAAGAGAAATTAAAACAATTATAAAGGAGAATGCCCACCGCCCATACAAGGAAATGCCTGAGATGTACAAGAACCAATGATACATTAAAATACGCTAAAAAAATTGAGGTTTCTGAAACTACTTCAAAAATGATTTGAAAACTTGGGATTTTGCTATTATTAAGATTTTTTTTACAATGAAAGAGGTTATGTTGACTTAAAAAAACGACTATAGATGTCGCTCAGATCTATGTGAATGTTAAAATATAAGAACGACATAGATGACACTATCGTGTATATAATAAAAATGTGAGATAGGGTTTCGAAAAGACTACAACTAGGCGGCGGCTAGGTTTACAGTGGACTAAACGTATCAATCAACAATCAATACTTTCAACAGCGCGAAATCTAAGGCTCCATCGTAAAAAAATCTCACGATGGCGAAACAATACACAACAGAAACGTCACTATGTCTTCTTTTTATTTTTCTTCACCAATGTCAAGTTTGGTGAGTACGTCATTATGTCAAAACAACTAAAAAGGAGGTAGACAGAAAAAGGCAATTTCATGCCTACTAGTACCTACTTCATCTTTTTGTTGCCAGTGGTGTATATGTATCATACTTTTAGACTCCCAATACGATCATTCATATATTTAACTGTGACCTGTTTTGTTCGCTAAGACAAACGAGCGACAATTGTCATGCATAAATAAAACTTTTTACGTGAGTGATAGCAGAAAATCATCATTATTTGTTTTGTTATAAAGTGGCAACTCGACGTAACGAAAGATAAAACCGTACCGGCAGCGAATGTTCCAGTAATATACTAATTAATTAGTGTTTGTTTCTCCGGAGTTCTACAGACTTCTATTTAATCTGTTTAGTTATAATCAATTACGACATTTTTTTTGAAATATGGGACATCTTTGTACATTCCAGGCATTATATGGGCATTCTCCTTTATGACAGTAAATTAATATTGTCCTCTCAAATAAACCTATGTTTTAATTGTTTTTTTTCTTTCAATATTTACAGAACTAAAGCAGCATGGGTTTATAAACGTAAACAAAGATCGAGACACTTTGGAAGTAACAGAAATATTGCTGGGACCTAAATTTGACTGAAGTATAGGATTTTATCGATTGTTTGTTATTATTTACATTGTTTTATAAAACGTCCTTCTCAGTTTCTAAACTGTCTAATTTTATACTCGTTGATTTAAATAAGTGATAATTTGACTTCTCTTAGTTTTACTACATTACTATTTTTTGATTATTTAATTATAACCTAGGTAATGTACTCTGCTACAATATCAAGTATTGTTATATTTATTATTTAAGTTGTTTGATTTCAAATGTTTAACTTCTATGCATGTTGATTATTAAATATAAGTGTTATTTGATTTCGTATACTGGTTTATTTAATTTAAACACATAATATTGATATGAACAATTTATTTGAATAATTTGTATATAATGATATGATTTCTGTACAGCTGTACATAAGTCATCAACTAGATTCAAGTCAACTAGATAATTTTATGAGTATCTTAAATTGTAGGTAGGTTGTGGCTTAATAATATACACTAGTAGGGTGAATGAAACCTGTACAATAAACAGTTGACTTAAGTATTATAGATACTTTACAATGGGCTACATTAAACTTATTTTACATAAAATACAGTCAATATACTATAGAATTGGAATATTTTTAAAAGCTACTACAGTAACACTTATTTACCTCAGCAGGCAATATTTTTACAGACATAGATAGAAACTAGGGTTTAAGTAAAGAAAGCAATTATAGGACATAATTTGAAGGAAATTCCCTACCTTGGTATAAGCATATCACTATATATATTTATTTATACAAAATCAGTCTCCTACTATTTTTGTTACCGAGCACTGTCGTGAGTAACGCAGTACACTAGTAAAATGAACTATCGCTAAACTGCAATCCACGGCGCCCGTGCTTGCGTCAGGACTGCTCTCTGGACGTTTGGACGAGTTCAACAACAAATAGGTACGTACCAATAATTAAACACACCCAAGAGATACCGTGTGAACCATTTCATATCACTAAGACTAAAGTAACCCCAATAGTTTACATGAACCATTTCAAGCACACAATAATGTTTCACAGCCGTGCTACAGTCCTTCCAAACTCACTCAAACTTACAGTCTGTTCTTATAGCCTTGGGAATGAAATGACAATGTAAATAGCTACCGTAACCACACAAATTCATTCAATTATGAAACAATAGGACGTATATTACAGATAAATATGAGCTCACGACATTTGATACACACTATAATTAGTATGACAATTACATTAGTACATAATAGGTGGCAATAATAAATTATATTTCATGGATGATTCATGTTAATTTAACCAGCCGCGTATTTAGAATGGGTAAAGCGGCGGCGGTAAAGATGAGCGAGTAACAAAGATTTATTACTGAATATCTACTTACATAACTAAACATTTATTTTAAATTTGTTTAAACACACATTCAAAAGTCATTGTAAAGCGAGTCTTACAAGTAAGCGGGGACTATAAGACTCGCGCGTCATAAAGTCCATTAAAACGTCTACGAAAACGCTATAAAAGTCGTTCGTTCATAAAACGCGTCATATCATATCACAGATTTCGAGACGTTTCTTAGCTTTTAAAGTGGAATGAACCGTAAAGGAATTCGCGAACAGAAAAGGCGAGGCGACGGATGCAAATTAACAAAGCTGTCTCATTGATCCGTTTTAAGATCCGGCGGGGAGAGGGAGTCGCCGTCGTACTTTCCGTCCGCGTAGTGCATGCTCTCGAAGTACTGCTGCGGCTTTCCGTTCCAGAGGGAGTCGCCGGAGCGGAGAGAGTCGAGCGCGGCGGCGTCGACGGAGTCGGCGTTCTCGTAGAGAATGGACTTGGTGAGTTCCAGCGCGAGGTTCTGCGGGCTCTCGTAGGCCAGCGCCGGGCCGGGCGGCGCGGCCGGCGCGCGCGGCGCGGGCCGCAGCCGCGAGAACAGCCGCTCCGCGCGCGCCAGGTACTCCGCCGCCAGCACGTGCGGGGCGTTCAGCGAGTCGTGGAACGACTCCTCGCGGGGCTGCGGCTGTTGGGACCATCCATTAGTGACACTGTTCAACAGCCTGGTCGTTAGGCGGTTAAAACACAACAAGAGCAAAGCCTATAATCCGTTTTTCAGCATACAGGTAATATCATCAGCGCATTGCGTTGACGACGGGTTAGCCTAATTCATACTGACCCTCTCTAGACTTAGCGATAGGAATTGTTCCAGAGTCTTGGATGCTATATTTACCTATTTAAGTATGATTATCGTTCTCTAGTCCAGCGGGCCAATTATAGTCGTGTTCATCGATGTGGATAAATCTTTTATCACTTTCTGACCGGTACGTAAGTGCGAGAGTGACGGATGCTTTATCCACCACGATAAACGCGACCATAAGGGTATGGGTCCACTGATGCGGAGACGAGCGGAGCTGTACTAATATCAACCAATAGAATCTAAGCTAACGTGCGCAAGGCGCGCTCGACGTAATCGCACGCGCCATCTATTGGTTAACCCATTCAATGCCGAAGACGCCAATTCGCGTCCCATGTATGTGCAATCGTAATGCCGAGGACGCGACTTCGCGTCCTCGAGTTATTTGTTTTTTTTTTGCTAGAAAACAACTGTACTTAAATGCTGATACAAAAATATTACTTTATTTATGAAGGATAATACTACTAAACTAAACTGTTGCTGGTTTTTAGATTCAGTGCATTTGTAATTTACATAATTCTTATCTCGGATGCCGAAGACGCGAATTCGCGTCCCATGTATGTGTAATCGTAATGCCGAGGACGCGACTTCGCGTCCTCGAGTTATTTGTTTCTAAACACTTGCTTTAAACCCTTTCTTTATTATATCTAACTAAATACCATAAAAACTTATATACGTCTGAAGTATACGGCCTTCACGTCAATACTGAATACGTTTTCGACAAAAACTGTTTTTAGACGCAAAAATTTCACTTACGATGCCGAAAACGCGAAATTGCGTCCTTGACAACCTAATGCCGCGGACGCGAACTCGCGTCCATGAAATGTTAACGTAATGCCGCGGACGCGAATTCGCGACGTCGCGTGGAAGGCGGCGGCACTGCGTGATGATTAAAAATATGAGGCGTCGGCAATTAATGGGTATTGGCACTGCTCCGCTCTGCTCTGCTCTTCTCGTCTCCGCCTCAGTGGAGCCGCACCCTAATACAGGCCCTGCTTTTTATTTATGGGTGAACAATTGTTTGACGTAGTTTATTAACGCTTTATTAAGTGATTCAAGGCCACCGATCTCACATCTGGGCGCCAGGACACTTTGTATATCATTTTCATATACTGGCCATATTTATACTGTTCAAAAAGTTTCACCGCAAAAAGTGAGTCTCAAACGAGACGAGGGCAAACAGGGCGATGCGCTCGAACACGCACGGCAGCGAGTCTAGGGTGCTCAACGGGTTCTCTTTGTATTTGTTCAAATGAAAAGTAATTTTCAATTTGCTGGTGATATTTAAGAGTTTGCTGATCCACTTTTGCAGGCCATGATCGTGTCGTTTTTACACCGCTGACCAAAAGACGGGCTTTAATATTATTTTTTGTAGCAAATAGGTTCCATTTTTGTTAGATACATGCAAAACCTACCTGATAATATGTTATTAGATTCATACGCTTACATTTTACCTTAGTGTGATCATACAAAGCTGCATCATTTTCTAAAAGAGTGTGATGTGTGATTCTAGGTACCGTATTTAGTCGCAAATTTACTGTTTTAACACTCTTATTGTGCATCATGATTTTTATATACCGATTGACATTATAAGTGCATTAGCTGTGTGATCTCAAATACATTCGATCAAATTTGCTTAGTGGATTGCCAATCATATTGCCACTATGCCACTATGTCTAAAACAAATGTAAACAAAAATAACAAATTAAATAATATAACAAATGTAAATAATTAAAATCTAATGTGACTACTGTGTATTTAACCTGAACCAAATAGAGATATTATAAATGCTCACTTACCAGTCCTTAATTGCACAAGAGTTTTGAGGAAGTTAATAACAAAAAATAGCATTAAATGTTCAATCACAATATTAAATCTATGCTACGTCTACACCATACCATAGCATTGACATATTCACTTAGTTAATAGTTAGACACACAGTTTTATAACTAAACGCACCAGAGTAGCGAATACCTTACATGAAATGCCCAGCTACAAGTTTAAAACAAAACCAACTATTATCTACAAATATATTGTTAAAATCGTACAACTTTCATACAGGTGTACTATTTCCTGCTATCCCTTGATATTAGATACTATCCCTTTTTATTAGTTATTGGTGTATTAAGTACAGGGCAAACTCAAGGGCGTTTTAGAATTACTTGGCTAGCAATTGATCTCGCTTCTCTTGGTGGGTTACAAATAACATTGTATCTTGACTTACCATTTCTTGTATGGCAAAATGAACATAGTATGTTTAGTTTTATACATAAGAACAGCAAGCAGCTTATGATAATGCTGGTTGCATTAAAATCAAACCATGCAATTTGCAATCCTTTTCATAGTGCTAATACATTAAAAGTGATGTTAATACAAGTGCTAATTAACAAGGTATGCAACATGCTTGGGTTACCGAGGTTACCTATGGGTAAGGTATGATTATTCACCATTTTTTATTAGCTAAGTACTTCATTACGTTGACATAGTTTTGTTTGTTAGTAAGGCCTTATATGTGATCCATAGACTTTGCTCGCCAATATGGACACAGTTATTAATGTTATTATGTAAAAAGTTTAGGTTTTATAAGTATCTATCACACTTCAACATTTTGAGGTGAAGCGGTGTCTCACCTGGCCAAAAGCCAACGAGTCACACCGGGGAGGCTTAGAACATGCTCCTAATCTAATCGGGACCGACACTACAACATAAACTATAATAGAAAAAGTCAACCAAATTATGAATGGAACCAAAGCATAAAAAAGGAATGAGAAAAAAAAACGAAAACTTACGATCGACATAATGGCATGTGAGCTACGAGAGGCGCCGCCGCGGCGCCCGCGTCGGCTCCGCCCGCTTGAGAACCAAAACCGAAACATGAGAACGGCACGGGTTAGCGAGTCACTGGGTGCACTTTCACACGGTGGGTAAGTTTCGAGTTTTAACACGACACGGTTAGTTTGGGATCTTTCGGCCGGAATCTTTGGAATTGGAACATGTATTCCAGGAGGGCGCGCACCTTGTTTTCTTGAGGGGGTTGGCGGCGCGCGGGCGCGGGCGGGAGGTCGGGGCGCGCGCCGCTGGACGCGGCCGAGGGCGGGCGCGCGGGCGGCCGCGGCGCCGCGCCCTTGTGCGCCGTGTGCAGCGGGATGCGGCTCGGCCGGCGCCGCGGGGACGAGCCGCCCGCCTCCGCCGAGGGCATGGCCACGGGCTGCATGTCCCGCATGCTGCTGTGCGAGCGCCGCTCCGGGCTGCCCGCGGCCGCGCCCCAGTCGCCCTCCGAGCCCGCACCCCGCGGGAGCTCCAGTTGCCGCACGCGTGATTTCACGCTGTCTAGTTCCACCGTCTTCTCCTCCAACTGAAATGTGAAAATCTAACTATATAAAAGACAAAACTGACTGTCATATCATCGCACAGCCCGATCCGCTGGGTCTAGAGATTCCAAATTTGGCAAGTAGGTTCCTTATGAGGTCATGTCATGCATGACTTTTCGAAAATTGACCCGTACGGGAAAAAATAGGGAAAGTAATAATCTACGTGTACGTAGTCACGGGCGGCCTCTAGTTATATTATAAATTTATCGGTCGCGGTGGCATGTGGTGCAAATTAGAAAACCAGCAATGGCAGCAATGGACATCTTTCGGGTGATATGTTGGTACTTTTTTTAAATTAATAGAATAAACGCACACCTAGTTTCTGAACTCAAAACTAATATATCGAAGCAAAACAAGCATTGAATATCAGTTATTTCAAGGGTATGAATCACAAAGGCAAGGTAAGGCATTGTGCCTACTATGAATAATCAGGAACTAATGATCCCTATAACATTTATAACTGAAGATTTCTATTTAGAACTAGGTATCATATTCTGTAAGTCTTCGCCAAAATTATTAATGTCTTACGTTTATATAAGCTATGCCTACTCCTTATATAGTGCTTTTAATACCTACTGTATAGACAAAGAATTGTGTTTAAAAGTTTTATATTTTCCATGTTATCTATCAGATAAAGTTTATCTTACAGATTATCCAATTGAACGTCAATCAAACATTGTTCTGATAAGGTAACTACTTAATAATATTTATTGCAACTACGTAATATCGAATCGGTCTTCCAACTTAATTAATTACTAATTCAAGGAAGCTTTAACAAACTGTTACAGATAAAATCGATCGCACTTTATTTGTATAAAAGATGAAATACGTGCGTATATTTTTGTAATAGTTTGTTATAATTTTCGCTACAAAACGGAGCAATAGACTGACTTGATTTTCTGCACAAGTGTTCGTGGTTACTTGACTTAGGTCTAACAAAGATATAAGTCCACTCTAACCATAATGGCAAATCAGAAATCTCAATTATTCTGAAATTATCTAGACAGAATAACAGAAAAATAAACCATAAGTTAAACAAAAAAACTAAAACGATATCCGGAAAACTATCCTGAAAACCCAGTCCAGCTGTAAAGACAGAGAAATTGCCCAGTACCATTTACTTGTATGAGAGTTGTATCGTGTCGTGAGTGTGAGTTATTAACCTTCTTACACTCTAGAAAAAGCTATTCCAACTACTTAATGATTAATAATTGTTATTTTTTAATTGCTATACATTTTTGTATTAATTAACAAGGTTATAAATGAAATTAGTGTAAAAATTTACGCCACCTATCTATGGGAGTACCTGCATTTTTAAATAATATGCTTACCCGGAATTTGAGATCTTCGTTCAAATCGCGCGCCTGCTCCAGCCTCTCAAGTAGTGAAGTGCGGTGCTTCACCGCGCGACTCATCCATTCGCGCAGGACCTGTAACGTTACAAAAAAACGTTATTCACATGCATTATTATTAGTCTTCCTGAACTGACACAAATTTTATTCGGAGAGAATATAGAATACGCTGCTGTGGTTTGAGGAAATCAACTGCAGGTTAGTATATACAGCACACAAGAAACATGAATAATACTGAACTGATTTATTTGTTTAATTAATTTGTTGCTTCACAAGCATGTTTTCAGGCCACATAGCAAAACATACTAAGAAATAAAGGTACTTATATTTTTTCCAGTTAATGTAATAACCGTACTAGATAAGTAAAAAAAAACTCGATCTTAATAAGTACATAATAATCAATACACCAAGCAATACTCAAATAGACAACAATTGTTGATTATAATTTATTGTACTTACTTACTATACCTATATTGTTTATTAGTTCTTAATGCATGATAATATATTGAAAATCAGACCTCGGAATATACGGGGAAAAATTAAATGACAGCTATATCGATAAACTCAATTATCGATGCTTTTCCCATTTTTTTAAATTAAAGTATGCAAATGAAACGACATAGCAACATAATTCTGGTTATTCTTTATTTTAAAAGGACTTTTGAACCTCCACTCATCATCATATCTCCTCATTGTGTATTTCAGAATTACTGTCTCATTTATTATTGTTAAAATCGGGCGTTAAATTTCTCTCCGTCTCTTTGATGAATCCATTTCAGGTGGCTAAAAGAATTCAATTACTGTGGAAGTAGTAGAGGCAAAACAAAATAAAATAAATACACTACACACTTACAAACAACGCTGGGGGCGAACACTAGTATATGGGGACAGCATCGATAGTTGAGTTTATCGATAAAGCTGTCATTTAATTTTGCCCCGTATATTCCGAGGTCTGTTGATATATATAAATATGTTTTCTATTATTATATTACTGTATCAAACACGATGATTGTTTTTGTAATAACGTATAGCGCAATGATGTCATTGATTTTGAATACCTGTCATGATCAGCTCCCACGATAGGATAAGGAGGAACTACAATACGCCCGAGACCGCTTGGTATAGGCCAAGGTTGTTGACGCAAGCTAAACACGCTTGCTCACGCGCAATCATAGTTTTCAAGCAATTAAGTATTTACTTGATCATTTGTATTACCGATATCAAATTAAGTAGTAAAAAACCTTTTTACAAGGTGAGAAGACAAAACGTAGGTAGGTAGGTATGGTATAGTTTAGCTTTGAAGCTGTCCAATTGGTACCATAAATATACTTACCCACGGAAAATAATTACAATCCTTACCAATATGTGACATTTGTATTTAATCCTCTTTTACGGATTTACTTTTATTTTTTTGTACCTATTTTGTATTTTTTAATATTTTGATATACTTATCAGTCATTTTATTTCTCTCACGTTAAAATTGCAAATACATTACATTAAAATTTTGAAAATTTACCTGAGGTTTAATTAAACCTTTGGTATCCCAAAGGAGTGTGTACTGTAAATTCCGAAAATCGTTTTTTCCATGTGGCGATTAATACCATTCGCATATTTTACCACTTTATTTTTTCTCATTAGCTACTTTTCCCGAAGGGCTTTCTAACCATTCGCATATTTTCCCACTTTATTTTTTCTCAATAGCTGATTTTCCTGAAGGGTTTTCTGACCATTCGCATAATTTACCACTTTGTATATTTTTCCTGAAGGGATTTTTGAGAGATGCGGATATTCTGTCGCATTTGTTCCTAATCTGCTTACTTTGTCATTGTAAAATATAAATAGAAAAAAGTGTCTCTGTTTAAAGAGCAGAATAATAATCCTTGCATTTAAAGCCCCAATGTCAGAGATAGCCTGTTTATAGATATAGAATACGTACCTCAACGGTACATTACCTTATGGTAAGATTGTGTTATTGTGCTGGAGTCCACAGGCGAGTCCTTATACTCGTACAAAAGCTGTAAGTCCATTTTCAAATGACCTAACAACTTACCTAACATACGGGTACCTATACATATAGTCCGTGAGCTCCTAAAAAAACCTTCGGAATTTAGAAGCATACTTCGGGTATTGACGATGACACGCGATCGTGATATGCCGTTCTGTTCTGTTCTGTTATCAACTTGCAAAACTTTTCGAGGTTACCGTATAAAAATATAAGTAAAGACTAACCATCAGCACAAAGTAAACCTTGCTGTAATAATATTACGCTTATTTATTCTTTTCTCTATACTAATCGTTAAAAACCGTAACTAATGGTTAAATCTCAAAATTTCGATTCCTTTTTCGAATTTGAACAATTAAGTTAGTTGACTTAACTACTGATCAAGCAACGGGCCCTAAGTCAAAAAGACAATTGTCATTTTCGACAACACGAAGCCTCCCGATTTCCCCCGAAACCCGAAGGTTTTTCTAAGAGCTCAAGGACTGTAAGTATATGCCAAAGTTAAGAGCTGAAAATCATAAGTCTGAAGTTGGTTAACCCAGCTACTTACTTAGTTTTATTGACGAACGTCAATAATTTTTAACGGGCAGGTTACGAGGGTTAATAAGTAGGTAACCATTTGATTCAGCGTATCGATTTCTTAATATCGGTCGTACTCGGTCTTATACTATTATCTATTCAAATTAATACTAATTATTCAAAACAAAAACTAAAAACGAAATATTCATTTTGTATTTTTATAGCTTAAATTAAATAAATTTACCCTTTGTAAGTACATTTATAACTAAATGAATACTTTGTTAAACATAAAAACGATTACTCGTTAGTTAAGCAGATTAGGAACAAATGCGACACAGAATATCCGTTTCTCTCAAAAATCCCTTCAGGAAAAATATACAAAGTGGTAAATTATACGAATGGTTAGAAAACCCTTCAGGAAAATCAGCTATTGAGAAAAAATAAAGTGGGAAAATATGCGAATGGTTAGAAAGCCCTTCGGGAAAAGTAGCTAATGAGAAAAAATAAAGTGGTAAAATATGCGAATGGTATTAATCGCCACATGGAAAAAACGATTTTCGGAATTTACAGTACACACTCTCCCAAAGCACTGATCAAGCTCAATTTTCATATATATTTTTGTATTTTTTTCATTAGGTAGTTGTTAATCTGAAGAGACTAGAACTTGATACTATTTCACCCCGCAGCAACCAAGCAGCATTTGAAACATACCATAACCTACATGAATGAAATTGTAGGTAGGTATAACGTACCTACCACAAAACAAACTATTTAAATTTCAAACCAGAACAAACAGAGAAGATAAATAAATATTGAATTTGTGACGATATTGAAAATAACAATGAACGCGTCACATAAAAGTAAACACTGATAAACAGAATGTCGAATAAAGAGCCAGACGTGAATGCAGTAGCCTCGTCATAAATTACATCAATAAAGCGGTACCTACTAACTAATCAATATTTGAACAGGCTGAATTACTGGAAAGTTTGCTTTAGTGTCTGTAAAAAATACTTCCCGAAGTTTCATTTTAGTATCTAAGTACTTTCTAAGCTAAGATTAATGTTATAAGAAAATGGCGGCCTTCGTGAAACAATACTGTAACAAAATTATACAAAAGTATTAAAATAAGTGAGAATTGAGAATTTACTTATTGCGCAAACTAAGAAGAAGCTCAAAAATGGTTATTGTATTGTCAAGGACGCTTGTATGAGTTGCAAAAGCCATTACAAACACAGCTGGCTTGGCTGACAAAGAAACTAGATAAAAAGAGCTTTTTTTTCTTCTATTATGTTTTTTATCTATTCGGTTGGCCTGTCCGCCACAGTCCATTAGTTATTTTTTCTTCCGTGTAATTTTGCCGAAATCTGACTTACGTCATGATGGTGCCTCGTTAGCAAAATGACACCATTCTGCTGCGTTACCACAGTGTTGTCGTTTGCAGCAATACCATTATGCTTATACAAAATAAGGTGTCTAAACATCCGTTGGAATACAGCGGAAGCTGTGAAATCGGTATTTTCGTACCCTTGACTTCTGTTTCCTGTTCGTGACAGAAGTGTTTATTCATAGTAAATTGGCCGGAATAGTAATAACTAAATTCATTCTGTTATTGCACCATTTGTCTCTAAGGTCTAAGGTATGAACGTGCTATTAAGGTCTTTGCTACGCACAAACATTTGTTATGCGATAAGTTTTCCTGTCACGCCCTGTCCTCAAATATTTTTATTAAATCGATAAAGAGTGTTTGGATTATTTATGTTACGTTATTCTAAGTGCGGGCAGGGGACCACAGTGCGACAAATGGCCGAGGTCCGCACGTACTCTGTTACCTCACTAGTTCTGCAATTAACGAGCTTGGCCGAGTTACCGAGGAAATCGCAGCTAAACTGAGGTTTTTTTAGCAAATTACCTATTATGTAAACACCGAATCTGGGGCCCAGAAGCTGTTTTCGCAGTGTCAGTGTAATTTGGAAAAATTGCGTCAACAATTTGTATTTAGCACTTGATTGGGTAAATGTGACGCGTGACGCGTGGATAGAGTTATGTCTAATAGTACTCGTTGGTTATGCACTCAATTTGTATATTAATTGGTTGATGGAAATGAACTAGTTCAATAAGTTTATGAGCTTGTCGCATAAATTTAACAAGACCGGGGGCCTGTTTGTCAAAAGCTTGTAACTTGTAATATAAGTGGAAGTCTCTGTTTAATACATATTGTTGGAAAGAGACTTCCGTTTGTAATACAAGTTACAAGCGTTTGATAAACAGGCCCCTGATGTAACACTAATTAATTAATGTTGACAAATCTATGATTAATTAGAGTTATCATTGGGTAATTGGAGTTATAAAGGAGATCATTAAGTGTCAATAAATATCTATCTAGCATTACCCTCTATCAAATAATGTCAACTGCAAGAACAAAATACATTCAAAAATGTTGTTCTGTCCTGGCAAAACAGTAGGTAATGGGTACTTATTTCTTAATGCATGGACATTTAGCCAGTAAAAGTTATAAATATAAATTTGTATTCACCTGATTCTGTACAGTGGAGCTAAGAAGTTGTCTTTGAAGTTCGACGGGATTACTCTCATGGAGAATCGCCGCGAACTTCTTGGAGTCGGGAGTTGGAACCCGCGGCGGGCGCGGCGGCGTGTCCAGGGCGCGGTCGAGGCGCCCCAGTGGCGAAGAAGCTGCGCGCGGCGGCGACGCGGCCGCGTCGGCCTCGAGCTGCGCCGTGCGACTCAGAAGTGCATCGCGTTCGCCTCGTAATCGCCGCACATCAGAACACTCGCCACATCCCGAAAGCGCCCGCGCGAATGATTCCTCTGCCGTGTCCCCCGATGGCCTCTCATCCAGCTCCCCCCGTAGAAGTTCCGCTTCGTCTCGTAATCTGACACCCTTGCGCTGAATGACGTCCAACAACGCCCATAGCTCGTCTTCGAGCGGGCGAGATCGCGTTGCGGAGGAGGATTGAGCGTCCTTTCCACAAGAGGTTTCCGTACTGAAGCCAGAGTCCTGGACGGAAGGTTGTGGTTTGGCGCGGGTGGAGTCTCCGCTGCCACCGGCCAGTTTTCTGCGCACGCGCACGCCCGGCTCCCAGTCACGGCGCGCGCCACTCGCGGGTGTGGACGGCGCCATCTTGGAGCGCAGGTTCGGGAATGTCTCGATGACGAGGTCGCGAAACTCAAGCAAAGCGCCGACCTCATTCTGGAGTTCCTGCAAACATGAACAGTTGTAAGGTACAATAGCCAGCTTTCTACTTGTATACGGACGAATACAAGTTTATTATTTTTGTGTTTGAACAAAAGAAACAATGGGCGTACAGTCGCACGGTCCAAAAAATCTTAACTAAATTAGTTAGCCCTAACGAACGAGAAAGATAAATCATACGATTTGCACGGTCGTCAAATTGTTCCGAATAATTACCTTTATTTCAAATAAATTGAGTCGTTAGAGAAATTTCATTGGATTGTGGTTTAAATAAAATAATTCAATGTTTTATCCAGCTGATGTACAGATTTGATGAATGAGCTCGACCAGGTAGGTGGTCAATGTCGTGCGTCGATGGGTCGTTCAGCTCAAATGTTCCCAGTTAGATTTGCACGAACCTGACTACTGTAATCACAAATCACTCGATCGTGTCACGGCAATGATACATAATAAGACCACCTGTAATGCTTTTCAGTATAATCATTTTATAACTACAATTTTACAGGTTATTTTAAACTTATTTCTGGCCGTATATAATAGTTACCTGTTTCTGAGACACCTTTCATAACGATTTGAAAAACGGTGGCGACTGGGATCCGCTCTTCAGAGATTGAGACTACAAGTATAACTACGGTAGGGATCCCAGAGGATTTGTATAATGTGATTACCAGACTGAAAGTGATAGCTGTGATGATGGCAGAAAATCTCTTCGAAAAGTTCAAGATCTCTGGGCTCCTTGCCAAATGGCTCCGTAAATTAAGATTTGTTTCTTATTATTTACAAGCTGTTGCCCGCGACACCGTCGGCGTCGAAGGCGTTTATCGCTCTTTCCTCTGGAACCGTACATTTTGGAATGGAATGGAATAAATGTGCTATTTCAGTATTTCAGACTATATTTTATGTCTGTGCCAAATTTCATCCAGATCCGTACAGCCGTTCTGGCGTGATTGAGTAATAAACAAATCTTTCGCATTTATAATATTAAATAAGATAAGATAAGATATGATAAGAAGTAAGATAAACATTATTGGAAGTTTTTTTGTTTGGTTCTAATCATCTATTCATGTCTTCGTTCATTTCAATTTTAAACTTAGAAGTGCTTATCCTCCATAGAATATCTCGATGGTAATAGGGCGGTGACACGATATCAGATTAATCGGTTAACAGTATGGATTTCATTTTACGGCGAGCGTACGGGACATAGCTATAACAGTTATATAGCTGCCCTTTCCTCATTGGGTAAACGCAGAGCTATACCATAATAACCCCCCCAAATGTCAATAATAGGTACATTTGGTAGGAATAAAATATATTCTATGTTAAGTATTCTCTTTACAAGTGTTTTTCAACGTTATTTAATAATTTTCCGTGAACCCCACAGGGACAGTACAGCGGATTACGTTTAATCAGGCCATTCGAGGGGTATAATTCTCTTATTGCCTAGTTTACAGCGTAGTAAGACGTATACGCTTACATTATATTATGTATGAAAGTAATGTGTCGTGGTCTGGTACTGACCTGTAAGGCGACGAGGGACTTAGCCTGCTCCGAGATGAGGTAGTGGAAGGGTTCGGGCTGCGAGCGCAGTTGCATGCACTCCATACCCGAACCGCCGGAGCCCCCGCTGGCGCTGTCCGTGCCGCCCGTCTGGAACAATAACAAAATCAATCATTAATATATGCAAAATATTGCTAAGATAACAGTCACTTTCTTAAAACTATATCTGTCAATACTGGTATGGCTTTTGACGTAGAGATCTCGTTGTGTTGTTCTCATAGTCATTATTTTTATTTTAAGTTCAAGGTTAATTGACCTTACATTTGTAATAATTTTATTTTTGCTAGTTTTAATAATTTACATTTTGAATTTTTGAATTTTGGTATCATGGCTAGAGAGTATAGTTGACCAAACAAGTGATCATCATGGCACAATTTCTCATAATACCTAAAATGACAATGTAACTTAAGTTGACGGACGTATCCTATCGACCTTATTGTTTGATGGTGTACCAACTGAATACAATTCGGCAGACTGTACCAAGAAAACTAAAAAAGGAATCTACGCTCGAATAAGATCGCGCGCGATCGTCCCGCGGAGTGTAATAGCGCCCGCCTCTCAACGATCGGACAACATATTCTTGTATCACACTCATACGCATAATTCTGCCCCTTACGCTAGCCAATCGTGAAGAGGGAAATGCTTCTCTTCCCAACAAATGCCCGAATCCCGCTAATTCTTTATCACCCCCTGGAGGATCAATTTGTCCATATTTGGTCTAGGGATTCAACGTTTGGTAAAGACCGAATTCATCAATGTGTGACACACTCAGTAGAAAATATTTTTAAAAATAATAATCGAGTACGTTTTTATCACAACATAAAAGGGATTATTATCATTTATATTCAAACGTAATACAATCCTTCTTTTGACACGTAAACGTATTTACTACCCACGACGGTATGTTATATTATATGCGTTTGGGGTGAGAGGAAGTAATAAGTAGAAAATATGTTTTCAAAATATAAACGACAACATTTTTATCACAACATAAAAGGGATTATTATCATTTATATTCAATAGTAAATAAATCCTTCTTTTGACACGGTGCCCGTCCATGAGCACGCCCCCCTTAAAGGAACATACATGAACACAAACATCACGACGGACGGCTTTAAAAGGAACACTTGGGCTGTACAACTGGAGAACTCACTCGCCGTTCCACGCAAGCTGAGCAACTAATTAGTAGAAAGTTCAGAAGTAGATACCCCTATTCTATCGTAACTTGGCGCATAGCACGATTCCTTCCTTCCTTTCATCTAGTTACACAAATTTTCGTCATTAACCATTAGGTCAAATATTATGATACACTAGAATTAGTTTCCCTCTTCTCCCCCCTATTTTAACCATTTAGGGGGTGAATTTACAAAAGTCCTTTCTTAGTGCTCACTTACATCATGAACGGACCAAAGTTCAAGTTTGTCGGACCAGTAGTTTCGGCTGTGCGTTGATATATAAGTCAGTGAGTCAGGTTTGCCTTTTATATATATATAGATTTTTTTGCTACACCTAAATAAACACAAAATATTAAAAACGATAAACTTACTTGTACACAGAAGTACATAGAAAATACCCAAGGCGCAGGAAGAAAATATAACCTTGGTCATCACACAGATGGGTATCTATTATTTTATCGAAACTTTCAACGAACGTATCATGACGCAGAATTTTCATTTTATCGAAAGGCATTTCTCGCCACAAGAGTAATATTTTTAGGCAGGTTTATTAATTCAGCAGAAAATAGAGTTTGATGAAATGAAATTATTTGAAATGATACGATGAAGTGAAGTTGGATAAAAAATGGAATAGCCAACGAGGCTAACCTCGTCGCCACTCATATCTCTGAAATCATGTTCTGTCAGTACGTCTTAAAAACAATTCAATGGTATGCGAGTAAAGTCGTCGTCGTATTGTGTCGTCCCCAACTGTAATTCAGCAGTCTGCTTATTCCTCGTCCTTATTAAATAAATAAACGATTACATTATCGGTCAAAAATATTATAGGCAGTGACAAATCGCCCCCAATAGTCGGTAGAGGAAACTCGGTAATGTCGCCGGTCCATCCACCATGAAATTGCGTCAGGCCTGAGCGCGCCCCGGAAAACGCGTGTTTTGTTTCTTCCTTTTGACTATTGTGTTTATTTTGTAACCAACGTTGCAAAATCGTAAACAGAAAAATACTTGTGTCAACAAAAAACCGACTTATCTTTATGACACATTTGCTACGGGGATTCGAAACCGGCTGACTTGAAATACTTATTAACTCACACAAGTAATATAAATTAGTATGAGTCAGTTCCGATCGCTTCGTAATCTATCTGCGTAACAATACCTTTCTTACATCCGGTGTACACATTTGACACATCACAGGGTCAAATTCTCGACACTTGGGTAATAATCAGCGCTACAGTTAGTTGTCATTCAACTCATTAAAAAACAATCTTGAATGAGTTGTGGTTCAGGTAAAACGTTAAATCACGGATAGTTTCACTTGCAATTTCCTATCTAAATAGTCGGAGTTTAGAAATGTCAATCAACTGGTCTAAGATAATAACGAGATAATCCTCTGAACACGACTTTAAAACAACTCACTCGACTGGTTTTCTGTTGTGAAGTACGGAGCAAAATATTTTTTTGCCGTGAATCATGTTTTATCTTATCATTGATATAGTAATCTTGAAGTGGCGGTTTACGGCTGTTATCGACAAGTAGGATGCCAGGCGTGTGCAGTGCATTGTCAACATTCTTGTAATATTAGGAAATTGTTAAAATACCTACATCTTATAGCGGAAACACTATTTAGGTACCCTTTAACAGTGTTAGCGTAAATAACTTCAAAGGATGAAAAGCGTTGTGTCACACGTTAAAATTTACGGAATAGACTACGGACTGTGAAAACCTATTCAGCTCGTGGTAGATATATCATTAATATCTATTTCTATTTCGATAGGTAAGAGGATTCATTAAATTGTGATAGTAAGTTCAGATAATTTAATAGGAAAACAAACGAGCGAACAAAAGTTGTTTGTGTGTTTTACTAATGAAATGCTGGGGAAAGTGCTGACCGGATGGACCGTGCTTGTGCTTCCCGCATACCAACCATTTGAATTTTCCACTATTGTAAAGAAAATTATAGTTTTTCGATAATTGGCGGGCAATCAGACCAAACTGGTTTGCGCTGAACGCCGTGAAAGCGAGTTACGGTAATTGCCGGGTGTTGACAGACTGCGCCACAGTCGGCCCCGCTCTTTGACGACGTTTTGGTGGCAATTTCATAGTTTCACTTTCTTCGGATTACGTCACCGCAAGGCCGTGGATAATCCTAGCTAAACACTGGGTGTTATAATAACAATTCACTAATGCGATGTGACATTAGCTCGGTGCCACTTACGCGCCGTATGCATTGTTTATTTTCACAGACGTTACAAAAGTTTGTTCGTAAACATTTAATGGTGGGAAATTCTTAATGACACTTTCTTATGGCGGGGAATGACCAGCTTACCAAATGTATCGATTTAAATATTTAATCGAAAGTAAATGTCATCTTCGAACAGGGTCTTTGAGAAATAAAGTCACTTCAAAATCAATAACTTGGAAAGCAGTTTTTCTCCTGCTTCAGTTAATGGCGTTCAGAACAGCCAATTAATCATAATAATCGATGGTGATTGTACGAAAATGCGACCTTAAAGGTCAGATTGCATAACGATCTGAAAACAGCTAGTGCTTTAATGACAATTATTTCTCATATGTGCTGTCATTAGTCATTAGGTCATTACGTATGCAAATTATGTGAATAGAGAGTTACGTTTACTCAGAATAGAGTGGAACTCGTTTTAAGGATTTTCGACATGTACTGTACAATACCTTAAAATATACAAAATAAAGTGGTGAATACCATCCAATCGATCTTATCTAAGAAGCTATTAACACCCAGTATTTGTTATATTGACATAACGCCAAATGAATACCTATGCTAGTGAAGGATTTGATACGAATAAAAAAAAAGTTGATTGATGGCCTAGATGTTCCGCGCGCTGCGTCGGAGCAGAATCGGACACCTCGAGATCAACATCAGGTTACCCGCACCGTTACTTAAATAATCTACCAACTATATTAATAATTTTGGTGTTACGCCAGCTATCAACACACACATTATTAGCCTCTTCGTAAGAAGCCTGAAAATCATTACAGAACATCCGATTTATTATGGAATTTCCTATGCTATAATTGGATTTCGGTGCATTAGCAACTTAATTATGAATAATTGCGATAGAACAGCTTATGATAATGAATACGTTTGCTATTAAAGCAGCGGCAAAATGTATGTAATGAACGAAAATTTACTTGGATTATTAATATTCCGCTTATATATGAACATACATTATGTATAGCTACCTACTGACACGAAATTGTTTTATTTTCCGTAATTCGAAGTGTGAAACGTGCCTACGACTGAATTATTTCCATAACAGCATTATGTCACGAGTGTTATTATTCACATCGTGCATTGCAAAGCTAAGCGGCTTGTGTGAAATAAATACTAATGGAGTTCCAGCCAAGCAGGAACTCGGCTGTCTAAACGCTTTTGTTTAACTCGTGATTCAATAAAAAGAAAACATCAATAACGGTCCCGTCTGATGGATCCGTCAGCTCATCACCACGCCGTGATACGTCATGTCATAACATCACCTATTCTTTTCAAACATTGCGTGATTAGGTTTCGGATGTTTTTGCAACGTGTGCTTCTCTTGTCGAGTTAAAAGTAACACGTATTATTAAGTAATTATGGTGCCAATTAGCGTCGAGCAAGAACGAGAAACCACACACGTCGGCCGGCGTAGTTATTTATTTCAGTTAAGTGCTATACTTAGTTTATTAAGCCCACGAAGAACGTGGTTATTCTGGCGTCTACACTCCGCCCTACATAAGACTCCTCCTGAAAAGAGGAATCCTCAATGTTATTTATAAAGACTATTTCTAATATTTAATCTACAGTTACAGATAAAGCTATCCTTAAAGGTTGGCATTGTTGGCAACGAGCTATCTGTTTAAAATCTTTCAACAATTGACAAGTTTATCGAGCAGGTAAGTAAATGAAAATATAGGTAGCCTTTTCTAATTTCTGTAGCGCAAAAAGGATGTACCTAGATAGAATATTTAGAATGTCATTATATTTACGTTATCACCGGTCGGTTACGTCTAAACATCGATTTGCCAATAAATTGAAGGAAAATGAATATACAAACCTTGTAACCCCAAAAACTAAGATTAAATATGCTATTTTATGAATTCATTTATGTTTAGGCATATTCGTAGGATTCGGCGTAAATTCGTGATTGCATCTTTTACTTGTCGAATCCCGCAGATCTGGCCTCAACATAAGTTATGGTAGCAATAACATCAATCTATAACATTTCATTGTGTCAAAACGAATTAAAAAACCGGCCAATGGCGAGTCGGACTCGCGCAAGTAGGGTTCCGTACCACTATACATCTAAATAAATGTTTTTCTTTATTCTTTATTATATTGGAGTTGATTGAATGAAAGGTAAAATGCGGTTTACGATTTGTAACGTATTAAAAAAAAACTAATTATTAGATCTCGTTCAAACCAATTTTCGGTGGAAGTTTGCATGGTAATGTACATCATATATTATTTTTACATTTATCATTCCCTTATTTTAGAAGTTACGGGGGGGGGGACACACATTTTTCCACTTTGGAAGCGTCTCTCGCGCAAACTATACAGTTTAGAAAAATAATAATTAGAAACCTCAATATCATTTTTGAAGACCTATCCATAAATACCCAACACGTATGGGTTTGATGAAAAAAAAAAATTGAGTTTCAGTTCTAAGTATGGGGAACCTCAAAAATTTATTGTTTTTTTTCTATTTTTGTATGAAAATCTTAATGCGGTTCACCGAATACATCTACTTACAAAGTTTCCATAGTATAGCTCTTATAGTTACGGAATAAAGTGGCTGTGACATACGGACGGACAGACATGACGAATCTATAAGGGTTCCGTTTTTTGCCATTTGGCTACGGAACCCTAAAAATGATATCACTTTTAGAGAATACTCAACAGATTCATGAGCCATAAAAGTCTTATTGAGGGCTTCAACAATTTAGTTCTAAATAAGCTGGTTTTAACTGTGTCTATAAATCTCTAAATACATCCAGTCTGTTTGTACAATCTAAATGGGAGCTTCGGCGATGGCGCGATCATTCGGTTTCCAGCGAGAGAGTAGCGCCTAGCCGTGTATGGGTAAATCTTTCTAATTAACAACTTCCACCTTCCATGCATAGAAGAGCAAATTGATCTTGCGATCTCACAATGCCGTCATCATTACGACACTTCTGAGAACATGTAAGGTATTTCGGATTTCACTCCTTTTCTAACAGATCTTAGGGATTAGAAGTTATAAAAATAAGTATCATTCATATTATTAGGTTACCTACTCTTAAATGGAAACGGTATGGTAATTGTAACTCATAACATAATGTGATTAAGAGAATGTAATCTAAATATTTAAAAAAATACATCATAACGCAGTACCTAAGCGCAAATCCCTTAATGAAACGAGACTGCTGCCGTCCGTACTTTTTTTTGAACATTCAAGTCTGTTAACGAGACTAAACTCGGTGATCCTGTGATCCCTTCCTATTTCATAATCAGATCAGCTCAAAGATACCATGGCATTGTTTTGTCATTGGGTTTATCCACATATTCCAAATTAGTAAGCTAATTTCAGTAACGGGAAATGGATCAATATTCAATAATATCATTTTTCCCAAACACTAACACGTGAAAATGAAACAAAGCTTGTAATAAGATATTGGATACATAACATTGACCGGAGTGTTCCAAGAAAGGAGTTCGCTTAGTCACGCCGTAGACTGCCTGCCTGGCTGGCATCAGTAGATAGTGCGGTTTCTCAATAAGTCGCCGTATGTCGATTTATCGTTGCGAAATCATCAGAATCATTGCGCACGTGCGAATATGATGGACTTGTCAAATTTAATACCATTGTAATAAATATGTGGTAGCAGTAAGTATTATCGACTTCTTTTTTCTCTTTTTTTGTTTTGTTACTCGTACAGTCGAGTACAATGATATGTATACACTTTTGCACCTTATTCCATTGAAATAAGGTACAAAAGTTTATACATATCATTGACGTCGACTGTACCAGAAACTTCCCTCAACGATGATTGTTACCTATAATATTTTCTACGATGTCCTACCATGCTACATTTTTAATGAACATGATTCAATTTGAGTGTCGGGGCTCGAATAAAAAACACTATAAATAGGTACTAGCCTACTCGAGTCATGTCATGGGTGAACATAACTTACTACAAGATTAAGCAAAACGATGTTTATTGTCATACCACATTTTAATAGACCCACCTTAACCCTACAAAAAAGGCATCTACTCCAAGAAGCCCGAAAACATATCTTCTGGCCAAACCTGTTTATCTTACTGCGTAATTCATCTATGAGCGCTTTTCATAAAATAAGTAAGTATTATGGTAATAATGGACATTGTCATCAACAGCCAACAGTCTATGACGAAAATTTACCTAATCTACAAAAGTGTAATGTATTTCCAGAACAACTATTGTGCAATAAATTGCTTGAGGTTTAGTTAACAACTAAAATAAACATTCTTAGTTACACAGAGTAATTTAAGAAGTCCGACGTGACGTGTATCTACAAACTACCTTATAAAAAATAGGAAACGAATTATATCCAACCATGCGAATGCAAAAAATCACATAATGAAACCTCGAGATACCTTTAACAAAAAAGCGAACTGGTGCAATTACTATACAATTTGGATATTAAACAGGCGTGGTCGTGGAAAAATCGCTTATGATTGGGGGTTAGAGATAAACTACGCAGTAGTATTCAAAGAGGTTGTTTTATCAAACGATCAAGCTTAGACTATAATTTATCACAAATAAGAGATCATGGACCTTTAATATTCTGTAAGAATGACATCGGACATAAATTATGAAAACGATCGAGTGGCAAGCACTGAGAAAACGGCAAAACCTGAACCGTTCTATTCGACCCTTGTGCCATGTGAAATAGCAATAAACTTACGTGAATTATAATGATGCACCTTTTCGATCTCCCGTTCAATTTACCAAATAGACATTAAACTAGCGAGAAGGGAGAGGTTAAATTATACAGGCGGTTTGCATAGAGAAATTGTTACCGAGGGAAACTTAAACATCAATTTATTTTATCTGAAAGCGAAAGCAATTAGTGGATTTCTGCGACACCTTTTTACTGTTTTGGATGTCATTGTTTCACAGCTATTGTTTTTAATAGTTTTATGACGTTAAGTCATTTCTCAGCTTTGTCTAAGATAATTAGACATCGTTGTGCTCTGTAGTGGTCAGTTTAAACTTTAATTGGCGTCTATTGTGGATCGATGCCAGTAGTTAACCGAGAAGAATTAACCAGCGAAACGGTGGTGAAATTGCGGGTAATTTGTTGGCAAACAGTTGACACTAGCGAGGCAAAATAAAAGAAGGACTGACGTGACTCGATCGAGCGTAACGTGCTTTCACTCTCCGAATCGCTCGTCTAGACAAGGTTCATTTTCAAATTCATCCTATTGATGTAGCCACCACTAGCAATGTTTTTTTTTTGTATAAACAGTCAAGAACGAATACATTTTATTTTAACAATATGATAGTATTCGTATGTTACTTGCTCTAGTAGTTTTAGTACTAAGTTATATGGCTATTTGATTAACAAAAATCATATCCTTAATACTTTTCAAAATTAGGAATAAAGCCTAGCGAAGGATGCATTGTTTTAACAAAAAACTGTAATTTCAAAATTGCGTGAAATTTGTTGAAAAAGCTAATACCATATATATATTTCAAAACTAAACGATACAATTACGCACTTAAAATTACGTTAAAATGTAATCTATTCAGTGAACTAATAATATTGGATTTAAAGGTGATTAGTATCTGATGTAACCAAATCCATGTAAATAAATGTCAACAACCGAACGTTAATGTAATGGAATGGAATGTGTGTTATCTCTATCGAGTGACCTAAGGCATAGATTAGACTACCACAAAGCATAATGTACGATAAAAGCGGAATACTTTTCATTAGAAATACCGAGAGAACATTAAGAAATACGATACGTGATAATGAAATACCGTTTGTTTGTTGCAAGTAGCTCACGCATACGGAAAACACCGCATGCCTGTGAACAGTCGAGCGTGCGTCCGAGCTCCGCCCAAATAGCTATGCACGAAACTAAACCGTACATACAGAATAATGTACCTACATGAATTATAAACGTAACGTATTGCATGTGCGAACTGATTCGGTGGTCATCCAGCACGAGCTTGTTTAAATACTACTCCTAACACTTTCATTGCAGCGTCAATGCAGCTCCGATTCCAGCTAACACGAGGATATGTTGCAACTGAATATCCAGTTGCGATAACTTCGAGGCATTTATGACGCGATTCAATTGTTTCAACCTGTCAATGTCGAGCTGTGCATCGGATGCAATGCTTTTTGCAATCACGATCACAACCAGGCGTCTCGTATTTCCAAAACTGGTAGAAATGTTACGACAGATTTAAATTAAAGTAGGTCGACTTCGTGGAACACTACCACGAATATACTTGCCAGCGTACAGCTGAGCCAGCTGCATTTAGGAAGCATATGGCCAAGCCTTTCTCGTATCTTTCCGCCGCTTTCATAAGTCCTTGATTACTTGAATTAATACATATAATGCGGATCTAATCTTGTAACTAAATTCTGTTTTATTAATTTACCGCTACCAAGAGCAGACGGCAGATTATTTACGACATTGCGTGAAATTTTGCTACGAAAAATTATGTCCATGCTTGATCAGTCGAGGTTCAATACCAGAGCACGTGTAGTTGTAAATGTTTCCTGATAAGGACTAGACTGAATCCAATTAGAAACACGCGTTTATTAATCCCCATTAATGAGTTTTACAGACACGACTTAATTAGAAGGTTCACCTTCACGACTTCACGCAACACGTCACAAATCAACCTGAAATCGGTGATTTTGTTTTTTCGAAAAAATGTGTCTCCGAAATTATTAACTGTCGATGACTTAAGAGGAATTCTGAAACTGGCAACAGTAGCAGTTTTGGTGGGATGAGAAAATAAAAAGATAGTAGAGCCAGAGTTAATTTTCAGGAAACTCTCTTTTGTGTTTGTTCGCCAACGCTTTCACTATTTAAAATAGCTATTTTGGTTAATTAAAGTGCTGAAGCAGGGATGCTCGACGAGGTCTCAATAAAGCTAATATTTAGAACAGGCAAACGACAGAAAATGCAGAGTACTAATAACACTAACGTAGTGTAATGACAGTGAGCCACGCAATCAACCTTATTGTCGGCGAGACTATTAAGACTAATAGAATACTGGTGGAAATAACGAGTTTGGTAAGATCAGTGGGTTTGCCAAATAAAACAGAAGGACATATAGTGCCATTGTAGAATTCTACATCTGTATGCGGGAGCGGATTGACTCGTAGGCCCGTCCCCTTACAAGGCGAACGTTTAGAGATTCAATTGTTTCAACGATGCGTGGGCGAGCGATTGTTGCACCCACCAGCTGTTCAGTGGTGATGAATTGCAGCGTGCGAAACAAATTAATTACAATTAAACACGTGCATTGAATAGGGACGACTAATAACGATTAGGGTTAGATAATGTCATAAATATCTCAATGTCTGGCGTTAATAACTAGTGGCGTCCATACAACGATTGAAACGAAAAGGGAAATAAACGAAAGCTAATAGCATTTAAAACCCGATTGTCTAGGGATTTATATTTTCGTTTTGGTACTATTAATTTTAAAGAGTACATGTAATCGGCATAAATACCAATCTACTTCACACTCCGTCCATACTACAGATCACAAAAAAAACTTTAGGGAGTTGTAAAAATAAATTGATGTCTTTGTTGTCTTAAGGCAGTATTAATAAACCTAACTTGGCTAAAATGTCAAAGTTAACGTCAAGCAAGTCATAGAAAACTATGAAAAAAAAACTTTGTTTCGGATTACCTAAAATCTTTATTTATAATTACCGCGTGTCAGTTTTTCAATTCGGCCCTTAATCTTATAAGACCGCAATGCTAAACAGTTATAATCCATCCAAAGCATGATGACGAAACCTTTTAAGCGTTTAACATGTAGTTAAAACGGGCGGCATAAAAAAGGCAAAAGTAACTGCGAACAGAACATAAACTCGTTTCATAATTTGTTCCTATATGCGCGTGAGTTTTGAAAGGTGCTCAAGGTGATAAAACCTCTTCAAACGCTGTCCAGGGCCTCTTTTCCATGTTGCCATCACTCCAATTGTTATATTATTGTTAAAGTTATGATAGCTCTTATTTTATTTACTTGATAGTAAAGGTGTCAAAAATAGGATTGCACCCATAAGATTGATTGATTGATTTTTTTGATTTTACTCATAAGTAAAAACAAAGAGGTGAGAGTTTAAAAGCCTATGGGCTTCATTCATTATAAAGGTTTTTACCCATCTTGGATTCGGCGGAACCATATTTTTAACGATTTGCCTTTACTTTCAAGTAAATAAGTGCTATAATATTTAATGGTCAACATAAGGCTATTAATATGGTTTAAACTGCAGTAGCAGCATCTCCTACGAAACATCGGAAGTATGCGCTTTATTAAATGTTTAGTTTTTTTTTAGTTTAGCTTTAGTTGTAGAATCAAGATATCCTTTCGGCATAGGAGGGCGGGTCCCGTACTCCATTGCCCGGTAAACCTCGATTCACTGTTTCTGTTGTGATATCCCGTGTAAACGGTTGTTTAAAAAAAACCGACATAAACTGTAGGTACATTATGATGTAAGAGTCATCAACATCGTATTAACAAACAGTACCTACTTAGATGACTTTTTTATAAGTTTTATAAAAATGAAACCTAGCTAGATCGATTTATCGCCCCCGAAACTACTACCCCTAAACTAAATTTCATGAAAATCGTTGGAGCCGTTTCCGAGATTCTGATATATATATATATATATATATATATATTCAAGAATTGCTCGTTAAAAGGTATTAGACAAATAGCTAGATTATGATAGTAACATTTGGCCCATTCGTTTAAGATACATTAATTTTAACAAAACATTTAGTGTTCACAACAAGCGCGATGTTAAACGGTAATTTTAAAACATTCACAGCGCGAATGTCGGATTGGCTCAATTACGCCATAATTCGAGGTCTCGTGCGCATTGGGGCTACGCGACCAGGCCGGCGTCCGCGCATCCTCTTGCTCGACATAACGTAAACAAAACCCTTGGTTTGGAAAACACCGGCTGTGTGAGAGGCTACAAGATTGAGGTTTTATTTTGCGGTTTCCTTGAGCATTTCCTTCATATCACATTAATAGGTAAATGTAAGTATTCGTATTATTTAAGTAAACATTTGAATTTATAACACAATAAATGGTGGTAAAAAGTTACCTATGATTATAATAATGATTTCACTGCAACTGACCAAATCAATCAATCAAAACCGCCGCCAATAAGTAGATATAACGTAAATCAAATAGCACACCTAATTAATAAAAAAAAGTAACGTACTTTTATAAAAAATATAAATATTGAGGAAAATACCTAAGTCAGAATTGATTCTGTTTTGGAGGAGGAAACTGGGTATTAAAAACTTCGAGTTGTCCTTTTTGCTTTATATGGAATTCAAGATAAACCTAAAAACAGATTTTTAATTAGGTATACCGACAGTTTAACTGACGACATTTAGAAGCAAACAGTTATGAATCGTCGACCGATCCGTCTCGGGTGCGGTTTGGATAAAATATTGACCCGATGCCAGACCGCTATGTATTTATATTATAACCACGAGATACCACCTACCACATCTTAATTTTAGTCCTTAATTATGTAGGTACACTTTTTTTTAAAACCCCCATTTATATGCTTTTTAACTGTGTTTTCTTTGATAATATGGTTCAACAATTGGAATCTAAGGTGGCGGCAGTGATTTAAGACTTATATCTAAATGGGCAGACATTATATTACCTTCTTCTTTTTGGAACTTGATTTTAATTAAGAACCAGAACAAATTTCTACATAAAATAAAATAATCTTTTAACCAAATAAGCGTGTTAGTGCGAGCACCGTAGATACCATAACATTTATCACACTTATCACCAATATGGAAAGTCACCTTCCGATTCTCTAATGCCCTCTTATGAAAAAGTTTATGATGCAGGATGTTGTCATCGATATAGATAAATCATCGTGATGGCAACCGATCATTATCGGAAATCGTTCGTGTATTCTGAACAAAATGTACGTAAAACGTGTCGTAATCAGTTCTTATACAGAGGATATGCCTAAATCCTATTACTGGTTTATGGTATAACTTATATTATATGATATCGCTGACGGAGCCCGCTTGTGGAGATTTTACTAATTGGATAAGATTTCTATACACTTCAGAATTCATAAATACTTTATCTACTTATTACGATTTTATATCATAAGTAAAGATGTGCAAGTGATTTTAAGCCATCATCAGCACACCACGAGCGAAACCGCGAGTTATGTAAAACTCGATGTATTATTAAATAAATATAAATATATATACGATAAATTTTACTGCCTAAAAATCACACACACAATCACAATCACAGGTAGGAGACTGGAGGTTTATTATAAAGTACCCTTTCCGCCCCTCCCGCGACACTTTTGGCATATTCCAACTGCATACAATCGCTAGATACTTAGCTGCGGGCAGTAATTGTGTTAAACTAAATGCTCACGCGCACGTCTCTGGTTTAATGTGTCGAGGGCTTTGGTTACGTGATGAATAACGAATACCTACGTCTGTAAAAACATCATGGTCACCACAAGGACAATCGAGTATATTGATTATTTACCCATTTTATTATCATGTCGCGAGCACAAAGGATTGAAAGTCAGGAATGTTTGACGTACAATATTTACACTGGGAAAATATAGTTTGCTTCGATAACATATTTGTTAGGCAATTACCAGCATAAGCTATCTTCAATAAATTATATCTGACCGTTCTGAATTTATCCAACGTGACAAATAAAATCACGAGAATCAATCAAATCCGAGGTTCTGCATGTCCGCGCTTAGAATGGTCTTATAATACAAAAATGCCTGTACGGGTATTTTTATACAAAAACTGCTTTAAAAATGAAATTGTCAAAAGACTTTAAAAAAAAATACATACGAAAACAGAGTGAAAGCAGTGGATGCGATTAGATTAGCACAGGTCGGCCTTGGAAATTGACGTAATAGGGAAGATACATGTAGAGGCCTCTTCCCACGAAACAGACCTTATCAAACAATTTACTCCCACTATTATATGTACCCATTAGTGAGAAGGGTGTGGGACGCTATAACCAAATAAAACTACCTTATCCTATTTCGTCTATGGATCTCAAAACAAATTAGTTTCAAAATTACCTACTGAAATCTGAAACTCACATGCTCTGGTACATGAAGTGCCGACTTCTTCATAAAGCCTTATCATCATCATCAGGCAATATTAACAGCATAACATAAGTAGTTATTGTTATTGGGCGTACGGCACTGAACTCTACTAATACCTACAAGTACAATGGACTGGCTATTGGCGATGTGTTACCTATTGAAGCAATTTGAGCATCGCCATTTTGGCGCTGTTGCCGAAACTTAGCAGCAGTGAGCGTTTTCGGACGGAACTAATGTTATATTAGTAATATGATGAGATGAGACAATGATACTAACGTAACTTAACTAGTCATTTTCGATTTCCGGTACTTTCGGTGGAGGCCCTTTAAATCTGCACAAAATATTGTTATTTTGTGTGTTACACTTTGTTCAGAGACTAATTGTATTAATAAAGGTTTGTGGTCCAGGGTATTTTTTTGTATTTTATACTACTATCGGTTTTCGTATTTCGACCTCTTACGCCTAATTTGCTTGTGGGTAAGCGAAGTGTAGGGTATTATGGCGTGATACCTATTTGAATGAAGCAAATTGTACCATTTGCAGTTTGTACCCGTCGAGCACATATGCCGTATGAATCTGCTTTGTGATAAATACTTCATGTATTTACACTATTCAACATGGATGCCAGTTGATTTAATGGGTATAAAGTAACATGCATTAATAACAATGTAATACACATTCGTGCGTTAGAAACTGCATGGCACGGTCGAGCGCCACGTGCGCATAGGCAATGAGTTTAAGCGGTATTTGCGATGGGCACTCTCACGCAGCCGAGGCAAAGACGGTTACGATTCAATGTTATCTGTAAATCAAGGATATAACGCTAGTCTTTTGTTTAAGTTGAGCCTTATGATGTAACTATCAGTTGTCGCGACTTTGTATGCGTATTTCTTATTCTTCTTTCTCTATTATTCTTTCCGGGGTGTTAATTAGTAAACGCATCTCTACGCAAGCGTGTGTTAAAGTGGGTTTATTTCTAAAATGATTTATTGTTTTATAAATCTACTTAATGTATACTTGAAACTAATATTACTCATTAGGAAGCACGATGTTAGGGCATGTTATGAAAAGTATTTCAGTATTCAAGGATGGAAGGAGGATGGCAAGTTGGTCATCGAAGCATAAAAACGATCATGTAGGTTAAAAATCTGTATTCATTCATCAATGATTAGCAGACCTTCAAAGGTTTCTAAAGTTGTGACCGTGATGTGGAGCCTTTCCTCACTGGCTTATAAAGAAAATGAGGAACTTAACACGATTAATAATTGGATTAGTCTTTGCCGCTAGGTGGGACCGAGCACGTTTACCGCTGTCGTCACGCTGCACCGCCCTTGTATTCAGTGCATCCAACCACAACTCAAAAACATTATTTAACTACGAAACTATACGTGTTAGTCAATCTAGGTAGGTATACGTAATGTCTAACCCGGCCAAGTGGAAGACAGTAAATCGCAAGGAAACGCCGGTGTTTAATTTTCCAGATATACACTTAAACATTATGGAATCGGTTGAGTGTGTTCAGCCACATAGTTTCTACCTAATTTCATTGTGAAACACGATTCGCAATTACTAGTAAATCGATTCGCATGTAATGCTCAAGTTACGTTTTGACCACAAAGTCGATATTCTTTATCATAACGATAGTATTTAACTGCATCATAGAGCGCATTAAGTAAATCATCTATATCAGATCAGAGTAGAAAGTTGAATACAAATCAAGGAAGCGATATAAATCCGCGTAACATGGTCTTACTCAACTAACACCAGCAGATTATGCTGGCAACAACGCAGCATCTAGTGTGAAACATAGGTTCGTTACTATACACGAATGAATTGAGCCGACAGCAGGAGATAACAGCAATCCAAGTAATTGATGGGCAAGAAGAAGATAAGTGCCATCACAGTGCCCTGGTTAATACGGTCGGATGAATCATCGGTTCGGTGTGCTTAAGGGCTTTTAATGTGCAAGTTGCCGGCTGTGTTGACAGACCGAGTGCCGGGCCGCGACAAGTACCCACGATATAGACGCGTGATTATTTAGAAAGACGCGACACGTTAATAAGACCGACCAATTTATTTATGTCACGCTAATTTGTATTGGTATGTTTGTGCGATAAAATCGATGAGATGACCTTTCTATGTAGATTTTATTTATCGCAGTGTTTAGGGCAAATTGCTTTCGTAATAATAAACCGAGTTATTACCATCATGCAAAAGTCCACGAGATTAAATTCTCACGCTTCTGCAACAAGAGTCGAGCATAAAAGCGAACCGAGTTTCAAATGACAATAGTGTTGCAGTTAAGTGTCGGTACGGCACGGTTAACGGAACTAATGAGGCCGGCCCTCCGTCAAGCGCCTCGCACGCCACTGCCATTTCTGGCTGCATTCGTGTCAGCTCAGCCTGATCCTGTATCTTTATGATCACAACTGGAGCATAACTTTTCATTAATATCTTTAATAACCAACTAAAAATGTGTACCACAAAAAGCATTTTAAGAGGTTCTCCGAGCACAAAAGATAAACGATATCTCTTTCAGCCCGTTCAAGTGGGTCGGCACAGTATCTAATACAAGTTCGACAACGTTATAGCCTAGAAACTTCACTTAAGAGTTTTAAGTGTAGGCGCGAACAATACAGTGAATCATCGCAGCTGTGAATGAAGCTCCGTATCTCCGCACCGGTGCGTGGTGTCCCGAGTCAGAAATAGATTCTCTGTTGTTGTTCCACAATGGGTTAAGCTGGGTTTCTTTTAACGGTTGAAACTTTACATTGTGGATTACAGCTAACAATAACTGAACTTAATTTCGTAAACACATAATATCCGTGAATAAAATGCATTATTAATAAGGAAGCGGCGCCAAGCGCTGCTAATTTGGGTCAATTTCAAGCATGTTTATGGCTCTATACCGTTTTTAGCATAATTCTTTCACCTCCCACAGATGCAGCTATTAACTCGTATATTTACTTGAAACGAAAACTAAGCTATTAATGTTCGTTTACAGCAAACACGTGGGTGTTAAGTTAATATAGCAGTTCGTTAAAGATCAACACGATATGGCGAGGGGCGTATGGCATATGGCAATGATTTATTTTAATATACATCGTGTCTGCTGAGGTGCGAGCGGTGAGAGCCCAGTTGCATAGCGTGCGCTTCTAGGAAGTGTGATTGTGAGATATCTATCATACACAGTGGTGACACTTCAAAGAACGGCAATCGATTGTTCCGTGAGTAGGACACTTTCACTGAAAGCCTCGCTCACGCCTCTTAATTCAACTCCATGCGATCCAGTTCCGTATAGGTACTCGGATTAAAATCTAGCTGCACAATAAATTCTGCTTCGCATGCACACGTTTCATAAAGGTTACGAGACACTCGGCCCGCTACATTGTTTGACACCGCTTTCTATTTGAAGTGTTTCAAACCTAGATTACGCTTCGCACTGCTTTGTGCGATCATGACAACGATAACATTCAATATTAACGTTTACGTTACGTTATGATGCCTTGTCCGCCCATGTCGCGTTAAGTCACATGCACCTTTGAGCGATAAACAAAGTATTTCAGCTTTATTTACAGGGAAATTGTTTTCTGATTGTTTAATGTAGCTCTTGAAACCACACGCATGACAGATCTCTTGTTTCTAGTACATGCTGAACAATAGGTCAGGAGAAGGATACACTTGAATATTACACATATTTCTAGTTTATACGGTACGTTCTATTGTAATAAACGAGTAAGCAATTTCACTAAGGACTAATTAAAGCACGACGCAACCCGATAGCGCGGTATCTTGTGGCAAGCAATATGACACACGAAACGACATCGAACAAGCCGTGCCTTGGCGAACTCGCTTCACTGGGATCTGGTTACTTGTGGTTCAATAATGGAGGTCTTATTTTACCCGTATAAGTTTTCTATAACTTCCTCGTGTTTGATATTTTTTCAAACCTCTATCTATCCAATGTCAAAATATTAACTTGACAATACGATATAACTCTAAACGCCAACGTGCCTGATATTTATACGAGAATTTACTTGCTGAAAGTAATGTAGCATCTCTCATTTCAGACATTCTCCATGGATAATAGCAACTGAACTTAAGAATGCCTTGCGAACGTGAGCGAAAAGTTAATGCACTGCGATTACTGCGAAGACTGAAACATTTTAATTCATCACATTTCAGAGGTTTGCTGTCATTATACTAGACAATTGTAAATTACGAAATGAAAATTCGATTTAACAGTTGACATAATTTGTGGTGGAAGGCGGATGCAGCGGCGGAAACGACGTCACGGTCCAGGGCACCCGCGGACCATGGGGTGACGTCACCGGGCACCAGACCGATATTCACCATACAAAACCAAACTGGTTTGTTGCAACGGAAAAGACCTTGTTTGGAGTCAACTTAAGCGTGGGTATCAAGTACCTACCACATTCGTAGTGTTCCCATTATGGAATTAAAGATATAAAATCTTGCTACCAAAATATTCTCAAAGCAAGTTGCCGGTTGTCACCTCTGCATGCGGAAACTTGACACATAACGAAAACTTCAAAAAAAAACAAAGTGTTATAATAGCAAATGAAATTTGTCATTTTTTTCGGTTCTACGACAATAAGTTTTTTCGATGAAAGCAAGAAACACAGAAGTTGTTTCGGTCACGATTTTCTGTTTGAACTAAGCTATGTTGACATTCAGTCAGCCAGCGAAAGCCTCCGTATCATTTCAGCGAGTAAACGCTGCAAAACATTATCAGTTTCATGACAGACAAGAGTATCGTATGACTTCCCAAGATGACTAGGCCTTTGATACAGCGAAGATTAAATCTTAAACATAGTTCACAGAGTTTTGAATCTACAGTACATTTGTAGGCATATTATCCCGATAAAATATGAATAAACATAGGTACCTAACAGAGAATCGTTCAAATATTAAAAATTACCAAGAGGCTGCTCAGGACTTCGTATGAACAAATTACGTTTCAAGAATTTATTCTAAGAAGACTTCTTCATTACTAGAGGAATTTTCACGTTTCTACTATCAGGGTTTTTATTCTACTTAGATGGTTTATCTCAATTCGATATCGTAATCGCACTTTTGACCTTATAACAGGTCTTACTGTCAACAATATGATAGGCTAACTAAGTGTGGAATAGAGCTTAGTAATGAAACTGTTTTGTAAGTAAAGATAATGTAGATATATGTTTAATGGTGTAACAAAATTCAAAAAGATGTGAGGCAATACCGTGTCATCTTCGACAAAAGTGATTTCACTATTCTTACACGCATCGACGTCAGAAAAATAGCAAGTCATAAAGCGAGCATTGGTATAACATAACATGTTTGGTTTTTATGCAACTCTTACTAGGGAAATTAAGTTTCACTAACGATTTCTATCGAATGTAAATATATTAACAAAGTACATAATTTGTCTTTTGCTGTAATTCATTCTCCAATAGCCGCACTATTGTAGAATGAATTACAGCAAAACACGAATTATGTACTTATTTAAATTTTAATTTCATTTTGGTTCGTTAAATATTGGGGAGTGGAAACTAATCTTAAACAATTACCTATATAGGCTATGTTTATACAGGGTTATTGGTAAGTCGACCTATTCCCGTTAGGAGGTGATAGGGGTGACTATTTGCAATAATTATGACCCCCATATGCATTATGCAAAAGTGAACCATTTTTGAGTTATCGCGTTTATTAGTTTTTTTATAAATTAGTCGGAAATTCAACTTGAGAAATTTATTACAAAAAAAGTATCAATTTAAATCTTTTTTTTTCTTGTGATTTACAAAACCGATTAAACATTGGTTATTTTTCAATATTAAAACAATAATTATCGGTCCAAATTTGAAAAAGTGAGACGGAAAACGAATTTTTTTCAATATTTTTTGCGATCGCTTTCGACTAAAATACCTTAAAAACAAAAAAAAAACGTTATGAAACTAGGCTTGCAGATTATTTTAAAAACTTAACTGTTTTCTTAGCTCTCCAAAAACGCATAACAAGTAGAAAATTATTATAAAAAAACCTGAAGAAATAATCATCACAAAGGAAGCGGGCGGAAACAAAAGTCACAAATGCAACTTCAAAAATTAAAATTAAGAAACATACCAAATTTAAATAATACATTTCTTATTTGCTTTTGTACAAGATGAATTTGTTGTTCCTATGCAAAATTAAAAAAAATATTATCTGTACACGTTTGAGAATGCGAGGCCGAAAACTAAAAAATACATGTTTTTGTATCAAACTCCAACATAAATTACACGAAAACAGAAAAATTTACCAATACATTTGGCGTGCAGATTACACATAAAACATTGACGTTATTCCAGCTTTCTAACGAGCTATTAAAATTAATATAAATTTTGTTAAAGATTGCTGGAAAAAAATTATCACAAAGGAAGCAACAAGGAAGTCACGTACATTTATAACTTAAAATTAACTAACTAAATCAATGAAAACTAACTGTTATACTCGTAAACACAAATAACAACATTAACTTATGTGAGAATAAGAAATGGAGGTAGCCATTTTGAAAATGAACTATAAAAATCCTGATTATTTCAATTTTAATTGTTTATTAGTTTTAATTTTGTAACTTTTTACATAAGTTAATGTTGTTATTTGTGTTTACGAGTATAACAGTTAGTTTTGATAGATTTAGTTAGTTAATTTTAAGTTTTGTTCGGACGTGACTTCCTTGTTGCTTCCTTTGTGATCAATTTTTTCCAGCAATCTTTAACAAAACTCATTTTAGTTTTAATAGCTCGTTAGAAAGCTGGAAAAACGTCAATGTTTTATGTGTAATCTGCACGCCAAATGTATTGGTAATTTTTTCTGTTTTCGTGTTATTTATGTTGGAGTTTGATAAAAAAACATGTATTTTTTTAGTTTTCGGCCTCGCATTCTCAAACGTGTACAGATAATATTTTTTTCAATTTTGCATAGGAACAACAAATTCATCTTGTACAAACACAAATAAAAAATGTATGATTTAAATTTGGTATGTTTTTTTATTTTAATTTTTGAAGTTGCATTTGTGACTTTTGTTTCCGCCCGCTTCCTTTGTGATGATTATTTTTTCAGGTTTTTTTAAAATAATTATCTATTTGTTATACGTTTTTGGAGAGCTAAGAAAACAGTTAAGTTTTTAAAATAATCTGCAAGCCTAGTTTCATAACGTTTTTTTTTGTTTTTAAGGCATTTTAGTGGAAAGCGATCGCAAAAAATATTGAAAAAAATTCGTTTTCCGTCTCGCTTATTTAAATTCGTACCGATAATTATTGTTTTAATATTGAAAAATAACCAGTGTCTAATCGGTTTTGTAAATCACAAGAAAAAAAAAGATTTAAATTGATACTTTTTTTGTAATAAATTTTACAAGTTGAACTTCCGACTAATTTAAAAAAAAAACTAATAAACGCGATAACTCAAAAACGGTTCACTTTTGCATAATGCATATGGGGGTCAAAATTATCGCAAATAGTCACCCCTATCACCTCCTAACGGGAATAGGTCGACTTACCAATAACCCTGTATGTATAGGTAAACTTTCAAGGACGGAGCGCCGAACGAACGCTTGAATGTTGAACGAACCCGGCATAAAGACTCGCCTGTCGACTATCTGCATGCATCGACTCCTCCAATACTTCAGTTATATGGCCTGACGTGATCCAGATGATTTTGAAAAGCTCATGGTCATAGAACATGTGGAAGAAAAAAGGAGCAGTGAAAGATCGGGTTCCCTTCATCTGGCATAACTTTTTTTGGCATAATTCATCATTTCGCACAATCATCATTTGGCATAATTCATCATTTCGCACAATCATCATTTGGCATAAAGTTTGTGCAAGACATTAGTAACCCTGAAAGATCACCTACCCGATGGACAGACGCAGTGAATGACGTCTTAGCTAAACTATTTTGCACAGGTCTATTCAAAAAGCCGAAGGTAGAGCGATTTGGAGAGCTATGATAAACCCACCAACCACTGATTTGTATCGCGACCCTGAAGTACGAGGAAACGAGGAAGAAGATCGTAAACTCTTTATGGCATACAAACAAATTACAATACTACACTACTACTGGGGCTCATTTCTCACAGCGTATTAGTCTAATAATATTAGTGTTTTGTCTCGTAAATACACGAGACAGAACACTAATATTATTAGACTAATACTTTTTGAGAAATGGGCCCCTGGTAGTTACTAATGTTTAGCAATGTTTATTTTGTAGTACCTATGATGTATCATACTACAGTCACTTAATGAATAAATGTAGATGTATGCAATGCATAGGCTTGTGTTGGTAACCTCAGCACAAACAGTGACTGCTGCAATAACTCTAAATCGTACGTGAGCGTGATTTGTATTTAAAAATTATCCCAAAGTGCATGCAGAGTATTTGGAGTGGATGGTAATAATTAGCTGTTTAGAATCACGAAACTTCACATCATAGACGTGTTGAAAAAAAGTAGAAAGTTAAAAAGTGGAATTCACGGCTTGGAGTATCGAATTCAAATCACGAATCGGCACCGCATCTGTAGACGAATGTGTCGCAGCACGCGAACAATGCAATAGTCTTATGATACCTCAATTAGTAACACGTAATATATCGTTAAATTTAGAAAATACGTTGCACAATTGAATCGTTACTTTCTCGATAAGATAACATCCGGCATGCGACGCATCAAACGTAGAGGTCGGTGGAGATAAGGAGTTGAATAATTCAAAAACGACTAAAAAGGTCCATTTAACCTGGCGGTTTACAATTAGATTGCTATTAGTACACATGATGAATAACCTTGCGTGGCCGATAGTGTCAATCAATCAGACAACTGGGCGGTTAAATCATGCACTTACGCTACTCGAGCCTATTGCATACGCATGAGTGAATAATGAGAGGAATTAGGAAGCGATTTTTATCCGTTCCAAATGGAGCAAATTATTGACCGACGAATAGGAAAAGTTAAATACAAAGCATTCTCTAGTTTCAAGTATATCTACTAAGGAGAAAATCGACAATGTAAACTGTGTCAGTGGCTATCAGTTCGCAACTCAAATGGGTCTAACTAAAGGCGCAGATTTACACCCTCGTGCGAGAGAAATGATGTAAGTCTAGATGTACCGCTCTGACTTACGCCCTCTGCTCACAATAAATATCAGTTACAGTGATAGATCGCCAAGTGAATTGGATTACATTGCCGGCTTCCGGCCTAATGTTTAGGTTGCTATTCGAGCGAACGGACTTATATTGTTGCTGTATTTGGAGTGACTAAATGTGATGTAAACAAGTTTTTAAGATGTAGATTTGGTTGGCAGGCCAAAGATCAATTAATATAGTTTTTTTGTACAAGTACACTGGTGATTAAACATTATCATTATATAAAGAAACTATAAAATAATGATGGAAAATAAATGAAAAAAGACAATGGATCGCTACAACAAAAACTTACTTCACAATAAAGAACGTAGGTGCTTCTTATGAGTCGCTTCGCTACTTTGAGACCGAATTTCCCATTGTACTTTAGGAGTTGACTTGGCGATATTTAAGTTGATTATAAATACGAGAACATATTTAAAGACCCCTGCCTTCTTAGTAACCCACTGTTATGAGTGCTATGCAGGTCTTCCGTTATCCTTAAATTTGAGTTTAACTTTAAGTATATAGTTAGTTATTATTGCACTTGTCTCAATCGTTTTTTCTTTTTGATCTACCTTAACCCAATACTCACGGTAAACATGACGTTGATAATAAAATAACACTTCATACAGAAGGCAATTATGTAGTACAATAATGTGATAATGACGGCTCGCTAGTAGACGCGGGGAAGCCGGGCCACTAACCTAACCCATTTATGAGGGGCGTAATTCAATTATGTTGCTCTGACGCACGGACAATACAATCGTAATACTCTCTTTGTGACCATTGGGGGCTTGGTTTTGAGAGCAACTGTACAACAGGTTCTTAGTGGATTCAATAGTTGGTAAACCGGGTAGCTGTGACGAAAGGTCATATACACTCATGAATAGTAATAATCTTTTGGGGATGTAAAAAGGCACGGCAACATAGTAATTAAATAACCTGTAAGACACAACTAATTTTGACTTAAGACTAAGAGCGTTGACTTAAGACTTGTGTTAATCTTGGATTAAGAGACCTGATGCGGAGTAACGTTGCTCATTTATCAACAGTTTGACGTGTCTGTGGGTGGAAGCTTATTATCTTGTGTGCCATATTATAGAGATGATTTCGCTAAAATAATCAGTCTTAAGGCCTAGTTTCATAATAAATTAAATATTATTTTATTTTATTATAGATTCAGATTCCAAAATATCTTACCAGTTTTGCAGTTATATTTCCGTCTCATAACACCAAGTACAAGTTGTATATGTTGTTGATGCTTACCTGTAAAAGAGGAAATGCATTAGTACTTGATCAAAAAACAGTTATTTCTTTTCTATTTATGTAATTGTTTTATGCCATTTTCTTACTCAATACGAAATTTGCGGCAACATAGTTGAAATTACTTGAGTAGCGTCGAGAACATAAACATTATAATATAGAAAAATGAGGTTACGAGCTTTGTCTATGCATTAGTTTTAGTAATGTTGGAATTACTCGCACTTACAACCTGATTTAATAATGATTATCTTTTATGTAACGCTACCACGTGTAGTTCCGGTAGCCATTCCGACAATAATTATTTATCTGCATTATGGCATAACTCACATTGTAACATGTATTTTTCTCAATATTTTAAAATTTAACTCTTCCTTGTGCGTTTTACCCTTGTTAAGATCTGTCTATACAATTTAAAAATATCAGTGTACAGTCGAGTTCATAATTATGTATACACTTTAGTACCTACATACATACATATTTATACACATATTTGTACATATTTATGAACTCAACTGTACATAATTTAGTAAAAGCATTTTTAGTTTTAATACATTAATTCTAATACTTGTACAATCAGACTTTTACATCATTACAACACCCTAGTATTAAGCGTCCTATGGCCAATTTTTTCTGGTTTGACATGAATAATTTTTATACAAAGCAGCTATTCCGGTGAAATGAACTTCTGTTACTTAAATGAATTTTCAAGTCTACTGGATTGTTAAATTGTATAGCGAAAGACAGTTGCATCACTCTTTGTTAACTTATCAGCATTGAATAAGCTGCCCAGCAGGTGACCATTAGTCTGAAGTTTTTTAATAAAATCCATTGTATGTAAAGCATTGTGATTTACAATAATACATTTTCATTGGTGGGACTTAATAGTATTTTTGATTGAACGGTCGCAATTTTACAAAATAAAGACACGAAGGAAGCTAATAGTGCACCTGTGTAGGTCTATTTGAAAAAGTTTCAACGTTTCGATGTCGCCCACCACCGAGCTATATTTACAATTGCGCCTGCTTCGACCCGAACGCCACAGGATAAGCAGACTTCAAGTCGTACTCGAGAACCCAAATTATAGTTCCTAATTAATTATTCAATTATTCAGACAATCCATAGGGTAATGATTTGTTATCTTAAGGAACAACCTTATCGTGTTCTTAATAATAATGACGACATATGTTATCAGTGATTGAAAAAAATAAAATAAGGAACGTAGAATAAAGTGAAAAGTAAAATGTAATGACATATAAACAACGGCTGCTATGGATTTAGAATGACGAAAGTAAAATACAACTAATTAAATTGCTTTGCCCTTACAGGGTTCAGTTATTAGTTTAAGAGCTTTGTACTTACATGTGTGACATAAATTATATGAATATGAATAAGGTTTATAAAAATAAAGAGCTATAATATTAAATATAGGTTATTACTACTAACAAAATATAGCAACAGTTTAACCAAGACTATATTAGTCAACGATGCAAACTATAAAATCGGCGATTTATGCAATTCTATCCTAATTACTGAGGGTATCTCCTAAGCAGGCATCGCAAACCAGTGTCCGTTCCGCATGAATGATACCCTCGAAGAACGCAACGGTACGTGACCGTCCGCAAGTGTCCACGAACGTCCCTTCACGGCGGAAATCGTTTGTTCCAACCAAACCCTCAATTACTTAAAGTAGCTGTCAGTCAAAGTTACTCGTATCGCCATTATAACTAAATCACTTTGGCCCTGCGTTTGCATGCGTGTGTACAGTGCAAGAGCTCCTAAAAAGTATTAGAGTTCGGGTAAAGTCAGATAGAGTATGAGAGAGAAAAACCAAACTCGACTGATGTTTTATGTGCTATTGTATTGCAATAAACGATGACAAACGAACTGACATCGCTTTGTTTTAAATCACTATGTTTGCTCTAACCACCACATCCTTAACGTATCCCTAAATGTTGCCTACTTCGCCTAAGTATATGTAAGTTGGAAATCAATAAATCTGCTCATAATAATAACATTTTAAAAAGTCGACATCGCGTCTTACTAAAGTCCACAACTTCAACGAAAAGACCGGATTTTGATAACGAAAATTAGACACGCATCTTTCACGGTAACTTTTATTTATTTAATGTGATTATGAACATGCTTAACATCTGATAAGTGATAATACATTAACTAAAACACAACATGTAAGTTATATGATAATAGTAAAGTGTTGCTATAGGATCAGCCCGCAACTGATTGTTTTGATTTGCTAGACCTACTAGCCAATTTTATTAAACTATAATAAACTAGCCCCACGGGAGTATATTATCTTCCTAGACAAGATGAATGACAGAAACGTGTTCTCTTTGAATGGATGTTCTCATTTGTAAATCGTTTTAACGGCATCACTCAGCGAAACAAATATAATGCTAGAGCAAATATGCAAATTTCAAAGGTTAGTAGACCATTTTAAAATCTTATAGCGGAAGAATTACTAGTGCAGACGAATGAAAAGCAAATACTGGATGGGCAATGTTAATCAAAGCAGAATAAATCGACTCATTGTCATGTATTCAGTACACATTGTTGAGTGAAGCATTTGACACTTTCTATTTCTGTCCAAGTGTCAAGCCGACGTGACTTACGTTTTGCTAAGTGACATAATTATACTCTGCGGCTTCAGCTTCTCTTCCTATCGATAAAATAACATTAATAACTTAACGATTTTTATGACAACCGTATATTTATAGATACTAATGAATTTAAATAAAAATATACCTACCAACGTGCACCATTGAATTTAAATAATATAAATATACCTACGTGCATTAAAAGTATCAAAGTTTGTTGACGGCACGGCACGTTCTAATATTTCTAATCTGTCTCATATTTACTTAGGTACCTTCTATAATACGGCCAATGAGACGAGATAAATAATGTAAACAAACTGACCGTTCCTGAGTTATATTGCGATAGCGAGCAATTATTATATCTGCCCTTATTTCTCGTATGCAATAATATCTTCCGATGTTGGATAACGGCTTCGTTCCCTGATTCGTGGTACGGGAAAGCTGTCAGTACAGAAGTTATCAACATTAGGTCCGCCACTTTGAGAAGTTCATTCTTGTATGGATTGCGTTCGAAGTGACACGATTTATAATAAAAATGTTTCCAACTCCTGAAAGCTTGTGTAAATTCTTTATCTTGTCTCTTTAGCCTTACTTTCCACATAAATATCATTCCTTATTTTTCTGTTTTAACAACGACGAGGATGGCAGCTGCTATATTATATCCTTTTATTGTATTGTAAATAAGAGATAGATTAAAAATAACATATACAACTCAAAGTTGTGAATTATCAGTATAATAATTCGACCCCTTTTTAGGTTTTTATTTCTTCGAAACAGTGTAAAACAAGTCAGTCTTAAAGCGTAGTTTCCATAAATCTAGGCAAATGTCAGGTCGTCGTTCGTTCGAGACGAATGCACCGTAGATGGTAAAACAACCGCAGCACTCCGCATGCGGTCGTCGGTAGCATTACTCTGGGACATGAAAATGGATGGCGTGTAACGTGACTTTTCTGATTGAGACATAAAATGCTACGTAACGGTCGTGCGCCAATAATTTGCTATCTACATTGAATAAGATCATGGAACAATAAATACTCTGTATAAATAGATGGGAGGCGATAGTAGTGAGCGGATAAGATCGCGGAGTTAAATAGGTATAGTGTCAGCGATCGAAGTATTTGCTTTACAGCATTTAATCAGCGGGTCCCTAATCGTGGGCGGCATCGACTACCGAGTTGAGGTGCGGCTGATCTCAAGATAACAGATAGAAAGCGCCGTTGAAACAACACCAACCGTGTTACGCGCGCTGAGCAAACTCAAAACGGGAAGGCTGCGGCTGCAAAAAGGGTACACGAACGATGCTTGTGCAACGTTTGACCGTATGGATTACCGCCAGTTGTACATTCGTTGGAAAAAAACGAGGCGATAAGTTCAGCTGTGTTTATTCCCTAGTAATATATTGTTGAGCGTTGATGAAAACGTGATCTATTTAAGCAAGTACCATACGGGTCCGACGCAGTGATATGAATAAAAGTAGCCCTTAAATTAAGTCCGAAATTGAAGAACTCTCACACGTATTTTCTAGACTTAAAATTCGTTAAAGTACAGGAAAGACCATGTTAAACCCAAATATGTATATGACCCATATTCAAGTTTGGCATATGAAATGCCGTGGGCGAATATGTCAAAATCGATCTCATGGAGATAATAAATAAATATCACGAGACAATCGCACACAAATTGACCTAGTCACAAACGAAGCTCTAGGCTTGTACTAATACTTCGGTACAGGTCGAAATATAATAGAGTTCAACTTGCAGATGATACATTATGACATAGGATGCGATTAGCGGCGCGCTCACGCTAAAAGACCATTGTGGCTGCGCCCGCGGCGCAGAGGTCGTAGTACAAAACGCGATTCGAAATCGACGTGCCCAATGTCAGACGCACAAGGTCGCCTCTCACGCCGCCTCTGCGCTGTGTGGTGTTATTCTACTACGGCTTACGGCCGTTCCCAATACTCGATCTCCAGTTTGATATATCGTCGATCGTCATTAACTAACCCGTGCTAGCTAGGATTGCCTACGTACGTAAATTTGTACAGACGGGTAAATTTAAAAAAAAAACCTCGGCTAGCGCTAAACCAGTGGTACATTTAACATTGGGAACGGTTGTATACCACCTGCACAGGATGGACTCATGTGGTGATGTAGTTCTATGACGCTGGTTTGTATCGATGGTGAACTCGCCTTTACTGCTTAAGAGAATAACACTGCAGTGCATAAAGCCATCAAAGCGGACAAAATGCATTACCCTAACTACCGATACATTTGGCTTAAACCCAATAGTACTCGTATAGTTTGTGAATTTGTTTTTAAGCACTTATATTCAAGTGCCGACAAACATAAAGGTTTTTACCTATACGTTTAAAGGTTATATATGGCTTCTTTTCTTTTACGGCATGAAAACGCAAACGAGCACACCTTATGCTAAGTATGCTTTTGAGGTCCATGGACATGAAATCTCAATATTGCATATCCGTTGTCAAAGAGGTCAAAGATGAATTGCCTCTATGATAGTAATCTTACCGCCCCACCGAAACACAAAAGTAGGGACACCGCTGCATCGCGGCAGGATATCTGATAAAATGAAGGGCAATCAGGAAGAACCCGGCATGAGGACCTACTAGGTTAAACTCCGCACAACAATGTTAGCGCTAAGCCCCCTGTTTTCGATATGTAAATAACCCGATCAGGTTCTTGGTACCTACTGAATTTAAAAAGCAGCGCCTGGTGAAGTGTAAATAATTAAGCACGTTCAATGATTACTTATCGCGATCTGAGCTCACTTCCACGTGCCACTGGTTGCCGTTAACATTGTGTTGCATAATTTTTTTACCCCTAGGTAACTATACCACACGTAATAATATTGATGAAATACACTACAGGTGTACTTCTAACCTTACCGAGAGTTAGGGAAGTTTTCTATGTACCTAGGTACGTACGCTTTTTTAGAGCCGACTTAAACTATCAGGTGAGATTGTGGTTCAATCTTACATGAAAAGATAAGGTTAAGGCTCGAGTTTTTAGTAAAGGTAGAGTCGTTCTGTACTATAAGTTAACTATTGTGTATTTACAATATTAATGGATCGTTTCGGCCGAAAGAACCAACCCTGCATAATCCATATTCACCTTCCTGTCTACATTATTTACGTATATGGATAGTATTGGTCTGGTCTTGATTCTTCAAAGAATCAACTGGCGAGAGACGGCGCAGGACCGGGACAAGTGGCGCAATCTCGTGTCGGAGGCCAAGACTCACTTTGGGTCCCTGAGCCGCAGCAGTAAGTAAGTAAGTATAGTATTGATTGCATATCATCTTATTACAGGAAAATTCTTCATAATTAAGAAGTTTATAAAAAAAAAATGGGTCTACCATACATGGCGGATTACCCAACACGAAATATATATTATTTACAGGCATCATGATAACGCTCAACAAGACTTAACGTTCCTAGACGCTGAAAATTCACGTCTTAGATATTCACAATAGCACATCATTGGCGGTCAAACTGCTTAAGAGAAGAACATTCCAATGCATTACGCTATCAAATCAGACACCACATACATTAACTGGTGGAATCCAAAGAGTTGGAAATGATAACATAGATAACACACGTTATTCATTTTTTCTATGGACGGAGGAAGCAGTCATACCAGAATGACTGGATGTCAACATTGAGTCATGAAAATCCGGCAACAGCGTTATAATAATGGAATCAATCATATTTTGGCATATCACGCACGCCCCATATATAACGCCGATGAACCAATTACCCGGTAACAAAGATAAACGTGGATTTGTTTTAATAATTTTCGAGATGTTGAAGCATCATAATATTCATTAAATGCGTTTGGAATTGTGCCATCGCCAGACTATACGACTACATGAACTTTTTTGTATTGGAGCTCGTATTAGTGTCATGCTCTGTCTAAAAAACGAGACAAGTGAAACAAGTATAACCATTTTTTAACTAGCAAATCGGTTAGGAAATGTTAGGGGTAATCTCTGAAAAAAGGGGTCGTCATTACATGGAGGTTAGGTACATATCTATATAACAATTATTTGACCGCACTTGGGCCTTACCTTATATGCGTTTTAACTAGAAGAAGCAGTACAATTAGTTAAAATGTCGTAATTAGATTGAATAAATGCGATCGGACATATTTATCTTAAGGTATTTGTAGTTATCGAGTGTAACAGTGGCCCAGTGAAGTATTTATAATTAATGTTCAAGTTAAACAGTATACACGTTCAAGGAAACCAAAGTTCCAGTCGGTTATGGACACAGAAAGATACATACTATTACGATATTACTACAGTTGATTGAGGTCAAATCAAGGCAATTATAACAGAAACGTCAAACTGCGTTCACGGTTAGTTATATCTTAATAAAAAAGTAGAACTAAAAACTTGTTCATAATTGGATATCGCTGCTACTGCAACTTAAATTTAGATAAAAAAAGTAAACCTGCAGAAGTGAAACCTACCCGGCGTGTTTTGCTCTCGTTTTTAGCGTCACGAGAAATCGCTTTAGTTCAGAAAGCTGAGGTTAATCGCATACGGACCGATTCATTAAAATAGAAAATGACAAAAAAAAACAAAAACCTAAAGCAACCCGGGAAAGGCCTTAGTAGAGGTAATGGCGATAAGCTCCGATCACCGATTTTGTCGTTTACGGCTGTTTTTCAACCAACAAAATATTTAATTCGAGTCATACGATTCTCATGTAGTACAATATATAAATATAATTTTGTCTGAAAGTCAAGGTACGGAATGGGAAATTACTTATAATTGTATAATAACAAGTACTCTACAAATCTAACGAAAACGCAAAAAAAATAACATTTGATAAAAACGAATGAATTAAACACGCATTTAGGAAACTGCCTAAAGTAACTAGTGTTATCTAATTTAAACACGTATTATGATTTTACATACAAGTCCTCATCTTCCTTTATTCCCTGATTACTTCCTATTATTTACTTTCCTGATTTTGCACGTGCCCCATTTTTCACATTTTCGGATCTTCACTTTCCCAATTTTTCACATTTCAACATCACATAGCCAAATTTTCACATGCTCAGTTCTTCACATGCCCAATTCTTCACATTTAAATTTTTTCATATTTTTAGTTTTTCACAATCCCAATTTGTCAAATGCCCAGTTCCTCAATTTCCCAATTCTTCAACACCCCAACAAATAACAAGTACACTCGACAAGTGGCAATATGACTACGTTCATTTTAACCAACGTGTTATTGTGATAGTAATATACGTATTCGCTTTGTTTATATGATATCAATATTTTGTGTCACCTAAGTTTAGATAAAATGTATATGAACTGCAACAGTGTGGTAAAATCAATTAAATTCTTTGAAATCACCTGCGTAGAGTAACATACCTCGTTATACTGAACTTCTGTATACTGGCGAGGTAAAATTTCAAGTGCCATCTTATCATTTTACGATTGTCATTGTTGTCAACTATATGCGGTGTAAGGAGGTAACGTGATTTATTCCGCTTGTACATGCGTTACTTCCTAATAAAACTGCGAAAACGTACAGTCTTTTTCCCCTTTTAAAGGAAAAAGTTGTCATGAAGATTTAAAATTTTAAGTGTGATTTCTAGATCATAGCAACCGCAGCGATGTATTTTAAACCGTCGTCACCGGAAAATGTTAATTTTGTTATAGCGCCTACCTGTCAAACAAATAAAAATAAACGACAGAGGAAAAGAGCCGGCTAAAGGATAAAGAAAAAAATCATTTTAACTTTCGAAGATATAGAATTAAGATGAAAAAGAAATCGCTCGTTCCCGATTCACAAGTATATTAAAATAACAGATTTTATATGTGGCATACGATAACATTAACATTGAAATTAGGGTATTGTTCATTATTTTAATCTCAAATTTCAAATCTGGCGTTTGGGAATCTGATAGTATCTGTCATATGTATGCTAATATGGTATTTCTAGTATATCGGGAATGAGCAAAGGGAATCAGTAGGCCTAGACAAGTTGCATTCTATCAATTTGAACGAATGTCAATATGGAAAATCTCCACGGAATTGAAATAACAAACACTGCATTTCAAATATCTATCTTGCGTCAACGTATAAGTTATTTATCGTAGAGCTTAGGTTGGGACTAGGTCAATTTGTGTGCGATTGTCTCCTGATAGTTATAGTTCCACTAAGGCTTTCCTATTCTGAATTCGTTCTAGACCTACTAAATCATTTTCAATAATATCGCAATAACGATAAATAATCTGAAAAACTTCGTCAAATGCTATTTGTTAGATCAGCATAGGACCTTTGGAACAGTTACTCTATATTCTGTCAATCGCGCATCGTTTTTAAATCCACATATATAACTCATGTCATGAGCCCTAAACTTTAGCTTTTGTCTCACTCAGAACCATTGTTATTTTTCCAACATTCCATACGCTATTATTCAAACTTCATTGGCTCTTTGTTAGATTACGAACAATAATCTTATCTTTCTCTATCGTTGTAGATGGAAGTCACATACTCCCGAGATGATAAATATGGCGACCCACTTCAACAAACAACGTTGAAACTATCAATAGATAAAACCAACTTCTGTCATCCGTTTTATTTTTTATGTCAAATATTGTGTTTTTCATTTTTAAACTATCGAAGTTTAAAACCAATCTTTTGATGAGATGTTAAGTAAAGCTTTTTTTAAGAACGTTGCTCAAGAAAGTCAAGAAATATTTAGTAGCTTTTTAAGGAAGTAGAATAAATAAACCATAATGTCATCCCGCTGGTATTATGCCTGATAATTCAACTCGCGTACATCCTAAAAGGGACAGAGGAACGGTGCACCTTTTGCAATGTAATGTAAATATTTAAGAGATGGAATTTAAGGCAGCATCTTGAAAACCAGTTTCGATGACACCTGCCTCTGTAATGTATTCGAGAAGCATTATTAAAAATATCGTAATTGGAATTGTAAGAAACAGTTAACAAATAGACAGATGTCAAGAATTCTTTAATTGACAGTTAATGAGATTTAACCCTGGGCCGTTGTGGCTAATGAACAATAATATTTTTAAAATTAGCGTCTACTCTTTTGACTACAGTGACTTAGTTTGAAAAGCAATTTAATAAAAGATGTATGTTAGTTTATACTGAGAAAGTAAAAGGGTATTGTGGTTTTCTTTTTCGAAATAGGTACTAGTATTTATACTTTAAGAAGTGTGAAAGATCGACGGTTTGCAAATTTCTTAACATGTAATTTTACAGCAGTATCAAGTTTATAATCTTTGAAGTTTGGTTGCAAATATACTCGTATGTCAAGCGAAATTCGGCAAGCTAGTCATTATAAGTACAATATCCTTGAGCGACATATTTATCTTATCATTTAGCACTATTTGAGCATAGCATTGGAATCGCAATGTCTCACCTTAGGAATAAAAATATATACTTATTTAATTAACAGAAAAAAATTAAACAAACAGTTTTTTGCAGTAAATTAATATAATAATATATCAATATATGCATAAACTGCGTAAGGCATTCATACCCTTAACGACGCGAAGAAATTTCTGGAAATCAATACAACAACAAATAACTAAATAAAAGCAAGCTTTAAAAACCAGACTGCATTTTTTGATATTATTATTAAACCCGTTTATGAATGCTACTATATTCGTATATATTTGAGATGGACCCATTCAAGACATTTTAAATGACCACCATACTGTAAATATTAGAAGAGTTTTTTTCTTGTTGACATAACATTGTCATTTTTCCATTGTTGTTGTTTCAATTTTAACAGTTTAGGTATCCTATGTCACCTGGGATGGTGAAAGGATTCTAACGATACCACAAACATTTAAATGTGCTCTGCCGTTTAGAAGTATTGATGGGAAAAAAAATCGTTACATACATACATACATACATGAACCGTGAAAACATTACACTCCTTTTTGCGGCAGTCGTGTAAAAAGAGCATAGATGCATTATAATTTATAACCTATTATCCATCTCTGACGTAAACAACCAGTAAAAAGCTGTCTTAGTCGCAATCAAGAACAAAAATTAACAAGATTCTAGTTTCAAGAACACTGACCCGGACTGGCTTATAGTATGAGTCATTCAGTAATTGACTGAGCAGCATAAACTTTGAACGGTCGGCTTCTGGTTTTAAACAAGTAAATGATAATTATGCAACTATTTACTTATAGTTCGAGTTTGAGCCCTTCACAAATTACCTTGAAAGCGTGTTTATTATTCATATTAATATTATTATGGATGTGTTAGTGAAAATTTTAGGATTAGATAGTTACAGTTTATGGCGTTAACTATTTTAGTTGTTTGAATCTTGAACCTTTACATACCTACCTGATGTAGTGTATAATCATTCGACATCACATTTTGACGAATAAGTTCGTATTAATCTTTTTAACAGAGAAAGCAAAATGAATACGACCTTTTCCGAACAAATTCGATGTCGTCGCTATATTGGTACTCTGGTAGGTTTTAGCTGATAGTTATGAAATTTGAATTGTCAGAGAGCAGAACAGTGGAATTGTAAAACCTTTTAGATTTAGAGGTATCCTTAGTAGGCCAATAACTGACTCCTAGTCAATTCTGTATATTATATGAAAGGGGGTACACCTCCAAAATCATCTCAATGATTATGCTTGACAATGATGTGTTGTTTATCTTTACTACTATAAAATCAGACAATAAACTGACGTTTATAAAACTATTTATTTGTTGATGTTTAAGTATGATGTGTTTACTCGTAGACTTTAGAATATTCTAGAATATGTTATGACTCCATTTTCACCAAGTAAACGTAAGATATGCGTTTAATTCTTGCTCGTTTGCTCGGTCTAAATGCAGCGTCAGACTTGTCAACCATTGGTGACAGCTAAGAAGGCAATGTTGACTTTCGTCAAACAATATATGACAATATTTTTACCGTGACCCTTGTTTATGGTTTCCGTTGATTATTCGTGAAAACGTTTAAGCATGAATTGCAAATATATTGTACATAGTTAAGGGATCATGTAAAAAAGGGTTGTTAAGCCCTTAACTTTTTCCTTTTTGGAACGAAGATTAATCATATAATCATATGGATAATTTTCGTTACACAAAGGAAGAACAATGGAAGAAAGTTAACGTTATCTCAATTAACTCCTTAACTATGTGCAATATTTTTGCAATTCACCCTTAATGACACTTGTTTCCGTAGGTATTTTACACATACCACATACTCCCATGTAGTAAGAAAGGGTATCTCATCGCGGCTAATGTTTTGGAGAACGTTGGGCTCGATTTGCAGGGTTATTTTTTCAATTTATAGTATTAGAGGAATGTTCTAGGTGAAATGCGCTCGTCAGTGGGTGTATGCTAACCTGTGGTGCGAGTACCGCCACTGTCTCCGTCGCCGCCGTGGTGCCGGTGTCGCGCGCTAGTCCCATCCACGCGGGCCCGCATGGCGCGCGCTCAGACCCACCGGCCTGCCACACTCGACCATCAGTCACAGACGTTTCCACCGCAATTGTACAACTCAGCACTTAGGACACTCCAGACCGGCCCCGGTTCGCTCGGCCGTGACACACGCACTCACTCAGAACTACTGCTCCCCATCCCACATAACGAGCTACAGTTGCTGCACTGTTTCTTTACTGACACTGCGACAATCGTCCAATGTTTTCAAAACAATAAGCAGCGATAAAGAGATGATGTAAACCGAAACAACTGTCAATACCGAGAAGTTGTTTGTCTTCACTTTATTGTTTTATCACTAAGCATAAGTTGCTCGGTCACGTTGATAACCAGACAGTCCCTGGGACAACCTTAACGTGATAAGATCGAAAACAGCGCAACAGTCCGTATCGTTCGAACGCTTTTACCATACTGACTGGCGGCAACCGTGCGGGACTGAGAAAAAAAGAGAAAGAAATACTATGACGTAGCGTAGCTGGAGGTGTAGCCCGTAACTGGCAATATTTTCGCAGGCAGACAGATACCAAAACACGATGGTAATAAGGCACAGTTTTCTTGACTCCTCCTACGTATCACAGCTGAGTCAGTTTCCTCGAACGTTGAGTGTGGAAATTCGAATCAAGCCGAGTAGTACAGTCATTGAGTGAGAAAAGGATAGAAGCGGAGCCCGACCGTTTTGCGAGTTGCGACTCCGGCCGAACGTTCGCCGACCGCCAAGGCCGGCTCGCGTCACGTTTTGCGAATACTAGACGTACCCGCGTGAGTGTGTGTATGTACACAAAATACAATACACATGCACAACTGCAGTTTATTGTACTGTTTCATCCCAAATATCCATTAACTAACGATGTGAATACCCGCATGTGTGTGTGTGTATGTACACAAAATACAATACACATGCACAACTGCAGTTTATTGTACTGTTTCATCCCAAATATCCTTAAAGCTTAAAAAATACTTAACGTCAATGGTTAATAACAAACAAGCCCGTTAATGCTTAGTCTTACCTGAGAATATTAATAGAAAGTGGTAGAAATCTGCAGATTCAGATGCATTTTTATTGTAATAGTGGGAAAAAAATTGTGTGCATTGTTATTCTGTGAGCTAGAGTTGACTGAGTATATATTTTCGCCTCTGATCAGTATGCTGAGTGTGGCGGATACAGAAACCGGTGATAAACTCGTAGTTTTCTCTCGCAGCATCCGTTTAGCGAAGTGTGACGGTCCGCTTTACTTGGCGATACGAAAATTTATAACTACTCCGGCTGTATGTATTCAAGCTGCATAGACAATTGCAATTACTTTCCTCTCTGTGCATTTCGTGCGCTTATTCAGCTGCATTTCTAAGAATGTGGAAATTTACACGTCATCTAAGATGCTTATAATGCTTCACTGATTTTACTAGGTTACTTCATCTGACAAGTTCATCTGATTTATTGTTATTCTCTCCAGCTCTCCATGGGATGAAAAATATTGTGACAAAATATTTGCATGTCGGTCAAGACTTTTTAAGACAAAAGCGTAAGTAACACATATCGACAAACATGGTAGAGATTCGGCGAATGTTTTATTATAAACGGGTTATACACTCTGCATAAGGCAATAGAAAGGCTTTCGATGTTATAATAATAACAATAGTAAATTGATAAATATAAAAATATTATCACAAATTTTATAAGGCGGTTCGAATAATCAATAAGGATGAGCTACCTGTGTGGGCGGGCGGATCAACGTCCGCCCAGGTCTAACATTTTAGGTACAGTCAAGGGTAAAAATAAATTTTCTCGCAAGGGTCCAAAAATATGTACGAAAGACCTTATCGCTATAGTATTGAGGCCTGAGTACAGTTGACGTCAAAGACAAGTTTACATTATTGGACCTTATTTCAACGGAATACGGTGAAAAAATGTAAACATCTTTGACGTCGGCTGTATATATTTTAGAGACTTTGTGGTGTATATATATTGACTGCCCTTGACTGTACTTTCAAATGCCGATCTTAGGGAGCATACTTCAAAAAACCGGCCAAGTGAGAGTCGGACTCGCGCACGAAGGGTTTCGTACCATTATCTATTTATTATTAACATTAGCAAGAAAACGACAAAAAAATCACACAATCTTAAATATTTATTTTATTTTATTTGAAGTATTTATTTTTAAAGTGAATATACAACTAAATATTCTGTGAATATTTCAAGTGTCTACCTGTTGCCGTTACTAATATGGAGAAAAACCCCGCCCCCTAAATATTTAATTTATTCTATTTTTAGCATTTGTTCTTATAGCGGCAACCGAAATACATTTTCTGTGAAAATTTCAACTGTCTAGCTATCACGGTTCATGAGATAGAGCCTGGTGACAGACAGACGGACGGCGAAATCTTAATAATAGTGTCCCATTTTTATCCTTTGGGTACGGAACCCTAAAAAATACCTTTTTGAAGAGCTGCGTGTCCTAAAACTATAGACCAATTTACAAATACATGCTTCAATAACTACCTATATAGACAGTACAATGTCTAGAAAACTTTTAATGGTTACAAAACGATGCTTTGTTAATGTGTATACAAAAACCACATATGTAACAATAACAACAACAGGTTTCAGGACTTGTATTTGAAAGGTGTCCATAAATAAGTGTTATTAAGATACCACGCATGCATCTACTTTCTTTTTTATGCCAAAGGCGACTCGTCCAGTTTGTTAACATAATGTAAATGCCATTGAATGTCGCTGGACCGGTTGAGATGAAATATCCTCTTTTTTTATTCGAATTACTCGATATCAAACCCCTTGGGGTTATTTTAACTGCGAATTTGTTTTTAATTGGTCCTGCTGGTAGGTAATTGGTAGTCAGAGGGCGTCATTTAGGTTGTAATTACAAAACGGAATTTATAATTTTACTTAAAGCTTGTCCCAGAAAAAAGTGTCGCTTTTAATAACCGAGGTTATTTGGTCAGACTTCAATCAAATAGGTTTGAAAACTATTTTCCTAGTTAGCATAGTGTCTAATATTTGAATTAAGATAAAAAAAACAGGTGTCAGTACTCGTATTTTCAAAGATGTCGTCAGTTAAATAAAAGTTTTATGAAAAAAATCTGTACAAATATGTTCAGTATCACAGTATATCTGTGAAAAACATTGCATCGGAGCTTAAAACCTCAGTAAGAACCGTTCAAAGGGTTTTAAAACGGTTCAGAGAGGGTGGTAGCATACAGCGAAAGCCTGGAAGTGGCCGTAAGCCTGGGATTGTAAATAAAAATATAGCGAGGAACATTGTGGCAGCGTCACAGAAGAAACCTACTCTTTCTGTACGGGACTTGGCCATAAAATACAAAACATCTAAATCTACGGTGCAAAGGGTTAAAAAACATAATTCTATAAAGTCATTTAAACAAGCTAAAGTACCCAACAGAAGTGCGAAACAACAAACGGACGCTAAATCCCGGTCCAGAAAGCTCTATTCGGAAATGACTAAGAAAAAATATTGTATTGTTATGGACGACGAGACCTACTGTAAAATTGACTTCAAGCCACTTCCAGAACACCATATTATTCAGCCACTGATAGAAAAACTGTCGATGAAGAGTATAAGGTCATCAAAATGGAAAATTTTGCAAAGAAAGTTTTCGTGTGGCAGGCGATTTGTTCATGTGTGAAACGCAGTACACCGTATTTTGCCAAAGGAACCATAAATGGTGATATATACCTGAATGAATGCCTTAAAAAACGACTGTTGCCATTCATCAGGAAGAACAGTAAACCTGTCCTCTTTTGGCCTGATTTGGCCACGTGTCACTACACGAAGCGGGCAATAGAGTGGTACAAAGAAAATAGTATCGATTTTGTTGAAAAACACCAAAATCCTCCCAATTGCCCTGACTTACGGCCCATTGAGAAATATTGGGCTCGCATGAAGCAAAAGCTTTTAAAACACAAAAGTAATGCCACTTCAGTGGAAAACTTTAAACGGAAATGGAATGAAGCTTCCAAATTAATCACCGATGATGATGTACAAAAATTAATGGCACGGGTTAAAGCAAAATTAAGGAGTTTCTGGATGAACAAAACTTAAACTAATATTTATAGGAACTAAAATATATTTTAAGAACTTTCAAATACAACTGTATCGTAAAATTTAATGAATTTTATTATTTGGTGGGGTTTTTTAACAAGTTAATATGCGACACTTTTTTCTGGGACAAGCTTTATTTATCACAATTAAAAACGATAGCCGACCGTGTTCATAAATTACATAATTGTCTTTTGAACTACCAAAGATAGAACAGCCTAGAGGACTGCACGCACGGGTAGCACAAGTTGTATTTTCTCGCTTGTCACTCAGTGCGTCTCTATCGTTACTAACTAGATAGAAAGGGAGATTCGAGCGACAAACACGTCGCGGGTAACTTGTGCTAGCCGTGCTGTGGTGAAGCACGTTCATAATAAGCACGTCTTTCGCGTCCACGAGCCATAAATATACGACAAAGCAGTCTTTTGGCATAAGAAACGCGTGGACGATAGTTGAATCCTCGACATACAACTGGAAAAAAACCAAGAGAACGTCACCCACACACACTTCAAACTTTTACAAGGACCACTCAGCATCAAAGCGAAGCCTTTTACTCGTACAAGCCATAAAAACTAAACGAAAGTGAAAGAAAGAACAATACAAGAATTTCTATTTAGTTCTCCAAAGCTTGTTCTTGGAATGCGCACTAACTGGCTACTTAGTTCCGCTTTGCGTCTATTTCCGTGTATTTCAAAGAACGACTATGTCCGACTTCTGTGTTATGTGTGTGCCCCTGCGTAACCCTCGGCACAAAATAAGGGGTTTTACATTTATATGCCTTTGTATAGTTGTGTGTGGTGGTCTGTTTGACCTTGTCTTGGGTCCGTGTGATAACCACTTTCATAACGGTTTATTCCAAACAAAATTATTTAGCAAAATTTTATGAACACTGGATCTGAATTGAATTCACATTTTATTTCTTTCTACGCGTTAGGACTTTTTATTTCTCTATTTAATGTTATGTTAATTGATTGGTATAAATAAATGTTCACAGGACGGAGAGAGGTGGAACCGGACAGTGAAAAGAATCGACAAATTGATTAAAAAAAAGAGGATTTAGGAAATAAATACATACTAAATAGGTAATAAATATAATTTAACTTTACAAACGCGCTATTTATAAATGATTGTGACATTCCAGTTACAACTCCATTTTTGGGTCACATTGACACCTGAATGGATGAAGAGTCCGTCACCTACAATATTTTGACAGTTAACATAATAGGAGTGACACACCATTTGCGTCAGTGAACATTTTACTGTAACTGTGCCTGGCGGTGTAGAGTTCCGTCACCGTAACTGCAATCTCAAAAAAACACAAGTATTGGATAATTTTATATTTAATGTTATTTGGTGCTATCTTTTAGATAACTTTAGTATCAAAATTGTAGTCGCTTGTGATTCAAGAACGGCTAAAGTCTACATCAAAAAAAACCCAGAAAAACAGTGAAGTGCAATTCGGACTCGCGCACCATGGGTTCCGTATTTGAGATCGCATTTATCTGCCCATTGCTTACTAAACCGCTAAATAGATCTTACCAAATTGTCGGTTAAAGTTGAATGAAAACCTTTGCCAGCTGACGGATGAGTCCATTCACTCCAGCCTCCGACATCTGTCGACGGCCAGCTGCCGTCGATCAAATAATTACCCTGCCTTTATACACAGGTTTTTACAATATAGTTTAATTCAGGAAGCATAATTGTGGCGCTATCTATGAAAAGGGACCTTATTGTCGATCGCGCTTACGCCGCACTGCGTCACGCCACGATGTATTTATATTGGAGCATCGTTAATAATGGCGGAAGCGCCATCGACAATAAGGTCCCTTTTCATAGGTAACGCCACAATTATTCTACAATAGCGGACGCCCGAAACTTCGTACGCGTAGAATAAGTTTCCAGCTATAAAATTTCTACAAAACCCTATGTAGTAAATAATAAAAATCTGAGTATGATTGTAAATATTGTACTTGGATTTTGTATTTTGTTTGTACAATTGAATGTGTATATGAATAAGCGTGAATGTCTGGAAGAGAGGCAGTCAAATATAGTTATTTCCTGTTGTAGAAATCGGTTATTAGTAAATACATAGTGTAGACGCAAATTCCACGCAACGCGGGGAACACCGCGGGCGCGACTAGCCGTAGATAAATAGTAGAAAGACTGTTTTATTGCTTAACCCTAAGGTCTTCTGATACTAAGAAGCCATCTTTTTGATAGAAAGCTAACTAAAGCTTTATTCCTATGGCCCTATAAGTTTACGAAAAATAGCGTTATTCAAATATATTCATGGTACAGTCTGTTGACTGTACATAAGATCAAGGCATAATGTGTTTATTATGTTGATAAATGTTTTTGTCAGTAAGTAAGTACAACAATAATAGTCACTTAGTTTAATTAGGCAACATTTCAAAAATGTGTCACGCCCCGGACCTAACTCTCTATCATCCAAATCGTTGTTTGTACCTATAATAATATTAGTAAGGGGTTTTGTTCTAGGGGCTTTACAAAAATAAGCATTTTGTGTATGTATTACATGGTATTTCCAGGGGAAGGAAAGATGCCCACCAAACTAACTATTAACGTCCCATAAAACTAGTCTTGAAGTTTAAAAAGACGCTAACAAAACTATTCTAGCACAATCGCATTCTTACACCCCGTAAAGTTTTAAAGCCGTAAATTTTACACGACCTGACACGGTAATATAGCACTGAGGGAGTCTTTCCATGCGTGCGTGTTTACTGTGACCACATCGCTCATTAAACCACGGAGACATACACAACTTATTGTAATTCAAACGCATCACGATGCTAGCATCCGAGACGTAACAAACAACTAAAATAGTCACAAACGAGGCAATGAGTTGAATTGACGATGTCCAACACAATTGACAAGCAGCCACTGACCTGAAGAGGTCGCTATTATGCAGACACAACCAAGCTTTATGTGCCCAGCCCAGCCCGTTATCAAGCTAAGCAATTATCGGCATAATTGATAATTCTCGCTATAAAGCCACTGAAACAAGACGTGTTGTTAGAGTTAGCCAACGGCAAACACAAATTGTTAATAGAATTCGCATGAATTATAGTCGATAGGGGCTTGGCTGCCTTCCGCATTAGTTCGGCGTGTAGTATACGAGGAGCACGACATTTATTTGTTATGCAGAACTGCAAACATCCTATCGTTAGTTACGTCGCGACCCATCGCTGGCTAGGTACCCGTGAGAGCTCGCAATAACAATCACAAAACAAAAGAACATAGCTGCATTCAATTTTGAAATAAAACATTGCAGTTATGATGTCATCGCATTCAACGCTGTATAAGTGTTTTTTTTAATTGTCCATTTAAACATTTCTGAAAGTAAAAGAACTTAAATAACGCATCTTCACGAGTATTACGCGTGTCATTTATTATGAACGCTTCTGCTAGTGTAAATGTTCCCTGGAAATGTCTTTGCACGGCATTGTTTATGAAAAGGGTATATATACCTACTTAGATATGCCCTTTGAACGTCTCCGTCGTCAGGAAATTAGAAGAATAAAAGCACCATTATGCTTTTAAGCTAGGTTAAGTGAGTTCTCAATTTCACATATCAACATTGTTTCAATATAAAATGTTTGCTGTCACTGGCACAAGTTATTGGTGCAATCTGCATGTTAACATTTACACGTTATCGCACATTTGGACAATAAAGTATTGCCGAAAGGAATACCCACGTATAAATAATGATTTCGATATACTGTGACGTACAGAGGCGATGATGGGCAGTTTTATTCGGCTGGATATTAAATGAATTTCATCATCTGCCGGCTTGATTGACTGGCGTGGACCCCACAGACCCGCCGTTGAGTTCTAGTTGCTTCCGCCGCAACGTAACACTTCCCAGTTGGCAAGGCGATGAATTGAACGGGAACGTGGGCGAACCAACAATTAATCAACATTATTTTCATTTTATTTCATGATATCCGAGAACAAACTGCAATTACTGCGCCGAGATAAAAGGTTATATCATCAGCAATCATACATTGTGTAATTTACAGGGAAAGTATTATGAGCACAATCGCCAAACTAAAGTAGCGCACCTTTTGTCGGATTAGAACACCATGTTTCTTATGTTTACGTAATGTGTATGAGAATCGCACTCGTTTACACAGATCTATAGTTTTTGCATCAAGAATGAGGACGAAGCAAAACATGCATACTTAGTACCTACATAGCGTTCGTAACGGTAAGTTAAAGAAAATATGTTATTAAAGCTTTCCACTTGTGTATACATAATGAAATTATTCAAGTACCCACATGCGTCATAACTTTAAACGTATATCTGTAAAAAGTTAGAAGTTTGTAGGATGGATCAGAAAAAACCACAAAATATGGCTTCGAAATTGAACGGTTTCTATTATGCCATCCGAGTGGATCTTAGTACCTGATCTGCAATGGAGATGGTGCAATCTGATGAGATTTTAACATAGCATGACGGCGTAAAAATGACGTGCTCTAGAGCAACTAAAACAAATCATTGCGAGTTTATCCATCAACAGACATTTGCACAAAGTTTATGCTCTACTTTCGGATAATTGTATTGCACTTGTTACGCAGAACGCGGCAATAAAGTAACCTCGTCAACCATATGGTGTTAGCCAACGCGAAACATAACATTATGCGTGAATAATTGCCAATAATTGTATACCTCTTTCCATGCATCGGTATTAGTACAGAACGCAATTAGATATGATAATATTTGATGGATTGCGAAGTAAAGTGTCCGTCCGTAGCGTACAAAATTGAGCCTATCATGAAGACATGCATTACACTATCAACTTGTTACTTGTTACAATATTACAATAAAAATAAATTGCGACATTGGCACGTCCAAATTATTCTGAGTCTGATCGTTTTTCTAACGCATAGGTACGCAACATTTAACGCATTGCTAAACAGTTTGTTGGCTCTCAACTATTATGTGATAAAATGCCGCAAAATAATCAATAATTTGAAGACAAGTAGATAGTCACCGGCGAACTTTATCTGATGGCATTGGGAACTACGTCCCATCGGTGCCTGCTCCCGACATCTCCGGCTCTCCGCCTTCAAATTCAAATGTAATTTCGTGTGGGTAAATATACTTGTTTGAAAATCATATAACTTGACTTGACGTGCATTTTGTTAAACAATTGCCATTCTATAGGTTGACGTCATTCGCATTCATCGACCTCATATACGCGCGATTGCTTTTGTAAGTGTCGATTTTATAGTGTTAATGTTTCAAAATTCAAATAACTGCTCTGGTTACGAAAGTTTAAATAAGTATTGATTGGAAGATAACGGGACTCAGTGCGAGGAAGAAACTGATCGATCAATCAGAACACTTTTCTGATGATGGCATTTGCCTCGAGGCGACCACAGATAAGATAAAAACGATGTAACGAACAAAACGAAATACTTTTTGCACCGTTACTGGGGCGTCTATTCAACACGGTAAAACAATATTGCTTTTGACGTGTTATCGTATCGTCTACGTTACGATAGCTCTTATTTACTTGACAGCAATGGCCGCCGAATTAAAAATAATAACAAAACACGTCAAAGGCAACATCGTTTTAATACGAAGGTCAAAACACTTTTGGTGCAACTACTTCCCTTAACTATAGTAGCGTATAGGTATTAGGTTTTCTGGTTCACGTGCTACTCTGAGGTACAAAAGCCTCGAGCGCGAGGGCGGAGTCACCGACCGAGCGTGAAGGCCCAATTATTGCCCTTCAACATGGCAATGAATCTTTAGCCAACGAGTTCTGTAAGCATCAATCGTAGATGAGAATAAACAATAATTAGCTATTAGTAACGAGTGTGATAGTCGTCAGACGTGATGAATGATGCGGATCCAAATAAACAGACGTTTTAGTTATGCTTTTAAGGCTTGTCAAAGCGCGCCCACCCCAGTATCAACTACATGTCGGGTCACAGAGGTTCTTTAAAAAAGTTTCACTTTCTTTTGATCGGTTTAAGCGTGGGATGGGCGTGACGCTGGCCCGGCCGCCGGCGCCCGCGCCGCCCGCACGTCGATTGCACACTTTCCCTGTTTTTATGGGAATCTCATGGGGCGTCAATGATATAACAATATTGTGAAAGCTAGTGAAAACTGGCTTGCCAATAAATACTGCATTCGGCTGCGGCTTTCTGTTGCAACTCATAATAATAGTTTTCGCCGCTTGCATGAGTATCGCAGGAAATCTCAGTTGTGTGTCTTCCTGTCATTTCATGCCATCTCTTAACCGGTCTAAGAAGTTTCAAGCTTTGCATTTGACTGTTTTCCGGATCTTTAGTTAATGCATTTCGTAGAGCGACTTAAACATAAACATATTGCTGGCTTGTACTTTATGGGATTACAAAATGTTAGTATTAACCTTCGTTACGGACTGTAGTTTAAGCAGTTACACGTTTTTTTAATATATAATTTAATTTAATTTACACTTAGCAATCTATCTTGTGTTCAAGGTTGGAAATTAATCTTCCGACAGCTTTCAATTTGTATAAAGATAGTCAAACCGACCTTCTGTAGTGGGTGTTCGCGGTATTAGCATTGACACACATGCCTCGCAAATGCAGCGACATTCGCCATTTTGGCTGAGAACAATTACAATAATGGGTGGATGTGGAAACCGAACATTTGTCTTGTGTGAAATGTGCACCTGAGACAATGCAGTACGGTTAAAACTACTAACTTCAACATTTAAAAACCTCCGACGAAAATTTTAACTATCCAACCGAATTCATTGCGTTAATACGATTAAGAATAATAGGGACCACGCCGTCCAGCCAAGTGAGGACAGTAATTATCTTTCGTCTGATCTTAATTAACCATTGTTTGTTCAGAAAAACAAGATTTTTTTAACCGTAAATAAGGAAGTTTGAGTCTCACAGGACCGTTTGGGATTTTTAATTTGTTAAGTCATATATAGCTTGATGACTACAAGGAGCTTTCGGTCAATGCCAATATCACCATGACATGGTATCCGTCTAGTGAAAAATCCGTCAAGCTGACGCTCTATAGCACTTGATAATATTTTTAAATTGTTTTATATGACATGTACACATAAAGAAAACGAGCACATAAGTAGGCTATGTGTTAGGTAAGTGGGCTGTAAGACTCGTGAATTTTGCAATTGTCAGTTTGCAAATGCGTTGGCATCCCTAAGGACTATAACAATGAAATGCATTTATACCAATTTACCGGCTGTCTTAGCCCCACACCTGTCAACAAACAAGCGACCGCCACTTTTTGGCGGAAAGTAATTATGTAAGTTTAAGTTAGGTCAGCTCACCCCACAAACGCAAGAGCAATAGCACTAAGTACGAAAGACACATGCCGCCAGGTCAAATCAGCAGTCAGCAGTTCAGCACGCAATCTCATTTGTAACAAGGCCGAACGCAGCTCCACGTCTGTTCTGTACTGACATATGACGGTATAATGAGGGGATAAAAATAGTGAAATCAATGATATGGTTCTGCGATGAAACCGCACGGTGTTGTCGGTGTTGGATGACTGTTGACGGTAGGCGATCGAGTAAAGTTGAAATGATTTACAGTCACCAGCAATAATATATTATCCAACATTGGGCGCAAAAATATCTGATACGCTCTTATCCTCTAGTAATAAAGACGTGTCAGGTATTTTTGCGCCCAATGTTGGATGGTACATTTTTGCTGGTGACTGTACAATAAGTTTTCTATGTATTTTGAAAGACCCCGACTGCTTTGGATGTGGCGATCTATTTGATACTAGAGGACGCCCGCGACATCGTACGCGAAGAATAAGTTTCCCGCTACTCCCCCCATTTTAACCTCTTAGGGGGTGAACTTTGAAAAATCCTTTCTTAGTGCTCACTTACATCATGAAAGGAACCTCTGTACCAAATTTCAAGTTTCTAGGTACAGTAGTATCAGCTGTGCGTTGATATCTAAGTCAGTGAGTCAGGTTTGCCTTTTAATATACCTATCTATATACCTAATAAAATGAATCGCTAAATGTGTTGGTAAGCGCAAAACTCGAGAACGGCTGACCCGATTTGGCCGATTTCTTTTTTTTGTTTTATTCGTTATTTTCAGGACAAGGTTTGTATAAAAGAAAAGAAAAATACACCGGGAATGTCGGAAATTTGCAACGGGGCGAAGCCGCTGGCAGGCCGCTAGTATATATATATATATATATATATATATATATAGACTACAGGACGCCCGCGACTTCGTACGCGTTGAATTAGTTTCCCGGTGCTCCTCCTACTTCTTCCCGTTGGTGGTCGATTTTCGGGAAATCGTTTCTCTGCACCCTAGACCTCATAAGGAACCTATGTACCAAAATTGGAATCTTTAGACTCAACGGTTTGGGTATTTGCATTGCACCAAGCTTGTGAGTCAACCTTTTTTGAATAAAATTTCGGATTGTATTTTTCGGTCTTGTGAGGGAACTTGATTAGTAACACAGTCGTAATTGTCAAATACATTAACAAATTTAACTTTGATTACGCATATCATGGACAAACTATTACTTAATTATTTGTTGACACACTGAATTACCAATGACTTCCGGTCACAAATCGTCACTCAAGCTTATTAAGCAGTATTTTCCAAACCTAAAAAATCACTGAAAATATAAAAATAATGCTAAAATAAACGGAAACATATTACGATACGGTGTTATGTTTATACAGTTAACTATTTCTAGGTGAAATGGCAAAAACAAATGGCCAATAAACTTAAATGGCTTTATCAAGACGAATCAAGACCTTTATGTCAAAGACCTCCAAAATAAGTCTCATGCATTTAAATACATAGGTATAACGATTTTGCAACAATGCGAACGTGATTAGTGTATGTGCACTGTCGCACGATAACACAACAATAGCGAGTGGAAACACTAATTTGACCATTGTATCAAGCGACTGGCACGTGTATGAGGAGAAATTTGGCAATGCACTCACAAAGAAAGTTTACTTTGTGAACTGGCTTAAACAAACAAGTTTTATCACTCATCAAGGCGAAAAAGTTGAGTTGCATTCGGCGGTTCAGATCAAATAAATTAAGTGGCTGCGATGTGATAAGTGATTCTCGAGTAACGAGTGGATCGAGCATAGCATATATAATATGTAAAACATAATACATATTAATGTTAATCGGAGTTCATTAGTTCGAAGAAGAAAGTGACATGGTGACCCGCTTATATCTGCCTTCGAAGAAGCGAGAGTAATTGGATTACGATGACGTACAGTGGCCCGACAAACGGGCGCGTCCATCTCTGACCTCAGGCAGTGATTAGAAATATAAGAAATTAACATTCAATGCGATTAATTTATTAGTAACATTTAATATCAACTACTTATACCATAGATGTTAGGTACATTGATTTGATAGAGTAACTAGTGGGTGCAGTTCAAAGTAGTGTTTCATTAGTAAAATGAACGACGCGTAGTCACGATTCACGGTACACTTCAGTGAAATGCGGCAGCCTCAAGCAGTGAAATTCTAAGGTTTTATCACTAATTCGGTTGTCAGTGGAAACAGACAGAATAATACATGCTAGTGTTATGAGAAGCTAACACACCTGTCAAATATGACTTTTATTTACCGAGGTACATGACGAAAGGTAATTTAACAGTGATCTACTTTCGTAATTGGGGCTGACAATGTCCGATTGTGTAATATAATGGTAATGGCCGAGATCATAGCGTGATACTGTGCGTTTGAGAGTGTCAAAGTGTTTATTTGCACACAGAACAGTTTGGACGTCTGTACGTCTACCAATGTTAAAGTTAAGGAAAATATGAAAGCCTTAGAAATGTCGAGAACTGTAATTACGGTTGGTTGCTCCCAGATTGGCTGGAAGCGGTGTGGTAACGAGCGACCTTATACAACTCCGCATTTATTAGGTTTCAACTCTCCGGTAAAATTTAATTGATTTTATACCTTCGCTTATGACACCTTTTCCGGTCGTAACTAACTGACAGTAGGTACTAAACCTAACCTGTCTGTAAAGGATAGGCTTAAGTTACCCGTAATGTCATTATTGCATTTCACAATGGTGTTATCTGTAAAATGTACCAAGCATGCTGATTTACCGATTCAGCAACGTCTCAGAATAAATGCCCATTATTTTGTATGCTGCTTCATTTAGCACTGAGCATGAAACAATATAGTAAGTATTACCTATTTATGTTAGATCCTTAAAGAGTCGGCACTTGTGACTAAGATCCTCTTCAGACATGCAAAAACGCCGATTTAGAAAAGCGACAAAGTGTTAAGATAGACGCGGTTTAGACGCGTGTTACAGTTCCGCGTCTCTTATTAAATGTATATTCCGTTGATCGACAGGCAGTCCACACTATTCCGCACTGATTGACGATCTATGTGGATGAGTGTCAGAGTTGCTAACGGAACGACGGACGCGGACTATCCTCAGACGAAGACTGCTGCGTCGGTCGGCTTTGCTGTATGAAATTTATTCCTAATTATACTAATTAATCAAGGAGAAAGACGCGACGGAATTTCGTGACGGCTTAGCAAGTAGAAATCCAAAAATTCTTACTTACTACGAAATACTACAGAACCGCGAAATTTCGCCGTGTTCTTAACTTAGGTAAAGTTGTCTATCTTCCACGTACCAGAAGTCCACGTAGGTCACCCTCGCACAGTAAGAGACCGAACATAAACAACTATATCGCAAAATTATCGCTCAGCATCCGCCACCTCTGCACGGCGGTGTCTAATGGATCGCAGCGCACGCGCGTGCCACACACCACAGGTACTTTCGCCGATTAAAAACAGCCGACGCGCAAGAGATTCCGTACGTGACAGACGTAAACTTAACAGTAATTCTATTACGAAAGTACGTCACGATCTGTCAAAAGGTGACAGGGTTCGTTTATTTGTTACAGCCAATGGTTACAGCACTGCAAAGGTGATACCAAAATAATTAGTATTGGCACACTTTGAAAACTTACGGCTAATTTGATTAAAAGTATTTTTTGTGTATTATTATGCTTTAAATTGAATCGTAACTTCAATGGCCACCGAACAAAACGGTAATTTTTCGGTATCAACGGAATGCTGTTTGCTCAATACGTTCAGTAATGGACTGTCCCGTGACGGTGCGTGATGAAAAGTGTGCGAATAAATATTTATGTTATTTTCAATAATTATGTACTTCACAGTTTTATTTATATACAACTACATACAATGTAGAAATACTAAAACCTCTTTTCTACTTGAATAAACCCCTTTTACTTAGGAGGTGAAATTTAAATATGGATGGGGATACATTTTGAAAAAGTAACTTTTGCTACATATTATGGCGTATTAAACATTTAAATTTACACTAGCAATTAAATTTAAATGTTGCATTGACCCAAAAGGGTTGTGGGGTCGTGGCACCAGTTCATACCACACTTCCCTCTTTTGAGCCCACTGTCGCCATACCTATAACTGCAGGTATCGAGACCCCGAGAGGTATTTCTTGACTTCATTGCTCCAGCGGTACCTCCTCTTCTCATGAACATATTAAAATTATCTTTGTTAATTACATATGAGATAAATGTAAGTAGACTGGATACCGTGATAAGATCATGTTGTTGCATCCAAGCATCTATTTTTATTTCAAAAATAACGTTTGTGCTTCAGTTCTAATTTTCGTATAGTGTACTCCAATAAAAATAATAAATGTGATAACCAACTTATATATAACATTTTAACGAGTTGGTCATAATGGTCAGAACATGACACTCATAACCGTCGCAAATAGCCACTCCCACTGTCGCAGTCACGCTCACGATACGGCTTGCACCGAACGAGCTAGAAACACCTAGGTCGGCTGCACATTACTACTAGACTTAGTGCAACTACACGACACGCCCATCATTACTGACATAATGCGGTATATGTCAGTTTCATTTATGAAATTAAATCGAAAACGGACCCGGTAGGTAGGTACATGCAATTAGTCAAGTTATATAGTTCTGTTAACGCTTTTAACCAATCCTCAAACCATGTCGCAGTACTCGCGTTAGTAACGGTGGTCCACCGACACGTCGAAGATATAGACAAAGAAAAACATGACGGTCTTCTTTTTTTCGGCGGGTGTGGACAAGAAGAGTTAGTTAATAACTCTTCTTGTCCCCCCCCCAACCATCGTGACAATTCGTATATCTAAGACCCATGTATTCCGTGAACTATGCTTGCACTATCTTATCGTCGAAAATCTGACTTTCTCCAACATGCCGAAAGAAAAAGATATCGATAAATCTTTACAAATATACAGTGATTCATTGCCACAAGGAGTGTATAGGTAATTCGAATACATAACAAGACCCGAACAGATTATTAACTCCAATCAGCCATCGAGTGAAACTTCACCGGAAGATTGAAAAGAAATCGATAGTGATTTCGTTAAGTCAATTTTGGTAGCCGACCTTTTCGTTTCACGTGGATAAAAAAAACTAAGTATACATGTATTGTGGCTGTTATTAAAGATCATTGATCTCGATGTAGAGGATGCATATAAAATTGAATGGGCGGTTAATCAAGATAGCAACAAGAAATCAATTGCTGTTTAATTGAACGAAAAACCATTAAAAATACGTCATGTCATGCATTGGACAACATATTACCCCAACATATTACATTAAAAACGGAACAGCGAAAGAACCTTTGGTATTTGTATTTAATGCCGATGTAGATAAACACGTGGTTCGATCGGTCAGACAACAGTCAGCACGTCCTGTAACATTATTGACAGAATCGTAGTATCAATTATTTGGTACCACAAGACAATAGGGTTAGGCAACAATCATTACAATCTACGAAAGATAGCATCAGATAAATTGGTATAATGTTGCCGGAGAAGTCGTGGACGTTAATGCTCGGTCGTGTGCACATTATTAAGGCAGCGTTATGTAATAGTGGATTGACGCGATCACTGATACTATACTGGGAAATGAAATTCACTACACATCACTGATAATCTAACGTCAATTTTCAGAATTTAAGGGACTCTTTAAAACTTTAATGCTGAGAAGGATCCTGCTAATGTTCTGTTTAACTACTATTGTCCTTTTTCTGTCTACTTACGTTGAATAAATATTTTCTAATCTGTTCTATTTTATTCTTAAATTTCAGTTAACATAGTTAAGAAACCTTTAAACGATGTTACAGTTGGATTGTTAAGTGGCAGAAACGACGTAGGAAACCCTAGAGAAGGTAGAAAGGTATTAATCAAATGCGTACTACATGTAGACTAACTGAATAAATAACCTACATAATGTGAGCGAGTGGTTATTCAATTTTCGTTATTAAGGTGAAGGGAATCTCTCAAACTGACCATTTTAAACCTGTCTAAATGAAATCTTGTGTGGTAAATGAATGTATCTAAATAAACAGACAATGGTCAAAACGGCCCTAAAAGAGTTGACGGAGAAACAAATTAAGCCAAAAGTCTCAAGAGATGTCAAGAATGAGACAAGGTAAGGGGTAAAGGTTCGAAGTTGTACACTTTCGGCAGCGCGTCGGCTTTTGAAATGCTAATTTTGCGACTTACGCGGGGTTTACTAATAATTAAATAAACGCTTTATATTGAATCTATCATTTACCGGTACAAATTAAGAACATGAAACCGTTTTGACGTGTAAAAGTGCCCTTGCGGCCTACTTTCTGAATAAACATCTACTATCTTCTTTTTTTACATAATTGCTTAGCTCTTAAACGTGTGTTTGATTGTTGACAAACTGCACTGTGAGTGTTCTATTAACCGACTTCAAAAAAAGGAGGAGGTTCTCAATTCGTTGCCTTATTGGTTTTTATACAACAAAATCAAATACCAACTAGGCAAATCCATCTGGGTACTTCATTTGAAGTTATAAGTAGGTAGGTATATGCACATATCAACTAAGCAGAGAAGATGTAAAAATATACTAAAATAATTTTGGAAAAGTAATGGATAAAAAATAATAAGAATGTGGGTTCGAGGTTGGAACATATTTGTCACTGGTAATAAAGTATTATTTTAAAATATACATCTGAAACGATAAAAATAAAAAGAAACGGTTACACGTGAAGACATTCATTCAGCAGTTAAAAAATAGAAGGAAAGAGAAAGAGAGAAAGAGAGAGAGAGAGAGGACACTTTCAAAAGTTCATTCGAAATCTAAGATTAGCCTATTACAGCTAACTAGAGCGCATCGCTTAGAATACATAGAAGCGACAAAAACTCTTTAATATGACACTTCTTAGATCCAGCCGCAACGCCATTTTTTACCCTCTTTGCGACTGTTTTTCTCGTAAATTAACTTTCTGCGTGGGTATCACTTTCCATCAATTACCTTGGATGAAAGTAGAAGGCCTTCTAAATAGATTGCTACCGGTGGTAGCAGCTTTGCGCTTACGGCTTTAATACCTGATAAGTTCGCAAGCAATGCCGTCGTTGGCCCTAAAGTAACTCGATATACCTACCTACCGACATTTTATTGAGTGAATAAGGAACCATATAATTAACCAATTGACAAGGATTTTTATTGTACCGTAATGTAAGTGCCTGAATGTGTGTCCGTGTTTATATAGTGTGTAAGGCTGGATATGTCGTCGTCAGTGTAGATATAAATTGTTTCGAATAGTATAGACGAAATTAATACGAGTATGTTTTATTAATATACATTATAATTAAGAATTCGGATTATTAGACTCATTAGGCATTAAGTGACGACAGTTCACAGAGCGCTTTTGGTAAACGTTCTAGCTTTAAAGGCAGCAACCTGCACCCATTCGCATTTATTTTACTGTAATGTAAATAAATGTCTGTATATGTGCGCGTGTGTACCTTCATAGTGTGTAAGGATGGAAATTACGTCGTTTGTATCCCGCTATTTAGGAATGAATTGTTTCGAATAGTATAGACATAAGTTTCATGTTTCCTTAATATAGATGTTGGAGATAATTTATAAGCTCTTAAGTGAGGAGTGAGTAAAGAGAGTTATAGTCACAGAGCACTCTTGGTAAACAAGTTCTAGCTTTAAAATTAGCAACCTGCACCCATTCGCGTGTCAGAAAGGGGATTGTCTATGTTTTGTGCAGGGGTCAGAGACTTTGGGCGTGGCATAGAAAAAACTAGTTTACTGCTATTTATTGTTATTTAAATGGGTTAATGTCAGCGTTGTTACCAAATTTAACTACCTGAATTACTTAATTACAAAAATTTAGGTCAAATTGTTCCCTATAGGAAGCAAAGCAACGATGGAGCGAAACAGTAGTAATGAGTGAGTGGAGTGTATTGTTTTTTTTTAAATCCAGTTTCGAGTCTGAACTTTCACCATCGTCAGTGTTATATTTGTACTTTACAACAATTTTTAATACCTAACTGTTTCCGTTACATGTTGTCCTCAACACTTAACACAGATGGTTTTATTATCCCATATTGGATTTACCTCCGCCATTATAAGAAAAAGATAATGTAATATTTATATTTCCTTCATATGCTCCACTTTCTATACAAATAGATCCTGAGTTTCGCCCAACCGGCGTAGAAGCGTGAAGATTTTATATTATTTGAAACCACGTTTTTCCAAAGTAAATCCGTACCTGCGCGGTGCTTAAAACATAGCAAGTCCTATTTAGCTAATGTTGATATAGAGTCGTCAAAATATAATTTGTGCGCAGTAGAGCAGCTATTACATAAAAGGATTCGACTTGACCATGCAGTCTTCTTATGAAATATACGACCTACCGACACACACACCCTTACTTTAAAATGACCTTAAATGACGTAAGTAGACCACGAGTTAGCTCGACAGCAGCGACCCGATTTATCTATTTATTTATTAAGTAAGGTACACCAACAACAAACATAATACAATAAAATAAAATTACATTAACACAATCTGATATGAATTAATGCCAAAAACTATATTGTTAGTATAACCATATAAGCGAAAACCAGTCGGAAAAGCGATAAAACTAACTTTTATCGCTTTTCCGATTGCTATTATTTAAATAACTACAGCATAATTTAAAACCGCTTAGTTTAAAGGAATAAGCTTCCTATGTTACGAACGAACTAATATATAAGGACCCATCGATATGTTTATTGCATTGGTGATACATCACCGTCATCGAGTCACTATGAAGAGAATTAAGAATATGTGGAGTGATTGCGGTTAATAAGTGTGCAAAACAAAGCTGTAGCAAACGCAATCATATTACTAACGAGTGAGGATTGAATCTCCTTTGTTTATTAAATCAGAGATATGACAGTGACTACCTGTGGTGTGTTATTTTTAATTGTACTGTTTCTTTGTAATGTTTTTGTTTCGTGTACAATAAAGGATTTTGTAATTTATTGTATAAATGTTTGACTAATTTTCGTGACGCAATGCTAAAGTTATGTACATGTTTTTGAACACCGCCCAAGTAACAAGCCAAAATAGAGCCATTATACACGGTTTGCATAACTAAAGGCGTGTCAATCTAGATAAAACTTACAGTCACTATAGTCGCGACAAACGAAGCGGCAAAATGAAACCCCGACCGGACGCGTCAGACGATATCGCATTAGAAACCGCTAGGGGACACCGCCTCATACACAGACGCATACATACCTATTACAATACTCACTGCGCACCACAAACGGATTAATACTCAGTTTACTACTTTACGCAGTTAGCTTACTTGGTAGTTGGTAGTTACCTAGCCTGAAAAGCTAGAAAGATGGAATCCCAGTAACAACAATATTCGTAAATGGGAGTACAAATAATATATTTTTTGTACTCGCAGGTCGCCATTAAATATATTATATTATAACTTAAAGAGTTTAAAAATATCTGCACTCGCCTGTATTTCTAAAGGCGTTATGATGAACACGAAATGTGCTTTGTTTGAACTAAATTTTAATAAATTTACGAGAACGGATGTCCTTTTATGGTCCAAGGAATAAATAAATATAAGTTTGTTAATTGTTTTCTTCAGGTCTTTCTATGTAAAGCAAAAGTTGGACATAATAGTGATATGAGTCTTCTGTTGTAGTTATCTTTAGGATTTTCTATTTTTCTTAGGGTTCCGTAGTAAAAGCAGGAACGCTTATAGTTTAGCCATGTCCGTCTGTCTGTCTGCCTGTATATCACACTCACTTTTTCTCAGAATCTATGACAGTGACAAAGTTGAAATTTTGCACACATATAGATATTTATACCGTGCATTAAAAGTCATAAAGTAATTAGTAAAAAATAGTCACCTTTTCATCACACAACATACATAGGTACCTACTCAAAATTATCTTATATTGACTTAAACTACAAAATTAACTCGTACTTGCGGTTTATGAAAAATAATAATGTGTTTATAGTCACGGTTTGGGAACCCTACATATACCAGTCCGACATGCTCTTGCCCGGTGTTTTAATTATAGTCGTTTAAAGTTAAACAAAAAGAACCTTCTCCAGATCGGGCGTATTTCCAGTGAAAGCGTATTAATGTTGATAACTGTGTTATCAGTGACAGGCTGAACGCATTAAGTGTTTGATAAACTAATGGATGCTCCGATATGTGCTGGACTAGATCCCTAAATTTATTTTAAGCTAATAGTTGAACAGGAAATAATATTACTCCCACCCCATTCGTGTTTTATTTAACGGTCGCGTAAAATATGTTGTATGTGACGTGGGAGAAAATCGATTTATGAATACATCAATAATGTATCAACTCGTGTTACATAACAACATAAAGAACATAACGCAGTTATTATTTTGAAATTCTGACCCGATATTTAACCGATAGGTGCTGTTAAAACTAAAGCGCATCACACTGTAATAAAAAGTAAACACTATAATAGAAAGCATCACAAATGCGTCGTGAGAATCGGTATCGATTAAATCGTCCATCGAAAGCCTGAGAAGATGATCTAAGTAGCCAGAGCGTAGATTATAGCCGTCGATAGTATCGATGCTAATGCTGATCGAGATAACCAGTCAGTAACTGAATAACGTAATGCTATTATTAAATCTATTGTTGGAATATTTGCACCGGTTTGACTACTCATTACCCGCCAAACATTATATCACTAGATCTGTATCTAGAGTAATAGAACGTAGCTGTCGTAGAAATAGTTTGCACATTTCAAAATATTAAATTATCTTGAATGTTTCTTAGGTTAAATGTATGTATTTTGAAATACTTATCGTACTGACAGTATCAATTAAAGGTCATGTTTACAAAATACTAAAAGTTTAAACAGACGTAATCAAAGGATCAAGTCGAACGAGGCTGTGGTAGAAAGATTCATATAAAACACAAAATCGTAAGTATGGTATAGGAGCAATCTTATAAAATTATCGATCTTGGTTAAAATGAATTTAAACTATGTATAATGAAAACACGTCCTCACGACGAAGATTATTTATTTTCTTATTTAACATAATCTAATACTCTTTTTTTCTGTAACAAGGTTGTGATATTGTGCGGAGTAGGCCTCACACCGGTTGGAAGATCCCTATAGCCTAAGATGGAAGTTTATGCAGTAATCAGCTTATATTTTCCAGACTTTATTGAAACTAAGCGCTTAATGGACCAATGACAACTGTCCTCCCTTATCCTCCGGCTTATAATATTATAACGTTAACCGTCTGTTTCACAATCGACAAGTAAAGCAAGTTTATCTTTCTTACACTTAAAAATAGACAAGGGGAGAGCCAACTTTAAATGGCAGATAAATTACCTCGTCGATTTTAAAACAGGCCCTTAGCCTTTATTTTTATTAGCCTACCGGTAGTTTAGATAGGTGGGTTCAATTTACCTTAGTAAATAAAATATATATTAGTATAACAATGCTCGAAGGAATAAAAAATCAGCTACATTTGAGGTAAAACCATGATGAAACATTACGATCGTAGGCAAACAAAGCTGCCAAATGAGCATTCATAGATATTTAAGGCTTGATGTTAGGCGTGGGAAGACTCAAAGGTCTTACTGAAACAGACTCAGAACTTGTATCCTCCGACTCAAGGCTAACCAATTCACAATACGAAGTTGTAGGAGCAACTTTCACGGTCAAACCCCAACGCATTATAAAAAAACTGTACAATCATACAGTATTTTTTGTTTCATTACCTATTAATTGAATTTCCTTATTTGTACAATAAGTACCTCTTTATGACTTTGGTTCACTGTTGGATCACATAAAATTATTTGTAATAATATTGTTATGCATAATTTATTTTAGCCGAAATAGCGATATACCTAATCATCTAGAGGCATATTTTAATACTCATAGAATTAAAAAGCATAAACATCGAAAGCATAGTCTCCACGACAAATAACATCAAACAGCATAAATACAAATAGACATAATAATTATCAGGCATCATTACAAAACCACATCCACGAACCTGATAGGTATAACCTACATTATGTTTATTGAAAGATTTAAACAAATAGATATTAGCCCAAACAATAATATGCATAATGTACATTAGTCGAATACAAATTAGTTCAAGTACAATTATTCTAAATACGTAATATGCCAATCAAAGTAGTAGGACAAAGTATCACTATGCAACTGTACCATTATCCCAATGCAAATTATGCGAATTCAATTATGACGAATTAAAATAGGCTAAAAAGATAGTCGAACTAAAGGGTTCCCTATGACTTTATATAAAAGATATAATATACCATAGCACTCTCATTAAAATAGTTCCATAACCCTACGGAGAGGATAATGATAGGTATTTAAATTTTAATAATTGTGTCGGGGATTTTTTGAATTTTGTAACTGAATTATTGCTTATTAGGATGTTTCCCTTCCAAAATGTTGACGAGTATTATTGATTATTAATAAAAGCTTCTGGGATCCTTTGGGGAGGGAAGATGGTTGGATGGCTGAACGCATTGGATTTTTAATTCTTCAACATCTGCTTTATGTATTACTGTGCTCTGGCAAATAAATATGATTTGATTTGATTTGATTTGATTTGGTCGATTGAAAAATGTACGGCTTTTAGTTTGATTTATTCCGTTTACTGATTTACTCTACACACTTCACATTGCATTGGCGAAAACACTGCGTAACACCGCGGTGGACAGCCATTAATAAAAGAAGAAGTAGATAAGATTATTAATATAATAACAATAATAGGTAAACAATTCTCCAGCATTCAAATAGTATCTGTAGCGAATTCGTTGCTACGGATAACTTGTCATTATAGGTTTAAATTTAATAATAACTTTAACGAACTAACTAACTAAATAACTTTAATAATATCAATACTTATGATAGTAATCTTCAGGTCAGTTATTTAGGTCTATTCTTTGAAATTACGTTAGTTTTCGAATTACCGTAACGTCATTCTAGGTTACAATAGTCCATGCTGTAATGTGAAGTCAATATTGACATTTAAAATAAAAAAATGGTAGCTAAAACTAATTAACTACCTGATTGAGTTTTAATTATAAAATCTAATGACATGAAATGTTTCAGGCTTATTTTACAAATTTAATTTGAATGAAGTCGTAAAAAATTGTGTAGGTATCCCACTTAAATACGGCTTTATGAAATTGTTAGCCATAGAGACGTTATTAGTGACAACAGCGTAGCGTGACGACAAGGAAATGCGGGTTACCGTTTAGAAATCGCTCATTCCTAACGTACCGTATACACACACTCATAAATCACCTTTGTTTCTGCAAGCATGCTAAATGTTGCGAATACAGTCATGTTTGAAACCGGTCGGGTACTTTTGCTCGTTCTTGTTAATGATGTTGTAAAGAACTGATTAATTGAGCTGTTGGGGGTTGCCATTAGTCAATAAATTCTTCGTTTGCGAGCTTTGATTGCTACTGGCATTATTGTAATACGCCATGCTAACTGAGTGTCGTCGTGTACATGATATTTAAAGAAACCGAATAACTTCATTGGTCAACATTATCAATATCATGTCAGCCTAAAGACGTCTACTGTTAGACATAGCCCAACTGTAAGCCTATAATTGTATTTTTATAATAAATAAATAAATAAATAAATAGGCCTCCACTCCACTCCGCTAATGGTCGCCATAAAGAAAGGGCCTGCGATTCCCGCATCCACATTGATCCGATGTGATGTACCTAGTGTTGGTTGGTCTTCCACTAGAGATGTCTAAGGAAGGTTCTTTAGCGCTAAGCAAAGCAAAATTGCAGGGCATTTAGCTACACTTAGCTATCCTTTTGGTAGATGAATAACAGTATACATGTGTATAAAATAAATCCAGGTTTTAGCTTTGAAATACAAACTACGTTCCAAAGAACCGTACTCACGCAATCATGGGTGACATTAGTTTCGTTCGTTCCATTCATCGGAGCTCTTGTGAAACAACCTATACCTGCGTAACCCGGGGAACCGGCATAGGATTTCTGCAGTAACTATGAAACCCGACAAGTGATCGAAGTCCTTTCAATTCTGAATTTGTGAGTAATTATCGATTGCATAAACTCCAATCACTAACTATTCATTAGACACGGTGCTCTTGACAAATCAAAGTAAAATACAGTCGTAACTACGAGTCGCTTAAAACGATTTTAACTTTTCTTATATTATTATATAGAATTCTACCTTTTGTTACCTACAAGTTACGGGAGTAAACTACGATCGCGAAAGTTATTACTTTTATTAAGTTAAGTGCGTAATAGGTACTAACATTTAATAGCTGTAGAGCTAAATCTTTCTAGAGAAAGTAATTAATTGGCATTTATGACAAATAAGCATAGAACATAATATGGATCACGTGTGGTTGAGCTTTCTTATAGCATTCGACGCGGACCGGTAATGAGGATATAGAGGACTATTACTCTCGATATAAAACGTGGCATTCAGACAAGCAGACAAATTGCGGTTAGAAACCAATATTGTGCATATAGAAATTTAGAAAGTAACGATAACACATCGAATAAAATCGCGATTTTTGTTTTCTCCTATTATATCAATAGCAGCGATGATTTGTTTGAAAAAAATTGGTTTACTTTCGTTTCAAGTGGTGACACGGGCTGTGGCTGGATAACTACTTTAATTAAAGTTTGCCAATAGGGCCTCACTATAACCGAATTATAAAATCAATTTAGTACCACAAAGGCTTGGGCCTCCTTTAGATATATGTAATTGAGTTCAAATGTTAAAGCAAAATTTGGCAACTTCTATTTTAATAAAATGCTTAGTCGATGTCGGGTCTCGAACTGAAACAAAGCAGTCTTCACAAGTCAAAAAGCCATTAGGTGTTGCGCAAAAAGAACATTACGTTTTAATGGAAATTCCACGGTTCTTACATTTAAACGTCTTTTAGAGTCCGAATGTTGCAGAAGCTATCGATGTAATACAGAAATAGTTGATGCAATCGAAAGTCAGAGCGTTGGGTTGATGCAGTTTAATGATGTAAACAGAACGATATGATGCGCGATGTTGTCATATTAGTTTTAGAACTGTTAGATCATAAGAGCTGCTTGCTTCCTACTCGTGTTTTTTTTCATGCTGCTTATAATTACGCTAATTCCTATTGAACTTACTTGGTACCCTTACATGGAAAAACAAACTGGCGTTCTGGTTGGCATTCGTCAAGTCAGTCATCAGTAATTTTACTGACATACTAAACGATTTTTTTAATTATCTATTAATTCAAAAAGAAACAGCACGGCATAAAATACATGAAGTTTCTGTTAATACGTACCTTAAATTCATTTATTTAATTCTATTTTTACATCATTATACAGGGTTATTGGTAAGTCGACCTATTCCCGTTAGGAGGTGATAGGGGTGACTATTTGCGATAAGTTTGACCCCCATATGCATTATGCAAAAGTGAACCATTTTTGAGTTATCGCGTTTATTAGTTTTTTTTTAAATTAGTCGGAAATTCAACTTGAAAAATTTATTACAAAAAAAGTATCAATTTAAATCTTTTTTTTTCTTCTGATTTACAAAACCGTTTAAACACTGGTTATTTTTCAATATTAAAACAATAATTATCGGTCCAAATTTAAAAAAGCGAGACGGAAAACGAAATTTTTTCAATATTTTTTGCGATCGCTTTCCACTAAAATGCCTTAAAAACAAAAAAAAACGTTATGAAACTTGGCTTGCAGATTATTTTAAAAACTTAACTGTTTTCTTAGCTCTCCAAAAACGCATAACAAGTAGAAAATTATTTTAAAAAAACCTGAAAAAATAATCATCACAAAGGAAGCGGGCGGAAACAAAAGTCACAAATGCAACTTAAAAATTAAAATTAAAGAACATACAAAATTTCAATCATACATTTTTTATTTGCTTTTGTACAAGATGAATTTGTTGTTCCTATGCAAAATTAAAAAAAAAAATATCTGTACACGTTTGAGAATGCGAGGCCGAAAACTAAAAAATACATGCTTTTTTTATCAAACTCCAACATAAATTACACGAAAACAGAAAAATTTACCAATACATTTGGCGTGCAGGTTACACATAAAACATTGACCTTTTTCCAGCTTTCTAACGAGCTATTAAAACTAAAATGAGTTTTGTTAAAGATTGCTGGAAAAAATTTATCACAAAGGAAGCAACAAGGAAGTCACATCCGAACAAAACTTAAAATTAACTAACTAAATCTATCAAAACTAACTGTTATACTTGTAAACACAAATAACAACATTAACTTACGTGAGAATAAGAAATGGAGGTAGCCATTTTGAAAATTAACTATAAAAATCCTGATTATTTCAATTTTAATTGTTTATTAGTTTTAATTTTGTAATTTTTTACATAAGTTAATGTTGTTATTTGTGTTTACGAGTATAACAGTCAGTTTTGATAGATTTAGTTAGTTAATTTTAAGTTTTGTTCGGAAGTGATTTCCTTGTTGCTTCCTTTGTGATCAATTTTTTCCAGCAATCTTTAACAAAACTCATTTTAGTTTTCATAGCTCGTTAGAAAGCTGGAAAAAGGTCAATGTTTTATGTGTAATCTGCACGCCAAATGTATTGGTAAATTTTTCTGTTTTCATGTAATTTATGTTGGAGTTTGATAAAAAAACATGTATTTTTTACTTTTCGGCCTCGCATTCTCAGACGTGTACAGATATTTTTTTTATTTTGCATAGGAACAAGAAATTCATCTTGTGCAAAAGCAAATAAAAAATGTATGATTTAAATTTGGTATGTTTTTGAATTTTAATTTTTAAGTTGGTTTTGTGACTTTTGTTTCCGCCGGCTTCCTTTGTGATGATTATTTTTTCAGGTTTTTTTTAAATAATTTTCTACTTGTTATGCGTTTTTGGAGAGCTAAGAAAACAGTTAAGTTTTTAAAATAATCTGCAAGCCAAGTTTCATAACGTTTTTTTTTGTTTTTAAGGCATTTTAGTGGAAAGCGATCGCAAAAAATATTGAAAAAATTTCGTTTTCGGTCTCGCTTTTTTAAATTTGGACCGATAATTATTGTTTTAATATTGAAAAATAACCAGTGTTAAATCGGTTTTGTAAATCAGAAGAAAAAAAAAGATTTAAATCGATACTTTTTTTGTAATAAATTTTTCAAGTGGAATTTCCGACTAATTTAAAAAAAAACTAATAAACGCTATAACTTAAAAATGGTTCACTTTTGCATAATGCATATGGGGGTCAAACTTATCGCAAATAGTCACCCCTATCACCTCCTAACGGGAATAGGTCGACTTACCAATAACCCTGTATATAATAGACAAATATAAAATAACTTGATATATATGTAACAACACGGAGGAAAATAACAAATGATGCTTATCATTATCATTATTAAAATATTGACAAACCGTCTTTACAATTTATAAGGAAGAGAATTGTAACTTTAGTCAATCGAAAGTATCGAAACAACATTTCAAAAGAGCTCTATTAATTAACTACTGGCGTGCAAGTACGATAGACTTCTTCGAAGTTAAATCATAAATTAATGAGTTCGTTAGTAGAAACACACGTCGAACTTCGCGTCGTCGACTTCTCAATTAAGAGCGATAACGTAGCTAGGTGAGAGCAATAAATAAAGATACACAAGCGCTGGAAAGTCATGATATTATGGATAAGGTTGAAAGATTAGTCTGGTTTGCAATATGCTACGTAGGCGGTGCAAGTTAAACGTTATCTACGTTACATTACGTGGAGCACGCACCGGTTTCCTTACTTTCCTTTTTGGAAACATAACCGTTTTAATATTTCCACTGCATCTCACGGTACTGAAAACACTTTGGCACGGAGGTTTAACATTCGATCACAACGCAGCATAAGTTTCGCAAGCCGAACCCAAACTGGCTGATACCGCTGAGCATTGCCAGCTAGGTAGATACCTATAGATTTTGCCAACACGCGACCGGTACGTAACTATAAACTTAATATCGAGTGTGCACGGAACTTTATGGGGCACTGAATCATATTGAGTCAACATGATGGTGAAATAGTAAAAGTGTTCCCAAAGTCCTATTTTTAATATATTATGATTTTGTAATGAGACCAATAATTATTTCACTAAATTTATTTTACGTCATAAAGTGCACATGCACAGGGTATCACTACAGACAAAAATAGAGTTTTTAAGCTTTTAGCCATTACTTTCAACCTATTATCTAAAACTTTTGACACATTTTATACAGATTACACAATATCATACTTACAAAGCACAAAATCAGTAGGTACCTATCTACGATTGACACTTATTTAACGTTCTACAAGTTGGATAGTGTAACGCGGCTTTAAATCCGTAGACGCCTTTTAGCATTGTGACAGATGGTTAAAAGAACAGACGTCAAAATCGATTGCAAATTTTCAAAAAGAACATTGATGCATTTACCTAGTTATCGAATTATGCCCAACAACGGGGCCGACACGCAAGCAAGCACCAGGCTGCCCCTGGCACCCGAACTGTAGCATGCGACCTCGAACACATAAAAACCTTATTATCTTTCTTAGCTTAGGGCATACACGCACACAACGTCGGTACGTCGAGAGCTAAAGTTCAAGGACCTCTTTTGCGAAATGATAGTTAGCTATCCAGCTATCAACAATGATTGGACTGATTTAATGTAATTTATAACTAAACAGTATCAACTAGGAACCAGAAAAACGCACAATCGGCAAAGTATACAATGCCTGAATAATTGTTAGGCTTTTATGCAAACCATTTATGCCCGATAGCCCCGATAAAGTTGTCAGGTGGGTGTCCTTTTGAATTAACGATAAACTAACCCATTTGTAGCTCTGTTATTTCAGTCATAAACTATTGATAGCAGTCATATTTTTCGTCAATAATCGTGGTTAACAATGAAAGATTGAATCGTTAAAGTAACTATTTACCCACGTAAGGCGGGAATGAAACCTCGACCACTAGTTTTGTGCCTTCTAGTTCAATTGCAAGCAATCATTTTTCTATTGTTGACTCTTTGTTCAGTTCCCATATATGCCTTTATGGCTAGACAAGCTTCATTTGTTTTAGAAGCGTGAGAGTAAAAAGTGGATAACTATTGCACAGCATTAATACGTTGTTTCGCGCAAATTAAATTGTGTCAGATGCTTGCCCCACATCGCATTGTCTCGCGTGGGATCGGCTCACCATTATTGTTCATTGGCGACGCGAGTTGGCAAAATAGAAATTGTGAACAATGGAGTGTTCTTTTTTTAACTTCCCTGTAGAGAAGTGACGTCTGATGTTTTCCGACTGGTACGTTCCGTCCGTTTGTGTTTTGTTTTACCAAAATTGAATTGACTCATAACTTTATAGGTAACTTAAACTAGAGTTGAATTACTGGCTTCTAAAGCACAGACTTCGTCCTATTTTGGATAAGGCGTCTTCGTACTAGATATCATTAGTTAAGAATGTTAGAATCACAGATCAATACGAACACAGTTACAGTTAGATACGAAGTACGTACCTCGATCATCGTATTTCTCATAGGTACGTAGAATTAGAAAGGTTATTCCAAGGACAGTCCGTTTATCATACAGCGACCACTAAACTTTAATTACATCGACCCGTGCCGGTTCAGTGCTAACGAGGCACAATCAGAAATCTCGAGTTTCACTCGGCTTTCCTTGCCGTAAGAAATATGCATTTGTGTGCACATTCATATGCGATAACGCATCGTGGTGTCAGCCACCGTCGGGGAACTAAACATTCGCTGGAGATTGTCGTTTGGATAATTTTCTTTACATAAGTTAGACATGCCTACATGTAAAAGTGCAGCGAATTCGAGAAATGATGTCTTCTTAAATCTAATGCCTTAAAACGAGCAATTCTTGATATATATAATCTGAATCTCGGAAACGGCTCCAACGATTTTCATTAAATTTAGAATGCAGGTGGTTTCGAGGCGATAAATCGATCTAGCTAGGTTTTTTTTTGTACTTACTAAAAAATACCCAGCAAAGCTCCATCCAGGTACCTAACTACTATACAATACCTCTGTATTGTATAGTAGTTCGGTACAACTTTAGTTCGGCCTAAACGGGCCGTCATGTATTACAGAATAACTTAACCAGACAAAATACATGTGTTTAATGTTGACATATTAGACTTAAAGTACAGACCCGCAGCCGCATGAAAACTTGGTTATGAATGCTCTTGCCTTACACCGCTTGTGTATTATTAAGCCTCTGGTTAACATATTAATTAACATCATTATTTGTATTAATTCTTTATACTTTGCGGTAATCCTTTTGCCAATTGAAATACATCGTTGACTCTGTCATAACAATCCATCAAATACAATAATTCAGAATGATCATTTGACCGACCTAGATGCCTAAGTTAGACAAACGTATCTTTAAAAAAAAAACATTACTTACTAAAAAAGATATTGTGAATTAATACCGTTAAAAATGATGCATTACGTTTAAAAAACAAAGCCGATGAACGTTTTAAAGGAGAGCCTGCCGTTTGGACGAAATATGTTTGCCAAAATGTGTCGTTTCCCAACAGTTTCATTTGCCAACACACTTTTTTTCCTGTAACTGTAATTATTTCAGGATTTATTTCAGTACCATAGTGTAGAACCCCATAAGGTTAGGTTAGGTTAGTTTGTATAAAATCCTGAAATATTTACTCGTACGGTTACAGACAAAAAAGCGGGTTGGCAAATGAAACTGTTGGGAAACGATAGGTACAATTTGGCAAACATAATTTCGCCCAAACAAAGGTAACCCGTTTCAACTTCCTCGATTAGATCAGGTGTCAAAATATTTAAATTTAAATTGTCAGCCTTGCGTTAAAGTATATTTTGTTATGAACATGAACAATTCATATAGGTGGTAAGTACCTACCTAAATCCGCAAGATTTCCTTGCCGTGGATTACTAGTTACGCAAAATACCGGATGAGAACATTTAATGAAGTGGATTGCATGCCTAATATAAAATGTAGCTGACGTTCGTAATAATAGCCGTTTTAATGGGCTACTCCCAGTTGCCGGGATGAAAAGTAGCGTATGTGTTAATCCCAGGTATAAGCTATCGCCGTTCCATATTTCATCCAAATCAGTTCAGCCATTGCAGCGTGAAGGAGTAACAAACTAACACACAAAGCTTTTATAATATTAGTAAGAGTATGGTGATGAGTGGGAACGCCCGGGTGGATCAGGCGGCCGACCGGCGACCAGTCGATCGGTCTCTCAGTCATTCCAACTAATATTAGCAATCCTTCTATCCCAATACTTGGATTATTAATATTTGCGAATATGTGAAATTTATTAATTTTCATCGCACATTCGCCTTCCCTGTGTTCCATCTGGATAATGAAAATTTTCGGACTCTGCATGATGTTTGACCACCCTAACATTGGATGCACTAACACAACCGCTTGGGATTTTACTGCCTATTGTGGGGACCAGGATCAGTGTGTAAGTATATCGAGAATAGCCAACAAATTTTGCATCAATACTTAGGTACCTACTTAACTACCAATTCGACACGTTCGCGACTGAATTGCGAAACACTTGAAGATCTGGCAATGACATGGTTGCTAGCGTCTCCATAAAAGGGCTTGCTGGTATTCTACATGCAGTTTGCTATAAACAGGTTTCATACTTTGTGCTGCAATTTAGGATTCGTGTATTGATTTTGAGGATAAAGGGGGTAACTGTGGTAATTACCATGGGTTTCTAATTAGCAGTTTTTTTAATAAAAATATTTGGGACATACCAATATAATTCACAATAAGATACATTCAAATTTAAAAAGTACATCAGCCCAAACAGTTTCCACTTATAATCTAAATTACATTTCTGTTGCTCAGACAGAAGACAGCCATACCATACCATATACATATTACTATGCAAAAATAAAAATAAAATTAAAGATGGTTGCAAAATATATTATAACTTCCTTTATACTGATGATCTAGTTGATAGTTTACTATAGAGCTCATTTTGAAAAATATTACACTTTATCTAGAAGATTGAATGCTTAATTATTAATGATTGCAGAAACAAATAGATTTATTCTCATATGAAATATATCCGAGTGGGTTATGCCTTTTACATGTCCTAATAACTAATTTATTTCTGGCGCATGCAGTACGACTAAAAAGGATGGCAAAGGAAGTAGGAACGGGTCCGTCGATCGGGGCAGAAAAGAATATCTTTGAAAGTAAATTCCACTAATCTATACCTCTGTTAATAATCTTACAAAGGAATAATTGATCTCTGGTGTCACGACGACTTGAAGAAATGCAATAAAGTCGCTGTCAAAAGATTTAAATTTATATTTCCTACGCCTGATGAACTTATTTTGATTTTTATCAATGGCATTCATGTGCACATTAAAGTGAGGGCTCCAGACTGTAGTTGCATATTGGACCTAATAAAAGTTGCATGGTGTTGGGATCTTTAAATTCTTTGCCCTGCCGAAATACACATCCCAACATTTTATAAGACTTTGAGTTTATTTTGCTAATGTAGGGAGTAAGTTGCAGTTCGCCGTCAAGATATACTCTAAGGTCTTTTAGCTATGTAACAAGTTGAAGAACTGTATCATTAAGCATTAAGTTACAGTATAGTTTGAGTAGTTTTTTTGGTAAAGGACTAGGATTTAGGCAACGAAAATTTAATGCTGCCATCATCAAAGATGAGAAATAACTTAGCACCTGTTTCACAATCGACAAGTAAAGAATATTAGAATGATAAATTTAGTCCATTCTCTTTCTTACACTTAAAAATAGACAAGGATAGAGCCAACTTTAAATGGCAGATAAATTTACTTGTCAATTGTGCAACAGGACTTAAGACATAAATGTGTTTTATAGTTGGAGATAGCACTCTTCTGCTATCCGATAAAAACATAATTTACAATATTGACGGCAGGAAAGACAACTTTTGTTTCTCCAAGAATGTATGACCCAATAGAGAATATGAATATTTTTTTAACAGCTTCAATAAAAGCTGATTCATGTAACAAACAGGTGAGAAAAAACATTTTTTGAATAGGTATAAAAATAACCGAGATATAAGCCAACCAAGATTTGTATCTCTTTCTAGCAAAACGGAATATATCATCATCATCATCATCATCATGTCAGCCGAAAGACGTCCACTGCTGGACATAGGCCTCCCCCAAGGCTTTCCACTCAGACCGGTCTTGTGCTTTTCGCATCCACCGCGGTCCCGCGATCCTGACGAGTTCGTCACTCCATCTTGTTGGAGGCCTACCTACAGCTCGTCTTCCGGTCCGCGGACGCCACTCCAGAACCTTCTGACCCCATCGGCCATCAGTCCTATCAAAACGGAATATATGTGAAGTTTATATGGCCGAACTGCACAATGACATCACCGGTGCACTTGCGGATCTCTCTGTCTAATTAGCATTTTTAAAAGCTTGTATCATCCGTATTTCATGACCGATTATAATTTTAATTTCACTTTTGGTGATCATATTTATGGTATCTTCATAATTTGTTGATAAATTCATGCATTTCCCTACACATTATTATCCCTCAAATCTAGAACGAAACGAGGTCCAACTTCTGCATCAGTGCAAAAACATGTCTGACATTGAACAAGTTAAAAGAGCTGATAGTGCGTTTGGTGATAAGATAGTAAACTATAGTACAATTCTATGAAGCTGAACACAATGAAAAGAAAAATATATCACCATTTTAAGCTTATTCCAATGAAAAAGATCAATGGGAGCCCTTTTTTTCCCATCATTTTAATGGTCATAATGTCATTGTTGACATAATTATTGATAGTCATAATTTTTATAACACTGTAACTATAAACTTTTTAGAATTTCTGAAATATCTAACATGTAGACAAGACTAAGTTAGGTTATGTTTGTTTTATAAAAATCCTGAAAAGTTACAGTTTCTTAAAAAAACATGTTATGACTTGCGATGTTGGTGGTGGTGATGGTGTGGACCTAACACATTATGACTAAAAATAAAAATTGTAGACAATATAGACCCGTAATTTCTGAATCTGTTTTTTATGATGATTTCTGCAAAAGAAAGTAAAAATCACATGGTAAAAACGGCAAACAGTAAAAAAACATTTGATTCATCATTTGATTTTATTGTGCCAACCCTGAATTTAAGTAATGAGCTTAATTTTGATACTAGTAAACAGGTTGATGCAATTATTGCCTGCCTATTGAACTCATTTTGAACTGCCTATTGAACACAATAAAATCATCTTGACTTAAATCAAATGATTTTTGAACAAGAAAATAACGATTGAATGCAATGTTTTTGAATTTAAATTATTTTGCAGAAATCATCATAAAAAACATATTCAGAGGTACATGTTAAAACTAGTCTTTAACACGTATTAATAACACATTGTGAATAATTATTTTTTTTACAAAAAAAAGTGTTTTATTAGATTTTTCAAAAAAAAAATTGTTTTTAACCTTGACTTTCAGTCTTGAAATATTTACTAAATAGAACAATTAACCTTTGATATGGAACTGATGAAGTGATTTTACCTCACTGTACTGCAAAATTTATATCGGCACTAGTTTACTGTGGGCGGATCCACATCCTGGCAATTCAACAGTATGAGGAACCACATTCCGGCATACATAAAGTTAAAAGAACACATGCTTAAATTACGCACACCTTGTCTGGCGCAATGATTTAAGCCCATCAAAGTAGATAATTCTTACAATCCTCACAGGACACTTAGCTTAAGACATTTCAATGATTATGATTATGTTAATATAATGGCCAATCTACAAGAATATTAAAGAGGTAAAATTGGATTATTTGTATGTTAGTAATGAATAAACTTACAAATACTGGACCAATTTCAATAATTCTGTCACCATTAGAATGCTACATTATCTATCCCTGACTAACATAGGCTACTTTTTTTCCCGAAAAAATGAATGATTCCCATTTGACGACAAAAATACAAATTTTAAGCAGTCAAAGTAACTGGCAGAAGCTACTATTAACTAAACATGAATATGGTCAGCCCATCTTCCTACCATCAAGGAACTAGAATATTTATTAGCAAGTTCAGATTTTATATTTCATTTATATTAACAAAGTAATACATTTGAATATACTTTTGTAATGTTCTCTTAATGCATCAGAATATAACAGCAGTACTTTGTCGAATAAAAGTGATTACATTGTCAAAAACTGAGACAAAGCACAATTTGTTAGCATAACAATAATTGTTTCAAGGATACTGAAATATCACCAATAAAATAATTAAATGTCATTTGTAGAGACAAGAGAAACTGTTCACTAAAATATTATAAAACCAGGTACATTAAAGGTACATTTAGGGTACATTAAAGTATCACTGAACTATTTTTTAAGTGTGAAACAATAATGTAAGACAGGGTAACGAGTAAAAGTTGAACAATAAGATTACTCACCACATTGTTATAATTGAAGGTTGCAGTGGCAGGAGGGAAATATTCTCGGTTCATCTTGTCTCCCATCGCGATCAAACACTAATTATATTTACACACGAATCTCATGTCCCTAACATTTCTCCAAAGAGGTCCCAAACGTACAAGTCCTAATTTGGATAAAAATTCTGAACGACCGTTTGGCTGCTAAATGCTCTTACTAGTCCGCACAAGCATTACTAACACAGCAAAACTTATAAATTTCATCCTTTATCGATATAATATCGAACTATCATCACTAATTTGGCCTTTTAGGAAAAGTATAGATAGAGGGGTAAAATTATTTTATTTCATTTGACAATTTACCTTGACACACATATATGTCAAAGCAGCCATGTTTGATGAGGAGTTGCAAGCACAAATAAATTGGTCGAACTACACTTAAAACCTCTGTATAGTTTGTGAACTACACGCTATATTGATTGTTTTTGTTTCTATTAGTCAGTGCATTAACTGTAAGGGCTTGGCATAAAAAATATATTTGTAGAAACTTCTGCGAGGATGAGGACAGTGGCCCGTTTCACGAAGCTACAAGTTACAAATTACAAGCGGAACTCTCTTCCTAGTAAAAGGAGTTAGAAATAGACTTCCGCTTGTAATTTGTAACGGACATTTCTCTCAAAAGTTTGATAAAAATGAGGACTCTGTCACAGGATAGAATACAAAAATATTATTTATTATACATACATTAAATCACGTCGGTTTCCGATCTTTTCATTCCTTACTCTATCAATCAGTATCATAGCACACATACTACGCAAAGAACGCATTTCAACTACATTTATACGACTTAGGTATATTACTATAGACTTTTTATATTATTAGTTTACCTATCTTACTGACTTATATAGCAACACACAGCCCAAACGGCCGGGTCTAGAGATTCTAAATTTAGGACGTAGGTTCCTTATGAGGTCTAGGAGTGCACTAAGAAAGGGTTTTCCAAAAATCGACCCCCAACGGAAAGAAATAGGGGGAGCGTGAAACTAATTCTACGCGTACGAAGTCGCGGGCGTCCTCTTGTCTATTTATAAAAATAGTACATCTCGTTGTTATGAGTTAATTTGGCCACATGATCCAATAATGATGTACGTAAATCTGCAATTGCTTCTTCGTGATTGGACCCGATTCTACAGTGGCCTCTAAACTTCCTAATTTTATTTAGGTGGACCGCTAAAACACTTTGCTATTCTATGAGCAGCTGTCATAATCAAAATGACAGCGCTAATTTGAATCTGACGCTTCTTATTATAGGCGGTCTATTCAATTTTACATTGACATTCTGGAATAGCACTTATTAAATCTGCCGTTTAAAAAAAATTAGACAATTTCGTTTTAGGCTATTTAAGCGATGTGTACCTAGAATCGGGTCCATTATCTAGACGTATTTTCCTACATCTATGGTTGTACGGTTGATAAAGTTGACCACTTGACAAAATTATAGTTGCTACTGACACCGCGTCAACCACTTACGCAAAAAGAAGGGCGTTGCGTTCTTCTGTAGGCTACCTTACCTTACCTTACGGTACTTTAGAGCGCGGGTATCGTTGCATTGGTATTCACACAAGCCGTATCCATAGGCTATAATATAAAAGAACCCTCTTTTTTCCTGATGCTGTAGGGGTTATAGCAGTAGCAGTCTTTTAAATAGCGATCTTTGAAAATCCGAATGATTTTCAAAGATCGCTATTTAATAGACTTGTTTGCCAATTTCTTATTTTATGTGCTTTAATTTAATATGTATTTGTAGTGTTATTGGCTGAAATTTTGTATTTTTTAAACGCGCTGTCATACCTAAAAACGTATAATAAATAATAACATAGGTATACCCACAATTACAATTGTACGTAATGGTTCTTAAAGAGTCCGTACCTCACATGATATGATATTGAATACTCTGTTTAATCTATGATCATCATCATCACCTAGGACTAGGACATTTATCTATATGTTAGAGAAAAAATACAACTTAACAATTAAATTATCAATATTTATAATAATAGCACAGCAGACATAAAATCGCAATCATCCGGTCAATCCTTCCAAAAAAAGGCGTTAAACAGGGAGACCCGCTATCCCCCAAATTATTTACTAGCACCCGGGAAGAACTCTTCAAAACCCTATCGGCTTCTTGGGGCCGGGCATGTTTGTCGCATGCAGCCACAAAGGTGGGCCAATGCGGCCACCTTGTGGGTCCTCCAGGACGGCTACAGACGGCAAGGCAGACCCAAGCGGAGATGGCGGGATGACTTGCATGCTGTTCTGAAGGGTTGGCCGAAGATTGCTACAGAGAGAGGTGTGGAAATCAATATTAGGCTAATTAATAATAAAATAATAACGAACTTATTATAATCAAGTCTTCGAGATAAAAACAACATTAGCTATTTGACGACCGATGGCGCTAACTGTACACATTTTCGATATCGAATTAGTTTTTTTTAACCAAGTGCGGCTAGCGCCACCTTCAATGCAATTAAAATTTAATTCCGGCACGACACATGGCAAAATTTAAATTGAAACAAACCAACACGATTGTAAACTGGCTTCTCGACGACGGATGGCGCAAGCTGTACTTATTTTCAGGTTTACTAATGTTTGGTCAAAAATCGTTTCCCAATGTATCACTTCCCAAACAATTTTTCCCAAATTATCATTTGGCAAAAAATCACAAGTCAAAACAACGTATGGCAAATTATCTAATTAACCTAATTATATAATTTTTTTTTGTGACAAATTATTGTTTAACAATTTATTATTTGGTCATGTTTTATTTTACCAAATTTCATGTAGTCAAATGTTTCATTTCGCATAACATACTTTTCCCAAAATATGGTATGGTTGGACAAATAATTTACAGGTATAATAATTTACCCTATCAGTTGCAAGCGAGTCTAACCTACTCTTGGTACTTTTCTCGTAGCTGTTCGTTTTGGTGGGGGGTCACAATTCTAACCTAACCTAACCTACTTCTCTGGTAGCAGTTCGTTTCTGTGAGGGTCACAGTTCTAACCAAACCTAACGTACTTTCCTGGCAGCAGTTCCTTTTATGCAATAAATTGAGTGTGCGAAATAACATTTTGTGCAAACATTTTTTTGGAATACAATATTTGCCAAAGGAAAAAGTTTGCTTAATAAAAATTTGTCTTAATAAAACTTGACAAAGTAAAATTATGACAAATGATAATTTGACCAAATGAATAAAATGCGAAATGTAAATGTGCTAAAGATTCTTTTGGGAAATGAAACTACTGCGATAAATTTTTGGGAAGTGAAATTTGACAAAAAATATTTTGACCAAACGGCAGTAACTACACCTTATTTTCGATATGGCATTAAAGTATTTTTTATTTAATATCGAAATTCCATAATACCACATTTTCTATTCGCATTTTATAGAAAATGTGGTATTATTATATTGTATAACTCAGACATCGCCGGGGCGGAAACCGGCGGTCGGACCAGCGTGTCTATTCAACACGGTAAAAACCATATCGTGTTTGAGCTGTTATCGTATTGTCACCGTTTTGATAGCTCTTGACAGTAATGGTGGATGACCTCAAAACAATACCATGACAGATCAAAAACGTTGTTTTTACCGTGTTGAATAGAGGCCCAGTGCCCTAACCTTAGCGTTGTACATTTTAGTACCTTGTCACAGCTATTGACATACTAAATTCAAACCACTCTCACGTAAATACAGGTGTAGTGCATAATTGTTTTCCTTCGTATTTTCACGGAAACGTACGAACGTGTCTTGCTACTTCAGTCAACCTCAGTACTTTTTGTACTGTGACCGACTGAAATAGCAAGACACGTTCGTACGTTTCCGTGAAAATACGAAGGAAAACAATTATGCACTACACCTGTACTATATTGCGACAAGGTACTAAAATGTACACCTACTTCAAAGTTCGATTGTAACTTAATTAATAATAACATTATTGCCATTAACGATCGAACGAACTATGTGCTAATAAACTCAAACTTTGATTGGTCAATCCCTATTTATTTGAATGAACAGGATTAACACAGACTAGCTTTGTTCAATAATGAGATGGTTCAACTTAGTGTAATAAAACAACTATTCCCTTATTCCCTTATAAATCCCGTATATTTTCCCTTATGCAAATAACCGTAAACCTTAGTTAAACATAATCATAATTGTAACATAATATGTTATATGAACAACAAAATAATACTTATTATTTATATCACGATCTATTTTCTTTAACGTTATATTTCGTTAAATATTTTTGTATGAAATCTGAACCGACTCGTAGTTCGATCATCTTTAGCGACATGGCGAACACTTCGGTGGCGATTTCCTTGTCTCTTGCCAGTGCTGATTCTTCGCAGTAGAAGCAGTTGTTGAAATATAAGCCGGTCACGTTTTCTAGTTCTGATGCAGTGGCGACGTACACTGTAGTGGCCGCTGCTTGTTGCTATAACATAAAATAATGCCCTATACTATTACACGATCTATATTTGCATAAGTACTAACATATGTAATTAGTATAGTACCTGACAGACCGAGCGTCGCTCGGGTTGAAAACGAATTTTCTCGAAATAGACTAGACTGATCGTTTCGCCCACGTAACTATCAAGTTGTCATCATCGGGAAAAATAGTTTTCAACCGAAGCGACGCTCGGTTTTACAGGTACTAATCACTACATAGTATAAAACAAAGTCGCTTTCTCTGTCCCTATGTCCCTTTGCTTTTATGCTTATATCTTTAAAACTACGCAACGGATTTTGATGCGGTTTTTTTAATAGATAGAGTGATTCAAGAGGAATGTTTTTATGTATAATAAGTTCTGGATATTGTACGGGTGTTACAGAAAACTCACATAAACCGAAGCGAAGCGAGGGCGGGTCGCTAGTTATTGATAAGAATAATAATGCTTTTGCCTAGCGCAACTAAATATTCTAAAGTTTTATTGGAGGTCTGCATAATACAGACTGCTTCAGCTTTACGCCAAGTAGGGTAAAGTCACCAGTGGTCAGCCAGAGACCAGTAGTCGACCTTATATGAGTGCGAAGAGCGGGAAATATATATTTCGTACTCTTCCCACTCATAAAAAGTATAGGCAGAGGCCGACTACAGGTCTCTGGCTGACCACTGGTGACTTTACCCTATTCCCAAAATTTCATCGCAAACATGCATACACAGTCATACACTTAATATCAAATATCGCGTGTCAAAATTAAAAACTGCACCTTTCGCTGTCGCTAACTAGAAGCAGTTTTAATTTTTACACGCCTGGTTATTAATGCCGCAAGTGTAAATTTTCTTTTTGACTTGATTGGTAGATCAAGTCAAGTTGACGTGTAAATATGACCGTGCGGGACTTACTGAATAAAATGTAATTTATCTTTTTTTTGTCAAATTGTGATATTCTGTAGGTACTGTTTGTACACTTAACTAGGTACTTATATCCATAATCTATTTTATAATAAATATAAATAAAAAAAATATTACCCAAGATTTAGTGAATGGGCGGACAAGCAAAAATGCGAGACGGAACAGCCACCAAGATTTGCTTAAATTCGTGTAAACCATGTTTCCCGGGTGCAGTGAATTCACGCAAATGCCTTTGGTTCTCCATTCTTCAGCAAGGATCTAGAAAAAAAAACCGTTAAATGGACAGATAGAAAAAGTCTTGTACTTAAAAGTCTTTTCTCTACGAATAAATATAATTTAAAAGTTGTTGGTAATTCTGTAGATCTACCTACCCTGAGACCTACCCTACTCTGAGATTGAAGGTGTGAGGTCAGTTTATATAGGTATATATACAATAATGTTAAAGTTTAACAATTCTTGTATGAGGATACTCCATATAATTTAACTTCTTTTGTTTCGGAAATCCGCTGTTGTAAAAGATATATTTAAAAAAAAAACAGCTATACAGGGTGTCCGGTAAATAGTGGACTTCCTTACAGGGCTGGATAGCTCAGCTCAGGACTGGCCAAAATATGATAAATCATGTTTAGTAAAAGTCGCACCAAAAACGAGATATCTCAACTTTTCAAAATTTTGGAAATGCGGTACCCTGGTCCACCATTTTCGATGCCGTGGCCACATTTATTAGTATTTTTCAGTTTCGTTTGCTGTGAAAGATTGCTGATTAAATTTGCTATAAGACCTTATCAAAGGAATTAATAAAAGTTTAGCAGTTTTTTAAATTTTTCAAATCAAATTTAAAGTTTAGGAATCTGAGTTTAACTTGCGGCAAGTTTAACATCGCACGTAGGGTTTGCAATCCGAATAATCCGAATATTCAATTATCCGAATATCCGCCGAAAATAATATTCAAAATTATCCGAATACTAAACTGCGAATTATCCGAATAAACGGATATTTTGAAAACACTAATAAAATCATTTATAAGCAGGAAAAAAATAAAAAAATACGAGAAAAAACACTAATGACTAATGACTAATGACGTTTTATGTCCATCTGTATTGCCCAAATAAGGTGTTTAGACAAATGTTCCATATTAAGAATTATATTTTATTAAATAAGTACCTCAATACCAACTTACATAAATTACATAATATATTGATTAAATCTAGCAGACACGAATTGTTACTAATGTTACTATTATTAGGTATTGAAATGAGCAACGAAAACACGGTATTTAAATGCAGATAAGGCGGATTTTTTACCTGTCACTAAAATAATTATTGGTATTACTCTGATCCGACCGAACACCGAACCCATTCACTCAATCAGTCTGTATATCTATTACATACGAAGGTAGGTTGTCTGTTATTGTTTCGCGTCGCGTCAGGCGTGGTATTTAAAAAAATGTGATTTGCAATTTTATTTTATTATAAAAATTACATATTACGTGGTGCGATAATGACAACTCATATAATGATTATAAAAGCATGTTGTATTTTTAATTTTCAGGGTTTTTGTTTACTTGACTTGTTGATTTTATGCATTACACACTTTTAAATACGCTAATTTTGTTTTATTTTATAAAATACCTACCAAAATTATCCGAAATTATTCAAATATCCGAATATTCGGATAATAAATATTGAAATATTCAATTATCCGAATATTAAAAAACTGGGCGGATATTGCAAACCCTAATCGCACGGTGTAAAAAAAATGTACCAAGACTTGTAGTGCTGCTTTCCTAAAAATTGGCCTGATTAATGGAATTTTTAAAATGATATAACAATTGAGTTTATTGATTACAGCAGCGAAGTTATTATTAAGTTTGTTCAACAAAGACTGAATTTTATCAAACTAGCGAATTTAATAAACGACTTTTACTTCCGTTTAAAATGAAGTTAACTGATTTTAAATGTTTTAAAAGATAGTTCACCTGAGTGTGAAATGCTACAACTCTACGATAAAAGGTAATACTACGACTATTAGGTCGATAAAAAATGTCACATCATCAACATAGAACTAACGACTGTGGAAATGGAATTTAGGATTACAATAATTATGGCAGAAATTAGTTTCTGTTGCATTTAACATTCACGTAAATTGTCTATTAAAACATTTCAAATCAGTCGACATGATTTTAAACGGAAACAAAAGTCGCTTTTTAATTTCGATTGTTTGATAGAATTCAGTTTTGTTGGCCAAACTTAATAATAACTTCACTGGTGTAATCAATAAACTCGATTGTTATATCATTTTAAAATTCCCATTAACCAGGCCAATTTTTAGAAAAGCAGCACTACAAGTCTTGGTACATTTTTTTTACACCGTGCGATGTTAAACTTGCCGCAAGTTAAACTCAGATTCCTAAACTTTAAATTTGATTTGAAAAATAAAAAAAGCTGCTAAACTTTTATTAATTCCGTTGATAAGGTCTTATAGCAAATTTAATCAGCAATCTTTCACAGCAAACGAAACTGAAAAATACTTATAAATGTGGCCACGGCATTGAACATGGTGGACCAGGGTACCGCATTTCCAAAATTTTGAAAAGTTGAGTTATCTCGTTTTTGGTGCGACTTTTACTAAACATGATTTATCATATTTTGGCCAGTTCTGAGCTGAGCTATCCAGCCCTGTAAGGAAGTCCACTATTTACCGGACACCCTGTATATTACGGTTTAAAACATACTTCTCTTTAAATTTAGAATGGTCGTACAGACGGATAGCGTAGTGTGGCTTAGTTTTAGGGTCTCATTTGGTACCTTTTGGGTATGTAACTTTTAAAACTTGAGAGTTTCTGGTGATATGACCACATTTCATTATTGATTAGTTGATTGATGTTTTATTATAAAAAGCTACACCAACTTTAAAACGAAATTATGAATGTTTTATTTTTTCACATAATACTTGCCTTAGCAGTTATAACATTAAACAGTTTGGAATTGTTATAAGCCATCATCGCACTATATTGGTCCTTTGGCATTGATAAACTTTGCTGTACAAACATGTTTTTTAGATCTGCAAACCTTTAAAATTAAAAAATACACATAAATATTTATGATATTTAATTTCTTCAACATAAAATTGAGGCCCACAAACAAGCTCCTGTTTCAGAGCATATAGAGCTCTAGTCCGTTTAACCAATTTTCATTAAACTTAGCTAAATGTATAATTTCACACTACCTCAATGTGGCTCCACAAGTAGCAAGTACGGACCTTTTGGTTTATGGGGATTTTTATTAAAAAAATATTAGCAATGCAATGGCAATGACACCAAAGTACTCTAGAATAGGCCATGATGAATATACACAGACAAAAACCGACAAACAAGGACAACGCATTAGCCTAGTTGGTAGTAACCATGCCTATGAAGCTTGCGGTCCTGGGTTTAATTCCCAGCGTGGGAAACTATTTGTTTTATTAGGGTGAGTCTTTGTTTCTGAGGCCATGATATTTTTTTTCATGTATTTAAGTATTTATAGAAATAAATACAAGCCTAGAGCTTGGTTTAAAGAGAAAGAAGAATGGGTTTAAACACATACTACTTCATTGTTGTGTTATAAATAAATACTATTTAATAATGTAACGCAAGTCAAGGTCATGGATTCACTACACGTTCGCAAGTTTTTGTATCACAAAAAGGAAACAAGGGAAAATATTTGAATTTTTCATAAGCTCACAATAGAAGTGTAAGCATATGCATAACTAGGGACAATTTAATTTACTCACCTATGGGACTCTGAAGATAGAAATACAACTCTAGAGCCTCTCTTAAGCAGTGGTTCCAACAATATCGCCAAGTACAAGTGGCTAAGGTGGTTTACTTGAAACTGAGTTTCATAATCATCCTCAGTCTCTGTGAAGGGAATACCAAAAACACCAGCATTTAGAATCAGCATATCTAAATGGCTGAAAAATAAGGCAGTTATTAAAGATTGTACACATGTTTTGTTTATGTTCTTAAGGTAAGTACATTAAAGTACCACAAGCTAGCATAAGAAGCATCTTGCTGCTACAAGCTACTCTTTCTACAGAGTCTGCTAGAAGTTTTTTTTTTTTTTTGTCAATTTTACGCGTTCCAGTTGTCGTATAATAACGTTGAGGCGACAACCACGATGACGAGAGTTGGGATGGTGTTTAAAAGCATAACTGTAACATTTAATTGGCTTGTTATGTGTGGTAATAGGATTAACTACAAACTGCATGCAGAGTGAACCAGTTTCCAGTTGCAGATTGCTAATATGTATAATGTATGTTGACATGTCATGTGCCTTTATTGTATAACAGCACAATAATTTTCAACACAAGTGCAAGTCCACCATAAAATAATTTCTATTCAACCAAAGATTTCAAAACTCTTAAGATTGCTTTAATAAATCTTTCTGTGCATTGCTACATTTAGAATACCATCTAAACTTACTCTGAAAACAATGTCTTGACAACTACAGCAAACTTCTTTACACTTTGCAATGACGATAGATCCAAATGCGAAGCTTTTAAATTTTCTTCTGAAGCATTGGTTTCTTTGACAATGTTCTCTATAGCAGTCTGTGTTGCTTCCATATCCCTATTGGCCATTAGTATTTTACATCCATGTCTTGCCAGAGACTTAGCTGTTTCATACCCAATACCAGTATTGCAACCAGTAATCAGTGCATATTTTCCTGACAAGTCGACACCATGTAATATCTACAATATTTTAAGTTTTTGAGTTCATATTATTCATAACATATCTTTTCTACCAATGTTAATGCTAAAGACACATTGGAAGAAAAGATATGATATCCCACATTATCATGCTTTTCTTACACAACTTACTTGAAAAGCTGTGGATGAGGCATCAAACCTTTGACGAAAATCATGGACATGCATTTTTTCCTCCTTTGCAAACGCCAGCCTGGGGTCCACATAAGTCCTATTGCCAGTTTCTGTCTGAACATACAAAGTCTTCCCTTCTTCGTCAACAGTTTTAGACCAACCAAAAGGCAGGTTCTTTGGTATAACCTTTTTACGTCCTGTGCGGGGATGTGTCCATTGAGTTTTTGTTGTACAAGTACTGAAAATGTATGAATTGCATAGTGATATAACTAGCAACACAGATTTATACTCAAAGACACTGTTAATTTGAGCGAGCTATTTAGATTTCTAACTGGAAAGTTCATCATGTGATTGTTCAGAACTGATGAACTGAAGCTTGTGTTCAACAATTATGATGGCATGATGATAAAAAAAAAACTGATTTTTTTCCCAAACAGAAGGTTTAAAAGTTTAAATAAATTTAGTTTATTTTATACTGTTTAGTGATCATAATATTCTTCATCTATATTAATGAGAAACTTTAGGACATTTTAAGCTCGCCACAAGCAATGCCGTGGGAAAGTCATAGGTACTGTTGAGGAGTTCCGGTAGATATTTGGTCTTCATCAAGAGTTGCACTTCCCCAAAATGGTGCTTTCCCAGAGCAAATGCACGAGTTACTATGAGAAAAACCCAAATCCCTACTGGTGGGCCTATAATACTTGTATAGTACACTCGATTTATCCATGATCCAATCATCAGATCCTGACGACCATCGGAATAACTAGACAGTAAGCAAAAACAACAAATCGGTCCTGTGGTCTTTGAGTAACCGGGGAACATACATAAAAAAAGGTCTCGATAAATTGAGCCTACTCCTTTTTAGAAGTCGGTTAAAAAAAGTTGTAGGTGTTCATAAAACCTTACTTCACAAAGTAAACACTTCCATCTTCGGTTGATTTTTCCTCCCACCCTGGAGGTAATTCGTCTTCACTATCAGAATCCAAATTATGCATACTAGAATTCACCTAGAAATAAAAGTGCTTCGGTTTACTGTTATTTATTCTGTGTCCTGTCAGTTCCTGTGACAGCTGTCGTTTGGCAAATTTAGTGATGCTGCTAATTAAAATCGCATTCATTCTTTTCGATTATCGATAAGGTTTATAAAGAAAATGTAATTAATTTGAATTTTGTTATAAATTTCTTAACTTTATTTAATTTGCCTACCTACTTGAAAATAATGTAACATAAATAGTTTAACATCACGCTAGAACTATATTGCCATCGTACTGTAAAATTGATACAGTCTAGATAGTTGTTATTATGTGGTAAATTAAAACGCAATTATATTAAATGATTAAAATCGTATCGGTGAATCGATTTGTTCGAAGAACGAGGTTCTTGTCAAACACTATTTAACGATCCGTTTGATTGTTTTGTTTTTAGTTTCATGAAATAAATGTGCTTAGTTTTTTCATAATTTGTTTTTTAAAATGCGTATAACTTTAATTATAGTTTTTCGAAACGAATTTACTATAGAAACGTATTTTCCGTTCGCGTGAAATGTAAAATTTCAATCTGTCACAGGCACAATTTACACACCAATATCATATTGATTATATGAGAACATAGATATGTGACAACGTATAGGTAAAAAAAAAAGTAAAGCTCCTCTTGCATGTAGTTGTAACACATCTGTATAATAGACCGTTCAATATTCTATATTTGAAATTTGACGTTTATCCCATATTAGTTTTGTACACAACTCACACAACTACATGCAAGAGGAGCTTTACTTAGGTTTTTTACCCATACCTCTTGTCTACCTTTATGGAAATGAAAAATAGACGACGGTAACTTTGCACTCAGCTAAAAAAAAACTTAGCATATTGTTAAATAATTCTCAGCTTACTGGGTCCAGGTATTCTCGATTACCATTCAAACAATATTTGTTGTCAACAATATTGTATTCAAATCCAACTTTTCCTCGACTGAGCGCTAATTACTTACAATACAATCGAATAATCGTTAGGTAACAAAAGCTTGTTTTTCTTCGTTCGCTATTCTCAAGTCTCAACAGAACTTACATGACGCCATTCCTTCTTTTTTTTCTACAAAATCCCGCCAAACTAGGAATGGGTACGTTTTACCTAACATTGACACCTGCTCGTGATTGGCTGTTCTATGCCGTCAAACAGTGACAGCCAACCACGAGTTAGTGGCAAAAACAACTGCCAATCAAAAACGTCATGGCTTGCAACCAAAAACCGACTGTACTGCAATAGTTGCCAGTTGTAATAATCGTTACAATATCATATCACCTTTGTTTTACCAAATAAAACCGTGATAGCAAATTAATCACGTAATATTTTTTTATGTCTGATCTCAGTAGGTACCTACCCGGTGAAGGTAGTTCGTTGTTTGCGTATGAATTTTAAAGTAAAATGGGTTCGCTTACAATAAATTCGATCTAATTTTGTGTATGGCAATCGGTCACAGACTAAGCGACTAAATTAATAACACGTTTTCCTACCTCTATAATAGTAGTTTACGTGACGGTTGCGTAATGCCAATTACGCAGAGTCGCGTACAATACTTTATCTACACACATATTATAAGTACTCTAAGATGGGTTCAGAAGCCGAAAGGCAAATGACCTGCATTGCTACCAGCGCTACCTGTAACACATCTAAGTACCTACCAATTTCACCAAACGATGTTAAATTTAATCAATGTTAATCAATTGTTGTCTACTTGGATAAGCAGAATTTTTATAAGTGGCACAATAAATTCAACAAAGAAATGAACTAAATGAAATCAAATTACTACGACTTACGATACGACGAATTGACAACAAAAATGGCGGCAAAAGAAACCTGTCATGTGTCACGAATATGAATGGTTTTTTTTAAAAATCATATGATAGACATACCTACTAATAAAGTCCCTATTCTCATGTCGTTCGAAATTCAAATATCCTACGATATTGTACTAAAAAATATAACGAGTTGACGTTCCAATTGATCCTAGAATTGGACCTATTTAAATTGTGTTAATTTTGGAACATGTTCCAAATTTGAAACTCATAACCTTACCAAAATCTATACTGTTATAACCATTACAGTACAAATTTTACCTACTACCACAGACAAGAAACTTTTCATAGTAAAATTAGTTGCAATAATGCTGGTCATTTCCTACGGGTTTTGAACGCATAAAAGAGGACTTACGATATGTGCGTAGATAAAGTGACATTTACTGTCACTGCCAACAAATGCGGAAAATTGCAACGGGTGTTAGCCATGGGTGTGTAATCAGTATAACAACTTTTGATATATTTTTACTTGATATAACTTTTGATACAATTTCATAGAATATAATCGATTAATCACTCAAGGGGCATAGTATAATAAACTTTTGTAATAACAACAAAGTAGATATTTTCATTGTGTATAATGAAAATATCAATAGGTATAATGTATCTTCGATACAATGTTTACCTAATATAATGAGCGTATGATATAAGTATTATTAGTATAATGCGTTATAAGATATAAAAACGTGTAAAATCAACGTCTGCAAGGGATAATACGTACAAGCGCCTATGTAAATGAATTTGCAATGACCTTTGTCGTACCTAACAGAGACCGGCCTCAAGGTAGAATAAGTAGGTTATTATAATAGTAGTACCTATAGTGTTATAAGCAAAAAACTCGGATCGGCTCGGCTTCGCCGGCCGCTACCGCGGCACACTCTCTGTGGAGTCGCAGTCCTTCCTAACACTCCTCGCTCCGCTCGTCGTCGTACCTAACGGACACCTGCTTAAACGCAGAATAGGTAGGTTATTATAATAGTAGAACGTATTCCAGATTATACAGTATTACATTATACCCACTGAGCGTTATATCGAACGAGTTATATAATATTAACGTTATACAGTTGTATGCCTTATACATATACATGTTTTATTTAACATAGATAGACCTTACTAATATGAGTTTTAACAATTACCCAATGGGATACATCTTTAAGCTTAGTAATGGGATGGTTAAGATCACGCATTATTATATCAATAATCCTTGCTACAAGCATGTGCATACGTGGAACACTATTAAATTCAGACCACTAGCCAACTTATTTGGCTTCGACGATGGCGCGCCCTTGCCACACTGGTGATGCTAAGCTTTTGATTTTAAAAACGATTTTGATGTTTTTATATCTTTTTCGTAATAAAATTTGATAAGAAAAATCTGAAAGTTAATCATATCTGAATATGCCAAATATTGTTATACCAAAAGTGCATTATATCCCTTATTCGTTACCTACATCTAGGGAACATATATCAAAAGTGGTTTTACCGACCGTTACGCACCCCCATAGCCATAGCAATTGATAATTGATCACAGATCATAATGATTGATGATTGACGTGTAAGAGCCCCTGTCTCACTAGATAAAAAGCACAGATAAAAAGTTACTCTATGGGTGTTCGTGAGAAGTGCGTCAGAATCGAGAGTCACTCTCTATTCTCTACTCACGCAAAGAGTATATACGAGGGTCAAACTGAAAGTTCTTAGAAAATCAAAAACGGATTAAACTAGCAAGTTATTAGCTTTATTAAATCTTTTCAAAATAGTGTCCATTGACGTCAATACATCGCTGCATCCGATGGAACCACTGACAAAAGCACTTGACCCACTCGTCCTTAGGGGTCTCTTCGAGGGCCTTTTGAAACGCAGCCACAGCTTCCTCGGCGTCCATAAAACGTTTTCCTCGAAGTTTATTTTTATTTTCTTGAATAAATAAAAATAGCAAGGTGCGAGGTCTGGGCTATACGGCGGGTGACCCAGTAATTCCACGTCTGACGTCGCCAAATAGTCGATCCTTCGCCTGGCGGTGTGTGACGAGGTGTTGTCGTGGTGAAGGAGGATCCTACTGCGAGGTCGTTTCTCCCGAACTTTTTCCAAGACAAGTGGCAAACAATTGTTAGTGTACCACTCTGCAGTAACTGTTTTTCGATCCTCTAAAACAATTGTCGCGTAATGACCTGTCCTTCCGAAGAACGAGGCTACCATCTTTTTTCCCACGCTTCGACCTCTATTCACTTTAGTTGGCAACTCCTCGGAAGGAAACACCCACTGAGCAGACTGTCTTTTGGTTTCGGGATCATAACAGTAAATCTAGCTTTCGTCACCCGTAAGTATGTCGAACACAGCATTTGAGTCACCTCCGTCAACACGACGGAGTTTTTGGGCCTCGGTCAAATTATGAGGTATCCACCGGGCACAAAGCTTCCTGACCGCTAAATGTTCATGGAGGATTTTGTGCACTTGACTCATACCGATGCCCAAGCTTATACGAATCTGCTGATAGGTCACTCTTTTATCAGTCTCATAATACGCCGCACAACACTGATGTTATCTTCAGTCGTTGCCGTAGAAGGCCAGCCCTCACGCAGATCATCGGTGAGATTATTGCGACAACGTTTAAACTCATTAAACCAATTGTAAACAGTGGCACGAGATAGGGCTTCATCGTGAAAGGCCAATCGTAGTCTATCATCATAACTTTCTTGTTGACTTAAATGACGTCGAAAGTCATAAAAAATCATTGCACGAAAATTTTCTCGCGTTAAATTCATGCTGACGTGACACAGACAACTTTCAATTTGCCGCCAAATCGTAAAACAAATGACAAATGAATAAAATACATACTCAGTTCAATAATATTGGCAAAGACTTCCATTTTCAAAATTTAAACTTATTTTATTATTATATTGTTTACATGTGGCCGTGACAAGGAAAGGTAACTACTGTCTGATTTATTTTATTATAATTATGTTAGAGAGTAGTCTATAATAACAAAAAATGCTCTTAAAACGAAACAAATAACTTCTATGTGTACCCTACATACCACAATGTTCACTTTTTTAAACGACTTCATAAAAAGGAGTTCTCAGGTTTGACCCGTATGTTTCTATCATGTTTCTATGTATGTATGTTTGTCCGCGATTATTTCGCTGGCTGAGTCGATTTTGATGCGGGTTTCAGAAAAGTATTTGTTACATTCTGGAGAAGGTTTTGGTATCCCTACTTACAACAAAACAAATTTTGGTATAACATTTAGTGAAGTGGAATTGAAGACCACAGATGGCCACCGGAACTCCTCCCTCAACGGTACCTATTTCAAGGGTGGGGATAAGATATTATCTCGATAAAGATAGTTGAGCGACTATAACGAGGAACACTTAATTTATTAAATACGACTATGAAATTCTAGCGAAGTATGCGGTGAGCATGAAATGTTTTCAAGTCCTATCAACCTAGGTAGTGGGACAGTGTGCCTGCAAAACCGCTCATAACGACAACCCCACCGTTTAAAAAAACCGCCTTCAAAAATGCAAAAAATAACTTCTTATAAAATGATAGGTACCTATAGGTAGGTCAGTCCAACTGTATTCGGCTTTTGGTTTAAAATATTGTGGGACGCCGACTTCAGTTGGACTGACCTACCTATAGGTACCTATCATTTTATAAGAAGTTATTTTTTGCATTTTTGAAGGCGGTTTTTTGTTTTTTTAAACATTTATTTTATTTAATACTTTTTAGTGATCCTATTTATGCTGTTATGTAGTTCCACTTTTCAATAAATGAGAAACTATAGAAAATTTCGAGCTCGCCGCAAGCAACGCCACTGGAAAGTTACAGTCATATTTCAACAAGTAAATATTCTTCGTTGTAGTCGCTCAACTATCTTAATCGACATATCTTATCGTTATCGCCACCCTTGAAATAGGTACCGTTGAGGAGTTCCGGTGGCCATCTGTGGTCTTCATCATCAGGTCCACTTCACCAAATGATACTTTCTGAATGCAAATGCTAGACTTGTTACTAAAAATACTAAAATCGCTTTATGTTTGCCTACAATATTTGAGGAGTTCTCTCAATTCCTCACTGATCCCCTCATCAGATTCCGATTTGGTGGCAATGGGACCACCTCGGAAGTATACCCTATCAAATCAAAAAAGAATTTTCAAAATCGGACCACAATTGACGGAGTAATCGGTGAACATACACAAAAAAAAAAAAAAAATACATACAGTGGAACGTATAACCTCCTCCTTTTTTTGAAGTCGGTTAATAAAACGAGTTTGGCGATCTGATTGTGCCTCGCTTCTAGCGCCATCTAGAGAGGAGCGGCACTACGGTGTTCACTTTTTCAGCTACCGGACCGCAGATGGCGTAGGTAAGCAATGTTAAGGTTGTTTGGTATTCAATTCAGTCAAGTACCATCGCTTTGGCGAGAGATTTGACAGATTTTACGGCAATAAACTTTAACTTTTGAGAGCCAGGCTACCATCAGGCTACCAACCTGACATGACAACAGAATGACTAATGCCCAGTTCCTATATTCAAGAAACGAATCGTTTACCTTACGCCTCGTTAAAATTTGACACATTTTGTACGTAGCAAATGTCATTACGCTACGGCCCATAAGGAAAACGATTCGTTTCTTAAATATAGGAACCGGGCATAAGTCAAACAATAGCAGGTCTTGAGACTGTAACTTAGCAACCATTGTTAGCGTACCTACGGAGAAATTATGATTGGTAATTTGGACATCGGAAAAACGGAAAACCCACGATTTTGTCCTAAACGCTAAACAACAGCTACTATTGGTCAAACAACTACCAAACAGTTATTCTTACTGAATACAGTCGTTATTGGTCGTTTTAATAGTTGCTATGGCCAAGTTTTACAAAACGACAAAATAATCACATTGACGTTTACGTTTTAAGAGAAAACTATTTTCTTCTTTTCTTCATTAAATAGGTAGCATCTGTCTCGTAGAATATTTTGCCGGTGTCAATTTAATAATTTATTGAACCTTCATGTTGTTCATACCTAAGAATCAGAATCTCTTAACCAAACTGTAAACTAAACATTTAGTAGTGACGATTAATTTCGATAAAGTTATTTTCAAAACAAAAATTAAATATATTAAAAAAAGTTTAGTTCCATGTAACTGCGACTGTAACGTGATTGAAATCAATTAAGTACCTACCTAATTAGACATCTTTCTTCATCTTTATTGTTATATAGGGGCGTGTAGATTATATTGACGTCTTGGAAACGTGTATTTATTTATCACTTTGAGTTTATAAATATAGGAAAATAATAATGCTCAAAAATACTTGAACTAGAACCTATAATCGTTAGAGTGTATTCTGTGTTGAACACACGGTATGCTCTAATATTTGTTACCTAGCAGCGATAGGCAATCAACTTCGTAAGTACGATACGGTAAGTATATGATGAACTTTTCTTTAAAAATGTTTTCTTACCAATAAACCTAGGTAGGTTTCAATATACCTATTACTTACGTAGGTCCGAGGTAACAACCGACTACACACACGTGTGTAATTTCTTAGACTGAAATACTTTTATTTATTATTAATAATTTATTTATTATTATTAAGACAAAATAAATAACAATTTTGGCCCTTAAAATTGGGTTTCATGTAAGTTTTCAATGTCACATGGATAAAGTAACTTGAGAAATTTCTTTCCGCTATATGCAACAAATCTTGCTCTTTGCTCGCGGCAGCAGGAACGTCATGAGGCCACAAACTGAAAAAAAGAAAGTTTATTAGATTGAAGCATTTGTACAAAAGTATCAAAACATAGGTAAGTAGTCAAGCTTTTTAAAGTTTGGTTTTAGTCGCTTAATCGTTTATTTAAGGAGATAAAAGTTCACATTTAAGTCGATGGCAGCTGTGCTACAAGTCACACGTTTTTTCCACGTTAAATTTTAATAATCAGTAATTCAGAGGACCTAGACAAGATGCCTAGACAGACATAGTTCTATCGTCTTGAAATGTATCTATCTACTAAGGATGGTTTTGGTGTTGAATCACGTTAACCATTGGCTCTGGTAAGTTAGAATAACGCTGAGAACTGTGGGCCTAGGCAAGATGCAAACGCTTCCAGGAGTTTTCCTTTCTAAGTATTAAATGAGTCGCCTAAGCGTTCCGTTCCAAAAGGGGCTAGACAAAACGGGTTACTACGAACCACTAAATTCGAAACTTCGAGAACCTAGTCCCTGTCCCGGTCCCTCGAGACTAAATCGAGAGAAATGGATGGAGTTAACGTAACTTCGAACTTCGATTTTCAAAGTAGGGCCTCTGACCGCTGACGAGCGTCAGCACTGACGCCAACGCTGCCGTGCCGTGCGCTCGCACGTCAGCGCCGCTGTGCCATGCGCCGACCTTCCGGCGCCGACGCTCAGTGCGACACTACGAGTAAACCACCCTAAATGCAACTAGCACAGAGGCCCTACTTTAAAAATCGAAATTCGAAGTTAGGTACGTTACATGACCATAATAGGCCCTCAGAGCCTTGAGTGTAAGTTGCTGTTTCCGCGGCAAACCGCCTCTAACGCGTTTGCGTCCATGTCATTTATATGAGAAACGGAAATGCGTTCGAGACGTTTTTTACATTAGCAACTTGCACAAAGGGCTCTGGACCGATCGTTGAACTGATCTTTAGGGAAGTCATGCCTGTGTCTTAGTGAACGAACTGGGCCTCTTTCGGTTGACTTATGATGGATTGCTCACTCACCTAGTAATAACCCCCCGAACAGGTAGAAAGTGGCTTCGCACGAGGCGTTGATGAGCAATCCTGCGACGTTGGTGCCGAACACGGAACCCAAACGACCCAGCATCAGCGCGAGACTCACTGCCATGCCCCTGAAACATAACACGAATAACGTTTTAAAACTCGTGTAGACATCACCTTTATACCTAAATCACTTTTAGGGTTCCGGAGTTTCCGTAGTCATCTTTATTGTTTCGCCATGTCTGTCCATCTGTATCTTTTTATTTCTGTTTGTGTGTTACCTCCAGCCCGAAACTGTCACTGTCACGAAGTTATTTTTTCTTACATATTGGCAGTAAAAGGGGTTTAGGGTATTATTGTAATACGAGTATGTCGTAATAATATACTGTTCTACATACGTGTGAAACAATGTTTTTTTTACTTACAACAACAAGTGGGGCATCGACGTTAAATAAGGTCTTGAATAGTATTTATTTTGTTACTATTATTTTAAGATTTAGGGGACCATTTAGGAAATATTAACACTAACCGCCGCCCGCAGACACGTTTTAGAGACAATTAACTCGTTTCTCTTTCAAACTTGTGTATTAAAAATCGTCACTAATGATCACTAGTACTAGGGAAAAGCATCGATAATTGAGTTTATCGATATAGGCGAGCCCTAGATGTCATTTAATTTTATTCCGTATATTCCGAGGTCTGTTAATGACAATTAACCCGTTCATTTTTCAAACTTATGTATGAAAACACGTAAGGCTACTAAGAGACGGCTTATAATTCATTCGTCTTGAACTGATTCTGAGTCTGAGGGCCGTATTAATAATCTCATCTAGACTGTGCGGTCCGTCACAAGATACGTCAAACTAAACGCCAAACCATAGAACACTGTCATTTTTGACGCATCTGGAGACGAGCTTTAGAGTTGAGATCAGTTTATTAATACGGGCATGAGTGCGGCCGATAGAAGAGTTGTTTGTTAATGAGAAACACGGCAGTTAAATGTTTACTTATAGGAATTCAAATCTTAATTCTTCGAAAAATATTTAACGTAGCACTAAACAACTTTATAATCTAAAGTTAATTAATTTTGTTTTTATTTTTTGTGAATAATGATGGTCGAAATAAAAACAATAGGTATGATAGCATCATTTTGTGTTTTACGTGAATTGATATTTAATGTATCGAATAGTTTTAGAGTAGAATGGACCCTGAGCATTGTCCGACACGTAAGTAGTAAGTAACATATATCTTACCTTAGTTGAGTAGGAAATATCTCCACAGCATACGCGTTGATAGGGCCTACAGCGACAGCCACAATCTGCAGTGCTGACAGCAACACCGCAAACACCAAACTCTTCCGTATAAAGTTAATAGAAATACAAAAAGCGCCTAAAATGAAATAGATTAGCACTAGAAGCCCTTTTTTGCCAATAATGTTTAAACTGACACTGGCCAGTAATGAAATTATGGCGCAGGAAACACTGGCTACGGCGTTTACAAAGAACGTTAGTTGCTCTATCGAGTCGTTGCACACTACTCCCACGGTGGTCTGAAAAAAAAGTAACAATAAATATAAGATTAGTGTACGTCGCTTGTAGTGGCTTGGTCGCTGGGTGGGGATACGTCTCAATAAGTACAGGTTCCTTCGTATTTTCACGGAAACGTACGAAGGTGTCATGCTACTTCAGTCAACCTCAGTACTTTTTGTCCTGTGACCGACTGAAATAGCAAGACGCGTTCGTACGTTTCCGTGAAAATACGAAGGAAAACAATTATGCACTACATATGTACTACTTATCTATTTTATTTATTAGGGCGGTTTAGACTAGCGGCTTTTCAGCGCGTATAGGCTCGTAAATGTGCAAATTTACCATTCGTACAGCTCATTCGAGCGTAGGTGCGCCTGAAATATCATAAACGAAGGAGTCACTAAAAACGGATACTGATTCAAGCGAACATGCTGGAATGAGAGCTTATCTACATGCGCGGTCGTTTTCTTTAAACGTGAAAATGTAGCGCGCGTGTACAAACGAGCGTAAAACGCGCAGAAAGCACGCTAGTCTCAAACCGATCTCGCCACCGTGCAACGTCAATCTGACTGGCGGGCGCGCCGTCGAGGATTGTAGGGACACATGTGTGCTTACTGGCGTTACTTTATTAATTCCCATATATTAAGCATTTTACCTTAGTGCCATCTTGGTGTAGTTTTTGACCGATGATTTCACACGCAGTCACTCCATCACCACCGCCACTCAGGACTCTGTTCAGCAGTTCTGGGGCCCACATGTAGAGACCGTTGAGACTGAAACGATAGTCGGAAACGTATAAATCATTCTTACACGTAAAAGTCTAGTCTACTCCGTATATGATTTTGATTTTTTCTCTTTATTACAAGAAGTCGATGTACGTCCTTTTTCTCTAGGACCCCAGGCTTTATTTAACCTATTCTTAAACCAGGCAGCACGGACCGCAGGTGCTGCTGGTGAAAGCGCTGCGAGGACTCAACGAGGATTGTGATTGTGAATGATGGTATGAATATACATAGTCCGAGCCCTGAACAATAAATAAATACTAAAAAACAAATCCTAAAAAACTAACAAATAAAGATTCAGTTGAACACGGGCAGATTCGATTTTAAGTAGAAATCAAATCGGAATATAATGATATTATGCGGCGGTACGGTTTTTTTACAGGTTCTGGATGCGGTTCATTGTTTTTTAAAATATCAGGTAAAGGGTTAGTTTGGGATTTGATAGCTGTCAGCTCAGTACAAAATTTGTATCTTGAGGCATGTGCGATTCAATTCAACATATTTTTTTAAGTTATGGCTCCAGCAAGACTATCGATGATTCCGCCAACGTCGAAGTATCTTAAGACATACCTTAATAATCTGTGCGTCGAAGTCATTTTGAGGCAATATTTGATACTGCGCTGACAGGCACTGTCAAGTCAGACCTTTTTAGAACGTCTTTATACGTATACATATAATACTCACCTAGCAAACACGCCAAAGAGTAGGAAGCCGTTCAGACACATCCACTTAAGATAAGGCGGCTTCATCAGAGGTAATGATTGTATTTTCAGTGACGTGAAAAAGCTGACCTTCTCTTTCTCGGGTTCTTCAGGGACTATTAGCATTTTAATCTGAAAATATAGAAATATCAGTCAATGCGAGTGAATATCAGTAGCTACCTTTAAAAAGCCTTTAAAGAATTATTTATTAGCTTCTCAAATATCCGGATCATAAGCAGTTGTACACATATGCACATGCACACGCAAGCATACTCAAACGCACACACACACACACGCAAACACACACAAACTTACACACATTCACACACAGATATACAAGATGTTTTTTTTTTGTTATTGTATGCTTAATTTGATCTCTCTAAAATGATCTCAAAATAGTAGCGATATTATTTTAGGTATTTGTTCTTTTATTTTTTTATTTTAACGCCATCGATTGCCATATCTACTCTCCCTGGTCTCACTGAAAACCAGCGCCTGCGAATGTATTAACAACATTCAGAGGCATAAAGCTGAGAGGAGACCATTTTGGCCGTAATAAAAAATGAATGTATTTAGGTTAAGACATTTTCTTTGTAAACTGTTTTTTATTTATGTGCCAAATATTTTTTTTAAAATTATTTTCAATATTTTAGATGATGAATAACCTACAACGACAACGACACTTATCGCCGTACCTAAAATGAAACTAGATAATTTTAGAGATAATTAACTCGTTCCTTTTTCAAACAAGTGTATAAAAAACCTACAATAAGGAACTAAGTACTTCATCGTCACTATCCATTTATTAACTAACTTTGAGTGCGGCCGTTTCTATGTACTAAATGCATCTTGAAAATTTCGATGTACGATAAACTATGCTCAGTATTTAAACAATAATCACGTGTTAACATCATAATTACTAACTTAATAAATATAATAATACATTGCACCTGATAAAAACTCACAGGAAATTTATCCTCCGATTTCCTTTTGTTTCCCGCGTATATGACCTCCAATACTCTCAATGCTTCTTCATGCCTTCCTTGAGAAACCAAGTACTTTGGGCTCTCGGGTCCAAACGACAGGAGAAATGCAGCCGCGAGGAAGAAACACGAGTATACGATTACGAGTAATCGCCATGACCGGAAGTGGTAAGCGCCAAATTCGATTCGGAAGTCCAATGGGATGATGCCCCACGCCAGCACTAAAAATAGATATTATCGAGTTGTTAGAAATGTTGGTTGAGTTAGGGAATTAAGAGGTATAGAAATTATGTAAACAAAATTACATATAAATGACCGACAGAGTAGGTACGTCGTAGGCACCGCTAAGAGCAGTAAGGAACGAATTACGATCTTACTATACTTTATGCAAAGAGTTTATAGTTGCTCAAAAAGCCTGAAAACAATATGATTTTGGAGATGGCTATTTTAGTTTATGCAACATCAAATCTATTTATATAGGGGACTATCTAACACAAATTGAAGGAGTCCCAAACTAGGCTTTTAATATGGATACTAGACGACGCCTTTTGTTTACCAATACGGACATAAAAAAAGAGGACAATCTCGTATAAATTGACCTAGTCCAAAACTAAGCTTTAGGGTTGTACTATGGGTACTCGACAACGATTGAGATACCTACTTATATAGAGAAAGAAATACTTAAATACATAGAAAATGTCCAAGTGTCAGGAAAAAATACTCGCACTTATCATACAAAATGTTTCCCCTACCGGGAGACAAGCCCCGATTCGTAATTATCGGGTGACTGAAAATATTTTTCAAATTGTAAGCCTTTTGTAAGTAGCTGGACAGTCGAAGAGTTCAAAGTTATGTATACACGCTCTTATTTTCTTGACAATTGAATCGGGTATATGATTTTAAGCTCTTCAACTGTCCACATACGGCATACATCTGCTGATGACGTTTATTTTGTTTACGTTTAAGTATACTTACAAGGCACAAGAGCGGAGCCGAGAGTCTGCATGGCATTTGTGACGGAGAGAGCTAGGTCCCTATGTCTCTGCGGTAAGATTTCACCGATGTAGGTGTAGGGAGCGGCTGCGGGGCACGCTATGCTGGAATAATACATACATACATAAGGGTCACAACATTAGAAGCGCTTTCGTTGTTACCACACAAAAATGACTTTTTGAAAATTATTTTAAACAATTTTACTGTCAGTAACATTACGTACAGTCACGGACTTTAATTGTTATGCCACTATTGAATGCTGTCATAATGACAGTGTCAAGTGACTGGATAGAAATTACATGGGATTTAATCCTAGGCTTTATACGACAAGGTTCTATAGTGGTATATCAATTAAAGTCCGTGACCGTACCTAGACTACCTAGTTATAAAACTCCCGATATGATGGTGACCTCTTCTTTCAGAGCTAATATCTCTTAAAAGGCCAAACGGATTTATATAAAGCCTAGCTAACAACCACTGCTAAAAAATCTGCTATTAAATTAAGAAAACCGCTCCCGAATCGGTTTATAGTCTTAAAGGCTCCGGCACACCAAACGCGTGGCAGCAGTGTCGCGCGTTGAACGCTTGCACGCGCGAGTTGTAAAACAACAAAACAAATGGTTACCCGGCGCACCAAAAAGTAACGCGTTGCATAGGCGTGCGCGCTCGGGCAACTCGAGCAGAGCGGAGGCGCGCCGCCCGCGCGCAGGACCGTAGGCGCGTCGCGCGCGCAGCTCCACAAAGTTGTATTAAATACGGCCGCCATGTTTACGCCGCGATTCTCAATATTATTTTTTCTAAACTATCTATGGTTAGATGTCGTATTACGAGCTAAATTTGATCCTGATATCTCTAATACTTTCGGAAGAGTATGCGGAGAAACGAAAATCCGAATGGGGAAAAATGGAGGGTTCGCTCCAATAACGCGCATTGCGACATATTTTTGAGATGTTGCGTTTCCTTATTTTTTTACACTTGAGTGTACACCTAATTTATATGAGCTGTTTTTGATTAACGAGTTAATTGTATCAAATATAAATTACTTTATAGCGATATAGCGGTCCTGCTGAACCACGCATGATATTTGATATTAAATTTCATTTAACAATTATAGCTTTATATAATGCTAGATTAAGTTATATCATTGTACGTAGTATGACATATGGTTAAAAATTACTGACTGCTGAATTTCCTGCGGCATTTCTTCTCAGCAGTGGTCTGTCGCTGGTAGATTCTTGACGTGTAAAAGTGCCCGTGCGGCCTACTTACCAAATAAATGGTTCGATTCCAGGTAAGGCCAAGATCATTTCCGAACTTACATATCATCATATCATAATATCATATTATACTTTAATTTATTATATGTATTATGCGCTGTATTTCAGTACAATAAAGTATTTACATAAATAATTAATAGCATAGGTACTAAGGTAGGTACTTACATGCTTTTTAAATTAAAACTTATGTTATTTATTTTAGATTTTAGTATCCTGTGATCGTTTAACTTTTAGGTCACTATTGAAATTTTCGATCTATTGTTGCAATGCCTAGCTACGTTACTGACAATATTGTTTTATAAGTAACTCAATAAACACGATTATTGATAGCCCAACATTGACCTCTGTATCTGCTTCAAAATATTTTATTTAAACAAGATAAAAAGAAGCTTCGTATGACGTTCCATAATTGGCAAGGCGGATAACGGCGACCTATAAACAGTATTAAACTCATTAAACTACACCGGGCCCTCACATGGCTGCGTTTATCACGTGACAAAGTTTGGATAAGGCATCCGTCACCTTCTGTCACGTAAATAAGTACGACAGTGACGGATGCTTTATCCACATTTGACACGTCACAAAGACGCAGCAATACTAGGCTCACAGGGAATATAACTCTCGGTATAAAATATTGCTTCTGCCATGTTACCGTATTGTATTTAACTGGATCGCCATTATTGTCAAGCGAATAAGAGCTATCTATTAATTATTATAATGTTGGCAATACGGTAACATGTCAAAAGCAATTAGGTTCAGCCCGCGGATAATAAGTCCCAGGGGTGTTATTCTACCATGCATTTACTCCTATTACTATCGTATATAGCTCTTATTAATTTGACAGAAATGGTGGCCGAGGTAAAAACAATACGGTGACAAAAGGTGCCAATACGAAAGGCCTCGGGCTCATTTCGACACGGTAAAACCATGTTTGCTCGGCTTTGACGTATTATGGTACAGGTGTAGTGTATAATTGCTTTCCTTCGTATTTTCACGGAAACGTACGAACGTGTCATGCTACTGCAGACAACCTCAGTACTTTTTGTACTGTGACCGACTGAAAAAATAGCAAGACGCGTTCGTCCATTTCCGTGAAAATACGAAGGAAAACAATTATGCACTACATCTGTATTGTTTTTAATTCGGGAGCCATTAGGTAGGTCAAGTAAGTAAATAAAAGCTTTCCAACCATTGAAAACAAAACCAGCCAAGTGTGAGTCAGACTCGCGCACTAAGGGTTCCGTACCATTATCTATACAACAATTGATAACTAAATGTTCTGTAAATAATTCAAGCGTCGTCTACTGGTTGCCGTTATTAATGCCGAGCAAAAATCGTCCGTTTGTTGTATGAAACTTACATATTTATTTTATTCTGTTTTTAGTATTTGTTGTTATAGCGGATCATAATTTATAAACAATTGTGATTTTGTCAAGAACAGCTTTGAACTATGCTTATCTTGTAATATAAAAAAGTCAGTCATCACTCATCAAGTCATCATTCATCATAAAATCGTAAATGAGATGGAGAGTCCATAATTTTACTTATAAAACAAGCTGTCTCATTATGAGTACCTATCCAGTCGCTATGCATTGCATGTCGTGCTACCAGCTAGTGATAATTTGAATTTGCCACCTTTTTTTGTGTCACCACTCGCTGGTCAACACCCTCCTAAGCAAGCGTTTAAGTTAAGGTTTTGAAGATACATTTAAATTAATACCGCTTTGCTTATTTTCATAACTATTTTACTTTTATTATTTTGTCACACAGTCACACTGATATGAAATAAATTTACGACGTGGACGATGATGTGCTGATACTACTCAGCCGGCCTAGATATTTGTTCCCGTACCAACTGTATTGCTACTGAATTGCTGCGTGTAATGTAACTACCTACATTACGTGAACATCCTTACCACAGCGAAGCGAGGAACTTGCATGCGGTGAAGCTTATGAGCTCTGGCATGAAGGCAGACAGCACCCCGAACCCCCCGCTCAAGACCGAGCTGGCTATCAACACCTTCTTGCGGCCTCGCGTGTCCACCAGGTAGCCCCAAGGGAACGAAGTCACGACAATCGCTGGAACCAGATAAATAGATGCGTTACTTAGGTACACAGCAGAGGCAGTGCCGACTTCTACTAATACAATTGACCAATTACAAGGGCCAATTGAACAGAAAAGATAAATTTTAGTCTCAAGTCTAGATTGTAGTCTGACAGTTCCATGAACTTTGACACGGGTAGACTGAGTCAATCATGCTCCGATATCGAAGTCACACTAATAGAATAGCTATAACGTCAACAATAACATTACGACATCAAAGCAAGATGGGCTAAATTGCACGACAAATCAAGGTTATCGTTTCGGAAAGTATGATTTGACTATGTAAATTGACAAAACAGAAACCGTTTAGAATTGGGCGGAGTATTGACGTACCTTATCAATGGGCTTAATTCTCGTCGCGCAACTCTTATCAAAGCCGTACAATTATAACTATATTGGGCTATCGTTATAGTGTTCCATATATTTTTTTACAGTGATTTCATACAGAAGGTAAGTAAGTACTTAAGATGATGTTTTAAATTTACTTGATTTTGATTTTGACCTAATCAAATATGTTCTAATTTTCTATAAAAGACATAGTTACCTAATGAAGACGTACAAAAAAAAAAAGTGCACTTTAACAATTGAAGGTGCTCAGGTTACTTTGAGGTATATTCTGAGAAAGCAGAGTTACGATGAATGGACTCCATTTTGTGTAAAACAAACAGGCCTGATTCGCTGTTATTGTTATTATCCTCGGCAACAATGGCTTCGCGCTAATTAAAAACTGCCTACAATCAATGTCAAGTTCAAAGTCCAAGCCATGGCCTCTATAAAATTCACCGTTTACACGAATTGCGTCTTCGTCACTCATCATAATATAGGCATGAGAATAAATTTCTGAAAAAAAATTTTTTTAATGCAAGCTTTTTTGCCGTATTTTCTTTTTTGCACATTCATAAGTTGCTTATTCAGATCAATCTTATGTAACGATCATTTGATTATTAAGTTTACTGTAAAGAATAACAAAATATTACCCCGCGGGCTTACCTATCTATTTTTAAACAAGTGAAAATTCATGGGTATGTCGAGAAGTTTAAAACACGCGCTTTATTTTGTATATTTATACTATTCTCTTCGCTCGATCGACCATTATCTCCAATAGCTGAAGGTCACTGCGATGCTACGCTATACATGGCTATGTGTATGGGAGCCTGCCATTTGGCAAAAAAATGTTTGCAAATGTGTCGTTTCCCAACTTTGTCATTTGCCATCCTAATGTTATATATTCTTTTCAGAATTCATAGTACCATCATAATCGTGCGTCGTTTTTATAAACTCCTGAAATATTTATGGTTACAGAAAACAAAGCGGGTTGGCTAATGAAAAGGTTGGAAAACGATACATTTGGCAAACATATTTCGCCGAAACAAAGGTAACCAGTTTTGTATGTTTCTGTCACACTTTCTGAATTTAGTCTTCTATCCACGAAGTAGTACCTACTGGGACCTATCAAAGTAAGAACATGGTCTCTATTTTTGACTTGTTATCGTATTGTTTTAATCCGGTTACCTACTGTCAAGTAAATAAGAGGTAACATAACGTTGACAATACAATAATATGTCCAACAGCTTCGCAACAAAAAAGAAAAAGAAACAATCCTTACCTATGTACGGTAGCGAAGCTATTACCCCTCGTTGAGCATCAGATATGTTCAGGTCGCATTTGGCTGCCGGGAGCACGTAGGCATAGCCCATTACCTCGATGATGCCCGCTATGAGGAACAAGGCCAGCACCAGGCAGTACTTCACGTTGTACCAGCCCACACCTGGCGAAACGATGAAAAGATTTGACGAATGCGAGCCAAGCATTCGTTTGCTCTCTGGCAACTAGGATCTACTAATGGATTCGAGTGAACCTTTTGTGCATTTAAATTCGACCTATCAATACTTAGAGTCGAATGGACTTTATGTAAGATGGAGTCTGGTAATTGCAACTGATTTAAATCACTCGCTCTAGTTCACTGTTTTAGATACATATTTTGATTACAAGTAAATTTAAATTGCCCAGAAACCAGCTCTTAATCAACTATACTATTATACATATAGGTTATAGGTTAGAGCGGGCTAGTATTCCGCAACTCGACGACTTAATGTTCGCGCCTTTTTTTACTATTAACAAGTCTAATTGAAGCAACCTTTAAAAAACCCTTGCTTTTAGGATAATGCCGTTAAAGTAATGTTACTTATCATGTATACTTTTTTTATTTCTCCTATTTCACATTTGAATAATTATAATATAGCCTACGACACACTAGTGGTTAAAACGAATCTAACCACGTATAATTTATTAAAACCGTTTTAGCCGTTTAGTACTTATATACAGGTCAAAAATATAACCCTCCTTTTGGGCTTCACTACAATCGGGTAAAAAATACATATCTAACATCCCGAAATTGTTACAGTAAATTGAGCTTGGCCAAGTGGCGGGTTAAATATAGTAAACAGCAATGAAAACGGGTCACTTTGTATCGAATTACCATAGAAAATGACCCGTAATCATTGCTCGTGATATGTTGTTTACTCATTGCAGTAAATTACGCTTCCTCCTCTGTACTAATTTATACGTAAGTTAATTACGGGAATAACAAAGTGTGTACACGATCGTATTATCGCGCTATCTGTAACGCTAACATGGCTGGCATATTACTACAAACGTAAACAATCACAGCACTGCTAATGCTCGGAGCAGAATGTTCTCGTCCCAAATTCAAAGGTAGTTTCTATCTGCATATTTACTCATCGCGTATTCAACCCATCTATGAATACAGTTGTACATACAATATTATTATAATTATAACAATAAGTATGTACAGTTTAATCACAATCAAACTTACTTACCTGCTACCGAGAGTGCCTGCTCCAAATCGCCGCCATACTTTTCACCACTATCAACACTATTTGATATAGTTTTTAAATTAAATTCCATTTTTAAATTAATAAGCACGTACACTGACGTACACTCATTGGATTATTGTTCAGGTTAAGATGACTGTGTTAATTGCAGTGGCTGGGTATCAATATTTAAACGTTTCATTAAAATTTACTTAAAGGTTGGTCTGTAAAACTGTCATAAAACTGTTTGTGTATGTACCTATGTTCGTAACAATTTAATAATTAGTTCCGCGGGCACGTTTGTTCTAACCGGAGGACTTTATGTCAGTAATCACAGCAGCGGCAAAGAGAGCGCGTAGACATTATCAGTTCAGAATCATTTATTAGTTAATTTATTTAAGCTTACAGCAGCGTACGGAAGGGAGATAATTTATATGAGCATCGAGATTTATTAGCTTATTAGCAAGGCTCGGAAAAACGCCGTCATTTAAAAAACTGAACTCTATTCTGTACAGTAGAGACTTCTTTAGTATTATTAAAATATTATATAGTAATATTATATTAACATTCAGTCACATGAAGTACTTAATAAATAAATAATACAGAAATGTATATTGAAAAATAAACACTATCGATCAAAAGCAGATTCAGAAGAAAGTTACTGTGAGCAACAAGCAAGAAGAATGTTTTTTTTTGTTGGTGGCAAATCGTGGTTCTAGTATCCATGCAGTCGCTATTTCCTAATTATTTTAATACAAGACACTTAGATTTTGACCTTCAGTATGTTCATATTTCAAAATGAACATTATACATTTTTAGTTCGGTTATTCCATACTTACTAATATTTTCTTGTTTGTAACGCTTTCACAGTAGATAGGTATATCCTTCATACCAAAAACCATTTAAATTGGTTAAGCGGTTTAATTAATAAATGAATTTTAAAATATTAAAATACTGAAGGCCAAAAACAAAGTGGTATGTGCTATAAATAAATAGGAATTTACCACCAAAAGTTCTAACTCTAATAATAAGGAAGTCTCTACTGTACGAAACTGGGTTTAGTTTAGAAACAACGGGCGATGATTTTACGAGCCTTGCTTATTAGCTTATAATCTTATAATCTGAGCATCAGACGCATCATTAAACGCAACATTGCCGTGTGTAAAGTAAATCTAATAGGGATTTAAAAAAGCATATTTTCTTTTATTTTTCCTTACATTATAATAAAGGTAGTGAGGTGTTTCTAAGTTGCTTATTTATTAATGTTTAAATATTTTAGCGGTTGTGTATAAGGTAAGTATTAGGGCGTGGATATTATTATAATAGGCCCAAGGTTGACGGCAATCTGTCCCGTGCTGACTTCAACTATGAAGATTTTTTTCTACCATTGGTCCCATTGGCCAGCTTCTCTACGAGTATGTGCAATGTGTTGCCGGTTGCCACTTAAGTGTAGGAATTCAAAAAGACAAATATTCACTTTGAAGTAATTTCATTCTTGTGTCTAGACCTAGATGCTGTAATTATGACAGGGTTCTATGGTACCTCGACATTGAAAGTCGCACTCTGTTACGGCGGTCAGCCAGGTCTGATAAGGAGCTGCACACTTTTGTACCTTATAGCTTTAATGCCTTTGACAAATTAGTGCAGCAGTTCATACATGACGCTAAAGTGACAAAGTACTAAAGTGTGCAGATATATCTAAGACGGACCGACCGACCGACTTGGATGGAGTTTTTATAACATGTGAAAATAAAATGTAATGTAAATCAAAAGCACTAAAGAGTAGTTGATCTACGAATAAAATCACCCCTAAAATAACTTAGGGGATGAATTTCAATAAAATACGAAACATGTCTTTTATCAATTCTGTTAAAAACAGTTTATGCAAAATTTGAAGTAGATTGGACCAAAGAATCACGTTGTCCCATACAAACTTGGCCCCCTTTTTCAACCCCACAGGGGTTTTTTCCGAAAAATCCTTCCTTGTGAAACAGCTCCAACGATTTTCATGAAATTTAGTATGCAGGGGGTTTCGGGAGCGATAAATCGAACTAGCTAGGTTTCATTTTTAGAAAACTTACCAAAAAAATATATACATCAGTTTATCCACGTACTACTATGAGTAAGATAAGATAAAAAGGCATAATATGTATGTATGTAAACACTTTATTGTACAAAACACAAATTCAAATAAAACATTTACAGAACAGGAATTGCAAAGGCGAAGTTCCATATTATCAAAGATCCAGAGTGAGTTGATCTGTTAAGTGACCACGGAATTGTATTAAAAAAACCTATTGAATCCTTAAATATTTATTATCATTAACAAAATAGAGAAATAACATTTTAGACCCAAAATATTGGGCTACAACTGAGTTTTCACATGGATTTGTTCAGTACGTATAAAATGGTCTTAAGAATTTTCTTTTTTCACTATATGCAACAAATCTTGCTCTTTGCTCGCGGCAACAGGAACGCCATAAGGCCGCAAACTGAAAAAAACATTTACAATGTTAAAAAAAGAACAAAACAAAACAGACTTTTTTTCATTCATTTTTGTAAGTTTTCCCACGTTAAAAGTTATACGTCGGAAACAGCTCTATTATTCTTGCTCTTATATCAATTTCAATAGATTAAGGCACTCCATTAATTAAAACAATTACGTTGCACCTGATTTTAGCCATGTTATTAAAATTTGAAAATAATTTCGAAGACTGGCTTCTCAAATGGTCCGAGTAGAATTGGGAAATGACTTTCATTTGACAAACAAATAAGACGAACAACCTCTGCACCGATTTCGGCATCTATTGGTTGAGGTGTTGAACTAAGCAAACCTCCACAATATCACATTAATTTAGGAAAAACAATAGAAGGTTTTTTAGGAATATGCCGATTTATCCAGGTCTGGTCCGATCCGGCTTTTTCGGTATTTGGTTGTCTAAAGGAATAGATGCCGTCATGCTTACAATAAACTATACAATTATACGCTATTTGTCATCCTTGCTCTCTTATATTATTATAATATAATTGCGAGAGTGAGGTTGTTTGTTTGTTTAGTCATTACGGTTTAACACCTCACCCAATTAATGTTGAAATTGGGACAGAGGTAGTTTATTTTTTTATGCTGAAGACCAATAGCATCATAAAAAAAGATAAATTAATAAATAAATTTGTCAGCAAAAAAGACTCCATAGATTGTACAGAGTGCAAGAATGATAGTACAAAATGTCTACTTGGTTTTTGTTAATAGTTTTGTTTCTGACGCTTGATATTTGGAAGACTGACAAAATAATCATGTAAGTAGGAAAAAACAGTTATAAATATTTAAAAAACATGAGTTGAAATACTTTAAATTTCTCTAAAGCTCAATCAAGCACAACCATAGCAAGCTCATATCTGAAAAACATTCGATCCAATAACATTTCCCAGTTGGGACACTCAATAGATGTAATTATAAAACTGAGGCCGTATCTTATCTATCAAAATCTATTAAGTTGCAAACAGTTGATTGCAAATATATTATTCCTACTCTTGCTCTATCCATTGAACTACCTGGAATTTGGCAAGGCTATACCTACGATCCTTTGTAACTCACTTAGTAATAACCCCCCGAACAGGTAGAAGGTGGTTTCGCACGAGGCGTTGATGAGCAGTCCTGCGACGTTCGTGCCGATCACGGAACCCAAACGGCCTAGCATCAGCGCGAGACTCACAGCCATGCCCCTATGTACAAACAGAACCATAAAATTCAAGGACGCTTCCTAAGTAGATCAAGTACACATAAAGGTTGACGCACACATAACCGCTCGGTACCGGATCGGCACCATCTCAACTCGAGCCGTACAGTATTCTTTGTATGAAACTTCATACTGTAACACGCACTTATCGGCATCGGAACGGCAACGCATGGCCTCGGTACAAGCTAGTGCTCGTCCACTGAAAAATGTATCGTACTAAGACAGCACAAAGCTCACTTTTCAGTGTTTCATTTTAAGCTAATCCGGTGCTAAGCGGTTATGTCTGCGCTAACCTTCAGTGGTAATGAGGAGGTCGCATGGTATGTAGAATAGATGACCGATGGAAGCAGAGTTCTTGAAAGACTACCACGTACTTACTAGAAGACGCGGCGCGGGTAAACCTTTGTCTTACAAGGTGGACCGACGCCCTGTTCGCTTATGCTTACCTCAATTGGGTCGGGAATATCTCCACAGCGTACGCGTTGATAGGCCCGATGACGACAGCCACAACCTGTATCGCTGACAGTAATACCGCAAACACCATACTGGTCCGTATAAAGTTAATAGAAATACAGAAAGCGCCTAGAACAAAATATATTAGCAGTAGAAGCGCTTTTTTGCCAATGATGTTTAAACTGGCACTGGCCAGTAACGAAATCACAGCGCAGGCTATACTGGCTATAGAGTTGACGAAGAAGGTTAGTCGGTCTATCGAATCGTTACACACTTCTTCCTCGTGAGTCTGAAAAATAAACAATAAATATAAAAGTATAGCGATTACCATATTTTATATCATATGAGACGAAAAAAATGCTATAGATAGATCGATGGACATACGACAAACCATTATCTATTCTATTTTCAATCTTTTTAAGAAGACAGATCGTTAACCTTTCTTTTTGTATCGTTTAATTATAATATCAAAACGCCCGTAATGGAAACATTTTAATCAGTAAAATCCTACTTTGTATGGATTTGACTAATTAAAATGTTTCCACTACTACTATATAAGGAGTAAAATAAATAAATACGAGGGGACAATCTGACACAAACTGACCTTGTACTAAACTAACTTATTTTTTTGCGGGACATTTAGAAATTAATTATGTCATAGTCATAAACTTTATAGTCAAGTACATACATGTTGTAGTCTTTGAGCAATGACTTCGCACGCGGTAACGCCATCACCGCCTCCACTTAGAACCCTGTTCAGGAGATCAGGGACCCACATGTATAGTCCGTTTAGTCTGGAACGATGATAACAAATCACACGTCACAACTCTATACCAGGCGTCTCTTTTTCACTCTACTACTATCTGTACTTACGTAGCGAACACTCCAAATAATAGGAAGCCATTTAGACATAACCATTTCAAATATGGCGGCTTCATCAGAGGCACTGATTGTATTTTCAGTGATGTGAAAAAACTGACCTTCTGTCTTTCTGGTTCTTCAACAATTTTTAGCGTTTTAATCTGAAATAAGAAGTTGCTTTAACGATACGTAAAACGCTAAGCTAGTGAGGGAATCACAAGTACATATTCATAATCTCCATTTATAAGTGTCTCAGTGCTTTTTTCTCTCCTATAGATACTAGTACTGAAAGTTGAAGAAAATATACTGAAAAAATAAACTAGTGTCCTTTTCGCTAGCCTAAAAAAACATGACGCTCAGATAAAAACACCCAATGCACGGTGATACTATTGTCACCGATGGTGATGATGGTGATTGTTGTTGATTGTATGTAGTCTATACTACATTTTCGAAAATAACTCGATATCACTTCAATAGATAGAAAAATACGAAACAATGCGACATTACTGCCTACCAATTTGGAAGAGGGACCGTTAAATCATTATATTAACGGTCAACCAGCGTGACACAATGTCAGACCTAGGGTCCTTATATTATACAGGAAAATTCAATTTATAAATTATAGATTAACAATAAATATTAAGGTTGTTTAACTTAACCCGCGAAGCCGCGCCTCTACTTCATTTTGCGTTCATTGACGCAGCCTCAATTCAAGTGGCTAAGGGCTTCGTGAATTAAAAACACTACAGGGCTTCTATTAAACACAGTAAAAACCAAATCGTGTTTGATAAGAATGATAAGTTATCGTATTGTCACCGTTTTGATAGCTCTTATTTACTGACAGTAATGGCGACTGACGTAAGAACAATACCATAACAGATCAAAGACGATATGTTTTTTACCGTCGAGAATAGAGGCCCAGAGGTCCTATTATAGTCGTGTTAATCGATGTGGATAAGATATCTGTCACTTTCTGAGTAGTACGTAAGTGCGATAGTGACGTATGCTTTATCCACCACGAGAAAGGGGACCATAATACGGGCCCAGGGCCTCTATTCAACATGGTAAAAACCATATCGTTTTTAGCTTTTATCGTATTGTCAGCGTTTTGATAGCGATAATTTGAAGTTCAATATGACAAGGCATCCATCATTTCCATCGGGGTATATTTCAATTTATACTACATTTTACAAGCTTTCATTTAACTTGCTTCACTCGAATGTCTTCCTTTTCGGATCATATATCTTACATGTAAATTTTGAGCCACCGTTAAAGTAAACCCAAGAGCTTGAAATTATGGTGTCTAAGAGTCAAAAATTCAAAAGACGGAATCAAAAGGTGGCAATAGAATCTCAGCCGTACCTACTTAAAAACCTATCGAGTTTTGACTCGTTTTCAATACTAATACTAGGGAAAAAACACGTTTCTGTGCTTACAGGAAAATCATCTTTCGATTTTCTTTTGTTCCCTGCGTACATAGCCTGTAACACTTTGAATGCTTCCTCATGTTTTCCCTGTGAGACCAAATACTTAGGGCTCTCGGGACCAAAGGACATCAGGAATGCGGCCGCCAGGAAGAAACACGAGTACACAATCACCAGTAACCGCCATGACCGGAAGTAGTAGGAGCTGAAATCTGCCCGGAAGTCCAGCGGGATGATACCCCACGCAAGCACTAAAAAATAGAATGAACAAGGAGTTACAAATACTTACTATTAAATAAATAACTGTGTGTAAAGACTCGTTCTTTAAAGATTAATTATTGTACTTTATGGTCAATAAGTTGAGGCGAAGAATGCAAGCAAAATAACGCTTTGAAAAGGATTAATTAATTAATTTGACAACGTTTAGATAAAATTCATTACGCTAAACGCTGGTTAGCGTAATGCATCTTCGCTAGGGCTTTAGGGATAGTCACAGCGTATTTATAGTATTGTTCTTAGTTTCTATAAGAAAACAAGGAAAATTCATAACTTTTTCAGAGGTTAGGAATCTTACATCGAGTGACTACGTTCATAATAAGATTTTATTTTCGTATGTATAAAGGGCACTTACAAGGCACAAGAGCGGAGCCGAGGAGCTGCATGGCATTTGTGATGGAGAGTGCTAAGTCCCTGTGTTTCTGAGGCAAGATTTCGCCGATGAAGGTGTAGGGAGCGGCTGCAGGGCATGCTATGCTGAAATTGTACCAATACCGAAATTCCAAGTTAAATATTTAAACTAGCGTCAAGCTACCTTCAGGCTACATCCGCCATCATCAGCATCCAGCATCATCATGGGGCTTGTACACCTTGGATTAGCCACCTGATATTTATTAATATTTATTATCCCACGCAAATGTCCACCAATGTCAATAGACATAGGCCTCCCCAAAGGTTTGCTACAAGGCCTGGACCTGATCCTTTGGTTTCCTGCAACCTTATCGCCACGTCTTCGGTTGTTTTAGGTCTACCCACGCTAGGACTTCGATACGTGGATGTCACTCGAGAACGACCCCATCGGTCACCTGTTCTGCGAGCAATGTGCCCCGCTCACTTCCACATAAGTCTAACAATTCTTAGGGTGTCTTTGAGTCTCGTGCGGATCTCCTCATTTTAGATTCGATCACGCAAAGAAATTCTAAGTATGGCCCTTTGCACCGCCCTTGGATTCGTACGTCATATAGTTACTTATAATTAAAGTAGGCGAGGATACTGCGCTAAGATAAAAAGCTTAATAAATTGTCATTACGTACGAATTGTAATGTTCGATTATTTTATCATATTCTATAAATAGATTAAGTTCATATTATTTAATCTTAGTTATCAAATTCATTGGTGGGAATTAATATTATTATTTATATAACATTTTTACCGCCGTCACTGACGATAAGATTTTATACACAGCGGTATGCTAATCCCAAAACGTCCTTGATCGATATAAGTCAGAGTATGGGTTCGCGTGCAGTTTAGTAAGTTCGCATCGCGTTATCTACAATAACGCAATTAACTACACCTAACATGGCTGCGTTTATCGTGTTGGGACTTTGGGACTCATTAGTTTGGTCTTGATAAGCAGATAAAGAATTTGCAAAAAGAAATTACAGTAGGCAACAGAAGATTGCGCCAATTTTTTTTTTGACTTGAATGCATTTAAATTGAAATGCAAATCGTTACTATATTGCAGTGCCAACTTCTATACATATACATAGGTACGGACACAGAGGACAAAGTACAATTACACCGCCGTCCGCAACGAATCAATTCCAGACGCTGTTGTTAGAAAGAGATAAACTTCATAGATGTTAACTCGTGCGTGTCAGCCAGCAGACTAGGCGCCACAACAACTGTAGGATGGGCTTGTTATTTTAACACTCAAATTTAGCAAAGTATAAACAGAAAGGTAGTTCGTCTCCGGCCCTCTAGAACTTATTTCTGTTACCTATTGCCGCTCCGGCGGCTTACGTACAGGCTTACGTTGATTGGCGTCGCTTGATACCTACTAAACACACACGGGAAACAAACGCAGCGACGGCGCGACTCCTACTAAACCGACTCGGTCCGTCCTATATAGTTTGCTTGTGGTGTCTTCTCTATACTGTGCTTGAAGCGTGTATGGTTGAGGCATATGCAAGCCGCGCTAAATACCTTTGTTTGAAGACTACTGTTGATACTGTTATTTTAGGCACGGTTTTGCTCGCGGACAACGTATCTCAATATAAAATATCATTGGCTCAAACATGTAACCGTCGCATTTTCACAATATTTAAGGGCAAACTAAAAAAGTGGTTGGTCATTAAATAATGACTTAATGTCTGAGAAATGTCGATATTATCAATAATAACACTCGTACTGGTACGTAAGACTTATTTTTATAGTCCGAACCTTATTACGAGTATGATAAAGGCCCCTGAACCAAAGGCTCGTTAATAAACATTACAAAGACATTTTCTAGGTACATTCAAGGGTAAAAATAAATATCCGCAATTCCGCACAAAGGTGCAAAAATATGTACACAGACCTTATTGCCATAATATTAAGGTCAGTGTACATTTTAGACATTTTAGACATTTTAGACTCATTTTAGACACATTGGTGCCCTTGACTATGCAAAGTCATAAACGGAAATTGCAAAATATGGCGTTTTGGAATGTGTAACATCTTATTTGACAAGGGAGAGAAAAGGCACAGCTGCGACACAAACCTGTAGGAAGACGTACCAATAGAAAGATATACGCCCATTCAGGTGGTATGCTTGGGAATTAAAGTCCCCAAGAAAAAGTTCTGACGTTGGAGTCGCAATACACATCTGAAAAATATGTGGATGAGCTTGCCGGTGTGCATAGCCAGCAAGAAAGTGTGAGACCCCACAGATATCCTAATAAATCATCTGCCATAAATATTCTAGATTATGAATGCAGGTATTGCGCAGGTATTCAACTTCTTAAAGTAATGCACCATGTGGAGCCGGCGACCATGACGCCAATTTTGGAAAAACCAGGACCACGCTGTTCCGTTACATTTAAGATTTATCTTGTTATGTATGACGTGTATGCATGACTCGATGTATAAATGTGGGAGAAGCGAGAGAGATTCCTCGGGATCATAGCAGGTGGAAAGAAGTGGTCTCTGCGCACTCCTCTAATAAATAGGCATGATTTAATGCATGTATGTATGTATGTATGCATGTATGGCCTTTGTCCAGCAGTGGACGCCCCCGGGCTGATGATGATGATGATGATGTATGTTAGTCCATCAGGTATTTATATTATAGGCCTTGTTGCTCGGAATAAAAAAATCTTATTCTTAATATTCATCCGTACCACAGCGAACAGAGGAATTTGCATGCAGTGTAGCTGATGAGCTCTGGCATGAAGGCAGAGAGCACCCCAAACCCGCCGCTCAAGGCAGAGCTGACTATCACCACATTCTTGCGGCCTCGCGTGTCTACCAGGTAGCCCCAAGGGAACGATGTCACGACAATCGCTGGAATCAGATTAATAGATGCAATAAGTGCACGCCAATAGACAGTGTCAAAGATGCGCGACTGTTTTCTCTTAACCTTCAAAAGATAACAATGATTACATAATTAGTTCTCATTACACGAACAGTCATCGACCGAGAGACGTCTGTGTGCCGATTGAGACTGTATTGTTTTGCCGTTGTATTATTTATTAGGTAGTTTAGGTACAATAACAAACTGACATATAGACCAATCTAATGAGTTCTAACTCCGTGAGTCTACGTTAAGTGCAACGTAGACTCTGTTGTTAACATTCTATTGACTATTTGACTGCCTATGAAGCTAGCTATCCGGGTTCGATTCTCAAATATTAGTTTCTGAGTCTTGGATGGTTTTGTTTGTATTTAAGTATTTATTTCTCTGTCTCAGTATTTATATCCCTGTCTAGTAAAAATGTAGAGCTTAATTTGGGACTATGTTAAGTCAATTTATTTTTAGTTATTTTGTGGTCAATTTGTGTGAGATTGGTTATTTATTAGGTCAGCTGTTAGACCACAGTCATAATATAACATTATCATCGGACTTCCATACAACTATGCATACCAATTCAATTCGAATAACGTAACCTGAATCAAAACTTGCAGATTAGATCTAAACATACTTACAAAAAAACAACTAAACAATCAAGTGCAGTTAAATAAAAACTTGAAAAGAAACCATAACTTACCTATGTACGGTAACGAAGCTATTACCCCTCGTTGTGCATCGGACATGTTCAGGTCGCATTTGGCCGCCGGCAGCACGTAGGCATAGCCCATCACCTCGATGATGGCCGCTATGAGAAACAAGGCTAGCACCAGGCAGTACTTCACGTTGTACCAGCCCACACCTGGTGGATAGAGTTAGGGTAAAGATTGGGTTTTCATTAACTTTTACACATACTGGAGATGGAAAAAAGATGTATGAGGGATGGAAATAGGTAATGCAAATGTCGGATAAACAGGTCAACAGGGGGCCTAGTATCGCTGCGTTTATCGCTTCACTAAATGTGGATAAAACATCCGTCACTTTCTGACTCGTATAATAATTACGAGAGTGACGGATGCTCTATCCACATTTTGTCCTGCGACCACAACCACAGCCACAACCACATTAGGCCCGCAGGAGGGCTAGCGCAAATTATCCGCCACTTGTTTGTCGCTGGATCTCCCTTACTTTCTAGCCTGTAACGATAGAGATGCACTGAGTGACAAGCGAGAAAATCAACTTATACTAGATGTGCTTGATCTTTTCAAAACCATAAACCGGTAAAATTAAATATTTTGTTTAAAACGGAATCTTTTAGATTTTTAAAACGTACCTTTATTTTGGCATCAATAATCGATGTACGATTTTCAAAGTAGATTATTGAAAATAAAGATATATGTTCAACAGTACTTGTCAAGTAAACGATAAAAAAAAGATTATTATTCTTTATTGTGAATTCGTGATAGTCGTTTCCGATACAGGCATAGGTGGTACGACGTACGACATGTGCAGCACGACTAATAGTGGGTACTTACATATTCCCTACCAGTGATACAATGTGATAGGAATGTAGCGTACATTCCTGTCACATTGTATCACTGGTATTGAGGCAGTCTAACCTTAGTTAAAACGAAGAAAAATATAAAGTAAATCATCAATTAACACTGTTTCCAGTCACGCTAACATAGGGCGCGTAAGTTATACGATACCGGTAATTTATTAGTACCTACGCTGCCGTCCTAAATTATTACGGCACATGTGCAATTGCAAAACATAGCAGATTATACCTGCCACGGATGGTTAGTTGGTTTGGTTGTATTATTTTTTGTTTGTTTCCTCAGAACTGTAAATGTTATAAGCGCATGTACAGTCGACGTCAAAGATAGGTATGGTTACACTTCTGCATCTTATTTCAATGGAATAAAGAGAAAAAAATTGAACATATCTTGACGATGACAGTACAATTTTGGGATTTGCTATAATAACTCAAACGTTCCGAAAGTATAATTTGGTAAAATCTGATGAAGCCCATTGCGACTATCGGAACTCAGTGATATTTTATTTATATATTTCAATGTCAAGCAAATTTATCGAAAAGTTTAAAGTAGGCCTGAAGAAGACCTGAGCACAGTTAATCAACGAGTCTCCATCTCAGATGGTTAGGTGAATGATAATGTTGTAAAGGGTAATGGCCACAAGGCTCTGAATATGGTGCTTATTTACCTAAACTTGATATGCATGTTATGTTCACTCCATGAAGTATTCCCGTCTTAGTCACGCATGCATGAACATGCGTCAAGTTTAGCACTGCCTATTTCGACCCCTGGCAATAAGCAATTGAAATTAGACCTGTGTTAGCTAATCGTCATTTGTCTTTATTTATCGTTTGTTCTAAACTGGTATTCAACTTTTTAAACTTTCCAAAAATACCTGCGGCTAGGTTAGAGTTGTGTAATAAAAACACTAAAAGTTTTAAACATCGGACGGAAATCTCTTTTAGGACCAACGTTGAATTAGGACAAACGATATTATGGATTTCCATATAGACCCAGCTTATTATGTAGTAAAAATCTTATATGATCTTATATGAGAGTAAAACAATAACTACAAAAACTATGTCCTAATACCCACTAAAACGCGTTAAATAACGTTCAGTCTCCTTAAAAAAGCCCGTTTGCACTAGCATCTTACATTCTCTGCAACCTACTTCAAATTATCAGAAGTTTAAAAAAGGGTTTTCGTAGGAGTCTGATCATTGTTTAATGTTTTTAGTGGGTCTATGACTTTTTTTTGCAGTTTTTCGACAGTTATTGTGGTGTAATTTCTATCTAAAATTACCTGCGACCGAAAGTGCTTGTTCCAAATCAGCGGCATATTTTTCACGACTATCAACACTATTCGAAATAGTTTTTAAATTAAATTCCATTTTTAAACTGATTGTTTCGCACGAGCACGCAATATAACACTCACTGGGTCATCGTTCGGTTTAAAAACATATTTTTATGTTTTAAAATTGATTTAGTTAGTTTAATTATAAACGTGATTCGTTGTATTCTTGATGATTTATGGTCTTAACATAGAGTTCTGAGGGCACGTTTGGACAAGACGAAGGGCTATACAGCTGTAATCGCTGCGATGGCGAAGACAACGCGCCTTGTTAGGTCTGAATAATATTGTTAGTTAATCTCGTTAATTTTACAGCACGCAGTAAAAAGATAATATTATACGATCGTCGTGTTTTGTTATAGCATTTTCAACACACTTGCTCAAAACGACCTTTTTATTCCACCGATTTTTGGCTCATAAACCTAGATATTAAACACGCGTGCTTTTTCAGTATATTACGCACAAGTGCCTTTAGTTTATTAACCCAAACAATTTACATTTGTAGCCTAGTACCAAGTTGTAAGTACGAAGAAGAAGCGATATAATTTAGTCGGGTTATACCTTTTTTTTTCTTAGCAACAAACAGTTTTTATGCGGCAAATAACATTATCTACATATTTATTTCAATAAATTGGTGAAATCAGCTTTATTACTAAAAAAATACTCAATTTCATTAAAATCATTTAAATTTTTCTGTAATTTGTATTTTAAACATGAATTATTACATTTTAAATTTGGCTGTTGGCCGATCTCGTTCGCGCCTTAGCCTTGAGCGCGCATCGGTATCGCGGCAAGAAAAAAAAACAACGCGCCAGCCGCCATTTTTCGTAAATAATTGACGGCTGTGACGAAGATAGTTTGGATTAATTATTGTGAAGTTTAATATTAACGAAAATGTCTTCTTTAAGTAAAGAAAATGAAGAAATTGTAATTTTACCAACTGTTTTAATAATTAATTAAAATTTGACTAAATGAAGAGTCTTGTTTTTTTTTCGCAAGTGTGTTGAAAAACGTCGTATGTAACACGTGTGCCTGAGACCATAATATACGCGGCTTTCTTGTGGCGCACTCGCTACCGCTCGTGCGCACACAATACCGCCTTGTATACAATGGTCAACTTAGCACACTTGTATCATAATGTACTATTATATCAATGCACCACTACCAACTGCACATTTAATGTAGGTCTACGTTGTTTTGTTTAATTTCGTAACTATGTAAGGTGATTTTTCAATATAACATTATATGATAATATCAAGCAAGATGATGGAGACCGAAAGCGGCCGTTGGAACCTCTTAATGCGTAAAAGTAGATAGGTCAAGTCTGTTGACGTCGACTCGTTTAAATCTGTATTTTACTACAAATTACATCAGTTCTAGACCGTGTTAATAAAAATAAAACTTATGCAATGGTTCACTAATCAACTTGTTTAATCCTTTTTTACGAGAATCTTTCCACTTCAGAACCTAAATATTTTTTTTTACACTTAGGAACTCTCACTTATATGTAATAGTTTATTCCTTTAAGAAATTGTTAATTCGTCACCCAGTGAATCACTGACCGATACTGCCTACAAACTTGCAAATAAGCAAATATAAATCGCTTTGAATTGATAAGATTGACATATCCAATATTTGCAAATAATTTCATGTTTTTGATTGTGTTACCTAACAAATATACTAGCTCTCTAATAATGGTGCCAAGAATTCGCGTTAAAAAAAGTAACTACTAAGGACTAGCGACCGACTTCGACCTAACAAGGGAAGTCGTTACTAAGTGCAGAGTTACCTTTCACAAATCGTCAGATAGCGCAGGTTTCAAGACAAAATATACACTACCGTTTGTTAAATGCCTTGGAGGAATCTCTGTTCGTTATTTAAATGTACTTAAACGCATTTCACTCAAATGTATTTATAGTTTTTATTCTAAGATCAATACGGCAAGCGACAGCAATGGTTAATTATACAACAAATAACTGTGCAGCTCTATTCTGTTGATTGTCTAATCATTGGGCTGATTCGTTTTCAAAATAGTGTATTGATATAAGAAACTATTATTATTTATTTTACAATAAACCGCAAATAGAAAACATATAACATAACATTAACATATAACACACATATAACATTTTGCGGGTGGTAGGACCTTGTGCAGGGTCCGTCCGGATCGCTACCACCATCTTATCCATTAACCTACCGCCAAACAGCAGTGTTCGCATTGCTGTGTTCCGGTTTGGGGATAAGACAGCCGGTGTAATGACTAGCATAGAGGCATTCCATCTTAGTCCTCAGGGTTGGCAACGCATTTGCAGTCCTAGGCTTGCAGTCTTGTGAATGCGAATGTCTATGGGTCACAGTTTCCACTTACCATCAGGTGGCCTGTGTGCTGGTTTGCCATCTCTACGACATAAAAAAAAAAAAAAACATATAAATATAATATAAAGAATACCTTCTTAAATTATTAGCTATGTAGAGTCAAAAATAATAAAATTGTAAGTCTAAGCTTACCTGGACTTTCAAAAAGACACCGTTTTTATTATCTTCTCTCGCTATTTTTAACGTATAAGAATAGAATAGAATAGTAAATATTTAGTGAACGCACAAAGAAGAAAAACAGTAGAAAAATATAAAGTAATAGGAAGACATTACCTTGAATAGCACCCCTCTTAGTATTGTGCCGGCGCTGATTTTCAGAGAGACCCTGACTTAAACTAACCTAAATTAAAAATACGGATAATAATAAACAAGTAACAGGTTACATTAAAACTAGCGACAATTTTATACAGTAGATGAAATAAAAAACAATATTAATTCACGCTTAAAAACCTTAACAAAGACTAATTGATTTGTGTGGCAACATTAGAACAACACAACCGTTTCCCGTTAGATCGTTGCAAGTGACGGCCAGTAAAATTTTGAGGTATGGATTACGCAAATTAACAGTTTCATATAAATTCCAAAACATGATAGTACGTAACATTCCCAGACTTAACAGTAAAAACTTACTTATTTTGCTAAAATTCATAGTTCTAGGTCAACGGGAAATACCCTATACATTTTGATTCCCTTGAGAGTGTCGATTCGTAATAAGTTTTCTGCGGCATAAACGGCCGTATCTTTTTTTTACGTTAATGTAGATATTTGATTTTTCTCACTTCAAGAGACCGTAGACCGGAGTATATGGTTTTAATTTCAACTCGATACCTCCACACGTTCCCAAGATAAAGGGTCTTGACAGACAGACAGACGGACAGACAGACAGACAGACAGACAGACGGACAGACAGACAGACGGACAGACGGACATACAGACGGTTCACTAATGTTTGACCAAAAAAATATTGACAAATGATCATTTGACAAACAACGTTTCACCAAATAATCATTTGGCAAACGTGACATTTGACAAAAGTATCATTTTGCAAAAACTCAATTAGCAAATGATCAAATAGCAAACACTACACTTGGTAAATGTGTTAAATAATAAAATGTCAATTGACAGTTTTCCATTTCACCAAATATTATTTCCTGTAGTTTACCTATTTCTGGGCAGAAAAAAATAACCTCGAAGGCCAAGGCGGGAGCAAAGCTCCCGCCTTGGCCTTCTAACCTAACCTATCCGAGTCAGTTCTGCCCGGATTCGTCTTGCTCGTTGCATTTAAAATTTTGTCTGATAACTCCGTTGCTAAATGTTCATTTTGTCAAATAATTACTTATAAAATGTAAATTTAACTGTTGATCATTTGAATAAGTGAGCCATTTTTAAAATGACAACTAGTAAAATGATCAATTGGTGAAACATTTTTTTGCAAAACGTTGTTTGTCAAGTGTAATTTTGCCAAATGACTTTTGGTCAAACGGCAGGACACCCATACAGACAGACGAACAGACAGACAGACGGACAGACAGACAGACAGACGGATGACAAAGTGATCCTATAAGGGTTCCGTTTATTCCTTTTGAAGTACGGAAAGGAATAGTAATGTGCTTGAACCGTATATAACAAAGTCGTGCTGCAGATACTGGTATTCTGAACCGTTCATTCGTACTGTACAAACAAAACTAGTTTACATACCACAAGAACTTCTCTACTATGACTATGTTATTATTTTAGGCTATGACTTATGATTATTCAACACGGTAAAAAACATATCGTCTTTGACCTGTTATGGTATTGTTTTGACATCAGTCGCCATTACTGTCAAATAAATAAGAGCTATCAAAACGGTAACAATACAATTACAGCTCAAACACGATATGCTTTTTACCGTGTTGAATAGACTCCTTGCTATGTCTTAGATGTCAGACTATTCTTCATTCTTATTGATTTTTTATGCTTTAAGGTAGCTGTGATTTGAAGAATATTTTTGCTTGATTAATACTTATGATTATAATCTTTCTCTGTCCTTTTTTATATCGTTCATATTTTTCAGGGTATCATTTTATTTAGTATTTCGTGATTCATGTTCAAGATTTTCTTCGACAGACCACAAGTCACAACGCTCGAAATGTTAACGCACACGTCGACGCGTCCACTCTATTTAACGGCCTAAGCACAGCGAACGTTTGCCCTAATAGTACCGCAAACATGGTGGTAAGTTTGTCCACTAATTAGATGTCAGCAGTTGTTTGGACATAATCAATTACTTAGTTGCTAAGCGTGGGACAAAGACATAATCGTCAACATGCTTTTAAATAATCATGTATTTGAGATAATTAATATTAATTAAAATGCGTTATTCATTCTTCCGTCTAAAAGTGTATATTACTTATTAGTTGGCTATAAGCAAATTCATGTTAAATATTTTGGAGGAAATCGCAAGTTGGACAGGCCTCACAGATTTAATGCGTCTATTATTCTGAAACGTCTTTTTTTTTCCGCCTTGGTTTAAAACTAAAATGTATCGATAATATACTTCTCGTATTTTATTTCTTATTGTTGTTGGAAAAGCAGGACATGCAAAAAAGTGCTCTACAATTTACCCTCTTAAGATCTTCTGCATCCGCAATGTCTGCTGACAGGTGAGATTCTCGTGGATCTATTTCGTTTAGCACCCTGTAGTTTGGCTTTGAGTAACTCTTGGTTCACTGACAAAGCGTTGATTTCTTCTGTAAGACTCATTATTGCGTTGTGTAAAGGAACTAGTTCAGTTTCGTATAAAAGTGTAAGGTTTTTATACAAAACGATTTCGTTCTCTGTAGCATCAGGACCGACATGTTCTAGAATGGATAAATAAGTATTAGGAATGGGAGCCCTTCTCCTTAAAATAAGTAAGCTCTGTGGCCACCTAGCGACTTACGGCCCCTGTTGACAGCGGTCAAAAGACAATATAGAGATATTATAAAGAGTTACGTCTACTAATGTTTGTTGTTCTTATTTCTTTGAAAAAAATATTGCTCTATGGTTATCACTCATCATAAATTAAAGACTTGCAATCTTATTAATAAACGCAAAAGAAAAACAATAACGCTTAGTGTGCTTCAAGTATGTTTTGTCCTTATCTTTCAATGTGAAATTTGAATTTGACAGATAGTGACAAAGAATACATTAATTGAAATAGGTTTATAGTGCGTTTATGAATAATGGGTAAAATATGCAAGCATTTCGTCTTGAATATGCTAAAAACTTACGGTAGGCTTTCAATTCATCATGTTTTTGATGTCCACTCATGTGATAATTATCATATAAACCGAGAGTCAAATTGTGTTCCGAGTCTACTTTTATGTTTATTTCATTTCCTGAACGTATTAAAGAGTTTACAACGGTGACTTTGTCACTCTCTAAATCTTGCGCTTCTGTAAGTGGGTTTAAGGTTTGCACAACTATGTTATTATTCTCATTTACGTAAGTTTGGAATTTCATATTCAACAAAAGTTCAAATTTGTCTTTCTCCTTTGATATCGCTGATATATCTAAACTTTCCAGATTAGTTTTATTCATGGAGTCAGTATCAAGGAATTTTGATAACGGAATACTTTTATTATTACTTGGTTTAGTGACGCTAAGACGCATAAGACGCGTTTCATCAATCGATTTTTTAGAACCTCTACCTATTTTAGAATCCGACTTTTTCATGAAATTTGCTATATCTTTCTGTTTTTGAACGTTCTTATTACTTGTATCCTTTTTAATTCGCAAACCGAGTCTTTTAATTATGGTGTCATCAGTGAACTCGTCGAACTGTGGCACTGTTTTCTCGAGATTATAGTCACCAACAGTAGATTTTAAAGGCTCTGGGGTTATTGTTGTCAAGTCGTCGTAAGTTTTCGTATCATGCTTGAAATTCAATGTTTCTGTATCTGCATAATTTAGATTGGCAGCGTTGAACTCTGACTCCATTTTACCAACAGCAGTGGTTGACAATTGATGGTTATCGTGTCTTGCGCTATTTGCTATAATACTACTACCCGATGTTTCCTGATGCGTCATTACTGAAGATATTTTTTCTGACCCGATATATGTTTCCTCCATTGTTGCATTAAACATGGTAGTGCCATCTTCTAGGGTATAATTTAAAGGCAATGTCTTGACTTCCTTATTGATTTCATCCGTTATGATTATTGAACTAAGCTGATCTGCTAATTGATTTACATAGCTTTGGGTGACATTCATGTCATTTAAATTAGTTGGTTTAGTGGCTAACTTTGTAATTCTGTCTTTTGATAATTCTTTAAAATACAGGTCACTCGCAGATGTAGGCGGTTTTCCCATATTTTCCATTAAATCTTGCTTCTTAGTCTCTGAATCTCCTTCTCGATCCATTGCATTATCTATATTTAGACCCGGTGTAAGTGGTTCAGGGCTTTTAAAACCGATATTATCTATTTGATTCGTATCATCTGATGGTAAACCTAATGATGACGTTGCGTAATCTTGATGTAAACCAGAAGTCAATTGATTTTCAATAATTTTACTCCTTTCAGTTTCAGTAATAGGTAGTTTAGGTTGAAAATAAGTACTATGGGCGTCATCAACATTTGTTTTATCACCTTTTCTTGATACACTGATTATTTCAGAAGCCTTCTTGTCAGAATCGTGTAATAGTGTTTTAGCTTGTTTGTCTAAATTGGTTAAGTTCGATGCAGAATCACTGCCCACTAGTTGTATTTCTCTTCCATCCAAAACTCTTTCTCGAGCTTGACCTCGAGCAGATTTATCATCGTTTTCAGTTCTTAAACCGCCTTGTGTTAAGTTCTGTAGTGTCGAGATTTCTTCAATCTGTTTCTCCACAGACTTGTTTGATTCAACTATAGGAAATGCTTTATGTTTTAAAGGAGGCATTTTACTTGCATCATCACTACGAAGGTCGGATCCTTTAGCAGCAAACGGGTTTTTTACTAGACTTGACCTCTTTTCACGAGACTCCGTGTGAGGTATTTCATTGTGATCAAACACCAAATCATTTTGGATGATAATATGGTCAACACTTGATGGTTTTGCAATTTTGGGTCCAGAGCTTTTGTCTTTCTGATGTTGAATATTCACAGGTTTCTTAGTATCATCATAAGAAGATGTCATTTTTTTATGAGACCCTAAACTATGAGCGGAATATGTAGCAAATTCCTTATTTTCACTCACTGTACTATCATTTGATGCAGTTTTTTGCAGTTTTTTATTCCCTTGACGCTTTTCGGTTCTGGTTTCAGTAACAGGTTGTGTTTGCGACATGTGATCATCAATATCTTGATTTCCGTTTTCAATCATAAATGGTTTAAGTACATGGGATTCTGAGATTGAGACATCATTGATATTGTTGTGTCCATTTTTAGTCTGTGAACTGTACATCGGCATATTTAAATTATTCATGATATTTTGTTTATCTGGGTGAGCGTTACCTTTTATTGAATCTATATATCTATCGGTATTGTTCAAATGATCTTCTCGACTATTGTAAATGTTAGCAATGCGTTCATTTTCTTGTTCTTTAACCGTACCATTTGTTACCTTATTTTTAAGTTCTCGTGTATCTAAATTATTTAGTAGGTTATTTTGCTCTCGATCTATTCCATTATTTATTTCTGTTTTGAAAGTAGTGCTAGCAGGGGTGTTGTATATTTGCTTGTTAAAAATATCTGGATCTTCAATTAATTTATTTATTGTATTCGATTTGTTTGTAGCGTCTTCTTTTTTTGAGTGATCGTTAACCCTATTATCTTGAAATGCTTCCTGGGTTTTCTTAGCATCTGATCGACTCTTTATTGGAACCGCATCACTACTTGGAAAATCTTGCTTTAAAGGTTGTTCAGGATCTATAGATTCTGGTACTTCTGCGGCATTACTCGATAGAATAAAACCTTTATTTTGTTTTTCGTCCTTGCTTTTTTGTGTTTGTGACTTTGTAGTTTCAGATTTACTGGGAAATGTCTGTATTTTGTGTGCGTCTGCACTAGTACTTGGGTAGGTATGGGTATCTGTTTTTGCTTTTGTTTGTGTATTTTGACTACTTGTATCAGATACGACCTTATTAATACCCTTAAGTTCAGACGTATCAAGAAGATTTTGCAGAGATGAACTAAAGTTTGGGGTTGTTTTTAATGTCAATTTAGTTTTTTTACTTTGCGATTGCAGTTCTGTAGGTATTTCATTTTGTTCAAGCTTTTGATCCATTTTTGATTCTAAGGCTTGAGCAGAAGGCATAGTTTTATCCATTTTTGCTATGCCTTTTGAATCATAAACAATGTCCATTTTATCTCCAAGTACCTTAAATATATTGTCTGAACTTATACCGTCGTAATCTAAAGTTGCCTCTTTATGTAATTGAGATTTAGTTTGAAACCGCAAATCATCTTTGTTATCAAAGTCATCTAAATTGGTAAGGCCACTGATAGGAACAGATTTAATTATCATATTTGATCCATCATTTATTTGGTTATTTTGATCCATATGCGGTGTTAGTAAAAGTATATCACTTTTTCCCCTTCCTTGTAAGGGTGATATTCGTACACTGTCCTTATCATTCAAAGTTAGATCTGGTAATGTTTGTTTAGCCCGGTACGTATGATTTTCCTCCCTGCCTTGTGACGCACTGACGGCATTAGATTTCATTTCAGTTTTTTTTGGGTTTTTTATATTTTCAATTTGATCAACATGTGGTGTTATTAAAAGTACATCGTTTTTTTCCTTTCCTTGTAAGGGTGTTATTCCTACATTATATTTATCATTCAGAATTGGATCAGTTGATGTTTGTTCAACCCTTTTCGGATAATTTTCCTCCTTGCCTTGTGGCGCACTGACAACAATAGGTTGAAAATCACTTTTTTTTAGATTTATTATATTTTCAATTTGATCAACATGCGGTGTTAATAAAAGTATATCACTTTTTTTCCTTCCTTGTAAGGGTATTTTTGGCACATTGACATTATTATTCAAGATTAAATCTGTTGATGTTTGTTTAACCCTTTTCGGGTAATTTTCCTCCCTGTCTTGTGACGCACTGACAGCAGTAGGTTTTATTTCAACAAATTTTGCATTATTTATGGACGAAGTTTCAAATGAGTGATTTCTCAAAGTTCTTTTTCGATTACCATTATTTCGACTTGATGCATCTTTGACACTATCAGCATTTATTCTGATTTGATCACTCGATAGTTCTCTACTATACCTTCGCTCTTCTTCCCTTTCTCGAAGGGTGTCTTTTGGTGGAACGAAATAGGCTATCGGGTTCTCATTACTTTGTCTGGGCGATTCATTAAAGGTTTTGCTTTTATTTCTTTTTCTGGTATCTTGACTATCACGTATCATTTCACTTGAAGACAGACGAGGAGGGTACGTTATTATGTTAGAATGATTTGATCCAAGTGAGTTCTGCGACGAACTGGTTCGTGCAAAGATATCTACTAGTGGTTTCGATTCAACCTCACTTCTGCTTGGTCGCTGGCCTTTATTTATCGGTTCATCTGTTCGCTTAGATAACTTTCGTGGCTCAACACTAGAAATGCTGTGGCTACGATTGTCTTTACTCTCTTCAGTTTTACTTAATGCTAGGCTAGGCGTTGGATGTTGTTGTGTTTTTGGCAGACCGTAGGGATATTTATCTTCACTAAAAGGCGGATCTAGGCACCCTCCTAAAATAACGTAAATACATAATTAAGTGAAGAATATTAAGTGAGCATGATCATTATTATTTGGACAATAAATGAGTACATTTACCTGGTTTGCATTTACCAAAAAAGCCTCTTTGGTTTCGAGCAACTATTTTCGAATTTTCCATGTTTAATTTTACCTTTTCTTGTGAACCTTCGATTTCATCAATGATGATGCCTGATTGGGTTTTATTTGATGTTTCTGGTACATATGCGCTTTCTTCACCATCTTCGCCGACAGATGTACCAAAACACCCTCCTTCGGAAAATACGGGATAATTTAAGTAAGCATGTAAATTTTCCGAAACTGCTGTCCGAGTTCACGATTCTATTCAGTTGGTTTTGGCAGTTTGGGATAGTAATTCAACATAAAAATGGACCTACAACAAATGTAGAATAGCGCGAAGATATGAATGAAACACACTTGTGTTTCATTAGTGCAAGATACTGATAGTCAACCGAATGTTAGTAAGAAGCTGGGACTGTGGAAACATATAGATGTTACTTATTAGAATACTGTTACGGACGCGCTCATAACTTATACGTAATGTTAATGTTATTTTTTATTTAAAGAGTAGATTTCTGCGGCCTCATAGTCCCGTTATAACTCAATGTACGCTGCACTGTCAGTTAGCCAGTCTAACGAAACCATTCGAGCGCAACGTAGCCGAATTTTGAGCGCGTTTTGATAAATCTGTAGTGTGTGTTGGGAAATATAAAATCTATTCGTGTATAAAAGGAGTGTTTTATTATTTCCCCGCGACGCTAGACGAGAAACAGACACTAACCAAACTTTAAAAAATTAAAACCATGCTTGCGGCTCTTCGGTGTTTGCGTTTCTTTTTCCAGGTCAGTTTCTATATAAACATTGAAAGATAAGATTGTTTGGTCGCTGCTGATGAGATGGATTTTCTCCGGTGTCGTGAGTTGGTTGCCTATCCTGGGAACAGACACAAGGCCCCGCTGAACTAGCCTAGGCTCGTCTTTATTCCGCACACGAACTTTGACATTGAGTGGAGTGCCAGTGGTACTGAATTTGACTACATTTTCAGCCGCTACAGCCTCGACCTCAAATGCCAGACTCTTCACCAGTTGTTGCACAAGCACGTCTTCATCATCCATCCTCCTAGAAATTGTTCATTTACAAATATTAATATTCACGTCGTTTGAACCCTGTAAGATATCCAAATCGACATAGTACACGATTGTAATTAATTGTTATTTTCAATTCCTAACAGTCATACACGCAAAAAATCATGAAATGGCCATGTATTGTATAAATAAATAGCGGGTATCACTTCAATTTGGCGTTTATTTAGGACTCACAGATTTTATTTACTTATTGGTTTAGATAAGGAGAACCTTAATTTTCCACGGATCCCATCATCGGACTTAAGTCAAATCGGAATACCTTAATTGTCATCAAATATACTCACCGGATATTTCGTGCAACATCTTTTTTTCAAAAGACTAATTTTATTATGAATTTTACATTCTTAGCAATAAGGTCCATTTTGACTAGACTAAATTTTAACACAGGTTTTTAAAGTTTTTTGATATTTTTGTCAAAACTGTAAAATTTGACGTCATTTTAGTTTTTGCATAAAAAAAACATAATTTTGCAGATTTTTTGATCCATAAATTTCGAAAACTAGGGGAGGATTGGTTATTTTTTCCACATTTTGTCTTTAAATCAAAAAGTACGTTACGAAAAATTATAAAAAAAATAGTTAAGAAATTTGCAGACTGAGCCCTTTCATACGACACCGTTCAGTTTGCTATAATCAAATCACTTTCATTTTTCAACCCCACATTCTAGACCCCTTTTCAAATATTAACTCAGAAAAATAATTTCATATTGCTTTTACAAAAAACAGCTGCGGGCAAGTACACATACAACTATGCCGAATTTTAATTTGATAGTTTCTTTAGTTTCTGAGAAAAACTGCTCTGACATACCGACAGACAGACAAAGAGACAAACCTAACCTAAGACCTTTTTTTTAAACTTTGGTACGGAACCCTAAAAATATATTAACGTGGTATTAATTCACCCTTGAACCAGACCAACCGATTTTCTTCATATAATACGTAGCTTAACGAAAAGGATCCAACCCACAAATTTCACACCTGTATATTTTGTGATTATAAAGACAGCTATAAAATTCAAATTCAAATACATTTGCATTGTGTTATGGATCCTTTCCGCTAGATTACGTCCTTTATCACTTAATAAATGGTACATTCGCTTTGATGCTGCAACACAATGCCATGAACAGACAGCCTTAGCGAATAAACTTACATAACTCTCAACGCATACGAGTATATCCCATATCTAATATATTTTTAATAGCTTATAGAACCAATTTTGGCAAGTTCTCTCCACTGAATCGGTTCCTTAGGTATTGAGGACCTACAACGAGTTAACAACAAGTGCAAAAGATTTTGATTTCTTCGGTAACTCGCGGGTCTTTAAGAATTGGTTGAGAGCTATCGAATATTTTTGTCACTAACCTATCTTCTGCTACTGCAATATGATAATATTGGAGCGTTTTTAAAGCAAAACAATGAGAATCATGTTCAAGATACCCCCTTACATAAGCAACAGATATGTTAACTCGGATCTCAACCTAAAAGGAGTAAAGCAAAAAATTACTACATACAGTGAAAATTACCAAATCCCGACTAGAACATCACAGAAATGAATTGGCCTAGCAGCTCTAAGGATCAGGCAGTCTGCAATTCTCCAGACTAAAGAGGAATCGATTGGTGGACCTGGCGACAAGATTCGCAGACAAAGACTAAATGAGAAAAACGAAATCTTTCTGATGCCTATCATCTGACAACATATTGGATTATTGTTTCACCGAAACAGATCGCCAAGTATGAGTATATAAAAAAAACTGACCTATCTTAATGTAATTCTTGTATTGTTTAATGTTAAACTGTGCAAGTTAAAAGTTACCTACAAAGTTATTTTAAAAGCGATGGTTAAATTGTAAGAGAGCTTGGCCTCTATTCAACACGGTAAAAACCGTATCATGTTTGAGCTGTTATCGTATCGTCACCATTTTCATAGGTCTTATTTACTTGAAATTAATTGTACATTAATGGCGGCTGACGTGAAAACAATACCAAACCTGCTGGTCTAGTATGGCCGCGTCTATATCGCGTGTCAAATGTGGATAAAGCAACCGTCATTGTCGTACAGTCAACGTCATAAATAAGTGATCATTTATGTACCTTGTCGCTTTCAATCGTTTCACAATTTTGTATGACATTTCAAACATGACGTTAAAGTGACGAGGTACATAAATGTGATATTTTGTAATAGTTTTAATTATTTTGTACATATAATAACTATGATTATGAATTTAATTAACTAAATGGATGTTCTACTGACTTCCGCGCTGACACTTCGAGCGGTTTTATTAAGTATAAAAGGGAGGTACCCGGTTAAACGGGACATTCTATTCGGAACTATCGAAGCGCAAGCGCTGGAAGTTAACTTGGTTGTGTCTGAAACTAAATAAGTTATATAGTAATAGTGCTGTTACACTGAATAAATAAGTACAGTGACCAAAGTGGTTTGATTTATTATAAATCAGAAGTGGGATGTATCACGCCCAAAGGAAAAGAACGACGAAAACCGTGTGAGTACTCAGTTTTTATTTGCTATACACTCGCTATGTGCTATTCAGTTTATATTCAGCGTTAAAGTTACGCATTTTATAACATTTATAATAGCCATTACGATGATCTTGTAACCTGTCTAATATTTTGCATGTCGATTTTAATGTCGACTGAATACTGATTCTGTTATTTATTTTTATGATCTTATTGTAACGTATTCTAGCAAATAAACATTTCTATTTCTATTTCTATTTCTGTAAACAAGACAAGTATGATTCTATTTATGTAGCTCGATATTTATGATAATGCAAAAATAACTTGTAAAAGGGGGTGGTTCGAAGTCCACCCAAGACAATGGAATTTAATTTTAGTGCCAGGCCATATTTGAATTAAGTAACGGATTTTTTTTTCAAATATAAAATAATAATCAAGGCAGATTGGATTGAATAATTTCCTCTGATACTCGATTATCATCAAAATTATACTTATCATTAAAATCTTTGTCCGTTTACTAATAAAACTGTTATCATTAAATACAGTGATGCAACTAAAATTATTCAAGTGGATAGATTACGAGACATGAAGTTTAGTGTCTACCTTCGCTATAATAAAAAGGCGAGGTATAAAAGCAGCTTTGTGCAGAACAGATTGTAGTTTTATAATTGTAACTTATGCTACACATTTAAAAGACTAACACGAAATGAAATGCCATGTAGGTGTGCTTTGTTTATGACATGTAGGTGTGTGATGTAGTATGCTAATGACATGTAGGTGTGGGGTAGTATGCTAATGCCATGTAGGTGTGCTGAAGTATAAAGATGCCTTGTACTTATGATGTGCTTTAGTATGTTTATATGACATGAAGGTATGACGTAGTATGTTAATGCCATGTAGCTGTACCTATTGAAGTATACTGATACCATGTAGGTGTGTTTTAGTAATATTATATTTATGACACGTAGGTGTGAAGTAGTATATTCATGCCGCGTATTTATAACATGTAGGTGTGCTGAAGTATGTTAATGCCATGTAGGTGTGTGTGTGTCTAAAAGATGTAGGTCTAACGTAATATGTGTATGACATGTAGGTGTGCTAAAAGTTTAGTCATGTAGTAATTGATGCCATGTAGGTGTGCTGCAATCAGAAGACTAGAATATAGAATATATCGCTGTAGTAAAGGCTTGCTTGAATTCCCGGAGTTTTATCACATATGGTACAAAAGAAAAATACTGTTTTCAGAATATAATGGGTTCCGAAGGGGGTTCGCCTCGGCTCGTGCCAACAGCGATGCGACGACGAAAGCCTCCGGACTCCGCAGAGGACGAAAACGACGCGAGTAATCACCGAGCCAGTCGCCGGTCGCGTCGCCGCTCGTCGTCAGAAGACTCTTACGAAGAAAGGTCCCGGAAACGACGTCGTCACTCAAAAGGACTCTCTGCTGAAGACGTCATCAAACTCATTTCTACGATCAGGAGTGAGCCAAGTAAGAGTACACATTCTTCTATGCCTAACCAATTGCTTAATGTCGTGCCGGAGTTTGACCCCAATAATAAACATCAAACTGTGGATAGGTGGTTGCGAAAGGTGAATGAATGTGCTGCTATATACGAGTGGAGTGAAAAGCAAATAATTCACTATTCCTTGCAGAAGTTAGTGGGCTTAGCCAAAATATGGTACGAATCGCTTTCGTCCGTTAACTATACATGGTCGGAATGGCAAACTAAGTTAACTAAAGCCTTCCCTAGTGACGTAAACTACGGAAAATTGTTAGAAGACATGCTGGGTAGGGTTTCACGAGCAGATGAAAGTCTTAAGGATTACTTTTATGACAAATTGACGTTGCTTAGTCGTTGTGAAATCGAAGGGCGTAAAGCCGTAGACTGCGTCATACATGGTATCACGAATAGTTCTATACGGAATGGGGCACAGGCACTAAAATGCGACGAGCCAGAGGAAATGCTGACGTACCTAGCCTCTCAGCAACTCCTACGCATTAGAGAACCTGTGCCACATACCTCGGGACAATTTAGAAAGAGGGATAGTTATCGCGGTAATAGTTTATCAACTATCAATAAGACAAATAATGCTATAGCATCAGGGAACAATAACAATATGATATGCTTTAACTGTCGCGACAAGGGGCATTTGTACTTAGACTGTACCAAACCACTTGTCAAATGTCAGAAATGCGGTAGGGTCGGTCACGATACAGTCCTCTGCAGCCGTAAGCCTCTCCTGTCGCATAACAGTCAAAATGAGAATGTAAAAAGGGTTCAAAAGATTTCATCCGACGCGGTAACAAGTAACAAGTTTTATAAAATCGTGTCGCTTAACGGAGTAAACTTGCAGTCGTTTATTGACTTCGGTAGTGATTGTAGCCTCATTAAAGCTTCAGATGCCCGATCACTTTCTCTTCATGAATGTTATGATGAACTACCCTCTATTAAGGGATTTGGAAATTCATCAATTAACCCATTGTTTCGGACAACATGTACCATAAATATAGATGAAATTGATACAGAGATTGAATTGTTTGCAGTAGATGATGACTATTTACAAACATCTGTTCTCATAGGTCAAAACCTCACGGAGTTGCCATCTATTACAGTTTTAAAAGACAAAACGAACCTCTTCTTTTATAATAGCCCCGAAGTTAAAACTGACTTATCGACTGACAACACGATAAATTTGTATGTTATCGGGGACTCTCGGATAGATAAGGGAGGTCTTGTGGAAGTTTGCACAAACAATGGCTTCTCGGGTGACGTATATTCGGAAGGTAGCACTAGGTCCGTGCCCGGCAATGAATACCATTTGCATCGCGGTTGTTATAAAATAGACAATCGTAGAGGATATGTCTTTGTCACCTCGTTAAATAACGCGTCAGTCATTTTAAAGGCAAATTCTTTAATCACTCGAGTAAGCGTGGCATTTGAAAACAGTGACTTAAATCTTGCAGTAAACGATAGAGTTTGCCCTCCGCTTGATAGAGACGATATAAGAATGGGCTTGGAATTAAATTCAGTGGATCGCGACCGGCTTTACAATTTACTCCAAAAATACAGAGTTTGCTTTGCTACAAATTTAAGTGAAATAGGTTGTACAGATAAGTCTGAGATGTCGATTGATTTACTTGACAAAACGCCAGTAGCATACCGGCCCTATCGGTTGTCGTTTAATGAGCGCGAAAGGGTTAGGAATATGATCGAAGAACTCTTACAAAATGACATTATACAAGAGTCTCAATCAGACTATGCAAGCCCAATAATTTTAGTGAAAAAGAAAAATGGCGAACAGCGACTTTGCGTTGACTTTCGTTCTTTAAATAATAAGACTATCAAGGACAAATATCCCCTACCATTAATAGAGGATCAAATATCGAATCTTAGTGGAAATAAATTCTTTATCACGCTCGATCTGGCTTCTGGTTACTACCAGGTTCCAATGGCGGAGGCAAGCCGTCACCTTACTGCGTTCGTTACTCCAGACGGGCATTATGAATTTAAAAGGATGCCGTTTGGACTAGCGAACGCACCGGCCGTCTTTCAAAAGACAATAAATAAGATTTTAGGTTCGCGAAGGTTTGCCTCTGCTATGGCCTACATGGATGACCTTCTTATACCATGTTCCACGTTAGATGAAGGGTTTCAACGCCTGGAAGACTTACTGAGCTTAATTAAGCAGGCAGGCTTAACTTTAAACTTGCCCAAATGTAATTTCTTTAGCACAACGATTGAGTACTTCAGGACTACTTTGACGTACGTCAAGTAATAAGTTTGTTATTGTTACTTGACGTACGTCAAAATACCTATTAAAGTACCTAATAAAACAATTTTGTAAATACTAACATAGCTTTTAAGTTTCTAGATGTAACTAACAATATATGGACCTGGTCTGAAATAAATGATTTGATTTGATTTAGGATACGAAGTTTCAGCTGAGGGCATTAAGCCAAGCGAACGCAAGATCACAGCCGTTAAGGACTTTCCTGTGCCACAAAGTATTCATGAGGTGCGGCAGTTTTTAGGCCTCGCTAGCTACTTTCGAAAGTTCGTGAAGGGATTCGGTGAAGTAGCTAGACCACTTACTCGCTTGCTAAAGAAGGACGTTCCATGGCAGTGGACTAGTACAGAAAATGCAGCTTTTAATACGTTGAAAAACTGCCTTATGGAGCGTCCTCTTTTGGCGCTCTATGATCCTAAGTTAGACACAGAGGTTCATGCGGACGCCAGTTCCTTAGGGTTTGGTGGGATCTTGATGCAATGGCAACATAACCCACGAGTTTTGAAACCTGTAGCCTATTTTAGTAGGCAAACGACGGCAGAGGAAAAATATTTTCATTCGTATGAGTTGGAGACCCTTGCCGTCGTTTGCTCATTAAAGAAGTTTCGAACATATTTGTTAGGGACCAAGTTTACAGTTTTCACTGACTGCAATGCGTTAAGGACCACTCTTACTAAACGAGATTTAGTACCTCGGATTGCCCGCTGGTGGCTCCAATTAAGCGAATTTGATTTTAATATTGAGTATCGTCCAGGGTTTCGTATGAGCCATGTTGACGCTTTAAGCCGGAACCCTTGCGCGGAAACAATTGATAATGAACCATCGCAAGATGCTTTTGAATCCAATAAGCTATACAGTGTCTTCAATATTACAACAGACCACTGGCTGCACACGTTACAACTAGCAGATTCTGAGTTGTCACGTATAACTAATATCTTAAAGCCACATATAGATGAGGAAGCAAAAGAAATAAAAAAAAGTTATATCCTCAAGAATAATATTCTTTATCGCAAGGTAGAGGACCAATTACGTTTAGTAGTTCCGAAAAATGCTAGGTGGCAAATTTGCAAACGCTACCATGACGATATGGGCCATTTCGGATTTGCAAAAACGGTTGATAATATTCAAAATCAATTCTGGTTCCCTAGACTTAGACGATTCGTAAAAAAATACGTTGCGTCCTGCATCGACTGTGCATATAATAAAGACAACTCTTCTAAAGCCCGAGCTGGACACTTACATCCTATCGAAAAGGTCCCAAAACCGTTCCATACTCTACACTTGGACCACGTAGGCCCGTTTGTCCGCAGCAGTAGTGGGAATAATTATATATTGACAATTGTCGATGGGTTTACGAAATATTTGTTCGCTAGGCCAGTCAAGGACACTAAAACTAAAACAGTGATTAAGGTATTAGAACACCTTTTTAACGATTTTGGTGTTCCCACGCGTATAATATCAGATCGTGGTACTGCTTTTACATCATCACAATTTAGAGACTTTTGTGTTAAAAATGGTACGAAACATATTTTAAATGCAGTCGCTTGCCCTAGAGCGAACGGACAAGCTGAGCGATTTAACCAAACGATTTTGACCGCGTTAGCGACACAAAATTTTGCTAAAGCTGAGAAAGATTGGGATAGGCAATTAGGCAAGGTACAGTGGAGCGTCAATAACACTATAAACGCGACCACCAAGAAATCACCGTCAGAGTTGTTATTCGGCATTAAATTAAATAACAATTTTGAAATTCAATTAGGCGAAGGTTTACCTACTCAAGAAGTCACAAGTAGTATAGATGATATTAGACAAGAAGCCAGTTGTAACATTAGTAAAGCTCAACAAAAACAAAAGCAGAACTTCGATTGTAACAAACACGCTGCCCCGGTGTATAAAGAAGGGGATTTGGTTAAAGTAACTAAAACGAATTATAATAACGACGGCAAGAGTAAAAAATTGATGCCTAAGTTTATAGGTCCCTTTAAAATTGTAAAATGCTTAGGGAATGATAGGTACAACATAACACACGTGCCTGGTTTTAATAAAACTCGTAGTTATGACAGTGTAGTAGCGGCGGATAGAATGCGACCTTGGATCCATGTTAGTGCATTAGAAATTGCAGACGAAATATCCGAGTCTAGTTCGGATACCGATCGTGATGATATGAACTCTGACGAATAAGGTTGCATTCTATGCGCCAAATAATTTCGTAGATTTTGTTAGTACTAAATTCTCTTTATTCTCTATTGTGTAAAGTTTCGATTAAAATTAGATAATATATGTAATAAATGCAAATTAATGGAAGTGGCCAACCACGTAAACAAACCAATTTACCATTAAATTTGATAAATGATAAATACGGTTACTTAATTGCTATGTTCATAATAATGTTAAGTCGGAAGAATAATTCATTTACAGTAGTACTAGTTGGATTCAAATGATCATGATATTCATGCATGATTAAAGCTATAAATGGTTTATATTTATGAAATTTATTTAATTAGGTATGTGATCTTCTACTGTTAGTCATTAAGCCTTTTTAGTCTAGGTAAATAAAAGTATTGATAGTTAATTCAGAGACTAGTGTCACATTACAAATACTTAGCTACTTAGAAACATAATTACAAGTTGATTAGTTCGCATCAGTAGGTACATTCCTATTCTATAAGTATTGTTAGTAAGTTTTTGTGTTTGGTTCAATGAAGTGTTAATAATAATGTTTAATAAGTAGAGTTCTGAGGCTTAAGCAAGAAGTTGTAAACGTTTACAAGTAGGCGGATTTGTTCCTGCTTTCCGAATGTGATAATTTCGTGCACCAGAGGTAGCACGTAGTAGGATGGCCGAATGTGATATTTTGTAATAGTTTTAATTATTTTGTACATATAATAACTATGATTATGAATTTAATTAACTAAATGGATGTTCTACTGACTTCCGCGCTGACACTTCGAGCGGTTTTATTAAGTATAAAAGGGAGGTACCCGGTTAAACGGGACATTCTATTCGGAACTATCGAAGCGCAAGCGCTGGAAGTTAACTTGGTTGTGTCTGAAACTAAATAAGTTATATAGTAATAGTGCTGTTACACTGAATAAATAAGTACAGTGACCAAAGTGGTTTGATTTATTATATAAATGATCACTTATTTATGACGTTGACTGTACTTACTTATTTATTTAAGTGACAGAAGGTGACGGATACCTTATCCACACTTTGTCACGCGATAAACGCAGCCATATTAGGCCCCCAGGGCTTCTATTAAAACACGGTAAAAACCATATCGTGTTTGATTTGTTATCGAATTGTTACCGTTTTGTTAGCTCTTATTTACCTACTGACAGTAATGGCGGATGACGTAAAACAATACCATAACAGATCAAAGACGATATGGTTTTTCCGTCGGGAACAGAGGCGCAGGTCAAAGACGATATGTTTTTTATCGTCGGGAATAGAGGCCCTGTATGTATACATAACCCTGTATATAAGTGTAATTGCCCCGGTATTGCACTCAGGCTTGTAATATTATAGGAATGTTTTTTTTATATCTTAATTGTGTATGAGTGAATCTTTTTAATAAATAAAGCATACTTTAACAGGCTTATTGTGCATTTTTTTAATAAGGGGGTAATTATTTGAGCCACCGAGTATTATGGTAGGTAGATGTAAGCTATGTGATGATTGTGATGAAAGAAATAAAGTTGCTATAATAATTTAATAGTTTTCATAAAAAATTGTGACTGACGTGATCTCAACTTTACTTTGTCTGTTCAGTTGCGTAGCTGACTGTTTGGTACCTGTCTCGAAAAATGTTATATTTTTGTCATTTTTAAGATAATTTTAATTTTAAATAACAAGCTTTTTATTATGTTTGTTTTCATTTGTTCAATTATATGTTTCTTTATTTATGACAAACTTTAAATAATAAGACATGTTTAGCAAAAGATTCTTAATAATGATTTTTACTTATTTCTTAGATAACACTATTTGGGCTGGTTGAGAGCTCGTATGATAACTTCAATAATTAGAGCGCACAGCATGTGCATTCGAGGCACCCGCCACAAGTGGAAGCCAGCAGCGAAGCTGTTTGGTTTCGATGATGGTGCTGCCCTTCCACACTCCGACTGACAGACTGAGTTGTCAACTTTATCATGATTCATGATCATAGTTGAGTTTGTTGTATCCGATATTTGTTTAATTTCATAATAGATTTTTTTTTTAATGTATGTATATTCAATTTGATCTGTATTGCAATGACTGTATATTAAATAAAAAGTTTGAGATGACATAACACTATGATTCAAAAAGTTTAAACATGTTTACTTATTAGTACGCCTATTATTTTTAAAGCTAAATCATTCGTAAGCAACCAAGTAATACATTATTTTAGGCTCTATTTCATTTAAATAATATGTGTCTTATTATTTTGTAAACAAGAATATTTAGGTACTACCGGCGGCGGCCCGCCCCGGCTTCGCTCGGGTGTGGTGTAGTATGTTCATTCTAGGTTAAAGTTAATCCTGGTTATCATCATCAAAATATGTTGAAATATGATATTGTTATCATCTATATTAATAATTTCATACCGGTCCACGGTACACTCGAACGAAATGCACATCAAATTGAAGAGCGTAAAAAAATAGTCAATCCGAGTCGACAACTTATAGGCGGAAAATTCGGATTATCGAGTATTTTCAATATAAAAATAAATAAATTGCTACATAATGTCGTTGCGAAGTAAACATCTCAATGTCATCCATCAATGTGGCGTTGGTGTCCCGTCATTACGTGTCACAGGTGTCACAGGTTCGTATTCCGTTCTCCATTGTGACCTCTAAGGTCTAATTTCTTTGATTGTGAGACATGGTAAATAAGATTTAGGAGAAATATCTACCTGTGAAATATCGATACATAGGTTAGCTGTGGATTTATTTTGAGTCTACATTTTACCCAAGCGAAGCCGGGTTTTCATCTAGTTATTATAAATTTGAAATAGATTAGAAACATAATGTATCCAGGACTAACAGGCATCATCGAATGTCACTCCATTATGGTGGTCAGCTTGGCTACCACCCCAGACCTATCGTTTATTTACCTAGATTCTTTAGGTAAGCAAAGATGGATTTTCATGCAATAATAAAACAACACGTTAATGACTCAACTTTCACTGTTTGTTAACAATTACATTACTGCCTTTCATATTATTTGAACAATAGGCTCTAACACCATTTATTGCTATTAAATAAATGAATGAATGAATTACCTTATTACTTCATGTAATATTTCAGCTTATACAAAAAAATCGCGCTACTTAATGGGTTTTCTGTGTTACCTGATCTTGATAGGCTAACATATGCCCATGTGAAAAACGTCCTTGCCTCAGGTCAATGCCAACATATTTGTATGTTTAACCCTGAGATTTATTAATGCTTACGGCAAATGAAATTTTGACAGGAAATTGGAGTCTTTTAAATTGAAAAGGTCCGTCTGTTGGAATCATAAACGGATAAATAAATTGAACCAATTTAAATGCTTTGAAACAACGGGAAACCCGTACAATTTTTCAAGCCCATTTTTATTCGTACCAGGAGTCTAGATTTTAAATTTTATATAATTTACTTCAAAAATGACTATCTCCCATACAAACTTTAATCCACTTAAATCGACCCTTTAGAGATGAAATTTAAAAAATGACATTTACAGCGTTATATTTATATACCTAAGCATTAATGCCAAATTTCATGTGTGTAGCTTTAAAAATGACGGACTTCAATACATTGGTTTATCCTCTATTTTACCCCTTTAGGTGTTGAATTTCGAAAAATCCCTTATTATTACTTGCTTACGTCAAAAAACATAGGGTTTCGGACCGTTCTATCCGTTTCTCAAAACATCCTTTCCCAAAACATCCGTTCCAAAATAACAGTTTCCTAAATCCACCATAGGCCAAAAGATCCGTTTCTCATAGCATCAGTATGTCAAAACACCCGTTCTCATAGCATCCGTATGCCAAAAAATCCGACTCTCATGATACCCGTATGCCCAAAAGACCCGTTTCTCATGGCATCAGTGTGTCAAAACACCCGGTTGTCATAACATCCGTATGCCAAAAAATCCGACTCTCATGATACCCGTATGCCCAAAAGACCAGTTTCTGACGAACTCCCCGTAAATAAATCCTGATTTACCTATCTAGCCATTCTTCAAAGACTTACGCAATATTTATGACCGTTCACAGCAAAATGGACCACGCTAGTAGTACAAAGCTATTGGTAATAAGTAGCTAAAGCTGCATACTCTAATAATATGCTATTCGACTATCAATTGCTGAAAGAAACAAGTCTCTATATTTTTTAAATGTTTAAATTACGTTTACTTATTTATTTACGTTACACGTTCGTGTTTGGGTCACAGAAATGCATACGAATCGAGGAATTGAAAAAGTAAACTGAAAAAGAAAGTTGAACTTTGGAGCTGTTGTGCCAGACGGACAGACAAACACGAGAAATCCTATAAGGGCATCACTATTTTTATTTAGAAAAAGGTAGTGATGGGAACGGATGTTTTGGGAACGGGTGTTCTGGGAAACGGATATCAAGACAAACGTATCTTTTGGCAGAAGAACATTTTGGGAAACATTTATATCGGGAAACGGATTATTTAGGAAAAGGTAGTGATGGGAACGGATGTTTTGGGAACGGGTGTTTTGGGAAACGGATATCAAGACAAACGTATCTTTTGGCAGAAGAACATTTTGGGAAACATTTATATCGGGAAACGGATTATTTAAGAAAAGGTAGTGATGGGAACGGATGTTTTGGGAACGGGTGTTTTGGGAAACGGATAGAACGGTCCGAAACCAAACATAGTCTGTCAAGAAAGTCATGACATGAAAAAGTGGCAACACTGTAGTGTCATCCCTTTCAAATCAATTTAAGAAAAAAGGGACGACACTACAGTGTTGCTACTTTTTAATTTCAAGACTTTCTTGACAGACTATAACTGTTTCATATTTCTAGCTTTAGTTTCGGCTGTGAGTTGATGAGTGACGCGTATTCGGGTTCTCGCTTTATTAATAGTATAGATATAGATGAGAATGAAATGAAAAAATTGCATTATATAAATATTAGTTTTTTTTTTTTTTTACTTTGCCTCGCGGCGACTTGAACTGCTACTATCGCGGGGATATGGCGTTTCCACAATGAAGTGATTTCGCCAGTGTCAAGTATATATAAGTATAAATCAATATAGCTATAAAACACAATCCAATATTCTCTAGGAAGATGGGGGCAACGTTGTACGGCGATATCTAGGACAGAGGTCAAGATAGTTTTAACCTCTGCACCACTGCGAGTCCACTTGAAACGAGAAGTAAGATTCCAGGATACACGAAGTAAGTCCAAGTCTTCTATCACTGTGCATCACAAAGGCATTAAAAGTACAAATCACCAACAGAAAAGAACTTTGAACACCTAAATACACAAAAATTAAAAATAAAACAAATTACACATCCGTCATCTTTTGAAACGTGGCGTTATAAAACGAATCATAAGAGTCTCTTACGTTTTGGTTATCTTATCTTACAGATGGGCCCTTTCGGATACACTTCAACCCTTTGGGATATTTTGCGCAATTACCCTCTTACACACAATACATTCCTCACAATATTCTTCCTTCACCGTAAGAGCTTCTGGTAATGCACGTTAGAAAAACTCATTGGGGACCGCAGGGGTTCGAACTCGGTACCTTACGATCACGAGTCGACCCCATAAGCCACTAGTCTTAGGTTGTCAACGTCACTTTAATATTTATAGTCCATAGTGCAGGCCTAGAAATCAAATTAGTTGACTGTACAGCTATGGATAGAAATGCGCATTTATCTCTGTATTTAAAATCACAGCACTTTAATATAACAAACAGGAAGTGTTTCAAAAACGACTTGCATGAACCGGAAATACTGACATAGAAACGACGCCAGTTACATAAAAGGGGTCGGTATCAAAACGACTGGATTCTCAAAACGACCAGAACCACATAAAGACTTGATCGCAAAACGACCACATCTGCAAAAAGCCTTTATCTCGTAATGACTTTCTAGTAAAACGACCGCATAGCATAAAGTCTGAATATCAGAACGGCTTGCTATCAAAATTACTTGTTCGCAAAAAAACCACCTCGCAGAAGGTATATATCTTAAAATTCCCTAATAGCAAAATAACTAGATCTTAAAACCACTTCCTAGTGAAACGACTACAATTTATGATAGCAAAACGACTAGTTATCAAAATAGCAACAATATCCATCCATAGAGTACTATTAAATAAATATTTTATTTATTTATTTATTCATTCATTTATTATAAATATCGTGCTTCGTGAGCAGCGTCACTACCTCTAGCTCTAGGCTGTGGGAACTATAAGTAAACTATGAATGAAAATAGCGTTCTAAACAAGTTTTTTTTTCTCAATTGCTGGTTTTTCTAAACTTAGACAATAAAACACATTTATTTGAGATAGAAAAAGAAACTTTATTATAACTTAAATTGCATATAACAGGGAAATATGCATACTAACTAAAATAAAACTGTAGTACTTCCTGAACGTAAAATATTATTAGATTTATACACATTTACACACACACATACACACACACACACACGCATACACATTACACACACACACATTCACATTTTTTTTAAGTTTCAAAAATGATGCTAAACAGCAGTCACTTTCATTCCAGGATTCCAGGCTCTTTTATAATGGAAAAACGAGACGTACGTACGTATGTACGACGACGTATTACGATGTTATGATGCCGATGGAATGATTTCATGCTATTTTACTAACAAGACTAATTGCTACCATGCCATTCTGAGATTAAGTTCATTTGCGATCTAGTTATTTTGCTATTAGGGCATTTTAAGATGTATACCTTCTGCGAGGTGGTCTTTTTGCGAACAAGTAATTTTGATAGTAAGCCGTTCTGATATTCAGACTTTATGCTATGTGGTCGTTTTACTAGAAAGTCATTACGAGATAAAGGCTTTTTGCAGATGTGGTCGTTTTGCGATCAAGTCTTTATGTGGTTCTGGTCGTTTTGAGAATCCAGTCGTTTTGATACCGACCCCATAAAAGCTTGTAATAATCAAAACGTCGGTTTCGGACTCGTGACTTCGTGGACATCGATTTCTGATCAGTATGCCCTTCGGGCATCTAAAGATACCTAACCTAACCCAGGTTGGGTACTTCTGTCCGGGTCTGCCTAAAACGCAGTTTGACAAATTCGCGTTACGACAAAACTTCATTTGAAATTCGCTATTCGTCTAAATCGCTATTGACCTATTACTCATATCACCTATTTCGCAATATGTCCAAAACGTAGTAAGCCTAAGTAGCTGTTTGTCCATTTCGCGATACGCCTAAATATCATATACCTATAGTTTTGACATATTTTGTTATTTTAAAATTAGTGTCATAAATATGAGGTAGGTTTAGGTTATGTTAGTTCTTTAGCAGGCCCGGAGGGCCAAACTACTCAAAAATAGGAGCTCTGCGATAGCAGAGCTCCGTCGACTCTGTTAAATTAGATTAGTCTCAATGTGCCAAGTTCGCTTTAGGACAAAATCGTAATACGTCCGAGTCTCACTGTGCCAAGTTCGCTTTAGGACAAAAGCTCATTCGGCCTAAGTCTTATTTCGACTATTTCTCAATTGGTCTAGGCATAACGCGAATTAGTCAGAGTGCGTTTTAGGCAGACCCGGACAAAAGGGGTTGGGTTACTACCTACTTTTGCGGGGTTCCAGATTCCTGGAAAATGGTTTCCGACGAAAGCCAATAGCAGTGGAACAAAAAGTGATCGGACCATTAAGCCTAACCCAAAATGCCCGGTTAGACCATGAGAGTATTTCAGTATTTGGATGGCGGTTGTAATGTAGTGAACATTACAACCGCCATCGAAATACTGTTGCAGGGACCATATGACTAACGCCTATTCCACTTTGTGTTTTCTCCTATCACTATCGTTTTAAAAAAAATGTTTGCTCTTATTATCCTGGTAGTACATTGTAATTGGAATAAAACGCAGCGGATCAGGGACCTTATTCAACTTCAGTTTACCTACCCGAGGGTTTTGACAATTAACCTCTATTGGATCCTACCCAAGTTCCCACCACCACTAAATCGATTATTTGTAAACATTATGGCAGCCCTTATTCACTTGGCTGTAAAGACGGTCGAGTCATAAACAATACGATTGCAATAAGGGTAAAACCAAAGTAGAATAAGGCCCCAGAGCCCCTAACAAATTTCTCTTTGGGCAATAACATGAACCAACCACTCGATTCCATTTCCCCCGGGCCTGTAACATGGATCAACCACTCCATTCTCACTTCCGCCTTAACCCAAAAAAACTTCCGCCTAGGCCAATAAAAGGATCATCCACTTGATTCTCACTCTTGGGGCTTTTTTAAGGAGGAAAGGTAGCTACGTACCCTAAATACCAGACCCGTAACAATCACTTTTTTTCTTTTTTTTAATTAGCAAGCAGAAAATAATTACTCAAAAGATCCCACGCCCTTTAAACCGTAGGTACTTGATAGGAGAGGAGATACGATAAGAAGCCGTAATTGCCTGCCCATGTGTAATTGTGTATTCACGACTATTTTTATAAAAATAAGACTCCCATACATACATATTTGTTTATTTATATTTGCTTATTGTAAAAAATACACGTCGGACGTCTTAATTAATCAGAAACTAGTCCAGCAGTAACTGGTTTTTGACACAGAATTTTGACTACACATTTTTGATTTTGGTATGACGAAGAACAAAAGGTGTATTCCTATATGATCCAACATTCAACGTAAATAATGCTAAAGTTGCTAAAAAAAATAACAGTTGCATCTCACTGTCTGTACGCTTATCAACTTTTACTTGAATAATTTTATCCTTAAACCTACAATTTTAACCATCAAATACAATGGTATAGACAACGCGATTATGAGGTCTTTTAATTATTTTGGGGATCTCATTATTTTTTATTTCATCGACTTGTTCTTTACACTGCTCTAGTGACATATTTAATGCCGAGTACTTTTGTAATATGTCATCCAACACATATTTCAAGGGTAATATTTCCTTATTCATGAACCGCAAGAAATTACGAACTCTCTCTTGAGGCGTAGGTCTCTTGATAGGAGGGTACTGAGTTATAATATTCTCAAGTTTTGTTTTCGGCGTTATAATATGAAGCATTCTTCCTTCTTTAAAATAAGACTTTACAGCTTCATCAAACTGATATCCGGCTGTAATGTGATTTGGTCTATTAAGATTTCCAAGCAACGGTTTTTTTAAAACACCGTCATTAGTATGGAACGAAAACACGGGTGACACAGTTAGTTTTCGTAAATTGTCCGCATAATTCCTTTCAGGTGTTTTCACGGGTTCAGAAATCAATTGGGTTTTGGGTTGAGCAATCAATTGAGTTTTGGGTTGAGCAATCAATTGGGTTTTGGGTTGAGCAATCAATTGGGTTTTGGGTTGAGCAATCAATTGGGTTTTGGGTTGAGCAATCAATTGGGTTTTGGGTTGAGCAATCAATTGGCTTTTGAATTCAGCATTCAATTGGCTTTTGCTGACACTTGTGGGAGAAGTCTGTTTATCTCTAGCAGCAGGCGTGTCGACGACGCGCTTCACAGTCTGAATAATTTCGTTAAAACAATCTTCATAATGATCCACACATTTAAAAACTGAAAAAAAAAATGGAAATTGAAAGAAAAAAAAAGAAGAAAATAAGTTTGTCAAAAGATAACTTACCCAATGTTTGTGTTCGTGCATTAGTTGTTATTGTATCAGTTTTTTTGTGATCAGACATAGTAAACCCGTCATAGCCTTCAACCGTTTGTACACTTACAGTAACGGCATCGTATACATTATTTATATTATTCGTATCATTAGATTGCGCAACAATCATACTGCGTTTATCCATATCTGATGTTACTCTGCTTAACATAATGTTCTCACTGACGAATCTATTTACATCTCCCGAGCTCAAGTCCGTGGTGGTAGACTGGTGTAAAAGATCGACGCATGAATGGTACACTGGACTTTTTTTATCAATTTTATCGTCGACCTTTTTCTGATAATCTTTCTTTTTGAGAATAATTGTATAAGTCACAGGAATAACATATTCGAAAAAGTGATCATCCTGCTTCCATTTTATTTTGTCAAAATTTTTTAAGCATGAAACCTCTGGCACAATTTCGAGACAACACTTGGAGTCATTTACATTAATGTTTTTCATGAGAGGCGTGAACTTAATTCGTAAACAAGCGGTATCCATTTTAGATAAATAAAAAAAATTAGCCAAGGAAATACCGATCTGAAAAAAAAACGAGAAAAAATTAACAAAAAGGAAAATATATGTGGAAAAAAACAGTTCAAGCTCTATTTATAGCTGGACCATAGGATAACGGTAGACCCGATAGTCTTCGTAAAGTTACCATATTAATTAAGCTCAAGAACGAAATTTTAATTTCAACTCATAATTATATGTATAATTAAGTATTTACATCATAATTAGGTGTGTTATTTATTGGTTAGTAGCTGCTAAATGTTATTGTTTAGCAGAAACTATTTTTTTTTTTGGCTGTACTTTATTACTGAACTACCTTTACCCGCAACTTCGTCCGCGTATAATAGAAGTCGTTTATGTGAAAGATTTGCCCGGCGAAAAGTACATAATATCAGTTTTCGGGTAACAAACTCTCCCTAAAAATTTCACGTGGATTGGTGGAGGCGTTGGCCCGTCAAGGCGGAACAAACAAACAAACATACTTTCTCCTTTATATTAATGAATGATTATTATTGATTTGATCTCGATTCCTCGTATTCTTGTCTCAACGTATTCTCATTTCGTCGACTTCCTTCTTCCTCGGATTCTTGTTTCGTCGGAATTACTTATAATAAAGTAGACCATTTTTAACCAGCAACGTGAAAGGATTGGTTAATGTTTTCGGGTGGAGCTCTGTATCACCCATGTCAATTTTTCAGTTACAGTACAATCATTGTTATTTTTGTAATTATAAATATTTCTTTTATTTTTAATACATAAATGGACCCACAGTAATTGCATAGCTTTATTTGATATTGAAAATCCAACGAAACAAGAATCCGACGAAACAGCAATAGGACGAATCGGGAACAAATCGTATACTTATTGAGACTAACGAGTAGCAGCGTGTACAAACGGTTCCATTCTATAGATAACGTACCTACCGGGATCTCCTCCGGAATGCTCCCGGAATCAGATTTTTTTTTACACACGTACCAGACACTTCCTCAGGGACATCGGTTTAAAAGTGACTCGCAATTAACACAAATATACACAAACTAAGTAATTAGCTGGTCAAAATAACGGGCTCAAAATGTTCAAGTAAATTGTTGTTACCTGTTAGAAATATGATGATAATAATTTATCCAATTTATTTAAACAGACTCATTATTTAGAATTTTGATATTCACAGAAGTGAACTGAAATTTTGAATACTTAAGTATTATTATGAGATTGCATCTGTTAATCTTATGCGTCCATGTCCATGTCGTCGCATTTGACAGTTTATGTTTTCATATCTCCGCGGCCTCTCTTTAGGCCATGACTAATCTAAAGTTTTGTGAAACAAATAGGTTTTATTTATAGCTCGTTATTTTGTTGTATAAGGGAGCGACCACACACGAGCTTAACGGTGCGTAAATTACGGTCCGCCAAAATTGACGTCATGTAATTACTATGACCTATTCCTTGGTTTACGCAACGTCACCGTGTTTTACGAGTCGGTGTGGCCGATCCTTAACCTGGAACTCTATTCTACTCAGTAAACAATGCATGCTTTTGGCATGTTTATCGTATTGGTTACTACGTTACTACGTTACTCGGCCGCCATTACGTGAAGTAATTAAGAGCTATCACAACATCAACAATACGATAACATATCAAAAGCAATATTGTTTTACCGGATAGAATAAAGCCCTGACAAATTGTGTATGGACCCTGGAAAAGTGTCGCTAAAACTAGCTTATAAGTGCATATTCAAATGTACCTATAGTCAGCTTACTATGTATTGACCACGTGATTATATTTTTTCTCAAACATGCTCGGAATCCTTTCCGACTTCTCTTTTGAAAAACAAAGACGGTAAGAGTTTTATTTTCTTCCTATGAGTAAAATAAACGTATGAGAACCCATTCCTGTCCCCATCCATGATGGGTCTAGCCCAAAATTTAACATGAAACCAGTGTGGTGAAAAAGAGAGGCGAGTTTAAGAGAGCGGGAGGAACGCAGTTCACCCCCTGGACTGGGAGTAACGATAGAAAAGTTACATTTAAGATAAAGGGCGGTCGAAGGTTCAAAATGAATCGAGAATGGAGTGGGCAGTATTCTAACAGGCCTACGATGACGAACTCACGGTGTAACCAAAAAGCAACCGCAGCTGATCGAAAAGAAAAACGTTCATAGCGTTTGCATATTGGCTAGGTCCTCTGGAAGCCAGTTAAGCTGACGCAAAAAAACTATCTAAATTTGTCGAAAGCTTTATCTTATACTTATAATTATGTTTTTGTATAATTTCCTCGCATTTTTTGAGAGAAGCGTTATACACGTATGTGCCTCGGAGAACACGGGAATTCCCTGACTAGCATTTTAGCAGGCCTCTTCCCGCCAAGGCTCGGCCCGCCAACCACCTCGTCAGGCAATTCCCTACTTTCCGGGCCTAGGAAATAATTCTATACTGCACTGGATTATATTTTTTCTTCCATAGTTGTAAATTATTTTGGCTTTATCAGGCTTAAATTCATACAACATCACGAAATACAGCTTTGTTATACTTTTGTGGACATAGTGTGGCAGTCGATGGTAAATCTTTGTAACCGTTGTCGCCAGTACCTATGAGAAATTAGTACTTACCACTGCAACCCCGAAAAATTAGACCCCGGAAAATTAGGACTTTATATCTAAGTAGTGTAAGTTCGAGTAAAAAATATATAAGTATGGCTACTAACTATCCAGCGAGACAATTCTGCCAGTGTCAAGGAAGCTGCAAAGTGATTAGTGAAAATGTTTTTCTAAAGGTTACTATGCCAATGTGTACGTGCGGGTTGCCATGATGACATCATTTCTACGTGTTAATATAACTGTACGCATTATGATAACTACTATCTCAGTCAACAGAACGGACCGTGCACGGTAAATCCCTGATATATTATAATGACAACAGCAGCCGTACATTTTAGCTAATGTTTTAACTTTTACTTTACAATTTTTCGCTATGGGAGTTTCATTATGATAAACTAGCGACCCGCCATATGTGTTTTATCCAGAATACCCGTACATAAACCGGAATGTATCATACATAACAACCCTCATTGACAAAATATCTACCTAACGGTGAAAACCACATCAAAATCCTTTGAGTAGTTTTTGAGATCTTCGCGAACGTACAGACAAACAGACGCGGCGGGGATTTTTTTAAATAATAATAATGATAATGATGTTGACGGTGATTATTTAGTGTGTCCCAGAACTTGTCCTAGATTTGTACTATTACTTATTCTGTGCCTAGTTCAAACTCTGTGAGCATTTTGGGATGGGTGCGAATTTAAACCGAAATAAGGTCGCTTGAAAGACCCTTAATATTACCCAATTTTAAGTGCGTCAACTTTTGAGCCGTCGGCCATTTTGATCTTAAGCAATTTATTTCAACGAAGAGTAAAACTTGTTGAATGAAAAACAAACATATTTCAGTGGCTTAGGGTCAATTCACACCGAGACGCGACCCGTTACGACGCTACGTGCACATGCAACTCAAAATATACATTTTTACTAACACGAAAAGGTACACATTTCATTTTAAGAGGTAATGCTGCGTGGTGCAACCCGTGCAACGTATTCTGAATTCTCAGTGTCGCGTCACGTCGCGTCTCGGTGTGTGTGTTGACCCTTAGAAACTTTACTTCGAAAGTGTTTCTTTTTAGAATTACTATGGTAATCCAGGTCATTTCTCCTATATTGAGGGTTAGATATTAAGTTTCGGAATCACAAATTATAGGTATTACCTATTTTCAGCTAAGGGAGCCAAAGGTGTACAGTCAACGTCATATAGTTGGTAGCATCCAAAGTAGCCAAATAGTACGTTACACGTCATTATTAACGTAGTAACAAGGGCGTGTAACGAATTATTTGGCTACTTTGGATGCTACAAACTATATGACGGTGACTGTACCGCATCATAAGGTAGCGTAAGGAGTATCATAATTACAACCTTCATTATTCCAAAATTAGTAAGTCAATATAATGGAACGTTAAACTGTACTTACTTTGGATCTATAAAAATGGATTTTTTGTATGCCGTAATATTTACGTCAAGTTCTGGGACACCCATGTACAAATAAATAAATAAAACAATTGAATAGGTTCTTCTTTATTTCCCAAAACTCCAACTACACATTAATTTCAATATTAAATTTACAGAACCGATATGCGCTGTATAATTATTGCTCCTAGTTTACTGACTAGCACTTCAACCCACCAATATTATAAATCTATAAAATCATTGTATATGGTACAAAACGGATTTGGACAGGAAACCAATAATCACAGTTTATTCTCAAAATGCTTCATTGTGATTCCAGTAGGTATTACTTCTATTTAATATAGTTGCTGTCATAGTTATATGCACTAGAATTCTATTTAAAAAACAAATAATAAACTCGCATTATATTGTAAAATATCTGTACTTATAGACAATTCAACTTTCTGTGTTTAAATGTTGACATAAATTACATGCAAGCGCTCCATGTCTTAAGCGTTTTTTTCTTATGTATATTCTATTCGCATAAGCGATTGACCGGTATTTGTGAATATAAATTCACAAATACCGGTCAAGAGCTTGTCGGACCATGGTCAGAGTAGGGCTCCGAAGCTGTTACTACAAACACACAAAACTATCTATGGACAACAACAGTTTATGAACGATTATTCTATTTAAAGTTATTTGGTACTGTCTTAGATGATTTTAAGCAAATATAAACAAACAGTTTTAAGGCGCCTGTATATCAAGACCCAATTAATTCTGCTTAGTTCTAATAGTTTTTCTTTTAAAATTGTTGTATGTTCATTTAAGTTTTTTTTTCAGGATTTTACTACCTACTTGTAGTGCTGGGGTTGACACGCGACTATAGCGAAAATCACACTTTACGAGTTAAATATTTCCTAAACGGTCCTCCGAATCTAACAATACATATTGATTTTTTAAGAGCGGTTGATTTTTATTACCTTTACTTTACATGTATGGAAGGTACCCTAAAAAAAATATTTTCAACATTTTATTTTCCAAATTTTGTCGGCTTATTTCAACTGTAACTATATCAAATTACAGCTTTGTAGTACTAAAAGTCTCTGCGTTAGATCGCGGGCAGATGGACAATGAAAAGATAGGGGTTAGTACTTTGATTACGGAACCCTAAAAAGTACAAAACTCATACTGGAGCTGTTAATAATTAATGAAGTTCGTTTGTGTTTGCAATAACCTAAAAATCTGCTTAGGTCTGAGGGCAGATCCAACCCATTAAATCTACGTTATCTGATTCGTTATTCTATTGTTTTTGCATCGAAATATGAGTCCCCGCGATTTGAATTTTTATATGCTGACCGTAACGTTAAAGGCATGTGTTGTTTTCCTAGGTGATCTTTCTGAATTAACTACAGAAAGGTATAGGACTAAGTATCCAAAAATGTATTTTTGCATTGATAATTGTGGGGAGTCCCGATAGATAATTGGAGTTAATTATTAACCTATCAAATGTAGGTTAGCTTGACCAAAAAATAAGGAAGAGTCGAATTAAACTTATTAACTTACATAAAGGTAGGCAACTAGCGTGGTTGCGTTTTATATTTTTTCGCGTCTGGCGCGAGACCCATAATTAACGGTCCCACTGACTAACAGTTGTCGGCCAATACTGACCAGTCAGTTTCTCTCAGTTTCACGGATTTTCGACGCCAGGCCAACTGGCCAGACTTGAGACCGCAGGTGAACTATGGTCTGGGAACCCTTTACTATAGGTACTCTAACCTATCTGAACCTCATGGCCGGGCAAAAGACGCTAATAATATGAGTTAAGGTGCTCTATACGAAATGGCACCGTTAAATAGTCTTTCCGAAAGAAGTTTTTTAATCATCATAGTGATATCAAGTATCGTGATCTAGAACCCCGTCTACTGAAAATTGCCTTTGGAACCGTGAAACTTTCTTTTAAGATATATTTTTTTAGTTACCTGGGTATAGTTTCGCAGCATCCACTTATGGAAAGTAAGTCTATTTTAAATTATTTATATAAAGTCATTGTAGCAGTTAATCTCGAATCCAAACTGAGACCACGCAGTAAAAGGGGATCACTTACATGCGTTCCGGAAGTTCAATTCATTGTCATTTCATTGCCAGTCAGGATTTATAATTAACGGCTTAGATGTCAATTCATAATGTAATGTAATGGTAAATTAGACGCAATTTTATATACGGAGTTCGATTTTGATGTGTGTTGGGTCATTGATTGTCTAAGGTTGGACCGTATTGAAATGCCGTACTACAATGTCTTTATTCAAGGACAATATATGTCTCTTGCTAAAGTGGATGCGGCCGAACGATAACCGAAAGATTATAAATATGTAATAGTAAGACCTACTTATTCAACCAGATTACACCACTGGCGTCGTTGGAAGATGTAGTTTAAATCTTTGTTATTACTAGTATTATTAATATTATTATCTAAATGATGGCGGTTATTTCCTTGCTTCCTTCACGTAATGCTAGTTTGTACAATACCTTTCATTTTAACATTATATAGTAAATCAACTTATTCTACTCCCCTAAGCATTTGCTGTTAAAAGCCTCATACTTGTATTATGTAAAATCTTAACTTAATACATTATTTTATTAAATACTTATTAATAAATACTATAAGTATATAGGAGATGATGAAAGCAAGTATGTTCATCACCTTTCACAATAAACATTATCACCAACCAAACACATCCATTATGGATGTCCCACAGACAAAACATCGCTAGCGATAAATTTAACTAAAGTTATTTAATTTTAAAACGCTAACTACTGAAACCAAATGTCACTTAAAATAAATACATAGCTCTTGAGTTATTGTATAACCAATCAACTGTTGTATAGTTTGATATATTTAATAGTTTTCGAATTGTAAAGGCAGTTTTCATTTATGTAAAACTATGTTTGGGTCTGTTGTTTATTTAGGGCAGTTTTAGTTTCGTGGCAGTACGATATCTTACCTACTAGCTAGCTACTTAGCTACAAACATTGACGTTTGACAAAAAGCATGATTTGTAAATGACTAAACTTCGACCAATCTACTAATTTCACGAAACCCCTTATGCACAATGGAATTTAAATATTCGTCACTCACTGTGTTAACATTAAACAGATGTTCTTTTACAAAATGGATACGTTTTTATTAGTTATTTATACATTTATTTAAGCGCAACTTAGAAGATCAAAAAGACGTATAATGACACGCATTAACACTGATACCTTACTTAACTGTCTTTTGTTTGTGGTATTTCATTGCCTGCGAAGGATGAAACCCCACAAAAGTTAACACATTCACTGGCAATATCTAATCAGATCTACCGGGAATGGATAGGTATCATCTATATCGAAATTTATTGAATTTTAGAAACCTGGGGTTACACTCTAAAAGTGCTTATTGCACTGAATATTCACAATCACACTCCGCGCCACTGAGACGCGGTTCTACGACTAGACTTTGAGATCATATTGAAAGCGAATTTTATTAAAGCTACCTAATTTACAACTTACTTCGATAATATAGCAAAACATAATTGCCGATTTGAATCTTATAGACTATTTATAAACAAAAACAACCGCATTAGTACTCAATGAACATTCGGTTAGTGAATACATTACTGTCTTATTATTACTGAACATTCGTTTAACGTGTGCGTTTAATCTAAGTAGTTGTAACTAACCTATTGAATGTATTGCATACATGTCCCACCTATGTCGACGTCGCCGTCTACGTTCCTATGCTTACTCAAATTTGTAACTTCCATCGTGCTCTGATTTGGCAATGTGCTCAAATTCATTCCGGGGGAAACACGCGTGCAGTATTTATTATACCTTCAAAAATAATTTAATTGCAATGAGTAAGTAATTATTTTTAAACATAGTTCAGTCAGCTGCAGAAGTTAGTTAGCGGACAAGGACAATTTCTAAGTTATGTTTGTGTTTGGGATTACAATCTGTGCTATGATAACAGCTGTAAGGATTAATTTCTTATCTTGCCGCTAGTACAGTCAACGTCAAAGATACGTTTTCATTTTTTCATCTTGTTGCATTTTCATACCTGTTTATAGTGCATTAATACTTAACATCTGGTATGAATTTGAGGTAATACGGTACGAAAGTTTGTAGAATTTACTTTTCTCTAGATCCACCAATCCAACGCATCAATACAAAGTATAATTCTAGCTTCATAATTTCCACAGTAGAACTAAGGTTAACGACATAGCCCTAAGAATAGCTAAACTGAAGTGGCAGTGGGCGGGGCACATTGCTCGCAGGACTGATGGCCGATGGGGTCAGAAGGTTCTGGAGTGGCGTCCGCGGACGGGAAGACGAGCTGTAGGTAGGTAGGCCTCCAACAAGATGGAGTGACGACTTCGTCAGGATCGCGGGACCGCGGTGGATGCGAAAAGCACAAGACCGGTCTGAGTGGAAAGCCTTGGGGGAGGCCTTTGTCCAGCAGTGGACGTCTTTCGGCTGACATGATGATGATGATGATGAATTTCCACAAAGGTACCTATAGACAGAATGCACTTTGAGAGTGTCTTTATGCTCTTGTTTACATTATTTATTCTGCTACTTTCACTGACGACTGTACAAAAATTTAATACGAAATAGTGTTATAGAGTTTTTTATGTTAAGCAAACCGACCCAGCGATAACAAAACCCTTCTGAGGCCTCACTATGATAAAACTAAAGTTACTACTGTTCTTAAGTTCACTTAGTTCAATCACGGTTGATTGATTGAAATTAGGTCAATGAATTAAAACTAGGTTCGGAAGCATAATACTGCACGCGGCTCTCTCCGCGGACCATCTTACAACTACGCTTACGTCAAAATGTTTATTCGATGCTACAAGCAACAGTGTCGTCTTATCGTAATAAAAGACAATTTTAATCTAAGATAGGAGATTTTGCACTTTCATTGAATTTAATTCGTATATTGATGCAGTTTTTTTTATAATTTTTTTTTAGGTTAACCTTTGCATGTTACATTTTTAGGATTTACTGATGAATTATGTTAATTACTAATCGCCTTTTTATATGAATAGGACTTTCACTGTGACAATCCTGTTTCATCAGATTTAATTGATCTTAAAGTATCTACCAGACTGTCAAAGCCCAATTAAACTGTTACAGATAACGCTAGAATCCCCAAGAACGAAGTTTCTCGTTAGAGAGTATAATGTTTATGATACGATATGACATGTTTGCACTGACTATGATTGCGGTAGATAAATGTTATACGGTTTCTATCTAAATCTTAGTTGACATCATTTTATCCGACAATGAATTTGCATCAGGTCTAAAATTATCTTCAAACTTTTCGTAACCATGATTCGCTATATTCATAGGAGCCGCAGTATTCTACTAATGTATATACTACGTTGCTACAGTACCTAGTATGTAAAACTGTCTGCAAGGTAACATCGAAGGAACAGATTGCATTTCCCTTCTTCGGAAGTACGACCCGAAATAAACAGGGGGTTATATAGCATTAGATGCTGTTAAAAGGGAAGTTGGGAGATAAATAGGTATAATATTTCTTTGACCACAAGCAGAATTAATGAATTTAAGACTTTTTTATAATTTTACTTACTCATAATATAAATAATCATAAAATGGTATTTTAGCGTCAAGAACTAATAAAAAAATTTTTTTTTGATTCCGTACTCACTTATATTTTTACTCAATAATGCTTATTTAATTTTGATTTTAAAAATGAGCTGATAATCCGTCAATTATTGTCATTGTAATCTGCTTGCCGAAAATTAAATATAATTTATTTATAAATACAATACACAACAGTATTAACACTAAGTTGGCTCATGGGAACCTTTAGTTTGTGACGTAAATTGAGTGACCTATTCATTTATAAATTAGTTTATGCATGCGTATAAAATGGTCCATTTTCAGTTCTCTTCCATAACTCAATATATAACATCTCTCCTTATTCTTTTATTGATGTGAACCGAAGGAAATTAATGTTATGGACCATTTTACATCATCCCCACCCTTTCCTAAAGATTTGTTTTTTGGACAATATTATATCTCAACCACCACAGAGGAGAGCAATAGTAGGTATAATAAGATTTAATATAGATAGATAAACTAATGATAAGCGCGACCATAATAGGCCCCCAGACAGTTATAAAGTAAAAGTTCCCCAAACACATAATACTAATCTACAAATAAATATGTTAATTAAATCTAAATACAAAAATAACTATTTACAATTTCTTAAACTAGCTAGAATACGCAATGACTAGATGCACTCATCCTTTGGTTCCAACGAACCTGACTAGACTAGACTAGATATAACTAATTCTAGAAATAATATGTAAAGCGACACAATCGGATTCTATAAAACATGTTTTTTTATACGTCTATGTGTAAGACTTGACCATTGGCCCGAATTATTAAACACTTCTGGGTTACATTAACTACTGTTTACATTAAAAATGCCACAACGTATGATACGGCTTACGGCATCGAATTTTCGCCATCCAAATAAATAAAAAAACCAGTTGCTGTGATAAGCTCCTCTGGATCGTACAAGTCATGCTTGCTTGAGTGTGTGTGGTGACACTGGTGACTCGTCGTTGCCATGCGGTTACAATAGTAACCATAACCATTCATTATAATAAGAAAGGAAAATGATCCGAAATAAAAAACTAGGTACGTAAAAGGTATTGGAACTGGATTATCAATGTATCTTAGCGCTACAAGCACTACACGTAATTTCAAATTTATATCTACTCAAAAGTTTTCAACTTTAATACCTCATTAAACGTACATTTATAAATATTGGATTTATGTAATCAGTATTTTCTATCTTAGGTAGGTATATTTTTTTTTAGATTTTTCATTTTACATCTGGAGCCTATATAATTATAATCTTAATTCTTTGAATAATAATAATTTTACGCACAGGTACCTATTTCATGAGTATTTTTCCATTGATGAGATAAACCTCCATTTAAAGAAATAATACTTTTAAAATGAAATATTATAACAATTGTGTGAGATGATTTGAGATGACTTTTTTATTTGTTTGCTTACTAAAAGTATTGTTTTTGTGACTATATCCAGAAATATTAAATTATTCAGCAATGTGTTTGTCTAACAATAACAAAAAACCTGCGGCGTTACGAGTATACAAGTTATACAACTAATACAAATAGGTATACCTTAGGGAAGTAGAACTTAATTTACAAAACGATCCCTTGTATTCCTTTATTCAAGCAAATCAGCATCACTAACTTCAACACGGTTCTACTAGCATACACGATAGCTCACTTAAAATGGTAATTATCCTTACACCTATGACGAGTCCTGGCCACGTTATCTCATCACGTCACTGGTAACGAAACACGAGAACTCGTCATCACTTATGTCTCAGAACTTGAGCATGATGGTGTCGTCCTGTAACACGCCCTTGCCACAGCCGTCGGTCGAGAACGCGCTGGGCGCGGCCGTGGCTCAGGTGCACAGCCCAGAATTATCCACTAGAGAACGCGCGAGCACATCAGCAGCAGCAATATCGGTTACTTTCCCCTCAAAATGCCCTCGGACATGGAACATGAACTCCGCTTTACTAGCGAACTCCTGCCTACACATTAGGCATAAATGGTGCGCGTGTGTGTGTTGCCTCTCTGGCGCATAGTGTGTGTGGCCATGTGTGAAGTATGCACCGCCATTGGCAGTTTCATTTACCACAGTAGCGGTGGATACGGAGGCTGTGGCAATCCCGTGCCCGTTCAGGATCTGCTGGTTTTGGTTGTGGTGGTGGAGAAGCTGCAGCTTCTCTTGGTTGGATAGGTGAACCTTTTCTTGCTGCTGTAAGTAATTCAAAACATGGTGAAGTCAAAACAGTTTGGCGTTGTCATAGTGAATACAAACAGTAATTGTCCTCTGGCTTTCTAAAAACAAGGTAGGTACTTAATGTCGAAAATATTAAGGAACAACAAAAAAAGAATCGCAAATATGATAAAATTCCGTTAAAATATCCGATAGCGAAAGCGAGTTATTTTAAGAAAATTTATGAAAGTTAACTTATAAGAGAGTTTAGATACACAAATTGACATTGAAACGCTAGGAATTTCTCCTTTCACTTTCTTCAGTAGATGGGAATAATGATTGAACAATGAGGCATATACCTGATGCGTGGCCTGTTGTATCTTATCCTGCAGCAGCTTGTTGTCAGGCAGGTGCGACTTGGCGTGCGCGGTCCACTCGTCCCGCGTGGCGAACAGCCTGCCGCACAGCTCGCAGGACCACGATACCACCATACCAGCGGTCGCCGCCGCCACTGCTGCTGACGCGCTCGTGTGCACAAGGTTTGTGTTCTAGATACAGAGTAGACAGTGGTTACAGAAGATCACCTGCCTCTTTTCGCTCTTGCTAGAAAAGTTAAACATATTTCAAGTTAGAAAATGAGCGGAGGACCCTTGTTAGCACTGTTGCAATAATTATATCCATCTATCAGTATTATTGCAAATTGCAACATTGTTAACAGGGTTATTCCCTAATTACCACAGGAGATGCGAAGGTTTTTTTAGAAGTAACACAATTCAGACCTAAACTCTCGCGATGCATTCTAAACATTTAAAACGATTGTGAAGCTAAATAAAACCATACAAAATGCAATAACATTTCTCTTCTCTTGAATAGAGTCCGAGTTTTACGGTTTCTCAATATGCGGTATATATTATCAAAAACTAAGTCTGTAGTATTTCCTTTCCAAGAAAATATTTCCTAGTTCTTAATAACAACTACAACATATTCAAAAATCGAGAAAACCGGTGTTGATAGGGGTGAGAAACGTTATCAACAGAAGCAAAATTTTTAGGGAAAAAATTGACAGCTACGTGATTTAAGCGTCGGTTTACAATGCTCTCACTTTATTTAAGGGTCTTTTTCGTATTCTTTATTTTACACGTATCGCATAAGGATAATTATTTGAACGTTGAACCCATACTTATCCAGTTAGGTAGGGAAAACTGTTATAGGTACCTCGGACATAGTTTTTACCTCGGACTGTTGCCAACATTTAATATTTCTCGTCTTAATTTAAAACGAATATATGTGTTAATTGAATCATTAAATGTGAAGATCGAAGTGAGGTTACCACCTAACAAAACTCGAGAGCGGTAGGTCGATATTATTCTTTGTATAAAACCTGTTACAAAAAGTGAGTATTTTGAACTTCATTTGCAGTTTTTTCATTTCGTATCTGGTAAATTTATAATAAAACCAGCGACCCGCCCTCGCTTCGCTTCGGTTTATGTGAGATTTCTGCAACACCCGTACATAAACCAGAATGCATAATACATAAAAACCTTCTTCTTGAATCACGCTATCTATTAAAAAAACCGCATCTACATAAATCCGTTGCATAGTTTTACAGACAGTGGGAAGCGACTTTGTTTTATACTATATAGTGATGATACATAATGCAGGAAAAAGTTACATTGAATAGTGACCGAATGGTCTCTCGGATATAGTTTGTTCCGTGCCAATCTGTGTCATTGCACAATATGCATTTTGTACTCGTCATCTAATTAGGGGATACTCCATTGAGTTCCACTTAATCTCTGTCTTCAAACCTGCCTGACAGTACAAACAAGCTGTGTCGTTTAAGCCTGTGGTGAGTCACATGCCCAGCCACCTCGACCTTTCTTGCCGGCTCATTGACATGCTTGGACAGATTTTCTGGTAAGATTTGCTGTATGTGACTATCTCATGCCTGACGGTATTGAGGTTTAGAACCAGATGTATAAGTTTGCTGCTTATGTAGTATGAAATGTCCAGCATCATTCTGATCGTCTTATTCTGGAATCTTTGTTGATTTCAATATTGCTGTTACCCACAGATGTATTCCATAAGTCCATATGGGTTTCAGGATTGTTTTATATACAGCCATTCTGCTGTCATGTGATAATTGTGATCTACGTCCTGTCAGCAGATCTAGTGGCTTTCGTTTAACTCAGATATGTTTTTGCCATGCTAGTTGTCGGTTAAATTTACCGAATAATGACGTCGTTATAATCTAAGGCAAAGCGAGTTTTTGAATCTTGGTTAAAAAAAGGGCTTTGTGGTAATTTGGACACTGACCAAGAGATAATTAGGTTTTTTGCCAAGCTAGGTTTTGAGTTTTCTATTTACTATTTAGTATTTTGTAAGACAAGTAAAATATTAATTACTTTCTTAATCTTTGATGTCATTTTTTTCTAATATTTAATTGATCTCACCGAGGTACCCCGTTTTTTTATGGCAGAAAGAAAATTTAGGACTTACTGTAAATTTTACTTAGAAAACTATACAACTTTAACATTTTTTTAGATTGTAGATACCACCGCATAACCTTAAAACTAAAGGCAGTTATTTATTATTTTATATTTACAAAGGCGAGCTGTAGGTAGGCCTCCAACAAAATGGAGTGACGACCTCGTAAGGATCGCGGGAGCGCGGTGGATGCGAAAAGCACGAGACCGGTCTGAGCGGAGAGCCTATGACGACTACGGGATTGGGGGAGGCCTAAGTCCAGCACCGGAGAGCAAACGTTGATAGACGAGTTAGCGGATGGAATACCACTCCCGCGACCTCCTTTAAGGTGGGAGAAGGAACAACTCAGGGGTTTTAGTAGGTGCGAGTCCGACTTAACCGCTCGGGCCCCCCGGGTCGCTTGAAGTCGCTTGGTATCCATAATCGATTTCCCCTGAGGAAAAAAAGAAAAAAGGCCTATGTCCAGCAGAGGACGTCTTTCGGCTGACATGATGATGATGATGATTTACAAAGGTATACAAGTTTAATTATTAAGGTTAGTCTTAAATATTTCCTTAATAAATAAGTTTTTTTAATAAGTATTTTTTATGAATCTATTGCATTGCAGCAAATTAATTATCCACAAGTCCAAAAGAAACAATAAAAACAAATGAACGAACTAACAAACTTACTTAAAACTACACTAATCTTACAAGCCGCTACCAGTGTTCCCAAAATGCTGGCAGCATTGTCAATGGTAATGCTTCATTTCTGTGCCAAGTACAGGCCAGCATTTTGACTAATTTTTTTTCTGATGTTTACTTATTATCGGTGATCGGATCTCACGGTGCAACACGGGGTGAATGACCTCATACATTATGCTAATATGGATATGGCCTGGGATTCCGGGACTAATGTTATTGAAAGAAATGTATCAAATTTTATCATATGGTAATTTCCTTAATATTTTAACGATTGAGTTTGGACTAAATATTTTCACTGTCGGTATGTGTATTTTTTTATTACTCTGGTTATAACTGTTCTCCAATTAGGTTTTGGTTGATATAAATAAAAGATATAATTCGGTACAAATAATCAATTTACAACACTGCCCACAAATATTATATTTTATTACATCGTGTGAAATTGAAATAGAATACTTTTTTTTTCTCAATATTTTCTATTTTCAATCGATTTCTTTACACGTCTAAAATTCTATCCTAATGCATTTACTTTTCGAACCAGTTTTTTTTCTATCAACCTGTCCCATCTGAACTCGCAAAAGGATCAAAAGGATGTAAAGTCATATCCCACAATCTAGTTTAATAGTATATCTTTACAATATTCGCACATGCGGCAATTCTAATGTTTGTTAAATAAAAATCAGTCCGGGGTACAACAGTTTCCCCTACTTATATGTAAAAAATCATTTATTTTTAAATAAAATAAAATCTAAATACAAAATTTAGCCTAGTCAAAATGGACTGAAATTGCATAGAAAATAAAGGTCATATCAAAGTAAAAATGATGTTTACCGTGAAGGTATGCCCAGGCACTTGACACACTTGAATGGCCTGCTGGTGAGTGTGTTGTTGTTGCTGCTGTTGTTGTTGTTGTTGTTGTTGTTGTTGTTGTTGTTGCTGCTGTTGTTGCTGCTGTTGTTGTTGTTGTTGAGCGGCCGCTGCCGCTGCGGCCGCTATCTCTGCCTGGCTAGGCTTTGTGTCCTCTTGCTTAGTCAATTGTGGTTTCACATCGTCCAGTTTCAATGCTGTAAAAAAAACATAAATAATTAGTTTTGAAGCAGAGTAGTCTACTACTTAAGTCAAAAATATATTACAGATCCACATATAGCCTCAAAATATATCGATGTAGTAACTTTATTGTCAAGCCGATAGCAGCTGAATGGAAATTAAAATAATAATAATTTATTTAGTAATTAGTAATTACATCATGGTTATTAGATATCATCATTTTGGGCAAAAAAGTGCACTGGCCTATATCCAGCATGCAAGATCTTCCATAAGCAAAACTCAATAATGACTTACGTGGAATGGAGATGGTCCGCTTTCCCAACGGCGCAATATTTGACGGTGTTATGTGTTTCAGTTTGTTCATATGCAACACCAGCTTATCTCGTCGTGCAAACGCTTTATTGCACACTTCACAAACATACGGCTTTTCTCCTGAAAAATTTAAACATAATTCAGGTCCAGTAAGATACAAGCTTAAATCAAACAAAAGCGCACAAGTAACTTATACTTAAAGTCTAGTTATAAGACAGTGTAAACGGATGGACAGGGCTGAGATTGTAGGCGGTATAAACCATATCGCATTTGACTATTGCCAACGTTTTGATAGCTCTTATTTACTTGACATTAATGGCGGCCGAGTTAAAAACAATACCATAAGTTCAGGTCAAACAGAGGCCCAGTTGACCTATTGTTTATTAACGGACTTCAAAAAAGTGTGTGTATACTGATTTGAATTTTTTTTCGTTGTTTGAATGGGTATACTTTTCAGTTGGTCCCATCGTCAACACGTCAGGATTTGATGATAGGATCTCGGAGAAATCAAAGGAACTCCTCAAATATCATTATTATTTTTATTATTATTTATTTATTTATTTAATAAGTACAATTATAAAAACTAATAATTAAACATTGCCCCACAAAACTGGAGAAACAATTTGACTGTGGGAACGGCAGTCTAAGCAAACACAATATAATATTATATTATTATGTAGGTTAACATAAAAAGAGATTAAAACAAAACAGTATTATGCACATAAAAATCAAATAAATTAAACATAACTTTTAAATATTATATGAGATCTAGGTAATACTTATAGCGATTTCGATATTTTTCACTGTAACTCGTGCATTTGCTTTTGCAAAGTACTATATGGCAAAGTGGAATTGATGATGAAGACCACAGATGGCCACATGAACTCCTTAACGGTACCTATTTGAAGGGTGGCGATAAGATATCTCGATTAAGATATTTGAGCGACCATGGGAGCACATTTAGGTTTAAATATGACTATGCCATTCCCGCGGCGTTTCCTGCGGCGAGTTTGAAATGTTCTATAGTTTCTCATTAATTGAGGAGTGGGAGTATATAAAAGCATAAATAGGATCACTAAAAAGGATAAAATAAAATAAATGTTTAAAAAAACTAAAGTTCCCGTTCGAAAATGCAAGAAATAACTCCAACTGAAGTCGGCGTCCCACAATATTTCAAAACCAAAAGCCGAATACAGTTGGTCTGACCTACCTACCATTTTATAAGAAGTTACATCTTGCTTTTTTTATTTCAACAAAAGCCAACTGCTTTTAAAATAAGTATTGTAAAATAAGTTATAACATAACAAATGTATTGAAATAGTGTTATGTAGACTTGTTTACATTTTCTGTTAACTTTAACCAAAGTATGTGTTCGACTAATAAAAAATTAAGAATGGTTTTATGTTCTTCAAAAGTAACTTACCTGTATGGATTCGCATGTGTATTGTCAGTTTGTCTTTGCGTGCTAAACCCTTGCCACATACCGTGCATTCAAACGCCTTACTGCCTGAAACAACTGTTATTGGGTTGAATTTAAAATCAACCGAAAAAGTATGTGACGTGAATTTAACCCTTAGGCCCGCTTGCACGTAAATATGAACCCCAGGTTAGCCCTAGGTTAACAGATTAATTAGTTAAAATTTGCAGTTCTCCTGGGGTTAACCTAGGGTAAAATTTACGTGTAAGCGGGCCTTACTTTGTTGTGCTACACATTTAAGTTAAAACTAACATAAAAGAGTCCTTCAGATCACTTTCAAAGACTAAATGAATATACCTTCATTGGTCGAGCTGGTAGGTTTGATCGCTGGGTGTTTCCTCACTACAGTCCCCTGAAGAGCCTTAAGTCTGGTCCCCGGATGCATGGAACCACCTTCTGCATACGGCTCCGTAAATGGAATTAGGTTAGGTCTTGGAATGTTGTTTGTGACTTCTGGTGACCTGGTACCACAACAAAAGATACTTCAGCGACTAGGGAATGACAATTTTGAGTTAAAGGGTGTAGACATTTTTTTTAGTATTATCCGCATTATTAAAGGAAACGTATGTACATTTGACCGTTATTGTATTCGAAAAAAGAAAACCAAGTAAGTATAAATCAAATCAAATCAAAACAAATATATATGTCGACATCCTCGAGTCATTTCACTCGAAATATATGTATTTATTCCGTGTCATACTAACCAGTTCCCAAGGCTCTGCAGCACTCTGACTCCTCCTTCGAACCCCATGCCGACGTCATCAGGCACCGTAAAGGTGCTGTCAGGTCCGCCGGTGCTCGAGCTGACTTGGGGCACTTTGATCGGCGAGTTGATGGTTGCGTAGTGATGTTGGGTAGAGCTGACGGTAGGAGGTGACGGGTGGCCTTGGTGGGTGCTTGCGCTGTTTTGTACCTGGCGAAAAAAAAAAAAAGATTAAAAACAATGTTCCTAAATATACCCATATTAACCTATGGCCCAATTAAATTCAATCAATATGTACGTTACGCATAAATACTTGTAAAGCTTGTAAGCCTGAAAAGTTAAACACGGACCCTGAAAAAGTACCTTAAAAACAAAACGAAACAAACTGATGAAGCATACCTGGATGCTCAAGCTGAAACAGATGTTTTCGTTGGTAAAATGAGTAGGAACAAACAAAAAAGCGAAGGAGGAAGAGCTCGAAATAGATATCGATGACTTTAAGCAAGAAATGAGAAACATGATTACTTCCTGGAAGATATGCAGTGAGGAAGCCGCAAATCGAACTTTGAAATGAAAAACGTACCTAAAGAGCCTAACGAGACCAAAGAAAATCTTATTGTCATGGTTGTGAGCTTGTCGAGCAATATAGGGTACTCGCTTAACAAAACTGACATCAAGGATATTTATAAAGCACCCACAAAAAGGGATAAAGTAAACAACACCCCCATTATTATAGAAACAGCATCCACCCTGCTTAAAACAGATGCTGAAACTGTGTAATTCCTTTAACATAAGGCATAGAACAAAACTCTGCTAACTAACTAACAGCAAAAGGATCACGCTACACTTTCTCGCCCGAGAGCTCGCCAGGATAAAGGCATTCAAATTCTGCTGGCCGGCGTACGGAAAAGTCTGCGTACGGAAGGACGAAAACTCGCCAATTATTACTATAAACAACGAGGCACAGGTACATCAACTACAACAAAACTGATTAATATTAGTGACTATCGACTGGCAATACCATCTACCTGTGTATAATTTTTTATATGTATTGCTAATATTAGACTCAATTTTATTTTACTTTTCTGCCATACACATCAATATCCAACTCACACACACATGCTCTTTTATAATCCACCAACACCATAACACAATCACACCCAATGGTAAACATCTTCACGGGTTTACATTTTACTTATCACACTATACAATTAAAACGACTGACACATTCTTTATGGAATTAATTGTCAAAAACACATTACCCTTAATACCAACATATCCCACTAATGCATTAATAACACCAGATTATGGGTAGCCAAATGAAAAATGTAAATGCAATAGACGACACGGAAATAGCCCGAGCTATCCAATTTAATATTGTCGATTTATCTAAACATACAAATCACGGACCAAGATCTTACAGTCATTACAAAAAACATAAGAAGTGTATATGCAAATTTAGACGATCTAGAAGTAACACTATCAAGCTTGAACTTTCGAGTTGACTTAATAATTCTAACCGAATGTGGACTCAATAATGACAAACAGGTTCCCAGCTTAAATTCTTCTTACTCTTTTGCAACCACGCAGCACACAGAACAAAATGATGGCGTAGGTATATACTTACGTCAAAAATCCTATCGAATCTACTGCCAAAGAAATAATACTTAACGGAGCATAAAGCAATATTCTAAAGTTATTACAGATTTCCACTTAGCCCTTGAAACACCATGCAAGAAAAAAATATCAGAACTGCTTTTCAGTCATGATCCTAACGTAATATTTGAACATAACCGAGACATTACAGGAAAATACTAAAGCTGTATGTATTCCCAAAAATAAGCGAATCATAAAGCCTTGGATAACCGCTGGCATACAACGTTGCAAACAAAAGGATTTAGAATCACACCCAAATAACGAAATCTTAAAAATAACATATAAAAGGTATAGAAATTACCGTAACAATCTAATTAAGCGACTGATGCACAAATATAATAGAAAATCATTAAAGTAATAACCCACACAGCTAAAAAAAGACGGTTAATACCGAACTTTTATATAGTAAATTATCACCTGATCATTCAGTTAATTACATTAATGTTTTTTTTGCCAGCGTAGGAAAAGACTTGGCCGAAAAGATTCCCCATACCACCCCTATGATACACCAAATTAGCCTTGCGGAAGCCTCGAATTCCCACTGTTCATCATATGAATTTATAGATGTACACAGGGTGGGACAATATTTCGACCAGCTTTCTCAAGATTGTAAAATATGAAATCATCCAAGGTATCAGTCACCTGACAAACCTTTTCTGCAGGAATATTCCCATCTCCCTTATAAAATCCATTATTACGCTGGTTCATAAAGGAGTAGATAGAAAAGATGTTAACAATTATAGACCAATATCTGTGCTACCAGCAATATCTAAAATACTACAAAAAAATTTTAACAATAGACTTATTCAATACCTTAGTAAATTTAATATCCTATCCGATGCACAATATGGGTTTAAACATGGAAAGTCGACAGAAGACGCCGTACATACTTTAAGCTCACTCATCTCTAGTCAGCTTGATCGAAAACAGAAATGTCTAACTGTATTTGTGGATCTAAAAAGGCATTTGACACCGTTTCTCTGCCCGCCCTAGTGGACTAGTTGGAACGAATTGGCATCCGAGGAACACCTTTAAAGCTGTTCAAGGACTATCTCACAAAAAGAACCCAAAGAGTTAGAATAGGAAATTATATCAGTAATAACACAGAAATAACTTAAGGGGTCCCACAGGGTACTGTCCTCGGACCGACACTATTCTTAGTTTATATTAACAGTTTATGCAACCTTAACCCCGGGAACGGACAAGTCTTTTCTAATCCTGACGATACAGTGTTACTGTTTACACGGTCCTCTTGGAGCGAAGTTAAAAATAAAGCTGAATTAGGAGCTATTGAAGTAGCTGACTGGCTAGAGAAAAATCTCCTCACACTTAATACTGGTACGACCAACTATATATGCTCTTCGATTAACAATAGAAACCAGCCCAAAAACCCACTAATTAAAATTTGTACATGTACCGCCATCAATAAAGTAATTTCTACGAAATACTTGGGGGTTATAATTAACCAGCACCTCTCGTGGCATTCTCATGTAGATTTAGTAGCCAATAGACTGAGAAAACTTATCAATATATTTAAAATTTAAGATGTATAGCCGAACCCTGTCTACTTAAAAAACGGTACGTCGCATTAGCAGAGTCAACTATCACATACTGTATCCCGTTATGGGGCGGGAGTTCACACACACACACACACACACACACACATACATACACACGCGCACACACACACACACACACACACACACACACACACACACACACACATACATACATACACATACACACATACACACATACACACGCACACCCACATGCACATGCACACGCACATGCACACGCACACGCACACGCACACGCACACGCACACGCACACGCACACGCACACGCACACGCACAAATTTCAATTCAATTATTCATTTATTTTTAGTTACTTAATAAACAATTTTTTTTACTTGATTCATAAGAGTTTTCTTAAATGTAACTTATGCTAATCATAGGAGAGCGGGGCCTTCTGACACTCCTCTTACTTAAAAGGTGAGCTCAACGTTGTCTGTGTAAGTAAGAAAAATAATAAACATATTTATTTATTTTTTAACATTTATTTATCATACGTCAAATCGATACATTTTGTCAGTTTTCGAAAATCATTTATGTAAGCGTTAAGCATCTGGTGTAGAACCTCTGATTTGTTACTTTGGGGAGCCTGCCGTTTTGTCAAAATATTTTTGGTCAAATGTGTCATTTCCCAAATTTTCATTTCCCAAAGAGTATTTTGTATTTATTATTGTTTTAGATCCGGGATACCGAAACACTTTACACTTGTACTACCTATACATAAAAAATAAATCAACTGTGACGGGAAACCACTCTTTTGGAAATAAAAATTTGGGAAATGATACATTAGACCAAAAATATTTTGTCGAAACAAAGGTAACCCGTTACTTTGACATAAAAAAATACTTTTTAACCGACTTCAAAGAAAGGAGGAGGTTCTCAATTCGTCGGGTTTTTTTTAAATGTATGATCTTCGATTACTCGAAGAGCACTGGACCGACTTGAGGTTTTTTTCTTTGTTTGAATGGGTATAGTTTCTTGTTGGTCCCATTGTCAACAAGTCAGTATCTGATTTCTCCAATATCCCATATTGGAGAAATCAAGGGAACTCCTCAAATATTATAGGCACACCTTTAACGATTTTGGTATTTTTCACTGTATTTGCGGTAAGATATCTCGGTTAAGGTAGATGAGGGACTATGACGAAGCACATTTAATTGTTTAAATATGACTATGAATTTCCATCAGCGTTTCTTGCGGCAAGCTTGAAATTATCTATAGATTCTCATTGATTGAGAAGTGACTACATAACAGCATAAAAAGGATCACTGAAAAGTATAAAATGAAATAAATGTTTAAAAAAACAAAATCCGGCTTCAAAAATGCAAAAAATAACTTCTATAAAATGGTAGGTAGGTCAGTCCAACTGAAGTCGCTGTCCTACAATATTTTAAATCAAAAGCCAGTTGGACTGACCTACCTACCATTTTAATGAGAAGTTATTTTTTGCATTTTTGAAGGCGAGTTATCCGTTGCCGTGCTTGGTTCCTATATTGGATATTTCAAAAACAAATACAGCGTGATCTTAAAATAACCTGCTGTTTACCAAGAAAAATATTAGCTGTACATTTTTAAACACAAGCATTTGAATCAGAAAATTAGGTAGGAATTTGAATACAAAAAATGTGTTCCTTCATCTCATTTAAAATAACTGATTGTTTTTGTAGATTTTAAAAGAAATAACAATGTCTTAAGACATTTTATCAATTTCGGGTCCCTTATAATATTAAAGTGCGTTGCTAGTAAAAAATGTGAGTATCTACACCTAAAACTCCGTAACATGGCAAGGGTATTTACATATGTAACTAGTAGGCTTTCAAAAAGTAGACTACTCACTTGCATTTCTTGATGATGTCGAGATGTCGTGTTGTTAGCTTGTTGTTGATGTTGTTGTTGTTGTTGTTGCTGCTGCTGCTGCTGTTGTTGCTGTTGTTGTTGTTGCTGTTGTTGCTGCTGTTGCTGCTGTTGTTGCTGTTGTTGCTGCTGTTTGATAAGTTCAAACTTTTCCTTTGATTGGATTGGGAAAAAAAGATTGCTTTATTTGTGCAAAATCTTAGTATCGTTTGGCATCTCAAAGCAATAGTTTCTTACCTGCTGCTGTTGTTGTTGTTGTTGTTGTTGTTGTTGTTGCTGCACCACTTGCTGCTGTTGCTGTTGTTGTTGTTGCTGAACCTGCTGCACCTGCTGCTGCTGCTGCTGTTGCTGTTGTTGTTGTTGTTGCTGCTGTTGCTGCTGTTGTTGTTGCTGCTGTTGTTGTTGTTGTTGTTGTTGTTGTTGCTCCCGCCTTGCAGCAGCCGCAGCTTGGGCCATGTGTTGTTGTACTGCAACATGCGCCTCTAGATATGCCGTCTTCTGCGATTCCGTCATTTTGTCCATGTTCACCGTACCATCCTGATAAACAAGCAAAAAATTAACCAATGTATTCATACTCAGTAATATACGAGTTTCCAAACTATTAATGTACTTATAAATAATAACGGCTTTATTATTTTTGTAAAGATTTCTTTATTTTTATTATTTTCGACACTTGTAAATATAATTAGTTTCATTTTAGCCATCGTGTGATTTTTTTTGTGCCCTAAAACACTACGAACTACGACGTTTAAACGATGTATCTCTAAAATAAGCCGAATGCCAATCAATATCTAATTCACCAAATATTAACCACAATCGCTATAGTAAACAATCATATTTTTTTTGTGATATCTAAGCCGCCTTCAATAAGTCCTTGGCGCGAGGGTGGTGACCCCAGTGCATTCACCCCGAGGAAAGTGCCGCCCCCGCTGATGCCATTCCGCTACACCCTAGCCTTAATTGCCCAAATTCGACACAGAGCAGGTTCAATGAACTGCCGGATTCTTTTGGACCGCGCTGATTTGCGTGAACTAAGTTGAACGGAAAAGCGGTGCAAAGCCGGCTTAGAAATATACGATTGCCGTGTAGTCAAAATCATGCCAATCTCAGAATTTAATTTAATGAGAGTCTTGTCAGAGTATTATTTTGAGGTCACCTTGTTAAGGCCCACTACATTAAGTACAGAAGATCCTTTCGCCACCTTAGGGCTCTATAGTATTTATTGCATTGCCGTCGGGTTAAATATATGCTTGTGATATAGGCAAGTACATCTTTAGCTGCAGTCTCACTTTATAATAAACTAGCGACCCACTCTTGCTTCGCTCCGATTAAAAGAAAGAAAAGTGAGGAATAACGTAGGTTCCTATGGGTGAACAATTTTTTAAATCGACTCAACTAACAAACAAATAAACACACAATTTTATCTCTTTATATTATATTCTTAACTTTAATAAGAATAACGCACGAACATGGAGCATTAAATAGTCGAATAGCCATAAGCATACCTATAATATCATACAATGTCGTTGTTGGTATTTAGTACATGTAAAGAAGCCTAAGTTTTGGGCTTTACACAGCTTAGTTCCTTAGAATAATTAAAAAATAACGACGCAGGGACACAGGCAGTACTTACTTAGACTGTGATTTTTTCAACTATCTATTGATTAATTTTGATGTTCTTATAATATCTTAAAGCGTAGTGCTTTCCGCGTCCTCATCTAGTTATTTTATAAAAAATCAATACTTTTACTGCTCAAGACTAAATTACACTAAATCCTGCATCCGCGATTGCATTGTTTGAACATTCGAGGACCCCAAAGATAAGGGACGATCCCTTAACGAGGGAGGGAGCGTTATCACGACTGATTAAAAACAAACTCAAGGGCCGAATACTGGGGTTACTTACATGAGATAGTAGGGTACATGTAAAGTTTGTGCGTACATTGTGTTTGGTTAACCGTGTATAAAGCTATTGTCATCTAAGAGACGCTCATGATCTATATTTTAGATTCCACTTTATTTAAATATATGAGTGCTCTGGTTCTGGTAATCTTCTCGGTTTTAAGGGTTCCGTAGTCAAACTAGGAACCCTTATAGTTTCGCCATGTCAGTCCGTCCGCAGCCTAGCTCAGAGACTAAGTACTAGACAGCTATAATTAGGCATGAATATACATATTAGTCACGCCAACAAACTATTTTTTTTAGAGTCAAGGGTCCCTCTCCCCCCACCGACCGGCAAAAACTACAAGTATTAAAAGTCTGAAAATTATCTTCAATGAAACCGGATATAACGAATTTAAAAATAAAACACGACTAAGTAGACGTCATTGGTTTTTGAGATACACGCGATTAAAGTGTTTATACCTACTAAAAACATCTAAAACGGCACCAAATTACTTTAAATACAAAATGGGTTCATCATCATCATCATCATTGTCAGCCGCGAGACGTCCACTGCTGGACAAAGGCCTTCCCCAAGGTTTTCCACAACGATCGGTCCTCTGCTGCTGTCATCCAGCGGTATCCCGCGACCTTTATCAGATCGTCAGTCCACCTTGTGGAAGGTCTGCCAACACTTCGTCTCCCGGTTTAAATACAAAATGGGTTATTACTTGTTATTTTTACGTTAGTAGTACTAAGCGGCCGGTCTGTTTTAGAGTATGGCTTGCATCATTAATTCAAAGGTAAACGGGAAGAAATGCATTAAAAAAGATAAGTTCGTTTCTGTACTAAGGTATTTCTGTAAAAACCATTAGTTTTATGTTTCGACCCGCCCCAGATTCGCGACGGAAATATCAGTGAATGATTTCCATATTTTTTGAAAGGTTGCAAACCGCTTTGCTTTGCTTTTGCGTGACTTTGAATTAGAAAACAGGAATCATTTTTTTACTCAGCAATTAATGGTAATTACATTTTAATTAGATGTTCGTAAAACAAACATGATGTTAAGAATCCTTTTTTTATATTTATTATTTAATTTTAAATCGAAATTATTGTTACCCTGGCAATATTTATTACGTACTGTGTTTGAACTGACGTATGCACCTCTAGAAATGTAGGGTGACCACACAATTAGTGTACATAATGTTTTATCATAATAGTTATTATTGAATAAATCAAGAAATTATTACTTACTTTATACGCATAGTTAGATTTAATTTTTCGCAGCTAATAAGATAAATTGGTTCCTGTGTACTAATTTAAAGTCATCGTGTTTTTATATGTATACAAATAAATGCATAATTATATATTTATATATGTATTTAATGTATTTAAGTATATTTATGTATGTATTTATTTTTATGTGCCTATGTTTTTTATATGTAGTTTCGATGCATAGTATTATGCTCTTAATGCTATCGTTCTTACAATATTACACCGCCTACGAACATTTTGTGATTTACACAACTGGTAGAGACTCTACTCAATTTTTTGTGCAATAAAGATTAAATAAAGAAATAAATATCAATACAAACTTTGGCTGATATGATGATGATGATGTTCAAAGAAGGTTGAAATATACACATGTAAACATTTATGATCATGAAATGCTACTCTTTAGCTACCTACAGAAAAGAAGGACGCGTAGTGGAGGCGTCAGGTCTAGGATTGTTTACACTTGGCGTCTCACCTCGAGTTCGTCGAGAGATGCCATAGAACCCTTGACATATATATTATCCGCTTATGATATAGTATCCGCCTGATACTCGAGATATCACCTGAAGTCAACTGTATTTTTCCCTATTGTCATCTTCATTACATCATCTGACGCACACAAGAACCGCGTCAACTACTTACCTACATACATCATAATAATTTCGTATAATAATAGGGAACAAAAATTATACCTATTGTAAACTTTCGCAAAAATAGTCGTACTGGAAACTTTCATACAAAAAGCAACTTACCTCAAAATCCCAAATATCATAGCAAAAATCTAGCTGCATCATGTTATTTTAATACACTACAATACACCAATATAAAATTCACTTAAAACCATACCAAAAAACTGTTTATGTAACTAATAATAAATTAAATTAACCGTTTCACTAAACACAGTACCAGGGTATCAGAAACACTTGAGGTGCACGACTAGTCTTGTTACGTCACGTATACAAAATGAAAGTACCAGGGGGCGACGAGTCAAGAAGAGGTCTCGAGACGTCTTAACGTGGCCTCCCTCGGTCGGCTTGCACTCAGTGCAAGCGGTGCATCGATCGACACTTTCCCCTTCGCAATGCACCTCGGAAATGATATATTAAGATTAAAGGGAATTGCAAAAAAAGTATTGAAATTGCGTATGTTTTGCAAATTTTGGGTTGCGAATTGAGAAGATTTAAATAAAAGCGCCACTTCAAAATAAACTGATATTATGAATACTTTTTACCGTTGCTAGTGCAATAAGATTTCATTATAATTTGCGATTCAGTTGTGGCTCTCGATAGTTTGGTCACAATTGACAGGCCGAGAGGGACGCATCTACGTGTTAGAATGAGAAAGTTATATACGTCTCTGTTCTAATATGATGAACTGACATGCTAAAATTGGTCGTTGGACTGTTAGTCGGCGTTTGCCCAGAAGACTCTCCTCCGTGTTTCGTCCGTCGTCCCTAACAACTTATAGCTAGGATACCCTAAGCTGTGTTTCAGGCCCTATGGGTTTTATGACAATAGAATTGATATAATGTGTTGAATAGATTGCGTGGCAATAGAATAAACATAATCAAGGCAATTTAATTTGAAGTGTGTTGCAATGGGAATAAGGTTTATTTTCCTATCTTTATAAATTGAAAGTGGCATTATCGAACAAATGTAATTGAACTTTATTGCCATTATGGTAGATTCAAAGTCCCACTAACAAAAATCACCCTGTTTGTAGTATGGTGGTCCTTACTAGGTTAAAATCAATACTTGGGTGAATTTAATAATTTCCGATTAAATGATGAGGTCGAACAATCGTTTTTAAATCGATATAGGACAAATGGTTAGTTAAATTATACGTAACATTGTTAGGAAAATTTAATTAAGGCAATTGTATTAATTAAAACAAAGGTAATAAGGATTTGTGGCACTGAAGTAACATTGCCTCAATTATAAAAACTTCAAAAAACAAGCCGGAAGCAAAGCATAACTTGTTCTAAAACTTAACCTTAAATCTCTGAAACTTTATTGCTATTTTACAAAGCTTTATAAACAAAAACCAACTTACTTCACTTCAGGGGTTCTGTTCCGCTCGGTAAAACTATATTGTTTCTGAAAAATTGACAATATCGCAATATGGTTTTACCGACAACAATAGAGCTTCTGAAGTGAACTAACGCATACAAAGTATCAATCTCTAGTATTTTCTCAGAAGGTTTTTTCCCTCATAAATCGTCAGCCCGGCGTCGCCTCTACAGAAGAAATCCACGGAACAATACGATCTATAAGTTGAACTTTCAATGAATGGAAGGTTAAATGTATAATTAATTATGGTTATGTACCATCAAATACTTTAAATGTCAATCCACCATAGAACCTTGTCATACTGACAGCGTCAAGTACGTTCATCAATTTAAGTCCGTAACCGTAGGTGTATTACAGAAAAACTCATATATCTAAATCATATCCGAGCGAGGGAGGGTCACTAGTTCACAATAAAATCAAACATAGGTTATTAAAACCATGAGTTAAGGTGGATTCCGTTGAACAGCAACAGGAAGGGTACGATTTCGCTCTTAGAATGGCGAAGCAGCTATGTAAGTAACATTTTGAGGCATACAATGACAAAAGTGTGATAGTAGGTGTAAGCAATATTTTATTATTGATATCAGCTATTTCTATTTAGTTAACTTTACAACCAAATCATCTATAAAAACCGATACAATAATGCTGTATTTTTACACCCAATGCCGAGTCGGTCGCATCACATTACAACACAATCATATTCCCTTGACTTATAAAAAGAAAATCTGCATTCCCAAACATTTGCCGTCTATTTTTAGCAGTATGTGATGAGTGGGGACTCGTAGGTAGTACCCCCCCGGGGTAGGAATATCCTCGCCCGCTAGGTCAGGGTTAACGTGCCCCCAGCAGCCACCTTCCACCATCGACCTTGGGCTTGTGCGTTAATGCACCCTTAATGGGGACTGCATCGTGACTAGGTGGGAGGGGGGGGGGGGCTTTTACATGTATTGTGGAAAGGGAGGTTTGGGCTAGCTACAAGAGTACCTGCGATGACACCTTCAATGTTAAAGGTATCAATACTTTTGCTCGTGTCCTCGTCCCTAACCCACGTATAAGTATCCTACTACGACTACTTTCAAAGTGGACAGTGACCTTATAGGTGCGCCGAATTAAATCCAAATCCTTCAACTGTTCAGTAATAGACGTCCAAACGTGTGCAAGTATAAATATTGAGCATAAAAGAGTGATTACGCAGAATTAGTAATATTATAAATAGTTACTGCCGCACTCAGAGACGTTAATTAAATTGAGTGCTTATTTAGTGACGTGCTGTCTTATTCTATTGCTATGGCAAAAAAGGGGCAGCAACAACTTTAATCAAGCATTAAATTTAATTGAAGTCTCTGAGTGCGGCAGTAAGACAAGTTGCGCAATCATCAATAAGTCACACGTTTAACAGACGACGCAGCGTCGATCCATACACGCCCGTAAAACAAAAACGTCTCGGACATGCGTAGCCAACAACCTAGATCCCAAGTGTTTTAACCGCCGCTGACTACCTTATAACTATCGTGTTAAAGCCTACAATGCATTGCCTTACAATAAGTACAATCCGACCGTGATTTTCGAACGTAACTCGTGTGAATTGAGTCCGAAGTCGACTGTCCCTAGCTTAATGTACTCGTAGTCCTGTACTGGAAAGTGAGTCGTTTGGTCGTTTAAATAGGGTTGATGTTGTGTTATGGGTGTAGTGGGAGGTGGGTGCGGGTCGATATGGCCCGGGCCGCGCCGATCAATAAAGGAGAGACGCCCTACCCGGCGAGACGGCGTGCGTCGCCCGCTAGGGCCTCGCATGCTGAGTGGTGACCCTCGGCATAACGCTGGCTCAATGGAATGTCAGAGGAAACTGCCGTGATAGAGGGAAGTACAATTGTGTTGCTGAAAACACGCACATGATCTCAGTTTAATGAGAACTTATGTGGTTGCTTATGATTTCTTTATTTGGCAACTCAAGTTAAATCAATTGGTTTTGGGATCCTACTGATTTTACCGTTAATTATTTTACGAGGAGAAACTGACGGAAAAGGTTTATTTTTGAGACACAATTTTTGTCCAAGTTTGTGATACGCAGGATAGCTTATCCATGACATAATAGATAATACGGATCGATTGCAGATAATCTTATTCGAGAAATAAATGAAATAGATAACTATAACTTTATGTTAGGTTTTTTTTTTTAATTATAATTAGGACACATCACGTTTAATCGCCACGTGGTGCAAAGTTTTCACAGCATAATTAATCTTTACCAACACTTTAGTATACGCCTAAAACAGTTTTGTATTATTCTTTCACTTATAAGGACCAGGGTCTCTATTCAACACGGTAAAAACCATACCTTATTTGATCTGTTACCGTATTGTCACCGTTTTGATAGCTGTTATTTACTTGATAGTAATGGCGTCTGACGTCAAAACAATACCATAACAGATCAAAGATGATATGTTTTTACCGTTGGGAATTAGAGGTCCTGTTTGCGTATTATCGTCGCCTTTATCGCGGTAGATAAAGCACCCGTCACCCTTGCACTTACCATACTGATCAGAAAGCGACAAATGTTTTATCCACGTTTATTCACATATAGGCCCTAATTGCAAATCTATTACAAAACTTGATTGCTCGTATTGGCTTTCAAATAATCCAAGCGTTATATGTAATTGTAAAACCATTATTGGTAAAAACTGTGATCCCTTGAATGATGTCGAAAGAACGCATTGTCAAAAGAGCTTCGTAAATTTACTACACTCAGGAGCAAAAATACCGGGTCAGAGTGCGTTTTTCATACAAACGAGACTATTTCGAAGCCTTGGTTCCTCGCCAGGAAATGCTTTTAGTGAAATCTGATGATGAATGCCCCGAGCATCGATACAGGACTTCCAGAGTGCCTAGGATACCCAACTGAATGAATTTGCGGTTAAAGCCGGAATTGTGCATGTTCAGAAAAACATCTAAAATGGCAATAAAATGTAAGGAAATCCAAGTGCTGAGCTCACCCAAACTCCCCCGCTGTGGTGTTAACTGATTATGCGATCAGTTAGGTATCTTAAGAACTTTTGACCTCCTCTATTGAACCTCGCAGTATCCACCATTAAACCTCACTCAAAACAATTCCTGGCGAGGAACCAAGGCTTCGAAATAGTCTCGTTTGTATGAAAAACGCATTCTGACCCGGTATTTTTGCTCCTGAGTGTATTTTATTAACGTATGCAACTTTTTAAGTTTATAACAATATTGACAATCGGAGAATGGATTGCAATTTACTTGCAAGGAATGAACTAAGGTAAATGCAGCTATCAACGACCCTCCTAAGGCAATTTTGAAATTGATCATACTTATTAGGAATATTGGTAGCCGTCACAGTATTTTTATTATTTTTATATGGTAATATTGAATATTGGGTTTATATTTACCACGTTAAATGCTTCAAAATAAACCATTTTCTTGTGAAAAATTATTAATAAAGTGGGTAAGTTGATTGTTTCTATTACCGACCCATAGTAACGGCTGTGAAGCTATTAACGTTTTTTTTGCAGCTATTAACGACTGTCAAAATATGATACAACTGTAAATGGTGAAACATACTTTAATCTTCATAAAATTTAAAAAAAAAAATCTACAACATTTAAAAAACAATACACGTTACAAGTGTATGTTTTATATGGTCATCTACCTACATAAGTATCTAAGTAATTGTAGTATTGAGCCTTAATTTTATTTATAAAAACGCATTAAAAAGGGTCTAGCAGACTAAGCTAACAAGATTAGCCCTCACGAGGGATTTGGTTATACTTTTGAGAAAGAAAGAAAGAAATAAAGAACACATGACATAGTCCAAAGTGTTCTAGGAATCAATATCTTACGTTTTCGCGAATAAATCAAAACAAAAGAAAATCGAAGGCTGATAATAAGCATTCAGTGGTCTTAGATCCTGCCACTTCTCCACCTAAAAGTATAACTAAATCCCTCTTGGGGTCCAATCTTGTTACCTTAGTCAGCTAGACACTTTCAATTCTATTTAAACGTCGGTTAGATAGCAGTTTTTTTAAATAATCTCATACGATGAATACTATACTAGACTACTTTCAGAAAAAAACACTGTCATAAACCAAACTGTTTTAATACTATCGCAGAATTACTTAAGTAAGTAATCTGTTTCTTGTTGAAATTTCCCAAAAGTTTCAAAAAACAAAGAAACCAATGAAAATCGCTGGACATACACGGGGGTGTTTCAGATCGGCTTAGGCATCTAGATTCTCAATTAAATATATCATCAATTCTTGGACCACAATTTACACCAATATAAATAATATTACTTAACATGAAATACTTAAATAATTTGTGTAGGGTCGCTAATAGTTACTCATTGTTACTATTACCGACCCACATGGGTCGGTAATAGAATATGTAGGGTATAATAGTAAAATGTATTACCGACTTAAGAAAAGTACATAATATTTATGATCGGTGGTTTCCTGACTGTAAAAGAGACCGTGATTGATTAAAGTAATACAACATTCAACTACAAAAACCAAGTTTATTAAATTATGGTTAATTAATTATTGTCTCTAAAGTATATCGAGTTATGAAAAATGTAGTCATTTTCAAAAAAATTACAATGCAAAAACAAGAAAACTACACAAATTATTGTATAACGCTAATATATTTATACAAAGGCTGATTGTTTGTTATTAAAATGGTTTATACAAATGCTTGGATAATTGTCAAATTTCAACAGAAAAGATATTAAAACGTAAGTCTACGTGGCGGCCATTACCGACTCATGGGTCGGTAATGGCTGCAACTAGTAAAATGGAAGAAGCTATCACCGCCCTATTTTTAATTAAAGTTTTATGATATAAAGTGACGTTTTTTCAATTAAATGCATAACAAATTCAAGAATTTATAAGTAAATGTATACATAAAGTACTACACGATACTTGTAGGTATCAATAATATGCATTAAATGTCTTAAGCAGAAAAATTGGGTACTTACCTGCAGGAACAAGGGCCAGTACGACAAGACCTGCGTCCACGCCGGCCGCACAAAAACTGATGTATTTTATCTCATTTTCGCACTGCCACGCACACTAATTTCAGAGTATCCGATGCTCAACGAACAAACGCGTGTATTTTTTCTATTACCTGTGGCTCAAACAGTCGCAGAAACGTTAAAAATTCGAATTACACTTATGGGTCGGTAATACCTGCAGATTTTCGATGGGTCGTTGATAGCTGCGTTTACCTTACGAGCAAACAATGCAACTTGATCTAAAACCTTAATGCGATTTTATTTGTTACGGTCGTAATAAAAGACAAATTATTTTATAGAATTAAACTGCCAGGACATCAAAGCTACGGCCGCGGCAAGAATACAGTACAGTCTGTGAGCACTTAGAAGGAGCTTCGGGTTTGTAGTTCTCCCTCACTCTTAATAAGAGCGTATGAGAGCGAGTGAGAGACAAGTACAAACCGGAAGTACCTTCTAAGAGCTACATCGCACGGTAAACAGGGTGTATTATATATTAAATGTTTCACGCCAATATTTGTCTGTGTGAACCATCCTGTCTATTCAACACAGTAAAAACCAAATCGTTTATAATCTGTTATCGTATTGTCAACGTTTTGATAGCTCTTATTTACTTGACAGTAATGGCAGCCGAGTTAAAAACAACACCGTAACAGGTCAAATATGATTTAGATCTTACCGCCTGGAACAGAGCCGCAGTGACCGGATGGATGGACCCATTCAGTCGCGGGTTTTTAACTCTCGAGTCGCGACGCTAAAGGAGGGGGGTCCTATAATTTTGGCGCCTATATTTATTTGTGCTGCTTTTGAGATCATAGTTGCCAAACGTTTAGACACATTCGCACACGGTTTTTAATTAGTTTTGATGAACATTGGTTAATCCGTTATCAGCTCTGAAAGTGGGGGTTCGCAATTATTTCGGGGGTATTCACATATTTACCTAATAGATTTTATAGGCAGATATTCTTCTGTAACGATTTATTCGCGGAACCTCTAAAATTATTAACTCAAAGAAGCCATAATATTCAAGTCGCGGCTATTAATATTCCCCAGTCATTTGAAACGTGCCTTTATCATTTAACCCGAATTCAAAGGAACCACGAATGAGTCCTTGAGAATTGGAAATCTCGCTAAGTAGATCTTTGTTCAAAATGTTCAATTGTTTTAAGTCTTTTGTTGTTAGACTAAGAAATATTAATTTAATTTTGCGATTTAGTTTGAAGCTTGTGAAAATTCAATTATCTGTCAACAATGAAACCAGAAACTAAGTACTTAGTGCGAGTGGCTTTAAAGTTATTGTGGCTTTTAGAAGTTTGCACATTGAGTCCATTTACACATTCCATATTCTATCTTAATAGATAACTAGTGACCCGAGCAGTTTTATAATTCAATGTATTCAGCTTTTCAAGAGTTGACAACTGTTGAAAAAAAAATCCTCAACAAATTTAGACTTTATTATTATGTTGAACAAACTTCCTATTACATAATTATATTGTTAATACTTAACCAAGCATTAAATAAAATTGTAATATTAGTTCATGTAACTGATTCATAATGAACGGTCTTTAAAACACGAGTTTCATAACATCATCGCGCGAGTGTTTTATAATACACACACATTATAAGTACTATAATGGGTTCAGAATTCGAAGGCAAATGACCTGCATTGCTACCAGTGCTACTTATTACATATCTAAAGGCACTTTTCGGAATTTAAAACTCGTTACATTACTTTATCATATTTGATATCGTAATAAAAACCGCCGCCTGCACACACACAACTACGACTATACTACCGCAGATAAGAAAATTATCATAGTAAAATAATAATAGTAATAGTAGTTATAATAGAATTATAATGGATTGTTGTAACGCTGGTCAGTGCCAACGGGTTCTGAACGCATTATGGAGGACTCATTATACGTATGTAGATGTGTAAATCTTTTCCGTGACCGTCTGGCTGACTGACACACCACGCATAGCCAAAACCTAGGGAGTATACCTATATAGGGGATGGGGGTGACGCGGGAAACTAATTCAGCGCGTACGAAGTCGCGGGCGTCTCCTATAAAGATTATTTCCTAAAGGAATACATCTCATACATAAAAAATAACCACAAGTGATGGTGTAACATAAACACGTGTAACATCAACGTGACGTTTCACGTTTGTGACAAAATCACGTGGAAAAGTCTAGATGATTTCCTCATGGTTAATCGTGAGCCGGAAAAAGTTAAACGTAAACATGACTTTAAAAGTATTTTTTTTGGTTTCTGTTTGCGGCTTAAGTTTATACGTGTTTTGTTACATTCCACTATAACTTGAGCGTTTTTGATCCGATCTTCATGTATGAAGATACTGCAGGCAAATATAATTTTCAAGTTTAAATATGAACAGGATTGGTCAGGGGGGTTATGGTGTTTGGGGGGGAGAACGCGAGGTGTGCTGATTACCCCCGTCAGGCTGTGTCGACCCAAATTTTAGGATCCAGTTATTGCGCCTCCACTTGCCCCTAATATTCAGAGTGAGCAACCCTAGTGGGTCAGTATGGGAATTTTGGAAACTAAGTATAAAAGTGGAAATACGATGTTAAGAAGCAAAGTCTAGATTTTGAAAAAAAAAAAACAACTGCATATTTGAAGATAAAAAACATAGAGTAATAACCGGAAATAGAACTCAGCTTTATAATTTGTTTGCGTAATCTCGGATTTAGTGAAAACAGCAATAAAACGATGTGTGTGTGTTGGATTGATCACCTAGTACTGCCGTTATACCTACCAAAGAAGGCGGCTAGGTGCAATAAGTTAAAGTATTCGATAAGTATTCTATTGGTTACCACATTAACAGTGCTTCAAACTACTCGTAATATTATTATGAATTTTGGTATTACGCCAGTTTAGCTTACTTACTTATGATTCTTAAGCACTGAGCCTCCTAAAACATGACTTGGCACCTAGACTAGTCACCATTCGCCGATCCTGCTCTTATACAGCATTCCAAAAGTCTAACAGCAGTTCAGGCTCAGTTTGGTTGCGCGGTAGTCCACCTGCCTCGTGAAACATTGAGTCGCTGCAATAGCTTTTGGCTCAAAGGTGTTTTTAAACAACCCGTCAATGGATTGCTACAAACGAATGATATCTAGCTTTTTCGCGTTGCTCACCTGGAAGTTGATGGTGGAGGTGACGATGCGCATGGACTCGGCGTAGTTCCTCAGCACGCTGTCGGTGCTCAGGCAGCTCTGGCGCCACTCGTACAGCTGCTCCAGACGTGTCACACAGCGCTCGCAGATCTTCTTCGGCAGGAAGTCGTCCTTTGAGATCTGCTGTAAATTGAGGAAGGTTAGGATCTACTTCCTACATGTCCACCGAATGCATGTATACATGCCTTGCTTCGGTACGTTAAGGTCTTAATGCCTCGTATTCTACTGGGTTAAACCATATTGCCTTTGATGTGTTGTTTTTACTGTGAAGTAATTAAGGGCTATCTTATCGTGACTTTAACAATACAATAAAGCTTCGAAAACAATAAGGTGTTACTGTGTAGTATCTCAGCCCTGGACATGGTTGAACGGGTTTTGCAAGTGTGTATAGATGACACGAAAGAGATTATACATCTCTTTGGTGTCATTCACACTAGCAATGCCCCGTTCACTTTTGAACAATAATACAGACAGCGTATGGAATTGTGTACAAAGATTGTATCCGTGCGAAAATGCGGTTATTTATGTCAAATGGGATATATATATAGGTTGGACAAAATGATGGCCTTGTTTGGAGTGAAATTAGCGAAACCATTAATTATTAGGTACCCAATATATACGGTGGATGCTTTTTAAAAACATTGTCGCTCCACTTGCTATCATGTCAAACCATTAGAAAATAGTTATGTACAGAATATCATGTCGAGTAAAGTACTCATTAGTAGGGCAATTAAAGGCATCAGTATTCACAGTATCAGGTTTTCTTCCCTTACCTGACAAAGGTAGACAGGAAAAATATAAATAAATCGCTTACACAACGCGGTGGAGTAAATAAGGACGTAATACGCTTTTAGTCAATATAACGCAAGCGCCACTCAGTACAATAAGGCATAACAGTGTGGGTGCCATTGTTATCCGAAAAAAGATTTCATGATTTATTAATGTTTTGGTACAAAATACCTACATCGTTATACGAGGCATTATTGTCGTCGCGATGAAAGCTCTATACCCTTCTGCGCCTGTGACACTTAATGTTTTTTTTTTTATTGATACCGTTAAGTTTTCAGGGTAGTTATAAAACAAATCTAACCTATCCAAATGAGTTCTATACAACGGCCTTATAAAAAATCCTGAAAAGTTTACGGTTTCAGAAGAAAGCCCATTAGGTATTATGAAGTTTTAGGGATTTATGATGCATTATGCTTTTTAATTTTAGGCGATCTGATACGTAACATTAATGGCGTTGCGATATGCCTCTGTTTTTGGAAAGATGTTGAAGTATTTGTTGGTAACTAACATTAAACAGCATTTTATATTAGTGACTAAAAGAAACTTGGAAAAGGCTTCGGAATGAGAAACAAATTGGCTTTCTAATTCATTTTAAGGGCTTAACTATAATAAACAAACGAGAAACAACATCGCTATGGGTTACCTAGTCAGCTCCTATTGCAAGTTTAATCAGTCTAAATTCAAAGAACTTTCACGTCCCATCAAATTTTATCAGCACCCTTTACATCCAAGCAAACATGATCGGGAGGGTTGCTCAATGTGGTATCAACCTTTTTGCGTAATTAGAAACATGAACCCCAAATCAAAGGAGTTTAAGTCTTAATAACTTTAATTTGAATGAAATACCTATCCCTGTTCATAATTAAATAGGCCGTGTTTAGTTTCAAAGCATTTGACCGAACGAATGTTACTGTCTAAATTAAAAGGGCCGTTTGGTGTTATCGTTTTGGTACCTATTATGTGTCAAAGTATTTGACAAGTTTGACAAAAAAAAATAGTACTCATCTACTTAAATTTGACATTAACATTGAAGGGATTCGTTGATGTTTTATATTTACTCAATAAAAAAAACGATTTAGATAATTTAAAGATAATATTGAGTTTGTTCCAGGAATGTGAGGTGAGTTTCATGCATGAAACTGTTCAGCATGAAACTAATTTATCACTGGATCAAACTCAATATTATCAGATTCTATCATTGTTTAGATTTTAATAAATATTTGTTAAAGACAATATTTAATTAATAAATTATTAAAAATACGTTAATTATACGTGAAGTGACCTTGCGTTTTGAGGTAAACCTTTTAATTCCTTGTCATATATTATTTTGTTATCCGTCCTATACGTCAACCCTACGTAAACATCACGCGAGCTGATAATAATCCCTCACTAATAATATAAATTAATTTGTTTCCATTTGTCCAAACGACAAGTCAATATTGTTAATAAATACTAGGGGATGAGGAGTTATAGGGACGTGTTTACATGCAGATGTCACTGGTCCGATACGAACTCTGACCCAATTCAATACAGGGTTCAGTGACCGGACGGTGCGAATACCTAGGTGAATTTCATGCAACGGAAATATAACGACTGTGAATATTATGTAGCAAAAAGTGTAGTTTTAACTTTTTTGTTTGTTTCTGTAATGCGTATCTATTGTCCATTTTTCATCACAGATACCAAATATACGTCAAATTGACGCACTGGTAATTTTGTTAATCTCCTGCTCGATGAGAAGAGATAATTTCAAAGGGTCAATAAATCTTTAATTTACGCCCTTCAATAATCAAACATGTCAATCTCAACTTAAGTGACGTCACAAACTGTTAACAAAGATAAATTTCGATAAATGTTCAAAGTGAATAAACTAAATGAAAACCGATCTACTCAAATATAGGGCGTTGAAAGTGTTAAGGGCCAACAGGTATCGTGCACCGTGTATCATTGTTGTGGTCGTAGCGCGTAGCGCGCAGGCGCCTACGGAGCTACGGGGCCGCGTAGCATCGACGTCGCTGCATCTTGTCCGCCAGTCAATGATTACGCTTTAATAATGTAAGCTTAATCTAGATGTTTAACTTTATGTTAGTGTTTAAGATTGACCTTACAGGGATATAATGAGTGTAAGATAGGGTGGTAATTAGTTAATTACTTACCATTGTGGGCAGACACGTCCGTAGTTTGAACAGGATCTGCCGTTGTTCGGACTCCTTGTCGAATATGTGGAGTCTGGGCCCGCTTTTCAGGGAGCAAAGCCGACAGAGGTCCGTGAACGCCGTGAAGTTGAGGTCCTCGGGTTCTGTCATGGCGAAGCACCTGATAAGCAGGTCGAGGAGGCAGGAGTTGTCCATGTATACGCCGGTGACTTTCGGGTGGCGGGAGATCAGCGCGGCATTTCGCAGGGAGGCGTCAGACCGCCGTGTGCTCCGGGGGGGCACTGCCGTCGCGGCCCCCTCGGCCCCCCGCCCCCCCGGCCCCTCGCATCTCCCCACTAAGCCCGCCCCACCCCGACGCACGCAGCCGCGCGAGGGTGGCAGGAAAATGCGTGTTTTCCGTATGCAATTAACATTGTATTGATTGATTGTTTAATTGTAGGTTACGCGTTATTTTTTATAGTTTGTATAGAAGATTTTTTTTGTGTCTAAGGTCTTTGATGTTTGACTGTCAGTAATATTAGATTTGTTTTGCGATTTCCTTGTTTAATATTGACCTTAATGCTCTGTCACAGTTACGTAACGTTGACTGAAAGTGTAGGAAATTTGAAAAATAAGTACTACTTACTACTTACACCGTATACTTTTAACACTCTCATAGTCATAGTCTAAAAGTAACGCTGTAGAAAAAAGTAATTTATCTATAAGTAACTCCTAGCCCTAAATTGGCAGTATATATATTAATGCACCTACTATACTGTTCACTTTTTTCATGTTTTATTACTATTTTTTTATGCTGGTTTTAATCAAATGTGGTTTGAATTCACCACTTTTTTGCCAATTTAAAGATTAAGTAATTACTACTAGCTTAATGTCAAAAGTAGCGAGAAATATTAATGCCAATATATATTTAAAAAAAATCCACTATCACAAAATTAGTTTGCTTATAATGACGAAACCTCCTCAAAGTCACATTCAAAATGAGCAATAGAGTTCTGCGAGCACAAGTTCCAACAATATAACTCTGTGAACTGTTAGCTGTACGTAGGAAGAATTAAAGGAAAAACCACCTACCCGACCAGGTAGGCAGGCAGGGGGCTCCCTGACCTAGACCCTTCAGCACTCGGGGTTGGCTTAACACCCTACACTACATTCACACCACGCTGGCTGTGACGCTGTCGAAGAACCTCCCTGATTGTGAATGACTCCAGTTTGTATAAAACTTAGATCACAAGTTAATGAAATGTTACTTTAGACTTTTAATGTTATTTCGTTCTACAACAAATTACTAACGGATTGTAAAAGATAAAAAAAAGATAAAAGATGTTTATTTAGTAGTAGCAGTGTATTTTTAGTAAGTATACAGAAATCAAGTTACAATAATGTGACGGCTAACACTTGGTGGTAAATGAACAGGCGTACATGTACGTAGAAGGCGGATTGTTTTTTTTTTTTACGCCGTACTTACCAGTTTTATTCGCAGTCTAAATACTGGGTTGGGTAGGTATAGTAGGCGCTTTCCGTTATACATAATAGGGCATGTATATATGGTTATTTCGTGGAGGTTGTTCGCATACCCTGAATTTGGCAAGGAGAACTCTGAACTTTAATTATAATAAATCAAAATGGTAGATTTGATATCTCGTACCAACCGTGCCAAAAAAAATACGTCGAAATCCATCGAATGATGCCAATGAGGCTTTACATGAAAATAAGGATTTAAAAGCATGCTTTAACCCCCGAGGCAAAAAGAGGGACGTTATAACTTTTATGCGATTCACTGCAGTTGTCCTTTGTTGAGACTACATGTTTGTTTGTTTATTGTAAACTATGGTTTATGTTAAGCCAAACGATAAAGTATTTGTCGATGACTTCGTTATATTAATGGTTTATCACAACGATAAAAGTAACAATAATTAGGCCCGTAGCATGTACCTTCTCAATCTATTATCTAATTAGAATTATAATAAACAATGCAATCAATAATTTGAATTTCAATTATACATAATAATTAATAAAATAACATAGTATTTTGAAATTACGAGAAAATAAATTAAGGGGCCAAAATAGAAGGATATAAGTATTTTAGCAAGCATTTTACCATCTGTCAGATGTATATGATACAACGACATATTTTATCGATTCGCCTAACTAACAGGATCCGTACGCTGGTAAAACTCATTTAGTAACAATCCTGAAAGTGCCGCGAATAGCACAATAGTTACCGATGTTTATAAGTTTATCGTGTATGCCTGTGTGTGTGTGTATTCTATGTATACATACGTACGAATCAGCCCAATATGGAACCCAACCCATCATGTAACGGTGTCACGGTGACATTATAAAACAATTTGTTTGACACTTTTAACGAGTTCAATCATAATGTCACTGTGACAGGGTTCTATGGTGGGTCAGGGCTCCAGGGTTGGGTTGAATAGTACATTGTAGTATCTGTGGTATCGTAGTTCCCAAGCGGATGGACCAATTTGGAGGCGGTTTGAAAAGAAAGCTAGTTTAATCAGAATGCTTTTTACCAAATTCTTATAAAAATCAAGTCAGCCCCCTATTTCACCATTTTGACAAGGATAGGTGACAGTACATTGCAAAACTGTTAGCTTGTTCATCAGTGGGATTCATATCAGCTGAGCCATGTATACTGAAATGTCGCTTGCCACTTGTAATTGTGACGATGGTGAAAAATGGGGCTGAAATTAGGGGTTGCCATTATATCGGGGTTTTTATTTATTTATTACAAGACTTGTTTGGCAATAAAGGTGAGAGTTTTTGTATTTCTAGTATATTTAATGAAATAAATACTTCACGTAACACCCGCACATAAACCAGAATGTATTACATTAAAACCTTTCGCGATAAATTATCTAACTGATGGTGAAAACGCTTTTGATATTATCGCGAACATACAAACAGACAGAGTTGACGGAGGACTTTTTTTATAATTTATTATTCAACTCATTAAAGAGGTTTTATTTTTATTGTTTATGTTTTATTTCATGACACAAATTATCAAAATTGACACATGACTTACACATATTGTTGTCATAACAAAATCACTTGACGCATTTCATTAAAATATTATCCATTATATAAATAGAAAAAGTAACTCGTGACGATGTCGGTATCATCAGAATCCAGTGGTGCAGAATGCCATTCTTACTCCGAACGCACGTTGGCGGTGATCAAACCGGAAGCTTACGAGGACGCTGAGGCGATTGAAAAACATATCATTGACAATGGATTTATGGTCCTTGCGGTTTGTATCATTATGCTAAAGTTACACTGGAGGCACCTTTCGCGGCAAGCGTTTACGGGTAACTAGATGATTTGGCGTTTTATTCTAGTGTAGAGATGTATATTATACAGTACTGAAGAGTAGGCCACACCGTGCGCTTATAATGCTCGGTCAATAAGAAGTCATTCCTGCATTTGCACAACCATGAAGTTTCTGAATATTGATAATGCTGACAGCAGTAAAACAATGGTGTTATTAACTACGCCTTCACTCACACGCAACTAATATGTTAAGCATTGTTTACTACTAGACTTACACCAAAGGCTTGTTCACGAAATAAAGTATCCACTTAAAGTCAGGCTTACATAATTATAAAGATAGATTTTCCTAATACGTCATATTTCAACACAGGTATTGTCTAGTTTAAGAAAAATATGCATTAGATATCATTGACTTGATAGAATCAACATTCCGAAGATAAATGAAAATATTCGAAAATTAATTTTAGTGTCTTATTGTACAGAAAAGGGCATCTCCATGCTTCAACTCAGAAAAAGAAAAAAAATATCTATTGATGGCGTGCGAAAAATTATAAAACGTTTGCGGAGTTAAAAATACTGGGTTATCTGCCAGATCGAGGTCGCACAAAAGGCTGCGTCAACCCGAAATTCGCTGAGCCGCTAAAGGCGTCGTTTCGTCAAATTCCATCGGCATATACGCGAGATATAGCCAATAAGTTAAAAACTTCGGACAGGGAACGTGCATAACGCCAAAAAAACCATAAATTTACAAACTAATAAGACACATAAAGTTCGAAAAAGACTGCTATTCAGATTGAAAGAGTGAAATCTTGAGCTAAAATATTACACAAGCTTTTTTAATCAAAATCGTGACAGATGTATACTTATGGACCATGAACATATCTCAACAAAGACAAGAGAACGTTACTAGTGTTATACGTGTGAGACTGGCTAGGCTATTCCAGAAGAACATGAGCTCGAGGCTTTTGAAAAAATCGTTCAAAAAATCCTTGTATAGCCATTTTCTCATGTTTGCTTAAAAGTTCCTAGCTTTTTCACTACGGGTACCTATAATCAACGTCTGCCAAAAGAAGTGCCTCAAGAAGGGCATTCTGCTTTTGTATAAGAAACATGAACGACCCCCAATATTTTCGCTAGATTTAGCTTCTACTTATTATGCTTAAGACATAAAGTTCCTTGATAAGGAAAACATCGATATTATGTTCCGAAAAGCATGATCCCACCAAATTGCGTAAAACTGCGCCTGATTGAAAGGTATTGGGTAAACATTAAGAGATACCTGCTCAAGACGGGTGACAGTGAAGCTGACTTCAAAAATATATGGAACGTGGCCGCTCGTTAGTTTACTAACACTTCAATTCCTACGCTGATGGCAGGTGTTCGAAAAAGGATTTCAATGCATTGCAATTTGTTGTAGTTTACCGTTCCCGCTCGCGCTGCTTCCCGACGTTTAGTTTGTAATTTTGAGAATTCAAATGTCTATGGTCTTAGGTCTACTTGCCATCAGCCCCCAATTTCACCATCGTGACAATGACAGGCGACAGGTGACATTTTTCAGTGTACATGGTGCAGCTTATATGGATCCAAGTGTTGTAAAAACTTGTTAACTCTCCAATATATGCCGAATTGAGACGTATCATCTATTATTGTCAGCAGACCAGTGTAATATACTATCATAAAAAATAATGAAATTTCAAACAGGTTTTTTGAATATACTGCACACCTCAAGGTAATTTTATCCCTAATTTATCCAACTTATAATGTGCCAGCAAAACAAAAAAAGTTTTTTTGTAAATATTTTAGGGGGTAATTTTGGGGTCCCAAGTGTGATTGGCTAAACACATGTAAGTAATAAAAATGGTATTAAGGGGGTTCAAAGTATGATGTCAATTCGTAACCGTACATTGAGCCATTAAATGCAAATGGCACCGAACGCGCGTGCTGCTTATGGGTTTATGTTCCAATATCCGCAAATTTCTATGTAAATTTGCTGTTGTGTGAGTCCATGCTGCTTTATTTTTAGTTTTTTAGAAAGATTCTGTTTTTTGTAGACTATACTCTGATAATTCTAAGATTATACTCACAAGAGATGTGTTTAAAAATAGGCGATTAATTATTAAAATTCCTGAACGGAATCGCTAGGTTTGTACCGATGTAGTATTTATGTAAAGTTAATGATATAAGATTTTATATGAGCTGTCCCAGGTATCATAGAATAATCAGAGTATACACACAATTGCCGTGTAGATCATGTATTATTCGGTACCTGATCTATTGTTCGTGTTTTCGGCATTGCAGAAGGTGGACGAGTACCTACAGGCTACCAAATGTTAAGTGGACTCTTAAGCGCCATAGACATTTGCAATCTCAAGATTACAATCTTACGACAACAACAGTACACATGCGTTGTGACAATCTCCGCTTCTGCATTGCCAACCGTGAGGCCTTAAATGGAAGCCTCTATGCTAGTCATTTTACCGGTTGTCTCACCCCGCACTGCCGTCCAACGGCAATACCCTGCAAGTAATTAACCCTAGTTTCGAGAAAAACGCGTTTAAAGGTTTTTAAGTTTCACGCTAGAAATCACCTATTATTTTTGACTTTGTTCCCGCGTGTTGATTGATGTTGATGCAGATTAAGAAAAACGCTGCAAGTGGTCCGTTCCTTGCTCCGAGGTAGTGGCTATTTAGTACCTACACAGCGTTCTGTTGTGATCAGATTGCATTAATGGTCTTGGTATAAAACATCACAATTGGAGCCATGATGTTTTAGCTAGCCTTATGCAGAGTTACCGCGTTTTAACAGTTTTCAACCGCCTAAACTAGAACATATTTGCAAAAGTTCTGTTGTAGGTATGACAGAAGCACTCATGAGAAATTGTTTGATGCAAGTTAACACAAAACACTGTAATTCGAGTTGCAGCGTTCTGCCTTTGGACTACAGCGCAGCAGAACACTGCTCTTTAGCGGCAGGTTAAAGGGTTTGGTATGATGGTGGCAGCGATCTGGACGCACCGTGCCTGAACAAGGTCCTTCCACCGCTATAGGTACTAGTTAACTGCCACCATTCTTAATTTTATGTCATTCGGGAGTATTTCTAATAAAGCGTAATCACAGTACTGCGCTTTGTATGAAAATATTTTTTGACCGCAACTTCGTCCGCGTAGATTTCGATTGTTGTTATTTGCGTAGGAACTTCTAAATTTACCGGGATAAAAATTAGCTTATGTGTTAATCCAGGATATACTCGTAAGCTATCTCCATTTAAAATTTCATCCAAATTCCATCCAGTCGTTGCAGCGTAAAGTTACAAACACATTTTTTTTCATAAATTATAATATTACGTAGGTAGTAGAAATACTCCCGGATCGGAGGACATTAAATTAAGAAATATTTTAGTAATTTATTGCATTATGGGTTTATGTAAACACTTTATTATATAATATAAAAACAAAAACCATACGAAAATTCAAAGTTTATTGAGGTTGTTGTTTGGTCAAGTTTGATTCGGTAGTACGAGTTAGAGTTATCAAATATTTACTTAAATACTACACGTATAAATAATACTATGCGTGGGTAGAATTGTTACTCATAAATTAATCTCTGAATATTGAAATATCACGTTTAAAATTTGGAGCATTCAAAAGTAGCAACCCCTTTTAAACATCCCTTGAGAGTGCATCGTGTCCGAATGTCCGAGTTAGAGTTGGGACAATGTAGAAAAAAAAACATCGATATCTTACAATAGTTGAAAGTGTGTATTTTCTATTGTTCTTACTTTGTAGCGTGAAAGTATTTTGGACATAAACTCAGAACCGTATCTTTGTCGTACTTGGAGTTTGGGCGGTGTGAAATGTAATTATCCGTATTTTGGGAGCATTGTTGACAACTATGCCCAGTAAAATATCACTTTTATTGTTGTCACCCATATTTAATAATTTTGTACCTACCTACTCATTCATTTATATAAAGCTGTATATTAATAAGTAATAATTTTACTGTTTATGAATACTCGTAGTACCTAGTCTAGCCTACCTATATGCTAAAAAACTAAATTCCAATTTACCTACCTTATTAAAGTGGCACTACACTTTTCGTTGCGTATTCAGGTTTTTTTAAATTTCTATAGATAATCGTAGTTGACAAAACATTTGCATTATTTACCTATTAGAAAAGTGAAGACAATCATTATTACAAAATGCGTGAAAGTGGAAACGTTTATTTATAGTTATATTATAGTTATTAATTAAATTCTGTAATTATATACCAATCGATTTTGTTTATCGGACAATAAAGAATACGCAGGCGAAGTTGTAATTAGATACCCGTAATTTTGTGTCATAATATGGCACACTCAATAAAAGTTGCAATTAAATAAGATATCGATAGTTGTTAGCACATCTCTAAAGAGGGCGCGTGCGTCCCAAGGTCCGAGGGTTGTCTCGATATGCAAAAGCGTAATAATCTGCGACAAGGGTGACACAACTGATAATATAACGTTCTCCCATTTCCCACCGGAGTACTTTAAAGTTACGATTTAAACTTGTACACAATATCGTTGTGAGTTACGACGTATTTTCGAAATAAACGGTACATATTAAAAGTTAGAGGGGTGCGCTTATTATAATTATATATTTCGTGTCACATGCAAAAGAGAACACTAGGCGTAGGGTTGTCTCTGCACAAATTATACATTTTCTTTCATATTTTTAAAAGCACGAAGATTTTTTTTTTATGACCTAATATTGCGGTTGGTTAGAAAACTGGTTCTTGTGAATCGCGGCATCGCTTAAAATGAATAAAATTACCACGATTGTACATTTTAAAATCAGGCTGACATTTAGTTGTGTGTTATTTATCTGATATACGTTGGTTTGTGTAGGTACTTATTAAATCCCTCGGAACTTCATTTTCCAAAATAATATTGGAAAACGTTTTTTTTTTCCTGATTGATTTCAATTCTAAAAATAGACATGGGTATGATATGATAAAAAAATATGTACCTGTAGCGATAATCTGGCAACCCTAAATCAACAATATCAATCTACCCTTGAGCAATTCTGCCCTTCTCTGTTGTCTATGGCATGGAATCCATAAAAAAAAACTAATTACGTATTCTTCTTGACGTTTGAAGGGTCAGTCCGTGCGCATGACAACAAAGCTTTGCATGGAATTTGCATGGGGTTCGGCCGCGCACAAGCTTTTTTAGGGTTCCTCAGGCAAATTACCTTTTAGTTTAAGTATGTACTTAATAAGAATTCAGAGAAATCTATAATTTCGTTCAAACTTTGTTTAAAGAGTTTGAATGAAATTAGAGATAAAAATGTGCTGGTAAAAAATAACACAAAAACTTATTGACGTATAGTCGAGTTCATAATATATGAAATAAATATAAAATAAATAAATAAATCTAATCTAATCTAATCATAAATATGTATACACTTTAGTACCTTGTCAATTTAATGTCATGTTTAAACTGCCATACATGAATTTTCACAACGATTAACGTGACAAAGTACTAAAGTGTATACATATTTATGAACTCGGCTGTACCTAGTTTCGTGCAATTTCGGCAAATGTATTCGAGGGAATATTCTAGTATTGTGGACGTTGACCCGACCGTTTCAAAGCTTACACACCACTCGAAGTTCGCGCCGAATGCTCATTACACGCGAATGCTCTCAGTGGAGACACTACTTACCGTTTACTCACGCTCAAATAAAATCTTGTTTTACAGCCAAAAGTAAAAATACTAAAAATCTGAAATACCTTAAACGAAAGCGCATATAATGCAACTATGGACTTTGCCAACTTGACGTTGTAAACCGAATCATAGGAAGTCTGTTATGTTTTTTTATACACTACTAAATGCATGGTATAAACAAGTCATTTTAAATTTGGGTCGTAAAAAACAGCGTTTAGGAACATATCTAGTTGCGATACAAATTATTTTGAATTTAAAGAAAAGGGTTCTGATAGTACAGTCAAAGAATTTAATTCCTATACCACATTGGACTATGTCAAAGTGACGTAATGAATCAAAACGTAAGAGACTTCTCATGATTTTAATTAGTGTCACTTTGACATACTCCAAAGTGGTATAGGAATTAATTTCCTTGACAATACCATTAAGTTTAGTAATGGATGGGAAAAAAAACATTTTTTTCGTAACTTTCGAGGTCTCATAACCTTAAATAATTTTGATATTATTATTTGCATGAGTCAACATCCCTATTCCATCTTAACTCTTCCGCTGGTCCACAGAGGCGGACGGTGCGCCTGACGCCGGAGCAGGCGGCGGAGTTGTACAAGGGGCACTACGGGCGGCACCACTTCCCCCACCTGGTGGCGCACATGTCCAACGGGCCCGTGATCGCGCTCGTGCTGGCCGGGCGCAACGCCATCCAGCGCTGGCGCACGCTCATGGGGCCTGCGAGGTACCGTCGAACTCAGGAATAATAGCCTTGCTATTGATATTCTAAATTGAAACGATTCTCAGTTTACGTTATTGTGAGAAGGTAGGTATTAAACAGTTTAGATATTTCTTCGTCCTTATAATTGCACATTACTTCTTACTGACTATTAATATTTTCGTTGTGATTTTAATCTTTTTAGCTCTTGTTTTAATTTAGTTTTTTAATTTTAGCTTTTCGTGTTCTCTTTGTTACCTATATTCATTTCCATATTTTTGTTGTCTATTAATTTTAATGGTTTATATTATATCGCCCAAGGAGAAGCATTACTATTGCACAAAACCCCTTCTCCATGTAAAAAGTGTATTTCCTAGCATACCTAAAGTTCACAAGTTTATTGCCCTAGTAATAAACTGACCTTGAGTAAAATGACTACGACTACCGTCACCTTCCACCAAGTCTTCGGACAGGCATCTCACTCAAGGCCAGTTTATTAAAACGACCCGTTAACACTTAATTATTACCAAATGTGTCATAGAGTGGCGGAGGCACAGGCGTACTGGCCGGACAGCCTGAGAGCGTGCTACGGACGCCGCACCAAGTATGGGGACTACTTCAACGCGTTGCACGGCAGCGAGAACCACGCTGAGGCGCTCAGAGAGATACACTTTTTCTTTCCAGCCAGTAAGGACGTTTCTCAGAAACTTTTTTTTTTACATTGCTGTAGACTTACGTTTTTTTAACGATACGGAAAATTTTGCCTGTTAATCCCAAACTAGGTATTACTATTTTTTTAGTATAGGACGCACTTGTGCAGTGACAAGTGCAAATTAAAGGTAATCGGGTTATAGCCATGTTCTGGCTCACGCTCAACATTCTAAAGCTGGCAACTGAAATGAATATTTGCCAAATTAACAATATGTACTTGCTAATTTTTAACATTCCTAAAAGGGGAGATAGATGAGCGAGTAGGTATATACGCGTACTTGTGGCTCGGCGAGCTTACTCGCCCGTGTGTCATCAGAAGTACGACTACCTACTTAAAAACCGCAGAGTACGTCGGCGATCCAACATGTTTGAACATTGCTCGTAGCCCGTCTTGGCTCGTACGTCTGCCACCGCCGAGAGTAGCGAGCCAAGAGCGAACTTTAAGATCACGACTTCATAGCTCGTGCGTCTATCGCTGACGCAAGGCGGGTAAGTTCGCGACCCTTAAGTACGCGGTTTTAAAGCTCGTCCGTCTATCAGCCCTTTAAAACAGGTTATTAATTATCTTATGACCCGTATGTGTTCGAACGTTTTGTTCATATGTAAAGAATTATTATAATTTATTACTAATCAAAAGTAGGTAGTCAAGACATAAGACTGTTTCGAATTCGTCCCAAGCAATCTAACAATACCCACTTTGAAAAGGGCTACTCGTGTTAAGCTGTCATACTGTATTAACCAGACGTATAACTTCCAGTGGTGGTCGGCCCGCTCCTTCGTAAATGGCAGGTGAACGACTACATCCAGAAACATCTAATGGCAACTTTGGTCCCCGGCGTGACCGCTTTAGCCCACGAGAGGCCAGCTGAGCCGATCCTCTGGCTAGCGGAGTACCTGAGGAGACATAATCCTAACGAACCCAAGGTGGCACCGCAGGCGGCGGAGCAGAGGGAAGAAGGAATCCGGTGCCACACACCTTTACCCAGCGAAGAGTCCTTTAAACGCTAACTTCGTTTAAAAAAATGTGAATACTTATTCTAGCCTTTCTAAAGACATTATTGTTCTCCATTCAAAACGACAATATTCTTTTTCTGTTACAAGCAGTCGCCGTGGGAGTACTAGACATCTTAGAGACAATTAAACCGTTCCTTTTTCAAACTTGTGCATTACACGTGTTAGGTACCTTTGTTTCAGCGAAATATGTTTGCGAAATGTATCGTCAACCCGCTTTGTTTTCTGTAACCGTAAATATTTCAGGATTTTATAAAAACTAACCTAACCTATTGGGTTCTACACGCGGTACTGAAATAAGATCTGAAAAAAATATGTAATATAGGGTTGGCAAATAAAAAAGTTGGGAAACGATACATTTGGCAAATATATTTTTGCCAAACGGTAGGCTCCCACATAAAACATCGTCACTAAGGAACGACTAAACTCGTCATTTACTTACTCACTGAGTGCTGCCGTGCGAGTTTGTGTTAATAAATCCTTTTACGCGCAAGTGTACCTATGCAACTGCGTAACCCATAGCGGCGTGGCTTATTTGTCTAACTAGTGTGTATAATGTGCAACCCACTCATTATTTAAAATGTATAATGCTAATGGCACGTCAATCTCGCCTCGCGCGCACGCGCGTGTAGCGCACGAATAAGCATGAGTCTAAATCCTTGAGTGGCCTATATTCAGGTAAATGATCGAGAACGCGTCCACAACCCATAGACCATGAGACCCTGTATAGGTGGCAGAGTTTTTACACCTAATAAGGCCTCGCACAGGGATCAGCGGTGCGTGAGCAATAGCCGGCGCGATGCGCGGGCAAGTGAAACATATGACGATATCTGAGTGTTTGGAGAAGCGTATCGCTAAGCGCATTGCCACGCCGGTCCCTGATCGAGGCCTAAAGGCGCACTTAAACGGGGAGCTATAGTGCATACGCCTCTTTCTAATTTGCCAAATTAGAGTAAGACAGTTATCGCCGACAAGCAATTATTGCTAAAATAATGGTCGTGTAAACGCACCTTAAAAAAACAAATTAGCAAGTCAGGACCGTTCCTAAAGTTGTTCAGTTAACTAAGCGCACTAGGAACAATGTTCTCATTTTAATCGCTTTATATTGAGGCTGATTGTGAAAATTTAAAATCATCCTAATAAAAGTGCATGTAGTTTTTAGATTTAACTACGCGTTTTAATTTGATTTTGCCTAGAGCAGCCAAAATATTAAAAAAATATTGTTAAGTTATTTTGTTATACTGATTACAGAATTATTTATTTATCTTTTTTACTTTGAAAAATACATTTTTTACACAATACACGAATTGTTTCAGTATTTGTTGAAACTTATTAATTTAACGCGACCAGTGCACATTCCTTGACGTTTAGAATACCAGAGTTGGTACCTAAGTCTAAAAGCGCTGACAAAATATAAATTGCGGGATCCGACTTCCCTTCCAAGTCAAAAAGTATCTGCCATAAAACTTAAATTATTTTCGACTTATTTATTGCAATGGAGATGGCTACAATCTTACCCCAGAGACTTTCATTCTATTACAGTATATGTATTTGTCGGATTAGTAATGAACAAACGTCGTTATCGCGGGAGCAAAAAACGATTTGACAGTAAACATAAGCAATAACAGAATGACACTCGTATCGAGAAACGTTTATACCCACAGTTCAAAATGTATCAAGGTTCTTTCTAATATCTTACCTCCGTACATGACTGCGTTAGTAGTACATAAGTATTTAAAAAGATTAGCAACGCAATCCTAACGCCAACCTCTTCAGTTACTTTGCCTGCTACTAGGCGTGAAATACACATGCCTTCGCCGCGTCCTCGCGCTCCCTCTCGCTCGCTCGCCTCTTCTGTATAATTTAGCATCGCGCCTGCGACTTTTCCACGCCTTAACGCACTTTGCCTGCGCCGCGCCGCTTTCGTGTATTTCACGCCTTAGACATTTGTCATTCTTGATTGATTTGATATGTACAAAAATATATCATAATTAAATTTAAGTGCAAATGAAAAACATATATTTAAAAAGTTAAAACTAGTTTAGGAGAAACATACTGGACTTGACATATAAAAAAAAAACATTTCGGTTACTGATCATTTGGAACTTTGGGTTTTTGCAACCGAATGTCTTGGTAAACTGTTGATTAACAAATAATTAAGTAGTAATATACTTTTACTGAAGGAATAAGATTAATACAAATCAAGACCAAGCTTCCGCTTCGTGGAGCTCCTTTTCTGTGTAGATGAGCGCCTTGACAAAGCTCTAACATAACCTAGTTACTTGTTTCTGTTGTAGTCTCAGTTCTAACCTAACCTTGAATTTGTAAAGAATGGAATAAATTAGAAAGTGTCCGTTTCAAAAAAAAAAACTTGTCAATAGATTTATTAGCTTTAGTAAAATGTTTGCTGATTAACTATTTGCCATTTATGTAATATTTTGCCAAATGATAATATGACCAAATTAAAAATTGCAGAATAGAAATGTTCTAAAGGAAATAAAAGGACTGCGACAAGTTAGTTGGGAAATTATATTAGGCGAAAAATATTTCGCCCTAACTGCAATACAGCATATTTGACACTCGAATTTCATAGAATAACTAATATTTCCGGTAACTAGTAAGTGGCAGCACTGTATATAATGTTTATGTGCGCAAAAATATCCGTCACGCTTTAGTAATAGACGTGTCAGATATTTTTGTGCCCAATGTTGGATAATATATTATTGCTGGTGACTGAACGCATCTTTAGCTTCTCCCTCACATACATACATACCGTCTCGCCTCCATCCCAGAGTGGGCAGAGCTACAGAATTACCAACAACTCTAAAAACTTGGTGATAATTCTGTAACCACATTTTGCACAAACAGGCTAAGATGTTTACCAGCGAATTAGTGACAGGTTGCAAGCCCATCGCCTAACAGTACTACAAACCTTTAAATCCTTAGTCGCCTCTAACGACTTTCACAGGAAGGCGTGGAGTGGCACTATTCTAAGCCGGCAACCACACGGCAAAATACGATCGATGTCTTATTATATTAGGTAGTTAACAAAGTGACGTGGGTTCGGATATATATTCGTGGGTTAAACAAAAGGACAAAGGAACAAACCCAAATGCCATTTTAAAACTTGTTGCATTATAGTACCGGTTTCGAAATCTGATTGAGTTCACAAACATATTATTTTGCAAAACGCTATTGTTTCCCCAACTGTAAATATTTCAGGAATTTTATAAAACTAGCCTAACCTAAACCTCCTATAGGCTTCTACAAGATGGTACTGAAATATTTACAGTTTCGGGAAACAAAGCGTTGTGCGATTTAAAAAAAGGTATTTAGAAAGTGATTCGCGTTCTACATACTGCAACGATATTAAATAAAATGACTAGTAACTTTCCCAACTTTATTAATAGAAACATTTTAAAAATCAGTTATTATCACAGGCTAGCATGAACCTATTGATCGTTGCAAATAAAAAATAGGCTGTGATCTAAACCAACTACGCGATTAAGTCTCGAGTACATACACAAAAGGAAAAAACCTCAACTAAATAAAAATACCCTTAGTAATAAAAAATACACGAAATATACGGTCAGAGCGTTAATATTTTGAAATGAAAGGTGTTACAAGATGTATTTTTAATGGGTACACGAACAAAGCTACTGTGATGATTCCAGCCCTAAGTACACTGTATATTATACAAAAATATATCTCCACTCGCGAACTAAAATAACGAACTCTTCGATGGTGACCTCAGTAGCTTGTTAAAATGGTATTATTCTAACCTAAATGTTTTGGTAAAAAAATCATGGCTTAATTTATAAAGAGATTTCTGATACCGGGCGCGTACGCTGCGTCTGTAAAAAAAATACAAAAGTAAATTACAATAACATTTTAAAACACGTGGGCACCATACCTATCATATTTTGTTGTGACAGTAATGACGGCCGAGTGAAAGACGATTCCCTGACAGGTCAAATACGATATATAAATACATTTAAGGGAGGCCATTTGCAACGTCAAAAGATGGCGGATGTGTAATTTGTTTTAGTTTTTATTTTTGTGTATTTAGGTGTTCAAAGTTCTTTTTTGTTAGTGATTTGTACTTTTAATGCCTTTGTGTTGCACAATGATAGAAGACTTGGCCTCTTTTAGACTGGCATCTTACTTCTCGTTTCAAGTGGACTCGCAGTGGTACAGAGGTTAAAACTATCTTGGCCTCTGTCCTACATATCACCGTACAACGTTGCCACCAATCTTCCTAGAGAAGATTGGATTGTGTTTTATTGCTATATTGATTTATACTTATATACAGGGTGGAAAAATCGAATGCCACATGGATGGCAACTACCTTAAATATTGTAAATAGCACATTTTGTGTAAAGGAGACTTTCCTTCGTTTTTAGAAACAATAAATACTGCATTTAAGGATTTATGAAAAATCGCTTGCCTCATTCGGGACTCGAACCGGTCAAATGTGACAAAAAATTATGTGCTGTATTTTATGATGCAGATCGAAAGGGTTACTGATAAGGTTCATTTTTCTCTAAATAACAAATACAATCAGAATAACGGAAGGCCATGCAAACTAACAATTACCTTTTAAATTTGATTTCACCCGTCACGTGAATTAAGACGTAATCCGTGGAATACAAGGAAAATAAAGACGTGTACCTAAATGACAATATGATAATGATGAGCTACACTTATGTTTACTTATCACTTTAGTTGCGATTACTAATGCCACTTTAGTAACCTACTTCCTTTGATAGGAAAATTGCATCAATTATTCTCTAGTCATCATAGTAGCTAGAATACGTACATTTTTAAAAATGGAACATTTTAACGAACCGTTTTTGTTTTTTAAGTGCAATCTTTTTAATTTAAAACAAATAATGCCCGACTTGTTGAACGCATTCTTTTCTTTTTTTTCGAATTGTGTTTATTCCATTTTCGAATATTAGAGCTACTATTTTACGTAGATAAATTGAAATTGTGACTTGCAAGTGCTTTAACATTATAAATGGCTGACGATTATCAAGAACAGTTCGATTTAATAGAAGCGTACTTTGTTAATGCAAAAAATGTAACACGAGCACTCCAGTGGTACGCGGAACAATATCCAAACAGGCAAATACCATCCAGGTTCGTCTTGCAACGAATGGTTAAAAACTTAAAACGCCATGGAAGACTTGAGAGCCGCCTTCGGCGACTACAACAGCCGATTGGTTATTCCGATTTTGATTTAGGTGTCTTAACTTATTTTGAAGCCTACCCGAAAGCATCGAGCAGAGAAGCCGCTGAAATACTTGGTTCTAATCATACTCGTGTGCTAAGCGTGCTCAAAAAATACAAGTATAAATGTTACCGTGAAGGTCGTTTGGTGCAAAAATTGCTTCCGGGAGACACTGACCGAAGGCTTCAATTCTGTCGAGATATCGAGGCAAAATTGGCTCAAGACGAAAATTTTTTGGATTACATAATATGGTCAGATGAAAGTAACTTTAGTAATAATGGTATGTACAATCGTCACAATAATCATTATTGGTGCCGTATAAACCCGATGCGTACACATGAAACTAATAATCAGGTGAGATTCTCTTTTAACGTTTGGTGCGGGATAATGAAAAACAGGGTTGTTATGGTTCACATATTTGAAGGACACCTGAATACAGTAAAATACCTCGAAATCCTAGACCTATTGCGAAATGCATTAAATGATCTACCCGAAGAATACGACACTTTTATTTTCCAACAAGACGGTGCACCAGCACATAACAGCAGGTTATCGACTACATATCTAAATAACCATTTCCAGACATGGATCGGTACAAAAGGGATTATTAAATGGCCGGCCAGATCTCCGGATCTAACGCCATTGGACTACTTTTTGTGGGGATACGTGAAGGATGTTATTTATAAAAGAACTTACGAAAACGTACGCGAATTGAAAACCGAAGTCCATGCAGCTATTACTAATATTCACCACAATTCACTGCAACGAGCTACAAAAAGACAATTCCTCAAAAGATTAGATTTATGCAAACGCCAAAACGGGGCTCATTTTGAACAACTACTTTAGTTAGCAAGGTTTTAGTAAGGTTATTAAATGAATATTGTTTTATTTTCTGTGTTTTAATTTTTCATTTACAATTTTCATGGCCTTCCGTTATTCTGATTGTATTTGTTATTTAGAGAAAAATGAACCTTATCAGTAACCCTTTCGATCTGCATCATAAAATACAGCACATAATTTTTTGTCACATTTGACCGGTTCGAGTCCCGAATGAGGCAAGCGATTTTTCATAAATCCTTAAATGCAGTATTTATTGTTTCTAAAAACGAAGGAAAGTCTCCTTTACACAAAATGTGCTATTTACAATATTTAAGGTAGTTGCCATCCATGTGGCATTCGATTTTTCCACCCTGTATACTTGACACGCCATAAAACGCCATATTCCCGCGGTAGTAGATGTCCAAGTAGCCGCGGGGCAAAGAAAAAAAAATACAAACTACTGTTTTGATTTATTTCGTATGTATCTAGCCAACCGAGAAACTCCTTAACCACTTTTCCAAGTCCAAAGGGGGTAAAGAAGTTTCTTGGTCGACTATACATACGCTAAACCAGTAGGTAGATCATTTGTGGGATATTGCGTAAGTAAATTGTTTTACGCAGGATCAAATTCGTACCTTCTAACTTATAAAAATTTCGGTCACAAAACTTCGGTCTTGCGATAGACCAGGGCCATAGCCTTCTCTATTGTCTTACAAGCCGTGCTATTGAGTTGGGCACTATAATAGATTATTCTAATTAGAATAAATCATATATATACATTTTTTTTTATTAAAAATTACATCTAGGTTTCCTTAAATTAGCTTTTTTTCAGCCTGTGTGCGTTGCGTTAACTTACACTTATGTGAAATTGTTTGAAAGTATATTATAGTCAAAATTTTACAAACTGTACTGGACAATGGTTTCAGCGAGTGCCCTGCTTCACAATATTCATCAATGTTTACAGCAAATAAATCTGATTGAAGGCTTAAATTGTAAGTGACGCCAACATATGTCGGAGGTCATCTAACTTAAAACGCGTGGTTATTATTCACGTAAACGTACGTTCTACTTTTACTAGGATCCAAGCTTGATTTTTGAATCGTCCATAGGTATCGGGGAGTATTGGGAAAAATATTGCGCACTGCGTCAATCACTATTTTGGGTTTTTTCAGAATATCATTCTTCACAATACGATCCATTCCTTTTTCTACCTCACTATTACTAAAAATGTTTAAAAATGTTTGTTGATTGTTTGTTTGTTTGTTTGTTTAATGTTGTGTATTTTTATGTGTTTTTGTAAATCCATTTGCACTAGGTTATTGTATCAATAATTTATATTATAACCATTGTAAGTTACAAATCTTGTTTTATACTAGATACTTGCAATGTATATCAACTGTCGAGTTTTACACAGAAAATAAACGAAAATTCATTGATTTTACAAGTTAATACACAAATTAAATGTACGCAGGGCCTACATGAGAAATGACGTATAGTCCAACTAACTTGACATTACAAGAATCCCAATACAAAATATGACATTGTCATCGCCTACAATACTTAGTCGAGTAATATTAATTGGTTAAATAAAGTGTTACACTTTGTGAGTTTCATTAGTGTTGGCTTATTTTTTGAACATGGCGCATTAACATAATATTGTCTATGGTTTGTGAACCGGTTCCCACACGAACGTTGCCAGATTTCAATAGCACGGCTTGTAAGGCAATAGAGAAGGCTATGCCAGAGCCCATTTTTTATCGCTTTGTCAACTTTATTCTACTTTTTATTTGGTTGACAGTATTAGCGAGCGAGATAAAAAAAAACAATACATGTGGGTATTAACCAAACAAATGTCTAGTTAAAGAAGAGTTAGTGTCCGTAACGAAAACTATAGATTAACGTCAAGTACCTACATACATTTTTGTGACGAAATTGTAAGTTAGACATCATTTAAGTGATATTTAAATAGAGCCACAATGTTCATTTATTATGGTTAATACCAATAAAACAATCTTGACGCGCTGGCAGTAACCTTGCCTACGAAACTAGCGGTCCCGAGTTCGGTTCCCAGTACGGGCAGATATTTATGTGATGACTTGGATGTTTTCTATGTATTTAAGTGTTAATTTCTCTATATAAGTATGTTTATCGTTGTCTAGTACCCAACCATAGTAGGTAGGGTGCTTCTAGGAGCTTAGTTTGGGACTAGGTCAATTTGTGTGAGTGTCCCCTGATTATGATTAATCACCTATAGCATTGACATCAACGGCACCAAAAATTTACCCCTGGTTATAATGGTTTCCTATGTTTAGTCCGAATTTTCGTTAACATATGATTAATTTTTCAGAATTTTCATAGTTGAATATTGTTTTTTCAGTCCGTTTCACTTTTAATAATGATTATAAAACAAACGTCATTTATGCAAGAGAATATACCTAGAACTTATAGGTTAAGGTGCATTTACATGGTCGATTTAATGCGAAATAATTGTAAACGGTTTTGCAACGTTATGCTATCTCTTATTTACTTGATAGTAATGGAGACCGAGTTAAACCAATACTATAACAATAACATGGAGACGTAGCTGAATAAAGGTCCGGTTATTGTAAGGTTGGTACCTCAGTGGCTCGGCGGGTCTATGTGCACGAAGGCGGCGCGCGCGGCGGCGCAGAGCCCGATCTTCTGGCACACGGCCTTGCTGCCGTACTGCTCGATCAGGTGGATCACGCTGTCGCCGTAGATCTCCATCAGGGTGTGGCACTGGAGCATTACAAGGGACACTTGTTAAAACTATCGTGGTTTATACTCATGGTAGGGAATATGCATGGATTTTTGAAATTGCATTTCTCAACAAAATATGAAAATACCGTAAAAGAGATCACCAAAAGTGAAATTCAAATTTAAATCTGCCAAGAAATACGGAGGATAAAAGCATTTTAAACTAATTATTAGATAGCGATTAGACAGAGACCCGATATGCACTTTGACGTCATGTAACAGGGCGGCCATATAAACTTCATGTTAAATTCTGTTTTTTTAGAAAGAGATAGGAACAAATCTTTTCACGCCACTGCTCGGAAACAAAACAAGTGTTGCTTACCCTCTGAGAGTACTTGGCAGGCAACATGCTACACGATTTCTCTACGATGTGCACAATATTCCGGTCGACGTTGTCGTTGCTGAGGACTTTCTTCACGGCAACCACCACGGTCTCGCAGACTGCGCAGTTCAGGATGTCTTCTGCTGACGACAATAATACAATTAACACATCGGTATAGGGGTTCAGTTAAAACACAACTAAACTAGGAATGACCCAGTTATTCCCACTATTATTACCACGAATGTCTACCAGTAAGAGGGAAATTCCTTCCCATTATTACTACCAATTTCAGTCTTATAGTAATAAGACTGAACTGGGCTGGAGGGAGGTACTGGTAATAATGGTAACCCATTATTTTATCGAAATTAAGTTCATCCATTGTATAAATTCATTTTTTTCATGGAACGCTATTCTGTTGATACTATGATTTTTACAGGATATCTTTAACATTAATTACGTAATCTAGGTTAAGTCAGACTTGCGACCACGACGAAAACATAAGACTCTCTGAACTATTTATAAAATCTAAAATTGGTTGGTGGACTAGACAGACAGACAAACAGCGGAGTCTTAGTAATAGGGTCCCGTTAGTACCCTTTGGGTACGGAACCCTAAAACGGACATGTTCCCTCACCTCTGATAGCGGCAACCCGATCGACCGACGAGTCCGGCTGATCGCACAGTTTGAGTTGGGTGCACACCTCATCAGGGTCCAGCTCCTGGGCTAACAGGCTGATGATAAGGTCGGCATATTTCTCGACGAACTGGTCACACTCAGCGCGAACCGACTTGGGCATGCGCGTGCATATGCCGTGAACTATCTTCTTGATTTCATCCTGAGAAACAGTTTTCTTGGTAACATAGTTTTTACAGCTACGGCGAAGCAAAAGAAGGGTTATTTTATCAATTATACTTTTTAGGAGTCGTAATATACCAAGAATAATCTCTCGTCTTTCGTCAAAAATCTACCAGCGCATTCCAAGACACCACTGCTGAGAAGAAATGCAACAAGAATCTAAACAGTCAATCGTTTTCTAAATATTGCTATGACGATGATAATACTTAACCTAGCAATATATAAAACAACCAGAGGACGCCCGCGACTCCTTACGCGTAGAATTAGTTTCCAGCTACTCCCCCTAATTCTTCCCGTTGGGGATCGATTTTCTTACTGCGCCCCTAGAGGCCTCATAAGTCACATAGGTTGGTTGTAGGGTACATAGGTTGTACCGGAATCTTTAGACTCAGCGGTTTGGATATTTGCATTGCACCAAGCTTTTATGTTAGTTCAACCTTTTTAATAAAATCGGATTGAGTCATTAAACTTTTGTCAAAATAAAATACAATGTAAATCAAACAACATCACTAAAGAGGTTTGATATCAATTTCGAAGCAAATCACCCCCAAAATAACTTTCTACCCCTTTTTCACCCCCTTAGGTGATGAATTTCAGTAAGATACAAAACACGTCTTCCAGCGATTCTGTTAAAGAATATTTATGCAAAATTGGAAGTAGATTGGATCAAAGAATCACGTTGTCCCATACAAACTTTGGCCCCCCTTTTCACCCCCTTAGGGGTACAATTTCGGAAAATACTGTCTTAACGGATGCCTACGTCATACAAGGAACACACCCTCCAAGTTTCAGTCCTCTACGATCAGCGGTTTAGGCTATGCATTGATCCGTCAGTCAGTCAGTCAGTCAGTCAAGTCAGTCAGTCCGTCCGTCATTCAGGACAAAGCATTTATGTATAGATGAATACAAAATTAGAGCAGGAAAATGTGATACCATAATATTGCATTGTCATCGGGTTTACTATGCATACCTAATTTCGTCATATTTCCCTAAGTATAAATGCCGGTCGTTATGGCGGGGACTTTAAATCCTTCTAAAATTAAAGATTTAACAAAAAATTAACTAGTAATTAAATTGGTTGAGAACTTTTTGACAGGTTGTAAAATTGAAAAGTAATATTTGTAGGCAATTTTGTGTAAGAAAAACGCAAGCGTTTCTTATTTGTTGTGACCACATATGTAGCAGCGGCCCTATTTAGAGACAATGACATGTTGACGCTCCTGTTGGTATTATATACCAGGGTTAGGTATATTCCCGGACACTGACCTCATTATGTTTATCCCTGATTTCATCGTCGATTTCCTTCATGACGTATTCGCAAAGAACGCAGAGCGTCTTGGCGCGCGGCTGCTTCACACGCCGACCGTTCACCGTGTTGTCGGGAATCTCGTTCGTTTCTGACAAAATAACATCTGAATTAATCATAACAGTCATCTACAAAAATGTACAATGTCTTGATAGCCGGGAAGCAAGCGGTGCCTTGCATAATATAGCAGGACAAGCCGAAGGCAAACATTTCAAGGTATATAAAGCTATCGCTTACGTTTTCAATACGATACAATAGGAAAAATATAATATCAGGTGAGATAAAAAATAGCCTTATACCAGTTTTTACTACACTTTCTCGTAAATGCTGACATTACATGCAGTGGATAGTGAACAAAGTGGGCAGTAATGGTCATGAATATATATATATATATGACTAAATGCCTTACGTCGTGCTACTCGATATGAAGCTTCATTTATCATGCGTACGTAATATAACGACACAATCAAAAAATATACATATATGTATAACGTTGACTATATACTTTCATTTTATCGAAAAACTGCTGAGTTTCTTGCGGCGTTTCTTCTCAGCAATGGTCTCCTCTTGGGAAGCGCTGGTAGTAACTTGACGTGTAAAAGTGCCCGAGCGGCCTACTTACTGAATAAATTTATTTTTATCTTTAAACCATCCCCTCACACTGAACTAATCTATGACGTTACGTGACACGCAAACCACGCTTATTTTCTGCTATCAATTTATAAGTAACCTAATGACAAGGTAAAGATCTATAATTTGTACGACATAGTCGCTGGAGATTAATTTATTTTGCGTAACAAACTTACCGATATCACCTTGTGTGTTGGTGGAATATGGCCGCGATCTGTGTCCCATCACGTTATTCCTATCAGCTAGCTTCTGCGGCTTCGCGAACCATCTATCAATACTCGGGTGTGAAACCTGACTCCTCCTCGGTGCAAGCATGAGAGGGTTGTGAACGTCGTTTGAGCAAAGTTTGAGGTACACGCAGATCTCTTGAGCGTCTAGATTGGCGACGAGCATTTCCACAAGTTGTCTGCTGTAGGTGTCTACGAAGTCGACGCATTGCATGCGGAGTTTGGTTGATAGGTGGTTGCATAGCCCGTCGAGAGCTGCTTGGATCGCCGTCTGTGGATAAGAGGAGTTGTATAGTAATAGTTTCCTAAAAATTAAGGCAATTCGTCTTTAGATCGTTTTTGTCACACTTACTTGTTATGATATTTTTAGCATGCTGGAAAAGCAGGTCGTTATTAATTAATCGCGCGGATCTTTCCATCTTATAACATCTGAAGTTTTATAGTAAGCTTCAGTACATCGATAAGCTAATTACCAATAGCAAGACATGAACTTATCCGTCAAACTACAATGTGGCATGATAATGCAATCCTGTATTCAATTATTTATCTGCTACTGAACTAACGGTTTACCTATCCATTTCATCGTTGATTTATCTTCTCGAAAATATAACAAAAACCATTCTTACACAAGTGGTGGAAAAATTAAGACATGGATTGATACCTTCAACCTACTGCCAAGAAGAAATGATCGAATTGTTGTGTATGGGGATAAGACAACCGGTGAAATTACTAGCATAGACGCATTCATTTATAGTCTTAGTATTGTTATCTGTCACTGACTTTGGATCGTTAGTTTTAGGTCTCGATAAGCAGATGATCACTGCACAAAAAGTACAAATGCTTGTCGTGTTTTTAATGTTTTTCAACACACTTGCTCAAAACGACCTTTTTATTCCACCGATTTTTGGCTCATAAACCTAGATATTAAACACGCGTGCTTTTTCAGTATATTACGCACAAGTGCCTTTAGTTTATTAACCCAAACAATTTACATTTGTAGCCTAGTACCAAGTTGTAAGTACGAAGAAGAAGCGATATCATTTAGTCGGGTTATACCTTTTTTTTTCTTAGCAACAAACAGTTTTTATGCGGCAAATAACATTATCTACATATTTATTTCAATAAATTGGTGAAATCAGCTTTATTACTAAAAAATAACTCAATGTCATTGATTAAATGATTTTAATCATTTAATTTTTTCTGTAATTTGTATTTTAAACATGAATTATTACATTTTAAATTTGGCTGTTGGCCGATCTCGTTCGCGCCTTAGCCTTGCGCGCGCATCGGTAACGCGGCAAGAAAAAAAAACAACGCGCCAGCCGCCATTTTTCGTAAATAATTGACGGCTGTGACGAAGATAGTTTGGATTAATTATTGTGAAGTTTAATATTAACGAAAATGTCTTCTTTAAGTAAAGAAAATGAAGAAAACTTATTATTAACTCCGCCGGAAATAATTGTTCATCGCCGACATTCACCCAAGACAATGAAATAATTAACAAGATTACACAAACCGTAATGCCAAATAAAACTGTTCAGTACCGTTTTGAAAATTGTAATTTTACCAACTGTTTTACTGTTTTAATAATTAATTAAAATTTGACTAAATGAAGTCTTGTTTTTTTTCGCAAGTGTGTTGAAAAACGTCGTATGTAACACGTGTGCCTGTGACCATAATATACGCGGCTTTCTTGTGGCGCACTCGCTTCCGCTCGTGCGCACACAATAGCGCCTTGTATACAATGGTCAACTTAGCACACTTGTATCATAATGTACTATTATGGCATAGAGAAGGCAAACGAGCACACAGGCCACCTGATTGTAAGTGGGATCTGTGACCCATTGACATTTTCATACTCGAGACTACAGTTTTAAGACTACAATCCAAAGACTACAAATGCGTTGCCAACCTTGAGGCCAAAGTGGAATGCCTGCTTGTAATTTCGCCGTTTGACTTATGCCCACACTGGAACAACAATGCTAACACAGCGGCTAGGCGGTAGATTTAAACTTATACTGTCAAGGGGATATACGAACTACGTTACCTCGCTTCGGTTGTTCTTAATAATGGTTTCGAGTTGCTCAATGGCGAACAAACAGAGCGGACAGTTAGGCTTGTCAGCGTTGTGGGTCACTTTCCGCACCACGGCTGTGGGGCATATGCCCAATGCTGGGCACACCTGAATGGACAGAAATAAAGCTTATTATTAAAGAATCTACAACCCGATGACACTTTAGTTTTTTTACGGATTTCTTCATTTAATTTACTGCAAGTTTAGCTTTTTTCCATTGCCGTTTGAGAGACAATAAGCCTTTTTATGAGGCCTGTTATAAAGAACCATGTTCAAGCTTGGCACTCAGATCGTGCTTATGGGAAACTCAACCTTCTTGCTGTAGAATGTCAGATTGATTTTGGACCCAAGGTGGGTCATTAAGTCTTTCATATATCTAAATATCATAAACCCTCCGTGATGCGTTCATTTCGAACATTTTTACAGATAAGAAATTTGATCAAATAAAACAGTCTATCTGTAAAAATGTTATTTTTGCAAAATAATAACATTGATTTCGATAATATTATTTCATTCAAATTTGATATGAACTCTATTCCAATATCAGTCGAGATGATGTTTAGTTAGAAATTAATTGTCAATTTACATACAAATTTGACAATTATTGACGCACGTAAGTAAGACATAGAACGATATGATAATTGGAGCCGACTCTAGTTAGTCTCTGAATTTTAAAAAAAAAAAGATATCTGCCAGAAAACTTTTCGATCTTTTCATTACCCCCATTACCGGTTATAATTTGTTTTTTGTATAAAATTGTTCAATTTGTTTGTAAAATAAGCGATCAAGGTGATATAGATATTTCGGCGACGCCTCCTGATATGCGTGACAAAGCCACTAACGTCATAAAATAATTACTGTTAGTGGCCCTGAACAACGCCGCGATGCCAGTCATAATATGCGGCTCCTGAATGCATTATGTGACTTTAAATAATTAGGCAGTAAAACATTTGTGTGATGTTACTATGAAACCCACACTCGTGTTTATGTACAGTCACATTAACTACTATAATATAATGTACTTACGCTAGCCGGGTCAATCTCTTGCACGAGTAAAGCAATAATGGATTGTCCGTAGTTTTCAACAAACTGGCGGCACTCTCCGTTGATGGACTGAGGCAGGCGGTCGCAGGCCTTCTCTACCGCTGTCTTGATGGTTTGCTGGTGACATAAAAATATTTTTGATGCAATGGGTTACACTAAAAACATTCCAAGGCAGTCTGAAATGAATGTGTAAATCAAAGAATTTCTAAACAGGAAACGTTTCTGAATTAGTTCAAAAAGGTATCGCAGATCATCTTCTCGTAATGTTCTATAATAAGCTCCATTGTTTAGGGGAGACAACAAAACTAAATTAAATTATAGCGGCAAAACCTTATTGAGTCTTATGTCAGAATTCAAAGTAGTTTTTGCTGTGGCTCCCGTGATAGCCACTGAGTATCTAGGGGTGTAAAGGTGGGTCCACACTTGTGACAATTTGCCGAACATTATCTCGTGACCGTATCAGAAACACGTGTCAGTACCGTTAATGTGGACGTATTTTGTTACGCGAACAATTTTTTACAAGCTGCAGTACGGCACAATCCATTCCGAACACTGATGGAACTGTCTGTGTACAGAACCAAACGGCAAGACAATGTATGGAGTTACGATCTACTAACCGGGCCTAGTGTGGACGCTGGTCTGTGTACTGTCACGCATCAAAGTCACGTGTTACGAGCCGATCCGCCGAAAGTCGGTCTTTTTCAAAGCATGTTCGCTATTTTCCCCGACCTGTGACGTGACCACGACATGTCCACACTTGCATTTATGACACGCGTACAAGTACGCCAGATGACACAGACACAGGCACAGGCACGGGGTAGGAATGGATCACGTCGAGACCTGTCCGGCGGTATAGTTTCTGCAGATGACGACATGCTGAGCTGCTAGGTAGTCGGTAAATGACAACCACCGACCGACTCTTGTACCGATGTCATGCCACGCAGTCTGTTTCGACACCATGCGTCTACACTTGTGACATTTCATCGTACACGGTTTGTAACCGTGTCAGCACAATCTCGAGCGTCCACATTTAGCGTAACATGTTCTGTTGCAATGCCACGTAGTCCGGTCCGTCGTCAAGTCACAAGTGTGGACCCACCTTAAGTAGCTCAGCGGTGTCATCAGAATATGTCAAGTGTTACCCTAATCTCGGTTTGTTAAGAAAGAAAGACAACACTAAATCAACAGATTTCATAAGCCAACAGGCAGTATCTCCAACTCAATAGCCACAGCAAATACAATTTTCTGTCGTTAGTAATAATGTTTCACTTGGTACAGGAGTTTTTCTCTGACATACCGTAATTTTTTGCAGGGCAACATAAGGCCAATAAACTCACCTCATTAATGTCATCGCTGAGTTCAACCTGCAGATAGTGCAGGAAGTATTCGCAGAACGAGCAAGCAGCCTTCCCTTGCGGGACCGAGACAAACATTCGCTCAATCGGGAGCGGCTGGACATTCAGAGATTGTACGTTCGGGTCCGAGCCGAGAATGCGCACGTTGGTCTGTCTGTTTCCGATTTCAACGCGGTGAGGCTGTAAAATTGACCTTGTTAGATTTCAAAGGAAAACTAAGCTTAGATCGATCTTAGTAGGTTCTACTGCATATTCCAAAAAGTAGTAAAATTTAGTAGCTTTTAGTGTCAGGAACAACCATATTTAGTACCAAGCATTTAAAAGTAATGCACGTGGTGGATTGATCACTCCGTAGCACGTTTTCAGTGTGTCTGCAAGTTTGTCTTATTTTAAAGTTACTCTACCACATCCAGGTATAAACTATTGTTTCAACAAGTGTTTTATAAATTATCAGTATGACAATTATATCAAATACTACAACACAATATACAGAAGACAAACTACCATTTTTATGCACTAGGTAACAATTGGTAGACCAAAAAAAAAGTGTATAAAACCACATACCTGTACCGTAGTAGTGTAGCTATTAGCTTCATCTTCACCAATCAATTTAGGGGACGCTATGGTGACAGCCTTTATGAGTAACTCCTGGGGTATCAGGGGAGCAATGGGCACATTCACGCTATTGTTACAGATGCCAATGAGGGAGCAGATCTTGTACGCCTTAAGTCCAGAGACCAGGTAATGATAGATCTCATCGGAGTATTGCTCTACTAGGGAAAGGCATTCGGATTTGAACTCGCCGGTTTGCTTGCACAGACCTGTAAATGTATTATTTTTTAAAGTAGGGAAAAATACTTCCCTTCACACATCGATCAAGTAAAGAATGATATTGAAACTAATTTAATCTTCCTAGTTAAAAGATAATAAGACTCGAATTATTATGTTTTTAAGGTTTAAATTCTGAGTCTATTATGTCAGATGAACGGCGTCCACGATTTTTTAAAAGATTTTGGAAGCCATTGGCAATCTGTAAAAGATATCATATCACATAAAACTGTACAACACTACCAAATGTTTTATTTGTCTGAATGTTCTTTTAAATATACAAATTACACATACCAGTTAAGATTTTATGGAATTCAATTTCAGTGGTGTTGGCGATCAGAATGTCTCTCAGGTGAATCACCAATTTTTCGCAGAATTCACAGGGAACGTCTCTGCCAAGGAAAAATAGTCATTACTTGATGTCGGTTTTACGTGCCTTCACTGATTAGCACAGATTGTCCCTCGCGACGGAACATTACGCTGACTGGTTTTTGGCAGTATTATTATTTTTGTTGTATCGTTAAAACGGTAATACAAACATGCGTGTTTGTATCTAAACGTTATGTAGTACAAAGTACAAACCCAACACAAAAAGAATGGCTTATTCGATTTTTTTAAGTAGGTAATAATAAATATGTATACTGTAACTAAACGGGATTTAGCAAATTATAAAAAATCATAATATAATAAAAGAGCGGTTGTAAGGAACCCTCGTACCGCGAGTCGGAATCCGGTTTTTTACCTCATGAGTATAAACTTTCACTACCTATACTTACTCAACCTGCTCGATCTCCTGAGACTCAGGGAAGCTGTACTCGTCGTGTGTATGAAACCGGTAGTCGCACTGCCCGCTCAGGTGGCACATGGTCTGCGGCGTGAGGTCCTGCTTCACGGCCGCCAGGATGTTCTCGTAGTAGCGGAACACCAGCATCGAGCACGAGTCGGAGAGGGAACCCACATTGCGGCACATCTGGGGGTAATAGATGGGTTCAATAGTCAACTTATCGGGAGCCCGTGGATTCCCTTTTTTTAGCCATAATGTCTTTGTTTATATTATTAATTGAGTCATAATTTTTTATAGTAAGAATTTTGTTGAATATCTGCCTTGTTACGTGTGTGGTGGGGTGTTAATTATGACCAACAATGTTGATTATGACTAAAAATGATTATGGCAGACAATGCCTAAAAAGTCGCTAGTACGCTTACGTCAACTCTCGTTGGAGTAAAAATACAATAGTCGATACAGAAAACGATAAAAAATACAGATATTTTAAGTATAGTACGAAAAGGGTAAAACTGTTATATTTTCTATAATTCAGCCATCACAACACGAGATCTTATTTTCGACTTATATTTCGTTCAAATTCATAATATTTATAGTAAGTAACTAACTTTAACATTCCTTGTACAAATGTATGAAAAAAAACCATTATTATGGATAAAACTTAACCACATTTACGAGGAACCGCGATCGTACTGGGTAAAGTTTCCGCATCAAGCTACACTCGGCTCGGAACAAACTAGAAGCTTGAAGCATCCTGGGGGTATGTTATATTTCTTTCAGGTTTTTAACCAAGTGTATGACAATCACATTAAATTAAAATGATGAAAAAAAAACGCTTCCTTGCTAGCTTTATATCGACGTTGATTAATTAAAATTGTAAACGTTTGCGCTCCTCTAACTCAAACTTCTGTGTAAGAGCACAGCCCAATTTTGCTGCCCTTTTCTAGGCGAAAAGTTAAAATAAAAAAGACTTCTGGACTAACGGCTGCGCTCAGTCAGTTAATGAAGATTAAGTCGTTCCTTAGTGACGTTTTATCGTACACAAGTTTAAAAAGGGACGAGTTAAGTGTCTCTAAGGCACTTGTGCAGAGAAATCGATTAGATATAGAGTATTTTCTCGAAGAAACGACGAAAAGATATAGATCCCGTGTCAATCTTTTATTGACACATTGACATCCATATAATAAGAACATAACTTTTAAGTAACGATAGCTTTAGGTGCTGTGAACCGTTTTACAGGAAGTGTTAATAAGTGACAATTAAGTGCGTACCTGCAGCAGTCCAATAAGGAAGTCATCGTAGCTGGTGGCGTCAAACTTGCGTCGCACCACGGTGACGGTCTGTTTGCAGTTCGAGCAGCCGACGCGGACGGCTTTCTGCGCGTTCTGTAACAAACGTTATATATTATTATTCCCTGTTCTTAGCCGTCTATGGCCAATCCTTCAAAAAGGAATCCAACGTCATCGCCGACGAGGTCTGCTGCGTTTCCGTTACGTTACAAACGTAACAAACGTTAATAAACATTGAGGTTCTACTCACATGCAGCTGCAGGTACTAAACTAAAATTTGTTGGTTGTTATTGTTGTTGTTGATCATACTACATGACCTCGTTGATATTTATTGCGATACCTAAAGAAATAAGCGACGTACAGTTTGCATCATTTTTGCATTTGGTTGCGATCTTGGCTAGCTGAAAAATGTTTCAGTTCTGTAAAATATGAACCTGATTGACTGATGATGATGACCTAATGATTCTTTGAAACCAGCCCTAGATCAGATAAAAATCTGAATGTACTCTCTTTATTAACTGCATAATTTACTTGCTTATGTGCTGTGCAATTTTATGTTAGTCCATTTAATTTCGCACTTAATTTAAATAGGAAATACCTGACCATACTATAAAGGGAGGAAAGTTGAGATGGGGCAGTAAGGGCAGCTACTAGATCCCTTGCTGCTACGCGAAAGAGGTCTTAGGAGACCTTTACTAACTTTTAAATGATGACAATCGACATTCACGGATTTAAAAAAAAATTACAGTCAGCGAGAAAATCGGCAGTTTTGAGTAATTTTTTTTCAATGCCCATCGGTCCCATTTATTTCAAGGATTATGTACTCTTTGAGACCAACTAAGGTTAGAGTACTAGAGCACCCACAAATCAAAGAAAAAAAAAACCATACAGTTTGTAAGGTAATTAATTACAAAGTGAAATTTTCTGTAGCTTAAAGATCATTTAACATGGAGACAACTGCAATAAGGATATTAGAAATGAGAAAAATCGGTATTATTGTAAAAAAAACTTCGATATTCATATTAGCTTGTAACTGTAATAGTTGATTATACACTGTTAGTAAATACGAGTAGGTACCTATAATTGGTCAAGGCTTAACGTGACGCTTGAAAGATGATCAAATTGCCAAGTCAATTTGATCCATTTGATTCAGTCAATTTGATTTGAACGATTTCCTTTAAGGAAATTATTTTTCTGGACTTTCATTTTTACAGCAAGCTGTAGTAGTTTGGGAGCTTGTAAAATCAAGTCCTTTTAATAATATCTCGTTGAGGTATTGCTGTTTTCCTGTTTCTATGTTGTTGGTTCGTGATATATGGTATGCTTTATAATAGTACACAAACAAAAGAAATATTAACTACCAGGGTAATTAACTTGTGTAAGGGTTATAATTGATGATGAATTAATTAAATAACAATGTTGTTTCCCCTGTAAATATACCGATACCGCACGTGGATAGACAGATGGACAGTGTATAGATTAATTAACGTGATCACGTTGGTACCATTGGGTTTGGAACTACACAAGTATAACAAAAAACATATGTATTCGATTGCAACTTGTGTGATATTTTTGTGTAACTAAAGTTATCAATGTTACTACACATGTTCAATGTTCATGTTAACATTTTACATTGTTCAAGTCCATCCATACAAACATGGCAAAAATTTACCCTCCTTGGGTAATGGATAAAAAATTGGTCTAGTCAGGCCACCAGGCCTACGGACATTGCGTTGCTTGAATACAAAAGCGACATAAACCAAAATGTGTTTGTGTTGTATTCAATATCGGACTGATATATTTAAGTTTTAAATCTAATTATATTTGTTTTTGATTTGTGTCGCTTTTGTATTTAAGCAGCGATTGGTTGCCTGTCACTGACAAAAAAGTAGTAAGTAGAGTATTAACTTACATAATCCTCAAGCATCAGGTCGATCTTGGCGTTGTTACACAGTCCGGCGACAGAACATACGGCCTGCGGGTTCATCTGAGAAGCGAGGGTCTCCACCAACTCTGGTACGAAGTCGTCTGCCAACTTGATGCATTCCTTGCGGACTAGCTTGATAGGAATCAGGTTGCATGAGCCTTCGAACACCTGTTTTAGCTCCTCCTATGTAAAAAAAAAACACATTTGGCAATTATTACATCGCCAAGGCTAACCACCTCGAAAGGCAATCTCCTATTTTCCGAGCCCTACAATAATTTACTATTGTTTACTAGCTACATCACGGCGAAAAATATAAGAATAAATGTATCTATGAACAAATAAATATAAAATAGGCACAGCCTTGGGCAAGGCTCCAAATTTTTCGTTAAGTAAGAATATATCTGATATGTAGGTGTTAAAATTGATATCGAGTCTCCTTTCCTCTACATTGAAGTAGACGGTACCTCCTAAGGCCCACTATTCAACAGAATTTGTCAAAGGAATATGAAACAATTGTAAAATAAATAAAGTTAATTTTCTAAATAGATTATTAGTCATAAAAACAACAGAAATTTCACTTTATCTTATCATTACTTCCTTTGCAATAGATCTTTATTTCAATGGCCGTATTAGGTACTATTTTTAGTAAAACGGGCCTAAGGAGGATAGAAGAGAAATTTATTAATACAAAAAAAAAGTTTCGACGGAATCAATAGAAAATTATAAACCAATTGGAAAAGGTATTCTTTTTTTTATCAATACCGTCATTTAAAATAAATAGAACAATTTTTAAAAAGACTTGTAACGTTGGCTATGCATGTCAAAAATATTTAAAAGTGTAGAAGAATTAGGGTAAGTAAACAAGGTTATCCTATCCGGCCGGTACAGTTAGCCGCTATCGGTCGCCGACCCAGCGCTGAGGCAAGCAGGGTTCATCTCTTTGTTTGCCGGCGATAACAAAAGGCGTAGAAATAAGAAATTAACATGTTGTTGACTTAGAGAACGTTCAATAATGGTTTAATAATCAATAGTAATTGAGGCTAGGTACGGTATTTGATGTAGGAAATAACAAAACAAAATATAGCAATATTTTTGAATGACCTGATGTCCATTTTTTGAATACATTTTGGCATGTGACACTTTTATTGAGACGTTCCAATCACATACTCATATACGTTACCTATCTCCGGTAATATCAAATGACCCAACAATTATTAGAAGTATTAGAACACTTAAAAACACCGTGGTCATTTCATAATAATAAGGACCCATGTATTATATTAATAGACGTAAATAAATCAATTCATTGAAAAAACGCAGCAATAAACACAAATAAAAAATATTTCCAACAAATGACCTGGCTTTGTACATTAAAACGAAGCCCCTAATTACGCTATTGTGTTGACCATTCGTCACCGCCATAGCACAGAAGACTTAACAATGCACAATCGATGTCAATTTCGCGCCATACGGGTCAACAAATAGCCAAAGAATGACCCGTTTTATATCGTGTTACGTGAGTATAATTATTGGGTGATAAGGGATACGTGATGGACGAGACGAAAAAATAATCTTATCTCAAAAGAGGATCGGAACTTGGTCCGTTTAGAATAAGTTTAAGCCTTTAAGGCTCTTTTTTCTAAGAATTCCTTTATAGTGCATCCCTGGAGTATTCAGGAATATTTCTTAAATTTTTATTTTATTTTATGCCACGATAGTTTTTATAGTATATGTAGATGTTAAGATAAAATTGGGTAGGTTAACTTTTTGTTTTACTTCTTTGCCATGGTGACGTCTCGTGGGTCACTCTTCAAAACTGTGATTTCAAAAGTGAGGAGAAAAATTGTATATTTACAAAAAAACTTACGAAATATTTAATGTATAATTGTTTTTATTCCTTACAAGAGTTTTTTGAATGTAAAATAGAATAAATATAATATATTAGTGCCATATATAACATGTACTTAGTTTAGTTATAAATGTTATAATAAGATAGTTTATGTAACAAATAACAAGTGTTAAGTATTTAAGCCTAATATTGTAGTGCCCGACGGGGTTTCATGGCAGAACGAAAATTGTACCTTAATCACCACTGTAACTACCCATGAAAGCAATGAATAAACTGAATAAACTGAATAAACAAAGGATATAAATGCACTATAAATCAGTTTTACTGGCAATTACAAACCCATTATTTTATTTTTTTTTTCCCGAGAGTCCTTGGAGTATATATTATAATACAATTTTTACGAAACTCTATCACTATTGTCTCCGTGTTGACGGGACAGAGTAACAACAACAAAGAGTTGATCCACCCAATTAGCAAGCTAATGAGTGTATCGCTGTAGTGTGCACAAGAATGATTCAGAACTAGATGACGCAAACACTGTGTCACAGTTCGATTATATAGGTCGATTCGTGAGAAGTGCCACGAATATGAACGAAATTTATTTATTTCACCTGTGATCGTGGCGCAAAATTGTAACCATGAGTGATTCATTAAACCAAATATTCGTGGCAGCGCTTATTAATAAACGAGGGACTGTATTATATTGCTCTTGACATGTTATCGTATTCTCAACGTTACGATAGCTCTTATTTACTTGACAGTAGTTACGGCCGAGATAAAAGTAACACGACAACATATCAAAAGCAAATAGGTTATATCGAGTAGGATAAAGCCCTAGTATAAGGTTGAATGCAGCGATTGTTTACGAGTACGTGCATACACACACGTAGGCAAGTTCAATGCCAAGGCGAAATTCTTTGAGCCAGGCAGGGTTCAAGTTATTGTATTGTGTTAGATAAAATAAAATTTTGTAAAACAAGCGGAGAAATAACTAATATAGAGGCATTTCAGCTTTGTCTCGAGAATTAACAAAGCAGTCTTCAAATTAAAAAATAACTATGGAGCCCACTATCAGGAGGCTGTATTCGTTTGTCTTCTCTATACCATAAAAAATGTTGTGAACGCAACCATAGAGTTATTTTAGATAATTATGTTGCTTAAAAGGTTAGACCAATCCATAAGTGGTCCGGGGGTAGGTTTGTTAGGGCGGTGAAAAATATTTGTTGCTAAGTGGGCGATCAGACAAAAAAAGAACCTATGGGTTAGACAATAAAGCCTCATGTTACCTGTGTCTCGTTGCTCTGCAGCTGATCCCTGGCCTGGGTCACCATGTCGGTGCAAATCTTGCAAATTTCGTCCGTGTCTTCGGCGAACTCCATTTGAGACCACACGCGCGTAATACAATGGCTCGTGGCCCTGCATTCTCGCCCCGTGCTGGAAAAAGCATAAAAAATTCAACATCAAATTTAATGAATAACTATGCCAAATAACAGCTCCCTGCTCATTACCGCGGACACATGGACAGACGGACATGGCCCTAAAATACTCATGCGGCGGGAAATGTATTTCGATGGGTCCCTTTGAAAATCAGCGCCGCAGTTTAACTGCGGCACAATGCTGAGAGGGATCCTATTCAACATATTATTATTGTCTTCCTTTCTCCTTTAATTTTTTCCATTGTTTTCTTATGTATGTTGAATAAATATTTTCTATTCTATTCTATTTTATTCTAAATAAAAATTCTGCGTAGTGATACGATCGTTGAAAGGTTTTCGTATAGAATAATAGGTACCTAGTATACATACATACGACGGGCGTTCAATAAAAAGTGAGAATGAGTTGCAAACTCTTTCAATATTAGGAAATTAAATACTGGGCGGTAAAGCTAATCTATCTAGCTGATTGCTTTTAGACGTGGAAGAGCATCGACCATGGACGACCCCCGCTCCGGATGCCCTACTACAGCAGTAACTGAAGAAATTGTGAAAAAGTCGAAAACTTAGTTTTGGCGGATCGTCGTGTCACGGTTCGTTGTATTGCTGAAAATGTAAAGATTTCAACGGGGAGCGTGCATAATATTTTACATAAAGGGTATGAAAAAGGTGTCTGCGCGTTGGGTACCAAGAATGCTTACTGACACGCAAAAACAAACTAGAGTCGAGATTTGTCAAGAAGTTTTGGACCTGATACAGCGAGACCGGGAACTTTTTTTGGCGCGATTTATAACAATGGACGAAACATGGCTCCATAATTATGACCCTGAAACGAAACTGCAGTCTATGTCATGGAAAAGGCCATCATCTCCAACTCCGAAGAAATTCAAGGTGGGCCCATCTGCCGGTAAGGTCATAGGCTCTGTTTCTTGGGATGGTAAAGGGGTAATAGGTAGTAATGATTGAGTATCTCGAGCATGGAGCCACTATTACGGGCACTTTATATGCCAAACAAATAGCAACATTGCGCAATGAGATCCGCGAAAAACGGCGAGGTAAACCCTCGAAAGTTGTGCTGTTCCACCAGGACAATGCCCCGGCACACAAGTCCGCCGTTGCAATGGCTGCAATTCGTGATGCTGGGTTCGATATCCTTAAGCATCCTCCGTATTCACCAGATCTCGCCCCCAGTGATTTCTACCTATTTCCGAGATTGAAAGAATACCTGAGAGGCCAGAAATTTGAAGACGACGACGCGGTAGTCGCTACAGTACAAGATTTCTTAAGTACTCGAAGTGAGACCTTTTTTTAAAATGGAATTATAAGTTTAGAAAAAAGATATAGTAAGTATATTATGCTAGAAGGTGACTATGTTTATAACATACTCATTCTCATTGGGCGTTTTAAAAAAGTTGAATAGGTACGTGCATAAAAAATATTTACCTGAAGTTGCTGCACCAATAAGAAGGTCCCCAAGTGCATTGTTTGGCGCCCAACAGGTGTTCTGCGAATGGAATGTATTAATAATACTATAAGGTTAGGTACCGTCACGAACTTTAATTCTAAAGCCGAAGTACAGTCAAAGTCGAAGGCTTAAAGGACACCACCGCACCGAAAGTGTGGATAAACCATCGGTAAATTTTGATAGATAAAAAATATGTTACGTATTTTGATGAACATACTCGTATGAAAATACTTTGCACGCTAAGAAATACTACTTGGTAAGCAAAATATTTTTTATTGAATCTATGCATGATTGTGAATTTTGCATATTTGATAAATTGGTTTATTAAAAAAAAACCCAAAAGCTCGTCATAGAATTTCAATGCCCTCCAAGTAGTTTTATATATTTATCGAAACACGTAACAAATATGTTTTTCATCCAAATACACCGATGTTTTCTTCTATAGTTTCTGTGCGATGACTCGCCTTAGGTCCAATGTCAATCTGACATCAAAAGCAATAAAGTTGAGTTTTCTATAAGTTGAATAATTAAATAAATAAAAACGCAGATATAGAGAAGTCAATAACCGGAAAGTTATGTTATTGTATAGTTTCAAATTAGTCACGGACACGATCGTATAGTAATGCTTTTTATTTACCGTGAAAGATTTTCTAATACGGTAGATTTTATATTGCGCGACTTTGCTTGTCTGTCTGGCGACATCGGACAACATTGCGACGTCAAAAGGAACCGCTCAAAATGTTAGGCGAGGATGCAATTCATCTCTAGACGTCACGGCCGGCAAAATATTGTGCGGTGTTGCCTGATAATATGTTGTGCGAACTTTGGCGACGTTGCGTCTGTCATCGCTGCATAACATTTTCCTCTTTCTAGTGAATACGAGGATAAAATCATATTACTTTTTCAATACGTATTTTATCAGTTGTATAATGTGCACATAACATTCTATAAGTGGAACCAAAATCATTTACCTTAATGGTATTTATCAAATACAAGAGACATTTAGCTAAAGTTAAATTATATCCTTACTTCCATACTATCCATACTTATATTCTAAATGCGAAAGTATCCGTTTGTTTATTTGTTACGCTTTCACGGCTAAACTGTTGACTTCCCATTTGAACGAACTAGATAGGGTACAGAAGTAAGAATATTCTGATTTAATTTGAAAGTTCCCGAGGGAATAGTGATAAACGACTTATAAAACACGAAAGGGGTCACGTGCGACAGTAAAATATTAACATTCGCCCTTGCATAAACATTTTGATTAATGTTTTCATAACATTAACTAACTAACTAGGTTACTTAATATTGTAATAACTGTTTCGGGTTTAGGACAATCTACATCCGGCCGACATCACGATTGCCTATTTATTGCCATTATCGTTTTAAGCTTATTTTACGCCGCTATAGTTCGTTTTTCAACGAGCCACGTAATCATAAATGTTATTGAGTTGATACGAATCGAACCAAAACGAAATTATCAGCTGTTTAAATAATAAAACACCGCGTGTCACTTACCCCTGTGCTGCTTTGGCTCAGTCGGTGTCTGAAAAACCAAAACATACGTTAATAACGACTCCATGCCTTTCGTATATGTTAACTTCGAACGCTTGCCAATTGTCGCTTCTTCATATAGGAATAACTTGTTTACAACTAGAAATAAAAATTGGGAACAAGCCAAAGTAAATATTAAAACACATTAGCAAAGTAGCTGGTCATTTAAATGCCGTTAATATGTAATTTCCTAAACATTGTATTTCGATTTTATTACAATAAGGAGTATGGACTTGAATAGATACAAGGGCTTACTTGTCAGTCTTGTCACTACAAACAATTTAGACGACCAAGTGACTATGCCATATTAAAATTGTCTTCATATGTTAGTCTGATTATAAAACACGTGATCATAAAAAAAACAATATTGAATAAAAAATCAAATCAAAAGGCGGGATATTATCAGGCTCACAGGGCAATTCCTGTCTTTTTTTCATGAAAGAATAAGACAAAGCTTAACAATATAGAAACGGCATGATTACACTTTAATTTAGACAACAATGAATAAATGCATAGCAACGCTTATTAAATGTTCTCTTTTCAAAATTATTCAATATACCGTATCCGTATTTCAAACCTGATTAAATTCATTTTTATAAGAAAATCGATGCGGGGCCATTGATTGCAAGCGAACTCTGTTACCTGTATAGCCGCCTCCAACTTCTCATTGTTGCACATGCCGACGATGCGGCAAATGGTTTCAGGAGTAGTTCTGGAAGTCAGCACATGGTGGAGGTAGGTCTCCAATCCGACTGTATTTTGCTTGCACAACTTGGATACGGCGGGAGCCGAATTGCGGCAAGCTGTCCTTACCCGAATCCCGAGGTACTCCTATAGACAATAATGGACTGGAATGGTGTTTCTCGGGAACAAGATGCTTAAGTTGGAAAGTCACTCAAACACATTAAGTAGGGCAAAAAAACTTTTACTTTATTCGAAATTATACACCAGGGGCTTTATTTCACTCGGTAAAGCCTAATTGCTTTTGACATGCTTTAGTATTATGATCGTTATAATAGCTCTTATTTACTTGACAGTTAAAAACAATACGATATGTTATACGATTATGTTAAGAGCAATTAGGTTACGTCTTTTTGGATTGAGTGTAAATCAAATTAGTGTATTGTTAATACAATGGTTGATAAAAGAACGTAAAACATATAACAGATACGTGTCACTACCAACTAGGCCGGCGCGTCGTCGTCCAAAATAAACGTATTATTTATGTAATTATCCTAGCAAAGAATTGATTTGCGTAAAAAAAAACTATCTCGAAAAATTTACTATGCCTAACGTTTTTACAAAAAAAGACAGTTCAGTTCAGAGAGCAGTTTTCCTGTATCTCCTAACGGTTCGGATTTCCCCACAATATCCCCGTAAAAAAAGTACCGTATAAAATAAAAGGTTACATTAATTAAACTTTATATACTAAATAAAATGGTAGTTGTTATATCTCAAGTATATTACACCTTGACCCTTGCTATCGCTTTTATTATGATACTATATCAAGTGTTGTTATATTTCATGAGACGCAACCATTGTATTGTACAACGGTTCATAATAGACGCCAAGATGTTTGCAAATATTATTGTCGAAATCTACGTTACACAATTAAGAATACAACAAATCCAAAATCAAAGTCACAGCGATAGCTGGTCATTTCCGGGTAATACAGGTATCGTTAAACCAGTATTAGTCGGGTAAACCGGAATCTGATTATTTCACCACATTACGACGATGACTTGACTCTCACAAGACCATAATAATATGAGAACAAATGAGAGAGAGGTACAAATCCAAAGATATTTTTATAGCAGTCTCACTGTGGGTACTTAGAGACTGTAGGCTAGCACATAGACAAAGTAAACTTTGAGTAACTCCTGTTGGGTTTCTAACGACTGCCAGCTATGTTCGTAAAATAGGAGCTAGGGCTTACCTCATTTATAAGTTCATTGATATCTTTGAGCTCGCTAAAGAGAGCAAGGAACTTCTTGGACACTTCATTTGTCGTGATTGGCTGCTGCTGAGTCACCCACACTGTGCTGATGCAGTGTCCCACCGCCCCGCAATCCGCCGCCTGCCTGATAGGGCATTCAGAGCCAATGACACCTCGGCGTAATCAGATAACATACATTTTGCCAGTTGTCGGTAGTGACTACCTACTCGCAAAGGCAAAAGGGGATAAGCTTCCTGTTGCAAATTGATATGTCGATGCAGTTAAATTATATTTATATGACTATGACTAAGAGACATTTTGCTTTCCAGAACCGTGTATATTCATGTGATGATTCTCATGAGGAACTTGTTACCTATTTCTTTACAAATCCTTGTTTATTAAACTGGCACCCTTACAACAAAGATATTAGAGACAAAGTGTGGTAAAGTGAAGAGTCTCGTTCTATTTTATAGCAACATAATTATTCAGCTAACCTTACACACACCATGATCTTTTAACACTTTTAATTCATAATAACACTTGGTCTATAACAGTTTATTCATACCTGTTACCACCCAGCGTCTTCTTGTTGCCATAATCGAGCGAAAGCGAGCGAGTGATGACAGATGGCACTATCGCAGGGAGACCAGTAATTTGTTTCCATCTTAAGTAAGAAAATAAAGAAAATTTACGTCTAAAGTCAAGTTACCTTAAGCTTTGACACCATAATTTTGGTCCTCTAGAGCATTCTTTGGGGACCTGTCGCGCCGACGACAAATCTGCAGAACAAACAATAAACATAATACTTAATCCACAAAATGATGATTCTCGTTTTCACTAAAATTCAAAAAAACCCTAAACACTTAAGCGACAGGTTCAAATACAAGGTCGGGATCATATACTTAGACAACGTTAAGAGTTATTTACTGCCATATATACTTAGACGTTTTAGTGCAGTCAGTCCTATGAAACCATAATATAAAAACCGGTTAAGTGCGAGTCGGACTCACGCACCGAGGGTTCCGTACTTCCGCACAGTATGTATTATTTTATTTCGATTTGAATGTAATGTAATGTTATTTATAACCAAATACAAAATTGCGCGATCCTAACTCCCCGCCCCTTTATTCTTTAACTTTTTTTATTTATTTTATTTGTTAGGAATCCCTAGGGGAGAGCGACATGATCGTTACAACGACCAAGCTCCTAAAAATTAGATTTAAAAAAGCCCTAGGGGAGCCTATGAATCTTCATTCAACACCGTATTCCCATCTTACTCACGTCAAGTTTAGGTTAATAAGCACTACCTATTCCGAACCCTGAATAACACTTATGTAGTCATTCTGAAAAGAATAAACAATCCGTTATCTCCTGTGGTTGTTAGGACAGACGTACGGACGGACGGTCAGCGTACGCTTAGAAATAGGGTCTCGTCCGTTTTGACTCCCTTCGAGTACCTACGGAACCATAAAAAGGTCATTAATAAGTCTAAAAATTCCTGACTGGACAGCAGTGGGATGTTGTTTATCGTGTGATCTACAATCCATACTTAGTTACATACCTACTTGTAGGTTATATGATTTATTTACGAGCTGCGCATTAGTTGTGGTATGATTCATGTTGTGACAAATTGTAAATAAGCAGAATGGTTTGACTTACAATTAGGTATAAAGGACATAACAAGCCACTGAGGGGTATGTACCTATGAGCAACAAATAACCCACTTATGTTATAAAAAATAATCTGCTTGAAGAATTGTCCTTTTACTCGCTATTATTGCAGCTAATTTTTAGGTAGTATATGTAGGTGCGTACGGAACTAGCGGTTCCGGGTTTGACTCCTGGTAAGAGCATAAATTACACTTTGACGTAATTATCACATACAGCAACGTAATTATAACTTTACAATGTGTTAATGAGTTCAGGAGTTTGATTTTAATGATAGTGGTAAAGAACACCTTGCGATACACCTTTGGATCCCTTGGCTAGAAAGACCCCTATGATTTATTTATTTACTATAATAACTAACTAATTCAAACTCTTGGAATAGCTGCAACAACTTGTAGAGAACTTGTGGTTGACTGATAGAGAATGCTTGTAGCATTAAGTTCGCCTTTTGTACGCATTTTAATTTTGTGCAACAAAGTACTTTAATAAATAATTGAAATTAGGTCAATTCTAAGAAAATAAACTGTAAAATTATTAAATTTTGCTCTTAATCATTAGTAGTACTTGCTAGACTATTACAAAATCTTTATAAACTGCTCCAACTTTTAACACATGCCACCTTGGTCTAGGGCACTGTGTTTAGTAAATAGGGTGTCAAAGTTGTTGAATGAAAAACAAGTAATGCTAGAGTGGCGGCAGTGTGGATTTATTTCTCGTGTTCTTAACAAGTGTAACTAAATTTAATTAATTTAACGATCAAATGAGCATAATAAACCCATTTATAGCGCTATTAAGTGATAAGATTATTTTATTTTTAACTGCTCAAGTTAAATGTTCGATTAAACCTCATTATATGGTTCATCATTGTATATCAATGGATAGAAAAATTAAATAAATCTGCAGAATTTTAGAGATATAGCTAAAACGCATTTTAAAATAAATAACTTACAAAAAAGAAAAAAAACCCACCACAATAAAAAAAGGAACATTTAACCTACATGCCCCCATGTCATATATTCCCATTATTGTTATGAGATTTGAGTAGCAACACCAGTAGCATATGTTCTAAACAGACAAAGCAAACACAAGTAACACAATAGCTGTGATTCACTAATTACTGCCACTGCTATGTAATAATGATATGAAAATGCTCACTGTATTGTGGTTAACGAGGTTCACATTACTCTTCCAAAGGTTATAATTATATGACGGTCAAACAGGTCACACAGATTAGTATACTGTCCTCATAAGCCAAAAGGTGTTATGTCAAATTCAACAGACGCAGCAGATTCAATCCTTTTCCATTGGCAATGAGGTTCCTTTTGCTACAGGACTTTTGTCTGATATACCACCATTTGTCTTAGCAGGGCAGTATTATAAACATATACCAATGCATATAGGATTGCTTTAACTGAATATTAGATTTTACTGGGCATAATCAAAGAGTCTATATTTGATGCTGGAAAACATTAAGATAACAGTATTACAAATGCACATAAAGGATTTAATTGCAATGATTGAATGATTCTCTGATAAAAAAAAATACTGGATGCTTAGCTCATAATGAGAATAAATTAACTAAGGAGGTACTACAGAAATGAGTAACAACACTTCATCACGCATATCTACATACATAATAGTATAATCTCTATTTGTATGACATTAAGGTCCAGAAGTGAAAAAGGATTTTCATGGATGACTATAGCTACAAGTAAAAAAAAATTTTTACTATATTTTATTCAACTAAATAAAATAAAACAAATCAAATCAAATCAAATTCAATCAGATCAAATTGTCATGCTCTATATTTGGTTTGGTGGTTTGGGCGAGACAAATCATTGTTGCATTAGGGTAAGTGAGTATGTACCAGTAACTGTATTTCACTAATATTCCTATAAAGATAAAAAGATAAAAGATGTTTATTCCATAAGTAGGCTGCACGGGCACTTTTACTTGTCAAAAATCTACCAGTACTTGCCAAGTGGAGACATAATTATAAATATACCTATATCTACCCTTGCACTTAGCATTAATTATTCCACCTCTATTATTTGATTATCCTATGAGGCAATGGAATTAAACAAACAGACATAAATGAGGCTCATGCCTATTGTGGCATATTTCTCACACAATAGTAGATACTTTGGTGATGTTAACAGTTTTAATTTATCTCTTATTTACATTTCATACTTGATAACCTTTCAGTGATCACAATTGTTTTTATTAACTCATTTTAACTTACTGTTTGTTCTGCTACATATTTGATTCTAGATACTTTTCATATCTGGTAAAAATCAATTAACACATTCAACACCAAACACTGTAACTTCCATACAAAACATACTCAAATAGCGGGTAGTTGGCACTTTGGAAAGGCGTGTTGAGTTTAAAATAGCATAGGATGATAGGATGAATTGAAGACTGAGGGTACATGTAAAATTATAATATAGTAAAAGGTAATTGTCACAAGAGGCCATTAACCAGTGAAACACCATTCTAATTGACAATTCAATTCAATAAGCGAAAATAATGGCCCCAGGATCAACATTCTAATTGTAATGATGGTTTTGGATATTTGACCCCTGTTATTTGACATAAAAAATATTTTGATTGACATGATCTTATGTGGTTCCCTACACATGCCATGTTACTTATGGGTGATTCCACAGGCGTTCAAAGTTTCAAAGTAAGACTTGTGTCATGGCAAGTTCAAAATAACCGTCATGACATTTGTGAGACATATACCGTGTCAGTTAAAGGTTAAAACCAAGACCAGACAAAGTAAGCAAGACTTTTTAAAATAAAACTGACTACATTTTAAGTACCCTCATTCAACTTGCAACATTTAAGATCACTACCAAAATAATACAGATTCATAGTACTTACTTAGGGTACATAGTAACAATTTAATTGGTGATTTCATATGATTAGAAGAGCAAAATATGACTGAATTGAGACTTGACACTAATTAATGGTACATGCAAAGTAAAAATGTATGCCTATGGAAGAGAATGGATTTTACAATAAAGTGATTTTACAATAAAGTAATTAGATCTACAGCTATAGTGTAGTTGTAATTAATTAAAGATTGCTGCTGTTTGTATGCGAATTCACCACCGATTGCCAATGAGTAAAATAGCTCTCATGTGGGCAATTTACTTTTTTAGTATACATTGACTGATATTTACAGTAGGTAAGATTATAATGATTAAAAATAAAAAATAATATTTACAAAATTGGAAACATAACTTCAAGTTATGACTAAGTTTCAACTAACTAGGTACCTAATGTTAACTTAATGTTATGTAGTTTGTTCGCCACATAACCAAACCCCACCTACCCACAAGGCTAGCAATAAAATCGTGAAACTATTTCTAATTAAACAGTACGCTTCATTAACAAGCAATTTATGAGCTAGAAATAATTGAATTACAAGGACAAGTAAACATTGCAAATAAAATCAACTTACTTGAACAACAAAATAGTGACACTAGTAGACAAATCGCTAGCGCGTTTGTCATTTTGTCTTTTCGATTTTTTTCACGTTTTGTCCGCAAACTTCCCCCGCGGCGAAAAGTCAACAACTACCCAGTAATTTCACTTTGTTTCGAAGTTATTGCGTATCGGTATTGATTGATTGATAAACAAATGTCAGACGACGAGCGAAGCAAGTTCCCTAGTCATTCCGGATTTGACAACTGTAGTCGAGAACGAACGATACGAACAAATCGTACAATAACATCAGTCAGCGAAACGGAACATTCATTCCACCGTCCACCGGAAACAGTGTTGCCATATTATTGTTATTCTTACAATCTGTGCACAATGAAGACACAAAATACTAAATATATATTGTTTTTTTTATCGATAATCAAAAAAAACAATGTTCATATTTTTCAACTAATTAGCGCCATCTCTATTTTATTTAAAATAACATTAGTTGTAGCACTGAAGCACCGGGTCTGTACTTAGTTTCGCTACTCGCCACTAGATGGCAGTTGTAAGTAAGGTGGTTCAAGGTTAATTTCAAGCCTAAAAACCTTGGACCGTTGTAATATTATTAATACTAAGGCTGGGTTTTATAAATTTAGATCAAATTTCAATTTATGAAGTTGCTAAAATTTGATCTGAAATATTTACTTGCTAACGGGCCTTTATAAATCCGGCCCTTAGTACCGTAACCGTTAGAAAAAAGGTGCTAATTTTTATAACAAATCTAATTCAATCGGGATAGTTCTTAGCTAGTTAATATAAAATGTTCCCTTAGTATGTATTACCTACTGATTTTGTTGCAATAATAATTTCCTTTCTTTCATTTTAATAGGTACTTACCTACCTATCTCCAGTTCTACTTGATTCGAAAAACAAAAACACTTAGACATGTTTTTACAAATTCGGTTTTCTCATTTCAAACAGACAAAACACCGTCTGAAAACAAATTGATATCTCCACGTTACCTACCCAAGACACAATTAGGTTTACCACGGCGTAATAAAATTAAGGAGAGTCGAGCGCGTAAGTCGATGTCTTCGGACTCCGCTCCGTAAAACAAATCCCGGGCTACGTAAGTGAGAAAACAGCGCCAAGTTCCTTGAAGATTTAAGTTAAGTTAAATCATACTCACGTTTTTTTCATATGATTAGGAATGAAAAGCAAAGAGAAAAAACACATCTTAATTAGAAAGTAAAAACTGAAATATCATCAGTGTAATAAAATTACAGGTACATATTCCTGTAATTTTATTTCCTAGTACAATCAATGTAAATTTACCTTTTGATCTTTCTTTGAAAATTGATTGTAAACAAATCTATTTAAGTTTTATGACCTCAAAAAGGTACAGCGTTTTTCAGTTTGCGTAGGGTCGAATTATAGTTAATACTCGTAATAAAGTTTAAAATACATAATGGTTTTATTTCTGAATCTTAAACTTAAACAAAATATATAAACAACAAGATGGCGGATTTTATATCGACGACAATATCGAAAAATACAGTGGGATTTTTAAACCTTAGGGTTCCGTACCTAAAGGGTAAAAACGGGGCCCTATTACTAAGACTGCATTGTCCGCCCGTCTGTCTGTCACCAGGCTGTATCTCATGAACCGTGGTAGCTAGACAGTTTAGATTTTTTCACAAATGATGTATTTCTGTTGCCGCTATAAACACAAATAGGTACTACAAACAGAATAAAATAAATATTTAGGTGGGGGCTCCCATACAACAAACGTCTTTGTTTTTGCGGTTATTTGCTCGATATTAATAAAGGCAACAGGTAGACGCTTGAAATATTAACAGAATATTTAGTTGTATATTTCTTTAAAATAAAATAATGAAATAAATATATTTATAATATCTCATACAACAATCGAGATTTTTTCCAATAGAATAAATGAAAAAAAACAAACTGAATCCTTTATAAATGAAAGCTGAATATAATTGATATGTCCAACGTAATACCTTAGATACCCAGTTAACTGAAAAAAGATCTAAGTAATCAGGTAACCGGTATAAAATTCAAACAGCTAGTTTTCAACTAACGCTTTTTAAGGAACGGCGGAAATATATTCCATATACCTAGAACTTTACTATTACTCTACCGAACACCCCGGAACCCGGGCCGTCTGCCCTCCACTCTCTAAATCTATTTTATTTGAGCTAGCGATTGGGTGTGGGTTTGCTTGGGTTAAGGTCCACAAACATACGTAGGTACACTATAGGTGTTTTACTACACGGTGGTTAAATGAAGCTAAGGTACGGATTTGATAAAACGCTTTCGTAGATTACTTATTTAGCAACTATTTTTGTTGGTGGGTGGTATAAAATATATGTATGTTTGTATAGGCATATTATGTTATATCTAGTCTTAAGGCTTGGTCAAACACACGGCGCGACGCAGCGCCGCGGCCGCGCCGCGTGATGCCGACGCGATGCCTGTTCAAACAGGGCGCGCGCGGATCGCGCCGGCCTCGCGCTCTCAACACGCCCGCATCGCGCGCGCGGACGCGGCGCGGACGCAGCGCGATGCGGGCGTGACTCGCGCGCGGGCCGTCGCTCGCTCATTCCTGACTGATGTGACCCAGCGCGGCGCAGCGTGCCGCCGCGTCCGCGCCGCGCTGCGCTGCGCTCGCGCCGCGTGGACGCAAGAGGCCGCGCGGCGCGGAGCGCGACAGAAGCGGGGCGCGATGCCGGCGGGACGCAGTCTGTTTGACGTCGCTAACCTGTTAGCATGTATTTAAAGCCGCGGCGCTGCGTCGCGCCGTGTGTTTGACCAAGCCTTTAGGCTCCAATAGGATTATTCTTGCGCTGACTTTCAACATACCGACTTATGTATGTAGCGGCGGGTTTCTATATTCAATTTATCCCCAGTAGACCTATTCGTAGATATAATGTTATATACTTGTTGTAGGTAACCTAATTATTGTGTTTTCAATCCATGCCGGCACGCCGCCGGTCTCGGGCATTGAGGGTTCTGTACTGCCGCGCGGTCGGTATTATTATATTCCAATTTAAATTCGATTTAGAATTAGATAAATCAGCGCGACCCCAACTCACACTGTAATGTTTTTAGTATTTGTTTTAAATTATGAAAAAAAATCAACGTTTTGTCTATTACGGTTCAAAAGATAGGACGGACGCACGGACGGACGGACGGACGGACAGCGTAGGTACCAGGGTAGGCAATAATAGGGTATCTTATTCAATTGGGCCGGGACGTCATTGTCGGTATCATTTCATTTCATTGAATACACTATAATATCGAAGCCATTTAACACTTTTGTTTGCCAGAGACTTTGAAATAATAAAGGCGCTTCTGTATCGTTGCCGGTGGGAACCCATTCAGGAAGTGTATCTACGAGTAGCTACGTTCTTAAAACTAACATTAAAGAAATCATTGGTTTAGAATAGAGTAACTGAAAACACTTATTTTACAAGTGTCGGAATGCAAAACAAGCCTTATTGTTTTATCTCCTAATGACTGGAACTTGCTCCATTGCTTTATTTCCTGAAAATTGTAACCTGCGTCTTTTCAAAGAATATGTGGTGGTGTTTGTACCTATAATTGTAGCGTTTTCTTTTTTCGTAACCATTAAACTGGTAAAATTATCGTCTTGGGCATCTCTCATATCATACATGCATACCTACACAAACTCACGCCTTCATTCCCAGAGTGGGGTAGGCAGAGCCACAGAATTTCCAACAACTCTTAAAAAAATGTTGATAATTATATAACGACATTTTACACAATTAGACCCTGTTTATATCTCTAATATCATCAAGTAAAATAAGGTCCAAATTGTCAGTCCGTATTAAAAAAAAAATGGTATTCCTAGAAATTTTAAAGGTCCCTGTGCAGAGTCCGCCTGGCTCGCTACCACAAGCTTACTCGGTAACCAGCTTCGCATGTTTGGTCTATTGACATCTCGATGCTATAAAAAGGCCGATCATTGGATAATAATATGACTAATATGCTTCAGGTTTGTACTTGTCCCTTACTCGCTCCCATACTCTCTTTTTTAAACTGTTTGAGAAAAAACTACAAACTCGAAGCACCATCTAAGTGCTTACAGACTAAATAAATTTAAGTTGGTTAAATTCAAGTGATAAAGATTAATCATTTGGAGCAATATTTACCGTCACACTTCATGTTTGAATTTTACAATGTAAGTAATCTCTTTTCTTCACTTTGTATCAATATTTTTGATTTTAATAGTATCATATTAATTATTTAATTTTAATCGTTATAATTAAACCAGTGTGCAATCGCCTATCGTTATACGATATATAAATATTTAATCCTCATGCTCCCACACACTACAAAACTCCACGTTGATCCGATTTAGATAAAAATTGTACTCCAAAAAGGGGTAAGTGCGACGCAAAAGCGTGTCAATTCGACGTACGTGTGAATCGCAGCACTACTGCCCTAACACACTCGACAATCGCGGCGTTCTCGGGCGTGACAGGACTGCCGACGGTCTGCAATGGCCTTTATGTATACCAACGTAACAAATTGGTAAGTTCTTTACATTATGATCTGAGATGTGATTCATTCTGGCCCTACTTTTTGTCCAAGCGATTGCTTTGCCAAAAAAGAGAGATAAACAACATTTAGGTTAATAGATCTGGGTTTCAAAACCAAATTGCTTTTTACGATATGGTCGCGTGCGCTTACGCCTTAACGTTAACAATGCTATCACGATATAGTTAATAATAAACTGGGATTGAGGCCCACAGCGATGAAGATACCGATCGTTTACAATATGGTTTAGGCAACGTCGGAATAGGTAACTATAGTAGGTCTAGCTAGCTCTATCTATGTATATTGTACCTACCCTAGAATTTGCGTAAGTTGTCAATTCCATAGAAACTGTGTTTTTTTGGGGAAAAAGTAGCCTATTAGTCAAAAAATCACAACCTATGATAGTAGTACCTATGACGAAACGGTTTGTTTGTTTATTTATAAAATTTACTGTACCAAAGTTTCAAGTGATTTGGCCTACCTACTGACATTATTAATTTAACTAAACGTAGGTAATTGAAAATAATACCAATACCAGCAACTAAGTGCACTCAAAACCAACCATAATATCCTGTGTCCGCAGAAAACCGCAAAATATACGGCGCATCGGTTCAAGTCGCAAAGTTGCCCGCAGTTAGGAAAGATTTGTCGCAAGTCGCCGGCTAATGCCGTACTCCGCTTGTAAGTAAAAATTATGATTATCGCCCGAGCCTGAGCTCTTGATCCTTAACTAACGGCAAGACTTTCCTTTTCTTCTCAACTATAACTCTTTTTTATTGCCTAGCTGCAGGCCACTGGATTACCGGCCTAACTGATCGTGGAACTAAGCACTTGAATTGGCAGGTTGCGTTTGAATTGGTTTCTGATAGTTTTGTTGGTAAATAGATGCAGAAAGTTTGATTGATTGGGGAAATTAGTATGGTCTTTAGTATTTTATTCCGTCGTTGCTAATGCAAGTGCGTAAAGTTCATTTTCATACCTAATTTTGACCCTTGACAGCGTTTAGAAACGAGTTGATTCGCGGTTCGTAACGTAACATTAACTATGTATAATATTCAATTTGAACTACGCATGCTCATACTCCTCAAAAAATATTATGGACGTCAAAAATTTGCATATTTTTTGCAGATTAATGAAAACTTGATAGTAAGACACATTTTTAATTAACCAATAACATTATAGTGATATTATAATGCCGTAAGAGTAAGTATTAATGAAATCAATTCCTACTGGCAATATGGCCTATGCACCAATTACTAAGTATTAACATACACGTATACATAATTTTTACTCAAATAACTACACTTACACCAACTTAGCTTTACATATACCCAACTAGCCACTAATGCATCCTACAAACATTGTCAGCCTGCAGAAACTCATCCAGTTTATTCCATGTATTAAACATGAGCATAATAAAACACAAAAGTCGTTCCACAAGTGCAATACAGTACATAAGCTTTCGGTCCGTAGCCTCTCCCGGTCGATCAAGGAAGCGAGTGCAGTGTTGCCTTGGCAACGGCGCCATCTTGACCCCCCCACTTTGGGGCCGCCTCGACCCCCCTGTAAACAGCCCACTGTATCGTTGCACTGAAACACTCGATATATTTATTTAAAATGCTCGTAGAATCGCCGATTTATAGCTATTGAAGATGGTTAGACTTTAGATAATATTGGAGATTGAGTTTGGTATAGATATAGGATTTTAATTGAAAAGGCTACTTTAAATATAATAAGGGAGTGTAGCAGTGCAGTGTTCAGCCCAGCAATAGTTCAAAATAAAATTGACGCACAAAATATGTCTTAATAGAGATTTTTTTATGATGAAATATTAGTTATAACTCTACGTGTATTACTTACTAAAACAACACTAAGTACCTATATCTTACATGATTTAGATATGACTATAATTATATATTATATTTACGGTAAATTCGTCAGTCAATCCGTATGGATGAGAGCATTTTCCATAATTAGTTTGTTTTGACCTTAAATTCCGCCAATACTACTTACAAAGTTTCATCCCCAGTATAAACTTTTACTTAACGGGATAAGGTCCCCATTCTTTAAGGAAGTAGTTCTCTTCGGTAAACTCGAGTCCGTAGCAGTTAAAATAACAACCCCGTCTAGCACTATCAATTAATAAGAGCCGAGACTGCCTTCAGTTAACGTGTCTAGGGTTCTTCTGTGATTGCTTTGCTTTATCTCAGCTTTCATTTTAACTATCTCATAAGTAGTCTTTTCACGGTTGAGGGGATTTCCTGATTAATAAAAATGTAGTGTCTTTTGTTATAATTTACACCCTAATGTAATTTAATATTTTTGTTTTATTACTTAATTGATATTGAATTATTCATTCAAACTGGTAATAAATGTACAAATACGTAGAGATATAAGGTCCTTAAAGTTTGACACACGCGTTATACGGCTTCGACTCTGTCTCAAATTATATCGTTATCATGACGTTAGGGTAGCTTTTAGTAACTTAACAGTCAACGCGATGCGGCTGTGTCGTTAAAAAGCAATATGATTTAGAAAGCACTATAAAACGAGGTGGAATAGAGCTCTGTCTCAAAACACGTGCAAGTTAACATGGAGCCATAAAAAACTGAAATCTCAGAAGCATTTTGAGACGAGTAGGTATCTCTCTCAAGATCATCAAGATCATAAACTCTTAGTGAAAAACATTTAGCACATTAATTTCATTTTTATATCTTCAATACCTCACCTGTTTCCTTGCAGACTACCAATACAGACTATCAATACTTGCAATCGTTACTCAAAACAATTTTGATGGAAAACATTTGCAGAACTATTTACATCCACATACGTTTTAACAGTTTGACCTCTTCCTCCTAATTTCCGAAGGTTGTGCCGGAATTACGATTCCTGGGTGAGCGATGGGCGAGGACTCCACGAGTGACTGATGGTGCCCATTATTTAGGATTACCACACCTTCAGCTGTGCCGAACCCATTACCATACGTGTACGAGCCTAAGAGGAACGTATCTGGCACTCATATCGTTCGTATCAATATATAAATGTCGTAGGAAAATCTCACACAAATTAACCTAGGCCCAAACTTACTTGCTTGTACTATTAACTCAGGCAACAAATACCTCTCTTTCAGGTTCATATTCTTTTTTGTAGGGGTGACCCCCAAGTATAACATACTAAAAGTCCCAGGCCTTTGAGTCCGTGCGTTTGAATTACCTAACCGATCTGATATAAATTTTAACAATAATTTTCCGAAGAAAAACAGCGTTACCTCTCAACCCCATAAATAACGCAATTCCTCAATACCAATAAAATTACATCATTCATGCCTTTATTTCCTCGAGATGTATGAAATCCGTCGAAAAGGTGACGTGTTCCACAAAGGATAGCTAATAAATAAGGCATGAACGTCAAGGCGGAACATGCCCTCCTAATACCTATTAAGTTCATATAACGCGAAGAAGCAATCTGTACGTTGTTTTAATGTATTATGTAGAATTATAAAGGCGAGCAACCCCGCTCACTTCTTATGATTAATTCATGAGGCAGCGTTCAATTTGAACATGCCTACTGCGCGTTTTGTTATTAAACGCTAACCGGTTCTATTGGTTAATTTGCGCTTTAAGTTTGTATCATAATTTTATAACAGAATGTAGGTAGAAATATATGTGCTTCATTGTGATGGAAAGCGCTTTAGAACTATTTATCTCGGGGCAGAATACTCGTGAACACCGAAACAAACGAAAATGTCACTTAAAAGAGGTATACAATAACAAAGTGCTTTTAAAAGTACAAGATAGAATGTAGATGAAAGTTTGCGAGTCCGGGCCGCGCCGGCACCGCTCCCAACGATTTCATACACATATTTCGAGAAGAAAACTTCTTTGAAGTCGGGAACAAAGCCAACCCGCCGCTATATCCCCGATATTTTCAACCAAACTCGTACCTTATTCGCAAACATCGAATCCCGTATACAATACAGTGCGAAACGAAATTCGAAGGACAGATAATTTCGGAGAAAGAAATAAGGCGAAAGGGAAAAAATATAAATTGAATAGTCGAATACACGCATCCGGGCATTACCATAAAGGCAACAGGGATCAAGTTGGATTCCTCTACGAACTTTTTTATTTTCCTTCCACCTCTAAATCTCCCAGGGAAAGCTCCGCGAATCTGCAAATGTTGATTTGATGATGTCGCCTCGGATCGTGTCGGAGTCGGCTCGTGTCGTGTCGCGACTTGTCGCGTTGACCCGGCCCAGGTTTGATTACTCGTTTTATTGGTGCCCTGCGACTCGCAAACGAATCTCGGAATACCCATGACTACAAATTGCACATCTATGAAAACCCGTGAAGGTTTCTTTGGAACAGTTACGCTGGATCGTTTATTTTGCCTTTAATAATATGGAAAATAGTGTAGTAAAATTGCGCGGCATCGACGAAGAAGTCTTGACGAAGGTTGCTTCGGTGTAAGTTGTTTTTTTTCGATATTTGCTTTTATTTCGGGAGGAACATTATGTAAGATTGTGGACTGCACGACAAAACTCATACTTACCATTATTATTGAGTTATTGGGTATGTTAGTGCAGAATTAGCCTCAATGAAGATAATATTATAAACTTGTTAAATTTCTGATATTTAAATAAGAATGAAAAATTATTATCTATGTACATATCATTTAGTTCCCAGAAGCAATTCAGTAGCTCCACATAACATTTTTGAGTTAAGAGTACATTATTTTGCGAGAGGAAAGCTTGGCATCCATATCAAGCTTTACTTACCTAGTGATCGAAAACTTGAAAACGAATTTGTCTGAGGGCAAATAGGAATGAAAAGGAAGGAATTGGATTAAGAAACTACTAATTTTGTTCTATGACCTTGCGTGGTTTTAGGTTTCTGTCATTTCAGCGACATTCAATGTTTCATTTTAAGTGCAGATATCTAATCATTCGTTTTTTAACACAAAAAGGGATACCATCGGTCCAGCAGCTTATGCCGAATACAACTAAAACAAAAAACGACTGACAAATCTAAAAGTCGATGACGCATATTGTTACCTTTTTGTAAATGTCTTCATTGTACACACACTTTTGTTAGTCTTGTAATATTAAAGATAGAACATGTATCAAAATACAGTTGACATTTGTACTTTCATTCGTATTTTAGTTACTTGGTTCAAAATAAAAATGATGTACTATCAGCCCATTAGAGCCTGGACTCACCATAGAACTGTCACAGTGGCGTTATGACTCAAGTTCTAAGAAGTGTCACTGTGGGCCATTTGCAACGTCAAAAGATGGCGGATGTGTAATTTGTTTTAGTTTTTATTTTTGTGTATTTAGGTGTTCAAAGTTCTTTTTTGTTATGATTTGTACTTTTAATGCCTTTGTGTTGCACAGTGATAGAAGACTTGGACTTATTTCGTGTATACTGGCATCTTACATCTCGTTTCAAGTGGACTCGCAGTGGTACAGAGGTTAAAACTATCTTGGCCTCTGTCCTACAACGTTGCCACCAATCTTCCTAGAGAAGGTTGGATTGTGTTTTATTGCTATATTGATTTATACTTATATGTATATACTTGACACTGGCGAAATCACTTCATAGTGGAAACGCCATATTCCTGCGGTAGTAGCTGTTCAAGTCGCCGCGGGGCAAAGAAAAAAAAAGTGTCACTGTGACACTGTTCTATGGTGGGTCACGGTTCCAATGAGCTGATAGTACAATCTAGACAAACGACCGCTGAGTGTTCGGAAAAGTTCTAAGAAAAAACCTAGCGACACTACAGTGATACTGTACTACACTGGACACTGCAGTGATACTGTACTACAGTGTATTTCCAACCCCCATAACCTTTTTCATACTATAGCTATGAACTCTGATGTTTTGGCAAATTACGAAGGTAAACAATTTATAAACAATATGATTATCCTTTTTGGGGTTCCAAAGTGTGCCAACAGGGCCTCTGCTGTCTGTCTCTCTGTCAGTGAGCTGTATCTCACGAACTGTACTTTCTTTACACTGAAACTTATGTATTACTATAGCCGTTATAACCAAAAAATATAAAAATAAATTAAACCTAAAAATAAAATGGGTTATGTACAAGAAACGTGATAATTGGATGAGACTTAAAAATCCATGATAGGTACAAAACAACGGATTTTCTTTAGGCTAAAACTGTTAGTACAAATAACTTAATATACTATTTACTCGTATCAATCGCAGATCTATCAATGGTCAACCGCCCTAAAGGTTGTAGCGGCGGTTCAGGCGCGTTTGGAGGGCGGATTAGGGCGCTCATCCATTGCGGTCATTAAGACACATTACCCGCCCCGCTCCCCTCCACCTCACCCCCGCACACCAGCTTTTTAATTCAACTTTCCTCCCCAAATTTGCATGATTACTTTCCTTTTTATTATGCCCCGGCGGCGACTTGTTTTAACTATATTGGGAAGGAATGGGACTTTGACAATGCCCTCACCTCTTGAGTAATAAAGATTTTTATTATGGTAAGTATTATGTGATTTGTTAGTAACTAATTGAATTTCTTCTCAGATTTTTGTTCGTTAAGTAAGTATACTATCAAAAGGATCAGAATTCTTATATTGTAGGGCTTATAGATTTGAACCTTTGCAAAAAATCTACACAGTGGTTTTTTTTCTTCAACCATCTATTTAAGCTTAGCTCTCCAATTAATACCGCTTTCTATGACCGGAACAAAGACAAAAAAAAGCGTTTTTGTGAATAAAAATTAAGGGAAAATAGTTAAGAGGATAACTTAAGTTACTGTATGTAAAGGATTGGTAGAACCTATAAGTACATATCGACGGTTCTGTGACTCAACCTCGTATATAGAATATTGTCCAGTATAAACTGACACTCACGAACTAAGCGAGTGCATACTTAGTGCGTGTCAGTTTATACTGGATATTGTTCTGTATACGAGGTTGAGTCACAGAACCGTCGATATATTTTTGCAGAACTAAACAAATTGGTCCACCAAAAAAACAAAATGGATTGTTTTAAATTGTACTTCAAGCAAAAATATTATCAGCGATATTTTTTCAATAAAATAATTAAAATTAATATATTTATTATATTTATAATTATAATTAAATAAATTGGAATAAAGAAAAGTAATATTAAACGTTTTTTTTTTAAATACTATACCAGTTTAGGCAAAAATGTAACAAAGGTGAATTTAGTTTAACTTTCATTAGTAGGCTAAATCTTACTTATTGACAAGAAAATTAAACACATTAATGCAAATCGTTTTTATTACTATATTCATATATTAAACAACACCTTAATATGTTTAATTTTGAGAATTTACGTTCTGTTCCATTATTCAACAACTATCAGTTCTGCTACATTTTTGCCTGAACCGATATTTGATATTTTTGAAGTGTAAAGTAATATAATTTAAATTTTCTTAATAATAGCTGAATATGAATATTAAAATGAATTTAGCATATTTTTTGTCCTGTTAGTATTTTTGCTTAACGTACAATGACAAATTATAAGATTTTCCAAAAATATACTTTGTTGCACGGACGACAAATGTTTAATTTCCCAACCTACTGGTAAAACTTTGTCTCCTCCACAAAAACTCCTTAATAACAAGCCTGTTAATATTTTTTCTACCAAGTTAAATTGATAAACATAAATTCTTAAAAAAACTTATGCGCGGGGGTGAACTTATCATCATCATCATCATTTCAGCCATAGGTCGTCCACTGCTGAACATAGGCCTCTCCCGAAGATTTCCACCTCACCCGGTTGGAAGCGGCCTGCATCCAGCGGGTCCCCGCGGACTTGACCAAATCGTCCGTCCATCTCGCGGGGGGTCGCCCTACGCTGCGCTTGGAAAGAGCTATGCTTGGTGTCTCGCTGCGGGATCGAATCAGGAACTTATCACGGGATACAATTTAATACACTCTTGTCTATACTCAACACAAAATTTATAAAGCATGCAAGTTGCATGTATAAAGAACCTTTTTTTATTCCAAACTAATTCCCACCTCCACTCATCAGTCACCGACCCGACTTGCCCAACAATTTGGAAACAATTACCTTCAGCCAGATATCGCAAGATTAAGAAAGTCCACGCTCGGAATTAGGATTCGCTCCCGAATGGGTCCCGACGTTCCTTAACGGCTCCGACTCCACAAATTGCGGACCTTAACGAGGGCATAAAACTCGAGGCACACTCTGGAGACGCCGCAGAATGCTCAGACTTACTTAAGGATTAATGGTGTAGAAAACAGATTATCATTGGTAGGATTTCCATTAGTGGAGACCCCTGCTAGCGAAGCGCGAAAGCCCTGTGATAGCAGCCACTCTCTGTTATTATTTTCCACATAACAGCACAGAGTCCCAATTTAATTCTATTACGTTCTGTCGCGTTTGAACGACAGCACAATAAACTCGTAGTGCCGGTATTGCTGGCAATATTACAATGAAGGTTTTACTAGTAATGGAATGTGTTGCGAGAACTCGGCCTCTATTCTACTGGGTTGAACCATATTGCCTTTGATATGTTATTTACGTTATTGTATTGTTTAGGTATAACTCGGCCGCCATTACTGTCAAGTAAGTTCTAGCTACACTTACGTAGACAATACGATAACATGTCAAAAGTATTATGTTTTTACTGAGTTGAATAGAGCTTATTAGATGGACGAGAAAGCATTTCCGATATTAGTGATTAATTTTATAGGGAAGCGGTATATTGTCCCTAAATCTAAATTAATGGCATTTATTATTTACGGTACGGAGATGCAGACATTATGCCACCTAGATGGCGCTTTGAGGCTCATAGAAATTTCCCATCTCGAGATCACCCTCATCAAGGTTCCCTAGGAATCTTGAGATTCCAAGTGTGTTGCGAACCTTGAGCACTAAAACGGAATGCTTGTTTGCTAGCAATTAACCGGCTATCTTACTCCAACGCCAAAACGCAACAGCGCGAATACTAGACAGGGTTAGGTTAGGTTTGTTAAGTTTCTATTTTTCTTTTCTTCAGGTCCCATCCGGAGGTTGGCGATTATCATGGCTATCTTGACTTTTTCTTCAGCCACTTGTTCATACCTTACCAAGTAAGTAAGTTTCTGTGTATTTATGTTATTGTCAGCTCTTAAGGTATTTTATCCTTTATATGTAAAAGGAAAACACAGTTGGCACAACATTCTTCACTATTTTTTGTTCATAACTTTTTTATTGACGATAGTGGGGAATAGAATGCCTAGAATAATCTATTCGGCTATTAAATAAAAACCAAAAACACATTCATTAATACAGCAACTCGGCCCTACACAAGACGCATTGCTAAAACATTATCGTTGTTGTAAATGTATATAGGATTGACGTAAGCTGCCTGACGGTCGCGTTGAGCGCTTATTCCAATTCTTTACATTTCTGACAGTTTTCGAAAATCATTTGTGTTTGCGTTATGCACCTTGTCGAGGACCTCAGTTCCTTAATACTTATCGGCAATCTTGGTTTTCCTCACAAGCGACCATAAACTGTCAGTTTTGATACCAAAGCCTATTCTACGTTGTTTTTACCCCTATTTGTATCGTATTGTCAACGTTATGACAACTTTTATATTATCTTGCCGCGTATAAAACCATACGATAACAATAGGTACAAAACCAATGTAGGATAAGGCCTTTATACAATGCTAATATTCACTAATATTTGCATGGACGACACACCCGCCACTGAAGTTCGACATTGCTATTTAATTTTAACATGTCCTCGTTAGCTTTAATGAATACAAATTACATTAGCGAATGTGGTTTTAATCCATAAATTAGTGGCCCCCTAAAGGTACCTACTGTGTTCATGTTGGTAGTACGGTTCCACGATAGGCGTCGGTACTCGGTGATAAATCTTTACCTCCCGCCTACCGCTTGCTAGTGGAAGATGATGTAGGTACTATTCCGTTAAAGTAATTGGTATTTAGGAGAGCTTGTCTAAGATCGGAAGGTACTGGGGTAAATAAATATAGGTTTCGAGTTTTAAGGGGTCTCCATTTAAGCAATAACTTTGACGTTAGTTTGAGCTTATTTCAGTGCTGATAACTTCAGATTGTTCGAATCGATTTTCATGAAAAGTAGCTAAGAACTATCGTCAAGGATACAAAATTGGAATGACAGACAGGCAAAGAACCCTTTTTACACACACCACCCTTTTCTGTGGTCCGGGGCTCGGGAGTTAGTTACATAGAGGGAGTAGCTGCTTACTTACTATAACAAAAGCCATTTATTTATTAATTCCATTTCAAATTAAAAAGCCTACTTACTCAGATAAAAATGTACCTAATACTTAAATTATTTCAATTACTATACACACGTAAACTCCTACCTGACTTATAAAATAAAACGAGCTCCCAAAACGTTCTATAAACTCGAAATTTCGCGTAATTTTCTCCACTACAACGCAGTAAAGGCAGAATTACGTAAATATACGTTTCTACGGTATACTGAATAGGTATAATAACCCGAATTGGGCTTCTTTACGCCTCATCTAGCGCTCGTTATGGGGAGATCGTAAATCTTCATTTTCCCCCCTCTCTTGATTTCCTTCGGAACCTTCGTATCACCGATCATAATATTTTGCTAATGGTGTCATGAGTTCAAGAAAACAGTCATTATTAGTGGCATGTGGTGGAGATGTCGAGGATTTAGTAGGAATGAAATCGTGTATTCTAGTTAATAAAAATACATAGTTTAGTTATGCAACTGAATGAATTTTCTCTTTTGATTTTTGTTTATGGAATATATGCATGTATTATATATGTTAGATCGGATAAAAAGTTTTGGATTTATTCAATGAGTCTAATTAACAGCCACACTCAGAGTTTTGTTACTGATGATTAAGTCCTTACTTAGGCCTATTTTTTCATATACAACTTTAAAAAGGAACGAGTAAACTATCTGTCAAATCCCTCAAGTACGGCGGCAAGTGTTTGATCCTTTGTGATATAGACATAGTGTGCTTCCTTATTAAAATGTACACCCTGCTATTAATATTGAGAACGTTTGGTTTGTGTTTTTTAACCATCCACTATGCTTAATGCTACCTTAAAGTGTTCTCAGCAAAAATCTGGTACCTTAAATCCTTTCTAAAATATCTCTGCCGTCACGTTTCTAATGTCTTGAAAGTTTTTCCAAAACAAATATATTTGCATGAGTTCAGAGTGTTTGCAATAAATCGCTGTCGCACTGTATTTATTTACTGCGCCCCCCTCCACCCTCCCCTTGTACATACAAGGGGGTACGTACATACAGAGTTGGAACGGTTTAGTCATCATATACAACTTTAAATATTCAGAGACTTAGAACTAACTATACTTACTCGTAGTTTGATACTTGATGAACTAAATTGACTTTGGGGCCAGGTTTTTTAATGAATTTGGTTTATTTTGAATGTATAGGGATGCGTAAGCACTAAGCTGTGTTTTATTTTTGGTCAAATTTTCGGCGCTTAATTTTTTGGTTATCTATTTTTTTTTTTGTTTTTGTGTGACTATTTTTTTAATGAAAAACAGAGGTACTTTAGCTATTATTCGTTTATGATTTTAATTTTCCACAGTTAGTTTGCACCGTCTTTTTACCAACTTTAGAGGTTCCAGTTCATTGGAATCTTTTTACTGTAGTTAGTTATGTATCCTCAAAAACGGATTTCACGTAAGACACCTTGCTATTAAACTCCAGCCATATTCAAACGCCGTCGAGCGAACACGCTGTACATATATAGAGTGCGATATTATTTTGTAGTCGGTCTCGGGGCACGGAACACAATTAACTTGTAAGATTGTCTGCGGAGGTTGCACTCGCTTCCCTCGCCCTCCAACCCACCCTCTAAACAAAACATCAATAAACTCACCCACCAACACAAAACCTACGCTAGCTAAGAGCTTTAGGGTTGTGTTTTGGTTGATGGCGAATAAGTTTTATGTGCCGCATTTCTCTCGCGTAGGTATAGCAGTCCAGTTACCCTTGATTGGTTGTCGTTCCTCTAATCCCGATTTGATCCTTTCCACCCAAAACCTATCCCTTTTTGGCGCTCCTCAGTTAACTATTGACATGGTGCACGTACCTGCCGTGCGTTGTGGAGGCACACATGGAGGGTCCACGTCACTCTTCATTTATACAACGTTTTGTTTTTGTAACACCCTGTGTGATGTTACAGCATGAATAATAATAGCGAGGCTTATGAAAATTTAGGTGCATATATGAAAACGCATAACAGGGGTATGTTATACTGAATATTTAATAGGTGTTTGTCTAGGGCGTAATTAAAAATAAATAGTCGTTTTGTTTACTTTTTTTAACCTCTAAGAAGTGTTACGTCTGCCAAGGAAATGGCATTAAAAACAAGTAAAGTAACGAAAATTGTTTCAACAGATCGTTATATGCGTTTAATAGCGACGTGTTCTAAATAATGTATGTATTTACTTGCCTGAATACTATTTCACCCTATATGCGTGAGATGGGTTATGTTTATTTAAGTTTACTTATAGTAGCTATTTGATTTATTACCTACTGTTAGTGATATTATGCGTAGGTAGGTACCAATTTACATTACAGACAGTGTTTAAATACATATATCAAATTCACTGCCAGGTTTTAATCTGAAACCGTACAACGATTATATTGAACGCCGGAAATCGTCAAATCGTCAATTCTATGTATATCGATCATCATACAAAGGTGCGATGTTTTGTTCATTCTAACTATCGATTATCATTTTATTCCTGGTATATTGTTTTTTAACTAAAAGTCTCCGCAACACGTACTTTATCGAAATTGACCACACATAACAATTTACTCAAGTTAAAACCTTTTTTAAGTATTATAATTCATGGGATTACTGTTCTCTCCTAAAAGATGTTGACCTTACATTCGGAGGGCAAATAAGCGATAGTGGTATCACGCGCGGGCAAGGCAGCCGACGCGGGCGCATGTTTGATAAAAAAGTGGCCAAGTGCGAGTTCGAGGGTATTACAATAGAATAGAATAAAATAGAATAGGATATAGTACTTATTTAATTTTAAACAGTGAGTACGGTATAATTATACCGACGACATTACAGCGCGTGAATTTTAGTTTAGTTTTTTGTTGCATTTAATTCGTGTGAAAAGTATTAAAATTATTTGATAAATAAAGAGACTCAAATAGAAATTTTATATTTTTGATAAACAAAAAAATAATTAAATGCTTTATTTAATATATTATTAATCTAAAGGTTTTTTTTAAGAAATCTTTTATAGAATAGAAAAAACAGGATGCCTATTGCAATATGTAAGTCGCTTTTTTTCTTTATAGGTGTCGCATTAAATGTCAATGAGGCCATGTAGTAAGAATTGCTTGTATACAATAAGTCTAACTTAACCTAATATAGGTACGTAATTAATGCTTAAGATAACATAAAACACCAGGGCATCAAAAGAAAATAGGTTTAAGAAAGTAAAATCCGGTGAATTGAATGAATTGAGTGTCGGTTAAACAAGGGGACACCATCCTGCATCCATACGGTTAGTTATCACTTTTTTACGCCATATAGAAGGTAAACGAGCTCCTCTGCTAGTGGCAAGTGGGCTTCTATCTTTGCCTACTTTGCCTATTTGCAATCTCGTGACTGTTTTGCCAACCCTGTGGGCTGAGACGAACCCCTATTTTTGTTTGTTTATATTTATTTTTTCGGCACAGATCTTGTCGATCTTACTGTTTTATCACGTGCGTATTTTAATCTAAGCTAGCCATATTTTTTTGGGCCCAAGTGGTATACCAACATTCAAGTTTTCAAATTGTGTATCAATAATTAAATGAACACCCTTTGAGTGGATCCTCCAGTCTCAAACAGTTCGGTTGGTTAAGACCTGTTTGCCACCATAAAGATAACCGCTGATGCGCCAGGCGGCCACCGCAGTTGCTGACGTAACACAAATAACCGGCTAGTTAAATAATAAGTAGTAAAACGATTAACTCGAGTCAACATCAACCTTCTTTTGTTTTAAAGTCTCGAAATGTGATCTTGTAAATAGGCCGAAAAGGAACACATTTTTAACCGCAATGCCACCGCCTGGAAAAAAATGAGTGCTATATATGTGCGGGTTTGAAACTCCTAATCGCATTTTGAAGAAAAGTGATTGCACCGTTCATAAGTTATATGCTTAGATACGAGATCAAGCCGGGTTCAGAGCACTTTCCGTCGTCATCGCAAATTTTATGTAACTAACTATTTACTTACAAAATACGTAAAAAGTTAAATTAACGTTGTAGGTTTTTAAAATATTACATTAGCAAGGTAATTCAGATTTCGAATACCTATTGATAAGAGCAGCTGATTGGAATCGAATTAGAAATAAATAATGATTCACTGTTAAATGTAGACTTATCTTATTTACGTCTACTGTATTGAAGCAAGAACAAAGTCATCCAAAAGGTGAACACTTAACTAAAATAAAATATTTAAATCAAACTTACGTTAAATCACATGTTTTTTTTTCAGAACGCCAGCAGTCAGTGTAAACCATGTGGCGCTCATGGCACTATGCAAGGTTCCATTAAGGTCCAGAATCTAAGCATCCAAATAGATGAGACCCGTAAAATAATTATCCCCTATTGAAAAGGCATTACGGCACCGCGTTAGGTCCCAAAGAGAGCAAAGAATCGGAAACCAATACCGACTAATCCCACTAATCGCAGCGCAATTGAAAAATAAAAATGTAGATGGTGGAATGATTCCATTTGGAGCCAAAACGATGCGACAAAATAATAAAAAACGCTTGGAACCGAGCGGCCGGCGGGCTAATATTGAAAGCAAATCCGGTAAAGCCTTAAAGCGCCTGGATCGAGCACCTGGGAAGTGTGTGTTTGCGCCGACACCGACTGATAATCATTCGGATTACTTTATACTTTGGTTAATGTCGCCGATTTGGGTATCAATTGGTACTTTGTCGATTGTTTCGATCAAGCTCGAGGATTAAATGGTTTTGCTGAACGGGACTTTTGATGCGGCGGTGGTTAAACGCTGATGATTATTTCATTTTTTAAATTATTAGAAAAAAAGAAAGAAATAGAATCATTTATTCGTGACATACATAACAAAGCACTGATTAATAAGCACAAGAAGAAAGTAACCTCGAAATGATCCCAACTCAGCGTAATGCTGGCATTAAAGTCTTCCGTTATGTCTTGGACATATTTTTTTACTCAGATTCGTAGGTTAAGTCGTGAATCATCTAGTATTTTAAGCTTGCTGTAAATAATACCTAGTTGAAATGGCGCAGTTTAAATATTTTTCATTATTAGATATTAGAATTGTGAAACTGTGACTAATAGATGGGTGAATCAACTTTTAAGGTACTCCTTTTTTTTGGGGTTTAAAACTTTCCTTAGGTTTTATGGTTGATAATAATGTATGAGTATTAAAATCAGACCACCTTTAAAGACCTCACAGGTTAAACACCTCAAATATTTTTTTAATCCTCGAAAAAACCTGGTAACGCAGGGGAAAATGCACATTTTCCATACAAAACCTTATAGGTAGGGACAACATTGTTCCCTGCGTTACTAATTTCAAATTCTAGCCTAGTTCTCTGATTTAATAAGCATGTAAGCCACGTCATTTACTAATATAAAATTTTCTAAAAACAAATAATTTGTGAAACATGTCGTAAAATGGGGAGTACCTTAAAAGTTGATTCACCCAGATGGCTATCGCATACGAGTATTTAATTAGAAGTTTTCAATTGCGTATAATTAATTGTTAATACAAAAAAGCGAATCGAAATTCATAATAACTTTGCTTAGTGATTATCATATAGTAGTTTAATCGCTATCCTTACTTCCTTACTAGTTAATATGACTTTTAAGGTAACAGTTAGAGGCAAAAATCACAATCGTTTTACCTGTAAGCTAATCTTATTACCTATGTATTTAATGCCATGTTTAAACTGTAATGCACAATGTCTGAAGTAAAGTAAATGTATTGATATTTCCATAACGACGTGGATTGTACCATTAAAAATATACAAGTTAGTTTAATTAATATCTCAAAGTCTTGCCACATTAAATTACAGGAATGTGTCCGATTCGAATCGGGGATTTATAATTTTACTAAATTCTTTTTTGGAACGTTAAATTCGATTTTTGACTCTTATAAATTGAAAATCGTTTGACATTATTAAATCAAGATTGCTAATTAGCGATAAGACCGCTGGTTGTTTACCTGTATATTTTAATGGTGTTTAATATTTTTTTTGTTTCGTATTATATTTGCGTACTTATTATCGTTGTGCGCGCATAATGACTAATGGGCGGACGACAGATGCAAATAACGTCAAAATGTAATATGGATATGACTACAATTGATTTAAAAAGAACTTTATTGTTTAAGTACATAATATTTTTTTTTCTTTATTAGGTATTTTCAATACATTCCGTTTATAGATCACTACTAGTAATCTACATAGGGACATCTCTACATCTCTACATCTAGTATAAGGAAAATGACCTCTCCAAATCTACAGACGTAAGTGGGGCGTATTCGTAAAGTGATAGTTCAGTACATTCTTAATATACAAAATATGTACTGAGTTATAACAAAAACTGCATATTAAATTTACACACATAAAAAGTACTCGTAATTTAATAAAAGTTTATCCATCTTGTGCTTTCGTCACCATATTGCATCCGTCGTCCGCCCGTTAATAATGACTTAGCTACGTCTCGTAGACTCTGCTACGAATGTGCTACGAACTGATCAATACGGCCTTGCATCTTTTTTCTATGTCTTACAATGTATATTTCCAACAAGTTTTTATGGTTCCGTACCCGAAGACAGTGAGCCCATGGACACCTTATTAATATGGCTACGCTGTGCGTTCTTGTGTCCGTCAGTCCGTCTGTCCTAACTTTACAACTTTTAAGACGAAAATATAAAAATTTGCTTTAAAATATCATTCTCTAATTTTCGAGATACATTTCTGTAACTATATATTTTTAAGAGAACATAGCATAGCAAACTTCGTCGTAATTGAATAACAATCGCGTTACCATTCCGTCTTTTGCAGGGCGTTGTATATCTCAGCACGGTCCTCTTGTATAAAACAGCTTAGTGGGACTGAGATTTTATTTCGATTCTATTTCCATGCACATCCTCAGCTGCAAAAGCTTTGCATTGCATTTCATCCTTACATTATTCAACTTAATATTATAAGAGTAAACGCGGGTGCCCTTTACTTCATACAAACGCTTTTGACGATTTACTCTCAGCAAGGTCTCTATTCTACTTTGAAAAACCATATTGCTTTTGACATGTCATCATAAATCATAAAAGTAATATGAAAACATTTGAAAAGCGTATGGTTTAACTGAGTGGAGTATAACCCTGGGGGCGTAGCGTAGTATAGTTGCGTTTATCACGTGAGAAAATGTGGATAAAACATCCGTTACCCTTGTACTTGTATACTTGTCAGAAATGGAAATAAACGCAGCCATAGGTATTAGGCCCCCTGGTATGTTGGTAGATGGTAGACCCTAGAGCAATATTTATTACAACAAAACGGGTGAATTTCTGTCCTTCTTGCTAAATATTTATATTATTTATAAACGGTACAACCTTTCAAAAATATTTTTGAAACCAATAACATAACGAAGCATTTACTCTTTCACATTCAGATTGTGAAATTTAATAAGATTTGTTTTGGAATGAATTTGGTTAAAGTCGAGACCCCTTTTTTATTAGGATATTCAATCGGAGCTGTTTTTTAGGGTTCCGTAGTAGAAACTCTTATAGTTTCGCCATATCCGTCCGTCCGTCCGCAGCCTAGCTCAGAGAGTCTTAGTAGTAGAAAGCTGTAATTTGGCACGAATATTCATATTAGTCACGCCAACAAAGCGGCAAACTAAAATCTTGTTTTTTTGTTTACTGCTACCTCCCCTACACGTAACGTGTAATCTGGGGTGTCGTTGGACAGGTCTTTCAAAAATATTGCGGGTTAGTGAAAACACTTTTTCGATTGAGAAATTTATTATATATCCATCTTTGTAAAGTCTAAGTCAAAGTTAAAGTTCTTTATTCTTCAATTTAGGCATAATATAATGCACCTATGAATGTCACAAAGCATTACCACCGGTTCGGAAAAATAAAACCTTTGCCCCGAGAAGAACCTTCGAAAGAAACTCGGCAAGGTATAATTTCTTAAAAAAAAAGTTTACATAATGCACCTTTTCTAAGTGTAGGTAGGTTTATGCGTAGAGTACTCATGCAGGACGGACGACGCGCTGCCAAACATCCCTATCCATGATATAAGCGTTTATTTTATAATATGCTCGGGAAATTAGTTTTTGTTTTATGACAGATTTAAATTTAGAGTCAGTAAGTTCAATAATTCAATTTGGATGTTTTTTGTAGAATTTTATACACTTTCCTAAGAATGATTTGGAAGTTTTGGCCAGTCTATAAAATGTATTTTTGAGCTTCCCTGTGTGTGTTTTTGGCTTATCAATGTTCGTTGGGAATTTACTTATGTAAATTCTTCCTAACAAAGATCATTATTTCAAATATATATAGCGATGGCAGTGTTAGAATATCTATTTCCTTGAAGAATTCCCTCAATGACACACGCGACCCCAAGTTATAGCCCTTTTTTGCAAAATAAACACTGTATCGATACCTGCAGCCGTTCCCCACAAAATAAAACCGTACGTAATTATACTGTTAAAGTAAGCGAAATAGACCAACCGTGCCGTCGCTACATTGGTAAGCTGCCTTATTCTCCTGACTGCAAAAGCAGTGGAGCTCAACCTACTTGGTAACGCAATTATGTGGGAACCCAATATAATACCTAGAAAAACAGTTGTTTTTACAAATTCTCTGATTTCACCATTAAGGTTTATATTCGAGGCTAAGTTATATTTGATGATTTTGCTAGTGAGAATTTTATACATTTCGATTTAACACTAAGTTATTGGCAGCAAACCAGTCAGATATCATGGAGAGGGTATTGTTTGGTTCAATGAGGTCAGTGTCTTTCCTATTTACCTTGAATAGTAGAGAAGTGTCATCAGCGAACATTACAATGCCTGACCTTCTGCTTACCATATATAGCAGATCATGTACATAAACAAGTAACAGGAATGGGCCTAAAATATAACCTTGAGGTACGCCCGTATCTATCTCTATCTCCGACGAAACGGCTCCATTTATCGCTAACTTTTGATTTCTCTGTGTTAAATATGATTTAATGAGATCCAATGCATTTCCTCATAATAACACACCTCATATAAACATAATTACTGCAACAAATATTGAGTATTGACTCAATATTTTGTTGCAGTCATTATGTTTACAGGGAAGAGTCGCAGGGCTTCTGCGACCTTTCTAAAGCTTTTGATTGTGTTGGTCATGGCACTTTAATTTGTTAACTTAGTTTTTATGGCATTAGAGGATATGCATTGGATCTCATTAAATCATATTTAACACAGAGAAATCAAAAGTTAGCGATAAATGGAGCCGTTTCGTCGGAGATAGAGATAGATACGGGCGTACCTCAAGGTTATATTTTAGGCCCATTCCTATTACTTGTTTATGTACATGATCTGCTGGGTCAATACCCAGCAATTGGCAAGGCATTTGAAGCCGTATTGCAATTTCGAGATTGCAGTCTCGAGAATTCAAATGTATGTGGGTCTTAAATCTCACTTATCATCAGGTGGCCTCAGTGCTAGAATTTGTGTACCTACTTGCCATAAACAAAAATAAGATTTCACCTAAAATTTCGTACACTTAGAACTTATGTTTATCGTTTTTTCTTTGCGAAGTATAAACAGGGTATCCTATAGTACGTCCTGTCCTAGAGCTCGAGCTAGATATTTGACATTGCTTTAGTGGTTTAGCCTTGAATGCGTAACGAACGTACAGATTCACCAACTAAACTTTATTTTAGTACCTGATTTATCAGACATATAATTCGATGTTTATTACCTTTTTTTATGACAGGGAATTGGTAGGTTAACACTGCAGTGATTTCTAAATAAAACGTGTCATTACTCGGTGATATTTTTTATTATGACTAGAGGTTTCTGAAGTTACAAAACAATCTGTATTCTCTTAAGTAATTTTACAAAATAATCAAATTACTGGCTAATTCGCTGATATTTGTTTGATATGTATTAAAATGAAAACCTCGAACTAATTTTTTACCAATATTTAAATAATATATTTACATTATCCATTACTTATTAGGCACACGGAAGGTATTTATTTCGTGTTGTTAACTTAACATAGCGCTAATGTAAAATACTAGTTTATTACATTTATTTACAATCCAGTTGGCTGTTTAATAAATAGGTATTTAAATTAATGAGATCCTGGTTGCTTTAATCTCATTTCAGGTTATGCCAATATCTTAAGAAAGTTTTATGTAAAGCTTCATTCGTTTAAAATACTTTCGTTGGTATACATACGTAATAGCCGCGAACATTAGTATCGGTTTCCTTTTATTATATATTATTTTCTTACTATCATACGAAATTTGATTGTTTTCTGGGATGCAAATTTATGTAAATTCCATTTCAATTTCCTTGTTTTATTCAGTAAAAACTTTTATTACCTCAAAATAGATTCAGGTAAGCTTCGGGGAGGATTGCTTTTGATTTATTTATTTTCCTAATTATACACTCGCTCACTTGACATTTAAGGGAAATGACGGTAAAACCGCGGTAAATAAAAAATGAAGGTCACAATTCAAATATTTTGTCTAAAATATCAATTAGTACCTCATACAAAAGAATCGTGATGTAAAATCGGGAAATTATTTTCCTACTGTGGTATCTAGGCTTTATTTACCAAAAAGCGAAAAAGGTGCATTTGGAGGTTATAGAACAAGGGAGATTGAATGGACCTTGGGTACTTAATTAACTCTTCATGGTTCCTGAAAGAGGTTTATAACTTTTGCCTTTAAATACTCGTATTATAGTTTAAACAGTACTATTATATTGAAGAATTAGTAAGATATGACGCATTTTACTTTATTTAGGCAAAATATTACACGGATGTACGACCTCTATATATATGTAGGTTTATTTTACACCAGAAATCCTTGTCCTTTATACATTTTAGACAGAAATATAAATTAATTCATTTCAATTTACAAGGTACATTTATTCTTTAAACACTAGGATTACTGTCGGCTTTCTATAGTCAGATATCGGTATAGAAAAAATATACTATTAAACTATTGCTGTTTATTAAAACTATTATTGCATTATCGTGGCTTGAAGTAACAACAATTGACAGTCTGTCTACAATATTTGTCAAAGTCAAAAACATGTTATTTAAAAGCAACGTTTATTTACAAAAACAAAACTCGCTTATAAACGACCGTAACAATCTTTAGCGACTCGATGTCTGAATCCTGACTGTGGTAAATGCTTACTTTATTCACAATATGATTGATTTAACTCAAATAATTTACTCATTAACTATTTACACTCTAAACTACACACCTAAAAATATATTTTTAAATCTAAGTACATTTCAAGCTTATAAAAAATTGCACACATCGCTTTGGTATACGTAAGTAAGTACATAGCTACATATTTACAGTTTAATATCCTAGAAGAATCGTTAACATTTTATTGCCCGAAGTTCCAAACGGAATATTCAAAAGAGAAACTTAGTACTTGCATACCACGAGCATACGACTGAAGGAGAGCACCCTCCTACTGCCATAAGGCTTACCCTAACTTTATATGCTTTAGGATCACACCTGCAGCTTGGATACAACTCTCAAAACTTAACTTACTCGAGCCGTTAATAAAGGCACTTAAGTTAATTAAGTTTTGAATTTTATGTGGAATATTTAATGAAGAAGACGTCCGTTGCAAATGAACGTGACAAGCGAATGGAAAAGGATTCATGGTTATTCATTGTAAAACTCGAGGCAAGATCATTTAATGTTTTGTAGTCTTAGGGTGTCGATCCCACAGCAAATGGTCTCAAGGTATGAGTCCTATTCTGCAAAAGTTTGTAATAATCTGCGTCTTTGGGTATCACGGAACGCAGAACTTTTAAATAACCGTTTGATGAGAGATCAACACGTAAGTAACAATCGCAGGTCATATCACTACCGAGCCAATCTTGATTTGGCTTGATATACCCTCGATTAGCAGCCAAGTGCAATCGAATTGTCCCATTAGCTACGCTCACTTTAACGCTTTAAGTTTGTGCACATTAATCGAACCAATCCCACAGGTGCCTATACAGCGGTTGGTCGGCGGGCGGCTAGGAGGCGCGCGCTGAAGCCAGCAGCGGAGAGCGCACGTCGTCCCGACCGCGCGCCTCGTCTCAGAGCACCCGGTCGCTCACTCCCCCAGCCGCATACTGGCAGGCAGATAGCGGCGCGGAGCCAGCACGAGAGACCGGAGACACACCCCCGTATCCACCTCCAAACCCTGACGAATGCTGCTTGGCCTTCAACCGCAGCTGTGCTATCGACGATGACATCGCCGGACACGGCTCCGTTCGATACATTGTATACGGATTAGGAGGAGCCGTATAAGGACAGGGAGTCACACCGCCACCTACCCCACCTGATCCACCAACACCCCCCATGCTACCGCCTCCAACACCTCCCATTGATGATGCTGAGTTAAAACAGTTTACGGAGCCTTGGTGATGGCTTGCGGGGACGACTGAGCCTAGAGGATTAACTGGCCATGGGAAGCTCTTAGTACCCAAAGGGCTGGGGACTTTAGCAGCCCAGTTATTGTAGGGGTAGGAGGAATAGATGTCGGTGTCGGGGAAAGGCTGCATCAGTCCGTTGAATTGCGTGGTGAAGCCGTTCTTGAAGTCAGCGGCGGCGGCCGCGGCTGCGTTCATGGCATTACGCTCTCGCTTCCGCCATTTTGCTCTCCGATTTTTAAACCAAACCTGTAACAAACAATAAAGTCATAAAGTTTGAATTATTTTATATACCTATCGAAGGGGTAAGCAAGAATGAGGCACGATGTTGAACAATCAAGGCAGCTTTGATCGTTAACAACCCTAAAATACGTTCAATAATTTGTAGAATATAAGAAATTAGAAGAAGGGCGATAGCACAATAGAAGTATGGGACAATTCCTTACGCATCCTCACGTTGTAAATAGTTATATTTAAGAATAAATGGTGTATATTTCATTAAGAGCATCTTGTCGCAAATGAAACCAAATAGAGTTGAGCAAAAATAGTTGTAAAACATTGCCAACCGATTCCCAGACGCTCTAGTTGCTTTAGATGAGATTCTACTTATTCGGTTTCATGTGCAATATTGAAAATTCATAAGGATTCAGCCGCCATTACAAAATCACGAACAATAACTTCCAAATCAGAATCAGAATGCGCGACGTTGCGTAGCTATTAACTTTGCTCATTACAAAGTTGACAGAGCGTTCCGCGATTCCGTCCACGTCCCACCGCGCGTCTAATTGTGGGGGGAATGAAGATGGACGAGCGGTGCGATTGGACGGGACGCGCGATAAATGAGATCGATGTTGTTTAGGCCGTAGTTAGGCATTATGAGAGTTTTAGTGCCGAGTATTTATTGTTTAAAAGACGTTACAGATAGTTCAAGGCGCGCGGCGTTATGTTTGCGTACGCTATAAATAGCTAGCTTTAATCAGCGTGGAAATGTTGCCGCAGTACTAGTCCAAACGACTTATAAGTCTAAGCTAAACATATCCGGTATCGGAGCAATGCAGTTACGTTTTAGAGATACGTGACCGTGATTATCACGGTCGGTGATAATTCCTAAATATGTGGAAGAGTCGGTTACGGAACACTAGTATCTACATGAACTGAGAAGGTTTGTTTCATCATTCACCCTAAAGGACATTCACTGCTGGATATATTCTTAAGTCTTTCTCAAGGATCTCCACTGGTCGGTTAATATAAAGCATTATTTTATTTTGTATTCAAAATCTCATGATATATAACTCTACTCCGCGTAGCCTGCATACACTACTTTAGAAACTTTAAGAAACACGTCTCGGGTCGATACAGCGAGCCGTGTCACCAGATAGCTGCTGATTTATGCTCTTCCGTCATTCCACCATTCGTCACAGACAAAAACACAACACAGCGAAGTAAACTCATGTGAAAGCTATTAAAGAGATATCTGGCTACGCTGAAACAGACATTTTTTAAGGATTATACCTGTTTTGTGATTCAAGTAGCTTTAATAATAAGTAACTAAGTAATCTTCACGTGACTGTTTTTAAAATGTTCTATTACTTTCTACACGTTTCCAGAACAGTGATGATTAACTTCGACTTAAGCATTATGATTGTGTGTTGTAAATTACAAGACCATCATCATCATCAACATAAAAAACCTTCCCTTTTCTCCACAACAAACGAACCGTTAACTAACATTTCAACTTTGCCTTAGCTATAACAATACAGTCAAGAATCTACAAACGCTGCACATCTGTCAGCCTGTCGCGACGGTCGATACAGTGACGGGCAAGGTGATAAGTTGCTGTAAGTAGAGATAACTCGCCGTGCCTAGCGATCGATCGGCTCACCTCCACGATAAATCCCGATCCAGGCTGTGCAATAAATATCTTCCCGGCGGTATTTGTCTCACTCAGTGACGCACCGAGCCGAACCACTAAATAATACCCCATCCTCGGTTAAGTGAACATAAACGCTTCCACCCCATATACAATCGTTTGTTTTTCAAAACATAAATTCCACAAATTCGCGTGAGCGGTGGCATTCGCAGGTATTTTATGTTTGCTCTTTTATTCTTGTGAGTTATAAGCCGTTACATTGGCAATTGGAGAATTATGAACGGTACAATTGTTTTGACTGTTAGCGACAGTTGTAACTAGCATGAACACTGAATAAAATTAGGAAAATTCCACCGTACGGAACTTATTGAGCATAATAAACATACTAATATGAAGTTCGATAAAAATGCTACAACATGCTTAGCTTAAGGTCTTTTGCACCTTGTTTGATAATGTTTCGAGAGAATAGGAAATTTAAAATTTGTAAAGTGATAGCGGAAATAACGTATAGCTATTGCGTAGTTGCTAACAATTACCACATCATCCACGTCGGATACCTACAGACATTCTTTCCAGAAGTTAAGAGATAATAAACTATAATCGTATTACATATAAACGATAATAATAAAGCCTTGCAAACCTATAAACATATCGAATACCACATTGACGAGAATCATGAGCCATTGACAAACCGCGTTTCCCAACGCAACCGCGAACCAGTGAAATAACTCCACAGAAACTTTAGGGGTGCTCAATAATGACAACAGAATGATATTTATTTAGGTGCACATATGTGGAAATAATTTCCATTATTTGAATAGGCAGAGGTAGGGCAGAGAGGGTAGCGGCAGGGAGGGTCGCGATATTACGAACCGACTAATCCTTTAAATATATTATTGCCGGCGGTGACCCTCCGGCTCGAAGAGGGACAATTTTTAATGCTTCCGAAATCGATATTAATGTTTCTTGCGTATTATATTCAATATTCTGGTCGTTTATGACAATAAGGGTTACATTTTATTTGAATACCAGCTTCTACCCGCTTGTCCGCGTAGATTTCGATTATCATTATTCGTTTGGGAACTTTTCAATTTTTCGGAACGAGAAGTACTATCTTATGTGTAAAATATCTCCATTTTAAATTTCATTTAAATCCGTCCAGCTATAAATAAACAAACACAAAGTTTCGCATTTATACTGTTAGTCGTTTTCAAAGCTTTTACCTAAGTATATTAAATACAGACCACAAGAGGAAGAGAAAGAAAGAGAAGGCCTTGTTGTTGACGGGAACCAAATCTTCTATTGGATACCCCGACTTGGGAAAACGCCGGGTGATCTTTATAGCACTGGCACCAGAACCTCCTTAATATTTTGTTCACTCCTTTCCTTTATTTTACACTGTCTGGCACAAGGTCGATTATTTTTTTAATTTGGTCTCCACACATTTGGATGTTAACTTATGTAAATCGAAAACGTTCTATATGCGTTCTATATATATATATCCATATCATTTAACTTCCCTACAATATGTTCAACAACCACACCAACCACACCACATCCACAACCACAGATACAGGCTTCTCACGTATTGTAGAAAACTTATGATATGCATGTAGTTATGTATGGGATTATACACATAATTAGGCATTACTGGTGCATAATGAGAGTCATTAAAATACTCGTGTGATCTTATTATGAAACTCGCTTTTCGGCTCGTTTCACTAAATCACCACGTGTCATAATTAATGTGTCTCATTATGCATCACTCACAAAAACTACTATTCTTTCATTAACATCCACAACCCCGATGCCTCTTTTAAGTTGTCTCTTACTTCTATCTTCCTAGTAGGAGAGTTTTGCAGTTCTAATATTCAGTTCCACAACGGAGACCTACATCTTTAAATTGAACGAGACAAAAAGAAAGGGATTCCATCGCAAACAAATTACGACTTAATTAATTACCTACGACTAGACATTGTTGACAAGAGACTTGTGCGTGACTTTTCTCTATAATCTTGTTATGTATCCCTACAATAATGACACGGTGGAATCACCCCTCCAAAATGACCACGCTGCTCCCTAAACGATGATGAATTGTCCATCTAAATAGAAAATCTTGTCACCCAGAGTCCACAAATTAACTCTACTGGTGAATTTGATAATATTACGGTCAGACAGGACCAAATTGCCTTAAATTTTAAATTAAACTGTAATCGCCATTTTATTAGCGTCATCAATCAAATAACGGTCTAAACGAACGGGTGCGCGTTATTTCAAGTCTGACGACAACCGATCTTAGGTCTAGGATATAAGGACTAGTTTGGTGTGGATAGATTGGCAAAATCACTATTCCAGAGTCAAATATACAGGCTCATATAAACGGATGGAGGAAATAAACTCTGAATCGACGCCCGAATAGGGCGGTCGTGGCATGTTGTTACTTCGTTTGAAGACTGTTTGAAGTGTTTTTAGATAACTTAGTTTAAATAAGTACCTAAGTTTAAATAATGAATAGCCAAAGTGATGGGATACTTTTCAAGCATTTTTAATTATTATTATTTAATTTTTATTTTTAATTAATTTGCTTCAAAGCAAGGAATTATCTAACTTGATCTGTATTTTTTAGGGTGACATTCACACAATCATATGTAAATGTTCTGTGGTGATATTTGTAACCAATTTGATAAGTTCAAGCACTTCAAGCGCTACTAAATATCTTCAGGCTATACTATGGGACCCTCTTGGTTACTAATATTAAACTAATCAACACCTAAAACTCTCGACTATACAATCATAGGGTTGTCAAACTGCCCTTATAACCACAGTTCTAACACTTCTAACCATTGTGACTCCAGCCAATCCGAACCGGGACAAACCAGTTTGATTTATCTCCGCACTAGATTAGAGCCCTGCGATATTAAATGCACCCCGCGGTGCAGCGCCCGCGCCACTGGCTTACGGAGCGTGTCACCTTACAACGACTTTAGACACGAGGCAGCCTACGCAGCACACACAATGGATATCACAACCCAATACAGGGTGGAAAGTATAAACGTCACACACACAAAAACAAAATTATCTTCACGGTTTTTGATAATTTACCTGTTTCATTGGTATTAAAACCGTAAAAGTTGATTAATGAGGGGTTCTGTATTTTTATGGCACATGTGAAAAGGGTCCTTGATAAGTTTGAACAATTTTCTCGTTCTTGTCTGTCTGTCCTGTATAAACGACCATTGAGATAAGTTAACAATGAGATAATAACTGTACCTAAACAAGAAAATGTCAAAACTGCACTTGATTTGGTTCTTTTTGTGTGTTTTGAATTATCAAGCGGTATTATTGACCTGATATTGACTTTACTATTTGAGATAATTTCTAAAAATATATTTTTTATACCACCATGGAAGTCTGTTGTAATTGTATCCTTTTGTTGACACAGATCGTCACAGCGATCGTCCGACTTCCTGTTGAAATCACATTTCGATCTTAAATAACTGACAATTTCCACGCTCAACGCATAAGTTTAACTATCCAGCGAGGAAATGCTGCCAGCATCTTCGGGACAATGCCACAGGGCCCTTTTTTAGATAAAGCTTTTTAATTTTAAAATAGAATAAGATTTCAAATGTAATTTTAGTTTTGTAATTATCATCCCATGTAATTTATTAAGTATATTCACAATTCTAAGTATGATTATGGGGTAAGTCATGGACATTGTAGTTCAAATTTGCTGGTTTGGAAAAATAATATCGAACGTCTATTCTATTTTCATGAAATTAGACCATTTACACGCAGGAAAAATGAAAGAAAACGTAGCCAAATTATGTATTTTAAAAATGTAGCGTAAATCTCTTTACCTCAATTAACAAGAGAATTGGGGCTATAGTCGTTCATTCATATAGATCAGTGTTTTTCATCGATTCAATCTTACCTACTCAGGGGGTTGCGGCCCCTAGTAAGTACTCGTACACTAAGGATTTGTAGGTCTTACACGGTTCCATAGACTACATTCCAGGGTACGGGCCAGGCGGTTACCAGGTTTCTTTTTACTTGTAAAGGGAGCGCGAATTCAAAAAGGTTGAAAAACCACTGGTACAGATCATATAGACAATAGACAAAGTTTATTACAAAGTCACTTATATCTATAGGTTCTCAAACTATTACAGCAGTAGCATAAATATAAACCAATAGTAATCCACAAACGCTTTGATTTCCGATTCTAAACTGAAGTGTAATCCTCGATTGTAAAGTCAAAGTTTAATTGTATTCAATCTCTTGGCAGAAGCATGCACTTGGGCGCGGTATCCAATTGAACTTCCTTGGAGTTCACTGTTGCAAATTCTCAGCGAGATTATCATGACTTAGTTGCATTAGGTTATTACTGCTGACTAAATGTTAATTTACGTAATGTATTAGATACTGAATTATCACAAGAATGTTCAGTATTATGTGTTTGTATGTACATCGACAACAAAAAGGAACTCCAAGTGATACTCTATCATTACAGTCACGCAAAATGTAACGTAATGAAACAAAGCGCAATCGTGTCTTTGTTTGTTTGCACACGTTTTCTCCAATAAAGATAGTTATATGTAGGGTTGTTCCAGGTTTTGTTTTTAATAAATTACTTATAAAAGATACAATTTACTTAGTTTGTTAAAGGTAAAAAGTTGTGTAAACTAAAGGTTAAGTATTTATTCTAATCTAAAACGACGGAACCCTAATAAACTAATTATAATAGCAATCAAACCTGAAGCCGTAATACGAAGAGTCAAAACAAGCTAAGTTCCAATCAGTTAAAGGGAGAGAAATAATGTAACTGCTAGCCATCTGCCTTTCCGTGCCCTCGGATCTTAACTCTAAAATGGCCCTACTTGAAATTGCTTTCCTGTATTAACTTCTGGAAGAACCCGTATGAAGTCAATTGAAGTGCGTAAATATTATATTTCAGTTAAGTATTATAAATACAAACGTAATGATTATACGTCATCATTATTCAGAGGTTCAAGTACTAACCTACCTACAATGCTTTAGTAGTTTACCGGTTTTCCAATCAAAGTATACTCTGTACAGAATCCATTACTGATCTCCCCAAAAAGCAAAAACTGCTAAACTGTTTGCAGGGTTGCAGACAGCGCTTAAAAAAACACTGAAACCTTTTCACGTAAAATAAATAATGTTACGTGCCACAGCGGCTGTCAGCGGCATTGCACGTGGGTTTTATCTATAAAAGAGTTTACAGGTGTGGAAATAAGTTTTAAGAGCTCTTTTTTTGTTTGTTTTGACAGTTAAAAACTGCATGTACGAGTATGATCAGAAATGGAAATATTGCCACTCGAAACTGAAAAACATCACACTGTATAAATATAAACTCTCTGCTAGGGTAATCCATCGTTTGTGTCTTAATAAAATCTATTGATATCCATCATTTTACAGAATTTAACTTCATCGATTGTAAAATTTCGTCGAATTTCCATCCATGTACCTATCTCGGTAGTCATTTTGATTTGTATTTAATAGGGACGGAAGGTAACAAAATACAAAGAACCATTTACCACATGGTTTTGACAATGTCTACTAGAGAATGATACTGTTTGAGAGATATCTTTTTAGTTGAATGTATATTTTCTCCAGAAAAATATTTGTGCTATTAAACTGTTTTGTTTAAAGGATTATGTACATTCTAGGTAGAAAAATAAAATACCACAAGGAAAACTTCTGGACTTCTATGTCAAGTTTCGAACGCAATGTGTACCATATCCAAACTTAGGGCAATTCATATGGGACATGAGCTATAATAATGATTGAGTCTTCACGGAAATAATGCACAAAGAGTCTTTTTACCCAGTCAACCGTAAAGAAACTATTTGCGTGCACATTATCCACTCTCTAATTCCCTCTAAGCAGTGTTATTATCTTACGCGACAATCGATTGGTATAATTAGGCTTACGAAATTGGACTTGGACTTGAATAATTATAGATTTTAAGTTGTCTTTTTATTCTTATTTTGGCCAAGCAAGAGAAAATGCGATATTTAAAATATTAGAAAATAATGTTGTCGCGATAATTTGGCGTGATGAGTTACCCAATTGAATTTTTTTTGGTGCTTTATTCTTTGGATATGTCAAACAACGGACTTTAAAATCAAGTGATCAGTTTTCTTTTGCCTGCTCCATGTCATAAAAGAACTCGAATTTGATGCGTGCGAAAACACCCCCGACGTCGATATCTTTCTAAATGAGATGTGTCACGCGCCGTTTCACGGTCGATTGGAATCGACGCCCTTTGCGAATTCCACGAAACAAGCGCGTGGGGCTAAAGCTGTATAAATTAAGTTATGGATAAAAAAGAACGAGCTTGTTTGTTTTAAAATTTACTTAAGTTAGTAAGGTTTAAATTGTCGTTCAAAAAGGTTTTTTTTTTCATTTTTTGATTTAAAAAAGAACTAGGTACTTACTTGAGCAATATGTTCCTACATTGCCTGCCTGCCTAATCTACACTACGGTAAAACAGTTTTTATGGCTTTATTACCAAAAAAATTAAACCATTAAAGGCTAATTTCGACATTTTCTGTATCGTTACATCGCTATTGCTTAGTCCGTAAAAATAATGAGACAAGGAGACAACAGCAATATATGTGAGAAACATGAAGCAAAAAACTCCAAGTATTTTAAACAATATCGAAACTGTTTCAGGCATTCACGCGATCTTGGGCAAAAGACTTTTAACGGGAAATGCCATTATCTAAATGCACTTTACCGCTGCAAAAACTTCGTCCTCTCTTTCCCGCCCTTGACTCCACTTTGAAATGTCTATCAAAGTATACCAAACTGAGTTCCACATCGTATTTACTTATAGTGCTTTCGAAACCACACTGCTTTTGTCTATATTAAATAAGTACTTGCATAACGTTAACAATATGGTATCGATATGGTTAAAAATAAAGTGGGATCTATAGATGACTTGTACGTATGTTTTCTTTGTTGCATATCTTTCATTCATACGTCCGGTTACTGAACGCACGATGTTATTAAGACCTCCCAGATAGTATATTCAGGGTGAATAAAATTTCACACTCAATAATTTGGCTCAAACGTTTTACAGTAATCGTTTGTTGGTCATATTTTACTGCTGCTAATTGAGTCATAAGCAGGCAATGACCCTAATGAGAATAAGAATCTGTAACTTAAAAGCATAACGCTTTAAGTCAAAATTAAATATTAAAACTTTACAACACTGCGCGTCAAGACATAGAATTGAAAGCACCTTGTCTTGAATTTCGAGTTAAAGTATTGTGCGTCTGTGGTACAAAAATAATGTCGGTCGATTTATCGGCGCGCGCGCTGAGGATTTATCGAGGAGCGCTAATCCCGCGCAGGATCAGGGGTGTCGGAAATGATTCGTAAAGGTTATTTTAAAAAGTTTAATCAAATTAATTATTTTAATTGAAATGCAGCAAAAAAACTGACGCAAATTAATCACAGTCTAAGAGGACTTTATTTGTTGTAACAACCAATTTCAATAAATTAATATATTTTATCATTATCAAATTTGCATAAATTAATTAATAATTAGTTTATTGTGACAGATATTCGTGCATTTAGCTGTCTATGATTATCAAGTATTTATTAGATAAGGTTAAGAGTAGGAATATAATCGTTTTGATTTGGTAATCGTTACCTATTCACAAATACTAACATCATAGATAGATGTAAGCGAAGTATGTTGAAGCGATGAATGAAACTCTGAGATCAGTTTATTTCAGCAATGATAAACTGTATCATTCTATATCGGCCACATCCGCTCGTTATTCTGCCAATTTATTACCGTGCAATAACAAGAGAATTTGAGTAATAAAATAATATTGTTTTGAATGTAGACAACCCTACACCCAAGAGCAATGTTTTGAAGAACACACGCGGCCAATTGCATTTAAAATTAATTTCTACTTGAAGCGTGAGTCTGGACTGGGTTCCGAGATGGTTCCGAGACGAAACTATCGATTTACACCTATCAGTATATGAGGAAAAATATTTAACCAGTATCGATTAAAATGAAACGACCATCAACATAGTTTTTTTAAAATTCATTATCTTAGCCTTTTTGTAGGTGTTTTTTGATAATGATTCAAATCAATTAACATGGCGTCGGTCAAAATATACAATTTTAACAAAATCTTTATGTTCATATACCAATTAGGTATTTTTGTTATAGAAATCATTTATCAAATGAACTGAATTTTTCACGATTTCACAAACACGATATGGTCTTATTAACTTAAGAATAAAGGGGACCATATCGTAAAAAAGCATAAGACTTCGAAAACAATAATGGTTTCAGACAAAGTGGAATGGAGGCCTTGATTAGCGTTTTTTAAGCCCATCATAAAATCTTGAAAAAATCTTGGAATAGCGACGGCTTAATCCAGTATTCATTAGTGTTTTTGGTAACAAATCTCCTTGCGATAGTGTTTTCGTCGTCTGTCTTTTTTTTTACGATCTCCGACCATGTAACATTTCACGAAATGCAAACGTTTTTGGATTAACCCGCGTTAAATCCGCATGCCAAAGAAACCGTGAAGTATTCCATGAATCCCAGAAAACATTGTAAATAGAACGGTCCCCGCCGCAGAATCTGTAACAGGCCTTCGGAACTATTGACAGTGAGTGTGGGTGCGATCAGTCTTAAGCCGGGGATTATGAGAAGACCGAAATAGACGGTTGAAATGCTCACGGATTAAGGGATCCCGTGTTCCGTCGGACGGCACAAAAATACCGGAGGCGCGCCGGATGCGCCGATTAGTCTAAACACGTGGGATTATGCGCGCGACAAAAAGTGAAAGTTCACAGTGATAGTTGGTAAACGGCAATTGTCCTGCTCTTCATCGATGCTAAGAGCTCGAAGTCGGGAGGCATAAAGATCTTTGGAGAAGTCCAGCAGAGGACGTTTTTGGTTGAAATGATGATGATGAATCGTATCAAGAGTAATTACTCAAGACACCGCATTAGTTTTGTGGGGTAGGAATTGGTTATTGAGCCGGCGCTGCTACAAGGTCATTCTCACACACACGCCTTACTACCAAAGTGTCAAATAGTTATGACTAAACTTCAAGTCGTATTAAAATACAGTTTTCAGTGTAGGGTTAATATTCGACATTACAATTTTATCCGTGTAGAACGTAGTACGAGGGAAGAGAAGAGAAGGGTGGATGGCATGGACCGACGCGTTAATCAGCGTTTTAGGTGTATGGTACATCAGCACGAGTAGGTTGACATTTATTTTTGTTCATATGTCTTTTAAGTATGCAATTATTAAATATGTAACTAACTGTTGAAAATATTGCTTTATCAATCTTGATCGTCTCTTTATTCACCATGTTCGTTGAGTAGCAACAAGTTTTTGACACTTACCGGTAACAAAACACGCGGCAGTAAGTAATAGTATAGTATCCTAAAAAAACACTGCTAAAAGCGAAAGATCACTCACCCTAACTCTAGCTTCAGTGAGATTGGTCCACATCGCAATCTCCTCTCTCGTGGACATATCAGGATACCGGTTCCTCGAGAACGTGGCTTCTAACTCCTGCAGTTGTTGGCTGGTGAAGTGCGTCCGTTGTCGTCGTTGCCGTTTGTTCTTCTTGTCGCCTTTGTCGTCCATCGATTGGTCGTCAGGACCTACTCCTGGGGTGGTTGATTCGGTCTTAATGGTCGTTTCGTTGAGCGGACGGGAGTCTGCGAATTGAGAGGTACGTTAGTGGTGGAAACCATTATGAACTGGCGTCTAACACGGTCGCAACCGTGCGACGACGTGACAAAAGATAACTGGCAAGTGCGACGCATCGCTTCAATCCACGATGGCAAACCCGCCAGTCAAATTGACATAGTTTTACATTAATGTAATGAAAAATGAAGTGGGGCGGGACGTCATGGATTGACAACGTAACACATACAAGACAACATACATCGCAAGAGGTCTTAAAAAGTCTTTTGGGTTTAGTTTGAGTCGGTTAGGCACGCACAAGAGCGTATGACAGCGAATAAGATATAGGGACAAATCTGAATTATTTTTAAGAGCTACCGCAATAGATATTAGAGTTAAAGAAAAAAAGCCAGAATTTAAAAAATTGCATGTTCGATTATATGTTTAAAAACATGAAAAAACAATAAGCACGTGTTTTGTTATAGCAGCCAAAACTCATATTTAAAATTTAAAAAAAGAAAGTGTATCTTGGATAAGAAATATAAACTAGCAATTATTTATTTATTTTTCTATAGAATTTAGAGGGTTTAGTCACTTTTCAATACTTTGGAGGTCAATTTCTCACAACATGTTAAGATTGAGCAACTTAAAAAAATACATGTCTGTTATTTTATTTAGCCTACTCTCTAACATATATCAAAATAAACCAAATCGAAACCGGACAGTTAGGTACCTCTCCCTGTTAGTTAAAAAAAATCCGGATAAGTGCGAGTCGTACTCGCGCACAAAGGGTTCCGTACCTATACAACATTAGCAAAAAACGGCAAAAAAAACACATCTGTTGATGAGAGTCCCCCTTAAATATTAAATTTAGTGTGTTTTTAGTATTTATTTTTATAGCAGTAACAGAAATATATGTGATTTTTATCCAATGTCCTTGACCGATTAGGTAATTGCGTGCTCGCGCGTGTCTCAACCTTGGTCGTTCTTATAATTATATAAAGCTCCACCTAGGCCGGCATTAAATATATTGAAGAAGTTAATGGTCTAAAATACGTGACCTCAACATTATTTTAAAAAAGGCCGCAGAACATGCTTAGATATTTTCGATGGCAACAAACTGCTTATAATGCCCGGGGTTTTAGAGTTTATAAAAATATTACAGCATTGTTTCAAAATAAACTCCTCTTAGTAGCGGAGTTTAATAAATACAACAGTATCAAAATAACTGGAACATTATCAATGATTAAGTAATCGTCAGTAGCGCACTAATGCGCGGCTTACTGACTCTAATACTTTTACGACACTGTAAATTTGGGAGTCAATGGACGTCACGTGCTTTGTTTATGTATAATAAAATGTACTTTTTGTGACTTTCTTATTATGAGCTATTACAAAACCACTATATAATATTGGGTGTTAAAAGTTTACCATTGTGTTTCTGTGAATCTGTGTCTGGCGGTAGCAACGCAAATTTTAAAAGTGACGTACTAGGAATATGACATAAACCTCGTCTTTCGTCTTATCTCGTTAGTCTCGCATTGTGACTACGACTCGGCAATTGAGTAAGCACTTGCTCTACGTGTGTTCATTTTCTAGCTTGATACAAAAATACTGAAGATATTAAAATTGAGGAGTAAAGTGCTCTTATCTTATCTTAGACGATTTTGGTAGGTATAAACAGTTTAGTCACCTGTATCTCAGAAACCAATCATGTTTACTTAGTCGTGATAGTTTTTCTTTACAATTCATAATAGGTATGTCCTTTAATTTAAAATATTTTTCAGATTGTAGTGTAATATACATATATATTCATGCCAAATAACAGCTTTCTAGAACTAAGAGTCTCTGAGCTAAACTGCTGATATAAGGGTTCCTAGTTTGACTTCGGAACCCTAAAATAACTTTTTCCGTTGAGTTGACTACACGAAGATTTTATGCTATTAATATGATATAAATGCTATAAATTGTGTATTCATGTATACAACAAAAAACTACTCTTCGATTTCAAAACAATAATTTAGTTTATTAAAAAACACGATAATAGTAATGAGGGCGCCACTGTGCTCCGACGTATGCTCGGCGCAGTCTTAAGATACTGGTAGTACTGTACATACTCACATAAATACCTACATACTTATTTAATGCTAAAAAGCTTAGATCTCTATGGAAAAATGCATTCTCAAGATTGCGTTGACATCTATAGTTCAGAACAACGAGGAAATGCCTAATTAGTTCCCATTTCTGGTTTGTGCGTTCTTGACATAAACAAAAGATTGTGCTTTTATCTCAGTTCATAATTAAAACTTGAAATAGCATTTCAGGTGAATATTCCAAATCCTTATTTGGCCTGCCTGTGCCATTCTCTCACCCACAGCACCTCTACGAGAAAATACTAAATGCATTTTCCAAGATTTCAACACGCAGACATGTTAATTATTTTTCCTATCCACAATAGCTTACAACGTATGATTAGGTACATATGTATGTATGCTATAATAGCTATCCTTATCGCATTGACACAGAGGTTTCGACTAAACCCAATATGCGCCTGATTGGTATCGCTATCTCAATTGATGTAATAACATCACTCCCCTCTGGAGATATGCATTCCTGCGGGTTATTAGGGAGATAATAATTAATTATAGGATAGTATTTCGTTTGTTTCGTGTAACAAAATAAATAGGTATGTAGATTAATGTGCAATCATAATCAGGACGTTTAAAAATCGATTCCTATTTCGATTTAAACGACCGAAAAGTTATAATAAAATTACATTTCGATTTAGGCACTTATAAGTATACATCACAAGTCTCCAAAATGATTATGCATAGTTTTGTAACTTATTTCTAATATTTAATTTTGATACTATACGCACCTATGTAGGTCTCTCGATTTGAAATGTGATAGACTGTATTAGAAAAAAATGCGTTGTTTTATTCCCTAAGTGAAATGTCTCGTTAAGACTACCAGATCTTTAATATTATGCACATTCAAAATATAATCAGATTGATCAGATGTATTGTTAAATAAATCTACTGCAAAAGAAAAACCAAAGCTATCTTCGATATTGTAATATAAAATTTGTTTTCATATGTAATACCTATCTATTATTTATTACACTTATCGGATTAAGGGTTACGAATTTATTGTGATGCTTATCTTGATCGAAGACTCAATAAACAGTTCATTTAGAAATTGAGGTCGTACATTAATAATGTACTAGGCTTATTATTTCATCGTGAAAATCTTCGCTTCAGATTTATGGCATCTTAACACCCACAAATAACAATTTAATCTTACATCGAAAATCTCTAAATAGTACGAAAAAAAGTCTCCATTTTTGTCAGTCTATGCGCTTAGATCTTTTAAACCATTTAAAATAGGTATTTTAATGCAGTTTATACCTTTTCATTATAAAAAAACACAGAGTCTACCCTAACGGAGGAACCGGGCGGGTTGCATTATAACCTTAAAATTAAATTGTTAAATAAATTCGTGTGTTTGGGTACCAACTTGCACCGCAAACTAATATGAATACACCGTTTGTTCCGTAATGTGTAGGCGCAGCACCGCATATCTCGTTAATTTCTACCTTATTAAAGCCATCAATCTGTTCCATAGCAATCTCATTGGCGAATAATGAACAAGGTGGGATTACGGTTTAGGTTTAGGCCCGCTACCGGTGGAACTCAGGCGATAAGGGCACCGATAGCGAGTGATAGCGACTATCAGCGATACGCTTTGTGAATCGCCGACCCATCCATCAAACGGCACAACCTTTGCGTCGTACCGACCGATACCGCCGAGTAAATAGCACAGGAACATGTGTTACCGATATCGGAACATGGCCACTTCACTAGTGAACACTCTATTTGATAACGGGTTTGCTATTAACCGCCACCAGACTCGTATACGTGTCAGAATTGCTCACAACCGCTTGTTGGTGGCAGTGGATGTGCTAAAGTACCTAGTCGGATAGTTGTTACTAATGACACTTATTGGTGTACGAATCTAACATGAAACAAGGTATGATAAGCCGCGTCGTCAAGATTTTGTGCTTATACTCTCAACAAGCGCTCTATAATGACCACCAATAATATCTTAGCTAGTATTGGGTTCAGATATATTTCTATTAGTAGAGGCATTACAGCGTGTTAGATATTATTGATCAAATGTCCTATACTCATATACTGTATCGTTTCTGGTGACTGTACCTTCAATTTAGTAAGTCCCTAAAAACTCATTATGGTCTTGTCTCTCGAAAAGTTACTAATATTCAATTAGAATTACATTTCGTCGCAATCACAATCGGCTTCAAAGTGGAACAATTGTTTTTATTTAGATTCCAAACAAGCCTTCGATTTTCAAAATGAAAACGATTGCGCTTGCGAGTGCGTTAGGCAATAACCCCTCAGGCAGGTACAAGCCTAAAGCTTAGGTTGGAAATAGGTCGAGTCATGTATTTTTTTCATTTTTGTTTTATTGTTATTTTCTTAATTCGTTAACTCAATAATAAAACAGGCAGAATTAGGAGCACGTAATTAATTAAACATTGAAAAAATTGCATTTGCGACGTGGACTTACAATATGTGGTTACGGCAAATGACATATCAAAAGTCTTTTGCCTTTCGAGTAAATCAATCAGTACGAAGTGAAATCGCCACAGAGTAAAAATAACAAAAATTGCATAATTAGAGAAAGCGCCCGCGTCGTGTTTGGGAAGGCATTAGAACAAATGCGGCGTTATTTGCGTGAGGTTTTCCGCTGCCCGCACAGTTTGCTTTCAGTTTCAAGTTTGTCACTTTGTCGCTGTTACGGAAGTTGCGCTGTTTTATTCTGTGCTGGTTCATTGATTATATTAGGATTTTTCAAACCTCTACAGATTTAGTTTGAGACTAAGGGACTTATGCAGTCATTGGGACTTCGTTGGTCACATTGATTGTAGTTTAAATTCCAATGTGTCGGACATACGGTATTCTACTGGTTACAAAACAAATCATTGCCTTAAGTAAACTGCATGTAACAACCTGTCAAAATATTTCTTAAATCTTTAACTTGGCCTCTATCCTACTTTGGTTTAAACCAGGCGTTATAATATTGTTAACTTTGTAGTTGCATTGCATTGCATACCGTAAACCAATATTTCGAATCGAATTTCGAAAACAAGATAGGCTTAACAAAATAAATGAATTAGAAGTAATGACATTGTGATCATATTTTCTTTAGGTAGGTTATAATTATAAAGATATAAAACATAAAGGGACATATAAAAAATACGCCTTCCATTGTTTCGCCAGCCGCAAGAAGACCTGGGTGGGACTCTGTGCCTTGTCGTGTCATACTGTTATGTTGGCTTTAATTCATATAGGTATCACTGAAGGAAACCATATCTTTAACAAGAATACTAAAGCTTTTTAAGTATATTTATCTTATGTTTTGTGTATATTCAGCGGCTGTGTGTGAATGCTCACCGATATAAACGCGTTGCATTATGTTATGTTGCGTGACAGCGGTTTATGTGTGAACACTTACTGTCGTCATTGTGCTTGCGGTCGCGGCGCGGGCGCGGCGGTGCGTACAGTTGTTCCACGCCCGAACCGCCCGACGCTAACGACGAGTGCCCGCTGTCACGGAACTCGCCTGTCTCCGCCCATACTGCAACATAAATTACATTATTTAATTAACATTCAGTAAGAATGTTTTACGGACCTCCAAAAAGGTGGACCGGTCCTTGTGGCAATTCTTGAGGGAGGCCTATGTCCAACAGTAGACTTCTTTCGGCTGAAATTATGATGATGATGAAATACAGACAGGTGAGCTGATTACTCCTCTTGATTGTTTTTTGCCATGGAAAAGGCAAACGAACTCACATCACCTGTCATTTTATCGGAGCCCTGCATCCAGTGCGAAAACTACTACTTGGCGGCATGTTAAAGGGAAAGATAGTGATGGTGGGTCGTAGTCTTCTCTACCACGATACACGTCTTTCGGTGGACGATCGTGTAAATACCCTGTGTGTCCAGAATGTTTTTTCATGTGAGTGTTATATTTCATTTGTTGTTTGTTTGCTATCTTACCATCTCTTACGGGTCCAGCTGAAAATCAGCGCTGCGGTTCCGTGCCACAGCACATGCTGAGCTGGCACTCCGTTTCGGCTATCTCATTTTAATTTTAATTAGTTATAAATAAGTTACTTTCGTTTTTGTTTTGTCAAATGCATGTGTTTTTTTTTGTTTTATTTAATAGCAGAATAAATGAATCTATCTATCTATAATTTATATAACTGTATATCCATACAAATTATCACAAATGCAAAAGTGTGTCTATCTCTTTGTTATTGGTTCAGGGATTTACCGTTTGACGAATTTTGATAGAGGTTGGTATAGGGCTAATGAGCTATGTCCGAGGAAGGATACACATTTGTTTTAAACGTATGGGAGCTCTCGAGGGACATAGATACACGATCTCTACTTGAACGAAATCTACTGAAACGTCAATGGTGTGTTTGCGAGGGTTCACTGAAAAACCTAACTAAATAAATATAAAGTAACTCTTTACAAAATAACTAAAGTAAAACCATGTAGGTATTGATTAATTTGTAAAATACTTAGAGATTCAAAAGGGTTTGACCGGTAAAAAGTTCGAGAGCAGCTGTAACAGACTTTGACTCAGTATTCAGCGAACTACGTACTAATACGTACCTTTTACCAATGATAGTAGATCATTTCAATGTCCAACTTAATTAATTTCAACTAGCCGTACTTACAAGACAATACTTGTTATTTTATCTACATCGTGTACGAGTTTTATGACAATGTGAGCTCTTGAAAATTAGATAATGCTCACTTCCTAGGGCATAATTCTTTGTTGTAACACTTATAAAATCTCTCCAGACATCAACTATGACGGTACTTGGTCTCAAGTCCATGTGTGACTTGGCTGACTTGCGTGTAAGTGATAGTTTTGATCCCTTAAGACCCGCCGCGTATTGCAGTAATACCTTGAGCTATTACTGCAAATATATTTAGCCCTCAGTATATAAATGTCTCCCAATGACTAGACGGTTTACTGAACGTATACTGCATAGTAAATTGTAGGTAAGCTTAAACCTTTTAGGTTATTTCTGGTAATTTTCACTAACCCACTTAATTATTACGAGCGTTGACGGATTGTCTAACTACTAATCGGACTGCTTTTAACTGCAGGATAAAGTAGTTTTGACCGATTTTTCAGTCACAACTACCTTTGACCGCCGTCTTTGGTCAGAGGTACTTTTGTATGATTTAAAAAGTACTTAGGTACATACATTCCCAAAATGGGGTAGTCAGAGCTACAGAATTACCAATAACTCTAAAAACTTGTTGTTAATTCTGTAACCAGTAAAAGTACTTTTGACCTGTTAAGAGTTTATTTAGACTGGGAATCGGGACGGGAACCTATTGCCATTGTCTACCAGTCAAGGTCATGTGGAAAAATAATAATTAAAAATAGGTTAAAAGTTTTATAGGTTATATAGATTGTGGCGGGCTCTTTTCCGCAACTCGGCGACCTATTTTGCGTAAAGGTTAAAAGTTTTATTGAACATTAAAATCAATGTCCTGAACATAGAAAAATCGCTTACGCTAAATAAAGTGTAAAAGTCTCGTTTATTCTGGGCTGAATAAATCGGTGTTTTATTCTCTAGTCCATTAAAATGTTATCTTGTGAGACTAAATAAGAGTCTGAAGCCAAACACAGAACAAAAATCCATGAAAAAACTTTTTTATTAATATTACTTGAACTTAATATAATAGAAACGTAACTAAAAAGAAATTACCACCGAACCTCTTTATAACAAGTTTTCTGTATAGAGCCAACGTTGTGATTTCAAAAGTTAACATTAATATCCAAGAGCTCTATTTCTACTAAAGGTGTTTAATGAGGAACAATAAGATGTTTGTACAAATTATAAATACACACCTAATATAACCATAAATTAAGCAACTTATCACTATTTAACAAGGGGATCTTGACAAAATAATGTATTCGGCGAGCGATGGCACCGCTTACAGCGTAATTAAGTGTCCCCGAGCACTTGTTAACTAATTAGTCATCAGACTCGTGTGCGTGCACCCTTATTTATAGCATACGGTAACGGATATTTGTTAGTATATTATTAAAAAATATTACTAGCAGTAAAATTGATTTATGCTGACTTCTATCTCACCGCCGTAACCCGTTAAGTACGTAAATTATTATAATACTACTTACTCTAGTTTTGGACATTTACTTTGACGACACAGTTAGCCCGTTGACTGTGTCGTCAAAATAAATGTCAAAACAATATAACTACAATAATACATTGGTATTCGGTTTCATTTACATCGCAAGTGGTCTTCAACAAGTCCCTCGGGTAAAGTCGGTTAGACTCGCATAAGAGCGTAAAGGAGCGAGTGAAAAATACGTACGAACACGAAGGACGTTTGAAGAGGTACCGCGCGTATTATGTATTGCATTTTTTGAACTGGGACAAACATTTTCGTACTGCGACTGTTATTATCTATATGCTCGTAGATGTTCGTTTATATGATTATTTAGAAATCAACTTTGTCTTACGTGCCGACGGTTTAATTTATCAACGACTATTTTAGTGGCGAGTTGTTGAGACTAAAACAACCAAGATTTAGTATTGGCGCTCACAGTAAGCAAATAAATGTAAGTTTGAATTGAACCTTTGAATTAACTCTTAACTAAAATCAAAATATATAACAACAGAAATTCACAGTCCATTTTATAACGTTACGACATTCGTCCTCGCCTATTAAAAAGCTCGTTACAATTGTTAATTTGTCGTTTTTTCCGTATGTTTATTGAAAGTCGTCTTCGCCGGTTGATCCCATTGTTTTGCGGGAAGTCACGCGCCGCGCGATTGATAGCGTTACCGAATAACGGAACGACGCAGGGACGTTTCTTTTAATTAAAACAAGTCTAGGAAACAAATATTTTGTAATTTGTTATATTACATTTGTGATTTGTTTATGTTCTTGACTTATCAGCTTACAGCGAAGTTCTATCTAGTCTAAACCAAACGACCATAAAACCATTTGTCTTATTGTTTCTTACCTAGAAAATGTTAAAGATAGGTAATGCAATAATTTTAGTTCATTAACATGGTTCAAACACCTAGCATTTTATTGAGAGTGCCTTATTAAAAGATCTTTATATCCACATTAAATACTCCATATATATGAAAACAAAGCGTGCCTTTCTTACCCTTCACTTGGCCACTGTTGAAATTTGTTAATATAACTATTTGGATGAGACAAAACATTTAAATGTTAATGGCTATTTATGAAAAAAAGTCCAAGCTGTACTCAAGAATTGCAGCCAAATAATTCCTATACCTTCTGATGTTGATGAGAAGTTTCAAAACCGCCATTCCTTACTGACTTGACCATGTAAACACACATATTTTATGTTTATTTAGTTAACACCTAGAATAGTGTAAGCAACCCTAATAAAGTTGAAATGTATTTGTGTATACGTAATTTTTAATAAAAACTCCATATCATGTTTAACACCTCGGTGGTTGAATAAGACTACACATACATGGCATACACTACTACTTTACTTATTTATACAAAACCAAACAAGGATCAGGAAATAAAAAGGCAATACAATGCCGTTTTTCTTAACCCATAGCCAACTTAATCATGTTGCCAGGAAGACGTGTATCCGATACTTTCCAAACACGAAACATCGTGAAGGATTCCGTGGTAAAGTGTTGTTCTTTGTCAAACAAGGGATGCACGTGCGTGCCTGAGATACCAGACAAACAGTTCTAAATAACTCGAATGTGGCTACTCAAGTTATCTCGCTGTAATGAATAGTAGGGCATACTTAGAAAATGATTTGTATTTTCTAGTTGATAATACCTACTAGGTGAACGGCTACAACGATATCCCCGACTGATTGTATACATATATGTGTTTTGCCGTTTCTTCCCAATGTTCACCGATGAGGCAATGGCTAATGTCGATGAAGTTTGCCTTGAAGTCCTAGAAAGGAACACAAGATATCTTTGTCCCGAAAACGTTAGTAGTTCTCAAAAGAATAAGTATAAAAAGTTTTACGCGGATCCAAGCCACTATTCTACGCGGTAAAACAATATTGCTGTTGTCGTGTTATCGTATTGCCAATTTTATGATAACTCCTATTTACTTGACAGTCCCCAATGGCGGCCGAGTTGAAATCAATGCGATAACATGCTAAAAGCAATAGGTATTGTATTACCGCGTAGATGCGATTGTATGCAGCCTACACCCAGCATAAAAAAGAACTACGAGCATGAGAAGTGAAAACACTATTGTTTAACGTCTTAGAATAGCGGCCCAGGGCCTCTATTCTACGCGGTAAAAACCATATCGTCATTGACCTGTTATGGTGTTGTTATTACTTAATTCGGCCGCCATTAAGGTCAAGTAAATAAGAGCTATCAAAACGTTAACAATACGATAACAGCTCAAACACGATATGGTTTTTACCGCGTAGAATAGAGGCCCTGGGCCGCTATTCTAAGACGTTAAACAATATTGTTTTCACTTCTCATGCTCGTAGTCCTTTTTTATGCTGGGTGTAGGCTGCATACAATCGTATTTTAAGCACTAGTGCATAAAGTGTTGTCACCATCTAGACTAAGACATTTAAGGCCTACAGCCAGACAGACGAGGTGACTGCATTAAATAAACTTGTTATTTGAATACGTTTACTTTAATTTTTTTACCTATTATTTTGAATCTAACATTTTTTTTAAATAAAACTTTTAAAAACTAGCATTATTAACAAAAACATTACAAAATCAACGTGTGACTTGGCAGTATTGTGTTCGACCTAAAAATAAATTCACGAGCAGATTATTTAAAAAAAAACAGTGGCGGGAAAGAGGTTTTTGTCTATAGTTTTGGACTTTTAATTAGGTAGTTGTCATCTTTGCAAAACTTGTGGTGTTATAGAATTTAGTGAAGAGGAAATAATGCTCACACCTAACACACTAATGGAAACAATGAAAAATAACATATTTAACAGATATTGCCGCCTAAATTCTTTTTTTTTTTTACTTTTAGTAGCGGCAAACTAGTCAATACATTCTCCTTCATGTAAGTTTGTTTACATTATCACTGTTTGATTTCCTCGTAATCGAAGTAAAAAGCAGAGTGTATAACTCGGTCTTAAAACTCATTTTATCCTTGACTTAATTATCAAACCTCGCCTACCGGCTTGGATACCATAAGTCTTGTATAAAATGGTTCGTTTTATGCCATTGTTGTACAATCTACTATTATGACGTGTTATGGTTTGTGGTATTGTTGTCATCTCGACCAAAGCAATACAGTTTTTTGTGGAATTACTAACTAACTGACAAATGATATTTAAACACTGTTAATCTTATCACTAACAACTCTATAATTTGTTCATATAGCATAATTCGGTCGAACTCTTTTATTCTGTTACATACTTACTTAACGCAACCTATGATAAACTATCGCTGGTATGTGATTCTCCTTAACCACTAGGCCTTGACTTCGACGCACCAAATATTAACCGGCGAATTGAAGTTGACCAGTGCGTAAAAGCAACATCAAAAGGGGTGCAATCGCAGCTTACCCGTTTTACTCGACCGTTCGACAGAGAGCCGTTTTTAAATGAATATCTCCTCGGCAACACTTTGCAGTTGCTTTAAAAAAAACATTTACAGATATTTTTCAATGGTAATTCCATGTTGTACAGTCAACATCATTAATGTCGATATTTTTAAGTGCAATGTCGGATATTACATCCGGTTGTATTATTATAACATTACAATTAAACAAAGTCTGGTATAGGTAGGTGACGTCATCAAAAAACTAAATAAGTGTTAGGGGAATTCAAGAATACTCAAATATAGTTTTGCAGAAGCTAAAGGACCGCTGTTGAGTTGGAGCGCTGCAAAATACTACACAATCAGTAATCTAATAGTTAACTAAACAAATAACTACAAAAAACATTGTTTAATTTTGATAACTGAATGACGCAGATATGAATCACTATGTGTATAGCTATGACACAAAACTAACACCATTATGTTTCGTTTCCTGATGATGCAGCAAAATTGTGAGCAGAGTATGAGATAACCCTTTATGATTTTGTATTGAAACTGTAAAATAATCAGATTTGAAAAAGTGTTGGTAGGACCTTGTGCAGGGTCCTTCCGGATCGCTACCACCATCTTATCCACTAACCCACCGCCAAGCAGCAGTGTTTGCATTGCTGTTCCGGTATGGGAATAAGCCAACCGGTGAAATTACTAGCATAGAGGCATTCCATCTCAGTCCTCAGGGTTGGCAACGCATTTGAAGTCTTAGGATTGCAGTTTTGAGATTGTAGGCTTGATGGTGATTTCAATGTTTCATGTCAATACCATCAGGTGGCTTGAGTGCTCACTTGCCTTCTCGTTGACAAAAACAAGTCAAATAGCTTTTAAATGTTTAAACAACTATAAGTATTCGTTTAGTAATGGTAATGGGACTAATAATACGAAAAGGATAATTGAACATATCCTACTCCTATATACAGCGGAGGATGCAGGCTGCGTCTGTATTCCCGGAATCGTATAACCCTGGTATTGTAAGGTAAGAGTGAATAAGCTTTCTTTTGGGCCCTCACTTAACATCAGGTGAGACTGAAGCCAAAAGCAAACCAATATTGGCAAATAAGGAGGATTTTCTCAGTTACCTGTCATTTTGGTATACTTATTTTAACTAGAAAAATAATTATTATCTTTCAAAAGCAACATATTAATCGCCGAAACCTACGCAAATACGACGTGATATTTTATAATGATGTTTTATCTGCGGACAAACGTCGGGCGGTACAAACGTGCATGCGTCTAAATAAATTCTGTTTGGTCTGATAAGGGTGATAAGCGTACGTTCATTGTTTTATGGCCGCTGTAAACCTGTTGGCTGTTTTACAGTGATGGACTGGGGTAAAATCGAGCCCGAAAGTGTTGCTTTGAGATCTTTTTATGCGCTATTGTAGCGGTTCAATCATTCTATATCCCGCGATCTTGCTCGAGCATAGTGTATACCACTTTTTCTTCGTCATCGCCATCGTCAAAATCGAGCCATCCTTTCATCGTCTAATCGCTTATAAAACTGAAATGTAAAGTATTATATGTCCTTTCCCGAGTTTGGAGCTATATCCACACCAATTTCATTAAATTCAGTTTAGCGGTTTAGCTGAAAGCGTAACAAGAGACGGAGTTACTTTCACATTCATAACATTTACAAAGTATTGAATGTAAAAAGAATGCTTTATTTACTGAATTACTTAGTATGCTACTCGTTCATTTCACGTAGCTTAGGTACCAACTACCTACTAATTAATATAAATATACACCTTTAGCTGGTAGTATTATGTTTTTTTAGTTTATATGTTTGTATCACCATGTGTCACTAAAAAGTTGAAACATTTAAAAAAAAACAGTTACTATAGATAAGTAGATAATTTAAAAAAGGTGATAATCGCACAGAAGTTAAGTCCCTATTCCTTAACAAACAAATAATTAATAAAAAAAAGAAATGAATACTTAAGGATGAAAAATCATGCGGCTGGTTTTATGATTCTTATTATTTTGCCATATGTTGTTGTTGTAATTGTTGGATTTATTAAAAAAACAAACCTAATTAAATATAATTTTGTGTGCGAGTATACGTCACACCTGTCACAATTGTATCATGCCGTTATACGACAGCCATAACCTTTATGGCGCATATTACACCGTTTATGGTAGAAACAAATACCGCCGTAAGAATGGAAAATTGATTATGATTATGTTTACCGAAATGTTGACGGTAACCGGTATTATGGTAAAGTTATATTTTTTCAACGCTAATTATTATTTCGATGTTTCACACATCTTAATTTCCTGGTTTTAATGTACAACGGGACTTAATCGCATAACTGTTTTCAATTTATAACATTACCTAAGTAAATTTGGACATCAAATTCTCTTCAAATATTTTTAGGGTTCCGTATTTAAGTGGGGCCATACAACAAACGTGATTTTTTGCCGTTTTTTGCTCGATGCTAATAACGGTCACGCTTGAAATAATTAAATTAAATTAAAATAAATATTTACGGGGCTCCCATACAAAAAACGTGATAGTTTGTAGATATTGGTACGGAACCCTTCGTGAGCGAGTCCGACTTGCACTTGGCCGGTTTTTTTAATATGTATTCTACTCGAAATTACCAAAGCCATGTGTCAATGTCCCCAATTTGGGAGATGCCACAAAAATACATCCTTCTCTACGCCCAACGGTATTTTTAATTTATTCTACCCCTTTCTGAAACTTGTGAATGTTAACCTAGAAAATAGAAGACGGTCCTTTTAAAATCCATAATGGGATAAAAACCAATAAAACCATTTAAGATCGAGTCAAAATATGGTTTTAGACAATGTCGAGTAACCGGCCAGCCGTCGGACTTAAACAAACTGCCTGAACTTATCATAATGTCAAGTAAGTAGAGCCGAAACTAATGCGATGAAATAAAAATAAAGCAGTTTCGCTTTGATTAGTCGTCATGAGTGTATTATAGCTTATACCACTGAGTATCTGTCAAAGATATCACTATAGGAGCTATCGTCAAATCCCAAAGCTTATGTGGCATTACTAATATTGAGATAATGTGAATCTGAACTTGTAATAAATAGTGCTACCGAGGAGTTAGCAGTTATACAATCTTTATAAAGCTTTTATCCTTTTATCTATATTATATAATACAGTTTGTTGAACCCTGTCTTTGCAGGAGTAACATGTTCATGAGTCAGAAAAAATATAATCAATTTATAGAATTATGGAAATGAAATTCTGAGGTATCGAAACAAAAGGATAAACAGATTCATTTATGTATGAGGGGATCCTTAACTCTGTTGTTTTTTAGTAAAGCTGGACGTATTTTTAATTTAATGGATAATTTAATTTCTACAGAAAGGTAGATTAGGTTTGATTTATAAGTGATATCAAAAATAAAGTATGCAATCTAAACGTTGCCTCGGAATTATAACTCTTCGGAATGATGTAGTGTACCCGTATGTGAAATGTCGTACATGATGTATACAGTGTGTAAATGGAATACGAGCAAACATTTAAACTAGACGTAGGTTATAGCTCTACAAGTCATGTAAATGTGGAATTTCGTTAATAACTCTAATACATAGAGCGCAATTAATTTTTAAAGGTCCCATCGAGCAGCAATGTATAATGCATAACTTTTTCAGACCTTTCGTATATCGGCAGCCAAACTAGCGTAATTATGGCATTTAACGTGAAAAATTAGAATTGTTCTCTAAACAAAAACGTTTTATTTTGTATTATTATTGATTTTAACGTGAAACGATCATAATTTAATGCACCCATGTACGTAAATTGTCGTACATACTACTTACTTATCTTTACTAGGTATCCAGTGTGTCATCTATCACACACATACATTATTCACACATTATTGACATGATCTTTTTTGTGGGCTTGGTTTTATTAATGGATAATATTGCATTTACAGATTATGTATTAATTTAGCGGATTTAATGTGGTATTTATCAACAAAGAACTGTAACTGTCAAAAGAGTCATGACCTGTGGTAATGACAATTTCATAATCAATTCAGATGACCATAGACGAAGAAGTTGTATTGTACCTACCTACATACTTCTTTATTATGAAAACAGTTTAGATATGAGGAATTGCACTACTGCATACAGAAAACCCATCATGTAGTAAAAAAGGATAACTGGATGCTGTTACGCAATAATGTGTCAATCCACAAGTATTTAGCAATAAAGTGTCAACCCTTAGAACTCTTGTTGTGGGTTGACATTTTATTGCTAAATAATTGTGGGATAACGCATTTTTGCGTAACAGCATCCAACTATGACATAAAATATGCTGGAAAACAGTTACATAAATCTAAAATGCCGCGACCATCTAATTTTAGTGCTCAGGAATTGAGTGATATGATTTTAGCATATGGTGAAGCTCAACAAAATGGAAACAGAGCGTTAAGTTTGTACAGAGAGCGGTTCCCGAATCGCAGAGTTCCGAGTAGCGCTCGAGTGATTGTGAACGCATTACAGCGAGTTCGAGAGGATTTGCCTGTGACCGGAAGAACTGATGGTGCAGTTTTTATCCCGATATAAGCGATAAACAATTTCTACGTGGACAGACTCGCGGGCAAAAGCTAGTAAAAATTCTGCTTGAAACGAAAATATTTTTCATAGTGCCAATAAGATAGAAAACTCTTTTGGCAGGGCAGGTGAGTATAGCCAATGTTGACCTTATGTCATTACGAGTGGCCGTCAGTCACATAACCTAAAGTATCAATCAATGCTGTGTGCCTTGGTTGTTTGTTGATAGATTTTTATTAAGAAAAACGTTATAATTTTGCATTATTATGGAGAACAGGTATCTACATTGTCTTGTGATTTTACAATGATTTCCCCTGATTTACATCGCTGAGTTTGGAACATCGTGGATCAACTAAGGATTAAACGAAGATATATTTTTTTAATTTCTGTAAGTGTGAAGGAATCAGTATGTGCATGAACTAAGTGTTTTTTATTAAATTAACAACAAAATAAAAAGCATTTCTACTGCTTTTCATTCTAAATAAGTTTTAAATACACATAACTACGACTGTGACCCGAGTCTAACCGAGTTTTCCCGAACCACTTGAAACCTTGTCAGTTGAAACGAAGATTTAAGTCGCAGTTAATTGCAGGTTAATTGAGTTATTTGTAATACATTGCGTGGCGAATTAATTAGTATGAAAAAAAAAATTACAACTTAGGTTAACGATACACATGTTTTTATGTTAATTAGGATGCATATTAACCGTCGTTAAAATATTTGCTCGTATTGGATTTACACACTGTATAGAAACAAAATCTTTTAGGACAACCTGCCTGCCTGCTTATTTTTAAAAAACAAAAACGTAACTTTTCTTAGATAAAAATATACAGAGCATTAACAAAAATTATAATATTTGCAGTAAAGACAGATAGTCAAATGTAAACAAAGATAAGTGCAGTAATTACAGAGCAACCCTGGCCGCGGGGACCAGACGTTTTATATCACCTAGATACTCAGATGATGCCACTAAAACTGATTAAAGAATTCCTTCTGACCTTTTAAACAATATGAAAGGCTGAAAGAAAGCCGGGGTTAGGTTTGTGATTTTAAAAAGTCTCCTGTTTGAACGTCTATTTAAATAAGCATTCAACCATATAGTATATCGGATATATTGGACATTGCCTTTTCAAATTGTGAAAGGTTTTTACAAGAAATTCATAGACTATACATGTATTTTGTATGGAAAGATAGATATTCTCAATGCTCTCAAATATTTGTTTCTCAGTATATTTTACATACATTTTTAAACTACTAGGAATGATCTGCAACTACGAAATGGCAGATTATCAAATATTACACACGGAATTTTAGGCACCGCGCATTTTCAGTTATATTTTGTGAGATTCAAGGTTATACCTCGAAGTTGCATTCTGTTTGTACTGCTGCATTTATATCGAACATGTTATCTAAAAATATCCATGAAAAACTACTAGAAATATATTGTTCAACAAAATTCAACGACTATTAATGTTTAATACTCGACTCTAAAGAGGCTAAACACCAATCAAATGCTGAAACAATTTGAATAGTGTCCCAGTAATCCCTCTGTTGTCTACTGAACGCGCTACTAAATCCGCCGTGAAATATCGAGTAATTCATATCTTTTGTCCCGCAGTATCAACACTCATTTTATTCTGCAGAGGAATAAACATAACTAATCGTCGACCATTAATTGTTACAGAAATGTGCTACTGCTTTGTCAGAGTACTAAATTATGTTATAGCTGTTGCTTATTTACGTGTATTTCTATTGGCATAACCTCCAAATTACTTCAGGTTACTATTTCTATTTTTGACACGATAACTAGTTTGACTTGTAAGTTATATGTTGCATTCCAAAACAAAAAGGCAGTATAAGCCTAGGAAGCGTATTCCAATACTGCCTTTTAGTTTTGAGAGGCAGTATGGAACTGAATCAGTAGACAAATAAATCTAGAAAGTATATTAACCTACTTGGAGTATTTCACACGTATGAAATTTGAATGACAACACAATAATTTCCACGAGACGGCAGGTAGCCGGAGGAACGTCTCAGAGTCTTGTAGTTGAGTTGATTCGAACTGTTCGAAGTAATTTACTTATCAGTGAAAGTACACTCGGCGCAAAGTTGGCTTTTTATGGTTGTTTCTCAAATAGCTAGATTTTTCACTACACGAGTTACTACGAGAATGACTCTCGGAGCCGAGTATTATTTGTAGAATGGAGTACGTTTAACATTAGATGCTCAGCACATCTATGTTAGCTTTAATAAGTTTTAAATCGAAGTTTATAAAATTGTCGCTCTAGCCCAATTAATATTAGATTATTCTTCGCTAGATTAATAAAGACACCACTTGCCCTGCCACTATGAAGACATCGTCAACGCATCCAGCGCCAAACTACCAGAATCTTTTACAAACAAGACACACAACTGAGACTTTGGTGCTGAATGTGTGAAGAATTAAATTAAAAATAAATCAAGTGCTAAGCTATGGCAAGTGGACCACCGCCGCGCGTCTGTAACGTATCAGCGATAACAGCGACGTCCGAGGGCTTGCTTCCGCTACCTGGTGGCGAGGTGATCAGGATGTGACGTCACAGTGTAAAGCTTTGTCTTAACTAGGTACTTGGAGTTTTGGAAGAATGTTTACACACTCGGGAATACGTATGTTTTTATACGGCATGAAAGCAAGCGAGCGTCCGAGAATGGACTTTTAAAATCGCAACACTTAAATAAATAATTTCCTACTACGCACAATAGAGCAAAAAACGAGAGTATACTGATCACGAAAAGTATCAAGTGCTTTAAAAATAGTAAAAGACAAAACGTTCACGCTTACTGATTGTACACTAATATTTCATTTACAATATTTACAATGTTAGGGTAGGGGCACCAAAAGATGAACGACACCCAAAAGCTGAACACTCGATCGAAATAATCACATAACTAAATCGTGACAAATATTACATAGTTCGGAATTTATTTTTCTTAAACACCTCCATTAAATCTTAACATAGTATTATATTCTTTTTGGCCGTGATCGGTCGTCGTTCTGGACCTTCCCGACGAAAACGTCGATAGTATGGGAAAATAGATAAGGACAGTGCTCTCCAAATTTAAGCTTTTAATTACGTATAAAATTCAATAATTGTCAGTCTTAGAAGGATTTGCTTGGTATGTATTCTTGATTAATCACTCTTTTATTGGAGTTATACGATATTTCATTTTTCTTGTTAGTTAACGAGAAATATGCCGTTCAAGTAATGGTTTCAAAAATGTATACCTAAGCCAATACTTGAACGGTGTTCAGCTACTAGGCAAGGCGTACTTTTTTTAAAGCTTCTTAATAAATCGTACTGAAATGACAGATGGAAAATTTAGAACTTAAAATGATCGTTAGATGCTCTTGTATCTTTAAACCAAAAGATGAACATAGCTTTTGATGTCTAATCCAATGATTTTGGAGTTTTAAATACTATGAAAACTATCACTGTTCAATAAAAAATGTGTGCCTAATACTTGAACGAATTAAATTTACTAGTTCATGTTTTGGATTCTATTCCAATATGTGAACACCTTAATTGATTTTGTTTGTTCATTTCATAAATTTTGTGTCCTAAAATTGAACTAAGTAAATTCAGTCGTTCAACTTTTAGGCATAGTTTTATAATATGAACACTAGTAGTAGTATACTAGTAGTATTTATGGAAATGTTTACTAATATTATAAATGTTAAAGTAACACTTTTTGTCGGTTTATGTGTTTTAAAAAAAAAAGTAACTAAGTAGTTTTGCTAATGATTATTGATAAAAAATACTAATTCGTTGTTTTTATGACACAAATAACCATAAAAAATAGGAACCTTATGTACGTAAAAAATATTAAATAAATGTAAACAGTTAAAAAATAAAGAATATTTCGTTAACTCGCATTTTATTGCTAAAAGTGAATAGAATTAAAATGACATAGGTATTTTATTATGTTAGTTCAACTTTTGGGCCCAAACCGTTCAGAATTAGGGCACGCTGTTCATCTTTTGGGCAAATCGGTACATTTTTGGTTTCAATGATTTTTAGAAAAATACGGAGATATAATAACAGGCTTTATAATAGTCATTTTCAATCTAGACCATATACTGTACCATATAAAAAAATTAAATAGGGTGAAATTTTTACTTTCACTGAATATAAACTGTCTAAAGTTGGTGTAGTCGCTTAATCGTTCATCTTTTGGTGCTCTTACACACACATTTCAATTTCCTGTCAAGACTGTAAAATTTGCCCGCAATCTTTAACTGTTTTTTGAACCAGTAACAATCATAGTTTCGATTGTTAGTCTCATATAGTATTGTGAAATGCAGTGAATGTTCATGTTTTTTCGGTTAAACTTACAGCTAAATGAATATTGCAAATGCGTTGCCAAAGTAGATGTAATACTTTCTGTTCAGCGGCTGTCTTAACCAGTAACACGGCATTGCAAACATTGTATTTGTGAACTCGGCGGCAGGTTAGTAAGATTAGTAGGAGCGGTCCTGGGAGACTAACATTTCGTTGATACTTGATTTTCAACCAAGAAGTTCCGTGGGCTGGGACTACTTGTTTTTACGTATAGTGACGCAAATGTCAATTTGAATGACGGGGCGCGCCTTCGGTTAATAACTTAGTATAGTAAATGTGATTATATACCCGTTTATACATGAAATGATTTTGGCTTGCGTTTGCACACGTGCATGTATGATATTAAGAGATTCATAATCATATCAGTGCTGGTGTTATCTTTGGCCTAAATTCGGAAAGAAATTTAATTAAATTCCAAAAACCCTGTCGCAGTGAGATAACTCACTATTTGTGTGATGTTTGAATGGTTTCATGTGGCCTATCATAGCGATTTGGTTCTACCTTATAAATATATGCCTATGCCAAACTGTGTTGTATTATGAGCTTGTTAAGGAGGATAGCGTTTTTACCCAACTTCCTGAGACAGAAATGTATGTATGTAATGCATCCCTAACTGATTTTTTGCCCGCTGGACGGATTTTGATGTGTGGAATATCGTTTTCATATACCAAGAATGACGTAGGCTATATTTTACGCGATGTTTTTTTAACGAGTAGATTAAGACAACATTCTGGTACTTATTATTGGAATTTGATGGTTCTATTTTACATACTTTCGAATTTTAACTTAGCTGAGATAAATTCGGATCGAAAAACTCGCTCTTAGACAGTCAAGGCCTCTAGTCTTCTTCGTTTTTACCCCTATTGCAATAGTATTTTTATGACTCGGCTGCATTTACTGTTGAATTAATAAGCGAATAACATTACCAATAGTATAGAAACGGAGGAAGGCCCAGTATTCGAGCGGGTCAATACTCCATTCTTATTTATTTTAGTCTTTCCTGCTTAGGGCTACTTAAACAATGTGATTATGTTATAGAAGCAAACGAATTATAAGCCTCAGTTGACACTAACACATGTATAATCAGCCCAATGGAACCCTGCCCCACCATAGGCCTGTGTCACAGTGACGTTATGATTCAAGTCGTAGGAAGTGTCAAACAAATTGTTTTATAATGTCACTGTGACACCGTTTTACGACCAGGCTTCCATTGGACTGTTAGTAGTTCAGTACTCGTACCGATAGAGAAAACGTTCATTTAACCGATAGAGTGATCGCTATTAATATTAATCCGTTGTCTAATCTAATTAAACATAGGTCGGGTCGGATACCGTCCCGGTTCCAATATCTTCGACCAATCGCTTCCATTCATGAATTATCACTCAAATTAATGGGCTGTAAGTTATAAATGGCCCGTGGATTAGGCCCGATCCATTTTATTCCTATTTTACCTACCGTTCATTGAAAACCTACACAAATTCATGGAAGCATCCGCTAATTTTCCTCTCGCCTATCTCTTTTTAGCTTGAAGTGTACAGATAGCGCTGTTTCACTCCAATGGACCCTTTTCTCGGGCACGATTCATCATCATTTCGCGGTTTGCTGCCTTCCTATTCACGTTCGCTTCCTACAGGGGAACCTCCGTTTAAACTATATATAGATACCTGTTTTGTTTAGGGGGAGAAATCTAGCAGAATGTAGGAGGGGTTCTGTTTGAAAAATTGTGTTGTAGTAAAATATGCTAAAATGTAGCTCGATTGTAACGGAATGCTAATGTTAATGAGTAACATTACTTATTGAGGACGATAAAGGTAGGTCTTAAAATTAAGATAGAGAGTGTCAAAAAATATTTTTACTTCTAATCAAAAAAGTGGATTTGTTAGCTAGGATTCTTTGTCCCTAATTAATTGAACAAGCGTTTTTTTTTTACCTTGGTACTTGGCATGGTTAGTTTACAAATATTTCATTTAAATCGGTAAAACCTTTTAAAAGTTATATACCTACTTAACCAGAGACCATTTTCCTTGGTCCAATCGACTTTAAATATGGTATCAAAATATTAATTGTAATGTCATCTATGTACTGTTTTTATATGAAGAAGGATAACTAGCACACAGGAAAACTGATGGTACCTACCTAAGTAAGATCAGGGACTTGGGTTACTAAATGTTAAAGTTATTGTTAATGTTAATATCGTTCATGATACCGAGCGCAATACACAAGATAATTTACCACCTGCGGCTATAGTTTACATTTATATAATATTAATGGTGTGCTCACTGGTCTGAAGTGTCACAGATCTTTTTGCCAATAGGATTGGTTATGCCAGGAATGGCCGGGAGTACCTAATGACTATGAATATCGCCCAACAGATCGATCCCTACCTAATACAAGAAACTCATGTATTAAAGGGCAGAATGGCCTACTTTAAAACAAATCCGATTTATTTTTAAGGTCTTCTTGGACGGATTCTAGCGGTTCGTGTGGGTAAGTACAGGAATGAAAAAGGTGAGTTATCATCGAATACCAGGTCCCAGCATGGAACCATCAAAATATATAACTCCATAATCCTCTGGTCTAACATTCCTTACCTTGGCAGTATTTTGTATCCTACCGTTTTTTTATATTGACGATTTTGTTTGTCAATATATCATTGAGACATACAGACATAACATGAAAAATACTAATTATTTTTAAACAGCTGTTTATATTGCGAGACAGTCACTATGTTCTGCTAAATTCGATCAAGTAGTGTTACAAACGGTACCCACTGGGTCTATAATAATCTGATCACAAGAGCTGCCAAACAATATCTTAATTAATGTGAGCATGAAGCAATAAGAAAAAAAAAACAATTTCCAACGGCTTCATGCAATCTAATCCGAACCCAAAACACGTGTTCGGAGCTGCTTTACTTCACTCGTATATCGACCAAGTAAATAGCATTCGACTGGAGTCCGTAGACGTCCTCAATTAGTATTCCAAATAGCCCCGACATCGTACACGAATGTACATAAATGTAAAGAGTGGACCGCTCTGAAGCACGAACGTCGCATAACTTTTCCGCGAGAGCCAGCTTTCATACAAACTGAGTCTTAAAACATCGAGGTAAACGCCAATGTCGCCTGCGAACACGCGAGACTCTGCCCCAGACGCGGTTTCTATTTCACCCAAGCAATAACAATCTTAGTAACATCGTTGGTAGGTTCAAAATGATGAAGTTTGAGCCGACGGGCGTGGAGTGCGGGACTTTGAGGCTTATGGTAATTGTAATAAAGCGGAGTGCAGCAGTTATGGGACGTGAGAGGTTCTAGACCAAATCCCGAGTAAGCTGTAACTTCCTTTTGGATTTTCGGAAGCCATTTATCAGTCTGATGTGGGCGTCTGGAAATTTTTCATGTTTCGTTATTGTAGCGACATGACACGTACGCGGATTCTGTTTATTGGCCGGTCTCAAGGTCACCGCTATCGGTGGATCGCGGCCGTTTACGAGCCTCAGCTTGTGTGTAAAGTGCTTTACTTTCGCACGTTTATGGATGCCTAGTAGTTTGATGACGCTTTCGGTGGACGTATTTGGGCTGGCGATATGTTCTTTTTTTAAACAAAGGGGCGTCATGAAGAGATTGGCTTTTCCCATGACGTGATGTGATGTCGTGTGTGTATTACTTATAAGAGTTAATGTAATCTCTGCATTGAAAAGTGTGACTATGATCTGTCTACATTTTGGATTAAGTAAGTCCTGTGATAAGATGTATAAAACTATGAAAGAAAGGTTCTAAGTAAAATTGCATTGAAGGCACAAAATAACAAATGCTTTTGATCTGACCGTTACCGTACAAAAACGTAACTTAAACTATTGAATTAATAATTATAGCAGGACACACATAAATAATAAGGTGCGCCGATTTAGCATTCATAAGCACTTGGTCAACTGCGTAAGCGCTTAGTCGCGAGCCATATTAATTATGTTCTGCTATAGATAACTGGTTCCATAAGTACAGTTACATATTATGACGTTTATGTAAATAAACCTAAACCACCAATCAACCAATCAACTAAACAAAGTTCAATAATTAACTGATTATTAGATATTGTTTAAGAATTAACATTAGATTCTTATGATAACCACAACTGATCTGTAAGAGAATTGTGATGCTGAAAATGCCCATACAATATTTTTGAATATATTGTATTTTTGAAAATTGGACTTAATTTAGGGGATGATAAACGTTACCGCCCGATTAAGGGGTTCCCTCACAATCCTCTTAATAATAAATCAACTCAATCAGCCAACATTACGTCTTAGACATACTACGTATTTATTTTTTCTCATTTCACTGTCCTTCTTATCATAAATAACACTTACAACAAAACCAAACAATAATCATAAAAACCAACCAACTAAACGGCAACTAATGCCTAGATAAATTAGTGTTACAACCCGCGAGAGACCGCGGGGCGAGCTAGTGGTCCCCCGGCGCGAATTCCGGGATAAATCAGAAGCAACCCTTCTACGCAAGCAAATTACAGGGCACCTGAGACATGGAAAAACGTTATGAGTAGGCTGAATTAGTGGGGTAAGCGGTGAGCATCATTTGTTTGGAAGCTCCAATCCAATATTTTAATGTCTTCTAGGGTAAAGCGACTCATTAAGGAGCTCTCGAAAATTTCACCGATCTTAGTTAAATCTTTGGAAAATATAATACTTAATCGTATATAGAAAAGTACTCTTTTAACATTTGACATTGATTTGAGTATGCATTTAAAATTGTAACTAATTCCAGTGGTATTAATCAACTAACTATCGGTTTTACCTCGGTTTAGGCCATTTACGTGCTCAGCAAAACTTACAAGTATTTCAACAGCCAGTAATGTAGACATAATTAAATGGTTTGTACGTACGTTGAAAGATTGGACAACTTAATTTGTATTGCTCTTTGTAAGATTTTACTTTATTACAGTTCTTAACATCCTTGGCATTTGTTTTAAACTATGTTTGAACAGAAACAGAACAACAAAAACATTAAAAAATTAACTATTGTTTGTGGTAGTTTATAAACAACAACCCTTGCAAAAGTATAAAACCACTATCATATTAAATTTATTATAAGATAAACTAGGGGAGGAAAGGCCGAAAGAGCAATCACAGCGTCCATATGGGCACAAATTATTTCGCAGCCGATGACAACTAAGGGATGTGGCTTGTTTATAGTAATGACTCCGGGTAATGTGTGGCGAATGGAAGGGCATTTCGATTTATACCGTTCTATAAATCCATTAAAGTTTATAACTAATATAAACGTAAAAAAAAACAATAATATAACAACACAACATGCAAGGCTTGCAACATTTGCGAAAAGAAAACCACTTAAATTCGTTCCTTAGAGCTATGATAACGAAGTACATCTTAGATATGGACATTCAATTTTGAAAACTTTTAGTAAGGACTGCCGTTATTAATCTCGAATGTACTAAAATAATTAAACAGTGACCTGTTTTGTGCTCTTATGTATAGTTTCTTTACATCCCATAATTTCGACATACTGTGCAGCATTCAGTATCGTGAAAGAACATATGATGTCGCACCCCGCTTTAGGGTCCCATAAACGACGCCATTCTGTTCATTTTCAATTTGCATAAATATTAGTGGGAGCTATCACGTCATAAATATATTACTGTGGTGATACAGATTTTATGGTGATTACAGAATTATAGTCGATCTCTTTGGGGTGGCTAGTAATAGCGTTGTAAGGTAATATTCATGTTTCACCATGTGGTTTCGGAATGAAGTCAGGATGGAGAATATTGTAAAATTGTATTTAGCCTCGTTAACCTCGTACCTCGACCAATAATGAATTTTAAAATTACCAATATACTAATACACATTATTGATGAGTATTTTTAATGCAATCAATAGACATACTAAGGCTGAGAATTAAGGCTTGAAGTATTGTTGGTGCAGTTGTTCCCAGAAATCGAACTCTTCCTTGGCGGGGAACGCTGAGACGGTCAAATCATTTCCAAGGATTAGGTACTGTTCCTTCTCCAAGCTGAACGCGGGCCATTCTACGCCCAGGGCTCTATCAGGAGTCGGGTTTCTAAAACAAGTATAGAAATATTTAACTATGAGAATGTTAGGACTACTCGTTCAATGAAGATGACGTCCAAGATTGAACGAATAAACGATTTTTTAAAGTCAAATAGCTAAATGGTCAGATTTGTGGCCCTAGACAAAATGCATACAGAAAAAGTTATTGTTACTAAAAATATAAACTTAGTAGGTATTGACGTAAGCTGCTGGACGGGCACGTCGATCGCTTCGGTCAATTTCATATATTTTGATAGTTTTCGATAATCGTTAACGTTAGCGTTAATCATTTTTTCGAAGGCTCCTGGTATTTCAGGTACTTTTATTTAATTAAGAGAGTTTCCCTACTTGAAACATCAACAACAATTTAAATACATTACTTTAAGAATTTAACAAAACGCGAATAATACATACCCGAATTTAGCAAAGTCGGTCCATAGTTTAGTGACGGTCTGTATCATTCTGTGACTTTCAGAGTTCAAGTCTACCGGCACATCCTCATTATTAAACAAATACATCAAATCGTCGCAGTGACACACATTTTTTCCCTTTATGAATGGCCTGGCTTGACACACGTCTGCAAATATGTTTCTTTCCGTTTCAATGTCAAATTGATAAAAAAACAATTTATTAGCTTTAGCACAAGTTTTTGCATACCGCAAAATGTCATGCTTTAATATCTGCATCGTAACGTAGTTATTTAAATTGTCAACAGTATCAATAGACACTTGTTTATTCCCAAAGTAGTATTCTTTGACTTTTTTACCAATAGCTAATTGCTCTTTAGCTGAGCATTGTAGCAACAGCTCTATAGGTACGAAACTCTGAAGAAACTTGTTAAATTTATCAAACGTGCCTTCTTTGGGCAACCAGTTGAAATTAATTGTGCCCTCATGTGTCGTGTAACCAATCATAACTTCCACTCCTTCATGAATGCCGTTACGTAACTGTTCGTAGACATCACCGTAGAAGTATCTTTCATTGTTACCAAACTGTTTTTCATCAACGACATTGAAAACCATATCAATACGTATCATAGCGTCTTCTTCTACTGTCAAATGTACCACAGGCCATATGAGGTTTTCAAATGGCTGAGACTTGAAAAACTCGTACAATTTTTTATCATCGCTAGTATCTTCACCAAGTTCTCGTGCTAATGCTTCTGCTCTCAAACGTGGCTCAAAATTCCGAGACCAATGGCTTAAATTCGTGCCACTCTGCAAAATACCACGTTTAAATAGCCCTTTTGTCATCGGGGATACCAAATGATAGGCAACTGAAGCACTTCCAGCGCTTTCTCCAAAAATAGTGACATTATTAGCATCACCTCCGAAATGTCTAATATTCTTTTGTACCCATCTAAGGGCAGCCACTTGGTCTTTCATACCGACATTTCCTGGAACATCCTCTGTATGAAGGCAGAGGAATCCCACCACTTCCAGCCGGTAATTTATTGTGACTAATACAACATCTTGTTTGACAAGGAAGTCAGGACCGAAGGTGTTGCTGTTGCCACTACCGCTTTTAAACCCACCTCCATGTATCCAGAACATTACAGGCAGAAGTTTCTTTGGATTTAGGGTGGGCGTATACACGTTTAGGTAAAGGCAGTCTTCGCTGCCGTCCAAGAGAGTCTTAGTGAACATGTCAAAATGTTGGCAAACTGGTCCGTGGGCTGTGGCTTTTCGAACTCCATCCCAAGGCTTCACTGCTTGAGGTGCCTTAAAAACAATCCATTTCAAGTTAGTTAAAATAACATCATAATATACAACACACTAACGCAGATAAATCAAGGACGTCGCCGTCAGATGCTGTTTAATTACTTTCGCAAACTCTGTTTTCGTACCATAATTGTAATTAGTAATCTTATGATGTTTGATTGACTGGCAAATAAGACCATAAGACAATGAGAACGCCAGTTATAATAAATAATAATAGTATTGCTAATGTAAACACATGCATAACTTTTGCGGTATAGATAGAGCTAGTAAATACTACATATCACCAACCTACAGAACCAATATTATACTTGTTTGATTATACATGACTAAAAAAAACAAGGGGACAATCTTTCACAAATTGGCATAGTACAAAACTAAGCTCTAGGCTTGTACTATGGGTACTAGACAATGATAAGCTTACTTATGCAAAGACAAACTAAGCAGGGAACAGATACATCAATCGAAAAATGAATTAGTGCTGGACATTGCGGATTTTGTACAGTACAATAACATATTTCCCGAACGCGAAAGAATACAATCAACAAAGTAAAGGAAAGACATATAAAGAAATACATAGAAAATATCCAAGACTCAGGAACAAATAATTGCGCTCATCGCACAAATATCTGCCCTTACCGGGATTTTAACCCGGGTCCGCTAGCTTCGGAGGCAGGGTCACTACCAACTAGGATTACGCGTCGTCAAAATGCTAATTAATACTATTATCGCTGAACTCACCTTAAATCTCAAATCTCCTACGGGAGGGGCAGCATAAGGCACTCCTTTAAAACTGTAGTACTCTCCTCCGAGTACATTTTCCAGGATTTCTCCTTCTAAAGCACCGTCACTTATTTCGACCCGCGCCATTGGGTGTGTTCTCTCAGACTAATCATTTAATAAAGAAGTACCTACATCATGCTATTGATAATTGTTTCCACGTGAGTTAGATAACCGGGTGACCTTGTTTGCGTATTTAAATACAGTAGTGTTGTGTGGAAAAACAATAACTACTTGTATTTATTAAGAATATTATTTGTACCTTAAGGCATGTTTTTATGCAAGTTACGTTAAGTTATTAACGTGAGGCATTATGAACGATACTAAAAGAAAAGAACTCCCGATTTAAAATCAGGATATTTGACGTGTTTCGTACTCATTAAAACCATTTTTCTCACTACCCGGCTGATAAGTTAGTAAATCCTGACAGCTGTCGTCGCAGTACAAATTATAACCTATTCTTGGGTTTGAGGTTATAATTTATACTGGAATGACAGATGTCAGGATTGACTTATCCGCCGGGCACTACAGCACATCTCTTTTCTATAGTTGAATAACCTGAAAGTAATATTAGTGATAAAATTAAACTTGCATTGAAGCGCCATTTTTTTAAGTATTAGAAAAAACCATGCTTTTAAATAAAGATCTGTATCAAAAACATATTTTTTTTTATCCATTTTTTTAATGAAATATAAAAAAAAATATTAATGGCTAAAGACCGTAAACGCCACGTGGTTTGTTCTAAGTCACAGCCAGTGCTATGTTACAATCAAAATGACGAAATTCCGACCACTAGTTCAAAGAGAACGTAGCCAACACTGATAGTGTTCAATATATTTTTTTGTCAGTAAATAACAATAAAAACATGAAAAAAATGTATGCTTTTAAGACAAACTCTTTAAAAACATATTTTTTGGGGCGTGACTTCGTGGTTTAAAAAAGTATATCACTGTATATTCGTTTCTTTCAATCAAGAAAAATTGACAAAAGTTGATTTAAGCACATTTAATAATAAGTTTCAAATGAAGTAAAGTCATTTGGTGACAAAAGTGTATAATTATTTGACGAATAATGTAAAGTCACAACATACATAATTAAGAGGCGGGACAGAGAGCGGCGTCATGCGCCATTGTTGCGGGCGCCATATTTTACATGTGTCATCATTTTATACCTACACGTAGACTAATCTAATGCTAGCGTACCAGCGAAATGATTTTAAAAATATACTTAAACAATATTGTAATGTGGACTAGGGATATATTAGGGAACGTCAAACTTTCCAGTTTAAAAGTGGATAAATTGTCGAATCAAGATCTGGGAATTTTTACTTGCAAAGCATACGTTTTTACGCATAAATATTTTATTTATTTTATATCTTGTACATAACAGCTACCTTATGTTCCATTTCAACCCAAAGTCTATACTTTACTTTACCATACCTTCTTGAGGCTTCTTGATATTACATGGCCATTCCAACACTAACATCTTTAATACGTTTCCGTAAAATAACAGTTGATTATTTATCCCTTATAATACAAAACACCCATAAAAGATCATATTTAACTAAATGTCTACAACTTCTCTTACCTCATTCACGCGTTAAAATTACAGGTATGAAGTAAATCTTAATAGAATAAAGACTACAGATGGCCATTCCAATATTGACTCAATTTTTTGTCCGTGTAATGTCTCAGCTACCCTAAATAATAAATTACAGCTACAATGGCAATATTTTGTGAACTGAAACCGATATTAGCGGCCCACTATTGTATTTACGTTACAACTGTTCCATTATTTTGGTGTTTGCCCATCATGGGCTATTATGTTTTTATTTGTTCTTCAATCCTGTTGGGGTGACTACGCACAGACAGACAATTTGTCATAAAAGTAGAGATTTATGGATGCCGTACATGTGCTGTGTAACCGTTATCTGTTTTTATTTCGACGTATCAAATGAAGTAAACACAATCACAGATTTGTAACAATGTAAATTCCGTAAGTTGAGCTTGGTCTATCAAACTGTTATCGTTTTTTAGTTTAATCTTGTTTCGATTAGCTTTAAATCTCCTTTTTTAACTTAAATGTGATCTCCTGACCACCAAAGCCAAATTAAAACAGGACAGGTATAGTTACGCAAGGCAAGTTATCACAGAATACAAAATATTAACTGCAGCCAACCAAATCAATAGGTTTATAAAATGCACTCTCCGGATTATAAGATTGAGTATAAATGATAACGCAGGTATTCCCAATCAATTAAGTATCCATTATCAATGTCGATTATTAAAATATTCCATGAGTAGAGATATACTTTTCTACACTACAAGTACAGTATGTGTGCACTTAGAAGGTTCTTCGGGTTTGCACTTCTTTCTCACTCGGTCTTAATATTAGCGTATGAGAGCGAGTGAGAGACAAGTACAAACCCAAAGCAACTTATAAGACAAAATTTACTAACAAAATATCTGACGTGTATAAATGACAGTATCTATAAAAATCACACAAAAAAATTGGTGCCACAGCGTCTGTCTCGCCCGGCGCTACTACAAAGTATTTTTTTAACAAAAAAAAAATGGCATCCCCTGTCTAACGCACGCTAACATGAGGTACCGTTGTAGCCGCGTCAGATCTCATGCAATCTATTATTTTTTCCTACGCTTTTTCATCTATCGACCGGCAAATTTGTCTGTTACCCGATAGTCGAGGGAGAGTTTGATTTATTTCATTTTTGTGCGCATTTTAACGGAATAGGTGAATCAATTAATTGGTGATTTTGATCAACAAAAGTTAATTCGATTACAGTATTTTATGTGATTTACAATGGATAATGTCTACAAAATAGTGGAGAAGAGCTCTAATGAACAATGTTATTCAGGGAAATGAAAAAATTCAACACTATGAAGATATGAAAGTAATATTTCCAAAGATGAAAAATTAACGCGTAATAGCGTAAATGATATAGCAGATAGATTTAGAGATAACAGTTTAAATTTGGAGCATTATCTCGGCCCTTAAGTATCACAGATAACCACCGTTGTAACTGCAAAACGTCCGTCTCATCCCTGACCTTTTTGCGAAGTCTTCTCATCTACAGAAAGCGTCAACATTTTCAAAATTCATAAGCGTTTTGGGCGTGACCGCCGTACCTCCGCGACAGATGTCACACCGTCCCGAAAAAAACCCGTCAAGGAGGCGTGGTGGCTATAAATTTAGTCAAAATATGCTCGACACAACACTTCCCATTCCCTATTAGAATAACAGAACGAATCGAATAATTTGTTAACAGGCGTTCGGAATGGGTGTCACATGTCTACCGGCTAAATTATTTAGTTTCGACTTCACTAATTGCCGATGACAAAGTTTAATAGCCTGTGCACATGTTAATCGGTTGGTTTTTTATTTAGGCGCGGGTTTTGGTAGCAAACGATGTAGGTATAGCTATTATTATATGCCAGGTTAGGTCCCATACTAACAGCGGTAATAAGTAGAGATATGCCGCTTTCAAGAGTTCTCGGGAACGGCGTACCTAGTTAATAAGTGTAGAGAGATCCCACGGACATTTCGAAAAGGTACATTTGCACCTTCGAGACTTAATTAGTAACAGAAGGCTAATTAAGTCAGTTAGACATGGTACTAAAATATAAATCAAATTATTTTCTTCAAAATATTAGTAAAGATAGTATACTTACTTTATCCTCAAACATGATGAGATGTCTCTTTTGTTAGAATTATTTTGTAACACCGTTATTACTGATACAAAGTAACTGTAACTCAAAACTTCGTAACACGGTATAAAAACCAACAGTTAATCAATAACATTGATGAATGAATTACCGACACCGGCATCCACCTAATAGGTGACAACACAAACAAATAATTGAAATTGATAGTTTCCCTGAAGCGGGAGTCAAGTAATGACAAACGCAGCGTGAAATCTGCAGTATTGACAAACAGACATTGTTTACTGTGTGTGATTGATAGTGTGACAGATGGGTAACCCTTGCTCCGCTGCATCTGTCGCGTAGTGGTCAACGCGATTTGGCATTAGAAACATTTTAACAGTGAAATGCTTCCGTGTTCTATTTTTGACTTCTAATGGAAAGTTAAACGGGATAATAACAAATCAAATACTTACTCGTACGTTAGGTCAATAAACAAATACTGATAACACTAGAAAACATACATGTGAGTTAACCAAAGGTAATTTATCAAACAATACTTTATTTTTACCCAGTTTATTTCGTGATTCTCCGTTGCTGTACGCTATCTATTTTAAATATTTACTCCATATAAAAAAAAACACAAGACAAAACCAAGATTGTGGTCCGTCTTAGCGCTGTACTCGGCTCGGAGACAATTTATTATTTTAGAAACAACACGTTTATTTTCAATGTTGGTAAAAAAAACCGTTCCTAACGAACGAGGTAATAGTCACTCTTTAAGTGCGGCCGTTAGTGCGAATACTGGTTATATAACAGTTTATTGAAAAAATAAGCAGTCGATACGTTAAGTCCGCGTGAGTCCATTATTAGACTGGGCTGACTTAAAACCTTTATGCTTAAGTTAAATAATGTGTATTGTAATTATGTGTAATGCCGTCTGTTCTATATCGTCTCGTTCCTTCAGTCCAGCGGGCTATTGCCTAACGCACTCGCAATCGCAATCATTTTTTTTTGCAAAATCGAAGGCTTGGGTGCATACAAAATAAAAACCATTTTTCCACTTTGAAACAGATTGCGATTGCGAGTGCATTAGGCAATAGCGACGGTGTTTAGGTTGACGCAAACAATTGCGTGGCAGTCTCGGTAAACTATAGCACATTGGCAATATCAGTGACGCATGCTGAGATTTATTTTGATCTAAAGATTAGCCTCGTCTTCGCTTGTGGTGGGGCAAATCCCGTTCAAATTAAACATTTTAAAACCGATTCTACGTGTAGTTTAGAATTGTTGTTGTAATTTCCTATTATTGCGGTCTGTTTGCAATGATTAATTTCTACAGTTACATTTAACCGCAGATTATCCATGTCTGTAACAAAAATTAATAACAAAGTCGCACGGGAAGTTTGCCAAGCGCTAAGTTTGTGATTACAGAGATCGCGTAATCGACCAATTGCGACGGAGGGATTATAACTCGCGGCTGCGGCGCTCGAGTCCCGACGCTCATTTTAACCAATCAGGAACGGTGTTTTGTTTTAGTTGCAACCATGGTTGAAATAGATAAAATTGATTTAATTTACGTGCTATGAATTGCTTTGTTTATGTATTTGACGTAAAATAGTCTGGAGAAACATGTTATTAAAATCAAAAAACTTGAATGCGGTAGTTTCAAGTTTTTTGTTCCACCGCATATGATGAGCGGGAAGCGAGTTGAACCAACAATCAACTGAAACTCAAACTAACCACATTTATTTGACAAAAACACACTGCAACATACAAAAAGTAATCGAAAATTTTAATCGATAAACCAAAAAAGTAAATAAAATAATAGAACTTAAGAACATTTATAAACATGTAGCGAATTCATAGGCGTTGCGCTGTGGTGTAAGGTCAAGTCGGACTCAGCTTAGCATATGCTGCGCCGGAGCCACAGCGCTGGTTTTCAGCCAAACCCTGGTGTTTACATACCTAGTTCGTAGCGAACAAATAACAATCAATATTATATGTGTCTCTTTTATTGACACGGGATCTACACCGAGCGAGTAAATAGTCGATAATTAGTCGATAGCTTATCATTTTCTCGCCGGCAGTGGGACAAGTGCCTATCGTACCGTTACGTCAAAAAAGCTAATGTAATATTTTATTAATATGTCATGACATGTACTCGATTGCTTCAAAGACTTTTTAGCCCAGTAGTTGTTCAGTTTTCCATTACACACTGACTCAAACACACGTTCCTTAAGGATACCTCTGAGATATCCGGAGGAGATATCTCGACTATGCCCGAGGTAAGCTCGGACAAATATTTGTAACGCAGCCTGTCACTCGAGATTATCGCTATCTGGATGTTAATCTGACTGCACGAACCATTTCCTCGGATACCCCCAAACTAGATGTACACCACTGAGATCAAGAAGGTGGTAACTGCATCTGATGTTTGAGCATATTCATTCACACAAACGGCGCGAAATGATAATATATATCTAAAAAAACAGTAATGCATTAAGTTAGCTATAGGAACTAAGTTTAGATGGCGCGCCCCGTCGGTCTAATAATCGTTGATCGGTTGGTGAATGTAATATCAGCCCAATGGAACCCTGACCCATCATAGAACTGTGTCACAGTGAAGTTAATTTTGAAGTCGTAAGAAGTACCAAACAAATTGTTTAATGATGTCACTGTGACACCTTTCTATAGTGGGTCAGGGATCCATTGGGCTGATAGTACCTACGAAAAATTAAGTAATTGCCAGGGTATTAGGAATACACATTTGTAAATCACTAAAGTCGATTTTCAGTGTAAGATTAAGTTTCACCGAAGCCTGTTTGAGCGAAATATTTTTAGTCATGTGCATCATTTCCTAAACAATTATTTAAAAGACGTTTGTTCCACTTACGACGTTTCAACTGCGCAGTCGATATTAAAACAGGTGCACCTCTCTTTTCACCGGGCATATAATAACCTGAGTAAATATACTCCCCACACACGCCCCGGCATAATTTAAAAACGTATAAAAATCCCTCATAATTGAACCCAAATCCCACGTAATTAGTTTTCCATATTTTTTTCCAGTAAAATAATGAGATTTCCCGGTTTAGCGGAGGTGAAAAAATCGCAGGCGACGGCAAAATCGACGATCGGAAGGCTTAAGGCAAGATTCCGCAAAACCTGCTCAATTTAAAATTAAAGCCACGAAACGTGTTTTTCGCGTATTTTATAAAAATCAAGGGATGTGAACACAATCTTCGGAGGATAACCAGGCCAAATATCTATCACCTCGAGCCAATACGATCACGGATAACTTCGGGGGAAATTTCATTTCGATTAGAATGACGCGACTGACTTTTGTTTGCTGTAAAATCTGGAGAGATATATAATATTTTGTATACTCATATTCATCTCTTATACTGATTTTAGAAATAAACGTTTCAGAAGGTGTATGGTTGATTTTCGAAACACTCATATTCGGAATTTTCAAATAAATTGTCAAGTTCTGTAAATAAAAACGGTTCCGTACCAAACATGAAGCCCTTATAAGATGACTTTGTGATCTGTTTCTCCGTCAATACCCTTAACCCTTTTTCTCTAAGATGGCTCTTTAATTGCTTTCTGTTGGGCTGATAGTGGAAATTATTGTATTTTTAAGTGGTTCAAACAAATTTTAAATTATGGATTTAAGCAGTGATAAAAGGAGAATCATATTATTATCTGAGCCTCTGTTCAAGGAAATAAGAGCTATCGTAATGTTGACTGACCATACAATAACATGCCATAAGCGTTATGATTTTACCGTGTTGAATAGAGGCCTGATATATCTTGAAAGCTCTGAATTTAAATAGGAATATTTTTATATTTTTTAATTTGATGTCTTTTGAAATATTTGGGTAATGAACGTGAAACGCAAAGAAAACACATATACTAAAGAATAATTTATACATATACATTCCAGGAAAAATAAAAAGTATTCCTTTAACACTTACAGTTTTTTTTAAAAGATTTTCTATTAATGTTGGTGAATGTTATATATAATACCTAAAATGAGCTTAAAATGAGCGGTAGACATTATGATGGGGCTTCTAAAAGATAAGGACAGCAAGCAGCAGCAGGAATTTATAGGATTTCATATATTTCATATAAATGTAACGTATGTACGGAACCCTCGGTGCTCGAGTCTGACTTGCACTTGACCGGTACAGTCACCAGCAATAATATATTATCCAACATCACGACACGTCTTTATTACTAGAGAAGAGCGTGTCAGATATTAAATTAATAATTACCTACACTGAATTAAACGCACAAATAAATAAATAAATAAATATAGAAATCAACCTTAATGGCCGCTAAAATCTATTTATTTGTACCTAAACAATATTGCAAGGCTAAACATCGTACAAGTGCAATAACCTTTGTCTACGCAATATCGCCTAGTATTTAATAACAGGCGATCCGAATATTCTTCTCAATTACTAAATGAACAAAACACACAAAGGCAATAAATAATAAAAAAAACGCTGTGCATTTTAATCCCCTATTTAAATTCAATGACAAAAGCGGCAAGTGCGAGCTAATCATCGCAATATAATGCTTCGTCGATTCCGAGGGGTAGTTTTTTAACGTGCGAGTGAGAGGGTGATACGAATATTGCATTAAACGCGTAGGGAGAAAAGGGATGCAACGCTCAATTCATTGGAATTGACTTTAAATGATTGCCCCCGCTGCCCTTTTTTGTTCGTCAGTGATGGATTGCAAATCATTGCGTTTACGCCAGGTTCAATCCAGCAATGCGATCTTGTAAGATACTCTACGTTAGTAAATAAGAAGATCTAGCGGTAGTACTCCACTTGGCGTTGCGTAATCGCGTATTTGGAATATTTGACAGATAATTACAATGTGTAGACGGCATAGTTGTAACAATACGCGTCACCGTGTCATTGTCGGTTTTAAACAGTATTAATACGCATCAAAAGAGTCCCAGGCGTCGAGTATGGCCACCACCACAACCAGTAAAACTTATAAGTTATAAGTAAACTTTAACTTCACTACTCCCTACCAGATATCAAAGCATATTTTAAATCTGTGCAATGTTCATTAGTTTTAATTCACAAGTATTAAGACCATTTTATCATCATTATATAACTCGTTAAGTAGGTAGGTAGGTTAGGACCGCCTGTTGAATAAGTTTGTAACTATATTTTTTTACCTTCCATGCTGTTATTGTATTTGGTGTAAATAATATGTGGCACTATAACAAATGAAACTGTAAGTTTTTGTGATTTTCCATACGCGAGTACTTTTAGCCTCCTTTTGTGTCTCATTGCACAACAATTACCTTCTCCCTGGGCACACTAAATGGTTATATTTATGTATAGGTAAAAGTAAAGTAGAGTATCCAACCAGCCCAATCCGCTAGGGCTGTCCCTCGGCATGACTAATTGCGCAACTAAACATCCGGGGGCGCGTAATCCGATATTGATGCGTCTGTAAAAACTATCCGATTAGCAACCCTAGCTGTTTGTAGCGCGGATAAGATACAGGTGCAGAGTATGATTTGTTTAAGGTTTAATATCGTCATTGTAATTGCTTTTTGCTATAAGTATCATGATAATTAACATGACATAATACAAACCTATATATTACCTCCTATGGACTTGCTTCTAGGACAATGTAAGCAGTTAAAAGTAAGTAAATCATTTATCCACAACAATAACACACAGACAAGCCTGTGTGCTCGTTTGCCTTCTATATGCCATAAAAAAAAAAACAAGGAACAGAAACGACATGTAGTGTTAGTGTTGCGAAACGGTCCCAATTCAGCATGTGCTGGCTGTGAAGCCAACGCTGGTCTTCCGTTGGAACCGCTCGGTGAAGACACGGAAAGCCATACAGACATTACGCCACAATTAAAACAAAAAATGAAATAAATTTAAAAATAACATTAGTATTTACGACTTTTCATGTCACAACACAACGAATTTGAAATTTAGAAATTTTCCAACTTAAGGTGTAAAAACTAAAGCTGTGTCTCCGTGACGTCATCAGTCACGCGCAGACTGTGAACTCGTTAAGTGGTCAATTATTTAAAATGCAAAATGGCGAATTATGTTGTATGAAATCTGTGAGACAGTGCAAATTAGTACGACGTAGTAATCATGGCGGTATTGTCACTTGGCCAAAAATATGTCATTTCTTGAGGGTTCCGTACCCGAAGGGTAGCCCAAAGGGACTCTACTTATATGCCTACGCTGTCCATCCGTCAGCCCGTCAGTCCTATATTTAAAGAGCTGTATTATTCGTCTTTTTTTTTTAATTTTGTGTTTTTACGGCGGATTTAGTAACAAATTAAAAAAAAAGTGAATTAATAAAGGGGTATACATAAAAAAACAATTCGCAGCGTATTTTTTTTTTTTTAACGTACAAGCGTCTTATTTGGTATGATTATAGTATAGACACCGTGAAAAAAAAACCATCAAAACTAAAGATTGGTCAAGTGTGAGGTGTACTTGCGCTGATTCGGGACCCTCGGTGCGCGAGTCCGACATGCAATACACCGGTTTTGTACACTCGGTCCTGTCTATTCGTATATATGTATCTAAACCTAGGCCTTATATTAAAGTTATATTGGTCATTATTGTACATTACAAGAGATGAGCAACTACCAACTACCCAAAACTGAGTATATACTTACGAGTACATTCCCATCTTTATGCAAAATAAAACTGCATTCAAAACTGTGTGAAATCAATAATTTTGTGTTATCTGTGGTTAGTATACAAAAATGTAATAAATTAAAATTATTCGAAATGAGTTTTAAATCAGAGCTAAGTAAATTGTAGTGCCTTTGTAGCAGTTTTAAAGATACTAATACCAATCAGTGTAACGTTTATGCCATACTGTGGTTGTTGTGTTCCATGGTTCCAGAGATCACCTGTCACATAGATACAAACTCACAAAGTTCGCACTTTCTTTTATAATATCAGTAAAAGTATAGATCTCACAACTGACACATTTTGAACGTCATGCCAGATAAATTTGAAACGAATAGAAGACAAGAATTGCGTGTCACCAACGCAGAATAATCCCTAATTTTGTATACAAACAAGTGCATCCGAGTCCGTCACGGTGCATCACGATCAGTCACGGGCATGACGTGTGACGGTCGCAATTTCGTCACAATTGTGTCGTACGTCGTGAATAAAGCCGTCTAACACGTGTTTTACAATCGATGATTATTGCAATGAATATTGTAAAAAGTGGGAAAGCAATTGAGGTTTTTTTACATTTAGTTGTAAATTGTAAATTGGTTTTACTGTATTTTTAACGGGTTTGGTGTTTGTATTAAATATTATTTGGTACATTTTATCGTTTTATTGGCAAGTTAACGGATCAGTATCTGCTTAAGTCAAAAATCTTTTATTTTGGAAAGTACTCAAAATCGATTATGTTATATATTTACACTACCATTAAAGTTATTTTGCGACCGGAAACATATGACCCAAGCAAGCACTTAGACACCATGGGTCTTATGTAAATTTAATGCCAGGAAAATAACTGGTTATTATAAATAGTAAACCTTATAAGCCATACAATTTTAGTTATTCTAATCTATTTCAAGACAATAATATTGAAGTCCTTCAGAAGAACAATAAGAAGTCGTCAACATAATCACACGTTGTCGGAGTGAGACGCAGCCATCCAGCGCCTCACGCGCGGCTGAAACTAATTTTACTCCTGCGAGTACCAGCGCCGAAAACCCAATTACGTTTTTTTACGTAAAATCGAAAGCACCCTATTTATTTACCCTCGCCAAATCCTCGTCCCATCTCGGAGGAGCTACATATCTTCATAAAAATGAAACGAACGAACAAACGACTTCATCGAATCCGAGTCGCCGCGGCTCAAATACGAAAAGTCCCCTTTTTATTTTATTTACAAGCCCGATGGAGTTTAAAACGGGATTTATTTGCCAATATAGAACGTTTCCGAATATATCGCTGCGATGTATTTCACTAAAATTCCTCTATAAAGGCTTATTGGAGAATTCCGTTTCATGTTGTGTAAATTTAGCTTTATAAACTTAAGCTTGAAATGGTTTTGTATATCTTGTAACGAGCACAGGTAAGGTGGACAGGTAAGATCCATTAACTACAGAATAAAGCCAAATTGAACATCGATGCAATATAATTAAATACTGGTTACTAAAAAAATACCGGTTGCACTTAAATATCTCGTTCGTACTGGTACCTAAAGGTAAAATAATGTACTATCGGAAAATAGCGCAAATTCATTCAATCATAGCTATGATTGGAAAGCAGACCCATTTTTAGCACAATAAAGTATGAAAATAATCCTTACTGTTATTGCTGGTCGAATGGTCATCACAGACAGACAGACAGACTGTTAGACAGTGATCGGCGGCTGCAAAAACCTAAACAGATTCATTCATACCAGAAGACACTACGCACGAATAGTTGGATGACGTCACTTTAACCGAGCGTAGCGTTTGGACGAGATATCTACCGCGTTGAAAATGTCAACCCTGAGAGACAGAGACTAAATAATTCACATACAGGTCCAGTTTCTAGGGCACGTAGCTCCAATATCTGCCGTGTAACCTGGGTCTGTTTGTGTACGAAGTCGGCAGATTTTAAGAACCTAGTGGATGGTTCTTAAAATCTGCCGATTGTGCCCAGTGCTCGACGCTCGTTCTTATTGTATGGTATTATTTATAAGCAAACGGGGTCCACAAGTAAATCTAGCTGCATAAAATATGTTGGTCGCTATTTGTCATTTGTCTGGCGTATTTGATGTCAATAGTGGCTGCTATTCAAAAAGGCGTGCTCCTGACGTCTTAGGAATCAACCAAAACCCCGATGTTGAAACTCAAGTAATACTGTCAACAGAAGTTAACTAAATCCTTAGAACTAGGTAGCCTTAAGATTAGCTATATCTAACACTTACGTTTCAGCTTTTCTAGCGGCTCATGATGCAAAGGCGGGGCGTGATGCAGCGGAGCATGCGGTGGTTCGTGATGTAACGGCGCCATGAGACTGGAGATAGCCGAGCCCACGGACGCCGCCACAGACTCGTGAAGACCTCCGTGGAGCTCGAGCTCCGACAAACATAGGCCTTCGCTGAGCGGCTCCATGCCGGCCGCTAGGGCTTCCTTGTACACGCGGAGGTGAATGGTGAGGCCGGGGGGGTTGCGGGATGGGGAAACTTCTACGCGTGGCGCATGTACTGAAACAAAGAGACCATCTTTATAATCATGCAACGATCTCGGCTTTGATCTGATAAGGGTCGCAGGGAAGGAGAAAGGCCCATGTTCAGCTGCAGTCTGCATAAATTAAACTACGTTTGCTCTAAATATTTTATTTTTCGTTCATTCGCCTTTAATGGCCTCTTTATCGATCAACACACAAACAAATAAAGACACTAAGAGCCTGTTGTTTGATAAGTAGATAACTCAACTAATAATTAAAATTCGAAAAAAGACACATTTCCTTGAGATTTAACTATTAGTTACTATTTTTAACGAATAGTTAGTTTAATTACTAATCAAACAACAGCCCCTAAGTACCTACCTACAATAAATCTTTTCAACTACTAACCTAACCAAGAAAAGCGTTAAGAAAATTCTTTAGCATATAACCAACAGTAGCTTAAGAGTTTAGCTTAAAACAACAAGAGAAAGTCCGACACAGTTAAGACTCATCAAGTAAAACGAAATTATCGCGATGATTTAAGGCAGCACACAGCAGCTACACTTATACTGCCCCATAAACAACGCGTCTCGTAGATATATAACTTTCATATTTCAAGCGCGTCATCGCATGAAATTCACTCGCATAGCGCAGGCAGAACTGAAGGCTGTTAACTGATTTATAGCCTTAACGGCCTTTTTTACATATCTGCAGCGAGAATTCAATGTTCAGCAAAAAGAGCGTTAAAAGCAACGCACACACGGGCGGTGTTGAATGACCTGAACAACGGTTATTAAGGTTTATACGATTCGGTTTTCAAATTTTGATTTTTTAGTGTTGGATTTTTTAATTTAGTAATAGTGTGTGTAGCTGTGATTTGCATTACGGTATTAAAATACAAATAATTTTTAGGTAAGGGTAAAACAATTGATCCATAACACATATTTAAATCGGTCTTCTAAGATTTCTCTCTAAATAAATAAAAGGTAAATAATTTGAAATAATTGATGAGGAATGATCCGAAATGTAAGACTTTCAGGAAGTCCTACATTAATAGAGTTATATAACTTGTATGTATTTGCCTCTGGGACTATAAATTTGGACAACAAAATGGTGTAAAAACCATAGCTTTCACCATGACATTTCAGTTACGTGGCGATACCGAAACCAAAACTGCCGAATTATGTGGTTTTAAAATCGGTGAGACAGTGCTAGGGTGACGGAACCAGTAATGGACGAGGGCCAATAATGTACACTTGATTCTTATTTTACAGACGATAAGGGTTATTCATTTGTTTTGTAACAATCAATACACGACCGTTTGAAATTTTGATTAAGAGTTACGAGTAAGTGTCCATTACAACACTGGTGCCATCACCCTATTTAGTGCGATGTAGATTGCTAGAACTGATCATCATCGTCATCATCATCATCATCATTATCATCATCATCATCATATCAGTTTAACATGTATATAAGCCTTCCCCTTAGAGATCCACCCTGAGATACTACATTCATTATTACTATATTCAGCATGTTCTCTTTATGCAGCTTAGTACAATGTCTAGGTTTAATTAAACTATATACCTAGTTAATTGTTAAGTTTATAGCCTTAGCCTTCCTACAAGGATGCGCGAGACGGAAATTTAACGGTCTTCCGCTATTTAATCTTTGTTCCGTTTATTTTCAAATGAGACTAGACTCAAACATAAATGTTTACTTACTTGTCAATATTTTAAATACGATTATGTCTATAAATTAAGAATCTTGATAAAAATAATTAAATAAGCCAAATATCTTTATAATTGAAAAGATTAAATGGTGCATTAAGTAGTTGTTTTAATGCCAGATAATTTAATTAGCTACAAAAATACTGTACCATTTGTACCAATTCAGTATACGGTAAACTACCAGTTTAGACTACTTATATTTAAACTCCCGCGCACTGCACATTTTTTCGTGCCTTATTGTACCTACCTATTGTGTAAAAACCACTTTAAAATCATAATTTTCACTAACGCAGTAAATCATAGATCTCATAACTGGCGTAACAAAACTAAGAACTGAGCCTATTAAGTAATACTTAGCACTTCACTTAAAACCTTTAGTCACAACTTTAACAAAGGTCAAAGCCCTCACAAGGAACCTACTTCAAACTAGGCAAATGCCGCTCGTATTTCTTCACAGTTGAATTGAAAACGGCATGGCACTAATCTTGACTCGGTGAGTAATTGAGCCTAAAGGCAGCAATCGGGCCGACTGAGCCGCTCTTATCCCTTTAAACCAACGCAAAGCCTTTTTAAGCTAAAGATTTAAGTTGGCGAAAGTGGCTTCTCTATTAAAAGGCGATCTCATTCGATTTTTGCCGCTCGACTCCAGCTGAACGATAAAGTCCCAATAACACTCTTTTTATTCAATCGAGCTCCGATGTTAGACTAACCCTTGAGTCAAACGGTAGCTGGAAGCAAAATCGTTTCACTCTTGCATATGCTTGCGTGTGTAAGTTAAAACTAGATCATCACAAACGAGTTTTGATTTATTAATTGAACACAGGAACATTTTACTATACAACTTTTTTATGGTTATTTACCCTGAGAAAAATATTGAATATTATCAGAGTTTGCTACGCCCGCTTCGGACTACAATATAATACAAAACACTTTATTTTACACCAAACCAAAACAATGAAGAGAAACAGTACAAGTAAAAATAGCACAGACTACGGACATTTTGATTTATAAGTCATATGAGCTCATGGGGCATATAAGCTCTTAGTAATTACCAGAAAGTTGCAAAATTTTTTTCACATTAATTTTGAACAAAATACAATAAAAACAAAGTATGCTTCAGTCATTATGTTTGGAACCGCCTTTGGATTTTTAAGTCTAGCACTAGCTGTGGCAGTCAGAACAACGAGGGTAACCAAATCTTCAAATTGATGAATCTTTGTAGTACAAAGACGACATCCTTTAAATGTGTTCTTATGGATCCTGATAAGCAATAACACACAGTAAAAAAAGACGGTTGACTTTTGGTTCCTTTAAGAAAACTTGTAAGCAACTTGGACAGCATCAACGTAGGCAAAGAGCCGTCAAGAGAGAGTTAGACCAAAACGTTTCTCGAATGATAGGACTAACGGTGTTTATCTTACTAGTAAATCAATAACAAGTATTGTTACGGTAAAATTATTGTATTTTTTAACACTCTGAGCAAAAAAGAAGTCAAGCGTACGTTGGAATCCTGTGACATCGCAGTGCAGGAGCGAATGAACGGGTTTTAAACGGGTCTCTTTAGTTGATAGAATTGATTTTGTTGAGGCAGTTCTGAGCTAAGCTCGAGCCCCGTATAGGTAGGTACAGGGGAATCAACCCAATACGGCAGAGAAACTACCTTTATTGTTGAAACTAGATAATTTACCCAAAATAAATATTTCTTTACCCTTAACTCACTCAAAAAAGAAGGAGGATCACAATTCGCTTTTTTTATTTATGTTTGTTACTTTAGAACTCCCTCATTTAAAAACTGATTTGATAAAAATGTATTAGAAAGATTGTACCTGCTTCCAGAATCTGTCAGCTGGAATCTAGATTGGTCCCGTTTTTGTCAAACAAAGCTCTGATGGCATGGGAAAGTATGTATGACGAATCGACGGAAATCCATGAAAAACATAAGCTAACAAATAGAGATTTCGGTATTTTCTAGGATAGGTAACTCAAGCACTTACTTTTCAAAAGTATCATTTGGTAAAGTGTAACTAATGATAAAGGTCACAAAGACATTTCTTTGTCAAGACACTTTTACTAATCAAGATGTGGTAAAGTTCTACGATCTTACATAGCAACATTTTGTTGAGGGTGAATGATGCGTGATTGCCATTAGGCTAACAAATATATTTAACACAAAAAAACATCTCAACTGTTTCAATTGATTTGAATTATATATAGGGAAATATGTAATTATATTTAAATTACGTAAAAAACACCTGGTTGATATCTGTGCATGGTCAGTATAATTTCTTACCCAAACTATCGCTTTTGAAAACCATTTCCATCACAAAATATATATATTCGCATCACATCACAGTGTCAAAAATGGTCAAAATAGAAGATATACAGCCAACTACTCTGAATTGTACTTATATCTTTCTTTAACTACAGATACTCGTACAGACAACGAAAATTCTGCACTTAATAACACGAGACTTTCACTACACTTGTACACTTGTACAGTAAAAATAATATTACAAGTTACATTACAACCGATTGTGACAATGACAACTCATAAGTATTAACGAAACAGTTTCTTATTCTCAAAGTAGATATTCTCATTGTACGGTCGTCCTTACAAGTAGCTGCATACTTTAGTGCTTTGTCACTTTACGTGTATAGTCTGAACTGCTGCACTAATCTGTCAAAAGCGGCAAAGCGACAAGGTACAAAAGTCTACTTATAATGCTGACTCTACTAGGTAATTCATAGGTGACACTGAGCTATTTCAGTAGGTGAGTGGTCGGTCTGTTTCCATGATTGTTTCAGTCTATCTCATATTATGGACCTTTAGGTACCTGTCTATTTTTAAATGTGCAGTCTTAATACAATTCGACACTTGCCCAAATATATTAAAGAGATAAAAGTTTTGTGCCGGATTTAATATAATGAGGCATTAAGTATATTTGATGCTTTAAGCAAGTTCCCAAGGAAAATCTAAAAACAACATTTATTTTAAAAAGTACACGATAAACAAACGTCAACATATTCCAAAACGGTTACATCGAGTTCTATTTTAACTCGGCATCTAAACACGTATCGACCGATTTTAAAATAGTCTCCTGGTACTTCAATATTGACATCGGCCATGTCTATCAGCTGATACGCTATCGCTTCGTCAATGATCTGATAGTGTATAACATGTGTACTAGGAAACGGTAAGAGCTAATCTTGAGACCATTATTTTTGTACGTCTAAATATAGTAGCGGCAACTGAGAAAATATTTTTGGGTCGTAAATTTATGAATGCTTTTTCACTTGGGTCGTTGCTTGGTGGTATGAGTACAGTGGTGGGACAGTGTTGGATAATACTGTTTATATTTGATTTCAGAGTTCAGTTTTATTATTTTTAAATTATTGGGAAATTCAGACATAACTAAGTATATGTAGGTACACACCTATCAATTGATAACAGTATCAGGACGGAAATCTCTTATAAATTCATCATTGTAGCCATTTGTAAAAAAGTGGAGTGTCATGTGTATGGCGGGGGGTACTGTTTTTTTTATTTATCAGTTTAAACATTTTACCTAATCTGTATATATGTAAAATGCGTTGAAACTTGATGGTGATTGTTAACAAAAGGGTAGTTTCGAAAAATAGTACTACTCCCAAAATGTCCCCAAAAAAATAATGGAATTGTCCGTTTTGTTACCACGAAACGTATTGGATTTTGATAGCAAAACGCAATTCCAAACATTATTTTTGGGGACATTTCGGGAGTACGTACTTTTTTTTTCTTGTTCAGATGATCCCAACCAACGTGCAATTTTTTTCACGAATCTTAAGTAAAAGTCTATGGTGTGTAATTTTTTGAAACTACGCATGACTATAATTATCTGTGATATAGGTACCTACATCATTTAAATAATAGAAATAAAAATAAAATCACTACTCAAAAATTTCCTGTCCGTAAAGTATAATCATTTGTTGGTCAATGCATTCATTTCTATAATAAAATACCTGAAGTACTGTTAAAGTTACCCTTTCTAGCACTTAAAAATTACTTAAAAAAGTTGTTGTCTAAAGCGTATTATAGGGAAGATTATCTAACAGACAAAAATGTATGGCCTAAACCCGAAACTTAGTCAATAATAATTTGTTCAAACGCAAAAATACTTTATCTTGTCTAGGGGACACCGTTAATGTAGGAAAACATATCGAAACTTTTATTTGCTTGTCTTGCACCGTCCTATATACACAATTAGGTGGTTTTTTTTCCTTTTCTCCCTCTATCTCTCTCCCTAGATTTTCTGAACTACGCATGTTATTTGATATTATATTTATAATCTTTTTAGACTAAGTAGTACCACTGTTATATAAAATATGTTTAAAAAATGACTGACTGCTGAGTTTCTTGCGGAGTTTCTTCTCAGCAGGGGTCTCCTCTTGGGAAGCGCTGGTAAATTCTTGACGTATAAAAGTGCCCGTGCGGCCTACTTACTTAATAAATGACTTTTATCTTTTATCTACTCTATATAAAACCTAATATTAAACAGCTGAATTTTTATTTTTTGTACTAAAAGTTCACCCAGGTATTAAAATTTAAAAATCTCGGCTCCGATGCAGTTAAGAGTATTAGATCATCACAAATTATGTTTATCTTGAATAGATCTATCATTTTTAATCACTTTACACATGGCCGCTCACCTTTAAAATGTATGACTTTTTCCCAAACCCCTTTAAAGACGTTACAGGTAGCAGCAAGAGCTGACAGTTCTTTTAGCGAATGAGCATTGTTATTCGAGGAGAAAAAAATCTGCCGGTATCTTCGGTGTAGGTCCACACGGGGGCTTTTTTGAGATATTTTTATTTAGTCTTATTTAGGTAGTTTAAGCACAGATTATATAATAGTTTAATGACAGCCATGTCACTCGCCGCCACCTACCGTTATAATTACCTACCGGCTGGTGTATCCCCGCGTATTAGTTGCTCGCTTAAGAACAAAGTTATAATGACGTCATGACATGACCCGGACAAAAAATAATTATGTTCTTTACGTGCGTGGTGACTGGTTATAATGTTAATTCTCTTAGTTTAAAAGTATTAAGTCATCATTTAGATATTTCAATTAGGTATTAAGTATTTTATTATGTTACAAATAGTTGTTCTCTTTTTTGCGGTCAAATTCCTTTGCTTTGTTTCAACTTTGTTATGTAACGCTACTTTTTATGGTTTCGTACCCAACAGGATTTTATTACTAAGACTCCGCTGCCCGTCTGTCCGTCTGTATATCGGCGGGCTGTCACAATTTTCACAGAGAGTCGGTATCGCCACCATAGTAAAAATATAATAACATTAAAATTAAACGGGCTCCCTATACAACCAACCTGTTTTTTTGCCTTTATTGGTTCATCTTAATATTGTACACTCAAGTGTAAAAATGTAGGAGAACGCATCATCTCAAAAATCCCAATGCACCTTATTCCAGTGTAATACGAACTTCCTTCGGAACCCTTCATGTGCATGCGAAAGCGACTCGCACTTGACCGGTTCCTTTTCAAGGCAAGGAGTAGGCAGACGAGCACACAAGGCACCTGATGTTAAGTGGGATTTAAGACCCATAGACATTTGCAATCTCAAGACTGCAATGAAAAAAATACTGAATGGAAAACCTTTTGCTAGTAATTTCACTGGTTGTCCGGACCCCGCACTGGAAGATAATAATGCGAATACTGCTTGGTGGTAGGATAAACGATAAAATAAATACCTACATCCATACAGGACTAGAGAACTCTAGTGGATTTATGGAAAAAAAAATTGAATCAAACAAGCAGGAAATATTTTCGGGTATCTTCACTTTATTGTCCAAAACTTACTGTTATGTATTATATTATGTAATGGAAAATGAAAACCTGTTTATTTTTTTAAATAATTAGAATGCTTCCGGTGCATTATAATATAATAAAATTATTGAAAATTCAGGTTGAATTGGAAATTGCCTTATCCGTCGGATCGAAGGCAGGAAATGAGCCTAAATTGATCACTAAGTCACTGAAATAGTATCTTCATTGTTTTGTTGATTTTAAAATAATTTGTTGATTAAATTACCTTCGGAAAAAATAATTAGTACTATACCCACTATTTTTATTCGTTTAGTTTAGTTTAATAAATTCCAAGCTTATAATTCGCCGGCAAATTACGCAGTTTGGCGAAGCTTTACATCTAGTTAATAGTGGTTAATAGAGGTTCTTTAAATAAAAATAAAAATTGAATTTGAAGCGACAATGTTACTTTATTGGGTGAATTAATGACTTGTCTAAACAATAGGTATTGAGTTAAGGGGCGACGTTTCAGAGCAGATTTATTGCTAATTATTCGATTCGAGTTGGGAATGGACCAAAAAATAAAACTCCCGCTTTTTCTAATTCGAAAGAAGAAGAATTTCATTAATTTGGTATTTTACTCAATACTTCTGTTTTAATATCTTTTTTTATTTAGCAGACATCTTATGGATGACATTTTTATTTAATTTGGGTTAACATTTTCTAGTAGGTAATTTACAATAATTAAATGCCATCTAATGGTAAAAAGTTACTGTAATATACCTAGAAGGGCTTCAAGCCGAAAACGAAAGCCATACAAAGGTTTAAAGGGTTAAATATTATACTTTTGTCGAAATACCCGAAATAGATAAATATTTCAAAAACTGAATAATACAGAACGGCTTTAAAATCCTATTCCTCAAAATGGTTCTCGGATTACAGTACCTAATAATAAAATATGTACAATCCCAACTTGCTGATAGGTATAATAATATTAAATCAAAAGGAAATGCATTTTGATGGCGAATCCTAACTAACACCTACTTATAGAAAATTGCATCATATTTGCCACTATAAAATCCAATATTGATTAAAATATAACGTTTCTTTGTGCATTAGGTACATAAACTGGTTAGTAACATAGGTACTTATTACATTCAAGGAATTTAAATCCTATAACACTTTGGATAATGTCAAAGTGACGTACCTAATCAATCAAAAAGTAAGAGACTTCTTATGATTTTATTTACAGGGTCACTTTGACATAGTCCAAAGTGGTATACTTATTAATTAAATTCCTTGACTGTACCTACCTACTACAACTTTTCTATTCTTATAGGATCTGGAAGTCCTTTAAGACCAAAATAATAATTTTACATGTTTAAATTTTAAAAACATATTTGAGCTTTACATATTACATAGGTTTATTACAAAGCTAAGGATAGGATGAACTTGTACCTAACCACATAAAAAAAAAGCTGAAACGGATTTTTGTTTTTTGCTAAATCAGGAGATTGAGAAATGATATACCTAATTTGCCAATGCGGTTAGTTAGTGAATCGTGTAGGTACCTATTTAGCTTTTGTTTCCTTACTGCCAAATTTGACTGTCAAAAAAGACCACCTCCATTGGAATAGGTTGTTATAAGTATGTAACGGAAATCATTTGTGTGATTCACAGTTAACTTTAGACTTATTTTTAACGATATACCTACCTACAAATTGTCTTTTTATATTGTTTTCAATTTCCAATATTTTTAGTTTTGACACAGTTCTTGTACCAAGCACAGTAATAAAATAATAGTAGGTAATTCGCTGAAAATAAGTCCGAACGTTTTGTTTCTACAAAACCGACTACATTTATCAAAAGCTTTGCAGAATAAATAAATCTTAGACTGTACATTTCTTTCTTTTCGTGACTTCATTGAACGTCGACGTAATTTAAAAATGTCTGAGAATATTTAACCTCCAAAACTTTTGATGTGTGTGTTTTTGCGTAACGTCGATTGGCGCAGACGCGTGTTATGTTTATCATTTGGAACATACTCACTATTAACAAGTGGTCAGATTAACGCGGAGTCAGTCCACGACTCACGGCGTACCAAATCCGATGGTATCCGTCATAATCTGATACAAGCCGCGGGATTACCGTCGTCACCACTAGCAAACACCAGAAACCGAATTCGAAACCGATAAATCAAAGTCGCGTTTATCCGCTAAATCCTGTCGGGATCGCGTAAAAAATACTAGTATTAAAAACAGTCTTAAGTGGGCTTTGGTTCGCGGTGCGGCCGCTCTAATCTCGGCCACTTCCCGGCACAATTTGAACCTAACTCCACCACTCTATACATCATCCAACCATCCGCCCACCACGCCGCTAGCCGCGCACGTACTCACATCCCCCTCTAACCTATCGAGGCTCTCGCTATCTCTCTCGCTCGCGCTAAAATCTGGCGACACTCAAATTTCAGTGCGTGGGGGAGCGGGGCAGTCAGCTGGCCGCGGCCGAACTCGCGAAAATCGACTTTTTGTCGTGACGCTTCGTGACGTCACTGTTTACTCGTGGACAGGGCCGTCACGCGACGTCATTGCGATTCATGCCTTGTTCGATTGTCGATTGGATTTTTAGCCTTTGTGATAAAAATTACAACTTAAAAATTAAGTCTCTAAATGTAACATACATAATTTGATCTATTAATCATTATTAGTATACCAAAAAACAGTTAGGTTTAAGTAAAAATCACGCTTTAGTATTCTTACTGTAGAAATATGTACAAGCTTAGCTTTTTATCCCCCCTCATTTACTGTGTAATATGTTTCCCTTATAGCGTACAAAATAATTGCAGTTTAAATCGGCTGCAGTCCTCTGCCATAAATAAGGCGAGCCACGCAAACAGATCGCGCGCATTAACCGCGTCGGCGTACATAAAGAGACCGATATAAATATAAAGTTCCCACTCGCTACCGCGCGAACTTAGCTAAACAACGCCATAATTGCCTTCATTACTTAAATTACTGAAATTATTTATTCAAAAAGCTGGCAACATTTTGGCGAGGAAGGCCCCGCCCTGTGGGGTTATAAACCAATCGCTTGCCGAAGAAGAGAGAGGGGGCGGGGCACAAAACAATATGGCGGCTACGCGTCCCGCAACCTGCGTCGCGTCCGTTATTCCTTGACGCTTCTCTGATCGGATTGTTCGACGTTTAAAGTGTTTCAGTTTCTATTCAAAAAATAATATTTTTTAATGAGTGGGTTTATGAAATGTGCTACGTAGCGGGAGCGCTACGGACTGCTAAGGTCCGCTACGGTGCTACGAGCCCACGACGGGTTTGTCGAACACCGACGGCCGACGGCAACTTGAATGCCTCAAAAATGTGAATGTTGTGTAAAATGTTATCGGAAGTATGGGTGTTATTCTAGAGAAATTAGACGTCCTTACACGTTGGCTTTGTTTATTTTATTAAAGAAAGAATAATACCTACACATTTAAAGAAATAGATGATTTTAAAATAGGTACTTAAGTTATAAAATTATTTTAATAACGATATGTTTCTTTACATGGCAATATTTAAGTTTTTATTTTAATTGTGTTGTCCGCCAAATTTTTTTTATACGCTTATTATTTTAAATTAACGTTTCGTTAAGTTCTGTTATAATATATTTTGGTAGTGTTATTTAATCTTCAGTGCCATTATCGAAGTAAAAGTACGAGCAAATTAACATCTAACAGGAGATTTAACATACCCTATTTTATTTTTTTTGCGTTATAATTTATAATATACCTACCCATATTTGATCATTTGGTCAATCACTTAGATTATTTTCTACTTATATACCTACACATTGCAACTGTTAGAAATTTACTTTTGTATAGAAGATAATCTTGAAAAGAGTAGGTACTTATTACCTGTCTATGAAAATAACTGTTCTTTTCTCTTTGAGCTATGTCCATAACCTAATTCCACATTTAGGTAGGTATTGTTCAATAGGTATATTGCATTTGTCAAAGGCCGGCAGCGCACTTGCGATTCTTCTGGTGTTGCGGGTGTTTAAAGGGCGCGGGGATCATTTACCATCACCCTCCTTTTACCCATAAAAAAATTACTACAACATTCATAGCAATTAAATACTTAGACAGTGAACATTAAGATAATTGGCTATTTTTATCCTTTGATTTGGCAACGTATTTAAAACTTTGGCAAATATCCATGGGCTTCAGAGCACACATAAAACCATTTACTTTCTCCGTTGGATAAACTAAAATAAAATGAAAAATCATGCCAAAATATGGTTGATTTTGGCGTGATTTGACTTTAGTCAAAATAAGCCCAAAGACCCAGCACTTTAAAGTTAAATTTTGTAAAATGAATACGGGTCACTTTCTATGTAAATTCTTTACAAAGTGACCCGTATTCATTGCTCTTGACTCTAGTAACATCATTACATCGAGGCAACCGTGCAACGTCAGTTCCAGGAGGCGCCGTCGCCGTCGTGGAGCTTACTCGTAAAATAACGGAATATAAAAATAAACCCTACTTTGTTTCTAGTTAATTATCAATTATTAACTACCTGATGTCCGTGACTCCGTCCGCGTAGAAAAGTTAACTTCAGCCTCAATATTATAGCATTCTACTGGAGAAAGTTTTTTTTTTTAAATCGGTCTATTCATTTTGAATTTAATTGTTAAGTACAAAAAAATACAGTCTTTTATTCTTATGATAGTATTCGGAATAACGAGGTAGGTTACTGTTAAGTATATCCAAAATCTATTATTAACACGATACTGGGTGATAGGTATAGGTACCTACAAGTAAAGTATGTCATCTTGACATTAAAATTTCTAGATATTTTGGGACTAAATGAATTAATCTATAAATCAACTTCATACACGATCAATCTTGATCGTGCAATGATCATTGATTTTGATTGCGGATCGCGATCGAGATCTACGAGTTGCATGAGAAGGTAGATCATGTCTCAAGTCTAACCTAACCTACGCAATCAATGTTCTGATTTCCTGAAAACAACAATACATCATCAGTAAATGCAGAAATAAGTGTACAATTGAAGAGCTCAAAATTATCTACACACGCCCTTATTCTCTTGATTATAGAAGCGTAAATAGGTAATTTTGAGCTGCGCGACTGTCCACCTACTTGCTGACTGTACCTAAGCACGTGCTGGTTCTAAGAGCGCTAATACACTACAAACGATTTGCGAATCCAAGAGAAAACTGTCCGAAAGAGACGCATTATTTGAGTAAGTGGTCCAGCATTAGACCCGTCGTTCCGTTTCGTCATCAGCAAACTATTTCTCCAATTGTACAGGATCCGGAATACGACCCTCTGAAGAAACGCCACTACGCAGAATGTGCTCTTGCAATCAGCAACAACGTAAACAAAGTATTTTCTAAATTAACACAAGTTTTAAATTAAAAAAGAAACAGTTCTAAATAGTCTCGCCAAAAAGGATCGTATCCTGACACGAGCCATATTTTTTGTTCTCAAAACCCAAGGAAACCAATGCTTAATATAATAATCCTCTAACACCTCAAGCATGACATTAGCTATTTCCTCACGATCAGAAATGCCTCCGTATTAACCCGTCACCTAACTCGATATTTTAATCGACACGTCCCACAACAATTTGTCAAACTAATCGAGCATAGCAGATGCCTCTCAAAAAAGACTACTCGCCTTCGCACCACTAATACCTCCTACCTAACCATTCCGTTGAAAATCTACAAACCATAGCGGCGTTTGTTAAGCAGCCGCTATTGGACAACTTCAGCAAGGAAGCAGTGTAAAGACTATAACGTAAGCAAACACTTTGTTGAGAATTAAGGGGATGCGGCGACTAGAGGGGTGGCACCCTAGTAATACGATATCGTAATGTATAGTGTTTATGCAATTTTAGCAAGCGATTTGCATTGAATTTCAATATTTAATTTAGATATTAGAAAGGGATTAGGGCTATGATTACATTTGTATAAAAATGCAGGGGCTTTTCTCACATTCGGCAATTTAGTTAATGACGGGTACATAATTATTTTGTAACTTATAGTCAGCTTCAATCTATGGAATCAGTGACAATATTAAACTGAGACACGATAACCCATAAGCTGCAGTGATTTTAGAGCTTAAAGCTAACAACCTAAAGCGATCGGGTGAAAGGAGTTAGTGACTGTAAGGCTCTGAAAATGCATGTCAAAATAATGGAGTTTGGTTAAAAAGAACAAGAGATTACTTATAATAAAATTAGGTGACGTCTCTTTGTCTGGCTACTTTCGAAGTATCCCATCTTCATCTTTTGTTTAAAACTTGTATTAAAACGCATAGCTTGTACGCTTGTATAGATGCGTCAAGGAGTGAACGAAAGGAAGAGTCATATTATATGAGTTGAACGTAGCGAGTATGTTACTTAAAATATATTTACTTAATACCCAGACTTCACATGTTTTTGATGAAAATCGGACGAAACCCGGAACCCATACTATGCCTGCCAATTCTGGTACATTTTTGTTCCACCTATAGCCCCAACACGTGGCTAAGTAATACCGCATTCTTTCCACGCGCGTCGACTCTGACTCTTCCATTTGTCTAACTATAAAGAATATACTCGCAATCATATTGTTATTACAACGTAGAAGCCGTTCCAACTTAATTATAAAGAGAGCCAAAGAGATAACCATACCCTTGTAATCAGAAAACCAGAGAATTCTAGGAGCGTCAGGAATCAATACAGGGTATTTGTACTGTCGTGTTTATATTGCCACCTTTACGTAGGACTGTAGGTGCCTACTTACAATTCAAATGTCTACACATGGAACACACATTGGGCTAGCCCTAAATAAGAATGGTCTGTACCAAAGAAAGTACAAACCCAAAGGCCGTAGGATAAAAGAAGCAAAGTGCCCTTCAACATTGTGAAGATATATTTTCTCTATGAGCTTTAACAGCTAGCTGTGCAAAACGACTAACTATAGTGTTTTACATATAATTATAAATGCGATATTTTGGATGTTTGTTACTCAACCACGCCAGAATGGATGAATGGAATGATACAGAGGTAGAATACCTATAGATAGTCTGAAATAGCACATCAATCATTTATGGTGCCGTGGAATGAAAAAGTTACGAATTCTACGCGGACTAGTCGCTGGAAGCTATAGTAATACGAGCACATACATATTTTTTGCCTGTTAGCTGGCTGCCTACTACGGTGCAAGAGGCACAGTGCTTAAAATGTAATATAGTAGGATAGACGGACGGACAGAGTACACATACATGTAAAAAATGCCCTTGTTCTCTTATGCAACCAAAAGTAAATAAATAAATAAATAAATAAATATCAGGGGACAATGTTACACCAATTGATCTCGTCCCAAACTAAGCTCTAGGCTTGTACTATGGGTACTAGACAACGATTTAAATACTTATATAGAGAAATGTATACTTAAATACATAGAAAACATCCATGACTCAGGAACAAATATTCGCGCTCATCACACAAATATCTGCCCTTACCGGGATTTGAACCCAGGACCGCTAGCTTCGTAGGCAGGGTCACTACCAACTAGGCCAGCGCGTCGTCAAAGTATCGTTAGGGATCTGAAAACGTGCCAAGTTTGGCACTAGATTCGACTTTTATTTATGTTTTTAATAGCATTATTTCATTTACCTAACTATTGACATGCATATATTTTTATCAATAAATATGTGCACGCACTCTACACCCAGCCGCTCAAATCACTCCGTCTCTCTCGCACAAATCGTGTGTTTCATTCCCACTACCCCTTCCTATATCTAGTCCACTGGTACTTGATAGTGCTGGTAATACGGAGCTATCCTGTATCCTGCTATCCCTGAGCCCTTAGTGAAAGCTCGAAGAATAACATAGACGCAAACACGGTCGAACCGATTTGCCGCATGAACAGCAACTTACTACGGCTGTGGATTCGGGACGGCATAGGCCATTTCAGAACCCTACAAACTATAATTCAAAGTTTCATCAAAATCTAGCATTAATAAAATAACCATGACCTAACACCAAACTACACTCCGAGCAGCGACGTTGATATGACATGTGTACAGAGGAATCAGAGGATGCTGTAACAGGCTATAAAGATTAACCAGCTTACGAGTAAGTCCTTAAGCCCGTTAGGCCATCGTGAGTGAACTTGACCGGCCATTACACGGCCTAGTCTACCTGATATGTGTGTTTATATTGTGGCAAGTCGTATCAAATTTTAATGTGATTAGTAATTCTTCGATGTGAAAAATTCAATTCAGTGGTGGTAGGAGCTTTCGCAAGGTCCTTCTGAATTGCTAACAGAACCCTTTAAATTGCATCTAAGCAGCAGCGTTCACATTGTATCCATTTTGTGGGGATAAGACAACTGGTGAAAATATTAATGGAAAAGCGTAGAGGCATTTGATCTTCTCAAACGTGGCGTCGCATATGCAGTTGATCGTAGTCAAATTGCAATGGCCTATGAGGCTCATAGCCCTGTAAACTGTCAGGTGAACCGGTGTTTGTTTTTCCAAAAGTCAAAACACATAAGTGCAGTGGTATCCCAAAACTATACAAGGGGCAATCCGTTGGTGTGTGACCGACCTAAAGGTCACAGCCTAAAGGCTTGCCAAGTCTCGTTGGTGACGTATCACCGAATACAGGTGTATACGAGTGGATACTTCATTGACCGACGATCATGATGTTCTTGCTTTACGGGTTTTTTAGGGTTCCGTACCAAAATGGTAAAAAGGAACCCTTATGGTGAGACTGCGTGTCGGTCCGTATGTATGTCACAGCAGTTTTTTCTGAAACTATAGAAACTATCAACTATACATTTTGCATAATTATATAACTTAACTATCGGCATATGTTTTTAGAAAAAAAAATTGAATAGGGGTCTAGAATGAGGGGTTGAAAAATTCCTTACATAAGAATATAAGTAAGAAGATAATTATTTATACTTTAACTGAAATAAAGTTGTAAAGTTTTAGCGAAATACTTTAAAATACTCTATTAAAATTTAGAGTATTCAAAATGGACCTTTACGCATAGAAAATAAAGTTTATAACGAAATAAGTATTTCCACGACCATAATTCAACTTCCCTATCATAAAATTGTAACTTTCTTAGTACCTATACTTATTATGTGCTTTAGTTACGCCATCTCTATCAAATAGCCAATAACTAGCTTTTGGATAGATTATCTTAAATACGGAATCCTCGATGCGCGAGTCCGATTCGCACTGGACCGGTTTTTTGTAATCAATACCATATCATTGAGTCTAGACCAGCTGGCCTATTGCCTAACGCACTCGCAATCGCAATCGACTTCAATGCGGAACAATTGTTTTCATTTTGTATGCAGACAAGCCTTCGATTTTCAAAATGTAAACGATCCGGTGGAGAACGCGCGCCCTAAAATATTTTTTGAAGGTAGGCTCCAAAACCCGAATTTCTGACGTAGCTCAAACAGCCGCCAGACTCAAGTGGGACTGGGCCGGTCATATTTGTCGCATGCCAGATACCCATTGGGCAAAAACCACCACGAACTGGATCCCACACGACAGAATTCGGCGTCGCGGCAGACCTAGGCGCAGATGGCGAGATCAGCTCGACGCTTTTAGAAGGGACTGGCAGGAGGTTGCACAAGACAGGGATGCGTGGAAGGACGAGAGGGAGGCCTTTGCCCAGCAGTGGGACACCGTAGGCTAACAATAATAATAATAATAATAGGTACGTCCTAACGGGACCTGAGGCCTTATTGCCTAATGCACTCGCAATGGCAATCGTTTTCATTTTGACAGTCCGAAAGCGAGTCTGCTTTCCAAATGAAAACAATTGTTCCAGTTTGAAGTCGATTGCTATTTCGAGTGCGTTAGGCTACAGGGATTAGCTGCGCCGAGTTGAAAAGTGAATCGCTTTAGAATAGCAGCTGTATATCAGCGCTGTAACTATGAGCTGCAGTTTTTGGAGTCCGTAAGTATGAATACGAGTTGGGAACTAAGCATTTGTTAATTTTTTTTATCAATAATCAATTTAATTTTTTTCTGATTTTTATTACATGACAGCTTTTTTGCTGTCTTGTTGATTTTAGGATTACCTGAACTTTGTTTAATTAGGTTAGGCTACTTGAGTTTTCTGACAACCCTAAAATACTCCTGCTTGGAAATCAGTGAATAGGTTACATACAAATTCTACAGTTTAATAATATGTATGAAACTAGTTTCGATGTGACAAGGACAAACTAAAGGGAATAAAGGCTTGTAGTACTATTAGGCGATGGGCTTGCAACCTGTCACTAAGACGCTGGTAAACATCTTAGCCTGTTTGTGCAAAATCTGAATATTCAACAAGTTTTTAAAGTTTTAGGTTATTCTCAAGCTCTGCCTACCCCACTCCGGGATTACAGGCGTGTAGACATGTATGCATGTATGTAAGAACAATCTCATTTTAAAAGTGTTTTTTTTAAATACATCTGCTAAAATTATACCCCACATAGTTACTGAAAATATTCTAGAAGGTTCATTACACAAAAGACCCCATATTGTTAAAGTGTACCCGGAAGGACTCCACCAACGAGATAATATACTGAAAATATCCTGTCTAATATGTACCACCATCCTAGCCTAGCCTTAAATACTATTTAGTCGGTCGTATAATTATATGGCAAAACGTAAAATCACGTTTTAATGTAAACAGTTCTACTCAATTTTAGGGTTCCGTAGTAAAACTAGAAACCTTTATTGTTTCGCCGTATCCGTCCGTCCGTCCGTCCGTCCACCAGCAGCCTAGTTCAGAGACCCTTTGTACTAGAAAGCTGTAATTTGGCATGAATATACCTATAAGTCACGCCAACAAAGCGGTGAAATAAAACATTGAAAAAAAAAAAACTCTACCTCCCCTACACGTAACGTGGTGAGGATGTATTTTTTTTCTCGCCTACCGAAAACTTATTTGCGGTGTTGGTAAACTGATCGCGACCTGTGTCGATGTATGGGGATAACAGTTTTCCAACGGCATAGCTGAGTTTGTCCCGAGGTCTAATTTGTTTGTAGTAACGGCTTCGGAACCCTACACTGAGTGGGCATGGTCCGACAAGCTCTTGCCCGGTTTTCCAAGGCAAACTGATTGTTATCAATAAAGTCATAAATAATTAAATCTTAACTGATACGGCCGCCACTGATTCCGCCGATGTCATCGATACACGAGTAGTATCGGTAGAAACTTGAAGTTTATTACGGGTACTTAATCGGCTGTCATTCGTTATTGCTACAAGTGCGGAAAGGAGTACATTCTAATCGAGTGACGTAGTTTGAAAATGAGCACGAGATTAGTGTCCCTTCAACAGATAAGCAAATTTATATTATATTTTGCGAATGAATTAGAAATACCTACTATAATTGGAATTGGTCATATTTTTACAATTACTCTTATTCGAAAACCATTTCGAGGAATAGGGTTTTGAAAGCCGTTCTGCATTATTGAAATATTTTGAGAAAAGTATACTTAACCTTTGTTTCACTTTCGTTTTCGGCTTGAAGCTTTCCTAAGTGTATCTTACGGGTTAGGCTAAAGCCGCTTGAAATGGTACGTTTTAATAATCTATTACAACCACTTATTATCATTAGATGACATTTAATTGTCGGAATTTATTAGAATATGCCAGCATAAATTTAAAATAATCATGTCATCCATAAAATGTCTGCTAAATAAATAAAGATATTAAAACCAAACTATTGGGTCAAATACAAAATTAATGAAATTGGTCTGTTAAAATTATCTATTCTTTCGAATTAGAATGTAAAAACCGTGACTTATTTTTTTGGTCAATGCTCATTATTTACTATGACGAAAAAGGTATTATAATAAGGTTCAAAAGTGGATATATTTCTTTGCTGTCGACTATACAAGTAACCTAATCTCTAAATATGAATTAGCAAAACATAAAGCACGAAACATAAATGAGTTATTTATTTATCTAATGGCGTAGGTACGTGCTTCTATAATTTGTCTTCAGAATTCTGTTTGGCGTTTTGCCCTCTTTACAAAATAAGCCGTAACTGCTACATTTAATAGCTAATGTAGATTATACCTACTCGTAATATCTATAAAGGCACAAATTCAATATGTCTTTCGTAACAGATAGGCGGTTTTGTGTAAGGGGTAAGTTGTACTTAATTTATTCCCTTTGAATATTCAAAGCCGGCTCCTTCAATACTCGTTTAATTTTCTAATATAGGAAGTGGCTTGCTAATATTTTGTTAGAATCGCGCCTATTGTAACGTCTCATGTTAGGGTGGCCTAATAATAAGTTTTTTGTTTTAAAAAAGTTTTACGTCCTCCTTGTAAAGAATTTCGGTATATAGGGTCTTTATTCTACTGGGTAAAACCATATTGCCTTTGGTATGTTATCGTATTGTCAACGTTACAGTAGCTTTTATGTTCCTACTTGACAGTAATGGCGGCCAAATTAAAAAACAATCCCATAACATGTCAAAGGAAATATAGGTTAACCAGTTTGAAACCGAAATCTCTAACTTGTCAAAATATTAGATTTCAAACTCTTGCGAGACGTTTTTCTTTTTACGTTTCAGACGGTTTCTTGTAGGTATGAGAATTTCTCGGACATAATCCTACCCTACTAATATTACTAATGATTTTTGCTTATGTTTATGATTAGGTAAAGTTAACATATTTTTCTATAATGTCCGTAAACCGAAAAGAAAATGGCGAAAACGGTTATGTAGAAACCGATAATTATTTACAAAATCGCAGACAACCAGGTTTTATTTCATTTATTGAGGAAAACAAACAATCACGTCAAAAACGAATACTAGTCTAACAACAATAGGTTAGTAAATGTGTGATCAAATCCGTTTACCACAGATTCTTATATTAAGTATATAGCATTGGTTTGCTTTGCTTTAGGTATTGCGTAAGCCGACCTCAACTACTTAGTTGGAGCGGCATTCGAACAAGAACAATTTACAATTTCTCCATTTAGAGTTAGATATTCACAACGACCATTTCCCCCAAAACCATGGCCAATGTAGCGCTGGGCTCTATGATCCCCATTATTAATCATTTCTTTGCTCTAACGGGCCAAATTATGCAGATTCGCAGTTATTGTTCATACAATAGGCATCTTTAGGGGCTTCGCTAAGACAAAGGCTTTGTACTAACGCCAGCTCTTAGATCGTTTTATTGTTATAACATTCGGAGGTTAGGTAGAAGGGGAGGAATACACGTTTTGACTCCTTTTTACCTGACTGCGGAAAAGCCCAAAAGGACGGTTATGTGTTTGGGTTGTATACATATCCGACTCAATGTCCGCTTGTAACTCTGCTAAACGGATAAACCGATTTTAATTAATTATACGTGCTTAGATTCGTCTTAACCACGAGAGTGTCATAGGCTATATTAAAATTATTTAAATGAGAAATTAGCGATATATAAATAAATACATGATAAGTAACATTACTTTGACGACATTATTCAAACGGCAGTAGGGTTTTTTTTAAGTTTGCTTTTCCTTAGACTTGTTAATATACCTACCGTACCTAGGAGACTGTGCGTTGCTCGGGATGAAACCGAGTTTTCTCGAAGCTGACAACTTTTTAAGGGGCACTATTCTACTCGGTAAAACCATATTTATTTTAACATGATAAGTATCGAATATCGAGTAAGCTGATGCTAACGTCAATTTTCGAAACTCGATTTTCGAAACTCGACAACATGTATAGGATACAGTTGTCGAGTTTCGAAAATCGCTAACCTGTTTTTATGCATCAGGACTACTTAGAGACGATTAAATCATTCCTTTTTCAAACATGTATGAAAATATTTACTGAGGAACCACATGGCCGTTAGACAAGTTGCATTCTACGATAGCTAACGACGTTCGAGAACTGACATTATGTATGGAAATTTACATAAGCACACAACGTGACCGTCCGGCAGCTAACGTAGATCCTATAAATTTGATTTGATTTTAGGTGATTGTTAACATTCGCATAATGCATCTTGTCTACGTACGCTGAGCCAATATGGAGCCATGTTATACGTTTTAAGGATTTCAACATAGTACAACATAATTATGGTTTACCCTTCTTTAATACATAGATACTCATTTAATAGAACGTATCACTTTGCAGAATTTTAATATCAAAAGAAAATATTTTCTTCTGAACTTCGTTCGTTTATAACTTCGAATTTTATAACCAATCAAAAGGTACTTGAACGATTTTATTTCCAATTAAAATATATTTTATATTAATAACTATGGTTACATAAAAAAGCTAAGTATTGAAAAACAAAAAGGTTTATAAACAGCGAATTGGTTGCTAATGAAAACGGCCTTTGTTTTATAGGGATTTCAAAAGTAAAGTCTGGAAGTGTACATATATAAAACATTTTAACTTTGCATGAACCCTATAACGCTAAGAGGTTTTGTTTAATCTTTACGAAATTAACGTTTTGTTTTTAACACTATATAATTTTAAATCTTGATTTATCTTATCAGATAACGATAACTGTAACTAACAATAAAATTGGTCTGGAATCTTTGATGTTTAGTAAATTATTATGTGGATAATAGTTACAGAGAAAATGTATGAATTGGCCTAGCTAATTATGCTGTCACCCCTAAGGGGTTAAAATAGGGGGAGTAGCGGGAAACTAATTGTACGCGTACGAAGTCGCGGGCGTCCTCTAGTTTATATATAAAAGGCAAACCTAACTGACTTATATATCAACGCACAGCCGAAACTACAATACCTAGAATCTTGAAATTTGGTACAGGGGAAATTTGATGTAAATGCAGTAAGAAAGGAAAAGGAAAAGGTTGAACTCACATAAAAGCTTGGTGCAATACAAATACCCAAACCTCTGAGTCTAAAGATTCCAAATTTGGTACATACAAGGTCTAGGGGTGCAGTAACAAAGGATTTCCAGAAAATCGACCCCCAACGGGAAGAAGTATGATGATGATGATGAGTGGGGACGCCGCCGAGGCAGGCGGGCGGTCAAGTGGCTCTCCATTCATTCCGCCCAGTTCCCCTTGATCCAGCCTCAGGTTACTGGCTCTGCGGCGCTCCCATCCAGCACTGATCCCATCTTCTTGTTTTCCTACAGAACATTAGTGCGTCCTGAAGGTTAATGCTTTTAAGTGTCTCTACCGATAGCACGTCCTCCCCGAATGTGCGATGTCTCAGTGACGAGTACATTACATACTCGGCCAGAACGTGCTGACTAGTCTCCTCTTTGCCGCAGTGTGGGCATCGAGGATCCTGTTTGACTCCTATAACCGTCAGATGTCTGTTGAGTGGACAGTGTCCAGTCAAGATCCCTGTCAGTATGCTTAGGTTGTACTTACCAAGATTTAGTAGATACCTTGTTCTGTTCCTATTTACCCTTCCTATCATGAGTTTGGATTGACGGGAAGAAGTAGGAGGAGTAGCGGGAAACTAATTCTACGCGTACGAAGTCGCGGGCCCTCTAGTATATAATATACAGTATAGGTACATATCTATATTCATGGGCAAGAAGCTTTAAGATTTGATCTTCAAACGTTATTTCCGGCCATGTCCTGGGGTTTGTTTTCGTTACGATGAGGTCTTAAGCCCAAAACGCAAACTGAGGCTCAATGGAGATCTGAATATAAATTAATTAACAAAATATATACCGCGGGAAAGGCCAGCCTCGCTAATTGTTTGTCATCTTAAGCTTTTCTCTTCTTAAATTAGATTTAGGCTGTTTAAACTGAAGGGACGTTTTGTGGTTTAAATAAGGGGTACCTTTTATATGTAATGTACCTACCTATCCTTACTAAGACTTATTAAATTTTCTGGGCTACTGGGGGTGTCGTGGTGAAAAAAGGTAAATCTAAATTAAGGTGGTTGCCTATTTGTTTTATTTTCGTTTTTTTTCTCACCATAATTTGTAATTGTGTTTGAATAACCAGGAGTGTAACCTGCCGTGGTTTCACCTGATGGTTCCAACGGAAGACCAGCGCTGACTTAAATGCCAGCATTACGCTAACGTGGATCAATTTCGTGACTACATTTTTCTTGTGCGTATTTCTCTGTAATTTGTTTTTGTTTGTCACGAATAAATGTTCGTTACCCGTAAATGTGGTTAGTTCGTTTATTACAAATTGTACATTTTTAGAATAAATCGTATTTAAAAAAGGAACGTGTATCTTCCAAGTTATTTTTAATATCAATGAAGTGTAAATTTACACAATAGTGACCAATATTATTGAAATTAAGTTGATAATTTGTATTAAGTAGGTACTGTACTCTCTTTCGCCGTTGGATTTAAAATTTCAACTCATTGCAAACGCATAAACAAAGTTGTTATGAAATAAGTTGCTGTATTCTATAGACTTATTCCTACAAATGCGATGAGTTGTGAGACTTGTGAGTTAATCTTCTGGTACTAAAGGTAACTAGTGTAAGTGGTGGGACTAAACTAATTAAACTTAATCAACAAGATTAAGTTCAACAGAAGAGTATTACAATTATGATTAGTAAACAGTGGCCCAAGACTAGATGCTTTGTGAGCACGTAAGCGCTATTAAAAAGATATAAGACTGAGGTGAGTTGCCAGACAGTCGCTTCGAGCGCTTATGTCAACTCCATACATTTTGTCAGTTTTCAAAAATCGTTTACGTTAGCGTTAGCGTCCTGACCAGCCTAGCTATTGTCATTTGACAGGAGTACTAATTAGCCAGCCCGCGATCGCCTTGTATCAAAGTAAGTATAAGAAAAAAGGATCCACGTGTACGATTTTCGTTACTGTCATAAGCGCGCTTTTGTTAGTTAAAGAATATGCAAATAACGTATTACCGATTGCTGTATAGGTGAAAACATGCTATAGGTGATTTACGAGTACTTAAGTTTTTCACCTGTACCTCGACTCGACCATGAACTTTTTCCTAGAGTAAAAATATATGGCTATTGCACGGCTAACGTTGTCCGCGAGTTGTTTGTCGCTCGGATCTCCCTTTCTATCTAGTCCGGAACGATAGAGACGCACTGAGCGACAAGTGAGATGATACAACTTGTGCTAACCATGCTGGGAGCACCTGGTTGTCCGTATTTTGTACAAAAATTTCGTAACAAGAATTTTGACGTTGACTGTTTGTCTCGCATCATCGAATACTAAAGGTGAAATATATACCGACATTTAAAAAATAATAATAATTACACGTGAGTCTGTTTCAGGGGTTTGTGCTATAAACATATTACGTGAAAGCACGCGTTTTTAAACAGTCATCATCATCATCATGTCAGCCGAAAGACGTCCACTGCTGGACATAGGCCTCTCCCAAGGCTCTCCACTAGGACCGGTCTTGTGCTTTTCGTATGCAAAATAGTAGCATGATTGAAATATTCGTGCTCGAGCTACGGCTGTTCGTTCGCGCTATTAGAACTTAGGTATATTGACTTTCTAGTAACTTGATTCGTCTGCTGTAGTTTACTATTTCGGAACCCACGTAAATCTTCTCCTTTAATAGTATTAATATTGTCAATTCCAATCGACTCTATCCTGCACACTAACTACTAAAATCATTATTACAATTCAATGCCACCTGCCTCTATATCAGGTCAGTTTTCCACAGAAATCACGGGACGTGGCACTGCGTGGTACATGTTAACAAATCCCAATCAATAAAGTTCCAACTTAGACAATCACACGGTCCGTAAACCGCGCTAGTTACTTCCGCTACATATAATTACATTAGATTTATTGCTTGTGTTATTGTTGTGAATTAGTTACAGTTCCGAGTGGTTTAGTAATTGAATTGGCTACTTGTAACTAGTACTAACCAGTTGGGGAATGAGTGTAAGACCTCCCAATTGATTAAAAATGACAACGGTTCAGTCAACCATCTTTATAAAGAAAATTAAATTTCTTGAACTTGAGAACGGCTGGACAGATTTGCCAATTTTTTAAACGTTATAATTCAGTCCGGATACGGATTGAGATTTTTTTTTATGAAAAGTTGGCCCGAAAAAAACAAAGGCTGTAGACAAGATGCATTCGACTAATGTTAAAGTCAGGATTGACTTAAGCTGCCAGATGGGCTCGTCGAGCACATTATGTCTATTCCATACAGTTTGGCAGTTTTTAATAATCGTTTACGTCTAGAGCCACTTGTTGTCTTTTGGGTCAGCTATAGGTAGTTTTAGCTACTGACATAATAAATATTTTTCGGACTTTCCCCATATTAATTTACTTAAGAGATTCTTGCTACAGCCCTACGGATAACAATATTTGAATTTATGCAAAATAAATGTATTTAAACGTGGTGCAGTGAAGTCAAATGCTTTTTTAATGACCTAGATTCTAGGATTCTTAAAACTTTCAGTTGCAAATTTTGCTTCCTTCCTACAAAATAAAAATGAAAAGCATCATTGGAATTAAAAACTACGTAATATAATAAATCAAAAACGCAACAATACCATAATTCAAGATAATCCAACACGCCACAGAAAATCAATCTATCCGCAAATGTGACAAAATTAGCGTGTAATGCCCCTGTTCGAATTATGGACGCCCTCTTTTCCCGCCAAAATATTATCCGGGACAACTAGAGATGCGACATGTACCATCAGGCACGCGGCGGTCGCGTGTCCGCCACGCGATAGACCCCCGGGTATGGAACCCTAGTATTTATTTAACGTTAGGACCTTGTCATCTGACAACGCCCTCGCTAATTCAGTTTAGATTTCATCAGTTCGCATCGTAAAGCAAATACTCGATTGTATTGTTTTGTAATTGCTCAAATAGCCGTTTTATTGTTGTTTTTGGGGAGAATTCTCGTAACGTAACAGTCAGACCTGAAAGAAGACATTGCACACTCGCAAAGAATTGTAATAAAAGCATTTCATTCATTTCTTTGAAAGGAAAGATTAGGTCTTAGACATCTCTTAGAGATATAAAACTTCAAATAGGTCTTCATTAGTTTAAAACGGCCTATTGAGTACGTTTTTTTTGACCACTTAAATTGATTTTTCACAGTTTTACGCCAATACACTTCAAATTAAATAAGCAGGGCGCGCCGTCATAGACATCATAAAAACACCAGTCGATGACTTTAATTAGTGAGCCACTTTGCAATGATGTCATAATAAGGTAACCTCAAGTGCTAAGAAAGTGATTTTCTTTCTGCGATATAGCTCTAGCTATAATGGCTTAACAATCAAAGTCCGTTTACCTGTATACATTAACTCCCTGTATTAACCACCTACACTTTTCGAAAAGTCTCACCTTCCTTCAACACCCACAATGATTTTATTTCCCAAACAAAGCCATTAAAACCGTATAGCACGGCCATATATCAGCGCTATTCTAATGGTAATGCGGCGTGATATTGTGCGTCCCTTCCATAACAAATGTTTATTTTATACACGCCGTAACAATAGTGTGCAAATACCTAAACACTATAGATGCGATTTGGATGATAATGCTACCAGAAATAATAATGGGCGTGCGTTGTAATTCCTGTTTACTCTGTGGTCGCGCTTGCTTTTGAATCTACTTTTTTTAGGGACGTTTTCTCATTAAGTGTGGTGTGATGTGAATCTAATTTAAAGTTATCAAGAATGTTTAAAAGCTATAATATGTAATTCACTTTTACAGGGCAATAATTTTACTTAATAACAACCTATCAAAAAGGTGAAGATCTACCTATTTCGCACTAGGTGATTCCGTGTTACCGGATCGAGATTATTTGAGCTGGCCGCCCTATTGTGACACTCGTCTGAACTGAAATGTATTTTTTTACCTACTTACCTTGAAACGTAAAAAGTAAGTCCGTACGAGGCTCCACATGTGTTAGATTAGAACGCAATGTCTATTTACATTGTAGGTATATCATATTGTTTGAAGACAATACCAATTTCAGCAACAAAAGACCACATATACATTGTACCTTGCGGCTTGTTTCATTTAATATCATTTAAAGGTACCTGCCAACCCTACCACTAAGTACTCCCAGAGGAAAAACAGTGCATCTGTTCTGAACTCCCATTGCATATTCTACTCTATCATTAAGTTCAAAGAGACAAGTTTCCTCTGGCAGTTAAATTGGAAATATGCTTTTTTCGACGGGTCTGCTCATGCATATTCATATGGGCGATTAATCACACAGCTACCTACAAGTTGCTGTTCTCCTGGTAAGCGATCCCGAAATTAAGATCGGGAAAATTTACCAAGGGAAATTAGTTATGCGTGCTTGGTATAAATAGTGGTAAGGCTTACCCCGTCTTAAGGGACTTTGAGTTTTGTTAATATTTCTGGGTGAACATTTAACGATGGCTTTTAAAGATATACCAACTAACTATATTAAACATACTTCGAGCAATTAGCGTTTTTTTTAGGCTTTTCTCTGAGTCAGTCACTTGGTTCTTTCTAGTCAAGCTAGTAGGTGCGAGGAAGAGGTTGTCGAAGAATCGTCTGCGGCAACGTTAATAGAGAAATCATGTTTCTTCATAAGTCGTAACAGTCGGACTTCTTTAGAAAAAAGAAGCATACAACTCGTAAATCGTGTTACAAAAATGCAGTAGTAAAGTCATTATTACGACTACATTTAACACTATTTAACTATGCCATAAAAAAAGCACTGCTAACTACCTCTAACTAATAGTTTAATAACTTTTTAAGTCAGTTCATTACCGCACAACAAAAAACTAAAAAATATGAAAAAATGATTAATGGCTCGCGCGTGCCCACGTTTTTTATTACTAACATGAAAAAATGTTACCGTAAATTCTTTGATGAATCGTAAAAAAGTATTAGCATACAGAACGCATATTAAAAAGCGCATATAATTCGCATAATACCTACATCTGTCGGTGGGCGGACACAGCGCGACGTGTATGGGTTTATGCTAATCAGTTTGACTACAGCGAGGCAAAATTGGAAAAAAAATCTGTAGCATTTTAATATTCGTATCGGCATTAATAAGTGTAATTTAATTATTGTTGTATGTAACTAATGCTAATGCTATTTTGCAGGCGTTTTATTTCATTTTTTTTTTTTAAACTGCGTAATTTTTAGACTATAGAAACTCAAGGCCACACTCAGAGTCAGTTAATGACGATTAAAGTCGATCCTTATGGTGCTTATACACGGTCCAAGTAGATTGCGCATATTGAGTTGAGCTTGAGACACTTGCGCAGGTTATATACATCGTATAAACATCGGTATAAGGAAGTATGCGGGTTCTGGGTCCAGTGACTCGTAACTGGTGCATCAAGCTTGAGCAGACTGCTCGGGCAAGTAGCCCGCGCTATTTTGCTCCAGCTACGTGCACCGTGTGAAAGCACCATCTTTGACGATTTATCATAAACAGGTTTGTAAAAGAAACGAGTAGATGCCTCTGACAACGGCGATTAAAAATAGAAAATCTTGTTAGTCTATTATTAACAGAGATAAGAGAAAAGCGGTCTTGTTGAAGCATTTTACAGGGATGAATATTTTCTGTGTACATAATTTGGTCTACACAGTCTCACCGTTGAGCTAGCTAGTAGCTAGTCAAAAGAAATAATATCGTCTATGTACGCTTTCTCTCTCAGCCGTTTCATAAAAACTAGGCAATTCCTCAAACACTTGTCACAACGAATGCACAGATATAACTCTACGGTAGGTTCAGTCTGAACAAATAGTTTCTGACTTTACCTGTCAATTCTAAATATCGTCATCTCACATCAAAAGTTTATCACGTGACGGCAGGCGGCAGCCGCGTGTCGGGCGGCGTCGCTGCCAATCGCGCGGCAATCCGTCAGCTACGACAACGGAGTGCGATCCCAGGAGACTCCACCACGTCCGCCCACGTTAAAAAAACACAACTCTTAAAGTTAGTATCAAATATGCGACCGTATTCTTAACCGGTAATGGTTGGATCTGATGTGGTAATGCGTCGTACATGTGTCATTTTGAATTGTGAGGGCAGAATTGACGCGCGGTGACCTGACTAATTTGAAGTTAAAAGGGTAAGTTGGCGATGGCCAATTGTTTTAAAATGGTTAAGGGAAGTAGTTTGATGTTTAGAGTCCCAACCGCCACAGCCCTGTCTCGCTATATCGAGCAAAGTTCAAACAAAAGAAACATTGTAAAAACTACCCTGCAAACTTTAGAACCGTGACGTACCTATTACACGAAAAAAAACTTGATGATAAAGATGATCGAACAATATAAATGATGCTTAAGAGAATTATATTGATTGCCAAGTCAATTTATCAATAATCAAGGACTTAAAAAACTCAAGTTCCCGAAATTTATTTCCGTCAAAGCAATTAGTACCTCATAAATAGCGCCAGCTACGAGCTCAGTACTTAATCAATATAACGCCCGAACTTTTTTATACATCACTCATTCAATCCGGATTACCTGGCTACAATAAAACAGTCAGGTGCGATTTGCGCGGAACATATGATGAGGGCCCGTGTAGAAGGGTACGATGGGTAATTGGAATACAATGTTATATGAATATGCAGTCTAACCTCTTTAGATTGTTTTATCGTTAAAACAGGTGGTGTTGTTACAGCCAATATTAAAAAAAACAATCGCATGATGTGTTATCATTATCTACTCTGAGCCAAAGGTTTTTCTTCTTAATCACGCTAATGTTAGTTGGGAAAGATACCTGAAAGGGTAATTTCGCAGTAACATCATGCCTATACATACTCATCTTTGATACAATAATGCAAAGCAGGTTACTCATGTAAATTGTTGAAGTAAACGATTGATTGATACATACCCTGTTCGGGGAAGATAATTAATTAGAGTATTTACATACATTGTATACATAAGATACACAAATACCTACAATTTAAGAACGAAATTGAGATATAACTTCATGGGGCTGGTTCGTGATGAAGACTTGAACATATTGTAGTTGTTTGGATTTATCCTTTCCCGGTACATATTTATTTATTTGAAAATATTACATTTGTTTCTTTGAATTTTTATTAATACTAACTACTATGATAAAAAAACTTTGCGACAGCATTTAGTAATTTAATTTAATCATATACTTTTTATACGCCTTCCTGCAAGTTTGGTAAGCGCTTGAAGTTACGAGATACGACTGTCGGATCATTCTACATTGACCGATTTATAATTATTAATTACGTATGGCAATGATTTAGCTTTAGCAAATTCCATGATTTTACAATATCAACTTTAATTCATTAGTAGTTTGTAGTGTAAAATAGAATAGACAGAAATATACAAAGGCGAACTTATCCCTTTAAGGGATCTCTTCCAGTTAGTTTGTCACGTGAACGTGTCACGATAATGTAAGCTTTGTAATGGCATTGAAAGGCAAAAAACCAAACCCGCCACCTGATCAGAAGTGGGATCTGAGTCCTATAGACATTCGTATTCTTAAGAATACAATCCTAAGACGGCTGGCTATCCTATGACTGCCGACGCGTCGCTAACCCTAAGGACTAAGATGGAATACCTCTATGCTAGATAGACGCTATGCTAGTTTCAGCGTTTTATCCCAACACTTAAACACAACATTGCGAACATTGTTGCTTGGCGGTAGGATAAGATAGTGGTAGCGATCTGAACAAACCCTGCACAAGATCATACCACCACTGAACGTGGCCGACTAGATACATAAATGGAAATCCAAAGTATTTTGCGTGCAAAAAATATTTTAGCCTATGACACGGTATTGTCAGGAGAGCGGACGGAACTCTGAGCCCATATTTTCCACTACGCTGAGTCAACACGAGACCACTCATCGATGCAATGAAAATATTGCCCGTTATCTTTTTGTTTCCGAAACGTTTTAACTGCCGCACGGCCGAATGTGTGTGCACTGACAGAATTCATTTCTGCAACAACTAAAATGGATTCCGGCTCGGTGATATGTGAAATCACTTTTTATATTGAGAGTTTTTTGTAGTTACATTATAATGGGTTTTCTGAGTGAAACTTTATGCGTCGATCTGTTGATGTAACTTGTATTGATATTTACGGAAGGTATTGCGAAGTAAATAAAACTGTTTTCAGAAAAGGAAGTAAAAATACGATCCTGTAATTTAATAACCACTTACTTATTAATTTAAGGATATTTGGGTTATTAATTTAACTAATTAAATCATGTACTGTACCAGTACCTACCTAACGAAAGGCACACGTCATGAGAGCCCTTACTGAACTCTGAAGTAGGTAAGTGGCAGAATTATTGGAAAGAAAGGAAGCGGCTTAGTATACAAAAGCACGCCATAGTCTGCCAACTGTGTAAACAGTTTTGTGGAACAATGCATAATATGTAAACTTTGTGTTTGTTATAAGAAATAAGAATAAACTGTTGAATAATGCAACAGTTAGATGGATATTTTTGTGGTGGTAGGACCTTGTGCAAGGTCCGTCCGGATCGCTACCACCATTTTATCCTTTAACGTGCCACCAAGCAGCAGTGTTTGCATTGTTGTGTTTCGGTGTAAAGTTAAGACAACTGGTGAAATTACTAGCAAATCTGGCAATGAGGCGTTTCATCTTAGTCCGCCAGTACCTACCAGCGCAACCCAACCCAACCCGTTGGCAACGCTTTTGAAGTCTTGGGGCCGTATTAATAAACACATCTTGACTGTGAGGCCAGTCAAAAGATACGTCAAAGTAAACGCCAAACCATAGAACACTCATTTTTGACGCATCTCGAGAAGAGCATTAGAATTGAGATCAGTTTATTAATACCGGCCTTAGGATTGCAGTCTTGGTATTGTAGTCTTGAGAAAGCAAATGTCTATGAGTATCATATCCCACTAATAATAAGTTGGCCGGTGAGCTCATTTGCTTTCTCCGTGTCATAAAAAATGCAATGTTTGTTTCTTTGTGGCGCTCTAGGAATTAGTTCCGTGGGCGTTTAGACGCGTGGGCCAATTTTGATGTATCTTATGTCAAATCGATTTATGGCAGTAATTAAGTATTATGGCGGCAACCGGACGCCACACTGCTAAAATGAATAAAATAAGTTGACGAACAATCATCAGCTACCATAATTTTTAATTAGCCATCTAGCGGTGAGTAGTCAAAGGTGGATAACTAACAATAAGTGTGGTGGGTTAGGGTGTCATCTACTTAATATTCCCTCTATTCAACACTAGATGGCGCTCAAATGTATGCATGAAGGCGATTTCTATTGCACGTAAGAGGGCGCTGAACAACATCTACCAAGGCCAATAAATAGGGCAACATTATCAATCACTTGTTTCTTTTGTTTAGTAAAAGATTTTTAAAACTGGTGGCATACCGTTAAAAGCATTTACAAGACAATCGGTGAAACGACTATCCAATATACAATAGTAGTCTTTGGAAACGACGAGGATAGTATCTCATATAAGTAAGGGTTGGCAACGCATTTTCAAAATTAATTGTAAACGATAGCATGTATGGCAGTTTAAATATGATTAAATAGACAAGGTACTAATGTGTTCACATATTAATGAATTCTACTGTACCTAGTAGTTCTTGATTGGTTGTAAGTTTTGGTAAGTCATATTTGTAGGCTGTAATCGTCACTAATCGTATGAGATGTGAGTACGCAAGTGATATATTAGTGGCCGGTAGGTACTTTAGCTAATACTGTAGAGCCTATAAAAAAACATAGGTAACCTTTTTAGAATTTAATAAGGAACATTTTTGCCCTAAGTTTTCGTATCTATTATAGTTGTCCCAAGAAAGTTAAAAAACCGATAACGCGGACACATTTCAGTAATGCAGAAGTGGCTTAAGAGATTATACTTAATAGTCCTCGTGATACAAGCAAAAAACTGAAGCAAAGCCGCTCACGTGTCGCTGCGGGCACCGCTCAATGGCAATAATTATGGTGACGGCCATTAGACTCTTTACATGTCACTTGCTTCATGTTCAAAGCAAATTTGTGTGCTAACGTTTAATAATACTTTACTAAATCATCATTTGGCAAACTATATCATTTGACAAACTTTCATTTCATTTCAAACAAATACTTCGTCACTTTTTTTTATCCGACTGCGGCAAAGCCCAATAGGAGGGTTATTTTATTACCCGATTGCGGCAAAGCCCAAAAAGATGTTTGTGTTTGACTTGTCTTTATGTCCGACTCAATGTCCGTTCGTAACAATCGTAATACTAAACGGCTAAACTGATTTTAATATATATTATACGTCGTTAGATTCGTCTAGTAGTGTCATAGGCTATATTAAAATTATTTCAATGTGAAATAGGCGAACAAATAAAAAACATTAAAAGTAACATTACTTTGACGACATTATCTAAATACCAATTGGTTTTTTTAGAGCTTGCTTTTCGTTAGACTTTTATGTAATTAGTCTAAACTAAGGTAACTTAGTGAATAACTTATATAGCGCTTCTTGTCTTTTTATATAATTTAGTTGTTTCACACTTTTAAGTTTAAACATTAACATAATTATTGATTTTCCTGTAAATAAATGGAATAGGCTATTTAATTTATTAGCTTTCATTTGAGACCTATATTGCAATGATAAAATATATTTAAACGCGCATTGAATTTATTATAAACCCTATATCACTAGACTATAGAGCGTGCCCAGAAAGACATACTTATGCACATACCTACACACATACATACGCTCGAAAAAGATAACCCTCCTTCGGGCAGTCGGGTAAAGAGAAAAAGAGGTCCGCTAAAAGCCAATATTCAAGTCAGAAAGACGTTAATAAATAAACGCCAAATAATATTTTTATCTTATTTATTATAAGTCCACTTATAACAACCCCGTTCCAAATAAAATTAACAATGTATATGTAATAAACCAAAGGAAGAATAAATAAAAACCATCAATAATAAAATTAATAAACATATAACAAAAAATAGATTCAGATCAAAAGGGCGGCATTAACTTACAAATAATTAAAATATTTAGGACCTGAATCTTAAATATAACAATAAGTAATTTGAATCGTTTTCTAATAAATATAGTTAATTAAGTAATACTTTTACATGGGATGCCGTAGGCAAAAGTTAAATACATGAGTCTTAATGCCAATAAGCACATTTCATGAGCTACCAAAGGATTTACTTATAAATTAAATCACAAATACAGTAAGGCTCTCCAATGGAATGTTAATAATATTCATCTACTTTAATTGAGCAGTTAACAAAAACACTATTTATATTTAACTGAGAATATTGTCCTCATAAATACATTTCCTAGTCAATTAGAACCTAAATGTCCAACGACCGATAAATATTTAAACTTTAGATTCGTTTATAACAAGTGGTACCTACTTAAACATGATTCTATACGCGTGTAAGGCAATACGAGTATCAACTCAAGTATTCTACAAAATACCTGTATTAAGTAGAGTACGGTATTAGCGGGCTTATTATGGTCGTGTTTATCGAAGTTCATAAACCTATATAAACATCTGTCATTTTCTGACCAATATGTCTGAGCGAGAGTGACGGCTGATTATCTACCAGGATAAAGGCAACCATAATACGAAGCCTGGTATCGTATTTGTCTCGTTTTCTCTCTTAGATTAAGGCGCACAGTAAGGCTGAATAAGTCTCAATTTTGATAAATTCCTCTATTCTACATTGATTTAATTTAAAGGACAAGGTATAACAATTCAATACGTAAAATATCTGTTTTTGCCGTTTTAGTAATATTTATCAGGCCGTATTCTAAATTGTCAAAGCCGGACAAAATCCATAAAGTGAGACAGTGATATACGACTCCTATAGCTTGCACAGCAAGTTAGCTCGACGAACTGGTATTTACAATGTTGAATAAATATCAGTCATTAATGCTATCCGCTAATACAATAGCATAGTGCCCCTCCATAGCGCGATGCTATTAGCTATGTTCCAACAAGCCTAGTTAACCTACTTATATTGTATGTATATGTAAGTATAGAATTGTCCGTAGCATAATATGATTTATAATAAAAGTGATTATATCATTTAATTTACTTTGAAGGTTTCATTTAGGTACCTTATTTTAATAGTTTTTGCAAGAAGCAGGCTAGACCTGAATAGTGAGTAGTATCACAATAAAACCTGATGAATTCGAAGGACTGGAAGATTATGAACAGTGCAGCAAGTCTTGAATAATGTGTGGGTAAATGAGAGCAAGTGAGAGAGAACGTTTTAAGATACATTGTGACAAGTAATTTGTTAGATACGGTGCCATGCAACATCTCTAGCGTAAGCTTGATTCCTACGAAGTTAACAAATAGGGAAAAAACACCCATTTATTGGCAGCTAGAGATTGCAGCAGTATGGTACCTAGAAATAAGGTTCATGTTGCCAATAATAGGGTAGTTTCCTCTATCTTTACACTAACAATTTTTGTTATAATCTAGGCAGAGTCCTACCAGCGCTATATTTAAAGACGGCCATCCTAGTGGTCCACTGAATGGACTACCCCCACTGTAAGAGGACGCGCGTGCGCACCCATATTTTACGCGCATACATTTCTAAGATTCAATTCAATTTCATGCATGATTTATATTGATTAAAATTAGTTCATCCTACAATGCGTATTAAAACTAATATTTATTGCCTAATCATGCATCGATCTTAAGAATCGTCGTGTGTATCCGTAGACATCGGCCATAGGAAGACCGTCCTTACAGCTTTAGAGGAAATCAAAAGATGCGCATGGTGTTTGCGCAGCCGTGGTTCATGCGGTACTGGACGTACATCATGCCAGAGTTGTGCCAGTAGTATAACGCTGCCATTACTAGGACGTGCCACCATTGGTGTGAGTGGCCGATGTAGTCCACGCGACCGGGGAACCAGCGCTCCGGGATCTGAGAAAATGGGGCCAGAGGTTATTTCGACGACGAGGATATGACATTTTACTCTTGTTTTGTCGACACTCCTTTCATTATTTTTTCATCGACAGGCTTTTCTAGGCGCAAGAGTTTAGATTTTTTGATAGTGACAAGTATAACCCAACTTAACCTATTCGATGAAGTCACATTCGATGAAAAAATGTCGGAAACCACGGTGAAAAACGAGCAAGACGGTCACTGTTTCCCCTATTTTATAATACAATCCTTGGTGACAGTGACAATTCAGTGCAAATGGCGTAGATTATCTAAAAACCAGTGACCGAGGAACTCGTAGTGACTTCGCAATGTATATCGAATTGTCACCTGTTATAGACTGTTGATAGGTTAGTAAAATAGAGGCCTGATGGAAAAATTACCGCGATCATAGAAAATGACCACCAGAACCACGCGATTCATGTGTTAGTCTGTCTAAGATACAGTATGACATTGAAGCTTAACGTTTCCATAGTAAAATATACTTCCAACGCGTTAAAAATACAGTAAAAACGTAATATACAAACTTTTCGCATGTATATTAAAACAAAGAGTACAACATACCTTAAAAGCGTAAATGACAAATGCCGTTCCACTTATGAGGTACATTCCGATTACTCTAGGGAAGAACATCTGAAAACAAATATTTTTATAGTTATTAATAAAACGATGTATACACATACATTGCTTTATTGTGTAATTTGTATTATTAAAACAACAGAAAGCTGCCCTGTTAGCAATAGTATGCATGGATTTTTAAATCGCACTATTCAACACCATAATTATGAAAATACCGTAAAAGAGATCACCAAAAGTGAAATTACAATTAAAATCGGACAAGAAATACGACATAATGTATTAGACACAGAGATCCGATACGCCGTGTGACGTCATGTAACTCGTCAGCCATAAAACTCCCCATGTTTAATTCTGTTTTGCTAGAAAGAGATAGGAACCAATCTTTGTTGGCTGAAATATCTTGGTTATTATCATTGCAATTCAAAATTATATTTTTCTCAACTGCTTGTTACATGAATCAGCTTTTATTGAATCTGTGAAAAAAAGTCATGAATATACCTTATTATAACCGTTTCAATATTCGATGTAACTTACTTAATAAAAACAAACGGTTATAACAATAAAATTAGTCAATCTTCCATACGAGACTTGAATCTAACAAGGCTTTCCATGTTTTTCATTATGTAAATAAGTATTTTAATTTACGAAGACACGCCACTTCACATCACTCATATTGACGTTGCATGCTTGTTGCTTGCGTCAATAGACGTACATAATATTAAATAGTGGAGCTACATGGAATGAAAAAACAATACAAATGTAATAAAAACTAATTCAATTCAAGTAAACGGTTACCTAATAGTTTTTGAATCTTTTACTGACCTGCACCATAGGATTCTCAAAGCCTCCCATGGCATAAGTCCAGTGTAACGTAGGCAGCACTCCATAAGCGGCCCAGCCGATGAACACTAACATCTTGACCAGATAGGGGACATGCAGCCGAGGAATCTGCAGGACCATCGCCAGCACAAAGATCAGCGTTACTGACGTCATGTAGAATGTCTTCAGCTCCTGAAATGGTATATTCATGAGTTTGTAAGTCATTTTGTAATTTGGATAAATTTAAATGAGCATTAAGTGTCGCTAGCCAGCTTGCGTGAAGTCGCCCTACTCCTATTATAAATATTTGCTATCTCAAAGCTGCAATTCTAACGCTGTAAACCCTGAGGAATAAGAGGTTTGTGTAGATATGCCATAACTTAATAACAATTGAACTATGAGTAAGTTAACGGATAAAAGTGGCCAGCTTTTTCCGTTAAATTGACTAACTACATGAAGGTTAATCGTTATTTTGTCATATATGCTATACATTGTGGTATTTATTTGTACAACACAACGTAAGGTTTATAAATAATTTGTAGGTTATCCGACGCAGTTTTAAAGTTACCATTACCAGCACTCAAAACTTACTTGAAAAAGTCGTTGATGTCCAAAGCTTACTATAGGGTCGAGGACTATGTAACAGATAACAATGCTTGGCCTAAACTAAGCTAAACACTCAAATAACTTAATAATAAATTAGTCATAAAAAAAATATGTTAATATTGTATAATGTTTAGGAGACACTGTACGGTTTCTGTAGAATGTATCGAAATTTTGTATGTGGTTGTCTTGCACTGTCATACGAGTAGGTAAGTATAATTATTTATGTACATTTTTCAGTTAGTACAATTCTGAGTTATGACACATTTTCCAGCACAAGCTACGCTTGATTGTTTTTTTTAACTTAAATTAGTCATTGTTTTATATAATGCTAGGTTAAGCTTTATAATTGTATAATATCATAATTCATAAGTACTATAAGTAATATTTAAAAAAACGACTGACTGTTGAGTTTCTTGCGGCGTTTCTTCTCAGCAGTGGTCTTTTGCGAAGCGCTGGTAGATTTTTCACGTGTAAAAGTGCCCTTGCGGCCTACTTATTAAATAAACAACTTTTACCTTTTTTAAATCTTTTAACCAAAAATCATCCTTTGGTTTCAAGACAATACTTTAATTTATTAGAAAACAGAATAATAGTAATGACGGCGCCACAGGACGCTCGGTGCAGTCTTCAATCGATTAACGAATTCTACCATCACCCGAAAACTCATTTAAAGTTCAAATGTGAGATTGGAACGCTTACTTAACAACAGCTGTGAAACAGTTTGTTAAATTGTTCGTAAAATCTGAACTCAATGCATTTCCACAACAATATACATACCTAATAGTGCCTAATATCATAGGCTTAATTGATATATCCACGCCCACGCTATCCACGCTATCCACGTGATAGTGACACGCCTCACTTGTGTAAAAAAACATATAATTGCCAATTATAGTATATTTTCAATACTATCGATCGGCCAGGTTTCATCGCGATGCGCTCCCGCGGGTATTCGGAACAGCTTAATGACGCCATTATCGATTGCCGAAAGAATAGTACTCGCTCTACGTTATTGCATATGTACGGTTAGCAATCCATTATGTTTAGGTACTTTTATATTAGCCATAGACAGATAGTGTTAGATCCGATAATTTGACCTTTGTAAATCTAACGAGCTTCGTTGTTTCTTCGACCAGTTCCTCATTTGTTTGTATGTCTTCGAAAATCAATCCGTTCCTAAAAGTTCGGTAAACTAATCAACAAAATCAAAACTCGCCACACGTTGTATTTTAATTTTATGAGTAGCAAGTCTAGTTTTAACTCTAATACTATAATTTGTTGTTTACTCTTAGTTAAACTAACGTTTGGCGTATAAGTAAGCATGTCGTTCGGAAACTACGAATTGCAAACTTGGAGAATGAACTATTCAACACTTGCATTATGAACGACGCCTTTTAGTATTAACCTGCAGCCAATTAACCGTTTAAAATCTTTTCTATAATGACAAACACTTAGGATAGCATAAGAGATCTTGACGTCTCGCAATCGCATTCCAAAGTACGCAAACAAACGTTAACCATTCAAAAATGGCTCTTATTAGATTAAGTTAAACTCCTTGAGTTTAAACAGGCTGTTACGTGAGTGTTACATAACTTACGTAGTGACACCAGAACGCGTAGTAAACGCCGGAGGTGTAGATGGCCAGTAGAGAGAGAGCGATACCAAATAGGTCGTACATGAGGAAAGCGTTGTAGTCGCACTCCGATCGGCAGGAAAACGTGTGGTAAAGAGCTGATAGCGCCATGCACACCTGAAAACGTAAAATATATTTTTTATGATCGTCGGTATCGCATTATTTATCGCATCATAATACCTATTGCACCTATAAAATATAGTTAAGGCAGCGTCATTGAAATGGGCCCGTATGTATAAGGCTTGTAATTTGTAAGGCCGATACGGGAGCGACAATCTGCTCAACCACACAAGTGACTCCCAAATGTGCACAGGGATGTTGGTGTCTTAATTTGGATAAGAATGGACACTGACAATTACTGTTTACATTATTGTGTTCCAATGTAGGGGTAGCAGTCGGTGAAATTACTAACTTATAGGCATTCAATCTAAGTCTTAAAGGTTGGCAACGCATTTGTAATCCTAACCATCAGGTGGCCTATGTGTACTCATTTGCATTCTCTATACCCACTATAAAAAACCTAGTACCGCATCGGTAAGTATAGTATCTATGGAATGCAGGAATGCCCGTTATTCATACCATAAGAGACAGGCGTTAAATTAATTGAGTAGGTAGACAACTGTTTTTTTTGTTCATACATAACGTTTTCATTGGTAACAGCTGTGAGTTATTTACCCTAACTAAGGACAGACGAGAACAGCCTAAAGTGAACGCATCGTTAGACCAGCTAACGGTTCATCTCAATCATAACTGTAGTTATACAACGAATTGAAGTAGGTATGCGCATGGATACGCCATACACCGAATTATATGGCACACTTATACAGTAGGTATATGGCTATTAATTGACATGCCCACTACACGGTTATAAAATGGTAATTAATATTACCGTAGGCGTAGGAACTTTAAAGTGTGGTCTCGTCGCCCATAATAGGCTTGACTTCTTATGCACTTGACTGAATACTAATCACAATACAGCAAGCAATTAATAATTACAATACGCCTATTAACCAGACAAACATAACTTACTACCAGTACCCTATTAGTATGTAAAACTTAGTCTATAGCTAGAAGTCTCTAGTCAACCAGCTCAGGCTGAGGTTTCTAATTGCACGCCTATTTGTGGTTTACCCATTTGTCGCGATTTCTCAATTTTTTATAAATGTTTATCCAAACCATAATCTTTTCCGATTAAGACATAAAAATACTTGTGTTTTAACATTACACTCTTCTCTTTTGGGCAAACGACATGTTACGAAAAATACATCGTAAAATTTAGTATAGCGTATACTTATATGCTTTATCCGATCAAACAAAAAACGAGTGAGAGAAAGTTGCACGCATTCAACGCCCATAAATTATGCGGAGGACCAGAATCTCATATAAGCGAAGGTCATTGGCGCCCAACGTATCAATGTATCTAAAATTCTCACATCTTACATTAAATTAAGATTGGTAATACAACTGCAGTTACAATTAATATCGTATTTTTTAGTTAATTTTATTTTTTAACCTTATGATCTGTATTGACAGAAGATTTATTTAAAACATTTTAAACGACAATACGAAACTTGTCTTTTTCTGTCATGTATTGTTTCCACATTCTTTCACTTATAACATTAATAGACATTTTATCGATTGTATGACCACAACTAAACTAGGCCGCTTTCTTTGGAGGTGATGATTCGATAGCATTTCTAATTTTAATATGGGTTAGAGGTTACTAGAGCGGAGCAAGTAGACTTGCACTACAATCGATTAGCAAATAATGTATACAATGTGTACCTAGATGTAGACCAACCATTGTGTTTTTTATAATATTTTTTTAGGCTGGAAATCGATTTGTCAAGATGTTGGCATCTTTTTTACTTTGATTAAACCCATCATGCTTTCGAAACAATATTTACTACTTTTTAACGATACGGCCACCTTAACTATAAAAAAAATAAGGGCTAGGTACCAAAACGTTAACAATACGATAACGTATAATGGTTTAAGACAATTAGAATATTTTTAAGGTTTTTTTAAGGTTACTAGAACAGTGCATCTACGGGGAAAGAGCGTAGCGCCATCAGTATCTCGTAAATTAGTAGTTTTTTTCTGAGAAACGCACCGGTCCCTTCAACAAATAGTGGTCTGCCCTGTCTGGTAGCAATCGCAACCTCAATTTGACCACCAGGGTTAGCATGAAGTGCCGGGGTGAGGTATGATAAAGCTAGAATAGTCACCATTGCCGTCTCCCTGCACCTCATGCTTACCCCGGCTGTGTAGCTTCCTAACGAATGACCCGGTATCAACACTGTTTTTTTTTGTTTGTTTTTTTTAGCTCGAAAAGTAGTAATCGTCTTGTTTACGTCTGGGTTTATCTATACTAATATTATAAAGAGAGGGTGCGAATTTTATAACCTTGTATCCATCCGACAGGTAAACTTCCGGAACCTTAAAACAAATTCGAAAAAATCTTTCATCATTTGAACGGTACTCAGGATGAACATGGGCTATTTTTATTCGTTTAAACTGTAGCGAAGCGTTGGTTGGACGCTAGTCTAATATAAAGGTAGGTATCTATTTGTTCCGAAGTGGCATGAAATCTATTCTGTGAAAGTATTTTATAGACGCAGCGAAAGTTTTGACCATCGTCACTTATGTCTCGTGTCAGTCGGTAGGACCGATTTGAATGATACGAAAAGCTTTGTTGCCATGCAACTGCGCTGGAGTGAAAGCAAGACATTTGGAAATTTTAGTTTTTATACGTGTCATGTGCACTAATTGTGGTTTAAATAACGCATATAAAAATACTTAATATAGGAACATGTACTTTTTACGGTTCACATGTTTGACCAAATCATCATTTGACAAACGTATCATTTTACAAGCTCTCATTTCACAAAGAGAAACTTCCCGCCGTATTATTTCTAAGTTTTTTGTGGTCGATATTGTAACCTAACCTAACTTATTTAATAAGCTGATTTAACCTATGCAATATGTAATGGTTTAAGCACAAACACGTTTTTGCGAAATGAAAGTTTGTAAAATGATACGTTTGTCAAACGTACTTTTGGTCAAATTAACGGACCCCACTTTTTACACTTAATTTGTCTTTTATTTAAAGATCTTTAACGGAAGCCATGGAATATCAATGATACGCCATCGTTCGGTTACAACCATAGCATGTGAGTTACTTATTCCATATTTAGATTAAGCACCCGTAACATTTCCTTTGCGTACACGGAAAGTAATAATATTTTCCAATAAAAGGCAAACATCTTATTCTTAACAAGAATAGTGCATATTAGAAACGTCAAGTCCGCGTTGACTTTTTTTTAATTTATAAAGGCGCAGGTCTCTGCGCATACTTTCACTAGAGAAAAGCAGGTCGCATCTCGGCTTTCGAGAGGCTGTCTGGACCAATCGGCGGCGGATAGCTCATATTTCGTAATGATCTGTACGGTAAAGGAATTATAGTCTGCGTATTGCGGCTAGTGCGTGCGTGTAAAAGGTCAATTAGACATGTTTGACAAAATGGGTAACTTTCTTTAGGACCTTTGCACAGAATCTGTGTTCAATATCCCTACATCACCATGTTTTGTATTAATAGGGAAGAGGAAAGAAAATTAAAAAAGTGTACACTTGTTTTGTCGACAGTCGACACTCATAGCGCACTCATTTCATAGCGCGTATCACTTCGCAGAATTTTAATTTCATCGACAGGGTTAGCTAAGAGCATTAGTTTAAAATTTGTGATAACAACTTAGTAGTCACTGATATCAAAACCGCGATTGCCTGCTACCATGCCTATGTAAAATCAGTTTTGCGCTACGGCACAAAAAAAGTGCATTAGAGCAATGCATGGCATGCGACGAGACGAAACATATCGGCCGCTGTTTAAAAAGCTTGGTTTATTGTAACTTCCTGCTTTCTATGTATACGATCGTGTGCTTGATCGTTCACAAAGACAAACTAATATTTAAAAAAGCATGTGATAGCCATCCACGCTCCTATCGGAATCCGGATAGCTTACTCCAAGAACACTAGATTGCCCACGTATAAAAAAGTTGCCTGAATATGTGTATATATTTTTTATTATAAAAGTGCCAAATGAGTTGAAGACAATGAATACTATAAAATTTAAAAGCAACTACACCAATGGCTTACTCATAAAAAAAATTATAGTTTAAATGAATTCTCAATATGATATTTACAATATTTTTTAATGTACCTAATAACCATGAAAATATGAATTGTACCTAACTATGAATAGTTTGTGTCACGTTAAGAGACAAATCTTTAATTTTTGCATACCAAATACGGTTAAACACGTAAACGTACCAATTGAAAACTATACTGTTAATACCTCACTGGTAATGTTTATTGCAAATAAAGTATTCTTATTCTTATTCTTAAAGTGTAATCCAACCTTACCTACGTAATTCATATTTAACATGCCCTGAAACCAACAGGGCTTCAGTAGAAAATAGATTTCGATGAAATGAAATTTGGTAGAGGGGTAGATTAGATGAAACAATTGTCTGTAAAACAGGGGGACACCGGGAAAACGTGGCAATAATGAACCAACGAATATGCTAGTAAAATATCGCTTATACAAATGTCAAACAAATCAGGTATTTTGCTTCGTAAATAAGTACCTATAGATCAAATTTATAAGCAAAATTTTACTTTTTAAGATGCTTTTCCTTAAACTTCCAAAGGTATTTTTTTCAACCAGCGATGGTGCGCCTCGTCGCTACAATTGACACTAAACGGTTACATCATTGTACCTTAGAAGTAAGTAGTGAGGCGTAACTTCGTGGACTTAAACACTATACCTATGTGGTCACAATTTTCTTGAAAAAAAAAAACCATGTCTTTTTTTTTAAAGTAGTGTTATCAAACAAATATGCAAAAATCTTATACAACAGGCGCAAGGTGAATAAATCGTGAAGCCCCGGTTTCCTTTCGACCCCAAAATAAAACCCTGTTTCAGAAGAGGGATAGGTTAGGTTATTCTGTAACACGTCTAGGAATATTGCCGTGTTTAATAAGATAAACCGACTGTAACAGACAAAACAAAAGGAAAGTTATGTCTATGAATAACATAGTTATGTCTAATGAAATGTTAATACGCGAAGATATTTTAAACAATTAGGTCGAAGCTGGAAACAATACCCCTTATACTGAGCACGAATCTTTCAACAAGTTTTAATAAGGTTATATACGTTGCATTTGAACGTTTCGAACCAGCTGATAAGTGATTAGACCATTGCTTGTATCATTCAATCTCTTATCATCATGCAAAAGCATTTTAAAGATCCATCTAAGCCAAGTACTAAATTGGTACCTAGCCGACTTATACGAATATGAATTCATAGCCTCGTGTAACCCGATCCTTGAGCACGAGTTTAAGAGGCCACATATCTCTGATCTGGATCTGGCTCTCAATATAACAACGCCTGTGCCTGTATGTAAAAATGTCGATTATTAGGATGTATTAAACGATATTACATATCCTTAAAACTGATAAACTTGAAAACACGATTAGAAACAAAAACCTCGACAGTGTTATTTTTCAAACATGACACTGTTTTCGCATTAATTTGGTTAAATTTTCGAAACTCTACGATCTTAAACGATGATTTTTGATTTAATAGTTGAATAATAATAACTTAATCCTGGTTAACCACATTTTAAGAAAATGTTGTTTTTAAAGTAAACAGCAATTATTTTAATTTGACGTTGCAATTAAGGCGTATCTATCTGTATATCAAGTACATAAAGCCGTTCCTTTTGATTCTTGTGTGGACTTATGGGGTATTTACATTATTCGGTTTAACCGTATTCGAAATATTCTCGTAGGTAGTCACTGACTAGTGGAAACGGTTTTTAGTAAATAACGAATCTGGTTAACCAGATTGCTAATTCAGTCACTGACCTAATATAAACGTTGCATGACCCTCTTATTCCAAAATGCATAAAAGAGTACTTATGAATGCATAAAACATACTTTGAGTTTATCTTTCATACATTAGAATATGACCAAAAATAAACCAAGTATCCAAAAACTGGTACCTATATCCGTTACTGAATAAGAGTAAGGGTGAGGCGAGGGCTTACGATCAATGAATTCACCAAATGCTGCAGTGACGCACTCGCCATTTTGACCGCATCGGCACAAAGCCAAAAGAACAAATAATGAAAATGGGTACATTACATAACCGGTTTTCATTTCTCAAGTAACAAAATTAAATAACAATTACCGCGCTTTAATGACTTGCATAATTTTATCATTAATAACATCCTTTCATATTTACACGGTCCCTTCCTACTAATTTCTTATATTGATAAATTCAGTTTATGATATTTTACAAGCTTATTGTCATTCCAATGTCTCGGTGTACGTGGGTAATTAATTAGTAATGAAATTTTAGAAGTCGTATTTGTTCAACTTTTTCATTGTTAAAACGACCTCAAGTTTTGAATAAGTTACGTAAGAGGACAATACAGTTTTATAATGTAGCTAGGAGCTGGTAATTAGTTAATGTAGCGACCGTAATTTGAATCGATTGATCCGTAAGTTTTATAAATAGGTATGCAAGAAGAAAGTACATAATCTATCAAGTTGCATATCTCTAGCTATGTCAACCATCTATGTTATATTACTAGAGGACGCTCGCGACTTCGTACGCGTAAAATTAGTTTCCCGCTGCTCACTTACATCATGAAAGGAATCCCTGTACCAAATTTCAAGTTTGCTTTTTATATATTTAGATAGATAATACATACTTATAATATAACTTGTCTAGGCCTACAGATTGGTAACACACATAACCATTTCAACCACATGCACCTATTAAATTACCTAGAAAATCTATTAATGCTGCAATGAAGGAAACATTATCTCTAACTCTCTCTTTTCAATATTAATATCGATTTTCTTGAGAAAACCACTGTCGATGAGAAATCTCGTTTATCGCAAACCACAGTAAAGACCTCCATGATCAATGATCAGATCTCCGTGATCAATGATCATATTAGATACTTACATAATTATTAAAATTAATAACTGCTTATAAACGGTAATAATCGACTGATAATCCCTATGAATGTTAGGAATTTATGATAAGATGCTAAGTAATTAAAGGTCTGAAAATGTAAAAAGATAGAATTGTGCCTTCAAACAAAAGGACGAAGTTCTCAGTTAGTCGTAATGTTTGTTTCTTTTTTCGCCGATTACTATAAGACGGCTAGACCGATTTGGATAAGCAAAAGTATTTCTTTGTCTGAACGGGTACACTTCACATGTGGTCCCATTGTGATTAAGTCAGGATCTGATGGGATTCTGGAGAATCGGGGGAAGTCTTTAAATATTATAGGCACGCCTTAGCCATTTGGGTATTTTTTACAGTAGCTCGTGCATTTACTCTTGGAAAGAACCATTTGGTGAAGTGAAGTGGAACGAATGATGAAGACCATTGATAGCCACCGGAACTGCTCAGTACTAAGTAGGTAGGGTAGACCGGGGACAATAGTACCACGGGTCAATAGAACCACCGCCTTCGCCTATAACTCTGCAGCTACATCGAAATATGCATGTTTTTGTAAGTATTTAAACGACCGTGCTTTGAGCGTGGGTCGGCCTGCTCACTAGCAGGCCACTCGCTGCCTGCCGCGCAAAACTCACGTGCTAAAAGAGGATTTGTACTTTAGACTGACCAGTTCAGATCAGTTCCACTTCACCAAATGATACTTTATGTACATAAACCAATGACCTAATGTAAAAGAAATATTTTCGCAACTGTATTAGGTATTTTACCTTTAGAAATTTTCCATTTCGAGTCATGAAGATAACTGTAATTGTAATAGCTAATTACCTACTACGCGTGTTATGTTTCTAAGTTTGAACGTGTAAAGTTAATTAAAAATCTAAGTCTAGATAACTACAAAGTAAGAATACTTTTTACTTCGACTTTATGCCTATGTGCGTAAAATTGAATATACAGTCTTCTGAATAGTAGCTCGCGGCCTGATGAGTTTGATGGTTCTAGATAACAGTCCCATGAGAATTAAATTTCTTTTTATTTAGTAAGTCAAACGCATGTGTTTTTTTATGATATTTAATAAACGATGAAATATGGCCGCCAGCTTGGAAGTGGGCTCATAGTAAGCAATATGAAGATTTGAAATGCATGAAATTGTGTCTTTTTTTTGCCCCAGAAGAAATCCGTTGGATCCCTCTCAGTATGGGGGAAGCCAAAACGGGTCAGTCTAACAGATAAAAACATTGGAGAGTTGGACCGTTACCTATCCCTTAATCGAAATCCTGAAACCTGAAATACGCTTTGAAATTGAGATGACTCACCATGAAGCAGGAAAGCAGTATGGCGGCCACCACTTTGTCAGTGACCGTAGCGTGAATGTTGATTATCACGAGATCGTTAATGGTGAGTCCAACCACTAGGAAGAAGCCGAACAGATGCGTCCATATGTTCATAGTTTCGTTAGTCCACCAGAATATGCTGCAACAATAAAGACAAGTGGGTTGGTTAATAGAATTAAAATACAAGGAATTAGGACACCTACACACACGTTAATTCTCAGTCGGACATTTCTTGGACTGTCCTTTTCTGACTAATCTATAACGATAGTCATTTATTTACAGGTAGGTGGGATCTGAGACCCATAGGCATTTGCATTCTCAAGACTACAATCTTAAAACTGCAAATGCGTTGCCAACCCTGAGGACTAAGATGGAATGCCTCTATGCAAGTAATTTCACCAGTCGTCATATCGCCACACCGGAACGCAACAATGGGAACAACAAGAGTTGCGTTACGGGTACTAGTCAACGATAAACATAATTTAAATACATAGACAACATCCAGGACTTGGGTGGGTACAAATATCCGTGCTCATCAGCATCACATCACACAAATACTTGCAACGACCTTCGTAGGCAGGGACACTACCCACTAGAAGTTGTGCTGCGCTAGGCACTTCGATTAACAAAGAGAAATACAATGCGCCAATTAAGATATTAAACCAGACCTTCCTCCACAAAAGGAATCCCTTCACTGCTCTTTAAAAGGTTAAAGGATAGGTGTATTAGGCTAAAATGTTAATCTTCTTCCAGCTAGAATGTCGTAAACTAAGTCATCCACATACGTTAGAATGAATAGTTTGTTATATACGTTCAGTAGAGTTACTCCTACGGTCACGGACTTTAATTGAAAAACCACTACAGAACCTTGTCGTATCAAACCTACGATTAATACCCATGTAGTTTCTATGTCGTCACTTGACGCTGTCATTATGGCAGGGTTCCATAGTGGCAACAATTGTCCGTAAGATTATTAATCTATTGCAATTTTATCTACAATGATCCCTGTGACCTGTAACAGCTGTTATCTATTTCGTTATTTCATTCACTGACCATACTCACAAGCGAGGTAGGTTTTAAAAACAGGTGATTAATTATTTAAATTCCTGGATAGCATTGCTATAGGCTTGTACCAATGTAGTATTTTCGTAAAGTTAAAGAAATATCTATAATACAGTATTCCCAGCTTTTTATTAGCTTTTTATATATTTTTAACTCATGTGTCATAGAAAAACGAAGATTGCCTATAGTTATTAGGAAAATGGTAGCACTACGTGTTTATTACGAACTATCACAGGCATCATCTTAGATTTAATAAATAAATATCAGGGGACCATGGCACACCAACGGACCTAGTCCCAAACTAAGCCCTAGGCTTTTACTATGGGTAATAGACAACGATATAAATACTTATATAGAGAAATATATACTTAAATACATAGAAAACATCCATGACTCAGGAACAAATATTCGCGGTCATCACACAAATATATGCCGTTACCCGAATTTGAACCCAGGACCGCTAGCTTCGTAGGCGGGGTCACTACCAACCTACCAACTAGGCCAACGCGTCATCTATTTAACACAGTATACTCGTAGTAGTGTTTTAAAGCCTTGCTCCAAAGACAGCATTAATAAGGGCTGGATTAACCATGTAAGGGCTTCTACTCGTAGGTAATACAATTCTCAGGGCCTCTTTACTCTTAGGTAAGTGGTTTTTTTATCGGTACGCGGGGCCCCAGTTGCCTACAGTGCCTTATGGATAATCGGGCAGTGGCTTTAAAGTTTAAACCTAAATCTATACAACACGAGCAGATTAAATCTGTAGGTAGGTACTAATAAAACATTTCGATAGACCTTTAGCAATAAAAGAGCCATAAACATGTATCGAATTTATCGAATTCATTAACTATTGTCGATATGGTGTAAACCGTATAGTTACGGTTGTACCGAATAAAGTTCCAGTTGTAAGAATGTTACAACTTGTATCTTACAAGTCAGTAACACGTATTTAAGGAGCCACATACGAGCTTCGGGATCTTGGGGAAATAGTGCCAACGGTTACAAATCCAACTGTAAAATTCGAACAACTTACCTAGTTACTTATTCGTACCTGCTAAGTACATACGAGTATTATGATAGAGTTGGTGTTCTTTCGATAATAATATTAAACTTGATCGTTTAATTGAGACTGTTAAACGTGAAAACACGGTTAGAAACAAAATCGTTTGGTTTTTCAAACACACCTTTTTCGCATGTTTTTGGTTGAATCTTTGAAATCCTCCGATCTTTAACGATAATTTTTGATTCAATAGAATAGTTTGCGCCCGTCTTGATTGATCTTCATCTCGCGTTCTGCGCGCGGAAGCATATAAAGCCATCCCTTTTTAATCTTGCGTGGGCGAGGCACCATGTGACCCATAATAATTATTTTTTGAGAAATACCTGGAAACTGCGCGCCATAGCCTCTACTAAGTAGGCTAAACACTACCGCAAAAGTTATTCGCTATTAAAACTCAGCATTGAAAACGTAGTAAAAAACTGAGATAGGTATTACAATTAATATTAGGAAATTGGAATAAATTTCCTACACCAATTCGTAAGTGTGCCTGCGAAGAAATGCCGTCCTACATAGCACGTACAATTATGTATGTACATAACTAACATGCAATTGTATTCCACTCTGTTTACCACAACATGATAGGTTCCAGTATTCAGTATGTAGCATGTTCGTCGACAGGGGGAAACTTAGCCAAAACATCGGCTACGTATACGCCTTAGGCAGGTGTATGGTTGGCCTTACAAGTGCAGGTCAACTGATAGAGGCAAAAGATACTTGATGTGGCAAATCTCTTGTCCGAAAGTGACAAGGTACAAAAATGTACAGCTACTTGTAAGGTTGACTGTACCATCATGACGCGACCTATGGTAGTAACTTAACAAAACCTAGCGTTTGATCCCCGATAAGAGCAAATATATCGTGTGATAAACACGATTAAGAAGTCTTAAAGGTTCTTTTTACTTCAGTTAGAAGTATTTATTCCGAGGATGTTTTTTTAATAAATGGAAAATCATTTTGAAATTTTGTTAGTTTATAAAGAAGGTGTGATTTGGCTAGTTAATTAAATGAAATTAATCACATTGTACCTACCTAAGTAGTCATTGTAGCTCTGTAATTTATTGTGAACTACTGACCTATGGTATTCAAATTCAAGGATTATATTTAAATCAGTTGATTAATTTATTGACAGTTAAATTATTAGGTATTTTGTGGCACCTATTATTAAACCACTTTATGCATTATTCAATTAGCTCGCCTATTATGATTGTGTATATTGACTATTGACGTGGATAAACATGGATAAAACATCTGTCACTTTCGCACCAGTAAGTTACAAGTTATTGCAACAATAACGGATGCTTTAATATATTATATAACTAATACTAGGGATATGAGCACCATAACTATAAATCTATATTGATTATTTTTTTCAAACTGGCTCATACACAAAACACAGTTTTGAGCTAATAACTCTCGATCAATCTGGTTGAATCTCATGAAACTAACTTGAAAATAATAATTCAAAGTCAATTTGCAACTAGGTAATTCAACTGTTCATACCCTAGGCAATAACAAACAAATGGACCAACACAAACTGATATAAGGTTGGAAAACCACTGACTTGCCAGCATTGGGTTACATTTATTACATTGAGTTGTGACCATTGTGTGACTACATTCTTCTTGTGCATATTTCTCTGTCTTATGTTGTTTTTTGTCAAGCAATGTTCTTTTTTTCTTTCTTCTCTCCTTTTTGGGATGGTGTAACAAAGTGATTGTGTAAATATTAATTTGATGTAAAAAGTGTAGATGCAATTATTTTTTAAAAAGTAGCATAGTTACATTTTTGAGACTTTGACAAGCAATAGTAGGTAATATTAATGACACAACAATTAGAATCAATATAATAATTGTCTTAGTGTCATAATCCGTACATGGGTGAAATACTAAGTATCTACATGCAAGAATTCTTACCTTTCCCAACATAACCGTGTCGGCAATAATTTTCTGTAACCATCCCGGATGTAGGGATTGTGCTGAAGATATTCAGGAGCCTGTTCGTATTTCAGCAATTGTCGGTAATTAACATATTCTATGTCTTCTTTGGTCAAGTTATTGTTGTCTTCCAGTTTCTTGCCCCGTCGGAGCAGAGTGGAGCTCGTACAATAATCTGCCTCGGTTCTAAACTCATCTTCAACCTGAAACAAGCACATAAACAAGCATTTAAGAAAACACACAGTTGAGAAAACCTTCAAAACTTGTTTCATAATAATAACTTAACCATCAGGAAGACTGTAAGGATAGATCAAAATTAGGTACCTGTCATGTAATTTTAAGAATAAGAATAAGACAAATAGGTACCTTAAAGACTATCATAAATTAAATAACTATATAAATCTTAAATCTAACGCAGAGATGACAAAACACTTGGTTGTGTGATAATTAAACACATTATAGCCACAGTCAGCACTGAAAGAGTTATACCTAGCGAGAGATCTGTACCAAATTTTCATACATCTTTTTGTCTTATTGTTTGGTTTCAATAAAAATAATATAAAGAGATTCAGACCTTAAGTATTATTGTAGTAGTAAGTAATATTTCTGATACCTATTTTTACCAAAATCAATAAAAAAAATATTTTTTTGTAATATAAATTCAATATACATTTCCACAGTACAATTATAATTCAGACAATGTTACTTTTACAACTATTGCCCTTGCCTTTGTCATTAAAATCAGATAAGAATAGTAATTAAAAACTTCTACCATTATTTTACCCAACAGTATAACAAGAGATGTTGTCGCAATAATATGACACAAACTCTAGTAACCCAAAGTTCTTTTTTTTTCATTTCACATTTTTTAATAAATTTAATGTTATATACAACATGTCCATCAGAAATACATTGACTTTATACTGAGTTTTATATCCTAGTTTCGGTTTTATTTATAGTTCTACGTTGTTATTAACTAGGTTGCGAAACAAAGATTTAATAAAATTAAGTTCTTACTTTTTCTAAGGATAAAAATTGCACCGTTTCAGCTTGACACTCGCTAACTTTTTTGGTCATAGTGAGCGTCATACTTGTAAACAATTTACAGTACTTTAAATGCACTACCTAACTAATAAAATAATAATTGAATGTTGAAAATTACGAAATGTACATGTTTTTTTTAAATCTACACCACTTTCAAAATTAAGCACTGCACAAATTCAATTAAAAGTTTATTTCACTTAAAACACAAACGTTCACATTACACGTAAATAAATACTTCTCACATAAATAAATTTAAAACAATTTTAACTATGTTATAAAAGTACGTCCGTTCCCTCACAAATAAATAATTCTACTGGTTTTTTTATCGGCATCTAATCCATTTGTTTATGCCGTAGATAGAAGACACACAGAGAAGACAGACGTAATGCCACAATCGCCACAAGCACTTCTATGCACTATCCGTCCGTGCTGTCCGTCCGAGCGGGACGCACGACGCAAAACTGTAGTGCGAGTCTTGATGGATGTCAATAATTATTATTATTACCATGGACTCGCACGACCGAATTTTTGTCCAACGAGCCCCCCACTACTTCTTCTTTCAGTCGACGTTCTTCAAATCTTCGCGGTATTGCCAGATTTCCGGTTTTTACAGGATAGCTACTGGTTTTGGGGTGTTTTTTTTTTAAATTTATTATAAGTATATAATTTTTACATAGTACCTTTTATTTATTTATTTTATTTTGAAAAATTGGTTTTGTAAGTAGGCCCTGTAGGCTCTTTTATAAGTCTGAGTCTACCAGCGCTTCCAAAGAGACCACTGTTGAGAAGAAGCGCCGCAAGAAACTAAACCATATTCCATACTCTGCTCTACTGTTTTTCCCAAAACTTCTACTGAAAATTTAGAATGTAGCTTCTGTAATTAAAAAAAACAGAGTGTTCGAGTGGACGAAGCGAGTGTTAGAGTCACAATGTCTGAACGAAACGAAATGAGCGAAGTAAAATCTGTGGCACAGTCTAGCATGATTCTTGACTATAGAAACTAAAGGACCCGAAATACCTACGAAAAAAGTGCCAGTTTTTGACGTTTATGTTACATAAAATGGCGGTTATAGTGATGCCCTGCTAGTAATAATCATATTTATCGATAACGTACTATGCCAGTAATATGCCGAAGTTATCGTAAATCAAAAAAAACACGGTGTAGAATGTCCCTTACACATGGGTGTAGTTTAATGTTATAATGTCGTAAAGAAAGTCAAGTTAATTAATAATGTATAGTATGAATCTTCCCAGATGAACTTTTCGCTTCGAGCCCTAATCTTCCAAACAAAGGCCATTGTCTCTATTATCGCAAAGCCGCTAGCTACCGAGTTAGCACGTGCCACTACAACATTCATATTGAAAAACAAACGGTATCCTCATAGTATTAAGGTTCAAATTGAATGTCACTGATATTCTAGATGTTACGTTTTGGTATTGTAGGACGTTAGGCCGCCCTGAGGCAATACGGCACTTACACTATTTTGATACTTGGTGTTAAAAATTAAACGTGGTGATTAATTATATTATTTTATTAATAAATGTAATAATTTACAAAGACGCAGCTGCAAGCATTGTCATTTCTTCTCATCTTTAAAATAACGATACTGTACAATTAGCACCTCTGATGTGGTATTATATTATACTATACTGTCAAACAGCGTTACACAGCATGGCTGACCATGCCCAGCCAAAGCCCTGCCGCATTAGGTATATTTTGGCTTCCGACGTAAGTATAGTCCTCCTTCCTTACTTACTTACGATCCTTTTTTACTTACGAGAATACAGGTAAGATAGAAAGAGATAACGATATGTATATTTGTATGTATTTTTATGCGCGATCCTTGAGTTTCCTTAATCATTGAGCATGGTGGATACTTTGCAAGATAGTGGGTTCGCTGCCTTTTGGCAAAAATATGTATCGTTCCCCAACCGTTTGATTTGCCAACCCGCTTTTATTTCTGTAAATGTAAAAAAATAAGGATACAGCACCATCGAGCTGACGGTCGTGCGGTGCTGTCCTTCCAATAAGGATAGTGCGTAGAGGGCTTTATTGAAGGGACTCATTCACTATCCTACATAGCAGCCCATCTTGCTGTCCGCCGGCCGCATAAAAATTTATAGGTCATACTTAATAAAAAAATATATACTTAAAAACACGACTGCCAGTAAAAAAAATACCTAAAAACTAAAAAAAATATATTATTTTTCAAATAGGATGGAAAAAGTTTTTGTTAGTATATTTTTTTAATGCAATCGGGGGACTGTTAATGACATCGTCTCAGTAGAAAAAAATCCCCCGACTACATTAAAAAAATACAAAATAAAACAGTCCTATTTGAAAAATGAAACTTTTTTTTTACTTTTTAGTTTATTTTTTTTAACGGCAGGCGGTTTTTTATTTCATATTTATTTTATTTTATTTTAAGCATTTTTAGTGCCTTGTTAAAGCCTAGTTTTAATACAAATGTGTTATTAACAACCCAACTTATTTTTTTATTTATGTGCTTGAATTAAAATTTATTAAATTAGATAAGTTTATTGATTGAAGCACATACAAGAAAATATCTAGTCGACCCCAAAGTAGGCTGAGCCTTGGGGCCTAGTGAGACGGTTTGCAGACAGAAAACTAGAAAAGGTATGTAATTAATTAAATTAACTGCAAGATACGTCATATGTATAAACTCGTTTTATTAAATAAACGATTTGAATTTGAATAAGAGTTAGAATTAGAATTAACTTAAAAGAACAACAGTGCAACATGTATAAATTATACATATACATCTGCTTTACAAAACAAACAAAAATTGGAAAAAAAGCATTTACATAGTTATCATGTTATAACTTTTAAGCATGGACTTATACCTACACTGGACTGAGTAGGGTAGAGTGTCTCAGTTTGAACCGGGTAAATTTAAAAGTCGCGTAGCGTTCCCATTTTCGAATCCATGCCTTCAATTTTATGTGTAGAGCTAGTAAATTTATTTAGGTACAAGTGTGTATTTACATATTTTTAGTTATCTTCTTGGATTCAGTGAAACAAGAGATTTAAAAAAAATGAGATTTGGTTCAATGTGTACATTGGGTGGTACACATTTAACCTAGGTATTTTCCACATTGAACCACCTTTTAAACCAGAACTATAAGAGATTGTCTCAGTTTGAACCAGGTAAATTTCAAAGTCGCATAGCCTTCTCATTTTCTAAGCTATGCCTCCTTTTTTTTTGCGTAAAGCTAGTAAGTTTATTAAGGTACAAGTGTGCATACACATTTTTTTAATATTCTTTTTTGGTTTTAGTGTAAGGAGATTTAAAAAAAAATTGTTGCGGTTCAATGTGTACATTGGGTGGTTTACATATGTGGGTACACATTGAACCTGGGTATTTTCCGCAATAAACTTATCTTTTAAGCTATAACTACAAGAACAGTTTATGATAAAATTCCATAGTAATAAAACAAAGAACTGGACGGTATTTATTTGTATTTATTATTGAACTATAAAGTTATTAGTTCCACATCATAATCAGTCTTTATTCATATCTCTAACAACATTTTTATCTCAAAATTAGTTTACTTAAATCGTATACAAACTATTCTTTGTATTTTTCACATCACAGGCTGTTTATTGAATCGTCAGTCAAAAACTTATATTAAAAATAAACTTTTAAATATTAAAAACAAAATTAAATACTCAAAGTAATAAACCAATAATGATGACTTCTAAAAAGTAACTAATTAATGATATAAACCAATTAGAATTTAAACCGAGATTCGTGCCATAAACTTAACGTAAGGTAATAGTAGGAGCAACACGTATTGGAAAGGTAAATGTAGAGTTCCGGTTTTTTGTTCCGTTAATTTTTGGCTGCGGCAGGATCATTTTAATATCCTTTAATATAACATTAGCCAAATCAGGCTCCAAAGGCATCCGAAACTTCATAGTTTCTTTACCTTGAGCATATTATCAGCCGAATGCCCACCTCTTTTTCTCACCAAAACTTTATTTCGTGCCATTCTGTAACAAATATTTTTTTATTATATATTCACAGTACACATTTAACCAGGGGTGTACTCATTGAACCATGGTTCAGTATGTACTGCCGATAAGTGGTTCAATATGAGACACAGCACGTTTACGCAAGTAATTTTTAAATTTCACCGATAAAATAACCTTCCAGAGAAACGTCTCATGACGCATTAAAATGCTAGATAAGTATGTGAAACAGTGTTACTATAAAGAAAACAATATCACTACTAGAAAAAAAGCTAAAAAACAAAGAAATTTGCAGCAATAACTTACTTTTCTGGACAATTTCCATACAAATGCTCCTCACACAACCACTTTGCACGCGATCTCCACGCAAACTAGTGGGGAAAAAGGCAACGTAATTACCCATCTTTTACCGATACTAGCACGGTTTGGCAACGTCGCATGTTCAAAATAAAGCTGTGGTTCATTGCAGCTGGCTGGTTCAATCTGAGACACCCGACCCTACTAACTTTTCCTAGCCAATCAAAATTGAACCATATTACAAAGCAAGACAGTTACAATTATGTGATGATAGGAGATGAGGATGAGCGAGAGCAACCAACCCGAGGACGGTGTCCCACTCACACAAGTTACCAATGTAAAAAAGGTAATGACATAGTGGTATTAAAAAATACTGTAAATAATTACCTGCATATATACTAAATAGCTACATTTATATAAAAAAAAATATGTTTTACCTAATTTGTAAATGTTTAAGATTTTAACATTATTTACTGATTAAAACACGTTAATGAATAAAATATTGCGGTAATCAAGTGGTAATTGTAAATTTTGTCTGGTATCCCCAACGTAGACATATTTCAAATTTGTTTAATGCATGGACTTGTCGACTAAAAAATAAGCTAAAAATGGTGAAAATATGTTGTGTGAAGGGTTGTAGAAGTGAAAGCTTTGGTGACTGTGGAATATCATTTCACAGGTAAGGAACATTTGGCTCTATTTTACAATAAAACGAGAAAACCATCCAAATGCTTTACAGCTGAGATACACAATGAGAAAGCTATTATTTCAAAATAATGTGAAACCGAGCATTAATGCAAATTGCACAGATGATTCGTTTGAGCTTTCGCGTATTGTCGACTTTCGGGGCAAAAAGAGGTCCCTGCTAAGAGAAGATGAAACAAACACTGAAATTGAAGACAAACAAATGGACATGCTTCTTGATCAATTATGTATTTCGGAATTTAAAATGAATATTTTATACTACATAACAGGTGCCATCGTGAATAAACTTCTAAAAAAGATAAATTGTGAAAATTGCCACGAAGCTTTATTAACAAACAAGAAAGAGAATGACCATTCATACTCAATTGATTTGCAAAACTTTTCAGCATTCACAACATTTGTTGATCGAGATGGCTTGAAATATGTGTCACAATTTCCTTTTCAAGTTGTAGTTGTGGCAGAAAAGTTATTTACACAATCCATGAAGGACGTCCCTAGAAGTAAACTTATGGTTTTAACGATGCAACATGTCATATCCAATTTGCACAAATTTAAGATGGCTGATCACCCTAAAGCATCTATACTCACAGAAGATCAACACGAAATCCAAATTATAAAGGCTATTGCCACGTGTTTTTTTTAATTTACGCATGGTTCATCACGGAAAAACGAAATTTTTGAGAGATTTGGGAAATAAAGTAGGACTCAGGCAAAAACTACACAAGACTATATTGTTTAACAATATATGATACATGTATAGTAATCTGTTATGAATAAATATTTCTTAAATAAATATTCTTATTTTATTTAACAATTTAGATTATTTCTTACTTATGTAAATTGACACATTTATAACTTTAAAAAAATCCTGATATCCGCAGATGTACTTGGTCACCCTAATTAAAACGAGATGCAATTCTCTAGTATGGTTTCCCTGTCGGTCACACTTTTTTATCGCAGTAATCAGTCCAGTGTAGGTATAAGAACATGCTTTTAAGATATAACATTAATTTTGTATTAAAAGAAAACATTAACTTATTTATAACTCCAGAGCCCTGTGTATACGCGGGTGTTCGTGTGCTTGAAATAATCAATGTATTTTCTAGTACTTATCACGTTTTACAAGTAAACCGTTTATCAATGCTACTATATTTGTATATACTTATGTTGGTGGCCACATTAAGACCTTTCAAGTGATACCTATATTGTATTTTCACGTCATTTTGCCATTGTTCTTATTAAAATTTTAACAGTTTAGGTAACTTATGTCACCCGGGAAGATGAAAGGATTGTATCGATACCACACTCATCAAAATCGGCTCAAGCGTTTAGAAGTTATGGTAGAATAAAGAATCATACATACATACATACATGAACCCTGAAAATATATCACTCCTTTTTGTTGGGAAGTCGTAATATAGGAACGGCATTAGACCTACGCCTAGTACCTTAAGCCCTACCTTGAGAGGGGCACTTAAACGTTAAGTTAGTACAGTAAAACTAGAGTATTCAGAAAGAGTCTGAAAGTGAAGTGATGGACGGCCGAGTACTGTTAATACCTACTACTGTGCTTTTACTGTAGTTAACTGATCGTACAACCATCGATGCGACAAGGGAGGGTCCAAGTTTGGGTGTTAGACTTAGACGATGTATATAGTACCATCAGAAATCAGGTCAATTTACCGCTCCCGGGACCGACCTGTAACCAACTTGGCCGAACTCGAACGAATGCGACCGAGGTATTCCTTCACACATCGACATCGAATTGATCAATTGGTTTAAGCTTGGGCGCATAATGGGCTCCTACATTAAAACGCGTGAACGCAATACGCGAACGCGTTGTGAAAGTGTGGTGGGCGTTGTCGTGTTTTGGTGAAATGGCGGGAACGACGGCAAAGTTTGTACAAATCGTGGAGAAATATCCGTGTCTACGCATTCTATAAAATTAATGAAACACGTTATCATCCTGTGATAAATCTCTTGCAGCTACGAACAGTCTAAAATTTATGTATCTAATATAAACGGCGTCTTCAGCGACTTCGAAGATAGTAGTATGCCAAAATAACGTCTTCATCGTTGGATGACATATATGTGACGTATAAAAGAAAATGTAGGCTACGATACGCTTATGCTACGTAAGCGTATCGTAGCCTCGTATCTTATATTTACAGCGTCTATGCAGTTACGCGTCGTGGACAGTAGGCCTCAATATACACTTGTTGCATTCTGCGAAAGCAATGATTAGCAAAATTTTGAGAGCTCATACGAGTGTACTTAGGCCTATTGTCCACGTAGCTGCACGTCAGTCAGACGCACGCTTTCGTCATTTTACGCTTGCGTGCCGATTAAATGCATCTTGCGTAGAAAAGAACGGTGTGCACGGAGCGTCAACGTCGCATTTGCGTATCGACCGACGTTCGTCATATAGGATCATGTATGTAGCTCTTGCAGCGGAATGTCAGTACTCAGTGTACTGCAAGACGCAAACATTTTCCTTAATCCTTTCTTCTGGACTGATACATATTCGCATTGCAGTATTTCGGTTTGTATCATTGGTCCAATAATTGAGACTTATGGTAAGTATTATTAGTCATTCGGTAAAATGATTGAAATAGGGAATCATCCTCTGATAACTTTTTTATAGCAACAAACAATCGACAATTCATATTTATTATTTATGGATAAAGCCAACACAATCTACGCCGTCGTCGTCTTATAATAAAGTTGTATGCCATAGTCACATCTTCATCATCACAATACATGAAATGTTTACTTATAATGAAAACACGTGCTGTCGCGATGCTAAACTTGAAAGAACTACCGTTTTCTATTTAGCTTGCTTGGTTGGATGACGATTGCATGACGATTACGTGGTCATGCCTAGTACGCAAAATACGCCTGTCGTCTTTTGTAGTTGCATAGAAGCGTCAAATGACGCCGCCGTGGACAGTAGGCCTTAGCTCCCAATTCAGTGTTATGGATCACAGTTTCCACTTACCATCAGGTGGCCTGTGTGCTCGTTTGCCTTCTCTATGCCATAAAAAAAAACTACCGCTAAATATTATTATGATCCTTTGGAAAACTGGAACAAAATGTTTACCCGTTAAATGAGGTATTAAAATGTTATTGGTCTGGCAACCCCAAATCACTGCACAATCTGGAAAAATTGCAAATACCACTGACATAGCTGCCAGCCAGCCGTTTTTCATTGACATTAAACTACTTACGTAATTTGGGTGGTTAATGCTACAATAATCTAATAGGCGGTTTACATTCACGCGCGAAGGTGCGAATGCAACACGCGAACGCGTGAAAGTGTGAATGTGGCGCCGATATTTTTTCTGCCTTAGGGCCGTATTAATAAACTCATCTTGACTGTGAGGCTCGTCACAAGATACGTCAAAGTAAACGCCAAACCATAGAACACTGTCATTTTTGACGCATCTCGAGACGAGCATTAGAGTTCAGTTTATTAATACGGGCCTTAGACCCTTCACTGTTAGGTCCATCCGTTTCTCTAGATTTAGTCTCTAATGAGGAGTAACAGGAATGGATCTAACGTCACCTTGACTTCGATTTTCAAAATAGGGCCTCTTGTTAACCACTTTTTGTCGGTTTTTTGGCCCGGAACAGAGCCTGCGATCGCGTGAAAGCTACGTGAACACATCAAGGCTCCACATACGCGCGCAACTTTTATAAAACATAAAAAGATCTCTTAAAATCACAGAGAGTACTGTGAGAGATTGCTGATTAAATTTGCTATAAGACCTTATTAACGGAGTTTTTTTAATTTTTCAAATCAAATTTAAAGTTTAGGAATCTGAGTTAAACTTGCGGCAAGTTTAACATCGCACGGTGTAAAAAAAATGTACCAAGACTTGTAGTGCTGCTTTCCTAAAAATTGGCCTAGTTAATGGAAATTTTAAAATGATATAACAATCGAGTTTATTGATTACAACAGCGAAGTTATTATTAAGTTTGTCCAACAAAGACTGAATTTTATCAAACTAGCGAATTTAATAAACGACTTTTACTTCCGTTTAAAATGAAGTTAACTGATTTTAAATGTTTTAAAAGATAGTTCACCTGAGTGTGAAATGCTACAAATCCACGATAAAAGGTAATACTACGACTATTAGGTCGATAAAAAATGTCACATCATCATCATAGAAGTAACGACTGTGGAAATGGAATTTAGGATTACAATCATTATGGCAGAAATTAGTTTCTGTTGCATTTAAAATTCACGTAAATTGTCTATTAAAACATTTCAAATCAGTCGATATGATTTTAAACGGAAACAAAAGTAGCTTTTTAATTTCAATTGTTTGATAGAATTCAGTCTTTGTTGGCCAAACTTAATAATGACTTCGCTGGTGTAATCAATAAACTCGATTGTTATATCATTTTAAAATTTCCATTAACCAAGCCAATTTTTAGGAAAGCAGCACTACAAGTCTTGGTACATTTTTTTTACACCGTGCGATGTTAAACTTGCCGCAAGTTAAACTCAGATTCCTAAACTTTAAATTTGATTTGAAAAATTAAAAAAACTGCAAAACTTTTATGAATTCCGTTAATAAGGTCTTATAGCAAATTTAATCAGCCATCTCTCACAGTAAACTAAACTGAAAAATACTAATAAATGTGGCCACGGCATCGAAAATGGTGAACCAGGGTACCGCATTTCCAAAATTTTGAAAAGTTGAGATATCTCGTTTTTGGTGCGACTTTTACTAAACATGATTTATCATATTTTGGCCAGTCCTGAGCTGAGCTATCTAGCCCTGTAAGGAAGTCCACTATTTACCGGACACCCTGTATATATTTATGAAATATGTTTACTCGTAAGATCCCAACCAAATTTATTTAAAACTTATACAGACCATTGCAATTTTAACACCAGGTATCCTGATAGATTGGTTAAACCACATTCAAAAACAACATTATTTAGTAAAAATACTAACTGTATGGCAGTGAGTATTTACAATAGATTGCACAGCGAAATAAAAGACCTACCACTGACCAAATTTAAAAATGTACTAAAAAATAGCTTACCCAGGAGTGTTTTTACTCTGTAAACGAATATTTCGACTACTTTGTTTATAAATCGTAATGTGACATGATTTAACTTATTTAAGTATTATTAATGTTTACAAATGAGTATTGTAATTAAGATATTGACATCCTGTAAATAATTCATGAAATTATTAATTTATTCTACATATTAAATTTATTGCCTTTAATTTTTTGCATGCCATGTACTGGCGAAATGTGTAGAACTCTGTAATTACTTACCAACTGATGTATAACATTTTTTGCATAAATAAATCTTTTACTTACTTACTACTGTGAACACAATTGTGAACACTGCGAATGCGGAGCCAAAAAGAGTCACGCGCAATTCACGCCGTGATTCCCGCCGCGAATTGCGCTTGAAAGTAGAGCGCACATAATTTAAAATTTTAAAATATGTCTTTTTTTTTAAGTTGTTTTAATTATCTTGTGTTATTTTATCGTAATGGAAAATCACTTTGAGAAAAGGCTAAATACTGTACATACGTATGAAAATCTATGTTCTCCGATTTTCACTCACTGCGGCTTTTACAGCCGATCACACAACAATTCTCCATTATAAATAAAAAACAAGCATAACACAAGCCAATTATGATCACACAAATCGTTAAAAGCAAAGTTTCCTGTTATGACAGCGGTTTGCCTGCCACAAACCCGAATGTGCCCAGCAAAGAAAAAGGACGTCTATGGAAAAAAATTAAATTATAAAATCATTGATATAAATATCTCCTTTTAAACGCACATAGGTACACAGGTACTACCTACATAGGTTCCTTACCAGAGTGATCGAACCCGGAACTATTCTAGTATCTATTCTATCAATATTCCTAATAGTCAACAATTTAGGCTAAGTTTTGCGTCGAGAACCAAAGAAACATAATACCAGACCAAATAATCAGATCAAGTAATAAGACCAGAAGAAGGCCAAATCACAACTAATGCAAACAGGAAATTGTATTATTATTTTCGTCATTGAGTTATAACTCAACAACTTGAAGACACGTCATAGGTTAAAAACGTGTCCTCATTTAAGAACTTTTGTTAGAAATCCAACAGTACAACCTGAGTGGAGGGAAAGTTTCATATTGCAAAAATGTGTATGAAAATAGCTACTCGTGATCCAAAAATAGCGCCGTGATTATTCCTCTTTCAGGCTGAATCGTCATTTCCGGTAAAAATGTTGCCTTTCAGAAAATTCTCCCTTGACAAAGACCCGAAAATCATTAAAATGCAATTGTATTTTGTTTAAAATGATTATTCCTGATTTTATTTATATGATGAAATATGTAAAGATTTCTTTTAGTTTTTAAAACTAATTCATGCTAATAATAAATAAACAATGTAACAGTAAAAAGTTAATTTTAATATATTTTTAAATTTTACATCTAGCAACTCGGTTCCGCCTCTAGAAATGGTCGATTTTCCTGTTTGCTGTTCTCCACTCGCCAAGAGTGCGATAATTTTGTTATAATCCGTGCTCTGTTCTAAATATTATTATTTCTTAATATTAGTTATTTTTATTTTGTATTTAAGACTTTCCAAACTTGTGTAATTGTGCATAAATGAATATTACTGCATAAAACGACTTGGTGGTACTTTTGCGTTGAGACGGGAGCCATCTTGCAATCTCTAATCAAAGGTCCTTGGCTCACAGTTTCGTTGTCTAGTTGAAAGTCAGTTTATTCCATCATAAAATAATCAAATGGCGTTAAAACGAATTAATAGGGTACGTATTGTTTATTGAGTTTTGTATTTACAAGAACTGCGATCGTTTCAAACCCAGTGTCGTAAAATATGTACCCAGAGTTGGAAGTGAACGTTTCGTCATTGTGAATACCTATTATCGAAATTCCTTCTGGATAATTCCCCGTGCGTGATTGTTTTTCTACAAAAGTGTGGATCCTTCTATTTTACACAATATGGATGAGTTTTCTACATGATAACGGTGAATCAATGTTCTACGTAGGTGACAATTCTGTGCACACGGCGTACATAAAATGTCGGAATTATGTGCCAATTTTGAGGTTTACTTGCGTTTACATGATGTGTGTAACGTGAAAATATAGTAGTGTCATCGTGCAAGCGTGCTTTGCTTAAAATGAGAAAAAGTAGTTTTCCATGGTGGTGTTTCGACCCATTATGGAACGTTCGTTTATTTTGCAAATGATGACATGTCTTGACTGATTTTGGTATTGTCACTGACCGTGTTGTGATACTGTGTACACGTTTTACTGTTTCGCTTTCAGGAATTACAAGACCTTGGCAGAGATCCCCCAGCACAATGTTCTGCAGGACCACACGGCGAAGATCGTAAGTAATTGCCTTATTGATCTACGTATCGAACGTTTTTGTGACTCATTGTCGCATTACAATAAAAGAGAAGTATTGTCATTGGTAATATTTTTTTTGTATCAGGCTCATGTAAATGTGAAAGTGCATGTTAAAAATTAAATGGTTAAAATGTAAACATTGACTTGGAAGTACTTTGTTTTAATTCTCATTGGAGTTTTTGTTCCCGTTTGAATAAATGCAATGTGATATATGCAATGATGTAGTAAAAACCTAGATTAGATTGTTTGACCATCTATTGGTAACTTGTCATTTAGGATTTTCTCCATAAAAACCACGTAGGTAGGCCATAAACCTAATTTTTGACTCTTGCTTATACCTAAGTAGGTATGTGACAGCAAGAGGCAAATAACATCACTGACATCATTCTCATGCAAATACCTACTCTTTATTTTGAAAATATAGGTTTTTAACATACAGTACTAGGATTTTTATTCTAATACTTAAGTTACTTAAGTACCTGTTTTTTGGTAATTTTATTTTTAATGTTAAGGAATTCGTTTTTTGAATGTTTTTGAATAAAGTTATGTTTTTTTTCTAGTTTTCCATTGGCAAGCCACAATAATGGGTCCAGTAAGTTTCTTTCTTAAAAAAAATACATTTTTAGTTTGTTTTTATGGAATATATAATTTAAACTTTTCAATTTCAGGTCGACAGTCCCTATCAAGGAGGTGTATTCTTCTTGACTATACATTTTCCAACAGACTATCCATTCAAGCCGCCTAAAGTTGCATTTACAACACGTATCTATCACCCCAACATAAACAGTAATGGCTCTATCTGCCTTGACATTCTGCGTTCACAATGGTCCCCAGCGCTCACCATATCTAAAGGTAATTTTGTCGGTTTTTATTGCTCATTTGGATTAAATAAATAATAATGCAAAACTTAAATCATTTTATCATATACCAATAGATTAGTTTTAGATTAGTAAGGCAGTCTCTCTTTTATGAAGTTAGCAGCTTGTTAAATAAAGTTAGATCCCAAAATATGCTGCTTGTTTACCTATGACCAGCGTACCAGCTTTATAGCTTGGCTATTTTTCCATTATTTAGGATAAGCTTAGGTTAATCCAACTGGCTTCATCAATTGCTCCTGTGGATTTACCCAAAGAAATGATAGGACTTTATAAGTTGAGGTGTTGGTTCAACTACCTGAGATGCATGTCGTCTCCATGTCCACTGAGGGCCATGGTCCATATATAAATATTTCAAAAACCAACCTTTTCTTTTTACAAAAGATATAAGGAGCATCTGTGCATCTGTTATATCTACTCTCCTCTTTTTTTCTGGAAGTTTACTGTCACTTTTCACTTTTATCATTAAACTCTATTTATCACAGACATACAAAAAAAAAACAATAGTTTTTTAATGTTGCTATTGCTGTTTTAGTACTATTATGGCAATTTAGGAAAAAAGAAAGAAAAAATAAAAAGAAAAAATGTAGAAAATGTTGACCAAAGTACTAACTAACATGAGGGTAATCATATTACTGTTACTCAAATCATATTAATATTAGTGTTGCCTTGTAAACAAAAACTACAAAATGAGACAAATACTTTTTGAGAAACAGACCCCCGCTGTCAGTAATTTAGCTTAGACATAATGTTTAGGGGATGCTGTTATTGGTCACTCAGTAGGTAAATATAAATTAATAATATGCAATTGCATCCTTAATTAAATTGATGCCATACTGATAGCCATGTTACCAAGAATTAAAACGGGTTCAGGGGATTTATTATAAAAGCAGCATTAACATAGCTCTTAAAACTACCTTCAGATTTGTAGTTTTCTTTTACTCATTCTTTTATGAGCATCCATTAACCTGCATTGACCGGAACCTAAGAGACTGTTATTGATGTTATTGTAATGTACATTTGTGTTGATATTATATTTGACAAGTCAAATATGGCCAATTTAATTGAAGTCCTCTTTACAATGACTTGTTTTAGCAGTATTGTACACATACACAGGAAAATAATGAATGATACAATATTCATGTCCCAATGTCAAAAAGTTAAGTTTTATAACAAGTAGGTATTTTGACACTGTATTTCGTAAGTTTAATCTGGTTCTTGCAGGTTAATTACCGCCAATTTGCACCCAAGTTTCACCCTTAAGAGAACATTTTTGTAATTCTACACTGATATCCAGTATCTCTTACAATATATTTATAGAATTCCAGTTTAATATTTATAAAAGTTGGTTATTAATTATTATAGTCAGAGAATGACCCTATCTTATCTTATCAACGATGTATCAGATAAGAAGATAGGTACTTTTCTATGTGGGTGTACTTTCTTTGTTAATGTACGCTTATAAAGAACTACTGACCTACTTGGACCTTATTTTCAATTTTTGTATAGGAAAATAAATATGCAATAATTATGTAGAATGTAGGCATTAAAACAGTTACCCCCACATGCTATAAAATGCCACTAATATTATAAATGAGAAAATTTGTGTGCAACGGCTGCACGGAGATAGGCTATTTTTTATCCTGGAAAAAATCATGTTTCCGAGGGAATAATGATAATCGAAATCGACACGGATGAAGTCGCGGGCAGAAGGTGGTTTTAAATATGAATCCTAACCTAATTATTTTTTTTATTGCAAAGGGATGTAGGTATAATCTAAAATTAATCGCGCATGCTTACGTCACAAACATTTAAAATTTTAAGCATAATACCTATTGTCTATTATAAGTATGTGTATGTATGTATGTATGCTGCCATTGTAAGTATGTAGTTTAAAATAAAATATAATTGTACATTTCTTGAAACCAATTGGTACAGTTGTTTTAGTATGATAGTATTATAGTATTATAGTATCATAATGTCCTTCTATTCCTTTGTATACTTTACCTACTTACTGCAAGCAAAGGAATAAAAGGAAACGAAACTTGCACATTCCTTAATTAAATCAAACATATCGAGCTAGGTACATTCAAGGGCATTAATATCTTTACAGCCATCGCGTCAAATATGTGTATACACATACCTTATTGCCAGTGGCATAAAAGTGTATAGATATTTTTGACGTCTTGGGACCGTATATATATTTATGCCTTGACTGTACCTACTTGATAGATTTTATTTATGACTATGGATATGCATTGAGGTTATCATAACACTATCATGACGTTGTGCAGTTTAGTTAGTAATTCTCTTTTAACAGAAGCTGAAATAAATGATGCTATATTAATTAGATTTTTGTTTCTTTTCAGTGCTGCTCTCAATCTGCTCACTGTTATGTGATCCAAACCCGGACGACCCTTTGGTGCCCGAAATTGCTAGGATCTACAAAACCGACAGAGAAAAGTACAATGAACTAGCCCGTGAGTGGACGAGGAAGTATGCCATGTGATGAGTCAAGCGTGACGTCAGCAAAACATACACACACATCGCCACAGCCCGGGCTCCCCTCCCCATCCCCCTCCCGATCCCATTCCAGTTCCCATTCCAGTTCCCATTCCAGTTCCCAATTCCAATCCTTGTTCGTCTGAAATCTTTATCAATGACTTTAAATTAACTTACCTTGTATAAATTGTCTACAGTCACTAGGGTCAGCCTAATTTCTGTCTTGTCCATTTATTATTTAATGCCAATAATTGCATCCTAAGTAAACTCGTTACACATGTGCAAATATAGTTTCTGTTTATCTAATAAGAAACATTTTCTACTTAAGAGAATAAAAACTATTCCGTTAAACATTGATGTGTCAGTAGATGTCTTATTGCATATTCTCATTTAGTTAAAGTTTAACATTAGTTAAATTTACATGATTTGAATTATTGTATTCGTAAATTTGTACTTTAACTAGATCTAAATTGCATTGTGAAACTGTACAATAGCCATATGATTAGGAAATGGAGCGTTCATTGCTTACTACTGTCCGAATCACTTAGGAATTTGTCAATGAAATGTATGGAAGACTCGTAAGTGTTCAGAACATTGAGTAACATAAGTAAGTGGTATTACGAAATGAACTCGTTGATGGAGTCGAGTGGGTGTTAATTTTTTTTACTAGAGAAACACTTTTTTTAAGTTAGTAAATGTAGCGTGCTACAGACCAGACTGACATCGGTTAAATGGTCAGTTTTCTTTCATCCACAATATTTTAAAAGAAGGAAAACGCTCCAATAGCTACAGCATTCAGTAAATTACAGTGTATCTCATAAGATCATAAGTTACGATTAATCTAGATTTTTTCAATATGGCGTTCTTTATAATTTTATCTAATATATATTGTGGTTGTAAGGATACTTGCGTTGTGATTTCCACGAATAATCCTATCCACGTACCACCCTACGTTCCTCGGGACAGATCGAACAAACGCGTCGGGCCGCCGGCGGCGACGGGCTTGCGTTTGGTGTGTTGCATACAGCTGCAGAGCCTTGTTCGCTGGGCTCAACACAGGGAGATTCAAATTCAAAGCTTTTCAAATTGTAATCAATCAACAAGTTGTATTTTAGCTTCACTAAATTGTAAGAAACAATAAATTATTGTGTATGTAAATAATGGCGAGCTTTATTTAGGCACGTCTCCTGTAGTATCAGTCTCCGTCGGTAAGACGCGGCTGTAAATAGGATCGTCCTTCACGACAGGTGGACAGTTGTTGGAAATAACCACGGGCCGGCTCGATCTTTTCTAACAAGATTATCTCTACTGAAATATTATTTTTAGCTTATGACAATGATGGGCTCCTAATGAATACTTAAAACTATGACTCTTTCTGTTCATCAGACGTTAATCGTATTTTTTTCTACGTGCGCAATTCTTTGTTTTATCGCCATTCAGTGTCACAGAACGGTAACGAGGTCGAGCACCAGAGACCTACTTTAGTTTTGCTGTAATGACATCCACCAGAGCGTTTCCAATTGCAACGCTTCTAAAATATTTTCACTGCGTAAAAATGATCCATTTCCTTTTTAATTCAGGTATCGTAAAAAAGTATCGACTAGACTAGCGACAATTTATAGCCACGCTGTATGTAATTAGGTCAAGCTATGCTTGCCTTCGAATTATTAATGTTCTTGTTTCGATCGAAACTGTTCGGGTAGGTAGGTCGATAACGGATATGCCCTTGGAATCACCGTGACACCACGTGGGCTCTATTCTAAACTCTCTGGCTAAACCTAGTTACTTTGATCTGTTATCGTACTGTCAATATCATGATAGCTCTGATTTACTTGCCGGCCTTGTTAAAAATAACACTAACATTTCGTGTGGAGACGAATTAGAAGTAGGCCCCAGCAAGTATTCTTTTTATTCTTCTGCCAGGAAATAAGCGCGCTTAATTTTGCGTAAATTTGAAACTGCATTTGAGTGGCGAGACGCACCGTTATGAATCCTCACGATCAAGTGATAGCTTGGCAAAAAAGTTAGTGGTGAATGATGGAACCATTTCTTGAGTGGCACACCCCCTGTTTTTCCGTGGTTCCATTATTTTGCCATTAATGGGACCACGAAGGAGGAACTGTTTCTCGTAATCCCATCAGTATTTATGGAGATTTTCATCCTGCATGTACAATATAATAGAATACGTAACATAACAGAACCGAAACATATCTACGCATTTACATTTTTAGTATACAGGAAGTAGATAAAAAGGACATCGAGAAACAGTTCTTCCTCGCCTCCATTGAAATATTCCATTGAAATACGTGTACGTGTTTCAAAACGCCCCTAATGCCACTGAAAATCGGTGGGATTATTTTTCCATATTATTATGTGCCAAGAGGGTTACCTTTGTTTCGTCAAAAAATTTTTGGTTAAGGAAATGTATAATTCCCCAAATATTTCATTTACCAAACTGCTTTTTTCTGTAACCGTAAATATTTGAGTATTTTATAAAAACTAACCTAACCTAACCAAGGGACGATGGTACTAAAATAAATTCTGAACAAAATTATACAAAATTTGTTTGGCAAATGAAAAATTTGGGAAATGATACATTTAACCAAAAATATTTGACGATACGGCAGGCGCCATGCCAAAACTTCGTTTTTGACAATTTTAACAAACGGGGAATCATCCCAAAAGTTTTACTCTGTGGCAGTACGTCAAATAGGATTGAATAAGTGGGAAGTTGGGTTCCATTATTAGTTCTATTGATGGAACTAGTTGGACTTTTTTCCTAGTTTAGTTCCATTCTACAAAGAGGGTTTCCGTAATGGAACTACCTGGACCTTTTTTCCAATTAGTTACATTAATAATGCAGAGATAATTTAATGGAACTTAATAGCTATATCATAGGTTTCAATTAGTACGTTTCTTGAAGCATGGTGATGTCTTAATTGGACATATGGCATTGTATTGTTAAACCGGTAAAACGCCTAGTTCATTAGGCCATGTAAGTAATGGTACAGTCCATTTAATTGCATTAAATTAAACCCTACATTTTTAATTTAACTACTTGAAAAAAAAAGTCCAGGTAGTTACTTTCCATTACGGAAACCATCTTTGTTGAATGTAGTTAATAGGAAAAAAAGTTCCAACTAGTTCCATCAATGAAACTAATAATGGAGTCGGAATAGACCCCAGAATGAGGCTTGATTGATGGATGACTGTTAGGTCAAATTAGTTCCTTTATACGAAGTGACAAAATTATGGCTAGTATGGAACCCTTGACGTCACGCCTTGGTAAGTACTGTTAAAGTTTCTTCCGTTTACCTATAGTTTTGTTGATTAAAATACCGTAACAATTACCCGTGCCGGGGTGCCTAACATATTATTTATCTTTATCTGTTATTGTGAAATTTTCATTTGACAGAAAGGTACAAAGAATCTATATTAATAATTTCGTACCGGTCTACGGTAGACTCAAACGATATACACAATCAAATTGAAGAGCGTAAAAAAAATGCCGATTCGAGTCGACAACTTATAGGCGAACAATTCGGATTATCAAGTATTTTCAATATAAAAATGAGTAAATTGCTATATTATTGGCGTTGCGAAGTAAACATGTCAATGTCATAAATGTGGCGTTGGTGCCCCGTCGTTACGTGTCACAGGTTCGTATTTCTTAGATTGTGAGACAGAGACATCATATTTCCTGGGGTAAATAAGAATTAGGAGAAATATCTACTGGTGAAATATCGATACATAAGTTAGCTGTGAATTTAATTATGAGTCTACATTATACTGAGCGAAGCCGGGTTTTCATCTGGTAAGGTAACTCAAAGTCGAATACGTTTATTGAGCGCTTATGAATAAGGGGCATTGTCACGTAATAGCCACTTCCCAAAATGACCATATTATGTCTGAAAGACCACTTCCCACAATGACCATTCCTTTAAAGACCGGTTCCCAGATTTACCACTTCCCAAAAGGGCCATTTCTCAAGTTGCTCACTTGCCAAATTAACCACATTCCTATAGTGGCAGTTTCCCAAAGTGGCTACTTCTCAAATCTACCACATCTCCGAAACACCATTGCCAACCATTCCCAGATTGACCATTTCATAAAAAGACTACTCCCATATTGAATACTTAGCCCGAGGTGCACTGGTCAGGCAATGCCGACGCGACAGCGACGTTAGTAAAACAAATACCTTTCAAGCTATGTTGGTGGCCGCATTTAAAGAGACATGCGACAAGATTTTGATTATGTCTGTCATAGTATTCAAATGTTTAGTAATGCAGTAACGTGTCCGTATTGCATGTTTAAGACCAACGACTGGCAAGTGGTCAATCTGGGAGCCAGTCTTTATAGGAATGGTCATTATGAGAAGTCGTGTTCCAGACATGGTCGTTTTGGGAAGTGGTCATAACCTGACGAAACGGAATAAATCCCTTTCACTCGTAATTTAAGACTAAATCAGGACATCGTCTCGTTCAAACGGTTGAATATCGTTCAGTCGGTTCATTGTTTACGTCACCACTAAGCGATATAGGTAGGTATCATTCGTATCATTAGATATAAATAACTTCAACAATATCATAATGTCTTAATTTGTAAGCTGTGGGCTTCATTCCTTCTTTTAGGCAGATACATCTTAAAATCCAAACCGGTTTTCATGAAAACTACTTAAGAACCCCCCTTTAAACGACCTCCCTTAAAAAACACCACCTCCAAACCCGTCTATCCGTTTGGGAGCTAAGATCTGATAACACCCCTTTTTATCGAGGGTTACAAAGAGGCCCCTGGGTGTTTTTAATTCAAATCCCTTTCACTCGTAATTTAAGACTAAATTAGGTGATCGTGTCGTTTAAACGGTTGAATATCGTTCAGACGGTTCATTGTTTACATCACCAATGAACGATGCCTCTAGATACCATACTTTACTATAATGCATATCATTAAGTGGTGTCGTTAACAATAAATCATTCAGACACACCTTTATATGCCTCTATCTTACAACGTAACTGTGTAGCATCGGAACTAGGTACTATGGAAAGGCTTACCTTATCTTACAGATGGGCCCTTTCGGATACATTTCGACCCCTCTAGGATCTTTTGTGTATGTAACTATCCTCTTACACACTCAGCTGTTCGAATGTGCTGGTTTCCTCACGATGTTTTTCCTTTACCGTAAGAGCATCGGGTAATGTAATAATTCTTAATTAAAAACTCATTGATATACCTAGTATGGTGATAGCGGGGGTTTAAATTCGGTACGGATCCGGTCACTTACGGCCACATGCTTCGAACGGCCACTTCCCAGGTAAGGCCAGTTCTCTGAACGGCCACTTCCCAGGTAAGGCCAGTTCTCTGAACGGCCACTTCCCATGATAGGCCAGTTCTCTGAACGACCTCTTCCCATTAATGGCCAGTTCTCTGAACGGCCACTTCCTCAAACGGCCACATCACTTCAACAAAGTTTTTTTACAAATATCAGAGGCCGGCAAACGAGCGATAAACAAGCCTCTCGACGCATGCTATCCAATACGCGAATTGACAAATTTGATTACGCATTTTGTCCAATACTCAATTTGTACAATACGCTTTATGTCCAATTCGCTTTTGGCCAAATACGCATTATGTCCAATAAGCGAGTTAGCGTACCACTGGTCATTTTCCCTGCTCGTAAATTTCACTAATTCACAAGTTTACTCATAAGACAGTTTCGGTAGGTAGACAATTTAACTAGTTAGTCATTTTCCTGATTCGTCAGTTTCCTCGTTCGCTAGTTTTGCTAGCATGTCAGTTTCGTGAATTTGCCATTTTTGCTATCCGCTAGTTTTGTTATTTGTCAGCTTCACTAATCGAACAGTTTACCTATTCGTCAGTTACACTAGGTTGACAATTTAGCTAGTTAAGCATTTTCCTGATTGTTCAGTTTCCTCGTTCACTAGTTTTGCGAGGTTGTTAGTTCCGTTAATTGGCTAGTTTCCTTGTGTAATAGTTTAGTTTTTCGTTGGTAGATAGGTAGGTAGGTGGGTCAGGTTGTCATCTGCACTAGTTATTCATGTTCGCTTTATGATTGTCGCTCGCTCGTGACATATTATTTGTCTCTCCTGTCACCCTGGTCAGAGTTAATCGTGTCGTGAACGGGGTGCGGTGTGAGTAGTGATATGGTTCGGGATGGACCCCGTCTCGGAGTGAACCAAGTTGTAGGTCTTTTACAACACGTGGTAGGTGTCTTGCAACAACCAAACCACTTCATCATATATATTACAAACACTGCGTAGTGTCTACAATTTAAATGAATTTTATTCTTTGCAAAACTTGTGATGTTACGGAATTTATTGAAGAGCAAATAATGAATGCTCACACCTAACACACTAAATAGAAAAAATGCACAGGAACTTATTGAACAGACTTTGCCGCCTAAATCCAAGAAAATGTAGGTATTTGAAATTTGAGAAAATTATATAAATATGAAAAAGGGAACAAGTCTGTACACTCTCATTCATGTAAGTTTTTTTACATTATCAGTGTTGATTTCCTATTCCTTGCAATCGAAGTAAAAAGCAGAGTGTAAAATTCGAGCATAAAACCCATTTTACCCTCGACGTGACTATCCACACTCGCCGTTCCGGCTCGTGTGGCTATATGCACATCTTGGGTAAAATGGCTCGTTTTATGCGCTTGTTGTACAATCTAATATTAAACTGACTCGACATATAATAATTTCAAATGTTAAATTCGACAATGTGAACCTAACATGAATATATGACAGACACGACGAAGTAGCAACACTGACAATCTAAACTAACTGACGAATAGGGAAAAGTAACGGGTTAAGAACATGGCGAAATAACAATATTGACAATCTAAACTAGCTGACGAACAAGGAAACTCATGAACAAGGAAACAGACAAAGAAAGAAAGTTACGGGTTAAGAATATGACGAAATAGTAAAACTGACAATCTAAACTAACTGAAGAACAAGGAAACTTGCGAACCAGGAAACCAACTTAATAGGGAAATTGACAACTTAGTGAAACTGGCAAATAAGGAAATTGACGAATTCAGAAACTGTCAAATAATTAAACTTGTGAATTATTGAAATTTACGAGCAAGGAAAATGACCAGTGGTACGCTAACTCTCAATTTGTACAATACGCTTTATGTCCAACTCGCTTTTGGCCAAATACGCATTATGTCCAATAAGTGATATGTCTAACACGCATCATGAGCAATACACGTATTGTCAAATTTGATTACGCATTTAGTCCAATACTCAATTTATCCAATACTCAATTTGTACAATACGCTTTATGTCAACGCCTGCCTATGATCACGACTGTAATTTAAAGCTTAAAGCCAGAGACATGAAAAAAAAGTTTGTTTGTTATTATTCATTCAATTTATTATTACTAAAATAAAAAAGGCAATAAGAAACACAACTGGAAATACAAGTTCCTCTCAACTTCAACAAGGTTCCTATTGTAGCAGTCAACATAACTCCTCACTTCTTATTTTATTGTAGTTTACTGCTGTACCTATACTTAACACTTATTTTATTCTTCTTACATGTTTTGAAATTATAGGTAAAGATGTATATTCTATTCTTTTTTTTTTTGCTTCATAAGTAATCTTATATAAATTATTTTATTTAAAAATAAATTGACTGAAATTTCCATATTTCTCAGTTTTCGCAGAAGGACTACATATTTCCGATCAAATTCGACTATTTGTTGCTTTCTGTTGTTCTTTCTATTTATGCACAATATATGTTGTAATGCTTTATTTTCATTATAAAATGCTTGTTTTCTTAAACATTTAAGAAAAAGAAAAAGGTTGGGTGATTTTGGAAGCATAGTGTTCAGGCGATGATGCCATCCTTCGATTGCGTTATTTGTGCGAAATTTGTCGTCGGAACAGGAAATTGTATCTACCGTAACTTTGTGCAACCATTAAGTTTCAAAATATTTTCGATACTTTAATACTGCGGGGGTTTGGGGGTTGTCATTAATGATTGTCAAGAAAGCTTTTTTAATATGATTGGCCGGCAGATAAGGCAAATGGGCGGTTTTTCTGGTCAATTTGCGACCATATGCTGTTCTATTTAATTTAAGCTTCTTGGAATATTTCCATACTGCTGTGCTGTAATGGAATTGACAGCCGGTTATTCGTGCGTGTGGATATACTTCACGGACGCCATTTAGTAGGCCCAACTCAAAGTCACATTTGAATCGGACGATATTAACGCCAAGTTTTTCTTTCAATAAATGAAAAAATCGAGAATATGTCTTCTGTTCTTTGTTTGGCAATAAGCCATATACAACAGGAATGATATTAATTATATTGTCAGTCGATTCATTGTCTAGGTGTAGTGCGAATAACTGGTAGAAAGGATGTGGGGCGGCATGGAACGTGCCGTCTGCGTAATATGATCCATCAAGATTTTTTATCAGATCTTTACAAATTGGAGTAGAAAAAATTAAAATCTTGTCATGTTGTCCATCTGCAAGAACCAAAAAATCTTCAGCTATTGTACCAGTTATATGTATGTACGTCTTCCAATTTCCTAAAACTCAATGCATCTGTTTTTAAAAACCTTTTCCTGGCTGCATACAGACCGTTTTTTATGGAAGAAAATAAGGGAACGTGTTTTGCGAATCGTCTTCCTTTTGCTGTTTATTAACATTTCTACGTTACTTTCATAATTTTTTTGCACGGAAGTTAAATTGGTACAAACTTCTTTCTTACATGCATCTAACAGCAACTCTATCTCTTTTTTGACAACATTTGATCTGCACTGATGTTGTTTATTTTCACGTAATACATTTTTGCCTTTAGCGTCGATAGTGATTGACGCATAGCAATTATTTCTATCAGAACATCGCCACAGCGTCGTGCCATTTTGATTCTTCTTACCCGTACGTAAATTATACTTAAAACCTTTATATAATGCTACAGGTTTACCTTTCCGGCTTGAAGTGAAATACAGTTCGTCCATTTTAATTTTGTGCGTATTTTTACGGGTTTTTGTACCTATGTTATTCTCAAATAATATGTTTTACCACCGTCAAATTGCTATTGACACAATGAAAAATATTAGAACATATAAGTCAATTTTATTCAAGAGCAGTAGATAATCTATAAGTGGCCAGTTATCACGCAACCAATGCGAGAAGGTGGTAATGTTACTCTTTGTTGGATTCAGCGGCCTGTTTAGACACCATTGAATACCTAAAGCAAGGGCCGATTTTTTGATCAGACTAGTTAACTGGACTAATGGTTAAAAATCGTTACCTATTGTTAAATCAGAACCACATGTATTTAATTTTTACTAGATTTTCGAATTTTAACCATTAGTTTATTTAGCTAGGGACTTACAGTCAAGGGTAAAGAAAGTAAATAAGTACCCAGTTATATAAAGTTAAAAAGATAGTTAGTTAGTTAACCAGGCACGGTAAAAACCAAAAAAACCGGGCAAGAGCATGTCAGTCCATGCTCAATGTAGGGTTCCGTCGTCATTATGATAAATAAAGGACAGACAGACAGACAGACAGACAGACGGACGAACGGACGGACGGACAGCTGTGGTCGTAGAGTGGTCATTTGGGGAAATGGACGAACAAGGAATTTGGGTGGTGGCCGTCCAAGGAAATGGTCGTTTGGGGAAATGGACGAACAAGGAATTTGGGTGGTGGCCGACCAAGGAAGAGGCCGTAACTGACCAGTGGTCGTTCGGGGAAATGGACGAACTGGGAAATGGACGAACTGGGAAATGGACAAACAGGGAAATGGACAAACTGGGAAATGGACAAACTGGGAAATGGACGAACAAGGAATTTGGGTGGTGGCCGTCCAAGGAAGTGGCCGTAGGTGACCGGATCCTTCGGTACCTTATTACGATCAAGTTGACTAACGGCCGAACCCTATATTCTAACCGCGGACAGATAAGGCTTACTTCGGGTTAAAATTTGACATTTGCCCATACAAAATTTGTCAAATGTTAATACGAAGTAAGCCTATCTATCCGCGGTGTGAATATAGGATTCGGCCATAAGCCACAGATTCTCTCATGTCAATGTTAAAGGCTAAGGCTTGATTTCCTCCTACGCTGACATCGGTCGCTGACGTCGGTCGAGCGTACGAATATACACCGCATGTTCTATGGGACACCGCACAGCAACGCTGATATCCACGGCAGATTTATTGCTACACGCCGCTGATGGCGAGCATCGGTCTCATTCGTCAACGCCGCGTACGTCGGTGCGCTGACGCGCTATACACCTCTATGCGCGCGCTCAGTGCAAAGCTGACCGGTTGGCTGTACGCACGCGCATACACGCACACAAGCAGATATTGTTCAATACAACGATCGGTTTCGCACTGCGGTATTTTTCATCGTCTTACGCGACTGACGCTACGCTCGACCGACACGTCGGCGATCGATGTCAGCGTATAGGAGGAAATCAAGCCGGTGTGAAATACACAGAAGCGGCGCGGTGCAGGTAAAGCGTAGGCGAGGCGTAGACGCGGCGCAGGCAAGGTGCGTCAGGCGTGGAAAAGTCGCAGGCGAGCGAGCGAGAGGGAGCGCGAGGTGCGCCACGCCGCTTCTGTGTATTTCACGCCTACAAAGCGATAGATGCAAAAATAGGATTTCAGGGGTAAACCAAAACGTTCCAAAAAAATGTATTTATTCACGAAGGTAACTTTATGTCGTACTAAAAGTTACCATGAACTAGCTTTATTTCGATACGTTTTAACTTAAATCTTACTTAATTTGAATGTATAAAGCATGTTTAAAAGGTATGTAATTAATGATCTACAATTACACGATTTAATTAATATACATAACACGCTAGGCACGCAATTTACGTGCGTATCCTGAACATTTTGAGATATAAATTTATAAAAACCAGCACAGATGTTGTTTACAAAGTAAAGCGTTATATTAATTTGTCAAAAGAGGTAATACAGAATTAAAACTAGGTAATAAATGAAATACATCATCCTCATGGCGGCCCAACTAATCGGGGACTCAAGGCATAACTTTAAAGGTTTTTTTCAGTTGTAACTTGAGCATGAGTAGGTACTAATGGAATCGCCCCTATTAGAATCCCTATGCCCATCACATCAGTTTCTAAAGAATATGTAGTACATCTTGATTTCCAAAAAATATTTGAAATAATTCACATTAGGTAACGTTTCTTGAGCCTCACAAACTTTGTCCTCTTACATTTTGCACTTCACAAACGAATTATCTTAATCAGTCATAAATGTTAATCTTTGAACGCGATAAATACAAGTCTCGTCAACGGATTTTCGTGCAACTTTCTGACGAAGCCCAACTGATTTCTAAGCTTCATAGAATTTGCGCCGACATGACGTGGCGTCTGGATGGTTACCACGTATCACCAAATTCGAAACTTCGATTTACCAGTCCCTTTCACTCGTCACTCGAGACTAAATCGAGAAAAAGGGATGGAGCTACCATCGAACTTCGATATTCAATGTAGAGCCTGTCGGGTACGTAAAACTGCAGTCAACCGTGGCGTTGCAAAGACCTCCCTGACTCAAATCATGATATAAACAAATCGTTTTATTTACAACTCTGTCGTCTCCATATTTTTGGCATTTTTCATCTGTTCCAACTGTTGGTAGAAGTCGTATTTGGCCTGATTTGTCTGCGGTTCCGTCGCGGTAGAATCTATGGACGGAAATGCTCCTGTTGTTATGAAATATGGCTTCTCATTTGACAAATCCTGATCTACGGCGTTCTCATCGAGCGAATCACGTTCCGAGTGGCTCACTTGGTCGTCTGATTTATACCACTCGTTCTCGTACGCATGCAGCCAAATAGGATTGGACCCCTTGGTACTGTGTTTGTTGGTATTAGGCACTCTGCCCCCGGAACTCCGGATCGTCATGTCTGACTCGCCAGGCGTTGGTGAAGCTAAACAGAAAAAAACTAATTAGGTAGTCATACGGCGAAATATATTTCTGCATACTTACATATAATGACTATACGAGCCCAGAAAGATAAATGCTTAGGTATATTTAGATAACTATTTTTGCATCTGCGCCGGTCTATTGTCCTCAAGAACGCATTTACATGACACAGGTAAAAAGAAGGTGTATTTTAACGTCAGAGGCAAGAGATAGTGTAAAATAACACCTGTGGAGTCCTAAAGTCATGAGTGTCATGAAGACACCCGCCGTGATCACTAACGGCCGCATGGCGATTAAGTCGATCCTATAATGTCTTTACGTCGGTTAGGACCTTACACTTTAGTAAATGCAACTTGGATGTACGGTTTTCAAAGACATTTTATAACAAAAAAAAACCGCCGTATATGTAACTAAGATGTAGCTAAGGATGTACCTATGAGGACGGACAGCTTGAAGAAGCGAAGAAGTGTCGTTGGGCGAGTGTCGTTCTGCAGTAGGTAGATACATTCATAGATGAGATGCATCTATAACTTATAGTTGTTAATGAATTTGGGGTGCAGATAATATCTACAATTGATGTTAAAAAGGAAAGCGTAAGCGTTTCCTTGATAAAGTAAATCCGTAACCTTTCTCGGACGCAATTTGGTATTTATGTTATTTAAATAGGTAGTTAGGATTAAGTATAGGATGCACAGGAAACACAATTACGCAAATGCTATGATGTTAAAACTTGTCTGTCAAGTCATGACGCATTGTGCATTTGGTATCAAAACCGACGCTTGTATGATGATAACAATTGTGGTGCCTACAAAGACATGTGGCGGTTTTTTTAATAAATTCTATTGTTCTGTGTTAACATTCTATTGTTGTAGAAACATGATTTACTATTAGGATACTTTGATTTGTTCAATATCCAACTAAGTATTTTGAATATAGCTGCGCTGAAACGACAATAACAGATCGGCACTTAAATAATACCTGCCTACGTACCAAGAAAACATTATAATAGGAACCTACATTAGACTAATGGAGCTATCAGCGGCTTTTGCATACATATAGGTAAATGCAATCTCTCCTTAAATTCCTGCTAGATAGAGGGGGGATTACCAAGCGACCACCAAGCGACAAACGAATTGTGACCAATTTGCATACGAGTTATTTTAATTTGCCAGTACAAACTTACAGTAAGCCGTAGCTGTGGCAGCCTTCAGCCGCCTGACAAAGTCTGCCCGTTGCGACAGACACATCATGAGTGACAATATCAAGAGGACACACAGGAACAGCGTGGTCCAAACCAGCCAGAACACAGTCTGGTTGGACGTGATGGTGTCCACTGTGAGGGGCTGGTATTCCGCTGGTTGCGTGTCGAGGACGTTGAATTCCTGAATTTAAAAAGATGTTAATGTTGATTTATTGTAACTTTGTCTTATAGCATGCAACGACACGGCCCACTTCGACCTAAAGGCGCGAAGCTACAGGAAGTTCGGCGGGTCCCTATTGCTTCCCGTTTGGGAATTTTCGAAAAATCTTTTCTTAGGGTATTCAAGGAATATTCTCTCCAACTTTTGAGTCCCTTGGTCCTGTGGTTTATACCTACTGTGCAATGTCTGTCAGTCAGTCTCACAGCCAGTAAATAAATAATTTTATGTTTATATAGATAGAAGATAGGATGTAATAGGCATAAGATAATTTTTATAGGTATAAGAGAATAACGAGAGAATTACTAATAAAAAGTAGCTGTTTCGGATGTTACGGTGGAATGACTCCTTACCTACACATTTATTGTCAGCAATATGACGTTCAATTTTGGGGACCTAAAATACCGTCAGTTGTGGCGGTGGTAACAGGACCAAAGAAACATGAGGTGAACAGAGCAAGTGTCAAGCCACCTTTCGATATACTTTACCCATCAAAAACGTGCCTTTAGGCATAAACATTTAAAATACCTATGGACACATACCTTGAACAAGTCATCTAACTGCTCAATATTTTTATCCACCAACTGCAACACCTGATTAACTTCCAATACCGAATGGTCCTGTACATTCACGAGATGCAAGTACAAATCTGTCTTCGTATTATCTACTGAGCCGTCTTTATTCTCGTGTACCCTCAGATCATCTACGTTGACGACAGATTCTGAAACGTGCGCTAGCTTCTCTCTAAACACGTGTATTTTGTCTCTGACTTCGGAAGGATGGGCGCGTAGAACAAAACGCACTCTTTGGTCCTCACGCAAAAGATATATGAATACATGGGATTCGTCGTGTAAACCGCCTGTGTCATTGGCGAGGACCTGAAAATTCATTTGGTGGTGAAGTAAGGCTTGACAAATAAAAGTTTGGAATATATGAAAGCGCCCAATTAGGTAAGAACTACCTATACTAGTTCTATCTGTCACCGGCAAATTATTTTTGGCCAAGCTTGTAGGTAGCTCGGGCGATTGTATGGACGGAAGATATTTGTCCCACTTTCAACAGATCATTCTTTAGGCTCTTATTCATTTTTCGTTGATAGAAGTTACAGAAAGATTTGCTGAGGGATGAATTATTTTTTTGTCATTAAATCTTTCTATGCCAGCAGGACGTTTCAAATCAGCTTTCAAGTTGTATTACAAAAATAATGTATTATGTTATGTTGTGTCAAGCACACTGGTTTCATTCGTTAATATAAATAATCGTGGTACGTTTTTGTATAGTGTTGAATTTGATGATTTTGTAAAAAATGCTCCACGGCAAACAACTTATGTCGACCAACAAATTCAGAGGGGTAGAGAAACGTTCTAAAAATCTCTGAAAAGCATATACACGCAACAACCTATTACCACTTACTCTGAAATCAAAGTAACCCTTCATTCCCTTCTGAGGGTCGAAATTCAGCGATATAGCCCCTGTCTCTTCATTGACGAGGAAAGGCGAAACTGCGAGATTTTCCAAACCCTCTGTGAGTGTTTTCTTTACGTCTCCCATTAGGTAGTAGCATATTTTGGCATTGTCACCTTCGTCCAAATCTACGGCCTGAAATAATTGTACTATATTAAGATGCAATGGTAACAACATACTTAACTGAATCGATTACGTAAAACTCTGAATCGTTTGAGTGCTTTAAGGATCGAAAAAGATATCGAATTGAGTTTTTTTAGGGGTTATATCCTTCAAAACAGGCAATCACAGAACGAGGTTTCAAGCTTGTAAGTAGGTGGTGTAGGTGTTATAATATTAGAAGTTAGAGGAAGAAGAGTATAACGGAGGTGATATTAAACAAAAAAATATAAAATACAGGTTAGCTTGTGCTCTGAAATGAGTTCTAGGGGTTTAATGAATTATACATTTAGAATGTTACTTTTCTATTATTGTATGGCTAAATTATTAAGTACGTAAGTATTTGTAAAATATATGTTACTGGGACAGTATCTAAAAAGTACCAAAGTGTTGTAATCAAATTTTCAAGGTTGGTTCATTTGAACATTAGGGGTTGGCCTTCTTGCAAAATGAATTAAATACGTAACTAAGCATAGGTGTAGTTTATTTGTAATAGGTATTTGAATCGTTCCGAGAAGAATGAACTACGAGTAGGTTATCCACTCATACAACATGATCAAACGAAATTGACTGAGAATTAAATTGACATCACTACAGATGTCAATTTAAATATTAACGAAAACATTGTATTACATTTTTATCTAGGTACTTCATAAAACGAGGGGGTTCTATATTTGACTGTATACATTTACTATTTTAACTTGGTGATAATAGTAAGAATGACTCAAAATATTCACCATGACAGTAGATCATCAAATACAATGCAATACAAAACACTTTATCAAAAACATCAGACAACATGCATACAGGGCAGTGACAGTATTTTTAGTTCGCAAAGACGCACCCCGCGGACGGACGAAATATTGCGTGGGTATGTGGGGCGTGATAGCGCGACTTCGTGAATAAAAACATTATTTCCATGTTTGGTAAGTGTTCAGACAAACGAACTCGCAGGCCACGTGATGGTAGGTAGGATCTGAGACCAACAGACATTTACATATGCATTCGTAAAACTGCAGCAGCAATCCTAAGACTCCAAATGCGTTGCCAACGCGCGGGTTGGCAACGCATTTGGACCAAGATGGACACTAGTAATTTCACAAGACTTTATTACACCGGAATACAACAGTGCGAACACTGCTGCTTGACGGTAAAAGGATAAAAGGTGGCCGTCTAGTGGTCATCTGGACGGAACCTGCGCAAGGTCCACCAGTAAACTTAACTTACCTTTATATGCATGAACTCAATCCCAAAATCCGCCTCAGTTGTGATGCCCCCAGTAAATATGTGACTGAGAAACTTTGGCGGGTTATCATTCAGGTCGTTAACAGTCACGTGGACCATAAGAGTGCTCACAGCATCCACACTCTCAGTGTATTTGGGTACAGCCACACAGTCCTCAGTGGCTAGCACAGTGAGGGTGTAATTGGCTTTCTTTTCTCGGTCGAGCGGCCGCTGGGTGGCTAGTCTGAGGAGAACATATAGGGATGGTTAGAGTATTAGAAACTTTTGTAGGAATCAGTATAGAAACCATACGTTTATAACAGAGTTCAGTATTAGGACAACGTAATAAATGATCTTATCTCAATATACCTGAGGCCCTTTCAGATGCACCTCGACCCGGTTAAGATCGTTTGTTCAATTACCCTCTTACACACTCAGCTGTTTGAATGTGCAGGTTTCCTCACGATGTTTTTCACCGTAAGAGCATAAGAGCTTAAGTTATAAAAAAACATTTTTACATGTTGACCGCGGGGATTCGAACTCGGTACTTACGATCACGGCCCGAAGCCACTAGGTCACCGACGCCGCTCTCTTGGTGTAATAAATTAATAAATGGTTTACCTTATTAAACTTCATGTTAGTAAAGAAGGTAAGTTAAGTATCCACGTCCAACTTTGTTAAAAATCTCAGGAATGGTTAAAAATACCCAAAGTATTCGATAAGGGCACCACAAACTGCGTTCGATTAACTCATTCGCCATTGCCGTTAAGTAAATAGGAGGTATAGTAACGTTGACAATACAACATGTGAAAAGCAATATGGTTTTACCGAGTAGAATAAGCCCTAGTTCATCGTATAAAAACACGGACTATCGGACACGGACTTTTAAGGTTTACTCCATTTCTTCACTTCAGACAGGCTAGGTTTTTGCTGGGAAACTAACGTCTGTGGTGCCTAAAAACAGCTTAAATAAATAAAATAATCCGCACCTGTGCGTATTCCTATGGAGCTCAAACTCCCCATCTTCATTCCCCTCCACGACATAATAGCACACAGGCAGCACCGGTTCATCCCCTCTGTCAATCTCATCCCTCTCTATCACACTGGGCAGGTATAAACCCTCTTCATACAGGTTCTCGGTTAGGTTGATGTGGAGACGTTTCTCCGGGAAGCGGGGACGGTAACTGTCGACGTCTTGGACGTAGATGGTCAGGTCGAGGTCGGAGCTCAAGGGCGTTGGGAGGCCGAGATCATAGGCTTCGATTCTGAGCTGTGGAGGAAGTTTTTAAATAGATTAGAAACGGAAGAGCAAGGTCCGTAGGTATTAATAAAATGATCTTAAATGTCAAGTAATACTGTAAATTCTAACGTTTCTTGAGACGTAGGTACATTTTAGTAATACGTACAGTCAAAGTGCCTCTATGCCACTAACTGCTTTCGAGTGTACATGATCAGTTTAGTAATTTATACTTTTAACAACAATTATACTCCGACAAATTAGCAATGTTAACCAGAATTATTTTGCTTGTTATCCCAGCTTGTAATAAAGAACAGGCTACCTGATGTTTCGCCGTGACATCCCGATGAAGTGGTGCAGTGGTCCGTAAGGCTCCGCTGGTGGCGTGAACCGTGAAGGCACGCCAGGCTCCGGCAGCATCGCGCCGGATACGATACCGCACGGCACCGTTTGCGCCAATGTCAGCGTCAATTGCGCGGACTTCTACCACGGTGGTGCCGATTGTAGCGTTCTGAAAATATATATATATTGGTGACGTGTCAAAAATCATGCACTGATTTTATGTAGTGCCAGTTGAAATTATACCTGTTTAAAATGGTGCCTGACCAGGATTACTAATATTGTATTAATTTGAAATTTAATCGATTTCTATTACAGGTCTGTCCTATAGCACATACCCCGTTACTAAATGTGACGTGATTGTGCGGATTTGTTTGCACCGTTTATTGGCACCGTGACCAGGATTATTAGGAGAGTGTTAATAGGATAATACGATATTTAATTTCATATTGCTGATGCGTGTTGTCATAGTAAAGGAGTTAAGATGTAGTATTGTTTTCGGTACCGTGATCAGGTGATTACCTTATGCGGCATATATTCAAGTTTTGAAGTTATTTTTCAGAGTTATCGAGCCTTTTCATGTGTAACCTCTATTGTTCTGTTACTAATGTAAGTAGGTTCTAGAATATTAATTTATACGTTCAAATAATTACCTTATGCGGCATATATTCAAGTTTTGAAGTTATTTTTCAGAGTTATCGAGCCTTTTCATGTGTAACCTCTATTGTTCTGTTACTAATGTAAGTAGGTTCTAGAATATTAATTTATACGTTCAAATAATGTTTGTAATAAATGTAAATACTTAGGTAGTTAATTACCTCAGGCACTTTGATAGTGACATTCTGCGGTGGGTGCACAAATATTGGCGCATGATCATTGTAGTCCGTGACGCATAATCTCAGCTCTCCCCTCACTGCGTTAGGGGGGGTTCCTAGGTCCTTTGCTTCCACGGTTAGGGAGTAGTTGCCGAAGCGATCCTTCAGGGACTGTTTAGCAAATAAACGGCCCGTGTTGGCATCGCCACCTACTTGCTCGAAGCGGAATAATTCTGTAAAATATAAATATATTCGAATGAAAAAATAAACCCTTTTGCATTTCGTTTCCAATATTTGGAACGTTTGATAAATAAAGTATATATAGGTATACAAGGCCGTTATGAACCACTAAGTATCTACCTACTTAGATGAATAGAGGTTGTAGCTGCGGAAACTACGATTTCATTGATTAGTCTATTAAGTATATCTTACGACTGTTAAAATGCATACATTTATGAAATAATAGTACTTTTAAGCAAGATACCAGCACCAATGTCATGATTATATGAGTGCTATCAGCAGCAATGCATAGCTAAAGTTGAGTTCAAAAATGTCTACCATCCTCTAATGCCTGTAGGAATAAAGACCATTTATGTACACTTATGTATTTGAGCAACTGATTTGACCATTAGGGTGCCGTTGTTTGCGCATAGTGCCAATAACAACCGCCAGCAATTCAGTTGACCCGTGTATTACCGTGTCCCTTTCCACCGACGAGTTTGAACTGCACTCGTCCGTTCGGCGATGAGTTGTCGTCTGCGTCGGTCGCTGATACGGCTACGATGGGTTCACGATGCTTGTGGAACTCGCTAATAGTGACGCATTCGGAAGGTAGATGCAGGATCGGAGAGTTGTCGTTTACGTCTTCTATGTGGACACTGGGAGAAAAAAATATTAATTACTAAAGCTCTTGTGTCATTTCGCGATATTTACTGAAATCATTTGACCACACCTGACAAGGATCCTCCAAATGTTCATTTTTAATTTTAATTTATTTATTTACCAGGTACCTAATGGCAGATGTCTTTCGAGAATAATGTAGCTTTCATCAGTAAAAAATTGTCAGAATCGGATCACTAGTTCCAGAAATTACTTTCTCTACACAGTTTTACCACTTTATAATATTACCTACAAGAGAGAGACATCGTACACGTAGAATTTGTAAAGCCTGGCCACAAAAATAAAAAACGTCGCAATATTGTGGAAGTTATAGGTATGAATTGACATTTCTACTAAAAAGTATTAGTGGCCACCATGGGGTGGCGAGGTTTTTATTTTTCTGGTCAGGCTGTAAATTAATATTTTTCCCCGACAGGGGTTTAATAAAATAAATGTAAGCGCACCCGCGGCTCATGAGCCATGTGTGCATGGGTGGCCATATCATATGGAATATATCCTCCAAATTTGAAGTATTTACTCTCTAGGTCCAGCAGTTTAGGCTCTGTCAGTCAGCCAGTGATAAAAGACGGTTCAAAGTTGGGATGATTGAGGAGGTAATAAGTATCTACAAACATTGAAAGTATGAGAAATGCACTTACACTATCTGTTTGAACGCGTTTCTACTCTCTCCACTGAGATATCCGAACTGATAATTGTCCCAAGCCTCCACGACCAAGGTGTAGGAGCCCTGCGTCTCGCGATCCAGCCAGTCTGATACCGTCAAGGCTCCTGTGTCTGCATTTATCAGGAACTTACCCTACACCATACGGACCTTTATTACTTGGAAATTTAAACAATAGAGACCTTTGAAAGTTTAGGGTGAAAGGATTTTCATAGTAGTGGGATGCATGGCTTTAAAAAATATAATTTGGAGGAACAGGCTGAAAAAACGAGATTTAATGACCTTTGAATCTGAGATAATTCTCAGATAATTCTCAGATAATTCTCTCTGCGATTTTGTGAAATATTTACTGGAGAAAAGTAAATAAAGTCCATAAGGTTATAATTTTCACTCTTCTTTCAAAATGACTGACCAACTGGGCATTAAGAGATATAATCTTGAACCCCTTACCTGGGTGGACATTCGATCGAGCAAATACGTTATCTTCCCGTATTCCCCGGAGTCAGCGTCTCTGGCCATTATGTTTGCGATGGTGGTACCAGGTTCCACGTCTTCTCGCACGCGGTATTCGAACGAGCTAGTCTCGAAGTAAGGGTTGTTATCATTTTCATCTAGTACCTAGAAAATAAAAAGATTAGGTATATTAGTTGTAGACGTTGTAGTAGGTTGTAGGTTGGAATCATTAAAACATTAGAAAATACAGGTGGTAATTTAATATGATAATTTCTACATTTATTGGGTTAGGCTGTCCATTGGAAATCCGTACAATACAAGGAATACATTTTGGCTGATTAACTCAAAGCAAAAGTTAAGCCTTGAAAGGCTTCAACAGTCAGTAAAGGCATGATGGTTGACAGCCGTCGTAGAGGACCGGCTTTTGAAAAAACGTCTGGTTGTTGAACCACGAGAGGCGCCACGCAGCGAAGAAATGCCAAATTGCTTATCGATGAATACCTATAAAATACCTATTAGGTACTCGTACACTTACCTGTATAAATAAATCAACGACAGCGTGTCTAAATGGTACGCCGCTATCCACAGCCTTGACCGTCAGGTTGAGCCACGCCTGCTGCTCGTGATCTATTTTGTTGGCAACTACGATCTCGCCTGTTGAGCTCTCTAAGTGGATCAGGCTAAGTAAATTTTCCGGACCTTGAACATACCGATCATGTTAAAATTACACTTTTATAGTGAAGAAGGTCTAACAGTTGGGGCGGGGGTTAAATCAATTCTCGTGCATTTAAAACTAAAATTATTTTCTTGCATCAAGTTAACAAACCTTCAACAAAGTACGTCATAGTTCTATTCTTGTCCGCATCATCAGCTATGACAGTAGCGATATTCGCCCCGTTCTTAGAGTTCTCCGGGATTGAGGTCCTGTAGAAAGGTTTCCTGAACTTTGGATTATTGTCGTTTTCGTCTTCGACGATGATAGTCAGCGTCGCTGACGCAGTTTGACGAGGTGTTCCATCCACCGCTGCCATGTCTTCTACTGTTAGAACCAGCTTGATGGTTTCTATCTTTTCTCTATCTAGTAACCTGGAAATAAGGAAGACTTTTTATAACCACATATATGTACACACACACATACTGACGCTTGCCTGGTTTTCAAAAATAGACGGTGAGGTCAGGTTATGAATGTTACGATACTGTTGGCAAAAATTGTGTCGAATTGTACAAAACTTGATATACCTAACACAGTATAGTTCGAGAAGTTAGTGTGAGACTGTCTCACAGGGTGACACGTTGCAGGAGGCGAGGCGACTGCTACTACGAGCTTTCCCTTACCGCTACACAACTCGCCCCTGCGAATATCTCAATGCCTTGGCCCGTCACCGAAAGTGTAGAACGAACGGTTCCCCCTGAACCTATTAGACTATATAGTTTTCTTAATCCTGATAATTATAAATCCACTGACCTGACAACCCTGAGCGTTCCATCAACTGCATTAAGGTCCCACAGCGCGAGGTAGTCGTACTCCGTAGCCGGTACGAGCACGCCGTCCTCGTTTCGTGCGATACTGGCGTCCTTGTCTAACGCGTAGCGCAGAACGGACTGTTCATCTGGGTCGTGCGCTTGCGCTCGATAAACTAGGGTTCCCACCTAGGTATTAAATAAATATATTTAAAATTGTTTAAATTTTAGGTAGGTAGGTATGTTTTTTTTCCAACCATTACTGTTTGCCTTTTATTTTAGTAGTGGTACCTATCTCTTCAAAACATGCTGGAGAGTTCTTTTCATTAATAAAAATACAGCTAAATAGTCTATAGCTTTTCATTTAAAATACGTTCCCGTTTTATCAGTCACTTTCTGACCAGTTTAGAAGTCCGAAATTGAAGCATGCCCACACCCTCCGACGCCGGTACCGACGCGACAAGCATCGTCCCGTTGACCTACGTACTCTCACGGAGCCCTAAAACCTACAGCCCATAACATGCACTTATAATTAACAATTTGTATATAGTACTCGTATTGTGACTGTTTTACTTAACACACCGATCCGAACACACCGATCCGAACACCCATATCCTCATTTATCCACAGCGATAAACGTCACCATAATAAGCTCGCATATACACTTACCTGCGTATTTTCCAACACGCTGACCATCCCTGGCTCCACGAACACTGGTGGTTTGTTGTTCACGTCCACTATAGTGATGTTGACGAGCACAGCCGCACTCAGTTGCTGTTCGCCTATACCGCCATCTAGCGCCACCTACGAACAATAATCTAAGCACTGGTAGGCGTATCTCCATGACAATTTTATGTTTGATAAGTGTCGCCTCTGCTACGGGTACAGTATTACCAGTTTCTTAATAGCGATCGGCAATATTTGTCGTTCTATGAAACACGAGTGACAAAATATACTGTCAGTTGCGAGTGCATGTATGTATGTATGTAAACTCTTTATTGTACAAAAACACAGAAATTAAAGTACAATATTTCCAGAAAAGGAATGTACAAAGGCGAGCTTATACCTTTAAAGGATCTCTTCCAGCTAACCTATGGGTGATCGAGGAAAATAAGAAAAATATAACGAGTAGACACCAGTACAAAAACAAAGTTTACAGAAACAAAAAGAAGAAAGAAAGTTTTTGAGTACTCTATGTTTCCAAATATTTTTTTATAAGTAATGGAATGGATTTGGAACAATAGGCTTTTCCCGTTGGTGTTCGTCGTCATCATAGTCTGAAGACTCCAGAAATTATGAAAAATCAGTTACGCGTAGGGCGTCTTTGAAAAATAAAGCTTGTGACTGACCAGTTACATATATTTTTCAATTATCAAATTATGTATCATCAATTATCATTCTCAGCTACTAAGACAATAGTAAATCACTGAAAGCTTAAAAAAATACTTACAACAGTAAGCGTATATCGGTTGCTCTTCGGATTGGTCTTGTCAGGGTCTAGCGTGGAGCCGTTGGCTACGGAGACCACCCCGGACCGAGAGTCGATCACGAATTTGTCGCTCGCGCCACGCTGGATGCGGTACACTATTCTATTGTTAGGAGACGAACCATCGCTGTCGCGGGCTTTCACCTGGGTAATAAAGGATTTAAATTAAAAAAAAACATCAATGTTGACAAGAGCCGCGGTTCGCGGAAGTGTTATGATTATCGTCCTATGTTTAACGACTCAATAACCGCTCATGGTTCATCAATAGGTGACCCATTCTTTGGAAAAGACTGGCCTAAGTTACCTCTAGGACACTGGTTCCACCAGGCAGGTCTTCGGGTATGGCTCGCTTGTACATCATCTGTTGGAACTGCGGCGCGTGGTCGTTCACATCCTGCACGTATACCGTCACGGGCACTGTTGAGGATAGGGGAGGTACGCCGAAGTCGCGTGCTCGGATCTGCAAGTGAAACGTGAAATACTGATAAACTTGTGTCAGTTAGGACAATTGATACGAATAAAACTGCGATTCAAATGCCATATGGAGTGTTGTAGAGTGGATTTGACCTATGGTCACCGCTTTTTCTGAACCGATCCAAACACTACTACCTATACTGACTTAAATGTTACACAATCATTTAGTAATCAAAGATTATCCTGATCGTCAACATTTCACTCAAGTACCGTTTCTAAGTACAGCCCTTAGTACTTGGAACTCACAGTTAAGTGTATCGGTCGTATGTTGGTGTTGTCGCCCGGTATTTGCTCAAAGTCGAGTCCGCCGATGGGAGTAATGATGCCCAGGTTGGGATCGATCGAGAAATTGTTCTTGTAGTCGCCTCCCACAATGGAGTACTCTATGTGGCTATTCTTTGTACCTGTTGACAAAGTACATTATATTAATACTGAGTAAAAATAGGTACACGGGAAATTTCTAAAATTATTTTTGAATTATTTTAGAACCCATTTGTTTTTGCGTATTATTTAAAAACAATATTTAAATTCTTATTAGCCATTGTTTGAAGTCTGAAATATTACTCTACTCGTAAATATAGCATTCCAAATTTCAATTCTGTACGTCGGACATAAATGCCTCCATAAACGAAGAAGAATGCGATCTGGTAAGGGCCTGTCCATATCACCACGAATCGTGCGCCGTGATGTGGACAGGCTCTAAGGGACCCGTTATTCAGTATTAGGTACGGAACCTTCAAACATACTCGTGTTTAAGTAGAAAGTAACACATACGAGTATATTTCAATATCAAATAGTAAAAAAATAAAACTTGACTAACAAGTAAAATTAATTAACGGAATCCACACAAAATTAATTAAATGTCACTGCTCCAAACTGTTTCACCACCATAGATAGCATTGTAATTTTAGAAATAAAATCAGACAGACATTACAAAATTGTCATTGCTCAAAGCGCCAACACAATATGAAGTTAAACTATATTACGTATACATTGAAATGGTTTTTAAAGTTAGTAGGCCGCACGAACACTTTTACACGGCAAAAATCTCTAATCGCTTCCCATCTTCAAGAGAAGATGGGAAGCGATTAGAGATTTTTAGAAATAGGTTCTTACCTATTTTTTTAATTAACCTTATCTTTAAGACAAAGACAACTTGTACATATCTGCAAAGTAATTTAATATTGTACCATATGAAGACACAAACATGCCTGAACCTTGTCATAATAGAAACCTTGAGCGCAGCAGTGTGGTTACAATAGGCGGCTTTATGTTTTGTGTGAAATTGTGTGGTACATACCGTTTAAATCAATATCCCTTGCTTCTAAAACCAACGGATTTTCAAACTGTCGTTCGTTCTCCAGCAATCTAGCTTCGTACTTATTTGCTAAGAACATGGGTGCATTGTCGTTGACGTCTTCTATGTTGATGATGAGTTGGGCAGTATTGCGGTTGCCTTTGCCCAGGTCGTCCCTCGCTTCTACTGTGAGGTAATGGCGGGATATCAGCTCTCGATCGAAGCTGTCGCCGCCTGCTTGTTTTACCGTGATGACGCCAGATATTGGATTCAAGTTTAAGCTATAGAAACGGTTAGCAAATAAATAAGAAGGCTAAGTTAATTAACTTCTAAAATTTATTCATGTGTTTTGGCAAAAGTACCAAAACCTTGAAGATCGAGTAAATAAAATCACTGGACTGGAAAAATAACGAATTAAGCAACATTCTAAGGCTTCATTTTCACCATCACTTTAAACTATTATTAGGCACTGTCAGATAGTTAGCACTGTCGGATATTTCTTGCAGTGCAGGTGTATTTGCGACCTTAGAAACGGGTTTGGCAGTTTAGAACTGATATCTTTATCATTCGTTAATTAGTTATTCTAAAATGAGTAATTGTTGGAAAATATGGGGCAAAGTAGGATAAAACATGTAATAAACTGCAATAGCCTCTAAGATTTACTCACAGATTAGCAATACTGCCTCCAAGACTAGTGTACCGAATACCCCTGGTGCCGTAATTGTCGGAGTCTTGGTCCAAAGCTTGCACCCAGGCGACAGTGGTACCGACCCCGCAGTTCTCCGGAACAGACACCGTGTAGAGAGACTCCGTGAACTCAGGGAAGTTGTCGTTCTCGTCTTTTATGTGGACTGTTATTGGAACTACGCTGAAATTATCATGATTTCGTTACGAATTTAAAATGCAGCTTAATAAAAATCCTCAGTTATAGGTAAAGATTCAGAACTATCTCCCTGAAAGGAGTTAAAATATACTTTAAGTGAGTGTGTATCTCATAATATGCATGACCTGACCATCTATTTAGTATGACCATACTAAATAGTTTCAGGTTTAGGATATTAATCTGCTCATCGAGTGAAGGGAGCAATCCTGCCAAGACTCGTGTCAGTTCGGTATTTATTTTATAAATGTTAATGTTTGGGAGGATATTTTTTCTTCCGGTTTATCTTTGGGTTATTTGGATGACAGATGGTATACTGAATGACCAAATATCTTTTATTTTCTGTAATTTTTAAATGTGCTTACGTCTAACCAAACCTCTTACCTTATTTTTGGATTTACTGTAACGATCTCCTTCGCAATTAGGCTGAAATTCATGACCGTCACCTTCTCGTAATCCAAAAAAGAAGGGTCATTCACCCGGATCAGGAATGAAGCCTCATTGATGCCTTTGAAGGGCGTCACATCGAATATGCCATTGTCACCTTGAAGGAACAGCTCAAATGTACCGTTTTTACCCTGTAATCAAAGGTAAAGATGATCAAGTAGTTTTATTTGTTTAATAGATTATAAATATTTTGATCCTTATGCGACCTCGTTAGTTCTTATAAAAAATACCTAAATAAGAATCTTAATTATACAACCTTTCATATCAAAAAGATTATTGAAACCGGTATTTTCGTTCGGGCCTGACGAAGAAGGATATAAGGACGGCAGGAGTCAGTCAGAAGTTATTGTTGAGCGATATTCTTAATTCCGGCGGAAATCAAATTCACGACCATTTTCTTATAAATTTGACTGTCTAACCTTGCTACAAACCACGGTAATGCCACGATATTGTTATTATCATACCTGGTCATAATCAAAAACTTCAGGAACAGCGTCCTGTAGGAAGGTTATGGGGGTATTCTGCTGGGCGTTTTCCAGCACTTCTCCGACATACTTCTGGCTTCGGAACGTGGGTGTTTCATCGTTAACGTCCGTGATAATGACTGTGACCTCAGTGGTAGCACTTGGCATGGGGGACACCATGTGGGATTCTTCTGTAGCCTGTGGCCAAACAAGAATATGCTTAGAAGATTTGTAAAATAGGGCTACATTAAATTTATACAGAATTAATCATATTATATCTAAAAAAAACACAAAATATCAAGTCATAGATTGTCTCCGTCAACGCTTACCCTTAACCTTAACCTTAACTTAATTACCTAACCTTAACCTTAACCTTAATTTAAATATGTTTAAAGAATGACTGACTGTTGAGTTTCTTGCGGCGTTTCTTTTCAGCATTTGTCTCCTCTTGGGAAGCGCCATTAAATAAATGACTTTTGAAAATAAACCAAAAATTTAAATAACCATAACTAATCAAATTATAAGTAAATGATAACCGAAATAATATCATTTCTATTTCTATACAGACAAAGGCCCTAACTTATTAGTAATCCTGGTTATCATTGCCACATAGCTATGCTGCATAGTATATGACTTTATTTTCTCATGAAAAGCTATACCTAGTCTGGAGGTATTCTCTACAAAGAGCCAGGGCAAAGTTAAAACGCACAACTAACATTAATATAATAACAATTCCATACCAATATCTCCAAGATGTAGGCTCCATTGCTGTTTTTCGGGTCTTCCCTGTCAAGCTGACTAACGGTGTAGACGATTCCGGAGCTACTGTCAATGTCGAAGTGTTCCTCTCCACCTGATATGATGCTGTATGAGATGCGGTTGTTGATGCCACGGTCTCCATCGATAGCTCGCACTAAAAAAAAGGGTGACATGCATTTTGAAATTAGTTCCTTTTTAATTAATTATTACGGTCTTGATATAAAATGTATCTTTTTGTATTGTCTTTTACAAACGAAGAGCTTGTCTTAGTTAAACCATTGAAGATTTCAACGAAGAAGGGAATTTCAGATATCCTTAGATAAAATTTTAACTCACAGAATTAAATGACCCAATACGTTTTATGTGTTCAAACACACACATACCTTGCAATACTGATGTGCCAATTTCAGCGTCCTCGCTTATCCTGGTCACAGGGCTGGCTACCACAAATTCCGGAGGCTGATCTTCCACATCCTGAACCTTCACAAGTATGGCTGCCGTACCAGTGTTGACTCTTCCCTGGTTCGCTCGGTCTACCGCCAACACTCTCAGTTGGTACAAGGATTTTCGCTCATAGTCCAAGTGCTTGGTTAGTCGAATCACACCCTTGCCATTTACGGTTTGGATGGCAAAGTTGTCAACATCGCCGTCCAGTTCTTGTAGGTGATACAGCACCTATAAATTTAAGGAAAGTATCCTCTAATTTAACTAAAATACCAATTTTGATATAAGCTTGAGACTGACAGCAATGACCGTTTGTAATATTTATATTTAATCTTACTCGGTATGTTACACTGACGATTTATACCATATCCTTAACAGTAGATTGAGAACACTGCCATAAGGAGTGATTAAAAAGTTATGGAATTCTATACTTAGAAGTTGTCACGATACCTGTTTACTTCTAGCTTCAGTATACTTAGTGGGTAAACGAAAATTCGAAAAATCAAGAGACTGGACCAGTAACCATTGAATAGGTCTTGACAGGCCTCTTGCATAATAAAGGCCCTGTATACTTAACACGTATTATGTGAAAAAGTGATTATTATTATCAAAGATATAACATTGAAATTGAAATTTATTAGCTAAAAATTAAAATCAGTTTATTAGGTAGTACTTAGGCAGAACCTTAACCAAACAGAACATTTACAGAATTTAGAGTGTATCAACGTAATAAGCTAAAGCACTTAAAGCAGTCCTAATAGAGACACATGTTTAAGCATTATTCTTTACTTGTCCATAAGCCCCTTCATCAAGGTCTGTAGCCTCAACGGTAGTCAGGATCCCTGGAGAAGCATCCTCCTTCACAGTGATCGCAGAAGGATATGGCTTGAATATGGGTTCGTTGTCGTTCACATCCTCGACCAACAACAAGAAACTTTGCGTAATGAAATTGCCTTCTCCCAAATGGCCGTCTGTTAGTGTTAAGACGAACGAATATTCGTCACGGACCTAAAAAAAGAATACAATATCATCATCATCACTATCATCATCATTAGACATAAGACATTCTTTGCTGCTTCCATATGCCTATATATATGCATATATTTTAATTTGACAGCTTATCCCTACTAAAGTAGTTTGGAAGAGATCGCTAATCAGAGATAATATGGCCTGTGGTTTACCTGTGTTATTTTTTTATTGTACTGTTTATCTGTAATGTTTTTGTTTGGTGTACAATAAAGTGATTTGTATTGTATTGTATTGTATGCCTCCCCAAGAATCGCATTAGGCATACTAAAGCTCCTGCTACAGTATCACAAAATGACATGTGGATATACAAAAATACTTAAGTACAAACAGTACAGTGCAATAGCGGATACATACTTCTCTTTCACTCGCTCTCATACGCTCTTATTCTTTACGAATTTTACCCAAACACGAAAGATTATTTAAGACCTACATTGTACAGTCAACAGCATAAATAAGTGATCATTTATGTACCTTGTCACTTTAACGTCGCGTGAAATGTCATTAAAAACTGTGAAACTATTGAGAGCGACAAGGTACATAAATAATTACATATTTATGCTGTTGACTGTACTACGTCAACTACATTGATACCATCTATGTAGACGACAGTAACGCGCCTATTGATAAGTCCGATGAGAGCGACAGGGAAGGATTTATTTTCATTACATATGCACCCCCAACAGCACAGTCGGTAGCACTTTAAAGGTCCTTCAGGTTTATACTTCTCACTCAATTGCTCTGATACGCTCTGACTAACTCAAGTTACTGTAATTTTAGTCACTAAGATATTACAAAGTCGACTTATACTTAGTTAATAAGTAATATTATCACAATACAAACCTCTCTATCTAATTCCTTAACTAAATAAATATTAGCTTCGTTGGTTGAAATGGCCTCTATTCTTAATATATTACTACCGAGTTGATCTCTTATTCCGAATCTTAACTCGTCCCCGTCCGGGTCGACGCCCCTGAGGCGGTATATTAAACTACCTGAAATTAAAACAATAACGGTTTGTACAAAAAGCATAATGTAAAATGGTAATACATTTTTTTTGCACAGTAGGCGGTGGTTTGAATCGGTGCGTAACGATCGATATTAAAATATTTACTATAACGCTCATTCGATATAATATAACAACATTTAATATATTTTAATATGATATACCTAATTATGATTTTATATAATCTAAGATTATTTATTTTAACATACTTTAAGTATAATGCACATAAAGTTAATTTCATCTAAAGTACAGTTGGTATAACCATTTTTAATAAAATGTACAAGATATAATCATAAATTACCCATAAAATTTACTCAGGCAAAAGGGTAAAGAGGGGACGGGGGGAAAGGCAAACCCCCAGCATTAAAAAAAACAAGACTAAATGCTACCAGAAAAGTAGCTTAGCTTAGGTTAGCACTGCAACCCCCATGCACAAAAAAAAGTGCTACCAGAAAAGTAGTTTAGGTTAGGTAAATAAAATAATACATTTTTATATCAAATGATGATTATAAATAAATGATATGACAAATGATAATTAAAGTAAATAAATGGTGTGATGAAAAAATGATAATTATAGTAAATAAAAATAGATATTCTGATAATATACCAATCGTTTATCGTTTGTAATTATTCCAAATGTTATTATATCGATTCATTTTATAATTTAGAATATATTTTTATAAATTAATTAATTAATTTTATACCAATCATTACACACCCGGTTTGAATACTAACACGATTTTGGTGATAATTATTAAGAAAAAACTTCATTTTGAATTTGGAAGAAGTCATCAGTCAATCGTTCATCTGTAAAAGTGGCCAGTTCTTTGCCTTAGCCTATATTAAATATGTCGGAGGAAGCTATGAGTAAAGTTGATTGTTGTTTTCATACGTAAAAGATAATATCGCTTTTGTTTACATTGTAACTACTTTTAAAATTCTTAATTTAATTTAAATTGATTTGTTACATTATTTTAGAATGATAGATCTTAATAATTTAATAAAAGTCATGATTTGATTATAATACTACGTAATGACCAATCAGAGCGGAGCATGTGCCTCGAGCGGGGTCGAGGCGCCATCTTTGCTTGGTGGAGTCGGTTAGAGGGCAGTTATGTTTGGGACTCTTTGAAGTGTGGGCTAACGATCGGGTTGGATCGTTTTAAGTGTTTAAAATATGAAGTAAGATCGGTGCCCCGAACCCGCTGCTCGGTCTTAACTGTTTCATTTAAATTAATTAGAACTATTGTGTTAACTTAAAATAAATCACTGTGAACTTGTGATCTTTGTTTTGTGCTCGCATTTTACCCTCATGGCGCCCACAAAGCCCGCAGCCACTAATGATGATGTCAGCGTGAATGTTTCTCCGACATCAGAAGTGGGATCGGTGCAGGCACAAAACGTGAGCGAACCGACAGCGGCAAATGAAGGATGGCGTGCGTTATTCGAAGCGCAGCAAACCAGCATGAAGTTACTAGTGGAGGCGCTAACCAACCCACCGAAAATCGAGGATAAGGGCATCACGCTGCCTGAATTTCAACCGGATGATGCTGACACTGATGCCCGGGCCTGGCTAGCAACAGCGGATATCTGCTTATCGGATCGCGATATACAGGGAAGTAAATTGATTCTCATACTTAGTAGGGCTATGAAGGGTTCGGCTGCAACATGGTTTTCTCAGATAGCTTTTCCCAATATGAAGTGGGTAGAATTTAAAGAAATTTTCCTTTCTCGCTTTGATACATTGGAAACATGTGCTGCGACGATGTTAAAGATGATTACTGGCAAACCACAAGAGGGTGAATCTCTTGCTGCTTATGCAAGCCGTTTATTCACTTTACTGATGTCACGATGGGGTAGTCTGGGCAAGGAAGAAATGGCGGTATCTTTGATACTCGCACACATGGGGCAAATCGAGCCACGGTTGCAACGCAATATTTTTTCTGAAGAAATAACTACCCGCAGTAAAATGCAACGTGAACTAATGGCGTTCTCTTATCGCAAACGCAGTTACCAAGAGATTTCAAAGGCCGTCGCAAGTACTACGCAAGACAATAAACGTCCTAGGTTAAGTGCTGTCTCAACAAAATGTTACGCGTGTGGAAAGTTAGGTCATAAATCTTTTGAATGTTTCAGCCGATCGCATGACAAGCAGCAACCAGCTCTGAATTCTGAGCGCCCCAACACGGCCGTTACTGCGCGGCCCGTTGTGACTTGCTACAAGTGTGGTGCTGAGGGTCACGTGGCATCGCGGTGCTCAAGAACATGGCCAGTTGCAAGCGGCAGCGCACAGCCCGCCGCCACTGCAACCAGCGTTGTGAAGCGAGTGGACGTATGCGGTCTGAGACCTGTCACTGGAACCATTACGCAATTTGGTGAGCAGTTCCCGTTTTGTTTCGATTCCGGTGCTGATTGTTCCTTAATTAAAGAGAGCGTCTCTCGCAGGCTTGTTGGTACATTGCAGCGTGCAATTGTTACTTTGACTGGGGTAGGAAAATCTAGTGTATTATGCGATTCGCAAATTTTATCTAGAGTTTTTCTTAGTGGTCATGACGTAGAAATTTTATTTCACATTATACCTGACGATTATCTAAATAATGACATTCTGATTGGACGCGATTTGTTGGCCCTAGGGTTGTCAGTGCACATATCGAGTGATCAGCTTACTATAGTCGAGAAGCCCTCTACAGTTAATATTTGCGATGTTGCTAACGCGACGGCTCACTTTCAGGACGTGGATACCGATATACCCGATGACCTTAAACCACAACTGATAGAACTTCTTAGCAGTTTTAAGAACTTATTCGTTGAAGGCACACCTACTAGTAGAGTAAAGACAGGTGAATTAGAGATTAATCTAGTAGATCCTAGTAAAATCGTACAACGGAGACCATATCACTTGAGCCCTGAAGAGCGGGAAACAGTACGGAATAAGTGTAGCGAACTCTTGTCTGCTGGGGTTATTAGACCTAGCAAATCGCCCTTCTCTAGCCCAATACTTTTAGTAAAGAAGCGCGATGGCACGGACCGAATGTGCATAGATTACCGAGAATTAAATTCTAATACAGTTCCTGACCGGTACCCCTTGCCTTTAATCGGCGACCAAGTTCAGAGGTTATCGGGTGCACGATTTTACACGTGTCTTGACATGGCTAGAGGATTTTATCAAGTTCCTATAAATGTAGAGTCGAATTCGATAGAGAAAACCGCTTTTGTTACCCCGGACGCTCATTATGAGTTTACTGCCATGCCGTTTGGCCTACGAAATGCCCCCTCCGTATATCAGAGAGCTATTAATACGGCTCTAGGTGACTTAGCGCACTCTTATGCGATTGTCTACATGGATGATATCGTCATACCTGCGAATACTGTAGAACAAGGGCTGGAACGGTTAGGCGTTGTACTTAAAACTCTTAGCGACGCCGGCTTTTCGCTCAATATGAAAAAATGTGCCTTTCTAAAGAAGCAAGTCCAGTTTTTGGGGTATGAAATATCAGAGGGTGAAATCAGGCCTAACCCCCGTAAGATAACCGCATTAACTAGTTCCCAACCACCACAGACCGTCACTCAGCTCAGACAATTTTTGGGGTTAGCGTCCTACTTTAGGCAGTTTATCAATAACTTCTCGCTTAAAATGGCACCGCTCTACCGTCTGTTAGCTAACAATAATTCTAAAATAACTTGGACCGCCGAACATGAATCAATTAGACAGGACATAATATCGCTATTGACGTCGTCTCCAGTTTTGATGCTTTTCGACCCAGAATTACCTATAGAGTTACACACTGACGCTAGTAGCGAAGGTTACGGCGCAATTCTTTTCCAAAGAGCTGGCTCAAAATTACATCCTGTAGAGTACTACAGTAAACGCACTATACCCGCGGAGTCTCGATACCACTCTTACGAGTTAGAGACACTAGCAGTTGTTAACTCAGTTAAGCATTTCCGCCATTATTTGTATGGTAGAACTTTCACAGTCGTTACTGACTGCAATTCTTTAAAAGCCTCAAGAACTAAAGTTGACCTGACACCTAGAGTGCACCGGTGGTGGGCTTTCCTCCAGGCTTTCGATTTTGATATCCAGTACAGGGAGGGTAGGAAAATGGCCCACGTTGATTTCTTCTCGAGAAACCATTTGTCCGAAGGGAACAACACCGCCGTTAGCGATACCCATAGCTTAGGTAGAGAAAATTACGTGGCAGAAAAACGCGTCAATATAGCTGAGTTATCTTCGAATTGGTTACAAGCGGAACAACGACGAGACCCCGAATTAAATGAAATTATTACTAAACTTGAAAACGATGATCTAGACTTAGAGAGTTGTAGAATCTATGAATTGCGATCTAATGTGCTCTACAGAAAAATTCAAAGAAACAATCGCAACATTTGGCTACCGATTGTACCGAGAGCTTTTCGTTGGTCAGTAATAAATCATATTCATGAATCCATTCTCCATTTGGGATGGGATAAAACTTTAGAAAAAGCATACCAACATTATTGGTTTCCTAATATGCCAAAATACGTCAGAAAATTTGTTGAAAATTGCATAACGTGTAGAGTAGCTAAGTCGCGAAGTGGTAAACAACAGATAGAGTTACACCCCATACCGAAAACAAATATTCCTTGGCATACAATTCACATAGACGCTACAGGCAAGCTCAGTGGCAAAAATGATCAAAAGGAATACGTGTTCGTGCTCGTAGACGCTTTTACAAAGTATGTGTTACTAAGGCATTCCACAAGAATTAACACTGACAGTGCTATAAACGCCCTCAAAGCATCCATATCTCTTTTCGGTACCCCAGTGCGTGTTATTGCAGATCAGGGTAGATGTTTTGCGAACAAAGATTTTAAAGATTTTTGTTCTAATCACAATATCGAGTTACATTTGATAGCGACCGGCTCTTGTCGTGCTAATGGCCAGGTAGAGCGCATAATGAGTACACTCAAAAACATGTTAACTGTGGTAGAAACAAGCCCTAATAGATCCTGGCAAGATGCGTTAGATGACGTCCAACTCTCCATAAACAGTACGATCCATAGAGTTACTAAAGCAAGCCCCTTAGAGTTGTTAATAGGTAGAGTAGCTAGACCGTTAAATTTATTATCCGTTGACGATCACGAGGTTGAGGTAAATGTAGAAGAAATTAGAGAACAGGCTGATAGATTCTTGAAAAGTAATGCATGCCTTGATAAAGCACGGTTTGACAAGGGTAAGGCAAAAGTCACTTCGTTTTCTGTAGGAGATTACGTTTTGATCGAAAATCACGAAAGGAATCAAACAAAATTGGATTCTAAATATAAAGGACCGTTTGAGGTCATTGAAGTATTGGACGGTGACAGGTATCATCTCAAGAGTTTGACCTGTAATCGTACATACAAGTATGCGAGGGACCGCTTACGTCCGCTCCCCCAATCCTATGTCCCAACTGAGCTGGATCCGTGCTTGTCAGATGAGAGTGATGGTAAGATCATTGTACAATACTTATTTTGTTTAAAATCTCTAGTTATCCGACTGTGGGTGGCGAATTTAAGTTTTATTTTCACAAGATATCCCATGGTAGATAGGGGCGCAAGGCGTGGTGGCTGTTGAGGTGTAGCGTTTCTGTAAGGCGAGGAGGCCATTGTAAGGCGAGGAGGCAATTGTAAGGCGAGGAGGCCATTGTAAGGCGAGGAGGTTTTTGTAAGGCGAGGAGGCCATTGTAAGGCGAGGAGGCCATTGTAAGGCGAGGAGGCCATTGTAAGGCGAGGAGGCCATTGTAAGGCGAGTATGCCATTGTAAAGCGAGGCGGCCTACAGACTTTTCTTTGGTCAGGAGTGGCCGAACTTTACAAGAATTTCTTTCTTTTCCGCAGATGATGCGCGGCCTTCAGCATCACACGAGGGCGTGTAATAAGTCAGGACGGCCGTGTCGGAGGAAGCTATGAGTAAAGTTGATTGTTGTTTTCATACGTAAAAGATAATATCGCTTTTGTTTACATTGTAACTACTTTTAAAATTCTTAATTTAATTTAAATTGATTTGTTACATTATTTTAGAATGATAGATCTTAATAATTTAATAAAAGTCATGATTTGATTATAATACTACGTAATGACCAATCAGAGCGGAGCATGTGCCTCGAGCGGGGTCGAGGCGCCATCTTTGCTTGGTGGAGTCGGTTAGAGGGCAGTTATGTTTGGGACTCTTTGAAGTGTGGGCTAACGATCGGGTTGGATCGTTTTAAGTGTTTAAAATATGAAGTAAGATCGGTGCCCCGAACCCGCTGCTCGGTCTTAACTGTTTCATTTAAATTAATTAGAACTATTGTGTTAACTTAAAATAAATCACTGTGAACTTGTGATCTTTGTTTTGTGCTCGCATTTTACCCTCATGGCGCCCACAAAGCCCGCAGCCACTAATGATGATGTCAGCGTGAATGTTTCTCCGACAAATATATAAAAAACATATTAAAAATACAATTTTTAAAACTATTTTGCTTTTACTAATGTAATAAATATAAAACACGATTTAAATCGTGGTACAGTGATAGACTGATTACACTTCTTCAGACTAACTGAACGTTATGGGCTCCAAGCGAGGCTCAATAGAGGCATAGTTTCTAGTAATGTTTGAATAAATCCATTACGTAAATTATTTGGGTAATAGTCTGTGATTTGTTTTTAAACTACTAAGGTTAATTAAACATACTGACCAATAATACGCTGTATTATTCTAAGAGAACTAATATTGTGCGTTACGTTACATCCGGAAAATTTGAATAAAGTTAGAACCATCTTAACGTTAGAATAATTACGTTTGTTACGAGGTCTATGGACTCTATGATACACTGATAGGTCGTTGTGCAATTAAACTTATTTTAATTAAATTACTTCATTTACCGTATCACCCTAACCCAACAACAATGCTTGCGTCAGTAAGCCAACAAAGCATTGGTCAGAATCGGATCAACACTATGGTTTCACACTCGATGACTAATGAATATCGCTCGATAATCCGCATTAGTTGTCTTTGGTAAAAGGATATAACTGTAACTCAATTAAAAGTATACTAAACCCTCAATAGCTGTCAATAAAGTCCTATGTGAAATACGATTTCGGTAATAGATGCGCCTTTTTCGCTACGGCAGATTGGGGAATAGGGTTTCCCTCTGTTAGGCCTCTGTTGTCCTGGTAACACCTTACCCTACCGATTGCAATATCCGGCTGTCTGTATGCACTGTTGGAGTTTAGTTTGAAACGATTAAAACTTTGAATTGATTGGCGAAAGAAATAGTTCTTTTTAGTATTGGTATAAATAGTTTGAAAAGACTAAGTGATATGACGATGACGCGATTAATGAGTCTGCCTACGAAGCCAGCAGTTTCGGGTTCAATTCCAGGTATGGGTTAATATTTGTGTGGAATGAGTAGAAAACATCGAAGAATTTGGAATGGATCCACGCGTTCATATCCACACAAATATTTGCCCTGTCCGGGAATCGACCCCGTCACCGCTAGCTTCGTAGGCAGGATCACTAACAACTAGTCTAAACGCGTCGTCAATAAAAGATGAAGAAACATGTTAATATAGGTTAATAAAATAAATAAATAAATAAATATGTGTGAGATTGTCCTCACCCCAATTGTCCTAGTCCCAAACTAAGCTCTAGGCTTATACAATGGGTATAAAACAACGATAAACATACTAAAATATATAAAGAAATACATACTTAGTTGTGAAATGTATGTGAGTATGTATTTTAGGGCTACAGGGCCAGATACATTATTATTCCTTGTTATGCTTACCGATAGGAGTATCAGCAGCGCCTTCTTTGAGCCTCACCACGATTTCTGACTGTCCATCGATGAGAAACCTCGGAGGCCGGTTGGCGACCACCCCCGCCAGACCCAGCCAAATCACACAAATACATTTTAATCTGACCCTGTTGGAATAGTCTGCACGCATTTTCAAGCCCCGTACTCATCTGACGGATTGAACCCTTATTGTTAGTGTCGTTAGGTGCATTTTCCTGCTTCACTGCCGTGGGAAGACTCGTGCGATAGAAAGTGTTGACACCTCACGCTTGACTCCGAACGATTTAATCTGCTTTACGTGCCAATGCTTACCTGTGAAAGAGACAGGTGTTTGTTAAGAGTTAAAGTAACAATGACAATAGCGTACCATGCAACCGAAGACTTGGTTTCTATTCTGATGATAATGGAGTCCGTCAACGGCGAACGTAGATAATTCTGGGGGAGTGCGAAGGTGACTGACAAAGCCAAATTTGGTCTTAAAAGTACGGCTGCAAGATGCGTACAAGATGACTGACCTGATGACTTGTACGTGTAGGCACAGCTTCTATATAACGCCAGGTGCACACCGGTCTAAACAAACACTTTTCGCTCACTTCACATTATCAACCTCATCATGCACGTACGTCGGTTTTAGGTGCTTTTAATTTGGGCCTTAATCAGTACATCGATAATTTGATCACTGTATGTATGTGCGTCTAGGGCGGCCCTACCGACATCGCTACTAACTGTCCCTCGCCATACCTTTATCGTAAATTGTCTTTCATCCATCCTTTCTAAATAAATAAATGACCAAATAATATAAAATTGTTGCAAAACATCTTTCATTAATTCACCGGCGAATTATTAACTGGTGAGGTTAAGATTTCTTGCGTGTTTGAAAGGCAAAAGACAGAGTTAGAACCTACCACTTTGGCCGACCTTCCTCGATGACTAAACCTTCGACAGAAGTTAATTTTTTTTTGATTAAATACGCACTGACATGGCTTTGATCTCGCCGACATTGGCCAGTTCCGCCAACAGCGAATTGATTAAGAAAAGAACTTGGCAGGACCTATGTTCAACGTCATCTCTATGCAAAGAAACGGTAAAATGGTTAACAAGATTACAGTTTAAATAAAGGGGGAGACAAGTCATTGGATGGAAAGCGACTGTCGTCAACCATAAAGGAACACACCGTACCATACCATGACCGTACTATGAACGCATCAGCCCCGGAAGGTAATTAGTATTAAAACGTTGGTCGGTGACGGGACGGTGTCGGAGTCGTCTAGTGGGCATAGTATCACACTTTTCCATACAAAGAATATTTTTTTGTCTGACACGTTCCTAATTCGGTCATGGTATGATATGGTGTGGGCAGGAACCTTTAACGTTATAGAAATTCCAGGAGCATAACCAAGTGTCTACCTCTCAGTAAATACTTTTAGGGTTCCGTACCATTACTAACCCCCACGCTGTCCGTTTGTCTACCTGTCTGTCTGTCAACGGGCTATATCAGATGAGCCGTTAGCCAGACGCGTGGAATATTCAATAAGTGTATATTACTATAGCTGCTATGACAACAAATAATAATAAAAATAAGTTAAAAATTAAAGGTGGTCTCTCTCTATCCCTATACAAGAAATGTGATTTCTTTCGGCATGGTACGGAACCCTCCGCGTGCGAGCTACTCGCAATTGGCCGGTTTTTGTAAACCACTAAACTCTCTAACTTCAACCTCATCTTAACCTTAATGCAAATCTATTATACCTTAACACGAGTCACAAATTCAATGTCACTCGTTAGTCTGACTCCAAAACAAGCTCAAATGGGTTAGCCAGGAACTAGCGCGTGTCTAGTCGCTAAGTAGCCGTAACTTATTGTTTTGTAATGTTCGCTTTTGTATACTTGCTGTACTAATGGTCTAACATGTATAGTACGTTTGTATGACTAATGACTAAAAAATAAAAGGATGGTTTGACTGAAGATTTTTGATTCTTGATTCTTGATTCTTCGATATTTGCTTTAGCACACAAACAGAATGGTTATAAGCCTCACAAAAAGTAACCTTTGAGAACCCGAACTAGCTTTTAGACAGAGAATGATTAGGGGCGTGAAATACAATCAGGAGCAAAAATACCGGGTCAGAGTGCGTTTTTCATACAAACGAGACTATTTCGAAGCCTTGGTTCCTCGCCAGGGGTTGTTTTGAGTGAGTTTTAATGGTGGATACTGCGAGGTTCAATAAAGGAGGTCAAAAGTTCTTAAGATACCTAACTGATGGCACAATCAGTTAACACCACAGCGGGAGAGTTTGGGTCAGCACTTGGATTTCCTTACATTTTATTGCCATTTTAGATGTTTTTCCGAACATGCACCGGCGTTAACCGCAGATTCATTCAGTTGGGTATCCTAGGCACTCTGGAAGTCCTATATCGATGCTCGAGGTATTCATCGTCAGATTTCACTAAAAGCATTCCCTGGCAAGGAACTAAGGCTTCGAAATAGCCTCTTTAGTATGAAAAACGCACTCTGACCCGTTATTTTTGCTCCTGAGTGTAATAGTGGAATGGGAACGTATCAGCACGCCTAAAATTAATAAGCCTAATGTATCATAATACCTAAAAGCTAATAGGTTTTTTTCTGAAACCGTAAACTTTTCATGTTTTTTTAAAAGGCCATCCTTTAGATTTCATTAGGTTAGGTTAGTTTTATTTCCTAAAAATCCTGAAAAGTTAACTGGTTCAGAAAAAAGACCCATTAGGTATTAGGAACTTATTAATTTTAGGCGTTCTGATACGTTCCCAGTGGAATACACTCGTGGACAAATATTACGGATCAGAGTGCGTTTTTCATACAAACGAGGCTATTTCGAAGCCTTGGTTCCTCGCTTGGTTTTCGCTTTTAGCGAAATCTGATGATGGATACTCCAAGCATCGATACAAGACCTCCTGAGTACCTAGGATACCAAACTGCTTGAATCTGCGGTTAAGTTTCCGAAAAACATCTAAGATGGCAATAAAATGTGAGGGAATCCAAATGCTGACCCAAACCTCGTTTGTATGAAAAACGCACTCAGACCCGTATTATTTGTCCACGAGTGTAGTTTTCCTTAGTATAACTACAGCAGGGAATTCATTACCACGCTCAATGGTGTTCCACACTGTTATTAAAAAAGGTTATATACAGTTACAAAACATTTTTGAACACGAACAACTTATGACTTGTAGAATGTTATTGGTATCCTACTAATATTATAAATGCGAAAGTTTGTGTGTGTGTGTTTGTTAATTCTTCACGCTGCAACAGCTAAACAGATTAGGATGAAAGTTGGAATGGAAATAGTTTGTACCCTGGATTAATACATAAGCTACTTTTCATCAAGGAAGAATTGAAATTTTCCGAGGGCATGACTATAATCGAAATCTAAGCGGACGAAGACGCGTTCAAAAGCTATTATCCACTAATCCTACTGATATTATAAACCGTAATGAGTAAAAGGAGGGTGTAGAATTTTGTATGAGTTTCGTCATTTTTTAAGTTAGAAAATTGGTATATATGCTACTTTTTACAATATGCAGCTTTTGGAACAACTACCCCTAAGTATTAAGTAAGAATTTTATATGAGAGTTTCGTCATTTTTGTAGTTCGAAACGTTAAAATTGGTATAACTACTCAAAAATAAAGAATATAACTTTTGGCGATTGTTACTTATTCGCTAAAACGGATGAACGAATTTGGTTGGACACAATTTGGAATAGAGTTTGTTTATACACTGGATGATAACCCAGAGTGCCTTGAATCCTAATGAATCAGTGTTCTCGTGGGGTGGCCAAATTACTAATTATACGCGGACGTAGTTGCGGGCAGAAGTTACTTTTAAAATAGTATATATCTATATCCCCCTTACTAATAAACGTTGAGTAACGGTGGTATAGCTATACAATGATTTGTCCTTATCTGTCATTGTCACATTTGAATTAGACAGATAAGGACAAAAAATTGTAACGTTACTCAACTTTTATTAGTAAGGGAGATGTATAAAATTTTGTAACCGCAGTATAGGAGCACCATAAGGAAGAAAGTACCTCTACGGCCCTGCATCGGAGGATAAGTAATAGGTAATGACACGCTTTTGTCACGAATAAATGTATTCTTTCTTTCTTTCTTTCTTTTTTTCTTTCTTTCTTTAAATAAAAATCAATCCAACGGTACGTTGCTATTAAAAGCACCGTCGCTTAGCATACAAGGGTTTCAAAGTAACACACTTACGTTGAAATAAACCTACTTACCAACGTACTCATTTTATACATAAATACATAATTTAAATACCCATAAAGTATTACTCTCCTTGCGCAGTCCTATGCTTTGATATTTAACTTTATAGGTACATACGTACAACGGTGTCTGGTTATAACATTGCTCTAAATATTGTATTGGGTAAAACGGGGTTCCAAATGCGACTTTGTCCTCGCATTCACACATTCAGGACATGTTCCAGGAACTTTGGATATTGTTTTACATACATATTTAAATAAAATAAGGATTACGCGCGATTACGGAAATGAAAATAAGGATTTAGAGGAGTATTAACAAGCAAGTTTTTTTCTGGGTTTTCTTTTAGAACGCGAAGTAAAGGAAATCTACAAGTTATTTTTCAACCGGGTTTTATTATCGGTTTAATTCAATTTAGTAATAAAGGCAATGAAAAACCAATTTTAAACGATTCTAAGATTTCCATGGCGTCAGAAGGTGGCTAAAGGATCTCCGCTAATAGTTACCATAGAACCATCGAGTTGGTACCTACCTACTCGTGAAATTAGTCAAGAAATAAGTAGGTACAAAATAAAGAGTATGTCTAAAATTTACGTACCTACCTACACTAAAGTGAGAGTATAAGTTGGTACTGTTTTCGTTTGCACTTATTGTTAGACACGGTTAAGACTAAAGTTACCGTAACCATAAAGTAAGTAAAAATTCAACAGTATAACACTGTTTCGCAACAAATCGAGACATTTAATCGTTTTTCAGTAAAAAAACGAGAAATACGACGGAAGTCACCGGTCGAGTCAAATTGAAACGTCAAAAAAAGTAATTGTGAGGCATTACAAAATAGTAATAGATAGTAGAGTTGATTACTTGTTTGTGTTCTTGTTTTAAAATATTTAATTAATATGATTAGTGATCTATCAGCGGGGTATGATGATGTAAGAAGTCGAAAAGAAGTAATTCAAAGATTTTAGCTATTTTCTGTTTTATTTTCTCAAATTTATAAGATTTTAACAATCATTTTAGTACAGTTCTATCTACCTACAATTTTTGGTGTTGGTGTTTGATGTTGGACTACTACAATACTATGTAGTGTGTAGAGTTGGTTAAGTAAGACAATCCTCTACTTGTTTCGTGTATAGACACGTTCAAAATTATTTTAAACAGGAAATTTACAAGAAAACAGTGTACTTAGATACTTTTAAGCGCTTATTTATATTCCAATCGTTTGATAGCGACCGTAAGAGAAAGATTGTTGATTTCCAAAGTCTTAATTTTATTTAACAAAACCTTTGACATTAAATCTATTAACCTTCATAGAACCAGCCAATAACATACTAGCTCAACCATGTGTCTACGAGTTAAGCAAGTAATTGCAACTAACCCTTCCTGTAATTATAAGACTGTCACTGGGCCACTGGAACTCAGCCGCAGCCTGTGTTAATTAACGTGATGCGCTTGCGCGCTGGATCTAGTTCATAACCATAAACAGGTGAGCGTGGGAATTCGAGGGGAATAATAATACTGATCGATATTCGCGAGCACCCTTGTTTCCGAAACGAAATAAATTGTAAATAGTACCTACAAGCTCTTGAAGAGCTCATCTGTTTTTTATGAAACTAAGTTAAGAAGTACAATTTGGATTGTTCATATTTTTACAATTACTCGAATTCGAAAACCATTTCGAGGAATAGCGTTTTAAAGTCGTTCTGCATTATTAAGTTTTTGAAATATTTATTTATTTCGGATAGTTCGACAAAAGTATATTTAACCTTTGTTTGACTTTCGTTGTCGGCTTGAAGTTCTCCTAGGTGTATCTTACGGGTTAGGCAAAAACCGCTTGAAATAGTACGTGTTTATAGACTATTATAATCACTTTTTATCATTGGGTATCATTTAATTGTTGTAATTTGTTAGAAAATGCCGTCCGAAATATCATCTATAAAAAGTCTAAATAAATAAAGACAAAACTAAACTATTGGGTCCAATACAAAATTAATGAAATTGGTCACTTAAAATTACGTATTCTTTCGAATTAGAATGCAAAAACAGTGACTTATGTTTTTTGGTCTATGCTAATTGGGATACCAGCTTTCAATAAAAGACAACCTTTTGAAATTATTACACCTGTTTTGGCACTAGATGATGACACATACAAATAGTTCGAATTTAACAACATCCACCTTTGTTCGGGTCGCGTTTAATAATTCATGCGTCGTTATTCCTTTGCAATACTGATATTCGAACTAAGCAAAGACTTTACTTTAGTTTATTTACTAAAATTATGACTCTATCATAATTAAAACCGCCAAGTATTGTAAAGAGGTTCATTCACACGCAATACTGTCGCAAACAATAAACAATTACATAAACTCATACACAATTAAAAAATGACCTCGCTCCCTCCGGATGCGCGTTACGTTACATGGGTTGTCGTACGTTTTGGAGGGAAAAATCAAAATGGCGGTCTGTCAACGACGCGTGCTTAAAACAAAAGGGGCAGATAGCGCGACGGCGCGAAGGCCAATGACTACTGACTATTGTGTATGTCAAATGAGACAGTTCTCGGGGAATGACCTTTATTTTGGCGCGTCATCTATTGTATATAAATATATATATTTAAATGTCTATTATTTAGTTGGTTATTAGTTAAGCATAGTGTTTAAAATAAAACTTTAAGCGCCGTATTAATAAAATCATCTTGACTCAAGCCATAGAAAACTCATTTTACCGTATCATGAGACGGGTATTAAAGTCAAGATCAAGATGAGACTATTTCGCGAAATAAACTTTAAATTATTTCATTGTAAGAATACGGAGTACCTACTCAATTAAGTTTTATTATATTTTGAATAGTGTCCCAAAGCAACAGATAACGTAACTTCCTTAAAAGGCTCGAGTACCTAATGGTTTTGTATAACCTTGTTTTTATAAAAAGTTTTGCAATCTCATATATTTACTTGGGCAAATTGGCTGCAATTGACATATACATTATCAAGATTTACTTCCAACACTAAAACATTTCGAATCAAATTTGGCTTGTCTAAATTGGTGTACCATAAGAGCACCGAATGATATGATTATGGACCAAAACGAGTGCAAGTTGGCCGCCGAAACGAGAGAAAGCCTTCCACCCTCCGCTACACACGTGAATTGTAATTAATTCTGTCAGTGAAGTAGTACAAACACAGCATAGTGCCTATATTGTGCAAAGGTGGTATTTACTAGTGCATCAAACCAAGAGGGCGAATCCGATGTTATAATTGGGACTTTGCTACGCTGAAATTTTTAGGCTTAGTTCTAGGACACCTTGTAAGTGCGTGTTCTATTGCAAACCAAACACAGGCAGGCCGCAATTTAATACTTTGTTTTTTGCACTTAATAAAATAGAAGAATGTAACTTCATTCATTTAATTTCGCTTGAGGATTGCCACAAGAACTGGTTCTGAGGATTCTGAGGACTGATCTGAGGACCATAGGATTGTTCCTTGAGGGATGGCCTGGCCTATACGTAGAAAACATTCTAGACTCAGAAACAAAAACTAGCGCTCTTCGTAGAAATCCACACCAACCAACACCGCTAGCTTCGCAGGCATGTCACTACCAACTAGGCTAGCACGTCGTCAAACTTGATTTTCTAGACAAGCTTTGTTACTCTGTACTTTTTTCACACTCATTATCTGCTTATCAAAACCAATGCATTGAATTCAAATTTGGTAGGTCTATGTTAAGTTCATCAGACCAGCTCTTTAGCATTGGATTGCCCTCGAATACGTTAATTATGCATATGCATTATGGGTTGTTCCTCGGGAATTTTTTTTTGTTGTTAATACAGCTTAAAATAACACCGATAAAGCTATGTCGACGATTCTATTAACAAAGTCCAAAAGTTATCAATAATTTTAGACGTTGACTTTATTAAAGCAAATATCTAGATCACTAGGTATCGTGACGATCATAATATACGAGTTTGGATATTAAGATACTAATTTTAATATAACATTAATACAACTCAAACCTTTTGATGCAAAACTAAATTCGTTACCAGTATTTGAAATCACTGTGACCTAAAGTAATAAAACGTAAAACAGTCACTTTCAGTTGACTTAGTAAATTGTGACACTTACTAAGAAGCCACATGACGGTAAGCTCATTATGTTGTCGTTAATTAGTTGTGTTAACTAACCAAGTGACCCGTTAAACGGAGTTTTATGTTTCTTTAGGCTTTAGAATATTTATTTCAGAAGGTCAAAAGAGTCAAGTCTAATACTGATAGAGCAAGCGTTGGAAACCCGTCTACTTGAGCTCCATCAGGACTAAAGAAGTTCGGTTAGTGTGAGTTTCATGTAACACTCGTACAAAATCCAGAACTTATTACACATAAAATACTTCCTCTTGAATCACTCTATCTATTGCTGAAAACTGCATTAAAATTGGTTGAGTAGTTTAAAAAATCTAAGCGAACAGACAGCGCAAGCGACTTCATTTTATACTATTTAAAGATAAGTAAGTAAGTATTTATAGCCTATGATACACCTTAGATGAATTGAATACCCATTTACCTAACCATATAACGCACCTTAAAATCCGTCAAAGCTTTGAGCCTGCTGGAGGCCACAACGAAACATGGATACATACATACCTACGTACACACAAAAACCATTACCTACCTTCGTGGGTAGTCGGGTAATAGTGATATCCAAGTTTCGGGATTATTAAAAGATAGATATAAACAATAACGCATTTATTTTAGGACGGCGAAATAAGGTTCATTTGCGACTTGTAATTTTTTGCTGCAATTAAAAAGGGGATTGCTAAGCGACGCTCGAATCGCGTAGCTGAGCCGTCAAACAATTCCATACAGCTCAAGGCTAACGTTTCTTACCCCTCAATCACGTACGATTCCATAATATTTGATTAATTATGCAAAATTAAGTTCGTACGTTCTCGACTTTCTTTCATTTGTTTTTTAGAGAAATATTTGAAAGGAAAACGTAGAGACCCAGACTTTCGCAATATCTACAACAAATTCAAAAATCGAAAAAATCTGATTAGGTTTAAGGGGAGAGAAACGTTATCGCGTTTTGTACGGACATTTTCAGCTTTACAAATATTCAAAATCCTCTTAGGGTCTATTAGACCCTTCTTAAAGGAATGTATTCAACCAATAATCCACTTGTAAGTATATGACCCGACCCAGGGTAGTTAAATCTATGGGGTTATTCGCTTGTTAATCACAGCGTTTCCATTTTTGCATAAACCTTAATTTAGGGTTTTTGGTTAATTCCCACCAAAAGCTATGGGGAAGGAAATACACGCTTAAAAATAAAACTACCCCGGAGCTATAGTACTCGGGTTGATTTATACGAAATTATCTCATTAATCATAATAATATCGCCTTTCATATTAGGTAACGTTAATAAAAAAACGTTTTAAATATGCAATCATTGTCTGATCTGCCTTTAAGTGATAAAATGAAATGAATATTAAAACTAACCATTTCCAACATGAAAAAAATCGTTTTGATACACATCATTAACATCTCGGTATAGTTGGTTGTTTTCCCACGAATCTATTGTACCAATAACATTAACACCAATTTGAATATGGCACGCGAAGACCGCGGTTCCCATTAATTTTAGTATGGAGTACGCGACTCTTTACTTGTTACCAATGAATGTGTATTGTACACGAAATAACACATTGGCGGCAACAATAATATTTATACAGCTTATGACATGTTGGTTGCCTATTTTATGGATATTTAGGAATAACAGTGATGAATGTCGATTGTTTGTTATTCTCTTAAAAACGGTTCTCTGTCGAGCGGTCGATCGAGTGATAAAAGTCATACGAGCTCGCTCACACGACGGGTAAACCGGGAAAACTGTAGTTTTTACGCTCTGGGGGGTTATTATGAGATAGCTATGCAGTTCAGTTTACGCTGAGAGAAAAAGACAGAGCTATACAACTGCTATAGCTCTGTCCTTCACCGTAAAATGAACTGCATAGCTGTCATAATAACCCCCTGATGGGACTACTTTAACTCACCGGTTAATATTAGACGCGTTGAGTTCAACAACGAGTTATTTAAGAAAACCGAATACCAGGTTGTTGTTTCCTATAAATAATTTGAAAATGTTCACATAGAACAATTTAAAAAATTGGTCGAATAAAAATCATACAGTACTCGTTGGTCAACGATTGACCGAAGAGCGTAATCTTATTATGACAAAATAACTACCCATTAGCTATACAAAAATATAGTTTCTAGCTTTAAAAATGATCTAGGTATCCAAAAAATCTACCTACCATGGGTTACGTAAACCATACAGCCAATAAAATAAAAAGTAAAAGTAAATATTTAATTTACATTTGACATGCGTGTTCAATTATCATTTTAGTATGTACATAAAAATAAAAGACCAATCGAAGTCGTGTTACGGTATATGTATCAAATTGGTGTATTTAACTTTTAGTACCTATTTCACCATTTAATTGAGGACAACCCAAGCCCTTGGGAGTTTTTATTGAGCGCAGTGCTTCTTGTATAAAACCAGTAACATTGTTAAGATTTTCCTGCGCTCGAGATAAAAGTACTTTCTATTTCAATTATTCCCACCCCACTAATCTACTTGTAATGACGGAGTTACCATTATAAAGAAGCTATTATATGTAAGTCAATCATCCTAACAAACAAAATGAAAAGTTTGCTACCTAAACGTCATTTGGAAATTAAATGTGTGTTCGCATTGTCTCACGTGAAGTCTCGTAAGCAGTGACTTACAGCTTTATTTTTAGAGAAACGGTATAAGTCTAATATTTCCCAGCGCGGAATATTATGTCTTCCTTATCACCATGAATCGTATGTTTAAGTAAGTCATTAGTTCGATATAGACAGATCTACAATTTTCTTTGTAGTGGTCGCTGGGGATAATAACTGTTATTACTATATATATAGATATGATAACTAAGAACTAGTATACCTAATAATGTTTTTTTTAATAATCGACGAGTAAATTAAGAAGACAATCAGTGGAGAGTAAAATATGCTTTACTTATTATTGTTTCGTATAATAAACGGCAGACATCTACATATTTCGGAGTCATGCAAATATTTTACCTTTTAATTACATTACTAGCTGCAAATTGGGCATCTAAGCCAATTGACTTAACAAAACAATGTTGTTTTTGTCGTGAAGTCTGTAAATGTTATCATATTCATTATTATCAGTTTTTATTTGTTCCCTTGAGAACAGCCTACTGCTTGCTATTATTAACAGCAATTGATAAATCTCTGACCAAAGACAGTGGGCACGGCTTCCACAGAGGTCCGTCAACAGGTGGACCGCTTTTTACGCGAAAGTATCTAGGCCCGGGCCATTACATTTAATTATAGGGCTCCTTATTCAGATGTACCGTAATAACAGTGTGTTTGAGAAATTCAAAATAAATGGCTCGTCACGAACTATGGAAATGGATAGTCTTTCGTAATGGTCATATCATAGCAAAAGATTATAGTTACGATCGAGGCTAAAATGCTGATTTTGTTACGTGAAATCCACTGGTGTGACTAACGTCTGCTGTCTTATGCTAAGTTCGGTTTCAGGTAGAGAGATTTGATGTGTGTATAAGATCAGTCTCAACTTTCTTATATGAATCACAACTTACTGACTCAAATTTACCTTTATATAGGTTTTGCTTAATATAGGTGTATATAAACTTTCTTCGTTTTAGACAAAGTAAAGATCTAGTAGCCGGTCATTAACATCACTTGAACAATTTTTTTAGTTGTTATTATCACTATCTTATAAGTTTTGGCTGAAGTACCTCAAAATGTACTTATCTTTACAACTAAATCTAACTAACGCCAGGGTTTTATTTCTGAGCTTTTCAGATTAGTATCAACTTTGTTAGGCTACGTTTTCTAAAAATAATCAACACTAATACTGACACCGGGCTTCACCCACAGGTGAATGGCGTCGCGCGCGCCGAGCGTGTCGGCTCGGCGCGCTGGAGCATGCCTCCCCCGGGAACCGAACCTGCCCGTATCCGGTATCGATACGGTGACTTTTTGTGCCCTACAGGCCTTTAGTTGTGCTGTTATCGAGAATCCTGCCTTTATAAGACTTGGGATATTTGGAATGTTATAGGAAATACCGGGGATTGAAAGATAGTCTTAGTTCCCACGTGCATTACTGTAAGAGTGTAACATATTATCAAATGAATACAATTCCAAATAAATGAGTGTAAAATTAAATGAAATACCTACATACAAAAGAATTGCATTATTATAGACAATGATATAGCTTGATGGTCATACTATTTTTGGGCCCTTCATTGAAATTACAAAGTTTAAAATTTTAGAAGATGCATTACTACTATAAACACGGTAAATCGACAATAACTGTCTACTTAACAAATTGTCATCTACTTACTAGTCATCAATTTTATATATACTCGTACTGATGCTGTTAGTAAATATAATTTGACAATATGCACTCCGGGTAGTATATCAGTATACCTCTTACTTTACACATACGAGTATTATTGCAAAATGGCCAGAAATAGACAATTTAGGTAGGTGGTAATGCTATGCTACTGTAGGCGTACAACTTAATACTAGTCGTGATTTTTCCTTCCTCACTCCAACACCTCATGTCTACCCCGGCACTCAATTAAGAAAGTTTTAAATCTGTAGTAACTGTTAACCCGCATTTTTATACGCCTGAGATACTATGTACTTAATAAACAAATGACAATCGCAACTGACCGACTCATTTTCGCCTAATTTGTTCATTAACATAATTAACACCGCGTTCCTCAGGTGATCTACCTGTTCATATACCTTTCCATAAAAGATGCGCCATTTCTCTAAGTAGATACGTTTTGTTATTCAAATATGTATTTTTTCGCTTTCATCATTAATTCATTACACAACTAGCTCTTGCCTGCGGCGTCGCTCGCGCGGAAACCCTCAGCGTGCGTGACTGCGTGTCTTCAAGCTTTGTTTCTCCCTACAATCTCTGGCCAATCAACTGCATTGAAACGGAACAAAACACTTGCAGCTTCGACCATCTTGTATAAATATTTTAATTCATTAACTTTTGCTTGCGACTTCACCTGTGTGCATTTAGAACTAAGGCCATATTACGGTATACTCCCATTAGTTCCCACTTTCTAGTTACACCACGACACTATTGTGGTGGTTAAAATAAGTGGTAGCAACTGGGAGGTTTTTTTCACAGTTGTGACCACTGGGGACGAGTGAGAATTATTTATTAATTTCTTCCCAGTTGCACCCAGTACCAGTGGTACCAAATAGGAATCATTTCTTATTTCTTCCCAGTTGTCCCCAGTGGTGGACTGCACGCCGCCCGCCCGCCGGCAGATCGCTGCGTCAGGCTAAAAACCATCTCACCCGACGAAGTGTTCCGCAGAATTACGAGTACATCTCGTGTAGCTAAAAAATCATCCAGAGATATCTTCGACATCTCCGTAATGCTAGTCCTTAACGCTGCAGTGGAACTGTCTCCAATACTCGCTGCCATCTATAACAGATGCCTTCGAGAGGGCGTTTTCCCTGAGCCATTGAAGGAAAGTCGCATCTCGCCGCTCTACAAGGGCAAGGGCAAGTAGGGTAGGGTACATCGACGGGTACAGACCTGTAGCGAGTCGTGCCTAAAATTTTTGAGCACGGTCTGAGCTCCAGGTCGACAAAAATTTTAAGCTCAATTAATGCTTTATCCGATTGGCAATTCGCATACCGTAAAGGCCGCTCTACATGCATGCAGGCATGCCGTTGTCCGTCAGATAATGGATGCCCGTGAGAGCAAGAAACATGCCGCAGTTCTCTGCTGCGACATGTCGAAGGCGTTTGACGTAGCCGATCGTGAAGTTCTGGCAAATAAACTACGTCACTATGGGTTTGAAGGATCCGCGCTAGCCTTGATGTCTGACCTTCTGAGGAACAGGACTGAGGTCGTGGTTACCGATGGTGGTCAGGTGCGATCTGACGCAGTGGCCACAAGTATGGGTGTCGCATAGGGCTCTTCTGTGTCGAAAATTATCTTTTCGTTGCTGCTGAATGATCTGCCTGAAGCTATTAGCAGTGGTGAGACGTTCATGTACGGTGACGATGTTGCTATAGTTGTACACGCATTGACTTTGCTGCTGCTGGCTGGCTAGCTGGAGGTTAAACTAAATGTAACTGCCGCATCGGTATCCAGCTGATTCAGAAATAATGGCCTTAGTCTTAACACAAAGAAAACCCACCATATTAACTTTTACCTATCTGGCCGGCAGATGAAGCCGTTGACAGTGATGGCCAATGGTACCACAATCGAACAAGTGATGAGCTCAACTTTCCTGGGTTTCGATCTGGATAGGGGCTTCACTTGGAGACTTCACATAGACAAGGTGTGCTCTAAACTGTCAACGGCTTGCTTTGCCCTAAAACGATTGGCGAGGATGGTTCCTGTTGATATGGTCCGATCATGCGATTTTACAACAGTAAATGCACACCTGCATTGCAGTACGGTATCGAATTGTGGGCGGGAGCAGCAGACTGGGCCAAGGCCTTTTGTCTCCAAAAACGCGCGGTACGTGTGCCGCAAACAGAATCTGCCAAACCACACTTTCAGTCACTGGTTATCTTGACGCTGCCTTAACTTTTAAGTTTGCACGTGGCAGTGCATACACGAGAAAACCTGGACACGACTCCCAGGATCGATGCCCCGCGCAGGTACATGACCCGCAGCGTGCGCGCCGGAAAGCTGTCACTCGTTCCACACAAACTAGCTAAATCCCAGAAGCTTATTAACATCATGGGTCCCAAGGTGTACAACCACCTCTCGGATGACATTACCACTACGCAAAACATACCACTATTTAAACGTAGGCTTAAAAAATGGCTTGTCAAGCAGGCGTTCTACGACCATAATTAAATGTTTAAACAATTTAATGCATTTTATTAGCAATGAATATAATTGTAATACTGACATGTAATGTATATATTAATAATAAATAATTTGAATTTGAATTTGAATTTAAGGCCAGTTAGTTAGGAGCAGACCCTTACGGGTTCTGAACTCCTAGTAATAGAGTGACTAAAAACCCATTATATTACCGATTTACGACGAAGTTTGCCTAGTTGGCGACCCTACCTACGAAGCTAGCAGTCGCGGGTTTAATGAGCGCGAGTAGTTCCAGAATCCATTTATTCAACTATAAAAAGTGTTCTTTTGACGACGTGACAGAAACTATTTGAGTTTGTTCCAATCACGTTTCTTAGAATGTAGCCTCTTTAAGCTTTATAGGGACAGTCGGTGCCTTATTCGTAGAAGCCTTCCGTCGCTCGACCGGTGCCCTGGTTTCCACAATTATCATTTTTACCTCAGCAATCATTCCTTGCAAGATACGGTATACCTGAGTCACTCCACGATGCATCTGTGGCATCAGTGGTAAAGACATGCTTCAAATGCATATTTACGAAAAAAATGCACATATAGAAATATGTGATAAATATAATAGGTCTGAAACAAAACTATTGGTGATTTTAGGGTTCCGTACCAAATACTAAAAAACGGAACGATTACAAGATAACTTTCTTTTCCATAAATTAAGGGGTCACAAAAGGTCATAGAGGTGTCCAAACAAGTTGTATTCTCCAAACGACAGTAGAAATCTATTAAACTGAATTGAATTTACGGCAGTTTCGGCTAAATCATAAAAAAAACGTTTTTGACAGAAGTCAACTTGTCTAGATCGCTTTACTGCTTAGCGATTTTCTACCGTCCGAAAGTTAATTCAGTTTTTGTAAAACTTTAGTAACATAGCAGGGTGAATATTTGGGCGTTTCAACCGCCGTCATTGTTGTCTTCAATATATTGACGAAAACAATGATAATTACCAGCAACTTTTGATGTCAAAGTCAACGGACCCGGGGGTAGTATTAATTCCATTTAAAATCATAAGACAAATAAAAAGTTTGTCTTGAATAATATGCGAAGATAATAATGACGGCGGTTAAAACGCCGAATAATCACCCAGCACCCAATGTCAGTCTACAGCTGTGAATTTTGTTGTATGCTGCCTAAACCGAGGTATTTACTATCCACTCTACACCGCCACTGTTTTATTTGCTCAGCGGTAGTAGATCACGTTTCTCATTGGACACAAATAATAACATCTGGCGCTAAACATAGTCATAATAATATAATACAAAACAGCGTTTTTATAGTATTTGCGTGTATAACTTTCACCTACTTAAAAATAAAGGAGCTCGGGTCTACCGCGCCTGATTTAACATTTGACCATTTTGTACGTGCAATTTTTACGCACGGAGACTTAGTATCATTGGTTGATGTTAAAAGTGTAAGCTATTTATTATGTACCTACCTTAATTTATAAAGGTACTTTTAAGAAATAAATTGATCCTACCTATATTTTGAGTATTATTAAACAATTATTGAAAATAGTTTATGGTCTAAGATCCGAGTAGGAGTCGACCTCCACCGGGCTGTTTGTTCGATAAAAAGTATTTTATATAATTTTTTATATGAAACGTAGGTAATATATGGTGAATAGGTAGTAAACATTTCAGACCAGTATATAATAACTGAATAAAAAAAAAAAAATGCACTTTTCTTCAAATTGCAACTGCTTGATTAATAGACAAATTACATACCAATTGAAAGTATTGAATTGAAGCCTAACTTTCGTGCAAATTATTAATTTTTACTGGACTGAAATTTTCGCCAAATATACGTAATATATCAAATTAGATATAAAATATTTTTTATCGAATAAACAGTCCGGTGAAGGTCGTCTCCTATTCGGATCCCCTACTATTAGGGTTCCGAAGCCAAATGGATGAAGGGGTCCTTTATAATAATGTCATGGTTGTCATTATTTCTGTTTGTCGGTCTTTCTGTATGACGAAGCCTTTTTACGCGATGACTAATTGTAAGTATATTGGTACCATGTGGCTGAAATTTTACAAGTAGGGTTTGTGAACCGATTTTGATCAATGTATAATTTTTGAGTATTAATTTTGTTCTATGAAATATGATAAGTTTCGAGCCACAAAAATTAATTCATCCACTGACAAATGGTTAAATCAAATTTCTAAAATACGTAAAGCTAGAACTTTGAAAATACTATCAATGAAAATTAGGGCAGCAATAAACATCGAAGCGGAATAAATCCTGGATTCCAATGTAGATATGATATTTCTGTTCTAGTTAAAGCTCTGTGATTGCTCATTTGTAGAGTACGAGTGATGTGTACTTACCTACTTATTGCGAAATTAGGTATATGACGTTCCTCCTTGCATTGAAATCAGCTTGAGATAAGTAGGTGTTTACATTTAATTGACTCTGTACAAAATTCCTTTTATAACTAAAATATTCGTCGTCATTCGTAGATCTTTAGCTGGAAGACCTGAATTGTTAGACATTACGTATTTGATTATGATATGAGTTAGAAAAATCAAAAGTCTATAAACTAAAACCTAGTGACTACTGTGGTTTTTTTGTTCATAACTATAGGATAGATAACACTTACTAAGAGGCAATTAACTCGTTCCTTTCTCAAACATACTTATAAAAATCGTAACTAAGGAACGACTCAAACGTTATTACCTGACTCTTTAGTGCGGCCGTTATACTGTTTAGACAAATCACATGACACCATTTAAGTATTAAAATCAGTTGAATATTAAGGAGCTGTAGAGGAAGATACTCGTCTGTATATGTTAAGTTATTCATTTCGCCAGTTGTCAACCGATTTTAATGATGCTGTTTTCTTTTTATAAGCGTCTACCAAAAATGTACAATGTACAATCCAACGAAGCATTTGTTGTTTTTATTTTTGTATTCTTTGATTATTAGTATTTATGTTAAATATCTATATGTAATTTCGTATTTTTAGCTATATGTCATTTATATTGTAATATTCATGAGTAAATTTATGAATGAAGGGTTCGTCAAGATGTGGACCAGAAAAACCTTATTATTAAATAAATCTAACGGGTCACTCACGTAAAATAATGTCGATAAACGCTCACTTGGACACAGTGGTACTGTCAATTTACACTATACAATGCCTATGACTTTGCTTGCATAATAAAAATAAAAGGTTTATTGCATAAAGAAAATTATTATTTTGATAAAATGAACTAAAATAAAACAGAAATATTAAAAATAAACTTATTTCTAGGAAACCAACATCTTACATGTTACCACAGCCTTGAAGTTAAACCAATACGCCAAAACAAGAATGTGTTAAGTCAAGAATACGACGAAAAAGAAAGTTTTATGTTTGAAAACCATTATTGTTCAATGGCAGCAATGGTAGCCCTGTTAAAATCGGTTCGATAACTTTTTAAAAGCAATATGGTTTTACAGAATATAATAGAGCCCATAGTCATGGGTTTCATGGAAAGTCAACGGAACTGCTTTATAACCTGGAGTCGGTTCATGGTTATATAAACATTTAATTATTAATACCATACATAGGTACCTAACTCCGACCGAGGCCGAAAGGTGTCATATATTTCGGCGATTCTGTGGCCCCCTTCTAGCTATCACACGAATGTGTTTAAATAGTTGTTTGTTTTAGTTTCACGTTTTATGTTACGTATTGTCAAGTATATTAGTCTTTAGGGTATTTGTAAATATGGGCGTCGTTGCCTGAAATAAAGGTTTTCTATTTCTATTCTATAACTGTAAAACTCATTAACATACTATTGGCATTGCAGAGCTTTCGATTGAAAAGCGCTATTACAAATACAATCGTTTCGTTTGACACTAATTGTTGTTGAACAATTGAAAAGACGCGTGGGTACACGACGCCGCCGCGCCGGTATGTTTCTCGTGCGATACCGATTATCCCGTGATGATATCGCTCCTGCATTGTCTCCACGTGTTGCAGTTTCCCACGATTTCCACGTCGACAATAGAATCGATAACAACAATCGCAGGAACCGATTCCTACTTCCATTGGCTTTCAACCAAGAGAAATCTTCAGTCGACTTGCAATTAAAAGATTGACGGATTAGGTTTAACATTACTATAAAATTGTGGGAAAATTTCAACTCGCTATTGTTATGAATGTAATGCTTAATAAGTTTACGTCAAATTAATTTCGTAAAATGAAAGTGTCGTTATTTTATCAAAACATGTTCTCAGGAGGTTAATGATGTAAGCAAGATTTTTAGGTCTAATTTTTGTTGAGTAAATACAGTCAACTTCATTTCTGTGCTCATGTTTTTTTTTTCTATTGTATACTCAGTCTTCTTTGAATTACTTCGTCATGAAATGGCCCTACAGTGACCTATGATTGAACTTAATTGACTGTACTTTCTTATCGATTCTGTTAGTTGTAAAATTGACCTAATAATCGCGATCTGTCACAACCCAGTTACCGGTGTAATTTGTTTGTCTATCTCCGTTGGTCTGTCCATTGTCGATTTGATAGGTATCATTTCACGAAACAGTTTATGGAAGCGTAGCGCGGGTTAACTTTCCGTTCCGAAGGTTATTTGAATATTAGATGAACGGTTTAACGCGTTCACTGCTGGCGACGCATATATGCGTTTTCCTGTCTGTTTTTAACGCATATATGCGTTTTTCATACGTGATCAAGTAACAATTGATAATAAATAAATAAATACAAACCTGACGATAAAATAATTAAAATATTTGAGACTACTTCAAAGTGATTGTATTGAAAATCAACCCATCGATGCAGATTATTATTATTATTTTAATGACTCCTAAATCGATACCGAGGCTTAAAACTTAAAAACTAAAAATATTGCATCCCTCGTTCCGTATCTCAGCATAAAATAATTAATAAACTAACTTTTAGAAATGTACTCACTCAAAAATGTCCTTGATCAAATGATCACATTCGTAATTCAAAATTCAAACTCATGTTCCGAGAACAAGTCATTACAGTCACTGCACTTCCTTTTTCCGGCGTGATCGCGGGCCCGTTTATACGACAGGTGCGAGCGTATCGGTGGCCAGTGTCGACTGACTCGTCTATGGTCGACTGTTACCGGTGTAGGTCGCATCGCATCCCCTCACCGTGTTTTGGCAATTGGATATGATGGTGCTATTTGGTTACCAATTTTAATGAAGTCTTGCACCTTCGAGTATACAATTGATTTTAAGAGAGAAGTGTCAGGTTTGTAAAATTTAACCAATTGTGTTTGTAGAACATTACCTCAGTGATAATTTGATAAAAGTTTAATTTTTTATCAAATTATCACTGAGGTGATGTTTTTTTTTACGGAATACGTAAAAAATAAACTTTATTTACCTACGTAGTTTGTCTCGTTAATTTCTACATCTTTAATTTGATACTCTGCAAAAACATAGTTGGTATATTTAAAGTCATTTTAAAATGAATTCTATCTTCCCATATTGGTAAAAGATAGTGGTAGACTGACATGATCAATTTGTTCATTACTGTAAGATTTTTAAAGCGTATATCAAAGCACTGTATATAACTATAATTAAAAAAAAAATATTTTAAAATATCCTATTACATGAGAAGATGTAAATTTTAACTACTGCGAAAAACTTGCAGAGAAGCAGGATGGCAGACATGATTGCGGCTTCTTTGAGACTAATCATATCCAATAGTCACAGTTTTTTGTAACAACTCTCACTTTTAACGAGATGGATGAGCTGAATTCAACACTAGGCTATATTCTGATTGCCTCGAAATTTGACGAGTAAACAATATAAACGAAAACTCGCACATTTGCTCGAATTCGTGGACTTTCAACGATTATATTGATGTCACGTTATTTAAAGCTTGGCAAAAAAAACATTTTAGCTTATTTGGTAGTGAGCTAGTGGTTCCGGGTCAAATCCCGATGACAGCTAATATTAGCGCGAATATTGGTCCACGAGTATTGGATATATTTTATATATTTCTCTATATAAGTAAGTTTATTGTTGTCTAGTACCCATACTTAGTACAAGCTTAGACCTTAGTTTTGGGGCTAACTCAAATTGTGTGAGATTGTTCCCATACGGTTATTTTTTTAACCCCTCTCCCTTCGTCTTTCACTCATTTCTCTGGCAGTGTAGTTGCCATAGACTATTATAATATTCTGTTATGTTTTGAATTTGGAACGCGCAGCCGACCGCGTCGAAGATCCCTCGGACGCGACGGCCGGTGGCTGGTGACCGTGACGTGCCATATGCCACAAGTGGGACTAAGGTAATTTATTTATGCTGCAGGCCTATTTTAATTCGGATTGGATAAAGCATCCATCACTCTCGCACTTTAAATTGTTAGAAAGTGATGGCTGTTTTATTGACGTTTATCCTAGCGATAAACGCGACCGTAATAGACCCGCGAGAAACGAATCTCATGGAAATTATGTACGTTAACGTTTTTGTTGTGGCGCATAAGGTCCCATTCGCAATATGACCCCTCGTCCCCTTCACAAAACCCTACACGTCACATTAGCTTAATCATTTGATCGCCAGCAACGGATATCTGCGGTGGGGGTTCAACGTTAAAGGTAAATTACATGAACAGCCGTTTTAGAAGGGATGTTTTGTATAAAGAACATTAATTTGAAAGGCATCAAAATATTCCACTTTAAATTTATTTTTTGTTATTACAATAACAAAAAATGAATTTCAGTGTTCTTGGGTTCAGATATAGAAACTCTACCTTTTAGTGCACACTTTTTAAAAACGTCACTTTCAGAACGGGACCCTTTCTTCGTTCGAATCTATCCACTATGCTCTACTGTTGTATCTACTAATAGATCAAATCAAACTGTTTTTCTCCAATTTGCTCTACTAGTTTTAACGATAGATCAAATTGAACTGTTTTTCTCCAATTTGCTCGACCAGTTTTAACGATAGAGCAATTTGGACATTTTTCTCCAAATTGCTATACTAGTTGGTATGGTAGAGCAAATTGAACTGCATTTCTCCAATTTGCTCTACTGAGTTTTACAATAGAGCAAATTGAACTGTTTTTCTCCAGTTTGCTCTATTAGTTGGAAAGGTAGAGCAAATTGGACATTTTCCTCCAATTTGCTCTACTAGTTGAAGAAACAGAGCAAATTGGATATGTTCTTCCAATTTGCTCTACTAGTTGGAAAAGTAGAGCAAATTGGACCTTTTCTTGGACATTTTCCTCCAATTTGCTCTACTAGTTGAAGAAATAGAGCAAATTGGATATGTTCTTCCAATTTGCTCTACTATTTGAATCGTATAAATCCGACCGTATAAACATAAAATAATAATTATAATGCGTTGAGCAGTGGATGCTAAATTATTATTCTTATTTTTTATTTTTATATTGTACTAAAGGACGCCCACGACTTCGTACGCGTAGAATTAGTTTTCCGCTACTCTCCTCACTTCTTCCCGTTGGGGGTCTTTCTTAGTGCACCCCTGGGGTACCCAAGAAATACATCCTCCAAATTTCAATTCCCTAAGCTTAGCGGTTTGGGGTGTGCGTTATTAATTATATATTTAAGTCAGTTAGTCAGGTTTGCCTTTTATAAACATATTTTATTTCCCTTTAGGGGTTGAATTTCGAAAAATCCCTTCTTAGCCTAAGTTATAAAATCAACTTTCCCTCAAAATTTCAAATCCTTATCTTAAGCGGTTTGGTCTGGGCGTTGATGAGTCAGTCAGTCAAGACATCCTCTTTTAAATAGGGAGTTTGGCAGTCTGATGTAGGGGTTTTAAGGGATGATAGTTAGGGTCATTCTGAACGCTTTTAACCACATTTACTATTATCCAAAGTTGCACGGTTTTTACGGATTTAGTATTTTTTTTCAATTTTTGAATTAAGGGATTAAAGGCTTGTAGTATTGTTAGACGATGAGCTTGCAACCTGACACTAATATGCACACAGTAAACATCTGCCTGTTTGTTTTGTGCAAAATGTGGCCATTGAATTAACAAAAAGTTGTTAAGAGTTATAATAAGTAATTTCTGTAGCTCTGCCCGCCATATGCATGTATACCTATATACCTATAAATGTTCAATTGAATAGAAATACCCCACTCTGTGATTAAGGCGTGACGGTTTGTATGTATGTGTAAGCATCCACTGCTTAACGCATTATAATTATTATTTTATGTTTATACGGTCAGATATATACGATTCAACTAGTAGAGCAAATTGGATGAAAATGTCCAATGAAAATGTCCAATTTGCTCTATTTCTTCAACTAGTAGAGCAAATTGGAGGAAAATGTCCAATTTGCTCTACCTTTCCAACTAATAGAGCAAACTGGAGAAAAACAGTTCAATTTGCTCTATTGTAAAACTCAGTAGAGCAAATTGGAGAAATGCAGTTCAATTTGCTCTACCATACCAACTAGTATAGCAATTTGGAGAAAAATGTCCAAATTGCTCTATCGTTAAAACTGGTCGAGCAAATTGGAGAAAAACAGTTCAATTTGATCTATCGTTAAAACTAGTAGAGCAAATTGGAAAAAAACTGTTTGATTTGATCTATTAGTAGATACAACAGTAGAGCATAGTGGATAGATTCTTTTCGTTCTTACCAATGAATGTATTTAAGGATCATTATCGCGAAGTTTTCTCCACTACAGATAACTACTATAATACCTAAAACTGGTTAAATTTTTCAGCAGGCTTGTTGTATGGAGGCCAACCAAACAACACTAAATTTCTATGGTAAGAATCATGTTACGTATGACACGACGCTAAATGGATAGTAAAAATGATTGTGATGGGCTTCGAATCCACTTACACAAGCTTTTATTTAACTTAACATGTATGGGTAAAACCATGTTAGAATGCGCTTAATTTGAAGACACCTAAACCTGATGACAGTGCATGGAAACTTTGAAACGCATATTTTTTTAACGCATAATGTATAATTTCGCATAAGACCCTTTTAGGCTGACATTGCAGAATTAAATAAACGTGTAGATTACGTTAGATTAGGTTAGTTTTTTAATAATAATTAAGATAAAACCCCTTCTATTGTAAAAACCGTCTTCGGCCAAACGATTTTATGCCTAAACATTATGCGTGAAATACATTATGGAATCCGATATAGACCCGACAGTGCAATATGGGCGCGTGCAGGATAGTTCCTATACACACGTTCAGGATGTGCGCATAGGATCTCCGGTGTACCTACCTTCTTAACGTACACGTAGCGAGTTTTCATTCGATAGATGGGTCTCGAAAGCAGTTCATAACTGTGTAAAAAAAAGGACATAGCAAAAATAATCTAAGAATCTCCTCAAAAATGAAAATTCTGACAGACCTTCAGTAAAACTTCAATATCTTCCTTTGTTCAAAATACTAAATTTATAAGCCCCTGGGTAATTATCAGCTATACCCTGTGGTCAGCAGTGGTCATGGTCACGGGCCGACAGTACTGTCCACGGGGGACCGTTAGACCGTTACGCTTACGATTTCTTATGTAATTAAACAGTAAGTCGGCTATGCCTTATGGTAGGTTGAGTGAACCAGTAATAATTGTTACTATAAAATAAGAACATCGACGATGATGTACGTAGAGCCCTATTTTATTTAAAAAAAAAAACTCTTCAAACACGCCGTCCGGACGCCATATGGTTAGTGTTAAGCTCTTTTTATTTTGAAAGTAAAGAAGAAGTTATCTATAAAGAAGTAATGGCATAAAATTAGTCTTAAAAATGTGGATAACTAAAGAGCTTAGAACTAAAGATCAAAATGTTTATTATTCCAAAAGCTACGGTATGCTGCAGCTATTTTAGATTAAATGCATAATTCAATTGCTAATTCCACGTAGGTTAGGTTAGGTTTGATTTATATGCGATATTTAAAAGTAGTCTTCTATCAAAACAATACATAGTAATTATATTTTGAAATGAAAGACATTATATTACAAAACTACAACCTAAATGCGCATGTTTTAGTGCCAACAAGACTGAGCTCATGTATTGACCAAATCGCAAGCAACGTAAGAAAGGTCCATACAGAGATTCATTACCTGGGGCTTTCTGACCATGAGACGGCACAGTCCATAACATTAGAGACAGTAAAAAGACAAAAAGCATATACGACCTGGTTTGAGTATAAACGCGACTACAATTCATACAATGTACATAAGTTTTGTGAGTGCATGTCTGTTCTTTCTTTCTCGGAGGTGGCATGCTTAAGTAATGCGTCAGACGCCTTTAAGTGTTTCTACGATCTGATTTGCTTATTTTATGACCTATGCTTTCCGATAATAAAAGTAAAAATTAATAACAGACCCAAAACAATTAATTGGTTAACAAAAGGCTTAAAGAAGTCATGTAGAACTAAACGAGCACTCTATTTCAATTATAGAACATTCAAAGAAAATAAAAACATTAATAAAATAAAATTTAGAAAATATAGCTGTATTTTAAAGAAATGTCTGCTGAGTGCCCAAAAAATTAAAAACACTCATCAAATACGAAACAATAAAAATAAATCTAAAGCAATTTGGAATATTATATCTTCTAATGTATCAAATAATCTGCACAATAATGACATAAACAGTATTCAATTTAATAATAATATATTTTACAACCCACTTGACATAAGTAATATTTTAAATAATTATTTTATACAATCCACACAGACGCATCCACAGAATGTAGTACAACATAAATTATCTTATTTGGCTACTCTGCCTGGAACTAATCCGCATACAATTTTTCTAAATCCTGTTGGTGAAGATGAGATTTATAAAATCATTATGTCACTTAAAAACAGTAAGGCTTGTGGAATTGACAGCATTATCACCAGAGTTCTCAAATTATGTGCATCATATATTTGTATTCCACTTGCACATATTATAAATTTGTCATTCGTTGAAGGTCATTTTCCACACAAGCTAAAAATATCCGTAGTTAAGCCTTTATTCAAAAAAGGAGATAGAAACATTCCGAGTAATTATAGGCCCATTACGTTAGTCCCTATTATCTCAAAAGTATTTGAAAAAGTGTTTCTTACCAGGCTTAATAACTTTTTAACAAAATTTAATGTACTGCGCTGCGAACAGTATGGGTTCCGCAAAGGCAGATCGACCGAGCTAGCCTGTTTTGATCTTGTTCGGTTTATAACCGAGAGCATTAACAATAAAACTCCAGTTTTGTCGATCTTTCTAGACATGACAAAAGCTTTTGACTATGTGAATCATTCAAAACTTTATAAAAAACTCGAAATGTATGGAATCAGAGGAACGGCACTGACATGGGTCCAAAGTTATCTGAAAGATAGACTGCAGTGTACGGAAACCAAGAGAATCACCGTCTTAAATAATCTTATCTTAAAACAGACATATAGGTCACAACTAAAAGTAAATAATACTGGCGTGCCGCAGGGTAGCATTTTGGGACCAATACTATTTCTTCTTTACATAAACGATTTACCGAATGCTACCACTCAGAAAACTATAATGTTTGCTGATGACACGACACTTGTCGTTCAATGTAAAAATAAGGCAACTTTTGAACAAGATTGTAACAATGCATTATCAGACATTGCAAATTGGATGTGTTTTAATGACTTGCGTATTAATATCAGTAAAACTAACTACATTCAATTCATTTCGTATAATTCTAATGGTATATCTTTAAATTTAAAATACAAAAATGAAGAGGTAAATGAAGTTGACATGTTTAAGTTCCTCGGAATTAATCTGGATAAACATCTAAACTGGAAGGCGCACATCGAGCAAATCTGTAATAGCTTAAATAAATTTGTTTTTGCTCTAAGGAGGTTGCGCGAAACTGTTTCGGTTGAGGCTGCGCTGGCCGCCTACCATGGCTACGTATCCTCGGTCATCTGTTACGGTCTGATGCTGTGGGGAAATGCTGTAGACGTCGACAGAGTTTTCAAAATTCAAAAAAAGTGTGTCAGGGTGATATGTAGAGCAAGGTTTAGAGATAGCTGTACCCCACTGTTCAAAATGCTGCACATTCTACCACTACCATGTTTGTACATTAGAAGCGTATGTATTTTTGTTCATTCCCACCAATTCTTTTTCAAAAAACGCAGTGAGATTTTTCAAAGGTCGACGAGGAAAAGAATTATGTGTCTAATGTACAAACCTCCTTGTAACAAGGCGATGTATGGTAGGAATGTGTACAACATGTGTATAAAAATTTATAGCCATTTACCAGAAAGTATGAAGTCACTTACAGGAAGCCTTTTCAAGCGCATATTGACCAAATGGCTCATGGATAAATGTTTTTATAGTGTTCAAGATTATTTAGATTTTAATGTAAATGTGTTGTAATATAGTATTATTAGAATAAATTATATATTATTATTATTATTTTTTGACATGTGAAGTAGATTTAAAAACAAAAAAAAAAAAAAAAAAAAAATTTGCACGCTTGCATGCGGGCTGAATACACTGGAACATTATTTTGTAACACCTTATTTTATTACTGTATTCTAGCAAATAAACTAATTTTGATTTTAATTTTTTGATTTTATAATTTATTATTCTTTATTTATGTCATAGGACTATTAATAATTAGTTACATCGAACTTCCGTTTACACCTCTATGACTGACACATCTCATAAAAATAAATCCACGCCCAGAACATACCATAGACTATGGGTATGTCCGAGACTGTATTTTAAGGCATACGATACGGCTGTAGACAAGAAACATTTTTTACAATAACATATAAATAATGCAGAATCAGAGGTTTCGGAGCCAATATTGTATTTTTTAGGTGTTTAAGGTAAACGTTTTTTTTAAAGAAAGAATTCAGTATGTTAACCAATTTATTTTGTGAATATTAAATATTATGTAGCATGATTTCATACATGTCTGTACTAGTGTACAATGTGTCTAAAGGACGAAATAAATGAATAATATAATACTATCAATAATACTTGTAAAAATAAATTAAAGAGCCAATAAATTGACTAGAAACAAACATGCACCCTTAAACAGGTATAATGCTCTTAATTTTTTCATGTTTATTTTATTCAAACAAAAATATATTGAGCAAAATAATAAAATGGCGTCTTAGATCGATTCATTCCATGAAAAATACATCAAATACACACTATTGAACATCATTAATTCATACCTTGCAGGAGTGTCTTTCCACAATGCTGTTCTTAACAAACTATGATTTGAAAAATAAAAGTAATCACATATTCGAAATTGTATGAAATGAAAGTTAAAATGGATGAATCACTTGTGTATTAAGTACACGGTACACCAGGATCGCTCACGATACTGCTCCAGGGGGTTAAGCAAGGTACTATTGCGGCATCCGGCGGGGATGACAAACCCACCAGATTCTAGATTCTAGGTCTATGACCGCGTCAAACTCAGTATTTATATTTTGCATTTAAAGAGCGTGTATCTTTTCTACGTGAAATATCCATTTTATTTTGAATGCACCACTTTTATATCGAAGATTTTCTTCACTTTTGGTCTAGGAGTCAGTAGCAAAGAAAACATTTTACCATCACCGGGCTCATTTGCAAGTTTCCAATCTTATTTTAATAGTTAAACGCAACATCACTCGGTGGCTAGATTTTGTCATCGGTAGTCTACAAAAGCCGCAAAACACTTTGTTCTAAAACAATTACTTTACACAAATACTAAGAGATTATTTCCTTTACTCCTTCGATGCGGTTTTCATGCCACTGCCTCCTAGGATATATTTTAACGATGGATTACCTAGAACCATTCAATAGTACTTATATTTGCTTACGCCAACGAACCACTACGCTAGAAGTTTATACAGTATTTAATATTACCACATATCCATCACAATATTTTTAGAATATCAGTTATTTCGTTCGTTCAGTTTTGTTATGTGTAAGGATAATTTCCTACATTTTCACCTTAAATCTAATATCATTATATTAAAATAGATTTTTGAGTTGATTTGTCGATAAAATCTTTCGAGTTGACAACATTTTTATAAGAAATCTTTTAAGTATGTATCTACTAACTAACGTGTCTGTGAATAGTAATTTTCTATTTATAATCATAATAGGCTAGTTATAGTTTTTGAAAATCTTCAACACGTCTAAGTTTTATCTTATTCATACGGACTACGACGTGATTTCGATTAAAATTTAGAGATGACTAGAATTTTTCAGTATCTATTGGAAACTAGTACGGGTGTTGATAAGGCGATAACTTGGCAAAATAAAATTTGGAAGAAATTAGAGCAGTCTTAGAAAAAATATCTAACTTGTTATTGAAATAATGTAGGGGAAACTGTTGTACCCCGGACATAGTTTTACCTCAGACAGTTGACAATATTTAAAGTATCCCGCATTCTTCAAAAAGAAATATATATGTCATTTGAACCATTATCTATTAAAATGAAAGTAAAGTTAGCACGAAACTCGAGAGCGGCGTGTGCGTCGAGAAAATTACAAAAATATAAAATTTGTTACAGAAAATGAGTTTTTAGAACTTTATTACAAATCCGTTTATTTAGTGTTTCGTATATATATGATAAAACTGAATAATGCATGCTAAAACTATATTAAATAGCTATCAGATAGTGCAGTCGTTTCATCCTAACTTTTAGACGAAGTGCGTTTACAAAGGTTACTTTAAAAAAAACTTGCTTTGTTGTACCTTGGACACCGAACTTACGTTGTACCTTGGACTATGGACTAAGGTAGAAAAGTTCCAAAGTGTTCTAATTCTTACATTATTTTGCATTTTTTATGACAAGTTAAATATTTTTTACTATTTTAATTGTTGATTACATTTTTGTTTATGTTTTTAATTGTTCTCAGGGAGATTTTCCATTTGTTTTAGGAGAGTGGGAAAATATGGCCTTTTCTTGTAAATTTTATTAAGGAACCTATGAAAAAGTATAAAAAGTCTTCGTCCGAGTTGCCTTTTGTATCCTTAATAACTAAATACTAGATGATTTTTTTCTGTTTTCTTGGCAAAAATGGTATTTGCCCAAGGTACAACACCGAGTGTCCAAGGTAAATCAGGGGTGTTGTACCATGGACACTTTTCCCTTTTTTTTCTATCAGCCTGTCCCGTCTAAACTAACTAAAGGATCGTTTAATATTATATCCCGGAATGTAGTACAATAGTACAACTTTACATATTTGCACATTTGGCAATTCTGAAGCATCTCGTTTTTTTTCTAAAAATCAAAGAAATGTAAACTGTCCGGGGTACAACAGCTTCCCCTACTTAGTTCGAACTGTCACTGCGTCAAATTATTTTTTGCCAAGCTAATACGAAACCAATTCTAGTATTAAATACGTGTTGTGCTTGATGAAAACAGAAGACACCAATACACAAATAGCGACTCTATTTAAAAGCTAAAGCATTATTTGATAACCGATAGTGTAAACGAACAATATATACTCGCTAGCGAGCTGTAACTGTAACTGTTGCACGTAAAATCGTGATATGTACGCGGCTCGCGAGCCCGTTCTCCACTAGAAACTCGTTACTGTAACTGCTTAGGTTACAGTTCCAACTTGCTAGTGAGTATCCGGCTTAATAGGACTCCTACTGTACTGTATTTCTTGCACTTGCTAGCCCTAGGTACACATACTGTTTTGTGATGCTACATTACACTACAGTGTATCCGGACTAATAAGAAACGTATTTACTTTACATTATGTACATCAACTTGTGGAATGCACTTTGTACATTTTGGTGTACACCAAAGGTACACCAACGTATGGGGACGCTAAGAGTAGTAGAGAAGTGTTTGTACTTAAGAGGTAAAATTAATTTTAAAATTGTCGAGTTCGTTGCGCAGATTTGGTCGGGTAGTAAAAAGAATTTCATTGCAATAACTTCATATTTTATAATATCAATCTAGTAAATCATTAATAAAAATTGAGAATCCTAAAGAGATCAATTCCGCAAGTTAAACTATGTATACTTTAAGGTAACTAATTAACGATAATAATGTATTAGGTATCTTTTAAATATTTATAGTTTCATCAGTTTAAGTGGAATTAGTCTATTAGCCACTGTTTAGGAACTTTAAACAGATTTTAGAGCCATTGCTCGCCAAATTCCTAGCTACCACACAAACAAACTTTATTTTAACTTACAATAGAGTCTAAAGTGGATATATTAGACAAACAGACACAGGTGGAGGTTGGCGATATGTCGCGTGTTAGTTATATTTATATGGAGTAAGCCAACTAAATCTTAAATACGCCATTTTGTATTTTTACGTGAGTTCGAGTCGTTAACGTTCTTTTTAAGATGGCATTAAGGTGGCGGGTTCCTACTTATACCCGATTTTGTCACATATCGTGTTGTAGAGATACCAATAATGTTCTTTAGAATATATCAATTTTCGAGGTTTACTGTGGAGGCCGCAGCACCGTGATGCAGATGGATCCACGAAGTAACCTGAGCAGATCTATTACTTCCGGGGTCTTCATTGACGTCACGTTCTCGTCGTTTACCTGCAAAGTTGAATTAGAAACATATGATAAGTTTATCAATACCGGAGTCGTTAGGAGAATTTATAATTTTAAAAATGTGTTGGTCCTAGTCCTTCATTTTAAACGAATATTGGAATGTATTAAAAAATAAGTAAAACACGACTAGTTTCCGAGACCATGTTTAGTGTCTCCATTGAAAAATATTAGTGCTATCTTAGGGCCGTATGAATAAATCGACCTTGAGTTCAAAGCTCGTCTCAATCTCAAGACGTATCAGAAATGACGTGACATTAACTTTACTTTTTCTTTCTTAATTAATGGCGTTAACTCTTTGCTTTAACTAGGTGTATTTCGCTTTTGTCGAATTTTAGACAATCATCATAGACTTATTCGTGAGACTTATTAGAGAAACAAGTCTATGGATATCACACGAGAGGACAATTGTTCGGTTAAAGAGTATTTACTCTGGTGGACTAAACAGAACCACATGGGGTTATGAGTAGCTCCACGCACGTCTGTCAAGTCCCTACTGTGACGTGTCTTGTAAAGCTCTCACTATTGTTCAGCCGAAACCGTCATACTCGTACCTGTAAGATGACGTCCCCTCGTTGCAGCCGCCCGTCCCTGGCCGCCACACTGTCGTTGTACACAGCGGAGATGTAGCTCTGTCCAGAGTCCGGGTGACTCTGCACACTGAAGCCGAGCCGGCTGTTCCAACCGCGGTTCAGCTCTACTGTAACAATCTGCCCCCACAAATGTAAGGAATTAACTCAGAACTACTCATTAACCCCCAACGCAAATAGGAGTAGCCTAACTGATGAACCGACTCAGACGCGGTTTTTGTTTTTAAGAAAGCTATTTAAATCGGTATGTTTCTTGGTTAGAATCTGTTGGGCTGTTTAAGAAATATCAGGTCTATAAGTCGAGTCAATAATACACTTGAGAGCAAAGAAATCGAGCCACCCTTGCATTTTTTACGTTGATGCCAATTGTGTAAAGGTCTTAAGTGTTATCATAGAAATTTGAATGCCAGATGATAGGTAATTTTGTCTTCTATCAAATGATACAATTTTTAGTGGTAGGGATGGATATTTCACGTCACTGTGGGCAATAACAATACCCCACCTCTAATTAGCTCATTAGTACACATACTGATTGTGCCACATCATTAGGTATAGAACCGTTTTGTTTGTTGTGCTGGCTACCAACAACTAAAGTCAATTTAAAAAAAAACATTTGTTTATGACATCTCTGCTCAATTATACTGGGAAAACCTTTAATAAACATGGATACTACCCCGTCTGAAGCCGCTCAAGCAATTGCTCTGTTGCAAACAGGGTTGAGTCAACGTGAAGTGGCCCGACAAATTAACCTGACGCGATCATCAGTCCAACGAGTGTTTCAGAGGTTCCAAGCGACTGGTGCTTTCTTAAGAAGACCTGGCACTGGCCGAGTACGCTCTTCCTCGGAGCGAGATGACCGCTTCATTGCTATCACCTCGCTACGGAATCGGCGACTCAATGCTGTTCAGCTTCAGCAGAAGCTACGAGAGACCCGGAATGTGTCCATCAGCCGATGGACAGTTAGAAGGAGACTTGCAGAGAAGAATTTGACGTCACACAAGTCTGCGAATGGCCCCAAGCTCACCCCGAGTCACCGTCAAGCACGACTTCACTTTGCTAGGGAACATGAAAACTGGACCCTTGAGCAATGGAGGACGGTACTCTTCTCCGACGAGTGCAGGATTTGTCTTTTTGGCAATGACGGCAGGAAAAGGGTCTACCGAAGGCCTAGAGAGCGATTTTCGCAATGCTGCATCGAAGAAAGAGTCGCATATGGTGGCGGTTCATGCATGGTCTGGGCCGGCATTTCTTTGGAAGCGAAGACAGACATTGTGTTCGTTACTGGGCCTGGTGTCGGGCCAAATTCAAGAGGATTGACCGCTCATCGGTACATTGAAGAAGTCCTCGCTGAACATGTGCTCCCATTTGCTGGCTACATTGGCGACAACTTCATGCTGATGCAAGATAACGCCAGACCACATACAGCTCGGATCACTCAGGACTAACTAAGAGAGGTCAATATCCCTGTCATGGATTGGCCAGCACGGAGCCCGGACTTGAATCCGATAGAGCACGTCTGGGACGAGCTCGAAAGACGAATCAGGGCCAGGGATCCCGCTCCTGAGAACCTGCACCAGCTCAAGACAGCGATTGGGGAAGAATGGGCGGGCATACCTCAAGACTTTCTTAATAAACTCGTACGGTCAATGAAAAATCGCATGCGTGCATGTCGATTAGCTAGAGGAGGTAATACACTTTATTAAAACCTGATAATTTGTTTTAATTTTCAAAAAAACCTTTAATTATTCCCTGGTATTTATTGGTTCTAAAGTATGCATTGTAAAGGCCGTGCGGTTTTCGGCCCGTAACAAAATGAAAATATCCATCCCCACCACTAAAAATTGTATCATTCGATAAAAGACAAAATTATCTATCATTTGGCATTCAAATTTCCATGATAACACTTACGACCTTTACACAATTGGCCTCAACGTAAAAATTGCAAGGGTGGCTCGATTTCTTTGCTCTCAAGTGTATAATAGTAATATTAATAATATTGATATATATCCGGGATTTCTATCTATGTAATAGTTACTAAGGAGATGCACTTTCTAAATTTCTTCTTTTACAAGCTGTTTTAACTTTACATGTTTTGATTAAATCTTGCAAGGCAATGAACCCTTTCCCTTTATTGGAATGTACTAAAACTTAGAGTAATTTCTAAATCCGATCTCGATTTACAATGTTACGCCCACTACAAAATTCTACGGAAGTACCTACATTGACGCACCTGACAAACTTCAATTAGGGTGGCAAGGTAAGGCTATTGCCTTTTATCATGTTGTCTAAGGGCTCAATTTCAATTTCTATAGAAAGGAGTAACAAGGTAAGCTATCTTTACTTAGTTTAAGTAGAGTAAGGAGTTCAGCAAGTGAAAAAATTGGGTCGATACAATAATGAAGCATGACACGTGTTTAACATGTAGTAGGTAATTTAGTTTACTTACGTAGTTTCTGTAAACTTTGTTTTTGTAGATATGTAGGTATGTCTAATTGTCTACCCGTTGGCACTTTTTGCTTTTATTATTTTATTAAATCCCCCAGATCCCTTACAGGGATAACTTAATGGGATTGTAATGCCTATTTTGTAAATATTGGATTTCTGTGTTTTGTACAATAAAGTGTTTACATACCATACATGTAGGTACTTGTCTTATTCGGTAAAAAAACAACCCAGATTTTAATTTCCCAAATATTGTTTACGAAATAAAATAAGTATAAAGATAATCTAGTTATAACAATCTTACCGTGGGTTCTAAGTTGGTGTCTGGTTTAGGCGGTTCGGGTTTGATGTTCTCCTTTTGGACGGGTTCGTAAACTTTTGGTTTGGGCGGAGCCGCTGCGAGCCTGGCCTTCCGTTCACTGTCTGGTGACAACGCCACTGCCTTCCATTTTTTTAAGCCGTTGCCTTTAAAATAAGGAAACGTATGTTATCTTAGTTATGTAGGGCCTGCAGTTTAGAAGTTTTTTTGGAATTAAGCAAGGGCACAGAATCCATTTTAGGTGGCTAAAAGACTTTTCAATTTCTGTGGAAGTAATAGGGGCAAATAAAAATACTCAATCACTCGTATATGAGAAAAGCATCGATAATTGAGTTTATCAATATAGGCGATCCTAGCGCTCATTTAATTATGCCCCGTACGAGTATATTCCGATAACCATTCCATACGCCTTGCCCAGTGTAATTACAAGTGCAATGCAGTGCAAATGCATTGCTAAAGGTTATAGTTATTACTCCTAGATATGTCTTTGTCCTGTACCATAGGTTAAAAAATACCCTACGATAGGTTGCTATTTAAATGATATATTCAAATGGATTAAAATTTACCAAAACCCATTTCGAACAGGTAGCTCATTAACTAGCCAGTCAAATGGCTGTACCACAAATGTCTGCGGCTAGGGCGAGTTTGCAGTCAAACCATGTTTCCATACCGGCTTTTGTGATTATTGGGGCTAATTCAGATCATTCTGTAATTTTGAATTTAATATCCGTAAACCTAAATTTATTAACATCAATTTCCATTCTTGTCAGATTTAATGAGTTTGACTTTTATAAAGTGACAAATCGTCCCTTTACTTTCAAAACCTCGTATAAGGAACGTAGTCTTTATTCTAAAGCTATGGTTTTAGATAACTTACTGTCATCCTTATGGTCTCCATCAGAGGTCACAACCACAGCGCTCTGGTACATAGGACTTGAGTGCTTGAACCTCGCTTCATCACTGGATAGTTCGGCCGGCATAGACACTGGTTCGTCGGAGTCCAATGGGAATGGTGGTTCGTATCTCTGCCGGCTCATGTCATCCTGGTATATGTTGCGAGAGTCTAAGGCATTGTTATCTAAGTTGTTTAGCTCGTAGCCGTGCGGAGGAACTGTAATTAGAACAATACGTCGTCAATATATATGCACTGATACCTGATTAATCGTAAATGTCATGTGCTAAAACTGCGGTAATAAGATGTCAGAAATTGACTTCTAAAGTTGTTTACACGCGCTATCGTCTTTTATAGGAGCTTAATGTAATTCTACGCGATCAAATGTTACGGCATGCTATTACGCCAACGATCCATTTTAATGGATATCATATTGAATTATTTTACATGGTTCATAAATAAAAAATAGATTTGATTTGAAATGACGTTAGCAAGAAAAATATAATATTTGTCAAGAACTACAATAGGTGTCTTTATTCAAAAAACACCATTAAAAAAATCATCAACAGAAGTTTTGTCCAGTTTGCATTTTAGTTTATCTAACTTATTTTTAACGGTATTTTTGTTCTTTGAAATTGATACTTATAATTTAATGTTAAAAGAAAATATTAATTCTTTAATAATGTCGCAACCCTTCTTTTAAAAACTGGGTACCTACCTATATACTGGATACCTACTTAGTATCCCAAAAATAAATTAAAAAAACGTACGCAACAGAAAGAACGTCCATAAATTTAAATTGCGAACACTTAACTTCTCGAAATAATCAACATATAATTGATATAATTGGTGCTTACATCTAAGGTGACAGGTGCAAAGTAAGTGCAAAGTAATGAAATAGCGATAAAACATGAACGTAGAGAAAGCTTGGTAAGAATTTTGCACTAAAAAGGTCATTAAAGATAAACGTCGTAAAGGAAGTTTATAGCGATGATAGTGGTAGTAAAACATCATTCATAAAACATAGAGTGCTAATGATTAACTACTATTGGTAAGTTGTGTATATGTAGGTAAAAGGTATATTTATGGAAATGTTTGGATTTTTACTGTGAGTGTACAGAAGAATATTAGAAGACGCTAAAATAACTTTTTTTTTAAATAAAACATCAAATTTTATGGAGTTTTAGTAAAAAAAAAACAAGTATCACCTTACTGATCCTACAATGATATTCAAGGGTTCATATACAAGTAAATAGACAATATGTAACAAGGAGTGACGTATAAGATGATAGGTTTACCAGGGTGAGGACAGGCAGTTAGTGCACACGTAGTCTTTCACTACGGTTTGAATCCGTCAGTTCGTCTTTATACTGATTCGGATGGTGTTCAAGCAAAGAGGATTATAATTTGTTTTTTCACTGAATTCCACGTTAGCTTACCACAAATTTCATCACCAGATAAAGCCGCCAAAGTCATTCATTTTAAAAGTTAAGAAGGAATCTGAATGGGATGTAGAAGTGAACTACATTTGAATGTCAGCCGGACCTACTGCCCTTCAAAGCCAATAGACAGTATCTCAAATAAAATTCCTGTAGCAATATCAACCTCATTACTTACAGACCAGAATTAAAATTGCTTTCGTTATTCAATTCGAGATACTACTTACTGGCTTATGAAGGCAGCGTAGATGCAGTTAAGTGGACAAGGTTTATCTTCTACGAGTAATTCTCCATCTACATGCGATTCCATTTTGAACAAACTAGTCAACTTAGCTTCTCTCTGCTGACTACTATCGTTCAAAACAACAGTCACGATGGGATGAAGCCAAATCAAACTTATGCAGCAAAGTCACTGTGATCAAATCAGTAATAGTGGAATACAGTGTACGATCGTGCCAAGCAGATGGAGTCAGCTCACCTGCCAGGCTTAGTTTTTGTTTTCTACAAGTCTGCGGAGCGGTTGGGCTGGCCAGAATTACGGTGTGCGATCGCCGTCGCTCCGGAGTTGACTGCGTGTGAGACTCTACTTCGGTTGGTATTGGCACATCTGGGTGGAACACCTAGCGCTTAGTGCATGTGTAAAGCCGCTACTATGTGTAAAAATCAGTGTGTGTAGAAGTATAAATGCTAAGTGGCACAACTGTGTGTTCGTAATTTATAGGTGTAGCTAAGCGGTTAGTTTTGGTAGATGTTTTTTGACGGTTCTATTGAAGATTTCAAAACACAAAGTTAGACAAACTTATATTACGCAATGATGTTCCTGAAGTAGAATACGATGAGTGCAAAACCTGAAGGTTTTTTTAAACTCAATGTATATTTTTTCACCTGCTATTAAGTGGAATCTGTGACTCATAGACATTTGCATTCTCAAGTCTACAATCTTAAGACTGAAATCATAAGACCGCAAATGAGTTGCCAACCTAGTTGTCAGTAGTTTGTAATTCACTCTTAGCAAAGTTTATCAGAAATCAAGTTAATTAGAGATTAGTGTTTGTGTCGCGGTTTTTAAAATACATTTACGTAAAATCGAATTGTTTTAAAAACAGGAAATTTAGCACTTATTAAATGTTGACTATCAAACTAACGCCAGGCTTCTTGAGGTTGCCGCTCAGCTGAATAACATCGTCTGCTTTGATATAGAATTACGCGACTCCGTTCTTACAACAGTTCGTGCATATAATTCATGTCAAGAGTTCTTATTATGTTTACTATAGAATAGTTATAGTACCAGTTTTTAGTTAATCTAATGGCGTGACCTGACCTCGCGTAATCGGTGGGTGTTCGCGAACGTACAAAGTTAGTTTTATTACAGAAACGAGCTTGCGTTACTACCGCGTAGGTAGCTTATAGTAATCACGCATAAAACACGGTTCCCACTACCTTCATAAAACTTTGTCTATACCAAGGGTTTATTCCAATTTGTTTTAGTTTAACTTGCTTCTATTTCGTAATGCTATCGTTGACTATGGATAAATGTAGACAAAGCATTAGTCAGAACTTAAAACAGAAGCGCGTGGAGCTAACCCTATGTCCATAACTAGAGTAAATACTCTTTAACCTAATAATTGTCCTCGAGTGTGTTATCCATGGAACTATTTCTTTAACTAACAATAAGTTCATGGCGAATGTCTAAAACTCGACATTGGCATTACATCTTATTAAAATAATGAGTGAAACCATTAATTAAAAGGAAAGGATTCGTAATTCTCGCACAGTCAGGGTACATATTATCGCGGCGGACAAACATAGATAAAGTATCCGTCACTCTCGCACTAACGTGCAGGTCAGAAAGTAACATAATGCTTTATCCACGTACTAACACGACCACAATAGGCCCACAGAAGGTGAAGGATGTTTATCCACGGAGATAAACGCGACCATAATTACTTAACTGTATTTCACTTGGATTGATTGATTTATGTGTTGCCATCCTTGTTGGGCTTGGTCAGGAGTTTTTTTTTTAGCATAGTCGTATCGTAAAACTATACGGGCCAGGACTACTAAGTAGGGCATGCAATACAGAAAATTTCCGGGATTGCATGCCCAACATACAACAAGCTGACTCATTGCTGCAGCGCAAAAAATGGTACTATAGGTTCAACTCACATGGTGACATTAAGTAGCCACACAAGTCGATATGCATAAGGAAATAGGATTTGTTCGGGTCAAAAAATAATCTGTCATGCCGGCATATTTTTAATACACTTCAAACAAACAACAAACAAAATTAAGAAGGTTCTCAACTTGTCACGTTTGTATTATTTACCACTTAAATAATAGAAAATTTAATATGATATTTACTATTGCTCCTAACAATTTACTTTTTACCAGAAAGCCGTCGTGTCAAAGGCGCATGTAAGCTATTCCCGGCGCGCGACTGAGGAAATACTTTATTCTTGCAGCGCATATAACGCATTTTATTCAGTACGAAAAAATATTATAAAACACTTTTCACAGCACCGATTCCTTTGAGAGCTGAATTCCTTCCAATTCACTAGTCGTGTTCCACCTGTTTTTTATTTAAACTCTTAACGAAGCTAAGAATCTATAAAAATAATTATGCATGTTATTATGCGGTACTATTACGGCATTAGCAACTGATTTAAGTTAGCTTACACCAGTTAGTTACAGCAAATACCATGTAAACTGGAGGCTACATACGATATCCATGTACTGGCAGAATGCAGCTTATAAAGCGTACATTGCCGGTAATTAGACAGGATAATTAACCTACAAATTATCGTGGATGCGGTACATTTTATGAAATTGTTTGTTATGGTACGCTTCAGAACCCAACTGAAAATAAAAAAAAAAAAATCGACAGGAAAACTAATTAATCCAGGTTTACCCGAATAATATAAAATGAAATTCTAAAGCCGCTACTGTTTCGAATTTAGAAACGTTAAACTTTACTCTTGTTTATATCGACGACATTTTTAAACGTTATTTTGAAATTATAAATTTTGATATAGTACAGAAGTTTCGTATTTACTTACGGGATCGATGCTATTCAGTGATTTATTTTTTTATTTTTCAAGAGCTATTTTAATCATGCTACTTGTATGAGTTATTTTATGACCTACACAGAATGCCACTGACTGCTTCGTACGCGTAGAATCTCTCCCTATTTCTTAAACCTTAGTACACCCATAGGAAACCCAAGGAATATTCCTTCCGAATTTAAAGTCCCTAAGTTGAGCGGTTTAGGCTGTGCATATCATTCAGCCACGAAAATGTTATGTAACATAAAACTAAAATTGAATGTAGTATAGTGTACATTTCAATAAATAATGACGGAAACATTCAATTCCTATTTTATAAACGAGCCGTGCGTGTTCTGCATCATGTCGCGTACTCGTTTTAATTAGTTTAATTAAATTGATTATTTTTGATTACTGTTACTGTGCATTTTATTTCGTTATTCGTTTCGCTTGTTATTAAGCTTGTACCAATACACACGCTGAAAAGGTATGTTAACGAAATGAAATCAGTTATACTTACGTCAAAATCGTATGGAAAGTCAAACATGACGTTTGTGAGACGATTAGGGTACCGTCAACCAATTTGATTCCTGGGCCACTATGCATTATGTCAACATGACGCTGTCAACCAAATCGTAAGAAGTTTCTTAAGTTTACTTTACAGCCGTCACTTTAACATAGTCCATAGTGGCCTAAGAATCAAATGGGTTGACTGTACATAGGGTAAGGAGCATTTTTTTTGGATAAAATGTGTATTTAATTAAGTCATTTGAATATATTTAATACCTAAAATATATTAAAGACTTTCTGCAGCTTCTGTGGCTTTTCATACCAGCTGTAGAATATAATCATTTTGCCTATTCTTTTTTCCAAATTTGACAGTAGGCTATTTTTAGTTTATAAGTGTTATGATGGCGCAATGCTATCCGTGTTCCATAGAGCTGCATCTCATGCTCTCTTTCCACAGCAAACTGAGAAATAGTGAGTCGTGACCTATCAAATCATGACGCATATTTACTTAAAACTCACACTAGGAAACCTTTGTTCTCATTGACACTTGTTTCGTAGAAATTTCAATTCATCGAGAGTCATTCCTCAGTTCCTACTGCCTGAGTTTATATTTTGCGATAGTTGCAGGGATAATATAACCTAACCAACGGAATCAACAGAATTTCCTGAACGTAACAATACTAGAGCAGAAAATAGCTATCGACAAAATGAAAATTCGGTAAAATACATTCTGCGAAATATTAATTTTAAAATATTAGATACCAATGTCTAGTTTTGAAGTTGAGTAGATCACAGTGTCATAATCGTTTAATGCGTCTGCATTAATTATTTACAGGACATGCAGGTATCTCATTCTATTTATCTGTTTGAATGTGAAGGCCTTCCACTAGGAGATATATTGGAGGGTTTAATTAAGTAAATTCTTTATTGCATACATTGAAATCGGTCAGACCTTCCGTTTTATTTTAGCTGGTTTAACATATTTAATAAATATCAATGTATATGAAAAATATAACTAACCGATTGGCTGTTCGAAGTGATTGTTGTCTTTCGTTAGTTTGCGGAACTTGCGGGGGGAGAGGCAGGGGGAGCGGGAACCATCCACCGCGTCAGGGGTAAGCCGACGGGCTGCTAAGTCGCACAGCATCGAGACTGCTTCAGGCCTGCAGAAATATATACCTACATTATAAAGATGAAAAAGTTAAAACTTAATGAGGAACAGACAGCCTTTAAAAACTCCTTTGAGACTTTTGCACGATCACGTTCTAGAGCTCTATGCGCTATAGCAAAATGACCGTTTGAGAGATCTGGCAAAATGTACGCACGACAGCTTACGTCAATCTTATACATATTCTATGATTTTTGCAGCCACAAACGATTGCAGAATTGATTTGTTACTAGCCTAACTTTAATAAAACATGGTTGAAACCATCTTTGAAATCTCTTTTATTCAAATAAAAACACATTGAAATAGGTTTTATATTTCAGGTTACAAGCGGTCACAGACCGACGGACGGGCACATACATCGAACACCTATATTGAGTCAGAGGTCGTTTTATAAACAGTCCAAGTTCCAGACAGTAGTGACTGGGATATTATACCACTCATACCTATACCTCGTTCTCTGCATGGAACTTAAATCAGGGTCTAGTAGGTATATAGCCTTTGACCCAAACGCCAAAAATACTCGCCTTAAAGGGGGTTTAGGCCTCGCCGGTCCATCAGAGTCCGTGGGCTCTTCCTTCGGCGACATTGGCGACAGAGGCGTCGCGGCGTGGTCACGGTACAGCCGCAGGCGCACCTCCGAGCCACAGGCGCGGAGAAACGCCACCGCCTCCGCGTGGGACATGTTTGACATCGCCGTGTCGTTCACCTGTCGTGCAAATATTGGTTAAGTAGACAGGCTTGTGAATACGCAGAAGATTGACGAAATTGTATTGCGAGGAAAATTTTTGTTTACACGAACGACCTGAGGAGTCTTTGTTATTTTAATTTCTAAGACTAATCGGACAATCGCTGTCTAAATTGTATTTAAAAAAACTGTATTTGGTTTCGATACTTTAAAATATTTTTTGTCAGTTTCGAATGTTAGGTTAAGTTAGGTGAACGGTTTACAAAATAGGTACTAAATTGATACTATTTACCTAATCAATTTTATTACAAGAATATCATATGAGTCTAAATTTCATTATGATAAGATTTACTTAAGCGTACCTACTGATTGGTTCTTTGAACTAAACAATCAATTGGTATGCAAATTGCGTCGATCATTCAAGTGATTTTATCAGTACCATTAGATTTCTCAGCTGCTAAAATCCACTTAGCCGTTTTCTTCATCAAATTTCGAACACTCAAAACTATAGTTAACATGGAAATGACAAATGAATCTAGGCATACCATCACTCCACTGAAACACATCTACCGAAATCCTGAGCAAACGCCAAATTTCATAAAGACAGCACTTAAGCGCGCACATTCAACTGTTGAAGTATATAAGCTACTGTTGACATACGTGTATTGCGGGGGTTCGGACCCCTGTTTGTTTTAACATGAGCGCGTATCGAGTTGAACAAAGAAAAATACTAGGCTTTTTCAAATTCCAAGCACACCGATATTCGATGAGAGTATGACAAAAGAACATTTACAGTGTAATAAGGAAGAATGAAAGGCCGAGCGGAGGTAGGTATAACATTAATCACAGCGGTAGCAACCTATTAAAGCTACAACGAACTTTATTAAAAAAATAGTAATAGGGTACACGAGGTTCGTTAATTAACTAGTAACTTGCGGTAATGATAACAAGTACTGGATTATTTTTTTAATGACAACGACTGATTTGCACGCATGTGTTAACTTATTTTGTTTTGCTGTATTAGTTTTAGTCACGAAATATCGCGAATTTTAAGAAGTCTTTGTGAATCAAATGATCAAATTGTTGAATACGTTGCACATATATGATAAAAAGACTTATTAAATCAAATTATACATAATGTATCGAGACGAAATATTTTTGACATCAATCTATTACTAGTCACAAAAAAATAGGTTTTATTTTAGTAACAAGGATGTTATTGATTCTTAAATAAGAAGTACTACGTACGTAGAGATCGATTCAAGTTTCACCAAAACAAGTTATAAAAAACAAAAAAAACACAAAATAAGGCGCCTAGGTTGTAAGGGTCCACGTACAATATTTATGTAACAGTGTACTTATTGTTGAAGATCCTAATAAATAAAAATAACAAAAATGTGGACTTAAGGCAAGACGGAATCACGCTTCACGATGACGACCCAAACTCTCTGTCGAAATTTTAAACCAAAAAGCTGTCAAACATGGTGACGGACCTCATGTACCCTATTCCGAACACCTCAGTAGTTCTGACACTCCGTTACTTTTACTCGCAAATCGTACCAAAGTCGAGAGAAAGAGACGGAGCAAGCGTAACGTTCGAACTATCATTTTGAAGTAGAGACCCAGTGCTCTCCGTTACGTCAGAATGAAGTACAGAAGAACAGTATCAATAGCTTGCTGTGAAAATCACATTAAAAACAAACCCGCCGTCACATTTATTAAATTAAAAAGGTAATAATAAGGTACATACTGCCACGATGCGGTCTCCCGGCTGTATCCTGCCATCGCTCAGGGCTGGCTCCCTCACCAGGGCTCTGACGTAGTGCCCCAGGGCGCTGTGATCTTCCTTGCGCAGCGTGAAGCCCAGGGAGCCGTTCACCTTCGTCATCACGATGTCGAACTCCTAGAATACGATAAACCATAAAGGATATATATTAATCCTGGAACAAACCAAGCGAATACCCCCTAACTCGTTAACACGTGACCAATCATGCTCATATTCAATCTAACTTTTTATCCCAAATTCCCAAAAATCGAATATGCAATACTCAACTTATCCTAACACCCCTAAAATTACAAACAAACCTAAAATTGTATAAATGCAGTCCCAGTTGATTCTTAGACCACAACGAAAGAGACATCCATAACATCTCGTACTGAGGATAAAGGGAGGAATATGCTTGTAAAACGGAGCAGTAGCATGTATGCTAGATACTAGCATATTGTAGACTGTTTTGTATGAAGATGCGTACGCATGCGAAAAGACAATTGATGCGTACGAATACAAAGATCTATTGGCATTATGAATCGGTGCGAATTGATGTGATTCCACCCTAACGTTTTTGCGTTCATGAGTTAAGGCATAACCGCGACGTTCATAACCTTATACTAGAAATAGGGATAAGCTCGCTCTTCCAGGTCTCCGTTTTTACAACAAGATACCATCTGTTATCGTCAATACCTGCTTAACGCTGCTTGTTGGGTAGGGCATATTACACTGTTAATGACTTCATTGGTGACCAAGATGTTTTTAAGTAGTGTCTAGGATATTTACAATATTTTTACGTTGCTTTACCTATTCTCGCCGGACATCTGTTTCACACAATATTACTTTTATGTTGGTTGTCCGGCAACATGAGCATGTCATGCTCGCTCAAAGGGTTTAGCTTACGGCGGCGTCGTTGATCGGGTCGCCACTTTCCGGACCACATGGTTTAGAGAGGCGATGGCTGAGATACGCGTCATACTCGTGAACGGATGCTGTTTGTGGGGTCCGGTCTGTTCACGTTTGCAAGGACTTCTTGTTCAACCAATTAATCTAGTTATGGCTTTTGACGTTGAAACCTCGCCGTGTTGTTCTCATAGTCATTATTTTTATTTTTAGTTTAAGGTTTATTGACCTTACATCTGTAATCATTTTATTTTGCTAGTTTTAACAATTTATTATACTTAATGTAAATTACTTTTAAGTATTATTGTTATTATGATTGGAAAAATGACCTTCTGCTGGAGTTTCTTGCGGCGCTTCTTCACCGCAATGATGGTCTTGTCCGAAGCGCTGGTAGATTCACTCTATATTACCGACGTGTAAAAGAGCCCTCATGTGGCCTATTTATTAAATAAATATTTTGAATTTAGATTTTTTTATGGAATTTTGTTACAGTGGTTACAGGGCATCGAACCTGAGACCACGGGTTTTGTAGTCAGTCAATACAAGCTATGCTACCCGCGTCGTCATTAATCAATACCTGATTATCATCACCAACGATCAGCTCGCTCACATACTTATCTAAATAATGTATGGTATTTTACGAATAACTTTACTTTAAAAATCCAAGTTTCTTTGTTGGTACAAATTTTCATCATCATCATCCCAATTTTAGCTTCGATGTTTACGAGTATACTGCTAGATATTATTATTCTGCTCGCACAGTACTATACTGTAATTGTATCCAAGTGTAATAGCTCCAATTAAACCAGTACAAGGTCTATAACCTGACATCTAGGGCGACATATATAAAGCTTAAACGTTATTAATTGACGCACAAAAATAACCTCCTCATACAGCAATTATGTATACTTACCAACGATCCATCATCCTATGAAGCGTGAACAAAAAGGCTTATTAATGGCTACACTAAAATAATAATACTGTCGAGATTAATAATAGATCATTGACCGTATTACGCATTTAACGACGTCCATAACACCGGGCTACTTAATGGAAGAGGTAGGGACTGAAACGACCAGATTTACTGAAGCGAAAACTCATCAAGTAAATCTATCCACATATTATTATGGAAACGGAAAAGGTTAGGGTGATTACCTTCATTAGCTATTAAGGTAGGATAGTAGTTTTGCGTGTGCAAGGTCGTGATAACGCTGGCTCGTCATACTGACCCGACCCAGGTATATTACCCCAAATGAAAACTAAAAGGGACGGATGCTGCTAATTGCCATATTCAATGGACACCAGTTTGCACGATTGGTTTTCTCAACACGGAATTGGTGTCACCATCGACAATGCGACCTTTTAATTTTTCTAATTACTTCAAGCTACACTGGCTTATTTAATTATGTTGTCATTATGAGCAAAAGGGCGGCAAATGAATGAAATTAAAAGGCCTTCATAAACGTAATGCAATTAGAAAAATTTACATTTCTTTTCATTATTCTTTCCATTATTATGTGTTTGAGGCAAGCTACTATTTATACATTTTTAAGTAGGGGTCAGTTTATAGGTGTTTTCTCAACACAAGATATGGCGTATCGTATGTATCAGCTATATGTAAGTATCAGATATTCTGTATTTTACCACCTTTTGCAAGGTGAGTCTCATTTTATACCACAGACAGAGTTCTATAATTCCACCCATAATTTATAATAAAGATCTTTAAACATATTGGTACTTTGGTAGTTTACATATTTCCTTCTATGATACGTCAGCTTCTGTTAACTGTATATTTATAGATTTTCTCACCCCGTATTGTATGTCGTAGACAGGCAGAGGTCGGTCGAGGTCCGGAAGGCGCAACTCTCGCCTGTCCGGTTCTGGACTAGCTTCGCGCCGCCCTCGGCCTTCTGATGATGAGGTGGTCGCACTGCTTGTTGTTGCTGATAGCCTGGTAGAATGGATACAAAAAATGACAATAGTCGATACTTTTTCATTACCGAGAGCGAAATAGCGATAGTATGGAAAATTATGGTAAAAATGGCCAGTCTACATCTTTCCCAATATTTTCCAGTCAACCTTCGAATGATAAGATATTTACACTTCTAGCTATTGTTGATGGCCTGGTTGCATGGAGATAATATATAATATAAATATCCTTTAGTTATTTTATTTAGATCGGGGTTTAGCGTTAGATGCTTTTTGGGTGATCAATTTAATGGTAACATAGGCGTCGCTTTCCTGGTTATTTCTTCTAGGTTGTTACTCGTATTTGTCTATAACATATAAGTATCCTTTGTTGATGTAACATCTAAAATATTTATTTTAGAGTATTTAGAGTATTTTTGAACAGTGTTGATTGAGAAAGTGGCAGATTGCAAAGGCAGTGGATTCAATTTGCTTCATAATGCGGAACCATCACTCATGATACATGTAATTAGAGGACAGATCCCTCTAAAAGATCATTACGTAGGTACGACATGAATTTAGACGTATGCAAAATGAGCCAAGTCTCAGCCGCTATGCACTAAATTCGAAACTTCGGATGCCCCTTCTCTTTCACTCGTCATTCATGCCAAGCCTCGAGAAATAGAAGGAGATAACGCCAAACGTAGATTTTAGGAATAGGGGTGTAGTTCTCGTTATGCAATGGAATGAACATCGTAAATACGAACGAGTGACATAAAAGTTTAGTGTGTGTTCGTAGTTGTTGAGCAAGTTGGTTAACAAGCGTTCCGTGAGTTTCGGGAAAATCTGTTGCGAAAGGGTTGGAACTTTGGAAACAACAAAGTTATTAGAAACATAGTTACTACGGAAGAATCACTTGTTTTACTGACAAAGATAGAAGGCAGGTAGGTAGATAGTTTTTTTTATATAGCAACTAAAACTTAAGTTTATCTAATATCTTGTAAGCTTTGTGGAATTAGATGAAAATTGATTAAATTCGTTTGTGATTTTATTTAGTGCTCATTTGTTTTAAGGATTTTGTACGTAGAGAGTTGAGTGTACGAAACATTAAGTACTAATTATATAAAACAAGGAAGCTAGTGCACAAATAGAATTATGAAAATCTCTTATTTTTGCATTACGAACCTGGCATGCATAGGGTGGCAGTTCAGCGGGTCCAACGGCAAATGCTGCGGCGGTACTGGCAAGTGCGGAGGGTGGGGGGTCCTGGCGGGGGGCGTCGGCGGTTCCGGGGGGGTGACGCTTTCGAGCACGTCGAGAGGGGGGCGGCAGACCCTGAGCTCAACCCTCGCCGGAGCCGTCCGGAGCACCTCCAGGGCTTCCTGGTGTCAAATGTACGGATTAACACGTCAGTATGTTTAGAGGATTTGATATTGATAGGGATATCGCGAAGTGCAGGCTATTTATGTGTCCGCAGCCTTCGGGATCTAAAGCGCAATTCACACAGAGGGCGAGTGGGGCGCGGTAGCGGGCGTATTGTCGTTACATTGTGCGCTCTGTGAGAAGGCCTATTGCGAGTATGCGTGTATTACGAGCAATGTAACGACAATACACCGGCTCCCGCGCACGACCCGCCCTCTGTGTGAATTGTGCTTAATGACACCATATACCTGAGAGTATTTTTATGGAGATATATATTAATAGAGAGATAAGCTTAGTAATAATCATATTAAAACATAACTATAGTGAAGAGCAATGATAAAAGGTCACTTTGTATAGAATTTCCATTTTCACTTTCAGAGCTGATTTTAAACGACCCAATAAACATTCATCTAACCTAGATAAGAACCAATCGAAATTATTTAATAAAAAACCGAGACCACTTCTGATTCGTTTCGTTTGGGAGCTACGAAGCCACAGATAGATACAGATACACAGGTTAACTTTATAACCACCCTCTTTTTGGGTTCGGGGTAAAAAAAAACGAAAAGAATTTACGATGCTTGAATGTAGTGAGGTGAGTGCTTAAGCTAACAATCATTTAGGAAACACGATCCAGTACTGAGCGTAAGTTTTTTTCGTTATCATTGGGAGCCGCATAAGTAGGTATCAAATACAAATATTTAACTATGTTAAGAACGTTGCAAGTTAAGTAAGCAAAACAATCGCAATGAACTAAGTTCAAAACATCCTTAAATTTGCATAAACTATTAAGCCTCGGACAATCCCTCTCAATAAATATGTCGTCCGGGCGCTCCCGATTGTTTGAAAGATTTATACTGACACCGTTCATCTATCGAGGTCTAAGTTATTTATTGGCTTCCAATGTAATAGCTAGAGGGATGAAAACATCGAAAACATCGGCAACTGTCGAGAAATGTAAATACGGGAAATATTCAATGCAAAATTCGTCGAGTTTTCGAACGGGGCGGAAAGTCGTAGCAATGCTCGAACTTATGGTTTGAGAAAGTACCAAGTGCTTCGTTGGAAATATGAATGGACTTAAATAACTTCTTTGGGTGGTTTCTTGTTAATAATATAGCAACGTGAACTGTTTGAAAAGTTCCCTATTCGTGCGCTCGAAATAGGCACTAAATTAATTTAGTTACTACCAATTTCTATAGACGTCATTATTCATGACAATTACTCCTACTCGTTCTTGCTTCCTGTATGTTTTTTCGTCTTTTACTAATTTATCTAAGAACACAGTAAAAGTGTAACAAAAGAGTTATATAAAATATTATTACAGTTTTTTAAAGCCAGACCAGAAAAAAACACCTCTATTGGGGTCGCCACTAATACTTTTTTCGTCTGTGTTTCGTGAATTGCAATAGAAATGTCTGTTCACATAATGGCGAGGATTTTTATTTTCCTGGTCAGGCTTTAACGCTCCTAAAAAACATATGAATTTCAAGCGAAGCCGCAGCGAACAGCTTTAAAACAATACATCTTCTTGTAAAAGAAACGGGTGCTTTTTATTTGTTCTATTAATTTAAATATACGTACTGAAAGAAAATGAAATTTTATGGGTATAATTCCGAAGAGCATGTACCACCTTTGATCTCGTCCTCACTGAACATCAGGTGAGACTGAGGTCAAACGCAAACCCATTATTGATAAAAAAAAAGTCATAATACGAAATTGTCATAATTGCAATGTTTTGATAACTAGAAGACTATTTTTTGGTATCACTCACCAATCAAAGCTAACCGAAGGTTACTACTTGTAGCAGTTGAATTATTAATTTAATCTGAAATAGCTCCAGCACAAGATGACTTAAGGAAAATATAAATTCGGAGAAATGAATATTGTTTGTTTTTTTTTAACGTATACCCGGATTTTATGCTACTGGATAAAGAAAGTATTATTTCCTTGTACTAAAAACTGGTCGAAATAATCATAAGTGCCCTTTTTCTTGGAGATTTATTTATATTAAAAACAAGTTCGTTAAACGTTTACCCAAACCTCGCTTGACGGCACCGTTTAGAAACCAACTACCCAAAATTCTCCTGAGACAAGAATTTTAAGTTTAATTCAACAAGGAGTTAAGTTAAATTGACCAAGGCTTTTGATAAAGGGGTGCTTTGAAGGAATTTCATATAGGGTTCGTTTGTCGAATCATTCCGGCTCGCTTCGGGCGGAATTTTATTAGAGATAACATAAAATTTCATTTTCATTAGCTAGAGTGGAAATTTTACGTATTTTTAGCAGTAAAAACGATACGGATTTAACCTAGATAACTCGTAATACACTAAAATTTAATAAGACTATTGGGAAAAGTACCCTCTTTGGATAAAAGAGTATAACTACGATTCAATTGCTTTAAACATTATCGACTCTGTAAAGCCAATAATAAAGTTCCTAATACCATAGGAGTTGTAAAACAGATGCGTTATTATACCTAGAGAGGGTGGACTATATTTCATAGTGACACCGACAGCAATGGGCGCTTCGAGCCAAATCGCTTATAATGGGTTCCTTATTTTTAACGGAATTTAAAATATTCGCCATACGAGTGGGTACTTACTTATACTTGCGAAAAGCAATTGATTTTGATGCCCTCTTTAGGTTTGATGAAAGGATATGTTACCGTTTCACTTCGCAAAAGCGACTATACCTCATAATAGACGGTGCTTCAGTAGGTAATACATAAACCGCAATTATTATTATTGAATACATAAAAACCCCAACCGATTTTCAAGAAACTTAGATTAGAACCATTCCGATAAAACGAGCTTAATTAAACTGCTTTTTTAAATTGGTCCGTCGGAGGTTATGACATGAAAGGCAAACTCGTAGTCGTCAACGTTAAGTTCGTGCGCAGTCATCCCTCGGAAAGAGTGTTTTTTTTATGCCATAGAGAAGGCAAACAAGCACACAGGCCACCTGATGATAAGTAGAAACTGTGACCCATAGACATTACCATTCCCAAGACTGCAAGCCTAAGACTGCAAATGCGTTGCCAACCCTGAGGACTAAGTTGGAATGACTCTATGCTAGTCCTTACACCGGCTGTCTTATCTCCAAACCGGAACACCACAATGCGAACACTGCTGTTTGGCGGTAGGTTAATGGTTAAGATGGTGGTAGCGATCCGGACGGACCCTGCACAAGGTCTTACCACCTGTAAACGAGCGGGCGGGTTGGGGGCGGTGAGGGGACTGCTAGTACAGTCCACACCGAAACTGAAGTAGCGTAAATTAAGTTGCGTCAAAATTACAATAGGCGTACATGGCGTTATTTTGAACGTAACCATACCGGTCGGCGCGTGGCGTCAAATATGGCTCCTCCTCTAGGCACGAGTGACTGACGTCATTTCGTGAGCGTTTCGCTGGTACAGTTAAGGAATTAAATATGTGACCTACCTTAGAGCCTAAGTCAATATTATATTCTATACAGCAATAAGGTTGGGTTTCCTGTAAGTTACAAATGACTTGTGCTCTCATGTGCGTGGTTCGCGTGCGATTCCGGCTTCTTATTCCGTCCCCGCTTACTCCTAGATGCCTAATGCTAAGACCCAAATACGTCGGACTTCACTGTTACTGGCAGAATGATGTCAACCAGCCAAACATAAGATGCTTAATGCTTATCGCTAACGTAAACGATTTTCGAAAATTGACATAAGGACTCGACGCGAGCGTCTGGCAGCTTAAGTCAATCCTATATATTTTCAATAACTATAACTTTTGGCGAAAGCATCTACTTTTATCTTTATCTTTAGGTACGAACATTATTGATCTTGCTTTTTACTCGATAAACCATAGATGTACATGATGTTTAGCAAAATGAAACATTATTAGGTACTTACAGTTCATAACCGGCGTACACCTAATATTTTGTGAAAGCTGCCAGTATGAAGAGTGCCTTCGAGGATTGAAAATATACCGAAAAAACAATAAAAAGGTATTTATTTTGGAATCCAAAATCCATGAGCCGAATTTCACCTAACGTATGATAATAAGACAAAATGTTAAAATCCTTACAAAATTTCACATTTACCCGTATTTTATACTAAGGATCTAATGCTGGAGAAATTATACAATTCGGTTTAATATTAGAAAGAATTATCCGTACAGTAAATATTCAAGAATTTTATTTCCTTTCAAATTATTCGGAGCGGAAGTGCGGCCAGTAAAAAGCAGGCTCTACAAATCACGTCACGTCATAAACAAGTGGGGGAAACCATTGCGTTTCAGGAACCACGTCATAATGAACAAGTGTATGGTAGTTACATCGCTTCGGCCCCGCGTTTTGGAAAGTGTGAATAAGCATGATTTTGAACTGTTATTTATAAGAAGCCGAACAGAGATTCTTACAAGTCAATGCAATAAAATAAAGCTTAAAGACCATCCGCAAGTAATTTACCTTTTTCGATATTTCAATACCAAACTTAAACGAATTCAAAATGAGAATCTGAATTTCGTGTACGTCGCGAGTGTCGTTAAAACCGTTTTCGAATAACTAAATGCAACATTTTCCCTGCTGATATATTTCGATATTGGTAGGTAACGAATGCATCGAATATTTCACCACGCTGCTGTATTTGAAGTTCTGGTTAAGTGGATTAAAAATATGAACATGTGAAATACACGTTCCTTAATTAAAAAAGTGTGTCGAAGCGGACCAATTGATAGAAATATTCCAACACTATATTTTTTGTCACGAAGTTTTCTTCTGCAAAATAATTATGTTCGAGAGTCCCTGCCTGACACATTTCAGGTTTTTTAACCTTGACTTGAAATGGGAATTATAAGATTAATCTGAACACTTCGCAAAAAAATTACGATTGATTGACATCTAACAGCATAACATGGATATGTACCATAAATAAGGTACCTACTTACAGAAGAAAGGAAATTAATTGAATTGTCAAACAAAATTGAGTTAAAATGGGCCTTTCATATTTTATCATGTATTTTAAGGCTCGAGTAAAGAGCGCTGCCATTGACGCTCGTCGAGTTCTCGTTTTATTTTCACATTAGGAGCGAGCCTCGAGGCGCCGCTCGCTTTTATGTTACGCCTATATAACCAATAATCTAGCAACTACTATATATTTCCTTTTAAATAATGAATTACCTTGCTGTAAGGTTTTATGACGGTCCCATTTTACAAAGCAATGTTTTGGCATGGTTTAATAACTCACTGTTAGAAGTTAATTTAAAATACCAGATCATTGGATGCTTTTAAATCGTTACGACAGTTAGCAGTAGTTTAAAATCTTCCTTCCTTCGATAGTTCTTAGATACTTCGTTCGTTCGTAAGTTCCATTAGGGAAGTAATGTCAAATATATTGACGACGTGATTAGTTGGTACCTACTTAATGGTTAATTGAGCGTTAATAAACAAAGAGTTAAAAGTCACAGGGAAGCCTAAATTACACACAAGCGGCGAGGAAGGCGAAAAGGCGGGTCCTTTTGTATGAGCGGACAGTGTCGCTTGAAAATTTGCTCATAGAAAATGTTGCGCCCTTGCCTTACGTCGCTTGTATGTAATTTAGGCTTCCCTGTGACTTTTAACTCTTGGAATAAATCTAAGTATGAGTAGCAATGTAGATACTAGTTACAAAACATACCCGGAAACATTTTCAAGAAATTATCGAGTAGCGCGTTCTATTATCATACGCGAACCAAAGTTTAAATAATTCTTATAAGCTTTCGAGAAATTGTCATGGGATAGTTTCTCAGTTTGAGGAGTTTCTTGTCAGTAGGTAAGTACAATGTCAGGTGAGACTATAGTAACAGCTAAAAATAAAACCTCAAACAAACACAGTACCTAAACTACCTATACGTACACGAACGCTTATGCAAATTAAATTTGTTTCACTTTACCGTACCTGTTACCGTGAAATGCTTTTAAAACACATGTAAAAACAACATGCAATTTTATACAACTTTGCGGTGGACATTTTACAGTTTATTACGTTTTGTTCTGACCCGACCGCCGTGTTTTCATAAAAGTTTTTATGTTTATAACCTACCTTTGACCAGGGAAAGTGCTACACAAATAGCATTTTTAAGACGACTCCGTTCTTATTTTGTAGGTTTCACGTTTTATAACAATGTAAGATTAAGTTATGTAATCGCATTATTCGTAAGATATTATTTATTGTGTGCAAAATATAATTTTATTCCTTACTATGAATTTTGCTTTCGTTGAGCCTTATACACATATAGCAAAATAATTTAATACGCCCCGCTGTATTATAAAATGACCTACCAGTTCAGCAGTTATATTGATAATTTTTAAAAGTTGTTCTTTGTTCGGTTAACATTAAGCGAATGACGCTGAATACAAATGCCTAAAATATTATCTATCTATAATACTAAATATATAAAAAATACGGAATGTTCAGTGCAACTCTACTTGTTAGCTATCTTTTATTTGTTGCGTAGATTTCATTCTAACGGATTTCCTCGGCTACATCCGCCACGGTGGATAATCCGCATGACAGCCATTCGGTGCCAATAAATCGTATTTGGGAACATTTTGCAAGGAAATCAATAGGGCCGGCACCGAAGGTTCATCGGCCGTGATTTTATACGACTTTAACACGTTGTAAAAGTAGTCTATAATGAGAGTTTCATTACTTGGTTTAAAAAGGTTATATATGACACAATTCAGACTGACAAAGCGGAAGAAGGAAAAAATGAGCAATATTATGGTGGATGCCACATCAGAACCTAGGAAGACGTGTCTATGGCAAAAGACCTGATGGGAAGACCCTAATGGCAAATAAGACGGCTCTCAGTATAGATAGGATGCCACTTCTGTAGATAGCTGAGTCCCACTTCGGTCTGACCGTTTTGATAGCAGGTGCGGCCGCTGTAGTGGCTCAATACGCAAAACGCCGCAAAAATGAAAATACAGCTGGTGATTTTGCCGTTGAAACTGCTAAGCCGTGGGCCCAGAGCCATGAAAGCTTTTTGCCCTGATCAAAACTAAGCTTATCCGTGTCTCAGGTGATTGTGGGGCTGACTCTTTTAGGCCGTGAGGTTCGGAGACACTAAATCTTTTTCACAGACCAAACTAGGCTTATCCGTAGCTCAGGTGATCGTGGGGCTGGCTCTTTTTTCGGCGGACGGCTAGGAATAGATTATAATATTCATTGAACTAATCCCTAACATAGCTTTAGTAGACTATTTGTATCACTATGGATATTTATGAATTATGGCAGATTACTAGTTACTACCCATAAGACTAGCATTGCTTTAATGCAATATGAAATCTGGACCATACCATAATAAATATTAATGTTTATTCTCAATCATCCTGAACAGATTATAAATAAATTTGTACGCATATACTTCCAGCCCCTTACGATACATAAATTACATACTTATACTTAGGACGTCGTATAAAACTGTAATTAAATTACCTGTTTAAAATATACTACACTTCAACATCCTTCAGAGCTTTAGATTAAATACCGCGTTTGAAGAGAAAATCTGCGAGGCGAGATTCTATCCTGATCTTAGATTAAATATTAACATGAGAGTACGTTTAATACTCGGGGCATTGGTCCCGATCCCTTCCCTCTCTCCCATTGATCTTTGAGACGAGGAATGTTTTAATTATAAATGGAAGTTCTGAACCCGACCTTGGTAAAAATGCTGTTGCATTTTCCTCGTTTGTAGTAAGGTACAATTGGTAGGTACTAAGTTGCGATCGCTGTTGAATGCATTCTATCCACTTATAAGTTCAGATTGCAACGACTTGAGAACGTTCTATAAGAAGTTATGTTGAAGAGCAGAAGCGCTCTTTATATTGCATTAGTGAAACTATTATGTCCCTAATAGGATTGGAATCATATTGATAGCTTCAAATAGGCTGCAACAAAATGTTACATAAAGTTACTGAATATACTGATACTATATTTTAAGTACGTCTAAGTAATTAAGTAGTTTAATAATTCAAATTACTTAACCAAAATTCACTAACTAAATATGCTGTGCCAATTTCCGTTGCAGACACTAATCTGTACCTAGCATAAGCATACATAATTTCCTTTATGGGAGTGATCTTTCACAGAACTGTGCACATACGAATATTCATGTGCAATTTCGTTTTAAAGCTGCAAATTGGCTAACTATCTTATCCTAGGTCTTTATTTATCACTCCCTTGTGACTACCTATTCAGCGGTGAAGCTTGAACGTATTCCAGAAACAAAGTTTTATGCAGTAGGATTAAACAATACGAGTACGTTGTAGCATTTTACGAGAACGATTTCAGGAAATAATAATGTAACATGAAACCAGAGGTTGAGGAGTTGCTCTGTACCCTGAGCACGAATTTGTACCTTCTATCGAGTTGAACTTAAACGTATTGTCATCAAAAAACTGTGTATGAAAATTCGTATAATCATCCTTTGGTATAAATATAATTTGATAGAAAGATGACATTGACGTTGACTTTCGTATAGTCATCGAGTAGTAAAAGAAAAGTATAGGTAAAATTACGATGAAAATGCGAGTTGGTTTTAGGAGTTAGTGCTACTTACAGATAGGTTCAGACTACGTTTTCGAATAGCAAAGGCCATCCGAAAACGTGACCTGTGGTTGAAATGTCCCGAAGCTACTGATGGAGATTTACACCGAATAACAAATATAAACCAAAACCCCGCTAAAAGAGTCCGCTGTACAAAGGCCCGGAACTTTGGATATTTTGTTTAGCTTCCTACGTAAAAATACTAGATTCTGCTTCCCGTAGGAACGCTTCAACTAAGTACAGTCTTATTGCTCGAGTGGGCTGATTTGAAAACGGAAGGTTTCTATATCATCATGTGGTATTAAAAGGTCAAGAAAATGGCAATAACAAAGAGAAACTGAGGAGATCACATGATTAAAACACAAAAAAAGCTCTTTAAAAAATGTTTAAGTATTGCGGACCTTTTTAACCAACTCCAAAAATGGTCTCATCCTCAAGTATTCGTTTCTGAGTTTTAAGTGAACTCTTTGTATTCGAGAATTTATTTATGTGTTAGAATGTTTATCGTTTAAATAGTACCTACAGCCTAGAGCTTAGTTTGGAACTAGGTTAATTTGTGTGAGATAATCCCTGATATTTTTATTCATTTAATTCTTCGAACTTACGCCCAACTACCTAATTTTATGTAGATAAATTGACAGAAACGAGTTACTTCAATTAGAGTGTCAGGCGTTGTTCAGGGATAGAAAGTAGACGAGTATGTTTTTAAACTTCCGGGTACTTACGTAAGTGTTTAGCCCAGCTAGCGGCACCCCGTTGGCCGCGAGCAGCAGATCCCTGGGCGCCAGTTTGCCCGTGCGCCAAGCCGGCTGAGGTGGATACAGCCGCCTGATGCGCACGAGGCCACCGCCGCATACCGACATGCCCAGCCCACGCCCATCCTTCTCTACCACCACCGTAAAGGTGTTTTCTGTAACAAGAAACAAAATCAAGCGATTAAATTAAACTCACAAAAGGCACGAAAAAAGAGTACAAGAGGAATGACATCCGATTTTGAGGGGATTCTTGGGTGCCTTTGACGGTTTGCAGAGCCGTCATACCTACTAATGATAATTCAAAATTGTCCCACGCACTGTAACCTGATTTCACAAACGTCTCTAGCTGTTGAGTGTTAACGTGTTGATGCTTATCGGCTTATTGGCTTCCACCCTCATTGTTGTAAACCTTCTGCATAAGTGAAGTCCGTCCACTGTTGGATATAAACATGTACCCAAAATATAACTGCAATAAACTGTACAATTTATGTGACCTCCACATAAGTCACACGTCACACATGCAATATCTAGGAGAGTCCAGTGACGATAAAATAGGAATGATGTATGTTATACAGGTAGAGACACTCTGATAAATATTACCTCGCTGATTATTATATTTCTGTTAAGCAATGATGAATCGAAATGCATTGGTAATTAAAGTTTAAACGGGCAGTGAAGTTCTATGAATGCTTAATACAAAGTCAGTAGACGCCAAAAGTTATGGCGTCAAAGTTTGTATATTTGGCTTAATTATAACAGAGAAAGGAAACACTTTGATGTTTATTACTCATCACTAAGCAACTTGATTATTTCTGGATAATATTTTATGGAAAATACTGTAGTGTATTTATTTACCGTAGACAACATCATAATTGAAAACATTTCAGTTCAAAGGATGCTTTCCACCCAATTATAATACTAAATGTATTTTTTGTAGGACAAAATAATTATTGGCAGGAATCGCCGGCATGTTTGTGAAATATATTTTCCTCAATTGGCTGTGACAACCTCGTGAATATTTACAAACGTGATTCGACCGTGTTGTCGTTGGAATCGAAAGCGAATGAATTTAATTTTGAATGAGATGTTAAAATCTGTAGCTGATAACTGTTGCAGTGCTCGTTTTGGAAACTGACAACATTTGATATTGTTCATTTACCCCGAATCAAATATCAGTTCCGAAAAAACGCACAAAACAAATGCATGTTATGGAAATTTATGCTTTCCACAAAAATATAAACTAAGAATATTAATTAATTTTATGGCTAAACCGGAAGTAAAAGTCAAAGTCAATGTAGAGTATGAGCTGTTTTCGAGCTAGTTACTCTTAAATCTAGTAGGTACGTATGATTTTTCAAGTATTTATTTTCCTTGAAGTTGAAGGTTTTCTTGAAATAAAATCAATTATCGGTTATATTCAAACGCATATGGAAAGTCAAGATGGTGCTTATTACCTGACGACAAGTAGACTCTAAGTGACCCTAAACACTGGATGCGTTCTGCGTAGGTAAAGTGCGTAGGATCATAGAGTTCGGTTGTTATAGCCAAATGAAAAATTTGGAACCGCCATTTTAACGTGTTGTATGCCAAAGTGATAAAATGATCTTTAAAATTATATTTGCGCAGTTAGTTTTTCTGGTTTTGTATTTTGAGGATACGGATAGGTACCTGGTACATAAAAAAAACCGACTACGAACAATAATTGGCAATAATTTCCATTATTTTAGTTTTGATGTTGCTTATTTTTATATTGGAACGAAGAAACAAACAATATTAACGATACAACTAACACGCTTAACTATTTAGTCTTAACAAAGATCGCATGTATTTTATATTCATCGCAAAATACTAAAGGCTATAATAACGAGGGCCTTGTATAATGTGTAACACGGATTAGGCAGGACAGCTTTAGCACTACAACCCACATGGGTCTCTTGTTTTCCTAACACAGGTAAGGCCTGTGGTCATTATGCCATTGTTTATATGACCTTGCTTTTAGCACGTGTATCTTACTTTATGAGGGCCTGGTGGTTTCAATGATTTAGAGTTAACGGTGTGACTTTACGGATAAACTAAGAAATTTAAGTGTGTTGATACATTATTTAACGCGAGAAAGATGCACAAAAAGTTACATCGGTTAAAGTTTGAAATGTTGGCATTTGTTTCTGTACGGTCAGTATTATTTATTTTTGATATAAATATTTTATTTTGATATAAAATTTAATATAGATTGATTATTTAAGTGCGGTATTTACACTTGATGCATTAATCTTTACCAAAAATATTTTTGATCATCTCATGTTTACAACACGAGTTAAAGTTAATATTGCGGCACACCATTTTCTTTTGTACATTAATTTTTACTACATTCGCAACCAGTTTTGTTAGCGTTCGAAATTAAAGAAATGTTGTCAGGCGTATGTTTAGGGAACAGCAGTAAATCTGATTTGAGAGCCTGTTAAAGTCAGACTGATGCACATTTATGATAGAAAATGGCGCTAAAGTTCAGGTAAGCTGTAAATCCAATATATATGCCTATTTATTTTTAATGCATCTTAAGATTTTATCGTACATCGACATCTCTTTTCGATTAATAATAAACTATGTTTCAATCCAGGACATTCCCGTATCCCTTCATATCCCTTGTTTCATAAATGAAGCAGTATCCACGTTAAGAATTCTTTTGGCAACAAAGAATTCCTTTATGGTCGGAAATTGGGTACAAAATGACTAAAATCACTCTCGACGCGAATGGCTAGGGCCGCCTTAATGTATAATTCATGTTCTTCTCGCCCGACGTCCGTTTTTGGCCGAAAAGGGACTTAAATTGACCGTGAATCGACACTCATCCTCCTTTCATTTGCAATATTGAAACCTGATTAATTACTGGGAAACATTTTCAGCTTTTGTTTTTGTATAGTTACTTAGGATGAATTGAGATTAATATATTGGAGCACCATTCTGCTAATTGAAATGGACGCATTGTTTCCATTGTTCTGATGGATATGATATATACATGTTTAATAGTCTCTATTGTGTTAAAGTTTTCCTTAGGATTAACAGAAACCTAAACAACAGCTATGGCCATATTTCTTTTACATTAACTATAAACAGGTCAACAAAAAGCAAGTTGCCAGATAGTTTCTGGAAAGACAACAGCTGAATGCAGCAGCTGCTTTAGTTGGGATATTACCGAAGTTGTCCGGTCACGACCACATAACCTACATTTAATAAGATCCGTAATAGCGGTCTCCGACACTACACAGAACTTGTGAATTCCTTGCTTATTTGGCTGAGATGAAGTAGACGATTGACTTCGCAACAAAGTCTCATATTATCACAATCATAACTTGCGTCAACAACAAATTAAAATGAAGTAGAAGTGATTTCAAAAACTTGCATGGTCACATGATTTAAAGAGGGATAGGTAAGCCTAAGAAGAAAAAATATTATCCTAATCCAAAAACCGCTTTTAGGAATGGTTTTTTTAAACTTTATTGTTACGGACAAATAAGACCCAAGTCAGTTTGACCTTTGTTTGACTTTAACGTTGCCTTTCACGAGGAATCAAGAGTTACTTATTTAGCTAAGTCGAAAACCCTCTTAAGAAATAGGATTATTATTTTGGAGTAGAACCTAAACAATGGCAAAGTGAGATCATGTAGGTAGTATCTCGCAGCTCTAGCCTCTTAGTCTGCTCAGTAGGGAGTTGATTGTTGCTAGCGTGACACAATGTACTGGCAATTTGCTGAGTATTCAAGCTAAATTGACGTCTGAGAATACATTTACATATGATTTCACGTGTTGCATAATCAAATTGATAGGACAAAACAAACATGCCAAGTGATTTCAAAAGACAATCAGATAGATTATTTGTTAAGTTAATGTCTTCAACAAAGATATCTCAAAGCTTAGCAGGGATTGTTTATAGAACAAGTTAGCGTTAGTTGATCATAATGTTCTGAGGTGAGAATGTAGGAGGAACTTGCTTAATTAGAGATAGTTTGTACATTCATGTAATTAGTTCTGCTATGACGAGTTCTTCGGGAAATGTTTGTCGGTTTATTGAATTACAACCCTCATTAACGTTATCTTACTTATGAATAGTAGTTTGAGGAGGTATGTTTTAACGCGTGACTACTGTATTACAAGCAATTTGTGTTTGCATTGCGTTTACGATGATCAATTATCATAGTTAATAGCAAGCTTGTTTACCGTTAAATTAAGGACCGATAAACATAACTTACTTAATTATAAGAATTCAGATATTTTTAAACTTGTTATGTTTCTTGCTAGGAAATATGTTTCTTGACACGTTTGAACAGATACTTGTAGATCACTAGGGTCATTTTAAGATTGAACTATAGTTAGGTATTTACTATTTAAAATAAATAGTAGTAAGGAAATAACATAAAAATGGTTTCTTATCGTTATCGTTCTCTTTAGGAATTGTTGCTTCTCTCGGGTAATTCAAAGAAATTAGTAATTAAATATTTGGATGCCCATTAAGTGTGTAAATGGTATACGGGCGTTCCTTTTAACTGTGGTTAGTATAACCCCTACTGCGCACATTTAGGCAGCTTTTGTTAAAATTCAATTTAAAAAAATTAACCATACAAAATAATTTAACACGTAATTAATGTATAACGAAAAATGCAATTAACATTTTCACAGGTAAACATTACGTGCTTACCTTACAGATGGACTTCGATGTACATTGCGGGTCGATAGTATGTTCAAAAATTAATAACGGTGTATACGTTAGCGTAATCGAAATAATTCTTTCTGTTAATGATTAGTAGAGTCTTAATCTATGTCCAGTTTTAATAAACGCCCGTATACCATTTACACACTATGCGTACCTACTTTGTCCTAAACTGAATTGTTGTTAAATTATTAACGTTACGTAAACTATTAACTAAAGTTATAAATACAGATACCTACAGGTACAGATTTTACGTCAAGTTTTTAACGAATTGATTTCTATTTACCAATATTTGACACTTTAAAGTGAAATGGTATCGCAAAATAGATAACAAATTGATTTATATTGGCTCCGCGCAAACAAAAAATCTGTTTGAACATCACGGATTCCTTTCATATTTTCTGTCCAATCGCTCGTTCAAATATTTTCAAGCTTTTTCAATTTTATCTGTATTATTTGTTTAAGACAAATATTTGTAGTTCACAGTCACAACATAACAAGATTTGCGGAGTCGTTGCGTGCACGTTGAATCAAAATAATAGTGATGTATAGGAAAAAATACCAAAATTTAAATTTAGCATTGTCTCTTTGCTTATAAATTAACATGAAATTGAATGAACTCATTCCATCTAAAATTAAATCTGCTGTATAATAAACCTTAACCTGATCACTGAAACAGCTGGACGGATTTAGAAGAAAGAATTATGGGCAATTTTGTATGGGCAATTTTGTCTCCACCCTCCAACAGTAACGGGATGTATGTCTATATGTTCATTAGGACCAAAAAAAAGACAAAATACCTATTTTAGTAGCAAAATCTATGGGATTTTTTTAATGATAACAAGAGCCAAGCGATTCATCCATATATGTGTTCATTTTCAAACAAGTTCCATACGATGCGATTATGATTTTCCAAGAAAACCCCATATGGTGATCTTCACCATAGTAAAAATACATCATATTGCCAAGATCTATAAACTGGCACATGTTTCATCTGTTGATGGGTGGGGACATTTTTGCCCAACGTCCTTTGGCATGGCAGGTATGGATAAACATTATATTCCGAAAAAAAATATGTTCCAGTTGTAGAATTACTAATATTACGCCGACAATGTCGCGAGCAGAAGTTATAAGCTGCACATTCTTTTTAGGTAATTTAACAATGTTCATAAAAAAAGGCGGTGTTGCAATAATTAATGTCCATAGATTCAAGTGTTACAATCTACGAAAGTGCTTAATAACAAGTACACATAGGTATACAATTATGTTGTTCCAAAACACTACCTATTTACCTCGTAAAATCGCAATGCAGAAGTTTACTGGTGATATCATTTACATTTATTTTGTATTTATTTAGGTATTTGGTTGGATGTTTAAAAAAATCTTTGCTATTTCGGCTTTATTCGTACCAACGGAGTTGAACATTGCTTAACGATGTCTCTTCCGTACCCAAAAGTTAAGGATTGAGAACCAAACTTTTTGGTTCGATATGTATTCGGTTGAACGGGTTTGGCACAGTTTTGGTCTTTATCACAGAATAATACAATTAAAACTCGGAGGTCGTTAACTTTTGATTATAAATTAGACGTCGTTAATTGTCAAATGTTTATTTAAGTACTTACTTCAGGGGATTTGTTTTAAAACCTTATTGCTTTTGACAACAATACGATAACATAGCAAAAGCAAATAAAATAAAATAATTAGGCTCTAGGCTTGTACTGTGAGTACTAGACATGTTTATTATACATAAATACATAGAAAACGTCCATGACTCAGCAACAAATATCTGTCCTTACAGGGACTTGAACCCCAAAAAATTTGGACCCCTAGTTTCTGTATGGTTTAGTTAAAGATAAAGATAAAAAAAGATAAAAGAAATTTATTTAGTAACTGTTTATAGTTTATTATATATATATAGTATATTGTAAGTAGTAAAGTACAATTTTACCAAATATCACAGGTACCTTAAGCAGCACAATGCTTATCAGCTTGAGGGTCAAGTAATTATCGTCAAGCAATATCATAAGGACGAAAAAGCGACGATGTTTTAGCGATAATATTTTTATTGGAAATAGAATATTTGTGTGTATACCTATTAGGAATAGTTTTAAATTCTAAATACGACTAGTTATAGGATAATTATAATGTTGCTCACTTTCCACTGTGACATTTAGTTTTAGGTCGGGACTCACACAACAATAAGTGACGTCAATTTCGTTTATTTGATGTGTGTTCCCTTTTGGGATAATAATTATTGCCACGCACAAAATGTGTCAAAATTTAAATTTAGTGAAGTGATCCTGCTTACGAAATTAGCGGACCCGGGTTCGTTTCCCGGTGAGGACAAATATTTATTTGACTTGCGCGAGCATTCGGGTATTTTTTATGTGTGTTAATAATTGGTTTTCTATGTAAGTATTTTTATCGTTGCCTGGTACCTATGGAACAAGCTGAGAGTTTAGTTTGGGACGCGGTATTTTTTTCTGAGGTTGTCCCCTAACATTTATTTATTTATCTATATCGACTATACCGACCCGCCCTCGGTTCGCTTCGGTTTATGCGAATTTTCTGTAAAACCCGTACAAAAACGAGAATTTATTATACTTTTTTTTTCTTGAATCACTCAATCTACTGATGAAAACCGCATTAAAATCAGTTTCGTAGTTTGAAAGATATAATATACATACAGAGGGACAAACGGCGGGGAGCAACGGTTGATGCAGAGAATTTAAAAAAAAACACGTCTTGAAACAGAAAAGTAAGGTTTACGTGAACTTTGGCAACGTACTTATTTCGCGAATCAGCCAATCGGTTAAGCTTGAAAAAGAAACATGCATAGTCAAATGTAGAGTTTAGTTGAATGTAGAGCGACGGTAGATCCGGGTGGAACAATAGTCGCGCGCGCACGCCAGGGTTGTCGCCTGCGACCAGAAATATTCGGATTGTACAGAACAATGACATTGTTCTGGAAATTGTCGGTCTGTTGAAATGCCTTGTTGATAACCAAATAGGCATTTCTGTTGGATTTTTAAGGCGTTTTCGCACGGCGTTTGATTCGGATTTGAGATGATAGGGATGAGCACTTTGTGTGGCGATGACAATCTGATTTTCGGATATAGAGCGCATAGTCCGATAAGGCTCTTTATGATTGCGTCACAAAAGTCATGGGCGGTAATGTGGCAATACCAGGTAAAGAGAATACCTGACTTTAGAAAAGAATATGTTAGAACTGAGACCACGCAAAATAAAACCAGGCAAGAGAGAGTAGGACTCGCCCACAGAGGGTTCCGCACGTGACACGGTTAGCTAAATTCAAAATTTGCATAAAGACCTTGTTTTTTTTAATGATTTAAATCAATTATAGTTTTCAGATTTTTTCCTATACTTGTAGTATAAGACGGTGCTACTTGCCAAATTTCTTAGTTTAGGTCAATGGGAAATACCCTATACATTTTGATTCCCTCGAGAGTGTCGAAATACACGTTTTTGCGGATGTAGAAGTTTGTTTTTTTCACAGCTTTCGACCGGCGTATATAGTTTTAATTTCAACTCGATACCTCCACGCGTTCCCAAGATAAAGGGTATTGACAGACAATAGGACAGACAGACGGACTACAAAGTGATCCAATAAAGGTTCCGTTTTTTCCTTTTGGGGTAAGGAACCCTAATATTTCATTTCATTTCAAAAAGAAAAATACCTAGCCCCTATTTTTAAAACTTGACAGTGACAGGTGACAATTTGAGACTTGTCGGTGTGGTATCGATACGCGGTTTACACTCTGTATCGATTTGGTACAAATTATTTACTAAGCGCCTATATTTCTATGAGTTAACTGATAGAAATATAGGCGCTCATGACGCGTGATCAGAACAATAAGGGCTTATAGCAGAAAATATGAAAACCGGGTCAAGAAATCAAGGATATCCTGTACATACTGTAAATATTGCGATAGAGATCGCAATTAGTATTGAATTGTATTTTATGTTTTGTGACTAAATCACGCCTACATGATAGGATTTTTATCAATTAAGTCAGTCATACAAATCGTTTTTTTTTGTGTTGTTTGATTGTTGTCCAGGGGGAAAACGATAGCCAATTTCGGTCCATGGGCAAAAGGTAGTCTTAAAATTAATGAATTATAAATGTTTCTACAATACCCGCCGTTTGGCAACCCTACTGCCCACCGCGAGTCAGTAGCGCACGCGCATGGGTTCAACGATCGACCTGCTCCCCCCCTCCCCCCTTCAACCTCTCCAGAGCAGTCGCAGTTTTCGAAATATATTCACCCGATTGCACAAGAAGGAGAGTAACGTTTGTGATATGTACACTCACACAAGACAAATGTTGAACATGTTTGCAACCTCGTCATTGTCAATTTATGCCGGCCGATTTTATATCCAGTTTGAAGTTTCTTACGACAATGCACGAAAGTGTTTATTTTCTTAGGGGTAGCTTACCTATGTATGATATAAGTAGTTTTTTTTTTAATAAACTGAACGGTTGGCGGTTAAAAACCTAACAATGTATGAAACCTAGTAGTAGTCAGGCCTTTAAAACTGACTGTCTATCTATCTAGATAGTCTATGTCTTGCACATGTTTATTTACACTTGAGCAATCTCAATGTATTCACTTTCGGAGTCCCACAGGGCAGTGTCTTGGGTCCAATAAATAAATATCTAAATAAATATCTAAATATCTAAATATCTAAATTTAGACTTTAGATGATAATTGAAGAAAAAGTGAAATATAATTTAAAGACGGGTGGACTGTATAGTTTGGCTAAAATAGTGTAAAAAACTATTCAAACGCAGTTATAGTTAGTGACCTTGTCCGTTTTTTACGATATTTGAATATGTTGTAGATATTACGAAAAACTAGGTCTGTACTTTTAAAAGAAATAAAGAATTTGTAAGGAAATATTTTTTGGAAAGAAACACATAAAAAAATAAAAAACGGAAACGTAGGTACAAAACTAGTTTTTCATAACCAATACGACATTTTCAAAATTCGTGGAAACAAGACTTGATTTGGGGGTTGAGAAACGTTATCTTATCGCCCAGAGCTGTTTTTTTTACAGCAACTCGATATAGGCGTCATTTCACAATTCTCTTAAGTATCTTTAGAATTCATACCAAGTTATGTTTTAAATGGCTTAAACAAGTGATGTCAGTAAAAGAGCATTCTTATCTAAATCGTTGGAAATGTAACCCTCGGATGAAACGCAGCGTAACGATTAATTGTTCTCTGAACCACAATAACACAATAGAAGGGAATAACGATATAATAATGGGCTGATTGTGTATCGGACCTTGGCGATCAACCAAGTGTACCTGCACGAAGATTCCTGGCCAACCAGCGAGATTGCTTAGTAGGTAATAAAATACACGAAACATGCTGAAATTACCAAGCAAGCTGTGAATACCTGACTTTATATTGTCATCTATGTTTATCATCCCCCCCCCCCCTCATTATTTCGATTAAAATATAGCAACCTATGCCACTGGGTTAAACATACTGCTTTTGTTTCAGTTCTGTTACCGTGAAATTACGCACTTAAGGCAGCTATCGTGAAAAATTACCGAAACTTAAAAAAAAAAAAAGTTTTTTTTGTGGGCGTTATTGTTGCTAATTGAAATAGAATCAATTTTATAAAAGTAAACTTTCTCGATAATTACCGTTACGGAGAACATTACCGAGAATTATCCCCTAAAATTCCTCTGTTCTCGTAATTTACGGTAACTGTACAACACTAAGAACTAAGTAACTCTCCATAGAAGACATATTCGTTAAAAAATAACCCACGCGCAGCTTCATATAATTCACATTACGAAATTTTGCCAAGAACTAACGTAAAATACAACACATCATGGAATCCAAACACTGCGCTATTAAATTTTAAAGCACCTAACAGTGTATTACTTTGAATCGTTACCGTTGCAAAAACAACCTTATGTCTACATGGCATGAGCTAACATGGCGTAATGTATTAAAGGGGTGAATGCATTGCGTGTTCTGGATCAGTAGGTTCCCGTGCAGTGATGTGGATTACTTGACGTGTGCAAATTGCATACACGTACATATCTACCCATACATACATACAATCACGCCTTTTTCCCGTAGGGGTAGGCGGAGACCCTTTCCTTCCACTTGCTACGATCCAGACAAACTTCCCTCGCTTCCTCCACTCACATAAAACTCTTCATACACGTACATCGGTTTAAGGTACTCCTGACCTGGCCCTTTCTTAAGACGTCTCCGATCTGATCGTGGAACCTTGAATTACCAGAATTGTGGCGGTGGAATGACATACAACTTAAAATATAATCGAAAGGAAATGCAGAGGAAGGTAAACCGGGGAGATATTATTAAAAAAATATTGATATTATTTTTGTCTTTGTCGACTTGACTGTTATCGCCTACACGGTTTGAATAGGTGGACCAATCACAACTCGTTAAAAATAAACAATGTTGCATGAAGAAAGATAGAAGTAGTTCATAAAACTTCATAAATCAGTTTCTTAACTCGAACTTTATTAACTGTTTAAAAGGTAATTTTTTAATAAAATAATAAAATTCCCATCAAAATGGCGATCCTTTCTTTGAGAGCTGATGTCTTATAAGGCCCAACCGTTTTTCACGAATGGCTAGCTAAGAACCAAGGAGATTAAACTAGCTTTCTATTAAAACCCGCGTCCACACGCAAAGACACTCATGGCCGCCGTAAACATTGGGCTAAAGCTTTGCGCCACGGTATTGGGCCAACAAGAGGACTTGGCTATGCTATTGGCTTGTTCGTAGTTGGCGACCAACGCTGGCCGGCCAACCGGCTGTTGTCACACATCAAAAAATCTTTTATAAAATCGTCAATGCAGAATGATCAATACGCCAATGTGGAAACGTGATTCCATATTTTGGTCCATTTAATTGGCCCGACGTACAATGTGTAGAGCTGCCTTAAGGTTTACACGTTAACTTATAACTCGCCTGACCGGGGTTTAAAAATGGATTACATGTTTAACAATATTTATATTTCACTTAAGTACGTATCTCAGGATCTTGGGGAATTTAATCAGAACAAGTATGCAAGTAAAAAATACTAACGGAGATTTCCAGGCATTTTATCGAAAAATCCTACCGGATTTTTCTAGGTAAGGAAACTATTACCCACAACGTAGGAGTTCTTAAGTTAAATAAAAACTGGATTCAGCATTTTGCGCTACAAAGACAAATAGTCCAAATGTAACAGTGCCTGCTATTTGCATCGTAGCATGTTAAAATAAACTTTATTACTGTATAAAGTATACGAGTAACGTAACCGTAAATTAATACAGTCTCTGAGTGTATAGTAGTAGTAAAGATATAAAAAACCTCTGGTACAGTCACTACACGGGATTGTTGAGCCACTTGCCACCGTTTGTATTTTGGCCGAGTAATGCGAATCGGGGTTAGTCGGCTACACTGGTATATACGTTATGTATTACACGGCTGAATTAAGAAGAGTAGCAAGTGGCTTAACATTCCCGTGCTGTGACTGTACAACGGTGGCTTCTTCTTTAAGAGGTGATATCGTTTAAAAGGCCCATTTTTTTTTATAGAACCTGACTTAGAACCATCGTAAAATTATAGGGCAGTTACTGGTGTGACGAACCCTAGTATTTGTTCCTGAGTCTTGGATGTTTTCTATGTATTTCAGTATGTATTTCTCTATGTGAGTTGTCTAGTATACATAGTACAAACCTAGAGCTTAGTTTGGGATGAGGTCAATATGTGTGAGTGAGATTGTCCCCTGTCCCTGTCCCTGATTGTAATTAAACTAGCAATAAAAATAAAAACGCGTCCAAATCGCTCCATTCGTTTCGAAGGTACGATGTCACAGACAGACACAAACTTAAACATACAACATTCGTCTTTTTTGTCAAGGGTGAAAATTAACAACAGTTATTTCTGCTTATGGCTAAACAGCATAAACACCACATGGTCTTTTCTGCGTCACAACTAGTGCTAGACTAAGAATTTTAAATGCGGGTACAAACCAAGTGACGTCATTACGACAACTAGTCAATAATTCAAAAATCTTCAGTAAATAATAATTAAAAAAAAGTTGTGAGAAACAGTTATAAGCATAATCAAAAATAACCTGCTGTCAATAGACGCTAATTAAAAAAAGCTTACGGAAGATTTATTTATTTATTTAATGTGATTAGCGTTTGTCACCTATATGTATAAGGTTACACACACATGTGCAAACGCCAGTTGAAAGAGATTTCAATATTCGAGGCACCTGCTACACACTTGTTTTAATCTCTTGCGTACACCGACTTATATTAAATGTGGAGGAAACTAAGTTTTGTTTCGGATGGCGGCGGCGGCCCGACCCGGGGAAATTTAGAACAGATGTGATGTTAGACTATAAGGAAAGTGCGAATTTGAGAGGCTTTAGTAGCTAACGCGGGAAAATTGAGGTGATTACTCACGCTGCCGCTAAATTAAATAAAACAGAACACGCGTGAATTAATATAGGACAAAATGAATAAAGCCAGCAAACAAACAGCGGCAATTTGACATGTTTACGGGATATTTGATGAAATATTGACTGAAATTACAAATGTTTTCGCAACAGCTCATGCGAATGACTAATATAATATGTGAAAGTTTATGAGAATGTCTACGTTGGAAAAATTGTCTTTTTAAAGCTCATAAATGGCTGAATAAATTTATAAACTGATCTGACACGGTACTTAAGGAAAATGTTCTTAAAAAAAATGCAATGTTTTGTAACGGGAATTTTGATAGTTCCTAAAGAAAAAGTGAAAGTATGTATTTTAGTTTAAATTTTACGTACATGAATGTAGAAGAAGAGAAAGAGATACGTTTGGACCTTGCGCCTAGCGTTTAATACCCGTTCCATTCGGATGTATGTATGTTTAAATTGTTCACACATCCGAATTACCTAAGTATTCGGTTTACTCACTCAGGCCGTATGCACTCAATAATTCGATGAGTGAGTCAAAGATAAGCAAAGGTCTTATCCAAATGGAGGTAATGAGACATTAAAGTAGAATAGTGAACTTAATGATGCAGGGAATCTCCGGAACCACTTTTTATGGCATAGAGAAGGCAAACAATCACATACCTGCTCCTGGCGGTAAGTAGGATCTGAGACCTATAGACATGCGCATTCTCAAAACTACCGTTATCTTAAGACTGCAATCCTAAGACTGCAAATACCACTGCACCAATTCTTTCGCCATTTGAGGGGTACATTATTCGGGATGGGCATAGGCTATTGTATCATATCACGGAGTATACTATATTTATATTATAAATACCTATTCTGCCCTCCTGAGCCAATAGGCAGTATCTCAGACGAAACTCCTGTAAGCAATATCAACCTTATTACAAACAGAATAGAATTAAAACTACTTTGATTACTGAATTTGAGATATTGCTGGCTTAGGGAGGCATTATGAATATTGTTCCACCCAGGCGAAGACGGGACGGGCTGCTATAGGTAAAGGTCCCTAGAAGTGACAAATTGAGTTTTTCAGAACATATAACATAACAGGAAATTTCCTAATTGATTCAATTTCCTGTTCCGACTGCGTTTCGCAGAAAATCTCACGTTCAAACAGACAGTTTCCAAACAGTTTCCGGCAAATAACCCTTCTAGTCGTAAGCGGATAACATTCCCCGGGGAAATTCCCTGAAGAACGGGATACCGGCCCGGAAGGCTTATTAAATAAGGTATTAAAAAAACAGATTCTACCTTGTTTGCACGGGGAAGCAAATACAGGGTGATTTTAATGAACACAATTTACCTGTATTGTTAAAGTTTTCACATGTTTACTGACTGGAAAATGAAAATATTATGTTTTAATATAGATGGGGTTCAACTTGTATCATTAATTATATTTAAACAAGACGATAACGTCCAATTTTCAGTGGATGCTTTAATTAAATTTCGACGAGCATCTCATATAAATTAATAATTCTCTGTCCGGTAGCTATTTTTAAATAAGGTGTAGTTATTTATTGGGATTTCCAGGATTTATAAAATTAAGTATTCAATGAAAAAATAATTATTATCCGATTTTTTGTTTGTAATTTATTTCTAACAGAAAAAATATACACTACCTACTGCTATTCCCATATTATTATTGTGATATGAAGAAATGATAGAAAAATAAATAACTAACTTTATTTTATTTCTGCTTACATAAAACATATCGATGGTTCCACTTGACTTTATATAGACTATACTAATACTACTAAAGTAAGTAAACCATTTTATGTATTTTCATTGAAATAACGAATTACTTATTAATAAAAATAAATAATAATTGTACGAATCGTTAATCTTCAAAATTAAGGATGTAAGTACGTAACGAAGTTAAAATAATTGGTTAGTTTATCCACTTGTACTGATTAACTAAATGCTCTTTTTAAAATCAGAAACAAATCAATAACATTATGAAGCAGCACCAGGGACTCAGAACCGGCACGAGGTGTCGATCAATCTCAGTGATGTACGCCCGTGTCGCTTGGCTAATCCGTGATCCGCAGATGGAACATTGGATGGGGAATGTTATTATGCTTACAAGAGATACATTTTGAAACAAACACTTTTAATATTTAATATTTTTTTTATAACATGTTAACAAAGTCAGTTGTACAACAACGTCCCGCAACACTGATTCCCAGTTTGACTATGGGATCCGCGAGTCTTAGTATACTTATATCACAGTTGTTTTACAATCCTTGACTTAAATGTAAATAATACTTAGGTAGTGCTTAAGTAGGGATCTCTGAAAACTATGTTTGTTAGGCTCCAGTCTTACAGCCACAGGTAGGCTGTTGAGGATGTAAGGCAAGCGCTTCTCAATAATCCTGTCCCCATGGTAATTGCTCACTCTGGGTAAAGCATATTAACCATGTTCTCGGCTCAATTGCGATAAGTGAATATCTCTTGATTGCCATGTTGATTAACTGCCAGTGTATGTGTTTAAGAGTAAGAGTAACTCACTACCAACTAGGCCAGCGTGTCGTCAAAATAAAATAAAATAAAATTTATAAGAATCGTATTTTTTATTTTTATTTTGTTTTTATCCAAATTGGTTTTAAAGGTGAGACCATAACAATCACTCTACAAATAATTGATTCAACCAATGACGTATTTTAATGTCCTATTTGGAACTCTATAGCTCAAGTGACAAAACCTTCCCAATAGGACTCTTAATTTACGAAAGATAAAATCAATGTGAGATGACTAATAGGTCAATAGGTTGGCATATAAATTTTGAACAGTAACTACTTCTCATTCGATGTCGATCGGATTAAATGTGACATGAACTCCCATCGCTGTGATTCTGGATGGAAGATACAAATATTTATATCATGTATACTATTTCTCGAGCATGTTTACAACTACAAAATAGTAACTGATAATTCACCAGTGTGACGGCGGTTTAAGTTTTCAAAGAAGTTAGAGTTAGAGTCTAAAATACTAATCAATAACATGAATTAACGATCTAAAACCTCTTGTACCAGGAATACAGAACTGGCACGAGGTGTCGATCAATCTCCGCCCGTGTTACTGCGACTAATCTGCGGCTGTGTCTGCGGTCTGCAACGGAATAGTAAACGTGAAAACGCTTAAATTGTCTCCACGAATATATGTAATTAGAAACGATTATAATATTTCAAACTCAGCTGGGCATACCAAAAATTACGTTGACGATTGGTCCGTCCCAAATTTACATGGAAATATTTTAAATAAAAAATACGTCAGTATGATATCAGCTGTAGAAGGTATTTGAGTCAGTATTCTATTTGGTAAGCATTAAGGCTTTACTTGATGCTGGATTAGTTTATGAATACAAACACTTAGTATTCCCCACAAATGCTACGATCTGATCACATATTTTTGTTACTAACATAATAGGTAAATACAAAAACATGTTGGTTTGTTTGTCTGTTCCATATCGGTTCACCCCAAACTATTGGCACAAGTACAGGATACGGTAGTTAAAAATTCCTTTTTTTTTATACTTCCTATAAAAAAACTTCTGCACGAGCAGAGACAAAGATAAAATATTGACTATTATAATTATTAAAGATACTTTACTACAGATTCATGTGAATTAGAACCCCCCATCTCATTTTATTAAATGTGTAGATTATATCTGATTCCCGGTACCAACAAACATTTGTTGTGAAGTCAATTCAATAGTCAACTTTATGGTCGACAATTTGATAAATGTTACCAGGGCGTTCCACCGGTTATGGTGACTAGAATATTGGTATTGTCATCGCACTCAATGTCTCCATCAACGTGCATTGTGCTACAGCTATAAACCGTTTAAGACGCAATCGTCTACAATGCATACATTGTTGGAACGGTTATCCGATCCATAACTTTAACACCATCTATTGCACGCTTTACATGGATTATCTCTATCACATGCTCTGAATTGCAATCGATGCTTATACTCGTATGAACTTTACAACACCCCCAATGCGTAATTTATATCGCAAATGCGAACGGCAGCAAAATTGTGATATCTCAACCCTTTCACAGACCGCAATGGCTTAACATGACCCTAATAATATCAAGAGAAAATTTTGCTATCGGGTTTTATTCGATTTTTGATATCGGTTTGGTAAAATATGAATAACTTCTGAATCTTGATTTGGTAATGCCGTTGTATTCTAATGTTTAAGAATGTGTTTGCTCTAAAAGCGGTTGTTATTTTGTAACGCTGAAACATAAATGTATCATCAAGATGTTTTGCGTAACAATCGTAACATACGATGAATAGTTAGTTAGTCGGAGAGCGATATAGATACATACTTAACTAGGAGCCCAAAACCTAGTTACATGCTGAGTAGGGACCATTATGTTCCGTCTGGGTCTAGTTCGGTATTTTTTGTGTTTTTGTTCTTGTTTGCTAATTTGTTCTTCTATACTTGTGTAGTCAAAAGTGAATAAATGTTTATTATATCTTTCCTTCTTTCACATAATTATTCATAGTATGTATCGCGGAAAAATAGCTGAAAAATGATTACCTGGCTGGTGACTATTGTCTTAAATTCAACACAATATTATAAAGTAGCAACCGCCACATTAAACTGTAGCGATCTGACGACAATTTGATCCCTAATGTACTCAGAACAGCGACCTCATTTTTCTACTCTCTTTTTTGCTCCAAACTCCCGCAATGCTTGTTTTACATATTGGCATGTAAGCAACTAAGCGCTTTAAAGCGCTTCAGTATTTTCTAAAGCTGAAATAGCTGGAATAACTACACGTAAGCAATTTATATCCCTTACATTGACTGAGCGTTCAAAAACCATTTTGGATTCAACTCAGCTCAAACAGCTTTCTTACAATGGGATAGACTGAGGAATTGAATTCAAGTTTTAAAGTAAAATACACGAAAGAATTTCAACAACGTCTGTATTTATAAAACAATAAGGTTTAAGAAAGCCTTACTTGTCTAGTAGGTAAGTAAGTATACGTGGGGTGGGTAGACTAACGCGTAGAAAGTTTTTCGTGTACAGGGGATGATCCATCCATTAGACGGCAGCTTGCCGGGCTCTAAACAAGGCCTAATCCGGAATGGTCGCCTTCCGACCACGTCTTAAAACTATGTGTCTGATCTCTTTAGAACCAGTTTGTTTTGGATTAGAGTATATTGTACTTTTTCGTTGTTCTATCGCAATTTACGAATTTTATAGATGTTCCTCGATTATAATTTACTTCAGTGAAATTGGAGTGGTAGTTAGATTGTGCCAGATGGACGGACGGCGGACCGACACAAAGGAATCAAACGCATCATTTTGATTTTGTGCCCGAGGTGTAAACAAAAATCTGTCTTAAATAACGTTTAATTTCAGTGCCTACTTTGTCAGATACTTAGGCTAAGCATCCATCACCCACAGCCTTTCCGGATTCCACCATAAATAAGTCCAACTCACGCCACAAGATCCGAAACGCTTATGGCGAACGACTCGATAATTTATCAGCTTTTGTAAATCGACTTTTCTATCCGATAGCGATCGCGTGAACTCGCTTCGTAACGCGTTCGCAGCGAGTCGATAATGCGTTTAATAAAATCGGTTACGGTTATTATTCATGAACAACATCAACTGCTGAGTAGTCATGAATAATCCAGAACAAAAACGCTTTTTGTTTGTTGGTTCCGTTTTAACAACACTATGCTATCATACATACATACTTATGACCATTCATAATGTTTAATATACCTACAGACGAAATATACCTCTAACTTTGATATCTAACCACAGATCAGATCGAACGTGATCAACCATGTGTGGTACCTACATTTTAGGTTTATAACTTGAGGCCCAGAGGACTTCTATAAAACACTTAGTCGTGTATAAAGGTTGATTGGTAATGTGACGGATTCCTTTGAATAGCTTATTTATCTAGGTCACGTAGTACCCTATCCTAAAACCAATACTGTACGCTACTCAAAGGAATGCGCAACATCGCCAATCAACATGTATGTAAAACAATCTTCGCGAGCCAATTAGCTTAAAAACAAAAGACACCTAGGTAAAATACAAGTCGCGCATATATGTTCTGTTGCCGTGATCAGTGATCTGATCACATAGCCCCGCCTGAGGGGCTTAACTTATAAGTGACAACCAGGCACGAATATTTTTTCCTAGGGCCTTCCGAACGATATTATTTGAATGATAAATTATGTTTACTTGTTAGGTATACGTATAATATAAATATGGAAGTTGCATATAACAGTGTCAAGTCAAGCATGCTAAAATTGTTATTTTAAAATATTTCATAAAGTAGGTAGGTAGGGATCGAATACAATAATTCCTATATCGTCGGCTTAGTGCAAGAAGTCATTAACTAACAAAAAGTCAAAGCGGAGAAAAACGGGCTCAAAGTTTTGACACAGTCAAATGACCATAATTGTAATAGGTTCGGTTCTAGATTTAAAAATTAAACATCAATGGTTAGTTAAATGTATTTACTATTAAATCCAATTAAAAACTTTGTACAATAAAGTCAAATAACTTTTTTAAAAGCCTAAATATGTAGTTAGTGACTTTTGGTCTTTCTCGCTCTTAAGGGAACTTACAATTAGTTATTTTTTATTTTCATTACAAATAAATCGGGAAACATAGTTTTCTATAACAAAATTGGTTTAATCAGTCGTAATTATTAACTTAGAAGCATTATAAATATTACTTATTAATCAACAACGAATAAACAGATTTATTTAATTCTACTTCACAGATTATAAAGTCTGCAAGACCACAAAAATAACACAAAATTCTCGTAATGACGTTATTTTTAACTTCAAACTAAAATAATAATGAAATATTCATTGTTGATAGACGAACTTAATATTATAATAATTCCAGACAACAGCAAGCACTATTAGTATAGGTAAAACTTCTAAATTTTTTAATAAAGACATAAGCTTTTGATTGAACTAATACAGTAGGTACGAAAAAGAGTAAAAAAAAACCCTTGACGTCCATCTTTTTTACTCTACGTCTTCTGAGTTAGAAGACATTTCTTCAGGGACATAATCACGACACTCTTTGGCTGGCAAGTTCCGGTACCAGTGGTGAAGTTCCGCGGGTATTATTTTTTCATTGCACATTTTTAGCAAACCGTAAACTGTTCTTCTTCCTTAATATTCGTAAGAAGGACTGGCGGCGTATCTTTCTGTGCTTGAATGTGTCTAGGTGACTCTAAGCCATTTTTAATATCCGACAAAGACTGTAGTTTCAAATCAGCATTCTGATTGTCACCCATTAAGATCAAAAGTAAAATACATTTTATACAGGGTGGCCGGTGGCAGATTTTTTATATTTTCAAAAAGTCATTTTTATAATTAAAAAAAATGGGTTTTGACTTTTGGCGGGATTACACGGTTCAATATTGCGAATTTTATTTTCATCTTGTTTCAATGGTCAGAACGCCGTCATTCTTATGCAGTTGAAGCGTTTGCACGCTATATAATTTCGTTAAGAGACGGGCCGAGTGTAAAATTTATTCGGTCATGGGTGCAAAGGTTCCGAGAAACTTTTTCGGCACATAATATACCGAGATCAGGCCCCAGCACACACGGACGCCGGAACACATATTGAGTGTGCAACGGAGTTTACAGGAAAATCCACGACTTTCAGTGCGGAAGAGAGCAGCTCTCTTTAAGACTCCTAAAGTTCTCAGTGCATGAAATATTGAAAATATAATTGAAGTTTTATCTCTATAGGATTCAACTGGTTCAAGAAATTAATGAAAGTGATTTAACCAAACACAAAGTTTTTTGTGACACAATGTTGCACAGATTTCGTACCATAAATTGCATTTTTTGTAGTGACAAGGCCCATTTTCACATGAGTACTCATGTCAACAAGAATGTAGTAAAGCAAAATTGTCGCTACTGGGGCCCGCGATCGTCTAATCCACGGTTAAAACACCAAAGACCTTTGCATTGTCTAACAGTTACTGTTTGGTCTACCTCATCCTTGAATAGAATTATTGGGGGTTATTTTTTTGAAAATGCCTAGCAGTAAAATGTAAATAGGTAGTGAAAACTATAGGAAAATGATAGCTGATTAATTTTTGCCTAAATAGCTTGTACATCCGTCCTATTCATCACACGCCTGGCTTCAGCAGGATGGTGCTACACCATACATGGCCACAGTGTCGATGAACGTGCTTCGCGAACATTTCCCTCGAAAATTGATAAACCGCTTTGGAGAAACCGTGGCCGCTGAGATTGCCCGATTTGACCCCTATGGATTTGTTTCGATGGGGGTATCTCAAAACCAGAGCTTTTAATAACAACCCACGGTCTAAATATAGGTGATTTCCAAAAAAATATTGCTATCGAAATCAACAACATTACGCAGAATATGCTGCGAGTGGTACAAAACGCGAGGCTCCGTTTTGATGAATGTACACGTGTAGGGGGACGACATTTAGAGCACATATTTTTTAAGTAATTAAATCCGCATTTGTGATCTTTATTATGAGATATAAATAAACACTATTCGCCTCAGGTGATGGTCAAAACTAAACCTAGGTACCTATACAAAATCTCGCCCATCGTGTAAAATCAGTCTTTTGCAAATGAAATACTTAACTAAGTACTTACTTACCTACACTATGACTTAACAGCATAAGCAATTTGAACGTATCTTATTATAATTTAAGGACAATAGGTACAAACGCTCTTCATTCGCGTTATTTATAATCTTTTCTAGCATCAAAGATCCTCGTCCTGCCTTAATGTTAATATTATTTCGCTTCATTTTGTAAGAAGTCACTACCATCTCGCATAACGTCCATCCCTGGTCGCAGCTGCAACGGTATGACTTCGATCGCGATGACCGAACGAGTGGCGGGTTACCGCGAGAGCAAGACGTACTCGTAGGTAGGCATAAAAGAGTTGAAATATGAACTTATCAGAGCAAGAATAATTTCACTAAAGGTGTTCAAATTGAAACAACTTATTTGTCAAAAGTCATTAACGGAGGTCGATTGTTGCTTTACGTCCGTAGGAAGCACCCTTAGAAACCCTACACGTGACCTCCGGGTGGTGCTAAAAGAGCAACAAAACTGGCAGCTGCACTGTTCCTTCCGAACCTCGCAGCGCACACTGGAAAAAGAAGCGAACTCAGTAATGAATATGAATAACACGAAAAGGAAAAATGCGAAACGAGGCGCTACAAAGGCCCCGTCGACAAGAGATGTCGGACCTTCAGTCCGCATCTGCCAACTTAATATAGAAGGCATAAGCCGATCCAAATCGGACTGCTTATCTAGAATTATTAATAATTTGGACATTGACGTAGTGCTACAACAGGAGACACACGCTGCAAACGAATTACAACTCACTCGCAGAGGCGAGCTTGCTGGATATAATCTGGTAGCGGCCACATACCACGCTCAATACGGTACTGCCACATACGCCCACCACTCAATCTCGCAATCGACCGTTGTCATCTCCAATAGTATAGACCATGAGAACATTGCTGTGACCTCAATCGAGATAGCCCAAACGAAAATATGCAATATTTACAAACCACCTAAAAGCCGTTGGCCTCAGCCCGCACTACCAGAGCTACAACATCCATCTGTGTATATGGGAGACTTCAACAGCCATCATACCTCCTGGGGCTATAAGGATATTGCGAGAACGGCAAAGACATCATGGAGTGGGCGGATAAAACAAATGCATTCCTGATCCACGACAACAAAACTAAAGGCTCCTTCAAATCTGCTCGATGGAATCAATGCTACAATCCTGATCTGGTGTTTACTTCCAAGGATGAAAACAGCCTTCCTGTACCGGCAAAGAAGTCAATTCTTGATGACTTCCCAAATAGCCAGCATCGACCTATCCTTCTAGAAATCGTATTAAAAATTCCTTTAGTTCAATCTTACCCAGGTCCTCGATGGAATTTCCAAAAAGCCGACTGGAACCAATATGCACAAAAACTGGACGAGAGAATCAGATGGATCGAGCCGGTAACAAAAAACTACGATCGCTTTAAAAAATTAATTATTTCGACAGCAAAACAGTGCGTTCCTCGAGGGTATAGGAAAGAGTACGTCCCGTGCTGGAGTAGGGAGACTGAAGAGCTTTGGCAGGAGTTTCAGGAAACGGCCGATAGAAACACAGCCCACCAGCTTATAAGTTCTCTGGATGAAGCTCGTAAGACAAAATGGGAACAGACAGTCGAAAAGATGAATTTCACGCACTCAAGCCGTAAGGCATGGCATCTTCTGAGAAGATTGACTACGGGGCAGACGACTAGAAGCAGCAATCCGAAGGTCAGCCCACATGATATTGGAAATCGCATAGTAGGGCTCTCGAAAGCACCGAGTCATAAACTCCACACCCGTGAAATTCGTAAAAAGCTGAAACTAGAAAAGTCCCAAGCCACTCCTAATGACAAGTATAGTGGACCTGTAACCATTCCTGAGATTATATCCGCAATTGCACATATCAACGTGAACAAGGCCTGTGGAGAAGATGGCATTTTCCCTGAGTTCCTAAAACACTGTGGCCCACGAACCCAATAATGGCTGGCGTCATTCTACACCAACATTATCGATACTGGAAAAATGCCACCCACGATGAAGTCATCAAAAATAATAGCCTTGCTTAAGCCAGAAAAGCCCGAAGACAGGGTAGACAGCTACCGCCCAATAGCGTTACTCAGCGTCATTTACAAATTACTAGAACGCCTAATCTATAACCGCATATCGGACACCATTCTCTCAGAAATTCCACAGGAGCAAGCTGGATTCAGGCCAAAACGGAACTGTTGTGATCAGGTCTTAGCACTCGCAACACATATCGAGGCCGGCTTTCAGTCAGGAACAAAGTCTTCCGCGGTCTTTGTGGACCTCACGGCCGCCTACGACACAGTTTGGCGTCAGGGTCTGCTCTATAAACTGTTGAAAACTGTTCCATGCTTAAGAATATTTAAAGTGGTAGAAGATGCTCTAACAAATAGACCGTTTCAAGTATATCTGGGCCAACAATCTAGTAAAGTAAGAATTTTAAATAACGGCCTGCCCCAGGGTTCTGTGCTCGCTCCGCTCCTCTTCAACTTATACATCCACGACTTGCCTGCTACGATCTCACGCAAGTTTGGCTATGCGGATGATCTGGCCCTAGTAACTCAGAACAAAAGCATAGAAACAACAGAAGGTATATTAGAGAGAGACCTAGAGGCCATGGACGAGTATTTCAAGCAATGGCGCTTATGTCCTAATGCCAGCAAAACCGAGGTCTGTTGTTTCCATCTGTCCAACAGGTTAGCGAACAGAGAGCTAAAAGTGAGGTTCAGAGGTACAGTTTTGCGTCACAATTTCTGCCCAAAATACCTGGGTGTAAGCCTTGACAGAAGTTTGACGTACAAAAACCACCTTGACAAGTTGTCCGGAAAACTGAAGACTAGGAACAATATAGTTCAGAAGCTCACAGGAACGTCATGGGGTGCCAGCGCTGCCTGCCTAAAGACCACTGCTATGGCCCTCGTCTACTCGACGGCGGAATACTGTGCACCAGTATGGATGAACAGTGCACACGTGGCCAGGGTGGACGTGGAGCTTAATCACACGATGAGGATAATATCGGGCTGCATCATGCCAACGCCTACTTACTGGTTACCAGCCCTCAGCAACATTGCACCGCCGAATATCCGCAGAGAAAAATGCCTAGCACGGGAATTCACTAGAATATCCGATAACACTCTACTGCCAATACACGAAGACATGGACAGCCTCAAAAACACCCGACTGAAGTCCCGGAACGCGCCAGCGAAATCCTTTCATACCCATGACCCGACATGGAGGGCTAGTCAAGCTTGGATGAGGGACTGGGAAGCCCAGCAGCACAAAAACGCAGCAAACCCCTTCTTTGAGCTCAGCACACAGGAGCGGCCCAAAGGGTTTAAAGAAAGCCGCCAAATATGGTGCAGGCTTAACCGTCTGAGAACCGGTGTGGGCAACTGTGCGTACCTCTGGCACAAATGGGGGTGGAGCGAGTCGGCGGCGTGCGACTGTGGAGATCCGGAACAGACCATACATCATATAGTTTTTGATTGCCCCATCACTAGATACAACGGATCTGTCGAAGATTTTATAGAACTGACAAAGGACGCGAGTGTATACCTGCAAAACTGTAAATTTTAGTTTGATGTAATCATTATTGTAAAAACCAGTGTGTAAACGCCATACGATAAATAAATAAATTAACCATAATTTAATCACTTGAATTACGTATCTTTGGACACAACTAAAATCGATAACTATCATTGATTACTTTAAAAAATCATTCTGGCTGCCATTAATGCTGTTTCCTATTTTTTTTAAACTGTATAATGTACTTTAGTTATTTTATACTTAAGTAAAAGTAGTAATATGCATTCAATGCTTATTTTGTTAAAAATCATTAAAGCGTTATAATAAGATATTTTTTCGTTTTACTGTTTGCTAAAAGTAACTATATGCATATAATGAATTCTAGCTCAAATACTTTCAGAGCGATATTCACATTATTTTATTTTTTAAAGTTAATAAGTAACATTAGTGAATATTCAAACGTAATAAAATGTGTAAAAATAAAAAAAGATGTTTTGATTAAAGTAACTAATGGTCATAAACCATTTCCGTCAAATCAATAAAGCAAAAATTGAAATTAATGACTTAATGTAATTGCTGTAACATCGAAATTACTTAACGTAAAAAGAAATGGGTCAGTGCGTTAGAAAGAGTAAGTCGTGGCGAATCCGCCTGTGTTTGTACCTGTACTTAGTAACTTTATGCCTTTAATGACTTCTTGCACTAAGCCGACGATATGATCTATGAAATGTCATTTCGAAGTAGGTATTAAAAATAGTAATCGATAAGTTTGACATTGGAAGGAAGTCTCATGATGTAATTTTTGCCACAAAAACGTATGTTTGGTTGATCCTAAGCAAGATGCAAAACGCTAACGAAAGCAATTTTCGAAAACTGATAAAATGGCAACTTACGTCAGTCCTATACGTTGAAGCTAACCAAAACGTTCGAAGAATGCACCATGTCTAGGGCAACTGGTGTTGAAAAATTCAACGTTAGAAATTAGGTCCGGTTATATGCCATTAAGTATAAATCGCCTAATGATAGCCGTAATGGCGGGGAGGGGCGGGAGAACAGATCCATCACGCGTGTTCCACGCTCACCACACGCGTGGCACGCTTAGTATCACTCACGCGTAAACCGCTTAAGTAATGTGGAATAATTATTAATATTATGAAATGCTTTGTGATGTAAGCTTGTTTTATTTAATGAAGAACGATGAGATGCACACCTGCCTTACTTTGCATCACTAGATCCGCTGTAAGTACCTTCTCTTTTATATTTATAGGTACACTATAAAACAACGACGCTTTCCACGCTATCGGCCTTTCTTTGTCTGTGTATCCAATACTCAATACTCAATATTTTATTGCAATCATAATGTACAAGGATGGAAATATAAAGTAAAAGTTCCACTAACTTGATGCAGTTTTCACCATCTTATAGATAAGTAATTTTTCACAGGTTTTTGTTAACAAATTCTGGTTTATGCACGGTGCACGGGATTTACCGCCGAAACCGATTTTAGTATTTCACGGATAAAGGTGACTCGGGGTTAACTTTAATTGTTGAACCACCATAGAACCCTGGCCCTGTCATAGTGACATCGGCAAGACACGAGAAATAAAATTAATATATAAATAACAAATCTCTCGAAGAATATCACGCCAATTGACTAAGCTTTTAGGCTTTGAAAAGGTTCGTCACTTTTGGACCTTAACAGAATTAAAATAAATTGAAAAGTCAGGAACCATTACATACCGCCAATATACCATGGGTAGACCACGACAAACTGACTTATGTGTACATAAAATACATAGAAAACATCCAAGACTAAGGAACAAAATATTCGCAGTCATCACCCAAACATTTGCCCTTACCGGGAATTGAATCCAGGTCTGCTAGTACTGTACCAACTAGTCTAAATAACCCCATCGTCAAATAAACACGTTGTTATTATAACCCCTTCTCCTTTAATCCGATTATTGTAAAATTAGAGGAATATTGTTCTAGTAATTCGTGCGAAATATAGCCGCCGTCGTTAGAAATGGCTCCTCAAAATGACCGTCAAAGCGCATGGTCATCAACGCCCTTGTGTAAGTTTACTTAGCAAAGCAAACATGGCGGCGTGGGTTCCATAACTATCGGGAAAACGGAGCGCGCTTGTTGTTTCAAAGGGGCAAATAATTCCTGTACTTCAAAAGCATAACTCCAAATCTGATACTCACTAGTTAGAACATTACGCGTTAGGATATAAAGCTGCAAGTAGTTAGTCAATTTGTTCAAAAGCAACAAATTGACTAACTACTATTGATAAGTACCTAAAGATTTTAGTTTCAACAACAAAGCTTGAGAGATTCTGAAACTCTGACCTTTTTCCATTTCAAGTTTAGTGCCATAAAAGTAAAAAACATGAAAAGTTGTATACTTCGACTTAAAAAAGCCGTGTGTCGGTTACATGCATTTTACATACCTACGTTGCGGTTTAAAAATTGTATAAATACATAAAGTAGATACATAAGTTAAACCTATTGTCGCCGATGGCACGCTTAAAACGGAACCAATATCGACCATAATCCAAATAAAGATCAATCATATTACCACGTACTTCATGGGTTAATAATAATTGGGGTAGCAACGTCTTTAATCTACAAATGACTTTCAATAAAGTATTCACATGTTTGATTCTTTAAATTATATGGCAGTTATAAAGTCCCTTTTTGCGTTTGACTTCAATAAAATGTTTCTTTAGTTTACTGCGTCTACTTTCACAAACTTACCTTGTTTGTAACTTTTAATCAGGAAGGAAAAACTCTATTCCGAGTCAAATTCATAACTCCACTCCATTTTAATCCTAACTCCCTAATTAAGGGTTTAACAAACAACCTTATAGCAACCCTGCTGTGTCCGTGACCCTCCGAGTGTTTATACGAACAAAGAAGAGTGTTTATACGTACAGAGCAGAGTGTTTGCAAGTCCACGATATTAATTATGGTGTAAGCACGGGTTTAATTAGAGAGACTAACGTAAATTAACGGGGTTTGAGGAATCCAGTTCTTTAAGCTGTTTTACTTTGACAATCATTCAGATGTGGGTGTTTACTCCCCTCCTCATCCTAGTACCAGGAATTTAGAACCTGTAAAGGTCTGTTCCAAACTGGCTGGCCTGCGGTCAAACCGATGTTAACGGGGTGAAATGGTCCAAAGGCAAAGTAAAGGGAAGGGGAAGTGTAAAAGTGAAAAAGTGTGTAAGTCTAGCGTACAAACGTACTAGCGTACAAGCCTACTATTATTTATTTCGAGCTGAATAGACTTATATGCGTTTTCACTAGGGCCACCGTAATAATGTCGAATTATGTGCGAGTGAGGCTGCAGTTCTTAATCTGGCGGCACTTCACATGTGACAAGTGAAAAGTGAAATGCCGCTATCGTCTTTGTCCTGTTATGGTATTGTTTTGACGTCAGCCCCCATTACTGTCAAGTAAATAAGAGCTATCAAAACGTTAACAATACTATAACAAATCAAACACGATATGGTTTTTGCCGTGTTAAATAGAGGCCCAGAAATGTTGGCTGTCAGGTCACATAAGCTACTTTTTAAGATGTGTCAAACAATAGCTTGAGTTTTATATTGAATAGTACCTATAGTAAGTTTTTTTTAAATATCGGTATTGTTTTTGGAACTTCACAAGTATAAAATATCTATACATATATAAAATGATAGTGAAATGTTTTGTCCTGAATGACAGACTGATTGACTGACGGATCAACGCACAGTCTAAACCGCTGATCGTAGAGACCTGAAACTTGGACGGTGTATTATTTATAAGAAAGGATTTCCGAAATTCTACCCCTAAGGGGGCAAAGTTTGTATGGGACAACGTGATTCCAATCTACTTCAAATTTTGCATAAACATTCTTCAACAGAATTAAAAGAAGACAGGTTTTGTATTTTATTAAAATTCATCCCCTAAGGGGGTGAAAAAGGGGTAGAAAGTTATTTAGGGGGTGATTTGCTTCAAAGTTGATATCAATATTCCTTAGTGCTTTTAATTTATTTTATTTTGACACATGTTCAAAAACTGAATCCGACTTTATTCAAAAAAGGTGGAACTCACATAAAAGCTTGGTGCAATACAAATATCCAAACCGCTGAGTCTAAAGATTCCAAATTTGGTACATATGCTCCTTATGGGTGCAGTAAGAAAGGATTTCCCGAAAATCTTCCCCCAACGGGAAGAATTAGGAGGAGTAGCGGGAAACTGATTCTACGCGAACGAAGTCGCGGGCGTCCTCTAGTCTTACTATACAATCCTACGCTACAAATGCGTTACCAACCATACATTGTGAAATTACATACTCTGTATGATTCTTTCATTTTAAAATCTAAAGAAATTAAAAATTAGTCCTGGGTTCGTATTTTTTTCATTCAGGAATTTGTACGATTTTGATTTTTAAAACTGATTTAGTTTAATGTTTTGTTTAGTTTTACAGTAGCTTAAAATAATGTGAGAATTCAACTTCACGAGTGAACTTTTGACAACCGTTATAAAACGGTTACTAATAAAACTCGTTTTTTTCTTCGTACTAGTTACTTTGCTGTCATAATAAATTATCTATTTTCTTTAAATGCATAATTTATGGTGACAAAATCGGCGTGCCTAACAGCTATAAGGAAACTTAACTATAATTAAAGTTTAATTAATGGTATATAAAACAATGAAGTATTTGAGATAGAATTTGTAGACATTTTCAGTGTTTTTAAGGCCACAAGGAACTCTTAAAACAGAAGGCTGTTAAGTTAAGAAAGAAAAAATATCAAAGGATTTTTTTGCTGGTCTAAAGCGGGGCGGTCGAGTTTTGTGTAAAGGGAAATTTTAAATGAAGAATTCTTTTCTTTGGCGTTAAGTTCTAGCACGTCCGATAATTTGGGCAGAGAAAATTATTTGCGCAGACCAAAATAAAAATAACGGTATCTTTTTTAACAATCTTGCGGTGGACGGTAAAATATTCTTGGACACGCTAATGTTGTTTTACGAGGTTATGTGTTGGTCTACCTAAGTATTAAAAGTGAACAAGGTAAACATCCCTAGACTAAAGACTAAAGGAGAATGTGTGCGCTAAGAAAGCGTTAACAAAATTAAAACAAAAAAAGTACCTTAAATGAACGAGTAATTTTGTACAGTAGTAAGTAGTACACTTCTTCTTGTAAAGTGTTCTTACTGTACAAAATTACCTTTAGGGTTTACGTTATTCTCTATTACTCGTGCAAACGTTTTTAGAATGTCAATTGGTTGTAAAACCAAGCCAATACCAATAAACACCCTAACGATGTAGAAAAAGCATCACGAGGAAATCTGGATTCGAACACTTGAGTTTATAACAGGGGTAAATGCCAGAATGATCCTATAGGGTCGAAGTATATCCCAAAGGGCCCATCTGTACAATAATAAACCTCTAGGTTAAAAGTTAAAATAAAGTATACACTATACTACAATATAGGATGATACCATCATTGAAATAACGAAATACGGCTGCCACAGGCATCATCCTCGATTGAACAGAGTATAAACTCTTCCTCACATCCCCTAAATTCGCTATGCGGTTTTCTGCCTTTTGGAGCCAACCCACTTTTTAGGGTTCCATAGTCAACTAAGAACCCTTATAGTTGTACTAGAAAGCTGTAATTTGGCATGAATATTCATATTAGTCACGCCAACAAAGTGTTAAAATAAAACCTTGAAAAAATATTTCTTATAGTGTGCCTCCCCTGAACGTAATGTGAGGAAGTATTTTTCTTTCTCGTCTACCCCAGGGTGTGTGGCGTCGTTGGATAGGTCTTTCGAAGTTTCGGGTTTGTGATAATAATTCTATAAATATAGATAATAATTCTAAAAATCTTAAATATTTTAGGATAATTATCTTATGCAGATGTCCGCAGCAATTACCTGCGCAGCTAATTAATACTATCAAGTTATTAACTAAACCAACTTAATTTACACAAACACGATTAGAGAACCAACCAACTAGGTCAGCGTCTGTATTATATGTATATTATACATTGTTGCAATGTATCCAGTGGACTTCTATAAGCTTGAATACTCTTATTATTTTATTCGGCCAATAATAGAGACAGAAGAAAACAATAGGGAATATGTATGGATTGGAAGTAGCTTTCCTCAACAAAATATGAAAATACCGTAAAAGAGGTCACCAAAAGTGAAATAAAAAGAGGTTTATATATGGTCATGATGTGATGACATAATGTATAACATTTATATGTGTATCCTTTTAATTGTCTTTGCGTAGAAAAAATACATCTCTCCAAAAAAACTGTTCTTCAGAACTGGGGCGGTATCACCTCTGCAAAGACGGTGGACGTCGGTAGCAGACTTGAACTCAGTCACCATGTAATAATCAGATGTTATTTTTGTAAATAGCCGTCTTGATTTAATTTAACGCGTACATCTTTTAAAATATTATTTCACTGCTATGTTATGAAATTTATATCAACTAAAAGAAAATTCTCTTTTGGTTTGCATCATCATCACTTAAAGCATTTCTCGTTTTCTTTTCAATAACTATATAATCTTTGTACTGAAAAATCAAATGGCCCTGCTCGTCTCAAAAGTTTGCGCAATTAATCACGATTTTGAAATCATGTAATAATTAGAACTTAATTATGGTCAAATAAGAAAGTAACATCTGTATCATATTTACGGCAAGTTCTGAGACAGCCTGTATGAACATAAATATGAATGAAAAATCTAAATTAATAAAACCCGGCCAATTATTAGGCAGGCGGAACTGTTTTTTGTAGACACAATAGGTAGTCTTTGATTAAGAATTAAGTCATAATTGTACGAGTATTTCCCCCTAATGTAACCTGACCTGATTCCTATATCCTATGACTCTTGCGAATGGCAAGCGGCGGCTGGGGAGCCCTAGGCCTTGCATACAAATGGAACTTGTAAATGAGATAACACTCTATTCGCGCGCAGGTGGCTCAGCTACCGATAAAACTTGAATGGGAGTTTTTGTAGAGGTAAGCGATATGGGATTGCTTTTGTGGTTGTTTGTTTAAGTTCAAAACGATGACGATTATTTAAAAAGAGAGGAAGTCTGTACTGTACTTTTATGAATAAATAATCTGTTCTATTGAGTACTGACTGACGGACAATACACAGGCTAAAGTACTGATTGAAGGACTTTATTAATGTACTTATTTCGACTGAGATAACTGTTTCAAGACACATCAGAAATTGCATTTTTTCAATGACTTTGCCTTTTTTTGACTTGTATGAGACGAGAGTCTCAGCCAAAATCAGAACCAATACGACCCACAGAAATAACGTCGGTAACTAACGTAACTAACAAAGTCAATAAGTTGCAAAATGTACCTTTCTTATTTACTTGCGAAGGTTTACTTTGCACCTTATTTAAGTAATTTCTTAGTTACGAGGTATTGCAGTATCACCGACCATAACATGTAGAAATAATACTTTTATTCTCTTAAAGTACATCACCAGTCCACCTCAACTTATGTGCAGTCAGCTGCAGAGAACAAGCCCCGCCTCCATACAAGTTGCCTTGAAAAGGGGGTTACATTTCTCTGCAGCTGACCGTACAATATGAGAAGATTTTTTATTCATCCCCTAACTTGAAGAAATTAAGTACAAATGAACCTTGCCGTCCCAACAAGGAAGGCAGCTAACTGCGATGTAGTAGTCGAAGCATTCTATACTCTATTGCTTACCACATTAAATGTAAAATACTTATCCTATTGCTATGAAGTTAGCCACTTTCTTTGGGCCAAACCTAACTGGAACAATAAGCCAATAAAAGTAACGTACTCATTCAAATCCTATAAAAAACTAATTATTGCGTGACATTGATAAAGTTCCATAGTAGCCGAGATTATTTCTTTATTCTCACCATTTATTTCCTAAACACAGAGGTGCTAAATGAGGGCACCCAGTGTATATACAATTTCGTCATTTTGATATCATCAGTACCAAAAGTTCGACTGATAAATAGATTTATTCTACTATACAATCACATAGTTCATAACCTTATTCTCTATCTACATCCATAGCACCAGAATATTGCTTAGCAAAATTTACCAAACGCTTACCCATATAATATCCGTTAAGAAAACGTACCTAAGGCCAATTGAATTGTTCAACATTTTGGAACTTACGTCTAGCTAACCGCTCGACTTTCAGGCAACGTCTAGAAGTCGGTCAGTCGAACTGACTCGCTTACCCCAGACGTTTCGTATCATCCAAGCAATTTTCCACTACATTAAGTTCCATATCAGTATTCTATCTGTTGCTATAGACGGGTAGATATTGTGCTAGCCGGTAGGTAATCGGAAAATAGTAACATAATATGGGTAATCGAGCAACGCAGCTGCAATAATAATCTCTGTTATCATGTTACGGTATTCAACGCAGTGCGGGATTAACGTTTGAAGTCTATGCATATGTTTTGCGGAAGTAAACTATGTACAAAATAGTTATTACCTATACATCAAATAACACGACTTAGGTATTTATGATTTGTCAGGATCTGCCACACGTGTATGTGACTCTACGGGAGTTCTTCATAAGGAATGAGCGTTTACAGTGTGTGTAAAGTGTAGGATACTTTTGAATAATCTTCGGCCATACTAGGATTGTCCGTATGATAAGTAATTTGTGTGAAAAAAGATGTCGTCACTCGGTTATTTTATTTTATTTCTCTATCCCATATATAGTCTTTCATCTCCAACACCTGGAAATTTACATATATGTAATATTGACCTGTGAGGGCACAAATCACCAGCGGGGGCCACACTCAAACCGCCTAAGAAAAAACAGCAGAAAATTTAAGTAGCGGCCTTAATTTATTTGGGAATTTTATTAAATAGTTGGTTTATGAATTATGAATGTGCCGTAGCTTGAATTATCCCTATTGTTTCTTGTTCAGGCAATTATTTAAGTCGGTAGCCTAAATCCGCACATTCTATTTCACTTACGTTACAATTACGCATAACGAATTCGGGGACAATTTATGTAAATGAATGGTCATTCGGCAGTTCCTAACGTCCAAAGTTAATTAAAAAGGTCCACAGATACCCCTCGTGTTGAGCACATATCCTGTTAAAAATAACGTCAGGCATTTCGACGCCCTTCGATTCCAATTCAGAATTGATATTGCAAATATGGCTCCAGAATTCAATAACCAATGCTCGCAAATGAGTGGAAATTATTTTGTTAAAACGGCAGTGCGGAGTGGGCGATGAGTTATTTTGATAAATGTTTCACACACGTTGTTTGAAAGGAAATCGAGTTTGGAGCATATTACATCAATATTTATAAACATTGATGACGAGTACTCTTCATCAGGGTTGTTGTATGTACAACAAATGTGTTTTTTAATAAGAATGTACTGCGGCGTTTACTGTTTTAGTTGCAGGTGCCCAACTATTTAGTTGCAAAAGATTTATTAGGTTTTGCAGTTTCTCTGACATATTTTGTAACTTTCACTTTCATTCCTATACAGCCAAATGTGATATTTAATGCTTAGTTATTTAAGGATGGACTTCTCAAAGCGGCAGTCAAATACGAAATATTGAAACTTACAACGCTAATAATGTAATCACTTTTTATTTTTAATATGAACTGCACAGAAGTGGAATGTACATTTTAATTTCAATAACCATTTGCTTTGCGCACTGAAATTGTATAGCTGCATGAGGTTGTCAACACACAAATAATAGAAATTGATATATCGATTAAGAAACAAGGTTAAAATTCTCACCAAAATACATGCTGCCCTTCTAAGCAAATAAATAGTATCTCAAATTCAATTACACAAGAAGATTCAACCCTCCCTTCATAGTAGTGATGAGGTTCTATATGTGTATTGTATGGTCTTGTTGTACCGACACTTGTTTGATCGAATGTATCATTAGATCGAATTTAATTTCATTGAAAGCTAATTTATACTCAAACCTTCTTAAACCTAGATCATACTTAAGTATGGGATAAGTAGGTTGGTGAGGTTATTTTAGCACTGTGACCACCAAACAATTATAACTCTTGCACGTGTCGATGGAATTAAAGAAGTAACTCCGATGACATTGCAAATTTCTATGGGCTTCAGTCTACTTACTTATTTATAAAGTGGCCGGTGTGCCGGAATGCCTTCTCAATGGCATAAAAAAAACTACAGCTATATTAACATTTAACAAACTAACCGATAACAACAGTTTTTATTGTCATATAACAAGCTAATACAGGCTTTAACAAATTAATACAGGCATTTGTATAATTAACGCTACTGAATAATTTAATAGGATTCTGCGGTTTCGAATAATTCTGCATGTAGTTTATAAGTCAATTAATTTACAACATATAAAATAACAACGTAAACTAAAAATAGATTGCTTCCCAAATTTTCGCTAACTTACTGTATTTTTGTGATGACCAAGACTTTTGCCGTTCTGAAGCTAAAATTTACTTTGTACTAACATAGTTTATGTATAACACTAGCCAGTAGCGAAATTAAACAATCATAATTATATATTATATGTATTATTCATTGTATATTATAAAAACTGACCTAAACCCAATCAAGAACAGAAAATACTGCCCACAGGGTTTAACTTTACAGTTGTACTTTGGACTACATCGCTCTATGTATGTTGACCTGACCTTCTGTCTTCAGCTAATCTACCGTCGAGCAGTAGTAAACCAGCCAGAGGCATTTTATCTAAATCCTCGGGGTTGGGAACATTTTTAATTTTGAGATTTAATTTGTCTATATTGTCCATGGATGGACCTGATTTAAATGCCGTAAAAAAGCAGTTTCGTCACAAATGTTTTTTTATCAATCTGAATTAAATCTAACAGCGCATCTAAGTTCGACCCCTATCCAGTAAACTCGTAAGTGACGGAATCAATTTGAACAAAACGTCTTTATTGGAATCGTAATTCTTATCGTACCCTTCCCTTATCACGGCAGTTGACATCCGAACCAATCCCGCAAACTCCGCAGAACACTCCGCAGAAAAGCCTTTGAATGGTGTCATTGCCACGACAAAGATCAAAAAGATTCTCGGCAAATGTTATCATCGGTATTTTTAAGTTTTCATTGGCTCCTTTTGTATTCTTAACTTTGTAAGAAAATCTAACAAGTTTTCACCCACTTTTAATTGAGTATCGATTTAAAACTTTTCCAACTAAAGGTTGGGGTTGGCGCCGTGACGGAAACTGAAGAGTGAACCCATAAATATGTAGTTAACGAATTATAATTTGCACCGATTCGTCTCAACACTGTATGTATGTATGTACGTTTTTATGTATGTATGTGTTGTAAGGGGATCTAGGTAAGATACATAACGCTAACGTGAAAAATATCGAATACTGACAAACAGCATGGAAATGACAACCATAAGCGCTCAAGGGGATCGTCCGGCCGACTAGGTACAGTCAAGAAAATGTATTCGCGTACCTTTTTGACTCTTATTGTCATTGTGACAATATTCAAAAAGGTACGCGAATACATTTCCTTGACCGTACCTATGTCAATGCTACACATTTTCTATAAAGATAACGTTCGCGTAATGCATCTAGTGTCTCCTCAAAGACCACTGTACTCGAATGATGTAACTCGTGTAGGAAGTGTTAAGCCGTAAGCAGTAGTGAAACATGAAACGGTCAATCATAGGCCAGAGTGGAGTCGCTCGGAATTCGCACTCGTTAGCGCATATCATCTTGACGTGGGTTTACAAGGGCCTGACCTCGTCAAATTGTTTGCTTTGGGTATACTCTGCGTTACAGAATGTATTTCTTGTGGAAATTATGGTAGACGAATCTGTTAGTAATTCGGTGTGTTTATTTATTTGTTACCGACGTTATTCCAATGGAAGTTATTAAAAAAACTCAAGATTATCATTATGTGTAAGTTGTATTTTATCCAGATCAAAAATTCAATAGCTGATGTTTGTATTAACTAACAATTGCTTAAAAGTTGCCTTTTTTTTTATCTGAAATACTTCGGCAGAGGTATTTTTTTTTACCTTTTTTTTCGTTTTACCTTTGATTTATCAAATTGGTATAACATATCAAGAGCAATATAGTTTTACCGAGCTGAATAGAGCCCCTGTTGTGCTTAATGAATGAATTTATATAACATTTGTTTTATTTAGACAAAGTAAGTTGACAAATTCCAAATTACCTTTACTGGAGTAGGTAAGGTTTACTGGCAATAGTTAATATTTTATTCATTTCCGAAGGGTTGGGAGGTTGAACACATTCCTTTTAAATATTTATGAAGGTTATCTTTATTTGTTTTGTTTCTGCGTTACTTTTACCCAACGTAAACCACATCCTTACGAGTAAAATCTTATTTGGATTTATTTATTATTATTTATTATTTTGAAAGTCGCTCGATGTTTGGAAAATCCAGTGCTCAAAAGTAGAAGATAAATTTCGTGCGAACGATCGTCACAACCAAACCCGAACTTAAATGACTGTTTCGCGATATTTTTACAAAGATTTTGTTACCTAGTGTTTAACCGATTTATATCACAACTGGCTAAGAACCATTTGTCCATTTAAGACAGACAGGCAAAGGGGTCAAACTTGTAACATCTCATCGATCTCGAGTTTAAAATCTTTTTAATGCACTACTTACTTATGAGTCTTTTTTTCCAAGACAACAATAATAAGAGCAAGTAGTATGAAACATTTATTCATTCGTTCTTTTGAATTACGAATAATAAAAAAAAAACCTTTAAAGTTCCGGTAACAGTACAGAGAGTAATAAATATTTAAGTAAAATTCACAGGGTTTCGGCATACTCAGCAGTTATATGATTTATAGTTTAATAACATCATGCGTCGTCTATAATTAACTAATCTGTAATTAATCTGTGGGTAATAATCGAGTAACAATTAGTTATGGAATGCGTTCGCGCCAGTTATTACAGCTTAATTAAAACTTAATTTGATCGATGGCTTATCACGGGAGATAATCTCTCTATGATCCACATCTAAATGTACTACTTAAGCTTCGTAAAGTATAGTGTGCATCACAAGATATACAATACTGCCAATGAATTCACACAAAAACAAGTTTTGTTTTCTATCCTTTGATGGTAAGTGTAAAATAAAAACGTAATTTCTGCCTATCTGTTTAGTTCTATAAAATTCCACACAGAGGGAAAGTACTTTAATAATTCTAGATAGGGCAATTTCTCGCATGGAGACTTTATTTTATATTTTTAAGTAAATAATTCTGCATCCAATCAGTCTAAGTAAATATACTTGCCTCATTAGGAAATTGAGTCGAACAAATGTGAGAAAAAGACTTACCTGCTTATTCTTATAACGCCGATCGAAAGAGTTAATTAATCATTAATTTCTTCTCAGTAACATAATATCTCAAATTAAAGGAACATCGTGAAATTTAACCTTTAAGTTTTGGAAAAATCATTTACTCTGTATTTGTAGGCGGCATAGCCACTTTTTAAAAGTCGTTGATGGCAGTAATACTTTTAAAAGAAAATGAAGTTTCCATGAATATACCTATCTTCAATATTTAAAGTAATTTCTCTCCGGGTGGCATAAGGTAGTCGCGGGGCACGTGGGTCCGAGACACCCTGTATAATGTGAGTTCTCTCGTTAGACTTTGTATATAATACGTGTATGTGCCTATAACTAGAAATACAGGTCAGTAGTTAAATTCAAGTTAGCCCACCCTAGTTTCTGTTAATAACGTGTAATTAAGGACAGCTTAGCGTAAGTACCGCTGGTCTAACTTTAGTGGGATAGGTATTAAATACGTTAGAATAGGAAGCATATTTCGCTAAAGTTACACTTTATGTTTAAACCATGCGTTGTAACGAACTCCAACGCCGAAGTTGTTTTGCCGTTCCTAGCAAAAAGGGAGTATGCGCATGTGGCCATTACACTTTTATACACTTTTATACCGCCTTTTTATTTTAGACTTTTAGATTTACCTACATATATAACATTTAAGTAAATATCTAATACCTAAATAAATATTAAATATCGATTAGTATAATTTTTTGATAATTATTAAAAAACAATCATCAACACAATCTTATAGTAGAGACGTATATAGAATACAATAAATGTAAGAAACCCGTTGAAAATAACGTGCGATAAACGGACATGATTTGTTCGTTTCCTTCGCGGGGTACTTACTTTTTAAACGACTCAAACAAAAAGGGGGTTTCTCGATTCGTTTTTTTTTATTTTATTTGTTCGCGGATAACTTCGTCGTTTATGAACCGATTTTGATTACTCTGTTTTTGTTGGAAAGGAAATATTTCAAGGGTGGTACCATGATAAGGAGACCAGGGTATGATGAGAGGATCAGTGAGGAATTGAGGGGACTCCTCAAATATTGTAGGCAAACATATAACGATTTTAGTATTTTTAGTGACAACTCCAGCATTTGCATTAAAAAAGTATCATTTGCTGAAGCTGAACTTATGATAAAGACTACAAATGGCCACCGGAACTCCTCAACGGTACCGATTTCAAGGGTGGGGATAAGATATCTCGATTAAGATAGTTGAGCGACTACAACGAAGAACATTTAATTGTTTAAAAATGACTATGATTTTCCCGCGGCGATGCTGGCGGCGAGCTTGAAATATCTTAAAGTTTCATATCAACTAAGAAGTGGGATAGACACCAGCTTATTATCATCACTTAAAAATTATAAAATGTTTATAAAATAAAAAACCGCCTTCAAAACCGCAAAAAAATACTTCTTATAAATGGTACTAAACCTTGATTTTTAATTCCGTAGAATTCTGACTGCTGTCACATTCTGACTTTTTAGGATTTTCAATAGTATTTAACATGGTTTAATTACATAAAATACATAAAATAAATTTGTAACAAAAAAAAATAAGTTTAAAAAAAATCCAAAGATTTGTACTTAATAACAATGATTCTGATCATTTTTATTACAAATCTTTGGAAATTTTTTCATCATCAATGAATTAATCAAGACCAAGAAACGTCAGAATTCTATGCAATTAAAAATCAAGGTTTAGGTATCTATAGGTCATTCAAACTGAAGGCAATATTTTCAACCAAAGCAGACTTCAGTTGGACTGACCTATAGAAAATTTTAAAAGAAGTATTTTTTTTGCGTTTTTGAAGGCCGTTTTTTTGTTCTTTGTTACGTAATAATTGTAAAACAATACAAAATCAAAGACATCTAACCAAACCGACGCACAGATCTCCGTTGTTCTGTGAGACGGAATATTATAAACATCAGCAACGTCATTTTATAATGCCTTTCTTAGTTTTTAATGTGCTTATTTTCAATTTTAATTTATTATTACTCTTCGGACCATAGTGAGACACACAGGGTACCAAACATCTACATATACTGTAGCATAAATACTTACTAACCGTTTATTGTAATGAAATTGATCGTAATAAATTATTACTATGATTTTTATACACGTTTAGTCGTTAACAGACGCAAGGCCGAAGGGATTTGGAGATATTTACCAAAATTTGTCGAACAACTCAGTAACCGCTGCATTACGTAAGCGTCGCCCCGAGTTTATTAAGTAGAGTTAGGGAATTATAAGATTTACAAGTTTGAAATCTTACTAATTGCATATTCCGGAGGTACTTTCACTGATAAGAGACGAAGTAATTTAATTTTAGATGCCATTTTTGTGTATAAATTACAAAATAGTCATCGTTTTAAACTATCTTTGGCAGTAAAAAGTAAGTGGCGTGAATGACACGTCTAATTAATAATTAAGTGTAAATATTTTAGTATTCATAACATCTAAAACTTACTAAAAATCTTTATAACGGGAATTAAAACGATTGGTTGAATAGTCAATTTCCTTAAAATAACATAACCTCCACTTACATTACATGACTTGAATTAATCAGAAATAATTAATTAACATCGTTCCAATTTTGCAATTCTCGAGAAATCACTACAGTTGGGCACATTTTGTTCAGTTGACGGTTCTTTGTTTGGTATAGAGTCTATAGAGCCTACATTTCATATTATTCTGTACACAAATACTTCCATGTTCCCTTCATAAAATATTAATTAATGGGCCCAAATGGCTTCGCGCTCTGGGCCAATGCGCTAAGCCATTTATACTATGCCTATAGGTGAATTTTTACAGCATCACTAGATTTACCTACTGATATCGCCCTTGTACCAAAACCATAAAACTAATAAGACTTGCCATCATTGATGAACGGGTAGACGGCCCGTAACTGCGCCTCGTATTCTTCCACAGAAACGGCGGCAGGCACGATGCCACCGATGGGTCGTACGAAGTCGTCTTCAGGTGACCGCTCCGAACCATAACCCTGGTCGAAGCCAGGGTCTTGTAGCTTCCACACTGGTTCAGCGTCTGATCCTGGGCACAAAGGAAGGTTGGTTAATGCCGGAAATGTTAAAGTTGCTCAAAAATATTGAAACATTTCGGAAACACATATATCATTTTAAATTGACATTCGATTTTTTTGTCTTCAAACAAAAAAATATATTTTCCATAATCTTAGTAACAATAATTTGCCATTTAAAAAAAAGGAGATCCAGACTGTTTCATCGTGTTCAGTGGGTAAGGTAAGTAGGTACTGGTATATTCTGGAATACGAAACCACTATTACAATAACCTACTTATTCTACCTTAAGGATGGTCTCCGTTAGGTACGACTACGACCGAAGCAAGGAGGTCAGGTAGAACTGCGACTTTGCAGCGCGCGAGCCGAGCGAGCGAAGTGAGCGTGCCGTGGGAGCGGCCAGCGAAGCGCCAGAACCGATTTTTATACTACTTACGACACAACATAAACAATGCTGAGTGTTTTATGTCAAAAAAATGGCGTTTGAATCGCTATGGCAAACGTATCGTTAGGGTACTTAATATTATGGCAAATTAAAACATGGAAAAAGATCATTATGGTATATGAATAGTTATGGAATACATAATTATGGCAAATGACATCCGGGCAAATGAGATTATTGCATATGAAATTCGGGGAAACGACGGAGATCCAAATTACCTCATCTACCCATCTACATTTTTTCGAAAGGTAGCAAGTATTCAGTATTGGTATTGGCCCATGTAGGTACGTGGGGTATCGCCAAAATTTTACTCGTTTGCAAATATAAAGTTAGGAACCAGCGGATGTTAAAGCTACCAAGGTAAAATATCGGTTTGCGTGCCTCGACTTAGTTAGCTCGCAGAATACCTACACCGTTACTCTTGCTGATTTATACTGGTGAACTGTGTGCTTTGGTAGGAGAGCAGATTCATGAAAATATGCAAATTTAGTACTACATACGTATGTAACACATTCCCTACTAGCGACACGCCTTTCGTGTTCTAATTACGTACAGCTCCTGATTTCTGGCATCGAATGTGCTAAACAAACCTCGCTGACTTCAGCTAATGTTAGCTCGGGACCGCAGGAATAATCCTGAATAGCAGAACATTATCTTTGATTTGTGATTCTACGCAGAACAGTTTATTTTTAATTTTGCACGCAAGGTTGTGAAATTAATTTTACTGTAGTAAGTTAGTTTATTTATCCATGTTCATTTTTAGACCAACTTGTTCGAAAGCTCTGCTGAGGTCATCTAGTATAGTGCTTAGGTCTTCCATGGTTTCAGCCATTTCCTTGTACAGTCGAATCAGAAATGAGGAGATCCACACGAGACAAAATCACCGACTAGAGCTCTTGGAATTGCTAGACTTAACTGGCAGTGGGCGGGCCACATCGCTCGCGAAACAGTTGGCTAATGGGGCGAAGACTTCTCGAGTAGCGTTCGCGTACTGGAAAGCGTAACGTGGGTAGACGTCCAGCAAGGTGGATCGACCAGGTGGCTAAGGTTTCTAGAAAGCGAAGGATGCAAGCGGCGCAGGAACGGTCCTTGTGGGAGGCCTACGTCTAGCAGTGGACGTCATTCGGCTGAAGTAGATGGTGGTGGAAGACGAACGGCTGCTCAGGCAGTCAGGCCGTAAGCCAATCTTCTAGTATGCACGTCGATCCATATTTAAGTAATACTTCTTAAGTGAACACGGCTTGGCAAATATCGGAGAACAGGTAGGTGTTCTTCCAAAAATCTAAATAGAACCGAAGAAGAGCAGGAACATAACGAAGCTAAATTCGAGTTTTTGTCTTTTGTTAATTCCGACAAATATTACCAAGAGTAGCATGTCATTTGGTTGAAATATTATTGGCCGATTGCATCATTTTCCAAAAAGATATTTGTATATTATTTTTGTATCATGTCCAGGATACCGAAACCGCTTGTAACGTTTATTAGGTAAGGTTACACTTGTGACTGCATAAAACAACCGCGTTACTAAGACTATTATTGATTTCTGATATATTTATCACCTCATAAAGTTGTCGATTATTGGTTTCAACATCACTTAAATAGTTGAACGGGTAAACTTACTGACGGACTTCATTTTGTCTTATAAACTAGTTCCAGTAAAACAAAGTTAACCTAGATCTGTCCTAGTCTGGAGAATGTTTGTTCAGCAGCAAGAATCGATCTTTAGTAACTTAGATACCTATATACGAGTAGCGAGGACTATTTATAAGAGATGATATAGCAACGATTCATTTTCCTTTGTGTGGAACGGTCAACTACGCAAGAATGGGACGCAAAAACTAAGTAAATATCAAGAATATCGTTTCGTTTTATTGCTTTTTACTTCTGCGTTAAATGTCTACATTTGTAAAAGAGGCTTATTTTGCCCAATACGGTATCCAATCAGTAATAAGCCTGAACATAAAAGTTCGAAGCTCCTACTATCCTTTGTTTAAGCTCCCTTTATTTGCCTACCCACCTGTAAAAAGTTCCTATAAGTAATATTGTAAGGTACCATCTTTAATTGCTAAGCGGCCATAGAAAACCTGTCATAATAACAGCCTCAAGCCACGAAGAAGCAATTAGTACGTCAAAATTAATCATTCGATATTTGCGACAGGGTGTCAGACCTGTACAAGTTTAAGTGTTGCATTACTGTTATTTATTTTTTACAGCTTTATATTATTACCTTAAAATTGCTACAGAATTATATTACATCATCACACGTATCTAACTTTGAACGGTATTTTTTTCCTTGTAAGTTATGGGGCCAAATAGTGTTCTCTCTCTAATTTTAAATATCTGTAAACATAATATATAAATTTCAAACTCTATTCTTGTTAGTCTAGAATCAAGTATGATATTTATAAATTTAAGTTAACAGATATTTAAATTGAGTGAACACTATCCGTGTAGGTACTTAGTGAGTTTTTCCTCTGTTTACCTATAGACATAACACTTATATTTTTAGATTATATTTATATTTCACTATGTACGATATGTATATATATGGGTAATAAATAAATAAATAAATGTACGATACATTGTACCTTTCTGGTAATCTTACAGTTATGATCGGGACCAGTTTCTTACAGCTTTGATTTACACAGGCGCTTTTGCGAATGCCGAGTAATGGTCGACTAGGTTTCACGAAACACGGTTCGGATGGGAAGAACAAAAGAAAATAAATGTCCAGCAAATACCGTTTCGCCAAAAACAACCCTGTTTACCTGTTCTTTTAGTTCTGCGGATTTTGAAACTTGCCCGTGATAACATAGAGCTCGTTTTTATATGCACGAAGAAGATGAATGAATGGATGAAAGTGAAAATTTCAACGTAAACGCGGAAAAAGAAGGTGAAATATAGCGTTTGAACGCGCGTAATTAGTTTTGGAAGCATGGAAAAGTTTTTTTATGTAGTACTGCGATAAAACAGATCAAAATAAGTATGAAAACATCACCTCAGACTGTCATGCGTCCAGTTTCGAGGGCACGGGCTTTTTCTGGTGACGAGAGGTTTAAGACGTAGGGCCGATAGAGGAGCGAAGGCATAAAAAAATATCTTTGACCTGTGTGCTAAACGTCATTCAAATCAGCAATTTCAGCGCGAATAAAAGCGAGCGAGCTGTTTAAGCTGATAAATGAGAAACACTTAATTATCCAATCATCAACATACAAACATTTTATTTAACATTTGTATGATTTTCTATGTATTTTAGTGTGTATTTGTCAATTATTAATGATTATTATTGTTTTGTATATAGGTTTGTAGCAAAGAGTTTAGTCTTGGACTAGGTTAATTTGCGTTAGATTGTTCTTCGATATTTTTATATTTTTTTTATATTATGATAATACGAATCTTAAGATACCTCAAGGTAAAAATGTATTCGCGAGGTAGGATTAATTTTTGTATTGCCGATGCTGGTAGTATTATAATATAATGTTATATAATGGTCTTAAAACACTGTTGGATACTATTAAAATAGACATGAAAATCGAAGTTCAAACTTATGTAATCTTCTGCTCTTTCTCCCTATTTAGTTCCGAATGATAAATAAAGGGAAAGGGCATCCGACGTCTCGAATTTAAGTGCTACGTAGTAACTACCCAGTTTATGTCTTAAGCCATTACCGTTAAATTCTTATATCCGCCATTCCTCAAAGGATTCTTAGCGACATTAGGCTTATCGTTGCAACAAAGGGGACGAAGAAAAACCTCCCAGCGGGGCTTAGGAGGATTTGTCTCGATTATTCATAAGCACAAACATAGTGAGTATCTTATTACGGGGAATTATTAGGTAATGATGTGCCTTTGAATACGGCGTTGAAGAAAAGGGAACATTTTAGAGCAGTACAATGAACAGTTATTTGCCAGTGTTATTTGCCAGTGACCATACATAATTCAATTAAAAATTGAGTCAGTAAAAAGTATATTAGGTATAATACCTGTTCAATCAAGAAAAAAGTAAGGCTTCAAGGCAAAGCAAACATCGATACGAGGAGCGTCGCCTTCTGGCTGTATAGTCAGCCAGAAGGCGACGCGGAGTCTAGATCGAGTCCATTGCAAAATATTATTCATTCCATCAGGTATCGATGATAAGAGCGGTGATAAGTCCGATCTTGAGTCGATTGGAGACAGATCTGTCCCTCAGGGTTCCAACGTGGGCAATTGCATTTTCACGCTGTTAATGAATGACTTGCCATTCCTTAGCTCCACGACAGACTTTATAATGTATGCTGATGATGTATGTGCAGTTGTTCACGGAGGCAATCACGAGGAACTACAGGATAATATAAAATTAACAGTCCTTCATCTACTGAACTGGTTCGATGTCAATGGCATGCAACTCAACATCGAGAAGACTAACCTTCTTCAATTTTCACTCAACCGGAAGACACAGCCCCAACTAGACGTAACTATCAATGGCTCCCGGATGGCACCCGTTCATTGTGCTCGTTATGTGGGTTTCACTTTTGATGGTTCTTTGCAGTGGAGTGAACACATCAACACACTATGCGGCAAACTAAACTCTGCATACTACGCCCTATCCCGCCTCAAAAAAACATTATCTCAGGGCAACCTACTCACCGCGTATTATGCATATTTTCACACCCATCTAACATTTGGAATTGACCTCTGGGGCTTAGCAGCTGAGAGAGACAGACCTTTTTTACTCCAAAAAAAGGCAATTCGCCTTATATGCCGTGTACCGCCAGATGAGCCTGCGAAACAACTTTTCATTAACCTAAAGATAATGACGGTTCCCTCTTTATACATACTTGAGGTAGGAAAATATGTGAGGAGGAATTTAAATGAGTTCGCAGTAGGTCACAGCTACTCTGCACGAAGGCAGCCGGGACTGGCAGTCCCCGTGCACAGACTGCAGAAGACGGGAAAGTCCCTGAAAGTGATGGGTGCACGAATTTACAATAAAATCCCTGAAACAATCCGCATTGCACAGAATGAATCCTCCTTCACTCACAAACTGAAATCATTCTGCACTGATAAAGCATTCTACTCTATTAGGGACTTCCTAGAGGGATGAGTATACGTGTCGAAAGCCCAGAGATACGCTTACCTACTAATATAATCATGTTATTTGCATTAATAATTTAATTTAAATGTATCAAGTGTTTGTAACATATATGTATAGATTAATATTATGAACATATTGAATCGAATGTATAAAATTAGTTTAAACTTAACGCATAAGTAATTTTAAAATGACGATGTATATTTCTTACTAATAAATATTCTATTCTATTCTATTCTATTCTATCTCAGAGTATTCTTGCAAAGTAGCTTTTCGGATATATTCATACGAATTGCTGTTTCCGTTCTACATCTTGATATTAGGTACTATTAAGTAAATCTCTGTAAATAAATAATTATCTTACGAAGTTTTTCCAAGACCACCAATTTGTTTTTGTAAAATTACTTACAAATTTCCTTTCGTTGTTGATGCCCTCAATAACTCGAAGTGTCCTTTCCGCGTCATAAAATCTATGATAAATGTAGCTTGGTGAACATTTTGTTCACTCATCAATCAAGTGTCTGTGTTAAAACTTTTTGTTATTAACATTTATGTTTAATCAAATATTTGAAGAGCGTCGGCGTTGTTATTAAATTATAGATAAAGTAGGTAGAAGTAAGTTGAGCAGTGTCCATTTACGTTAAACCTGCTCCTAGAAGTCAACCCGTATACCAGTTCTACCGTCCGTCAGGATTGCCTAAGACGCAAACGCTCAGGTGCTCTATGAGCTCGTTAGTCACATATACACCACAAAAATTATAAAATGTTTGAACAGGGGAAGTTGAAAGACTTCCTGAGATTTAACCTGCTCCAAGAAGCGGTGGTCGCATGTTGAGTTCTTGTCTGAACGATGAGACAATCGGTAAAATCCCCAGCAAAATGTCATGTCGTCTTACCGTTCGACAGGATTGCCTTAAGACGCCAATGTTTAAGTCGTCTATGTGATCATTAGTCATCTATATGTACACCACAAAAAGCGCTACTATGATGTTATTATGAAAGGTTTGAATAGAAGAAGTTGAAAGACTTCCTGAGATTAATTCTTTCTGTGAAGTGCAGACGCTGAGCTCGGATTATGGTGCTCAGAGGGTGTAAAGGCAGCGAAGAGGCGTGTGTCTGGCGCTGCATTCAATATGACGTCGAAATATTTTCATTACGGGCGAGATTTTCCGTTCAGAAAATGTAAAGCGAAATTAAAATTAATTTTAGAGCGAGGAATTAAATTTTCGTACATTTGCAAATCAATGTCTGAGAAAGTAGACGTGAATGCAGTTTTTGGTTTACGAGGTGGAGACGCAGTTACGGGTATACAACAATCTGTATTATTAAATCCGAAAAAGTGAAGCATTGATGTTAATAATAAAAAATAGGCAATATAAAAATATGTAGAATGCTGAAGCATATAAATAATGTATCACCAAATATTATAAATCATAAAGGTAGTCCCTGTGTGGTTGCCGGGTTAGAATAGTGCCACTCCGTGTCTTCCCGCGGATGTCGTAAGAGACGACTAAGGGAATAAAGGCTTGCAGTACTGTTAGGCGATGGGCTTGCAACCTGTCACTAATACACTGGTAAACATCTTAGCCTGATTGTGCAAAATGTGGTTACAGAATTATCAACAAGTTTTTAGAGTTGTTGGAAATTCTGTAGCTCTGCCTACCCCACTCTGGGAATGAAGGCGTGAGTTTATGTATGTATGTATGTATAAAGGTAGTGAAGCCGTACTATACCTACTGGTATGTTTACTAGGTTTGGCCATTTGATTACCCAATCGTGAATCTATAGCTTTGGGTGGCAAAGATGCTACTTCGAAGATGAAAAAGTTTCCGAGAGAATAACCAGAGACAAGTGTTTAGGTAGGTACCTAATATCTTTTTTATCAACGGAAAGATTAAAAAGCAAGTAACTAAAATTTTACAATCCTTTGTTGGCAGGCATCAAAAGGTCGTGTTTTTAAAAACACAGTAGGTAAATAAAATAATTCTCTTGACAGCGAGGCACTTCCATCCTACAGGCAATTTCATCACACGTAACTTCAATATCGTCAGGGGCGTCGGCGCTAACACAGCGTGATTAAAAAGGTTTCCCGTGCGCAATATACTTTCTTTGAGTTCCATTGTTCAATTCGGAACCTTGTTGATTAAATCTGTTTGCTTTTGTTGGTAAAATACAGGAGAATGTATTACGTCACCTAATAATGGCATCATATTGAATTGACTAGTGTTAAAAAGGACATCCTGTAGAATATTTTATGGTGAAGGGGAATTTTATAGACGAAGTTACACTAAGTGTGTTCATACAACAATTACTAATATTAATTGAAAGTTTTTTTTTGCAGCGCTTAATTTTCAACAGGATAAGCGAATATTATTTTCATGAATGGGCACATCAAGTCATGTCGTTTTGTCTGCCACGTTGTAAATCAGTTAAAAGAGACCAGTCACATGTTTTTATCTCACGGAGAAGGCAAACGAGCTCACAGGCCACCGTTTGGATTTTTGCGGAATCTCATGTTTGCAAATGCTTTGCCAACTCTGAGAATTAAAACGGAATGCCTTTATGCTAGCAATAACACTGGTATTATCATGCTTCTCACTCCTAATAGCTCTGCGTAGCATTAGTAGGTAAGATGATGGTATAGAATAAAGTAAAATAACATTATCTTGTACAGCGTCTTAACCTTAATTGAACAGTTATTTTTTTAAACAGCTTGTCTTTTAGTTAATCGAGGAATTATTAAACAGCATGATGAAATTAGCTAACGCATTCGACGTTTGAGCGATTGAGCGAAGTTGCTTCGCCGCGTAAGTTGCGACTTGCGACTAAATTAAACATACGCGCGCTAAAATGTGATAAATACTCTCTGCAGGGCAACTTAATCTGCTGGTTTATCCGTTCGTGGTTAGGAGAATACCCTAACTAAACCATAATTAAGGAGCATGGTAACGCGCTTGACCTTCCTGAATGCTCTCTTATTAGCCATACATCACTGTCGGAAACGCCTTTGACCGCTTCAATTGGGATTAATAAAGGTCTTACAGCCGCCCCGTTTCTTAACTGATTACAGAAGACAAATCGGTAAAGATGGGGCGAGCGAACAATCCAGATTCGCCCTACAGGATGTAGCGAGGGACTAAATGATAATATATTCATTCAAGGCTTGTCAAGTCAAGATTGGAATTTCTCGGTTTGCAATTGAACGGGTACAGTACGTTTTGCAGAAGTTTTGCTATTTTCTTTGGATAATAAATTATAAACAATGAAGAAACAATAACACGCTTTCGTCGCCAACTATACTTGTAATAATGATGATAAACATGCTATTAAAAGATAAGTTAAACGAGTCCAAACTTGATGCCGTTGAGGAGATCAAATGGCCACCATAAGTCTCCTCATCATACCAACTTAATACTATCATAGTATTGTAATGTCATCCAAATCGCATAAGAATGCCAAATTTCAAGTGAATTCGATTCGTTTTTCTAGATTGGTTTACATCGCTAGTTTTGTTACAATTGAAACAAATACAGTAAGAGTGTTAAAAAAATACATAGGGGTATACAAATGCCGCAATTTTTTGTACGTTGATTAATAAATAAGTAACCGCATTAAAGCACCTTTATTAGTGGTAAACCTTATTAAAGAAAAATATTTATTACAATGCCAAAATAAAACCACGGAATACACACACAATTCTAAACACTTTAAACATTTTACAGCCGCGAGCAAAGTCTTGGGCGCCGCACTATGAAAATGCCCCATCGGCCTTGACCCGGCTGTGTGACGTCATTGGGCGTCTAGTGAAAACAACCCAGTGCGGCTGCGTGTCGCTGCAGATTGTTTCACTACGTGCTTAATAAGCACGAGTTACATCTTGAATTATTTTCTTAGTTTATGATGGATTCCACCAATTATAACTCTATACAGTATACAGGTTTTTAAAATTTTAAACTACGAGTTAAAAGCTCAGTTTACAAAATAATTTGAACCCTACACGATACATATACATAGATGAAATAGGATGACTATCTTGAAATTACTTGTATCTTAACTAACATTATCATGATTATAATATCCGAAAGACGTCTACTACGGGATATAGGCCTTTTCAAAGATTGCCATAACAATTAATCTTGTGCGATCGGTCGAATATCTGCAACCTTCACCAGAAGATCAAAACGACACTTTCAGAGAGTATAATATAAGGGTACACTATTATAAGTGTGAGAAGTGCGCGATGCATCTATAATAACAGCTCCATAGGTCTATGACTCTGTAGCTGTTATGGTCTGTGAGCAGCACTTTTTCCCATTTTCTAAGTCACCTCTTTTTAGGTTAGGTTAGTACTGCACTAACCCGGTTTTTCACCGAGCTTGTTGTTTCCGCTTTTTTCTTTCTGATTCATCTCGCAAGGAAACAATAAGTAATTTCCTCATATTGGAAGCAAATGTACTTCGTTTTATTTATAGATAAGTCAGATTAAGTTAGATTAAGATGCGTTTAAAACGTTTAGAATATATTTCGGGCGAGTTCGCGTAACTCATAATCCCTTGATTGCTCTAATTTAGTCGTAAATCGGGAACGTCGTTCATACTTACTTAATATTGCAGAATTTATGAACCGTGTAAATGTAGCGAGTGACGGGAAATCGATGTTCGAACACGAGCTATATTTAGCTCGACGTTTATGGGCGAAGCTTTTAGTAACGTCATCGAAGCTCTCAGCGCCGCGGTCTCCCAAACGTGCCTGTTATGCTTGGGAATCAGCTAGTTTGGCGCTTAATGTGGTAATGGATTGGTGTTTCTTCAGGAATAGACGATTCACTTACTAGTTTTCATTAAATAGGGTAAGAACTATGTCGCCAATGATTTAGAGAGACGTGACGAAGTAAGTATATATACTGGACCGCAAAACTAAGTATCACACTTTATATGACAAGTTCTTTAAAAGTGTGATACTTAGTTTTGCGGTTCAGTGTATCATATTGCGTGTGATGTTTATGTTGGGTTTTCTTGAGCACAGTGTGTTTGCAAATTAGGTGAGAAAAATTGACGAATATTGACAAAAACAATATAATCTTTTAAAATCAAACTTTTGATGTAGGTATTATAATTATGTTAGACACGTTTTTCATACTACAATTACGGCCAACGAATTACATCATCATCATCATCATCATGTCAGCCGAAAGACGTCCACTGCTGGACATAGGCCTCCCCAAGGCTTTCCACTCAGACCGGTCTTGTGCTTTTCGCATCCACCGCGGTCCCGCGATCCTGACGAGGTAGTCACTCCGTCTTGTTGGAGACCTACCTACTGCCGCCGCCGTAGCCGCCGCTGCCGCTGCTGTCCGCGGACGCCACTCCAGAACCTTCTGACCCTCCGAATTACAAACTATTTTTTAAACACACATTTATTTAAAAAAAAACACTTTCTTGTTAACTTTTTTGCCATGTCTTAAATTCAACACTCCAATTTATCTACCTAAAAAGGTAAAATGGATCATCTGACATTTATTCCCGCAATTTACCTAGCCAAATCCTTGCGAAAAACAGTGTCGAAATCTAGTTTATTTTGTTTCGAAACAAACTAGGCTGGTACTGAATGATTTAATCAAACTTTTATACAATTTCATTGGATCAATGTTGGCGCACAAAGGCGTGGCGAGGTGAGATGATCGATGGCCGGCATTAGGGGTTCTGCATTCAAGCCGCAGCTGGGACTAAAACCCATTAAAAAGAAATTTTCGAGTTCCAACCACAACATCAAAAGAGGTCGAATCAAAACGAACCTAGTTGTGATAGGTGGTTACGTCGTTTTTATATTTCATTCAATATGACTGAAATGATGGTAGAAGAGGAAACACGTATGCGCCGTTACCTAGTAGGTCTCTTTTGGTTTGGAAGACTTAATTTCGTATAATGTATAAGCAGGTAACCCATAGGATCTTAAGCATGTTTATAGTAAGCCGAGCCTAATCTCGGTCTTTAGAAGATTTTAATTAAGACAGAGCAGACATAAATTCACCCCACCCTGTAGTTTCTGTTTACTTTACTGGAGTTATAGCTTCAGTAATTTGCTCATCCCATGTATTAACTTAAACTAAGTAACGGATACATAACTTATTAAGCAATAACAAGCGAGTGAAAATACGTAACATTATGTTTTTGTCCTTTGACATACGTAATTAGTTCAATATAGTATAAACCGAATTTAAATGTTCACTTGAGACATTTGTTATTTTGTATTCACGAACCTAAGCATAAGTCCACATTCAGAGTAAACAACATTATTCAGAATTGAAATGGATGGGTAATAAACGTACAAATATAAGAAAAACTTATTGCTAAGAAGACCTTTGATGTTGAAACTTCTGAGTCAGACAGATGAAGGCTTTAAACTTATAACACCCTCTATTCAAGAAGGGGGTTAAAAATAGAAAACCTTTAATGGCCGGAGTGACTGCGAATGGAAGTCACCCGGTGTGACACAAATACGCTCGCACGGCGAATAAATGAAATAGATAGAGTTGATGGATGAAAGAGTATTCAGTAAAAAACTCTAAATTTTGATTCTTTTTGTATATGCATTTATCATCATTTGATAAATTGTATAATGACTGATTTACATTAGTCCAACAAAAGCATGCCAGTAGAAGTACATTGCGTCGTTACAACAGCTCTCGCCTCAAACGTGAAAACCAACTCGTCAATGTATTACTAGTGGCATGATTTCGCTGGAGCAATGTAAATCAGCCATTAAGGTAACGTATCATTAAGTCGCAAGACATTTTTATCGCCACGTCCATAGGGACGTATCTATAGAGATAGATTACTTTTAATGATTGATCTTTTATGATATTTCCTAACACCATCGCTGAGAATTTTACGACGAGATTTACGATGTATCATCGTAACTTGACACCTGGACGCGCAAGTAACTCTTCGATACTTTATAATTTCCAGTTTGGTTTTTTAGTTAAGTTTAGATTATCATTTTTTTACGGAAATGGTTTCGAAATATAAATATTTTCATTTATACTAAGTATTTAACTTTCTCTGATATCATTATTTTTTTACTTAAATTTCGTTTTCATGGTCACCTTCCTTCTCAATCAGTTTAGTACAGGAATAATTTATAGCCAGGAGATGGATAAAGGGTACTTTTATACCGGTTAATAGTAAATTTCCCTCAGGAATAGATAATCTATATGAGTACCTGAGACTTACCTATATGAGTACCTGGCGATTACCCGTAATCGAAAAATAAATTATAACTAAACTTTTGCATATATTAACCAAACATAACTCACCAGACTTGGACACCCTGTACCGCAGGCCACGTCCTCCTTTAGGATGGGTTCGATACGTTCCAAACTCCCCATAATTATTATTCACTCTGCTGTAATCCGCTAGATGTCGGTTACCATCAAGATGGTTCGGTAAGGACCTGTTCCATCCCATGGCATCTCCAACCACCGAGCCGCATACTGAGCTCTCGCTCTGGCTTTTGGTGTCGCCATTGCAAAGGTCACCACTGGATCTTGCTCGCCGACCCTTCAAGCCCTTGGCGGAGTGCTGGCTGATGTTGGAGCCCATTCCGCGGCGGGACCTTACCAGGGCCCCGCCTCCCGCATCGCGCCAATCCTCTTGTGACTTGTAGCTACTTCGACGGCAGTTGTGGGTACCTGTAAAAGAGAAAATGTATTAATATTTTGGCCTTAATCCAGGAAACAGCGAGAAAAGAAGATTAAGCCAGAAACTGTTGAGTAGCAGATTACGACCATGTCAACCGAAAGGTGTACACGAATGGATGCATTCTTTCACTAAGGAAAGTTTCTCAGGTCACCGATATCTGTATGTGATATTTTATGTACCTACAAAGCAGCTGGTAGCGTTATGTAGGTACCTACCGGATGAGCAAGCATGTAAAAGAAGTTACGTGAGAGCGATCAGAATTCGGTTCTCCAGCGCTCACATTAAACGTATACATTATGTGCATGCTGTTGATTTGTGAGATTACAAAGGAAACCTACTTGGTAAAATAACAGAAGAATCCAATAATACAACTGTGCAGCTCCCAAGTTAAACCAACAAACAAGTCTCAGCTACAAAGTCGCATTACGAGATTCATTTCAAGTCCGAGAGTTTCATATAAATTGTTTGTAACTGCCGAGCCAAAGAAATCCTGCTGAGTTGTGGGATCCTAGTACTTTGCTACGTAGTATATATACGCTTTTATAGTGGACAATGCGGTTTTCACAATGACCACATGTTACTTAGCAGCCGCTAGACAAGTTAAAAAGGGAAGTTTACTTTATAACATTTCGCTTAAATCGAAACTCTAAAACTGTATACCTAATTACCTATTAGTAATCGACACACGAGCTTCCTGTTAGTTTAATAAATTAAAGAAATGTCACATTAATGTCTGGAGTGTTTAATTTACGGCAGTTTGTTATTTCGTTTGTATTCACCAGGCTGGTGTGAAGTGAGACTGAAACATCTCTGTTGACTTTTTGGTGCCAGTGACATGAGTCGTCTGCGTTTCAGCTTTATTCTGATCAGAATCGACCAACAAAAACAAATTTTGATAAGGGTTTGGCGGGCTTATAATAGCTTTACTGGGATTTGTCATTAACTTTTTGCGTATAAATAACCGTGAAGAGATTCAAAAGTTGCGTGATGACATTTGATCGCGTGTTTTTTTTTCATTTGAAATTGCGCACACATTCGCCAGATACGCCTCCTCAGACAATCAAGTTATGTCGGGGTGGAGACGCTATCTAAGTTAGCCTCTGTGTCGAAATCTATTTACCGCTTTCAGTGCCCATCTAGATGAAAACCATACAATACGAACCCCCGCAACGAGTCCTAGGTATTGACGGTTTTGCTCGTAAAACAGAAGAATGTCAGGGTACGTTTCTCTATCGCAAGTATCGCAAATTCGGCACGCAGAGAGAAGTTTGCGAAGGTAAGCAAATATTTACGGTACACATGTTTAGGTATTTGTGACGTGTACTATGGCGGCGCGACTGCGCGCAGCGCCAGTAATAAACGAGCTTCAGTTCGAGTTGGTTGTTTCACTGCTTAATCCGCGAACACCTCACTGGCGACGACTTTGCTACATACCCGCGTGTTTGTAATAAAAAATAACAGGAAATTATTCGCGATAATGACTACGTATATTGGAAACCTTAGTGCTTTTGATCATATTTCTCAAGATTGGGAAATTTTTCGTAGTCGTCTGGAGCAATTCATTATTTTAAATAAAATAAGTGAAACAGGGACGAAGAGTGCGTTATTGCTTACGCATTTGTCCGATGAATCATACCGACTGTTGAAGAATTTAGTGCATCCAACGGACGTAAAGAACGCAACGTATGATGCATTAATTGAAGCGCTAAACAAACATTTTACACCGAAAAGATGCACTTTTGCCGATAGGTGTAAGTTTTATGAGGCAACGCGTGACGTGGGGGAAAGTGTCGAGCAGTGGGCGGCTCGAGTCAGGGGGCTTGCAGTGTACTGCGAGTTCGGGAGCTCGCTCGATTTGCTGCTGAAGGACAAGTTCGTGCTGGGGCTGCGCGCCGGTAAGGAGCGCGACCGGCTTTTCGAGCAGGACGCCGCCACGCTCACCCTCGCCAAGGCAATGGAGCTGGCGCAACAGGTGGAGTGTGCGCAGCAGGCGCGCGCCGCCGTGGTGGCCGCGACCGTGAAGCAGGAGCCGCTGTACCAGGCGAGGACGAGCGCGCCGCGCGCCCGCGCTGGCGCCAGCGCTGCCTGGAACCGCGATGCAGGGCCGCAGCCCTGTGCTGTATGCGGTATGAAGAGCCACGATGCCAACAAGTGTCGTTACAAAAACTATCGTTGTCAAGTGTGTGGTGAAAAAGGTCATCTCAAGAAAGTGTGCAATAAAAAGCAGTCTAACTGCCGTGTACATAATTTAGTACCCGAACTTTCGGTGACAGAGGAAAACGAGTGTGGTAATTGCAGGGAATGCGAACTCTTGAGCTTAAGGTACGTCAATTACAAACCAATATTAGTTAACGTGGTAGTAGATAATACTTGTCTTAATATGGAACTTGACTCGGGCTCGGGAACTACTGTAATATCACACAAATTGTACAAAAACATGTTTTCTAGTCGAAAGTTATCCAACAGCGACTTAAAAATGTGCTTATATAATGGTCATAAAATATCGCCTTTAGGTTTCTTCATAGCTACTGTTACTTATACAGATATAAAACATGACTTAAAAATCTACGTAGTGGAAAATGGCGGACCGCCATTATTGGGTCGAGATTTTATGACCAAATTTAACATGTCGTTTACTGTCGGTAATAATTTTGTTAATACGGGACCGAGCGCGAGTGAAGTACATAAACTGTTACAACAGTATAGCAATTTATTTAACGACGAATTGGGTAGGTTCAATAAGTTCAAAGTTCAACTGCAATTGAAAGATAATGTGAAACCTAAGTATTTTAAGCCCCGATCTGTGCCTTTTGCCCTCAAAATGAAGGTGGAAGATGAAATAGACAGACTTGTTGGTTTAGGTATACTTGTACCTGTAAATTATTCTGAGTATGCAACTCCAATCGTGCCTGTTTTGAAAGAAAACGGCAGAATAAAAATTGCCGGAGATTTTTCGGTGACCTTGAATAAAGACATGGTTATCGATAAGTATCCGATGCCGCGCATAGAGGAGGTTTTCGCAAAGCTGGGTGGTGGTCTCGCGTATACAAAATTAGACCTTAGCAACGCGTATAACCAATTCGAATTGTCAGAAAGTTCACAGGCGCTTACGACCATTAGTACTACGAAAGGATTGTACAAATATACACGGCTAGTGTACGGGCTAGCCAACGCGCCGGCCATCTTCCAGCGCGCTATGGAAGCGTTGCTGGTAGGTATTGATGGCGTCAGCTGTTGGCTGGACGACGTCTGCGTTACGGGACCGACAGACGACATACATTTGGCGCGCTTACGCGAAGTGTTGGCTAGGCTTAGCGATGCAGGTTTACGGTTGCAAAAAGATAAATGTGTTTTTTGTAGCGAAAGCGTTAATTACTTAGGTTACGTAATAAGCAAGGACGGGTTACAGACATGCGCGAAAAAGGTGGAAGCTATTCACAACGCGCCTAGTCCCACTGATATAACGGATTTGAAAAGGTTTTTGGGAGTAGTAAATTATTATCGCAGTTTTATACCGAACGCATCAAATTTGTTAAGTCCACTACACGAGCTACTGCGCGCGGGTGCCGAGTGGGAGTGGGGGCCGCGGCAGAGGGCCGCCTTCGAGGCGGTTAAAAGGGAACTGGGCTCCGAGCGCGTGCTGGCGCACTTCGACCCCGAGGCGCAGCTGGTGCTTAGCGTCGACGCCGGGCCTGGTGGGCTCGGCGCGCTGCTGGCGATGCGCGAACCAGGTTCCCACAACGAGCGCCCGCTCGCATTCGCTTCCCGCTCGCTAAACGCTAGCGAGAGGAACTACAGTCAGATACAGAAGGAAGCCACCGCCATCATATTTGGGGTAAAAAGATTCCATCAATATCTATACGGGAGACAGGAACCGTTCATTCTAAAAACCGATCACAGGCCATTGTTATCTATTTTTGGCAAAAAGAATGGCATATCTGTAATGACAGCGTCGCGCCTTCAGCGCTATGCTATCATTTTGTCTGCGTACAACTACGAGGTGCAGTACGTAAGCAGCGCGAATAATCTTGTAGCTGATTATTTCTCACGGGCCCCGATTCCTAATTCAGAAAATAAAGGTGAAGATGATTTGTCATTTTTAAAATATTTGGATGCCAATATAGCTCCCGTGACGCTTAATAAGATTAGGGAAGCTACCGAGCTTGACTCAATTTTAAAGAAAGTCGTGAATTATATGCGACAAGGGTGGCCTAAAAAAATAAACTGCCCATCTGTTCGGCCCTATTTCCAATGCAAAACAGATTTGGAAATGGATAATGGATGTATTTTTCGCGGTCACCGGGTAGTCGTTCCAACTGTATATCGTAGTCAGTTATTACAAGACTTACATTCAGGGCATTTAGGCATAGTGAAGACTAAGAGTATTGCACGTAGTAAGATGTGGTGGCCTAAGATCGACGCTGACATCGAACGATGGATAGGGTCATGCGCCGCCTGCGTGGCGGTGCGCCCCGCGCCCCCGCGCGCCGCGCCCGCACCCTGGCCACAGCCGCCCGCCGCCTGGCATCGGATACATATCGACTATATGTCTATACATCAGAAGGTTTATTTAGTGGTTATCGACGCTTATAGTAAGTGGCTAGAATGTTTATATATGAATAACGGTACCACAACTCGGGCACTAATTGGTAAATTGAAGGAATTATTTTCTAGGTACGGTTTACCACATTTGATTGTATCAGACAATGACGTTAAAATCAATTCGGCTGAATTCATTGAGTTCTGTGAAATGAACGGCATCCGTTATGTTACATCTCCTGTGTATCACCCGGCGAGTAATGGGCAAGCCGAAAACTCTGTTAAAACATGCAAAAAAATGTTAAAATGTATACTACAAGAAATTCAGTCTCAAAATGATGTTAATGATAAATTATTGGGGCTTCTGTTTGAATACCGTAATAGCTCGCATTGTTCTACAGGTCAAACTCCCGCTAGTCTCATGATGGGTCGCGACTTACGATCAAGGTTAGATCTACTGTTGCCTACTGTAAATAGGGTGCATGGCGGCACTGATATTCGAGATCGTAGCGGTAATTTCAACATTGGTGACAAAGTATGGCTACGATGGTTTGCTGCTAATAAGGAGAGATGGACATTAGGCATAATACGTAGTAAACTTGGAAGCCGAATGTTCAAGATATTTGTAGACAATTATAATATAGAATGTCGACGGCATGTTGACCAAATGTTGAAGTATAGGGGGGCCGGTTTGGATGAAGCCAATGTAAGCGAGGAGGGTGAGGGTGATGACGAGGGCTCGTGGCCGCCGCCGTCACCACCGCCACCGCCACCGCAACCGCCAACGCCGGCCGCGGCGGGCAGTGAGCCTCCTGGTGAGTCGCGCGACGATCCGCGGGACGGACCTCTTGTGCCGCGCGATGAGTCGCGGCCCGTGCCGCGGGACGAGCACGACACGGGGCTGGCGGAGGATGACGCGGGGGGCTCGCTTTCCGCCGCCGGCAGCGCGGAGGATCCGTCACCGCCACCGCTGCCGTTTACTAGTAAACCTATCTTAAGGCCTAGGGTTAAGAATATAGATTATAAGGTATAATAAGTTGGTATTTGTTTTTGTTTGTATTTGTTTGTATCCGCGAACACCTCAATTTGACTCTTAAATGTAGTGATTAAACCTCTGTTTACCTTCGTTTGTTTGTGGAAACCCGAGTAGTGGTGACAATGCTTGAAAGCCCAATAGAATAGACAATACTCTCGCCTGGTCGGGCGAGGACAATATAGAACCCACGTTCAAGATCATTGGGAGATTGTGTGTATAATTCCTGTTTGTAAAAACATGTCTGTTTATGTACAGTTTCAGTTTTAACAAGTTCTAGTTATGTAATTCAGTTGGACTATTTTGCTAAATCAGTACTCGGGGGTTATTATGAGATAGCTATGCAGTTTTTTTTACGGTCAGCGTAAAGGACAGAGCTATAGCAGTTATATAGCTCTGTCCTTTTCTCTCAGCGTGCATTGAACTGCATAGCTATCTTATTATAACCCCCCTGAACAGGCTAGATGAACGTCAGGTCAAATTAGTTCCTTTTTACGACATGTCAAAAAGATAGATTTTGGTATAAAATAAGTAACCGTGATGTCACTCCTTGGTTTCTTGGTATTATTAAATGTCCTACTTTTTATAATTAGTACATTTAAAAATCGTAACAATACAGAAATGTTTAATGGTCTTAGGTCTTAGGTTAAGTCTATTTACAACATGAATCAATATTTACCCGAAAAAGTGTGGTTAGAATATTACAGGTTTAGTCACAGTCAAGTTATACATCAGAAGCAAAATGATAAAGTCGCAAGCCCCCAGCCAAGTAGAGCAAGAAATGAAAATTAAATAACAAAATTTATTCTACTGCTAATTTGCTGTAAGTGACTTGTTTCTCCCAGCTCGTTGGAAGTGGCGCTTCAAAAACAATTACAATCTCCCGCCAGACTAATTATACAACGTCGGCGCATTGTCACTTTCAGGCTGTATAAGAGCTGCACAGGAGTGCCAGGAATACTAGAACAAAATTTTGCTACATTTCTAAGAATTGAGTGTTGTGAATTTTTCACGATAAAGAAATGTCTAATCGAAGCTTAAAACAGTTTGCTACTTGTTTAGATACCGGTCAAAAAGTTAAGTATGTTTTTATTTTTTTGTATTCTCGTTGAGGCTAAACTGGCCAAGTTTTTAAGAATAACGTGTTAGGTTTTTTGCAATATCGCGAGGGTTACTGGGTACTGAATATGAAAAACATGGGGTTATAATATCGGGTTTAATAAGTTATTAGATTGAAATATTCAACATGCATTCATAACTTTTGGCCGCGCAACCGCGATCTGTTAGCAGTTCTGAAAGCGCGCACTGTATCATACAGGAAGTCACCATTTGTTCGCGCTTTACTATATCTGAATGCGCTTCTCGCCTCGGCACCTGACTGCAATACTTTTGCAAGTAGCCGGAATATTACATGCGTTGACTATACGAGGTACTTTTAGGGGATAGATTACTGTCAGTCTTTAGTCAATTGTTTCCAAAGGCTAATGTTTGTGTTTTGTTACATTTCATTTATTACACAGTGCCTTGATTTCAAAGGTACTTTACAATGAAAACTTGCCTACAACGGTTATGAATATAGAGAAAATACAAGGAAAAACTCTTCAGCCTTAAATAATAATAAATACCTACATAGCAGATAAGAAGAAAACATATGAAGTTATGAGTGTATTTATTTAAACAAAGTCGTGACTCAAGTTGTCTGGACGGAAAGTCCTAAATAACAACCAAGAATAGTTGTACATATTACGAGTAAGTCACTGAAATTGAAATTCATTCACCATTAATGTTTAAGGAGATAAGCCTGAGGAAATTTCAAGTGGGCTTATTGACGTTAAGGGAGACCGAGGAGCTGGCGGTTTCCTTGCTCAACGAATTAGTTTAGCCATTCTTCGAGGAAATGCTGCCAGCATCTTTGGTACAACGCTGCATAGGGCATTTTTGATTTATTATATTAAATTGATTTATATTTTTTAATTTTACTTATTATCTGTTTCATAATTAATGATCTTTGTACATATTTGAAGCAGGTAAGTGTGTGGAACTTGGCATTCTCTATCTATTAGATACGCGGGCGCGGGCGCATCTTTTGTTGTATTGTACCTGTAAGCCTAGCCAAGATACTGCTAACGTTTTTGTTTTCTATCGATTCAAAATGTATGGAGTTGACATAAGCGGTCGACACGATTTTTCATCAACTTCAGCATCAATCCTATACATTATGTCTAACTACTTTCGAAAATCGCTAACTTAGCGTTATGCATCTTGACTAGACCCCCTGGACAATTAACAAGTAGGTAATGACGTCAAATTTAACCGTTTAGTAATAGCACTCATACTTTATACTGTTTCGAAATACTTTTCCTTGCCCAAGTAGTTGGTTTTGAATGGGAACTTTAACTAAAATAGCTTCTAAGGTTTTCTCCGAACATTTCAAGTATTTTAACCAATGCCAAATACAGAGGAATAGCCGCAATTCGAGAATAATGTCACTCTTAATAATAGGTTTCATTCGTGACCGAAAATAGATCCGACTTCCATTATCGGTTAAGGTTATATAAACAAATGTGACAGTTTATATAAATCTGACAGCTTTAACTTGTGTTGCAACACGATTTAAGGCTCAGTTTCATTAGCCAACAGCCCCATGCTTTTAGTGGTACATTGCATCGCTGTTACACCTTCCAGCGCAATAATGTTAAAGCCACTCGTCAATGGATTTCGACAAGTATTATCAACCAATTAAATTAATTAAAATTTACTTTGTTATATTGGCGACCCTCCTTTCAGAGCTTATATCTCTAAAACGACCGTACCGATTTCTATAAAACTTAGAAGGATCCACCCCAATTTAACAAGCTTCCTAATTAAGAAAACCGCGTTCGAATCGATCCATCCGTTTGGCAGCTCGGGTGCCAAAACTTGACACTGATACACAGATAGACATACCTTGTAATTCCCTTTTTTTGTTGGGGTTTAAAAACCAAACACCTTAGTCATAAAATCATAGATAAACGTTATAATCTTGTAAAGGGGACATTATTGTTTATGTAGGCAACCATATAGCCAAACTCTTTTATGTAATAGTCTTTCACTTTGCATTTTTTCTCTTATAATAATCCTTACATGCTTTTCTATTTACAGAAATACGCTACGCACGATATTTTATATTCATAGTTTTATGTATTGTTTTATAGGAATATGGAAGAGGAAGGCCAAGGCGAAAGTTCCACCATCAAATCGGGAACGTACTTATCTATTAAGAAAGAGCTAGGTGATGAGTACCGTAAACCGACGCCCGTGTATGAAGAGACGAGTGTGGAGGAAGAGAGGGAACTTTGTCTGGATCGTAGAAACTAGAAGGAAGTGGTCTGCCTAAAGAAAGGGGCGTGATTGTATGTATGTATGTATGTATTGCTAGATTAAGTACCTATTGTATATTGTTATAAGTCAAGTGTTTCGAAAATGACTGACTGTCGAGTTTTCCTGCGGCGGCCCTTCTTCTCTCCAGTAGTAGGTAGTCACTTCTTGGGAAGCGCTGGTAGATTTAGTCGTGTAAAAGTGCTCCTGCGGCCTACTTACTAAATAAACATGTTATTCTTTATATTTCTTGGCCAGCCTGGTAAAAAGCAAGTGGCTTAGCATTAGGCTGACTTGTAAAAGCCTTCGTATCTACAGGCACTACGTAGCCTCGGGGAAATACTAAATCAAGTTTACAACTTTTATAACATTCAAACAAAGTAAATGTACGGCGGAGCGGTTGTTTGTAGTCGTCGATATTTTATTTAAGAATAATGGCCTCCAGGGAGGCGTAGGCGGTTTCGGCTTCAAATGTATCCATGGCTTATGCTTTATGTACGGAAATTTTGACACGTACATACATAATAACATTGTTTTCTTTTATATCCCACGTGACTATTATGATCATGTTTATCAATGTGACTAAACATGGATAAACTATCTGTCACTTTCTGACCAGTATGTAGTGCGAGAGTGACGGATGCTAAATGTAAGCGGCCATAATATGGGGGCTAGGTGGCTATAAGGTGTCTCTACTTTTATGTTATTTTTAATGATGACGTTATCTAGGACGCGATTCATTTAAAATTATACAATTACTAAGTACTCGAAGGTATAATAAAATAGAAAACCAATTTAAACCATTGTTATAGAAGAAATACGCAAAATAATTACTAACTGTTGAGTTTCTTGCGACGCTTCCTTCTTTGTCTTGTAGATTTTTGAGGTTTAACGGAACAGTTACTTAATAAACATATTTATGTTTAAACCCGCAGTGTAAGTAAATTTTACCTCCTTTTTGTTTTTCACATGTGTAAAATTGTTGTAATAGCGCCATTAAGGTCATGAGCATCCACATAAAGCTCCTGCTAAAACCTCCTGTTCACAAGCATTCAGAATGCTTTATCAAATGAAAGTGTTGCCAGTGCTGCGAGATTAATGACGCCGCGACGAGAGCAACTTCATTAGCGATGTAAACCACAGCGCGCGCCTGTTAATAAGTTGAACACTGATAGAGTCCAATTTAAGGCAAGGTCTATGAATTGAATGACTGGATTGTCAAGGGGTAAAGAGGATTATAAAGCTGGAAATTTCCAGCTAAAATGGGATAGCGTTAACGTAGACTTAGTCCGATTTTTTTTTTATATGTTGTAGATATTTCGGAATACTGGACTGTAGGTTTACAAGAAAATATGCCTTCGAAAGGAACAAATGAGGAAAAAAACGGAAACGGCCCAAACATAGTTACTACAAGATATAAAAAAATCCTGAAAATGTAATAAAAAATAATAAAAAATCTTATAGAAAATATTTGGCAAATTCACAATTATATAAAGTTTTTTAAATATACATTTTGTGAATATCTCTACTTTACACTCTAATCAACTTTACATTCTAAAATAGTACAAAACAAAATTGTGTTCTGCGTCTGTCTGTCTGTCTGCCTGTCCTTATATCCGGAACCTCGTCCTAAACCACGAAACGGTTTTTATGCGGTATTCACCATCAGTTAGGCATTTTTTTACGGAAGGTTTTCATGTACAGTAAATTCTTGTTTATGTACATGTGTTATACAAATCTCCGATAAACCGAAGCAAAGCGAGGGCGGGTAGCTAGTTAAGTATAAAATAAATATATTTTGACGACGCGGTTAGTTGGTGTCCGAAGCTAGTAGTCCCGCGTTAGACTCTCGGTAAGGATAAATATTTGTGTTGTGGGTGCGAGTATTGTCCCTGAGTCTTCGACGTTTTCTATGTCCATATGTATATGTATATTATATTTCTCTGTATAAGTACGTCAATCTTTGGTTATCAAGCTGTATGTACAGTCCAGGAATTAAATTTAAGAATTAAATCTCTAATGACAATGACATCGTCAAGGACATTTTCTTTGAAATGGGTAGGAAATTAACTTCGACGACCGTACCCATAATCAAGTAGCCTCCGAAGTAAATTTATTTATGGTTAAGTAATATAATGCATCTCTCCAAAATAAGTGAAATCTGCACATATTTCGTATGAAAAGAACATTAATAATATTTCAATTAAACCTACTAAAGGTGGCTATTTAATATACTCGTACTGGCTAGCTTTTGAAGTAAAGACCTCGTCGTAGTGTTGTTCTCGTCATTATTTTTAGGTTTAGTTCATTTTTTATTGACCTTACACTTGTAATAATTTTACTGTGCTGGTTTGAATTATTACAATATATTACCTTGTAATGTAACTTACTTTTAAATATTATTGTTTTTGATTTATACTTGAAAAAATGACCTTCTGCTGGAGGTTTTTCCAGCGCTTCTCCGCAATGATGGTATTGTCATAATGTGATGTAAAGAGCCTTTATGTGGCCAACTTACTGAATAAATATTTTATACTTTGGATTTAAAAAAAATACAGTTTTTTTTAAAACCAGTGATTGAATCTTCTTTTGATTAAGGCTATTGTAATGCGGTTAAAACATCTAGAAATATAACATGGCTGATTTTGCCAAACGTCATAACTTCTTATTGCCAATTTATTATTATTTTTCGGTTTTGCGGCGAGTTTTGATTATGCCGCGTCGACCATTGCTTCTCGCCAATTAATTAAAAGGCCACAAGGGGCTCTAGTGGTAAGAAATTGGCGGTAAAATTTAAAGGTTGTATTTCTCTGGCAGTATTTAATTTAGAGGGAATCGTTAAATTAATAGTACCCTCATTTCAGCGCATACTGCGAATAACGAGAAAATGCTTGGCCGTTCTGTTGACTAAAACAATTAGCGAGTCACATTCGCTACGCTTCGGTTAGTATGCATTATGTACATAATCCAGTATTTATTAAACAAAAAAATCTTCCTCTTAAATTATTCTACCTATTAAAGAAAACCGAATTAAAACCCGTTGCGTAAATGAAAAGATCTAAGCGTACATGTAGAGGACAGAAAGCGGGAAGCGACTGTGTTTTATTTGTAAAGATTAACTACCTACTTAGACGACAAAATGAAATTATTGGTCTAAATTAACACAGAAAATTCTACGCGATTAAATTGTCATAACATACGCAATCTTACTAAAAATATTGCAGAATTGATCTTAGTCCTCAGGGTTGACAGCGCATTTTCGGTCTTAGGATTGCAATCTTTATATTGTATGAAGCTTTGAGAATGCAAATATCTATGTGTCCAGGATCCCACTTACGATCAGGTGGCCTGTGTGCAGGTTTGCTTTCTCCATGCCATAAAAATAAAAACTTGAGCGTTTCTCATTAGCGACCTCCCCCTGGGAAGCGCCACCAAGGTGTGACACGAGTAAGTGCCTCTACTTGCAAGGTAAAGTGCATTATTTATTGCATTCATTACCGGTTAGTAAAATAGTGTAAAACGCAGTTAAATAAGTGCAGGTAGAGTAACATTATCATCATCATGCCACACGAAAGACGGCTTGCTTTCCAAAATAATCTGAAAAATAATCCCAAAAAACCTTCCTTATTGAAATTAAAAACACTATATGAAAATAAAATAAAATGAAATACTTATTTGAGAAACAAGAAGAATGTACAGTTAGCAATTTACTTAGATGATAATATATTTTTTCAAAGTTACTAAGAGTAGTCGTTTGTAGGATCACTGAAAAGCTCCATTTCTACGCTTCTTGCGTATCTATCTTTGCTAAGTCATGGCAGATCGGGTCGGGTAAAGTAAAGACGTTGACAACGCAAAAACGGCTTCAACAAGCGACAGGATAACAGATATATTTAGCAACATTTTACTAACGGATTTATAGCCAGTAACGTATATCCAAGCGTTTTTCTGATTTTATTTTAGTTCCTTAAACGCGTATTGTGTTTTTCAGTACGCAAAGTTCGTTTAAACAAAAAATGCGACACCAAGTCCTGGGATAGTACCTACTTATAAAAAGGAGCGGCAGTAAATATGTTAACAATGTTAACAATGTTAACATATGTAATAAAAGGATATCTAAATGACATAAAAATACATCTAATACCGATTCTTGGCAATGAAAGTTACTGTGTCAATTGTTTAAACTTTCGTGTTAACATACCTAGTTCTGTCTCTATTGGTTAACAATAGTTTTTTTACTAAAACAGTGTATACAATGCTACTTCCTCTCCGTTACATCCATACTTAGAACAATATGGGGAGCCGTCGGAAACGGTACGTGAGATAGCATTGTTGTGAAGCAAAAAACACAGGTAGATACGGCATGGGAGTTGAGAATGGCCATTTGTTAAAAGTTACTAGTCGTCAGAAAAAAAGGCGTAAAAAATGGTGTGGGAAACTTTAGCACAAATCTCCTTTTTAAATCTCCGTTGCGAAAATACAAATGAAACGAAAATACAAATGACGAATGAAAATATAAATGTTGGTGTGGTTCAAACTGGGCCACTTTGCATTGTTGTGACCCAATTTGTTTTCACATAACCTATTCGAAAAGGGGACTTTTCTTCCCTGCTAGGATCAAAGTGGAACTTTTCTGTTCAAGGACATTTTGTTGCCAGTATAAAATAAAAAATAAAAATATGAAAAAAGTATGCACATAATCGACTAAAATATATTTTTCGTCGTTTACGTCGTATACTATTTGCACATACTTTGTTTCATCACTAAGATCTTTTATTTTCCTCATGTGAAATGTGAAAAGCAGTATGCGTCTCACGGTAACAATATTATTTCCACCTTGGGCGTTAGCATTTGAATCCCTCACTACGCTTAGGATTCTATTTTACAATCCCTCGCAAAGCTCGGGATTCAATTACAGTGTCTTCGCTTCGTTCAGGATTTAATGTACGCCCTCGCCGTAAATAGGTCATTTTGCTCCCTCGTTACACTATCTACTATTTTAAAGCCGCCGTTTCGATTTTTACAATACGGACACTTTTACCGGTAATTCGATAAGTAAAATTAACGTAAGAGGCCCGGATTCAAAATGAGTTTTGTTCTGAATGGTATATTTTTTCGACTGCTAGAGAATGCCATTAGGCCATTTGGTCCGCCATTTTTACTTCTACAATATCATCATCATCATCATCATTGTCAGCCGCAAGACGTCCACTACTGGACAAAGGCCCCATGGTTTTCCACAACGATCGGTCCTCTGCTGCTGTCATCCAGCGGTTTCCCGCGACCTTTATCAGATCGTCAGTCCACCTTGTGGAAGGTCTGCCAACACTTCGTCTACAATATGTTTTAACTAAATAGACATAATATATAAGTTTTTTGTTTTTGTCAACAAACGATCCGTAATATTAAACAAAAGAATTAGAACATACCTTGATGAATGCAGGTAAATACGTAAAGGTACTCATGCTTAAACACAACAAATATATTCTAAATTCACCTAAACATAGGTATAAGCTTTAAACCGTTATGTTTACCAACGATAGTTACTCAAACCTTTTAATATATTTCTCTGTACAAAATACTAAATAAAAACTATTTGTTCAAAGTTAAAAAGATTCTCGTCTCAATGAATAATCACAAGGTGCAGCAGCGCGTTATTGGTAAATGACGCGTAACAAAGACCTTTTTGTGACGCCCGCGCAGACGTCCTTTGACAGCCGTTATTTACAATCTAATTGTTTGTATTTAGACGCCACTGTTTTGATATTGTGACTATAATGTTACATGAGACGCCAATAGAGACAACCCATTATTTTAAACAATGCTTACTTTAATACACTGTCTTGTGGCGTGTCGGCGATAGCAAGAGTTGATTGTGCGCTGTGCTACCTCTTCAGGGAATATTGTATTACGATGTGCGATAGCGACGTATTACATTACAAAGTAGGGGCTGGTCATGATAATGTCGGATGTATTACAATTATGATATATACATGTCTACATTGTCAACCCGCTACTGTACTAAAGGATTTCACTTACCGCTCCAATATCTTGGTATTCTTTGCAAATAAGATGAAAGTGTGGACACAGTCGCACGTCTTAAATGTATCAGTCATATTAAACTATTACAGTACTCAATTGAATAATAAATCATTATTGTCATTAAAATAATTACACAAGAAACATAATTATTGGTTAGTGTAACCATCGGAGTTAGCGTGCGTGATTCCTTTCTGCGGTAAAAAAAACTCCTGTCTACGTTTCAGCATTGGCATCGACAGCGAAAACACAGGAAGACACAACTTGTCAGTCATAATATTAAGTGGTATTTGATAAATCATTTCAAATAACGGAAGCATTACAGCTGCGTTGACAGCTATGTACGATTCCCTACCGCACGTCAAATAGGGGAACAATGTATGCTCTGCTTACATAACATTAGGGTATTTGCATAAAACGCAAAGCATTCCCTGACGTGGAAGATTCCCGAATGCGCACCAAAAATGACAGGCATTCTTTTATACTTTAAAAGCTTTCTGCGGGCTAAGGAATTCGACCTTCCCGATTTGGGTCGCGATGAAATCTCGCCGAGACAATTAAGAGCTGACACAAATGAGTTCGCTCGACTGCGCCGCTAACTGCTTCCTTCGACTTCACAATAATACCAGTATAGCCGTTTCTGTCTCTTAGCACTATCTGCGTTCCTGGTACGGACGGAAACTGTTTGAGCGCTGAAGCAGATTAATGATGAAAAGTTGGATTATTAGATAATTATTTTAAACTTTACAGGATTTAATAAGGCCGTTCTGACTGTTTCAGTGGTAGACAAAACTACTTAATAATACGGTTTGGAATTATTTATGTTAGAATCTACCGGCACAAGAAAGGTTTTGCTGAAATCCAGCATAAGACAACAAATGGATTAACTCTAGTATCTAGGTTAGGTCAAACCTACTCTCAATCGTTTTTTATTTTTATATTTAATAAAACTCAGGGTATTTTTAGAATGCCATCAGTTCTTCATTAGTCGCCTGTCCCGTTTGATTGAAATAAAACGCCGAATGACGAACTAAATTTTATTCTAAGTCTAAAGCACCTTAAAATAGCACTTTGAATTGCTAATAACGATAACACAGTTTATTTAGGTCACTTTACGATTGATGGGCACTTTAATAGCAAAAAGGGGTAAAAAGCATTCCTTGGATTCCATTGGCGTCTTAAAGAGGTGACCCTGATGCCATTTATGACAATCGTAAAATAAATCCCACCAGACTGGAATGGATAGAGGAAATGACAACATTTCGTTTTCTTAACCATTACCTATGACTTAATTTAGTGCCTAGTTAGAACGAAGATGTAATTATCCTTTATATCCGATGCACTCTTAAACTTTAAAACCTGTATGTGCCAGGTAGGAAAATGAATTTATTTTGTCAATTTTAATAATTGGTTTTTCTTATTATTATCGGCTCTATTCCACTTTGCATTATAATCCATCAATAAATATTATTAAAATTCAATAGTACAGCATAATCACAGGTAATTGGTTTATTTTTGGTAGATAGTAAAGCTATTTTGTGCCACGAGAACATAGCAGCAGAGAAACTGTGTAAAATTCATTTTGAATAATTAAAGAAATATCAAAGAACAATTTTACTTAAACGTAATTGGATAAATCGTGTAGAAAGAAATAAGGATCAAAGTTTTAAAAAATGTAAAAAGGAGGAAAATAATTGAAACGAGGAAATGTAATACTAATGACTTAAGTTCGTCAGAGCTTACCGTATTCAGGACCGCCAATATTGATTTCCACTCTTAATGGAGCCTTTATCGATTCTTGGTGGTTAATGTGTTGAAGCTCAATCCTCGAAAGAGAGTCAGGTTCAATAATAAAATATGTGAGAGTTACGATCTGGCCACGCGACGGCAAAACCTAAATACACATGACACCTATTTAAATTTTTGTGCACATTCACTACCAAAAATAAGCGATAGTTTACAATTAAAACACGGTAGGCGTGTCACCGGCGCCCAATGTTGTCACATTATTCATAAAGTATCTTGCCATTTTAACTCTGGCCCATAGGGATTACGAAGGTCAGATGACAGTTACTTCACTGCAATAACCAGATATTTCAACTCTAGGACTACAATAGTCAAAGCGTAGCTTTAACTAAATACCATAAGGATGTAGTTTCATCATTAATAAAAAATAGAACTTTATAACCGGAATCAATGCATTGTACCTACAACATATTTTCTGAAAGATTTTCATTTTAATAAGTAATGTGATAGTTATTTAAAAAAAAGCTTAATGATGTTAGATTGGCCAGGTATCGGTAACACGGGGTATCCGGTAGCCACCAGTTGGCATGTGGCCCAGTCGGTCGCTGATTCGTTCTGTCAGACCGGAAGCCTTCAGGGAACATGATCTTCCGTTCAACTCAATTTTGATCACATTTTTGATCACCTTGTATATCGAGTTTCGTGTTTCAAGCAAAGATATAAGGGGTTCTTAATTCGACTGTAAATTTGTTATTTATTATTTAACGCTATATATCAAGACTGAATCCACACAAGACAGGATGGGGAGGGTGGTTAATATATCAAATCGCTAATTTTATGCCTCAATGATTAGGAAAATTCATCGTGTGTTCCTAATTTCCTATTGTAATGATACCTACTTCTCCTGTGCCTCTTCAGGTATTTGAAGTAGTTTAAAATAATTCGGCAAGACATAAAGACGATAAACAGGCTGTTGTTAAGTGTTTATTGTATATATTTTTATTTATTTCATGTTACATATTGTATTAATTTTTATAAATACTGAAAACTTGACTTGTAAACCGGTAGTAGACCGTTAGCTACTTAATCTAACCAACAGAAATATGTCTTCGACAAATAAACACCCGACACTTGACTTGATTTAATAGCTTTCATATTAGAGATTATTATATTTACGATAATGAGGTGTTTGCACATTCCATTAGCAGGACAGGTAGGTACATGCACGGAATGTTATCAGCGTATAGTGCAGGCTGTTGACTTGTGATAAGAGCACTCGCTTCACTTTAATGCAACGTACGTTCGTATTATTTAAAAAAGTGGGATACATATAGCTGACTAGTATAGTGTATCGTCAAGGTATTCACGTCCCAATGTCGAAATCTGTCGAAATACAGGACGACACATTCTGAATTGAGGTTAATAAGAAAAAATGTATATTAGGAAAATTGTAAGTAACAATATCTTATCATATTGACTTCCTTTACTTACTTTTCTTTTGTGTGATAGAAAAGTCACTTTTGATCCTTATTAGTCGACTGTACAACATAATGTTTACACGTTAGGTGATCTGTCAACATTTGTATGAAAAAGATCAATTATTTGTTTACTTCAAACTGCATACACAAGGTGACTGCGCGGTCGTGTAGCAACAAAGTAGGTACCTAAACTAAAACTCACTACACCATTAGGAATATAACGTACTAGATTGAAAAGCGATAAGACAATAACTTAATTCTTTATCAAAATAAACCTGGAATCAATAATTTCCCTTAATATTACTAAAATTATGGTCATCCAACGTTTTCATGTTAAAAACTTAAAACCTATTTGAAAATCGAACGATCAGATGAAATTCATTCAATGTTTATTTGAATAAAAAACAAAGTCTTAACGCTTTTAAATCTATAACGTTATGTTCCTAATGGCGTAGTGACTTTAGTTTACTTTGTTGCTACACGACACCGCAGTCACTCTGTATAATCAAATTTCACAATGCATAATTAAGAAAAAAATTGCCTTTATATAAAATAGGTACCTACCGTAATGCTGCTCTTTGTGAAAGTGCCCAAGGTTTAGTTGAACCTAGTATTGTAATTAGAGAGGCTATGGGTTTCCTGAATAAATAATAATAAACTTGAAAAATACTTATTTAGCTGCATTGACAGCAAATTAATTGTATAGCAAAAAATATCGTTGCGTTGTCTCTTTGTAACTAATGTACATAAAAACAAAGATGCACGAAGCGATAAACGGAAAGTGCAAGTGGCGCGCGCGCATCTCCCCTAAAGCTCCGCGCGTGCGACGCACGGGGCGCGGCTGTGCTCGTATTTATAGCGCTCCAGCGGAATGCAAGGCGCAGCCACTGTCAAGTTCGTTTGTGCATCGTCTCTGGCAATTTTTCAAAGACAATGCAGGCGTACGACTTTTTAAAGGAATAATGTCTTAATTGGTCTGTATATTGATGACTCGTAACTACGTAGGTGACAGTAAACTCATGACTCCCCATTTTTTAAGTTAGGGCTCAATAATAAGGTTGGTTCGTTAAAAGCCTTTTGTCTGTCTGTGTATTGGTTCGTCTGACTATCATTAATATGATAATTTATTGAAATAAATTAATGTCAGGGGAGAATGTCACACCAATTGATCTATTCCCAAACTAAGCTCTAAGCTTGTACTATAGGAACTAGACAACGATGTAAATACTTATATGGAGAAATCAGAAATATATACTTAAATACATACAAAATATCCTTGACTTAGGAACAAATACTTGCGCTCATCACACAAATGTCTGCCCTTACCGGGATTTAAACCCAGGACCGCTAGCTTCGTTGGTACTACTAACTAGGCCAGCGCGTCGACAATAGATATCATATTATGATTCTTCACTAAGTTTCCTGAAAATTGGTGGAGTTAGTTAAAACGTATAAAATCTAAAACGAGCATATGAGAGTGACTATTTTGTAGCAAGTCTTTTCAGATGGCTTCTCTGTCTGGGCGAATACTAGACTACTGGTAAGTGGTAAGCTTATCGAATTCTACGCTGTTTTCTTTGCTTTGCTAGAATGAAACGGAAAGGAAATAAGCAAAACTAGGAGTACGAACGAAGCAAGATTACTTTTTGAAGTTTGTAAAAACAACGATAATAAATCTTGTTACTAATAAAAAAGAAATGTTAATGTCTAGATGTTTCCGTTATTAAAAAATAACATCCCTAAGTTCTAAGATAAACATGTTGACACGCGAAAAATCTAAGGAGAAAAATCCATGTCCCTCGGCTTATTATTTGCAATTTTCTCCGCATTTCAGACAAAGCAGATTTTTGGAAGACATAATCGCTAAAGCAAACAGTTTACCGTTTGGGTTATCATTCAATTTTTGTCCGTCGACGTTTATTACATTTGTCAAATCTCCGGAGTTTCGTGATTATTATTCCATTAGAAATATTGGGCTTTAGAAATCTTTTGAAAGCTTTACGTTTTAAGTAGATATTCTGGGCTTTTAGAAAAAAAAACAGTTTTTTAAAGTACAAAGATACTTCCTTATGTCTAATTATTATTATAAATGCGAAAGTAGATTTGTTGGTTTGTTCCGCTTTAATCTGACACCTCAACCGATATCGACGTGAAATTTGGTTACGAGATAGTTTTATACGAAGGAACTTATACATTTTATAAAAAAATAATTAGACAAACACCGAGGGATTATCATTAGAGATATAAGACTTTTACGCCGACGGAGTCGGCATTATCTGATGAAAAAATAAAACTTAGCCCAATTTCCATGAAAAGGATTATGGTACCCAATTTTATATTTCAGGAACGATAAGACGTTTCCTTAAGAAACTGCTTTTTAGCATCTCTGACACATGCTTTTTTTAGGCAAATAATAGCTTAAAGAACAACCCAATTTAACTGTAATTTACGCTTAAAGATAAACTTAAATTTTAAGTCAATTTCAGTAAAACAAACCTCGTCAGGCAACAGCAAATACTCAGCGAACATAATTCTTACTTACGTATTCTTTCATCGTATCTTCCGTTGTGCCAGAAGGGGGCTGGCACCCTCGAGTTGTACCGGGTACTCCCTGGTACTATATATTTCCCAATTTTGCAATACGAAAGGTAATTTAGTGAAAATATTTTTACATTACTTAAAAAATTTGATCGGATGAATAGGGAATTTAGATACTTACCTAGGTATTATAAAAGATACAAGTTCCAAGTTGTTTAAAGGCATGTCAGACGTCGCTAATAGATGGTAATACGACGCAGGATTTATAAGTTTTGCGTGTGCATTTGTTTTTTCTGTGGTAGCTCGCAAAAAAAAAGTTTGTGTTATTGAGATGTTTCATAGCTAGGTTTCATAAAAATCAGTTTACCCGGGGCCCATTAAATGGGGCTTTTATCTACTTATTTGGTAGTTATAATTAATCTGGCTGTGACGACTAAAAAATAAAATTCATTGCACATCGCGAAGGGCATCGTTCCTAGTTTTTGCATAAGTAGAAAAAACTAAGAGCCAGACCTATAAATTAATGCTGCCATTACACGAGACTTGGGTCAAAAACTATTTAGTGCCAATATAATTTAACTTAATTAAACTAATAAACACGCGAAGTCTAGTTAAGCTGTGTACCTACCTGTGTTTTATTTTATATTCTTATGTACGTAAATAGTGTATTTATTGCACGTGACACGTGACCGAAGAGAGTCTATTCTGTCTGGGTGTAATGTCTTTGGCCGAATTCATCATTTTCCATTTACATTTGCCAAAAAGTGGTTTCCTGTCACAGTTCATTTATTTTTTATGTTAGTAAGTAAGTAATATCTTTATTGCTTCGAACTGGGCTTGTAGTCACAATCCTGTCTAACCTTATAGACGTAACAAGCGGTTTCGGTAGCCAGGATGTACGACGAAAAAAATACAGAAAGCTTTTTTAGACATTAAAATTTGGGAAATGATGCATTCGGCCTAAAATATTTCGGCCAAACGGCATGCTCCTGACCGAAGACGTGTCTGCAAGAAAAGTGCGACATACCTTCAATTTTAAAGTACTAATACATTTTAAAAAAAACACGCCGAAATCAATGATTTGGAGATCAATTTTAGACTCATAAATACTTAAAGATAAATATTTTATTTTACGACTTTTCTCACTTTCCTAATAGACGCGATTCTTTACTGCAATGATCATCATACTAAGTATGTAACTAACCGTTTAGGTAAAATAAAAGCTTGGATTATTTTTAATAACCTTGTAGTCCCCCCTAAACCGGAAGCGAGTAAAGAAGCAATAGTAGAAACGAGAGAAATAAAAACATTTATGCACAACACAATGAGACAATGACTAGTAATAAAAAGAACAAGTAAAAGAAAAGACAGAAACAGTGTCAATTGTTTGTTAGCGCAAAGCCAAAGTTTTACAGGCAATATGACTTTCTACTCAGAAAGAATTTGCATGGAATCGTTGACCTCACAGCGGAAGAGTTCATTAAATTAGTCTCGTAGTCTCGTGACTGCGATTGCATTGTTGCGGTGGGAAGCACGCAATCTAAACGGGGCCGAGTAATAATAAACTGTGGTGTTATTCTCTACATTCACAGCTTAACAAGAGCTCTAGACACATTGGTACTATTAGGCATCGGAGATTTAGTTATACTGGTCAAGCATACGTATTAATAACCAGTCTGTTAGAGCTCAGGTTTTGAACTTTTCTGGGAGTGCGCGGAGCCATGTTAGGGTGGTTTTAAGTCAACTCTAAGGATACGGAATAACATAGATGTATGGAAATAAACGCGACGGAAACTATCGTCGTTTTGCTACACATTCAGTGCCCTGAACTCAAGATCGTGTCCAATTCGTAAGTAAATGGGGAATCTTGGTACTCATACGCATGTTAAATGGCTTACAAAGAGATTCAAGCAAGTTCTACACTCGAGAGCAGTGAAAACGGGTCGCTGTGGGTATCAATTTATGTACAGTCAGCTGCAGAGAAAACTAACCCCCTCTGCATACAAGTTGCCTTGCAAAGGGGGTTACATTTCTCTGCAGCTGACCGTACATAGTGAACAGTTTTTAATACTTTTGAATGCTATATTGGATAGTGCAATTGTATAGAGCGTAAGTTCCATTATGACATTAGTCGAACGAGTTCGTCAGCTAGAGAAGATGCTGTTATTTACAAGCAATACCTACTTGCGGTAAATTAACTTCGCAACTTTTGCCATTTGATTTTTTTAAATAAATAATGGTACATCTGCAGAAATTGCTTTTCCTAAGTAAAACCGACGACGTATCTCTCCATTCTCTCCAAGTAGCACAGGTGTAAAATGATTAAATATGTGATGGTTTGAAGAATATTTAAGGTACTTAGATTTAATAATGCAATTCTTTTCAAAATGTCCGGTAATTAATACTACAGGACATTTTGAAAAGAATTGCAGTAAGAACCAACAACGTAATTTTACGACCGGACGATGACCAAGATTGCATGTGGCTAAACGTACAATCAAAAACATTATTTTTGAGCCAATAAAGAACCCTGTCGCAGAATGCTAATGATTTAATATCGATACAATTTCTTTCTCGTGACTTTAAGCTGTAATTATGACAAGGTCCTGTAGCTTAAGATTTAAAAGTATTGACGGAACCTAGGTACAAATTATTAGACAGTTGATATGCTTTCTAATATATTTTCTTTCTAGCAATTACATACAATAATATGATTTTCAAAGTTTTTTCACTCATACAATCACGAGCAAAATATCCATCACATTTGCCTCAGTAAAATTCAGTCAAATATTCTATTCAAAATAAACTTAAAATTCCTTGCCTACAAAATTTTAGCCTCCTTGCACTGTAGCAGCAAAACAAGCAAATTATTCAAAAGATTTATTTGTTGGAAAGTTCAAGAAGAGACTTTTAAAGACGTAATTTTGGGGTTGGCAAGTATTCACACGTAAATCAAGTATGTTGTAAAAATAACGCAAACCTCGCTGATACATTCTAATTTATTATACGTACTTTAAAATTAAAATGATTATATGCGTGCTAGGTAAAGTATCTCTAAATTTGTTCAGTAATCTAAAGCCGAATTAGCATTCTGTTAAAGAATCGAGCAAAAACTCATGAACAGGGAAAAGGAAATTCTAATTTCAGTTTGAAGGGTCGACTGGAGTTCGAATGACTTAGGGTACTGGTTGGTTTTTTGGCATGAGGATGGCAAAACATTTATCCTATGGTCGAACGAGCACACAGGCGTAATCACGCTCTGAGACTTGCTTGCCCTCCAAAGTCAATAAAGCAGTATTTCAAATTCAATAACCAAAGCAGTTTTAATTCTCCTCCGTTAGTAATGGCTGATATTGCTACAGTTTTTTTTTTCTGGGATACTGCCTATTGACGTAGGAAGAGGGCAGCACGGACATTATTAAAAATCTTAAGCAGGTATATTCTGAGAAGCATAGAAAACGTGCTTAAATAAAAACTATTTGACCGAGAAGTAGTTTGTAAAGAAGGTAATAAATCTACGATACGACTACGTAGTCTAGGGATAACACAACCGGTGAAATTAGGATACTTACTTCGTTTTTAACATTGGAATACGTAATAATAACGTAGATAATACTGGTAAATGATTTTTTAAACTACTGGTAGAAGACAGTTGATTTTTGGTTACGAAACTCTCCCTCTCCCGCTACGCAAGCGATTCTCCCTAACACCTAACTCTACCGAAATGTATGCATCCCTATACAATGATTGACAATTATTTGATTAATTTAATTTATTGATGGTTGACTGGCTTTAAAACGGAATTGAACGGAACAACTCGGCAGTATTCATGCATTGCTTATTTTTTGTGTGTGTTAACTACTTATACCTACTCCAATAGTTGAAAGAACAACAAACGCGGAACTTTACTTAGAATTTCCCTCAAAATGGCCGCTTCCGATTCCATGAATATGTATATTTCCGTGGAAAACGTCGGGCGTATAAATGAAACGCTTACTTTATAGAAACAACATCGCGGAATCCGTTAGAAGCAAAAGAAATTCAGCATCAGCAATCAAGAACGGAATTTTAACGAGTACTTAATTACGAATCGGAATTTGAAATCACAGGGATAATTTTAATGTAGATTTTTATGATACAATCAGCTCTAAGTAAAGGTTTCTAGGTTTCTGGTAATATTATAAATGAGGATTGTTTGTCAGTACCTTTGTTACGACTTTATTACATCTAACGCGCCAAACCAATTTTAATGTAATTTGATATTTAAGACAGCTTAACATCTAGGGAAGGACATTAAATATCTTTCATCTCAGAAAATGTTATAGTTCCCGAGGGAATCATGATTAATTAGTTCTTCGCCGATGAATTTGCGGCCAAAATATAAATTGTATACTTTTTCGTGATTGCTCTGAAAAGTTATAAACTTTTTAAATACAGCTATCGAAGGGACTTTTTTTCTTGTAGTTAGTAAACACGATTATAATTATGTTGCATGCTGGTTAAAAAGCACAATACAAATCATAATTATGAATAAGTTATATCTCATTGCTAAACGCGTAATCGACATCGGTTTTAATTTATACCCGATAAATGTGTGTTAACTTTCGTTAGGTACTTTGAAATATAAATGACTGGCTTCCATCTGATTCTGCCAATTCGTCAGCATGATGTCATCCCACAGTGTTGTTTTCGAAAGAAAAGGTACCCTATATGTTATTTCAGGATATGAGCTATATCACAGCTATATCGCTTCCGAATTTCATCCTAATCCGTCCTGCCGTGTCAGTGTGTGCATTAATAATATAAATGCGATTGTAGTGTGATTTACAATTATTGTGATAAGCAAATGGAATTTATAGACGTTAATGAAACCCCTTAAAGGACAAGTTCGAAAAATGAAATACAACTCATGTTATACAACGTGTCCCAAAACTCAACGATAAGCCGGCACCAGAGGATGGAGCTGCTTATGATTAGTCGAGAAAAAATAAAAAAGATAAAAAAGATAAAAGAAATTTATTTAGTAAGTAGGCCGCTCGGGCACTTTTACACGTCAAGATACTACCAATACCAATACCAATAAGGAAAAGATATATTTTTTTCCTTATTTTTTCTCGACTAATCATAAGCAGCTCCATCCTCTGGTGCCGGCTTATCGTTGAGTTTTGGGACACGTGGTATACTAACATGTCCTAATTTAAATTTAATGTTACGTCGAAATATTTAGTATACCGACTGCGATATTGAATGTAATATCTTAATAGTGAATTATCTTTAGTATTTTATTGTAATCTCTCCAATCTCCATGACTGAGCACGGGTAAGCTTTAGTCTGCTCACGCCTTATTTATTCACCAAGTTATTGTACTGTAATTATATGAAGTAGGTAAATAGTATTTGTGTATCGCTGCGTTTAAAACAAGCAAACGACCAATAATTCTATGCATTGTCTCTTGCGTTTTCTTTGTAAAAAAAAAGATAAAATATGTTCCAAGTGCACTCCTTCGTTGAGTCTTAAGTGTCTAAACGCACCTTATCGATTGCATTTTTCTAATTTTGTATCACGTTTAAAAAATCCTTCAAAACATATCGCACTGCGCGATGCGACCAAACTATTGCCAAAACATAATACCAGTAAATCGGTATACTGCATCGAAATTGCCGCAGGACGACTGCAGTAGCGTATGCTAATACTTAAGAATAAACGATCCTTGTGAATTCTGTGATCCTTTATAATGTTATAGTATACTTTTAATAACTTTGCTAAACTCAAAACGTGCGCGGCTTCCCAACAGGCCATTCAAGTCAAGAGTAACGGCAACGGGCCAGCGGTTAGAATTTACTCTTGTTTCAATATGTACAGCTATTGGGCTGATTTTTATCGTAGAGGATATGCTCTTAAACTTTAGCTTGAGACGGCGGCGTATACAAACTTGTACCGCCAACTTTAACAGTTCACGACTTTAAGTTTATTCTCCATCGAAGGATAAAGATGTAGGTACTAAGGTGATAGATTGTCATGGTACGGGTATGTCAGAAAGTTATGTGATGAGAAGAGTTTGAAATATGAATTTGGAAGGCTATAGTGAAAGGGGGAGGCCTAAAAGAAATAGATGAAAGGTATGAAGACCGATATGAAAAACATGGGGATGAATATTGGAATGACGGTTGACAGAGATGTTTGCAAGAACAAGACGCGCTACGCCGACTTCAAGGGAATGCGATAAAAGGAAGATAAAAGATGAAGATACATTAATTTAACATAAACAGATACATAAAAAAAGGAAAGAGATAACAAATAAAAAAAGACAGACATAAAACTGTACATACATATGTTAAAAAGTGCCCGTCTCAGCATTTTGCCGCGGCGGGGTGTGACGCTGGTATTCTGAGGAACCCTGATAAAAACTAATTTACACTAAACAAACAAGTGACGCACAAACACCAGCGACGCAAAAAAGATACTTAAAATAAAAGGAAATAGAATAAAAGGAAAAAGAATACTGACAAAATATATACCTACTGACTGATGAATGATGGCTGATGAAGAATAAAGATGAGCTAATTGTAACATGATCTATTTAATCGGATAGTTGGTGGCTTAACTTGATATCCTAAAGTAAGATGTTCCTTAAATATGTATATAGGTAAGCACAAAAGCAGAATAAAGGCCCCACTTAATGTTAAGAAGTTAAAGACGCCCGTTTGTTTTTCACAAACAACAGAACAGCCCTTAATAAATTAACCAGTTAGTTAATACTAGGTGGTTTTCAGAACAGATTATAGCCGCAAAATAAAATGAATGCTCCCATCGGTACAATAAATCACGGTTCAAACCAACTAAAAGCCAAAGTTGAACATTTTAATGTATTAAAAGCCAGAATACTCCATTTTTATACAAAATTGATGCAATATAAAGCTTTTGGCACTCAATATCTTTATCTATGGGAGTGTTGTTTTCGTCCAAAACTTACGTCAAAATAATATAAACGATGTTAAAAGTATTAGGAAAAATGCTGGCATGACGTAGAGAGGATTTAACGGGTGACCGGGCGCGAAGACCTTTTAACCACTTACTGTCTAAGCTGCTTGCTTATAGTAAAGTTTTTATCCTGTTACTATGGTAGATGCGAATTGTATTTGAGTGTAAAGTATTTTTTGACTTTAATATAATACAATGCAAGAACTCTTTATTGAACAGCACATACAACTACAGCATGAAAAAAATACAAAAGAAACGTTCCAAAGTGAGTTATATCGCAATTTCTTCCGGAACACCTAACAAAAAAGAAAGTATGAAAGATAAACAAAAAAGTAGGTAGGCGGAGCAAACTATAATAATCGTAGTCATCTCGCCAATAACTTTGAAGAAGAAGGTGTTCTTATTAATCTAAAACACTGCTAAGAAGAGAAACTTATTTCCGGTGTCCTATGACATGGCATTCTAAGATAACTTGGATATTTTGAAGTTGTGAGTGAACGTTCACAATTTTCTTGTTAAGAAAATTGTGAACGTAACCCTTACCAGATCATTGGAATTTTTAATACGTTTTAGATACAGTAAAACTTGGTTAAGTGGAACCTGGATAAATGATGATCCTCCATAGCTGGATATCATGCTGAGGTCCCGAAACTTTAGCATTCACCTGTGGGATTAGTTCTTTCGAATTTATCGTCATAATTACCTCTATAATTTGGAAAAACTTGGATGAAACTAATAACAAAAACGGTAACGAACAAACCGAGGCTTTCATAATAACTACAATATATTCAAAAATCGTGAAAATCGGACTTGATATGGGGGTAAGGAACGTTTTCGCCCGGAACTAAAGTCTGGAATATTTTGGTCAGCTACGCGATTTATGCGTCGGTTCATAATCCTCTCGCATCATCGTCGCTCTCGTCGTTACCTACGGTCAGTTAGTAGGGTTGCTCTTAAATAATTCACTGATGCTGCGTCTAAATTCGACTAAGGTCTACATCTCCGCCCGAACTCCACTAGGTAACAGAAGGGACAATAGCTAGAGTACTATCACCGACGATCTTACCAATTAATTGTTTAAAAGAATAACATAACTTTTTTGCAAACGTAAGAAGATTAGTAGTTGGGATATTTAATATGTTCATAATGTTTTATCATTTTACTATTGACGATCCAAGGTATAAAGCATTGTTTAACTAATCCTTTAACGTAAAAGCAGAGATAATCAGATATTCAGATCCGTAGTGTTGATCGGAACCAAAGTGAAATACCCTTAATTTGACAAAAATAATAGAAGTGTGAATTCAGACCTGTAGATTTTATAACAGCAAATTATATTGGTATGATAAAAAATTAAGAAAGCCGAAGTTATGCTATGTTCACTGTGATGAACATCGCCAAATTAAGGGTACAAGCATATTTCCGTACAAACATCCTTCTCTGTATCTACCAAGATGGTAGAGGGACTTTTCATTCTTCGCAGTCGATCTAAAAACTGTGGGAGGTAGAATATTGAAGGACAAGTTTCTTGAAAAAACATCCTAGCCTGAGATGACGTAGACTCTCCAAGTTCAAGTGCTTTTGTCCGAACGGACTGTTCGATTTCGTTTGTTTGCGCCCGTCTTTGTGATTACTTAGCACAGATTGAAGTAGGGGTCACCTGTGTACCGTTGCAGCTTTTTAAAAAAGAAGGTAAATACACAGCCACTCATATTCAAAAGGATATTCGGGGAAAATAGTGAATATTATGTATGTTTTTATACAAGTCGTGCAGTGCAAACCTCACACTACAATAAAAAGGCTACAAGTTTATTAATCCGGTTTAAATCAAAAATTATCATCACATACTCTAAGAAGCAGCATCTTCAAAGGAGGATGACTACGAGTATATTATAGACCATATAAAGCAAATCCGATCATAATCATTAGAGTTCTTGACGCATCAATAACAGCGTAACGTCAGGTCATCACACTGAGTATTATAATTAACACAGCTGCGTAAATGGAAAAATAATTCCATGTATTTCGGGCCATATTCGCCAACCAAACGTCTGGCACTTCATTTGTACGAAGCTCCAGACTTTTGGTTAGCGAATACGACCCGAAATACCACAAGAGGATACCTCATTCGGAAATCTGTTGCGTAATATCTGTTCCATGATGTTAATGAGGTATCTTCTTGTATCAAAAAATAAACGTCGATTAAAGAGGATAATATCTTATTATCTGAACCGTTCAGACTGAACGTCAAGTGAAGAACAGAGCTCGAGATAGTAAGTGGGTTCTGAAACCTTTAGACATGTGCTAACTTAAGACAGAAAATGCGTTGCCAACTCTGAATACTAACATAGAATACCTTAATGCTCGGTCGCCGGTTATTTTACCCCCACACTGCAAAATAACAATGTAAATGCCACTTCTTGGATGGCAGGTAAAAGCCCAAGATGATGTTAGCGATCGGACTGACACTGCACAAGGATATTTGCATGACGCAACGCCTGTGAACCTTTATTTCTAACACCTAGATCATTTTGTTTAGAGAGCCTTCTTATCTCAAGGTACTTAAGTACAATTAATGTTCTTTCCCCGACCGGTTCCTCTCTGCTAATTGGTCATTAGCTGCGAACTACTTAGATTTTTTCCCGTCCTCGGCGTACCGAGATCCTGAGTCCACTTTGCTATCTACTTATCTTCTTAGCGCGACTTGAACATTCTCCAAAGAACTCCCTACTTTGCGAGCTTTTAAATGTTTAAAGCTGAAAATAAAAAGTAACTGTACTTCTTGATGTTGTTCTTAAGTACAGGTGTTTTCGTTTGTGAAAGTCTATTTTTAAACTTCTCATATTTTTTATTTCTTTTCCGATGAAAGGGTATTTATTTATTCAATACAAGTGCGAACGTCTTGTAACATGCCTTTCCTGGTGTTTTAGCTTTCTAGTAGAATAATAAAATGAACTTAAGGTATCTGAAGTTTTCTTAAAATACGATATTTTGACTTTATTTATTAAATTCAGACTTATTAAAGCATCATATATTGCAGATAATTCTATTGAAAATAGGGACTAGGTAGGTCAAGTACATTATTTCATGCTTTTTTCATTTTTACCTACCTATATCGACACCGCTAGTCAATCGTAACTTATCAAATAAACGTCTATAATGAATTAATGATGGTCTATGGATGACTGGTAGAGAATGCCTTAAGGCATCAATTTCGCCATTTGTACTTACTTTGTGTATTGTGCAATAAAGTTTAAATAAATAATATATAAATAAATTATATTAATGACCTAATTGGATGCTTAATCATTTGAAGGATGTGAATGAGTATTGATTATTTTAGGTAAGTTGATCATCTACTGGCGAATAAGGACCTATTGCACCGTCCTGAATACAGTCAAGAGTGTTTGAAAGATAAGATAATAACTTACTAAATACTCTTCTACTTACCTAAGTAAAGTAACTTACCCACGTTGAGTGAATTCAAAAAAATAGAATGACCTTTTAAAATAAAATATTTTTTAGGTGAGTACTAAACCCATAATGACGCAAATGGACTAAAAAAAGGGAGTTTCATACAAAATCCATGTTGTTCACTTGACATGTTGTTTACTTGTACTTATTCATGGACTCGACAAAAATAACAACATGACTAAAGGTGAACTTAATAGGTAGTATTATAGGTTTACATTATCGACATAAGGATGAAGTAGATATTAAGAAAGAGGTGCAGAAAGGTTTTTTTTTCATAGGATAAAGTAGACATCAAGAAGGAGGTGCAAAAAGGACATTGTTTTTCATTGGATCCTTCTCCACATCTCTTTAATGTCAGTTCTACCAATACAACTCGTATCACAGTTCGTTGTAACGCTTTTTATTGACTAAAGTAAACAAGGCAATGAAACGAAAGAATTTTTAAACCGGCGATACGATGTCACACCTGCATCAATACAATGAAATAGCAATATGCCTGAAGTAAGTAACATTTGTTTTATTACTACACCTTAATGATAAGGTGTTTTATTGATCCATAACTACTGTTGCTATTTGAGTTAGTACTTATCTAGTTAAACTAGGTTCGTACTCGTGTGCCACCAACTTAACGAAGCAAGTGAACATTAAATAAGTTGTAACGTACATACATAGGTAGTAAAACGTTTAAAGCGTGGTAATTTTTAATAGTTATATAAGATTAATCCTGGTCGCGCCACCAGAGTAAGTTAAACTCTGTGGCCTTAAAATTAGTGAGTCTAATCAAAAAGCTAGCTGAATTTATGAATTTCTTAAAAAACGGACCAGTACCAGTACCGGTACCAGTTAGTTACTGGGCACTCAATTTACATTCGGATCTTAAATGGACATAGAACCATGTCATAATGAAGATTCGTCAAGTCACAAGAAACGAATTGTACTAAAATTTGGTCAATGCCTTTGTACAATAAGGACTTAAGGTGGCTCTGCTTAAAGTCCATGACCGTCCAAAATAATCGCCTTTAAAATTTATTAAATACTCTGTAACGGTTTGCAGGTATGGCTATTCAAGTTTTGTCTAGCCAAGCTTAGGTAAATTTTATGGCAAGTATGAAAGGGTAGTTTAACTAGTTTACCAACTTAATAATTTTGGAAAAAGTCAAGACAAACGATTTTTAGCATGCGATGTCCATGAATTAGATAAGTCACCGCAAAGGAACGCATTTGATCAAAATGTAACGTAATCTAAATGGAGTAGGTATCTTCCTGGAAATATTTCTCAAACAACGAGTCATAGCAACGATCGATTTCCAAGAGATTTAAGTGCCTACATCTTGAGATTGTCCAAGTGAATGAGTAATGAGAATACCTGACTAGAGAGGTCCGGTTTGAGTTGCTTAGGTTCATGTTTTAAACACACTTATATAGTTAATAACAAAATGAAAAATATTTACCTCCACGTCTCTAATTGTTTTTCCGAACAGGGTCCAAAAACTTCCAAAACGAAACCAAAAACGAAAACAGAAAACCGGGCCGCACACTCACAAATAACACTCACTACAAAATAACTCAACACAAACTTAAACTGTTCCAAAATTAAAACTTGCAAACAGTAACTTGGTTAAAAAAAATAAAAAAAACAGTTAAGTAACTTGGATAAGAACTAAAGTTAGGTTAAATATTGTTTTAAATGTATGCACGTGCGGGGTACGCGCTACCGGCGTTCGGACCGGTCGACGTGAGCCGAATGCGACTGTCAAACCTGCCAGCTGGTAGTTCCAGTTCCACTCTAGCGGACGAACTGGCAACTAACCACGCCGCGAGGAACAAGGGCCTAACTTAAGGTTATTCTTTCTTGCGTGTCTTAACAGAGGTTTTTTTTTCATGATTCGGTTTAATAGGCACTAATTGTGCTCAGAGGCCATATTATGTGCTGTCACAAGCTAACAAGTGCCAGGCACAGAACAGTCCAGTTGTACCTATTGTTATCCTACTCATATTAGTTTAATACGGTGGATTATAATGGTTTTAGATAATACTATCTAAAACATTAGTTGAACCATTTATTCCTGATTGATACACATGGGTATTAAAAAAAAGACATGCAACTCGGTTTTTTTGTGTACTTTTTTATTTATTTATACGTACCTAAACCTACCTCGCAATCTAATAAAACAAAACACAAAAACAAGCCCAGAACAGAAAAAACCTTGAACATGAATTTCCATCAAAACCATAACATAAAATATAATCATTTTTTTAGGATTTATAGTCTAAAATGGAACCTCATTCGTTCTTAGGCTCTTTTACCATTGCGCCTTCAAACAGCGTCATGGCGGCGGCGCCCCAGAGGGGGGATATTGACTCCGCCACTGCGCATGTTCCAACCCATGTGTTACTGTTTATTACACTTAAGTATTGTCCAAAAACAATAAAACACACTTATACTATTATAATAAGTATTTTTTTATGAACTGGCTTCTCCGGTTTGGCCGCGGCGACGCCAAACGCCTGCATCGTAAACGACCTTGACCCTGTGCGCGCCATCTTGCTGCAACTTTTTATAACATCGACTCGAATTAAACGTGGACTTTTTATTTTAAGGGATTCTCGGAACGCCGCTGTATTACCTGGAGAATATCAATTATTTTTGTATTCGTTACGCAATATTGTTACGAATGTTGTAGATGCTCGTTTAAAATTATTAACTCGCTAAAACTTATAATTGTAAACGCCCATTTTCCGTATTAATTGCTTGTTGTGTTGTGCCACGGGTATTCGTTAATACTTTACGAGCTTTGTTTAAAGTTCGATTATTAGACGGTTCTAATGATCCAATGAAATCTTAGTTAACTTTTTCATTTAGATTTGATTTATTTATGCATAAACGATTAAGCTAACAAAGCACGTAACTATTGCAACGGTTTCAGTACGATTTTAAACCAATCGGCGGGTAAATGACACTGACACTTATCTATTAATGGTTATCTTCTGGGCAAAGACATGTTCAGGAATTAACATTTTTAAGCGCTAACATAACGCATAACTGAATGTGAAATTACGGGGCTAAATACCAGAAGGTATTTGGAAGGGCACGAGTTCAGTGACAAGAAAGAAGAAAAATTATCTAAGAAGATTGTAGCCTGACTATGTCAATAAATCGCACGCTGTAGCAAATTTCATTACAGGGTGAATATTTGGGCGTTTCAACCGCCGTCATTGTTGTCTTCAATACATTGACAAAACAATGATAATTACCAGCAACTTTTGATGTCAAAGTCAAAGGACCCGGGGGTAGTATTAATTCAATTTAAAATAATAAGACAATTAAAAAGTTTAACTTGAATAATATGCGAAGACAATAATGACGGCGGTTAAAACGCCGAATAATCACCCTACAACGACTAAAGACAGTCAACAATCAAAATGATGTTTGATGTAATGTACGATTTAGTGAGTTAACTATTTTTTTATACCTGTAAGTACCTACCTCGAGCACGAGTTATGTCCTTCTAACTATAGAATACCTAAGGAACGGTAACGTATCGTCATGGAGAAGTGCTAGAAAGGCACAGAGGCTGTACTGTACCAAAGACATAAAGTGTACATCTTTGGGCTGCCTACGGAAAATAATAGCTTTCCACAAAGCTTAAAAGAGCTTAACAATAACAATTGTATTGTAGAAACCACCATGATACCAGCAATCGATATTATTTCACCTTGTACCTATTACTACCTACGGAAGTAAGTACTTTAGAAGTGGCCCTTTATATTTATATGTTGCCTCTTTATCATTATCGCTAAGAAATTTGTTACGTCTATCTGTGACACCATCGTCTGGATGTCACGCATAGAAAGCTAAAAAAAAAAGTACCTGAATTTAATTAAAGATGACTATTAAACTACGTTTAGTTATGTGCAAAAACTATTCCTTAATTTATTTCAGGATGAAGAAAAGAAACAAAATACTTACGTAATAATAATATTGGTTTGAAGTTTGAATATTTAGCGACTAACCTGCTGGAATAAGTTATTGGAAATATTGGTCTCCTTGCACCGCATAATAAAGTTAGTTAGAAGAAGATTCTTATAAAAGATTTAAAGAAGAAACCGACTCAGCGGATAATGTACTTTCCTGGGTTAGGTATAATGGTTTTCCATATATTAAGGTTATCATAATGATAGTAAAGATTGGTATCCAACAATTCCGGCAGCAAAAATAATTAAGAAAGTATCTACCTTAAACCGCCGCAAGCGTGCAGAGTGTAATAACCAGTGATCGGGGAAAACGATGCAAAACTTTAACAAAACTTAACAAAACTTACTACACAGCCATGAAACTATTAATAATCTTTATACCAAATCAGAGACTGATATGGAGTTAAATTGAACACTAATCTGCCAATATTATTGTTATTTTTACATAATATTGTTGTTTTTCTTGGTTGCAAGTTGTCCTTTATGTCAGCTTTACAAGTTTTGTTAAAGTTTAGCACCGTTTTCCCCGATCACTGGTAATAACTCATCGTTACACAATTTCTTCTATTTAATTGAAAAAGCAATGATTTATGAGATTTTTCAAGCACCAGAACTGAGCAAAAATTAACTAAATAGATTTTATTATTCGAATACATTATTTTTATTAGAAAGCTTGCTTATGATTTTCAACGGAATAAAAACTATTCGCAAATACCTACTGGCAAATACTAGGAAGGCATAAGTGCACAGAAGAGTTGCAGAGTTGGCTGTACGCCAAACATCCCTCGTGCGAATGTCACTTTTTTCTCAGTTTTCGCCTTCGATGGCTCGAATGGCTGGCAAGACAGATAAGTAAAAAACACGTTGAACGTTTTGAAACTGGGTTCCGTATTGTAGCGAACGAACAAGACAGGAGAATTTTGACTGTCTATACGATAATTTGGATGGACTATACGAACTGATCTGTGAAGTCACAAGTCTCTCTTGTCTAAATATTGATTAAGTGTACGATGATTTATGAATGCATGTACATTAAATCACGCCTGCTTCACAAAGGGGTAGGCAGAGTAATAAACATTGCATTTATTAGCCTTCCTAATCTTATTCTATATGTGATATTTATGTACCTATGCCTAGGGCTAGGATCCTAGATATGATACGTAACGATAACCTAAACAATTTTCGAAAAGTGGCAACATGTATGGATTGTACTTCTCGACCGTCCGGCAGTTTACGTCAATTATACATTTTCGATAACGATATGCTTCCCAGAATGCATCTTGTGTGACACTGGTCAGTTTTTAGAAGTTTAGAATGTCTTTTTACCACATCTTCAAAACATTTAATGCTATGTCTTTCTATTTTATTTTTAAATTAAAAATAAATACTAGTCTTATCATCTTACTCTTATAACTCAAAGGAACTCTGAAAACAGGGGAAGTCATTACTTTAGATTTATGGAATCAAAGGCAAAAAGTCCTTTGTATAGCTGGCCGTTAGGCGTTTTAAGAAAACGCTTATCAATACATGTAACGGTATGTATACAGCCTAACTGTCTTATTTGTGCTTTCCTTGTGGGAGGTGAATGCTTCCTTTACGGTTTTTAGATTGCGATCATGGGTATTGTTAAGTAACTAATAAATTCCACGTCAAAAGACGAGTGACTGTGCTGAATCATGCTTTTATCGCATTCTATTGAAGCAAAATATTAACTACCTATCTAGATTACAAATAGCAATACTAGATTAAGGATTAAGTATAGTTTAGCTATGTCAAAATGAATGGAATTCGCAGGTTCAAATCGAATTTAAAGACCTAGGTAGATCTAGATTTATATCTTTTTCCAGCAAATGTGTTTCAGTTATTTAAAAAAAAAACCGAGCACAGATTCAGAAAGAACTTTTGCATTGGCTATAGGGCTATTTCGTGGCTACTTTCGTCTTGCACGTTTTAATCTGTTATTTGTTACGTATGTCACGAATAAATGATTTTCTTTCATTATTTTCTATGAAAATGGTCTATCATTAGTCCAAACATAGTTTTTTTTACTTGATCCAACTGCAACGATATGAATTGCTATGGAATAAAAATGTTTCGTTCTGGGTCTATTCAACACGGTAAAAACCATATCGTGTTTGAGCTGTTATCGTATTGTCAGCGTTTTGATAGCTCTAAGTTTATTTGACAGTAATGGCGGCTGACGTCAAAACAATACCATAACAGGTCAAAGACGATGTTTTTTTACCGTCGGGAATAGAAGACCTGCTTTTACTTTTATACCAAAAACTTTTAAGTTAATTTATCTACAACAGGGGTACTCGTTATACTCTTACCTAGAGATACCTAGTGATCTGGACAGTCAAGACAAGCCTTCCTTGATCCCTGAGCGCTTAAGTTAAGGATTTTGTACACCTTTGTACTTATTTATCTACACCTTTACTACGGTGAGCGTCGATACACAGAGGTTAAGACATGCTGTCACGTTCGTAGTGCTCCCGTACAATTACGGTCAAGTAAAACTCGACCGAGAAATCGACGACGATGGTTCCCTAAAAGAATAACACCCCTAAACATTTCCTCATTTCCTGAAGCGCAAGAAAATCGAATATCGCCATTTTCATTTCCTTGCTTCCCGCTTGTGCTGAGAAAAATATGAGACTTCTTTTTTTGGAACGAATTCAATTTTTCTACTGTAATTTGTTACCAAGTTACACAAGCAAGCGACCAAATTAGGAACTAAAGTTTTCCGTTCTAACTTTGTATCGGACCAATCTATGCAAGCGACACCAGTGCAAGCTGCGTTCAGTTTGTATTAGTTTTCCACAATAACATACTTAACGGTTTTCTTGGTAACCTCTTACCTTAGAAGGCTTACTATGTAGTTCAGCAAATTTTCCGTAAGAGGGCACGGTATAACGCTGTTACGGCAGTAACATTGCCAGTGCACAACGCCGTGGTGGCTTGTTACTACATTGTAGTCAACATAGATGGCGTTGTAACTATAATTTCAAAGGAGGTCTTCATTTGTAAAATTCTGAGAATGTAGTCTAGTCTTGTTATAATAGTGAGTATTATGAAGTTGTTGTTCATTTTAAAATGTATTTTTGTTCTTTTGTCAGGCAATTCTAAACTTCTGCTATTAAAACTGACGGATGCTTATCAAGAAAATGTATAAAAAATAAGTATCTAGCAGGGCTTCTGTTATGATTACCTATGTATCTACCTACCTACTTATGTGGTACCTAACCTATAGTTTTTTAGTTTGCAACGACAAATAACCCAAAATTGTAGACCTTTCACGCAGCTCCAATATCCATGCATATTTTTTACAATCAGTTCCGAACTTCGTAGTGAAAGTTTCCACGAAGGGGTAAAAGTACGAATATATAAGTTGCCAAAAGGGTAAGCAGAACAGGCATACATAGTAGGTATGGTAACAACCTTTTAAACTGGCCCTTTCTGTTAAACACGTACCTTTGCTAATCGGGTCACTACATAAAATTCGTACGCTACCTAGGAACACAATAAAAAAACCTTTACAAATGTAGTACTACAAATAGGAAACTGAAAATCAAGCAGCAACCAACAGCGCACCCGGATTGCTCTGAGCTACATTTTCTTCATTTTATAATAAACTGCGAGTAAGTAACAAAGTTGATGTGGGTAGGTACACGGGGTGTATTTTGTGAAGGGGTAAAGTTCGCGATGTTACAGTATTGCAATGTATTCTTTTTTCAATTTTACTATTTACAAGCTCATCGGTAAATTTATTAATTTAAATCATCTTATTTCTTGGTGACTACTCTGGACGGCAAAACAAAGTATTACACTTTTAAAGAACATGTCATATGAATTGTGATACTTAGTTTTGCGGTCCAGTATAATTAAATTGTATTTAAGTATATAATATTAAATGTTTGCAAAATCATTTAAGATGGTAACATGAACATAAAAAAAAACAACAAATGTCAATAACTATACATATATAAAAGGCAAACCTGACTGACTTAGATATCAACGCACAGCCGAAACTAATATACCTAGAAACTTGAAATTTGGTACAGGGGTTCCTTTCATGGTATTAGTAAGCGCTAAAAAGGATTTTTCAAAATTCACGCCCTAAGGGGTTAAAAAAGGGGGAGTAGCGGGAAACTTATTCTACGCGCACGAAGTCGCGGGCGTCCTCTAGTTATATTATACGAGTATCTTTCCTTGTTCATGTTACGATTGCTAGAATAGTTGGCATTATGACATGACCCTTATAAAATATATAAAAAAATCTTCTTCGATAAACTGTAATCTTTTGAAAATAATTACAAGTTCATTACAAGTTCTGATTTTATGAAAACAAAGTTAGATCTATATCACCTAACAATAGCGAGATACGAGTATATAACCATAACTCGGCACTTCCCCGAGATTTCCTATCTGTTCCCCAATCTTTTAACGCAACAGCGAGAGAATTTATACACGCATTGTTATATTCTCAGACGAGGTTTCTGAGGGAAGGAAATAATTACTTGAATAACGCTGTGTTACTTATTTTCAATTGAGTTGATAAATAATGAATAACTCAAAGTTGTAACTGTGGCCACGTTCGATGCCAAAGTGACATCGTAAGCAGAAGAAATAATTTCCTAGTGATATGGTCGTCGCGTTTGGAAGTTAATCTATTGACACTGTAGACGCGTTTCGAAGTTAATTCGTAAAATAGATTTCCATGGCTGCGTTTATCGCGTGACAAAATGTGGCTAAAACATCCGGCACGTTTTGACATGTATATAAAAGTACAAGAGTGACGGATGCTGTATCCACATTTCGACACGCGACCTTACTAGGCCCGCAGTAGTGTCGCGTGGTTGACTTGAATAGCCGTATTGGGGTCGATCATGCAATGATACCTTCTTTAAAACACTTGTGTGAGAAAAATTTTCTTTAGTAGACAAAATCACACTACGTTATTTCTAGTAGGTAGTATCAAAAAAAGGAGGCACTGATAGATAAGATGGAGATATATCAAATCTTTGTGTCACATTGTGTGTCTTGTTGTTTACGTGTGTATGACAAAATTAACTTTATTCTTAGCTAGATGATCCTTTCAGCTCAAATATTTTAACTATAATTATTGAGCAAACCAAAAAAGCGCGCAAAAAATTTTCAATGCTTTGTTCGCTATACATATTGTTAAGAGTTCCTTCTTAGTATACTAGTAAAACTACGTATGAGCATGGCGGCTCAGATATAAGACATTATGCGTATAGCTTATAATACTTGATCGTAGCCGTTACTCAATGAGAAAACGTCTAAAAACATGTGATGAACAGGAAACAGGATTCACATTTGACGTCATTAATTTTTATGACAATTTCTTTAGAGATACGTGCAATTTTATAGATTGCAATATATTTAACAACATGAAATCAAACTAAGCACTTACCAAATAAGTACTTAGCTCCGATGCTCCGCTTTTTCTCTCTCAACTTATTCTTGGATATCCTCCTCTTCAAACGATTGAGCACCAGATCCGCCTCGTCAACACTTTCGGAGGAAGAAGTATGCGCAAGCCGAAAAGCACTCGCCACAGAATGGCTTCGCTTCCTCATATCCACACTCACCCCCTCCTGATCCCGCTGTTCAATTTCTGATAAACCACGTCTATACATTTTTAGGCGTTTTTTCATTTCACAGGCCGTCGCCGCGTCCGCAGGAATATTAATGAATTCGTTCTCTGACATGTTATGCCGTGTTTTGTGTGGGAGCATTTTTTGTAAAGAGAATTTAGATGATTCCTGATGTTTCACTGCTACGCGCAAATTTTGTGGAGGTTTCATTGTTTTCCGCCGATGTGCAAACCAATCCGGATTAGAGGCCGACCGCGAGGGTAAGCTTTTTAAGTAAGTGTTCAAGAACGATATCTTATTGTGAGGCGAGTTAAATAAAACTCCAGATTTTGAGCGAGCCAGAGCATCATTCTTATATTCCTTTGTAAAGCCCCTGCTTTCAGTACATTTGAATGACTGGGATTTATCAAGCACCGTTCTTACCTCGTTTTCGATTCGGTCGGGGGAAGTGTCTATAGAAATGGTACCCGGTGAACTAAGAGGAATTATTCCATTTATTTTCGATATTGACTTTGTTTCGGATTCATTCGGTATCGGCTTCGTGTCATCGACACAGCTTTCATTGTCGGAACTCTTGTAACTGCTAACTTCACTGGCTCCGGACTCTAAAGGGGTGGTTTCGAGGCTATTTATTTGCAAATTAGAAAAGTTCGTGTTTAATGTGAGTTTACTTGGAATGTTTGCCACGCTGCCGGAATCTCGGATAACGTAACTTTTATTACTCTTTTCAACATTATCGTTAATTATGACAGGTGTACGGAATATGCGTGTGTATATTTTGTCCCCTGCAACGGAGTTACGTTTTCGAATGGAGTTTTTGCCGATGTAATGTTTAAAGTCCCTTTCTCGTAGGGATTTGCTGCCTCTAATCGGATGTTCCTCAGGCCCGCAAGTTTTTATCGATACATTTTCGTCATTTGTTTCCACGAGGAGATTTCCTTCACTATCAAAAAGTTGTATCGTAGGAAATCTGATCCCAGGGGACAGATTTCGCGTACGCAGCTCCCATTTTTGCTGGCTGGGCTTTCTCAGTTGGATTCGTATAACATTATCATCAATTGTAGGATTATCACTGGAATTGCCTTCTTCTTTTTCCGCCATTATTATAATTTGTGTACATTTGTTTTAAACATATTCCAAACCTTCGTGTCGCGGTATCACTGAGTACTGATTTGTTTGTTTACAGTCAGCTGTTCGGCGTTAATTCTGGCACAGCGCCAGACGCGCGGTTCACCCGCATTCCCGTCAAAATAGTACCAATGTCATATTTGTTTTTCAACCAAAAATACAATCATGTGACGAACACAATCACGGCGTTATTACATTAGGATCACAAACACTCGGTCACTTTCGCGCACTGTAAACGAACACTGAACATGCACTACAAACTGCAAACAATCACTGTGTTGAAAACTGTTGCATAAGCTCGCGTGCCGCGATTGCGCGTAATTGCACTGTCTAATGAGTACTGGGATTTAATTTGCGTCAGCTGCTTAGATCTGATTGTCAGAGTCGGGTGGGTGAAAATTGATAAGTCGATAATTTATTGGAGGATCGCGGCGCACCCGGCGATTTCTCGCGCGGTTTTCGGGGCTTCCGCGCTGATTTTTGGACGTTCGCGGCTCCGGACATTTCTGCACTGGGAGCTAACAGTAGAATAGATGCGAGAAACTATAAATAGAGGCCGCTGGCCGGCTCCCCTTGAACCTATGCGTATGAAACATGACGGCACTGACGTAGCGCACCAACTGTTTGCACTGACACAGTTTTTCACTTGACCATGCAGCGTGGCCGTACGTACATGCGCTAGTGACTAATGCGAACAGCTGTTTTGTTCCGCTACGTAACTATTATTCAATTTAGGCTCAGATCAGACCATAAAACATGTTACTTAAAATCTTTACTTGACTGTATCTATATTAAAAATAACTTAATATTTTAGATTTAGAACATTATTTTTTATTATAAAGCATTAAAAAGGTAGGCTTGAGAAGTTGTAGCAAGTGCCTAGACCATTTTTATAACCAACCATAAAAAAATATATATATGAAGAATTACATATGTTTGTGTTACATTTTAATTTAAGACACTGAACCAACTAGTAAAAATCTCACAAGAATTTACAAATGATGCAATTCATGCTTTCAGGGCCTCTATTCCCGACGGTGTAAAACATATCCTCTTTGACCTGTTATGGCAATGTTTTGACGTCAGCCGCCACTACTGTCAAGTAAATATATAAGAGCTATCAAAACGGTGACAATACGATAACAGTTCACACACGATATGGTTTTTACCGTGTTGAATAGAGGCCCAGTAGAACTATATACATAATGTAATAAATTTATACTAAAAGTCATCAATTACTGCGGATTACTATTGAATTTTTATTTTGCTGGATAAATCCTCTGTATTTAGCAAACGAGTATATGAAATTAATTCTTTTTTTTATAGCCGCCAAAGGCAAACGAGCAGACGGGCCACCTGATGGTGAGCAGTCAACGTCGCCCATAAACATCAGGAATGCCAGGGACACAGCGAAGTGGTTGCCTTTCAGTAAGTGGAGGACTGTTATACCGTGGAGGGAAGTTCATTTCATAGTTTCCACAGTTTTCCTTTTAATCTATATTTGAATATTTCAAGGTATTTTTGAATCAAGATGAAAAAAAAAGTGGTTCATCATTTTAACTGTCGACACAAACATAGGATGTTATAAGTTTAAAGTATGGTTCCGTCTGTGGCAAAGATTTGGGTATCCCAAAACGGGTTGACAGATTTGGACGCGTTACGAGAATACAAACGTTAATCCAAAAATAAATCGAAGATAAAAAAAAGTATTTCGTTTACAATCAGATTTTATAGCAACCAAATCACTTCGGCTCCCACTCAATCACGTCATTCTGAGACCTGCCAAATTACCATTATAATGAATGTTCCAACTAAAGTGTCAGCCAAGAAAAAACTGTTTATCTATAAATATGCAGGTACAAGAATACCAGACAAGCCGTGGCAAGAGCAAGTATTTATAAAATGTTATAGCAGTACTAAGTTAGAAAACTAATGTAGATAAACTAATAATGAGAGTTATAAATTGGTTAAGATAATGGAAGGTATGCCCCGTGTTAACGTCTAAGATCAGATTATAAAATGATAATGCTTACAATAGTTTAATGTTTTAAAATGTACTACATTGTTAACTGTCAAAATAATGTAAGGATATTCTTTATTCCTGGTAATATTGGATGTGTGTATAGTGGAACCATTACGCCTAGCCAAGATGAAAATTCTGCTAAAGTTTCTGTTTTCTATCGACTTTAAATGTATGGAGTTCGACGTTTGACGCGATCTGTCATCAGCTTACCCGTCCGATTTATCGAAAATAGATAACTTAGCGTTATGCATCTTGACTAGGTCCTAATGTTAGTAATTCTGCGCTAAAAATAGAAGTGTTGGCAGTAGTGCAAATTGATTAATTTTTATTAACTACAAAATTAAACTTCCGTTCATAATGAGAATGTGTAAAGTTGACTTTTTTTTAACAGTATAAAATTAACCATAAGACTTATAGGGCCAGTAAGTTTATATAGAAATTTGCATAGGTAATACGCTATTGATTTAACATTTCCTACAAAGGAGCCGAGTTGACCTCAGTCAGCAATTCAACATCCCTATTGTTTAGATTTAAGCGGCTATGATTACGACACTCTGCTCGTAGAACGGATGCCCGACATTTCAAACATTTCTCAAATGGGAATCGCGAAGATGCAGCGTGTTTAGGGCCCTCCAAGGTCGGCTGAAAATCTAGTCATAGTCACGGGAATCTTCTGGATCCCGCGGCCCAGGATTGTTATCCTCTTAGACAAATCGTTTTGTTGACGAAGTATTAACTGGTAAATGGGTAAAGTTAAGTAGCACTCGTCCTCATATGCACATAAGTTTCTACCACTTGGCCGAGCTGCTTTTCGACGAAACCAGCAACCAAATCAAAAACACACGCACTAAAATGTCTATAATAATATTCAGACGGGAGAGACAACTTAGGGTCGTTACTTAATTACAAATATATTGTATTTCGTTGAGGTGTTAATGAGGTTAATGATAAAATGTGAGTTGTTTCTGAAAATCTCCTAGCTCATCCGGACATAGTCAAAGAAAGCCTAATTCCACAGGGGGCATCCGTCGGTTAGGTTAGGTTAATATGATGATGAGATACCACCAAAGAAAATTAAATATCAAACAACTGCTACTAATGACTAAACTAATGCCAATTTTCACACCGACAAACGATACCAAAACCTTATTTGTAATACCAACAAGTGAAGAACCCATTCAAATTCATTAGGCGAAAATAACATTTTAGAAGGACTGTCCATTTGTAAACAAATTGATAAATATCTGTCCACTAACTTTGAAAAGACATTAAAACTGGCAAACTCGATAAAATGTTTTCTCAGAGCGAAATGTCGGCAAACTTCTTTTTAATTTTAGCTCGTAGTAAGTGCAAAGTTATCTTTAGTAACAGCTGTCTCGTACACAAATGATTATTGTTTCACTAAGAGAGGTAAAAATATGTGATAGTTTAAAGAACTTGCCACGTTCTGTATCAATTTCATTCTTCAACCGCCTTGGGATATGGTATATTATGTTTATATATAAACGCTTACATGTATTATAATAAAATCTTTAAAGGTCAGTAAAAATTCAAGGAATTAGATTTGTGACCCACCTTTGTTCCAAAGTCAGTCTGACATTCTACAGCAATAAGGTTGAGTTTCCTATCAATTACAAATTACTTTGCATCTCTAATGACAATGACATCTTCAAGCAGATTTTCTTTGAAATGGGTAACAATTTAACGTCCGTGACCGTACTAGCTTCTGCCCGCGACTTCGTCCTGCCCGTTATTCCTTCGGGAACTTTTAAAGTTTTCGGTATGAAAAACAATCCTAATTATGTCCTCTGCCAGGACCTAACCCAATATGTGTGTTAAGTTTCAACCCGATCCGTTCAGTAGTTGAAACGTAATTGAGGAACATACATCCAAACTTTCTTATTTATAATATCTTCATTATTATTTTATGCACAAAAAAAAAAACTTAGGTTTGATTTGCCCATTTTAAGTTGAGTGTGGTCATAAGACGGCCAACCTAGAGTTCTTAATTCTAAAACGAATAGAAACAGTTATTAAATGTTTAGTTGTAAACAATAAGACATTTATAATTTATTTCTCCCATTTTCCCACCCAACATGGTCCTAAACAAATCAAATTACCTCCACTCCTCTCCTCTCCACGTCTGTTAACAATTTTCCATCGGATTAAAGGCGACGTTGGCCCTTCTCAATTACTTCGAAAAGGGTCAACCTATCATTTGATTTACCTATTTACTAATAGGTTTATATAAGTACAGTAAAATCCAAATATTATTAGTATCTCGCTATCGCTGGTCACTCTGTTTTACCCAAAAAAAGGTTCATTTTGAGGTTAGAAAGTTGTTTACTATAATAGACAAGTAAGGATGAACACGGTCGTTCCGTACCATTTTCTATACGAGTACAACATATAGACACTATATTATAACGCGTCTTTCAAGCGTCTACCTGTTTCCATTATTATTATCGAGCAAAAAACGGCAAAAAAAACAAGTTTGTCATATGGGAACCGTTGTTATAGCGGCAACACAAATACATCAAACTTAAATGTACTTGTTTGTATATTAAACTTGTATATGCCCAACCCTATGCATTGTCCTTACTCATCTACTTCAGGGTTAGCTGGAAGAGATCCCATTTAGGGATAAGTTCGCCTTTGTACATTACTTTAGTAACAATATTGTAATATTTATATTTTTGTACAATAAAGAGTTTACATACATACATCGTCTGTGAAAATTTCAACTGTCTAGCTATCACCGTTCATGAGATACGCCTGGTGACAGACAGACATACGAACAGTGGAGTCTTAGTAATAGGGTCTCCTAGGTACTCTTTGGGTACGGAACCCTTAATAATGGAACGTAATTATCTTGTTATTAACGATTTAATGTTTGTTTACATTATAATTATATTTCAAGTAAATTTACAGCCAGTTAAAGTCCGCATAGATATTAATTATCGCTGTTCCCTCGGAAACTGTCCAATTTTACAATATAAAAAGTACGCTATGTCCGTGAGATAGCAATAAACAGTCTGGGGCACTAGACAAGATTCTTAACGCTATCTAAAACGAATTTAGAAAACTGTCAAGGTATATGGAACTGACATAAGCACTTGACACGACCATCTGGCAGCTTACGTCAATCCTATACATTGTCTAGGGTCACTGTACTTAAGACTACGCCGAACGTCCAGTGGCGCCCTCATGACGATTATTTTGTTTTCTAATAAACTAAAGTAATGTCTTGAAATCGAAGGATGTATTTATGTGGTACAAATGAAAACACAATGTATAGCATATAACACAAAGTTTAATAACCTTTAACCTTCGCGTCGTCAACTTAACGGGAGAAGGTGGCCACTTTTTTCCGTTAAGTTACTCACTCATAGTCCAATGGTTATTAAGTTGAGTCATATACCCTATAAATTGTGTATTAATTTATAGAACAAAAACACATCCATCGATTTCAAGACAATACTTTAGTTTATTAGAAAACACAATAATGGTGATGAGAGCGCCACTGGACGCTCGGGGTAGTCTTAATTTCCCATCGATCGGTTAAGCGTTGAACCTTGAACGCAAAACAAACAAAGAAATATTGGTTTTTTTTTGGCATAGAGAAGGCAAACGAGCCCACAGGCCACCTGATGGTAAGTGGAAACTGTTATCCAAAGACATTCGCATTCACAAGAATGCAAGCCTAAGACTGCAAATGCGTTGCCAACCCTGAGGACTAAGATGGAATGCCCCTGAGCTAGTCATTACACCGGCTGTCTCATCCCCAAACCGGATCACAACAATGCGAACACTGCTGCTTGGCGGTAGGTTAATGGATAAGATGGTGGTAGCGATCCGGACGGACGCTGCACAAAGTCCTACCACCCGCGAATTCTTCCGCTTCGCATTTATATTATTAAGGATAGTTAAACCGATCGAGAAAGTACATTAAAAAGAAAAATTTAAAATGGATCTGTTAAATAATCATGCATAGCAGTTCCTAGATTAATAACTTTCCAATATGTCGAAAAGCTTATGCGTGCTGCTGTGAGGTGGCATGGCGTCACAGAAAATATAAACAACTGAACGTAATGGCCCCTCTACACGTCGGCGGATCATGGGCGAGCGTAAGGGACGGAGCAATACGTTAGAGTGAGCAACATATTCTTGTATATCACTCTTACGTATCGCTCAGTCCCTTCCGCTCGTCCATGATCCGCCGACGTGTATAGGGGCCATAAAACGAGGCAGTCATATTTGGTTGTACAACCTGTCCGGTGTCGTTAGTGTCATGATAATTTTTAAAGTACTCATAAGATATTTATTTTTATCAATGTTAGTCGTCAATTAAACACTTATCAAAAATAAATTGAACTTGTCTGAATCTCACTTCGACTACAAGAACAAGATGCTGAGTGTGGCTTGATTTATGATTACTAAGCAACGATGTAGTCGACTACAGATATGTAGTTGGATTGCCTCTATTCTAGTCATTTTACCGGTGGTCTTGCTAGTTAACCACATTCTCATTGCATCATGATGAAAGTCCAACGACGATGTTAACTATCCTCCTGCCATTTTACTATGTATTGGATCGGCATAACGTTCTCTTCTTCCACTCCGCTATAAATATCGTTGTCAACTCAGTATCTTTAATAGCGAGTCTCTACACCTTTTTTAGAGGAACTTACTTGTATTCATCATTCTTTTAGTTGCGTCCTGTATCCCTTTCGTCATGTCTAAACCACACCAATCTATCACATTAATTAATTAATTTAGTATTTAAAAAGTACCTGCTTATACCATTATTTCATCATCAATTAATTTTACATAACTTTTATATAAATTACGTTACACCTTGAAGAATACTTTGCAAAGTAACGCGGATTAACGGTGGCAAACTTTTAATTGGTACTTATTTTTTTCTATCAAACAATATTATTACATATAGTCACGGTATGAAAAGGTTTTGACTTTATTTCAATGCAATCAAGGTTTCCATATTGTGACTACCAATTACCAATAATAGAAGTATCTTCCGGAGTTTAGTTATTCTATATAATACAATACGCCCAATACAATGGTTTATTAGTGATATTACTCGCAATTTGAGTTCATCAAACACTAAAATGTACATACACGTACCGATATCTTAGTTCCTCCTTCTTAAGATTCTCTGCCATTTTTTATAGGCAGGCACTTATCCTAAGACCTAGTACTGAAGTATCAATAGAACCTCATGTGCTCATAGACGTAACATATTATTTTGTAGATGAGAATGATGATAGTAATGTTATGATTCCGATCAACTAGGCATTCTAGAGTCAGCCCTTAGAAATGGCTATGATAGCCATTTGGCCTGAACCCAACTGAATTTGATGGTCGTAATTTGGCTGACGAAGTGTCACAGGTTGTTGGCCTTTCGAATATATTTCTTTATTTATAAATGTACATACTAGAATAAGTAAAGTAATACTCTAAAAATATAGTGAACCACCCAATTAAAAAATGTTATAAATGCGAATGTTGGTGTGTTAGTTTGTTACTCCTTCACGCTGCAACGGCTATATAGTCAGACTTGGATGAAATTTGAAATAGAGATAGCTTATTTATAAGTACCCACATAGGATACGTATCAACCAGGAAATGATAAAATTTTCCGAGGGAATAATCGAAATCAACGTGGACGAAGTCGCGTTCAGAAGCTATTTGTTATATCCGAGTACAACAGCTTGTAACGTCGTCTGTAGTTTTCATCATCAGTTTAACGATGCGAAAAGATGTAGGTACAGATAATACGAAAATAGCTATATTATTATGTTTGAGGTGTATCGTTGATTCCTAATGAATCCCATCATCAGATCTAGCCAATTTAATGAGACGATTTCCAATGTCTGATCTTTCCAAGATAAAAAATCATACGAATGTGATAACTTTTTTATTTTGAATTCTTTTAAAATGACTGGCTGCGTAAGTTATGCTGGTTAATAAATCGTTACGAGGGTTGAAAATATTATTAATTAAACTTAATTTATGTAAGGAGTTTTTGGCATTTTGTAATCTCAACTAACTAACCAACACTCGAATATACATTTAAAATAAACGTGATCGAATTGAGCACGCCCTTTTGTTATTAAAAAGAAAGTTAGTCTACCGTTTGATGGGAACGTAGAGTAAATGGATAAAACCTTTTCAACGCCGGCATTCGGAGATTTCTACAAGCTTCCGGACACAACTTTTATCTTGCTTGCCATGGATGTCTATTTAACTGAAGGATTTCGTTGTAAAACCACCCTTGGTTTTCACTTAAATTATGTTCATGTATAAAGTATAAGTATTTTATGATATATATGTTTAAGCTTTTATGTGGAATAATAAAAAAAAAAATGAATAAAAAATAAAATGACCAAATTTATTAATTTAATTTAATACATTTGGTCATTTTGGTGGTCGATTTACCCTATTGCCCAAGAATTTATCCATGTGTGTATTTTCACGTTCAAGTGACCCACCAACAACGATTTGACGTTTGTTTCAAGTGCGAATATCATAGTCTATGTTTATTTGCTACAATACGAATAGTTGCACGTGAATCTCAAAAAACGGGCAGGTGTGTTTTCAAAGCTTACTTGTTGTCAGATTTTTGTTGTTTTTTATGGTAACATGGAAATAAATAAATAAATAAATAAATAAATAAATAAATAAAGCAAACGAGCACACAGGCCACCTGATGGTAAATGGAGTGTGACCATTGACATTTGTATTCACAAGACTACAATCTTATGACTGCAATCTTAAGAACGCAAATATGTTGCCAACTCTGAGGGCTGAGATGAAATACCTCTATGCTAGTAATTTCACTAGTTGTTTTATGCCCACATCGGAATACAACAATACAAACACTGCTTGGCGGTAGGTTTAATAATAAGATGGTCGTAACGATCCGGACGGATTTTGCAGAAACTACTGAAACAAACAGCCTAACCTAAACTAAACCGAAACGACACGAGCCCAACCTGAACCTGTCCATCTAGTCTGGTACACATCTTCCAATCAAGAGATCTAGTCTCTCCAAATGAATCCAAAGGCCTGCGAGATCGTATAGTAAAATTGGTAGTTCTACGTTGTACCCATAGGTAACCTAAGTTCTAATGATTAGCAATGTAATGAGTTAAGTGTGCCCTTCGAAAAGGAGATGTGGCACCTCCACCGCCACACCTTATGTGCTTCGTCTCCTGACGGGGCGGCACTCTAGCACATTGATTCTAAAGAAAGCAAAAGAATGATCTACCTCGGTAAAGTCAGCAAGTTAGTCAAGTCTATGTCTACTAGGGGACAAGAGGGATCCCTAAACAGAGAGCCTATCCTACATCTTTAAATAAAATATGAATTTACGTAAGGCTCTCTTAGCGGGATTTTTACAGAATAAACAAATTCATGAAATGAAGGTCATGAAAGATGCTGAAGTAGCTGATCTAGGAAGTCTTTGGATTCCATTCCTGCTTCCAGATCCTAGCACGAATCTCCAAGTGCAATTCCCTAAATTTGGGCTCTCATCCGCCTCTTTCACTATCTATCCCATAAGATGAGAAGGTTTTATAAGATTCAGTCCAGGTTTTAGACTAGAGCACGATATGCTAGACTCCGTGGAGTCTGTGAAGGAACTCAGAGGCAACGTCCAGCGAGACCTTGGTCTACATCAGGACTCCGAAGCATAATTCGGTGCTTAAGAACTCTCCACTCGAAGAATCATCAACCTAGGACTTTCTATGTTAATAGTAAATTGGTAGTCGGGTATGGCACTGGGAGGTCACGCACTACAATCGGGGTGAACAACAAGAGTAACAGATGTGGAAGAAATAAGTATTATCACATAGTATAAATAAAACACATCAAAGTTTTGAAGTGTGGAAGCTGCAACGAATGTTGATTAGAAATAAAATAAAACATTTTATTTGTAGTATAATTTTGTTAAGAAGACGAAGTCCTTCCCGAAGCTCGGGCCGAAGAACAATTCTGAGAATAAATTTTATTATTATATTTGTGAAGACGTTGTTCCGAAGCTCTGGAGACTTTCCTAGACATTTTGTTTAAACACTTACGTTAGGGTTCAACTCTTATCAGAGTTCTAGATTACCTCGGACAGTAACCAAGTCTAGGTTACTAGATTTCAATACTTCACTTTTATTATCTAACACTCGAACATATTACGGCCTTTTTAAAAAAATAAAAGATTGTAATAAATTTAGGGTTCTTGTTAGGGCTTTACTGACTGCCTCCTACTTCCAAGCTGGTCTTGATTCATCTCCTCGTTTCTTAGATTGTTTACGTTTCGAATCCCTTGCTGCAATATTTAAAATTATTTATTTTTTCTAGTTTAAACCTCTATCATCTACCTCCTTGGATTAGCTAAGTACCTTTTTATTACGACTAAAGAAAAGGACAAACTACTCTGAGAATGTCGTCTCGAATTTTAAGCTGGTTTCACAAATTCCTAAAATCTAGAGAAAGAGACAAACGGCTCCTATCTAACTATCGTGACTTTTAAGGCCGGCTACACAAGTTTAGTGTTGCAAGGAGAATCCTCTTGTCTCAAACAACCTAAAGTCGTCGTTACACCACTCAACTACACTATCAAACACTTCTACATCGTCCAACTTATATTTGTGAGAAGGACAGACGACTCAGATAGGGTCGTCGTGTCACAGCCAACCCCCTGAAGAATCAAGCAGGAGAACAACTGTGTTGAGATCCGAATTGGGTCTTCACAACCTCGATCTTCTCTCAAATATAAAGAGGCAATCTAAAATTTAATAAATTTCTAAGAAAAGAACAAGAAGGACAAATAGTGACAAAAGTACAAGTCAATCAACCAATCGGTCTCATGACTAAAAGAAGAACAAATTGAATTAGCTAATACTAATTATTTCATCGACCTCATGAAGATTAAAAGAAGAACAATTGAGTTAGCGAATACTTGACACATATCCAAAAAAAAGTCATTGTTGATCCTAAGCATCCCAACCCCCTGAAGAATTGAGCCAGTAATCAACTTAGTTGGTCACTGATCAAATCTTCATAACCCCAAAATTCAATTTAGACAACTTTTTATTTAAAGTTCTCCTCTAATTAAATTTTCCAAAACGAAGCTTTTTTTTTTTTTATCGAGCTTGGGGTTTTGATGTATGTGTTTTTAACCAAATGGGCAGAAGTTGACTCCAGAATCAGACTATCAACCAGTTGATGTTCCAAATATAAACTGAAACCATCCTTCGCAAGGAACACCTGATCTCTGTAGAAGGAACTTGGGTTGTGAGGCCAAATCAGTCAGAAGGACATGATCTTATCGCTGGTACCCCAATTCTGCGACCACGTTGCTCGGTCTACGAATATGGCTTACTTTGCTCAAGCCGAAGCATAACGATAAGAACCCCCTCCCCAAAACCAGTTGCCTTTAATAGCTGAGACGTTAACAGCCTATAATTTTTCCCATCCCGAATTGATCATCTTACTCCAACCTCAACTAGCTGACCTTTGGAGCATGTATAGTTGCCGGGTTAAGGTTTAGCTTCTTGTGTAGTTTGGCTCTACTGTAGAGGCAATTTAAACTTGCATTCTGTCTGCTGACTTAACCTAGCTCCTACTCTACAGGGAAGCCAATGTACTTTATAACGAAGTATTAGAGGTAACTAAAAATAAAAAGGAACTCTAACTGATGAGTCCAATAATTCACTTAGGACTAACATTTCCTATAACTTTCATCTATTCAAAATATCTTTCGCTTCATTTAACCAAAGAGATTTCCCCCCCTTCCCCATTCTTCTCTTTACATACACTTTTCAAAACTCTTTCACGCTATCCTAAGCAAACTACCAGACCATCCTGGAAAGAGTTTTCCCTGTTGTGGGAATAAATATTAATAGCCAAAATGGTCCTGAAATGACTCTACAGCCTTGGTTAACTAACAAGTCTATCCTTTAATCTTCATTCAGTCCATTCTTACACTTCTCTAATCTAAAATGGTGTTTACTATAACGATACTGTAATTATTTCGAAGTATAACTGGAGTCATCGTTCGTATTGTTTATTATTCCTACTCGACTCGTAAAGAATTTATTTAGCTGAACGTCCTGGTAAACTGCCATCCGGTTCGACTTTGCATCCAGACGTGATGTCTTCTCCCTCCTTCGTAAACGCTGCTAGGTTCACTGCTTCCATGGTGGGACGCAACGGAACGGCTTCTGATCCAGGCGCGTAGTCTTCTAAGGTAATCTGCCATCTGGAACGGCTTCTGATCCAGGCGCGTAGTCTTCTAAGGTAGACTGCCATCTGGAACGGCTTCTGATCCAGGCGCGTAGACTTCTAAGGTAGACTGCCATCTGGAACGGCTCGAAATCTAGGCGTTTGATAAACATCCACTCCTTTGTACTGTTACATTGACTGCTCTCTTAGTAAGGGTTCCTTTATCTGTAACATTAGCGATACACATTTAAATTATATATAACTACTATAATATTCTAATTAGCAACCCCCCATTTATACGACTTCATTTATTCTTTTATTTCAATATGATGCAACCCCCCAATTACTAGACTTTACATCTTTACAATAATATCCCAAACCAACTAAGCTTTTGAGAAGTCTATAATGTATGTATGTATGTATGTAAACTCTTTATTGTACAAACAGAAAATAACAAATCAAAAATAAACAGAAACAAAAAGTCCTGTACAAAGGCGAACTTATTCCTATAAGGGATCTCTTCAGTTAACCTTTGAGCGATTGAGAGAAGAATAAAAACAACGGATGGCTAAACGTACAACGTATTAAAGATACAGAAGATTAAAATAATAATAGCAAATAAATATGTAGATATAATAAATATATATATTAAATAGGATAAATAAATAAATATATACATTGTAATCTACCCCGGTCGCCAAGTCAATTGAATAAAAAGCAGATTCTAATCTTATACTGTAGGAAATTATAATAAAATTAATCATTAATATTTGTAACAGTTTATTATAAAAAAAAAATTTTTTTTTTTTTAAAAGGACTCCAACACTCCCCTTCATTCATATTTATCAGACTTACTCTTATTGTTAATTATTGTTAATTAGTTTTTTTATATCACTCAAAATATAAGAAGTTGCCTGATAATAAATATAAATGCTCCTTTCCCGTTGCCCAACTTTTTTTTTTTAATTTTTATTTAAATATTTTGTCATACATTTCTTTTTATAATCTATTTACAATCATTTTCCTTTTATAAAATAACAAATTCGTTATCATTAAACATCAATTATCAACAATATTTCCCTTCATTTTGATTTAATTTCAAGATTTTATAGCCGAAACAATTATAAGATAAATAGATAAGTCCATTTCCTTTTTTTTTATTAAATAAGAATAAAGTAAAGATCAAATTCTAAATTTCAACTGTAAAGCCAAAAGGAAGGAAAAATATTAATTTAAAAAAATATATTATTATAATTATAACTAAATCCATGTAAATAAATTTCAGAAATACTCCTTAGACCAATAGGAAGCAGCCAGAATAGTCACTAACTAATTATGTTATGACGAAAGGTATTAAAAATAAATTAACATCAAAACTGAATCAGTCTTAACTTTATCATTTTGCCTTCTCATAATAATTACTATTGGTTTTCTAATTCCGTTTCCGTTTTTTCCTAAGAGTTGTCCAAGCTTCCATCCCATCTTCCTCACCATGACTAACATCTTGTCCCCTAAAGTTGAAGCTGATTCGGGGACCTCATTGTCAGCTTCTAGTAGTTTAAATTTTCTTCTAGATTAATTTCTTCCATAGCTGATACTTCTTGAGTACTTGTCTCTCCTCTCTTCTGAACTCCTTCTGGTCTTCGCCAAGTACGATATCCTTGTTGGTAGTCATTTTTCTTCTTCTCAAATTGGCTAGTTTGTTTCGGAAAACTTGTATGTTGTTCCTGACGATTGATGTCATCCATAGTTCTAAGGAATTCTGCTGTTTCTATTATGGTATCCTTTCTAGCTGTAACCCAAGTTTGTTGTAAATACCTTGGAAAATGTTTAATTAAGTCTGCTACTAATTGTCTCTCCGGGATCTTATAGGTCAGCATTTTAGCTTTTCCCACCAATCGTAAAAAGTAATTCAACATTGAGGGAGTCTTGCTTCTCTCCCAGGTTCCTTGCACAATGTTCCTTCGTAGTCTATTTTGTTCACATTCTCCCCAATATGTCGCCAGAAAATCCCTTTTAAAATCTTCAACATCTTCCCATCTATCCTTATAGATTCGGGCCCAGTCGCGTGAATCTCCTATTAAACACTCTTGTATAAGTTCAAGTTTATTATTTGAGCTCGGCGATTTATTCAAATAACTGTCCAGGTCTTCCAGAAAGGTTACCGGGTGGTATTCTAGACTTTTGGAATTTCCTCCATATTTAGGTTTTTCTATATTCAAATTTCTCACGTTGTATATCACACTCTTATATTCCTCTCGATCCAGGGTCTTCTCTTTCTGAATTTCATAATTGTTTGAACTGTCAGTTTGTTCCGAATCCATAATTTGTTTTGGTAGTTCATTGTTCCCTTGGTTCACACAGGAAGACAGTTCCTCTTCATTAATATTTCCCTTGGTTAAAGAACTCAAGGTCTTCTTTGTATTTTTCACGTCTTCACTTAGTTCGTTAATTTTAGAGGTTAACGACCCGACTGTTCTCTGTAACATTCGACAGATCAAAACCATTTCAAATTGTCTTGGTTGCGGGTTTGCCTTGAACCTTCTTCGCTTAGGTTGCGAAGGACTTTCTACGTCTTCTGGTTTTTCCACTGAACGTTGTACTCGTTTCTTTGGTGGCATCTTGGTATATTAATTATTTAACAATGCTGATTGTTCTAGTTCCTCTTGAGTTCGTTGTTTTTTCTCAATAAATTTGTCTACGCACTTATATTTTATAATAAATTAACTGTAACAAGTTTATTAACAATTACATATTTTGTTTAATTAGTATTTAAATATCCTAGTCTTTATTTATAAAGTATTTTTGTTTATAACCCGATCTGTCAATTCTGACATTTTTTATTTCTTTTATATCATGTTCATTACCATAGATGAAGTTTAACGTTTCGTACCATAGACATATTTTCTGAATAACAGGAATGGTATTAAGTAAGAGTGAAAAGTGAGATATATCTTTCTCACTCTCGCATAATATAGTGATTTAAAGAATAAGTGTAATTAGAGGGATGTGAGTGAGTGAGTGAATGAATGAAGATTCAAACATCTCTCTCTTCACTTTCACTGCAAAATTAGAATACTTGAACGAGAACCATCTTACAAATTGTCCTAAAAATTAAAATGTTCTAGAATAATTATATAATTATGTCATTCTGCAGTGTTTGTTAATTTATTTTCATGACATTATTATATTTTCAATGTACAGTCACATTCAAATTATATCAATTATTCCACCAAGTTATTTTGTTAGATCTATTCGTGATGTTGTTTATTATTCTAGATAATATGTCTATACTTTAAATTATGTTATATTTTAATGTAATAAAAATTACTATAACGAAATTATTCAAATCATCGTGAAATTTAAACTTTAAATTATGTTATATTTACATGTAATAAAAATTACGATAGCAAAATTATTCTAATCATCGTGAAAATTCAAATACCTTTTTTTTAAATAAAATAATAACGAGTTAGTTTTACGACATTAATCTAAGTTGCTATTTTTCATTCGCACTCTGATTCATACTTGACTTACCTTTTATTTGTTTTCGACTGTACTTTAATTTAAAGGTCACCACACACTAAGTATATTAACCGTTCTGTAATTATTGGTTTTTGAAGTAATTTTCACCTTGTTTCTTTGCCTTATAGTTATAGTTTGAGTATTGTGGTGGGTAGTGTAGCCAAACTCTGATCTTTCAGTTACCTCTAGAAAGTCGGCAAGGTTGCCCTAGCAAAGTAACCTTCCAATCAAGAGTTGACCATGACTGATAAACCTCAGATATTATCCTAGGCACTTCAGGTAGGTGTGTTATGTATGTTTATAATATATACTTATGATAGGCAAGAGAAAAAAAGACATTTAAAAAAAGTCAAAGTAAATTTTAAACGTTTCAGTACACAGTGTGTAGCATCCTTAAAAACTCTATATTAAAATTTCCATGTGACACTTTACATTATCAAACTACATAATCTACACATGCTAATCATATCTTTTACACAGCAACAAATTGGTGTCTAACTATAGACACCTTAGTGACTAGATTTCCTGATAAAAAGATGGTACCGTTTTAAGAGAATTTGGCGTAATTGATCACGCGATATGATCCTGATATCCTGGTCACGGCACCAAATTGAAACAAACAGCCTAACCTAAACTAAACCGAAACGACACGAGCCTAACCTGAACCTGTCCATCTAGTCTGGTACACATCTTCCAATCAAGAGATCTAGTCTCTCCAAATGAATCCAAAGGCCTGCGAGATCGTATAGTAAAATTGGTAGGTCTACGTTGTACCCATAGGTAACCTAAGTTCTAATGATTAGCAATGTAATGAGTTAAGTGTGCCCTTCGAAAAGGAGATGTGGCACCGCCACCGCCACATCCTATGTGCTTCGTCTCCTGACGGGGCGGCACTCTAGCACATTGATTCTAAAGAAAGCAAAAGAATGATCTACCTCGGTAAAGTCAGCAAGTTAGTCAAGTCTATGTCTACTAGGGGACAAGAGGGATCCCTAAACAGAGAGCCTATCCTACATCTTTAAATAAAATATGAATTTACGTAAGGCTCTCTTAGCGGGATTTTTACAGAATAAACAAATTCATGAAATGAAGGTCATGAAAGATGCTGAAGTAGCTGATCTAGGAAGTCTTTGGATTCCATTCCTGCTTCCAGATCCTAGCACGAATCTCCAAGTGCTATTCCCTAAATTTGGGCTCTCATCCGCCTCTTTCACTATCTATCCCATAAGATGAGAAGGTTTTATAAGATTCAGTCCAGGTTTTAGACTAGAGCACGATATGCTAGACTCCGTGGAGTCTGTGAAGGAACTCAGAGGCAACGTCCAGCGAGACCTTGGTCTACATCAGGACTCCGAAGCATAATTCGGTGCTTAAGAACTCTCCACTCGAAGAATCATCAACCTAGGACTTTCTATGTTAATAGTAAATTGGTAGTCGGGTATGGCACTGGGAGGTCACGCACTACAATCGGGGTGAACAACAAGAGTAACAGATGTGGAAGAAATAAGTATTATCACATAGTATAAATAAAACACATCAAAGTTTTGAAGTGTGGAAGCTGCAACGAATGTTGATTAGAAATAAAATAAAACATTTTATTTGTAGTATAATTTTGTTAAGAAGACGAAGTCCTTCCCGAAGCTCGGGCCGAAGAACAATTCTGAGAATACATTTTATTATTATATTTGTGAAGACGTTGTTCCGAAGCTCTGGAGACTTTCCTAGACATTTTGTTTAAACACTTACGTTAGGGTTCAACTCTTATCAGAGTTCTAGATTACCTCGGACAGTAACCAAGTCTAGGTTACTAGATTTCAATACTTCACTTTTATTATCTAACACTCGAACATATTACGGCCTTTTTAAAAAAATAAAAGATTGTAATAAATTTAGGGTTCTTGTTAGGGCTTTACTGACTGCCTCCTACTTCCAAGCTGGTCTTGATTCATCTCCTCGTTTCTTAGATTGTTTACGTTTCGAATCCCTTGCTGCAATATTTAAAATTATTTATTTTTTCTAGTTTAAACCTCTATCATCTACCTCCTTGGATTAGCTAAGTACCTTTTTATTACGACTAAAGAAAAGGACAAACTACTCTGAGAATGTCGTCTCGAATTTTAAGCTGGTTTCACAAATTCCTAAAATCTAGAGAAAGAGACAAACGGCTCCTATCTAACTATCGTGACTTTTAAGGCCGGCTACACAAGTTTAGTGTTGCAAGGAGAATCCTCTTGTCTCAAACAACCTAAAGTCGTCGTTACACCACTCAACTACACTATCAAACACTTCTACATCGTCCAACTTATATTTGTGAGAAGGACAGACGACTCAGATAGGGTCGTCGTGTCACACTACTATCACCACTAAAAATATCAATACATAGTTCACAAATTGTAGTCAGCGTTGCTCCCCAACCCAATCAAACACGAACATCCAAGGCGTTTGTAGACGAGTGCCAAATATCCTCGACAACGTGTTGACTTCGACACGGTATTTAGTGAGGTCTTGATGGATGGCCAATGGCCAAATAGCTCCAATTTATATGTGCGCGAAAAACTACCGGCATGTTGTCGTTTGGCCATTTACTGTAAATCAACCTGACGGAGAACGATGTGGATGGGTCAATTACGAGGAGGAAGTTTATATATTATTTATTTGTTTAACAAAACGTAAGTTATAATTAGATTTAATCGTGTATAACAGTTGCGCAGATCGAATTGAAGATAATCCATTGTAAGATGTTTTTAACAAGCTATCACGCCATTACATATCTTCATGATCCAGCATTCGATTAAATTTTATGGCTTTAAAGTCTTTAAACTACTTAGAGACGCAGATTTTATAGTTATCGAGAAAAACAAAAGACAGAATTAATCTTGAACAATAGAAATCCGAAGTGCGTAATATTAATAGCTATTAATAAATGTTATAACACTGATGAAACCAATACGTATTGTGACAGAGAATGTTGGCGCCCGCCGTCGGATACCCATACGTTAGCGACAAATAAAACGGCACTCGGACTTGTCAGCTGAAACGGATTCCAACCAAAGCAATGTGGTGACGTCTATTTGATAATAGCAGTAACAGTGCGATAATTTTTAATACGTTCTTAGTTCTCTCTCACTTGGTCGTAAAGGTTAAGTATCTATTCCTTTTTATAAGTTTTTATATTACTTGTCTACTTAGTACGCCAATAGTACAATCCCAGAGCTTAGTTTGGGACTGGGAGGTCAAATTATGTAAAATTGTCTCTTGATATTTATTTTTTATATGACTATGCTCTTATGCAAGTACGGACTTTACCCGAACTCATTTTTGTCAGAGCTCTTGTTAACAATATCAACCACAAATAAAGATTGCTACATTTTTCACAGCTTACATAACGATATAATATATCGGAACGGGACTAGAACGTGACGGCAAGGAGAGATACTTCTCTTCAAAAATGTTAAATACTACACAAGCCTGTTATAAACTAATTTCCAGCCTGATCACGTTGGAAATTTAACTGCCTGGCAAACTAAATACATAAGCTATTCGCCCCGAGATCCTAGCTATTCTAATCTGGTATAATTCAATTAATGTTGCCATCCTTTTTTTAGTATTTGGTTCCAGAGAATTGATAGGTACATAGTCACTATTTGCTAGGTGTAAACGACGTGGCGAGGGAAAGGATTCAATTACAACCTACAACGTACGACGTAGCAAATAATGGAAAAGCAAAGTAATCTCTTTTTCTCTTTCCAAGTGTAGAAGGAACTTGAAATAAATAAAAAAATCTACGGAAAGGATAGTATTTGGAGTTAATGAATTAATTGAAGAAACGACAAACAGATAAAGTAAACATATGTATATATGGGTATACATATTCAGCCATGAAAATTTACCTCGTATGTACAGGGTTAAACAGTATTTTTATTTTTTACCTGACTAGTCTTCGTTTATGTAGATAATCAATGGGATCAAAACTTTCGTTCTGTTTTATTTAGATCCTGAAATATTAGACGGATTTTTATGAGTTGGGTATAATATTATTCCCTTAGAATGTGGAAGTGTCATAAGCACATAAAAATCATAATAGGGCGTCTTTAGAATAATAACATAACATTAAGGTTTAGAAAAAACCTCTAACGAACTTGTTACTCGTTACTCGTATGGAAACGTTTAATTTTCTAATAGTTATAGTAACGCAAGGAACTCCTTGCATAATTGGTTCGACAAAATATATACAAAAGCTTTGGTTTTCCAATTTTTACCTTGGAATTTTTGTTTTTTTAAGGTTTTTTTCTGTGCGTCAAATGAAATCAACCCTTTGAGCGCCATCGACACCTAAAATGTCGTTATAAGTTTTCGCGCCCACAACGCCGCTGCCGACTATATAGATGTTGTTGTTGATGAATATCAAAGCCATCGTCATACTAGGACCAATCAAATTGGCTGTTGTCGCACGTCATGTGCCTAGTTTGGTTTATTATAGGGTGCGCTATGCACCAATACATTGTTAGGTGCCCTGTTCTATAATATTCCTCGATAGAATCACTATCGACGACGATGGCGACAAATTGGTAAGTAACGTAGTATTTAATTGATTTGATTGATGATTTAGTTGTCGACAAATATCCTTTTTTCATGACTCCCGTGAAAGATCTTGAAGCGTTTTAGTGAACAGTATTAGCCTAAAGAGCGTGTTTATTCTGGGCAGCACCTTGTCCAACTCCCATACGAAGATGATCCATCTCCTTTGGACAAATAAATAGTTTATATAACTTCTTATTTAGGAAATCTCAGACAAGAGATTTTGTTAACTTTTCCCTGACTTCAACATCACATTTACCATCACAAAGATTGTAAATATAATCAAACACCGCAGTCTAGACTGAACTTCCTTCCTTCTTAAATTAAGTTATTCATGGCTTTGGTGCAACCTCGAAGATTGCAATTTATTTGTCCGGAGCGGTCTCCGGAAGCTGCAATATGGCAATAATTTGTTTCCTGCCTTTGCCGCCGCTTCGAGCTTTGGTTAATCGGGATATTTCAGTAAAATTGTTGGGTATTCAGGCCCAGTCGGAGTTTAAGTTGTTAGTGATGGATAGACAGCTGTCTAGATAGTTATTTATTGCTATTTTGTTTTAGTTAGTACTTCGAGAACATTAAATGAACTTTAACTACAACATACAAACCCTACTATGACAATGCGGAAATGAAATTCCAAAAAAATTTTTGAATCATAATATGAACACTAATGGACATGTCGGAAAGGATGTATGGAGGATGTATGGTCCATCTGGATTGATAGCAAATTCTTACTCGCTTACTTACCACTAACATCAGTTATCATTGTTGATTTCCGGCGAGAAGGTAAGCAGGATACCCGGTGACATTACTAGCATTGAGGCTGAGGCACTCCATCGTAGTAAAGATTGGCAACGCATTTGCATTTTGAGATTGCATATGTCCAGAAAAAAATACTTACGCCTTCCTCGGCTCGTATGATTTTATGTTTTCTTTATAAAACTACATCGAAACATAATTATAACAGGGTAAAGCTTCCCTCGGACTAATAATTTACCTGCAATCTCAAGTTTGACAGGCCGCCTGACAGCCTATAAATCAAGACATAATTGAAACATTAAGAGGAATTAATAGTGTATTTATATAATTTACTTATTTTATTGATAAAGATACAGTAGGTAATAAATAAAAAAATATAATAATATAAATGTAAGCTTACAAGTAACACTCAACGCTAACTGTACTTAACATTAGCATAATACCTATAGGTTTAAATTAAAACGCATTTAAGTTCTTATACACTCAAAATTCGTAACATATAATTATGGGAGGATTCTTTCGATACCTACATATTTTTGTACTTTGCTGTACGATGATTTGACCGGCCAATATAGATTGTGGTACCATTTTAATTATGGTAGCGATCCAGCCCGACCAGATGTCTGTCACTCACTATCCCTACCTGTAGCTACTCGGACATCATTGCTTCGAGTGTGAAAAAACCCTTCATATTTATATAACTTAAAATATTTTTATAACGCGTTTTAAAAACCCGTCCTTAACCCCTTAATCTTCACCCTCACAAACAGTTGACGGCTGGCGAGAAAATTAAATTAGTTTGAGGATTCAGAGTTGGGCAAAGAGGTGTTATGTAAATTAATGCGCATCTAAGTGGGGCAAACTTTGGGCCTGGGTTACTGGGCAAACTCACTCGGAACAATCGTGGTAACCCATGCACGGAAACGTGGTCTATTATGGCACAACAAAGGCTAAGTTGGATGAGTATGCCTCATTTTATAGGTATACATAGTTGATATACGATCATATCTGTAATATCCTGACCTCTATTTTCCAGGGTAAGGGTTAATAACAAATAATACCTTGCCGAGTTTCTTACGCCGGTTCTTCTCGGGGCAAAGGTTTTATTTTTCGAACCGGTGGTAATACTTTTTGACATTCATAGGTGCATTATATTATGCCTAAATTGAAGAATAAAGAACTTTGACTTTGACTTTTTTGACTTTAACATGACTTCATACTTCCTAAAATATTACCGTCACTTAAACAAAATGTAATAAACGTTCCACCTTTAAAAAATGCGAGTACTTAGTTAAGAAACGGATATTAAAAGTGATATACCATTAACAACCTTAGGTACTTTACTAGGTGAAACCTAATTGCTTTGATGTGTTATCGTATAGTCAACATTATGTGCTCTTATTTACTTGACAGCAATGGCGGTTGAGCTAGGTTTAGGTTTACTGGTACTACACAACACTACATAATTGAACGTGTTATTGTATCTTTTTTATCCTTCATACGTATAGGCCAGCTTTGTACTATGCTATACGCTGTGTTTTGTACAGTAAAATTATGTCGTAATCGGAGAGTGCGAACCAGACAATATTTATACACGCTTTATGAGGGATATTACCACTAACTTATGCCTCTTTTCATCATTGTTTTCCTAGCCTAATCAATAATCATTACGAGTGACTGTAAAAGTTCCATTAATCAAGCAATTCAGGTATAAAACGCCTACATTTACCTAATCAGGGAAAAGCTATTCATCGATAAATACATTGTGATAAAGCTATCGTTATCGAAAATATACCGCGAGGCTAGACAACTTGCTTAACGCTAACGTAAACGATTTTCGAAAAACATTGACCAACCTTGTCTAAAGGCCTCAGTATTAATGTACGGTTTTGGTCATGTATTTATTTCTTTGTACAGATACCCACAAAAATATATTTACATGCAAACATGTTATTTACCCTTTTAACACCCCGTATTTTCTTTTCAAAGCGTAGCAGATTAATATTGTTTACTGAAGCGCTGCGGGTCAAACAAATATTGAGCCTGTCAAATCCTAAAGCATGTTTCATTGGCAGGAGGAAGTTGTCAGATTCGCCCTTTGATCAACGACCAGTTGGACGTACTTTTCAATTATTTTTTAAATATATTAATTCGCGTTGCTTGTGCGTGTATCTAAATTCCTATGGGAAGCACGAAAGAGTTATTTAATGCTTGAATTATGATTGAAAACAAGGCGATGGTAATTATATACATAACATTAAAAAAGCAGCAAAAGCAGTATTTCGAACCGAAAAAACATTAAGTTTCACTGCTTTGCACCATAAGTACTAAAATGAGCATAACGATCGCAACGTTGTTGCTGACTTCGAAGCGGAACAATTGTTTTCATTTGAAGTGTCCACGGAAAGAACATGTCTAGTTACATAAGTAACTTTTTGAGATAACGCGATTTGAAAGTTAGGAACCATTTCATTTTGTACGTAATTATCGTGTAGAGGTTTTGAGTGAAAAATACAAGTATCTGAAACTGTAGGTAATAGATATTTTGTCCTCTACATTTCGAGATACAAAACTCATTTTCAAAAAAAAGTTCTAGACTGGTTCTTTCCGTTGACTCTTCATTTTGTATGCAGACAAGCATCGATTTTCAAAATGAAAACTATTGAAATTGCGAGTGCGTTAGACAATACAGCGTTATTGGTAAGTCGACCTATTCCCGTTAGGAGGTGATAGGGGTGACTATTTGCAATAATTTTGACCCCCATATGCATTATGCAAAAGTGAACCATTTTTGAGTTATAGCGATTTTTAGTTTTTTTTTAAATTAGTCGGAAATTCAACTTGAAAAATGTATTACAAAAAAAGTATCAATTTAAATCTCTTTTTTTCTTCTGATTTACAAAAAAGATTAAACATTGGTTATTTCTCAATATTAAAACAATAATTATCGGTCCAAATTAAAAAATGCGAGACGGTAAACGAAATTCTTTCAATATTTTTTGCGATCGCTTTCCACTAAAATGCCTTAAAAACAAAAAAAAACGTTATGAAACTTGGGTTGCAGATTATTTTAAAAACTTAACTGTTTTCTTAGCTCTCCAAAAATGCATAACAAGTAGAAAATTATTTGAAAAAAAACTGAAAGAAAGTCATCACAAAGGAAGCGGGCGGAAACTAAAATTAAAAAAAATATTATCTGTACACGTTTGAGACTGCGAGGCCGAAAACTAAAAAATACATGTTTTTTTATCAAACTCCAACATAAATTACACGAAAACAGAAAAATTTACCAATACATTTGGCGTGCAGATTACACATAAAACATTGACGTTTTTCCAGCTTTCTAACGAGCTATTAAAACTAACTGTTATACTCGTAAACACAAATAACAACATTAACTTATGGAAAAAGTAAGCGATTTTTAGTTTTATTTTAAATTAGTCAGACTAATTTCAGTCAGCCAAATGTATTGGTATTTTTTTTTGTTTTCGTGTTATTTATGTTGGAGTTTGATAAAAAAACATGTAAGTATTTTTTAGTTTTCGGCCTCGCATTCTCAAACGTGTACAGATAATATTTTTTTTAATATTGCATAAGAAAAACAAGTTCACCTTGTACAAAAGCAAATAAAAAAGTTGATTTAAATTCGGTATGTTTTTTAATTTTTATTTTTGAAGTGGCATTTGTGACTTTAGTTTCCGCCCGCTTCCTTTGTGATGACTTTCTTTCAGTTTTTTTTCAAATAATTTTCTACTTGTTATGCATTTTTGGAGAGCTAAGAAAACAGTTAAGTTTTTAAAATAATCTGCAAGCCAAGTTTCATAACGTTTTTTTTTGTTTTTAAGGCATTTTAGTGGAAAGCAATCGCAAAAAATATTGAAAAAATTTCGTTTTCCGTCTCGCATTTTTTAATTTGGACCGATAATTATTGTTTTAATAATGAGAAATAACCAGTGTTTAATCGGTTTTGTAAATCAGAAGAAAAAAAAAAGATTTAAATTGATACTTTTTTTGTAATACATTTTTCAAGTTGAATTTCCGACTAATTTAAAAAAAAACTAATAAACGCGATAACTCAAAAATGGTTCACTTTTGCATAATGTATATGGGGGTCAAAATTATCGCAAATAGTCACCCCTATCACCTCCTAACGGGAATAGGTCGACTTACCAATAACCCTGTATAGCACTGGTCCAAAAACAGTAAAATCTTGCGGCCTAATTTTACTTTCTTGACAGTAAATATAAATGTGTATTAGAAATATCAGACCAACAGCTGGGGTTAAGCAGCGCGTCATCGTGACGTCACATGGCGTGAGCGGTTGAAGACCGGCTGTGCCAGGTCTGCTGAACGGAAAACGGCAGAGCGCAACTCACTTCGGTGGCGACTTTCGGATGGAACGGACGTATTTGTTAGGCTGTAGATAAAACTAGAATCTATTAGGTTTTATTTAAATTAATGTGATTAGGTTTTGCTATAAAATTAAAGTGTGTTTTCGGTGACATTATTTTCATTACAAAGATATTAAATCCTTCCCTTCTGGTTTATTATATCAGAAGTGGGATACACCACGAAGCCTTGCTCGTTGTTGTCTCTGATTAGTCATTTAACGTTTTAAGTTGTTAGTTTTAGTACAGTGTTGTGGTGTCTTAACAAACCGTAAGTGCACTTTAATTTTATAATGTCGGGACGCTCTTCCCGGTCTCATAATAGATCTGATAGATCACGTAAACACCGTAGTAGGTCACGGGAAGGTCGTGTTCATTCTCATCGTATTTCTCATAAACGGCGTAGAGACAACTCACATACTGAACGTTTTGGTAGGAGTCCTTACAATCAGGCACTTGACACGATTCTTGTTAGATTAAATGCAATTGAGGATAGACTTTCTACCTCTGAAACTGAACCGCCACGTCCAGTGCGTGAGTGTCACACTCCGCCGTTGTTTGTTTCTACAAGTGTAGCTACCCCGCCGGTTGAGTCTGTTTCGAATACGACAAATAAGATTTTGAACGCGTTAACATCGCTTATCAGTAAACCTAGTCATTATTACATCTCAAATTTTGATCCCAATGTTCACGACTTCGATGTTTGGTGTGCAGAGGTTGACAAAGGTCGCGAGATTAATCGCTGGGACGACCGTGAGTGTTTGTCGCGTATAGGGCGGTGTCTTAAAGGCGATGCGCGTACATGGCTAGACGATTGGGTGTCCAATGACCGTTCATGGACCAATTTTAAAGCAGAATTCCGGTCGCTCTGCCCTCGAAGCGTCGATGTCGCGAATATTTTATTTGACGTGATGAAAACGGACTCTAATAGCTTTTCTTCATATGCCGAATACGCACGTAAGTCGTTGTTACGTTTAAATATTGTAAAGGGACTATCGGAGGACTTAAAAACGGCGATTGTTATTCGAGGTATCACGGATCCCCAGATCAAAGCAACGGCTTTTAACGCTAAATTACAACATAACGAATTGGTAGAGTTTTTGTCTGTTTATACTAAACCTAAGACGGATTCTCGAGGTGCCCGCAGTTTTGTTCGTCAATTGAATCAAAGTTCATCTGACTCTCGTAAACATAAGATGTCAAAGCCAAATACCAAATGTTTTAATTGTGGTGACATCGGTCATACGAGGTTTCATTGTCCTAAGAGGCAGAAAATTGAATCTAATAAGCCGACCACAGCCTCCGTAGCATCAAATAAAACTCCCATGACATGTACCTACTGTAGCAAGTTAGGGCATGTTGCTGATAAGTGTTTTGCCAAACAACGCGTCGAGTCCAAAGCTCAGGGTAGTAGCAATGTAAATTTTTGTCAAACTACACCCGATGCGGTGACGCTATGACAGCGGTAATTGATAAGATTTCTGTAGACGTTTTAATCGATAGTGGTTCTGATATCTCCTTGATTTCTGATGCGTTGCTTAAACATCTAACTTGCAAAAGGGTTCCATCATATCGGCTAATGCGTGGTATAGGTAGTCAGGAGATAGAATCTACTTGTTATGTAACGACCGTGGTTGAGTTCCCTGAGATATCCATAGAGGTGGATCTATTTGTTGTGCCTTCCAATTGTATTAGTGCGCCTTTATTGTTAGGGACTGACGTTCTAAATCGTAAAGGGATCGCTTACATACGTACGAGTAACGGACAACGGCTGACAAGGGTAGATAGTGCAGCTCAGGTACATCACATACGCGACTTAGAGTCTAATTTAGTAAATACACCATTGGTACGTGAGGAGAAAAATCGTTTACTTTCACTGATTAATGAATTTTCCAATTCTTTTGTTACCGGAACAACGACATCTACTGTCAATACTGGCAGTATGGAAATAAAGCTTAAAAATGATGTTCCTGTGCACTATCGTCCCTATAAGCTTTCCGCTGACGAAAAGTTGAGGGTTCGTGATATTGTGAGCGAATTGTTGAGTAAAGGAATCATCCGGGAGTCGCAGTCGGAGTACGCGAGTCCTATCATACTCGTTAAGAAGAAAGACGGGTCTGATAGGATGTGCGTTGACTATCGCGCATTAAACGCAATTACCATTAAAGAAAGATTCCCCTTGCCCTTGATTGATGACCATATAGACAAGTTAGGCAACAGTAAATATTTCACGAGTTTGGATATGGCCACTGGATTTCACCAGGTGCCCCTTAAGGACGATGAATCAATTAAGAAAACTGCCTTCGTCACACCTGAGGGTCATTTTGAATATGTGAAAATGCCCTATGGTTTGACGAATGCACCGGTGGTTTATCAGAGGATTATATCCAAAACTTTAAAACACTTAGTTGATACTGGAAAGGTCCTTAATTATATAGACGATGTGCTGGTCTTATCAGATTCGATAGAGGAAGGGCTAGATCTGTTACGTCAGGTGCTCATTTGCCTTACAAACGCGGGTTTTTCTATAAATTTGAAAAAGTGCACCTTTTTAGAGACTGAAGTCGAATATTTAGGAAGGCTCATTAGCCAAGGTCAGGTACGACCGAGTCCTAGAAAGGTGGAAGCTTTAATAAAGTCACCTAAACCCGCGAGTGTTAGGCAAGTGCGGCAATTTCTGGGTCTAGCTGGGTATTTTAGACGGTATATACCTAATTATGCAGTTAAAACCGCTAGCATTGCAAGGCTTACTAAAAAGGGTCAACCGTTTATCTGGGGTGAAGAACAAGACGCAGCACGTAACTTAATCATTTCTTGTTTAACGGAAGAACCTGTACTTGCGATATTCGACCCAAAGTTGCCTACTGAGCTCCACACCGACGCTAGTGCAATCGGGTATGGTGCGGTTTTGCTACAGGAGCACGTAGGTAAACGGAAGCGCGTCGTCGGTTATTTCAGTAGAGCAACTCATGGCGCGGAGTCTCGATATCACAGCTATGAGCTCGAGACTTTGGCCATAGTGAAAGCATTACAAAATTTTCGGCACTATCTTATTGGCATTGACTTTAAGATAGTGACAGATTGTAACTCACTGAAATTAACCGAACGAAAGAAAGACCTCATCCCACGAGTAGCCCGTTGGTGGGTCTATTTGCAAGACTTCCGTTTCACAATTGAATATCGAAAGGGTTCTCTAATGCAACATGCCGACTTTCTAAGTCGGAATCCGGTGAATGTGTCACATATTCGTCGTCCTAATAACTGGGCTCAAATTGCCCAGACAGCCGATTCTGAGACACAGGAACTGATGGAGAAATTAAGAGATGGTCAATTGGATCCATCCCGATATGTTGTCAAGAACAACCTTTTGTATTGCAAGTACAGTCCTTCTGACGAGGAGTCACGTCTCTTATGCTTTATCCCAAAAGGTCACAGACTGAGCCTCCTACGCGTCTTTCACGACGATCATGAACATATCGGCATGGACAAAACCGTCGACTTGATTCTCCGTCATTTCTGGTTCCCGGGCCTAAGGCAATTTGTAAAAAAGTACATTGGCCATTGTGTGGTTTGCTTATCACATAAAAAAATCCCTAGAGCTCCCCATCAGCCCATAGAATCTTGGACTAAACCTACGAGTCCCTTCTCTACTGTCCATATGGATGTGTTAGGCCCACTACCTGAGTCAAATGGATTCAAATACGTTTTAGTTCTTGTAGATGCTTTTTCAAAATTCTGCCTCCTATATTCATTACACAGACAGGATACTGATGAATTAAAACGTGTATTCACAAACGCCCTTTCCTTATTCGGTACACCTTCTCTAATTGTTACCGATCGGGGTAGAATGTTTGAAAGTTCAGGGTTTCAAAACTGGGTCTCGGGGTTAGGATGTGCCACACATTTAATAACGCCTGGCATGCACCAAGAAAATGGTCAGGCGGAGCGTTACTGCCGGTCCGTTCTAAACCTGTTACGTGTAGAGGTAAATAATAAAGGCAGTAGTTGGTCTGACGCTTTATGGAAAATTCAGCTAACCCTTAATATCACTAAGCAAGCCACCATTCAGACTTCACCCCTGCAACTTTTAATTGGAGTCGAAGCAACCACACCTGTGTTGAGAGCGCTAGTAAGGGACGTAGCATTGGAAAGCTCAGATGCGAACCGTGAAGCACTGATAACATTAAGGCGACAACATGCTTCAGAACTCTTGGAAGCAAACCAGACAAGACAAGATCAACTTATCAATGAAAGGCGGAAGCCGCCACTTGTATATGCTTTAGGCGACTTTGTGTTCGTCAGTAAAAGCTCGCAGAGTTCCGGCAAGATGGATTCCGGCATGAGGGGTCCCTATAAAGTAATCCAACAGCTCCCGCACCATCGATACGAGTTGGAGCTCTTGGCGGGGTCTTATGGCAAGAGGACTCAAGCAGCTGCGGAACACATGGTTCTGTGGCGCGGAGAGTGGACGCCAGATACGTGTGCAGCCTTTTTCATCGGTGGTGAGTGACTTAGGAGCCACGCGCGCTTGCCTCACAGCAGCTACCTATGGCGTGTGCTTCTAGTTTTTCTTCTTTGTATCCACGCGCGCTTGCCTCACAGCAGCTACCTATGGCGTGTGCTTCTACTTGTTTTTTTCTTTGTATCCACGCGCGCTTGCCTCACAGCAGCTACCTATGGCGTGTGCGTTGTTGCTTGAGAAGCCACGTGCGCTTGCCCTACGGCAGCTACTTATGACGTGTGCAATATTTCTCAAGGGAGGTTACTTACCTCGCAGCCACATGCGCTTCCTCATGGTAGCTACCTATGGTGTGTGCTGGCAGCTTATACTGGCTGGTATAGCTTTGTTCATCGTCTCAGTACTGCTAATTTTTGCACCAATTGTGTACAAAACTATTAGATAGCAATGTTCATGCACTGGTCACAGTTGTTTGGGTGCACACTTACAGTTGTGATACAGAGCTGTTAATTGTTATCAACAATTAGATTACGGCATGTTTGATAACGATGTTGTTTTTCAGATGACGATGATCCTGACAGTCCCCAAGACGACGAGGAGCCTTCCCTACAGCATGCGGTCGGGGACGCCTCGCCATCAGGAGAGGCCGTATTAGAAATATCAGACCAACAGCTGGGGTTAAGCAGCGCGTCATCGTGACGTCACATGGCGTGAGCGGTTGAAGACCGGCTGTGCCAGGTCTGCTGAACGGAAAACGGCAGAGCGCAACTCACTTCGGTGGCGACTTTCGGATGGAACGGACGTATTTGTTAGGCTGTAGATAAAACTAGAATCTATTAGGTTTTATTTAAATTAATGTGATTAGGTTTTGCTATAAAATTAAAGTGTGTTTTCGGTGACATTATTTTCATTACAAAGATATTAAATCCTTCCCTTCTGGTTTATTATATGTGTTTAACATTGTAAATATTGTAAATTATTTATGTTTAATTAACAAACGAGAATGTTTGTCTTTTACAATTGTTAATATCTATATATTTGCCTAATGAGGGAAAAGCTATTCATCGATAAAAGTTCTGTGGCCCTACAACAAGATGCATTGCGAGTTATCTTTATCAAAAATGCACAGTGAGGCTAGACAAGTAGCTTAACGCTAACGTAAACGATTTTCGATTGTCTTTTACTGTTTTTCAAGTTTTTTTTTTTTTTTCGGTACCCGTTCCTCGAAATATTTTTTAATTTAGTGTGTACGTAAAGTAAGAAATTGTTATTCTAAGTGAAAAAAGAAATCTATGGCTAGAAAATGTCCTAACATTATTTTTGTATTTGCTGTATAAAATATTCGGACATTTTTAATTCGTGTACTCTATGTGTAACACTGCCTGGTGCTCTAGATAAGAAGACTATGTAGTAGAACATAAAGGTTCACTAATTACACTCAGGAGCAAAAATACCGGGACAGAGTGTGTTTTTCATACAAACAAGACTATTCCGAAGCCTTGGTTCCTCGCCAGGGGTTGTTTTCAGTGAGGTTTAATGGTGGATACTCCGAGGTTCAATAGAAGAGGTAAAAGTTCTTAGGATATAAAACTAATTGCACAATCAGTTTACACCACAGCGAGAGAGCTTGGGTCAACATTTGGATTTCCTTACATCTTATTGCCATTTTAGATGTGTTTCTGAACAGGCACTATTCCGGCGTTAGCCGCAGATTCATTCAGTTCGGTATGTTGGGTACTCTGAAAGTCCTGTATCGATGCCCGGGGTATTCATCATCAGATTTCACTAAAAGCATTCCTTGGCGAGAAACCAAGGCTTCAAAATAGCCTCTTTATTTTGAAAAACGCACTCTGAGTGTATATACCTACTATTAAAATATCCCAAAATTGTATCAATATCAATTAGAATCCAATGTCCAAATTCTTAATCCACGAAGCTGGCCAAGCCAGTGATAGCATTTTGCTGAGTTTCTAATCTTCACGTGACATGTCAAAAACAATATGGTTTTGCCAACTAGAATGGAGCTCCTGAGCATCTGAACCTTACGATCCCTGTATTTGCCACTGCCAGGGCTGTTAAATACCTTGCTAACCGCAGACATAGCCCGATGCCAAGTTTCTGTTTTGCCCTGCACCGTGCACTAGATATCTACTGCATAATTAGTTGAGGCGTGAGTTTTATTTTATGTACGTTAAAAAATAATATTTGAGTCGTTCGAGGGTACCTTAATTTACAGTATTAAGGTAGGTAATGTTTTGGCTGCACATAAATATGTATGTGTTAAAGGGTGGACCGATGGCCCGATTTTAAAAAGCTGCTTTGATATTGCTTTGAAAATTTCACTGGATATAAATAGCTTAAAAAGGGGATGGAAAAACAAATGAGTTTGAAAAAAAAGCCAAATCCCGTCGTTTGCGGTATTAATCAACGGCCTTAACCCCTGAATCGTTGGCTATTTTAGTCTTCAAACATATAGTATGGAGCGTGCGTCATTGAAACCATTGTACTATTATTTATTCTGTGCCGTTGCCACCGACGTTCGAGGGGTTAATCGACAATTACAAAATAATCGTGGTAATTATCGATTACTTTGAAGTATTAGCATGAAAATACTAATTTACGATGGTTTTTAATCCTTGCTTTAATAAATGATACTCGCGGTAATGAAACGGTAGAATTAATTCCGCGTTACTCCTTTTCTCTCTTCATTTTTTCTACTAAAAAGCTATTTTTGAAAAAAAAAATGTATGTCTCGTACTAATAAATAATAAATTTTACGCTTATTGTATATTTCTCTAGATACACCAACTTACTTATTTTCAATAAAATCGATATTTAATATTTATTCTAGAAACAAAAATGCTAATGCTTTTGTTGTTTTAAGGATGATACAGCAATTATTTAACAGTCAAAAGCTACACTACGATAGTATGGTTCCAAATTTAACGTATAGCAAAAAGGGTTCTTTGAGAACAAAATCAGTCCCTTTTAGCCACAAATATACAGAAACTGGTAAACAAATCAAATAGTTGCAGCCTACCACGGCACTTTTTGCCGGTTTGAGCATGCCACGTAAACAAATTTGAATAGTAAAAATGTTCACGCCCTGCCACTCCGTCCGGTTTACATTTATTTTTTAAAAATGACGTGAAAAATCTGTGGAAAGCCGATACGCCCAATTAAGCAATGATTCAATTAAAAAAAATGGTTTTCAGGATACAAATCATTGTCAAGAATGTGTGGTTATTTTTCAGTGTTTAAACGCTTTGATAATATGTTCTCGTGTGATAATTACACATCAAACCGAACAAATTTTGAGTTGATATTATACGCTGTAGTTTATGATGCCATTTGCTGTTGTCCATGATTAGGCATGCTTCAACGACTCCAAATATTTATAACTATAGAATTACATTGACACAGCAGATATAGCATAAACTTTTTTTTCATTGATTAAAAATAAGCAGACTAATAGTTTTACAGTCATGTACATTACCCAAATAATATATTTATAATTTATCGGCTTGGTCATAACGGAATAATATGCTGCACTCAAAGTGCTGGTAGATATTCCAGTCACTCCAGTTTTAATGATGTAATCCGTTAAGCTTTTACCAGCGCCAATTGTGCGGCTATTTTGAAACCAAATGTCTCATGCGCGACGATGGTAAAAGACCTGATGGGATGACTCTTGTGCCGTGGAAGTTGGGCCGGCCGTTCGTTTGGGATGCCACTTGCGTGGACACCCTTACGCCGTCACACGTTCCAGTGACAAGTAATAAGTAGTGCTGGTTTTGCAGCGGAATCAGCGGAGACCCTCAAAGGCGCAAAATTAGTCAACTTGATCGAAGTTATATTATTTGAGCCTTTTGGCGTCGAAAATTTTGGACCGAGGGGACCACGAGCACACCGTATTTTTAGAGACCTTTTGAAAGCGTCTGGCCGACGCAACTTGTGACCAAAATGCAGGCCTGTACTTGGCACAAAGATTAAGCATTGCCATTCAACGTGGCAGTGCTGCCAGCATTTTGGGAACAGTGCCCACTGATAGCGATTTGTTAGACTAGTTTAGTTTTTAATTTCGTTCGTTTGTTTTTATTTTAAATATGTGACTATTTAAATCTAAGTTCATTTCATAAAAAATATGTACATAGTCTCATTTTCTTAAAAGATCTAATAAATATTTAGTTCATAAAAACAAGTAAACATTGTTTCTAGCCAGGGGACACGGTTTCTGTAAATATTTATAGGCAATATTAAAAAAAATACTGACTGTTGAGTTTCTTACGGTATCCCTTCTTAGCCTCCTCTTGGGAAGCGTGGGTACATTTTTGACGAGTAAAAGTGCCCGTGCGGCCTACTCTGAATAAACGTATTGTATCTTTATTTGTACTTCAAATAACATTTTGCTTGTCGTAGTATTATATCGGAATTAATAATTTATTTCCTCCACCTTTTTGGGTAAAAGTAAATAATTATACATAGCTATTCCGTTACTCGTTGTTCTAGTTACGAAAACTACGACGGTTTGGTAGTATGTTAGAAAAGCTTAGTAAAAAAATATATGACATTTTTCTGAAATTATTAATTTTGAAGGATTTTTATAATAATCTCTAGGTAGGTTCGATTGGTTGAAAAACAATCCTAATATGTAAATAGGTTTTTAGAAATAAAGGAAATTAAAAAAATTTGGCCATTAAAACAATTGGAAAACGATGATTCGGTCTAAATATAGGTAGCCCGTTATACTCGTAATACTCAAGTTAATATAAATCTCTCTCTCTCACTCTCTGTGTGCCTATCCTTTTTATTTAGCCACCATCCATTCCATAACTTTTTATAGAACACCTACATCGTTAACTCTTCAACACTCTATCATAATATTCATGAAATTGTAAGCAAATTCAAATTACCCGTAACGTGTTACAACGGAAGCGACAAAATTCCAATTTGAAAGTGCCCTTTAAAAGTCTAATATCATCAGTACGACACCCGCCCACGCGTCGTCAACCAAATTGATTGAAATAATAATTAAATCACTTTTCACTCCGCGGGTGGAAATCGTTTATTACCCCCACTCATCAACCTGAGGATATATTCTTTTACGCGGGTACCTACTATCGAGCGTACGGTTAAACCAAATTAAACTTAAACCGCGTCCACGACCGTATGTTACATATGATTTAGATTAAAAAAAAAGTTTTCGCAAGTTCGAGATACCCACCCCAAAAAAAATTTATTTTGGTTAGGTGGTTTAACTTTTTTAAGATGTAACGACATTATTTTTGTTGATAATATGACCTGATAACAATTTTAAGTCTAATGGTAACAAGTGCATAATTTAAACGGTTTTCGTACCTTAAAAAGAAACTTGCGATGGGTAGCCAAAAGTAAAAAAAAAGGTGTAACTATTGGGTAACCTATCGATGTCTCGAAAAACTTGTATCTGCTATTTCGTTTGTCCGAAAATTTCACTTATCCGAAAGTCAATTTTCTCTGAACTTTTCAAAATGTTTAAAGATATATACTGTTAGGTTCCTAGCTTATTATTAATTATAACAACCATTTATGTGTTATTTCTAATTGCAATTACTGAATAATTATATAATTCTTTAGTTTTGGATAGTCAATTGACTAGTTGCTAGGAGTGACGGGACTCGTGGAGTGGGAACACCGAGCCTTTATTAAGGGCGGCTCGGTCCTCCTGCGGCATTCTCACCACGGCTGCCCTCGCAGCCAGAGCAGAACTCAGACGCCCACCTGTCTCACAGGGCAACACTAGCCTCTCTCCTTACACACCACAGCGTCTCCTCCGGAGGAGGCGTCGGCGTCCCCCCACTCGCACTACACGTGGGCGACCCCACATTGCTCCGGTACCGGTACCGGATAGCTTACATAATCGACATCCGGACTGAGTTTCTTGCGACGCTTCTTCTCAGTCTGGCCTAACGTAATTTTCCGAAGCGTTGGTAGCACAAAATCGATTGTTTGTAATTCTCCCCTAGCGTCCTAAGTCCGAGGTCGGCTCAATAGGAGCACCCTTAGGCATGCTAGAGTAAATCTGCGCTGAGCTCCCATCAGGAGCTCGCCTTATCTCCGGTGAAGTAGTCAAAGCCATCAGAGGCTAACTACGTAGGTCCACTCATAAAAAAAAAAAAAAAAAAAAAAAAAATCCTGCGGCATTCACTTCGCTGGCAGTTGGAGTAGTAACATCTCCAGACGGAACACTGTTATGCTGTTGGATAAAGCTCAAAATAAATAAGTACTAAACTGTGAATTTAGTTTGATTCTACACTGACCCAATAATACCTACAGAACCTGTAGGTGAGGTTAGGTTAGTTTTATAATATTTCAGGAAAGTTAAACGGTTTCAGAGAAAAAATATTTTTGGACAAATGAAAATTTCGGACAACGAAACAGCAGGCAAGTTTTTCAAACTTGAGAATTTTCAAAGTGATTATACAAAAAATATTTATATTATTTTTAAAGTGATACATAGTAATTATGTTTTTTAAACTCTAATCCTCTAAAAGATTTTTGAACAGTCTAATAATCTAAACTAATATTCCAGAGTGTCGAGACGCGCAATGCCACCGTAATTGAGTATACTTAGTAAGTTGTTCCTTAACCTTCAAACAAAATGCGACGTTTACCTACCCTCAAACCTACTCCATTTTTTACGATTTTTGAATATAATGTAAATATTATTAAAACTAGCCCGTAGCTATTCATTCATAAACGCGCAATAGCTAAATTGTGCTTAAAATGCGATTTTTCCTTATCTGTGTATCATGGTGACATTCGAATTAGTCAGAAAGTGACAAAGATTACATTTCATAAAAGAGTCTGTAAGTACATACGTGGCCCGTTTGTTATATCACGATCTTACAACATTACTACACATCCATATCCCATACACAGTGCGTTAAGTGATTAAACTGTAATACAAATTGATAAATCCAATTAGTTTAATTTGTATACTAAAAAAGGCACTCCTTTATAAATTACGTAACTGTGGAGGTAGATAGATAGGAGTTTTGTTTGGCCACTGGACTTTTAACAGTTGTAAAAAGCCGACCGGGTCAGGTATTACACTTTTAAACGTACTCAAAGTACATGATAGAAAAGAAAATTGTATTGGAACTAGTAACAGTATAGTTACATTGGTCAAAACTTTACTTATAGTAAAGTAAAATAAAAAATAAAATGAGTGTTAACAGAAACTTACCAACAGAGTGTTTGTTGAACAACATAATTGATGAAGATATGCAAGCCGTGTTACGACCTTTGATAATATTTCAAAAAATGTTTCTTGTATCCAGGTTTATAATAACCAACCATTTCATCACTCCTATTAATAGGCGCTACTGCATAAAGTCTTTTATTGGTTTCTCGATTTGGATATCCTCAAATCTTTATCGATTTTTGTTAAGCAGTTGGACAAACGCACATAGCAGCATTTACTTAATATTTATAGAGTGGTTCGGATTTATTTATTTTAACATAACTCTTCTCATGACGTACGTCACCAGCGCCAGTGCCCGCCAGAACGAAAACACCGTCCTTCTTATCATGAAGATCCAAAATGCTGTTCGCTCCATTAATATGAACAGAACTGACTGTCTCTTTAAAACAAAGCTCTGGAACTGGATCAATATCATTGGTATTTATGTTGCGTACGTAACGTTAGTGTTGATTGCAGTCGTCATTATTGGTAACCTAAACTCAGCTCCTGTGTTCATAAGTATATTTTTTCCACTTATGATTTTTGACTTTAACATTATTTATGGGTCGAGAACCATTACGTTTATTAGTAATGTATTGGAAATGTGGAATACCAAAATGATATTTATTGAAAATGGGAATGCTAATGAATTTCAAGAGCGGGCTGAAAATCATGAAAATGTTGGAAAATCCATGTTGAATGCTTACAAAGACTTAGTCAAAGCTTTCAGTATGGCTGGGAAGGTGTATCAGTTTGCAGTAAGTATAATAAATTTAGTAGGAAAAGAACCAAACATACGTTGTCACCTGTCTTGTATTTGCATTATTAAGTACGATGTGATTAAGTACTAATTTTGGCTCTTTAAATAATATCACTACTTAAGACTTTCTAGCATTACAATAATAATGGTTTTTCAGATATCCTACCACACGGTTACAACTTTTTTTAACTTCTTGGTCGCTGCTCAATCTTTGATAGAATATGGGAAGATGAAAGATACACCGGCGACTGTAAGTCAATAGCATGCGTTATTGTGTTTTATTGTGAGTCACGTTAACCTAACCTTTTAGAGAAACTCTGTGGGCCTAGTGTCTAAATTTGATATTGAATGTGTTTGTGTTTCGAATCTTATAGATTAGCCAAATTATTCATTCAGGCTTTCTACATTCTATTCATATGTGTGCTAAGTTTATGTCAATTAATAATATTCATTTTGTTCTTCGATATTATACTCATTCGACTAGTCGTTGTATCTATTTCAAACGTTATAGATTATGAACATTATTCAGTTAGGCTTTCGACATTCTAGACGCATGTGTATCAACTTTATAACATTTGATTTTAGATGTTTTGTTAGGTAACTGATTCACCACGTGACGTTTTAAAATAAAGATAAGAAGATACTTTTTCACGCCAAAAATCTACCAGAACTTCCCAATATATTGTTAGATAAAAACGGTTTACCCTTGAAAGATCGACAAATGTTTAATCGAATTTCAGTTCAAAGTCAACGTTTCGCTTATTTTAATTTGGTCGAATATTCTTTACATCGAACAATTAAGTTACGTATTTTTAAAAACAGATTTTTAATGTTTATAAATATTATTAACTACATACTTTATGTGACAGATTTTTATTTCATACTTTTTGAACCTAGATTTCTGGCATTGTGTGTGTGACATATTTTGGAACAAAAAAAATCGGTTCTGACGCTCGCCGGCCGCTGCCGCGGCACGCTCGCTTCGCTCGCTCGGCTTCGCGCGCTGTTAGGTCACAGTTCATCGAACACACTCCTCCTCGCTTCGCTCGTCGTCGCACCTATTTGTACTCTGTCGCATAACAAACTTCTGGTTGTTCTGTCTCTTGAATAGTTTAAGAAATGTATTTATATGCATTTACAAATCCTAGTACGGTTGTTCTAATAATTGTTTTAATTTATAATGAATAGTCGATGAAGCCATAATACTACAAGAGATAATATTTATACTAAGTACCTATTATATATATCGTTTTCGATGAAATGAAATTCGATGAAAAGTTTGAGGGTTTCATACCGCTGCACTATAGGTTTTATTACTTATATACAAGTTTGAATTTGATTTTGAATCGACTGAGCGCAAGCCCAGTCCACCAAAACAAAAATGAAAACATTGAAAGAAATAGTACATTGTTGTAGAGGTTAGACAGTAAGCAATAGATGGACTAAAACGAATACAACATGGTGTTATAAAAACATTCAAAGAAATTAAATTAAATTGCAATAGATGGACGAGTTAGTTCTATCCCATCTATTGCACTTTCGGCCGAGGCTTAACACAGTGCTTTTCACGACTACTGCGAGGAAATAAAAAAATAATCTTATAATACATTTTTCTTTAATTAAACGAGATATTAATATTAGCGTTAGGACAATTATTAAAGGATAACGAAATATTCTTGCCGGGAACATTAATATTTTTTTAAACTGACGACTCTCACCGTGACAAAAACTTTATTTCAGATAATTAAAAGCAGACATATATGGCTGTATGGAATCTGATTCCTTTGCCTATCCGTGAAGGGATGAATATTATTAAAAAAATAAAACGACTTCTCATTGGCCAATTTAATTTCATATGCATCTCAAAGTGTGTTCTGATTGGTCGAATTAGTGATCAGCGGACCGATGTTATTGGTCAATGGAACAGACCAACAATGTTAACATAGTTGGTCTGTTTAAATTCATAGTAGGCCTGCTCATTCAATGTACAATTATCGATTGTTTTGGGGACCAAGAACAGACCATCTTGCGCCACATTTCCGAGCAGTGGCGTGAAAAGCACATTTGTTGTATAGAGACCCCTTTATTATTTGAATTTCGTTAAAAAAAAGATAATACACCTGCCGTAATAATAACACATTTCTGAAAATCAACCTGCTATTTATTACGGTTCAAAAGATACCTACAGCTCTTTAAAGTTTGGACGGACGGACGGACGAATGGACGGACAGCGTAAGCATATTAATAGGGTCTCGATGGGCTCTATAACATAAAATCGCCTTCAAAAACACAAAAAGTAACTCCTTTTGAAATAGTTATAGGTAGGTAAGAAACCGACCGGAAAACAAAAAAGAGTCGAATTGGGAACCTTCTCCTTGTTATAAGTCAATTGAGAAATAAGGATGGTTTTCGAAACAATATAATGACGAAGTGAAATAAATCCCTTAAAATGCTGAAGATCTAAAAATCAATTACCTTTCTTTTAGGTAAACGTAACAACATGGACATTATCCTGTTTGTGGTGTGCAAAAAATCTTGTTATTCTATGCGACCTGTGTATTTCTGCTGAAACGATGTACACCAACGTGAGGATCGCTGAAGTGACCTGTTCTAGGATCTTGGCATCCGGCGACTCTGGTTTGTATTTTCGTTTTAGATAAGTGTATTGAAATTTTTCAATATATGATATTAAAATAACCTGTACTAGCATCTTGGCATCCGGCGACTCTGATTTGTGTTTTCGTTTTAGTTTTATCTTTTAGTTATTTATTTAATAAGGAGTACATGCAGTAAAAACATAAAGATAGTTTAAGTCTTACGTTCAGTTTAGTTGTGTCAAACTGCATGGAGCTCCCAGACTAAAACTTCTCAGACAAAATCTCTTTCGCATCTACATCGAGTCACGCACACACGTCAGTTTCGGGTACTTAATTTAAATCATCCAGATAAAGTACTAAATATTAAGTTCTAGTGAACATTTTGTTAGGCAGAACGAATCTTGTTATAATAGGGTGGACCGGCGATATTGAACTTGTAATCAGAAGTGAATGAAAGTGAACTCTGACCTAAGATACCCAAACTCCTTAGGTACTTTATGAAGTTGAATTCGGTAGGTCGGTGCAAAATTTAAGAGGCTTAAGTCCAACAGTGGACACGGCGATTAACTGATTGGTTTAGTCATATTGTTTGTTACAGATCTGCGTAGAATGTGCAAGAACGTGTTGCGATTCAACAGCTGTACGTTCCGCAAGTTGTCTGCCCTAGGCGCGTTTGTGGACGCAACGCTGCCGCCACGCATGCTCTCCATAGTCGTCGCTTACACAGTCGTCTTGCTGCAATTCGCTTTTCTTTAAATATTTCTTTAAATGATATAAAATATTACAGCTGTATATACGAATTTATATTGTCTTTTTTTGGACATCTAACGCTATCACCTGGAGGCACTATGCCTGTCGCCTAGCGGTGGTGACACACGAACGTAATCTTTTACAGATGTAGTAAATAATACGACATCATATATGGTTGAAAAAGTTATTTTTAGTTTAAATTTCTCAGTCGGCTTTACCACCTTTACATAAGTAAATTGAGAAAAATTATGAGTACTTATTAATCCGACAACGATAGCGATATAACGGCAAACGCTATCAACCTAATCGGCGTTTGAATGCGTTAGGGATTGTACTCTTTTTTAACATCATTGTCGGAGAATCGACAGAAAGCGATATGATACACTTCTCTGGCACATCCGGAGTAGGAAGTGTTAAGTATAGCGACTTCAATGATGTAATTTTCAAAATCTGCGTCCCCTGTCCACAAATCCTCACTTAATGGATCTCTATACTGTATAAGGTATCTATGTGCAAAGTTTCAAGTCCCTTGGTCTAGTGGATAAGGCTATGCGCCGGTCGATCAGTCAGGCAGTTTTACCCCTTTTCCTCCCTTCGGGGGTGAAATTATAAAAAACGCTGAGACACGTATAAAATAATTTTCAATAGCCAACCTAAACACATTCAAAGATTCTTACTTCAAAACTGACGGACTTTCATACATCCTCTATTTTACCATATTAGGGGTGGAATTTCCAAGCTTCCTTCCTTAGTGGATCTCTACTCCCTATAACGTATCCATGTGCAAAATTTCAAGTCTTTATTTCCAGCGGTTTGGGCTGTGCGTTGATATATCAACAATCAGTTTAGAATTCGATACAGAAGAAAATAGTAACACCACACACCAACCAAAGATAGGACGGGAAAAATCGTACATTTATTGCGTAGGGCCGGAAAGTAGGGAATTTCCTGACGAGTTGGTTAATTGCGACAGCTTTGAAGAGACCTGCTACAATGATAATTATAAGTTCCAACGCTGCAGTGTTATCAAATTGGCTGTAAGGGATTTATTCATAGTCCCGTCGATTTGATACACAATAGAAAGCAATTTTTCTCCAGTGTGAAATTGACATTTTCGAGCATACTGTTGCAAAAGCAGTCCGCGAAGTTATTAGTTGCAGGACCACGTAAAAAAAGCAGTCATAACTGTCGCGTAGAAGCGCGTCGCGGCCAGGAAATATTATGTAAAATATAGTTACATCACAGTTTTCTACTTTTTTAAAACATGTTATCTAAGTTGTCCCAGGTTTATTTTTCTTTCAATTTAGATTTGAATGTGTAATTTATTAAATGGTGTATTCAGATTTCCGAGTGAATATGGCATTACGAGTGATGTCGTGTATTGTAAAAAACCCAAGGCAGGCACTTAAACATATATAAATATGTTGTTATACGGAAAAACAAAAATAAAATTTCGTCACATCGTTGGAGAAAAGCACTATTCAAGCCTCAGCCTTGAGATGATTGTGTTTCGACCGCGCTAACTCATTCACGTCCTACAACCGCTTTCTTCCCGGTCTCTGCTGTAATGTACGAAAAAAGAAAATTTCGTAGCGGACAAGAACGTGTTTTCATTCATTTATTTTACTCCTAGGAACAAAAAGGAGTTTCTTCGCTTTTTCGTTCTTCAAAAGTAAGCAGAGCCTGTTTGAGAAAACCCTTTTACGTTGTTTTCACGTGTATTTTATTAGTATGTTACGATTTTACGATATTGGTTTTTGTCCACGTTCCATTCATCGCGTTGAGTGATGGAGCTGTTATGTAATTCTAATTGATAAATCGAATTACTTTAATTGCTATGAATTAAAAAAGCACTCCTTTCTAAATTACGTACTTGGGGTAGATACGTATGTGCTTTGGCCACTACCCTTTGAACAGTTGTAAAAAGGTGACCGATGTTGTTACTATTTTACTCTTAAAGGTACGCCAAGTACATCGTCTAAAAGTTGTATGTAGCCTAGTACGAGTATTACTAGCATACATCTACAATTTATATCCTTACTTAAAATCATGTACCTAACAGGAAAAATAAAAATGAGTGTTAAAAGAAACTTACCTACCGAGTGTTTGTTGAACAACATTATTGATGAAGATATGCAAGCGGTGTTACGACCTATGATCATATTTCAAAAAATATGTATGGTATCCGGATTCAGACTAACCAACAATTTCATAACTCCTACGAATTGGCGATACTACATAAAGTCTTTTATTGGTTTGTCTATTTGGATATCCTTGAACTTTTATCGATTCTCACTGATTAGAGGCGCAATGAAATATGGACAAAGAAACATTAATTCGATGCTAATAATATGGTTCGACTTTATTTATTTTAACATAACTGCTCTCATGATGTTCATCACCAATGCCTGTCAGAGTGAAAACACCGTCGTTCTTATCATGAAGATCCAGAATGCTGTTCGCTCCATTAATATGAAGAGAAATGATTACTTCTTTAAAACAAAGCTCTGGAACTGGATCAACATCATTGGTGTTTTTGTTGGGTACGTTACGTTGATATTGGCTGCAGTCGTCAATGTTGGCCAAGTAAAGTCAATTCCTGCTTTGATAGGTATAATTTTACCACTTATGATTTTTGACCTTAATATTATTTACGGGTCGAGAACTATTACGTTAATTGGTAATGTATTAGATATGTGGAATACCAAAATGATTTACATTACAAACGGGAATGCCAACAACCGATTTCAAAAGCGGGCTGAGAATAATGAAAATGTTGGAAAATCCATGTTGAACGCGTACAAAGACTGTGTCAAAGCTTTTTGTCTTGCTGGAAAAGTGTATCAGTTTGCAGTAAGTATTATACATAAAGTAGGTAATGGTTAAAGAAAAGTAAATACGTTTTTACCGGTCTTTTATTTGCGTGATTTTACATTTTGACTACCTAAATAATATTTTACTTGAGACTTTCTAGCATTACAATAATAAATGTGTTTCAGATATCCTACCATACTTTTGCAACGTTCGTTTACTTCTTGCTCACTGCTCAATCTTTTATAGAACTTGAAGACATGAAAGATGTACCGGAGGTTGTAAGTAAACGTCTTGCCCTATTGTGTTTCATTTTACTGACTCAGTTGTCCGGTAGGAACGGTTACTTTTTATGTTTACTTTTTCACACACTTCCCTTCTCTCGAATAAGTATCGTTAGCGTAAACTTATAGAGAAAATGTGGTATAGTGATTGGAATTAGCGCACCATGACCGTATTAAGTACTAAAATTTGATAGCACGTTGACTTTGGCGTTGAGTTTCCTATCCGATCGAGTAGTGAATGTAAAGTTTACGTAAAATATTGTATGAAACCATGAGTATGTTTCATGGGTAGATTTTTGAACGTTTTCGAATAGTAAAATCGAATAGTAAATTCCAGGAAGAACAATCCAGAGCACAATAGGAACAGTCGATAATCGGATTCAAAGACAAATAAATAAATACGCAATCGCAATGTGTTTATTTTCGTTGGTAAATCTACTCTATCTGACACACTGCTATACGAAAACCTTTGTCTCTACATATCTACCTGATTTTTATACTTATATCTGAAGAATGAAACTACAAAATATTATATATGATCAAACGAACTTCACGAAGTTCGATCAAAATTAGGTAGTTTCAGTCGAATAATAAGAGTCAGCCCACCCGGCACACCAAAATTCCAAAGGTTTGTGGCCTCTCTAAATGAAATGGTTTAAGGGTCTTCCTGGTTTTATCTATCTATATTTATAAAAGGCAAACCTGACTTACTGACTTAGATATCAACGCACAACAAGAACTACTGTACCGAGAGACTTGAAATTTGGTACAGGAGTTCCTTTCATGATATAAGTGAGCACTAAGAAAGGATTTTTCAAAATTCACCCCCTTAAGGATTAAAATGGGAGGAGTAGCGGGAAACTTATTCTACGCGTACGAAGTCGCGGGCGTCCTCTAGTATACTTATATATCATATTGATCGAACTTCGCTTGTAAAGTTCGTTTGATCATACAGTATTATTTAAAGTGATCCTAATTATTTTTTATTACAGACATTAATACGTTTTTGATCAAGTACCGGTTACAATTTTGAGAAATATATTTAAAATCTATTTTCGTACCAACGAAATCATTATTTCAAAAAGAAAGATAGGAACGAATATCTTTTTACTCGCGAGTTCGCGATATCACAAATTTATTATACCTACGATATACCTAATAGGTCTAGTTTATTTTTAAAGCACAAAACTGCCGTATTATATAATATTATTATGGTTTCCAAAACAATACACACCCCTTCCAAAGCAAACGGATTCATTTTTTTTGATTATTTTTAATACTGTAAGGATATGAGTTTTTATTCATCTAAATTCGGAAATCAATATTTAACAAAAAAAAAAATTTTTATAATTACCCCTTTTTATATTGTGTACCATATAATCTCGTTACCTTACACTACTATTTATTGAAGTGCCCCTTTTGTTTCCATAAAGCTTCACTTTCTGACGGGGTATAATAAAGTGCACCACCTTAAAAAATCAAATTACTTTTCAGACAAAAATAATTAGAAAGATATTCTCCTTTTTATGGTGTATGAAAAATATGGGTATTCTATGCAACTTGTGTATTTCTGCTGAGAAGATGTACAACAACGTGAGAATCGCTGAAATGACCTGTACTAGCATCTTGGCATCCGGCGACTCTGGTACGTGTTTTAGTTTTAAGATTTAACTCGTCATTTTTTCAAACTTGTGTAAAAAGAAAAACTCAGGAACGACTTAATCGAATTGACAGACTCTGAATACGGCCAATAAGTAAGTAACTAAGGGCCAAATGCAGCAAAAATATTAAAATATAGTACTTAGAGACCTTTTAAAGAGAACACGACAGACACGACACGACAGAGAATTAATTCGTTCCTTTTTTAAACTGTGAAAAACCGTCACTAAGTAACGAATAAATTGTCATAACTGATTCAGCCGTAAGACTCAAGCTAAAGTCTAATAAATTAAATCTTAAAAGTTTTAAATTAAATCTTGGTCACAACAAGTATTTAAATAAGTTTTTTTTTTTACTGAATATAGTTGCGGGCATGCAAGTTGTGAAGCTATGCCGAATTTGAAGTTGATAACATTTTTAGTGCTGAGAAAACCTGCTGTGACATACAGACTGACATACAGACAGACAGACAACGAGGTCTCACCATAAGAGTTCCTTTTTTACCATTTTGGTACAGAACCCTATAAACAAAAAAGGAAGATCCAGTAGATATTTTTAAGTGGAAACCGCATTAGGCATGCCTAGTACAAGAAGTCTTGCTATAAGGACTGAGACCTAAAAAAAAATGCGAGCGGTAAATGGAACGGAATTTGATTTCTTTAAGTAAGTACCCAAGACCAAGTGGAAGCGGGGATTTACTGATTGGTTATGGGATATTTTAATTTTTGTTACAGATCTCCGTAGAATGTGCAAGAACGTGTTGCGATTCAACAGCTGTACGTTTCGCAAGTTGTCTTCCCTAGGCGTATTTGTGGACGCAACGCTGCCGCCACGCATGCTCACCACCGTCGTAGCCTACATAGTCGTCTTGTTGCAATTTACTTTTCTCTGAACATGTTGTAAATTTATTATTATTATTGTATCGTAATAAATTACGAAAATATTTGGTAATACCTTCCATTTTTGTAAATGTACGTATAAAATGATAACAAAGTTCCTGATCAATCTGGTGGATGGCGTGGTTCTTTAGGAGCTTGTTTTTTATTAGAAGTACCTAATAAATAATAATAAAAAAAACTAAGTAAATAGTAATAGAAATAATTCGTTCGCGGCCATTCCGCGGAGTGACGGATGTCGGAGGAGTCAAGGTGACTGCCTGTATGCAGAACCCATACTGCCACCCAAAACAAAATCAAAATAAGAGCATCATGAACCTACTTCATTATCTTTTACTGCCTATTTCGTTTGGACACAAAACTGTCTTTGTACTTCATCACATTTCCCCCCTTCCCATACACCCCGATGGAGGTAGGACCCCTAAATTTTGGTAGGACTCAGCTGATCCTCATTTCTAGTGTCAAGATAAAGTTATATTGATGTACATGATTTGCCGCCAAGCTGTCGTATTTAATTTTACTTTACCTGCATTACATAGGCGTTATGGGTTTTGATTCCAGATCGTGGAGCACTACCGACTTAAGTACTCGTATATGTGGTCTCTTAAAACAATTCATATTAGGTTTGAATGCGTATTTGTAACCATAAACAAATAAATACATGAAATTCGCATTTAATTATACCTAACTTTTAAGACAACGCAAATATTTAAACACTGAACGAAGCGCTAAAAATGGATTAATGTAAATTACGATTTACTTTGTGGTCTAGCAGCGTCGTCTATCAAGCCATAACTGTTATTTCAATCCCATAAATAGATTAAATAATTGTTAGCAATGTTGATAACAGAATTACGATCACCAACCGCACTCTGTGTATGTATTTAGATCATCAGTATAAAAGTGATACTCAAAGTTCTATAGGCTATGAGTAACATAATGAATTAAGATTGAAAACTGAAGTAGAGACATACGCCACCCCGTGAAACGCCGGCCAACGTAATGCACAACGAGCATCGAGAAGCTACCACTTTATCCACTGCCGACGAATGACTAAATAACTATGACACTATTTAATTACCACAAAAAAAATATTAAAAGAGTGCCAAATTCCAAAAATATCATTAAATATAGTAAACAACGCAATGATAAAGTCTAACAATGTTAGTAAAGTTAACTTTCTGTGGTCGCACCCATCTGAATATCATCGATGATTTTCACGCAAGAGGTATGAGCGGCAGCCGTCCTATGATCACGGCGGAAACCGGATTGAACACAGTTCAAGACGTCATTTTTGGTCGAAAAAGTGTATGCATAAGACGTCTTAGAACTTTGGATAGAAAAGGAAGAATATAATACTGGACGATACTCAGAGACACAATTGAACAGTTGAAGACAAGATGGTCAAGTAAAGGAAGGATCGTTTACGGCAAACGCTCTCGACGTCAAATGCAATTGAATGAATGAATTGAACGCTCTTTTTAGTATCACTGACGGAGAATTAACCTAGTGATTGGTCGAGAAAAAATAAATGTAGTAAAAACTAAAAAAATCACCATCAAAAACGCAACAAATAACTTCTTTTTAAATGGTAGGTATAAGTCAGTCCAACTGAAGTCGGCTATTCGTTAAAAATATTCTGCGATTTCAGTTGATATGAAACTTTAAGACCTTTTAAGCTCGCTCTACGCCGCGTAAAACTCATGTTCATATTTAAACAATTAAATGTTTTTTGTTATAGTCGCTCAACTATCTTAACCGAGAAAGTTTATCGCCACCCTTGAAATAGGTACCGTTAAGGAGTTCCGTTGGCATTCTGTGGTTGTCATCATCTGTTCCACTTCTTCAAATGATACTCTCTGAATGCAAAAAATTGGACTTGTTACTAAAAATACTAAAATCGCTATGCCTATAATATTTATTTAGGGAGTTCCCTCAATTCCTCACGGATTCCCTCATTAGATTCAGATTTAGTGACAATGAGACCACCTCGGAAGTATACATTATCAAAGCAAAAAATAACGTTTAAAATTCACCTATATTTGACGATGAAATTAGTGAATATATATATTTTTTAAATGGAACGTAAATCCTCCTCCTTTTTTGAAGTGAGTTAAAATCGCTTCGTGCAAACACTATCCACGCCATTAGCATTTGAAGTATTGGGTTGTACTTTCTTTTTAACATCATTGTCGGAGAATTGACTGGAAGAGAAAGAGAAATGTCAGGAGTTGACAGTGTTAAATAAGAAGATTACTACAAGAAGACTATTACGTAAAGATACACTACCGAGTGTCAAGAACAACTTTTATATACAACTAAACTAAACCATGGATAAAACGACTCACATGCTGATTAGAACTGGATAAATATACCCTTTAACGTTGTCGTTACGTATGTCTCGTACTGTACTTATACCTTACACTACCTGATATTCGTTCACGTACTATCCCAAGTGATTGGGCTGTAATATAAAATGATAAATACAATTACTTAAATTGCTCTAATCGAAAAAACGGCATTCCTTTATTAATAATCTACTTGAAGTAGATACTTACATAGATGTTTAGACCACTAGTCTTTTAACAGCTGTCATAGGCTGACCGGGTTATAAATGGTTATAAACTATTTTACTACTAAGGAATAAAATAAAATGAGTGTTTACAGAAACATACCAACGGAGTGTTTGTTGAACAACATAATTGATGAAGACATGCAAGCCGTGTTACGACCTTTGAACATATTTCAAAAAATATTCCAACTATCCAGGTTCATAATAACCAACCATTTCATAACTCCTATCAACAGGTGCTACCACATAAAGTCTTTTATTGGCTTATCCATTTGGATATCCTTAAATTGTTGTCGTTTTTCCATTAGTAGGACCATAATGAATTATGAACAAAGCAGCTTTAGTTTGATATTTATATTGTGGTTCGACTTTATTTATTATAATATTACTGCTCTCATGATCTACGTCACTAGTGCCCGTCAGAGCGAAAACACCTTCCTTCTTATTATGACGATCCAGAATGCTGTTCGATCCATTAATATGAACAAAACTGAGTATCTCTTTAAAACGAAGCTCTGGAACTGGATTAACATCATTGGTGTTTTTGTTGGGTACGTAACGTTCATGTTGGTTGCAGTCATCAGCTTTGGCGAATTAAAATCAACTCCTGCCTTCATGTGTATAATATTTCCTCTTATGATTTCTGACCTTAATGTTATTTACGGGTCGAGCACTATTAAGTTAATTAGTAATGGTTTAGAAATGTGGAATATCAAAATACTTCACATTGAAAAGTGGAATGCTAACCGATCTCAAGAGCGGTCTGAAAATCATGAAAATGTTGGAGAATCTATGTTGACTGCGTACAAAGACTTAGTCAAAGCTTTCTGTCTTGCGGGAAAGCTGTATCAGTTTGCAGTAAGTATAATAAATATTATAGAAGGCAATGGTCCTAAAAACCGTGTACATAATGTTTACACTCGCTTTATATTTGTATTTTGCATGATATTTAGATTTGATTAAGTATTAAATTAGCCTCCCTAAACAATGTCACCACTTAAATTATTTTAGCATTATAATGATAATTCTTTCAGATATCTACTCTAACAACTTTTGCGTACTTCTTGATCGCTGTTCAATCTGTTGTAGAATATGGGTCCATGAAAGATGCACCGGAAGTTGTAAGTCAATAGCTTGCTTAATTGTGTTTTATTTTACTAACTCGGTGATCCAGTAGAAATGTTAAATGTCCACGTGTTGTACGACCTCGAGTACAGCCAGCGTCAAAAGTGGCCGATCACTTTTGTACTTTATCGTTTTAAGACATTTCACAATCTCGTTAGACATTGACTGTATAGGGACAAAGTTCAAAAGTTAGAATTTACTTTTGACGCTGACTGTACGGCTATCGAAAAACGTCTATGGTGAATGGAATTAGCGCCCCGTATCCATTTCAAGTACTAAAACATAGTGCGTTGACATTGAGGTCGTCTTTCGTAAATCGGAACTTGAGTATTAGTTAAAGTTGAAGTAGGTACACTCTAAATATGTATAAGAGAAGTGAATCTGTTTTAGGGGTTTTTGCTATGGATAGATTACGTACACGTTTTTCAATTCTTAAATAGGTATATAAACATCATAAAAAAGATAAAAGATGTTTGTTCAGCTCCGCGTTAAGAGTACATATTCATAATACTTACATTCGTATAATTAAAACATCCGCGATAGACCTACTGAAATGTTTACACATGATATTTTTTATTCAGTAAGGATTATAAATATGTTGTTTGTATGTATTTAATTGCAAAATAAATAGCTTTAGTCGTTAAAGTTAGTGTTTATAAATAATGTGTCAAAATTAAGTCAAAACGATGCATTCAAATTCGAAAAAAGAAATATGTTGAAAGTGGCTTTAATTACTTATTTGTAAAGAAATTATCATTTTTGTTAACCTTAATTCATACGCTTTAAGTCACTTAGAAGAGAAGAGAAGATTAAAGAATTTGACTAAGGAGCGTCCTCACAGAGCATTCGCGTGTAATGAGTATTCGGCGTCGAACATCGAGTGGTGTGTAAGCTTTGTAACGTTCGGCTCAACGTCCATACTACTTGATTATTCGACGCCGATGCTCTCAGTGGGGACGCTCCTATAGGTTTTATTTCTATTAGAGTATGAACTTATGTTAATTTCCATAAAAGTCGAAATATCTAATTACAAAAGAACGACACAAAACCTTTCGCTCTAACAGTTGCGCTTATTGGAACAAGGAGTTCCAAGGTCAGTGTCTAATGTTGAGAGCGGTATATTTTTTAAACAAGCTCGTCTGCCAGCTCGAGTTGTAACAAGGTTGTTAAAACCTCGTTTTTTATTTCGTTCCTGGCCACTCTTACGTTTCTTTTATTGATCTAAATCCTTAAAAATTCATAATTAGTATGATTGATCAATCGATAACTCATTCTTAAAGTAAACATGAAAAAACACAACTTAGTATTAATTTATTATTTAGTTTATTTGTGTGTACTAATTATAAGCATAAATAATTGAAAATACAGGAAAATTAAATATGACATTTATTTATTCACTGTAACGCGTGTATATTAGCCGCTACAAATTAATATATAAATATAATGATCTTTTTTTTTAAATGTTAGATATTGCCTAAAGCTTATTTCGTTGCATTCTTTGAAATCTTAGAATTACTTATAACAATAAAACGTTACAAATAAAAGCCGCTTTAGGGATTTTTAACGTCATTTAGATAAACTTCTTTTATCTATATTTTTTTTGCTAGATTGTTAAAACTTTCACACTTCTTCGAAAGGAATGGTCTGCGCAACATGTGCAATAACCTATTATCAAGTGGATTCTCGGCGTTAGATTTGTAGAATGCAACGAAACACAACCTTAAAACCATAGAGCTTGGGGGCGGTAACATAACTGTTTCCCGCGTTAGTTTGATTGGTTAAAATTAGGACAGTAAAGTTAAGAAAGTAGGAGAGTGGGTGGGTAAGGAGCGAGGACAGTGAACTTCGGGGCGCGAAGGAGATCAGATCTGGTTTTTCGATCTTAGTTTTCATGTTACGGTATTTTAGTAATTCATTAGAGTGTTAATTTTTGTATCGCTGTAGGCGGGTATTATATAATTTAGGTCTTTTCAGTATTAGGGGCGGAGGTTAGTAGGAAATGAACCTAGGGATATATCGGCCACTAGAAAAGCTAGGAAAGTAGTTGGCGAACTGAAGAGGGGGCGCATTCGGACAAATAAATAGCTAGGAAGTGAAGGTTTGAGTTTAGAGATTGAATTAGTTTTATTGAGTGTTTCGTTAATAGTTAAGTGAATTCAAGGAATTTAACAAGTGATTGTTACAGTTATTGTGATTATTAAAGAAATCCGCCTGCTAAGTGCTTATAAATCGCTTAAGCGGTATTCACACGGTGGTTAGGTATAATTTGTGAAATGCACTTCGCAAGCTTGCTTAGTGGAATTCACAACTTTTAGGTTAGTATTAGTGATTAATTTCATTTATATCGATGAATCCGAGATAGCGTAGGACGCTGCGTATACTCACGTGTCTCAGGACTGAATGACTTGACATAAAAAAATATTTTTTGCATTCGAATCATTTGATCCTCTCTGACGTGACTCGTGTCGGAAGTTAGTAAGAGGATCATCCTACGATCCTCGCTGACGTGACCTGTGTTGGAAGTTAGAAAGACTAATCGACCCCTTTTTGTGATGTTCTAAATTAATAGTGGAAATCACAAACCCTATTTGCATCAACGATCCTCGATAACGTGACTCATGTCGGAAGTTAGAAAGTCTAATCGACCCCTTTTGTGGTGTGCTGAAATTAACAGTGGAAATCACAAACCACTTAATATTCCTCTTAATCACCATTTGTTTTCCATGACCTTGTCCAATTGATCACTTCACTAAATGATTTGGTGCACAAAGTGTTGTATGACGTTAACTAATACGTGAAAGGGATAGATGATAGATAGCTGGTAGGTTTAGTGAGGTCAGACTCCATCCAAAGTAAGGACCAATTTGATTTTAACTTCTTGTTCATATATTCATTTAAATCTAAGGTCAAATAGGTTCTCGCTGTAACCGACCTCTTTTGGGTTGGGGTATAGGTAGGAATATCATTACTTTGTGTTACGCCCACGTGATATCAGTAGGGAATATTATTACTTAGGTAGGACAAATATTATATTGCACTACATACACATACAGGTAGGGAATATTATTTTATTTTACATTATTTATAAGTACATTTAAATATTATACACTCCGGTACACTGAGGCCCACGAGCAGTGAGTGGAGGGGTATTCGATACTACAATTCCTGAGTGTGCAGGTATCTAAGGAGATTCTTGGTGAGTCGTATCCATTTTATATATTTTTTTTTTTTTTTTGTCTTATCTTAATTGTGGTTTATTTATGTTTTATTACTTGTTTATTGATTAAATTAGTTTTATGTTAATTCTGTTTACAATATTATTTTACACAACGTAGAGAGTCCTAATTTCGTTTTATTTTAAAATCTAGACGATCACATGTTTTAATACAAGGCCAAATTATTAAATTATACAACGTAGGATATTTTATTCAATTCTATGTAGCCCCGGGGTAGGAGTGTTACATCACAACTACACAACAACCTGTCCCAAAATCACCATCACCGTCATCGCGGTGGTGGGTCTCCGAGATACTTACCCTTTACTGTCAGAGAGTGACGCGTAGCTGACAGGACTAAAATAAACTAAAAGATCACTAAAAAGATTTTTCTTCTAAAGAAGACTGAAATATTATAATACATATTACGAATAGATAATAAGCGAGATCTATTACTAAGTTGCGTGTTTTCCCCGGAATCTGGCTCCATGTTGGTTGCCAATGTGACGTTTAGCGTCGCTAGGCAAAGTAAGGGAACTTTATGGATGTGACTTATTATATTTCAGATGATAAAGATGACAAGAATAATATCCTTTTTGTGGTGCGCAAAAAAATTCGTTATTCTATGCAACTTGTGTTTTTCTGCTGAGAAGATGTATAACAACGTGAAGATCGCTGAAACGACCTGTACTAGCATCTTGGCATCCGACGTCTCTGGTTTGTGTTTTCATTTTAGGTTATACCTTATAGTCACTAAGGGGCACTTGCTACAAAAATATATTTAGTTTGAGTCTTAAGTCCAGTTTAGTTGGGTCAAAATGTAACCGTCAGTCTGAAATCTGAGTTCATGACAAACTAAAGGAGACTGGGCAAATTGGCCTACCGGCGGCCTCTGATAAGATTAGTGTCATATGAAAGCTCTGATATTAAAGAATACTTAATATAAAGTACTTTTTACTGTATCTCTCTTAGAAAAGGAATTATTTAAATTTAAGTCCGAATTCGATCAAGACATTTCAGATCTAGAAGATATTATTCATACCTTGTGATTTACCACCAAAGAAACGGCCGAGAGGCTATCGCCTATTATTGTTACATGTGTATAAGTAGGTACTCTAAGTAGAGACGTATCGTCAGTTGCTGTCCACATCTGGGCTGGGCAAGTAACCAACCAGAAGATATTTTATTTGCAGCATCAGTTTTAAGTTGTATTTTAAATAAATAATATTCGATATATTATTGTCTAATTGTAAATAAATAATATATCGAATATTATTTATTTACAATTAGACAATAAAGTACAACCTACAAATATAAGCAGGTATAAAAGTCTTTAGTCACGGAGTATAATTAAACTTAAAACTTAGTTGCTAAATTCTTGACCGTTGGATCATCAATATATGTTAAGATTTCCCTTCTTATGACACATTTCACTAACCACTTAACAGACGATTAGAGTATCAACACCTGTCAAAATGTATGAACTAAAATTGACTGACATTTTACATCGTTTCGTGAAAACTTACATGTAGTATTCGAAACGAAAATCATCTTTTATTCGAGTTAAAATTAAGTCACGGTAATTAAACTTTCACCAAATAACAGTTAGGACTATATTCGTCGTCAGATATTAAAATTATCCTTGGTGACTCATAGACCAATTTTCATACAAAGCCCATTCTCCTTTGCTTGGGTTCAAGGGTATCATTGGATAGATCGGGATAGTTATTGATAAATTTACGAGGCTATGGCGATTTATGATTGTAAGTCCAATTATTTGTTACAGATCTGCGTAGAATGTGCAAGAACGTGTTGCGATTCAACAGCTGTACGTTCCGCAAGTTGTCTGCTCTAGGCGCGTTTGTGGACGCAACGCTGCCGCCACGCATGCTCACCACAGTCGTAGCCTACACAGTTGTCTTGCTGCAATTTGCGTTTCTCTAAACATGTCCGTGTAAATTCTTTATCATTATTGTTTCGTGTAAAATAACGTACAGATGTAGTGCGTAATTGTTTTCCTTCGTATTTTCACGGAAACGTACGAACGCGTCTTGCTATTTCAGTCGGTCACAGTACAAAAAGTACTGAGGTTGATTGAAGTAGCATGACACCTTCGTACGTTTCCGTGAAAATACGAAGGAAAGCAATTATGCACTACACCTGTAAGTATTTAGTGTCACTTAATGTTAGATACAACCTAAACCTATTGTTGTAAATTATCACTATATTGTATCGTGTTAAATAACGTAGGTTCTTAGTAATGCAGTTTTACTAGCAATGATATAGTTGATTACAACCTTTCTGTACATTTATAAAACAATAGTAAAGTTTCTGGTTAATCTGATTGAAGGCGTGGTTCTTTAGGCTTTAATTTTATTTAAAATTATATTATTATCAGATTACATAGATAATAATGAGCTGAAGATTGTAATCTAACAAATATTTGTGCGCGACCATTCTGCGGAGTAACTGTCGTTTGGTAGGCGAGGCAACTAGCCGTACGCCGAACGCGCACTACCAACATAGCAAAATCCTGTACACCTAACACCTAATTACCTCGTCCCCGCCAACGACTGTCACCCAGCTAGACGGTCGTTGGTCATACACAAGAAGTGAATATTTATACGACATTGTATTTGGTCGGAAAATAGTAATTATCTTGCTTTCCCAGTCGGCTTTAGTCGGTAGTAATCTTCGTAGCTAATTGAGAAAACAAGATACATATGAATTTATTCAACAAAATACAATATCGTACTAGTATATTGTGCGGACCTACAATTTCACGAATCAACAAATCTTTTAGACTTATGTAAGGTTGGTAAAGGATGTGAAATTCTATTACTTTTGCAAGCTCGTTTGAAGCAATTTACTCGGCAATTCTATTTGCGTAAGCGCTTTCCTTGTGTCCCGTGATTGTGAGTAAATAAACATTTTCATACACCCTTTTGTCTTTTGCTCTTTGTTTTTTTACTGATATTCTTTAGTAGTTTGAGATTCCTCCGTTTTGTGATTTATGTTAATTGTATTAATGAAATAAAATGTTAGTATTGAACATTCATTCCCATATATTATCTTACTTGTGTCATTACTATACGAAAGTAAACTTCAAAGATATTTCTAGTAAATTTTAGTGTGTAGAACTCTAACGAAGGTCCTTTCCAAATCTTCACACAAATTTTCTCAGTGACGAACAAATGAGAAAGGTCGTGCTCAAAGTACAGGAGATTTGCTGTTATATAATACCTGTCCTGTAGGGGTATTTTTCTTAACAACTTGTCTCTGAGTTCGTTTACAAATAATCACTGCCGTGCATAAGTTATCAAAGTAGTTGGTACCTAACTCTACCTAACGTAAGTAATTGTAACGAGCCTAAAAGAGTGCGGAGCACTAATGTTAATTCTAGCGACCAATGATACCTCGTCCGGTGACATGTTCCAGCTCCAATAAGGGAATAAAAACCAAATATAGGTACATAAAGTGAAAAAAACGTCCCTTTTTGGGCAGTAAGTTAATTAATACATTATTAACATATCCAAAAGCCAACACCGACCGATAGTATTTACTGAATCCCGTATTCTCGTGCAAATCCCTATTTACCGTGCACGTGAACATCAGGTTTTTTGCGAAATGGCGTATCCCCAATCCTGTGCGTCGTATTTGGATTACGGTCCGTATTGACACAGTAATTGACATCGCGGATCCTACGAGATCTGTGCAATGGAGTACGTACAGTTACGAGTATTTGCGCCGTATTATTGACACAAGGATCAACGTTTTTAAAATGCATTTGTTATTTATTTAACGGTGGGAAATTTGAGTAAGATGTTTTATACAGGTTATAAATAATCAACGACTTTCTTGAAAACATCTTGAGCATGTTTTTTTTAATCCACTGTTATGAATGATGTATGCCAATTTAATATCACAATCGCAGATTATTTTTTTTTAAATATGTTCTTTGGTTGCTACTGTTTTCATCCAAAAGTTTAAAATAGCAATGAGTTAACTGTTTTGAATTTGTTTCGGAGTATGACTGTATGGCAGAACAAGGTAAATGCGAGTAGATAGTTTTTTAAAGATAAAATACTAATGTTAAACCGTAAACTCATATTATAATCAGGTACCTACATAACGTGATAAAAACGATCAAAAGTTTGACATACACCTACCTTTTTTATTGATCCAATGTGTCGGTTGGGTTGCACCAGCGGTGGTTACGGAAAGACCAATGTCAGCGATATCATCAGATCTGTTGGTTTATTACCTCTTTTAAAAGTTTTTCATCTAACACGGTTATTTAACCACTCGTTGAAATGATGTTAAAAGACTGTGAAGTTAAATGACGCCTTCAAATTATACAGTTTTCCTTTTCCGCCTGAAGATTTACAAAAGCGCTAATGAAATGTAAGACCATTGCAAACTGCAGTCGATCGGCTTTTAGCTTCTAGGGTAGGGCGGCCGATGACCTACTTCCCGAGGAATGTTTAGCATCCGTTGCCATGGCACGCCTTGATTACCTATTACACGGCACCGGCTGGTTTCCAGACTATTACGATATTTTGCTTAACCACAGACTCGATAACCTATTGTTTATGGGTAGTGTATCGCTTGTTAAAAACACGTAAGCTTAGTAAAGTATCTAAAATCTTCGCGGTTTAGGTTTAGGTAAAATCGCTTAAGATGCAAAAGTAGTTTTCACTCGACTCTAAAGAAAGGGTGAGGTTCTCAGTTCAAGGGAATCTCTTTTTGTACTTATGTTCCCCAATTAACTACTTGAATATGGCTGGACAGATCAAAGTGGTTTTTGTACATGGTCTCATTGTCATCTGGTCAGGATCTGAAGATTGATCCTGGAAAAATTAAGGAAACCCTTCTAATATATTTAAGGCACACCTATAGCGATTTAGGTATTTGGAGTCGGTTCATCGGTCTTAGGGTTCCGTACCCGAAGAGTAGCCCAACGGAATCATTTTTTTTATTTTTTTTTATGTGGTAAACGTGTAAAAAAACATAAAACGTGTTTTTTTCAAGATAATTGTATTTTGGTTGTATCGTTAAAACGGTAATAATTATCGGAATATTATAATAATACTTACCTATTGTGTGTGTACTATTTTCGAGATTTTTGACTGTTAATTATTATTACTCAGGGCCGATTTTTCCTGTCCAAAGATAAAACTATTTGATGGCATTTTAATTTATGGGTTTCCTTTTGTTGTCATATTAAAGAAAAGTAGGAACAGTGTTCAATATTCATCCAACCGAGAATATTATCTGGAAATTGAAAAATCAGTCACTAAGTAAGCTATTGTAATGTGAAAATGAATTTTAAGTAGCCATTTGTCAAATTGATTAAAATGTCAATATTGATTGAACCAAGTATTTTGTTAGTATTACAAATGTCTAAGAGGCGAATCAGCAATTAAAGTTAGTAAACGAAAGCCAGTTATATTCGTAATATATTCAAGACCCAGTTCTACGTAATCGAGTAACCGCACGCGATGTTCTTAGAAATCATGTAATATTCGTAAAAGTATCGCTTTGATGTTGTCTTAGAAATTACCTGTAATTTGCTTTTTTATTTGGTTTCGTACAAAATATAAAAAAAACGGAATCCTTATAGTACTTATCACTCGTGCGTCTGTCTGTCCGTCCGTCTGCCACAGCCAATTTGCTCCGAAACTACTATACTGATCGAGTTAAAATTTTGTACACATAATTATGTAAATTGATGACCCAAACACAGCTGTGCAAAGTATGTTTTTTTAATAAGGGCACAAATTAGGACATTTAAATTAACATGTTTGCAAACCTTACTGTGTCATAACATTGTATCAAATGAAAGGGCTCGTTTTGAGGATCTCAAATATATTTTTGTTATTATTTTAAATAAATAGTTGTTTTTTTTTCATGAAAGACGAAAATTGACCATACCCCCTTGATCTCTGAAACTACAGAGACTAAAATTTTGAAAAAAATACAAAATGCAATGAACTTGTACACACTACTTGTAGATTACAGGAAAACCTATAAGAATTATATCAAAAAAAACGTATGTACGGAGTTTAACTCGCACTTCGCCGGTTTTTTCAAGGTCTATTGACGACGAGTTGGCCCAGTTAGTAGAGACCCTGCCTACGGAACGAGCGGCCCTGGGGTCAAATCCCGGTTAGGGCAGATATTTTTGTGATGAGCGCGAATATATGTTCCTGAGACATTGATGTTTTCTATGTATATTTCTATGTATAAGTATTTATATGGTTGTCCATCCATACCCATAGCCTATAGCTTAGTTTGGAAGTAGGTCAATTGATGTGACATTGTCCCCCTGATATTTATTTATTTATATTGAAATAATCTTCGTATCTCATAATAAAGTATAAATTGTGATAGATTATCTGAAAACCTTGACACGGCATTGCTATGAATTCTTTATGGTATAAGCTATGAACTAATTAGAGAGAGAGAAATTGTTTTTATTGAAATATTACTCGTACATGACAAGATAATTATGTGTTCATTCTACTTCTGTACACAGGCCTTAACTTATAATGATTGAAGTATGATAATTTTTATTTTCATATGAATTCTTTAGAACTCTTAATTTCTATAATAAAAATATATATATATATATATATTTAAAACAGGGCATTTAAAAATATATATTGTTTAGAAATAAGTTGACAAACTGGCTTTTTGATAAGTGCTATTACAGTGTTAAGGATTTTCTCGAGCGCTTTGTAATTTTATTTTATTTTATTTCATTATTTTACAATTTTATATTTACATCTTTGAATTTAACTTGACATAATATTAATATTTGCACGCCTGCTTGCAGGTTGAATACACTGGACGTTTTTTTATTTGATTTATAAACTCGTTTAAAGCCATTTTTAAATCAAGTTTTAATACGCCATTTTAGTCTAGTTTTTTTTTAATAAAATAGAAGTCACATTTATGTATTGTGAAATATTTTATTTATTACAGGTAAATTCAGAATTTAGATAAGGTACACGTCATTTTCAGGTATCTAACCATTTTTAAATCAAGTTTTAATACGTCTTTAAGCTTGTTTGAATATAATAGGAGCCACATGTATAAATTCCGCACATTGTGATATATTTTATTTGTTGCTGGTAACTTCACAATTTCGTACGGATTTCTTTGAAGTACTATCTATCAGATTGGCTATGACTGTGACGCTGAGCAGAGCTGTTGGAGGGCAAGTCGTTTAATGTGTTTTATTTACAACCTCAGTCTTTATTTATAACCTCAGGAACACTCTATAACTAATTGGAAATTACATAATTCTTACTATATTTTATTTTATAAAACACCGAAGCGAAGCATGGGAATATTCTAGTAAAACTGGTATTCATATTTTATTCTTTTTTTTTTTGGATATCAAGACTGAAGTACAGTTCTTCCGCTTAAACAAAATTGGCTAACCCTTATGATAGATACTTACCGGAAAATCTATACGATGCTTACCAAAGTAGAACTCGGCTGCAGTACGTTCTCCTAATATCGGGCTTGAAGATATTCGGGGTAAATCGAGTATAAGCCCAGCACGGGCGACGTTTTATGCAGGTCTCGTAAATCCTTCGTGATTTTGCATCCCTGACCACGTAATCCGGCTCAAACTGCGTGTTATATACTGGTGCAGTGTGTTTTCTTATTTGAATGTAATAAATAGTAGAGGAAGGTGAAAACGTCATTTTCAGGAGATATAATCGTTGTTTTTTCATTTAGAGACATTTTTATCAACTTTGATGAATTCAAAAAATGTGTTTAGTTGAATATGTAAGCCAACTCAGATTGGTTTATGTAAGATGATAATTCGGTACAACTTTGTTGGCGTCATTAAAATGTATAACTAATCCAAATTACAGTTGTAGAACCAAGAGATAAACCGCGGACAGACGGACAGACTGACCGGCGGCCAGAAGGTTGACTACGGATTAGTAAAAAGAATCGGAAAATAGTATAAACAAAACTGCGAATTTAATTAACTGTAGTAGTGTATTTTAGGCTACGAGTACCCACGCTCTGAATAGAACCTGCATTGAGTGGCAAACGATGTCATGGCATTCCCCACAGCTTCGAGCAAAAAACATTATCTACTCGGATATCTAAATTTAGACAAATTACATTTAGTGAAAGTTTGTCATACGTGTAGTTGGGACCGTCTAAAGTGATCTCAGTCACATATGAAACAGATTACACAAATAACTATGACTTTTGTCGTAAATACTTACTACATTGTCATCCCACAATGTAAACCTTTTGTATTACATTTTATATAGGTACGTACTTTTAACCAAAATTGATGTGAGAAGCGACGTCAACGATAAAATATAATTAGTCTGTAAAAATGCATGCTGCATGGTAATTGTAGTTATTTGTATGCCTAAGAGCTCGTTCCCACTATGTAGTGTTTCTGGATTTTAATCGGTCGTTCCGTTATATGAAGCTAGTCACACTCGTCCGGCAACGATTTTGTGTCAGATACTTACGACAAAAAATATCGTGTGTTTTGCCAGCCCTCCCGTTCGGAAAAAAATCGTGTCGGATCAATGGGAACAGAGGCGCCGACAGCCGATTAAAATCAACATCCGACATCGAAATAGTGGGAACGAGCTCTAACGGCAAAACAAAGTGATCCTAACTAAGCCGATCTAGGTTTACAATTATGCTTTACAAATATATTTTTTGAATTTGAATTTTTGACGCAAGTAGCATCGTCGTGAAGTATTAAAACGATCAAACATGTTTTTTGGGTACAGCGCCCAAAGGGAGCCCAACGGGACCCTACTAATATGCCTATGCCGTCCGTCCGTCCGTCCTAACCTTAAAGTGCTTAATAATAATAATAAATTATCTACCTATATACTTAGACGTAAGTATATGTATCCTTATCTTATATCCATCATAGCTTAAAGCCAAAGTTTATCTTGGAACTAGGTCAATTTTCGAGAAATTGTCTCCATTTTTTTATTAATGCAAAATAAAACATGTTTCTCATGCTTATGACTACAAATAACCAAAATAATTTGGCTTTTTATTATGACTGCGTAAAGCCTATTTATTTTGGCATTGCGTGACCATTTTTGAATTTAAGCCCAAATTAAACTATACCAACGCTCAAACTCCTGCAAATTTACACGTAAAATATTCCTTTGTGTTTTGGGACAGCAACGCAAAAACGTTTTGTTTTGAACAATGTTGAATATTTGTTACACAAATGGTTTTAAAGTGGTATGTAGATGTTATGTCTCATTAGTTTTTAATGTCCATATTTATGACAGTTTAGGATTATAAACAATAATAAAAAGGGATATGATGTACAACGTGACCTTATTTTATTAATCCCTTACCAAGAAGGGTGTTCTAATAAATATACCTAACCATAATGTCAGCCGTAAGAAGATCACCACTAACTGAACACTTCGTCTCCCAAACCTCACAACAGGCTCAGTTTTATTGGTGGATAGTTCGCATGCTTTTCGTAATACAATGAATCGGTGCAACTAAATATTGGAACCACACCGCCTGTTAAAAACCTGCAAAATTTAAATAGTTTTAAATAAAATAAAAAAGCGTTCACCAGTAAAGCTGTAACTACAAATCGGCATTTTTATATACCATTCGCATAATCATCAATGGTGGGGTGTTTTCGGTTTGGCTTCTGTCTCCCATTGGTACAGATACGCCTTAAATCTACCGTAATGTCTCTATCGCCTGAGCGGCGGAGGAGACCATCGAGTCAGTAGTCTACCGTCATTGTACCGACCCAGAAATTTAGCAATTTCTTAGGACTTTGTTGGTTACCTTCAAAACCGGTTAAACCGTTAATATTTATTGTTACTTACTATTATATAAGTGAAAATATGTTTATGTGTTTCTAATGTCTGCTTATACATTCAGCATCCCTTAACAAATGGATGTGTACGAGGTACAGAGATTTTACAATAATTATACAAATACTTTTTATTCAAAACCAAAAATCACAGAACAGTACATATGAAAATTATAGGTATACAACAGCTGGTCTTACCTCCTAACAACCCCTTCCAGACCATCTTGGTCAGACGAATAGGGGTCTATTATTTGCCTGCCATAAAATTTAAGTTCCATTTATCAGTCCATAACATTCCTTTACGTAATTATTGTTAGTCATAATGTTGAAAGTCCTAATATTTAAACATATAATTTGCAGTTCCAATATTCGCGAGTCATATTTGTCGGAATTCATACAAAATATATTCATAACTTTTTAATGTCGTTAATGTATTACACTTCATACTGTTAAAGGTAAAAATATCATTTGTCATATCAATTACAATTTATAAATTATAAACACTAAAGATATAACATATAAAATTTAATTATTTTACGTTGTTATAGCAGTAATATTTTTGTGTGGATATAGAAAAAACCAAACATCATCTATTGAACCTTATCAAATAGAATTGGTCTTACATTGACCTGAATTGTTAGCTCACGGCGTTCGCTCACTTCACTAAAACTATTGGCAATGGAATAAAAACAATTATGATATAAGAATATACGAGTATGCCCTAAAACTTTTTTAATAATTATCAGTATCCCTGTGAATATGATTCAAAAATATTCTAGATATAAAATGTATAACTTAAGAAAACTATAATGTTTTAAATTATGTCTCATGCCAGGTTTATTAAGCGTTATGCTTTCCAATTTTCATGACTATCGATACTTTAAACAATAACTGCTTATAAATGTATAAACTAAATATAAATACACAAATACATAAAGTAAACAATTTAATAAATACGTACTTAATACATAATCATTATTTACAGATTATTTATATACTTATATACCCACATAAATTCTAGGAATCAGTCAAACAATCATAGTGGGAAACGGGAAAATAAAATATAGAAAAAGTCAAAGGAAATCACAAAAAACTATGGAAGCGATAGAAAATTATCGTTTAGCTTGCTTTTAAAAATTCCAGTAGGTACCTCTACTATATTTTTTTTGAAAATCGTTTTTATTTCGACTATGAAGTCGCAGGAAAACCTAGTATTGTAATAAATATATATTTTAATGGAATGTCAAACATTTGCACCATTTTGCGAGTTACCTAACTCAAAATGTCACGTTAAAAGTGATTAATGTCTTTTTAATCAACAAACGTTGGCACGTGAATATTGCCTTGATTCATTTCACAATTAAATGGAGAATTTAATTAACTGTGCAGTATTCAATTGGAAATGTTTACTTAATTATTAAAACTGAATGAAAAATATACCTGCTAGTAATTAGTTTTCAATGTTATGCAATGCAACTAAAGAAAACAAATACGCTTTTTACAAAAAGTCTAAAGAATTGTTAGTGATGTTGAGTTAATTTAACATGTTTAAAATAAAAACGTAATTTACGTCTACAATCACCAGACGGGAAACAAAGTTTTAAAAAGAATTTTAGGGAACCTTTTTCCGTCCCAATGAAAAGGTGGAGTCAAAATCAATTTGTAGACACATCTCGAGTCCCACTACATTCAAATTTAATAAGGGTCCGACAATAATGAAGATTTACGCCCTTTCTTTAAATCTGGGGGATTTGATTTTCCTTTAGCAGATTTCTGAAATGAGTCTTAATAAAACAGAGGTCTGTATGAGTATGAAAGGATTTTTGTAACGTTTGCGTTTGCATTAACAGTCGCTAAAAATCAGAATACCATATTGATTGTTAAAATTTAAAAAAAAACAAGAAAGTTTATTTTATAGCTAACTCGCTTCGCTTCACACGTTTTCTCGTGGTCCTACTAATTTGTCCTACTAGTCAAAAAGTGAACCTAGATTTGATCACTAAATACTAATTGTGGTTGTAAAAGTAGGTAGGTTAGGTTCGTTAGGTATCTTTAAACGCCCGAAGGGCAAACCGCCCAGAAATAGGAGCCCTGCCGCAAGGCAGGGCTCCGTCGAAAGTCAGTAGGACAAAAATAGTAGGACCACGAGAAAACGGCCTTCGCTTCGGCTAGTGAGAGTTTTTAGTAACACCCGTACCAAATGCAAAACTTCATATTCATAAAAACTTTCTTCTTGAATCACTCTGTCTAATGCTGAGCATTAATCCGTTGAGTAGTTTAAATCTAAACGAACAGACAGCGGAAGCGAATTTATAATTATGTAAAGAAAGATAAATAAAGTTTAAAAAATATGAAAAAATTCAGGAGACAATCTCACATTCAATCACGGGTACCCACCCAATCGTAAATACTTGCGCTGATCACACAAACATTTGTGTGATTGGTACCCATAGTATACGTGTTAATATATTGACTCGCGCTTGCACTTACGGCAGAATTTTAACTTATCTGGCAAGGTGAAGAACTGACGACACTGTCTGGCAAATTAAGAAACATCTTTGAATAGTTCACCAAGTAACACATATAAAAAAAACTATAAGTACATTTTTTTTTTGTTATAGTTTAAGGAAGTCTAACAAGAGGTTGCCACGATACTAAGTTCCTGCAATGGACTAGGCAGGCCGTCGCAGGCTCTTGCTCAAAATGAAAAACGCGATAAATAGTTGGTAACAAGAAAGTTTTATATTTTATAATTTAACTTTAATATTTAAAAACATAAGACATTGGTTTAAGTAATTTTGTGCGTGCGCGACCGCCGTAACGTCAATTGCTCCTTGAAGCAAAATCCTTTAATACTTTATTTTCGTAAAGTGATAAAATAGTCAATCAAAAAAATCTTCCTTAGTGTTATGTAGTTACTTCGACGGATTGAACAAAGAATCTGTGAAATATTTATTTATTTCTACTAACTTTAATTTTAAATACCGTTTTTGATCAAATGATTTTAGACCAAACTGTACGTCATTAGGAGCAACAATAATTATACCACTTGGTAAAGACCCAACCAGTCACTTGCTACGAACACAACTTGCCACAGCTTGGCATTGTGCACGAGGTTATGGTTGCAAATAGTATAGTAATATTTTTTAGTAGTTAGGAATAATTTAGCGGTAAATTCAATCTTAAATAAAAATATCCTGTCACCTAGTTTTTGTAAGCAATGTAAAGATAAAAACAAACTTCAATACACTACGAGCCACTTCACCTCTCCTATTTCGTATTCAACTTGCTCTACGATACTACGATGTAACCTGTTGTGAAAAGAAATGATTCTAAATTATATTTCTATGCCCGCTTAGGTACTCGTATTTATACCACTGACAATTTTTGCAATGATATTTAACATTAAGAAAAAATCTATAAAAAAAACAATTTTAGGGAGTGACCACACCAAAGCTTAAAAATTTTCGCCATATGATCCATTCTTTTGTTTATTCACCTAAAGTCACCATATTTTACGCCTTGGTGTGGCCGGTCTTTTAAGAGTACTTGTAGCCTTACCCCATTATTCATAAACACACAGTAAACTATTCTTTGTCCTATCTGACCAATTCAAGTATCATAATGACAGAGAAAGACAAAGCATATGTCAAGCACACCTTAGCTATTTACACATGCGTTTACAAAAATAAGAGGGTTAATTACCAATTCAAGGGTGATGTACAGATTGTATCATCTACACAATTTATGGAAGAATTCTTAATTAGAAACGCAGTCTGATTATTCGACAGAGTCTAACAACTTCAAGCCTAGCTGCAAAAAAATATCTTGTTACGGTTCGTTTATGATGCAAGCTTGATAACAATGTCTAATATACTAACGTTTAAATATAAAAGCCGTGCCAAACGAATTTGAAACCATTCAAGTCATCACATTGGAAGAAAGAACAAGATGTTTGCTAAGGTAAAACACACGAATATTAAAATAGTACATTGTGCATCAAGGGTAGTATGAAGGGAATTACTAACGAGAGTGTTAGAAGCCCGACGCCGAAGGCGGAGGGCTTTTAAATACTCGAGTTAGTAATCCCCTTACTGCCTGTGATACACACAATGGTTTTCATCACATTTGCGAGGAAAAAAACAAAGAGAAAACACTTTAACTCTGCAAAATATAAAGAAATAACTTTTGACGGACGGGAACGTAAATGGAAACGATATTTTTTTTGTGACCATAGATACTGCGGTTAGTTTCGACCTGGATTCGAGCCAGATTTAGCCAATTTGATAAAAATGTATAATTACTAAAATTAATGATAAATGTTGATATAAACTTTAAATAGGTATAAAAATAATGAAGTTTAATGAAGCATATAGGTTTTGTGTAATGTAAGTTAGTCTATAGCTAATTTTTAAAGATGAAATTAGAAACCGATTTAATTTTTGGCTGAAAATTAAACCTCCTTAGTCAGAAATTATGTACGAAAGAGTTGCAAATTTTAAAAAGAAAGTCATTACTCCCTAGGGATGACAAACTCGCCATAATTCCCGCGGGAACAATTTAAGCCATTGTCCTTCTGTATACAGGCATGGAATAACACCATTTACGAGCAAGTGTGATGAAAACCTATTTACTGCTGAACAACACAAAAAAATACATTTCTTGAGACGGAGTAAAGTAACAAACTCATTTCACGCTTAATATTAGTAACACCGTTTAATTTATATGCGCTTTGAATTGAGCGGCCGCAGACCCCCGTTCTGAAAAGACTTTTTAATAAATGCTACTCCGTAGATTTATAATAATTACCCTTTGCAAACGTCACCACTTTCTACCACTAAACAAGCGGTGCGAGATTGCTCACCTAACATACTATTATTACCTTAAAATTGTATCTAGACAAGTCGATGGACCAGATCTCTTGAGAAACGTTAGCTTCCGGGTGCCAGCGGCCTCGCTGTGTTATATTTAATCCACCAATTCAAATTCCCTTTGTGTCGACTTTCGGCGGATCTCCTTATTGTTGCGAGCAGGTAATAGCCTCAATATTTGTGCTAAGAATATTGATTTAGATGTAATATCACACCTACATATATAGATATATAGGCAGAAGAAAAAATCGGTTTCTTGGTTTTTTTTATTTAAGTGATTTTATAATTCAGTTTTTGGTTTTTTAGATATATTATTTTGTAAATAGGATAGTTTATTCTTGCGTATGTGGTTGTTCTATTGTTCTCTTGGTATAGTGCGGCATGTGTGCTTGCGTTGGCTGTTATTTCTGCTATTACCTAGCTTTTTGTTATTAAATGTAATTGTTGTTTTGTCCATTTAGGATCATCAATAAATTATAAATAAATAAGACGAAGTAAACTGACAGCACTTGTGTGATTTACTTTAATAATAGCCGTTTTTATTGTGAAATAAATGATAAACTTGTGTAATCATAAGAGATGTATTACTACAGGGTATTTAAACCAGTTTGATTTTAATTTTACTACTAACTTTCATCAAAAGAACTCCAGAATTGTCAGCTTCTTCGTCTTATAAAATACCTGACTAACTAATACACTGTAGCTAGAATTTGTTGTAGTCAATATTGCAAAAAGTTTTGGAGGCAGGTTCCCTATATCTACATCCACTAAAAACTAAAATATCCAATCCACCCTGTAAATAATTAGCATTAAAATCTATACTTAACTATTCGAATGATGAAAATGGATGGAATGGATGGATTATTACAATATTATGAATCACATATTTTGTTATAGATTGCTCTTCTCGCCGCCTGCCTATTCGGCTTTGGCCGAGCTGGAGGCCTGAGCTCTGGCCTTGGCCTTGCTCGCCACGGCTCGCCTATCGGCTACGGCTCTAGCTTTGGCTACGGTGGCTACGGTGCTGGCCTGGGGACAGCAGCTCTTGGTTATGGCGCTAATTTCGGCTACGGTGGTTTCGGTGCTGGCCTTGGGGCAGCAGGTCTTGGCTATGGCTATGGCTCTAACCTCGGCTACGGCGCTGGATTCGGAGTCGGCTACGGTGCCGGCCCGGGCTCCAACCTTGGCTACGTTAACTATGCCAGTTCAGGTCTAGGGCCTGATGGAACAGAGACTAACGCGTATCAATTTAGCATTAACCATCCCTTCAGCCATGGTGCCTATGGCTCTTTTGGCGTTGCTGGTTACGGTAGTATTGGTAATGGCGACTATGGTCGTGGTGCCTATGGAAATGGCGCTTACGGCATTGGTGGTTACGGCGGCAACTATGGTAGCTGGTAGGAAACAAAAGAAAATCAATGACGTTTGGCAGATATTCTTGTGATACAGTACCTAACGCTAATGGTTTCTTACGGGGTAAATAATATAACATACAACAACAAAATATCCATTATTCATAAGATATAAACTCATTATCATCATCATCATCATCAGCCCGGGGGCGTCCACTGCTGGACAAAGGCCTCCCCCAAAGAGCGCCACAAGTCACGGTCTTGAGCCGCTTGCATCCAGCGGCTCCCCGCGATCCTAACCAGATCGTCAGACCACCGGATGGGAGGCCGTCCAACACTCCGTCCACCGGTGCGATATAAACTCACTTTGTACTATTTAATTTGATATAAAATTAAGTTAGTATAACGAACGAAAAGTATACCTAAAGATAAAATATAAAACCACATAACATATAATGAACTATGAACATAATACCTTTTTGCATAACATCTAAAGAACATAATATTTACATTATTTCATAATCAGAACCTATAGGATATTTGTTATATAACAGCGAATAATGTGCCACGGCACGCTCGCTCGGCTCCGCCGTTATGGTCACAATTCTAACCTAACCTAACCTAATGGAGTGGTGCTTACATAGAAGAGGAAGGAAGAAAAGAAAAGAATGAAGAACATTTTATTGAGAACACATCTCTACCAACATTAAAACATAATAAAATAAAGCTAAAAATGATATTGGTTGTATGGTATGTGACACCAATAAGGGTCCCACTCAGCACTTGGTGCTACAAAGCTGGTTTTCTGTGGATACTGTCTTTAAAATTTGTTATATCTTATGATCGTTATTTCTTATGTTGTCATGTTTTATTAAAAATATATCTCGAAGACGTTATTATGAAATAAGTTTGATCCCAATTAACGTTAAGTCACACGATATTACATATAATACATGTTTAACTAATAAAAAATCATACTAAATTAGCTTATAGTTTTTGTTATTATATATAACGTTGGTAATATCTCGTGAATGATTTTAAAATAAATTATATCAAAGGTTGTTATTATGTTATGAAACGCACCCTTACTAACAACATCTGTCTTCCGGTATGTGTTGGAAATCAAAAACAGTGTTTAAAGGTCAATAAAAAGTCAGTCCTCCTGTCACACCTGTCAAAGCAGTAATATTTATTAACTACTGTTGGATAGTTATTTAAAGGTTATCATTTGAACTGTAATGTGCTAGGACTGACCTCTTATCGTTATTTCACTGTATTAAACGATTATTTATCCATTCCGACATTTAATTTTGACCTTTAGTTCCATTTGAAGTCATGACTAAGTAGAAAAAGACGTAGCTAGTAACTCTGTGACGCATAACATATCTTATCTTATGTTATTTTACTAATATTATAAAAGAGAAAGATTGAATGTTTGGATGTTTTTTACTCAAGTAAGTTTAACGCTTCAACCAGTGAACGGATTACGTCTTGAAATAGGACATGGGACAGTTTTTATCATGGTTTATTTAATTTTTCCCGAGGGAATAACGAAGAAATTTACGCGGATGAAGTCACGGGTAGAAACTAGTAATTAATAATTTAACGATCCTTCTTCTGACGCAGTCGGGTAAAAAATAAATGCTCTGTGTCGGAGCTACGACCACCTATTAACTTTGGACATGTGGATAAGATGCCAGAAATAAATAAACATGTATTTGAAAACACAATACTGGCGATGCTTGTCAGCCGACATATTTCTCGATGGATTCAAGATATAATAAAACTCCTTGGGACTTGAGACCATCATGTACAGTTGCCAAATAGGTCTTTATGGCAGTATGCCTTTCGTTTTTGCATCTCTTAAAGTTTTGATTACATTATGCCTCTGAAATTACGCAATTTTAGTATCGGGCCTTTTATTGACACTCATTGTTTTGTTCCCACATAAGTTATTCATGTTATGTCATCCTTAATTGATAACTTATGCTGTTCTTGAAGCTGGAAACTAGTTTCATATCCAAACAGACTCCAGCATTAACTAAACAGCGATTCTATTAACACATCCAATGCCCAACTTTCAGAAGTCTATACAATAAGACTCAATACCGTTTCTGGACTTGGTCCCCGGCCTTGAATGATTTAATCCCTACGCTGTCGCATCTCGTGCTATTGTCCTGCCCACAATGGTTAGTTACAGCTAACATACCACCCGCCTGCAGCCAAATATAAATAATTATTTGTTATATTATCACTATAATGTGGACATTTCATCTTTATAATTGCTTTAAGTAAGCTTGCGTAAACTAGCTTAATAGGATAAAGATAAGTCTCGTATTTTTTTCTTTTAGGTATTAAGGAAACTATGAAATTCAGGGATAGAATGAACTCTGTACCTACTCGTCGTACCAAAATTCACAATGGATTAATGAAAATGCACATATTCGTTAAGATGAGACAAATCGCATTTATAATAATACCTATATTTTAGTAAGGAAGTAAAGATGTCATGGAAAATTTGATTTTAGTACACTCAAAAGGCTGTTTCAACCGTCGTCACGGTCGTCTTTGAAATTGTTGAAAATAATGACAACTACCAGCAACTTTCGTTCCATTTATAAGAACAAGAAAGTGGTTAATTTTATCTGGAATAACATGCAATGACAATTACGATGGCGGTTGAACCGCCGAAGAATTCCCCAGCTCGAGCACGAACATAATTATTGAATCAATAATACAACGAAAAAGTACCAATCAATACCAATCGCGAGGCAACCCACACAGGCTCCTACTGTAGTAAAGGAGAACCGCTTAAACAATTTCGCGGTATTCTGCCACCGACGTCCCAAGCAGAATAAATATGTCTTTACCCGTATGTAGAGGAAGATGAAGCTCGGCCCAAAGAACCTGTGGGGCACTGAACCGACCGTACCGAACGACTTGCTGTACTGATACGCGCACGACGCAGCTGTACGTGTCCCGATTACATTACTCTATGGAGGCAAAGGAGCTCGTAGAGTTTTTACGAGTTAAGACCGGAATACCGCGGAAACTATTACCCTGAGGTTGAGTAGTTGGTGCCCCGCCACAAGGTTAATTTTAAGTTCTTTGTGTTGAGAGTACTGACCAAAGATCTGGCAACATTCTTAAAGGAGGAACTCTGGCAACAAAAGCGCCGAAATACAAATACACCGCGAAAATGTTTAAGTAGTTATTTATATATTGTTATTCGGAAATATTCTCAAATATATTCTTCTATTCTACACTACACGTTTTTAAATCGCCTTCGCTATTCGAAAACGTGAACTATACTTTTACGGAATCTATACGTATCATCTCACTCACTCACGTTTTCGTAGGTTATTTTACCTAAACTTCAGTTTTATTACTTTTATGAAGATACAGTTATATCCACTTCAATGTTCCTGATAGGAATTTTTGGTAAGGACACAAGTGCGCTGTTCCAATCGCTATACATTTTTTCTCTATCACGATACTTTAACGTTACTTACAGGCGTTAAAAAGACAAGGTACAAATTTGTGCAGCTACTTAATAAGGTCGCTTGTACCTTCTAAAGAGAAATAAACGCAATATACCTTTTAGCAGTAAAGGTGATGATTCGACTTGTAAGGGGTTGTAAAACCCGCTCTTAACAAGCTCGAAGGAGACTTTTATGTATGTATAGGGATACTAGATTCATGATTAAAGCCTGTAGGTACGTTACGTATAGGAGACTTTTTAAATACATCCCTGTGCATAGGAAGTGGGTATACTTACAAAAGCCTTCATCAAGAAGTTTGCATATAGTGTAAGGATCTTAGAGATATGATAGTCATTGTGTATTTGAATGCTTTGTTTGTCGATGGCCTAGTGCTCGTGATCGTAAGGTAACAAGTTCAAACCGGTCAACATGTAGGTACCAATGATTTTTTCTAACTTAAGTACATTACCCGATGCTCTTACCGGGAAGGAAAAATAATCGTGAGGAAATCTGCACATTCGAACAGCTGTGTGTCGTAGGGGTAATTGCATAGAAGATCCTAAAGACGTCGAAGTGTATCCGAAAGGGCCCATCAGCTGTAAAATAAGATAACCGACCACAACAGAGAGGGGTCGGGTTCCCTGACCCATTTCGCTTCTTATAATGAAATTAATTTCTCCTTTGTATAAATAAACACAAACTACAACCAAAAAGAAAATAAAAACTTCAGTCAGGGCGCAACAAAGACTTATACGTGCGCTTCCATGAAAAGAGTCTTTATTTTTTTCCACAATATTCCACCAACGCAATGGGACTCTATTACTATAAGCCTCTGCTGTCCGTTCGTCAGTCAGCAACGGATATATCTCATGGACCGTAATGTATAGTGAGTTAAAAATTTCACAGTGTAGGTATTTCTAGTGCTGGTATAACAATGCCGTTCGTTGTTGTCAGGACAAGTTTTGTATGAGAGAAAAAAGAAGAAAAATCGTTGGCGGGCGGCTAGTAAAAAGTCTAAAATTAGAAGGGACCTATTATAAGAATGGTACGGAACCATTCGTGTGTGAGTCCGCGTCGCACTTGTTCTTTTATACTCTTGGTACACTTGCAATAAAAGAGTGTTTGTGTAGTAATTTAAATATCCAATGGTTTCTTGTCTGATTACAAGCCCCTAATAACCAAATTGTGGAATAAATCAGATTTTAATTAAGAATCTTGGGATTCTTCGAATATAAAATATATTTTCGTTCCACCTGCTCTTTTCAAATTAGTCGGGCCAATTTTTCTATTGTAAAACGATTATTAATCCGACTTAAGACCGCGAAAGTAAATCAATTGAATTGATTTTGGATATAAAAGAGATAGAACCTTTACTTTGTAGAAAAAACCTTTACTTTCACTGAAACTCGTTTCATCGCCAATCAACCAATCTAAGTGGTAAGTAAATACTAAATAATGCTCATCACTAGCGAAATTTACCTAAGACTACCATTTTCCCTAACGTAATTTTGAGGTCATAAGGGATGTGATGGGGGTTTGGACTGTTGACTTGATATTTGGAGCGATTTTTGGCGATTCATTCCCTAAGGGAGGAGTAGCGGGGAACTAATTCTACTCGTACGACGTCGCGGGTGTCCTCTAGTTAGCTAATATAAAAGTATTAAATAACAATAAAAAAACTGATGACAGTGTAACGATCACCCAGAAAATTGTTGAACGAGCAGATAAATGTATCAGGAGCAAATCGTTTGAAAAAGTTGTTAGTTGTTTGATTTTGAAATCCCTGCGGACCGTGCGGGGAGTGAGCCGTGACGGCGTAGGCCGGTGTGACGTGCCATTTACTCTGTTATTATACATGAACTTTTCGACAATTTTAACCTTTTCTGCGGCATCGTGGGTTCCAAACGAGCGATTTGTCCGTAGGTTTATAAAAATAAGGTTAGTTTGATTCTTTCACTTTTTAATAAAGTAGATACAGCTGTATCGAAAAAGCTAAAGAAGCATATATTTAAGCTCACAGCATACGTCAAAAAAAATGTTTGCGTCTCAATGTTAATTTTCAACCAAGCTCTAAACTAAATTGATCCTTTGATAATGATACTTTCAAAACGGTTTACTTTTGAACAACCTAACCTAATTTCCAAGAAAACTAACCAATATGACACCTGATACGGCACGACAGTTTCTTTTTGAACATTTTGGAGGGCAAAGTTGAGAGAAAATAGGAAGAGAAAGACCCAGGCCTACTTACTTCAGCCAAATAAGACAGAAGGCCAATGACATGTCGTATCAGGAGGTAAAAAAGCTGATAGTGAACAGAAAAAAGTGGTCGTTACTTTACCGACAAGAGCCCTAGCTCTTAAGTTAAATGATGATGATGAACCTGATGTCCATGAAACTTACCTAAAACCACCTTAGTTAGCCAAGTTGTCAATAAAAAATTGGTAAATTCGTTTGGAAATAACAAAGCCAAGACATTTGTATTAACTCATACAAAAAAAGAGTCAATGGGTAAGCAGTTTAAAAATAAAATCACTCCATAATGCTGAACAGCATCACAAAAAATACATTTAATTTTTAACTACATAAAATACTTTACGCAGCGACCTCAACTTTTTGTTTTACGTTTTTATTTTATGCTGAACTCGGAAGTATTCGAAATTAGTCGAGAAACGCCCGGACAAATTCCGCTCAAGTTCCATGGCATGGTCGTCAATTTTAATAACTTTGAAAGTTTTACGTTTGGATGGCAAATGGTTATGTTTGGTTTACAGTGAAACTTTTAAAATGCTTACCTATTTGTTTTATTGTCTTTTGTAATAAAAGTTAAAAATGGTTGAGATTTGCGTTGTAGAGCGGAAGAAATATTAATAAAACGCCACAACTGTTCAGCCATTTTACACAAAAAATTAAAATACCTCCTATAAAGCGTTCAAGGGGGATGCATTTTAAAATCTTTTCAAAACGTGCTTCTCCTAATAGATTTTCTACTAAGTAGATAAAATTATAAAGCTATAGCAGTTATACGGCTCTGTCCCTTTCTCTCAACCTAAACTGAACTGCTTTAGTATATGGACGACAATATCAAAACATGCAGTCGGGTTTTAAAAGTACAGTGCGATAGCTCTTAGAAGGTGCTTCGGGTTTGTACTTGTCTCTCACTCGCTCTCATACGCTCTTATTAATAGGGAGTTAGAGAAAAATACAAATCCAAATCACCTTCTAAGTGCACAGACTATCCAAGTTGGGTAAACGTTAATATAAACTATTCTAAAATGTTTAGTATGCTGTGACGGACGTACATAGATGGACTCTCTGACGGACAAAGTACTTTCTCAGTTCCTTTTGCTTCAAAAAAATGATAGACCAAATACATTCACTCATTGCCCAAATTGTTCAATACATGTAAGCATACGCACCCGCCGTTCTTCTTAAACAAATACAGTAGCTCAAATCCAAACTTTTACTACACTACATGCCTGTTGTCTGATTGGACCGTAATACTGGCGTTATACCAAGGAAGGCGGCTAACTGTATCTTAATATTCTAAGCATTTGAAATTTTATGTGGTTAGTAATAGAGTATACAATGCTCCGACTACATCATTGCACTTAGCCGCCTTCTTTGCTATTAGGAAAAAATAGCAGTATTGTGCGATCCGCAATACGCTACGTTGTAAAGGATCAGGGTTCAGCGTGCTCGTATTCGGTGATCTACATGTGTAGGCAGAGCAGTGGTTGCGAAATTGATAAGGTCGTAACATATTACAAGTGTGTTATAGTTGTCTTGTATTGTAACTACAGGGCCGCTTAGCGACAATAACTACGCACTCAGAGACAAAGTGCACGGGAATCTACGCATTAAAGTATGGACCACCCGATATCGTAAGATAAAACCACTGTACATGCACATTAAAGATCTTTTAGTCTATAATAGTCGAACAAAATTGCGTTGGTATGATGTTTAGTACCTAAAGACTCGTTGCGATAAGTTCTGTTCGGAATATGAAAGTGCTCAACTGGGGATGTACTTGCTACTATTTTAGAGAATATCGGCGTGGAATAATAGCATCTAATGTTGTTTTCTTCGATCAGTGAGAATTGCAGCCCAGTGGTAGTGGTTTTTGACCGGAATTGTATAGAAACAGTTGTAGTATTATTAATTAAATTGCGCTAGAAGGTAGCATCATTTCAAATTAGACGCATTTATGATTTGGGTACGAGACAATGATGTATGTATATAAATATGTATATGTATGTATGTATATAAATAAGTTAATAATAAATAAAAAACCTTTGACTTTGATTAAACCTGGAACTGCTTGCTTCGTTGGCAAGGTCACGTCACCAACCAGACAAACTACATCATCCATAACCCCGGCGACGTTCATAGACTCCCGCAGACCGCCTGTACTACAATGTACACGGCTTGGATTTACCGCACCCCCCACATTCGTAATTCGGGTGTACAAAGCGTTGAGTTATGAGAACTGGTGCCGCTGACAGGTCCCAATATTTAGCCTCTATAGGTGTATTAGGCATTGTACGTGTTTATTTATAACCGATTGAGCTTCTCAATCTCGTAGGTTGTTGACATTAAGCGTGTTAGGTTAAGTAAACTAAGTAGGGGTAGAGGCTGTACGTGTTGCTTGAGGATCTAAATTTAGGAGGGGAAAGGGATGTAATTATATTCTATTGCTGTTTCAAAGGTTGGTAGTTTCTGTGGTGGAAGAAGTAGGTATGTACCTAAAAGTGCGAATATTAAAGTGATAAAGGTAACTCAGTAGGAGTTTTTGATATTTTCTGCGGATTTATTTATCTATATTATGTATGTAAGAATGTGTATCGTTGTCAAGTACCTACCCAAATAGTAAAAGCCTAGATTTTAGTTTGAAATTAGGTCAATTTTAAAGAGTGACCCCTAGCATTTAAAACTTATTTTGTAAGACAAGTGTGATTTAAATTATTTTAATGACCGCTTTCTGTAGCATTTAACCCCGTTAAAGGTCAAAAGTTGGCTGTGTAGGTGAGAGTAGCACATTAATTTTGTTTATATCACGAGAAGCCAGCCAGTGGGCGTTCAGTTTTCGGTCACCGATCATGTAAACGTAACCTTTGACTTCGTCAGAAGTAATTTTATTTGTAACAGTAACTGTATTATGCTATGGAGCAGCCAAACGAATGCACAGGCCAGCGCCTTTATTTTAAGCGGTAAAATCCAAATCGTATTTGACTTGTTATGGAATTGTTTTTAAAGCGGCCGCCATTACTGCCAAAAAGAAGAGCTATCAAAACGTTGACAATACGATAACAGATCAAAAACGATATGGTTTTTACCGTGTTGCGCGCCTGTGGAAATTCTCTTTAGATATGTCGTTCATAACTTCATATATGATTTAGCCTTATTTTGTATAAACTGCCTTATCCAATTATAATAATAAAACAGCAAGCTAGAAAAATGTAAGATCTGCTGTTTCGATATTGTCGTCTATGTATGTAGGTTAATACAGGTGAATTGCGTAATCATAATGTAACGTTTTTAGTCGGAAAAGTTCGTATTCGTCCGTACCGGGTACAAAAGCTATCCGAGAAAGCAAGATAGATACGAACTTTTTCGATCTAAATGTCGTATTATTAAACCCGCCATTTTGTTTTTTAATTATTACGACACCAGGTATGCCTTGCCAAGATGCAAACGCTACTAAAGTTTCTGTTTTCTATCGGCTTGAAACGAATGGCATTGCCATAAGTTATCGACGCGACCTAACATCAACTCGCGTGAATCGTACATTACATTTTGACGATTTTTTAAATTTGCTAGCGTTTACATCTTAACTAGACCGCCTGTTATCGAAATCGGAACATCCGTTCAGCATAATTTTATCGAATCAATTTCGGCGATACATGCCAAGACCATCATGGGCATAATAGCCAGAGGCAATACCGATTAAAATATTTCCTTAAGAGATATCGCTGATTGTTTGCTTCCAGTATGGTGAGGTTTGTTGTCCAAAGTAGGTACTCAAGTTAACAAGAGCTACGTTAAGTTGTATAGGCTATAGGCCCAGTCGCCCTAGACAAAACGCAAAGTCTATCGTTATCGAAAATGGAATGAATGACTTACGCTGCCCGACGGTCGCGTCGATCGCTATGTTCCATAAGCACTATCGTTTACGTTAGCGTTAAGCGTCTTGACTAAGGCCGTTTCAATATGAAGTTTTACCTTGTATCGAGTAAGAAACGTTAACGTAACGTTATTGAGAAAATATGTAGCGCCCTCGTTTCCGCGCATATAACTTTCGTATCATCATCAAGTAGTAAATATTATACGTAAAATTATGTATTGAAACGGATATGTTTTATTTTCATGCTACGGATAGATACCGTATAAGTATAGTTAACTTTTTCTAACAGTAAAAAAGATTCGAAAAACTGACCTGTGATTACAATGATCGTGCTAGAGCTACAGCTATGAACACAGTACAAAAGGCAAATAAACAAGTGTATCGATCGAACCAATTTGCCGGTTCCCCTTTAAAAGGTTCAATCCATACACTCAATTGACCTAATACAGCCTATCGCGATGTTTCCCCGCGTACTTAAGCAAAGATGGGGTGTCGGGAAGACCAAGATCTAAGTAAGTAGGTCGTTCCCTTCACTCGCCCCTTAATAAGCGTTTACCACAGAATAAGAATATGCAACAAACGAAATTTATAGACTCGACAGCTCATAAAACTTAACTTACGAATAAATATTCGTCATCAGTTCGTGACATCGGGTGCGAAGATTTAGACATCTTAAGTACGTGTATAGGTATGAGTATAAAATGGCATTTTTGTTCCATATAGATGCGACTTGGTTTTGGCTTGATGAAACTGAGCTTGGTAAATTGTGTTGGTTCCCAAGTCGCTTGTAAAAGAGAGAGATTTGCTCTAAGGTAACTCAGGAGCTCAAATAAGTAGATGCCAGAGGTTTGTGCTTTACGAAACGCAAGGCAAGCTTACTCGAAGAGCTTGCCTACTCTGAAGCATCGGCTTACCAGTTAAAGCCATTTGACCAGTACAGAGGCACATTTCGATTGCTTCGAGAATATATTACACGAGCCTGTGGTCCGCCTGTACAACTAGCAATAATAATATGATGCTAAATTGTGGCCAACAGTATCCGACACGCTCTTATGCCTCTAGTAAAGACGTGACAGACATTTTGACCCCAAAGTAGGGTCATATAATATTTGCTGGTGATTTGACAGTATGCAAGTGAATTAACATAATGACATTGGCACCATCTTCGCATAATGGCGGCACTTCACCTGACAGTGTTGGCTTTTTCAATCGGGAAATTAACAGTCAAGCGAAGTGCCACCAAAAGTGTCATAGTTGCATAAAAACTAGTTCCATTAATTTTAAACCACCGTTTTTTATCTCCGGTGTTATAATATCGAGAGTGTATGCATCTCACACTGTAAGTAATGCCTAGCTATACGAGTATCTCTCGAAAAATCCATTACGATGCATGAAGATTCACTCGAACTTTCCTAACACGTTCTATAAGGATGTGGAATGGAATTTCCGTATTCAGGAATAATTTAGGTATCTACCTATAGAACTGTGTAGCTGGACACTAAGTAAAGGTAAAGTGACAAAACTGTTTTGACCTAGCATATTCTGTTGAAAATAAAATGTTTAACCGTCTTTTAAGTGTAGCATTCTTATGTCTTTTCTGATAATTCAAACCCTAGATAGGTTTGGTAACTCGAATCAGGTATAAAATTGAAAAATGGCCAAATAAAAAACTCTAACCCGAAGTAGGTTACTCGATGTATCCGCGGTTTGATTACTTAACTTATTGGGACTAGCCAATACTTAACTTATAAACTCTAAATCACCTGAATTACATTCTAATGACTGTTGTAATACCAGACGTGTCAAAAATATCCAACATGCCGCAAAATAACTAATTTATTACTTTTACATCCATCCCAGCCCTTGTTTCGTATCTGCAAAGTGCATGATCTATCAGTTAGCGGTTAATAGAATCGGAAAACCATCAGCCAATGCGCGGCGTTGGATTAAAGGTTCTAACAAAGTTCCATCAATTTACTGTAATTTGTTGCTCCTGCCGAGATTCCCTGGTAATAAAAGGTGTTCAAACAGTATTGATACTTTAAACGCTCGAAATATTATTAATATTAAAAGATGGTCTTGTTCACGTGCTTTATTCAAGGTTTTAATTTAGGACTAGAAATTTTGGAATATTTGTGGCCCTAAACAGCAACACATAAGGACTCATCATCATCATCATGAAAACCGTAAGACCGAAGTAGCCTTGTTTTTTTTTGTTCTGTTCTATAATAGTAGTTTACGTGAGGGTTGCGTAATGCCAATTACGCAGAGTCGCGTACAATACTTTTTCTACACACATATTATAAGTACTCTAAGATGGGTTGAGAAGCCGAAAGGCAAATGAGCATTACCTGTGGTAGTAGTGGGTGACAGCGATGACAGCTGTAATGTAATGAAATTATGTTATTGAATATTGTACAGTAATGAGAACCAAATTTGGAAAATCTTCCAAAATTAACAGCTGTCAGCGCATTACAGGTAATGCTGGTCATTGCCTACGGGTTTTGAACGCATAATAGAGGATTTATGATATGTGTGTAGATAAAGAGTTTTTGTGTTGCCAGTTTTTCGGTATGCATGTTGCGTTTTACGGAATGCAGATGCCATTCAAGATTTCTTTGTCCCTATCGGCCATTCGTTCTATGTGACTTGACCTTCGTAAATCAGACCTTGGTTTTACTGTGGATGTTATTAGTCAGCATCGAGATTCGATCACTCGGGGAAATCCTTTCTATAGATCTGTAAAAGACCTTTGGGTTCTCATTAGGCCCATAGTGTCGACGATGATCACTAGTAATAAATTCACTGGTCAGAGTTTTTCTTGAGGTACGTCGATATTTTATAGTTTGTTGTGAAAACTAACCGCACAGCCTAACTTATTTAATAAAAAGAAAATGCCGGCTGCCGGCTGTGGACTGACCGTAGAAGCGCCGCCTACTGTACCTACACTACATTTTGCTAAAGTAAAGACAAAAATATTAGTACGAAGATATATTTGTATAAAACACACTTTGATCAATTTGTGAGAGAACCTCGACAGATTTGGCGAAGGATTTTAGTCCGACTTGTTAATGATGTAACGGGGAAAAAAGGCTCCAACTCGGTTACACAAAAATAGCAGTCAGCTGTAAGAAAAAGGATTTATTAATGTATTACAGAATCGTTTTTACTGGACACGTATAACTTATACTCCTTATTCTCATTTCCAAATGTTGATACGAGTATGTGCTTGTTTTTTGCATCAATAACCAGTAACTAAGTAATTAATTTCAATTTTCATTACGCACCTATTTTTGCAAAATAACTCAAAGTTAAATTCAACGTTTAATCTGCTGAAACACACAAACCGGTAAGAAGCTGTTATAAAAATACCGTACTTAATCGATTCAAATATGTTTCTATTGTAAGAATGCCGAGATTATACCCCAAATTGTCGCTATTGGCATTCCTGTGCCGGTAGCGCTGACAATTCCCGCATTCCCCAACCACTGTACCTTTAATAGCGGTTCAACAATTGTCCCATATTGTCGGGCTTCATATAACACGCAATTTTCAGTGGGATTGTTTAGAACTAGTGATGCAGATAGCTTCGTTGTTGGAAATTAATTGCTTCTTGCTTCAATCGATGATGTGGTAAGAGAGTTTCAGCTTTTAAGGTACTTGATTACATGTATACAAATATGAAATGCTTTTAAACTTACTTGTGTTTAATGAAATTAAATTTAAGTAAATGGACTAAGCTTAAACGTTTGTGTTCATGTTTAAGGTTACCTTAAGTAACATGGCATGGTATGACACAGATTTTACACTACGCATTTGAGAACATAATTTCAGCCGTTTATGAGTTATTAGTTGATTGTTTTAATGAGTAAGGTTAACAATACTATAACAATATAGTGAAATGTATCATTTTGCAAAACTAAAATTATTATCTTTCTTTCTCGGCCTGTAACCTTAAATAAGAACAAAAGTCAGTTTTTATAGTTTAAAATAGTCAAAATCTCTGAACCATCCTATAAATTCAGTTCTTGTAACTGGGAGAGCTCCAAAGAGCGCAGAATTGCGTCGGACATTCGAAATAGATGGCGTACGGAAGAAATAGTGGAATTTCACTGGACTGCGCGTAATTATATTTTCCATTGCGAATGAAAACCGTAATTGGGAACTCAATTTCAGAATTGAGCTCGGAGTTGGGCGTAATCTGATTTATGCCCAACATGCTTCAATTAAATGTGGCAACATGAGCATTTAGAAATGAAAGGTTAATGATATTATTACCGGATCGCCTAAGTAAGACGATAATGTTTCAGGTGTATGTCGGTGATTGGTGGTTATTTATTCTTTTCTTTGTCGTCCTGTTTTCTAAACGACTCGACGGATTTTCTTGGCCAAAAATCCTCGAAATCATTTTGACCATAATTTCAACGCTGATAATCCTTAAATGGGACAACCGATTTTCATCAAACCTGCTTAAGACTCACGCCAGATAATATAGCATTCTATTTTTAAAAAATGTGTTCCTTTCGGTCTATCGGTTTAGGGCCTACGATATCACAGACCGTATTTTTTTTCTTTGTTTTTAAGGCATTGAGAAGGCAAACGAGCACACAGGCCACCTGATGGTAAGTGGAAACTGTGACCCATAGACATTTGCATTCACAAGACTGCAAGCCTAAGACTGCAAATGCGTTGCCAACCCTGAGGACTAAGATGGAATGCCTCTATGCTAGTCATTACACTGGCTGTCTCATCCCCAAACCGGAACACAACAATGCAAACATTGCTGTTTGGCGGCAGTTTAATGGATACGATGGTGGTAGCGATCCGGACGGACTCTGAAGAAGGCCCTACCACCCGCAATATACACGCTTATTCTTATTATTACGGTATAGCACTCTCCTTGGCATCTGCTAAGGCCAAATTAGGCGAAGCGTCTTCGGGGTCAGGAGAATCAACTAATCCGCGAGGACAGCATTGACCGCGAGATTAGGCCAAGAAGCTGTAACTCCCGGAGTAGGCCACCTACTACCGTATTTAACTTTAACGAGATTGGTACCGTTTTGTACAGTCACGGACTTGTCATAATGACAGCGTCAAGTGATAGAAATTACATGGGAATGAATCGTAGGTTTTATACGACCAGGTTCTATAGTGGTATATCAATAAAAGTCCGTGACCGTACAATGATAATTATTAAGCTATTCTGAAGCGTGTTGTGGTAGTCTAGGGACAGAGGTATGAGGTACCTATTCCAAATTAAATTTAAAATGTTAATACGTATATTGATACAATGACTTCCTTTTAATGTACCTATTAACTTACATTTTTAAAGCGCCGTAGTATATGCTTCAAGCTCAGCTTAGTATTTGAATTAAGAGGAAGTAGCAAAATCAACATCGTATATTAAAGGGTTATAATTGAATAAGGGTAAGGGTAAGGGTTTTGAATAATCTGTACAACTTACCCAGGATTAAAGAATTCAAATTGGAATTTAAAAAAAAACATGTCAAGTGCGAGTCGGACTTGCGCACCGACATTTTTTTTGACAAAAACAGATGCGGGCAAGCAAGTTGTATAACTATGCCAAATTTCAAGTTGATAGCAGTAGTAGCTGAGTATACCTGCTGTGACATACAGACCGACAGACAGACAGACGGGCAACGAAGTCTCACCATAAGGGTTCCTTTTTTACCACTTTGCTACGGAACCCTAAAAATACCTACTGTAGCGGCACGGAACCCTCGGTGAGCCAGTCCAACTCGCATTTAATCAGTTCTTAGCCTTGTAAAATTAATAATGTTACTCAGCAAGTAGCGTGAAATATACGTTTATAATTAAGTGGTTTGTAAACGCAGCTATGCGAATGAACGGTTTAATCAATTTATTTTAAACCGATCGCATAAGTCTTCATTATTAATTCTTTGTGCTTAATCGGCAACGTGTGTTGCCTTTGGAAAAGATAAAAGTGATCGAAAGGATTCCTTGATCTTTGTAAATAATAATTTATAAAGGAAATTTATGGACAGAAGCGATTAACTTTGCAGACTTCAAAGATCGTTATGTACCATCCCCGAACGTTGGAAGACGTTAACACGGCTAATTTACTTACGTATTATATCAAACTGCTAAACATTCAAAGTACAAAGTACAAAGTATGGTACGTTCAAAAATTCAGAGTGGAATTGGGTCAATCAACTTTTCTTTGTAGCTGTTGCCATGGTGACGTCTCCTGGGCCACTCTTTAAAACTATGATTTTAAAGGATTTAAGTGCACTAAAAAACAGATTTATTGGCAATTACAAACCCATTATTTGATGGCCTTTCTCATGAGTGTGCTTAAAGTATATACTATATCTTTTTTTCTAAGAAACCCTATCACTTTTGTCTCCTGGCTTACGGTACAGAATAACAACAACAAAAAGTTGATCCACCTAATTCAACAACAAACCATGCAATGCTACTCAAGCCTGAAATTAAATTAGTAGCATTGATTCTATCAATGTAGACTATACTTACTTATAAAACTTGCATTACTGACAGATTGACTAACGTCTGTTAGTTAACAAAAGTGCAGTTTAAACTACAGTAGAAACATTAAATATGGAATGAGTATTACTTACTTGTAATAACGTAGAGATAAAATAAGTTTATTTTTTAATTCAAACCCCTATAAGAAGAATAATAGCAAAAGTTTAAAATGAAACCAACGCGACCATCCTCTAGAATCTTTATGTTCAGTCTATGCCTGTGTGAAATACAGTTGTACTTTGTGGGTATTAGAAAAACCAGTGTAAATCCAAGGATGATGCTTAAGGCGTGAAAAATACTTATGAGTATTGTAGTTTTCACCGTTTTATATTTATATTATAATAATGTGTACACTTGCTTACTCGATGCACAAACTTTCACTTTCTCAATTTCTCAAGGGTTAGCTGGAAGAGATCCCTTAAAGGGATAAGTTCGCCTTTGTACAAACTTTTCTAATAATTGTATTGTTCTCGTTTTTCTTATGTACAATAAAGTGTTTACATACATACATACATACATGTGTTTATTCGTCCCTTAGATATGTATAAGGGTGCGGTTTTATTCACAAATGATACGTGTCAAGGCGGATTTTGAACCCTCATCATCACAGTTGAACATGCTCGGGAAGGGTGTGTTGAACCAACTAATCGATTCCACGCTAAAACGTTTAAATATATGCGTAATTGGAAACACGAGGGAAACGTTAAAATAGTAGGTACTTTGTTCGTATTATGTTTTGCTGGATTTAATTTTAATGGTGGCAGTTCACTTAGCGTTGCGTATTTTGGCTTCAATGTGACAAATGTTTTAGGCACGCGTTGGTGCAAATAACCAACAGAACTCCAATATACTACATACATACATGACCCCCAAAAGTAAATGTGAAAAGAAATTGACATTCAAAATAATTATGAATAGAGCCATCTTAAGACGGCTTCAGTGCATATTATAATGGCTCTTTTAATGCAAGTCGAAAATCCGGCTATGGCGCTGTAATGACGACCCCCATGAGTATCTCAGATATTCCAAAAACAACGCCAAATAAAGTGTCACCATAACAAGCAAGGGTGTGACAATAATATTGATGGTTAGGTTAGGTATTAATAATTAGATTAGCAACTAATGTAAGAATACCTGCAATATAAGACATTTGTAAATTGAAAGAAAAAATAGAATATACATAAAGAAAATTAGTAGAAGGAGATTAAGTTTAAGTCTCTGGCTGGCAGTAACCGCTCGAACGAAACGAGAAAAAGCTGAATTTTATCACCAGTTTGTCTGGTTAACCTTCTTAAAAATATTTCAATTAAAGACGTAGCCGCCAAATGTGCCATCTTAGCTTAACGTATACATATAGTTAGTATTTTTTATTACGAGATGGTCGCAGATTTAACATTATTTCAACATTAATTAGATGATTTTTCTATTTTTACCCGAAAATGACGATAGCAGGATTCTAAATTGTGACGTATCGATAGATTGGTATTCGCCCAAGGAAAGTGATGTGGGTAATTGGGATTCAAAGTTTGGCTTTTGTTAGGCTTACTTTAAATAAATGATTAGAAAACAGGCTATATATTCGGAAACGTTGAAAAAATTCCACTTTTCTAATAGAAAATAGGTACCTATCTCAGGGATTGTTTCAATTTACATTTAAACCAAGATTATTGCGTGAACATTGACATTGCCCTAAAGGTGTCCTGGAACACCACACCCTTTGAATATCGCGATAGCATCTGATTCCTTTTCGTCACGCATTTGGATTATTTCAGACATGGGGTAGGCACTGTGGTGAACTATGTTTGTTTACGTTAAAACTACGCTAACATAATTGTAGAGCTTGTAGAAAAGATCCCGGAAGGGATTTTATAGCAGTTAACGCTAGTAGCCGATTCCAACGTTTTTCCGCTTGGTAGCGAAAACTGTCTATAAACAGATAACTCGCCGAGGAGCTGCTGGCGCTGCTGAGAGTGTTAAGGAATATAATAACAGACCAAGCTGCAGTTGAAGACCTAGTTCCTAGAATTTATGCTAGCATTCAACCTTAAAGCAGATTTCCTATTTCCATACTGATCGTCCGTGCCGCCAAGTGCAGTCACAATGCAGATAGATAATGCCTAATATCTACCCTTCCGCTCTGACGAGCGCACGCTTCCTTAATCTGAATTTAACTGTCGTTAAAAACAGAAGAAGTTTTTTGTTTTTGCTTCTTTTAACACTATAACCGTTGTGTATATTTTGCCTGAAATAAAATTATTCTATTGTATAATATTCTATACTATCTTCGCTTTGCATTGGTAAGGCAGTAATTTACAATTATTTGTATTTGTAGTTTCAGCATCCTGCAAAATATCCACTAAAAAAAAAACGGCTATTTCCGTTTTTTTTTTATTTTTAGTAAGTCAGGTTATTTCATTATCAACGGATATTTATTATTATAAGACATCGCAAAAGCAGTTTTTAATTAAATTTCTGCATTTATTTAGAATCGTTTACAGAGCGACACTTCTATTTTATTTATTAGTATATCAGCGCCGTATAGCATTAGAAACAGGCGGGAAACGATACAGTCGGCCAAACATCGGTTTGGCCGACTTTTATTTCGGTTTTTATTTATCTTCTTGAATATGAAAATGAACTCGTTTGTATGATCAAGGTATACAATCTCAATCGAACGACTTAATATTTCGTAAAAAGATAGTCTATAGGCTAAAAATGTACACCAGTAAATATTTTTATAGAGTCTGGCCATCGAATCGTGATATTGACCTTGAAACAGAATTCTTTATATGGCAATACTCAACAACTAGTCAAACCCTAGTACGTTGGTCGTCAAGTCGTGTCAATTTTCGGAATAACAAACTGTTATCTGGCGTTATTATGTAGAAACCTATAAAAAGTTCAGCTAGGAAGTTAATTTATACAATGATGTGTAAATATAAAGCAAAACAAGAAGAGCGAGCCTCTGCTTTTCGCGAGAGAGAACGATATTTTCATGAAATAATGACTGCCACAGGTTAGTGCACGTAATGATATTGATACTTGTTGAATATTTGTAAGCTCCTTAGTTATTTCAAGATATATTTCGTTGGACTAAAAATATTATTCGTTTAATTTATGCTTTTGTTGTTGGTTTCAGTTTGAAATAGTTGTTTTTCCTACATTTAGAGGTTATGTTCCGATTGTAATCGAAAAGGTATTTATTGCATGTTTTTTATTCCAGAGAGGATAAGAGATAAAGTCGATGACAGCAGCTTAAATGAGTTGAATGATATTACTAATGATGTGAAGAGTTTACAACAACTAGATAAAAATAGTCAGTTCAAAACCGAAATTCAATTTGTGCTCCATTACAAGTATTTGTTTATGAAATAGTACTCATAATAAAGGACATAAAATTACAAAATTTAAGTTTTTTTTATTTTACTACCTTGTCGGCGTGATTATGTATATGTATATGCCAAATTACAGCTTTCTAGTACTGAGGTCGCTGAGCTTAGCCGCACGCACATGTGTGGTGAAACTATAAGGGTTCCTAGTTGACTACGGAACCCTAAAAACAGGTTTTAAATGGCTTGCCCGTCTTATAAGAACATAGTAGTATTTGAAAACATCTCAATAGAGTTACGCCAAAAGTCAAGTTTACTTTGACACCTGTTGGCAATTATCAAGAGTGCGTATTCCTAGTTCATAAAGGTTTGCCATATCTACATATTTGAAATTTAAAAAATAAATCTCAGTATCACGTTTTGATGGCCAGACTCTAGCATAAAATGAAATAGTTCTAAAGGAAACGGTGATAGCTAACTTCTGCGTTTAAGTAGTTACGGGCGAAAGCTAGTCATTTGTAATAATTGTAATTAACGTAATTTTCGTAAGGGTTATAAGCAGACTAGTTACCTAAGTATATAACGGTTAATTAAATCCACATCCGATTAAATCCTTGCCCACAGTTACATAAAATGGATAAGACAAGTAACTAAAAAAATAAAAAATGTTATATCGCTTTTGTCAGTGATTAAAAAATGTATCTTAGGTCAAGACAAAACGCTTATTATGCCACCGATAAAATATGAAAAGAAGCTCTCAGTGCATCATTAGTCATGTTTCCTGTGGTGCCCGTTTGTTGATTTCACTTGTATAGTAATTTTCACGCCGCGCCAATCCCCGCCGACATGACATGACGACTGACGCTAACTTCGTCATCGGAAACCGCTGAAACTCATTTATGGCCACTACATTGCATGGATTCATCCAAACGGACTGCACAAGTACCTATTTACCTACACTAAGCTTTGCGGTATAAATTATTTTTTAATCTCCTTGCCCAAAAAGATGGGATTAGAATAAATAATAGAACCTCTATTAACGCTTTCCCGTATCCATAACATGTGATTTTTTTTTCTGTCATGCAAATTGTTTACTATTTAAAAATAATATAAACACACACACACACACGCAATTATTCAGAAGTCTGGAATAAATAATTGTTAATTTAGTTTAAGCATTACTTTTAATAAATAGTACTGAATTTTAGAATAAGTGCTCTCAAATTGTATCGCTCTACTTTCTTATAATGCTTTTTGTTATTGTTTATCTTCATTTTATTTTAGCACCGAATAAACCATTTCTATTCTATTCTCTCCCACCTTATGTGACACAACTACCCTACAATATCTCTTTCTAAAAAGACTTTAGTTTCAAATTCAGCTCCAGGTTGCTAATTTTAATATAAAAAGGAGTGTGCTTCATGGCACTCTCGCCTTAGCTTCTCTTGCTCAACAAACAATTCCTGCTCGCCCAATGATTTCACTGCCCCAAACATTCCACGGAACGAACTTTCAAATTTAACGGTTACTCGCCTCGAATATTTCAACTTCAACGTAATGAACGTTCCAGAACGTTTTCAAAATCTATTAATAACGGCCGAGAACGAAAAACGAGTCAATGTTGCGGTGGACAAGGACCGCAGAACAATGGCTCTGTGTCACACCGACTAAGACAAATAGTTCCACAAATAAGGCTTACCCGGGACGGGAAAAAGCGTTCTAAAAGGTTTAATTATACAAGTCCGCCATGTCCGTGAGAATTAACGACTTTAAAATGGAAGTTTAGATCACTGTTGTTTAACCTGTTAATGGACCAATATTACGGTCTTATTTTTATTGACAAAATTGTAACTGAACTTCATAACAGAATGGACGTGAATTGAATTTATCGTGTCTCAAATTATATTGACATCATTGTCAATAATACTGATTGAAGTTGTTATATGTCTGGTAGTATTTTAACCTAATGTTAAATAAATACAAGATGGTCGCTATGTCTTTGAGCCGCGTATCAAAAAAATGGTGTCCTTTTGTGTGCATCGCTTTAAAGTTTAACGGGTGAATTGATTTCTTTATCTAGTGAAGCTTCTTTCGAAGGTTGTGCTTGAAAGATATGGCATTTATTACTTTAGTTTCAGGATGTAACAACTCAGAAATGAACTTAAGGGGTCTAAATCTATTAGATCGATAAAAAACGATGTTCGACTCACCTTGAAGGTCAACTACGAACTACGAGTATAATTACTATTGTAACAGAGTTCTTAGCTAACGAGTTATTAATTAAACGACAGAGAAACAAATTATTGAAAACGATTATGCTTGAGGTACCTACTATAAGCGACGGTACCCATTACTTCCCAGAGCTTGGCGCTTTAAAGTTTCAATAAACTGAGCTTACCGTTTCGCGTCTCGTCGTTTAGTGACAACGCGCCATTTTGAACTTATTTTTATGAGCGTTCCGTACAAATGAAATAAAATCCGATATTTCTTACGTTGTGCAAGGGAATAAGCATCGAATAATATTGGTTTCGCCACTTTTTATAAAAAAATGTTGGGCTGTTTGACAATTTGTAATGTTTGTTGTGTTCAATCAGAAAATAATAATAAAAAGTATTTGTTTCTTTAGTTTTTTGTATAAGATCCTATTAACAGATTTTAAGTTACGGTTTGAAGCCGTAATAAAGAAATGAAAAATAAAGACTTTTCAATTTATAATTTATCTACTAGACGAAATAAAAATATATAAGAGACTGAAATAAACCAGACAGTTTTAGTCCACCCATCTAAACGAAAATTCAAAACCTATTTGAAATCTAAACCTATTTAACCTATTCAGCTAGGTTTTGGCATAAAAGGAGGGTGCGAAGCAGCTGTCCATGCTTTACGCACGTACCTCTCCATCGAAAATTGTGAAGTGTTGATCAAAATTGACGTTAAAAACGCATTTAACTCGGTAAACAGGGACACCCTACTGGCAGAAATAAAACAGAACGTCCCGGAAATTTATAATTACCTTTTACATTGTTACGCAAACCCAACTAAATTGTTATATCGCGGAAACGCTTTATCTTCAGAAGTCGGCTGCCAGCAGGGTGACCCTCTTGGGCCGGCAATTTTTAGTTTAGCTATAAATCCAATAATTCAAAATTTAAAGTCAAAATTTAACGTTTGGTATTTAGATGATGGGACTTTAGGAGGTGATATCGATACCGTTTTGTCCGACCTTTCGTCCATTCAAACTAAATTCCAAACAATAGGTTTGGAACTAAATTTCAGTAAATGCGAACTTTACATTCAAAATTCTTCCTTAAATTGGTCTGTTATAAAACAAAAATTTGAAGATTTAACACCAAACATAAAAATAGTTGACCAAAAATCACTCAGCCTCCTAGGGTCCCCTGTTTTTGAAGACGCAATTCCAACTTTTATTCAAAATACTGTTTTAAAATTTCAAAATTATGTGGATCGTCTTCTTGAAATAAGTCCACATTATGCTCTTTCGGTTCTTAAATTCTGTCTTTTTGTACCTAAATTTATGTACCTGCTTCGCTGCTGCCCTTTTTGGAAATTTCGAAATCTCCTTACGCAAATTGATGACATTATTAAATTAAATTTGGAATCCATCTTGAACATTCAGCTAAGCGAGCAATCCTGGACTCAGGCCTCCCTCCCCATCCGCTTTGGTGGACTAGGGATCCGCAAAATTTCTTGTGTTTCTTTTCCAGCTTTTTTGTCTTCCGTTCATAGCTCGGCTAGTCTAGTAGGTAAAATCCTTAGCGCTTTGCCATCAAACTACACGACTGTCGACTTGGAGGAAGCCAAAAATGCCTGGAATCTTGCCTACCCAAGCAGTAATTATCCAGAAAATTTAAAGTCTCAGAGGAGTTGGGATGAAATAACCTGTAATTTAACTTTTAACAACCTTGTAAGTAGCAACTCAGGATCTGAGCGAGCCAGGCTTTTGGCGGTGGGAACCAAAGAGGCTGGTTACTGGCTCCATGCACACCCATCGCCAAATACTGGTACATTCTTAGATCCTGAAACTCTCCGAATTTCTGTTTGTTTACGTCTTGGTGTCCGGGTCTGCACTCCACACATATGCCCCTGTGGCAACGAAGTTGATTTTCTGGGTCACCACGGACTTTCATGCCAAAAAAGCGCAGGCCGCTTCTCTAGACACGCCGCGCTCAATGACATTATCCGCCGGTCTCTTGCCTCCGTCAACGTTCCCGCTTTACTGGAGCCAACCGGTATCGCTAGGGACGACGGCAAGAGACCTGACGGTATGTCTTTAATTCCGTGGAGTATGGGGCGAGTGCTGGTGTGGGACGCTACTTGTGTAGACACCCTAGCCTCGTCACACCTCCGCGGAACAGTAAATAAACCAGGCGCGGCGGCTGAGGCGGCCGAAACAATGAAAAAGAATAAGTACAAGGGTCTCGGCGCAGAATATAACTTTGTTCCTTTTGGCGTCGAGACCCTTGGTCCGTGGGGACCCGGTGCAATTAGCCTTTTTAAAGACATGACAAAAAGGCTAATTGAAACAACCGGTGACCACAGAGCTGGCAGCTTCCTCGGACAGCGTATTAGCATTGCTATACAACGAGGAAATGCTGCCAGCATCTGTGGTACTTTGCCACGGGGGCCCTCACTTTTCTAGTTTTTATTTAGTTTTAATTGATTTGTATTTAGTTTAGTTATAATTTGTTTAGTTTTAGTTTTTAATTGTATTATTGTAGGTATTATACTAATATATTTTAGTCTTTGAAATCTGTTTTAAATTTCATAATAAAAATGAACGGCGTCGTCATTCTTAAAATCTGATGTGCAAAAATACGTTTTTCAGCACAAATTTTATTTGAATGTTTTGAAATTTAACTTTTATAGTATTAAAAGGAAATTCAAGAGACCTATATAAAATATTTAAAACGCCACGTAAAATTACGCTTGGAAGGGTTTTATGAAAACACCGTAATATTTATAAAAGTTAAAATGCTTTTGCAGGTTAAAACGTAAAGTAGATTGATTTGTACGCTTAAAGGGATTAGGCTCAGGTGGGTTTACTTAGCAGAGTTGAATAATTCAAGGCATAGAGCGGTGTAATCGAGCTCTTGTTACGACAATATGAAAATATTACTTAAGAATGCTTAGGCCAGTTCGCAGGTGTTTTCTCTTCGCAAAAGAGACTGTTTTCAAGACAATGTATTTTTGTATCTTCGCGATCATTATCAAAAACTACTGCACCGATTATTTTAATTCTTTATACCAAGATTTTCTTTAATTTTTGTTTAACACTGCTGTCTTAATGTAGAAACATGTGAAACAGCTAGATGCAGTCATAATTTAGAAACCGTTACCTTAGAGATTCAGATTGAATAAGGCATTTTAGGTTAGGTTAGGTTATAGGTAATTATAACCAAACGCAGTGGGATGATAACCACAAAGCTTTGCTTTCAAGAATCGAAATGAATAATGACATTCCAACAAATGGCCATCAAAATGATGAATTGCCGAGCAATTTTGGGAGTGCCCATTATCGGTTTAATGACGATGCGTTATTATTGTAAGTAGAAAAGGGCTGGGTAAATAACGCGAAAGGGATAACTTGCTGAACTACCAAACAACAATGAGGCCATTACTCACCCGTTTAATGATATCGCATTAGTTTCACTAAAGTTACAATGAGTGTTATACTAAGTAGGTAGTATATTTTTGTCTATTATCTTGGTAGGGAGTATTTCTAAAAATAAAGTAACCACCTGCAACAATTATTTACCAAGAAAATGTTTAGATTTACATTTTTTTATTGTTGAATTAAGAGAGTCATACCACAGGTAATAAGGAAATTGAGAGGTCAGAAGCACCTGGACATTCTATACCACTATTATTTATTTACTCTAAATATCAAGAGTTGTTAAAATAATAATAAAAATAAAATTAAATGTTTAATTTCTGGTTTCTTGCATACACAACAAAACATATACCTAGGGTTCCGTACGATCCAACGTACACTTGGCTAGTTCATATATTACGTTGTTTTTCTTTAGCGTTATTTTATTTCTCACAGTAAAATTGACACTTATATATATTTTCATTTTAAGCGTAAAAAAAGAAGTTACTGATTCCTATATGTAATCAACTGATTATTAAGACCAATTGAACGCGAACAAACTACATGGATCTTCTTCAGAAATAGCGTAGATCCTTTAACAACATTTAGCTCCGTCATCAGATCACCACACATACATGTGTTTACCAAAATTTCAGTACATTCCAATACAGGGAACTGGTTCAATGTTTACCAGAACACGTGAAGTCGATACTCGAAGCAAAAGAGTAAATATTAGACACGAGCGAGCACATTCCCATCTTATTACGAGCACGACCCTTGTTTTGGGCGTAACGAAATTTTCTTTCGCTTTTTCTTGCCATATTCAGCACCGAGTCCCCCGATATACCTACAAAAAGGAATCTAAATCGAGTTGTCGGTACCGAAAGTGTGAAAAGCGGAAACGTGAGGGGAACGCGTTTTAATTAGTATAGGCATTACGATGAAAAGGTTGAAACGTGTCGCCCCTCGGCGGGGCATTGGAACCGACACTGTCTTATATTTTCGCGGGTCATGTTTCGCTGATGCTTTTGAAACGAGTAATGAGACCTTTAGTCTTTTGTTTTCTATAAGTAGGTACACCAAAATGTTTTGTGTAAGTAAAATTATATTGTGTCAATTTGGTTGTTTTAGGTATATAAACGTAGACGAAGGATCACAAGATTGATAGGGTAAACCATACTGTTATTGGCCGCGACCAGTGATTACCGACTACAATTTTTAGAGACTGCAATCATTACAAAAATATTTGCTACACATACGTGTAACAAACAGAAACAAAGCTATGTTTCTACGTCAGCAAATATTTTTTCAGTCTCAAAATTATGTAGTGGGTAATCATTGGTCGCGGGCAGTAATACTATGGTTTACCCTACTACAAATATGATTTTTGAACAAAACATTTGAAACAGGCAGCAAATAAATAACATTAAGCATGTTTTGTTTCAATTTTCTTACATGATTTAACTTAGTTGCGAAAAACCAATATCATAACCTAATAACAACATGGCGGACAAGGTTAGCGAGGGACACTGCGGACATATACGAGTAGTAGGTAACTTACTTAATTTGTTCATCGGGTCAGAAGGTTACGAGTAGATTGCTATGACGCAATTTGCTTTTTATCTGCAAAATGGTACCCGATTATTTGTTCCGGTTACCCTTTATTTGACCAAAAGTATTACATTTGGTGAACAGATTATTTTACATTTTTTTAATTTATCGAAGTCATCGTCTGCTCCTCGAGATTAATGTAAAAACCAACTAGGCCAGTAAATACATATTTAATTGGGGTCTATATTGCCACGCATATTATTTTACTTTCTAATGGAATGTTACGCATATTTTTTCATCTTTTCACATAATTTATTTTTCATGTTGTAAGAAATATTACGATTGCAACAATAAAGTACGTAAAAAATAGGTAGGTAGTGTGTTTTGCTACCTTTGACACTATAATCCTCATTGACCCATTTTTCCTACATAAATATTCTTTATACTATTTATCTGCAAAATATTGGCTTTGCTTATATTATATTAGTAACTAGTGACCCGCCCTAGCTTCGCTTTGGTTTATGTGAGTTTTCTAAAACATTCAAGAACTTATTATACATAAAAACCTTCCTCTTGAATTATTCTGTCTATTAAAAAACCGCATCAAAATCTGTTGCGTCGTTTTAATGATATAAGCATACATACGGACAGACAGAGATCGAGAAGCGACTTTGTTTTATTTATACTATGTAGTTATGATGAGAAATCTTACTCAATTATTAAACTAATTAAAGATATTTCGTCTGTTATTATGAATTATAGGAATTAGAGTTTAGCTGGAAGAGATCCCTTACAGGGATAAGTTCGCCTTTGAACGTTCCTTTTCTGTAAATATTGTATTTGAATTTTTGTGTTTTGTTCAATGAAAAGTTTACATACATACATATAATTATTATCTAGCGTGAGTATAAAATAAAATATTTCGACATAATCTACTTAAGGATGTGTTGAATGTGCCAGTAAATTTGAAAAGACTTCGTCTGTTTTTTTTTTGTAAAATTATCCAAGATACACAGACACAGATATACAGGAACAGAGAAAAAATAAACTGCAGTGTTTTTTTTACAGTTTTATATATTTAAACCCTATAGAAACTCTAAACAGCATAATTCCACAAACTCTTGAAAAATGTCATTCCCTAATTGATAACCAGTGGCTCGGCAAACTTTCCAGGCTATAAATCCAGTAGCAATCTGGGAAAAGTTAAACCTCGAGCGGTCAGGAAGCAATTAGACGGCGGACTGGCAAATAAGGCGCAACGCTAGAATTAACGCAGGCTCTGAGAAATGTACATTAAGAATAACATTTGTTTGGCTGGCATTTTACACGTCACGATATTACGTCACAGTGTTTTAGCTGACGCTTTAAAACATACACTTAGCACTCTATCGGCCTCACTCAGTCAGTTAAATAAGTTAATGATGATTAATTCGTTCCTTAGTGACGGTTTTTCATACACAATTTTGAAAACGGAACGAGTTCATTTTCTTTTAAATGTCTCTGTGTAAGGCGGTAATTCTAAAATATTAATTGAACCAGAAATTAAAAGATTCAAAATAACACGAAGGTTATAGATAGATGTTTTGTTGGGAGACGCTGTTATTTTAGTCTTACCCCCTTACTAATAAACGTTGAGTAACGGTGGTATAGCTATACAATGTTTTGTCCTTATCTGTCAAATTCAAATGTCACAATGACAGATAAGGACAAAACATTGTATAGCTATACCACCGTTACTCAACGTTTATTAGTAAGGGGGTTAGTGTTTAGGGAAATTTACAATTTGAACGGAGATTAGACAACAATTGCCCACTGTGGGTCAATATTTAAAAATGATTACCTGCCGGTCTATCATTATTATAAATTCAATAATTTGAAGATATAATTAAATACTGATAGAATATGTTGCCTATATTTCACGGTATCCTAACTGGTTTATAATTTTTGTGGTTTAGCGTCCGAATCATTGGTGAGGACCTTTTTTATTAAGATTAAAAATTAGAAATAATGTTTATTTATTTATTTATTTTAGGAATAACAAATAACCATACAATATGTGTTACAGTATAAATTGCAACAGACGTTACTTTATGCATGATCAACAACGTTATCCACAAATTACTAATTATTATGTTTTGTACATTGTTTTAAAATCATTCATTTCCATTAATCAAATCCTTCAAATTTGATACTCCACAGTGTCAACCTCGAGATCATATTAATCTGAAAGAGTACAGTAAAATTAGGAACCACGTTTTAAACTACTTTATTAAGTAAATCTAAATGAAAGAAAAAATGTCTCTTTAATGTGGTCTAAAATCTCATTTTGACTGGACTATTTGGTGTTAGAGGGCCACAAACTCTAGACCAAATCGCTAATCCAGACAGCCATTCAAATAATAGCCTTATGCCGAAACTGTTGCTAGTAATCAGGGGTCGTTCAGTCAGACACGCGCTCTCACTCGCGGCAAGAATGGGCACAGTGCCAAATTGCTTCAAGCCAAAATCTGCACACAGAATTCGGCCGACTGGGTGTTTGCCCCAACAATGCATTGTTGGAAAACGAATGAGTTTCACACGACAAAAGGAACCATATTTTCGGTCATAAAGGGAACGCTTTACGGTTATTTATTTGACGATCGTTTTACATGTAGATTTCGGAAAATAATTTTATGTACTGTTATTTGGATTATAGAGAATTAAAAGGTTAGATTGTTTACTACATGCAACTTGTCCATGTCTACTGGTTAGTCAATCAGCACGTGTAGCTTTTTTACTGCGTTGTTAAAATAAAAATTGCTAGTAAGATTAGTAATTATCAGCCTTTTAACTAAAATGCGTTTTCCAAAGTCCATAATGAACTTGAAATTTAAAGTTACTTCTGAACGTTCTCAAAACACGTAATTAATTTCAATGTTCGAGACATCAACCTTTTATGGGTCGAGCGTAAAATTTTAAGTAGGTAAGTACCCCGAAGAATTTCACCCTAAATTCTTAATAGGGAAATTTTCCCGGGTAATTTATTATTGATGCAATTTTTTCTCGACGCGTTGGGCCGACGTTGATCGCTGTCGCAAATTGGACGAGATAAATTCCCTTACCGAAACAAAGAGCGAAAGGACTATTATTTTCACCACGGTCATTGAACTGACCAAAACATTTTTGAGGAAATCCAGTTTTTTGTGTTGTAGGTACTTGTTATAGATTAATAATGGAAGAGTTTTTAAATGTGTTACTTAGAAACATGAAGAAATCCCATACCTATATTTTATCTACTCTCTAGTACGTAACTCTGTTGCGATATCGTCGGTGATACTGCTAAATGGCGTAACTAATTTATTTAACAAAGAGCAAAACGTATCTTACTGACTTAACAGGTAAGTTACATTATGCTCGTTATTAAATTAGTTAGTTACGCCGTTTAGCAGTATCACCGACGATATATCTATGGCATATTTGCCCCCTCCCCCCCGTAGTCACACAAGAGTGATGGGATCATTTAAACTAGACCGAGAGACTACGTTCTTGGTAGGTTCAACTCAGGCAAACTTTCCAGAGCAGTAGCTAAATAATTCTCGCGTTAGTAATATCGCCTATTTTTAACAGTCCAATGGACGGATAGTGCTTCAGCCTGTTTGGTGTAACCCGTCCGTTTATAGCATTAGTAAGTAAATTGATTTAACATTTTAAAGTTGGTATGCCGTATATTGAATGTTACTCTAGTAAATAGATTGATTGATTTCGTTTTTGTTTTCTTCCCCAGGGCATTTACATTTTTAGGGTTCCGTGCTCAACGGGACCCTATTAATATGTTTCACAACTTTCCTTTTATAACGTAAGAAGAAGTTTCTAAAAAAAATACTAGACGGATAATAGTCGAGAAGTTCCGGAAACTGTTAGAGACAAGTTGCGTCCATGATTAATCTTTGGGAATAAGTTGAATTCTAGAGTTATGACCGCGGCAAATATAAACCAAAATAAATATTTAAATTCCTAGTTAGTAAAATTGAATAAATGCTTGCTTTTATCCATGACTTTGCCTTCCAATAAACCATTCATACATTTTCCCTCAAAAACTATAAAAATATCTGTCGTCTATTCTCGAAGGGCTCAAAATATCTTTATACCAAAACTACGAGACAGCTATTAGCCACTTTTGCATTTATAATATTCATTGTTTCAATAAAGATCTATCGTGGGACTTTGCGCTTGAACCAGAGCCTGTATAATCATTTTCTATTTTATCCGAGAAGCTTAGCATTCAGAAAGTTAATTAATTAAGCATCGTCAAGGTCTACAATAGAGTTCAAAGAACTGGGTTTATAATTGTACTGTGGCCTTTACGGCTTCAAAACCGTAATAACGAACAATAAATAAAGTGTTATGAAGGGTGTAAGTTAACAGGGCAGATATATATAAATCTGCCTGAATTGGAATTACTGTATTCATACAATGAAAGACAAAAAAAAACATTTATCGATGTTTCACTAATTTTAAGAGCACGTTTAGAAAATGTTCAATTTTATAAGCTATTATTTAACTAAAACTTGTGTTTTGTGCTTAAACCGTTACATATGACATTACATAGACAGTTTAGTGGTAAGATTAGACTTCAGACTATAAAACAGTGTTTTAGTGTTTGATTGTGTTCTCTAATGTTTTATCAATATTAGTGAACCTAACTAACGTATCTTGTTCTATCTTAAAACTTACATAAAAAAACTACAAGGTTAAAATTAGATACTCAAAATCTGCTAGAAATAGCAGGCTATCCGGCCATCTGAGCCGAGGAAGGCACATATCCTTTCACTTGTACCTACATGATATAATTCTGTATTACCATACAGAATGTAGGTCTAATTAATCCTGGTTCTTATCAGCTTAAATTGCGGCGTATAAACATACAATTCACGTTACTAAACCGTCTAAACACGTAACGAGACTTGAAAATTACGCATCTAATAAATTTTCGGTTTTCAAATGTTAATCTTGCACGGACCATTCTCATCGCGTTCCGCCTGTTAAATGCAGGTGTTGCCAGTGGGAATTAAAAATAACCTTTTACCAAAACGCGTAGAGAACGACGCCCCGTTTTGCCCGCCGGCCGCACGGAATTAGCCGCGAAATGAAAATTACTCGCTTTGAAAAAGTGGGGTATTTGGGCAGGAGTTTACATTTTATATCAAATTAAAATCACGAGATGATGTTTGACATTTTAATGAGCTTCGTTTTATTTTAATAGAAGATTAAATATATAGATATTTTGCTTTCGTGAAATAATACCACCAAACGGACATGAGAAAATGTCGGTAACTTTTGAAGGACTACATTCTTAATGTTCTCAAAAGTCTTCTCAGTGACTTCTTGGGATAATTTCCAAGTTTTTGGATTGCTACAAAAGTTTGCAATGAGCCTGGTTCACCATAACATAAGGGGCGTTTATTTTTTATTTAAGAACTAGGTAATTTTCTTCGCCTACCACTGGTAATAAAATAGTGCACAAAGAAAAGCTTAGTGGTACAGTTTTAATCTGCATTTAACCTTTTGAAAGCCACAGTCGGCTGCAATTTTACATGCTCCAAACGCCAGGACATAATTACGCCGACGTAAAATGTATGAAATGTAAAACAACTGACTGCCGGGCGTCAAAAACCGCTGATATTACTTGTCAGCTATGGCGTTGTTCAAAAGATGAATGCACGTAAATGTATGCTAAAGTCGACAGTTTTTGAACCCTACGTTTTGCCCCTAGCGATATTTTCGGATTGTTCAAATTGGGATAATGGCTCATGTTGTTGATCTTTACTAATTACTGTAGTAATATGTATTGAATAACTGGAAATTTTTATAATAAAGTTAAATTATAAAAAAAAAGGTTTATGAACATAAGGCAATGTTTTGAAATTTTTGTTATTTTTTTAATCCAATAGTAAATTAAGTTATACTACCGTATCAGAACGGTTACACTTAGTGGGAATGTGGGATTTTAATTTCTGTTGCATTTACTCTTGATTGCTGTTCGTCCCATATAGGTAAATACATACTTACCTATTACCTATGCTTATTACTAATGATCGGCGACCGGTAGAATTTTATGTCACTTTAACGTCAAACGTCATGACAAATATGGAAAAGTCTTTTGTTGCCCTTAATTTGGCACGGTCCAGAACACGGCACACAATATAATGTAACCTTTTTTAGGTTAGATTGTTTTATTTTTTTGCTGATTCAAAATCAAAAAGGGTTGTATTCTCGACTTTTTTTATTTGCGCCATATTAAGGGTTAATAAAACCATATTTATATTGTCAAAACTCACTGAATTTAATTTGTCATATTTTTTCTATGTTTGATATAGCTAATTGATCCCTTTTTGAGAAGCTATTTATACAAAGAAATACCTTTCTACATCAACAGATATGAGAGGTGCATAGTAGTAAACCGACATTTCATTGTGACATGTTAATACCTCATTAATAAAACTACTTACATGCATTTTTTACTATACTCCATTTCCTTTAAAGACCTAGTATAGGCTTCTCTCACTCGCACAGTGTCATACAAATGACAAGGACAGATCACAAGGCCAGGTAGCCAAGTGCGTGGCAGCAAACGATAATCTTCTTAGGACTTGTTTACAATGGTACTTGAACATAAAGATCGAGGTGACTTAGGTTGGTTTCACTACCCAAGTCACAGACAGGTAAACGAGAAAGAATAAGTCACAAGAAGGGAAACAAACGCGTCCGTACCGTACAGATGTAAGAGCCGACTGATTACCTGCTCCATTGTGAGTGCGGCTTTAGCGGATTCTCATTAGCCAATAACGTGCAACTGCACTTTTCCAGTACTAGGTCGTTCTTAGTCCTCAGGGTTAGCAACGCATTTACGGTCTTAAGATTGCAATTTTGAGAATGCAAACGTCTATGGGTCCCAGATCCCACTTGCCATCAAGGGCTTAGGAAAAAAAAGATCTTTCTAAAAAAAAATGAATTTCTGGACTGGCAGCATAAATAAAATGTAGCCTAATAGATTATCGAGCAACTATTTTTCAATTGTGATGAACTATCATTAATAAATTTAGTTTTATAGTGAACAACATTACTTGACGCGATGCTTATGACGCTGCCATCAATGCGTATGCAAACTATTATTACTCCTGTTTGAGTTGAATTACATAAAAGCATCCCTAAATATTATTCTTCAATTTCGGGAATGTGGTTAAAAGTAGCAGAATATCTGGCCTCAGCATCTGCAAAATATATCTGACATTTTTAACCGCAGCGCAAGAAGTAGCTAATTCACCGGGAACTCTGCCAGTGGCTAATCCAATGCAAACGTAGACTTGCTCCCACACACTAGACTATGATATTCTCGTTACGTAATCATGCATGTTCGGTTTATATTGTATGTTTTTTTTATTTACATGTGGTTTATTTGACTCTTTCAGTACAACCCTGCATAGCGACTTGCTAATAGCACCTTCCATCCTACCTGGTCTTGTACGCTCTTATGACAGTCTAACCGAAATTTCCCGAACCCGAAAGTTTTTTAAAGTTGGGGTTTTTAAAAGGGTTTGGGCACTATAGGGCTCCATCGGATCGGAGTGGCACATCTAAAGGACTTTACGTTATACGTGGACAGTGTAAATCATGCGCTCGGGATAGAATAGATCACATTATGACAGTAGTTACGTTGTAACATTCCTCCGTAACCGGTACTGACACGCGTCACTGACACGGGTACGGAACCATGTTACGGTGAAAAGTCACTAATGTGGACCCACTTTACCATCTTGCACTGTAGGTATCAGCGATGTAAAAGTTAAAAACGTGGTAAAGACATTTCTTGGTCGATTACTCTTGGGGCTGCCATGGAGTATTCATTCGTTAGTGGCATATGTCAAATTCAACTACAATACCCAGCGTGTTCGTTTGTCTCACTTTTATGTACAATGGCATTTGATCGTAGCGGATGCTACGAAGTAAAGCTCGTAGCAGAGGTTGGTAGTACCAAGAGATCATTGCCATATTAACGTAAAGCTCAATAAATCCTTTTTACTAACAGGGACGCAACTTAAAATGGAGCATCGTGTTTTAAACATTAACGGGAATGGATTGAGTATGACTAATTCTTACTTATAATTTCAATATGAAAGTGTGTTTACTGCATCAACCAAGTGATATTTGGTACAGAGATACATTTTAGCCCGGAAATGCTAAGCACTTTAGATTAGTTTCTGAGAGAATAGCGATAAACGAGTTCGACTTCTTTCGACTAGGCACGGGCAAAAGTATTAAAATTCAGGTTTATACATGTTGATACTAATTGTTGATTATAGCAGCAAAAAACCTAAATCTACGCCGGTGTGATATGAAATCGAAAAGTTCTTTAAAACATAATTAAATTGCCGTTTTTTCTGTTACAACTACAAATTAAACTCTTAACAAAGACACCTTAATCAAAAGCTTTATATAAACGCGAGCATCTCTGAACAGTTTTAGTAATTAATGTCCAAACGCTCGTTAAAATTAAAGTAAACAAAATTATGCGTAGGTACTTTATTAGACCGAGTAATTGTTTGAATGAAGCGCCTACCAGCAAAATTCTGTAAAGGGTTAATTATTTCCAGTAAAAGAGCAGTTTGGGGTGATAATGATCTCCAGCGTGAAGTTTTCTGTTTCGAAAGTTACGTTTCGTGTTTACATTGTTTACGTCATATTATAACAAACTAATTAATCGTTTATCGTTGTTCCCTCGGGCTCTTTCCTTTTTTCCGGGATGAAAAGTATTTTATGTCCTTCCCCAGGACTGAAGCTATCTTGATTTCAAATACGGAAATTGGTTAAGTGGTTTAGCCGTGAAACCAAAACAAAAAGAAAGACAAAGATACTTCCACCTTTATAATACTTGTATGAATACTCGACTTTTTACAGTGTTTTGAATCCACTATAGCGCGCGTCCACACTCAGTTCGAGATTGCATGATTGCGTAAATTAAAGTAGGCCGGCACGAATTTGTAGGTTGAACATATAATTAATGTAAATAACGACAGTATATATTTATTCCTTAAAGGCGTCTGTTGTATACAGGATGTCCCAAAACGACGTAGATATTGGATTCAGAATCACACATTAAAGCTGTTTTTAGTAAAAATGGAGGCGGAGGTAGCGTTTTGTGCTATGTTTTTTTCACGCGTTTTGTATAGCTATCATCTTGCTTTTGGAAGGACAATACAGGTACATAATTTGCCATTTGTGTTTCTTATTAGGTCAATCAGTTCCACATCTGACATTTAATGTAAAATAAACACTGGAATTTGTTTATTATTATCACTAGGTTAATACAACACGTAAAACAATGAAGCTAATCGAAAGACATTATAATCATCTAAACATAAGGTGATTATGACATGCTTTTAAGGATCTTGGAGAGCTTCTCTTACAAAATGTACTCTTTATTAAAATTAATTTGTGAAACATCAAAGAACTCCAAATCGTGCGAAAATAGACGACACTATAAGAGTAAGCAAGAAACCGAGATTTGGCGGTACATATTTACACGTATAAAAGCCTGACCACTCCACGGAGTCGTACGAAGGCACACAGTCAGGGTTGGTTCTACGCGGTATAACCTTCTTGCTTTTGACATGTTATCGTATTGTCAATGTTACGATAGCTCTTCCTTATGTGACAGTAATGGCGGCCGAGTTAAAAATAATACCATACTGTTTTACGAGTATCTAGAACAATAGAGGGTTAGATTTGAGTATATTACAGTATTATGATCACTCCTATATAAACGTGAGATTGTGTTTGTTATTGTTTGTCCCACCTTTGCTATTCAACGCTTTAACTGAACAAGCTAAAATTTGGTGCAGAAATAGTTAATAACCAAGAGACGGGCATAGGGTAGTTTTTATCTCGGAAAATTTGAAAGTTTCCGAGGAAATGGCAATAATGGCAAGCCAAAAGTTACTTTTATTATTAAATTAATATAAATGTATGCTACTGTAATGTTTTTTTAACTGCACCACCTGTATCACTTCAATTCGATCTTTCAGCTACGATGAGTTCTGTGACAGCTCATATAATCACGTATTACAGTTATTTCTCTAACTTTACATAAAAACTAGACTGGTACACACCTGGCGACGCCGTTCAGAAACTGAAATAATTAATCGCCTATTATTAAATAGCTCGCATGTGACTATAGTAAGTGATTGAAACTACGAAATACGGCTGTCACAGGAGAGGACTCATCGTAGCTGAAAAACACTGTAAGTACCTACAATATTAATGTGTACGAAGCTACAAAAATACATTGTATCACGCAAACTGTGGCTCAGTTGGCTATCATAACAGCAATAAAATCCTAAACCCGAGTTGTATTTCGTTTTTTAGCCGCGTGCGTGATTAGTGTCCAATATTTCGCTCTGGAATTGTACAACAAACGGAAGGGACGAGCCCGTGAAATTTGATTTGCGTATAACCGAAAAGGCTGATTGTAACACGTTTTTGGCATGCTGAATATGCTGACGAGATGGATGTACCTATGATATTTTTGAAACACATACGAATGGGTTTTAACTAGGTTTTGTAATGTATATTTTTTCAGGCATGAATTAATGCTTCAGCGATGCACAATTTATTCCATTTCTTTACAAATTATTTTGGTTGGTATCCTTGATTTAATCTTACAATCTATGGTCACTTCAACCACTAGTGAATCTGTGTCAATAAAACTACTGACTCTGTGGCAAATGCACCCGGTGTTGCTAGGGGCATATTTCGTTCTCCTCGTTTGTAAGTAAACACAGGTCACTGTATTAGTGTCGTCTTAAATTCATATTTTCAAAATTGTTCATGTAGTCCAACTTTAGTCTTCTTTTAATTCTTCAGTCGTTTCAGGATTCCGGCGTATTTTAATGACAGACGAAAACCCGAGTTTGCTGCCTTTAAATAAAATTAACTAGTATCTGTACCCGTGTGACGTTTAGTCTTTTTTCCCCGTTCTGTGGAGTTTTATTAAATTTAGGAACTGGTAATCGATCCAATATCGATTTCGGTAGATGATCTCCGCTGTCGTTCTTTTCTTATGAGCCAGCGAGCTAACCGGATCAGATTTTATTACATATTGGAGCATATATTTACCATACTTGCTTCCCTTGTAAGTGTTTTCGCCGTTTGGCTTGATGTGTCTTAAGAATAATTATTGTGTATCGTTTTGGTTTTGACAACAAATTCTTATATTCCAGTGACCGGCAGTCCACGTAGGAATTCGTATTTACCTTATTTAAAAATAATCTACGTGGCAGTGATCACAGCAACAGTAAGTGTCTACAACCCTTTCCGTCTTCAATGCCGTGCTGTGTGTCGAGTGTTTACCTAAAATCTATTGAAATACCAGCAGAGACACCCTAAGGGACACTCGTGCCACGTCTACACGGACCTTACGGCGTTCCGGAGTCGACATTAGTTACAGCAAGCTGTAAGCAAGGCTATTATCCTCCAACAGGTTAGTTTTCTTCTTTATTTTACAAAGAGTTTGGGGTTATAACTTTGTGCCACATGTCTGTTTCATACTTCTCTTCCCTTGCTAAAAATGTCCAGCAAAACCTCCTTGGAACGTGCGCTGTTAACTATATAATTTATCCGCAAGGATTAAAGGGTGCTTTCTTAAATTTAACCTGCGTTTGGACGCTTGAATGCCTTCCTGCATCGACTACAAACCATGTGGCTGTCACATTATGCCTAGCGAACTGCTGAGTCACCTCCAAAATCTACATGCCGCCTTTCATTACCGTTTTCTTAAATTAACCCACGCAACCTCTAAATTAACTACCGCATTGCCTGCGTACGGGTTGCTTATTTCTACTCCCAGGCTATTCCAGGAGGTGCTTTGTACGGGCCTAGATTTAGGCCACGCCAGTTCATCCGGCGAGGTGACCACGTGCGAGTGTTGCTGCTCGAGCAGGGGCTACTCTGCTCAGCCACAACTGCAGCTAAGCGTTTAAGCATAATTTAACGACTACTCTTTACCAAACTTTACCAGCGTCATCGACCAAACAACAACAAAACCCTAGATTATTTTAATTACTTTAAATTTGAATAACTACTTACCTTCGTCAAAATAAATTATTTATATGTAATCTTTTGTTTTCTTTATCTACCAAAAAAATATAGTATTTCAGTGGCGCCCGAACATTTTGTTGTTGTTTGCTAATTCCCTCCTTGTGAAGGAAATAGTGGTCGATGAAGCTAGGTAGTACCAAGTTCCATGTCATTTTATGTTAAATTTTACTGTGTCAAACCAAATTTAAAAAAATTAATCTTATTGTTAAGAGTTATTTATTAGTTATTTATTGTAATTGGTCGATCACGCTCGTTTTTTTTAAATACTTATCTCTAAATATCACTTTGTTACTTTTGCTCCAGGTGGTAGGACTTTTATGCACAGTCCGCCCGGGTCATTACCACAGTCTCACCAATAGTCCCACTAGTAAGCAGCAGTGCTTGCACTGTTGTGTTCTGGTGTGGATGGTCGAGATATCCGGCTAACATAGCTTGCATAAGAGGCATTCCATCCAAAGCCTCAAGGGTTTTTTTTAAATTTTTCTACCCTCGCTTTAAAACTTCATAACCTTCGGCTATAACTTTCACATATTTTTTTTACCTTTGATACCCTTTACTTCGGAAATTCAAAACTACAACTTAACTTTACTCTTTTTTCACAAATATCATTTACAATTTTACTTTTAACTATTACATTTACTCAGTGGTTCGCTACCATAAATAAGTACAACCATATTACTTCTTCTAAATTACATTATAACCATATTGCTGTTCGCTGTTACTGACTTTAATAATTAAAATTAATTTCTCTCACATTATTTAAATAATATTTATTAAAAAATGTCGAATTTTACATTGGAGGAACGTCCTATTGCATTTAACTTATTAAAAAAAGATGAACTTGAGTATGAGGTAAAAGTACGACTTGGCGTCCCACTTGCTACGGTCATGGACTTGCGCTGCCAGGTTAAGAAATTGAATGCCGAGATACCAACTGATGAGGTCGCGGATTACGATGGTGACGTCAGTGAGGAGCTTCAACTTATCGCATCTAAAATGGAGGAGCTAAATGTTTTGTTGCAAGCTCCAGTACAACGGCACACTTCTTTAAAGGTTCTTAACCGTGTGCAAGCGACTGCCCATCACCTCTATCACCGTCTGACACGCCTATCGCCTTCCGAATTAGAATCCACGACGCACCTCGAATTAACCGAACAGTTGGATAAGTTACTTTTGCGATTGGATACTATTATGGATAATTTCAAAAGTGCACTGACCCCGGACATTAACCCCGAGGCCACTGCACCTACTTCACCTTCACCTACTGCAGCACCAGCCTGTGCAGCCACGCGTTATAATGCGGTATATAAATTAGGCTTAAAATATGATGGTAGGTCCTGCATTAAGGCGTTCCTGCGAAGGCTGGAGCAGGTACGTGCTTCTCGAGAGATCTCAGACGCAGCATTGTTCCGCTCAGCATGTGAACTGTTCACAGATGAAGCAACCTCCTGGTTTGACGGAATTTGTGATCAGGTCCATTGCTGGACGGACCTTAAAAAACTCTTGCTCCGCGACTATTTACCAGTAGATTACAATGAACGCCTTTTAGTTGAAATTAGGTCAAGGACGCAAGGGCGTGATGAATCTATAGTTAATTATGTCAGTGTCATGCTCAATTATTACTCACGCTTGGAAACTCCACTTTCTGAGAGTGAGAAACTTAGTATATTGCAACAAAATATAAGGCCTTTCTATTCAAAACAATTAGCTTTATTTCCAATTAAATCAATTAACGAACTTAAAGACCATTGTCGACAACTTGAGGCGGCGGCTCAACGTGCCGAACGCTTCGCAGAACCCAGCAGGGATGTAAGTAAGTCGCTGGCTCACGACTTGGTTTACAAACCAGACACTTCAATAAAAGTTTCCTCAGTAAGTGCCCCTGTTGACTTCTGCGTGCGTTGCCGCGTGGATGGCCATACACTAAGGTATTGTAGGGCAGCCCCCAGGCTGGTCTGCTACCGCTGTGGTGAGAATAACGTAACAGCTAATAATTGTCCTAAATGTGCCTCCGGGCAAAATAAATCAAAAAACTAATGGCTCCGAGTCAAGGTATGGTTGACCCGGACCTAAATAAACCTAAAATACAATACAAAACTAGATTCTTTTTTCCAACAATTACTTATAAAAATAACACGTATACTACCTCAAATAAAAACCATACCACATCGGATAAGACAGACAATGGTAACAATTTAAATTACCCAGTATTAACTACTACCATTCCTACTACCACTACTAGGCATACTTACCCAGATATGAGTAATTCCACATACAACCAAACACCAATCCCCTCCCCTCCCGCTTTTGTAAATAGCAATCCCATTCCGGCCGTTTATAACCTTCAACAATACCACATTCCAACTAATACCACTAATTACCATCCGTCCCCGATTACTAACGCTTACCCACCCATTAACCCCACATCCCAACCCAATTCCGCTGCTACTCCCCTAGGAAAATATACCCATATTTACCCAAATAATGAAACTTACCAAAATAATACATTTTACCCAAAAAATAAAATTTACCCATTGAACAATTTACACCCAAACATGTCTTCTTACCCAACCCGTATATATTACAACCATAACAACGAAACTTACCCAACCAATAAAATTTACCCAATGGAAAAATCAACTCAATTTGCTTCTATATACCCAAAGTCAACTATTAATAACTGTAAACCGTCATTAAGCTCACATAATGAAACTTACCCAACTAATAAAATCTACCCAATGGCAAAACCAGTCCGACTCTCAATTTCCCAACATTCCAACAATACTTCACTACAAGTCCTTAAGACCGATGAGACTGTCCGTTACCCATCAGTTAAAATTAAATATAATAGTACGATCAACAAAAAACAATCACCACCCGGGACTGCTTGGCAATACCGACCATCGAATAAGGCAGTTCAAGACGAGTGGCAGTCCTGGTTGTCGACAACAAGGTCATTCTTCGAAAGCTACGATGCTATTTTAAAATATAATAGTTTAGTCAATGGACATGATTTGCGTCCTTACCTTAAAGTTAAAATTTACGATGTAACCTATACCGGCCTCCTGGATTCTGGTTCGGAACTGTCAATGTAGGTGATGAAGTTTGGAAACGTACATACAAGCAGAGTAACGCTGGGAAATATTTTGCTGCAAAGCTGGCCCCTAAATATGAAAAGTGCCGCGTGATACGGAAGGTGTCCCGCTTGGTATACGAACTGGAGGATGAAAATGGGAAGCGACTGGGAAAATGGCACATAAAAGATTGTAAGCCAGTCTCTCCCAATGCTACCTAATATCACAATTTAACTAAATTAACACATAACCCCCGGACCGTAAGGTAAATTTATGGATCGATAACAACTGTCCTGGGCGTTGGATTAAACATGGAATGATTACTGAATGGAAAGTTTTTGTGTGCTGAGGCACGTCTTTTTAACTACTTCTAGTAGCTTATTGATTCTTCCTGGACCCCATCCAGCAGGAATAAGCCTACACCGGTGCGGATTGTGACACCTTAAGGAAGCCTACACAATTTCTTTTCAGAGCGGGTGGTGACTCTACAATAACTGCGATATGGGACGCATCTTCTCTCTTCTACTTGCTAACTATTTCCCTTTTCAGACTTTTTTTTTCCTCTCCTCCATCACATGCCATGCACCAGCACCGTCTTAGGTTTAAATAAGCCTTTTCACTGATGCGGATCGTGACATCTAATAAAGCCTACACGTACCGTTACTGAGCGGGTAGTGACTCAGATACCTGGATGGTTGCTTCGCGTGAATAGCATTCTCTCTCTCTCTCTAGTACCTTACCGTCGTTTTTATTGGCGGATATACTATAATACATTCCTTCTTTTTACACATTTTTTTTGTTTTTTTTTTAAACTTTTCTGACCAGCACCGTCTTAGGTTTAAATAAGCCTTTACACTGATGCGGATCGTGACATCTAATAAAGCCTACACGTACCGATACTGAGCGGGTAGTGACTCAGATACCTGGATGGTTGCTTCGTCGTTTTATACCTTACAATACTTTGTGGGATTCTTACCGTTCTTGCCATAACGCTTTATCTTGCGTATTTATTTTTAAATCCTTTTATTATAAGGTCTTCTAGTGACTTGTAACTGCTAGTTCTAGTTACTATTCTACTGCAGCTACCGTAGGCCTCGACGCAGTTGTTTCCAGCGTCGGCCGCGCGGACTCAATTGATGCCAAGGTACTGCAGGACGTGTGATTCTGGGCCGGGAGTCCTCGTCAAAGTATTCAGGTAACCTTAGAAGGGATTCACCTGATTTTATTGTCTTAGTTTTGTGAGTACTCAGCTCGAGGGCGAGCTGGAATTTTACTCTTTCAGTTCCTTCCTTCGTAAAATTCTCCTGGTTGAGGGGGTGTGTAATGTATATTTTTTCAGGCATGAATTAATGCTTCAGCGATGCACAATTTATTCCATTTCTTTACAAATTATTTTGGTTGGTATCCTTGATTTAATCTTACAATCTATGGTCACTTCAACCACTAGTGAATCTGTGTCAATAAAACTACTGACTCTGTGGCAAATGCACCCGGTGTTGCTAGGGGCATATTTCGTTCTCCTCGTTTGTAAGTAAACACAGGTCACTGTATTAGTGTCGTCTTAAATTCATATTTTCAAAATTGTTCATGTAGTCCAACTTTAGTCTTCTTTTAATTCTTCAGTCGTTTCAGGATTCCGGCGTATTTTAATGACAGACGAAAACCCGAGTTTGCTGCCTTTAAATAAAATTAACTAGTATCTGTACCCGTGTGACGTTTAGTCTTTTTTCCCCGTTCTGTGGAGTTTTATTAAATTTAGGAACTGGTAATCGATCCAATATCGATTTCGGTAGATGATCTCCGCTGTCGTTCTTTTCTTATGAGCCAGCGAGCTAACCGGATCAGATTTTATTACATATTGGAGCATATATTTACCATACTTGCTTCCCTTGTAAGTGTTTTCGCCGTTTGGCTTGATGTGTCTTAAGAATAATTATTGTGTATCGTTTTGGTTTTGACAACAAATTCTTATATTCCAGTGACCGGCAGTCCACGTAGGAATTCGTATTTACCTTATTTAAAAATAATCTACGTGGCAGTGATCACAGCAACAGTAAGTGTCTACAACCCTTTCCGTCTTCAATGCCGTGCTGTGTGTCGAGTGTTTACCTAAAATCTATTGAAATACCAGCAGAGACACCCTAAGGGACACTCGTGCCACGTCTACACGGACCTTACGGCGTTCCGGAGTCGACATTAGTTACAGCAAGCTGTAAGCAAGGCTATTATCCTCCAACAGGTTAGTTTTCTTCTTTATTTTACAAAGAGTTTGGGGTTATAACTTTGTGCCACATGTCTGTTTCATACTTCTCTTCCCTTGCTAAAAATGTCCAGCAAAACCTCCTTGGAACGTGCGCTGTTAACTATATAATTTATCCGCAAGGATTAAAGGGTGCTTTCTTAAATTTAACCTGCGTTTGGACGCTTGAATGCCTTCCTGCATCGACTACAAACCATGTGGCTGTCACATTATGCCTAGCGAACTGCTGAGTCACCTCCAAAATCTACATGCCGCCTTTCATTACCGTTTTCTTAAATTAACCCACGCAACCTCTAAATTAACTACCGCATTGCCTGCGTACGGGTTGCTTATTTCTACTCCCAGGCTATTCCAGGAGGTGCTTTGTACGGGCCTAGATTTAGGCCACGCCAGTTCATCCGGCGAGGTGACCACGTGCGAGTGTTGCTGCTCGAGCAGGGGCTACTCTGCTCAGCCACAACTGCAGCTAAGCGTTTAAGCATAATTTAACGACTACTCTTTACCAAACTTTACCAGCGTCATCGACCAAACAACAACAAAACCCTAGATTATTTTAATTACTTTAAATTTGAATAACTACTTACCTTCGTCAAAATAAATTATTTATATGTAATCTTTTGTTTTCTTTATCTACCAAAAAAATATAGTATTTCAGTTTTATGAAAATCGATTGGAGCTGTGTTTAAGAGATATCAGCCCTAATAGAATTGGTATTTATCTGTTTAACTTTAGCTCTATTTTCCTTTGTAGAACGTTGTTGCTGTTCAAATGGTATATTATTTTTAACTTTTACCGTCAGGACAATACGATAACATTTCAAAAGCAAATAAGTTTTAACAAGTAGAACATAGCCTCTGAGCTACAAAGGATAAACAATACCTACATAAGTGATATATAGTGTGCGTACTGCGTTATTAGTCCGTCATTAAGATTATCAAAATATATTGAACACGTGTATTTTGGGCATCATCAAATCAATCAAAATTGACAAAAATAAAACGCATCAAAGCTCGGGAGCGGGGGCTCGTGACTTCACAGCGTAATATAAAGTGTGGGACGGCGTAATGTCACGCGAAACTTTGACGCACTTTATCTTCATCCTTTTTCTTTAATTGACAAAGGAAAAATAACACGTAATTTTCTTTTAAAGTACATGACGGACTAATTAGTTTTTTTAGGACACTAGCCTATTAGTGTACGTACCTAATTTTATTTTTTACCCAATTCCATATATCATTGCTGTTTTGGCGTGTGTTTGACTAGGTACGAGTATAACAACTACCTAAGCAACTTGTGCTCAAAATATCTCACAAGTTTCAAAACTAAAGCCATAAAAGCGCGTTAGATATTTTCATATTACGCGTTAGCCTAGTGTTGATTACCGATATGGGCAAATTTTTTGGGATCAACGCGACAATTTTTTCTGAGTCTTGAATGTTTTCCATGTTTGTATGTCTCTATATTAGTAAGTTTAACGTTGTCTAGTAATCATAGCAAGTACTGTACAGTCAGCTGCAGAGATAAGTATACCCCCCTGCATAGGAAACTTGTATGCAGGAGGGTATACTTATCTCTGCAGCTGACTGTACATGTATGTAGACCGCTGATATATTTGTAATATATTTTGAAGTGAAGCGTTGGACCATTATTGTTTATTGTTGGTGGACTAATAAATTCAGATATAGCATGATTTTATTTGTATACCGGGATATACTCGTGTAAACCTTTGTGTTTCTTATTATAATAGCCTCAACCTTTTTAACCTATCAATCCGAAAAGAGGACGCCATTTTATACGAGCGATTTACAATCTCTACCGTAACACCGATACTAACTTTAACTGCCACTTCGGTATTATTGACGCCATCTGCGAAAATACCATAACCCCTTTATATCTCGGTTTATCGCCGAATCATGAACACTCCTCTTGTTTATATTAACTCAGGGGCTGTAAAAATAAAGTCTGAGTGGAATTGTTCATCTGATTTATCACTTTCATTACGCGCGTACTCCTTCGAGGGTTTAATTGAAATCTCTCTGCGAAGCAAATTGTTACAGCCACATGTATGTGTAGATTATAAATTTCTATTGTTTACTCATCCTACAGTATTAACCGAGCAGCGTATGTTTAATGTTTGTCACGCAGTCGAAAACTAAGTATACTGATGACAGGGTTATTTGGATAAATTGTTTTTTTGGGGGCTACGATATGATCATCATCATCATAATGGAGATCCAATCTTGGATGTAGGCCTCTTCCCTCTTTTTCCACTCTTGTGCCCATTTCATTCAGTCTTGACCTCCGTGCCGTCGAAAGTCGTCCATCCAGCGTTGCGGTGGTCTGCCGCTCCCTCTAGTATCGGCTCTGGGTCTCCATTCAAGGACTCGTCTTGTCCAGTGACTCTCGTCCATTCGCGCATTGTGTCCCGCCCATACGATCCGATAAGGTCAGAAAAACCCACTGAAATTCGCAATCATTAAATAAAAGGATCGTCTGTTTTTGATTGATAATGGAACACATACCAAACGGATATGGTTCACAACTAAAACTCTAGCAAACTTTAGTTACTGTGTGTTAATGAATAAGAGCTTAAATCGTACTTTTTTTCTATGCACTTTTATTCAGTGAATTATATTTTGTATTTATTTGTTTGATTGGTCACGCTGTGTAAATAAGTTATAAGTGGTTACGCGACGCTTAAAACAGTATTAACATAGGCGCGTCAAGTAAACAATGCCCCAAATCATTAATTTCTGCCTATATATTTTAATCCTATGAGGATTATAACGAAACGAATATGAAATAATAATAATATCAAAGAACAGAACACGAAGCTGTTCAAACGGATCATTTACTTAATTAATTGTTTCCCTGTGAATTCTGTATAGAATTAAAAAACACGGCTTTGACAATGAACGATTTTGTTATTTTGCAACCCGATACGTACAGGTCGTGAAATTTCACGAGCGATTTCAACTGGAGCCGGGGTCGTCAACGAATCGACAATGTTCGCGCACCGGAGAGCATAAAGATTTTATTTAGAACATTGTTGCGAACATACCTACCTGTTCTTATAAGTACTCGTATATGCTAACTGCCCACAATCTCATTTAAAGTTAAGGTTAGTTAAGATAAGATATGTTATTAAAACAAATAGGTCAGCTGCGGGAGAGCTCTATTCCTTAGCAGTTTTTATGGGTTTATTTTAAAAGAATGTCATATTTATAAGATATTCAGATTTTTAACCACAATCAACCCAGAGCTCCCTTGCCATCCGGTTGTTTACCGTTTTACGGGTTGTTTACCTACTCGTTATCCTTCCTCATGCTATAAATAAAATATGCATACTTTTATCTGCGAAAGTAACTCAATACGAGGAGAACGAGGTTCCCTGTTTCAAATAAGCGGGCGGAAATTCTAAAATAACATGCTATCTCAGGTTGCTTTCGACAACTAATTTATTTTTTCTTTTTTAAGCTATTCCTGAGTCAATCTATATAAATAAACAAGTATTTAAACAAAAAAAAACCATAATCGTGAAGAAAAAAATGGAATTACTCTTAGGAAACCTGGACGTATTTCCCACGAGGATAATCTATTTTTATTACCACTATAAATAATATTTCTGGTAATGTCGTGACGCAGGGAAAGTAAATTATTGACAACATACGCGCACTCTATGAAAAACAAATGGTTTAGCCAAAAACATCACGGCGCTCCATATACAGTCTGAACACGTTTGAAATACGTGGTCGTATGTAATATACTTCACCCGTATAATACGAGTGAACCTACCTGTATAATAAACAAGATAATTGAAAGCCTCGCTCGCTGCATTCGAGCTATCGATTTACCGTCAAACTTTTGGCACAGGTGCTATCGGAGAAACCCAAAATTATCTTGACACTTTACTGGCTCGCCTATTAATTAAAGTGGCTTGTAAGACATTTTATTCGTCCTTCGTTTAGTTCATTGTAATAAATCAGAATGAGTGCTTCTTAGAATAGGTACTAATTGTATTTTACTGTACGAGAACCTTCTTTGTAATGAACGATGGCACTGATAATTCTCAGTAACAGTCTAAAAATAGCTTATTGAAAATTAGGTACGTCCTGTGTTTTATTGAGACCCTAATACTCGCTTCCAATATTCAAACCGAGAACAGATTTCGTTAACTCGATTTAAAGTTTGACCTTTTCCACTTGGAGATCATGAACAGGCGAAGAGACTTGTCCAGATTGTAAAGAATGCTCTTCATAGTATTACCATTTAAGCAGACAGTCTTAATTAAATTCAATAACACGTATAAAGTAAATGTATGAAAACTCGTTTCTGTCCGCGGCGATTTTGTATAAAAACGCATACAAAGTTGAAAGGCGGTAGCGGAGTTTTCATTGCTTTTTAACCGACTTTAAAATCAACATGTATGTAGGTAAACGATCTTTTGCAGTATAATATACTACTAACTAAAAGTATTATTTACGTGTAGGTACAGTCAGCTGCAGAGATAAGTATACCCTCCTGCATACAAGTTTCCTATGCAGGGGGGTATACTTATCTCTGCAGCTGACTGTACGCTACTTTATAATAATGTGCCATAAATTACGTAAATTTCAGAAGGAACAATTTATTATTAAATCATATCCTTATTGCCAACCTTTGGCTTGCTTAATGAAGTTCCGAGTTACTCGCACACAGTTCTCGATTACACGTTTAGTTACAAGGGGGGTTGAGTACTTAGGTAATAAGTATTCGCAATGTGTAACTCCGTTATATTAAGGTGTGGAATTTGGCAAGTTATTCGTACTTCATAAATAAACATAGCTTACCTTTGTGCCAATGTTATACCGGCCACTATTCTGCCGTGCAGATCCTAAACCAAAGTAAGTGCTATTTTTGCGATTTTTAGTTTTTTTGTAAGGCAGAGTCAGTACAACAAGACGCAGATTTGTGTATACTCGGTTTATGATTTCGACGATGGGAACAGTTGAAAACCGAAGCCTCCACGTACAATAAATGATAAAAAAACACTTAATTATTTTGATAAAACTAACTAAAGTGCCGTAAAAACGACTACAGCTACGAATTTTGATAATTCACTGATTAAAATACAGTAAACATCTAATTTTAAACCTTAATTAACCAGTGAAGTTGGGCTTGCTTAAGAATAAGAAAAACCCTACGGTATAAAAAACCTTATTGGAAACCTAGATGCAGTGCAATACGTCTTAAAAGTCTTTCAGATGCGGGTAAAGGCAATACTCGCATAAGAGCTTATGTGAGCAGTGAGAGAGAAGTACAAACCCGAAGGACTTTTCATGAGCTATCGCATTCTTATTATAAGTAGAACAGAGACCTTGAAAGGTATTGAGGACCGGAACAATTTTGATAATTTATTTTCATTTTATTTTATTAGGATCCTTTAAAATTACGGTTTGTATACATCCTGAAACAGTTTCCCCTGCGAGTTAATGGTGCTTATTTCGGTCATGGCTGTCATGCATTTGCAGAGTAACGTTTAAACCGCCAAGATTTTTTCATCACAAGTTCCCGCGTACATTCACAAAACTATACCAACTTATACTGCCATCATTTCTAAACACTAACAGGTACCTTGTTCATAAACATGCACAGACATATTGTCATGTGTATTGGCGTCAGTGTGACAAATATTTAACGTTGGAACAAATACCTATTAGAACCCGGATACACGGATACTAATAGCAAAATGTCAAATAAATAAGTTTATCATTCAGAATGAATATGTTACTTAATATTTGACTATTTTGATACATGTATGAAAAGCCGATAATGACGCGGTAGAGCGTATTTGCCATTGGCTTTGTTTTTGAAATATACAAATAATAGAAATGTTCTGACAATTATGCTGTCTAATCATTGCGATTATCTGACAAATATTCTTAATATGCGAAACTCCAAGTGGAGTTCCACCATAAGGCGAAGCGAAATGAGTCTGGGGCCGTAAGCAAGATGCAAACGCTACTAGCGTGTAGGATGACAGTTGCCTGTACGATTTCTCGAGAATGTCATCCCGTACATTTTGAGTGAAAGAAGAGAAAAACGAAAATTAGCGTTTGCATCTTGGCTGGGGCCTCTTGTGCCTTATACTCGTATTTCGGATAACTAAAATTAAAAAGAGATTATATTTTCACCTATAGGTTCATCGAACTCAATAGTAGCTTTACATTTTAAGTTCCCCGTCACAGTAACGTATTAAAGTGAGAGTGATTTAAATTTATTATATCAATAGCTGCAAAAAGGCACTAAAATGTGCAGCTACGAGAGTTCGATCGTGTATTAATTGCATCTAGCAACATTAAATTATGGAAAAACTTTTTACTAAAATAAAACTGCATGTTTGATATGACGACACTGCTGTAGTGCACTTTATTAGTTACATCAATATGCTCTCGCGCACGTATAACAATAAATTAAAAACAACTCCATAACTACGTCTTATACATTGTGTATATATCACATATAGTGTAATGTATTCCTGATTCCTGGTGTCCTACTACTTGAAGCTTATTAAATCTATAAAATGAAACGATCTTTAAAATTTAATCCATTATCTAACATTATTAAATCATTTTTAAAACTATTATTTTTTTAAATTTAATTATACTTCTTTTTTCCCTCGAACTTACTCGGTCACGAAAAAACAATTTTAATTCTTAAAATTATCATTTAAGTTAAAAGTAATGTCTAATAATATGTGTTTAATGCATTATTAATTCAAATGATATGAGAAACTTTTCGTAATACATGTATTGTCTTTTTATTATTATGATAAGTCTTAACTCTATATAATATAAAGCTTATTGTAAACGGGTTTTGTTGTAAATATCATGAAAATCTAACGACAAGTTAAAATTTTGCGTTCCTATTTATTTTAAATTTAATTATTGGTGTTATTATGAAGAAATTATATGTAGATCTAATCGAAAAGTGTGATTAGTTCAAAACTAACAACTTTGGTTAAGTAACCTTAATGAAAGGTATTTGCTTAATTTGATGGCATATTGACAGGATCTTTGCGCAATTATAAAGGCATATATAACAATTAACCATATTTAAAATCAATTACCAGCTTTGGGTTCACATCATAAATTTAATTTGAAAAATTTGACCGTGATCTGAACGTGAACAGACATCCAGGATAAACCTAATTAAAAAGAAGATCGGAATATCATTAAACAATTATATTTTTCATTAAATTTAAATAAAATGCATAAGTTATGTTTGTCACCATTGAATAGTAACTTTAATGTAGTTATGATTTTCAAGAATGCTCCCTCGTAGCCATAAACTCCTACGTTGAACGAAAAAAAGGTGTGTGTTCAACTTTACTATCTAAAGAAATACTTCGAAACAGTGCTTCAAGTGACGGGGTGGGTATCGTCTTTTCATACTAACTTTGTGTACTTAATTATTTTTTTTGTTGTGTTACCCGTATGAAATATTTATATTTTTGATTCAATTAACATCAGCGTCAACATAAGTTTTTGTTATTCTTTGTGAATACTTAGGCCCTGTAAAGAATAAACCGTTAAGATACCCCGTCACCACCTTAACAAAATAAATTAGAAAATTCGTGACAGCTATCATGAAAACCAAATTTCAATTAGACGTGGTTTTAGTAACAAAAAATTCAACAAATATTGAATTTAATTTAACAAACATCTCTTCATGCCATTTTAATGCATTTTAATTAATTAATTTACATTCGGTATAAGACTAGTCTTAAACGTGATCACTTAAGTGCAACAGTGTATTGAGATAAAAATTAAATTTTAGGCTTTTACAATGACATCCGTAGTTATCATATTACCTACTAAAAAGTTTAGAAAAAACATACAATTATAAACCCATTAAAATTGCAAGCTTAAGTAGCATAGGGTATAATATTTACTATAACATATAAATCTTATCTATGTTATCTATTATTCAGTCACATTTATCTTAAAAAGCACGTGCAGAACACGGAATGTGAACACCTTGCAATAAAGTACCTTTGGTACAACAGCAAAATAAACACACTAAACTCGCTTTACCAGCAACATCTGATGGAGCATGGACACTAAAGAACTTAAATAAACACAATGGAGATCAATTTGCTAACTAATATTAAGATTACATGCCCAATCTCACTCAAAATATTTTACTTGATGAAAAAGAGACCATGAGATGAGAAAGGCTGAAGGGAATTTATAAAGTCCTGAAGTTTGTACTTTGACACAATTGTGTCTTAAAAGACGCAATGTTGCTGAGCGGTACTTCTTCTCGATCTTTTTATCATTATAAGACCACTTTTTATTTTTGAAGGGTGACATTTGTCACTGTACTCGTAAAGTAATCCAAATCCGAAATGGCACTTCGCAGTTTTATCCAGGTTCTGTTCTATACCATTATGTAAAAAACCTCTAGGTGGAATACTAAATAGTCTCTGTACAGATTGGGCCAATGTTCTGAGCCAGTGCCAGTGCACATATTATTAGAAAATGCTAACAAAAAACGAAATAGAACAGCCATAAGACCAATAACAAAACCTATTAGAATGACTTTTTAAATCTATCTGCTCAAAGTGCCCGACAAACAACAAAACCTGACTTGCCAATTAATCTATCCCGAAATAAAATGAAGGTATTCTCTTTTTCGTGAAATATAATACTTTGCAATGAGTTTCTGGGTTATACCAGCCATTTAGGCATTACGTGTTAAAAACTACACAATTGAATCCTTACTTCCTATGTGCCTACTTATATCGATCAAAAACAACGAGTAAATATCTTCACGTTTCTTTATGATGAAGAGCGATTCTACAAATAAAGTCTAATACGACCCACGGTACACTGAGTCCTAACTGTTTGCATTTTCAAGCCAAATATAAAATTATTGATGTCACTATATTTTAGGTATATTAAAGTCGTTTAAGGATCGTATCTGCAACAACGATTGGCTCTTTTGACTACCCATTTTTTAGCATATTCAACGTTGCTCCCGAACGTTTCCCAAAGTCTGTAGATTGCCAAAGAACTCAATCATACAATAGATAAAACTTCTTTAAGACTCCGTGTCCTAAAAAGAGTTCTAAGTTCCCTTCTACTTATATCTGTCACTCGTGAAGAGAAAGTTTGACGGCTATATTCCAAATATGGTTTTTCGAGGTAACCTTTATTCATGATTTATTGGGTGTCACTCGACTTTTGTATGATTGCCATATAGTTTAGTTTATATAAGACCTGACACACTCGTAAGCAAAACGTATAGAAATCAGTGTAGCGAGAGACGTACTTTAACTTTTGGTACGTTTAATCTACATTTTTTATGACCGAATTGCCTGTTACATACCATTCACTTGAGTCCCAAATTCCACCTCTTAGTCTTACGTAACAAGATTTTTTCTTATACATGACAAATTGGTAAAAAATGCCTACATTTTGTTTTCGACTTCTACATTCTCATAAGGCTTCTTCGTAATAAACTCCTACGTTGATCTGAAAAAGAAGAAACTGGTGTTATAAGTAAATCACGGAGTATCTTGTTGTCTCAAAAGTGTCAGTAGCCCAGAGTGGCTATCGGAGGTTGAGCGTAATCGAAAGGTATATTAAAGATTGGTCATGCTTGCTGTGAAGCTCTTACGGTGAAGGAACAAAAGTCGCAAGAAAACCTACACTTTCTAGCAACTGAAAGTGTAAAAAGGGTCAACACCAAAGATCCTACAACTAACCCCCAAGCCCAAGTGCATCTAAAAAGATCCATCCAATAACACAAAACATTACATATTATATGGTGACAAAATATAGTAGAGGCCCAAGGCCAAACTCCCCGCCAGCGCTATTCTCAAATTCAACAAAGGCCAGGTAATTGGTGAGCTCTGCAACTTACCGACCTTATTCAGGTTAGCATTGTACCGACTAGAAAGTTTTGCAATTTAGAAAGTTTCCCATGAATTATTCTCGGAAGGTTCTAAAAATATTATTATTCCTGAAAAGGTACTACAGATAATTCTCAATGCGCTCGAATGTTTCCGAGGAAACTATCAGTAAAGGTCAATGCTTCAAAATTTCTGAGAATTGTTAAATAAAGGTTAGTTTGAACATTGTTGTTACTTAAGATAATCATGACTATTAGCATTGATTAATGGCTACCTACCTATCACAAGGTTGAAATTTCGTTCCCAACTGTTACACTTGTCGTAATATAATTATTTGAGAAATTCAATTGCTTCTAAAACCGTTTCACGTTCCAGGATTATTATAAAACAATAGTACCCTAATTTATAGGTTCTATTTTCACATTTAAATTAGTTAGTAGGTCAGAATAAAATGATTTTCTAACTTATAAATTTTCGGACAATTGAATGAGTTGGAAATGAAAATATAACTTCGTGATCGGTAACCGCATTGACAGCTTCAAGGATGAAAAATGCAAAACTCTAAAATTATGAATAAAGTGCCTTACATATTATTCAGTGCTTATTCTACACCACGTGTATGGGACACCCGTCTTTAGCGTTCACGACGTGGTCCAGCGGCGGCGGGATGACGACGTACGTGTCCCGACTGGAACACGGCAGGCAGTCGTCGTCGAACAGAGGAGGCGGAGGAATGACGTCATCATCCACTTCCTCCTCTATCACCTCTTGTCTCTTACTCTTCGCCGGCATGTAGTTCATCGCGCACGTCACCGCAATCAGGAACAGAAAGAATATGAACACTATGTCGAACATGATTAAAAAGTTTAGCATTACAAGTTGCATCACGTTAGTCCGGTGCGCTCGGGTCGCATCCTGCGAGGACTTTTACAAGCGAATCTTTGCTTCCCTTCACAAAAACAATTTGTGCATCTTGAAGCATCTTTTCAACATCGTCTTATAAATATCTTTATCTACGTTGGATGTAACGGGAACAAAATATCTGGAACAAAGAAAGATATTCTCGTTTAATTTAAGTACAACGTTTTCACAGAATGATATTAAAATTCAAGGAGAAAAAACATCGTCAAAGTCAACTTAATGAAATAATAGTCGCAATTGTCTCGTGAATTCTGAAAAAAGTCATTAACATTAACCCTTTAAAGTTAATCATCCATTAAAATGATTTGTAAGGCCGGGACCTTGTTTATTTTTGGAGAAATATTATATCCCTAAAATAGGTTTTCCTTGTGATTTACAGAAATTGATAAATTGGTGAACTCTTTTATCCCCAGGGGATAATAATTTATTGTACTCTTTGTGTGTTATTTAACTCAATATGTGTCAGTGAAATAAACGATTGATAAATATGTCAGAAGTGTATACGAATATTTATGATCATTTTGCAATTGTGATAGCATTTAAAGTTAAACGTTAAAAACCTTGAATAATTTTAAAAGTATGTAGAAATGTACTTGGATTACAAAAAAATCATAAAAATATGACGACGCGTTAGTCTACTTGGTAGTGACCCTCCCTACGAAGCTAGGCGTCCATGGTTCGATTCCCGGTATGGTCAAATATTTGTGTGATGAGCACGAGTATTTGTTTCTGAGTATTGGATGTTTCCTATGTATTTAAGTATTTATTTCTCTATATATCGTATTTATATCGTTGTTTGAGACTCAGTCAATTTGTGTGAGACGGTCCCCTAATATTTATTATTTATTTATTTAAATTTATAATCAAAGCTTCTTATTTCTCGATAAATGAACAATCATTTAATATTCCACGATACAAATTTGATGACGCCCTGCCGCCTCAAGTCAAATCAAATGAAAAATATTATATTTCCTCGTTCAACGGCGCAGTTTCTTGTGAGGTTCCATTTTGTTGGGATCTGCATTTGTTCGGCTTGCTAATATTCGGAGGCAGCGCTTGATTAAAACAATGGATCAGTTGCCTTGCTGAATTTTACTCTGTTTGTTACTATTTTACACGTTCTCTTATTGCTGGTTGTTGTGGACAAATATTTAAGTAGCAAATTCGCTGATAACAGTGCAGAAATACTTCTTGATACGAGAATAGAACCTCCCATTCGGTGTGTTACAAAAAAATCAATGTTATAAATCTGACAAATTGCATAAACTTTGCTTAAATTATTAGTGTCGTCAAATATTATTAAAGCAACATCAGGCCAAAAAGCATAATGTCCAGTACCTAATCATTAAGACAATCATTGTTAGGAACAAACACATTATAGCAAGAGAAATTGGGATGAGAAAAGTTTAGACGAACTTATTACAACTTTAAAAATTATGCCTTTTACTATGAACATTATGTCACGTAATCATTTGGAATAACGATTATTCGATCCAACAAGGTGAAATTAGAATTACTAATGTTATGTTAGAAATTAGAATGCCTTTATTATAACATGTTAGCTCAGTGCACCGCAGTTTTATCGGTGCTAATCATTTCTCGTCCAGTATCCAGGGGCCATAAGGTGTTTCAGGAGCATTGTCTAAAGGCTCATTCTATCATCAACAAACATTATTAATATTATTATTTTTTAGGCTACAATAAGGAAATAAAACCGGGCAAGAGCGTGCCGCCGGACCATGTTCAGTGTGTCCAGTTCCGTTACTACAAACACAAAGAACTATCTCGAAAAAAAACAAGTAGAGTTATTTGGTGAAGATTTTTAGTGGATATAGACACTTTAGTCGCCTGTATCTCGAGAGCCAATCAAGTTTACTTAGTCATGATAGTTTTCCTTTTCATTAAGTACTTAGTAAATATTAAGTAGTAGTTTTGGCTATATTGGTGTCCACCAAATCATAAAATTCATAATAACATACGATAGCGGTTTCTCAATAGCCATCGAATAACTTACAAGTACAAGAGGTACTATTAACATATTTTTATAGAGAGGTACTATTAACAGACGGACATAGCAAAACTATAGGGGAACCTAGTTTGACTTTGCAACCCTAAAAATGGGGATTATTTTATTGTTAGCACCCTAGCAAGCACATATATCCGCGGGGACAAACGAAATGAGGCACAATTTTGGAGGGTTACAATTTTTCGGCGGGTTGTAAATTGTTTCGCCTCGGGGGAGTGAATTGGTACATATTTTGGCAGGTGTAATGTATTTCGAAACTTTATTCGGAGACATGGACTCTATTTGGTAATGCTTTCAAATTTTTACTGAATGATAATAAATGAATGCTTACGTTTTCACATGAAATTTTAGCCCGTTATTTGAGAAATTAAATTGACAGTGTATTTTTTGGCATATTAGGAATGATATTTCGGCTATTTATTATGTTTTATTTTATAGCCTTATTAATTAAGTCAAAAAACTTCGCATAAGATTAATTTATTAATTACTAGTAGGTGGGCAAAAATAAATAATATTCTTTAAAAGAATGGAACTTACTAGAAGTAGGTACAGTCAACAGTAAAAGAAACTGATGAAAGAGGGTTTAAATTTAGTATATACATTAAATTTAATTAAGTCAGATGTCACTGATTATTATATTTTAACGTATTTAAGTCTAATATTGGTAACTTTATATAATGCTAGACTAAGTAGTACCATTGTAATATGACATATGAAATATGTTTAAAAAATGACTGACTGCTGAATTTCTTGCGGCGTTTCTTCTCAGCAGTGGTCTCCTCTTGGGAAGCGCTGATAGATTCTTGACGTGAAAAAGTGCCCGAGCGGCCTACTTACTGAATAAATTTATTTTATCTGTTTTTTCTTTTTTTAACATATTTAAGTAAATTAATTCGTAATGTGTCATTAAGTCAATACTGAGTGTTGTAAATTAAACTGATTCTTTAAAATAGCAGCAATACTACTATACTATCAGTATGTAAGTTATTACGAATTTTTGGTACTTCATGACCTCTTAAGACCATCTCGGAATACAAGACCGACGTTCGGTTAATATCGGTTATATTCTTTAGACAGACACGTGAATCAACTAAAACACCTCCCATTGTTGTCAAGAATTTTAATAAGTTCCTATTCGGTTTTTTTTGGAGCATTTTAAATAATTTATCATTTTAAATATCCAGTTGAAAATGAGAGGTCATCCTAGTACATATATATTTTTAAATGTTGATTTGGATCACTTACTTTTGAGACTGAATTATAAATAAGTCTCACATGGCATTTACATATTTTACATAACAGGTAACAACATTAGTTTATGTACAATTGTACAGTGTATGCACAAAAGTAACACAATATACTCGTACCCACACGTAAAAGTTTCTAATATCTATCTCACCACTTAGACCTCGTAACGAAATATCGATTACGAAATTGGAGCAGCCCAAGGAGGGCTAATATGCTATTTACCTAATAAATATTTAGGCAAAATTGCCCTAAATCCGGGTATTCACGGTTCTGTTGAGTCACGAGACTCATCCATACACTACGTGATAAATCGCCTTCAGGCTGTCCGATCGGCCAAGTCATTAACTACAGTTTGTATAGTTACATGGGTTCACACCGCACGGCTTAAACCTTAAACCTTCAATGTAATATAAGTTCAGGATGTTGTAGACCTATATTAAATTACAGGTACGGCTTAAGAATAGTTGGACAAAGTAATTTGGGAGTTGTTTATCTACCCACGCTCACGAGCTCGTAATTAGACCGAGTGTAAACAATGGGCTGAATACAAGAGACGCTAGCATTCGTGGGTTTATTTAAACCGTTAAAACTATGGAATAGATGGCGTTGTTTACAAATGTTACTGAAATAACACTGTGACGTTAGTCAATGGTATTAACTCTGTTTAATATTTTTGTTTTCACCTTCAACACGAATGGTTAGCTTACGTTAGCTTAGTCGAGTATTTATTTATATAATTATGATTATCTTTAGTACCCATTAGCACAAGCTGAGAGCTGAGTTTGTGTGAGATTGTCCCCGTATATTTATTTATTTATTATGGTGCGACTTAAGCCCAGGTTAAGAGGAAATATGTATGTCTTCAGAACCCTTGGTGCCCGAGTCCGCTTTGCACTTACCTGGGTCATTTTTCCAGAACCTTTGAGGCCCAGGGAGGTTATTATGAGACATAACTGCTATAGCTCTGTCCTTTACGCTCACAGTAAAATAAACTGCATAACTATCTCAGAATAACCCCCCAGGTCTAGCATTACATAAGTGCTTTAAAATATGTATTTTAAAAACTTTTAAAACACTCGTCATTCTGATTTCAAACTATAAGACTAAAGCGATGATAATGTCGGTGATGATGCTTTTCATCGTAAAAAAAAACCTGATTGTCACTTGGTTTTTCTTTTAAGTGAGATTTGTAATTTGATCCCTTTTAAACTTACAATAAATTAAACGACTACTTATAAATATTAACCTATTTAAGTAACTTATACATTTCGCTTATTAACTTCTATAAAAATAGCAGCATTTTTGTAAAGTAAACACAAGTGTTATTCAATTTACGTATAATATAATGGGGCTAACCAGGGCTAACACTGATTTGATTTGGCTCTATTAATATATCGAAGAAAATTCTATAAAACCAATTACATCTCGGTAAAACCGTAATTGAAATCCAATTATTGATTTCATGTCGAACGAAATTGTGTGTAATTTTCGGTTGAACCTCGGGACAAAGGCATTTTAATATGGCACTCCATTGAACCTTTACGTAAAATTAAACGTAATAGGTTGTGACCACGCTGGTTACGCATTCCAAAATCATGTGTGTATAAAAATTTAATTACGCCATAGTTCAAAAAGGCAACGTGCTGAAAATTGCGATTGAAAATTCTGCTAGGCATGTTTGCAGACATGCAAGTGCTTTGAGCTTTTCAATAAGCTTTGAGCAAAGGAGCTAATCTAGAAATTATTGAATCAGGAACCAGAAGTTGCGATAGCTTTACCAGCACTAGGTTAAGGTTACCACAGACAGAGTAAAAAAAGATTGCAACGCCTAGTCTGTCATACCTCTCGAAAGTTTTTTACGCCTTGTGTTGTCGTGTCTCCGCAATTATGGTCGTCCAAAGCGCTAGTACATTCACTCCTAGGTGTTAAAGAGCCCTCGCGATACATAAAATTTACTGAATAAAAATTATGTTTTTTATTTTGCTATTAGGACCGATGGCCACTATAGTGGAAAGTTTCTAAAAGGAGGTGGCAATTAAACCCAGGTGCAATATAGACGGACACAGTGGGCGGATGATATGATTAGATTTGGCGGGAAACCGTGATCGTGATGGCGATAATTGGACACAGTTAATATCTAGTAGTTTATTGTTAATTCGGTTGACATTGTGATATCGATTTTAAGGTAACTCTACTTCTAACGATACTTTTTTCGGACTACCTACCTACTTGGTGATTATTTGACGGAAGTGTCTGAATAATATTTAAGAACAACACTTTATAGTCGTGACGTCTACTCGATTAACCTTTTTTTCTATTTGGACATATTATACAGGGTGTGGCCTGTAACAGGAGCAAAAAATTAAAACGTAGATTCTACTCCTCAAACTAGACAACTTTTGTTTAGCAACTTTTTAAAATCATAAAGTTTTTAGATTGTTCATTTTTCAAACAAAGTAAGTAGTATTTTCAATGTACTTAAAACTCCGTCTAATTGACATCGCCTGTCAGTCTAATCACTCTACAGACATAACCAATTTCATAGTACATTGCGTGTTCGAATTAACTTTATAATGTAATAAAATTCAAACCGCAAGTTTTTTTTCAAAGTCGTCAAACAAACGTTGCGTAGTTTGAGGAGTAGAATCTACGTTTTAATTTTTTGCTCCTGTTACAGGCCACACCGTGTATATTACGGTGATCTTCTACAAAAATAAAGTAAGACATTCAATATCTTTGAGTTACGTTATTTCAGATGTAACTATCCCAATACAAATAATACTATAATACTATTACCTATAGTAAAAATCACTAAGATGTCGACAAAAGTGTAACAAATTTGTGTACTCCTCTACCCATTCAACGCTCGCAAATGGTGTATCAATTTCTGGGCGATAGTCGGAGCGGAAATAACAAGGAAAACGTTTCTTATATAACGTTTCTTTTCTTCGTCGTAGATAAGAAAGAGGGTGCTTCTCCGATTGAGAGATAAAGCGTAGATTTCATATTATTACATGATAACGGTACAAAATATTATTAAGCCTTTTAGTGTACGGAAAACGTGTGGATAAATAGAATTAAAACCATTTGATATAGGAAATCGTGATGGCAGACTACTTAAATGGAGCGCTAAGGTCTCACCAAACTTAACAACTTTGAATGCATTTTGATATATCTAGTTCTGTTTCTTTTTAAGGCTTACCATTTTTAACATTTTAGCAGATTCTATCAAAGTGATTTTAAAGTAGTTATTTCCCTAATTTTCTTTTGTTTTGAATTTTCTTTTCATTTTGAAAGCGCGAAACATTCATACTCGTATTAACTAATTTGTTTTGCGGAATGAAATTCTGCTTTTGCGAGTTTTTTCTCCTCTTTCTTACACATCCACATTGTCTCCTAATCAAACTAACAGTTTCAGTCTTGAGGAAGGAAAAATAATACTTTTTATATCGAAGAGTTAAGTGAATCTCAAGAAAATGAGCCTCGTTGATGAACACGACAAAATCTAGTGATACCTATACATGTAGGTAATATAAAGTAACAAAATATGTAAGGGATTAAAAAAAAACAGCTGTAGAATAATTAGATTAAAAACTAAAAGACCTTAGTCGAACTCGCATTCAGCCTTCAATTAAATCCCTTCAATAGAATTAGTAGCGAAAGCGGCATGTTTGAGACGGAGTGCGAATTACTGGATTCAAACCTCGTAAGACAAATGGTGTAATTAAGGCAACATTGAAGACAAGTTTTGCTATTCTTGATTGGAATGTTTCCCGTGGTTAATTTTAAGAGGAAATTTGGGCAGTAATAAAACATGTAGGTATCAAAACTATCGCCGTCACGTTAAATAAGTGTGATAAGGACAAAAAAAGGTAAAACATAGGGACTAACAAATAGTAACTATTTGCTGCAAATACTAACAAATAGTTACTATTTGTTAGTCCCTTAATCCTAGTTAATCTCATTTTACTGTAATTATTGTCCTTGTGCCATAAAACACAAAATACCCACTTGTTTAGAAAACCGCATATACTTTTCATCATGAGAAATTTAAGACTAATATTATTGTAAAAAGTCACGATATACATTTTTACTATTAGGCAACTTGGTTACCCACTTCACTGTTATGGTCGCTTTTTTATGCTATGTATTTTTTTTATAAAGCTTCAAAACAAAATAAGAGTAAAGAGCAGAAATAAATCACGATCGTCATAGACTTACGCCTACCGTCAATTAAGAAATCGGCGAAAAATACCGATTATAATTTACAGATATTGTTATTACTATCTTAAGGCGGTTTAAACAAGAGATTAAACAAAATTGACTTGCTTTAAAACTCCACAACAAAATAAGAAGAGACGTCAAAAATAGACGTTTGTTTTTCCTTTTATATTTATTATAGAATGTGCTTATTAAAATGTGGACAGACATTTTGTTTGTACTGGGTAGCACTAAGGCGAGGCAATTACTTATCAAAGTTAACATGAGAGGGTACGTAACGAGCGAGCAGCGACAAATATTAATGTTTGCCTCGCGTTGCTATGAGCGACGCGTAAACATACCCAGTACCCCAGTTTTATTAACCCCTGACACAAGAAGAGGGATGTTAAATATCGCTGCTTAAATACAAAAGCGCCACAAATCAAAAACAAATATAGTTTGATTTAAAACTGAAAGTATATAGCATTCCGATTTCAAATGCAACACAGACACATTTTGTTTTGCGTCGCTTTTGTATTAATGCAACGATATGTTAAGTGTGTGTCTTTGCATCTGTGTGTATGTGGCAAGTAGATGGCCTGATTCGGACACAGTTGTATTGATAGTAGCAACACAAATGCCCCCCTTTTCGGCTGGTCTGTCAAGTGGCTAGACCGGCTAGTCTTGCATTTTCTCTTCAAATGTAGCAACGTTCTGCAGATACTTTTGTCTTAGTTTTGCTTCATTCAAAGTTAGGAGAATTTTCTTTCAGGCAGCTGTGTTCAAACGATAAAAGATGCATCTATTCTTATAAAAACACAGGTTATAAACTTACTTTATTGATTAGTTATTTTACTTATATTATAAATGCGAAAATTTGTGTGTTTGTTTGTAACTTCTTCACACTGTAACAGCTAGACGGAATTGGATGAAATTTGAAATTGAGATAGCTTAATCGATATAAGGATAATCTAAATCGACGCGGAAGAAGTCGTTAGTCGTTTTAGCTAGTGTAATTATAATTATTGACTGCAATAGACGGCGTCAGCACGTGTGACACTGAAGCGTAGATCAACCTCACTAACATTTGAGCATCCGCGCACGTGATGTGCAGACTGGGGTTAAAAATAACTGAAAGCATTATTATTTGAAAGTTTTCCATCTAAATTGCAATTTTGTGCATTCATGCGATTTTTACCTTTAAATTGAAGAGATATATTGGACTGACTGACAGATATCGCAAAGCTTAAAACCACTGAACCTAGGGACATGAAATTTGGAGGGTATTGCTTGGGAACCCCAAAGGTGCAATAAGAAAGGTTTTTTATTAAATCGATATCCATTGGAAACAAATAGAAGAAGCGGGAAATTAACCCTCTAATTCATAAACACACAGAAACTAAAGTGGGCTTGAAATATGCTCTGTAAGAACGTCCTTATCTGTCATTATGACCTTTGAATTGGACAGAAAGATATTTTAACTAAAATGGGCTTATTGTGCGATTATGAATAAGGTGGTAAATTAACCAATCTAGGCGTATGAATTTGCGGGTGTCCCCTAAATACTACATATTTTTAAGACTGTGACAATATAAGAGCAGTTGGTTAACAAATACATTTTAAGAATTGTCACTCGCCTTGCTCAGGTGGTTGTAAATTATTACTGTAAGTACCGTTAAAAATTCTTGCCTGAAAACGTTCCTTTTATTCGTCAGCAGCGTGGATATGAAAAATTGCCGCCTGGAATAACCTTTGCAAAGAAAGGAAATAATTAAGGAGGTACCGTCAAAGTCAAAATCTGTTTGCATTCACACTGCTTTTCCGTTTTAAAAAACCGATACGTAGACTACACCATCAAATACAGTCTGTCAGCACTTAGAAGGTGCTTCGGGTTTCTACTTCTCTCTCACTCACTCTTAATAAGAGCGAATGAGACGAGTACTAACCCGATGCACCTTTAAAGATCTATGGCACTGTATTGCATCTGCATGACCAGCATGACTGACGCTAACTTATTCAACTGCATAGACATAAACATGACTCTTACTACTATAATACTACGACTACTAAAATAAAACTGTATTTTTAATACACAAATGATGAAGGCCTCAAACTAAAACAACAGTTCAAAGCAAAAGAGTCCTATGCGCGTAAGGACTATACACTTTTACACTGACTTTTGCTTTTTAAGGACGGCATAACACCCTTTGTGTAGGTAGAAAGTACCCTTTCCTGATACCCGAAGCTTTCTTACACAGAATTCAAATTACTTTACCCTTTTACAAAAGTAATCTGATTTCTGAGGGAGTTATAAATTCTTTAAGATATTAAAGCGTCCATTTTTAAATAGGTTTGTACTCGTATACGATGATTTTTTAAATATACATCCTTTTTAAATTATGTTTTATATTGAAAATCATTATCAATTATCACGGTGCCATCCACTGCTGGGCATTGTCCATTATCAACTCGGGTGTTTACTAGTATTGGTGACCAAAAATATTCTTATTTCACAAATAAAACAGTATAAATAAACCAATCTTTACCTGTCCACTAATAGGTCAAACCGTGTCAATGTCATACGAAACAATACAATGAATCCCAAATGTCTCAAAATCCTTCAACTAAGTTTGTATACTCGTTTTCATCACTGTTATGCATAAATTGTGTGATTAGTTCTGAAAACATAAAATGACTTGGGAACCTGTTAAAAAATAAAATCTAGAAATCTTTATATCCGCAATTTTAAAACTGTTTGCTTGTTAGTAATTTTATTTTCATCACACTTGCTCGTAAATGGTGTTATTCCATGCCTGTATACAGAAGGGCAATGGCCTAAATTGTTCCCGCGGGAATTATGGCGAGTTTGTCATCCCTAGGGAGTAATGACTTTCTTTTTAAAATTTGCAACTCTTTCGTACATCATTTCTGACTAAGGTTGTTTAATTTTCAGCCAAAAATTAAATCGGTTTCTAATTTCATCTTTAAAAATTAGCTATAGACTAACTTACATTACACAAAACCTATACGCTTCATTAAACTTCATTATTTTTATACCTATTTCAAGTTTATATCAACATTTATCATTAATTTTAGTAATTATACATTTTTATCAAATTGGCTAAATCTGGCTCGAATCCAGGTCGAAACTAAACGCAGTTATTATCTGTGGTAGAGGTCACAAAAAAAATATCGTTTCCATTTACGTTCCCGTTCGTCAAAAGTTATTTCTTTATATTTTGCAGAGTTAAAGTGTTTTCTCTTTGTTATTTTTCCTCGCAAATGTGATGAAAACCATTGTGTGTATCACAGGCAGTAAGGGGATTACTAACTCGAGTCATTAAAAGCCCTCCGCCTTCGGCGTCGGGCTTCTAACACTCTCGTTAGTAATTCCCTTCATACTACCCTTGATGCACAATGTACTATTATAAAATATAGAGAACTAGAGCTTAGTTTGGGCGACTAGGTCATTATGCGTTTTTTTTAAATTGTTTATTTTAGCACTGCATCCCGAAATGCATTACCTACTAGATAATAAAGAACCATGGAAAAAAAATATGGAACCTAATATCCAATGGACATTACTTATATACTTTATTTACATCAATGGATAAAATATATTTTTATGCACAGCACAGAAAACTAGGACGCTGCTTTCCATTTTCTTTACCTATTTTGTATGATGTATTGAGTGTCAAAACTATAATTGCTATTAAACGGGTACTAAAATGTCCATTACCTTTTAATGATCACTTTTGTCCTGACCTTTTAATGTATTTTTGATCTACCTCTGGATGCGGGCGGCTCAAGACCGTGACTTGTGGCGCTCTTTGGGGGAGGCCTTTGTCCAGCAGTGGACGCCCCCGGGCTGATGATGATGATGATGATGATCTACCTCGGTAACGCATCATATCGGTTCTTACGACACAGGCCTGTCCTAGTGTGAGGACCATTGATATTCATGTCCGAAACCTTTTGTATACTATTGCTTAATTTACTATACCATAAGATTTAAAAGGATTGTTCTAATTGTTTGATTAATAAATTGATTGAAATTGATTGATTGAGATGGTTCAAAATTTCGAATGAATGGAGCTAACATACTAAAGGGGATACGAACAATACATTGTGTTATTCTTACGAATATTACGGTATGACCTAAAGAAGATCGCACAATACCAGGGTCTCTCTTCTAGGCGGTATAAACCATATCGTCTTTGACCAGAGAGGCTAAGGCCTAAAGCACTCACAATCGCAATCGTTTTCATTTCGAAAATCGAAGGCTGTCTGCATACAGAATGAAAACAATTGTTCCGCTTTGAAGCCGAATGTTATTGCGAGAGCGTTAGGCAATAATGACGCTGTTATATTAATATTTTTAACTCGACTTTACTGTCAAGTAAATAATAACTATCAAAACGTTCACAATATAATAGCAAGTCAAAGGCGATAATGATTTTTACCGCCTAGAATCTTGGCCCTGTATTGTCAGCGTCCTGATAGCTCTTATTTGCTCTACAGTACGTCAAAGACGTTATGGCTTTAATAAAATGAATAGCGGCCCAGTTTCTATTACTTTTCTTTAAACGTAATCTGAAAGCGTCAAGGTATAGAATTAATAACTAATTTTTGACGTTGACTGTGGTCAACACGTTAAGGTGAGTTACACGACCATAAAGTGTTTACACACAATTTGTCGATATTGGACAAGTTAATATCCGGGTGGCTTCAACTGGGTCAGCTTTTAACCTCCCCTCGTTAGTGGGAAGCACTTTCACTCGCGTGGTAACTCTAGCCGGGTTTTCTGTTCGAGGTAGGTACTTATATGCAGGTAACATACCGGCTATATAAATGATATAAATGTAGTTACGTCGGGCAAAGTGCAATACCGCGTAACTACCAAATAAGGTGCAAAAATAAAAGCATTTTAATGTTTAATTGTACAACTTTACTTGTTTTATTACTTATGCAGAATAGCACTACCCCTGACGAGGAAAGCAAGACCTTTTCTATCTTTCTATTCAGTTAATTTTACGGTGAGCGTGAAAGATAGAGCTATAGCAGTTATATAGCTTTGTCCTTTTTTCTCAGCATAAACTGAACTGCCTGCATAGCTATGTCGTAAGAACCATCCTGGACATGAAATTAAATAGAACCTCATTCAAGGAATCTTCTTAACCTCTGCCATAAAAAAAAGAATCGACAGCAATACTGAGGACTACGAAAAATTGCCTCCACCTAAACACAACGATTTGAACACTGCTGATTGGCGGTTGTCTTTATAAGCGGCATTGGTTTTGATAGAGATATGGACCGCTCTGGTGGATACCTACGTATACAAACTAAGTTAGGTAAGTATTTATCTTAGGGCTACTTTCAGCATAAAGATAAATCTTGATGTATGCCTAAATTCAGTTTAGTAATATATACTTTAAAAATGTACAATCCGAGGAAGCATTTAAAAATCAGCTGAGAAACCTTTTATTGAATAATCTGGAAATAAACTGGAAATGTAAATTTATTATTGTGTTGACATTTATAAATCATTGTACTTATTTTGACATCGGACGAGTGACCCGTATCGTTTATTAGTTGTTGTTTTAATTATTTTTTTTCTTGTATTGTTGATTATTAGTGTGATTTTTGACGATCTCAATGTAATTTCGTATATTTTGACATGAAATGCAATTTATTACATTGATGAATAAATATGATCCGTAATACGGTAATACGCCAGAGAACCAAGGTCACCGACATAGCTCAGAGAGTTAGCATGCTGAAGTGGCAATGGGCAGGCCACATAGCTCGGAGAACTGATAATCGTTGGGGAAGAAAAGTTCTTGATTGGCTGCCCCGCACCGGTGGACGGAGTGTTGGACGGCCTCCCACCCGGTGGTCTGACGACCTGGTTAGGATCGCGGGGAGCCGCTGGATGCAAGCGGCTCAAGACCGTGACTTGTGGCGCTCTTTGGGGGAGGCCTTTGTCCAGCAGTGGACGCCTCCGGGCTGATGATGATGATGATGATGATGATGAATAAATAAACTAAACTAACTAAACTATGGAAACAAATAAATTCTGATTTAAGACTTTAACTCGATTTAACTCATTCCTACCCTAAATATCTATAAATATACACACATCCCAAAACCAAATAATCAAATCACAACCATCCCCCTACAATGTAATTAAACTGACACGCTCAGTAGCTGTATGTTATAGTGGCTGCCATTCACGACTTCCATTAAGTTGGACATCTCTGCGAGATCCCCCCGGGCCCGCTAATGCGTGTTGTGAAATGTAAACAATGAAATCGTATTGAATTAATAATGTTCCATACAAACGTTTTAAGCTTAATAATGGTATAATATAATTCATAAAAAAAAACGTATAAATTGGTAACAAACAATAATAATGACCCTTTGTAAAGAAAAGGGGCAATTTCAATTACTTTAAGTGATCGTGTAAGGTTAAGTGTGTTTTTTTTTTGAACATAATTAATTATTATAAACTATTTGTATTGTGTAGGTGGATATGCATAAGGTTTTTTCGGCTTTTCCTTTGAGCAATCACGCAAAAATATTGAATCATTCGAACACAGGCAGGCGGTCGAGTTTATTAAATCTTACTTAAAGTTCATTTCGGTTTTAAAAATCAATCTTATCCCATACAGGGTAACTTCAAATTCGTAATACAAAACACTTGATTTGTCACAAACCCAGTTATCTATTTTACATATCGTATTTTTTCTAATAAAACTAATAATTGTTCTAATATGTGGTTTCCCTACATTAAATACCTAACTGTCATACCTGTCACTCGGTCTTATCAACCTAATTTAAACATAGTGGTACATTAAGCCATAAAAAATAGATTAAAAATGAAATCAGCAGCATGAGGCTTAGGAGAGGGCCTTATAATAGTTTAGAGAAGATGTGTGTAACATTTAATTAACATTTAAACATTTAAACATTTAACTTATATTACCAATTTGAAGTAACCCGGTATAAATAAAGTCTACGAGCAAACAAAACTATATGTAAAGTTCCCAATTCAAGTTCTAGCTGCCTGACTATCTGGTTGCCGGTATTGTTCATAAAGTTGCCAAGTCAGTGTATTGCACCAAGTTTCGTGAGTTAACCGCCTAGCAACCAACCAATTTACCTATCAAACTTTTTGAATGCCCTTGTTTACTAGTGCTCTATTCCGCTAGGTAAAACCTTAGTGCTTTTAACACGTTATTGTATTGTTTTCAACTGTGCCGCCATTACTGAGGTTCTATTTTACGCGAACCTACCACGTCACTTTTGACATGTTATGTTTTATTATACTTGGACGCAGTTACTGTCAAGTAAATAAATCTTAAAGTTGTCAATACGGTAACATGTCAAAAGCAATATAGTTTTACCGAGCAGAATAGAGCTCCTAAGATGAGTAGGTATAACCGTCGAGAGTAAAAAATCCTAGAGTCAATATAATTGACTATGCTCTGCGTCAAGTTTCCTTATAAATGTACCTACCCTTACATTCAAATAACAAGGAAAACGAAAACATCGTACACCTGAATAAATAGGAGACTGAACTGCCGTTTCTTCGATTTCTGCGAAATCTCCCATAAAAAGTTAGTTGCGAAATCAAAATTACTTTAGCGATAAAACTTAGCTCTAAAGCAAGATGATGATATTTTAAGTAGTTAAAAAAAAATGAAATTTATAACAGTCACAATTAACTCCGGAACAAATCGATAGACATTATTTAAGTTAATAAAAATTAGCTCTAAAACAAATGATGATAAAGACGATGCTAATGATGATAATTTTCAACATTTTGAGTACCTAACAAAAATTATATTCAAAGTTTTTTCACACCTAACCATACACGAATCCTATACGCAACAACAGAACCTGAAAAAAGGGGAAAACATATTGAAACTATGCAGGTTACAATACACCATGCCTACGAGAAGATAAATGAGCCTCTAGACTGACAGAATATTGAAAACGGGGAACGTATTTCACCGATTGCTTTTTCGGAATTCGAATCGTTTTCGTACCATTTACATTGATTGACTATCTGAACCGGTATAAATGTATGTCCTTGGGTAACAGTATTAAAGCGTATGTAATAGTTAATAGACCTAAATTGTTAAGGTACCAGGGTGGGGCCTGTAACTAAAGCAAAAAATTAAAACGTAGATTCTACTCCTCAAACTAGACAACTTTTGTTTAGCAACTTTTTAAAATCATAAAGTTTTTAGATTGTTCATTTTTCAAACAAAGTAAATAGTATTTTCAATGTACTTAAAACTCCGTCTAATTGACGTCGCCTGTCAGTCTAGTCACTCTACAGACATAACCAATTTCATAGTACATTGCGTGTTCGAATTAACTTTATAATGTAATAAAATTCAAACCGCAAGTTTTTTTTCACAGTCGTCAAACAAACGTTGTGTAGTTTGAGGAGAAGAATGTAAATTTAATTTTTTTGCTTTAGTTACAGGCCCCACCGTGTATAACGCTGTAAGTTTTTTGATGCCATGGAGAAGGCAAGCACAGGCCATCTGATTGTAAGTAGATTCGGAAACTTTTAGAAATTTGCAATCTCAAGGTTGAAATCGTAAGTTCTGCTACTGCAAATACGTTGTTAACCCTTATAGTTTTGTTTTGTTTAGTTTATTTATTTGTCATTGTAATATTACAATATTAGTTGCATTGCATGTCAAAAAATACGAAATTACATTGAGATCGTCAAAACATAAATATTAATAATCAAGAATAGAATACAATAATAATTCATAAATTAAAACAATAAAAGTTAAACATCTAATAATGGTCATTCGTCCGATGTCATAATATGTAAGTACAATGAGAAATAAATGTCAACAAAATAATAAATTTACATTTCCATTTTCATATATTCATCCACGGAGTATAACGGATTATTCAATAAAAGGTTACTCAGCTGATGTTTAAATGCTTCGTCGATTGTAATTTTTTAAGTTTGGCGGGTAGACGCTCGTAGTACGTGGGACCGATGACACGCGGGTTCTTACCCGCAAGTGCCATGCGACGGATATGCCTACAAAATAACAACTAAATAATGACAAGAACAAAATGGCAACGAAGTTCTAGGATGGTGCACCACATTTTTAACCAACTTTATACTTCAGTTGCCGTTTTAACTCTGGAGATTGGACTATAAGAACGAGTCAGCACCAAATAACATTACATTACGTCACATTTTTGCACTAAACCAGCAGCGGGCCTATTAATTATGCTGGTATTAGTTGACGTGAATAAATGTGGATAAAACACGTTTCACTTTCTGGCCAGTATGTGAGAGAGTGACGGATAAAGGCGACCATAATACAGGCCAGTAACTTGCAATATTGAATATATTTTCATAATAATAAATAGCTACATAATAATTGATAACTTTAATTTAATGCCACGATTTAAAAAATATCACCCCTTATAACTTGACTCAGTATTAAAAGTAACAGCAAAAGTAAATGAAAATACTCTTCTAAACAAATTTACTCCTCGTGTAGACATGCGGCTAGCCCAGTAAATACACCTTTAAAATGTGACATAACGAGGTTAACCTGCAAACAACCCAATTTTACGTTGACTGTCGTTGTTTTTCCTACAATTTATTAACGAAAATAATATTTCTGAGACCCAAAATGAACAGGTATTTATATTTTAAAAAGAATATTTTTAGTTTCTTAAATGATTGTAACCGTGAACGTAGACATGGGATCTGTTGAAGCGACTTTACTATTGTTATATTTTGTAATAGCTCTTTAAAGAGATGTTACAGTTAGCTAGAACCGCTTCGATCAGATAGAGGTACGAGTATATATAAAATATAGTTAAAACAGCGTCTGTAAAGGTAAGTACTACAACCAGTTAAGTTCTTGGATTGTCAGTTGCGAGTACAACTATATCGCTATATGACTTGCCGAAACCTGGGAGTGCTGTACATGTATATGTAAATGATGACTGTACCATCGGCCAAAAATGTGGTGTACCACCGTACGGTAGAAGTTCATTTGCACGTGATGATACAACAAGTTCGATTTTCCCTTGCAATAATATTATGACAGGTCACTACACACACATGTCGATGTGTCAACCTTAGCGATAATAAGATTTCACAGAAACTCTTGTCAAAACTGGTAGACCACTTTCTTGGCCGACTGTACATCATCATTTGCTCACCGAGACCAATTTATCGAGTCCCATCATTGTAATTCTACCCTAACTACAAAAATAGGGTGATCACCTTATTATCAGGTTAGCGTTTTGACACCGTAATACTTATTGCATTATGATATTTTTTCATTATTTGTTTGTTTGTGTACACACGCTTGCAAAATTTGAGCTTAAGTAAGTACTGAGAAGCAAGTCTATATTTACTTGTAATACTTAAATAAAGAAGACAAATAATATTTGTAATAACTGTTAAATAGATTCCTCGATATAAAAGGCAACGCCTTCTTTCAGAGCTGATATCATTTGAACGGCCAAAATAACTTCATGATTTCATCATTTTTTCATGAAACCATTTTATAAAAAAAAACCGCGTCCAAACTGGCATTCCGTTTGGTAGCTACAATACTACACGGATACACAGTTAAACACACAGAGATACACATACTCAGATTTACCGATACACATGTTACACTTATACTCCTCTTTTTAATGGGGGTGATAGCGTTCCAGGGGGCCTGATATGGCTGTGTTTATAATGTGAAAAAATGTGGATAAAACATCCGTCACTTTCAGACACTTATATATACCTAGTACGAGAGTGACGGATACTTTATCGACATTTTGTCACGGGATAAAAGCAACCATATACTAAGCCCGCAGGTTGCCTCTTATTACCAGTATAATAAACATTAAATAGACAATTCAATTCCCAACTACATTTTTAAGTATGCATGTTATAAATAACGTTTTCAAATATAGACCCAAAAGGAGGATAGAGTCCGCCAGGCAGTAAATACGTGTCTGGCGGCGACGTCGCGATGCAGTGAACCTGAATCTTTCCGTTCAGATTTATTTTTTCTTGAACGACCTATTTGCCGTAGTCAGTTCTTGGCAACTGTATGAAACGCCGGTATCGGTAAAATTGTTTATGAATTAAATTGGTATACCATAATTCACTTAAGGGCTATGCTATTATGCTTGGTCTAGCATCAGTGTGTTAAAGAAAAGGCTTGGAATGGAAATTATTCCACAGCCAACAGCATAATAGCACAGCTCTTTAGTGAATGATAATAGACCAATTTAATCTCGGCGCGACGAGTACCTGCATTAAGATGAAAGGAAAAACGAAAAGAGGGAAACCAAGATGCACATGCCTAGACCATTTAAAATTGGTTATAACATATACATTATATCTCCAACTTATAACACTTATACAACAGTTAATTATATATACAACCAAACAGATTTCAAAACCTAACTTTCGCAGCGTGTGGCTATTTAAAAGAATGAATCATCTATATAGATTGGCTTAATTTCATTTCTATGCATCTATGCATGCTGTGCCTACTGTTTTAGGATGTACAGATATGTAGCGTAATTTTAAGCTTTGCATCGTACATTTTTATTGTTGTACCATCCAGTTAGTATAAAACTAAAAAAACTCGTTTTAGGATTCCGTACCTTAAGGATAAAAACGGGACCCTATTACTAAGACTCCACTGTCCGTCTGTCTGTCTGTCACCGGGCTCTATCTCATAAACCGTGATAGCTAGACGGTTGAAATTTCTACAGATGATGTATTTCTGTTGCCGCTATAGCAACAAATATTAAAAACGGAAGAGTACATAACATTGTAATACAAATTATTTCCCCTAGTATAAGAAAAATGTATTAACCTTACTGTAAATGTAATTTCACGCATAGATCCTGCTGCAATTTTTCTTCAATTAAACATTCAATTTGTAAAACAATATTAATATTAAATTTCTAACCAACACTGCTATTTGTAGCTGTTCGTAACAGAAACTTCATTTTGCTTTTACGGATACCTAAAGTAAAAAAATAATAAACGCGCAGAACTGTCCGTTTCATTCGTGTTATGCTAGTAAAACTAACTTCGAATTATATCAACCTAAATCAACCTTAATAGCAGAGTCTTAGTATAGTTTTTTAAAGGAAAAAGGGGTTGTCAGGTCATTACCCTTAATACCTACTGGGACGAAATTTTACTGCAATAAATTTTTGATTGCATAGTTCTGTCACGCCAACCTGCATCGAAATAATGCAGTTGGTAATTTAACCAATTTGGTAAATTATTCTTTGGTCGTGCAATTTTAAATAAGATTTGACTGATAGCATCCAAAAACCATCAGAAAATAATACGACTTGATTTTATGCTGAAGGAAACTATGCGAAAAGTATTTCTGCGAAGTATGCACAAAAATATGTCAATAAAAGCTTCAACACAATCATTATAGTAAACCAAACGTTACAGGTATAGTTTGGTACGGCTTGTTAAATTAATTAAGGTATTGAGTACCGGTATTATTAATTGTAAAAATAGCTCTTATTGTTAGTAATGTCAATTTACAATATATATATTATAATAGCGCATCCCAATGTAAATATAATAAAGGTTATTAATTACAGGTAGTGAATTAGACCGATTTTAAGTCCCCGGTATGGAATCATTTGGTCTAGGATAGGATTGTGAAAAAATCAGTCAGTAGCAAAACGTTTTTTTAACGATAACTTATTAAATTTCGACTTTGAATAATGGTCATAAACAGCTGTATCAGTTCTGTGTAGACCGTTCCTTACACCCAGTAGGTTAGTATAAACTTCACACAGGATTTGCAAATAGGACGACGTAAACATATGAAATTGGATTGTACCCACATTGTACCTACTTGAAAAGCCTTTTGTACAAAAGTGGGTTCACACCGATTTCTGCGGACTAAGTTACTTATCCCTCAGCGGTCTAAACACTGAGGTGGCTCAGTGTTTACCTTTTGTTTGCGGCTTTGTGGTCAATCTGCCAGACTCAGATAAGCTCTTAGAGTGAATGAGCTTTTCTTAGGTCGTTTGTCCACCGCTGTCGTCACCGAGGGCGAGATTATTCCTTTCCAAATTCAAAATGAAGTGACGGCGATCCTGTCCATCGTGGCCGATCTCGGTGGTCCAGTTTGTTCTAGCTACCGTGAGCAGTGCGACGGCATTGCGTGGACAAGATCAAACGCCCGTTACAACCCTGGCCTGAGCTCGGGTTGCATCGATCTACTCGACACCAACGTACAGTAGTTCGTCTTCAAACAAAGGTAAATCGCACGGCTAGCATGAGTGCGTGCTTCGACCATACGCGCGGCGAACCGACACAAGCAAACTCCGCAGGTCGGACCGAGCTAGTTTAGTCGCCACGTTTGGTTGCGTGCGTATTAAGTATCGAGCGACTCTCATCGATGCAGTCCTAGTGCTGGAGGGGCAATAGGTAACAGCAAGTTGTAAAGGTCCGGAGATGAACTACTTTTCTGTTAATACTATGTCGATACTTTGGCGGGTGGGATCACAGCGCTCGGATATGGGCGTGCAGTGGAGAGGGGGCCAAATAAATGTATGTATCTTGCTCTCTATGAAGGCGGCGGTGGAAGAACTGCCTTACTATTGACATACAGGTCGGTAAAGGCAAGAAAAGGCCCGTATTATAAACTGTTAAAAGCGGCCATGTTCCAGGCAGCGAAAGGGACAGAGCTATATGACTGCAATAAGTCTGTCCCTTTTTCTGTGTGGAACTTAGCAGTTCATAGTACGGGTCAAAGGGCTTTTAGTAAACAGATGTCATTAGAAAGAAGGATAAGGTTTGTACAGGGCTTAGTATTGTAAGAAATATGTCTCGGAGCATTGAAGAAATAATATAATAATAAATATGTAATACATTTCAGGGGATGATCTCACACAAATTCACCTTGTCCCAAACTATGCTCTAGGCTAGTACCATGGGTACTAGACCACGATATAAATACTTATGAAAATAAATAAATACTTAAATATATAGAAAACATCCAAAACTCAGAAACAACAAACAACAAACGCGTGCTCATCACACATATATTGGCCCATACTAGGAATCGAAACTGGGACCGCTAGCTTCGTAAATAAGACCACCTAGGCTATCGCGTCGTCAAATTAGGTTCTATTGAATCAGGTCGGCGGGACTAAAAGATAAGTTGGGCAGCAGGCAATCCTTAAAAACAATAAATTCACGGAGTCGTATGTATTTATGTATAGTAATACTTTATTGTACAAAACAAAATCGAAACAGATACGATTAAAATAAAAAAAAGATCTTCAAAGACGAACTTAGTCTCTTCTACCAAATGACTCATTTGTATTCTTGTTAGTATCGCGTTTAAATTCAAATTATCAATTATAAATTTACTTTGTAGCATTGCAAAATAAATTATTGCAGCCAGCTCCAGTATCTTATGTTTTCCGTACCAAGTTACAATGAACCACTAATATTTGGAGTTGTGACACTGTCTTTGGCATTTTTTTTGTGATAGACAGTAGAATACTTTTAAAAATACGATGGTTTTACTGTACCTTTTGTTTTTCAGAGAAATGTAAATGTCAACAGCTATAAATGCCACTCGAAATTTCAGGAGGCTTGATGGATTCACCATGACCCTACTTACAAAACCAGCCTCTTGCCAATCCCCCGACTTGAATCCCCTTTCTTTCAAACTTTTATCAGATCGCGGGTTTGTTAGAACTTTTACTTATTCGTCCTAAGTTTTCAACTTTATCGGGTAGTTTAACAATTCTGGCTTTACAATTTTGTACTGTAAGGATGACAGTGAAAGTCTTTTTATAAGTTAAAATATGATGTTGTAATTCAAAAGCAAGCCTTTTTCCTTTATTTGCGTTTGTGAATCTACTTAACTCTTACACTTATCCCTTACGAACATTGGCAGAATTATATACATAATACTCGTATTACTGTCTTAAGAACATTTCCAAAATTATTTCGATTAGCCATATTTATACTTAGTCTGGAACACAACGGGCTACCACTATCGTATACTAGGAACCCACCCTTGCTTTGCTTCGGTTTATTTGAATATTCTGAAACACGCGTACATTGAACCAGAATTCATTAAACATAAAAACCTTCCGTGAATAAATATAACTGGTGAAAATTGTGTGAAAGTCCGTTGAGCCGTTTTTGAAATTATCACGAACATACTTACAGACAGAAAGAGGGGGCGGGGACTTTTTTTGTAACAGAAGCTAAACAAAAGTCGAACTTTATGGTTACATGCTTATTAGCAAGTCAAAACAAGCTCATGCTGGATTCTCAATCTAACGTTTTTTTTCTAGCCAAGTAAAAAAAGCAGTGTGGATGAAGTAGGTAAGTAAATACTTTATTGTACAAAACACAGAAATTCAAATACAATATTTAAAACACAGGAGTTAACAAAGGCGAACTTATACCTTTAAGGGATCTCTTTTGGCTCACCTTCTGTGAACGAGATAAATAAGAAAAGTAAAAATTGGCAACGAATAGACAAAAACAAAGTAAACAAAAACTACGTGAACTAAACACTGACAGAGACAGTAAAAGTAATAATAATAAATCTCAATATTTATTATTTAACTGTATCTTCTACAAGCCAAGTCACCTTGTGTAATATTCCAAAATTATACATACTCGTATGCTCGCCTCCTACGGAGAAGGCGCATCTACTAAGTATACAAATTGTATTGCACATCCAACCTTATTATAACCTTTGAGAGTTTAATATGCTTCTATGAATTAATTGCACATGCGCCTTTTCTCCGTAGGAGGGCAGAATGTTGGTAACTAACGAGTCAGATTCAATTAGCTGGCTTTCACCCGCATCATAAATTCATGTCTTGTTCTCGAGAAATTCTTGGACCCTATTAAAAACGCTTTTCCCTTCGTCTTTCAAAAGTTACGAGTAAGGACGACTACGAAAGAAATTCATATATGAATATGAATCACTTTATGAATAGATATGAATATGAATTCATATTTAGTCATTGCTTTACACGGGTTATAGTAGTACGGGTATGTAGCGGAGATGGAGCTTGAATCTTACTTTTTTCCATACATTTTAACCTTACATACTGTGAAAAAAATTCCTAGGAGTAAGTACCTACTCTTTCTACTTTTCTTACTTACTCCTGACACAGGTAACTAATGGAACCCATCTCCCGAACAAATTAATGAACCGGAACATCAAAATAAATATGTTTAATTTTTCCTAATTATTTTTCAATTAAATAAAGAAGTTTTAGATAATTTATAACGGAATTTGTATAATATTCGTATGCAATAAAAATATTAAATTAAATTTAGGCATAATTTGGCAAAATTATTTTTATCCTTCGAAAAGGCCACATAGCGAATAGCGCAAATATTATCATGAAACTTGAGACTGAGTTCTTTTAACAGTTAGAACATTAATACTAGATTTATAAAACCGAGAAAATAAAGAAAAACACTCGAGGAATAAGAGACAATTGAAAATTTATAGCGCGAATTTCACTCTGAAGTTCATTGCAACGTGACAGCAGTCGGAACCATCTGAAACGATGTTCGGCTTAAAAGCGGGAAACATTTAAAAAGCTTTACTCGCTGCTCTTTTACAGATTTTTTAGATGGAAATAAAAAAGGAAAATTAATGTCATGTATATGTGTACAAAATAACATTCGTTTATTGGATCATCAATTAAATTATGTTATGTTACTAATGGTAGCAGTATCATATATGTATTGGAGATTACTCTCGGGATATTATGTCAATCTATTGACATTGGAGTAGTCGAGTGATGACATTTTGAAAGATGGTATTGTGAGTGATTCTTTTTTTTTGTTGTAATTATATTTTTGTAACATTATGAATAACATAAAGTATCGAGAAAAATAAAATGCAATATCCAAGATAAGATACTACCTACCAAATTTTTGTTCAAATTAATTATAAGTTCAATAAGTTAAGTACTTATCTGAGATAGGAGAGAAAACATAATTATGTTATGAGTATGATACATCGTAGGTATATACATATAAATAAGTAATTAGGTATAGTTACTCGACTCGCTTAAAGTAAAGATTATGGTCAAAACTATTTGGAATGTCTTAGTCTACCATATTTAGGTAAAAATGTCCTTTCATGTTTCTTGTCATCAATGCGAAAATACAAATAAACCCTGTTTCAAAGAAAACGGGCACTTCCCATTTTTTTTCAATGAATTGAAACAAACTGTAACTAAATGAGAATGAATGCTACGAAAGGAACTAATGTTATTTGTATTAAATAACTATTTCTCTTCGTAAAGTATGTTCTTTATTTCGTAGTTAAAAATTTCATTTAGTTACATTATATTTTAACAAGTTAAAAAAGTCACAATAACTCGTTTTCTTTGCGACAGGCTTTATATTTACCAAACCTCGATGTTTTATTTCAATTTCTTTAAAATAACTTCTTTGTGCTCTTACCTCGACGCAAATGAGAATTTGCGACGCTTCAGGGACACATTTAACTCAATACATATCTTTACAGAGGCGAATAACCGTATTCCAGCACTATATTTACGCCCTCGGGATCTAAGTCGGGAGTCTAATGGATGAATAGCTACAGCCTGTCCGAGGCATTGTCTTAAACCCACGCCTGGGTTAATGTTACGAGTCCACCTACACCATTTTAAATGTTAAGGAAATAAAAAGAGTAGGTAATGTTTTTTTTGTCTTAGTGTGTGGAAAAGAACTTATACGTTGGTCTAGAACTACAAGGATAAATGTTGGGAATCTGCAATAAAAATATACTTTAACATTATGATCTTCTGGGACCAAAATATATCTACTAATCTTCTTATTCATAAACGAGCAATAGTTAAAGTACATACATACACACATTAAATCACGCCTGTGTCCCAGAGGGGTAGGCAGAAACCACTTTTTTCCACCATCTACGATACTGACAAATCTCTTTCGCTTCTTCCACATTCATACATCGAGTCATGCACGCACAATAGTTAAAGTGTATTTAAAATAAGCGTTGTCCTTATCATAATAACATTTGAATTTGGCATAAAGGGACGAAGAATATTTTAACTAAATAGCTTTATGAATAAGGGGGTTAATATATTCTATCACTGTATAAATATATACATTGACGATACGTGTATTAGTATTGTATGTCGGAAAGCCGATCAAAATAATCCACCGAAGAAAAATCCTATCTATTCGTGCTGGATTCCCGTCCTATATAATCAGTGATGCAAGAGCAAAGCCGAAGATTAAATCATGATGCGAGAACCCTCGACTGACTGTAATATTGCACAGAAAGGGAAGGATTGTCACGTCAGTTATAATATTGACACCCATAATGATTGTTGGTGTTATGTTAAGACGCTGAAAGTGTAGTGATTAAAGAAAACCATAATTATTACGACATTTGCTTTTGTGTCACTAGGTAACCAAGTTTTGTAACCGGTGACGTAATGGGAAATATTTTTTGGGTTGGTTCATTTAATAGCTAACGTTTCCCTATTTATAAGCAGCTACGAAAAAGGAAATTTTCTTATTAATTGGCACTCTGGTTACGTAGGTACTGAGAATTAATTATTTGTGACCCAGGTTACAGAACTCGGTTACGTAGTAGGACGAAGGGCGATATGAAATCAGTGGGAAATTTCGGTCCAACAAATATGAAAAAGAATTTAGAGGTTAAGTTTCTTGACATTCATGTAATGTAAAGTTATTAGATTTCCAAAAAAAAAAACCTAAAAATTGTAATGTTGTATTTCGCCAGTAGTTGACCAGGCAACAATAAATGTCTGTTTATGTGGTATTGATATGTGTAAAAATTCGTCTTTTTTTTTTATGGCATAGGGAAGGCTGACGAGCACACAGGCCACCTGATGGTAAGTGGAAACTGTGACCCATAGACATTCGCATTCACAAGACTGCAAGCCTAAGACTGCAAATGCACTGCCAACCATGAGGAGTAAGATGGAATGCCTCTATGCTAGTCATTACACCGGCTATCTTATCCCCAAACCGGAACACAACAATGCGAACACTGCTGTTTGGCGGTAGGTTAATGGATAAGATGGTGGTAGCGATCCGGACGGATCCCGCACCAGGTCCTACCACCCGCAAAATCGTCGTCTATTGTTGGTTTGTAATTGAGATACACCTGGTTTGTTAAAAATATGGAATTGGATATTCTAAAACCATTTGGGAAAAAAAACCTATTTTGAATAATTTATTGATACTTAAGTGTTAGCTTTAGGTTTTCGTGAAATGTATAATCATTTTGAAAAAAAAATGGTATTTTAATGTATTTTTACAAACTATACCAAATAGATCGTAGGTAACGGAAGTTACAAGAAAATAATGTGTCCATCAAAGGATTGAATTTTTAATCGAGCACGGTTTAGAAATATTTTTAGTATCAGCAGATTTATTTTCTACTTTCACATAATATCATTCCGTTTTCTAATTTTACCCTTTTTTGAGCAAAACAGCCTAAATCAGTGCTATAAATAGTGAGTAATTATACAACATCGTATTTTTTCGAATAAGTTCGTATTCGCCTTGCTTTCTCAATTAACTTATTGATGTGTAGTAATGTGTACACATATTATTTCGTTAAATACATCAGGGGCGGTATTTAACATTGACTTGACATTGATCAATTAATTTGACATTGTCAATATTATGCTAGGTCTTATTTACTTGAGAGTAATGGCGACCGAATTAAAAAAGGAATACGATAACAATTTGTGGAGAGACAAAGTGGAAAAGGCCCTGGATTCATATGTACGAGTACATAGATAGTTAATACCCCTGTCTTGTATTTTGACAAATTCTCCTTCATTCAGTCCAACAGCGTGCAAATTTGATGCTTCAGTTTTTAATTCGCTATGCAACCTGTCCTTGTTATGATAAATTATTCCACTGGGTCTTTCAAAATGATAAAAAGGAGGCTAAATACTTTTTTCATTCATTTTACCATAATGTTTCCTCACGGGCAATCTTTCAACAAAAGAGGCCAGCCGCAGCCCTTGGTAATGATTATAAGTGGTTATATTCCCCCCTGGCTGGAGTGACTACGGAGCTAGGTAATGTGTTGCTGACCTTTTCAGAGGGTGGTATCACCTTCATTTATACTCCGAGATATAATGGTGCAATTATAAGAATGCTCGGGTGCTGCTTTGTTTTCATAGGAAAGTGGTACTTATTAATGTTTTATATCACGCTATTTTCACAACCTAATTATCGAGTATAGGCATTAACGCTGACTCGAAATATAAAGGTAATATTCTTTGAGAATTCTTCTGGTGAACCCGAGAACGTCAGACGCCTTGACCCTTTTACATTTAAAAAACTACTTTCTTTTAATGCAAAATCGGTAGACAGAGATAGAGATACCGTAACTACGAACTTCTATTTCTAAAGTAGTACCTCAGAGTCTTCCGACCGACACAATAAATACGAAGATATTAATTAAGATGAAGTACCTGAAAGTTGAACTGATAGCAAATATCAGTTCAACGTGTTCGAAAGCGAGATAGACCGTCAAATAGTTACGGTACAGGCCTTAGTTAGACTAGACCACCTATAAGCGCATCAGTCTTTCACGTTTCGTCATCAGATTGACACATCTGTGTGCGTGTTTATTTATATTTGACATGTTCTGACATGTTTGTAAAAACAATATACCTACCTCGTAGCAGATTGGTTAAGTTGTTACAAGTTCTAGGTGAAAATCAGTTTCATGTATTTTGATAGGGATTTTGGGTTAAAAACCTTATTGACTAGCAAACTATTGAAATGGTACCTATAATATGTATCAATTAGTAAAGACGGTGAAGTTTCTTGGAACTGATCCTCCTGCGGCTTACATCTCGCTTACACAATCACCTTTTAATGGCGATAGTCCTTATCGATCCTTTGTCGATCGAAAAGGGTCAAAAATATATAATCGGGATAAATTCGGGAAATACTGGTATTGATGTGTTATGATTCATTATTTAAGGTTTTTTTATACCTATTCGCATCAATCTTGTATTCTAATTTTCACATAGATACTTATTAACCTACCTTCAACACAAATTTCCTTCAATTTAGGTTATTCGTAGCTTTTTCATTACTATAAGAAAAGCCGAAGATAACCTATTAATGAACGCTTATCACAAAAATCTTTACTCATTGTCCAAAAACATAAAAAAACTATACCAAATTCCGCGGTTACAAAATTCACCAATTGATAAAAATCACAAATAATTACCTTTCAAAACGTATGCAACACTTTCAAAATCCACATAGCGTCACTTCACGAAGTTTCGAGCTGTGTTTGACACAGTGGGGCTGTGTCGTGTGCACCGGCCGGCGTCGGGCGGCAGACTGCCCCGTCTCCCGCGAAACACCCTTTATGTTTCCTACTAACGACACACCGATCACTGTGTCATTGTTGTGTTCTAGTTCCAGTTAATGTAAAATGACTGGTATTTATTAACATCATTTATCAAAGTATTGTACTTGGTAAGCTCTTGAATGAACTCGTGGTAGCGACAAATACGGTGATTGGGTATTTTGTTATGGAAGGGTACGGTGGTAGGGTAGCGTCTCGATTTCGCATAAAAAATTGGAAATTTTACGTTATTTGAAGTGTAAACTTTGGCCATTGATATTCATTGTCAAATTAAATAGTACCACGTTACAAATAAGATCCGTTTAAATAAGCAAAGTTATTTTAGACGCAGATCTTTATATAAAGCGTTTTCTTATAAAACCGTTCACATAATTTTGTTGCGTATTAGTACGAATCTAAACGAACCGAAAAGTAATACTAAACTGACTAAACTTTATGAACGAGGTTAAATAAGCAACACACAAAATTGAATTTCTGCGGCACCCAAAACGACCCTTTATTGGCTTATATTATGTGCTTAGGAGGCTTTTCAAAACATTATCTTCACAGTTATTTGGAGCTAAGCAAAAGGTTAACGTTTATTTGTATTAGGAACCGCGTGCGACGTACAATTTAACCACTAAGTGGGACATATGATAATAACCTTTATTTGGATGACTTAACTTGATATACAAATTGGTTGATTTTACTGTTTAGCACTGAATTTTCAGTAGCAGTGTCTTAGAGGATTTAACTATGTGTTCATTTAGAGCCATGATGTATGAAATTTGCTTTATAACATTACTGTAATCAAATAATTCATATGACAATTTTATGAACACATTTTAATATCATTTTAACGAATATTAATATTCAACGAAAGGCAAAAATAGGAACATTTGAAAGTAATTTACGCTGCCACATATTTTGTAATTTATTGTGGTTTACATAAAATTATAAATGATCCCATTTCCAAGTACACTTCTTATGCTCTTAATAAAGTAGTCCGTGTTTCAAGGCCTAATTTAATTCTGTGGATACATTTTCCGTCTTCACGAACAGCGAATATTAAATGGTCCTCATTTCGTTATTCCCGACTCTTTAGGATTTCATTCAAACATTCCAGAAAGTAATAATCCCACGTATATATTTAAAAAAATATGGCATAGAGAAGGCAAACGAGCACACAGGCCACCTGATGGTAACTGGAAACTGTGACCCTTGGTGCCTTAACCAGAAATAAAGTTAACCAGTGAACAAAACAGCTGTCCTATTTTGCTGAGGCATATTAAACACTCTTAACTTTCATTTTCATGTACAATATTGCATGTAAACAAATAACGTCGGTTTTATTTCAAAAAACATTCACATAATACTATTTTAAAACGAATTTCCTAATTTTTACCTTTGAATCACCATATTTTTTCTCCTAAGTAATATTGCAAAGTTATGGCGTGTAGACTGTTGGTATCTACAGCTGCGGGTAGTCTGTAGTCTCGGGTACGTTAAGTCTATTTCTCGATAATTTCTATAGGTCTCAGATTCCACCCGTCTGTAAAAGTTCGTTTTCGCCGTATCGCGAAAAAAAAAACGATCATAGCCTATATTCTTAAGTGTCTAAGCACTGTAAGCAACACTGCTAACTTATCGATTTATTACGTACTTATGTTTTGTACTAGACTTGCTTTGCAATGAAACATGAGAATGAAAAAATGGCAACACTGTAGTGTCGTCCCTTTCAAATCAATCTAAGAAAAAAGGGACGACACTACAGTGTTGCCATTTTTTCATTCTCATGTTTCATTTGCCAGACTATCAAAAATATGAAAAAAACTAGAGGACACCCGGGACTTACGCGGAGAAGTTTTCCCGCTGCCTTCCGTATTTCTTCCCTTTGGAGATCGACTGTCGGAAAATCCTTTCTTAGTACACTAAGGAGTTATTTATATATTTAAGGAACCTAAGTGCCAAATTTGGAATCTCCATCCCCAGAGGTTGGGGCTGTGCGTTGATATGTCAGTCAGTTTCTTATTTTATATATATAGATTGAAAAAACTTAATGACTAATTGATTTTTTCTTTGAATTAATTAATTCATAGTTTTTTTTTACTAATAACCCATACACTGTGTTAACCTAGAACTTTTAGTCTTTCCTAAAGTACATTACAGTTTGCGTTTAAGTAAGTTAACGCTTAATTTTAACTTCAGTGAGATTAAGTCTCTTATCGAGAGATATTTAAGAAGACATTTCGTCTTTATAAACATGATGTTAACTACGAATAATATGATGTGAGCTGCAGTTGAAGCTAACATAATTAACCAAAATACAAAGTTATCAAATTGTTATTAATTTAAATTAATTCACTACTAGTCTGGCACCCTACTAAAACGCAAATCTTCATTGACTATTACGCTAAAGAGAGCATATTTATGTCTTACCACAAATTTCCGGGTTCGGGCAATCTGGATCGAGCCACATTAGTTTTGTAAAAGCCAAGTAAGACAACCCCTTTATGTGATATTTACATAATTATATGTCCATACTCGCTCTCTGTCAACGCCAAAACCATAATTTGAACGTGCATTTAAAAAAAAACGTTAGATAAACAACGAAAACAGAGCAGACGAATTCTACTCCTGCAAACGCTCAAGCATCCTGTAGTTATTTTAAGTAATCAATTTGACGATTTCCGGTCACGTAGGGAAACAGCCGGGGGCTAGTAAGAAGGTATATAATAAGTAAGGTCTGATGAAAATACTTCACTTTCTTTGACTCGCGATATGTTCAAGCGTGGCGGGACAAAATAACAAGGTTATAATATTATTAGTGATCGTTATCAACATGCTGTATTGGTAGCAAAGTATGATTGACAAAAAACGTAATACACAAGTATTTTGAACATTATATATTTCATTGTTTATTTTATATCCTATTATTTATTTTGGGAGAGGCTTATGTCCAGCAGTGGACGGAATTGGGCTGATGATGATGATGATGATGATGATATTTTACATATTATGAGATTTATATGTAGGTATAAAAATGTTTATAATATATTTGGCTCAAATCAAATTAAACAAATTTAAAATCCATTTTAAATTACTTAATGACCTTTCTACGTAAATAGAAGTCACAGCAAGGTAAATTAAGTCTTTAAAATAGTGCACGCAATTTTTAATGACGTACTCCGTCATATCCACCTTTTTGCCTTTTATAATTTAATGTTGAATTTCTTTTACAAACAAAAGTTAGTATTCAAATGTAGTAAGGTATTTGTTGTAGCTACGAAAAGTGCACGTTTTTTTCGCATAATTATTTTTGATCCTAATGTAATGTCACACATGATAATAATTTTACACAGTCAAATAATTTTATTTTTGGTTAAAAAAATCTTTTAACTTGTTTGTTAGAAGGAAAAGATCCCTTTAAAGGATAAGTTTACATTTTAGAAATGTTTTATTTTTATTTTGAGTTTTGTATAACGGGAAGACGAGCTGTAGGTAGGCCTCCAACAAGATGGAGTGACGACCTCGTCAGGATCGCGGGAGCGCGGTGGATGCGAAAAGCACAAGACCGGTCTGAGTGGAAAGCCTTGGGGGAGGCCTATGTCCAGCAGTGGACGTCTTTCGGCTGACATGATGATGATGATAACAAAAGTGTTTACATACATCTTTTTCATATTATCAAAATCATTTCAGTAAGTATAGATTATGCGAGAGGATGACAAAATAACCTCAGGGAATATAAAATGTGCAAGCCAAAATAGAAGATCCGGATATAGCATTATAAGTTTGTTGCGCAAGATAAAGTTCTGCTAAAGACTAGTTGTTTATGGGTCGTAACGAGCGAGCGTAATTTTTCGACTATGATGTCAACTAAACTACCTACACATTATTTTTCTTAATTATAATTTAACAGTAAATGGGGATTTTCAGATGTACTGATTATTACACAATAAAAAAATCTTATTGCAGCTGCTTTAAAAGTTAGTTCGTTTACTAAAACGACTTTTGACAAAAATACCGCAAAAAAAATGTGACACGTCATATCCAATAACCAATACACATTCGAAATATCCAATTGATTGATTTATAATTATCCAATATACATTCAAATACAATCAATATAAAAGCGATCGTTTAAACTCATTTTTACATAACACTCGATTGATGAGCACTGAAGTTTCACTCTCATGTTCATTTATTTCATTCTATTTTTATCAAAATCGACTATCCTGCCTTCCTAAGCCAATAAGCAGCATCTCAAATTAAAATAAACAAAGCGGATTTATGGTTCTTATGTTAGTAATAAGGTTGATATTGCTTAGGAGGGTAGTATTACTCCCTTGATCCCCGACGCTTCGTTACTGTGTTCAGGAACTGGAAAGCGTCCGCGTCGCTTTTGCACTGGCGTGGGTGAAAACAATATCCGCTGCCATCGGCCCGCCGATTGCCCTATGACGAAAGCGTCTACATAGAGATAGGCGGCGGGTAAATAATGTACAAAATGTACAATATTCCAACAGAGCAGTGTAATATTCTAATGTAACAATGCTGCATAGTATATCTAATGGTGTAATGACTAGCATAGAGGCATTCCATCTTAGTCCTCAGGGTTGGCAGCGCATTTGCAGTCTTAGGCTTGCAGTCTTGTGAATGCGAATGTCTATGGGTCACAGTTTCCACTTACCATAAGGTGGCTTGTGTGCTCGTCAGCCTTCCCTATGACATAAAAAAAAAAAAAAAAGGAAGCTATTCCATACACACGTTACAAACCCGACAATACCCAAAGATGCCCATCCCTAGTTTGCATATAACCGAGGAAAGTTGAAACCGTGTTTACGGAGCATCATTTCCGTAACATAAGTGACCGATGAATTTATAAATATAATACTGATCCGGGTGGAGGGTAGAGATTTAGTGCCGGGAAAACATGCCCTTTCTCTTCGGCAGTTGAGTAAAAAGGGCATACACCGCATTTGGGGCTCGCATCTCATTCATTTGAGGTGAATGTAATTAAAAATCATACATTTTGTATGTAAATGAAGAGGCTTTAAAAATTAAAATAAATTTTGAACTAAGGTAACAGACATTTAGCTTATTTGTATGCGTCGTTTAAACTAAACTAACTAATGTTAATATTGAGTTTGATAGCTAAAACTAATGGCCTACAAATAAATAAGGCAAACATTCGCTTTATCGACTAACGCAAGTTCGCAATCAAATTGTTGGAAAATTGTTGCTAGCCGGAAACTTTTGGTTGGGTACAACTACACCGTGGATTTTGAGCGAGTTGTAAAGTTCACGTAAAAGCTAACTTTAGTTTAACTAATAACTGACTAACTGAACTGACTAAATTTAGACTGGCGGGTGACAGCGTTTTATTGAATTTAATACTTTACGTCCAGCATTCGGTCGGGCGGGCAGCTTAAAATGCCATTGTAAATTTTCGGCGAATGAACGTTTGATAGGTTTCATGTCGTTCGCGGCGTACTGGTTGAATGTTATAAAAAATGTGTAGGCGTTTTTTGCTTGCTCGAATGTTGCTTATTTCATATTGATTGACTTCAGAAACTATTTTTGACGCGTCATTCGTTTGACGTACAATTTTTCGTGTTCGTATTAGATGTTGCCAACAATGCTCCATCTCAATTAGTTAGTAAAATTATAATAAAATAATAATAATTAACTTTGTTACAATTTTGATGTATTTTGTATATTATCTTTTAATATACAAAAGGCGAATTTGCACGTCCTGACGCAAATGTTTACTGTTATCAAAATCAAAGCAATAGATTGAAGATGTTTTATGATATGCCTTTTTTTTCAAATCACCTTTTTTAAGTGATTTATTGCCAGAACATAGTAGTTTTATAAAATTCAGATCTTTGTGTTACGGGATATTCTTACGTTCTATGATCTATCTTAATGAGCCATTGTTTTTCACCAAAAAAAGTTAATATCGAGCATAAATATTCGTTTACAAATCGAATCGAACTGCTCTTACGAGTATTCAAGTCCTTAACATTCGATAACCATTCGTTCGAAACGGCCAGAAATAATAAAATGCAGAATAGGACTCTGGCGCTAGCTGCAAACTTTATATTTTCACAGGTAAGTTTGTAGTAAGGAAAATTTTGCTAAAAATAATTTCCGTAGTTATTTTAAGTTGGAATTCAGCTTTTTTATAGTTATACATTTTATAAAATATTATTATTCCTATTTGACGCTATAGTTATAGCTATAGTAAATGACGCTACAGTAGAAATACACGCTTTGTTAAAAATTTCAACTGTCTATCTATTACAACGGAGGCTTCGTAAATAGGGTTCCGTTGGCACCCTTAGAATCCTTAAAATAGTATTAACGTAATAATTAAAAAAAATCTCGAGTTTTTTTCTAGAAAAAAGATTTGAATTAAAATGTTATTTTAATCATAGTTCTTAATTTCCGTAATTTCTGTGTTTGCAATTGTAATTTTAGTGGCAGATATGTTTTAAATTATTAATCAAAAACCATGAGGTCAAATTAACCACCATCCGTAAAATATTTTTAATGTCGACTTATTTGAAGAGGATTATTATCAACCCTAAAATCACAAAATAGATCGGCCACGACACGGAAGATCACGCGACATTGCATGGAAGTAAGAATGACCAAAATCCTTAAAACTTAAAAATCACGTCCAGTATTTTATACTATTTTTACTACTTTTTATTAAATAATTAAAGAACTCTGTAGTACATTATATAAGAAATAAATATTAAAAACATCAACACAAATCTTTTTTATTCATAACGAGGATAATTTTGTTATTCTTACTCAATTTAACAGCTCAAAAAAATCTTTTTACGAAACACAGGTGAAAAATTGAAGTAACCCCGTCTATATTTTACAAGAGGCCAGCATTCACTGAGCTAGTGGATTTATAACATCGTTAGAGTTCACGACGTTTTCTCGGTGTGCTGTTAAAATAATGTTTTGCCCTTTTTGTTTCATCTCCAGGAAATGTGATATAAATGTTTAGGGAAAATGTTGTTTCATGCCGTTGTCTGGTAAAAGTTGGACGAACTTTTGTAGTAAGTTATACGTTCATTCGAACACAAATTGTTATCACAACAATTGTTACCTTTCATATCAAGAAGTCTTAAGGAAAATACGACACTGAGAGTTCTTGATGGCCAGCCGAAGGAGAAGCTGGAATTTCTTTACTTCACGGATTCATTCCATTTCAGATGAGGTCTGGGAAAAACCACACGCGGGATTGATACCTCAATTCGTTTCCCATCTTCGTTAGTAGGTAGCTTTAACGAGGATTTGAAAAAAAGCGCGTGGAGCTAACCCCACGTTGCTTCTGTTAAGTCTACAAGAGAAAATACACTTTTACCGAATAATTGTCTTCGCGTGAGATATCTATGGACTCAGAATAGAATAGAAGTCCATTAACAAAAATTAGAATATAGAATAGTCCACCTCAATATATTTTAAGCTACCAAGAATCATGTTGTTTTTTTTCTTAGTCTTTGGTGCTTGGAAACAAGAAAATGGTCTTCTCATTCATACGTACATTGCAAATTAAGATAATTTGAACATCATTAAAATTAATAAACAGTTAAACATGGTCGGCATTTTGTTTGTCTCTCAAAATATTTCGTTTTAAACCCGTTTGTCTAAAAAAAATAAGTGCTAATTAACTTAAGTCTTAACTCAAACCAGAGTGTCATAATACTCAGCTCTTTCGCTGTCACGCTTCTGCAGATTTCTGTACAAAGAGTGAGAAGAATATAGACACTCTGCTTGTGGCTTTAGTTACAATAAGCACATGTCTATAAGTAAACAGCTTACTTAACAACAATGCAATTTAGTTTAAATTTTTACAAGTATCAGAAAAACTAAAAGAAAGTGTTTTTTTAATTATTTATTTTCCTTCTACTTTCTCGACTGTCTGAGAAGGAGTTCAATCATATGACACAATTTCCAATTTTTGAGGACCTAAGTAGTCAAGAGGCATAAAGATAAATAAGCGATTTTCGAAAATCTACAAAATGTATGATTTGAATGTATTTACTACATACTAAAACTATCCGTGGAGTAACTCCTAAAAGTACTTAACGTGACTGTCAATGACGATACGATAAGTCAACTTCAATGTCAACTTGCTATCAAAATTAAATGTTTATTACAAACTAGATGGCGCTTTAACCAATCGCCATTACACATTTTCTCGGTGACAATATACGTTGACGCTACTTACTCGATAGAATGTAAAAGTTCTTGCCCGATGTAAGGTTATTTTACGATATTAAATAATGCCATAGCCTGTTTGGTTAAGACGAGTAGATTTTTTTTAGAAAAAAGATACCTATTTTTATGGAGTGTTGCCCATCATTTACGATAATCAAAAATTATAAAAGCAGAATTTCCTTTCTCATTTTTTGATCTTAATTTTTTCCAATCGTGTATTTGCCTATCCGAATGTATCCCAATTTTCCACTTATATTTAGGTAGAAAAAGGATGTAGGTTTAGGTTATCTTAGTTTTGCAGCTCGCCAAAGCACGCAGGAATAGGAGCTCCGCGGTAGCGCAGCTCCGTCGAGACTATCAAATTCATTTCTGGAGCCAGTGAAAAACACGACTGTGAAGCATTAAGATCGGGAAAAAAAGGGAATGGAAATTATGAAATGAAAATTATTACAAATTAAAAAAAAATCGGCAACTATTTGCCATACTCTTTTTATGTTTCATGCCTTACAGACGTAGTAGTAACTATACGAGTACATGTATGGGTGAGCCAAAGTTCAAAGTTCAAAATGTATTGTTACGCACATAATCATCGCAAGTCATAAATAGTTTTTTACTGAAACGGTTTTTACTTTAGCATTTTTGAAATATCTAGCTAGGTTAGTTATGTTTGATAAAAACCTTTAATTTTTTTTAGCGATACATAACAATACATTCAGAGTTTATTTTTACGTAAATAGACTTTTAATTTCCTTTTTTACTTAGAATCATCACCGAATATCACAAGATGGGACTGAGAAAGGTCGACATTAATAAAGTGAGCAGAGACCCATTTAATGAACGCTGTCTTTGTCAGCACTTGTTGCGTGTCCCTCGCCTTGTATTTCGGAGCCCTATCTTAGAATTGTACTTTTTACAAGAAAACTTGGACGATCCATCTTATTTTATATTTTATGGAGACTTTATGGGCTGGGTGTTTTTAAATGCGAAGTCTTTTTAGTCATGTTAAAAAAGATTTGTTTCTCAAACTAAAATTGTAATTAATTTTACTTTTTGCGATGCTGAGAGCTAGCTGGCGAAAGGACAATGATTGATATTGAAAGGAACACTCTTAAATTAAGTTGATTATAATCGACAACACTAAGAGCCACTTTCAAAATTAATTCATTTTTAGACTTAGCCATAAAACTGGGATTAAACATGACAGTTCAAAAAAAAAATCCGTACTTTATCTTCGGGCGATATCGTTTCTCACCCTCAAAATCAAGTCTTATTGATTTTTTCTTCTTTTAAATGTAAAAGGATTGTTCAGCTGAAATTTCCGTGAAAAATCATATAAAGTTTCTCTTCCTTGTCCTATTTTAATGATTTTTAAATATGTCGTAGTTATTATAAGGAACGAGGTTTGTAAGTTTCCGTATTTTGTTCCTTTTTTTCCATAAAATATTTTCTACGAAAGATAACGCACAAACCAATTTTTTTATAATATCTACAACATATTTAAAAATCATGAAAATTGGACTAGGTTGAAGGGGACAGTAACAATATCGTATAAAATTCTGAAGAAGAAGAAGCACAAATTAATTTAAGACTTTTTGTACTTTTATCTTTTCGATATAAATAGCCCTAAATCAACACAAATAAAAATCGCAAAATTTTACCACTTGACAATAAAACAAATCAAGACAGGAATAATTTCCCACTGTATTTTATAACGTGCACAAAATTACAAAAAATCTTCATTCAATGGACAACGTTCGTATTGTAATTCATCATTCGAAGTCATGTTTTGCGACATTTTGAAAGATCTCCGCGGACAGTAAAAATCGTTTGAATGATTGCTTCCCGTCAAGTAAAATGTCAAAATGGTGGATCCGCAAAGGCGAGTTGAATTAATGCCACACACATATTAAATGTGACGGAGGCCTCGGCTAAATTAATTATTGTTCCTAAAGCCATTTGCGTCACGTGAATGTATTGTTGTAGTAGATTACAATATAATTGTTAAATTTACGGTTTGAATTTAGTGACCCGGAACAGACAGGCCGGGGAATTGGTGGTGGAACACAATTCTGAAAAGATTGAATGAAAACCAGTTACAAAAAGCTTGCCTTGACATTTACTAAATAAATAAAAACCATCCATATAATGGCAACACGTGCTTTTTCAAAAGGAATTCGTTTGGGAGCTTTGATGCAACAGACAGACACACAAAAATACACGGACAACGGAACAACTATGATAGCCATATGCTTATAGGTAGCAGCAAGTTAGAGACGTTAGTTGGTCGTGACCCTGCCTACGAAGCTAGCGGTCGCAGGTTCGACTATGGATAAATATTTGTGTGATGAGCAGGGTTTTTAACAGATATCCATCATTATAACAACGACACTGTAATAAAAAAAATACATGTACGGGGGTGGCCCAATAGTTGTCATTATAATGATAATTAAATAGTTAAATATTAGTGAAGCCTTTATACATTTGGGTAATTATCTCAACCACTTTTTTTGAGCGGCGGACGTGATAATTGGGGTGTAAAGTACTTGTATTGGAAAACTATTTATTTTATAAATAATCTTACTCAAAGTACCATATTGAGCCAAAGTTAAAATTGTTATTAACTTATTATATTTATCGTAAAAAAATATTTTCAATCCAAAATCAATTTTGGTGTCGTGTCCTGTACTTCCCGCATATACTGATATGTCGTGGTACAAAGTTATTAAGCCTCAACTAGACTTATATTTTAGTTATCTGTATTCCTTATTAGTTGAGGTATTTTAAAATGTATCAATTATCGCATTTGCAAGTAAAAGGAAACTGGGAGCAGTGTAAATAAAACTGTCCAAGCGAAATAGTTAATTTTGGTGGTGAATATTGAAATTGATTTTATGATCGAACGAAACGTGATTAAACAAACAAATATAGCGTCAGATGTTAGTTCAGTTTCACTCCAGCAATAGACGGTGAAAGATTTGTACCATCTTTCTGCGTCTTCCCGCTAAGCACATAAGTATCTAATTTTGGTGGTATGAAATACACTTTATTAATCGTGATAACTTAGATAAGTCATTATTTCGCAAAAAGTTTTGTTGTGTGATAGTTTTTTCAAGTATGTTTATGGTGTCTCTTTAACTGTAACGAGTTAAGATTTTGTTAAACTAAAAAATTTGTTTTTAATTTAAAAAAAATGTTAAATTTTATAATTTTTGTGGTACAATTTTGGTGGCTTTTGCGAAACACCAAAATTATCAAAATTTCTGGTCTCCACCAAAGTTATTTAAAAAACAAATAATCATTATTTATTAAATTAGAAACTTACGTTTTGGATTTTCAAAAATAACAAGGAAGATTCCCTAACGATTATATTTTATTTAGCCCGATATGTTATTATTGATCGTGAGTTTTTCTAAGAAAAGTAATTTTGGTGGATAATAACAATTTTGGTGGTACATAATTAGTAAAATCGTTATATCTTAAAAACACTTGGTATAATAAAGGGCCATTTTATCACTGTTTTTATAATCACTAATGACGTCACTTAAACGTTTAATTGTAAACCCTACTAAGAAAATAAAAAATACCACCAAAATTAGGATAGTTTGACGCTTGTTGAAATTCACCCATTTATGCTACCAAAAAACACCGGTCCCCTTTTAACGCTTTCGAATAATAACATATTTAATCAAAGGTTAGCTTATTAAAATCTATTAATTTTGAAAAACGCCTTTAAACACATTAAACTCATAGTTCGGGCATAAAATGTTTTAATACTCGCATCTTAAAATGTCGGCCTCCAACGGCGGGCGTAAGGCTGAAACGTGACCTTTTCGATTCCATAAAATGGAACCAATATTTAGTAATACGAGGAATCGTTAAATATTCAAACGCCACGTCTTTCACGGAAGTAAAGTTTCAGCTAAGTAATAAAAGTGTGTAGTTAAGTTATGTTTCTATTTTAACTCATACAACGTAGTTTAGTTTATATTTTATAATGGTTTGTACAAATAAAATAGAACTTTGCAGTTGTAATGGAATGCTTAGCCAATTTTTGTTGTTGAGAACTAAACATTTGACCCAATTAACTAAAGTTGTATGATAATTTAAAACTCATCTTCATCTCATCCAACACATTCTCTCAATTCACGGCGAACACGAAAAAATTAACACGATAGTTTGATTATATGGGGAGATCGGGGAGGTCACGCGAGGCTCCTGGACTTCTTTTTCTGGGCGAATTGGCAAAGGTCCGCAAAGTTCAAATTAAGTTAGCTCCAGAATGATTGTAACCACGTGGAAAGAGAAGTATCTGTGTAATGGTTATGTAGCCTTTTATGTATCTTAAGTGAAAGGGGTGGAAACGTACATCATGGTGATTGACGTCTATTCGCGACAATAAGATCGTCCCGACGTATTTCTGATACTGTCACGAGCATCCTATTTCTCTTCGAGTTTGTTGTCAGTTCGCTTGGTACCTACTTTACGGGAGTAGAAAATGCGATCGGATCAGATTAACCTCGAAAAGTGCTACGTAGCGGCAAAATAAAAACTGCGAATCGATAGTCGTTAAATAATACGTACCTAATCCTTGAATAGAAAAAAACATTTTTTAAATTAACAATTCCAAAGTAATCATCATTTACTACTTCTACTTTTTTTTTTGTTGATAACTTTGAGGAAAATGCAGGTGCAATAACTAATGAATAATTTGACAAACCAGTAATGTTTTCATAATAAATAAAATGAAAGTTCAATTAACAACAAATCTATAATTATTGTTCTCAAGAAATAGACCTAAAATGCCTATCCGACGTATATAGGAATAATTAATCATAGATGTAAAGATGGAATAATTAATCTTAATAGAATTCACGTGTGGAAGAACGTGCGTCACGTTTTATTCTTTTAGCTTTCCATATTCTGATCATTATTGGTAATTAGTGAGCAATCAAGCTATATTAAGCGCGTGAAGCGATACAATACCGACAGCAATTTTTTTCCCCTACACTTATCAACATTGTCTCTCGTCAAATTGTCCCCGAAGTGTCCCCTTCAATACTCATTATTTCGAGAACTGCTTATATTACGCTCAGTATCGCTAAGACGTGCCTTTTGCCGGGTCTCGGAATTAGGTCAGGCCCTTTAGGCATGGTGCATTACGGGCTTTCGGGAAAATCAATCTGTCACTCGTGAACAATGTCTTCAATACTTATGAAATATTTTGAGGTAAGTAATTTAGGTACAGTATATTAAGGTACATGGTACATACAGGATTTTTAAAATAGTCAATACTTTACTGGCACCCAAAAGTTAAATTATATTTTTACAATCACTTTAAAACTTTGTTTTTTGTTATACCTATCTCGTTTTATAAATTGTAGGGATTGCAATGTAGTATTATTTATTTTTTACCTAACAGCAGGCTGCTTATTGCTTTGGTTTCACTTGAAATTGTTATTTCGTAGTTAGTCTTACCTTACACCACATGAACCCCCATTTTTACTCCTTGTCTCGAACCTCTGTTGTTTTACGCTGTTGAAAACGAAAAGGTTTAAGTTGTAGCAATTTGTGAAGGGTCCATCCGGATTGCTTCCATTTTAATCGCCTGGCAGCTAAGCAGCATTCGTTACAGTACGAAGATGCATAAGAGATACAAAAACATGTTGTTCGCTCTAAGGTGTAAATACGTCCCTTACACTGGCTCATGATGGACAAGCGTGCGTTCAGTGCTTTGAGTGCTATAAGATAGATGGTTATGCTTGTGATACTACTAGCATTAAAACATTATATCTTGTATCTGCCTCAACTACTCAGGATTAGCAATGCATTTGAAACCATGAGATTTAACAATATCTTTGGGTGGTCATAAAGAAATCTACCCTACTTTGTCATAAAGAAATCTAAGTCAATAGCTTTCATAATTTTCCCGAAACTTAGGTTACCTACCTTACCTACATTTTTAAGTTACGGTGAAATTATACCTACCACTTCCTACTCTACCAATCTTGTTTGTCCCTCTATCTTGTTTGTAACATACTTATTATTAAGTTTTATCATGACCACAAACGTTCTTTTTAATATATAATGACGTCTCCAGTATTACAAATGTCAAACGGTATTTTTTTTGGTTAAAAGGGCCACCCACCCGCTGAATTCTCAAGTCTTTTCAAGACTTCACGTTACATATTTTATGCAGTGCCGACCCTAATCCGCCTTTGGAAGGAAAATAGTTTTTCTTTGCTAGGGTTGACACAGCGGTAATTCCGATGGTTTTTTAATAAGTATCAAATAGGAGTTTTTAAATACGACTTTGGATAGAGCTATGTGTTTTACTCAACTTCTACAAAAGAGCTATTTTAACACCAGGTCAAAAGCTAAGATTAATTTGGAAGCTAATTATTAAAATTTACAACAATAATAGTCATTGTATAAAAAGAAAAACATAAATGTAATTTACTTAGGTAGATAGTACCAATTTATTGGATTTAAACATAAAAAGAAATAAATTTAGACTTCTGCCAATCCATCGTTAAGACGGTCACATCCCTCGGCGATCTTGAACTTGAAGTATCGGTAAAAATGTAGTAAATAGGCCTTTTTAAGGTCGTTCAGGGCTGTAAGCGTCTTAGGCGCGTGGCCCGGGCTGACCCGGATATCTTTTCCCGGGGAAAGCCTATTTTCTTAGAGAGAAAGTAAAGAATATCAGTTCACAATTTAAACTTAGCAGTGTAGTTTTTAATTCCTAAAGGTTTAACACGCACAGATAAAAAGAAGCCAAAATAATCAGTAATTTACCTACACACAGTAATTATTTATTTATTATAATAATTACTCTATTCCACTAGGTAAAACCATATTCATTTTGACATCAGTATCGTATGATTGTTAACTTCGCCGCTACTGCCAAGTTAATAAGAGCTATCATAATGTGCTAACAATACGATAACATGTCAAAGCCATTACGAATTTAATAGCATAGAAACGAGCGTCTAACACTCAGTCTTAATAAAAATCCGACTAAACCGACTAGTTTTTCAATTCAAACCGTTTTTAATCTAACACATCTCAAACTTGTGGAGCCGACTTAATTAAATTCTCCATAAATCGTGACAAATATTTTCATTTAAAGTTTGAGTGTCATGTTACCTTGAGGTCACAATAATGAGAAGACGCAGTATTGCAACATTGTGTGTTATAGGACTAACCACAACTACGATGACTAACAAATACCCTTACAATGGGTAAAGGTACAGTGTCCACTATGCAATAAATTATTTTACCTTCTGTTGCTTCCCTTATATAGCAAATATCCATTGACTTTTCAGTGGTGATAGAACCTTGTGCAGGCTCCGTCTGGATCCCTACGTATCGTTTAACCTATCGTCGAGTAGCAATTGAATTGCAGCACCTTGCAATGTTGTGTTACGCTGTGGCGTTAAGACAATCACTGAAATTACTTGCATAGAGTAATGCACATCACAGAATACGCACACTCGCAAAATATCATATACGCCATCATACTAGCAAAACACGATATTCGCAAACCATGATATTTACAAAATACTCGTGTTTGGGTTATGTTAGATTTACAGTAGGCCCGGAGGGCCGAACCACCCAGAAATAGGAGCTCCCCGGTAGCGAAGCTCCGTCGTCACTGTCTAATTCATGTCTTACTAATAATGATGTTTTGCCAAATGTGACGTTTCGCTACTATCATTGCGAATGTCATGTTTTGCTTATATGATATTTTGAGAATATCATGGTTTGCGAATATGAGTATTACATCCAACGATGGGTTTATAGTAAATCAGGGTTGACAACGCAGTCTGCAATTTGTGGATTGCAGTCTTTAAAATGCATGGGCCTCGATTCAACTTACCAGCAAGTTGCTTGTGTGCTAGTTTAGCTTCTAGTTGCCATAAAATTAATGATTTTGATAAGGATGTGTTCTGTATGTTTATTGACTCTGTGTGACAGTATGCGACGTTAATGAGAAGCATTCCTCGCAGCACGTGACTCAGACTCCGAACTCGAGGGAAAGTGACGAGTCACTTGAAATGTTTAATTCGGCTAAGGAGGGTTATGTTTTGACGCCCACGTTTTCAGGGGCTCGATTCTACTTGGCGAAACTATTATTGCTTTTGACATGTTATCGTATTGTTTAACTCAGTGACCATTACAGTCAAGTAAATAATCGCTATCTTAACGATGTTAATATTATAACATGACAAAGGCAATATAATTTTAGACCAGTAGAATAAAGACCCGTGCGATGGCATTGACTAGGTATGAAATCCCACTTACCATCAGGTGGCCTGAGTGCTCGCGTACCTTCAAACGCCATTAAAAATTAAAAACTCGTAAATATTGATAAACAATTTAGAGGCTTAAAAGAAATACTTTACACTGTTAGAAAAGTCATGATAGGCGCGTTACTTCTCTATAGTAACTTATTTTATTTTACTTAGAATACTTAATTAAAAAATAAAAGAAATTGTAAGATCATGAATCTAATTTCTGAATACTTGTGCCATTTAGCTAAAATCCAAACATTAACTTGCCTAAATAAGTACTCCCGAACACTATTGATTATTAGGTAGGTATTTATATTCAAGGCTTGTATTGCTTACATTTTGCTCACAAATCTAATCGTACGTACACTTACTATTCAATATTTTAAAACTCGACTCTCACTCGAGTCGGAGCATGCTTTTAGCGTGATTATGTCGTTGAGCCCTTGCTTTCTGCGCGTTATTAGAAGCCGTTCCGAGAGAGAAACAGCGTCGTAATGAGTCTTACCAGAGCTGCCGCGTATTCTCTACCTCGGTAGTAGTAAATAAGCCAGCCAGTAATTAGTAGTAGTAGTAGTAGTAGTAGTAGGTAACGTAGTAAAGTAAACCGTGGTAACTTCCTAACTTCTAGTAATTGGATAAAATACGCTTTAGGTTTCGCTGAAGTCGGTTTCCACCTAAGGGTCTCCTCAGTTCTATCGACGCGGAATCGCTTTCGCGTCGATAGGTCTATGGAGACCCTAAGCCCTCTAAGAGTTAAGGTGAGCTCATCGCATCGTTCTCGTCATATCAAATGAAGGAAGTCTACTGCTTAAGGTGGTAGATCAGGGATCTGTCGCTTGCACACAAAAGTCAGACAAGAGCTAGAAGGCCCCCAAGATGTCCGGGGTCCTTTACCTGACTAGAGCTGAACCTAGTAGCCCCACATTGGGCTACTGTTGGCCAACGTAAATGTTACTAGGGAAATATCCTACCAGAAACAGCCTCGTGAAGGCGAATGACAACGAGGAAGCGTATGGCAATACGATAAGAGAAGAAACACGCCAAAAGTTTTATTAAGTAGAATTCCCACCAAAAGAAAAATCAAAAGGTTTGCAATGGTTGCATACGCTTCATGAAACAAAACAAGAAAATATTTATAGGTCATTACATTCGCAACAGCGTCCAGCTCAGGATGTATATATAGTGTACCTACCTTCCATTGCTGCGTGTGCTGTAATTTTCTGACCTGCATGGCCTGTACAAAACTTCTAGGGGGCATTCAGCGGAGAAGGGGTAGGATACATCCTATTGAAGACGGTCTTATATGGTAGACGGCAAGGGGTACCTAAGTGGATCCCAGTGGCTGCATTTTTGCCGATGGTGATAGGTTTTAGTCTATGTGAGTCATAAACCAACTTGCTCAAACTGACGGGTCAATCAATGGCGGAATCCCCTGCGCCAAAAAAAGGTTACCTTAGCCCGGGTAAAGTAAAACTGCTAATAATGTTTTAATCTCTACTAGTTGCCTTATCTTCAGAGCCTTCATTCAACTTTCGTAAATCGATGGTAAGTAATATTAAAATATAATAAAAAATATCTCGTCCAGTAAAAAATCTGAAATACCTGAAAACCAAGGAGACAGGCTCTTCTAGCATAATAAACAATATCAAACAAAGCTAGTTTTACTCATAGCCAGTGAAGGTGACGTGTAAGAGTATGCAGCAATCTGGTGTTACGGAATAACACCGCTGCATATAACTCCAACCACTATTGTGATTACACTATTGTTGATAAACAATAAGGTAATGTTCGCGTAGGTAGAGTTCGCGGCCAGTTTAATGGTGGCACAAATCTTTACAAAAAACGTCTCGCGTATTATGCTATTGTATAGATGACGTTAATCTTTAGGCCCGTATTAATAAACTGATCTCAATTCTAATGCTCGTTTCGAGATGCGTCAAAAATGACAGTATTTTATGGTTTGGCGTATACTTTGACGTATCTTGTGACGGGCCTTACAGTCAAGATGAGGTTATTAATACGGCCCTTAGAGATGTGCCATCGACTCTGTCTGCGGTAGATTTTTTGAATCATTCAACTGTTCGGTTTTCCACGATAAAAAGTACCAAAATTTATGTCGAACGGTTTTGGCGTTCAATTGTGAAGACAAAACAAGTAACTAAACCAATACACTTCATAAAATGTATAAAATAAGTGTTTACCCAAGTTTAATTAATTAGCTTAGCAAAGTCATGTATTCGTCTTACATTAAGTAAATATTTAAAACGCAGAAAACGTTATACTGAATGCAGATTTGTTTTTTAATTGGGTTTCTAATTATTTTTAACGTTATAAGTGTTTACGTTTATCGATATATGGGTTTATGTGTATATATTATATTCTGCATCAAAATTACACAAAAATAAGGTTCAATAAATTATTCAAATAGTGCACGGTCACGGACTTTAATTTATATACTACTATAGAACCTTGTCGTCTAAAACCTACAATTAAGTCCCATGTAAATTCTATCTCGTCACTTGACGCTGTCATTATGACAGGGTTCCATAGTGGCATAACCATTCAAGTCCGTGACTGTACGTGCAAATACCAAACCTGTCCACCTACGGTCAAACACGACATGAGGATGTGTGTTGAGCTACTCTGCCTCCGATACCCATCGCGTCGCAATTTCCTGATCACGAGTCGCTTTACAGCCCGATAATAGGTGTGCGATACGTTATTATTGCAGTTTCAAACCAACAGAGTTGCAGAAGATGAGCACTGCAATTAACTGGCATAAGTACCTACTTACTCGAACCTATATAGGAGTAATACGACTTATAAAATATTACTATTAGAACACAAAATGAAAAGTGTTTTGCGGCATGGATGAGAATAAAAAAATAATCATTTAAAATGTATTTCAATTTAATAGTAAATATTATAAATAAGTACTGAGTTTTATTCGCATTTACAATGTTTGTCTATTTGTCTGTTTGCTTTTCAGCTTGAACTCTGAATAAGAACATAAATATAATTTATCTACGCACATATCTTGAGCTCTCTATTATGCTATGCGTTCAGAAACCGTAAAAAATTACTAGCATTATTACAACCAATTTTACTATGAGAACTTTCCTGTCTGTGGCAGTAAGTAAAATCTGTACTGTAATGTTATTACTCAAGAGAGTATTCTAGTATCCATAGCTATTGAAACATTTATCGATATGAAACGTCAATGTAGTACGTTTTTTTAATATAAACCGCACGACATTTGATCTCGAGTGACATGAGAATAGGGACTGCATTCGTTTGTCTATGATTTAAACAAAACCCTTCATATTCGTGACACTGACACAGCAGAAGTTTGTTTTGCCGTCATTCTTATCGTCAAGTCGTCGGCTTCTGAATTCATCTTAGAGTACTTATGATATGTGTGTAGATAAAGTATTGTATGCAACTGTACACAATTAGGCTTTAAAACACTCGTGTGATCCTATTATGAAACTCGTTTCATAACATCACACTCGTATTTTAAGGCCTCTTAATAAACTTACTTTACTTTACTTTACTGGTTTCTGAGGGGAAAGTGATAGACTCGTTCTGTGCGCACGAAGTAGTAGACAAAATGAAATAAAAGTTTATGATGTATTAAAAGAAGGGCGCCTATTGCAACTTGTAAAAGGCAAACCTCTTTTTATGTAATTGCTGTCAAAATTTCATCAGGCGTTTTAAATACTATTTATTCGAGTTTTTAACATGTTTTATTCACAATAGGTTACTGATAAAAGGCATTTAAATTATTAATAAGTAAAAAGTTTATCGACAAGCTTGGAAATACAAACATTTTCGTAAAGTTTAATTCAAACAGGCTAAATTACCAATAATAAATTCATACTCGCAGTTAACGGACATAATTACCGGCGCTACGTCTAAATAAATACGGCACAAAACACATAAAACACCTAAAGTATCCGTAATGGGTGCGTGTCCGTATTAATTAAGTAAATGGCGAGAGCAATTTGAATGCAATCTGTGCAAATCGGTCCGTCGATGGCGGGGAGTTATGGCGCCAAAGATAGGGATCGAACATGGCGGCCGGTTGACCGCCGACCGCGGGTGACCCTTACTTCGTTCATGCTATGCGGTGACGTCAGCATGGGGCAGGGCAATAGTATCGGCTATTCATTTTATCGATGTCGATAAGTAAATTGTAACATTCATTTTAGCTTTTAAACTAAACCTTCTCGCTATGACCATCCTATCCTATCCGTGGATGTCCGATCCGTATTATGAAATAACAACAAATAAGAATAAATTATTTAATATACACTTTTTAGTTTTTTCAGAAGCCCCTGGAAGCATGAAGTTAAAATTAATATATCTACTTTCTACGGTCTGGACTATGCTCTCTTAGTAAAAAAATCAACCTCGGTGATTTATGCCGCATATTTTGACATTCGCAAAAAAATTAATCTATACCTATAAGGCCCTTTCCATTGAACTAGAATCATGAAATTAGGCAAGAAGCAGACTCACAGCACAATTATACGTACCTCAAGAATAATTTATTTAAATCGTTTATTCGTATTCAACATACAAAATCATTTCAGTACGCGTGTCAGACAAGCAACACCTTGTTTTTCTATTTTCTTAAGCACATTGTTTGTATTAATGACGTGTCCCGAAATCAAAGTCGATTCGACTTATTGTGAAATTGATTGCAACTCTTGCAAAATTTTAACGTTAGTTCCAATTCAAAAACATTTTAAACATTTTATTACCAAAATTAACCATTGTTTTCAATATACTACGCTTAACGCTTACACACAATTTTTCAAGTAGAACTTGTTTATTGTTGTTTTCCTCAGTAACTCATTTTTATATCATTATATTACTTAAGAAATTAATTTTACAAGTAATTGTATCGATTAAAATATATATCGGTATTTTGAAGTCACTACTGCCTCAGACGTGACTTATGGGCGAGTTCGCGTCGCGTGGTCGGTAATACCGAGTACGGATTAGAAATTACAAATTGTAACATAAACAACCGTTAACTACGCATTACTTAGTTATAATAGTAACCCGAACAATGATAACTCGTAAAGATTTAACACCGAGATAATAGTAAATTAGAATAAGAATTGTTACGAAAGTCCTTTCATTTGAAACAAAACGCATAGCAATAGTACAAACTTATTGTAATATCCATGACGTGAAAATAACGGGAACACCAAAATCTCGAGTAATTTAATTCCGAATTTCATGACTCCGAATTTTTACAAAACCGAGAAAAAAGGGCTGAATTATCAAAGTTTCGAATTTTATATTACTGAATATTAAAATCACCAAAACATTATGCCGAATATTATATTTACGAATTTTGTTCATTCCGAATTTTCTTTTTTACGGAAATTATTATTCCGAAAATTCACAAACCAGTTCGATAGGTAATGTAAAATTAGAGATTATGAAACTAACCACTTAATTTGAATTGACATTGCTTCAGTTTTTGAGCATTAAGCTTGTTAAGCATTAGTAATAGGTAGGTACACGGTATTATACAATATTTTATCAGGCCCTTATTTGAAAAAGAAAACTGCTAATGTTTCGGAATAATTAATATTCGGGATTTGGAATAGGAATATTCGGAATTGTGATATTAGGAAAAACATTTATCGACATTTTAATAAATCGGAATTATGAACATTCGGTATTTAAAATAATCTTGATTGTGATGCTTCTTGAAATTAAAATTCGGAATAGTGATAATTCGGAAATTTCATAATCGGAATTCGGAAATTCGTGTTCATCAAATTCGGAAAAAAAAATTCGAGATTATGTAGTGTATCCCAAAATAACAAGTATATGTATTTAATCGATTTGTATGCACCGAGATACGTACAAAAAATAATTTGGTACCAACACTCTATCGCAGTGACTTACCGAGTCACTTAAACTTGAGTGATGTGGTATTTAATATTGTTATTTTGACGACACGTACTTAAGTTCTTACTCGAACCCGAAGGAAGCTCAAGTTCAAAGCTTTTACAAGAGCCAAACTATTGCATCACCCCAGACTAGAACCGCCTCGGCAAAATCAGCAATTCCTCAACAGAAATGCATTATCAATTCATGCTTTCATTCCAGCATTGAGACGCCACAAACAAATAAACATCAGGAAATCGGTAAAATGTATATTAAAGAAGTAATAAAAACAAAATGACCACATAGCGTTTGGTACATTTAAATTGGATAGTGACAACACGTTTACCGACTACACTGAGAACATAGTTAGGTAAGATGAAGAAAAAGTTACCATAATTAAACACTTTTGCGAATAAAAATATAGCGAGAGTGCCTGTGCTGTGTAAGAGTAAGTTTAATATGACGTTCGTTTGTTTCAATTGATAATATACAATCAACCTCTCGCTCACAATAACTGGCCAGTAATGAACGCGGTACCAAAGCGAGAATAGGGCTTCCTTGATAAGAACGAGCCAACTAAGTAAGAGTCATACAAACCCCAATTAGCAAACATGCTTAATACAGCTTACGCACTCCTGACTTATAAATATGTAGCTATACGTATAGGTCTGGTATTTGCTTCCTAATTGGGTATAACGTATAATTTCACCGATTAGCTCCGTAATGGTTTGACCATAAAGCTCTAACGATGCCCGTTGTACGACCAAAGTGCGATCTTTTAGCATTACAACATTATAAAGAGGTAAAGGTTCACTAATAGCACCCATAAAACTCTGGGCAATAAATAACAAGTTCCGAAAGCTAACTAAACCATGTGAAATGTTGGGTTACAACAGTTATTACAAGTACCGTTAAATCGCAATATCACCTTAAACATGTTTACTTATACCGTATAACGTGCGCATAGGCACAACATAACATTAGCGCGACCCAGGGCTTGCCTATGTTCAGCAGGCCGAAACATTCCCGGGTACTGTCTGGGCAATAAACCTCCGTAATTACGAAATAACTCCGTACCTGTACTAGCATCAGGACTATTTATTTAATCACTTTGACGGGGAAATAATGGAGAAGCCTGCCGGTTGCCCTCCGATCAAAATTGTTCGAAGGCAATCTATCGCATATCGTGTTGTCCGTGATGAAATCCCGTACGGTCGTGTGGAAGATTAAATAATTTCCTTATTTACTAGTACCCCACATAACATAGGTGATTTAAGGGTCTGTAGGAAACTAATGATCTGGCTAGTTGTATAGGTAAAATAGTTCTTGGCCTTCTTGCTCGGCAGACTTAACACCATGGAAGGTCAAGGATCGTTTATAGAATAGAATACAATATAACATAATTATTTTCGATAAACGTTTAACGTTTTGCGTTGTGTGCCGCAAAACGTTCTTAAATCTAACAATCAGAAAAAATAAGTTATTTTCTCGTATAGTTATCGTATGGTCAAATTTACATGAACAATGTAGAATAGGCTACCTCGAAGACAATTTTTTCTATAAATGAATATAAAGTTATTTTAAGTAATTTAAGAATAATTAAAAAGTGCATTTTTATAATAAAACACACACTGTTTCGGCTGGATTTGGCTTCAGTTCCGTAGTCAAACCCTTTTAGTTACCTGCGCCACGTTGGTTAGCGTGCTAAATTTATAATGACGATTAAAAGACAGACAATTAGTAATTTAGCGAGTAGTGTTATTATGTATGAATTAAATAACGGTACCTACTTGAGAACACTAATAATAAAATAATACCTACATTAATAATAATACTGTCAATAACCCGTAACTGGATCATCGCTGGTTTGTATTCGCGTTTCATTCTAACAATTTAAATGGCTTGTCATTCAGCCGTACTGTTTGAAGATAATTGTGTTTTTGTAGTCTTCATTAGTCAAGAAACTTACGATTACCGACGTCGAACCATTTGCTCGTCTAGTTATGCAATTAGCAGTCAAGTAAATAGTTTAATTACTTCGATTATGTCTTTCCTGTAGGATTTAAATGATTGTGTTTAAAATAGAGTGAAGGTAGGTTTTGAAGTTACAGTGTGCTTAATATTTAGTCAATGCGACTTTTTATTCGATTGTTTAGTTTTTTTTCCCAAAAAAGTGTCATGCATGTCATGTTTAGTGAAGGTAAGACCTTGCCCAAAGTCCGTGCGCATCAGTACCACTACCACCATCTTATCGTACGTACGGAAAAGTAGCAATGTTCACGTTGTTGTGTTCCAATGTGGGGATGCTTTGAATTGGCTTGTATAATGATATTGTATATAACTATTTGCCAATAAATTATGTATTCTGTATTCTGTACATACGCTATCCTTTCAGTTCAATATTTGTTTTTCTCTCTTCTCTCGACGTTACCGTCATCACCGATGGCATTCAACTCTATTGACGTAGTAAAGCTACTGCGTCGTTGCAAAGCGTCTTTCCTCATGAAGAAGAGTTTACCAACAAAGAAGTAGACGTTGTTGGAGTTGTTTGTTGGTTTGGGTGAACTGCAAAAATATTGTACAGTCAACAGCATAAATAAGTGATCATTTGTCACTTTAACGTCGTGTATGAAATGTCATACAAAATTGTGAAATGATTGAAAGCGACAAGGTACATAAATGATCACTTATTTATGCTGTTGACTGTACATAGTTAATTGAGATAACGTGAACTTTCTTCAATTGTGTTTCCTCTGTGTAACTAAAATTATCAATATGATTATATGACTAATCTTCGTTACACAAAGGAAAAAGTTAAGAGCTTAACAACCTTAATTGAGCCGTTAACTATGTATTCTATGTGTTTGTTTTTCTTGGAATTCTCCCTTTTGTAACTTTAACGTAATGCTTGAACTGCTCCACTAATCTGTCAAAGGGTTTAAAGTGACAAGGCACTAAGATACGGATAAGGCTAACTGTACGAGTAAATTGTAACAGTATACAAGTGACGTGACCCTTTACCCTAGTTTTGTATTAAAACAATCCACGAAATACCGTGTAGGTGTTACTGTTTTCAAATGTACATATTAATGATTGTACGCAATCGAACATTACAAAATCAAATCAAATGATATGATATACAATGCTAACGAGACCTCATTAAGTATCTATGAATATAATTTGGTCTATAGCCCAGCGTCCTATATCGTTAATAATCGTCCAATCTAAATACAGCGCGAGCGCATCGCACGATAAATATTAATGCGTTTAGTGTTAGGTTAGTTAATGGGTGTCAGAGCCCGTACCACGGTCTCGCCTTAGAAATGCTGTTGCGGGAGCTCTATTCTACTCGGTAAATCTATATTGCATTTGACATTGGCATTGTCAACATTACGATAGCTCTTATTTACTTGACAGTTATGGCGGCCGAGTTATCATGATACGATCAGTAGAAAAGAGGCCCCGGCCAATCTATATTTTTGGGGTTGTTATTAATAGGTACTCGTAAAATACTTAATTTGATGGAGCAATTTTTTTTATTTTATTACTTAACGGGAAAGGTAAGGTAATGTCCATCTCCAGGATAAAATTATATTTTTATATACCGAAACATTGGTCCGTTGTGATCACTGTCGCGCTTCTTATTTATATAGATGTTTCTACTTTTCAATACTAAAATATGAGACGCTAACTTATACAGCGTTTAAATGCTTTTAATGATGTAATACTTAATAATTGAGGCGTAAGAATAAGATTTTTAATTTCGAGCAACAAGGCTCATTATTAAAAATAAATTATAGACAACATACATAAGAATATAAAACTAACACCGACGTGACAGATCAGCGTAGTCCTGATATTCCAGACTTTAAAAGAGCGTTAATAAATAGGTTTATTAAAAAGCTGTGTTCGCTTTCCCATTGACTACTACTAGGTACTACCATTGGCTACTATTCAATTTTATCAAATCTTACCTTGCCATAGTGACGTAATCGTATTATTAAATACATAGGTACTTCAAAAGCAGTTATATAACGTTTAACCAGCAGTTGATAACTTCAGCAAAACAGTAAACAACAAAGCAGCTAAGCTAAGACACTATTGCAAAGTTACACTTGGTTAAATTGTTTAATTTTATTAAACAACTCTTTATCAGTTTTTCAACGCAACGCCGGGGTAATTGTTGATAAAACTTGGACGTAACAATTTCCATAAGATACGGGAGTTTAAAATTACGCCGTCACTTCGAAATACGTCGCTGAAACTTTGCGAGTTCAAAGGGCCAGGCGCAAAATTTTATCGTGCAAATAAAGCTGTCACTTTCAAAGGTGTATGTAGGTGGGCTTGTGGGGAAAGGACGGATATACACGGAGATATACAGTGAGAAAATTGACATGCTAAGTAATTGTTTTAATCCTAAGAAACCTCACCGTCGCCTCTTATCTATCTGACCAAAGAATTAAGTACCTACTAATCATAAAACAGAACAACCTCATTCATCGCGAGGTAACATCCCTTTTACCTCATTTACATGGGTTAATCCTAACAGTTATAACTTCACCAGCACTCTCATAGATTTTATGCAGGGTTAGGTATTTTCGATCTAGGATGAGATACGCGTAAGTAGTACGCGGTTAAAAAGCAGTAACTACTTAAATACAAAAACAACTCAGGGGACATTTTCAAATAAATTGTCCAACGAAAAGAATAAACATACACATATCTGTAGATATATAAACACTTAGGTCTAAGATTAAGGAGAAAGTACTCACCTGGCTCACCCCCATCACATCAGTTCGCTAGCTCCGCAGGAAGGGTGCAAGTATGATAGCGCTAACCAGCCAAATGCCATTAGGAAACTGGAAGTCTTTGTACTGTACTCTGGTTCAAGATGCGATGCGTGTATAATGATGGTCATTGGTTATAAGTACAAAAACTATTCTGTACTTATAACATTGGACTTCTGCATTTCTAAATTTATTTGATTCCTGAGATCTCTGGAGCTGTTTGAAATCAAAGATCAAACTTTAGTTCCGCATAATTTTGATCTCCGACTTCAAACAGTTTCTGTGGCGTTTCTTGTTTCTTCAAACTTTCGAAGACGCAAAGTCCTGAAGTTGTAAGATCTTTAAAACTTTGGAGAATATTCTCAAACTCTGTTCCAGAGCATGAATTATGTCATGTTATCGTAAGTTCAAAATACGTACTAAGCAAAATTTTCGGAATATGCTGTTGATAAGTATATATCGATACATTTGATTATTTCGCATGACGCCTAGTCTTTTTACGCCTCTATGCCAAACCGAAGAATGTATTTATCAGGCCAAGTATGCTTCATCGTGGTGACCAATTTATAAATGCCATCGATGGATAGCTCTCTGCATTGTTAGATTTTAGATATCGGCAAATTGATTGATCGGCTGATTAATTTACACTGCTTTTTTCTGTGGTTTTGCGATAAATGTCATACTTTTTACTCACTTTACTACTACTTGCGTAACTATGAGCTTGAAACCCGTCTTAAAAACCATGATGAGCACTACGCCTCATACCTACTTAGACGAAAAAGATGTGCGTATAGGTACTCTTTCGTTATCTTTCATATTGTCGAGCTTATGCCAGTGTTTTTGCTGAGTCGACAATAGTACCGTTGTTGATTCAATATCACCGCTTTAATTTGTTCTAATGGACTAAGTGCCGATTTTTCTAATTGCCAAACTAAACTAAAACTCGTTGATGATGCAATATTAATACCATTTCCACACAGCTTTTGATAGATCAGATAAGGACGCAGAACAAGACTGGTGACTTCTTTGGTAAGTCTTTTGAACCGTATCTGAAGAAAGTACAGTTCTTTGTAATAATAGCAAAAATAAATAAAATAAAATAAGTGAGTTGCGTGGGTCGCACTTCAAAACTCACCACATGCTACCCTAGGTAAGGCCTAGAATGACCCACGCGTGCCAACCCAATCGCTGGCAAACCCTTACAAGGATAACAACGTAATGTCTGGAGATTGCAGCCGTGTTCCTGGCCAACCGAAGATATATGATAAACCATAACTCAACCGTGAATGCATACTAACACATTGGTTTAACTCGAGCATGTCTCACTCGAGTCAAAAGTTAAGTGCTCCGTTTCACGCCCTTATATTATATTGCAGTTAAAGCTTTAATTATTTTGTCAATGTTAATCTTGCTATGAGGAAGTAAATGTTATTTTTTAATTTAACCTAATTAAGGGAGACGCTTGGAACTCTAAAAATCTACCACGCGTTTTTAGCTCCCTTTTTCTTGCTATATTTTGAAGACATAGTAATAATTCTGTTTTCTTTAATTCAGTGTTTCTTACTGGGTGAAAATGGATGCGTAATTGAAGATGAGGCGGCCAAACGCCCCCACTAAGTGCTCAACATCAATATTTCCTACGATATTTTGTTGAAAGAAATAAGTGATCAGTAATCTCAGGAATTCAGGAATTCTTAGTAAGTAATTCTTCAATTCTTGATCAAGGGTTCTAATAACACCATAAAACAATATTGCTTTTGTCAAATGTTATCGTACCTATTGTTTTTAATTCGGCCGCCATTACTGTTAATTAAATAAAATTATATAAGAAATAAGAGCTATCGTGACGTTGACGATACGATGACACGTCAAAAGGAAATTGTTTGACCGTGTTGAATTGAGGCCCAGGATGAATTCAGCATTTTGTACTCTAGTGCTATTTAACTTCGTAGCTTTCTTAAAATGTGAGCTAAATGCGAGATAGTGAAGAGACAAATTATTAATTTAGATTTTGAAGTAGAACTAGTGCTTCAAAATATCATGGGATGCAATTTACCCGATAATTGATCAACTACGCCTCTTGGGTACAACAACAGTTGACTACGGTGTTCAGTAATATTTGTTTATTCTTAAATAAGATGAATAAAATAGTTACTTTCAAAAAATATAGATAAAAGTAGTTATTATAATACCTCTTCTTAACGAAAGAAATAGAAATGGCCCTTTAACAAGGAATCGAGTTGTACTTTGTCAATGAAGTCCATCTAAAAAACATTGAAGTTTTCCTACATTCCTTTTACGTACTTTGAAATAAGTACTCATAAAAGATCAGCATACAAGAATAATTTTCTAACTTCAAGGCAGGCATAAAACTTAATCCTTATTATTCTAGCAGCTCCTGCAGATTTAAGAATTTGCAATCAAATCGTTACTCTAAATAAAACGAAGTCTAGGCACCTATATTATGTATGTTTATTTCATATGTTTCTCTTCATTTTCTGATTAAAATGTTCAGCGATTCGTACCAGAAATCAATTTGGGAGAAAACCGCAGATGCTATTTTCTTGTTTCAACCGTAATTTGAAAATTCTTCGCGTGAATTCTACGGGTGTGCCTTTAAAACGGTTTTACCTACAACGTTGAGACTCATACAGTGTAGTGTGTTTAAAACACAAAATTTTTTTACGCATTTACGCTTTTTATATGACGTCAGAGAAACTACATACCTACTTCAAATTTAGCTTACGGTTTATTATTTGATTACAAGTTTTGATTATGACATAGAAATAATGTAATTACTTAATGGGGTCAAAGTAAATTCGAAAATATTAATATAACATTAAATAATGTCACCTAGTAGTCCTAGTACATTTAAAAACGAAAAATTAGTAGCAACACGCGCTCGATTTATGAAATTATTATTTTGCTGTATTAATATTAAGTACTTTAATGTATTAAAATATCTTGATCTCTTTAAGGCTAAGCAAATCCTTAAATAAACCGACATGGGAAATGGGTGATTTAATTCAACTTAGTTCATACTTAAAAGTTAATAAGTCCTTTTTATCAAATTATATCCACATCAAAGGACTATGAAACTATCCAATCGGATTTTCAGGATTATGTTTTCGGCGTCAGTATCTCCGCGAACATTTCTGATGCACAACTAAAATGAGGTAGTCACATCAGCGTAATATTACGTTGAAAACCCTACTCGTACGTACTCCTAGAATTATGACGTTTTTGGTCTTACTAGTATCTTTACCACATACCTATTTATTTAGCATTCCTTACACTACTGGCGCTCTGCATTTACTAATGAAAACTACTATAATTATATATTTGATGACGCGTTTAGCCTAGGTACAGATGATAGTGAACGAGCCTACGAAGCTAGCGGTCCTGGGTTCTTTCCGGTATGGTTTATCGTTGACTGCTTGTCTAATACCATAGTGCCTACAAGCCTTGAACTTACGTGAGATTGTCCCATTACTTTTAATTAGGTATACATTTTATTCAATATTACTTCCATCTTTTCTTTTTGTCTTGACCTCATAATAATAGAATAATAAACAATGAATATAAGTAAGGTGCTGTATCTTTACATGTATAGTATACAACATGAATAAAATTGGCCACTGACTTTCTTATCTTTAAAATAAAATTATTGCGTCTCATCTGGACAGTGCAAGTTTTTCAGGTAGACTGGTAGCTTCACTTTTATTACGGATTTAAACTTCTCGGTTCTTGAATTCTGGAACATGATTAAAGAACATTCCCACGGTTAGCTTTCATATCAAAAAAGTAAGCAACGAAGAAATAATACAGCAGGAATGTTTTACATCATGTATTACTGTTATTACAAACACGTAGACTGCGAAAGGCTAAAAATAAACTACACATAATTTTGCATATTTTGTTGAAATTACGTCACCTCCGTTCCCCAATACACGACCTGTCAAAACTACATTACGGAGATGACGCCCGTTGATATATATCCCTCTTAACAAGAGGGCTCCCTCACGTCCCGTTATGTAGTAGGAGTAGATTCCATTCAGACATGGATCCTTTTGGAGGCTTTGATAATCAGGGTTTGAGAAATCGTGCTTTTACTACAAATTCCTTATTCGTCATAGATGAATTCCGATACAAATAGTTCTTTACTTTTTTAAACTTCAGTTTTCAAAACGCAAAGAAGTGTATCAAGGTACCGTGGGTGACGTTGAATTGTTTTTTTAATTCTGTACGAAAAACAATATCCAAAAATGACAATGGTTTCCAGCCGAATGAACATCTCAACATACTCAAGAGACAAGTAATTAAGATGGAAATTATAATCAGTTTGCCACTCAACCTATAAATATTTATTATTCTTCGGGTAACAAGGAAATAATGTTTTATAAAACTGAAATAGTTTCAAAGTCAATCATTTGTTTCACTAAACTATGTTGAGGACAAACTAAACAAAATAAATTTCAAAATCACAGGCACCGCAGGCAGGCATCTTCATTTTAACCTATCTTCCTTTTGGAACCATAACTATACAAATTAACAAATATATTAGCTATTTTTACTTACCATTACTCACCTAGTGTTTTGCGTTTGACGTAAAAAGTATTATCCTCTGTTACTCAGTTGTAGTGCGGATGTATTTGCTCTTCAATTAGTCACTGAAAGATGTTTGGCAATCCTAATCACTATTTGCTTCTAACAAAGTAAATACAGTTCGGAATTGTTAGCATTTCCCTTAAGACGATTTGGAGGGATGGGCCTAATCAACCGAGGAACTAAAATTGCTTAACACTGTTAGTTGTTTTACTGTAAGCAATTTAACCGTAGACTTAAAAGCAAATACGTCCCAGAATTAAATCACTATTGAGTTTTGTTTACAACAGATGAATATTCATTTTATTTGGTAGTTTGAAAAAGGATTTTACAATTGCAAAGCTCAAAAGTGAACGTATTGGCTCAAAGAGTTACTTACTTACACTTGTTTTTAGACGATATAATTATTAAGATATTTTTCTCTTGTTGCTAAACCTAATTCGGCTACTACAGGAAATAGGCCTGCTCCAAGGCATTTCAATTTCCTCGATCTTGTGCAGTCCGCCTCCACATCACACATGCTTCTTATTAACTCTTTTCATCAAAGAAGTCACTTGTGATGACCACTTTTTATCTGCGTGTCTTTGGTAACAGAGCCATCTAGTGGCAACGTGGCATTAGGATGGAGCAATCACAAGTTTTAATTTTGTTAACGCAGACAGGAGCAACTAGCAGCAAGCCAAAAAAAATAAAAGAAAAGCAGGCACTCATTTAAAAAAAAAGGCAAAAGAATAGGTGATAAGTTACCTATTGTTTTGCCTAATGTTAATTTTAAATAATAAACTTCTGTAAAAATGATGTCTTAATCATTATTAACAAAAATCTGTGACTCAAAGAGTTAAGTTACCACAATACCCCGTATTATATATTTTTACTTTATTTAGATTCTGTGAATGTTATTTCGTTATGATTTATCTGGTCAAAAGCAATCCGTCATCGCGTTACGATTTATTCACTCAAATCTATTGGGTATTTTCAGAAAACCATTACTCACTAGTCTTTTGCGTTTGACGTAAAAAACATTAAGTCACTATTTTCTAGGCGACTGGTTTTTTCTGTTAAGTATTACATTTTCCTTTCATAATATAATGTTTTTTAAATTCGCATTAGTCATTCACGATATTAGTTTACATACTTATTCGGTTTGCTTTCTTTTTTTCATCGTCTGTGTAAGTAATAGACTAGGAATCAAATTGATTGACTGTAGGTGTATAAAATGTATAATTACTTACAATTATTATAGTTACGTTACATAATTATATTCTACAATAACACTTGTAACGGTAACAGTAGATTATTAAAAATGTATTACGGAGATCTTGATCTATTATATAAGTCATAGGGAGGATCCTTATAAAAGTGTATTTGTTTAACGTTCTAACGAGAATCGTGCTTCAACATATTTTTGTTTGATTAGGCTTAATGTTATACATACACAGCAACACACAAACAGTACCACGGGCTCTATCCCTTCTCGGTAAAACCGTATTGCTCTCAACATTGTTATCGTATCGTTTTTAACGGTATTCAATCACTTGCTGAACAAAAGTTCACAAACTAATTCATTTCACACACATAGATTCTAAAACTGAAAATATTTCAGGACTTATTTGAGAACCATCTTCTAGAACTCTATAGGTAGATTAGTTTTATAAAAATCTTACGATATTTACAGTTTCGAAAAAAAGCGTTCTGAAAAATGATATTGCGAAAAGTTTTTTAACTCTACCGCCATTACTGTCAAGTAAATAAGAGCTATCAATACGATATCATAATAACGTTATTATGTCAAATGCAATATTATCGTTTTACCTTGTGGAATAGGGAGCCCCTATCCTAAACAAAATTTTGACTGTTAAGATAATAAACTGCTCATTCGCAATACAATGTTAGGAATTTAGTTTATTAACTCGTTGTTAGGTTTCAATTATAAAGGTTGCTCCTTTTCAAAAATGTTACTGTACTTTGGCCAAATTAAAACTATTTAAGTATTGCAAGAAATTTAGAGTTAAATAATACGTGTTGAGAAGGGTTTTCGTATAAATAAATGCAGACGCAGGTTGGTGTTACTTGCTGTATTGTAGATACTTTCATTTATACAAGTGGTTTGTAGGTTACAGAAACTTGGCAAGCAGTAACGATGAAAATTTATTAGAAAGAACTTGGACGGACAACGCGATGCGTGGCGCGTGCGGCGCGCTCGATAGCCGGGAGAAGAGAAAGCGAGATAGCACGTAGACGAGCGAGAGAGGAAAGAGTTTTGATGCGTTCCGTTTTAATCGTTTACGCTGCGTTCACGTTAATATACGTTTATTGTAGAAAATAATTAACGTTCAAAAAAAAACCCTAATGTATTTGAAACTAGCTTTGGCGTCAAAAGATCTGAACGTTTAAACAAAAATATAGGTACCGTGGTAATGTGGTTTAAAAGAACAATAATTATTTAAAACTTACAAAGTGTTACTATTGATCTCGCGAGCAAAAATAAAAGAATGACATCGTCGTCCTGAAATTATTTACAAAACAACGCATTTTTACCTTTTTACTGTAATTTTACCGTCTTTACACACGTGTAAATGCAAGGCCGCCGGTGCGATTTAGCTGTACCGTAGCTAAATCTAAATACAACACGATCTTGTTCCAATATGTCAAGCTGTTATATAACAGACCGTGAGTGAGTGCGTATACGCAGTGTTATTCTCTAACGAAGTAAAATCGAATTCTCTCGATAACTCTGGCATAACTTGAAATGCCCAGTCAAGGTGCATCAGATGGAAGTAAGCTGCAAGACGGTTGTGACAGTAGAGTAGAGGGCTTATGTCAATGCCATTATTTTTTGTAAATTTCGAACATCCTTTACGTTAGCGTATGCACCTTGTCTAGGTCCGAAGTGAATAGTGGTTCGCCTTGTCAAGTTTTGATAAACGATTATAGAAGCATAGTAATCCAATTTTATTATTTATGCATTTGTTTATTCATGTAGTTGTGTTACACTGGAATGTCAAATGGACAATCTTTACAGGCATCACAATACAGGAGAGGTATAGTCTGTACCAGTAGAAATTGGCAAATATGTAAACGAAATCAAACGAACCAATTTACCATTATTACCTACTCGATAATCATGTGCTTTAAAAAAAAAAAAGAGAGGTCTTAGCAAAGACTCTTGATCTATACTTTGACAATAAGCTTAAGATTCAAAAACTATTAATTATACGTTTTTTTTAAATAATAACATGATTGAATAATATTTGTTAACATCTTTGGCAATTTCAATTGACACAGACAGGTAGATCGTATCCTGACTTTTTACCAAATCATCATTTGGCCAACAATGACATTTTACAAACTTTAATTGTGCCTTAACTATAACATATTACATAGGCTACATGGGCTTGCTAAATAAGTTAGGTTAGGTTACACTTTTGAGCATGTAAAATATCAAATTATGTGGTGGGAAATACATCTTTGTGAAATCAAAGTTGGTAAAATGACATTGTTTGCCAAATGATGATTTGGTAAAACATTAGTGAACCCAGGTAGATAAATCGGTGTGACGCGGTCGACGCAATACTCAACTAACGTCCATCCTTTACGTATCGTTAGTTTTCGAAAACCGCTAACGTTAGCGTTATGCATCATATCTGCGGCCGATGGTCTGAGTAGTAATAACACCCGTGAAAGAGAAAGCTTCTCGATCATCACGACCGCAGTATAACACCGCTCTAATTAGCCCTACCTGCGGATTTATCACTTGCGGCAACGTGAGGAAGTAGGCAATATAATGGAACCTGTAAATTGAACTGAATGTCCAGTATCGAAACTTTCCGTAAAGGAAAAATAAATGACTGCTAAATTGCGGAAAAGATGTGAGATATGTTTTTTTTACTGAGATCAAAAAAAAAGGTTTTCAAACTGTCTTGTTTGTATTTTTAAAACTCACGTAACAGATTGAATAAGTAAATAGCTTATGGTTGCACCCTATTAACAGTAGGACTCCAGGCCGAGAAAGACGCAGCTATCTTTTAGAACGAGAAAGTCAGAAAACAGCAATCGAAACTGAAAAATTCAAATAACTGTGGTCGTGAAACAGGGTACAGCATTTCGGAATTTTAGAAAAATGGAGGTATCTCGATTTCCGTGGAACTTTTACTAAACACAAATTATCATCTTTTCAACACTCCTGAGCTGACCTATCCAGCCCTGTATAGTAGTCCACTATATTCCGGACCCCCTGTATGTAAAGCAAGGGTATTTTATTAACTTTAGAATATCGTGCTGTAAAGCAAAATAAAAATATCCTTATCTTGGATATGCACTGTAGTACATTATTTTTTAGATTTGGTTGACCGTCTAAGGTTAATTATTGAACTCTAAAAGTGTCATATTTGATAGAGTTAGATAGTCCTACAGCACAAAACTACATACTCCTACAGCAAAAATCTGGAAAATAATATCTTAAGTAAGTACATGGAAGTATACATTATATCAAATTTAAAAGGAAAAATATCACGACTAAGTATACTTGATTGGCTCCTGAGATACAGGCAACTAAAGTATTTATAGCAACTAAAACCATCTAGAACACTAGCAAATAACTTGACATATAAAATTCGTATATACCTACGACTTGTTGTTTTTTGAGCTAGGTTTTTTGGTGTTTGTAGTAACGGCGTCGGAACCCTACACTGATCCTGGTCCGATATGCACTTACCCGCATTTTTATCTTACTCGGGAATACGTAAACCGTTTTTTTTTTAATTTTGGTAAAAAACACAGAGAAGAACGTAGTAAAACCACTTTAAGAACCTCATAAAAACCAAGTCACACCATAAACACATTTTAATCAATGCCGATGTGTCAAAAATAATTTAATTTAAATAACGTCGGTCGTAATTATGTTATAAATTTTAATAAATTACAGAGGACGAAATTAAAATTAACATTCGAGATGTAATTCCTTTTTTGTTGAAATGCCGCCAATTTATAAGGAGTTGATCGGTCGCTATACTCGTGGTATAAACTTGTTTAACTTGAATGGATCTTAACAATTAATACGTATGTCGTTTTGTAACTATAACATGGGTTGAATAAGAGTTTTTTAAGGCAAGGAGAAGGCAAATAGTAATTGAGATCTGAGACCCTTAGAAGCCATAGCCAATAGTTAGTCTAGTGTAACTAACACAATATGGACTATATGGTCTGAAATAATCGTTTTTTTAAGTAACATTTTATTCCAAAGACATTTGAGTTCTTAAGATTATAGAATGAAGACTGTAAACCCATACTGCTATACGTTGCCAAGCCTTTGAACTACGATGGAATGTCTCTGCTAGTAATTAGGTATAATTGGTTGTTTTATCCCCATACTGAAACTTAACAATGTAAACTCTTTTATTGTAGGTAAGGATCCTGATACGTGGGCGCTAACAATGGGCCTCATAAGGAAGCTCAAAGTTACTCAGAGGGCTATGGAGAGGGCTATGCTCGGGGTTTCTCTGCGTGATAGAATCAGAAATGATGATATCCGCAGTAGAACTAAAGTTACCGACATAGCCCGAAGAATAGATAAACTGAAGTGGCAGTGGGTGGGGCACATTGCGCGCAGGACTGATGGCCGATGGGTTCAGAAGGTACTGGAGTGGCGTCCGCGGACCGGAAGACGAGCTGTAGGTAGGCCTCCAACAAGATGGAGTGTCGTCGTCGTCAGGATCGCGGGACCGCGGTGGATGCGAAAAGCACAAGACCGGTCTGAGTGGGAAGCCTTGGGGGAGGCCTATGTCCAGCAGTGGACGTCTTTCGGCTGACATGATGATGATGATGAAGGATAAGATGGTGGTAGGGATCCGGACAGACACTGCACAAGGTCTTACCACTACTAAACTTTCGTATAACATGGCATCAACTAACAATACCTACTTATCAAACTGTTTCATTATCTACTGAAAGACAACGCCCAGCCCAACTACTGAACGTAGAAATGTACATTTTCTCAAAAATGTCAGGAAAAGTTGACATTACTATCTATATATTGGGATGCGAAGTACATAGTTTACTGACAGATCTCAAATTAAAAAAAAAAAACATTGCGTGCTCGCTACACAAGCACGCAATGTTGCATACAAATTTCATTACCATCTAGTATCTAACTTTTTAAAAAGTGAAAACGGCCTTAATAAAATGAGGGCACAAGTCTTATTACATCCAAATTTTGTTCGGAATATAACTTTTTTATCTGTATCTCGAATAGCTTGAGTAGTTTTAAAAAAAAAGCTTGCGTTTCTCCTTGTCATAAACAAAAGACGGTAAAGAGTAGGTAATAATATTGTCTGTATAGATTGTGTGGTATTTCTTTCCTTAATAAAGTACTTTACTCCAACATAATTTTATTCTTGCGATTTTTGAGAAAAGCACTATATATGCCTCGGCAGGAACGGCAATTGCGGGCCTCGTATTTTTAAACGGACTCGCAAGCTCGTCCGTTTAAACCAATCCTCGCCCCGCAATTGCCTACTTCCGTGCCTAGGCAATAATGTACTATTGTACTCTTCTGCGGTAGCTAAAAAGAAAACAAAATTCAACTTTTAATGACAAGGGATGGGACAACAGCGGCAAACAAACTACGTATAAAGTCGCGGGCGTCATCTACATAGTAAGAAGTTGTAAACAAATAGGTTTATTCGGGTAATACTAGGATGAACTATGAAGTTTGTATACAATTTTGGTTAGTTATATTTCTTGGCCACGATTCTGGCGATGGCCGTTTGCAAACTTGTGGAAGTGCCAAAGTTATTTTATTAATTTTTATTTTGCTGTGGAGCGAAGGGAAACTCTCTTTCGTTTTTTTTTAATAGGCTTAGTGATTTGGGATACATCATATTTTTATCCACTTACTGCAAAGCCAGATGGAAGGGTCATGATTTTATCAGTTAGTGTATGTATGTTTGTATTAAAGTACTAACTAAATCGATTCGTTATTATTATGGACAATATTTATATCAATGATCGACTTATTTCTTTTGTTATTTTATAATAAGGGTCATGATTTAACGGTCATTCAATAACCTTATCAATGAACACACAACTTTTGAGTTTTTTCATAGAAATATCATAAACGCGCAATAGCTAAAGTGTCATTGAAATATGTACCTCTCATTATCACTTTTCAATTTGACAGAAATAGACAAACAACACGTTGACTAAAATATATTTATTGTGAATGAGAGGGTTAGCGTTTGAGATTTTGTTTCACGGAAGCTCTAGGGGTTAAAATGTTGGAACCCATTTACATTTTTGTATAAAAAAATATATATAAAGGTCTATCCCAATTAGATGTACAGTCAAAGACATTAATATCTATACGGCCATTCGCGCAAAATAAGGTTTAAATAGCCTGTACCTTATTATCAGCCATGTAGGGGCGTATAGATACTGACGCTTTGAGAACGCGAATATATTTATGACTCTGACTGTACGATGAACCACCATATAACCTTGTCGTACAAAACGAACGATTAATTCCCATGTAATTTCTATCTCGACACTTGCCGCTGTCATTATGACAGGGTTCCATAGTGGCATAACAATTAAAGTCCGTGACTACCTACTGCAGCGTTGATCGTCTCTTGCTATTACACATTTCCTTAAAAGTCACGATAAATCAGTACATTAAATAATCAAGCTGTTTTATCGTCGTTTTAGTAATGTACTAGTTCATACTCTATTGTAGTATTATTTTTCATTATACAAACGGTAGGATCTTGTATAGAGTGCGTCTTTATCGCCATCACCAATACCACGATCCTATCCGCTAACCCGATGCCAAGCAGCAGGGTACGATTTGTTAGGTTTAAGCAGGGGATAAAAATTAACATAGGTATTTCATGTTAGATTTATTTCATTGAAATTCCATCTGGGTTTGATTATGAGATTGCATATTCAGAGCCCACTTAGGATCTATAGTGCCTATACCATGCCATGAAACAGTTAGAGCGCTTTTACATTAAGGGGACGGCACCAATGTAGGATACTTTTAGCTCACGGCACCAATAATGACACTTAACTCTTAATTCAAAGATCATAATGTTAAATTGACTGTTGATTTATTGTTGAATTAGAGGACGCCCTCAGACTAGGTGGAGCGACGATCTTCGCAAGATGGCTGGCAAGAGCTGGATGAGAATGCCCACAAAACGCGCTCGTTGTCGTGTAATGGAAGAGGCCTATGTCCATCAGTGGACTAATATAACAGGCTGATGATGATGAATGTTATAAATAGATTGTCTCAAAATAAAATGTTAACTCTTATCTTCTGTAAAATAAGAATCAAGTGTAAGTCATTGGTTCTTGTATATTATTGGTTCCATTACCGTAGGCGGTTTAGTCGCGCGGCTATACTACTCGGTATAATCATATTGCTCTTGACAAGTTATCGTATTGTTTTTAAGTTGGCCGCAATTACTGTCTAGTTAATAAGAGCTATTGTTGCGTTGACAATACGTTAACATTTCAAAATCAATATAACTCTACTATGTAGAATAGAGCCTAGTTTAGTTGTGTCGCGCGGCTAGGACTATACAAATATTAGCATCGCAGTCTGAGTAGGGTAGAAGTAGGTACCTACCGTTTGTGGCGACTTTACTCTTTTTGGCCACTTTAGGTCGAACTGAGTGTCAAAAATACTGTAAAATTAGGAATAATATTCATAAATATAGTTAGTAATACTAATATAGACTAAAGATTAATAAAGATAAAATTTAAAAACTTTTATATATTAGTTAAAATTTAGTGGCTAAAAACGGTGTAAAGGTGGCTAAAACTGGTACTTCTACCCTGCTATTAAAGTAGACAATACAACGACTTCAACGCCAAACGAGCGTAGAAAATAACACATGAAAGTCACCACCACCCCCGAAACTCAAAAATAACGATTTACTTTAACAAAATAAGGCTAAAGACGTGTATATATAACCAGCAACCAACCAGCCTCCCCAAAACAACGTACAGTTTCCATGGGTTTGTTATCACTACTTGTTATTTGCAAAGGGTTTACCACACCACTATTTGTGACGCTCTATGAAATAGACGTTCACCGCACTACTAACCAAAGCCAAAATGAAGACTCGATTATAGACTTCTATAGAAAATTCAACTTGGTCACCAAAAGCATAGGGTCCAGTCTAGGTTGGCTATTAAATTGAACATGTGTTATTATGCTTTAACCTCTTCATACTACGTCATACGCGAAATGTATGGAAATAAATCGAGTTATTGTTGTTAAGAGGCTTATAGCGGGATTCGTTTGGGATCTGCGGCTTTCGTATGAGGTAAAGATATTTTCAATACCTAGGTCGTCAGCTAATACTCGAATAACGTTAAGGTCATAATTGAAACAGTATTTTCATTGTTACAAGCAATTCTTTTTTCTAACAAGTTATTGTCGTCTTCATCATATCAGATTTTAATCTGTTTCATATCTTAATTTGCCATTTTTTATGTATTATTATTCTTATCATGTACGGATGGGCATTTTGAGATATACTTAACCGATCGTGATATACTCTCAAATTTAAATATTGACTGGTGAAATTGGCCATTATTCAACAGAGATCAGGCCATCGTGAAAAATAGTCTCAAGAATTAATGTGGACGAAATACTAGGCCTAGAACTTAAAGGAAAGCGATTTCTAAATAGTGTTACACTTATCGTGGTTAATTTGTTCCAAATACGTGCGTCGAAATTTAATTTAGGTTAGTTTTTACTAAAGTTTTTCTTAGTCTGACCCGAGCCGGACATGTTGAGGACGGAGGAGTTGAGCCGAACTGAGTTGATAGTTACGTGGAACTATTCGGGAAATGCGACTAAACATTCTTAATCCATACTAACTCCCTACTATATCTTACTCAATGCGCTTAAAATTTTCGTAAACAGCCGTCAAAACTCAATCAAAAAAAGAGTTCCTCTTCTCTACTTTTAAATATAAAATCGGTAGAAGGAGAATAAGTTTATGTCGTAAACATTTAAATAAGCCGTTATTATTATAAACGCATGTTTATGAATGAATGAATGAAACATTTTCAGCTATAGTGCAAGGTAACAAATACAATTAAATAAAAATTAATAATCATTAACTTAAACTATTAACTATTTTTAAAACCAAAATAAATGCGCTATACTAAAGCTGAAAAAGGCCAACTCAGCTCAGCTTGTAGCCCCAGCGCTGACTTTCAGCTGATTTATGAAACAAACATTAATTTAAATAAGTAGGGATCATAATCATAATATCATATTCTAAATTAACACTTTCGTGATAAAAAATATTAATAATGATTTTAATAACACAATGTATTCTAGCGACTAGGTAAATTTCTGTATTATTCATTACACTCAAAGTGTAATAAAAATACACTTCAGTATTCGACACTATACTAATTAAGAATAAACAGCTGGACTTTATTCTTCACGGGTTTATCTTAGTTGATACAAATGAAAGAGAATCATTGTTTTATTTCGAACATTGCCTTCTTTGTTAATGTTTATTCAGATATTAACCTGAATTAGCACTGACCTAACGTTTCATTCACTTAGCTATTTACATTCCAGACAGCCAAAGATGCATCTGTTATTGTGACAGACCTATTTATTATCTATTTAAATAATAAACGAACTCTGCAGAAAATGGTATAGTTACAAGGGAACTGTTGTTTCGAATATTAATCAACAAAACTTTAACTAAAATGTAAGTATATAAAACAACCACCCAGCTTATTGATAACATGTTCAAATTTCAAAAACGTTCCGTCGGACTATACCGCGCGATTGCACACTTGTCTAACAGTTGTCACCCAAACAGTGAAGCCTGAACGACTCTCACAGTTTTTGTTGAGTTTTTTGACATTGGCGCTCGATTGAAACCAATTCTAGTTGGATTCGAACGACAATGGACCCCGGTCACGGCCGTCAGTCCCGAGTGGTGTGGACAATACCAAAATCCCAAGTCCAAATGACGTATCTACCAAAAAAGGCTTAGCATGTTGATCCCTTGATGCCTGTAAACAAGGTTACATTAGCGATAAAAGTTTTAAAACACTAACGCCTTTTTTTAAGAGGCAATAATGGCACTCCGGATCCCTCCCATGTAAATTAACAAGCCATCCTGTTCCGAGAAAAAAACGGTCGACGATCGAAAACTAAAAACGGTTGACTTAGATTCGAGGAATCATAAACCTGTCCAGAACCTGCAGATTAAGAATGAACTTAGTTAAAAATAAATTAAACCTTAGCATGTTGTATGCCAAGAACTTAGAACTGAGTCCATTTAAAAAGGAAATCGGCATAGTTGGTCCTAAATGTGTAAAGACTAGGCAAAAGGTCCGATAAACACAACACATTAAATTTCAAAGGTCCAAAAAACTTGTTTGCCGCCTCTTCGCTAATCGCCCTAACTTGAGTGACAGTTTAGGAATTAAGGTATTTAAATTGGTTCGAAGTGTGAAGGAGATTTTGTTTTTGTTGCGGACGCTCGTCTGCAAACGCTACGGGGCTAATTTGAAGTATTAAAAGGGTCTTCAAAGCGGATTTATATTTTATTAAACTGATGGAAAGCCTGTGTTTTGAATATATGAGTTGACTTGAGGACGATCGGGAATTAGTACGCATATAATTAATTAGGTTCCCGGTACTCCTACAATTTATTTCCGATTTTCAAAAAAATCCTATGGTAATGGACCCCTAAGATACCCAAGTAATATTCTTTCCAAAATGTTATTCCCTAAGTTCACCGGTTTAGGCTGTGCGTTGTCTGTTCATAAGACAGTCAGTCAGTAAGCCAGTCAAGGAAGTGCTATAAGATTTCTTAATACAGGAACGTAAGTTCATTTAAAAAGTCCCACACGACATATTTGGAACTGTTTACTTATTTACTGGTTTTTTGTGATAAAATATGTTTGATAATTCTTTTGACATAAATAAAAGGTGTTTGAATAGTTGGGAGGAAAGTTGTCATCATTTGTTTTTGCCAACTTGTACTTATGTATGTACTTTACCCGTTTATTCCTGCCTGCCCTCATGTCCTACTAATTTACGTCTGATGTCAATTTGCCACATATTGGTTTTATCGACATCATCAAGCTGTTAAGTTCACTGTGAAATTGGCTCTCGGAAATAGATGGGGCTCAACGTTAATAGCAGGCAGGTTTTGGCAAGCGCGCCTGATCTACACAATTCCTGTGGTCACCCGAATGCAATTGTAGTATCTGTCTGACTTAGTGTAGTTGAACATCTCACGGACGTGTCGGCATTGAATTTACTATAATTTCCTTTTCTCTGAAGTATGGCAGGATGAATATGTCAAATTCTCCAAGAATTCAGCAGTTCGGATGAATACATTTTGACAGTGTAACCTGTATAATAAGTCTACTCAAATTGGTCTGCTACTGCGAAAAGATTGCTAGTATTTTGGACCAATATTTGACAAAGTTAAGTAATTTCAATTACTTGCTTTTGTCTAATTTGTAATAATAAAACGATGTATTCTTTATCTACTGACTCTGGTAATTTTACGAAACAAACAACCAGTAAGACCATAAAAAGGCCCACTGTACCATGTAAATATTCGTTTAAGCTACATATTCGTTGAGTTTACCAAAAAACAAAGACTACAACTTTCTATATAGCGAATGCATGATTTTGCTTGAAAAATCATTTTATTTACGGGCTTCGTTATTTGAACAGAACGTCAGTGTTCGTAAAATTTCAACGTTAAGTTCATATTCTGCGTTAATACTTAATAGCGGTAAGAGCTGGATTTTTACATGAGTTGGTTTGCACCTGTGAATTTGCTTAGAAATAAATGCTTGTAAAAGTATCATAAAAGCTTGCTTCTCATGCAACATATCCCGTGTCAGCACAGTTACGAATCTGTTACGCAACATGCCCCCTGCCCCAAAGCGGCGCACTGTCAACGCCTATTTGGGTAGCCGAGCCAGCAAAATGAATAAGCTGTCTTGTATGTGGTTTCCTTGTTCGTGCGTATGATGCTGTTACGACATTGTGTCTACTTACTGCGGCATAAGTTGGTAAAACGTAAGTCGTTTGTCAGAAAAATATTTTGTCTTGTTCGTTTCAGTTTGCAGAATAAGAAAGCACCATCTAAATTTAAAATAAATTTAAAGCTCTTTTACACACTTGATATAAATATTTAAAGTAGATCTGCTAGTTCCGTACCAAACATAAGTGCTTAACACCTACTCCTTGTATTTGTAAATGCTGTACCCTACCCTGTAATTGAGGTGACACGCAGGCCTTACTTATTTTTAAATATTATTATACTGAGCACTTTGTTAGTTTGTTTAAGATTGAATAAATAAATAAAAATACCGTTATTGCTCATAACTAACGTTGCAAGATACTTAAGCAGAAGGCTACCAATAATGCCGTCATTTATTTAAGAAGGTGTTAATAATTGCATGTTTTGAGGATAAAATTATTCAACAAATACCCTTATTGATGTTAACTGTATCTCATTATCATCAAATATTTTGCTCGTTTTTCTCAGTTTTATATTACCTTCTTTCGGATGCTTCATCCATAATCGACTTTAACCTAAATTCTTCCCCACAACATGATAATTAATACCTTATTAGCGGCAACATTTGTACACATAAGTGTTGTCATAATTTCCCGAGTAGTAAATAATAGCCGTATTTGGAGTCAGTCGCCGGTGACAGCATGACGCCAATTACTAGGTGCGCCTGAGTGACGGACAGAACGGTGTCGGGTTATTCTGTGACGCATCGAGAGAAGGATTGGGTTAAGGATTAAGTCTCTTGTGTTTTTTTACCTATACTGTTTTAGGTTTCTTGCTTAATTTTTCGTTAAAATTATTTCTTTAAACATCCTACGTTGAAACACGCGGCATTTTTTTCAATGTCAATGCAGTATTTTTTACGTAATTCGCTTAGTTTAGCGAAAATGTACGTAAAAGGTGTACCACCCTGCACTCCAAGACAGGCATAGTCGATTTGGGTAAAAGTACTGTCCAGCTAAAAGTGTTTGACGCATGAACCCACAGAGGCAGGCTAATGCGGCAACCTGGTGGGCCCCCAGGAAGGCTACAGACGGCGAGGCAGACCAAAGCTTAGATGGCGGGATGACTTGGACGCTCTTCTGAAGAATTGGCCAAAGACTGCCACAGACAGAGAGGTGTGAAAATCAAGGGAGGAGGCGCTTTTGCCCAACAGTGGTACACTTATACATACATACATATTAGGGTAATTAATTATATTAATCATTGTGTCCTCAACTCTAACTAATCCTAAACCTATTTATTTGAACTGCAAATTCACCATATGCCTAGAAATATTTTTATAACAATAGCAGAGTTAGTGCAACCTTTTTTTGTTACACTTTAATAACGATTGTAGACTTTTTTTAATGTTAATCTTTAATGAATTTTGAAAAACCAAGAGTAACGGCTTAGAAACAGGGTGCTCAGCAGGTATAAACATTTACATTTTGACATTGCCATCGCATTAAGAATCATAGGAACCATTTCCACAAAGTTGCAAATGTTAAGCTTATCATACATTCTATTTTTTACACCAAGTTTGTTACCAATGGTGCTATTATCTAGTGTACTTATTACAGAATGAGCCTTCACTCTCATCTGGTTACCTGTCGCCATTCATTTGTCCGGCCAGACGGGCAGGAAAGCGAGAGTGTTCAAGTGTTCGCAATTATCTGCCTCATTAGTGCACACCCTGTATGCGCCGAGGTTTGCTTGCATAATTAGTATGAGTATTGATTGCACTTTACAAATATATGGTTAAGGCATTTGCAGTTCCGAGATTCGTCGTAATATTGCAATCTTGAGATTGGTTTCAGAGTTCAATTACCATGGTGGCTTGTGTGCTCATACGCCTTGTCCAAGCCAAAAATATCATAGGCTTAGTAGTGGTTCTCCCCTACAATATCGTCTTTTTAATCTGAATCGTTAGCCTAGTTGGCAGTGATCCTACCTACGAAGCTAGCGGTCCTGCGTTCAAATCCCGGTTAGGGCAGATATTTGTGTGATGAGCGCGAATATTTTTTCTCGACTCAGCGATGTTTTCTATTCATTTAAGTATATATTCCTCTATATGAGTATTTGTATCGTAGTCTGTACTGGACCGCAAATCTAAGTATCACACTTTATATGACACGTTCTTTAAAAGTGTGATACTTAGTTTTGCGGTTCAGTGTAGTACCCATAGCACAAACCTAGAGCTTAGTTTGGGACTAGGTCAATTCGTGTGACATTGTTCCTCATATTTGACTTTATCTGTAATACTTAAAAATATATGACTTAGATGATCACAAATTCCGTTTTTTCAAGTACATTCTTGTAAATTCGCATGGGATAGGTCCAGTAATTTACGTAGTTATGAGGAAGTAACAAATAGTCAAACTAAAGATTTATGGAATGTAATTTATTTTGCGGCTTGTCCCGTGTGAAACATGTTTCTGTCCTCGGGCTACAAAGTATTTTACATCCTTTTTTGGTCTCTGAGGACCATAAGAGCGTTACGGTACCCACACAGACGGTTCAAATCGCCGCTTCCGCTTTACAAACAAAAAAGGGTTCGTATAATATTCCTTTTCCTATATGTTTTACCGAATTTAATATAGGTACATAATAATATAATATAATCACTTTTACACGTGTCACTCATTAGTCAGGGCACGTCTTAAAATTAACATTTAACTTCTTTGATCGTACAAACATATCTACACATACTTATATATACATTGATATACTTTGGATACAGACCCACGTGTTTATTTTGAGGTTTAAATTGTAAACCGTATGTCGCGTTAAAGATATAACAATAAAGATTTAACTCGTTAGTCAAAATAAGTAATTCTTTATAGCTGTAATGTAACAGACCCAAACATCTGCAATGACATTTTAAGCACCGTGCACACTCGTTCTCTCGTTTTTAAGAACGAGAGCGTAATCGTGACGTGTAATTGTAACTGCTTTTAAGCTTAAAGTAGCCTTTTAAGTCCCTTTTATGGCCATGCGTTCGCCTGTAATCTAGCGCCGTAATAACATTACGTGAGCAATATTACAGGAATATTAAAGTATAAAATAAACTGCAAATTGCTGCAAGTGAGTATAATAATCTAATTCAGTGTAAGAAAACGCCCGGCATCCGAGCTGTTAAGACTCGCTAATACCGATTGAATATAATCATTAACGCTACCAACTCCACATTGTGTTGACAAAAAGAGCATAAGTGACATTTATATTTAAAAGACTTTCTTTTACCGGGTTTAGCGTTTTAAAGGAAATTAGAACGACGACGAGTGAAGCGAGAGAAACTAAAATGCTCACCGCTGAGTTGTCGTTTACGACTTTTTACACTTAATATGTGAGGTGTCGGAGGGGCGAACGAGACTCACGAAGAGGCGATTTTCGTGCGGTCCGGGAACGATTTCCTTATTGCACCGGATCGGTTCCCAGAGGTCGTTTTGCCGGGTTCCATCTTTGTTGCGTTCACGCAATCCAAATCGCGCGTCACTTTGGGACACGGGGTTTTAAACCTTTTTACCAGGTACAGTACCGCATTATTAACTAATCGCTGTTCGTACAAAATACAAACGAGTTATAACGAGTAAATAAAATAATATAAATCTTGCTTATGAACGAGTGTCGTGTGGTAACGTGACGTTTACTATGTGTAGCGGTGTGTCGTAAGGTTCTAGTAAAAATAGGTGTCAATGAATGGAGTGGCTGAGCTATTAACACATTAGGTTCCAAAACGCGATTTAAAGCCCGTTTAGTATACATTTTCAAGAGCTTGGCATTGTATTAGTTATTATGAGTTTCCAGGCGTAAACAATTACTTACATTAAGCGACGTGAGAGTACGCTATTATTACCCTTGTTTCTAAATGACGGCTTTTAATTGGAATTTTAAGTCAACTTTTTATGCTTTATGATATTACTGAAATAATTTATTTATATACGACTCGTTTTATTAGTGGAGCAAATACTTATAAAAAAATGTAGGAAAATGTCTTGAGAATTGTTAAAAGCATGAACTATGTTCTGTTTAAGTATTAGTTTAGTACCTACTGACACAAATAAATTATTCGGACTAGTTTCTGAAAAAGTACCCCAAAGTTTCGACTAACTTTTGCAAATTCGCGTCTCAACGGACGTTATTGTTTCTGGTATTTACTGCAAATCACGTTTTTATTTATTATTTCTACTAATCATCTGTCTTTTTTATTACGGTTTCTGCACCAGCCACCATGTAGCATTTGTCCTAATATCCTTTGCAGTTCTGTTTGAAGAGTTAGACAGACTATGAAATGACTAGCATAGCGCGCACTTTGCAATCTTGTGAATGCAGAGAGCCCACTTACCACCGCTTTTAATCTCGTTTACCTTCTACAAACCATAAAACATTCCGGCTACTTGTTCAAGGCTCGAAAACATGAAAATCTCACATAGAACATTAATGTACTTTACAGCCCTTCATTCATGAGCGTTGACTTTAAAACACGAAATCCGTTCAACGAAAACTGGTCCCTCGACAGGCACAATAAGGTGGTATCTTGGACGTTTTGCAAAATGATATAAGGGTTCTCGATGCCGGAAAGGACGATGTGACGGAAGTGACATAGACGAGAAACCATTAACCGTATGTAATCATAATATTTAAAGCCAGTGGGAACTAAAAGACTAATTGTTTTTATGTTATTAATTGTTTTAGCGTGCGTTACCTGCGTTGTTTCAAGTAAAGTAACGGTAGGTGACTAACTACCTTAATTAATTAGTGAAGGTAACCCCCTTTTTTTGTTTCAAATTGGTTTTGAGTTGCATGTACGTAGAGAAATTAAAGGGTCATCATTATTATAAAACGTAAATTACATAGTAAAATAATTATAACGGTACTAAGTACACAAGACTATGTTGATATGTGTTCTTTGTTTTTGGTTTTCTCTTACCTTTTCTGTACACCGTTTATCCAACTGTTTTAATTATGTTCAATTATTTGTGTGACTGGTAGAGAACGCCATTAGTTATTAGGTCCACCATTTGTGATTTTTGTGCAATAAAGATTAAACAAAATAAGTAAGACAGTATTATTGTTTACTTTCCTTTTTTAGTATCGTTTATAAAATGTATCATTTACATGATAGAAGCTGTATAAAATATTGATTTATTACGCATGCGTGCTAGATTCACGCGTAAATTTAATTTTCAATACTAAGGATATAAAACGAATGATTACGTACACGAATTGTATCCCTATAACTCAAGTAGAGCCGTAATAATATTTCATAACCACAATTAACAGTAAAACGTGGTATTGTAAACTTTGAGTTAATTTATTGAGTGGGTATTTGTAAATTATTATGATATCGTTTATGTTCTTGCCACAATTACGAGAGCTTATTGGGACAAAGTTGTTTAGCTAGGAGTTAGCGGAAAGGGTTAATGGTATAGGACGGTAAAGTTGTATTACTTGGTTGGTCACAACTGTATAAAACAAAAGTGAAATATTATTACTTTTAAGTCTTTTATTTGTCGAAATAGAGTGACGTTTCGTACAGTGACGTTACAGTTAAAAAGTAGGTACCTATTTGAAATTTAAAAAACCTTTGTCGAAAGGTTTTTAATGCCGAAGACACATACAAACGGTCCCAAAGTGGTTTATGTCTTGTATCATCAATATCATCAAGATCTTAAGACATTAAATTACAAACAATTCAAATCAGTTCCTGAAACCTTGACGTATACAGTTAACAATGTTTGTATTTAAGGGAATAAGCCAGCATAACTTGTTTTTTAAGATATACACGAATTTGGTTACTCATGAGCTACTAATGATCATTCAATATCCTCAAGTTTTAGCACAGCGTACAAAATGTTAAAGAATTTTACTCAAAATCCCGATGTTACATGAAAGAAACTTCTTTGAGAACCGCTCCGTAGATGAACGCAAGGACTTGAGGAAATAGGAATGAACATAATTACCTCAATATAATTCTAACCCACCATCGAACTGTGTTGCAGTGATATTATGATTCGAGTCATACTGAGTGTCGAACAAATTAAATATCCTAGTTATAATGTCACTGTGACACGGTTGTAGGGTGCGTCAGGGACTTAGGATTCCATTGGGCTGACAGTACATTGCTAGTTTAGGGTACCGTGCCCAATGGGTGCCAGCGGAACCCTATTATTTAGAGTCCACGGTCGATCATGAACATACACCGGATTGACAGGGGCAAAAAAGTACCAGTGCTAGTGATTGATTAAATATCGTCTAAGTTTATCGACAACTTTTTTCGTGACATAATATAGATCATACATTTCTTGCAAAAGTTAGTCTACCTTTAACTTCTATATCTGAATGATCGGCTTTCCATGAAGATAAACGGTCTATATTCTTTCTAAGCATTAGTAACCGACCTAAAAACGAAAAGGTTCTCAATTCGTTGGAATGCTAAAGAACATTTTTGTACTGAATGACTTTGTTATTCAATGTAATTTGAATGGTTGTCAAAAGTGACTCGAGTCTAGAGTCAATCTCAGATACTGATTGTTTATAGTTGCGATAAGTATATATAAAAGAGGGTTGCACATAATTAAAAGGCATTCAAACTTGGCCATTACTTGGATAATGAAGATTAAAAAAATATTTTTATTGATGTCGATAACCTTAGTCGACATTTGATGAATCACTAGCACTGGTACATTTTTGCCCCCATCAATCCGGTGTATGATCATGAAAACGGTTCACTTTGTTTTGAATTACCATAGAAAATGACCCGTTTTCATTACCCCTGAGTGTAGTTTTCACAGAATGTATTTTTTAATAATAATTAAAGTGGGCCGAAGAACATGATCTTTTAGCGTTTTTGCTTGACCTTAACAATCGCTGTAAGTATCTCTTAAACCGTAGTAGTAAGAAACATGTTTTGTTTTATAAAGTGAGTATTACTTTTACCGTTACATCAACAAACTAAAATCAAACAGAACCTTTCGTGTGGGAGTCCGAGTTGCACTAACAATAAGCCTCTCAATTATAAATCACGAAAGACAAAAGGAATACACTGATTTTTATAAACCTGCTTCAACTATTTCTTTAATAATAGTAAATACTACAAACAATAGTGATGCGTCTACCATTTCTTCCCCTTTATAGTAAAATATTTGAAATCCAGTTTAAATATCTCCATGTCAAACGTCAATGCTATCTAAATGTCGTCTGAACTCCTAAATATTTCAACAAATGGACATTTGGCAGATGCCGGCAGCCTGCCCAAACATGGCGTCGCGGTTGAATGGCGTCGGGTATCGACAGGCGCCGGCGCTGGCGGCGGTACGGCCCTGAACATTGATTGTACTGTCGATAGACCCATCCAGATAGTGACGGCTCTGACGGCCACTACTGTTAACAAATTAAGTTCAAATACGAGTGCAAAGTCCACGTCACAGGGTAGTTGGGACACGATTAAACGTTATGTATGAAATTCACGCGTGGGAGGCCTAAAAACCTTGAATAAGGATCGAGTAAAATATTATTTTGCAGAAAAAAATAGATAAAACTAACACGATTTACATATATGGAAAAAAATATATTTGTACTTAATAATAAAAACTAAAGAAAAATAAACTTTTCAATGTCGAAACCCGATTTTGACTAGAGCATATCCAAACAAGGACTCAGTCTAACAAGCTACTTGATTCGGGAATTGAAAAAACACAAATTTTTTCACTACTTACATGAAAAACAAGCATCCCTAATGCTACCTCTAATATAACTTAAAACCGATACGTGTAATTATAAGATACTAGCCACCCGCCCGCGCTTCGCTTAGGTTAATGTGAGTTTTTTGTAACATCCGTAAAAACTATTGAAGAAAAGCGTATTAAAACCCGTTGCGTAGTTAAAAGCTATAAGCGTACATACAGACAGCGGGAAGCGAATTTGTTTTGTACCATGTGATGAAGATATACTCGTAATGTTTTAAACCGTGACAGAAAAGTTGTCATGTACGAGTATCCATTAGTTATTTTTCTAAAATAACCTTTAAAAAACCACCCAACAATTTACGCAGTACAAAGTCAGATCAGCCCAACATAAAACAAATAGACTAGAGCTCAGGCATGTTGAGATCTGCATGTCGAGTGGGTAAACTCCATCTCAGGTCCAGTCGGTCACTACATCCACCCGACTCAATATCCCGTGTTTGTACGTCGTGTTTGTTCGGAACGGTTTTTGCTGTTCATCCCAGAACGCTAGGGTGTTCGATAAAGATAGTTTATGAGCTCGGATATTGCACGGACGTGATGTTCAACCGTTTTCAATGTTCAAACTTTTTTCAATTTGAGGGATTAGAGGGATTGGGAAAACCGAAAGTAATTATTAGCGTGTGAGTACCAGTTTATATTTATTATTTAACTAGGGTTCAATCACAAATGAAATGTTGGAAATGTTACATGCAACTTTGTAGACGATAATTATGATATATTTTAGTTTACTATAATGCTCTCTCTTCTAAATATTTTCAACGAAAACAACGTAAATTATTCAAAGCAGAAATAGGCGATGCCTGCTTCTTAATAAATAAATAAATAAGACATTAGTTTTAGCTGTCACGCTGATGACATGATCATGATAAAACAAGCATCACTCAGCTTCATTCGATATTTCGAAGTGCGATTTGCGATTTTTGAACTTGAAATACCTAAATGATAACCTTAATCTTCAAAAAGCGAACTTAATGCCGTAAGGCAATCTCTACCACTAAACAAAGCGGAGATTGTGGTGGCGGTGCACCATAGGGTGCGACTAGAAATGGATTGAAATAGAAGCCGTTGTCAAAAACTAGTCAACAATGACTGTTGCTTGTTTAGTAGGAATAATCGAGTGAATTAAATTAAATGCAAGATTAATCGACTTGTATCATCACAAGAAAATAAAAGCTACGTTTCGAAATTGTACCTGATAACAAATAAGCAAAGACTCTCCTTTTAATTTCTATAAATTCCAAACAATCGGTAACATTATCATTCCCATGTCTGCCACCTTGTAATAAAATAAACCTTACACAATAAATGGCATTTTTAATTCTGCAAAACAAAAAAGCAAACGACTTTCATCGCTAATAAGATTCAGTATGTCACTTAATAAATAATACATAACGTCTGAACTCACTTACCATACATCTAAAGTGTTCGCAACACAATGGGCCAATGTCGAAAGCATTAGCTTCAAATAACTTTGTTCCTAAACACATTACTGTCATGGTGGGCAATTTAAATACGGAATCAAAGCTGTAGTGCAAAGAGAGGTTGAATTGTAAAGAGGCTTTCTTACAGAGGACTGCGTTTTGAACCACAAAGACATGTTTTTGATGTTGATCCTACTTACAGCACAAAGTTTATTTTTACCAAACTCCTTAAAAAACGCGTTTAGTAATATAACAAATACTATACTTGCCTTTTGAAATCTTTGTAGCATTAGTAGAATTTATCTGATCATAATTACTGATACTAATAAATCCGAGGGCGCGACTAAAAATATTCAAATCACATTAAACTTCATAAAAAATCGCTTATCACAGTTTTGGTTTTAACATCACTCAAGATATCATACTTTGTAAATCACTGAGCTTTTTGTTATAACTACAGCGGATTAAACGTATAAAAGAGGTTTAGGAAAACAATCCTTTCCATATCAGCCGTCAAACACGAGATAATTAGAGGGCCTAAGGCCGACATCAACACAAGGCAGCAAATGAATAAATCTTTTCTTTGTTAACGTCATTAATCTAACCCAACACATTCAGTGCTAGCTTCTCTGTTTTTGATACAAAATGGACTCTTACGTCATGTATCTGGCGCCAATGTTTATTAATAGAATAGTAAGCCTCATTTCTGGAAACTTATGGGGAATAATCATCATTTGTTTCATGCCCACGCCTCCCAAGTGCGGCCTAATCACTTGGTCGATACATCTTTTAGTTTATAGTTCAGGCAATGGGAGTTGGCTGCATGTTAAATCGCAAGCCGTATCAGTTTCCTAATTATATATCCTGAACGAGTAAATGTGTAACTGTTAAGTTTGTAGCGGCGCGTTTCCTTAATAGTAGTCTCCTCTTCAAAAGCGCTGGCAGACTCTGGCTTACGAAAAGTATTTACACACAGAGTAAATAAACATCTTTACTTTTTTTTATGAAGAAAAGGTATTCAAAACAAATTTTTCATCACACTTGCTCGTAAATGGTGTTATTCCATGCCTGTATACAGAAGGACAATGGCCTAAATTGTTCCCGCGGGAATTATGGCGAGTTTGTCATCCCTAGGGAGTAATGACTTTCTTTTTAAAATTTGCAACTCTTTCGTACATAATTTCTGACTAAGGTGGTTTAATTTTCAGCCAAAAATTAAATCGGTTTCTAATTTCATCTTTAAAAATTAGCTATAGACTAACTTACATTACACAAAACCTATATGCTTCATTAAACTTCATTATTTTTATACCTATTTCAAGTTTATATCAACATTTATCATTAATTTTAGTAATTATACATTTTTATCAAATTGGCTAAATCTGGCTCGAATCCAGGTCGAAACTAAACGCAGTATCTGTGGTCACAAAAAAAATATCGTTTCCATTTACGTTCCCGTCCGTCAAAAGTTATTTCTTTATATTTTGCAGTTAAAGTGTTTTCTCTTTGTTTTTTTCCTCGCAAATGTGATGAAAACCATTGTGTGTATCACAGGCAGTAAGGGGATTACTAACTCGAGTCATTAAAAGCCCTCCGCCTTCGGCGTCGGGCTTCTAACACTCTCGTTAGTAATTCCCTTCATACTACCCTTGATGCACAATGTACTATCCCTTGATGCACAATGTACTATTACTTACACAAGTCTCACCGTACAAATTTATACACACAGTCATGTACATCTGCATCCCCATTCCCCCAAGTGATTTAATTATACGTCTCAAGCTAATACGAGTATGAACGCTGCTCAAACTTACAAAATGAATAGTGAAAATGGATTTTGGCGCCAACGTCGAGACTCGAGACTCGACTATTAACCGGCCAAGTTTGGATAACGCCCGCTGCAACAGTCAACGCCCTGGGGATGCCACTATTAAGATAGACAATATTACTGATCACCCGATAAACGTTTCGGGCATTGTTATACTCCAACACGTCGTTTGACTCTATCTATAATGCATCTACGATTGAAATGCAACTTTTTACTATGCAAATTGGTATTTACTTCTCACGGTAAATAGGGGAATGAAGAAATTCTGATATTTACATCGACGAAGTTGCGTCTACAGCGTAAGTACAATTCATACTTCTTGTCCAGTACCGCACCGCCCACGGCGGGCTTTGAATCCGAATGCATCTAGTAATCTTGTAACACGACTTAAGAACACCACATAATTTGACCGATAATCATCTTTAACCAAGGTAACATCACGGTGCTGTTTTGAATGAAAGTTTATTAGTGTTGCGGCGTTTGGATTGGATGCATCTCCGTCAGGATTACAAAAATATAAAACAATTGCACAAGCCTCGGACAGACAGACACCACGAGTCTCCTTACAAGTCAGATGCTGACCTCTTATACACGGGGATAATGAATATGAAATATTCGCGGCAGTAGCGAGTGTAACTAACCGTATAAATGTTTTCCCATACGCCTACGGAGTGTTTCTCAACTGCAAAATGATGCATGATTCGGAATTGAACAAAGAAAGCAAAGATTTAATAGTAGCAATCGTTATTTTAGAAAAATGATGATGGGTTAAGAGGTCTGGCCACATTTTACCGCCGACATGTAACAAATATTAATAAAAACTATGAATATCTAATTATGTTAAACATGTTTACCAAGCTATGTATGTCGTTGAATCAAGATCCTTGCATTAATTCCAAAATATTATCAAAAAATCTGTTATTATTTTCGGCTGTTAATTAGTATTTTCAAACACTATTCAATAATTGCCTTTTTAGTAGAACGTTGTATCTAACTTTTTAAGGATTACAACTCGATTTCATACGAGTATGTACCTATTCTTGTCCAATTCTTTCCTCTATTGTCCTCTCGGTGATTTTATTCCCGCTTGATCTTCGTATCCCGCTATGAGAAACATTATCTGCTTTGTGCACGATTGTTTGTACTTGTATCAACATTGTGTTTAGAACCTTTATTTCTTCTACCAGGTAAGTACGAAAAGTTTTGAATAGAAGTTTTGAAAATATTTGCCAGATAATAGCAGCTATATAAAAACCCAAACTTCTTGTTCCCATACGTTAATATGGAAAGATAAAACCGGGTAATCATTTCTGAAGCATTAAAAGTGCGTTTGTTATTGAAACCAAAAAGTTGCTCTTTCTGGGGAGAGGATTACGCAAATTGCAGACCCGGGGGTCAAATCCGTGGGCAACACTTGGGAGTTTATGCACGCTCGACTTAAATGCGTAGGATCCCTTTACAAAATTACACAGTAGCAAAGTAAGTTTAAAAACTGTAATTTGGCGTGGCTTCTTGCTTTGGGTGCGGTGGGCACATGCGTAAACTGATTTCTGTGAGAAATGTTGTGTTCTTTGTAATGGAAGCTAACTATTAAAGTAATTGGTTTAGTCTTTGTTTAATGTAAATACAAATACAACTTTAGGATGGCCAATAATTCAACGATGCACTTTTGTTTGCAGTCCGGTACGTTTATAGTAGTGGCAAAAACCGTAAATCACACATAAGTTTATGGACATTGTTTAGACGTAAACCTAGAGCTTAGTTTAGACTAAACTCTAGTCGTTTTATAATGCTTATTTTCCTTTTTACCCACTCAGAACAAAATATGTGCAAATATGAGGCATTTTTAAGGTTATGTTTTGTGTTTCGATGTCAAATCGGACCAAGAACTACGGGAGTATAGGTCCAATTTGAGTATGATTGTCTCCTGATATTTTGTTTTATCGTAGGATGAAGGAAAGACCAAGGAAGCTGCGTCCTATTGTTTATATTCTACATTCATTAACGTTTTCCTTTGTCCCTTTTTGGCATAACTTCCTCCATGATAGTGCTTTCATTAAATATCAATTTGATTAATTATTATCACTTTCGTGGCAATTGTGCATGCATCAAAACAATAGTTCATTTCGAAGTAACTCAATTCGTGGAATCTATAAAATTGATCATAATATTGTTAATTTCTTTCGATTTGCTTAGCTAACTTTGCAAGCTCAATCTTATCAAGGTAGTCCCCAATTTTACACTCACTTTGATTTGCAATTAAGGACTTTTTTTATAACACTAGTCAGGTAGAATTACTACTATTATAAACCAGCATGGATTTCTACAAATTAAAATTCATAAGTTCCTGCAAGATCGTCAGTGCGCAAGAGATTCTTAAAAAAAAAAAAAGGATAAAAGAAATTTATTCAGTAAGGAGGCCGCTCGGGTACTTTTACACGTCAAGATACTACCAGCGCTTCCCAAGAGGAGACCACTGCTGAGAAGAAACGCCGCAAGAAACTCAGCAGTCAGTGATTTTTTAAATGATTTTTTAAATGTTGTTTGCCTTCCGGTGGGTCATAAAACATATTGCAACTAAGTCAATATAAGAACACTATACTGCAGGCCCGCAGAAACTTGCATTCTACGATAGCTAACGACTTTCGAAAGCTGTCTAAGAACATGCAACTAAAGGACGCCCGCGACTTCGTACGCGAAGAAGTACTTTTCCGCTACTCCCCCTATTTCTTCGCGTTGGGGTTCGCTTTTCGAAAAATCCTTTCTATAGCTTCGTCTAAGTACGTCTTAACTTCAACACTTTTGAAAAAACTGCTTACAAGGGTTTTAGGCTGGGCGTTGATAAGTCAGTGAGTCCGGCCTTCTCATATTACATAATTATATAGATACATAGATTAATATAAGCACCCAACTCAAATGTCAATCTTATACATATTTTTGAAATCAGTGGTCTTGTAATTGTGATGTGATTAATCTGGTCTAGCCCTAGCATACCTTTTATACACTGATAAGATAAACAATCTGCATCCATTTATTTATGATAAGTACCTATTCAATTATGTAGTATTTGTCGATGCATGGAAGTTTTTACCAGTTTTGAGACTAGCCTCGGTGGGCTCAATTTCCTTCTGGTTGCGTGACTCTTCACATTTGTAACCACTTGCCTCAACCAAGATAAGAAGAACAAGGGACTAGACTCTATGAACCACACCACCAGTATAAGTATGCCTTGCAAGCGTGCCAGAGTTGGTACAGAAGAGAGGTCTTCGATCATAGTCTATTGGAACATTTATTTGTTTAATTAAAACAATTGTCGTAGAGTTTAATTTAAGTCCATTTACACAAATATGTCGCATTCTCACGATTTATTGCCGTCTGCAAGGAATCAGGGAGCTAATTTGTTTTGTAAGGAACCCTTATCAGATTATTAAACCGGTAGGGACACTCAATTAAAGTTCGTGTTTCACAATCAATTTTCGAAACGCCCGGCTTCATGTTACTTTAATTGTACTTTGGCTTTTAGACTAAAATATTTAGTGAAGTTCATAAACATTCTATATGCAAATTAGAACAAAAGACAACATTGCTTATTTGCGTTTGTTTGGACTCGTAACTCGTAACATGACCTTAACGAGATGCTAGCGTGTGTTGCGGAGATCTAATGAATATTGGTATCGGCGATTGATACAATAAACTACGGTACAATTATACTCATACATCATTATTGAACACCACATACAACTACAGCACAAAATAACACAAGTGAAAATTGAAAAAAAGAATTTGGTAGGTGTTGCAAAGTGACGTCATTGCAAATGATAATAAATGAAATAAGGAAAGTAAATATTTATGAAGATAAATAAAAAAGGGCGGTTTTAAAAAAAATGCACCTTGTTAAGAACTAAAAGTAACTCCTCTAGCAAGTGCGACTATATTACTAACAGGTGTGGATTGATTCTGCTTGAGATTTGAGATACCGCCTATTGCCGTTTGAGGGCACTATTTAAATGTATGACTAATTTTCGTTACTCACGTGACTAAATTTACCGTATCTTAATTTTAGACCTTAACTAGGTACATATTTTTGAAAACCACGTCCATAGCTGTGTCCTTTTTTCTGCCTCTTTTCGTTTTATCGTCAGATATACAAAGTGATCACTGAGTTAAGCACTATTATATAAACGTATTGCTGTCATACCTACCGTTTCTACCTTCCTATCTTAAAAGTCACATGTACAATCAAACATTAAATACAGTTGACCTTTCCACGCTAGTAATAGGAAAGCATTTGCTGTAACAGATTTATTGGAGATATGCCTTTTGGATCAAAATTTGTGTTGTCTGCGGTTCGCCGTACCGACTCGACCGCAAATTGAGATATCGGCATAACAGGCTAACCTCACCCGTAAACAGATCGTGAAAAGCAATCACAACTTACATTGTCAATAATACGACTAAGATCTGTGTTTTTATGCTTGTAGTGTTCGGGAACAGGTAGAAATCAGGATCAGGAGCGCAGAAGACTAGGTTCCACTTCCAGAGAGTTCGGGACCCTATTACTAAGCCTATGCCGTCTGTCTTACCCTTATAAGTTTGTATCTTTTGAACCGTTCTAAGTAGCCGATTTTAAGAAAATATCGGTTCAGTTCGGTTTAGCAGAAACCCTATAACAATAATTATCAATAGCAAAAGTGAATATAACATCCATTAACCTACCGCGAAACAGCAGTGTTCGCATTGTTGTGTTCCGGTTTAGGGATACGATACGACAGCCGGTGAAATGTCTAGCATAGAGGCATTCCATCTTAGTCCTCAGGGTTGCTACTCTATGCCATAAAAAAACAGTTATTACAAAAGGGGGGCTTTACGAGCATTTAAAGAATACTAATAAAGTAAGTCTAACAATAAGTTTTCATATATACGCCCCACTATTAAATTTAAGGTCGCGTCAATGCCGTCATTTTAATGATCCATTTGAAACCGATCAAAGTCTGTATACGTCAGTATAGTCAGTAACTATTATGTGGCGATGATGGGACTCGAGGAATAAAATACACAAATAGAAAGATTAACATACATCCAAAAAAATGATCCCGTTCCTTCTATAACCATAATCATATCACGTGAACATGAAAGAGGGGAAACCTTGCAATAACGCTTTTTACAAATGGCTTTACCGCGATGACGTCACGTTTTAATACCGATCATTATTGTTACGATGACAACGAGAAAGTTATATTTCAATCACGTTTGTAGAGAAAAGTAAATAAATTGGAAACAGGTTTATTTAGACAAGCTGTTTAGAATACGGGAAGGATGTATTTATTTGTATTTACGAATTGATGTTCCATCGTAGCGGTACCGATCAAACCTCTGGACATGCGATAAGGATGTACATACTTATCCGCAGTTTTACGATCGTGTTTTATATGTTTTTAATGTGACAGAGGAACAGGAACGTAATGGGAATACTTAGATATTGTAGCGAGACCTGTAGGTTGTAATACTTCCAAGGAAGTTTCTTGATGTGTATTTTTTAAAAGAAACAGTAAAATCGAAATTTTAAAATATCAAGGTATGTTTTTGTACCTTTCTCCTGTAAATCCACGCTATGGATTTCACCAATAGCTAGATAATTTTTCACGAAGGTTTTTATGTACCTATAAAAAATTCTGGTTTATATAATTACGGGTATAACAGAAAACTCACTTTTCACAGTTTACCATTCTATTCTTATAAGATTACCTTGTTCATCACTCCCACTGGGCAATACCTAGTCAATTCTAGATATACAGACGCCTGTGGCTTAAGCACCCATCAACAAATATACGTGCAAGTTCACACAAGAACTCTGTAGAATTCAAGATAACTCCATCAAAATGCAACGACATCATCAATAATACTGAGGGTGTCATTTACATCGCAGAGCGTCCAGGACCATTCCAGCAAGTAACGACGCCATAATAACGTTCCATAAATTTTGAAGACGTAATATACTCCTCAATAAATATATCCCCAAAGTGCCGATTTACCCAAGTGTATAGTTACAACAAAACGAGAGGGCGGTAATGGACTCTACTCTCAGTTAAAACTGTTACAAAGTTGCCTTAAGTTGCCTTAAAAGCGTCGAACGGTACACTTGGTTCCAAGTAATGGCTATTGACAAAGTTTTTCTGTTATTAAGATAGTGAGGTAGATAAGGATGGTTCCCGTGCCTTAGAAACTGATACAACCATAATGCACCGTAATGCTCGTTGAGGTTTAATAACGGAGAAGATAAATTTCGAGGTGTATGGTTTTTTTTTCTTGTATTTCGATACGGAGTTGTTACTGATCGACTGATGAGTTGTTAAAATATATATTTTGTTTTACGGAATATGAAGGAGAGTGACTTTTTGAGATTTACAATGCTATAAAATTAATAGTTTGAATAGTTTGTAAAATTATAGTTGCAAAATTAACGATGGTTCACTTGATTAACAATTTAGAAAGGTTACGACTTCCGGTCTTTATCCTTTTGACAAATAAAAATAAAATGTCGTATGTCAGAGGTTGATGAATGTGGAGGGAGCGAAAGAAGTACGTTTAAGCCGGTGCACCTGGCATTCCATAGTTTCTGCCTACTTGTATGTATGTATGTTTACTTGTCTTGTTAAAAACGAAATTTCTTCATAAAACACAAAAGCAAAACATATTAATTTGTTCTTGTAATAAATAATCGATTAAAAATTTAAAAATAAATGGGACATAAGAAAAACCATTTGTCAAAATATAGCAAAAGCTCATTCGGTTAAGTAATTGTGAGTGAGAATTAAGTGGTTTACGTCCCAAAGGGAATTTCTGCCAGTAACGATGACGGCGATTTCTACGCAAGAGTCCATTCCATCGAAATAAAGCATAGTTTTAGTAGGGATGCCTGCTCGAAATTGTCTTATTCTACTGCTACGATTCCCTGCAGAATAAAATTTACTGTGCGTTTTCCATGCAAAGTGTTTTCGCGTAAATAAAGTGTGAACATATAACTTAGGACTAAAACTTCATCTTATAAGTATTAATATTATATATTGACTTAACACAGGATTCTAAGTTTACATAACAAGTTACGATATATAGTGGTAATAAAATATAAGGCGCTTAGTTAGAGGTAATTTTATCACCGACAAAAAATGTGTTTATGGCATCCATCGCTTCAATTGACATTAAAGTAATCCTGGCAACCCTACTTCAAAAGCATACCGTTTAACCTACCTTAATGGATTCCACGTCGCTCCGGGATTTAAAAAAAAGATTAAAAGTTGAAAAAAGATACTCGGAACCCGTCAGCGTAAAGCGCAGGTTTTTGTGAGAAAGTATTATTTGGAAATTAGTATTAGATTACAAGATAACCGTTAATTCAATTAAAAGGCAGTTTACCAGTAGATTTATAGTGTTGTTGCTATCTGTGGTCTGGTATGGTAAGTCAAAAAAAAACTTTGTTAAACTACTTGCAGATCCCGTTAGGAAGCTCAATTTAAATTGATTGTCACAAAGTGGCTTTTAAAACTTTTTCTCGGCCAAATTTTGCGCAAAGCAGCCCGTTGTGTTAATAAAGTATTTATTATAGCAATAAACTATCAATTGAGCCTCGTAATATGGCAATATGTTTAATTTACAGCAATACGTTGTTAATTTACCATCAAATGGCTATAAAACTTAGAACTATGTAATTCTGGCGTGCAAAATGGACGATTTAATGAACATTTCTAAACACATCTGATTGCGGCGTTGCCGGTGCTCGGGCCCTACAGCAAGCTATAGACGAGCACTATAAAACCAATAAATATTCAAATTCTTAAACCCAATCGGTTCGAAAAATGTTGATAGGCCACAATCTCGTAAATATTTTTAACATACCCTTTATAGAGCATTTTAGGGCACTGTTTGACTGTAAGCTATACGCGTGAGAAGCTAAGATAGTACAGGTAAAGGCTAAACAGGAACGTGGGTTTAGTGTGTAATAATGATTCAAAAACAGAATCATATGGTCACACTTTTTTACGAAATAGGTACCTACACTGAATATTTTCCGGCACTTTCGAAAAATATAATATTGAATTATAATAAAAAATAAAAACATCTTAAACACCTTTAAACAACCGTCGGAAACAATGTGAAAAAAATGATAATGCTACTATATTAATACTAATTTATATATACCTACAGGTCATGTTCAACGTAATAACAATTTAATATATATAAGCTAGTGCACTCCCCCAGGAACATTGAACGGCGTATTCAAAGGTTTCTTATCGGCATTTTTCTCAATAACACTAGAATGTTTCCTGAATCCTAAATAAATAAACTAAAATGTCTTAATGCTGGAGAACTTCATATTGAGCTAAATATTAAATTAGTAATAAATGTTTCTATTTCTATTCTATTTCTATTTCTATTATTCTGGGCAAAGAAAGTTATGAGTTATAGATCATTATTTTAGCATATAGTGTACTTACGGCTTAAGGCGCGCTCCATCCTTGTCCTTTCGATAAATCTTTCGTATAGTCGTATTCTCGATAGCTAATCGAATTCGTAATAATAAAGTTAAAGGGTTTAAACTTTGCTTTAACAACGGCGTGGGAAATATCTAAACAGTATCGGATATTTACTAAGTTTATGTTAATAACTAGGTCGCCCGCAACTTCGCGAATAGTTTGTTACCCGCTCCTTCGCCCATTATCAACTATCAACACAATCCACGGGAGTATACCTAGTATTCCTTTTTTAGTTACTTTAGTTGCAGGCTGGACGTCGTCAGTCTGCCAGCTAGTCAGTTAGTAATGGAACAGCTTAAACTAGATATGTTTCCTAATCATAATCATAATAATCATAATAATTTATTCGTAAAGCCAATTTACATGTCAATAAAATGTGGTACAAGGATATCAAAAAGTAAAATAAATTAGGCTACATAGGTAGCTAGCAAGCAAAAATTGTAATAATCATTTTGAGTTACATAATTAAAAACTACGACTTCAACGTCAGGATACAGGATAAGACATGTACAAAATCACACGTTTCTTTACAAGTCAGTGTGCTTAGTTTAAATCTTGCGAGTCACATAACCCATAGAACAAGTTTGGAACCAGGTCAATTATTGTGAGTTTTCCCCATACATTTATTATTAATTTCAAATCAGTAACTTGGTTGCTACCTTATCTTGGTGTTTATTTTTTGATGGAATTGCTAGATATTTAATAAGATATATAACAAGCTGCCTCTAGCAAAGGAAAAAATACCTACAGTGTATTTTGGTTGACTTACTTTGGTACGTAAATTCGTTTATTTCAGTTTTAAAACAACTGTATGAGTATATAAAATAGCTACCAACTTAAAAGAAATGGTTTCCAGCGTATAAAAACTGGTGTTAATATAATAAATTTGGCATCAAACAGCCAAAGCTTTACATTCAGTGCCGGGTGCCTTTATTTTCATATAAAATGAACCCAACATGGTGATCTGGGCACTGCAGTTGATCAAAGTTGCTCAACACTACCGGATAAGCGTGGGGCATGCCATAATGCACACAGTAACGCGTCTTGACACCGACGTCGAATTTGCACGCTTTCCTTCACGAGAAATGGAGTGTGAACCGTATAGCCACCGATTTTATGCATTCCTAGTACTCTACAGAGATTGGAAACTATGTTCTCTATGTTTTATTTTTATTTTATAAGGTTTTGCTGTCGTGTCTTTTAACACTTTTATTAGTTTTCGAGAGGTTTCGCACGTAAGAAGATTTAACAAGTTCGAAGAAAATTAAAACTTCAATCTTATGCAATCCTGATAGCTTATTACTATCGAGCTGGTATGGTGAAGGAGCTGTGTCGTGAGCCATACGGACTATTCTCAATCAATAACTAAGTTAAATTAGTTGAACTGGTTTTAGTATTTGTATAATTACGAATATGTATAGCTGCATTCTTTTTAGTAAGTACCTAATACAACATTCCGAAAGCGCACTTACAGTTTTAAGCACTTATTGTCTTAAATGCCATGCACTCGAGGAAAAAAAAGTGCATCGCATTAAAATGGATTCAAGCTTTACAAACTTTCTGCACCTATTGTAAATAGCATTTTGCAGAGAACATTGTTGTCGTTTCAAAAATTATTCTGTTTTTATTGCAAATTTTACGGTGCAACAAGCAAACTATGTATGCAATGAACAAAAAGAGCAGCATAGTTAGAGCTAACGTAGTTTTAAAATCATTGTCTACTCGAATTATTTTTATTTTCAGGGTTCAGTTGTTAAACTATAAACCCTTCGGCCCTAAAATACAAAATTGGCTGCCTCAAACAAGATAGCGACAGTGGTAAGAATCTCTGATAAGAATCTTGAGTCTACACTAGCCTAAAAAGCCACAAAATAACTTGCTGCTGTTACTAATACGAAAAGTTTTGGTTGATTAAAATAATGTTCGTGCTATTAATTCATTTTTTGTCCACTACATGAAAATCTCTGTTGGTTGGCTCTTTTTTGTGGATGAGTGTACCATTTTATATTACTTTGTTCTCTATCTTTATTTTTCGTTTAATACTTGTGTTAGTTTCACTCTGATTATTTTATCGAGTGGTGTAAAATGCCATTAAGCAATAAGTTAGTTTGTGTTCAATAAAGTTCAAATAAGTAACGTAGTTTTACCACGACCGACTATCAGTTTTTAATTTACCGACAGTCCCACTCTAAAACTGGGGAAGGCTTAATACCACACAGTGACAATAGGACTTTGGTCAAGGCCCATCCGGATCGCTACCATCTTATCATTTAACCTACAACCAAGCAACAGTGTTCGCATTGTTGTGTTCCAGTGTGGGGTTAAGACATGAGGAGGCATTCCATCTTAGTCCTCACGGTCGTCAACGCATTTTCGTCTTGAAACCGTAGTCTTGAGGTCACAGATCCCACTTACCATCAGGAGCTCAATTCCATTAAATAAAACACATACCTATTTAAAGCATGAAATCCACAGACGAAATAACATATGAATATTATTTTGATATTAAGTTATATATAACTGCAGAACCTTACATATACCAACCCGGTTCGCAATATCAAAGTTTACGCTTCGCTGAGAATTTTGTAATGTACTCAGATGTTTATTTTAAATTATATTTTAAACTCACCATGAAATAAGTATCAACCAATTCAAATGAATATTTGTAATTTTTATAAAGTTAACGAAATATATAAAAAAGTTGTGTTCGTACTTAAAATTACATAATATATTTTAAGCGGGTGTATCTTATACGATGATGGACCTTTTAGGAACCAGTCGACATATTTGGCCCAAGTCATCGATGTATGCGATAATCTAACATTACGTATTGGGTATCTGTGATACCAACTTAGTGTTGTGGTTATGGTATACGTAACTTCTAGTTAAGATTTCAATCTCTGTCGATTTATAATGTAAGAAGGCTTATCTTATTTATTCATTGGGTTATAAATAAACATTAATAATTAAGAAATTGTTTAAGCATGAGAGTCGTACAAATGCAGTTGAAATGCGCTCTTTGCGCAGTATATGTGCTGTGAAACTGATTGATAGAGTAAATAAACAAAAAATAAGAGAAAAATATGGACTAAAAGAAGATGTAGTGACGAAGATTGAAAAAAGCATGCTTCGATGATTCGGTCATTTGGAAAGGATGGATGATAGAAGATTGATTGAAAGAGATAACGATACAGAGCGAAAGTAAGTGGAAGGGTCGGAAGGTGCTGCTCTAGGCGTAAATTTTCGAATCAAATCTGAGCAATACTGGAAAAATCTTAAGTACCCAAAACCGATGTGCATGCATGACTCGATGTATAAATGTGGAAGAAGCGAAATAGGTTTGCAAGGATCGTAGTAGGTGTGAAAAGAAGTGGTTCTGTCTACCCCTTTGGGAAACAGGAATCATTTAATGTATGTATGTATCTAATGCATTTAAGATCTAAAGTTACAGTATTGTATTGTATCGTGGCTGCCATTATTTAATAATCTGTAAATTCTATTGTACACTGTAAAATGATGTAGCTTTTGACATGTCAACGTTATGATAATTCCTATTTACTTAATAGTAATGGCGGCCGAGTTAAAGCAATACGACAACATTTCAAAAGCAGTATGGTTTTACCGAATAGAATAGAGCCCATGTACGATGTGCACGTTGGGACACGATGCGACCCAATAATGACTTTTTAGTGCTAAAATCGTTTACGCTTATACTTTACAACGATTAAAAAAAGTACACCACTCTCTTCACAGCTTAGAATTCAATTAATACGTTACACCGGCTCAAGCAACTACCTACTCGAATACTCGTGACTCGGACCCGAAACTTTTTATTATAAAAAAACCCACTCCTGAGATGCCTTTCTTGTTGAAAAAAAAACGGATCAACAGAACAATGAGCGATGATATGGACCTTTCTACGTGTAAAGGAGTCCCCTTAATGAACAGTTATAGGGTGATTCAACTTTACTCTCGACACGTTTTTGTGTATGTGTATTAGAATTTACGGAGAGATGACAATTGCACTGCTAGTTAATTTGTTAAAAGGCAGCGACTTGAAAATTACATGATTGTGTTATGGAAATAACTGATAGAGCTTTTACGAATATATACGAATATAAAAATCTAAACGAGTTTTTTTTTGGTGGCCATTTTTCTACCCTAACCTACGTAGTAAATGTTTAAGATACCCTGTGAACATCATGGTTTTAGCAGAAGACAGCGTTCTATGAAATGAAATTAGATGAAATGATGCAATCGATGAAGTTCAATTCGGTGAAAAAATGGGTCATCCATCAATTTGCTCAGCCGGCTCAATAAGAGCGTTAAGCTAAATAAAAATAAATGAAAAACAAGAGTAGAAATTTTCTCGCGCGCATTTTGTTTCCTTATTATAAATACAAAAGTGTGTTTGTTTGTTCGTTTTGTTCTCACATAGATTTGATTTTTGGACGGACATAGGGTAGCTTTTATTCCAGAAAATGGGATAGTATCCAAAGAAATAGCGATAAACGATTTCAGGCGGATGGAGACGCGGCCAAAGCCTATTTCTGAATATGTTTTGTTTTGGCTCCCAAAAAGGTTCCATTTTGGGATGCATTCAATTCATTTATAAACTAAACAGTAGGTAGGAATTGAAAATCCACAGATTTTGAAGATAAACCGAATAACAAAGGCAACTAACAAGCAGTAAATTACAAACAAGATTTACACCGGCCATTCATCAACCGAGAATTAATCTCTTCGAGTTCTCAGCATCGCCTAGAGATATTTCAATATTCGAAAGAATCTCGTTTATTCCAGATGCCTTCCCTTCATATTTCTCCGGGAATAACAAAGGCCTCGCGGGATCAAGCCGTGACCTCAGCCGAGCGGAGCGAGCATCTAGCGGCTAGCACGAAGTAAAAAACTTGCGCACGAGAACGCAAATGAAATCGAAATAACGTAACGTCTGGCCGAGCCTCGCAAGGTCCCACCGAATGAGATACGGCATTTTGATTAACCATTGTAGACCGGCTGTATAGAGTCGCCATATTTCGTGACACACCAAAAATTTGCATAAAATATGCGAATCACGAAAATTATATATTCACATTCTTTGCTTTTAAATAAGGAATTAATCTTTTTTTTATCTCTCTAGACCAATAAATGAATGGTAATTGGCTATTCTTTTGATTCTTTAATGTGGACAGAATAATTGGTTTCAAAGATTTATCGCCGTAAAGTTACGATACGATTAGTTTTGTTGTATTGGGGACTTCCATAGACCCTTTTATGGCCGTCTAATGATATTTCTAAGCTATAGGGTGCGCAGAAAGTCACGCTCTGGCCCCAAAAAGGAACGAACTTCCGTTTGGACGTAATTACATGCAGGGCGAGGGCCTCGACACGCGAACTTCGCACCAGCTAATCAGTTCCAGACATAGACATTCAATGCCACCGACAAGATTTTGTAACTATTTTGGACACGTTAGCGTGATGCTGGCAGTGAATGTGTGAGATGAATATAAAAATATGGCGGGTCACTCAAGCAATAATATACTTTATGTCATTGTAATGAAATTTTGAACCTTTTGATTACTGAATGTAAATATTGATATTGCCTCGAACTTGCCACCGAATCAACAAACATCCTTTCCAACTTTGATCTTGCACGAATGCAAGTCCTTATTTTACTTTCTGATAGATCTGAGAGATTTTGTTTGCCTAAGAACGATTCAATTCCAATGCAGGGCTTCAGTATTTCAAAGTAAATATTCTATTGTTGGAGTTTACAGCAATGAGTACGGGTCACTTTGTTCGTATAATTGTACGTTCAGTGACCTTTTGCATTGCTCTTGAGTATGTCGTTAAGCAGTTCGTGAGCGAAGTCTACTCTAGAGTTTTTAAAGGCGCATAATCCTGCCGTTACAAAAAGTCCTGCGCGCGGCAAAACGTGCAATAAGAATAGAGGGACTATAAGTTTTCATACATGAGCGCTGTAGTGCTAGGGCCAGTCTGATTCTATTTACACAACTGCTACTAAACTTTTATGTGGTCGTAGAAACTGGTATTTCAACCACAATAAATAACAGTGCGGTGAAGTTTCTGTGCAGTTTGTTTAAAAGATTTTGGCTATAAATAACAAAATTACACTTCTCATCAAAGAGTTAAATACAGAATTTTAGTTACAATCGAAACATGTTTGAAAGCCGTTAAATTAGACAAATCGATATAATCAAAACACATCAATAACCAGTTTGATTTTCATTTACAACTTGGCACCGAAATTAAGTTTAAAAGTAAAATCATGGGCTTCTGAATTAAAAACCATCCTGTATGCATGGCTTCGCTGCAATCACTGCAAATGCTATTTCTTCCACAACTCCTTGGCTCAATTGTTAACTATCCACGAAAGCTTAAAGTTCGCCAGCAGCTAGATTTGAATCCGGCTGGCCGACGGCTCGCGGTGGCTAGCCTTCCCACTAGTACGATACGGACCAAGCTACGTAGCGGACGCCTCGCTCGGCGCGCGCACACAAAAACAAAACACACACACGTGAAAAACTGTGATACTGTGCACATGTGATGTTCAACTGTTTATTCCAATTTTGAATCCAGTGCGCCCGCGCGGATGAAAGTGATTTGATTTATTTGGTTGCGTGATAACAGTAAGTACTTTGATTTAGTTACTGTCTTTGTCTGTTCCTGTTGGTTGTGTAAGTTTTGGCGCATGTTCTAGTTTAATTGACTGTTATATAATGTACGCTTTTATCTTATTTATTACTTAAGGAAGTTTACTTTACTTTTTAGATTTAACTAGCAATTTGAGATATAGTTTTAATCATAAGTGAACGAACGTTTGTTTAGTGTTTTTTTTATTAAAGCATGGTCTACTTGGGTTGCAGAACGTAACTAATAAATACGATTAGTATTAATTAAATGGAAAAAAAACGGTATGTAGGTACATACGCGGAAAAAAAAATGTCGTTACCTGCCACTAGAACTTACCCGTTTTTAAAAGTAATAAATGCCCGAGAGTAATAACAATTTAAAAATCCTTTCCACTGTGCTTTGAACTTTAAGCCAGGAATGTTAAGTTCATTTTGTTCGGTTCGGGCAGAGCTTTATTTATCGAGTAACGTATAGAAAATGTTATCGAGTGCACGCTTGTGAATGACTTCTAAGCTTGAACTTATTTGACTGAAGTATTTTGCACTCGTGTTGGAGCTTTGCCAACTACATTTTCTTTTATCTTTCAACAACATTTGCCGCCTTAACGACTTTTTTTTATCACGGCTTACATATTTTGGTTGTAAATGGTGGAAATAAAGTTTTTCAAGGTCCACTAGTTTTTCTTGTTGCATTCCTATTGGATCGTTGCGATCTTGTTTTATTTAACTTATTGTAATGAGTAATTAACTACAAGTACTATTTGTTTGTCAGTTTTTTGTTGGCTTGGATTGGCGTTAACGTCATGTTATTATTAGTACATAGAGAGGTTAGTATTATATAATTCGAATGTGTTACTACTCGACCATTATTAAAACGAAAAAAAAAAGGTTTTATAGGAAGTTGGTCTAAAACAACTGAAAGTTGCAGGTTTTTTCAGAATATATAAGTTTTGTATGCATTCATGCATTCTACTGTAGTTCATATTTATACCAACCTGTATGTTATTTTAACAAGTCATACCTGAGCCTTTGTTCTAATTTGGTTAAGCCCATCTTGCTTCAATATCGTATTGATATTGAATGGATTGCTACCACTACCACCATCTTACCCAACTAGCCACCAAGCAGCAGTGTCCGCATTGCTGTAAAGGTAGCAATCGGTGAAATAACCAGCATTATATCTTAGACCTCAGGGTTGGCAACGCGTTTGCATTCTTAAAATTGCAGTTTTGCATTGCAAATGCATATGGACCTTAGAGTCCATATTTCAGCAGGTGGGATGTAAGCTCGTATGCATTTTCCATGGCATAACAAAAATACTTGATAAGGAAGCGCATAAAGATTATGTGGCCGTACGTGTCTATGACGTAAGTCGAAGTGAACTAAAACAAGGTCTAGACATGCACTGCCACGTAGTTCTTACGCATTAATGGCTCGAATTGACTCGTCAGAGAGCCGACGATTTTGCAAGATAATAACACCCACGAGAAAGTCGTCGTCGTCTCGTTCTCGTCCGGTCGTTGAGACAATCGTGTCGTATCTAAACGACGCATCTTCGGCCATTTATCACCACACATAGCTCAGCAACATTGTATGTGTTATATGGTCCATAAGCAAAGGTAAGTACTGGTGGTAAAAAGAAAAAGCAAGTCTCCATGCGCATACTGACTTTTTGGTTTCGTCAGTAGCACTACTAAAGTGTATATAAAATGGTCATACTGTTTACAATCCACGACGGTGCGTACCGCGTTTTTTCAATTAACTTTGCACGGATGCGTCAATGTACAAAGAATGAAGAAAGATGCGATAATATTACACATTTTTTAAATATTTAAAGGTAACAACTAGGCTTTCTTATTATCTACCACACGTTTTTGGCCCCATTTCTAGATCTTATCCCCTTAACCCAGCAAAAAACAAATCTAAACTAATAACATATTTGTTTGTTGGTTTTTGTTTAGCCGAGACTAAGAGACGATAGAAAATCTCAATTTAAAATAACCATCTCCTCTAAAAATGCACGACTCACGATATAAAAATACTTTCGATATCAAATCCCTAGATCAAATACAGCGTCTTAAGTAAGTACATTATAAATAATCCAGTCTAAAGTATTGTTTCAACCGCGATAGTATCAGCGGAAGGACTCTATTTGCTAACTCAAGAACTCCTATGGCGTTCTTATAGTCTAAAACACGTCTTAAGACCCTTTCTAGACCTTATGTAGATTTTTTTTAGCACTGAGTCGTGCAAAAAACCCCGCTAAAAATAAATCTTAGAAACATTGTGTCTGTTTAAACGAAACTATAGACAATAAAAAAAACTTAATTTTAAAATAACCATCTGCTCTGAAAAATGCACGACTCACGATATAAAAATACTTTCGATATCAAATCCGTAGATCAAATACAGCAGCTTAAGTACATTATAAATAATCAAGTCTAAAGTATTGTTTCAACCGCGATAGCATCAGGGAGGACTCTATTTGCGCCTGCGCGGCGCGTTGAACTCTTCGCTATGACCGTCGCGTGCGCAGCTCTCGCGCTTTTAATGGTTTTAGTGCCCAAAACGCGATAAGGAGTCGATTATGTATTGGATTAAGGGGATTTGGTATTCAAAGTGTGGTCGTGTGATTAATAAAATAATGTAAAGGATCAAGGACACTTTTTAAAGTAGGTAATGTTGAGATTGGTTGAGATTGTATGATTTGTATAAAATTCGTCATTTACCATTACAAGTCGGAATAATTAAAAGATAAAGATAAAATTTAATAAGGAGACAAAGTCACACAAACTAAACTGAAGACTTGTACTGTGCATACTAGGCAAATATAACCATACTTATGAAGAGAAATGTGTACATAACTATATATATATATATATATATATATATATATATATATATTTATTTATTTATATATATATATAAATAAATAACAATGACTCAGGGATAAATACTCGCACACATCACACTAATATTTGTTTATACCGGGAATCGAATATGAGACCGCTAGTTTAGTAGGCAGGTTTAATACCACCAACTTGGCTTACCACATAATTTACTATAAAAAGGCTATATTATATATATTGCATCCTCTCTCACTTCCGCAACTATCTCTTAACGGCTTTTGCAAGTTTAAACTCCATGCACTTACTCCTATTTGAGCAGTAGATACTACTCTATCCTTGTTTTATTACATTTTACTTTTGATGTTACGCAGAAGCAAGGTTGGTGGATCCAGAAATCAGTCCAGGGAGCGGTCATAGATACCCAAAATACGACAAAAACGATATTTTTATTAAAGATGGGACAAATCAAAAATGTAATTATCGCAATGCTTCGAGTGAGATCCCTGGGTCTGCCCCTGCGCAGAAGATATTCGAGCTCACTTTGATGATAAGAGCGCCCTAGAATCCCTTGGACATTTGCAGTCTCTAGATTTCAAATGCGTCACTACTAGATATAGGATGCGTAAGGCCGTGAGCCTTTACTAACCATTGTTAAAATCTGTCAAAATGTATAGAATTGACATAAGCGTTCGACGCGAATATCCGGCAGCTTTCGTCTAGGAGTCTCGCAGTGCATCTTGTCTAGCTACTAAAAGCAGTTGCTAGCCGAACGTCTATTATGCTCTTATTGCATGGACATAAAACATTTTCTAACCGGCTTACCCTTTTCTTTTAATTGTTAAAAAAAACTGTGACACTAAGCGATATGTTTTTCGAATCTGAATAGGTAATCTAAATGAGCAATGATAGTTTGCATTCTTCAGAAAATTCACAATTATTATTCTTTAGTGCCCAAATACTGGAAAAACCTAAAATTTCAAGCAATTAAAAAAAAAAAACCCTAACCTAACCATTTTGCTTAAGTAAAATTCCACCTAACAGATACTTCAACAGATTAACATTCTGTGGTACACTATCTTACAAACGAAGAAATGCAGCCATTAGGGAAATTTATGCGAGTCTCAAATCGCCAATTACCAATAATGGGATTCGTTAATCTGGTCACTTACATGTGTGGGTGTCGTTAGTCCTCCACTAACCTTTAACCCAAGCCTTTGTAACATTTAAGCGACCATTAAATGTTACTATTAAATATCTAATGTTAATCGTTTGAAGCTGGAAATAGTTATTATATGGAAAAGTGGCAGCAATATTTCGCTGTCAATACCCACACGATTTTGACGTAACATACGCTGTCATTTTATAAACTATACGTTTAACTATATTCAATTTAATATACCTACGTATCTTAGAAGAACGCTAAATACCAGATCAACGGAACAACTTGTATATTAAAATTGCGTATACATTAATATTGCTATGTGTTGTTTCGTTTTCTTAAGTTCTCTATATATGTTGTCAAAGCAAGAGAATTGATATAGCGGCACATAAAATAATAGAAAACAATATGGTTAAGGCTGTTTCAAATTGACTTCTCGTCACTATATCGGTCTACTAAATAGTATACCTACATGTAGTATATTTTCGAAAATGTTAGTAAGTATTTACTTACTGTATTAGATGCTGCGAAATATGTAAGTCCTCTCGTCTCTTCCTACTTCAGCCTGTTGCCACCCAATTTTGAGTACCATTTATATTTGATAACATTTGAAGTAGCTGTATGTAATTATATTTGAGCGATTGATGCGATCAAGTTTATCTTTTACATTTCTATAGCTTTATCAGCTACATGGTTATACTATACAATATTTCCATAGCCTCAAACAAAAGATCATAGAAATAACTAGCATACGGATAAATACTACAGGACAGTCAAACTGAAGTCCAGAAAAAAGCGAAAGGCAGTGTACAGTGTACTTCAGTGGACAGAGTACACACATTTACCACGTCCCAAACAAAGTTTTGGGGATTGTAAAATTGGTAGTTAGGCAATGCGATGTTCACACATACAAAAATACTTAAAGACGTAGAAAACATCCCAGAAGCAGGATCAAATATTCTTGTTCAGCTCATAATCTCACCAAAGTGATCCCACAAGCTACAAATCACACCCTTTGGATTATAGATCCTTTGAAAAAGCGTTACCTTTGATTACTAAAGGTACCCTTCCACCACTTCAATCAAGAATGAGTCACTTCCCGATCGAGTTTACAGGCAAGGCTGCATAACAAGCTGCGAAGAAACATGTTCCAATGACGGAATATTAGGTTTCATTTACTTTTCATCGATTGATTATATTGTCCGAGTTAATGGTTAAGTCTAACTTTATATCTACGATAGGGTTTCATTCTTCCTTACCTATTGATAAACTACATAGGTACATAAATAGAACTATAGTTTGAAACAATAGATCCAATAAAAACTTTGTGCACAGTTCTGGAGTCCTAGTAAAAAAGGGTACAAGTCGACGTAACTCGTACTAAAAAGGGTGTATGTAAACATACACACAGTATACTAGACTGAAACCCTTTTCCACTTGATCTTCAGGAGAGTTATATCCTTTTTTAGTACGAACCCAGAGTTTAGGATATCTATTCTACTGGATAAAACCATATTGCCTTTGACACATTTTTTTGTCGTGTCTGGTTTTCAAGTCGCATGTGATTCCCTTTTAGATAGTGTCTATTTACTGATTCTGCTTCCTAGTTCCAAGTAGCGATTACGCTAAGTTACTTAATTAATAAAATCTCTGTTCAGTGGGCGTTAAGCCAATCGGCTTGAAGACATCTCTATTAACAGTAGTACCTAGCTTGCAAATCAAGTTCCAACTGTTTGAAAGATACACTGGACCGCAAAACTAAGTATCACTTTTAAAGAACATGTCATATAATCAAAAGTGGCGTCGTTAAACATTATTCATCTCACGCAATTCATTTTAAAATTAAAGTTGCTCTTTTCACGAACTAAATTTGTATTTCTAGTTTCACAATTTATAAACCTAAAACATAATATCGCATCCCATAACCGCCCCATTAAGCTTATTTATAATTCAAGCAAATGTTGGCGTCCTTATTACAGGCGTCTGGTGCCCTACTTTACTTGTAAAAAACGTGATTTTACGTAATAAACATCCGTGGATTGCTGGGCTATTTCGGCTAAGGGCCAGTTTGAGTAATGACTGGTACCCACAGATCTAGGTCGTTGGGGTCCCGTAGCTTACATTATTCATGTGCAATGTCCAATTCTTGTATAATTGTTGGTGACTCATTAAACTTACCGGCTGCTTTGAAGTTTGAGTTTCGCTTTTTGCCTACCATTGGAAACGGCGGATAGATCTTTATCTTTCTGAATTATACATTTCGTTGACCCGTGCTATTGGTCGAGTTGATGCAGTTTGATTAAATCTACTTGTATAGTTTCATGTTTATGTCTATAGTAAATGTCTGACGTAAAAGTGAAATGGTTTAATAGTATTGCGAAATGTCTGGTCTCTCTTTCGCTAAAGGTATGTTCCGCAAATATTATGTTTCAGCGAAAACTAATTCTGTAAAAGCCGTTTATTTTTGTCATCTTAAACATTTATTACATTCAGTTATATCTGTGATCAATAAAAACTTTGAACTGCTGCGGCGGGAAGTATCATTCTGCGAAACAAAATTTCCGCATACATTCATATACCTAACTAAGATATTATATTATAATTATAACCAAATTTAACAACATATTAGCACCGTTAACACCATTAATAAATTCTGTAGGTATGTTATTAGTTGTATATTTTTTTTACATCATTAATTCTATTACAAATTCTTTTAAACTATTAGTAGTTAACTTGGTCAATTAATACGTAACTGTCATTTTTATTAACAGTTTAGGTGATTAATATTAGTGACGTTCATAGGATGTTTAAAATTTTATAATTTAAATATCAGTACAAGATGTCGCAAATTCCTACTGTGATTCCTACAGGTATCTCATTACAATATTTTAGAGTATTTAACTAATAGTCGTACATATTGCAAGTTCTAAATACACCTAGAAAATAAGATTACAACGCTAGAATTTAGTGACACCAGACTTCAAGGTATAATTACAAGTAGTATTTATAAATAAACACCGGAATGGTGAGTCGTCAATACATTGATTGACGCTGTCCTTGTGACATAGAAGTTGTCACAAACTTGACATTCACTGTAATGGGTCGATAGACGTGGGCGTATTTGCCTGTTGCTAGCAATATCGTATTGGACTAGTTCAGTCATGTAGTGTGAAACGTATTTGATTAATCATAATGTAATGTAAGGCATTTTCATTAGTACGGCCTTGTTATACACTTGTTAGACGCGTAACTGACAGATATTATAAATATAAGTCATAATAATTACGACATATTATTATACTCGTTCAAGATGTTCATTTAATATATCGTACTTGTGAATGTAACGCGTTATTCAACAACTATACATGGTGTTTTGAAAACCGAACGTATACTCATCCTAATCTAGTGGTTAGTACAGAGTCAAGAATGTCTATAAATACGTCAATCAACTCGCTTTGCTCACTGTAGAGAATAAATAAAATTAAATCTGGGAACCGCCCAGGTTCGTAGTTAGGGTCACTTCCACCACAAAGCTAAGCTCAAGCTAAGTGACAAAACATAATTATTAGAACGAAAGTCATATATTATACAGACTTGGTTTGAGACAAGGACAATTTATGTGAGTAATTTATTATACGTCTGTGTTACATAAATGAGATCTTCGTGTTGCTTTAACACATTTAGCACTAGTGGCAGGTGCCTTATAAAAATTACATAAAACCAAAAAGCAAAGTACCGCCCTAGAACCGTGTCACAATGAGGCCAAATCACCCAAACTTGACAGATGTAGCGCTTTATAACTCTAGTCATAGCCACTGGGTTCTACAGTGGTACGTGATAACTTTTCCTTCACCGTACAGTGTCATTTAGCGGCAGAACGAGTTAAAAATATCACCGATATTTTCGCAACTCGGAAAACGTAAGAATCCCTCCCACTCGTAATAGGTACAAAGTAAACGGAAAGTGATACAGTATCGTAACCGAATATTTGCTTAGCGTTTTCCGCCCCGATAGCTTTGCCGCCCCCACATTTGACTCAATTTTGTTAAGATAAACAACAGCTTATTTATTAAAATTGTAGCGCACAGTTATGTGTGTATCATGATAGAATCTCCAGAATATTTTTATTTGGCTATGACACGCTTAAATCTGTAATTTAGTGTGCCAACACGAAAGTAAAAAAATTTATAAATCCACATAGCAAAAAAAAAACATTATTAAAAATCCGGACAATTTCGATTTGCGCCCCCCGAGGGTTCCGTACAAATTCTGAATCCAAAATTTGCATAAAGCCCCTATTTTTTCATTTATTGAAAAATGTAGGTATAGATTTCAGATCTTTTCCTATACTTGTATTATATTAATAAGACGGTATTACTTGCCAAATTTCATAGTTCTAGGTCCACGGTAAATTCCCTATAAACTTTGATTCCCTTAAGAGTGTCGAAATATACGTTTTTAGCGGCATAAACGGCCGCATGTGTTTTTACGTTAGCTAGAAGTTTAATTTTTTCACAGTTTCAAAGGACCTAAGTACATGGTTTCAACTCGATACCTGTACGCGTTCCCGAGATATAGGGTCTTGACAATAGGAAGGACGGAAGGAGGACAATAAAATAATCCTATAATGGTTCCGTTTCATCCTTTTGAGGTACGGAACCCTAAAAATAGAGATTGTGCATTTACCTAAGTATTTTTGGTTTTCCTTGTGTGTTTGTTGTATTTTGCATAAAAATATACAAATAAATTTCAAAGCCCAGAAAAGGAACAATTTTCGAAAAAAAAAGAGTAATATATGGGCCACTAAGTCTAGGTAGGTATGATTAGGTATACATCTGAAATTTATTTTTTAATAACCATACAGTGTAAAAATGTTGAGTTTCCCAATAAGACGTCCAATTCCTCTGTGAATGTTTATCGCTTACCATCACTATGACCTGCTCATTTGTCCGTCTTCTTACATAAGAAACAAGTTAATACACTATATTAACCTAGTTCAAAAGTATTGTGAAACAGGAAGAGCATAGTTTGTGATACGGCTCGAGCGAGACTTGCGTGCCGTGCGCCCGCGCCGATGTTATCTATCACTATGACATCAACTTAACTGATGACCTTCGAACTTTTAAGGTTATCTTTGAATGGCCAAAGGCTTATTTTTGACTCGATAAACAGCAGTGCTTCATATAATTATTTTTGTACCAAATTTAATTTTACGCACAATAATTAGGTACGAGTATCTAGTGTTTTTTTTTAGGTTATGTAAAAATAAAGTTTAGTTAGGTAAGTTAAGTACCACTTAATATAAAAAAAAACTTAATTAAAATTGTTCCAAGAGGAAATTATGCTAACTAAGTTGTATTTACTTATTACATTAGAAACAAATATAAAAATACGAGTCTATATGAACCCATTACGTAATTTTATAATTATTACTATAATAGTCACAACCTTGACTTTCACGTGAACCTCATCATATAAAATTACTAATTGACTAGAGCGACACATTTGTCATACCTATAATTGCGATACTATACAAAATGGCCTTATCTAATGGCGTTTTTTCAATGTCAATGTTATCGCATCGCGTGGTATGACCGAGCTGAAAATGAACGTTTCATAGAAAACCCTCGGTCATTAAAGACTGAATCACGCCTTTTTGCGTCAGACCCAGTGAATACCACGACCTTTAGGCCTATAGTTTAACACCCTTTACATTCACAAATTTACATTTGCCTTATATATTCTACATTTCATTTAGGCAGCTTCTAAACGAGAAATATTTTCGAGGCAATGCGTGGACTTCTAGCGTTTCGCTCTAAAATACGAGGTTAAAGTAAGACAGCAATAGTTATCGACCACATATAGCAGTATAAAGTTGATTGTTAAATGGCTCCTTAAAACTGCACCGAGCGCCGGAAATCAAACGAGCATTTTTTTATGTTTGAAATCCCTACTTGTTTTTTCGCAGAGTTGAAAAGAAATTGATTTGAAAGAAATCTACTTTATTATTAGTATCTGGAAGACCGAGCATCGCTCGGGTTGAAAACAGATTTTCCCGGGCCCTTTTTAAACCCTTATACTGCAAATTCGTTACAGCCGTTTTAGATAACGTGTTTACTATTACCATATCATACTTGTACAAATATTGCTCGTTTAATAGTATATGACAAAAACAGTAACAGTAGGGCGCCAATCATGGGCTGTAAGCGTATGGCCGGTGTAGTGTTAAAAGACGATAACTGCCTACATGCTGCCAGCATTAATGAAATAACAGCCAAGTACAGGTAAGAAGTTGTACATTAAAGTTTTACTACTACTTGTATTCCTTTTGCTACGGTGGTTAACAAGCGTTTGACCTGCCAGATGCTATGCAGTTACGGTAATCTATCGATGTTTGCAACACCCTAAGAAATGATGTAGGTTGCATAGGTACAGTAGGTAGGTAGGATTTCCTCATGAACAATGGAATCGTAGAGAGAAAAATGATGTAACAGTATGCCCTGACAGTGACCAAACAAAACTGAATTTGGTTCTGTGTGAGAGTGACACTAACCTGGTTGTACCAACTTATCAACACTGTAACCTCTTAACTAGCTATATGCAGCATGATTTGTAAATGTCACTGAAAAAAGTGTTACATGTGTTTTACTTAGGTAGGTAACCATAATTTTCAAAGTTAAAAACCGAATTCGACTGTCAAAAAGATATGGAGGATGCTAATTAGTTCTTATACAGCCTATGGCACTCGCACGATACCTAAACCATAAAAATGTTGGTCACATACGGAAGGCGTACTCATCCATCTTGGCACAGTTCTTTTGGTTTCGCATAGTCACTTAAAAAGACTATACTAATATTCATCTTCATAACTTCACCAGACTTAGCAAACTATTGTTAATCATAGTAAAATCACAAGTTAACATTAACTTTGTATCGCTGCGCAAAGCATAATTGCCTCAAGTGAAACTAGTTCAATCTAGATCGCCAGCACGTGTCTCAGCTCCTGTGCATAATGTTATTTCGAAGCAACGCGCCGGCGCCTGTTGCGTAGGTACGCACAACGATTAAAGTTAATTTATTAACTCCGAGCTTACTTGATTCGATGCACCGATGCTTGGTTCAATTAGCCGTCTAACGTTTGTAGTGTTATTCTCTGCAGCAACAACTCGGCTGCTAGATTAACTGGCGTAATTTGACCCCTGGACTCGTTAAGATCGTGTGATATTTTGTGTCTGATACGCTGGATTGACGCAGATACTAAGTAACTTGGAGTATTCATTAATAAAATCGGTTGTTAACAATTTTTTAGGCGTTTAAACTTACTTTAACGCAAGTATAAGCTCGTTTACAGAAAGAAAAGCCGTCACACTATGAAACACAGTACATATGTTTCCAAAAAAGGATGAACTGGCGTCGCAAATACGACTCACCAAGCTCAAGGGGAGGGGAGGTCAAGTTAGGTCAGTTAGATCGAGCTCGCCATAGCTGTGTAATAGAATAACACTACTGTTGCTCACATGTGGCCAGACCCCTCACCGGCAGCTTATTTATTGACAACTCTGCTTTAATGTACGGCTGCACCAGGATAACTCATTCGCATGCCCTTAAAAGGTACACAGAACATTGCTAGACGCCGTTCAAACTACTTGGGAAATGAACACACATCAATTTTTACCGCCGGAGAAAAACTAAGCATTTTTACACGTCGCGAACATATTACTTAATACATTTCCTGTTTCTTAGACTTTTAAAGTACCTATATACATGTGACTAGAAAGGAAAACGATTTGCGTATATCGTAGTATCATTACCATGAATGAATAAGAATGTCACTCCCCGACGCCAACTCGAACATAATGCAGTGTTCATTACAAAAAAGCGAAGAAAAGTCCCTACGAAGACAGTCTAATTGAACTATTGAGGCATTCAATATTCAAAACACAGTGTCTACGTCCGCGTAGATATCGAGCTGCAGGCATTCTAGATACACGCCTCGAGACAAAGCATGGAACGATCGTCCATTCGTGACTGGAACTCGAAATATAGGTACTTGTAGTTATTCGTAGCAATATGTCACCAGGGCTACAGGATCAGATAGGGCATGTCGCGATGGCTAAAACGGTCAGCGGCGGGACAAGCGATTTATCGCGTTCGCGGTCTTGAGATAATTGTCGTCTCGATATCGTTTCAGAAGTGGATCGTGGGTGCGCGACAGACGGGCCTCGTCCACGCTGTCTTCAACTACCTTGAACTTCATAGTAGCCTGGTACATGCAACGATGAATTCCAAAGAAAAACGTCGGCTTTTTAATGTAGCGTAGGCGTGAAGTTAAAATTCCAGACGGCTTGAATACTCCACAAATAACGTTATGAAACTCTTTATTGGTAAGAAACAGGTTTTAATGAATTAAAACTCCAAAACAGCGGTACAAGTTCGTTATGTCACGCCATAAACAAAATGACGCAATATAAAGATGTGCCAAATTGAGCTTAAATAATTCAATTAAGAGTCATATCATTTTAATTGATCGCAATGAATTGATAAATCTTGCAAGCCGAAGCGCGTAAAATATTCAACGTTCTTGGAATACGGAAGGGCCCTCATTTGCATACGCGGACGTACGTGGTGAGGGTCTACTAAATTGGTGGATCGTGTGTGGTCTGCGTTGCTGTGGTAACGCGCGGTGCAGTAGCCTTACTAATAACTTGAGGATTGATTGTCCGAGCGTCATGGTACTTCCACACGCTAGCCATCTCTATTCACAACTAGGGCTATCGCTATAGCTATGAATGGAGGTGTCTGCAACTAATTTTATACAAGTCCAGTCTACACAAGTCACTGACCGCTGTAATAATGTTAATCAATAGTTTTCTATAGATACCTTCATAATATATCCGCGTCGTGTTATTTGTTTGGTTATCGCCATTGGTTATATGACACAAACAGCTTTATATATTTAGTGATTAATACTCTAATGTTTAATAACAAAACTCGGCAAGAAGTGTTTTCGCGGTCTTGATGATAGAGAAAACCATAACAAATATATACGTTGTGAGATATTAAAATGCTTCTGGATTTTTGGGAAAAACTAATGTTAATTTAAATAAAATACCGTTATGTTTTCCTAAACACGAATTAACGTTTCACGTTGTAACGTAACGTATTTAGTGGTGACACTTCGGCGTTGAAAGGTAGTAAAAGCAGATTTTACGAGTTAGGCGTTTTATGTTTTATGCTGAGTGCAAGTGCACTTAGGCTATCGTTATTTTAGTTAGCCGTATTGTATTTACGGTAGTTTTATCAAAAGCATCAATACATTAAAATGAAGTATCAAATTTAAACATAAACAAAAGACAAAGAGTAATCCTAACAATAATGTCTAAGCTCGCGGAACTTTGATTTAATACAATGCAGGAATGCCTGAGAGTCTTAACAGATGGATACAGCTAATTGTCTGCCGAAGACGGCGCCGCTGACGCCATACTTAAATGTCACCGTCGACCGTTAGGTTTATTTCTTATCTCTATTTCCAATTAAATGGCCAGTACCTTAGTTAACGTACGGTTGTTGATTTAATGTGAACAATTCGAATTTTAAACGCAACGCTTGACGGTTCAAATATGGAATACTTACATGAACCAGCGTGATGCGATGCGTCTATGTTTTTTTTAAACACGTTGGAAAAGGTTTTAAAAGAGGCCGTTACTTCTAATAACTGTCAACTTTAAATTACGGGTATAATTGAGTACATACAATTTTACGCGTTTTATTTTCAACCTAATAAATGGCTACGAGGTCTAACATTATTATATAATGATCTATTATCGGGATATATTATCTTCATCACCATTACCACATTTTACAAGTTTTATTAATGTAACATATAAACGAAGCTTCGATGTAATCTTTGGCAATAGTGACATTAATTATGAATATTAAAATTAAAAATTTCCTTATTCGCGTGGGTGTATTCTAATAAATTGACAAAGATCGCTTGTTATGGCTATCGAAATGTCGAATGATAACATCATATTTACGTAAAACGGTGTTAAGAAAATGCCCCCATAAAATATGTGGAAGTTGAACTTAGTTTATCCGCATTTTACTCTATTAGGGTCACAGTAACTAATTAGGTAAGTTGGTTCACGCAAAATAGCCTGTTCGTTGGACATATCGGCCTTGCCGTGATATTAAAGCTCAGTAATATGTGGGTCACTACGATTATACATTGCATGTGTATCTAAGTGATTGAAATAGTTGATAAAATAATTAAAATGGTAAAATATACAAAGTTATTAACATCCGTGATGCAAAACGTATGTATAATTGTGATTATCACGCTTCTATGTCTTTATCATCTTTTTGTTGGACACCTCAAGGCTATCGCTTGTTTTGTTTATACAGTATATAAATGTATTTAAAATCTTAATTGCTTTTGACAGGTGGCTTCAGTTCTTTTTTGCATGAAAAATCATTCTATATTATATTACGTACTAGTTAAAAAACTAAATCAGCGATTGATTTGGATAAATAAATGTGAGTTTTTTTTTTACAATCCGTGTAAAGTATGTTTTCGTAAAATAAGGGTGATTTAAATCAAACTCGTTATCGAAGCTGCTAAGCTCATAATCATATGCAGTGAAAATGTACCTTTACGACTAGTATTATGCATAATAACGAAATGCATATATATTTTTTAAACCATGTTGATAGGTTAGAGAGTTGACATTTCTAACGTCTTTGCTTACTACTAAAATGTGGTCACATTCTAACCTAACCTAACCTAGTATGAAGGAATTGATTTAAAATGCATAATATTAAGAAAATTACAGTTATGAACTTATGATAAATGGGTATTATGTTATTTGATCGTATGTCTCACAAAATTATACAATTTGGTTTTATGCTAAACGTTCAATAATGCTTTTCGTAGTTAGTTAAATTAAATGATGAAAAATGTTTTTAGACGAATTGAAGCGCACCCAGAGTTCTAAAAGTACTTAGTACTTAAACTTCACATTAAAACAGTATAAATAAACACGAGGTTCTTACAGCAACTTCCATCGCCTGCCAACGTCATGTTAACTTTAAAAGTCTTCGAAAACAATATAAAATGGTTCAGACAATGAGGACGTTAAAGCAGCCTTTATATGGAGACTTAGCTTTGTTAGTTTTTATCGGCGGACAAAAACAGAATCTCTATTAATACCGCTTGTCTGTCTGTTGGATTTCTTTGAAATCGCTCCGGCCTTTTTGTAAATGCTGAATCGATACATACGTAACAATGGGTCTGTCGATGGCATTGGAAGTGGATTGATACCGGGGATTACAATTTATTCGATTGATTTCTGTTAATGCGGACAGTAGGTATATAATAAATTTTGATGTATGTTTGGTGAATATAACAAATTGGCAATAAACGGGGAAACAGAACCAGGCTTATAAGACCAATAATGTAGGAACCTTCGCTAGACCGACGTAATAGAGAACCAGCAGACAAGGCACCATTGATGGATAAGTGAAAAAAAAAAATGAAAATGAAAAATAGTTTATTTCCTTTTTTTTTTTTAATACATATACATATTAGTGGTTGGGACTTCCTTTTAGGTGAGTGAACCTGTGTCAGGATGACACAGACGTGACGACGTGATTCTTATTAACAGAAGATGGGGAAAAGAAAGGAAAGGGTTATTCATATGTTTTGCAACGATAAATTTATAACCAAATTATGTTTCAATTAAGGGTTAAGTGTCCGTTATTCTATAGGGAGAAAGACAAAAAAAATAAGGTTTTATTTTAATTGTTCTTTCTATGCGATTTCTAACCGATTATGAACAATCATGAAAATAAAATCATAGTAGTCAGTGGCAAATTTTCATTTTTAATAAAAAGGATTTGAGTTTTATTTTGAGTTGAATGGATTCCAACATTGCATTTTAATTTTACTAATAATCTCTATAAGTACAACTTGTAGCCTTAATAAGAAACTGGCCTTGGACGAGATCCCCGTCTCAAGATACGTCAGAATTGACAGTTTTCTATGGCTTGAAGTTTACTTTGACTATACGTACCGTTCATCGCGTCTGAGCCACGGTGGTCAAAATACCATCGACGCAAAATAAGTTAAGAATGTGACGTGTTTATCTGTGTCTGTCTGTGTATCATAGGCATCATAGCTTACAAAAATGGAGGAGGTTCTATGTTTCACTGTTTCTTTCGGTCGGCGACCTACAATATTTTTAACCTATACCTACTATTTTAAAGAAAGTTATTTAAAGCGTTTTGAAGGCGGTTTTTTGTTTTTTAAATCATTTTTTTTTTAAAGACAGCTAGTTTAATCGGAATTAGGAGATAATGAGCTCTGAAAGTAGAGGTCACCATTATATCGAGGTTTTGGTCTATTGAATAGTTATTGTATACCATTAAAAACTATCAGATCCAAATCGGGAGACTCAGCTAGTTTCATTTAGATAGGTTTTCTTTGTACTCCAGCCAAGCACAGTTTAGATATTTTATTTCAATACTTTAATAATTGGATTTAGATCACTTATGGCAGGTTATTGTAATTCATTTCTCCAGTCAACTATTTAAAATACTTTTATATAGCAAGTCCGCCATTTAATCGCTACGGGCAACCACTTATGTTCATAAATTGATAAAAAAATATTGATTGATCGCAGTCTAGTAGAATTATACAATGTTGATCACAATTTATTGGTCGTAAATAATGCGAAGACGCCGATGCTGCGGATTTATCTTGAGGTGGACGCGAAGGTTTTCTACGTTGGCGGTGGCTGACGCTGAGAAAATGACACTAAAGTTTGATAAACGCGACTTTTGTAACATTTATAACTGGTTATAGTTTAGTTTTAGCTAGAATCATTGCGGATCTTTTTTGCCGTTCATTTATATAATAAAGTTCTGGAGATTTTAAAACTCGAAGTTCGAATTTAAGTGAGCTCTCTTTTTCATGGATGGCGATTTAGTCATGGATGGCGAGCAAGACGGTTAAAATTGTAACAATGCATATAAAATATTAATTTTGGGGGATGGATTACTGCTATTTTATTTTGTTCTGTAGACCAGTACAATTTGTTTGTATCTTCACTTTGGTGTTCTCATTTACAATAATGATAAATTTTTAGCGTTATTATATTTCGGCCGCACTCAGAGTTAGTTAAAAGACAATTAAATGCGGCAGAAAGGGACTTTTCTGCTGTATGAACTTTGTAAAGGTATTTTTTCGGATAGATTAATTTCTAAGACTTAAATTAAAACCTTTAAACAAACCTTACCCTTGGTATGATGATAGAGTTAGAGATAGTTTTTAAACCCGGAAACGACCATAGAGTATGCAATGCGGTTCCGAGCTTTACACCTTCCTGAATTAGTAACTAATAAGAGGGACGCAGCAATACGATGGAATGAGATGGAGATATCTCCATACGTATTGCAGCGTCCCTCGTGTTAGTAACTAATTCAGGAGGGTGTAATAAGCTCTTTCCCGAGATTAACAATTCTTCGTACATTAACTTGCCTTTAAATACTTATAATTATATTTATAGGAGTTAAGAATACTAACCTTAAACGTTATTGTTACATTAGAATTAAACAGTTTCGAGGAATTGCGCGGCCAATAAGCTAAGCCTTTGTTCAACAAAATGGCTACCTTAATTAACATGCGGTATTATCTCGAAGAACGTGAAACTTTTAATCTGCAAGGGCTTGGCTTTGTCCGCATTTGCATACTTTAACAATTACTTGAACATTCTTTCGTCAGTTCAAATCTTGATACTGAGTGAATCGCTAAATACATTCAATGCCAAACTGCTGACTTCCATACAGATTGGAGTTCTTGGGTTGTATGTTTAGTTTGACGCGTTAATAAAGTTGGTTTTTAATACCTGTTGTCTTAGCAATTTCTTTTATAGCTTGTCAAGGGTATAAAAAGGATATTATATAGCATTTTTGCATACAAAGTTACAATCTTAGTATAATCTTTGCATCGTATAAAACGAAGTCGCTTCCCCTATCCGTTCCTGTGTAAGTACGCTGAGGTCTTTCAAGCTACGCAACGGATTTTAATTCGGTTTTTATCAATATATAGAGTAATTCAAGAGGAATTTTATTTATAATAATTTCTGGTTTATGTTCGGGTAATACAGAAAACTGACATAAACCGACGCGAAGCGGGGCGGGTCGCTAGTGTAAAATAAACCCGACTGTACATCTATGTCTTTTAATTAGTTGTAATTTAAAAAAAAAAAAAAAAAATTTAAGGGAAGGTTTATAAAAAATACGAGATATGTCTGATTTATGGTTGTACGAGTAAGTTCTACCTACTTGTATTAGTCTTTTAAAATCAGTACAGGAAACATTACATACATCCAAGAAGCAACGCAGTGAACCAAGTTACTATAAGAATGAATAAACTTTGCTTCTTTTTTACACTATAAACGTAACCAAAAAAACAGATTCCGACAAAAACCTTATACCGGTTACCTTTTACAGCGACACTACTAGGCTAGCCACTATAAAACCCAAACCGAACATGCGCATTCTTTTAAATTCCGATTCTAAACAAGAAAGGCCGGTAACTCGATATAATAATTGTTAGTATAATGTGAGGCTAAACTTCGGTTAGCTTGTGTGGGCCGGAGGTGTCACGTAAATTCTCCAACGGACGATCGTCACATGTTTTTATAGCCCCCCCTCTTATTGGTAGTAAACAACAACCCGGTGTAAAGGCTTTAGGACTCTCCATTAAAATATTTTTATCTTATCTGATACATAGAAAATCAATCTTGGGATATGTCACGGGATTTTTGTGATAAAAGGCAGAGGTCAGTGACTCGAGGGTCAGCGTTGTGTTGTGTTGTGTTGCAATATACGACGAAATTTAGTAAAATGGATGCATATTTCTTTAAATATTACATTTAATTTCTTATGAACATGACATAGATAGTGAGTTTTTATTCTATCATTATGTAGTTAACGCGTAGCACCTACAGGTACCTAAATAGTAGACGAAACGTATGCCAAGTCGCCAAAGTTAAGGCCCTTGAAAATATTATGACGCTGACCTGTGTACCTCCTTCTTTTTTAAGTCCGTTTAAAGTACTTATAAAACAGTCCATAAGTACCATTGGTTAAACTGTAATTATTAAAAAACATACAAAAAAGCAGGGCCTCTATTTCAACTAGGTAAAACTAGGTAAAACGGTAGGTACGGAAACACGTCAATAATAATAAGGTTTTTACTTTGTAGAATCTCAACCCGAATACTTACAGCATTTAACCTTGAAAAATATATTTCGACACGTCAATTTAAATTCACCACAACGAGTGAAACCAAATCCAATCACATAAAACAGATCTTTTTACCTTTTTAATGGTCTTTATATTGCTTTCCAAAGCAAAAAGGGACAAACAAAACTAATGGAATTACTCAAACATATTCGACCGTTGCATAATTTTAATTTACTACACTAATAGTTTGCACGCACGAAATGGCTTTATATTTTTTACTTACCACAAAAACGTTTTTACCACTATTTCGACAATGTGCTCACGGCTGCCTCCGTGACTGATTGAAAAGCATGCGTGAACGCAGCCTTAATCTTCCGAACATCAAGAACAATCTTTTGACGTTTGATCATTATTTGGTGATTTTTCTCTATTCAAATGTGTTATAGTGTTTGAAAGTTTGCGGTCTATGTGTCTATGTATTGTGCGTCCATGTGTCAAATGCAAGAAAATAAAACAGGCAACAGCACCCTGGACCATGGTAGGTGGGGGTTTTTCTTCTAGGTTTAATTTTACAACTTTATTGGTGTCATTTAAACGTTGCTGTATATAACTAGGCCGAATGACAGCTTTATTTATGAAATGTGTGAACGTATACGATTATATATATAATATGTCTTGGGCTGGGCGGTTCCATTTTAATTTCGTCAAGATCCATGAAATGTCAACAGAAATCCTTAATAATTTTGAGTTAGTTTATGGTTTTTTAAACATTTATTAATTAATTAAATAATGAAAAAAGTTCCTGCACCTGAGAACGAACATTTTACTCAACCAATGACTCAAATATATTACTTCTTAAAGGTAAAGTTAGTTCAGTAGATATTCGTAGTAAGTGGTTATGTTAAACGACTCAATCAATTCCTAGGTTATATAGAAAAAGGAAAAAGAGGTTATACTCGTAGAGTAGAGCACATAATTAGCAGCGTAGATCCGTTTTACAGGAAATGAAAATATTATTGCTAAGCAATAAAAAATATGAATAGGTAAGAAAAACGTAAACCGCGTGCGTGTTATTACGATAAGTTACTCACTTTATTACAAGCCATGTTTTCTGCGGTCAGATATCACCAAACTACCGTGTTATGGACAAATAATTAAAGGTTGCAAAACTGAATTAGAAAACTAACAACGCCACACGCTGCCAACGTTTCGCTTTTTTCACCGATTTTCTCTACGGGTAGTGGACCTTGATTATCGAAAGCATAAAATGATTTATAGTCGATGAACAAATGCGTAAATAATTGTTTGCTCTCGAAAAAAGAAGCTACTAATCTTAACCTTTGTTCCAAGTGGACGTACTTGTTTTAAAACGCCATTTTAACAAAGACACTTTTTCAACCAATCGCTTGATTTTTTTTCTCATTATTACACGAACAAAAATCTGCTTTTATTTTCGATAAAGATCTACTTTAATAAAAATCGTTTTTTTGAACAAAACAAAATTAACATCAGAAAATAATTTTCAAATTTTCTACTTCAATCGCCTGCCTTTTAATAAATTAGAACTGAAGTAAGAATAACATTTAAAATTTCCAAGAAAAACTATGTACATTAATTCTAATACAAATTCACTGTAGAAGAAAGAAAATTATGTATACGTAACGAAGGAAACAAATTTGAATCCCTTCTCGCAAATGTTTATGTTGACTCATTACTGTGTTTACTTGTTATAATCGACGAAGCGAACGCATTATTACGTATGTAAATTACGCATGGTTGGAAAACGCGCTTCAGCTTCTCTTGGCGTTAGATTTATTTCATTCCAGAAATATAACTCATGCCAATACGTGACCGATGCTCACGCCCACACAAGTATCCACGAGTAATATCGGAATACTCCACTTAACTCCCCTGAAAGCCCATTCAAAAGTGTTCGACAACGTACGATTAGAAAGTGCATAAGTGCCATTTCAACTCGCTTGACACGAGAAGAATAGGATTTAGCAGCATATGCTTATTGCGCTTTAAAGAAACGAAAAGTATACTCCTATACAGGGCTTATATATTTCCGTTTATTTCAACGCATCATGTTTAGATAAAAAAATAAAATTAATGACGTCACCGCAGGGGTTTTTCACTTGACACTAAGAACTGATCCTAAAACAAAGTGGTATAGACGATGAGACGCCCAAGTTTTAAGAATAATAGCTTGAACACCGTACTTATTTGAAATAAATGTGCCTTTTGTGTGATTAAGTGTAAGACAAGATGTTGTCAGTATTCCTTAGAAAACGTGTATAAAAACTAGTATTTGACAAATTGTGGCACCCAGAGAGAATAATAACAAAATAAGAAGCTTGCACCCATGATTCCAATTTTGTACTTACTTTACGTATTATCGTCAGCGTATTAGAAAGAAAGCGGAGTCATTGTCTGACTATTACGTCTTAACTTGAGACCTGTTGCTCAAATCTGTGTCCACTTCGCCCGGGGTTAGACGGAAAACACCACCGTCACGAAACGTAGCAGAATTTGTAACGATTTTCGCGTATCTACTGCCGGGGTCGTATCGCAGTTATCGGCTAAAGGTCGCCTAAAGGTTAGTTCCTGTCGCCCGGTCCACTTTCTACCTCACGCTCTGTAAACTAGTGCAGTACAAATGGCCATAGGAAAGGTTACCGGAGTCAAATTACATAAACATCACACGGCGAGGTACGACACATGCTTTGTTCTAGTACCAGGCAAATAGAAATCGCGAGATAGTTGCCAAATGGGTCGCATGCCATTATGCTTGCCTGGTATCTTTTTATGAGGCAGTAAAAAAAATACCATGATATAACATTAGGTACAGTTGTATATATCTTCGTGTCTGGATCGCGTGATTAAAATAAAATTAATATTTGAATCTGTTGATGTAACATACAAGTATTTTTTTTACATACGTGATGCCGTACATCTTCTCGTTAGCAATTCATTCAAATTAATCGACTCTTAAGATTTTTCTTACTGTAGGTATTTTTTATTAAAAGTAATGGTCAAATATTACGTAGAGTCTCGTCGCTTTAATTTTACAAACAGTATCAACAAACGCTCTATTGTCAAATTTCAGCACAAAGTCCCTCATGCCTATCAAATAAATCTATTATCTCTATGACTTCAACAATACCAACTAATCGGGCCACCGCACTCCATTAATCAAGCCATCGAAAAACCCGTGAAATTCCGTTTATTTCAACAGTACGAAAAGCGAGCTGTCAGTTTTTACGAGCAATTGCTTACTTAAGCAACCGCGGACGTGAGAGATGTAACTTGAGTAACGTACCCTTGAGTTTCTCTAGTTTAAGCTGCTTATACCGGAACCCAGCGTGATTTTCTTCGAAGGGGAAAAATAAGTGACTGTGTGAACGTCGCTTCACAACAAAGTGATTTGTGATGTCCTATTAGAATATTTCACTTTGTCACGCTACAAGTGTTCAGTGTGAGATAGAGATAGTTCTTACGTATATTATTATGGTGACTATTGACTACAATTCACGTAAAATATTCCTTTCGTTCATTTAAAAACAGAAATATCCTACAATTTTACAGATATTTTTTAGTTTCTATGGCAATAAAACTATGTTTATTTAATTTTAAAATTCTATTCCCTCTTAATTAATAAGGTTTACCTTCTCTTTTAATCAGTATACAACTGTTAATTAAAAATGCAAGAAGATCAGCGGATCGGCAAAAAGGACCGCTGAGGACAAAGCTATTCCAATTCAACCAAGTTTAGTAATTAAAAAGTTTTAAGCGTATCACTAAAATTATTATTAGGTAGACTTTATTATTATTATTATCAACCCTGAAAGCCGCGGGAACCGACGACATAATTAATGGTTTAGTTTGGTGTTCTACCAGACTACCAGGACTTCATGAGCTGAAAGCGATTGACGTTTCATTTGTCAAGATCTATAGACATTCGGCGGCGGGAACAAAACACCCACGCGCTTGGGAAAATAACCTTTAAAGCTGCTTAAAAATCCACGGTCTAATACTAATTTAACGCTAAAATGAACAAATCTTGTGTTATTTAATGCAGGCGTAAGGTCGAAACGGTCTGGCGGGTGTGATAAAGCTCATGCCAGCATTCATTGAAGACTGGTCCGTCAGTCCGCTCATTTCGTAAGCCGCTTACCGCTTTAAAGGAGTGCGCTCCGACGATACCGAGTTACATGGCATTGCCTTAAATGGACGACTTTATATTTGTTACTGTACTTTTGCGAATTAAATAGAACTTTCTACGCCCAGTTGAATCCAAAAGGCATGAAAAGGTCAAAGAGTTTAGCTGTGTACGCTGTAACGCACAACAAAAGGTTCGTACTAAATGGGATAGATTTTCTTTCGAGTTTTCTTTTCCCTTTTGTCAAAAGTGTTTCAAATCTTTGAGAAGGACAAAGTGTACGAAAATGTATTTGTTATTAACAAAAGGGTGGAAATGGAAATACCTTTCGTCAATTATTAAGGAAAATATTGAAACGAGGTTTCATATTAATTATTAATAAACGTAAAGGACAACGCGTTATGTCTTTTAACCTTAAGATTGTTTATCGGAAAAGTTGTTAAAGATACCATAAATCGGGGCGATCACAGACAATGAGGGCTATCGTTGGCTTTTAGTCTTTTATAGCATCGTTACTCAACTTAAGGTCGAGACCCACGGCGGGTGATCCAGGCACTGACGTATCAGATAAAGTCTTTGTACTGTTTTTACAATATTACATAGGTTAGTTTAAAACTATCACAAGGTGGTTATCGCTATTACGAGGGTGGTATGATAAGTAATGAACCTTGAAGCTACGCGGTTTGGCTGAATATTAAAAATGTCTTTGCCTACATCCGCCATCTTGGACGCGGAAAAATTGACAGTTTCAAATTATTCCGTCAATTACTTCATGACTTATAGTTTTTTAAACAGAACGAGTGGCATTGTTTGTGTAAAATGGAACAATATCGATCAGTGATTCGCTTTCTGTTTTTGAAGGGGAAAACGCGTGATGAAATTAAAACTGAGTTAGATACCGTATATGGCAATGCTTCACCTTCTATTGCCACAGTAAAGCGGTGGTATAACGAGTTCAGAAACGGAAGAATATCTGTGTTTGATGAGGCCCGCCCAGGACGTCCAAATGAGGTTACCACGGAGGAAAACATCAACAAAGTCCGTGATATGTTGATGAACGATCGTAGACTGAAGTTGAGGGAGGTAGCTGAGGTATGTGGCTTGCAACTGGAGCGTGTACAAAATATCGTTCATAAACATTTGGGAATGAGGAAGTTATCGGCCCGATGGGTACCGCGTTTGCTAACAGAAGAAAATAAGCAGAATCGTGTAGCCACTTCCAAAGAGTGTTTGGCACTATTAAAACATAATCCGAAAGACTTTTTTATGCGTTATGTTACCGTGGACGAAACGTGGGAGTATAGTGGTGGCACTATACTCCCGAAACAAAACAACAGTCCAAGCAGTGGACCTGTCCCGGCGAAAATGCTCCAAAAAAAGCAAAAACGGTTCCGTCGGCCGGGAAGGTTATGGCGACCGTTTTTTGGGATTCCCAAGGAGTTATCCACATTGACTATTTCCGTGGCTGGCGTGAATACGTTGATATGTCTAAAACGGCAATTTTACAGGGCGCCAATTTTAAGGTTTGACATTTTCTGGTAAATCGGTTTTTGTTTGAAACTTTGATGTAAAACTTGATTTACCCATAATTTTTTGCATACTTTTGAATGATTAGAAGATATTTGTGAGATTCCTCTTAGTTTGATTAATATTAGACTTATCAACTTACGTTTCATCTAGTTATCAACGTATTCACCATACAAAGAGGGGAAAATTGACGTTTCGAGGAAGAAAAAAAATCGCGAAAAATCCATTTTGTGTTATTATACTACAAAAAAGTTTTGTTAAATACAACTTTTTATTATCTTTCAAGTGGAAATTAGTGATTTAGAGAATCATGTCTAGTTTTAATAATAATAGACATATCAATTGGTTCACCGACGAGGGCGACGAGTTATCAACTAATTCACCGTATTAGTATGAAAAAATTAAAAATAAAATAAAAATTTTTTTAAATATTTTTTTAATTAAAGAAACTAAAATATTCATGACATGCAATTTTCGGAGTTTTCCCAAGAATTTTGTTCTTGTAGATCTTCCAAATCTGGGTTTATTTCGTCTATATCCGGGTCAGCTGGGGCATCCAAGAAATGTTCCATAGAGTTCTTGAAGTTCATGAATGTGATGACCTTTGGAACGATTTGTTCCCCATCGTCGGCTCAATCGTCAAGAATCTAAACGCCCACCGATTTGAGAATACACACCCAATGAGGGTCAAAGCCATAATCACTACGTCGACGATTATATCCACTTCATAGACAACATGGAGGAAGCGATCAAGACTGGTGAAGGACGTAGTGACCATAAAAAAGAGCTAACGCACAAGAGCTTCTGCGACACCTACCAGAAGAGAAGTTGGCGCCGGGAGGTGTAAAATTTCTTTGAAACTCCGAAGACAAACAACTGGAGCGGGTTCTGGGTGTCAACTGGGATCCCGACGCAGACAATTTTGTCTTTAGCATGAAGTATCACAAAGTCGATAAAGAACTCCAATCTGAGACCGAACGACCGTGTAAGAGAAACATTTTACGGCTAATCATGAATGTTTTTGACCCTTGGGGATTCGTACTGACAACGACAATTAAGGCAAGACTGATACTTCAGGACATTTGGAGAGACGTTATTGGATGGGACGACGAAATAGGTGCAAACCACTATGACAGATGACAGATTTGGCTATACGAACTAGAACGGCCGAAGAACACGCGGATCCCACATTGGCTACTGACCGACAATTGCCTAAAGGAAGGACAAGTAGAATTTCATGTGTTCTGCGACGCCAGCTCTCGAGCGTTTTCAGCCGTCGCGTACCTTCGAAGACCCTTGACTGACTTAGCCTTCGTAATGGCACGTGGACGAGTAGCTCCCCTAAAGAACCTTAGTATTCCACGGTTAGAACTCCAAGCTGCTGTCATGGGCGCCCGTCTCTCCCAGGGTTTGAGGAAGTATGTCAACACATCCTTAGAAAGGACGATTTTCTGGACGGACTCCAAGATGGTCTTAGACTGGATCAGATCGGAAACTGGACGTTTTAAGCCCTTCGTTGCACATCGCGTCGCCGAGGTGACCGAATTAACAGACTCTCATGACTGGAGGTGGGTTCCGACATACCTCAACCTAGCCGACGACGCAACACGAGACGTGGACACTACGAACCATTCAAGATGGTTGGACGGACCAAATTTCCTCAGGTTTGTTCTCGGGGTTCTTCCAGCTTGCGTTTCCTACTAAATAAATATAAAATCATTCGCTTCTGCAAAACCACGAATACAACATTATTAAATAAGAAAGTAGGTACATTTCATTCACGCTAATGTTAGACGGACGACGTGTAGCTTACTACTTACTTTTTCCTCGTCCGCCGTTGCAGATCACAATCTTATAACAACAAACTTACTTTAAAACAAATCAGTTCAAATTATTATTATTTATTTATAATTATTTTAATAAAGTTCTAGAGTGAGCAAGTAAGCGTCGTCGTCGCCGCCCTGGCCGGAAACTTTATGTGTAAGTAGGGTACCTACACAGAGCTAGTGACATGCCACGCTCATAGAGATTGAACATAATCGATTTTTTACAATTGCTTTTTTTGTAAACAATTTTGCGATTGTTAATAAATTAGTGAAATTATTTTAATATAGTGAAAAAATAAATAGAAACAACACTTTTATTGCAATTAGTAATATTGACAACTATACCTACATATTCTTATTTACATTATTATCTGAAAATATACAAGTATACCGGTTTGTTCCCTTAAATAAAAACATTGTTAACTATACACGTCGAAGTTTCAGCACTGATTTTAATTGTCAGTTAATATCTTAAGATATTCTGGAGAATTAAAATATTATTAAAATATATGTTGAGATATCGTATTATTGCGTTGGTTCATTATCTGTACGTAACGTGATAACTCGGTGGACAGTAGTACAAGTTAAGATGTCTTATTACGTACTCAGATTTATTTACTGTACGGAAGTTGACAACTTAATGGACATAAGTATAAGTTGAGATATTATATTAACAACTTACATATTTTAACCGTACATAAATTGACAACTCGATGGCCAGTAATATAAGTTGAGATATCTTATTATGCACTTAGTTTTAGTTACTGTGCGTTAGTTGATAACTCGTTATATATGATTTTTTTGATTGATATGTCGTTATGTTAAAATAATAACGTTATTACTGTAATCGAGAGTAAATTGATAAAACCATTTATAAATCTATACACACAATGTGATGTGTAATATGTCTTTTTATCCACAATCACTTGCCAAAAGTATAGTTATCAATGTATGAACAAAGGTCATAACTGAAAAAGTAATAAAGATAAAAATATGAAAAAAATTACCTATATAGAAAAAAAAATAACGAAGCGTTTAAACGAATAAAAAAAAAAACATGTAAGTCGAGATGTCAACGTCTTCACGCCAGCCACGGATTTAGCGACGGGAAGAACGATCACGGGGCAATATTACTCTGATTTATTGTCTCGATTTGATGAAGAATTAAAGGAAAAACGGCCCCGTTTAGCCCGCAAAAAAGTGTTATTTCACCAGGATAATGCTCCGGCCCATTCATCTCACATCGTCAAGGCCAAACTGGATCAATTGGGCTACAAAGTACTGCCGCACGCTCCTTATTCGCCGGATTTAGCCCCGTGCGATTTCTTCTTGTTCCCAAACATGAAATCTTGGCTCGGAGGCAAACGCTTCATGTCAAATGAAGAGGTCATAGAGGCCACAGAGGAGTATTTTGCAGAGTTTCCGAAGACATATTTTTTGGAGGGCTTAAAGAAGTTGGAGACGCGTTGGGATAAGTGCATACTTTTGAAAGGGGACTACGTAGAAAAACAAAAACAAAAAATAATAAAAAAAAAATTTTTCTTGGGTTTGCTCACTACTTATCATACCACCCTCGTAGCATGAGGCTGAGCAATGATAGTTAATTTTATAACTTTGTCAATGAGTTTAGAGTATTGGTTGATCCAATCATCTAATAATAACAATACTATAAATTGCATTTGTGCATGTCGAAAAATACGGCATGACCATAAGATCGTCAACATAAAAACTAATATATAAGAAATAATAACCTTCATTCATTATAGGAATATCGTATAAACACGCTTAAAAGGGTTAAAACTAGGATTCCTGTGGTATGAGCACTAGACATTTTTTTTTTATAAATATGGTGTATCACAAATTAGTATCCATCACACTGTTTAAATAACAAGACTCAAAAACAAATTCCAATACTACTAAAATGTGAAATATAAAATAAAATATTACTACAAAAACCATTTTGGTTATAGTAGACTGCAAATTAACTCGTAAATTTTCAAGCGTTTATTATTATATACTTAGAAATTTTAGTACACCTAGGAAGTCTTGCACACGGAAGGCCACAAACTAAGCAGATTTAGAGCCTCTCCCAGCCACTAACTAAGCTACTGTTTAATCTAACTTCCCTATTACCCGCCCACTTTCGATTTCTATAAGAATGGGTGTGAAACGTACTATAATTTTCTTAGATTTATGTATACTTGTTTCCTATGATATCGATCGCTACTCTACTTCTGAAAGAGCGTATGTGAATGTTAATCTTGGATACAAACATCGTTTAAATAGAGAACGATAGAAATAACAGGAATTCGCGCAGCATGCTTCAAATTAATCGAATAGCCTGAACACTTAGGTTATTGCTTCTATAAATGTCATAATAAAGATATTAATATTAAGTTATAACATCACAGACCGAAATATACATTTACTCAATTAAGGATAAGCGGTATTTGAGTGTAGCAAAGTGTTGGTGCCTATATAGCCAACGTTAAGAAAATTGACGCAGACACAACACTGTACTTGAGCAATCTTAAATAGTAAAAATGTCATATATCTGTACATGCCTTTTAATTTATATACTAAATTGACCCGTTATGGTGTTCTCAAATCGAATTTAATCATAACTTTTTTCAGAGCCGGGGACACCCTACCGTGTCAAATTTATATACGATCTCCAATTTGTCGGCACCGAAGTAAGTGCTTATACTGATTTGCATTTCAAATACGGTTAGAGACCATGAGTTATTCGTAGTTCGTTTATTGAATAATCTGTCAACGGTCAGCCGATGCATTGCCTGTATTATGCGTATTTAATCTGTTGAAATATAGCTTTATTTAACACTTCTAGTTAAACAAGTTTTATCCCACCAATTCATACTAATATTAATCAAATGTTTGCTGAATATAAGCTACTAATTTTATTCTGGATATTTTTAATCACTCTTAAATTTAACAACTCCATTAAAAATTAGTGTCCTATAAGGTCATTACCAAAGATAGTGCCTTAAAGACCGTGTTTAAGACAATTTAATGCCATCTTTTCCAATTTCTAGCCAGTAGCATGCCAAATCAATAGTTCATTTGTTTGCGTTGCGAAGTAGAAAGTCAAAGTGGATCCCGCCCACGCCTGCGCTCTGAGGTATTATTACTATTATTCTCTTGCGCAGCATTCGGGTAGGTATAAAACATAACTTCTCAAAATGTATTTGGTCTTCCTTTGTTTATTTTTCTATTCTTCATTTCTGTTAATGAGTTAGTTGATAACGTTAGTTTGGCAGTGGCCCTTAGGGCGGAAACACTCAGAAATATGAGCTCCGCAAAGGCAGAGCTTCGTTACAGAACTTGTAATCATTAAAATAATACAACTGACACTAAAATTGGAAATGGTACGATTGTAACAAATGCTTCTATAATTATTTTGGGTAAACGGTTATACCAATCATACAGCTTTGTATACGAGCATAACACCTCGCTGCGCTCGCGCCGGAAAGCCGCTTACCTTCGCCCGCTGCGCTCGATTCGAGCGTAAATACTAAAGGTGTTCGATACTTACTGCTTATAATATAAGCATATACCTACGTCATATTATGAGACGTCTGTACAGGGTGGAGCGGCACCAGTTTATTCTTTGTACAGTATATTAAAATTACTAGCCTGAAGGCACGGATCTTAAAGTAATTTTCGTCATTTAGCAATACGTTGTTAAATTACTTACTATTTTTGGAAAACTTATTGGTCAGGAATAAATGAGAGTATGGGAAATAAACAGATATAAAATGTACGAACAAATAAGGTTCCAGATCAAAAGCTACACAAATTAAGTAGTTCCCAAACAAAGAAAGAAAATTTAATGAAAAACCTAGTGTTGCAGATAAAAAAAGAACGTTGGATTCGATTAAAAACAAAAAGTACTTTCATTAATATTAAAATTCTCTTAATAAATACGACTACGCTTAATAAACCATTAAATTTTCATTAATATTAATATTTTCAAGCCTAGTTGCATTCTGTCTGAGAGTGTTAACGCTTTCAGTGCCCGATTTTCCATATTCAATACAAAATAAGCTCCTCATAGTGTTCCTGGCTAAAAAGCGGCGCAGGCGCGAAACGGCCTTTCTGCAGACGCGCCAAGGCCGCGTCGCGTCCGGTGTCCGCTGAGTTCGTTGATCGCCTCAATATCGATTATTTCTCAATTCACTTACATTCGCTTATCAATTAAACGCTGTGATAGATTAAATGTGCCTAACAAATTCATTCGGGACGGGACAATAAATTGAGATTTCACTCATTAGGAACTACAAATTGTACATGCTAAAAAATCGCTTAACTCTAACTAATATCTTTAAACGAGTAATCTTGTGTATATAATCTGAATCTCGGATTTTCATGAAATTTAGTATGCAGGGGGTTTCGAGGGCGATAAATCGATCTAGCTAGGTTTCAAACGTCTTTTTACCAAAAAAAAACGGTCATCTAAATAGGTACTAATTTTTATAGGCGTAATTTGTCTTTTCACGGACGGTTTGCGTGGCGTTTAGGTGGGACTAAGACTTATAGGAAGTTATGACGCTTCTTTTGATAGTTGAAAAAGGGCATTTTTAATGAATGAATTGCTGATGTACCTTCAACCAACCTACATAAATGGCTCATTTCACATTAAATTTTATAAAGGCTTGTTCTTACTTGACTAAAAAGCAAGTCGTATAAGACTACAGACGCTGTTGATCAAAGCATTGTTCGAAAAGATGGTTGGAACACTGTAGGGTTACGTCATTGGCACTTTTCTCAATAGATAAAGTATTTATTAAACATGATGTCGTATGGTTGGATCATTTTCCGCCGGTATTAGATTGTATTTGTTTTCCTTAAAGCCGAGAGTAAGCGACATACCTCGGGATGTTCATAATAAAGTTGTTTGGGGTGAGAGGACCCCTGAACAAGTCACGGCTTATAAAAAATATTGCCATGATAAGTTGAGGCTCATCGACTTTCCAAATTGCTTCCGTGAGTGCGGTAACAAGTATTGCTTTGATGAGAACCACAAAGTGATTTTAAATCGTATGTATAACGGGATTAAGACCACACTTAGCAAGGCTGCTGGAGCTAGTTATTGTCAAAAAAACAGTGCGGGAAACCAAAGTAAATGTATTGCGGGATGGAATAAACACGTTTCTGAAGCACATAGGGAGGCTAGACTGAAGTTTCAGGTTTGGTCAGGCTGTGGAGAACCAAGTAGCGGACTCACTTATAATCAGATCAAGGAAACTAAAAGAATCTTCAAGTCGCGTCTACGATGGTGCCAAAACAACCAGGACCAAATTAAAAAGGAAATTTTAGCATCACACCATTCCAAACATAATTTTCGCTCCTTTTGGAAATGTACGAAAATACTTAACGCAAAGCCAAGTCTTCCTGTGATCGTCCAGGGAATGTCTGACCCAAAGGATATAGCGATCATGTTCAGGGACCACTTTTTTATTAATTCGCCTTTGGGTTGAAGCCTCACCTCTGTTGAAGCTTAATCCTGGGACGTGTCATGGAGTTAAATACCCTATTTACGGCAAAGGATGTAACCATAGCCATTAAAAACATGAGGAAGGGTAAATCTCTAGGTCTGGATGGTCTCAGTGTTGAGCATTTACAGCATGCTGGACCACACTTGCCGAGAGTGTTAGCTTTATTCTATACGCTGTGCGTGGCTCACTCGTTCTTGCCTCATGATATGCTTAAAACGCCTATGCCTATTATTAAGAATAAAACAGGGAATATTGCTGACAAATGAAACTATAGACCGATCTCGCTGGCCAGTATTGTAGCCAAGATGTTTGATAGTTTGCGTAATGTATAACTAAATACTTAAATCTCCACTACAACCAATTTGGGTTCCGGCCGAGGCTGTCGACAGTGCCTGCTATTTTGTGCCTTAAGCACACTGTTAAATATTATACTAATAGGAACACGCCAATTTATGCATGCTCTTTGGATTTATCCAAAGCATTCGACCTGTTTTACTAATATGCTGTGGGATAAACTAAGAAACATCCAACTACCGAAGGATTCAATTTGTATATTTCAATATTGGTACTTAAATAAGGAAAATCAAGTGAGGTGGTCAAACGCGTTATCTGATCCGTACAGGTTGGAGTGCGGGGTGTGGCAGGGGGGGTCGCTCTCGCTCTTCAACCTTGTGAACGAGCTGGTCGCGGCGCTCAGCAGCCAGCATGTCGGCTGCCACGTCGACGACGTGTGCGTCAATAACTTCAGCTACGCGGACGACACGGTGCTTCTGAGTGCCTCACCTTCTTCGTCGTCTTAAAACGCTTTTGAACACTTGTATGGGTTACGCCGCTGAGCATGGTCTCATTTACAATGTCACCGAAAGTGAAGTAATGTTTTTTAAGGCAGAGACTAAGAACCTTTTTATATTCCACCCCTTACCCTTAATGGTAACTCGTTGCATAGGGTGAAACAGTTTAAGTATCTCGGTCATGTTCTGACCGAAGATTTAAAAGATGACTCTGATATGGAAAGGGAACGTAGAGCGTTGGCTGCGAGAGCAAATATGATTGCTCACAGGTTTGCACGCTGTTCAAGGTCAGTTAAAATCACCCATGGTTAAGGCATTTTGTACTTCTTTTTACACGTGCAGCCTGTGGGCGCATTATACTTGCAAAGCGTTTACCGCGAGTCCAATACAACAACGCGTTTAGGGTGCTGCTGCGGTTGCCGCGCTCCTGCAGTGACTCCGGGATGTTCGCGGAGGCGCGCACCGACTGCTTTTACATTGCGCAAGAGGTGCGCGTGCATGCCGAGCATAGTGCCTGGCAGCGGCAATGCCATCCTGACCTTTGTTGCGGATAGGCTGGATTGCCCTTACATGAGCCACTGAAGATAGTTACATGTAAGCAGCAATCTAGCCTATTGAGTAGTAATTTTGGAAGCAAAGGAGATTTCACCTTTTTGATTAAGACATGGAACTCAAAAAAACATTTCATGCGACACTTTGAACACCTTTATCACGGTCTTTGAAGGCTATCGGTTAGTAAGGACATAATAATATCGTTTAAATCTACCAATTACACAACCAATTGAACACTTCACCTCAGTATATCACAAGTATCAGTTATCAATCCCCCAAACTAGGTGCAGCGTTACTTAGTGTTAATGGATTGATTAATTGCAGTTAAAACAGTCAATCTAACCGTGTAGTAACAGTTACAGTGATAGGGTATCTGATCACAACTTAATTACCAGTTGCGAAAACCAATATCTAGTTTAATTCGAAATTAGAATGGTCGGTGTATTAAATGCCACGTACCCACAATGGAGTCCATTTCTGCATTAAATATGGAGTCGGGCATTGAAATAGTTAAGTCGACTTATTAAATTTGTAGCAAGGCTTTCGCGTCTACGTCTAGTAAGTTATTATTTATTGTCTGTAAATTGTACTTCTAGATTTGTTATTCTCTATTTGTATTACTGGGACGATAAAATTATTGATATATTTGGAGACTGAGTATTTATTTTCAATAACCAACCAAGACAAACAGATTTTTTCAAAAATATTTTGCTTGGTAGCTTTATAGTTAGATTTTGTATCATTGTCACAAGTATAACATTATCATATCTCAATAATAGATGATATACCTATATAGTTTAGACGAGAATAAAGATTCCATAAAAATTTGGTTCGTGGTTCAGATATTTCTTCATAAGTTATTTTTATTCAAACCATCTTCTTTGCTACCCATCGAAATGTCCTTTACAGATCATGCAAATAACTAGCCTTACTCCAATAAAAACGATGAATTTGCACGAAAGCAAAATTGACACAAACATAAAAAACCTCCGTCACAAACAAAAACCGCCAAGCGGTTGCTTGCTAAAGCTACCGGCGAGTAACAATAAGAAAACCATTACAGTAAAACTCTAGCCAACCATAAGGTAAGCATTACCAGCATTGCCAAGACGAAAGGCCATGGGGTTTTGTTTTGAAATGATATATTACCGCCGCAAACGACCCTTAGACATGTTATCGGCTATTCAAAACTAAGCTTGTTTTCGACCTCTTTGACAGTGTGAAATATGTATTTGAAACCGTCAATAAACATCAAAGAGCGACAGAAGGCCGCAATCCGCATCCTAAGCTATGCATTCTATCTAAAATCTATTAGCAATAAATCATTGAAAAACGTTTTAATCATAACCATTCTATTAAATGTCCCATGCGTATCGTGATCGTGTATGAACGTAATTATGGTATCTCTTTATGATCCAGATCCATTTGTATTGAGAGGATTGAACTGAAAAATATATATTTAGAACATTTACTGATGTATCGAGAAGCAGAGCCAAAGAACCGGATTTATTTATAAGGTATTAATATTTATCTCTTTTAAAGTCTCTCTTAAAAGTAATCATCTCTTTTCTCATTCTCTTTTAAAGTTATCAATGTTATCATCTTATAAAAAGGAAAATATAATGTACATATCTCAAATTACAAATTGATTGTAAACTTATTTACAATAACGTAAACGAACACAACTTTCGCTAACTATACTTATACCTAAGTATAGTTAGCGAAAGTGTACTGAAAACAAATTGTAAGGTGTCTTCAGTGACTGACTGACTGACAACTACGTACATCCTAACGTTAAACCTAGAGACGTGAAATTTGGAGGACGTATTCCTTAAGAAACGATTTTCAGAAAATTCACTCCTATCAGGAAGAAAAGGGGTTAATTGTTCACGTAAGAAGTTCTAAAAATAAAGAATAAAAAAATATTTTGGTAATTAGTTTGGCTAACAGACGTCGCCTTTGCAGTCTCTACACACGTGCGTCGTTCATTAGGGATTTGATTTAGCGAAAAGGATCCATTCCCCAATGCAAATGTATTTAAAGAATTCTATGGCTATGAAAGTAATGTAGTAAATAAACTACGTTGGGTCAGTATCCTCTTATTTTAAATTCTGTAAACCTAAATTTACAAACGTCATTGCTAGGACTGTAGACTAACATGAATAGGGCTTAACGTTTATAAATGTAGGTTTACAGACATTTCAATTTAGAGAACACTGATCCGAATTGGCCCCAATAAGATCGTAAGATTACCCAATCGCATACGTTACTGCGATCGGACAAATGTACCATTAAACTCCAAAATTTACAGCTTCTGTGCATGTTTTCAAACAACTTCCGTGTCCACCAATAGATATAGTCGACTGAGAAAGTCCTCTACCTTTTTGGACTTAAATGTGATGCAAATAGGGACGAAAAGCGGTAAGGAAGTTTCTTGGTTGACTATACTTACGCCATCAAATCAGGCAGTTGGCAAATCAATTAAAATTATCCAATTATTTATTACTCATTAGATGAACTAGGACCTGAGACATTTTGTAATTTAAATGTTGCGTTTCAATAATAAATTTCTATACTTTATAGTCTTAAAGACAAAAGACATACCCAATAAACCTTCTAATTTAAATGTCCTGTACCTTACACTTTTACTACATCTAGCCCCACTTTATGTGATTTTCCGGGATATATTTATCGAAGTGGAATCTATTTATATTCCCGTCATACGCAGTGCAATATTGCGCCTATAAAAGTATTTTATTCGACATCTGTATTTGAAGAGTGATAAATTACCAGGAGCTCTATTTTACTCCGTAAAACCATATTGCTTTTGATGTGTTACCGTTTTTTTTAACTCGGCCGCCATTACTGTCTTGTTAATAAGAGCTATCGAATCGTTGACAATAAGACAATAACATAAAACGTCAAAAACAGAATGGTTTTAACCGAGTATAATAGAGACCCTGGTAATTTTATTTTTCTTATAATAAATTAGAGAAGGAAAAATTTCAAAAGGTACATCACTCATCAATTAATTTTTGTAATGATTTTATGTTTATTTTGTTGATACATTGTGTAAGATTTGACAGAAGGTGACGTGGTTCAAGTGTGTTAAAAAAACAAATGATAATGAAATATAAAGCTTCTAAGGTATTTGTACAGCGGTTCCGTTACAAAATAACAGAATTGTTAAAAAAACACAAAGTTATCTCAAACGATTGAATAAGGCCGTAATGTAACGGGCTTCCAAATTTCCTTTTGTCTTTTATCTCAATCATGGCTCGTACATTTCGTATTTTGTGTAAAATGTTGTCACGTAACTGAAACAAAGACATTTTTAACAAGATATACAACAATATAAAACAATAATTTATTCCAGTATAATTCTTAAAAATAAATATATGACTGACAAAGTCCAGATTAGTACGAAAGACTACTAGATTTAAAACAGACAGCTAAACTAAACTAAGGCCTAAATCTAGCCTTACCTTTTTGCTACAAGTGGCCCTAAGCTATTATCCAGAAAACGTTTTGGAGAAATGTTTATTAACAGCCGGACGTTTGGGACATAACTTTAAAAATACCAAAACGCCGGACCTCAAATCGACGCAATCTCAGTCACGTATCTTTTCGCCAAGCACTTAGTTCCGAGATAACAGCGCTTTGTTCAATGTTGACCGTTACATTTAACTTCATTTGGGCAGTTCAAATACAACATCCGTAGTTCATACAATGAGTTGAAACCCGGCCTGCGTACGCGTCAAAGTAAATATGTCATAATAGAAACATACCAATCATCAAGGGAAAGAAATTCCTTGTGGTCTCATAGTCAACTATGATGACTCTGATAAAGTTTTATTACAATAGTGTATCACAATAAATAAGTCAACGTGTACTATCAGGGTAATGGAACCCTGACCCATATAGAACGATGTCACAGTGACATTATACAACAATTTGTTTGACTCTCCTCACGAATTGTATCATAACGTCAATGTGACACAGTTCTATAGTGGGTCAAGGTTCCATTGGGCTAATAGTACATTAATAAGCACATAACAATTATTCTTAGGCATTACCGGTTCAGAACCTTCAATCAACGGCGAATATTTTATTAGAACCAAAGTGATAATTTAATAATTGGCAACGATGCCGACGCAAGGGAAAATAGGTTTATGCACTATTAATTGATACCTAATAGATGTTTAACCGCCGTTAAATATTCATAGGCAAATTACCCTTTGGATCTTAAAACAACAAAAAATAGATAACTTTTGTAATATGCCGTTACTTGCTACTTTGACTACAGACAGAGCCTAATTTATGTTTGTATGTAGTTTAGTTAGATGTTTGTGTAAATATGAGCATATTGTTCAGCTCAATTAATCGAAAAGGTGACGATGATCTATTCTTTGAAATGACGAAAACCTCAAAGATAGTAAATATGCCTGGCAGGGTCTTTGGTTTTTTAGTTACCTTTATAAAATACAAGTTAATAAGAAACTTGAAACCTATTTCTTCTATGTTTTAGTAAGTATGATACACTGATCATTTGCCTCGGCATCTGAAAGCTAAGTAGTAGGAGTGATGCCGTAATCTTGAGATCATCCAGATTGCATAACTGGTAGTTTTGCCTTTTGCAACAATACTGTAGTCAGACGTAGTCGGACTAATTTGGATCACGTCGATTTAACTTCGGATGAAAGCTTCACAATCAATTGCATAGCATTAGGAACTGTTGACGTTCGATTGACAAAGGGTTTGGTAATACTTAAGAGACTGCATTACGAACTTAATAGAGCTGTCACGTTGAAGTTGGTAAATGTTTCTGTGAATTACATGAAAATAGGATATAAAAACAATTTACACCACTGATACCATCGATCTGCATAATGGTCGCCTTTATTACGGTGGATAAATATCGATAAAGCATTCGTCATTCTTGCAGTTACATATTGGTCAAAAGGTGACAGGTATTTTATCCACGTGTATCCATTTCGATAGACGACCATAATACTTAGACTATGACCAGCAGGTGAACAGAGACTGCCCAATGGGTCAAACGCATAAAGACAATGGTCAAAAATGGGCAAAATCTCTCATTTTCTGAAGGTATGTAAAATCACTTAATACGTTCTATAAAACTAACATACCTTAATGAAAATACCATAGCCTTTAAAGTACTGCTATGTCCGTAGGCAGTTCTTTATCAAGATCTTTCCCCGTCAGTCTTTCCGCTAACGTGCAAGTTGGCCTTGACGCGAGATAGCACCGATAAGCAGACCAATGACCGTCCAGAAACCCTGTATCTGGTGATCTCACATCATTCTTTCACAAGGAAACGTTGGTAATTGGCTAACTGAATTGCGTGTACGCTAGTTAAAAGTTTACATGCATGTAATTTTTTGCAAAGTATCGTGGTTTTTTGGAAAACATTATAAAGATTTAAAGCAAGTGTTTTTTTCTTGAGGATTACTTTTTAAAGTTAAATCTTGGCTTTGGCGCAAATATTAAGTAAGTTTAGTAGATCTTTCCCATCTAATAGACACAGCTATTTCTGAAATGAATGCGATCCTCACCATTTGAGTGCAAATAGCATTCGAACAAAATTTTACAGAATACATCGAAAATCGGAACCCTATAAAATCGTGTCACAGTGACGTAACTGATCAAACCATACAAAATGTTCCCACTGAATGTTACAGTAACACAGTAGTATGATGGGACAGGGTTTCGTTTCGTATGTATATTAAACATAAGCAACTGATTCGTTTTGTATTTCAACGCTTGAAGTGACATACAAATTTTTCAAACGATAATCAATGACATACTACCAAAATGGTCATCAATTTATTCCGTTAAAGACCAACCGGATGCAGCTTGCACTGAAATCAATTTCTTAAAGGAAGAACTGCCTCACCCAACAGTAGAACCTAAGCTGTATTTCAGTAGCAAATATACCCAGTGTTACTCTTTAGTAATGCGAGCGTTGGCGGCACGCACACGATTCGAGAGGCACGTGCGGCAGCTTACTTAATCAGCACAGTATACGGCAAATCGCAGCATTCCCCACCCAACCACACCTCAACAGAAAGGTGTTCACTACGAAATTTATCTGCAAATTTCCCGCTTACTCTCCATCGAGATAGAAAGAATTTACGAACCGATTTGAACTTTAAATCGCTCGATAACCTTAGGGTTAGTTAATCCTTTACGTTTAAGTGTCGGTTATCTGGACAGTAAATTGAATCAACATTTACGTAATCAGTTTTTTATTGCGTTTTAAGTTAATAAATATAACTATGTAGCTTGGTATCATGGGTTGGTAGAGATAAATCCCATAATGGTCGTAGTCTTTGAGTGTATTAGTGACGCCAATAAACGACGATTTGGTGCAAAATCAAGACTAAAACTGGCTCAATTAATAGTTCTAAGCATTTCGTTTGTTAATTTAAAAACACGCAAAATAAACAAAAGGTCAGTGGCACGACTGTAAGCCTACTAAATAAGCTTAGCCGTAATCAAATTACGTGAGTGTATATAATTATTAAGTATGACGTGACCTGCTTTACTTGTTAAGATTAAGTTTTGACAAAGAAAAAAAAATCGACCTCATTAATAAACATTTACTTACCTAAAACGTTTGTACTAATTGAAATAGACACGAGCTACCTTTATTCAACTAATAAATACACTCGACTCTATTTCCCTACACGGCTTCTCTTACTTAATACATAGCGTGCACGTGCTTAGCTCTTGATCTATGTTGTTTATATTTACAATTGTTGCCACATAAACAAATCAGTCAGCGCTCAACTGAGTACAAATTTATGAATGGCAACATCGAATAATGAATCATAGTAATTATCTGGCAACACCTCGTATACTAGCATGAGTCACAATCCCGCGCAACATCTAAAAGGCTTTGCATACTACCCTCTTAAGAAAAAAATCGCAATAGATATTAAACTGGCATTGCATGAGCCAGCTAATTCATAGCTAAAGAAAGTTGAAATCGACTATGGCGTTAGTTGCACATAGGCCTTTTTGACTTGTCATAGCAGAGTATTACTTGGTGCTTTCGCATTATCTAGGCATCTGGGCGAAGACAATGGTTCGCGCATGCGTAAACGTTATCTCACATCTACCTCTTGCTACACTCTACTCTCCTAATGAGGAATGGCCCACTTCAAGTGCTAATAGAACGAATACCGGGAAGTTAACACTAATTGAATCTAATTGAACTTCAGTTCGCTTATTGTGCGTTTCTTTGTTGCAGGAATATTGGAATAAATTGAAAGCTTGCAAAGGATGAAGAGTAAATACTGGTGTCTGGGACGCTTCGAGCCGGATACCGTGAAACCAACAGGTAAGCCTACCATATATATTACTCGATATCCCTTTATATCCTCTTAACCACAGTCGGACGTAGCTTACGTTAGGTATATTAGCACCCTTTACGCATATAAGTAGGCACCGTATTGCCGTAACATTTTATCAGCGTGTAGGGTTTGAGATATTAACGTTCCGTCGATTTGGTTATTTTTCTGATCATAATGTTAAATAAGTGGATACCGAAACAGTGTATCAATTTGTTGTTTTTACATTTTCGATTTACAGTTTTCTACAGAGAAGTAAGTGGAAGTACTTGAAAATTTGGTCCGAAACCAGTTTTATATTGCTATACCGACTGCCAGAAATCAAAGAATATGTAGGTACAATGCAGGATAAGATTGACGTATACTGTCGTGCGTTATTTCAAAAAGTAAATTGAACCGATTTCAACAGTCTTTAGTAGAATATGATTTTGCTGAGCGTTAAATCCGTCCCTTTTTATCAAAAGATATTTTATGTATATTTACTGCTTCTTAATATTTTTCCATTGGGAGCAGGGTATAAAGCCTCTCCTATAGCACGCCACGCAACCCAATTTCTGTGTTTTCCTCAAGTCACTGGAGTCTATCTCGCAAAAAGAGACGCATAATTAAATATATTTCATAACCAATACTAGTTTTTTTTTAATCAACCGAGAAATCTAAGGATCAACAGAACCGCTCTTCGTACGAGTATATTTTGTTCGCCTATGACGAGTAGTGTTAATCTGATAATATTATTATAAAGTCAACGCTTTGGTAACTTTTATTTACTTGACAGTAATGGCGACCGAGTTAATAACAATACGGTAGCATGTTCGAAGTAATATTGTTTTACGTCTGAAACAACTTAGAATCAGTCCTAAAAGAGGTAAAATATCTAAATGTAACATGGAGTCATGAAATCTGTACCAGGAATACATAGATGGACGTTAATACATTCATAGAAATACGATTACATAAACGAACGTTATGTCTCTTGCGTTTTATTGAAACTATAACCATTTTAGATCACAGTTTACGAGTTTAAGAAAACACTTAAATGTGAATTCTCCCTTTGCTTTGTATTATTTTATATGTGCTCAAGTAGTCAGAGCATTTCATTATAATAGCGGTATTTAAATATTTACATCTTCACAGTAATCTCAAATATCGTTGTCATGTAAAAGTCTTTGCTCATTTTGAATTGAATTGAAAATGTAAAAACGTAGATGCTTACAAAGAAACTACAAGAAGTTACTACTTTTACAAAATGTAACAGGTAACTCTCATGCTAATCAATTAATAAACCGCTTTGTATATACAACTACCAGGCTAACACGGGTAAAACACGAGTAAGGCTGACCTGGTCTGATGAAACGTAACAATATACGGTCTTAAGTACATTGCAGTCTTTAAAAATCCGCTGACGTTCTTCGAGCTAAATCATCGTTGGCTAGTCAGGTCAAAAACTGATGTTGATTCAATCCTCAGAGCTATTACTGAAAAAGAAGAATGAGTACGCCTCATAAGGTAAAGAGGATTGCATTATTTGTTGGTAAATAAATGATAGGGTAGGCGAAATAAATCATACTTATTTTAATTATATTACGTACAAACGTGCAATATTCTTTTTACTGACAGTAAGATGTATTCTCTCATATTGTGACAGCTCTCAACAAGCACGCGTCAGATAACAATCCACATATTTACTTGTAAAAGGGCGTATATCACAAGCAAATCCGAAGACACATAAGTCTTTTTAGCTTAGCAATGCAGATTTGCATTGTCATAAGCCTCCCACGTGGCGCCGTATAATTCTACGATTTCCAGCCTTACGAAATACATCTCTACCCTCGTAAGCAAAAAGAGCCTATCTGCTGTTTTACTCTCATAGAATTTGCCAGCTTAGTACTAGGTAGAGAAACTCGAGTCTACTTTAGATTTTGACTTGCAAATCCGTCGTACTGGTGTAGAACGGCAGATTTCGCCGACAATAATAAATAACAGACAAATTACTTCGTCGGCGCGAACTGTACACGTGCTAGGTGACATTTGCATGCCTGAGAAATGTTTGTTGAGTATACTGTTGTTATTCTGTAACGTCACGCCGTTGAGTTCTGACCACGATTCCGTCGTAGAGCCATTTTATGTGGATACTCATAACCATGGAAAGGTTTAGAAAGTAGAAATCACTTATGCTGGTTTAGAAGGCTGTATATCCTACCGATTTGTCTTGATCTTCAATTTTAAACATAAGACTCAAGGCCAGGATCAGTATATAATGGGCATCTAACGTGACAGCTAGTTCGATGTCGTTACTGTATAGAATATCACTGGACTCAAACGGGTACTCGTAATAATATATTGGAATAACGGGATGTGTTTATTACATTTTGAATTTACGGTTGATCATTTTCAAAGTCTGTTATGGTAAAAAGGTAACAAACCAAAACTTTAAATAAGCGTGACAAAGTCTGGTTCTTGATTCTGAAACCAGTTTAAAAGCTAAAACTCTAAATTTAGTTTAACGATTCCGATTTTCAGAACATCAATTCAATAGTAACAAGAGTTGTAAATAAAGTTTTGATTTTAATGAGCAAAATCGGAACGGTGTCGCGCTTGTTCGAAAGACAAAGAGTTTTTGAGAGAGACAAACTTGGTCAAACGTACGTCGAGTTTCAATATTACTGACATTTATGCTTCAATTTATGTTTTACATACTTTAGCGCTTTATTTAGAGCTATGACCAAACAGTCAACGCTTTCGCTTAGTAGGATTTCGCACTTCATACCTGTAAATCACCTATATAGGTTTAATAATTTATTAGAACTAAAACGATAACAGTTTTACGCAATTTTTTTTTTAAAAATAATTATCAGATCATTAGATAATTATTAAGACGTTTCTTCTGTACTCAAACAATCTATTTACTCGTATATGTTATGTATACATCTGAACGTGTAGTAACAGGGTATGAACTGTCACATATATCTTAACCCACTTACCATTTCGCTTCGAATTGTATTCCTGTACAATCCTCACGTGTATTCTCATCGGTATCTTCGTCACGAATAACCAAAATGTTGTTTATAACTTTGAGACTGAATTATGGCCCTCTATGTCGCCGAGTCGAGGCTGACTGCTTTTGCAAATTTCACACGAAATGTGAGCCATTTTGTTAGCGCCGTCGTAAGCTAGCGGTATAGGCATCAATTAATTTCTTGGGTAGTATGAGCTCCTGGTACTTTAATTAAATATTCTTCTTCAGCATATATCTGTCCACTGCTGGACATATGCCTCTTTCATGGATTTCCATGTAGATCTGGATGCGGCGGTTCTGGTCCAGGTCGGCCCTGCCGTCTTCTTTATATCGTCCGACCATCTAGCCTGCGGTCTCCCAACACTGCGCCATCCCGTGCGTGGTCTCCATTGGAGTGTTCGCTGGCTCCATCTGTCATCGTCTCTGCGGCATATGTGCCCGGCCCATTGCCACTTCAGTTGCGCTACCCTCTCGCCTATGTCGGTGACTTTGGTGCGTTGGCGAATGTCCGTGTTCCTTATCTTGTCCCGCAGAGAGATCCCAAGCATGGAGCGCTCCATTGCTCGCTGGGCTACCTTGAGCCGGTGGATCCTACCGCCGGTAAGCGTCCATGTTTCGCAGGCGTAAGTCATGACTTAGAGACTTTTTAGAGACTGTGGGATTTTTGATCTAAAGACGTCGTCAAGCTTGCCGAATGCACCCCATCCAAGTTGTATGCGTCTATTGATTTCTGCATCTAAGGGGTCTTTGTCAAGTGTGATTTTCTGACCTAAGTATATATACTCACTTACTTTCTCTATCGTTGCGCCATCTAATGAAATATTCGAGGTATTTTCGGTACTCATCCACTTTGTTTTCTCTCTATTCATTTTCAGACCAGCCCGCAGCGAAACCTGGCTTAGATCGTTGAGCATTCTCCCAAGATCTTCGGGCGTTTCCGCGAGCAAAACGATATCGTCAGCAAAGCGTAGATGGTTCAGTCGCATACCATCAATGTTTAAACCTATGTTCTCCCAGTTTAGGGTTTTAAAGACGTCTTCGAGTGCATTAGTGAATAGCTTCGGAGATATGACGTCTCCTTGGCGAACTCCTCTTTTTAGCGGTATAGTCGTCGTGGAGCCTTGAATTTGCACCGTCATCGTCGCTGAGTGGTACAGGTTTTTCAGCAGCTGGATGTACCTATAGTCTATTCGGCAGCGTTTTAGGGATTCGAAAACGGCCCAATGTTCCACGGAATCGAACGCCTTTTCATAATCCACGAAGGCAAGGTGTAGTGGCAAGTTGTATTCTTGGGATTTTTGTATCACTTGCCTCAGCGTGAAAATATGATCTGCAGTGCTAAAACCGCCCCTGAACCCCGCTTGCTCTTTTGGTTGGTTTTCGTCCATTCGTTTCGTTATTCTCGACGTGATGACACGGGAGAATACCTTGTATATTTGACTTAAGAGCGCGATTGGGCGGTAGTTTTTGAGACTTGTCTTGGCGCCTTTCTTATGGAATAGGACGACTACACTATTCTGCCATTTGGTTGGTATTTCGCCAGTGAACATAGCTTCATTAAAGATCCAGCGGAGCTCTTTCAATATTGGGCGTCCACCTGCTTTCAGCAGTTCCGTGGTTATGCCGTCTTCTCCAGGAGCTTTATATTGCTTAAGTTGTTTTATAGCTTGTTTCACTTCATAGGTGCTTATTTCTGGTATATCCTCGGTGTAATGTTTTGTCAGAGGTGCCCGTTTGTCTTCAGTACCTATAGTAGCATGTTCACTGGTTTGCGACTGGTATAGTGCTCTGTAGAATTTGGATATCACATCTAGCAGACCCGTGGTATCCGTAACTATCTCTCCATCTTCGTTTTCCAGTTTATTAAGCTGACTGCTGCCCTTACTTGTTGCTCTAGCGAAGACCTTGGGCCCACGGTGTTTTTCTATCAGGTGTTGAATTCTCTCGGTGTTTCTGTTTCGGACATCTCGTCTCACTGCCTTAGTTATTTGTTTATTCAGGTTTCGGTGTTCTTGAGAGTTATACTTCTCCGAAGACAGATGTTCGCGTTGTTGAAGCAGCACTAACGTTTCAGGAGTTAGCCTATCGTTTCTGCGGGTCAGCCGGCCAAATGTTTCCTTCGCGCAGGTGGTGATACTTGACACGAATTCTGTGTATTTATCGTCAAGGCTCTTCTCGAAGTATTCAGCATCGGGTCGTGCGAGAGCCAGTTTGAGCTTTCCTTCGAGCTCCTCGTGGACTCCCATGGGTATGTTTAGGTTTGCCAGTGGTTTCGACATAAGTTTATTTCTCTCGAATCTAGTGTCGATTTTCAGTGTACTACGCACTAGGCGGTGGTCGCTCATTTTTAGCTTTTTGAGCACTGTGACATCTGTGATTATGTGTTTTTTGTCTGTGCATATGAAGTCGATTTCATTCTTTGTTTTGCCATCTGGGCTAGCCCATGTCCATTTTCTTTGAAGTTTTTTGTGAAAGAAAGAGTTCATTACAAAGAATTTCCTCGATTCCAAATAGTTCACCATTGTTTGTCCCCTGGCATTCCTTTTCCCGACTCCAAATGGTCCTACGTAGGTTTCTTCTTCAGTTTTTACACCTATTTTCGCATTGAAGTCTCCCATGATGATATTGAACTGAGCTTTCTTCCCTGTATACACAGCTTTATCGACGTCCTCGAAGAATGTTTCTATTTCAGCTTGATCGTGCGTGGAAGTGGAGGCTGGAGCATAAGCTTGAACAATCTTAATGGAGTATCGCTTATTTATTTTAAGAACTACGTAGGCTACTCTTGGTGATATACTGCACAATGTAGTGATATTATTTGCGAATTTTCGGTTTATCAAGAATCCCACGCTGCCAATTGCCGAACTTGTGCTCCCCGTATGGAAAAGAATATCGCCAGTGTTTAATTTTATAGTATCTTCCCCTTCACGCTTTACTTCGCTTAGTCCTATTATGTCCCACTTTATGTCTGCAAGATCTCTTTCTAGTTCTTCCAGTTTCGTTTGCAATCTCAGAGTCCTTGTATTGTACGTAGCCAGATATAGTTGTGTGTGACAGCCGGATCTCTGCCAGAGATTCTTCGCACCCCTGTCTACGCCATGGCCAGAGCCGCTGTCGGAGCCCGGCCTAGCGCAGACGCTGGGAACTCGGGGCCTTGTTTTGTTTGTACTATCCATGAAGGTTAATTGCCTTAGCATCTCCGCGTTGGCAAAACGTCTTGGAGACCCGGACCTTTTTGAGGGTATTTTCATGCCTCAGGGCAGCCGTTGCCTGGGTACAGGTTAGTTAACCGCCGCCCGTGACTCGGCGTTGGTGAATTTACGGCAGTGCATATCACCTCTCTGCACACCTTCCTCCTTTCTCAACCTGGGCTTAGGACCGGCTATGGCGGAGTTAATTAAATATTAGGGTGACAGAATTGATATGAAACTCTCTCCACGCTTTCCACTCAGACCGGTCTTGTGCTTTTCGCATCCACCGCGGTCCCGCGATCCTGACGAGGTCGTCACTCCATCTTGTTGGAGGCCTACCTACAGCTCATCTTCCGGTCCGCGGACGCCACTCCAGAACCTTCTGACCCCATCGGCCATCAATCCTGCGAGCAATGTGCCCCGCCCACTGCCACTTCAGTTTAGCTATTCTTAGGGCTAGGGCTTAGTTCTACTGCGGATATCATCATTTCTGTTGACTGCAGGAAACAAATTATGACTTCAAAACTTCCAGTAGTGAAAAGGGACCGCGAGCCTTTCCACCTTGCAAGAGATACTTGCAAGAGTTTAGACTAATTCCAGATACCGATAACCATCCTTCACCAGGTGTAAAGGTGCTAAAAGAATAAGAGCATAAACAATGTTAAAATATTTGAAGGGTCATATTTTTAGCTCAAACTTTTAACTAGGCTATGACCCAGACTCGAGCGCAAACTATTAATAGAAACTGTTAAAATCACGAGCTATGAAAATAGAATCTTCAACTGTAGGGTATAATTTTAATAAAATGCCTGTGAAACACACCTTAATTCTTACCAGTAAAATGCAGTGTTAGGATTGCAGTCTTCAGATTGTTATTTTGCCAGTGAGCTCCTTTTCCTTCTCTATCTTTGCATATACTGAAATCTATAAATATAAATATAATCATGTATACACCAGACTGCAATACGTTTTAATGTAAAGGTTCCCTCGTTCGGTCTAAGCCCCAAACGAGCGATTCCATCCCCACTCTACCATATTTTTTTCGTGTAAACAGACACAGAGCATTCTTTCGTTGTTCTTCCTTTTTTTGCGAAGATCCTTAGAATGCGCGCTCGCTTGATGAAAAAGACGGACGAGCGTGCGAACAGTCGCCTAGAACGTTCTCTCGTGTGTTCGAACACGACTGGGCTCGCTCCCGTGGCGATTTTTTGAAAGCGTTCTAATGCTAGATTGTATCTCGTTGATTTTCGCGTGGCGTAAACGCTGAAAACGATTTTTTCTTACACTAAAAGATCAGGAATGAATACTCCACTCTGGTTCTAGCTCTTTGTTTGTTTGGTTTAAACCCACCTTAATAAAACCAATAACGCCTATTAGCTAGTACTGCCGTACTCGAAGACATTTGAGAGAAAATTAACTCGGTCCTTTTTCAAACCTGTCTGCGAAAAATCGACAATTAACGGTTTCATCATCATGAACTGACTCTGAGTGCTGCTTTTAGTACTGTGTGTACAGCATCATTCAAAAAACGGGTTAGTTGTTGAATTAAGTCACTAATATTGTAAATGCTTGTGTGTGTGTGTGTGTGTATGTGTGTTAGTTTGTTACTTCTTCACGCTGCAACGTCAGAACAGAAAAATAAATTTGGAATGGACTTTTAATGTAGGAACATTTAAAAGTTCCCAAAGTTAACGATAATTAAAATTGCCCGCAAGATACGATGGCCGAATAACGAATTCTACGCGGTCGGAGTCGGCGGACAAGCTAGTACTTTATAATTTTATATTCAAACTGTATTTCAAAACGCTACATAAATCCAAACAAGTAAACAGAAATAAAACGAATGATAAAGCAATGATCATTACATACTGATGACATTAAATCGTGTCTCCGCAATAGATTTCAGATTATTCACACTCGACTCGAGGTCTACCGCCGTATCAATTATTCCTTACTTTATGAGACAGCATTGCAAATAACTGTTTATATTATTAATTTTATCGTAGAAAAACACCGTGTTTGGGTCTGTATTGGTTAAATTAAGATTCTGGACGCTTAAACAATAAGAAAATAACTATTAAGGGGTCAGTTTATTTAACCAAAAGTACGCTTGTGCTGCCAGTGATGACTTATGGATCAGAGACTTGGCCGCTGAATGTGGGCCTCATTAATAAGCTCAGGGTCACTCAGCGTGCAATGGAAAGAGCTATGCTCGGAGTTTCTTTGCGCGATATGATCCGTAATACGGTAATACGCCAGAGAACCAAGGTAACCGACATAGCTCAGAGAGTTAGCATGCTGAAGTGGCAATGGGCAGGCCACATAGCTCGGAGAACTGATAACCGTTGGGGAAGAAAAGTTCTCGAGTGGCGGCCCCGCACCGGTGGACGGAGTGTTGGACGGCCTCCCACCCGGTGGTCTGACGACCTGGTTAGGATCGCGGGGAGCCGCTGGATGCAAGCGGCTCAAGACCGTGACTTGTGGCGCTCTTTGGGGGAGGCCTTTGTCCAGCAGTGGACGCCCCCGGGCTGATGATGATGATGATGACGCTTGGCAAACGTATCTTTCATGTCGCAAAAACATAGGTTACATGGGCTTAGTAAATAAGTAAGGTAAGGTTAAATTTTAAACCACAAAAATATTGTAAAGTAATGCGGCGAGAAGTATCTCTTTGCAAAATGAAAGTTTGTAAAATGATACCTATAAGTACTTTGCCAAATGATGATTTGGTAAAACATTAGTGAATCACCTATTATAATTTGCGATATATTAACGATACATTCTTTCAGAGCTGATATCTCTTAAACGGCTCGACCCATTTTCATGAAATCTAGCTAAGAACTATCCCAATTAAATAATATTTCTTAAAAAAAAAGGGTGAACATCCGTTCGGGAGCTACGATGACACAGCCAGACACACAGACACACAGATGCATATATAGAGATACACACAAATACACAGATACCACACGTAAGACTTATAACGCCCCTCTTTTTAGTCAGTGGGTAAAAAAATAGGCACACCAAAAAAGGCCTATTAAAAAAAACCACCACAAAATAACAAAGCTACTAAAATATTACATTTAATTTCCATTGATCGTCTAGAAGAAGCACGCGAAAACGAGAGGCATTTGAAACGCGCGGTGTACGGAGATATTGAAGCGTAGTCTACAAATGCAATCTCGATAGCCTTTGAGAGTGGGGCCACGGAATTGGCTAATAAATCGAAGGATTGTAAGGCTGTGTCTTGGGAGACCGGCATAACTTTAAATAATATTATTATTAATCCTAAAATTTATTTACTTACTCGTATGTGACTGACTAATGTAGAAACTGCGAAATCTGTTTTAAAATCAACTTTTAATTGTCGTATCGTTTCGAAATTATGAATGAGTTCTACTACAAATTCTGATCACAATGCAATTCATTGTGCAGTGCCATCGAGCTAGTACGTTGATGAAAGAGGAAAACCTTATTAATAGGCCATGGCGTTTGGACTTATTTGAATGATTGTTTATTAATGAGGTGAGGATTTGTAAGTACAGTCCAGTTGGCAACCATACAAATACAATGATTTACACTTGCTTGTTTGCCTACTTCAAATATAAAAAGACAATATAAAGACAAAAGATTCCAGAATAAAAACTGCAGTGCATAATAAATGCTGCAAACAAAGAACTTGCTTTGGTAGTCAAATTCTTTGAGGACGCAGCTAAACCGGGTTCAAAGGTAAACTAACTGAAGTACCGCGTAAGGGCTCTTTAGCGTCGGGGATAAAAGATGTGCAGCGCAATTTTAATAAAAGAGACAGAGAGACCATTTTGGTTAAGAGCCAACTTGAACTTTGTTGTCAAGTAAATTGGTTTTAAGTAATTTAGTGAGGATGTTGAAAACATAACAAGGTAGATTTAGTCTGTTTTCATTAGTACAGCAGGGAGTGTGTTCGGATATATAATTACAACTCCACTGTAATTTTACACTTGCAGACACTGAGCAAACAACATACAAAGCAGGTAATACAAAATGAAATGAAAGAATTAAGAACGGTACAAGACATTTGGGATTAAGATATTATCACTCTCGCTCCTGCACCCGCTCCCGCTCCCGCATCCGCTGTCGCTTATTAAACCACGTGTCCCTTTACAGAAGTATTCGCAACCCGTGGAACCGGGCGACAGCCAGTCCGCAGTAATGACGCTCGATAATCGTCGGCATCCTTCCCGACTCAATTTAAAGACATTTTTTCGTTTTCATTGGCCTCTTTAAAATATATTTTTAGAAAAAAACACGAACCCTTCTCACCGATTTTATAGCGCTTGCAGAGAAACGCTAAACGTGACGAATTGAGCACGTACAGGAATTTTATTGGGATTTAGAATCATTCTTAATTCTTTTTCGATTGGTAGAATCGATTCGAATAGTGATGGCGATCGAGCCCATTTTTGATAGGTCATGCTCTTAAATAACTGGTTTTTTAATTGTTTAATAAATACTTTTGCAGTCGATTTTAAGTTGTCCTGCATGGTATAGTTTATCGCATTTATATTGACTTTGCTCGCAGGTTTCGTTGATAAAGCTACGGGGGCTAAATACTAGTCCCCTTATTCATAAACGCACAATAAACTTTAATAAAATTATACATAGTCCCTTTCTATCCATTTCAAGTGTCATAGTGACAGGTAACGACAGACCATACTTCAAGCACACTTAGCTATAAATTGTGCGTTTATATATTAGATAAGAGGGTTAATATTTAAGTTTCCTACGTGCCAATGGGCATTAAAAGTTCCTTGTTTGTAATTTGTCGACCAATTAAAAGGACATGTAGCATACTGCGTTTCAGATTCTTATTTCTCTACTGGGTGTTATTGTTGGGTGTCCTATAATATAAAATCTATTTTCTTCTCAAATAACATCGCGGTATATTGTTTTAGTACTGCAGCAAGTATCTTTAGGGCAATTATCCCAACCACATTTTTGAGCGGCGGACGTGATAATTGAGGTGTAAAGAACATATATTGGAAAACTATTTATTTAATAAATAATCTTACTCAAAGTGCCATGTTGAGCCAAAGTTAAATTTATTATTAACTTATTATATTTATCTACAAAAAATATTTTCAATCCAAAATAAATTTTAGGGTCGTGTCCTGTACTTGTCGCATATACCTATACTGATATACCGGGGTCGAGTTATTAAGCCTCAACCAGATTTGTGTTTTAGTTATCTGTATTATCTATTTGTTAGGGTATGTTAAAATATATCAATTCTTGGATTTACAAATAAAAAGAACCCGGGAGCAGTGTAAATAAAACTGTCCTAGCAAAATAGTCAATTTTGGTGGTGAATATTGACATTGATTTTATGATCGAACCAAACGTTATTAAACAAACAAATATGGCGTCAGTTGTTGGTTCAGTTCCACTCCAGTAATAGACGGTGAAACATTTGTACCATCTTGCTGCGTCTTCCCGCTAAGCACAAAAGTATCTAATTTTGGTGGTATGAAATATATTTTATTAATTATGATAACTTAGATAAGTCATTATTTTGCAAAAAGTTTTATTGTTTAATTATAGTTGTTTCAAGTATTGTTATGCTGTCTTTTTAACTGTATTGAGTTAAGTTTGTGTTAAACAAAAAGTTCCGATTTTAATTTCAAAAAAATGTATTGTATCTCATTTTGGTGGTAAAATTTGGGTGGCTTTTTTATAGAGACCAAAATTATCAAAATTGCTCGACTCCACCAAAATTATTTAAACAACAAATAATCATTATTTGTTATATTAAAAGCAATATACGTTTTTGATTTTCAAAAATAACAAGGAAGATTCCCTGACGATTATATTTTAATTAGCCCGATATGTTAGTATTAGAAAAGTTATTTTGGTGGATAATAGCAATTTTGATGGTACATAATTAGTAAAATCGTTATATCTTAAAAACGTATTGGTATAATAAAGGGCCATTTTAACACTGTTTTTATTACGACTAATGACGTCACTTGAACGTATAATTGTGAGTACTACTAATAAAATAAAACATACCAGCAGGTTTAGGATAATTTGAAGCTTGTTAAAATTCACCCCTTAAAGTTCAGAGACAGAATTATGAGCTGTTAATCCTACCAAGTTCCACAAGAGTGTAAGACCGAGATGTATGTGAATCTTGAACCTCTGTCCCTTTTTATTGACTGGAACTCGGCAGATTTTATTTTCGACATTCACTAAATATACTATATAGTTTCCTTCAATACCTGTAAGTTAACATCATGTGTGGTAACAGGCCCAGATAAAAATGTTTGTTTGACTTATGAATAAGATAATAATATAATATATGTACCTACATATAGAAAATAAACCTGACCTGAAAGTGGCTGACTGATCGATCAACGCACAGCCAAATCCGCTGGAATCAGACACTTGGAATTTGTAGAGAAATTTCCTTGGATAATCCTAGGGGTGCAATAAGATGGGTTTTTTTTAATTCATCCCCTAAGGGGTTAAAATAGGAGGAGTAGCAGGAAACTAATCCTAACTGACACACGAAACGAACGAAGTCGCGGGCGTCCTCTAGTACCTATAGATTCTAAAACAGAAGTAAAAGTAAAACTTTCGCTCTTATCTACAATCGAATTATCAATTTGTTCTTATTTTAAAACCCGAACAGATGACACAAAGAAGTAAAAACAATAGACCATTGAAAACAATGTGAAAGCGTAGTTTTCACGGTTGAAATGGATTTATCAGTTACAGTTAGCTTATTCATGCGTAGGCGACGCGGTTAGCGTCGAGATCGGTCACATAACATTCTGATTGATTGAATTCATTATAATCACTATTTACGCAAACATCTGATTGGTCGTTATTGATTACACAGTTTGATTTACGACCTGTACGGACCAATTGCGGTTGAAACATTTCATACACGAGTAGAAAATTATTTTGCGATTGCATGTACGTTATTTTTTACTTTATGAGAACTACGTGTGACAGCTTTTAACTCAAATGATCTATTGATTGCGTGTGAAGCGAGATTACTTTGTACAATCTTAGAAATAGAGGTATTTAAAGAAAGAGCTTGAGAGTTAAAAAATTAAAGCCTATAAAATAATGATTGTATTCGCCAATACCACGTCTTTTTAAATACATGAGCTACATAAACAATCGACCAAAAATTGGTTTTATAATGGTATGGAGACGGTAAAGAATTACACAGACTACACAGTCATCTGATGAATTACCAATAGGAAGTGATTTTGGGACCTAGACTGCAACCCTATAACTACCATTGAAGATCCATTGAAGCACTGAAGATCCTGAAGACTAGATGGGCTTTTTTGCAAGTCATTTGTGTGAGATATTGTCCCGTATCTTATTTTTTACGGGTCGTCTTATGGTTTGGCTTCGCGGTTTCTGTCACTTGGTATTTCGTTGTTACCAAATGAATCAATCACATTCCTTCTATTTTTTAATTAAAAATCGTGACGTGAATTGTAAACTATAAATTGTCATTTAAATATAAATACACCTTATAATACGACATCACTTACGTATCTCCTTTGAACTTTTCTCAACAATTTTCAAAACAACATTTATACAAAAGTACCATATCCATTATTCCCAATATACAATTTCCTTGTTATTTTAAATCACAAGTCGTGACAAGTCTAATTGACCAACGCATGCGCAAACGCATGCAAAGCCTTGTCACATGCCGCATAAAGGCTGCCATGCCATGCTGCCTAAAACGTCCTTCCGCATAAACCCGTTGCCGACGCACCCCTATTACGGAACCCAACTAAAATCGAGCACGATAACTAATGCAACTGTCCTACTCCCACTTTGCCGGACAGAAAAAGAAGGAAACTGTTAAGTGGTAGTAAAGTCAGTACCGATAGGCGACTGGTAATTAGAAGCAGACTAGTTACACAAGATTGCTTAGCGAGGCAAAAAATGAACTTCAATTGAAAGTAAAATTTATAAAGCTTGTGTCCATTGCAGTTTTTAAGTGCTTACCCTTATCCCTATAGAATATTTCTCTTATAAAATATCGAAACAGCGCTTCTTATCAGCCAGTCTTGTCCGCAACGCTAATACACTTCGCCATATTATCGACGTATTAAACGGCCACATCGGGTTCAGGGCCAATTTACTGAATAAATGATTTGAATTAATGCAACCAGTCTGTAGATGTACATGCCTGTAAAGAGAACAGACCGAATTAACTAAAAATTTAATGCGGCAGCCCGACTACTTGTGGTCATCCTGTGATTTATTAAGAGCTAGTTGCAGAATTAGATTAATCTAGTTTTTGTTTTGGCAGGTTTAGTATTATTTGTGTCAAACCAAAGTTAAAAACTAAGAATATATTTACTTCTTCATAATATATCTATGCAAGAGATCCTAGACAATGCTTACTCGTTGCAAGTGTAACCATACTTTGAATACCAAACGCTTCAATAGAGGATTGGAGTAAATAAATGAAACTTAACATTACTGTTAGGTACAAAGCTGACGTAGAGGGAGGATCTTTTAGCAATTCATGCCCCTGCCATTTGTGATCAATTGTGATCGAGGAAATGCACACCTTAAAAATAAAAAAGAATGTTTTTACAAACATCTAGAAAAAGGACAAACCTATGTTGCTGGTTTTGACACAAGAGCTGGTCTTACTCTGGATCCGTTTAAAGTAGTCGAGTCGAGCCAAAAACAAAAAAAACAAAACATGTTTTATACCTTTACCTCATAGAGGAAGCTATTTCTAGGTTGAGCAATTGAACTTTACAGAGATGTCACTTAGATTCTAGGCAATCTTCAGGTGTATGAAGCCGGAAAATTTACCATCAGAGCGATCCAGAGCCCACGTAATGTGCGAGTAAGCTCATGTTACGTAGCAAGTAACCCAAGACGAGGCGCTAGCTGCTGATTGAGTCCGATAGCCGTATCACGTCCGTCCGTTACTGAATCAGCTGTCGTTTACGTTTAAGGTCGTATTACTAGATAGTTTAAGTGTTATGTAACTAGAAGCGAATAACTGCGAAACCTTAACTGGTTCGTTAAAACGAGAGCGTGTCAATGAGTTTAGAAATAGTTTAAGGGACGGAGGGTGATGCTGATTTAAGAAGAAAATAATAATATAAGTATAATATATACAAGGCTGGATGGGAGTACCACAAAATCGAACGTCTCGTAGAGACCCTCGGGGAAGGTTATGTCGAGGAGAGGCTAAAATGATGATAAAGATGATGATGAAGAATGACTAGAGAAACTAACCCCGGCAAAGTTGCAAATAACGAAAATAATAAGATTACAGTTTCATGCAATGATAAATAAATTAAAAATATCTTGTTTCTTGATGCCCTTTTCTGAGGATTTACATACCTATTAATATTTGCGTTAACTTATATCAAAGCGAGTCTACTTGACTGAATGCTCAGCTTCAGTAGACACAACGTCATTTTGCAATCCTATCATATTAAGAATGTATATTTTTACAACAAAAGCTAGCTTCAGTTTTATAATATCCCTTTTGTAAAGCAGATGTTATCAATCGCGCCAGAGACGTAAGCGGATATTTGCTGCAATGGTTATACACATAAGGCCAAGGTGTTGTAATTACCTACTTTCCTTAAAAGCGGGTGAAAGTCGTGTAAACGCAGATCTTTGCATTGTAAGATTTGATAAGCATAAGGTGTCGCACTGATGTAGGAAGAATAATGTATCTGTAATGGACCGCATGAATACATTTCGAAAAGTATTTAGAGAAAGCATAGAATTAAGAAGGAGAAATAAATATAGGCATATAGTAATTTAGTAAACCAGCTTTTAAGATTCTGTTTAAATTTTCAGCAGAAGAATCTATCTTGCACTTTGCATTTCTAATAGAGCGCAAACAAATTCATTACGGATGCAAATACAACTGCATGTCGCAGATGCAATCTCAGACAGTTGCAGGTACCCGTTCATGCGTGAAGCAGATGTCAACACAGATCGATGCAGCCAAAGCAGGCTGCACGCGACAGAACAAGTTACATATCTTATGAACATGATAATTTTTGTGCATTGTTGTTTTAACATTTTGTTTAATATACCTTGAATTGACGGGACCGCTTCATTACCGATGTACTTTATAATCATTTCACCGAATTCAATTTCGTAGAAAACCATTTAAAATGCAGTAAGTAGATTTCGCGATTGAGAATTGAGCACTGCCTGTCGATGATAAATAAATGTAAAAAAATTGTTCGAACCAAGCGATTGTGAAAGGTAAGTTTACAATGATCTTAAAAATACTGTGGTTTAAAAGAAAATTGAGTACCACCTCTAAATTGAGATTAACAATGCTTCGTAATTAAATTAAATCGCGTATTAGTAAACGCATTATCTGTAGGCAGAATCACAATGGCAATCAAAGCTTCCTCTCGATCTTGTTGTCTCATTACTATTAAACTGATTGTAGGCCTTTAATTAGACAGATCTCTGACGGACCAGTCTACACAATGGAACCAGTGTCGTACAAGTGGAGTGTCGGAACAACTTGACGTAATTATAACGCATATATGGAGCTATTAGTCGCCCATTGAACTGGATCTTGGCTCGCAACCAGAGAGCCCTAAGTCAATACATCATCAATATGTATGGGGCATTACAAGCCAAGGTCCGTTTAAACGCATCCTAGTTAATAACCGCCTATCTGCAGTTCCCACATAATATTATGAAGGCAGGAAACGCAATTTTGCAATCACTTCTTTAACTTCTTGTACGTATAAATTTACTACAAGCTAGTAATAGTAGTTACGAAGTTTAAGGGTAGGTAATTATATTAAGTGTTATACATATCGGCTTAAATAATGGTACACTTTCTTAATTTCTTGTTATGAAAACACTTTCCAAACTCCACCACGAAGTTTCCCAAAACACACTTCAAAACTTATAACATAAATTGAGCTGAACTCTCAGCAACAATATATTACAATCGATTGAACGGATATCGAAATGTTTTCCGTCTATACAAACTTTTAGTATCGAAAATGGGACCACACACCGAGTGTAAAACATAAAATATTCGCAAAGGTAATAAAGTGTTTGATTTCGCAATCTCGCTCCTGAGTCGTCACGACCTACGAGGTTATTCAATCTAGCTAGATATTTTGCCACGAATTATTTGATATGGAATCCATTATTCGATTCAGAATCGAATGGACACGGATGCATAAACAATTATATCTGATAAGAGTTGCAGCGTGCATGGGCATTTCAGCATTGCCACACAGCATCCGGTAAGCGGATCAGACACCGCGAGCGAATTTGATGGAATGTTCAGACAAACTGTATGGACACTTTCAATAAATAACAAATAGGAAACAAGGCATGATTTATTATTTATAATCATCATAGGAAAGCAAACAATACAAATAGTAAATATTCCAAACGATTAATCCGTTTTTACGTCACGACGTTTATCTGATCGGACCAATTGCGAAATACGTAGAAGCAAATTATGTAAGTTGGTATACTCTAAAATTACCTTCGGCATTGTCTAACTGTCGACGGACCGGTCCCCTGCCGGCTACGATACGTCACTCTGACACAATATTTTCTAACCAAACGAGAATAAAGATAAGAAGTAATTGTAAATAATGGTCACGGTATACATCTCGAACAATTGGCTTTCGTTGAATCAATAGTAGATATGAAATTATATAAGATTAACGACGGAACAATCGAAGTGGATCCAATTGTTGCAAGCATGCAATCATCGGGTCGTAGACTCGCGAACCGTGACCTGTCCTTTTCTTACGATTCAATTTGTAAATTACGCTTGTTCACAAATAATAATGACAATGTTGAAATCAGTGCATTGGCCAACTTGTTATGATCATGATCATACATTAGAAAGGCAATTTACATCTGCTACGACCACAATCTGATTACAACAATACAACTTTGTTCAATACAACAAGGATAAATAATTTAACTGACTCGTTTCTAGTATTTATTTGCATTTGACTGGAAAGGGAATCTAAGTAAGGGAGTTAAAGCAGTACAAACCGGCAATAAAACTGAAAAGCTCCGGCTAAATCTCGGCAGAGAGAACGCCTAATGCGACGCACCACAATAAAGCAATTAATTAAATATTTGTCGGGTCTTACAGCGCCGCGAATCCTCGACCATCAAGCTTTCAACTTATACTCGGAACCTCGCTACCGAGTTCAAATACACCATAAATTATTCTTAAGATAAATGCACTAACGTCTCAACTTACGAATTCGCAAGTACACCCACGATTCATGTAATCTATTATACTTCTCTCAGCTGACCTATGACGTGACGTGAAGCTGCGTGGTCATTGTTTACGGCATAAATTGCAATTCTCTCGCGGAAACTTAAGGCCCTAGCTAGCCTCGAGCGACGTGGCGAATTTCCAGATAATATACTAAAATCAGCCGTAATAATTCATGTTGTATCTTTAAATTCACGTTTGCACATTAAAACACGCAACGCTTCGGCCATTAGTAAGCATGACGGCCGTGTTTCTCACGCGAGCAAACCAAAACGGGCGCGTATGTGGTTCCGTCATTTTTGCTAACACAGGACTTTTAGTACACACTAGAGATGGAAAAATAAATACAATACCTCGAAAATAACCTTTAATTTTATAATTTCCGACTAAATTGGGTACGTTTCTGCTAATACACAAAGTAAATACGTAAGGTATTTAATATTTACGTGAATAGTTGTTCATCTGTATGAAAACGGATGCAATTACACGTCGAATAGTTTATCCGTTTCTGCTCAATAGCCTACAGCTTTAGGTTGAAAGTAATAATTGTACATAAATTATACGCAACACCGTTCGGGCTGCAAGACCCCGCCTTGTTCGATACTTTTACTATAAATAAGCTCTAATTGAAGGTTTCATATTTGCTAATAGTTCCGATAGACTTGTTATTCCGTCCGCGCAGCTAACAAAGCGCGCAGGCGCAGCGCAGATGCCGCGATATACGCCTCCCGTGCACCCGTACGCTCGCCGCATAACAACTGTATACTTATACATCTAATTCAAAGTATAATACTTTTTCTGGAACATGAGTTTCCCTTTAAATTGCTGACTTACGCTGAATATGGTTTCGTAATCGCCCCTGCCGAGCGCAATCTTGTTTATGTTTGCTTTTCAATTTCCTAGTAATCGGCAGTCACGATTTAACATGAGCCGTTAGCTTCAAAACTGTAGCTTAGCCGACAAAAAAGTCGGGTAAAGCGACCCCTAGGGGCCGTTAGATAAGGTTACGTTACAAGCAACAGGCATGCGTAAATAAAGGTCACGACTCAGGCAAAAATGTTTTGAAGTAACTCGCTCCAGGAAGCAACGGTGCTGAGTTGTCGCACATTCAGCCACAATAAATCTTTATTTATGTCTTCGAGTCGCACCATCTCGAAACGAAACTTACCACGCCGCCGTCATTTACTCAGATATTTATTGCGTTACGTTGTTCCGCAAACGCTCCCGCGTCATTTATGATAATTTATTCGCATTTCAATGAGACGCCAGTAAAATGGTATTATGCATTATGTCTTATTTTTACGTAGCCATTGAACTGCAACATCGTTATTATAATGCCACGTCAATGGTAAGCTAAAGAGTCCCTTGATGGGGAGCGGCTACTGACAATGACGAGAATACGAAAAGATACTTAATAAGTAAGGCGGCCTAGCTAAAATGGAAACGCTGCTAAATTTTCTGTTTTCTGTGGACATGAAACGTATGAAGTTAACATTATCGGTTGACGAGATCTGTGATTACTATTCCGTCAACCTTACACGATTGTGACCAATGGCGGATTCACGATTAAATAAAAAAAACTGAAATAATTAAGTGATCCCGGAAAGAATCTTTTTTTTAAACCGTAATTTTATTTCTATCGTATCGTATAAACGTTAAAATATACAAGCGTCAAATTTGGTATGATTATATTACAAACCCTGAAGAAAAACAATAAATACTAAAACTGCACAAGAATGAGTTGGGGTCACGCTGATTCGATTCCAAATCGAATTCAAATTGGACAATAATACCTTCTGTGCGGCAATACGGAACCCTCAGTGCGTTAGTGCGACTCGCACTTGACCAGTTTTTTTATCTAGATGCGTTATTGTTCGCGCTAACATTTAATTTGCGTGGGGTTTATCGTACTGGACCATTAGAGGAAGATTGCGAGCGTTGTCATTTGCTTCATTCCCACACAAACAGCCCACATGACGTGTGCCCGAATCTTGTAGGTAATTGTATGAAACGCGTGTCATATGACAGCGAAATCCGCATATTTACGCGTATAAGTGTGCTCAGTTTTTATGGCACGTAAAACACCTTAAATGCCAGTGCGTTGTGTTTTTATTTCGGACGTCCTGTTTTCCGTGCTCATGTGTTTTTATTTATTTTTATAACGCAAATGTAGGTGTTTGTTCGCGTGGGCTTATTATTACTATATAAAGTATACTTATTTTTACCAATAAATTGTCCAAAGAGTAAAATACAGTTTTTTTTTATGGCAATTAGAAGGCACTCAGGCCACCTCATGGTAAGTGGGATCTGAGACCCAAAGACATTTTAAATCTCAAGACTAAAATCTCAAAACTGCAATCCTAAGACTTCAAATGCGTTGCCAACCCTGAGGACTAAGATGGAATGCCTCTATGCTAGTAATTTCACCGGTCGTCTTATCCCCACACCGGAACACAGCAATGCGAACACTGCTGCTTGGCGGTGGGTTAATGGATAAGATGGTGGTAGCGATCCGGACGGACCCTGCACAAGGTCCTACCACCCCTAAACCACCATAGTAGTCGCTTATGTGGGTGTTACAGAAATAAATTAATTTTCTGAGGTTAATTAGGACTTAAGTAGGAGTCTAAAATGATTAATGGTAGTAATTTTTGATTAGTTTCCAAGAGATCTTATAAATGAGGATAAATTAAATATTTACCGCCATTAATGCACATTTCACAGCCATAATTATATTTGGTAAATTCAATTTTTACTAAGATTTCTTTATTAGATCTTTATAATAATGTGCCAGAAGCGAAACAGTGATAATAGTTTCTCATCAATTAGAACTACTTTTTACACAATATGAACACAAAAAACCAAATTGTTAATTGGATTGAAAATACTATTATTATAGCTTCGAACAGGGTCATTGTAGGTATAAGGAATACAACGACTCCTTATAAATCTTTTTTTTTGGTATATCTAAGATCTATACCTACCCATATACATAGATGAACGATCAAAACTCTTTCCCTTCAACTTGCCGTAATCGAGTAAAACACAATTGATGAACTAAACTCGCTAAACATTATAAAGACAAAGAATTCCCAAGCCGTTCAAGCTTAATTTTAAAGCAACAGAATAATTAATAACAAGAAAGTTTGGAGTTCAAAGCAGTTACGACACGACTTGCGCAAGCGCCGAACAATACTGCCCACTGTCATTAGCCATCCGAGCTAAATGATTAGCTCCTGACGTAAATCGGTCACGGGCTTAGGGTTGCCTCTTCTTTAATTTGCTTTAAAAGTCAGATTTCCTATTAGGCATTACGATTCAGAAGTTTAAACACCATTTACGCAGTTCTATGTATTTTTTTAAATAATCCAGTGACTTGTTACTGTCATGCATGTTCTATAAAAATAATTAATTAATATTCGTTGTACCAAACCAACACAAAATGCGTCCTTTGTCAATGCTTTGTCTTGGAGACCAAATTATGAATTATAATGTAGAACTCACTACACTACTACCAAATTCAATACGAAATCATTCGGGTTACCTTTTTTAAAATAACAAACATGACATTAATTATGCATTTTACTTATATTTATTTCTATATTTACTTAAGGTTTTGTTTTAACTTAATTAGTGAGTGGAAGGGTCGGAAGAGGCCGCCCTAGGCGTACTTTTTCGAATCAAATCGGAGAAATACTGGAAAAGGGCCGAATCTTAAGTACCCGAAACCGACGTGCGTGCATGACTCGATGTATGAATGTGGAAGAAGCGAAAGACATTTGTCAGGATCGTAGCAGGTGGAAAGAAGTCGTCTCTGCCTACCCCTCTGGGAAACAGGCGTGATTTTATGTATGTATGTGTATGTAATTAGAACACATGCAGATGCGATATAGAAGTACTGTGTGTAATATAAGTATCAAAAAGACCTGGAGATTCATTAATGAATACACATATATTTAAAAAAACGATCATAATGACAAATTATTCACCATTATGTGTTTTATGTCTTGCTAGTATTTTGGCGACAACCCTATTTGTAGTAGAGATGAACAATAGGCCCGTCACAGGTATAAGTATGCAAGTGATTGGACAATATTAGGCAACCGAACGAGCACCTTGTGGCCTGCGGTCCGGTCCGAGGCACGATCGCTCCAAATTAAAACCATAGCCTTATCGGCCCGACCCACATCTGCTCACTTAATTGTAACTAGGGTAGCAGTGATTTAGAGGCCTACTTTCTTATTGGAGATTGAAAGAAACGTCATTTGTTTATTGTTGTGGCAAAAACGAAATAATGGGGACAATTTATAGGGAAGGTTTTATTTTTATTTTGAGTGAGTACTAACTACTACTATTGTTAGTGTTAGTGTGTTCTCCGGTTAAATAAGTTTGGCTGAGGCGTATGAACAATTCAAACACATTTTCAACACATAAAAACGTGTGCTCAAATGCTCAAGAAGGCAGATAATATTCTGGGTGTAGAGGTTTTCATAGAAATTCAAAAGGTAGCCTGATTTCTAGGTTAGCCCGGATCGTTAGATTTAATTTGAACAAATATTGTTCTTAATTTTATCTAAAATTAAACGAGACTTGTGAGTGTGTTATTATTTTGGGATCAAAACATTTGGTATGTTACATAATGCTTATAAAACCAAACAGTGCAATCTCTACTATGACAGCTAATGCTGACATGACGTTAGATCATAATAGTGAGTTTGTGACAACTTGTACTCACGCAATAATGATTGTACTCATGTGCTACAATGCCTTAGGTGATTAAACTCCAATTTGTCACTCAATTTGAATGTATAATTTTCGTCCGGTGAAGATCTAAAGTGTATATCAGATCAAAGTAGGTAAGGCAGTGTTATACTGGCGAAACTGAATCTAATCATGACATTTGAAACCAAACAAGTGCAAGATATTGTTCATAATTTTTGTTTTTAAAAAAGGAGTGAAGGGGTAAAAATATATTTAGGCATCAATAGTTCGTAACTTGAGTCATTGTAATATTATTTATGACTTGACGTGACGTAAACAGTAGCAAATGCATTGACAACATATTAAGTAATTATCTTTATCTACATCCATATCATAACTTCCCTATTATATGTTTAGAAACGATAAGCAAACAGCCTATATTAAGAAACCTGTATCTGTGGTTGCACTTTAATGTTAACATTAAAGTATTACATGTCATTAATGTATCGGTTATTGATGTAGTTGCATCTTAATGTTCACTTTAAAGTTTCGGTCACCGAAACTTTAAAGTGAACATTAAGATGCAGGTTCTTTAAGATACAAGGCAACATGGTACAATTTTCTCACATATTGTAGAAAACTTATGATATGCATGTAGATAAAGTTATGTATGCGACTGTACGCATAATTAGGCATTAAAACACTCGTGTGATCTTATTATGAAACTCACCTATCGGCTCGTTTCATAAAACCACACTCGTGTATTAAAGCCTCTCATTATGCACCAGTCACATAAATAACTATTAAGCAGAGATTGTGTCCAAAGGTTTTAATATAAACACCTTTTAGAATTCAGCTTAAACTTACACTTTTTTCTAGCGAATTAACCTATTAAATACACATTACTCCAAAGTAACCACTGCTGTTAAATTCAGTACCTTTCTGAAACATTTCGAAATTCATTATTTATACTAGGCAGTTTTAGGACAAAGCCTTTCAAGCGTACTTGTCCACTTAACACACATAATATGTAGCCCCTTTATTAAAACCAAAACCTGCTACTTGGTTTTATCAATTCACATCACACAACCCAGATTCTAATCACCCCGTGTCAGCAGGGATGGTAACTGGGTCATCTGACGTCAGAGATGATCTGATATCAAGTACTGGCTACTTGCTACTTAACTTTAGTGTCGAAACTTGTTGGTATTAAGACGGATTGGTTCATTTTGTAAAGGTCGTGGAATCAAGGCCGGCTCGAGACGATTGGTATGACGTTAATCTGCTTATAGTGTCGTTAATGATTTTGATTCGTGTTATTCTCTTTTCAATGAATATCGATTAGATGATATTTACTCGTTTAATCAGTCAGATTAAACACGTGTTTAGAATGATGTAGCATTATTCATTAAAGTAGTTATCTGTGAAAAGAAAATGTCTACAGTGGCTATGTACCCTACGAGCACATCTTTAGTTTTACGCTGGGCCTCTTAAGATTACAATATTAATTAATAAAGTTTGGGACGAGGAGTTACTTTAGCATCATACGTATTAGAATACCCATCTAAAAAGAGCACTTTGATTCCATACCTTCAGATATTATCAAAGGCCAACTCTATTTATAATGACTTGCCTTTTACCTATTCCACATTTTTTATTTAAATGCTTCATTGACTTCTGTTCCACATAAGTTTTCTCCAAGTAGGCAAGAAGCAGTTGAAGTGGAGAAAAATCGTTTAATCTGATTGTAGGGCTTGCCTTTAAGCGCCTTAGCCACTTGACCGCGATTGCGGTACACTACACATTCTATGCCCGAAGCCTGGATGTTGCACAAACTGGAGCCAATATCTAGTTGATACTATGGAAAACAGACACGTCAGCCTGGCCGTGGTCCCTGGCATTCAAACGTAGGCCTTAATTTTTATAATATTTACTATAACGGTATGTCTTATAAAGACTGCAAAGTAGAGTCGCTTATCTGTTTTATCTGTCTTTATTTCTTGTCACAACCTCAAACTAAAATCAAGAAGGAGTGCTATTAATATTGCTTTATAATTTATAAATGTTGAACTCCTACATGGTTGGATGTACTTCCTTGAACTGTATTTTCAGAAAGATATAACTTGCATATCTTAAAGCCAGAATAGGCTCTTACTGAACTTTTTAACTTAATCTTGAATCTTTTTATCTCACTAATGGATAATACGTTTACAGTTAGTTAGTATTTGGGCCATATTTTACGAGTTTATACTCAAGTTAACAACTTGAGGCTCCTCAGGTCAAGCTGAGAAGTTGTACGACAACTGTGCATGGTACTTTAAATAGTGATTTCATTACGGGGATGCTATAAAAGTAGGGTTATTTACGAGTTACTTGCGTCACAGCTTTAATGGGCTTAGCTCAATGTACCTAAGTGATGTCATTAAGTCGTTACCTATTAAAGAGTTTGTTAGGTTAGATTCTACGGTCACTTCGCTTAAGAAAATTCGATAAAATCCATATTGGAGATCTATAAAAATTTCTCTGGGCAGCCAGCATTAAAAAAAAGACGACATATTATTTACTGATGTAGTTTTGTTTTTCTCTTGACCCTTCTAAAATCATTAACCGTTTAGATACAAGTATTTTGATAGCTAACCAATTGAAAAGGATAATCATTGATAATTCCAACATGTTAGATTCTACGGTCACTTCGCTTAAGAAAATTCGATAAAATCCATATTGGAGATCTATAAAAATTTCTCTGGGCAGCCAGCATTAAAAAAAAGACGACATATTATTTACTGATGTAGTTTTGTTTTTCTCTTGACCCTTCTAAAATCATTAACCGTTTAGATACAAGTATTTTGATAGCTAACCAATTGAAAAGGATAATCATTGATAATTCCAACATTACCGTAAAGCAATTCATATCGGAACAATTTATAAATGTCTGTAAAGAAAAAACACCAGATTATGGTAATCACATTACCTAAAGCTCCTTAAGTTTGTCAAAGTTGGCGTAGAGAATTACTTGAATGGAAATACTTGGGAGGGAGCTTTATCAGTACCATCGGTTACGCATTTAAGTACCCACTTAAATAAAACATATTTTATTGCTCAACCTTCTTGGTTACTTAGATTGTTGTTCATTTCCCTCTGGATTTTTATCCTTTTTATTATGAAACCATGAAAATAAAATATTCCTTATTAACAACATATATGTACAAGTAAATGGTTTCATTTCACTTAAACAGTCGACCAAAAAGATGTATCCACTTTTAAACGTGAATTACAATGCAATAATTACGTAAAGTCCGATGTAAATCACTAACGGGTTGCGGTCTTTGGTTGTAGTTGTCTAAGAAGAATATGTCCATAGAGCAAAACAGTCGCACACTAGTCGCGCTGGTGTGTGATTAAATAGCATGCAAACGCAAAGTTAATTTGAATTCATTTATCATAAACAACATAAAAGAAGTCATTCGATTTTAAGACGACTTTGACGTGACGCTTAACTCGCCTAGATGTCAAAAAAAAACCACACAAATTTAGCTCCGATATGACAACGTTTCTCACCCTAAATCAAGTTTGATTTCCACGAATTTTGAATATGTTATAGACCTGTAGTTGCTATAAAAAACAAGGTCTGTGCGTTTCCGTTAAAAAAAAACATCAATTTATTTCCTACAAACCCCCTTTCTCTTGGAAAGGAAGTCATACAGGCCTAGATTTTCGTAATATCTACAACATAATTTAAAAATAGTAAAAGTCGGACTAGATTTAAGGGAAGAGAAATATTATCGCATTTCGTATGAAAATGTTTAGCTTCACAATCCTCTTAAGAAAGTAGTTCAAGTATTTGAAACGAGGAAATTAAATATTTGGAGAGCGACGACGAGTTTTTACCTTATTCGTAATACGACTTGTCCTAAATTCTAAATTTGTACACGTACCTTGATACTGCCTTCGACAGTCTCCAGAACGCTTCCTTTGAATATTTTAGTATTTTAATAATCAAGTAAAATATAACTTGAGCCTCACAAACATAAAATAAAAGGCAGGTGAAAAAAGGGAAACACGATGAATTTCCATTTGCTTCTCCAATTTATTGTAAGGCCCTGGAGATAAAACTTCCCAAGTATCAATATTTATGGATATTTGATAGGCCAATAATTTTTCCGATGTACCAGAAATATTTTTGACATACGTCACAGAACGTTTTAAAAATGTTTCTGAGTTTTCTTTTTTTTTTGGTTACAGTAGACAATACGGATGTTTACGTAGCTCGTAAAACACGGTTATTAAGTTTTAACTACAAAGTTATGGCAGCTTCATCAATTCCCGCTTGTCTATGAATAGGTTAGAATCACACAAATACTGCCATGAATATTTTACAATGAATACTCAAGAGCTTTAAAATGAATACTATACTGCCATGAATACCGAACAATGATTCATTTGTCATTTTAACTGCGACTGACATTATCTGACCCTTTTATATGTGCAACCTTCATATCACCAAACACAAAACAACATTCAGCAAGCAACATTTACAAAATCGCTCTCTTAAAAAATAAAATCCTTAAAAAATATACTTATACTGCAAGACAAAAAAATAATAACCCTTTCTGAGAAAGGCAAATAAAATACTACTGCAAAGTGCAGGTCAACCGGCAAAGTACTAGGAAAACAGAAATGGTGACAGATCTGCGCTATACCAAGCTTGGCAGATAGTAGTGCCATCTGTCCACTCAGCTGATTTACTGGCCTTACTGGGAGACGTTGCTTTACATCTGCGATCCGTATTATTCAGTAACGTAACAGCGTTGAGCTTTACATTTACCGAGAAACATCCAGAAACTTGCACGGTGATAAGATAACTGTCCAAAATCAAAGATCAATAATGTTGGTTCACCAGCGGAATTTGCTCTCCAATTAAGAACATTTGTAGTGGATTTAATGGCGAAAACACAATGGCCAGCCACCGCCTTGACACGGTTGCAAGACGTTTTGTTATACCGGCAAGTTGTTGGAATACGATTGATAGGTTCTGTTAAAAATAATAATTGTTATTTGACATGTTATAATAGTAAAAATGTGTAAAAAGTACTTTACGACAAAATTAAAATCAGTATTCTGTAACATAAGTAAGACGTCTCCAAAAAAGGTAATTTGTCAAATATCCCAATTAATTTCAGGTTAGAAATAAAAGACAGCAGAGAGAAAAACTAAAATAGGTGTATTTTATTGGTTAAATTATAAATAACACTTTCGTTGATTATATCCTTACCAACTGAATTATCAACTTAGCATAATTACAAAGCATTTCTACATTTGTATAGAGGCTTATGGGATGTTCCATTCCATGCGAGGGATTAGCACATTCAATGCCCAAGTCTCTGATTTTAATACAAAACGTGCCCAGATCTCGGTTGTTGGCATAGAATGCTTTAAAATAATTCAGTCCTCATAGAAAGTCTCCCAGGAATGATTAAATACAAGTCCAGCTAGATTTATAAGTGGTTATTTCCAGCCAGACTTTTGCAGGGGCTTTGTTGCCTTTTGTAAGTGGTTTTGAATGAGAGTGCAGGTGTGAATGTCCTTTTAACCGTTTCTCAAGTAGACGCAAATTATAAATGCCATGTGAATTGCATTAACAATGAAATCAATGAAATTTATTAAGCAGGCATGAGTTGTTTTAGGTTGACACTCTAAACTAAATAGGTACTGAAATGACTAATGAGTAATGATTAAGTCTCGACTTTGTCTTCTCTACTATTCTATCTTCTGGATATGTGAGTACTTTTTGAGTTGTACCTGTTTTAAAACCAGGAGCCTAAGATTTTTAACCATGAAACGTTGAAACGAAATCAAACCGATTCAATATAAATATTGTATATTACAATATTCTATGGATATCTACCTACTAGAATTTACTAGGTAAATACAAATCTCACAGTGTAATAAATATTCGGCTTACAAAACACGATAGATTTAAAAAAGACTCACTGTAGATACGTAAAGATTACTTTATTGCTTTTCTGTGTTAAACTATTTAAAATATTCTTGCACTTTAAAAGCTTTGCGTTTAATATATCTGTAATAGCCTTCCACCTATTTGTCATCTACTCTAGATTTGTACTCAAACGCAGAATCAATTACAATAATCCTACGAAGACCTTCAAATGTCCCATACTACATTTATCAACGTAACTTGTTCACTTCTTGTAAACTAGACTTGAAATTTATCTGACATTTAACAACTCCAAACTGGATAAAAGTAAATGGTAGCCACATAATTTGTCAATGGAAACAAAGAGTTTAATCTGCGGTTGCTGTTGGAATAATAAATCATAGCTGTGTTGCGGAATATATAACTATAATTAACAATACGGGTTAGGGCAGAATGGACGTTTCAAAGCGGGTCGGCCACTATTGTGTCCTTCAAGAGAAAAAGGCAGTATAAGAGAATGAAGAGCTTATGCTTATGCTGCCTTTTGACTTTAAACGGCAGTGTTACGCGCAGCTTTTGTAAATCTTGTTTACTGCAAAGCGTGAACTGTTACCTAACACCGTTTGTAATTGCTTTTAAAATTCCTTGTAATTATGTTAACTGCTAAAAGCCCTGTCACTTTTAATTTTAACATCTCAGTTACAGTCAATAATTAAAATACTATGGCATCGGACACAATTCTCAAAAATGTTAACGCGCTTTCAATCTCCCGACATTTATTTGAAACGTAGTGTGAACTCAGCAATAGTCGTAGGTTTATACTTGATTCTAGGGTACTACCTATTTGTCACTGTCTTAGTGAGAGAAAAGTCGAAATAAAACCAGTTTAAATGTCACTTAAATGTCAAACTGTCTACATGGACACAAGGCGTTATTTTGCAAAGGAAATAGCTGACCGAACAATGTTAATAATAATATGGTCTTCTATATCACCTCCTCGACCAATAAATATCAGGGGACAGCCATACACAAATTGACCTAGTCTCAAACTAAGCTCTGTTTGTACTAGACATTGCAAGGCATACTTAAATAGAGAAATATATATTTAAATACTTATACATACAGGAAACAACCAAGACTTATAAATATTTGCCCCCCCCTACCCCTATTTTCGTAAGCAGACTCACTATTTCGCCATGACATTAAAACTGACATCTGGCTGAATTCAAATTACCTTATATTCCGTGATGTTCTTTTTTCAAAGAGATATTTTTATAAGTATCATCGGAAACCAATGGAAATAGCAATGCAATCTCTAACGTCCAAATAACAACCACTACACTATTAAATAACAAATCAACCCTTTTGAATAGATCAGTTGGAACTACACCTTGTTAGTGCCTTATTCTATTCAGTTCAAGACCTCGAAAGCATAAATATTTAAAATAATAGCAGCAACTTACTACAGCATTGTACTGCTTTGGTGTTATTCCCTTATGCTGCAAGAGGTTCTTTTGGTCGAACTAAGCGTTTAACATGACTGGTTTTTCTCGATTCTTGCTACTAGTGCATCTAATGTGGATTAGTCAGAAAGAGTATAACCAGTGTTTCTGTCTAATCCACAAAAGATGCGACTTGACGACTGATAGTATCCACTAAAAGCCAGCAGTAACCTATCTCCATCCCGCGCTAATATGGTGCCGCGGGAAGGCATTCGCAATTTACTGTTACTTCTTATCGGTTCGTTAACTGCTCGTCAGTTCTAGCCTAGGGCTGAATAGTCATCCTCAGGTTTTATTTCCATACACTTATTTTTTTGCCCTAGGGACACATCATCCGACTTATTTATAAGAAAACCAAGTATCTCGTTAGGATTTCCCCTTCGAAAAAATGTCATAGAATAGAGCGAAAGGGGACCCAGGTCACACGATTCGTGTTTATGACGTTTTGCTTAGCCGAAAACCAACCAGCAGCGTTGTAGACTTAAATTGCCGCTCCATCCTAGCGCATGGAGATATCAAGTTAGACTGGTTCTATTGAGCGTACTCGCCTTCACTGTATAAGAATAACACCATTGTAAGTAATGCTGCTATACTGCCGTTCGAAAGCAAAAGGTAGTATAAGCGTACGAAGTCCATATCCTTGTACTGCCTTTTAGTTTAACACGGCGCCGGCAGTATAGGACGGGGTTGCGTAACGTTCACAACTGGACAACCCGCTGAATGGCAACTTCTAATTAACTGTCAACTAATACGACATTATAGTTGATCAATAACCCAATTGTATCGTAATACATAGTTATGAGTTATTAATACTAATCTGACGTGAAAGATGATTGCAATGATGAATTATGCCTACTATTGTTAAAATTCCAAGTTATCGCATACTATATCTATTGATTGATTGTTGAAAAATACCGTAAAGCGTTATTTTTTGTTCTATGCATTGTGCAATGTATAGTTAGTTAGACAAAAATACGAGTAAGTTAGTAAAGTACATTTAAAATTTATTTGATAAAATTTATAGCTGAGGTTTACGACGAGAATTCCCCTTATCACGCAATCTTGTTTTAAAGAAACTCCCATTATTCTGATCTAATAAAGCAACAACACGCTACAAAGTACCATAAAGGTCGGCTGCAATCTCCGTCATAAGCGTATTCAAATGCGTTACATGCGTTAGAACAAGTTGCTCACATCGATAAACGCGTATTATACGGCCACGGCTATTAGCCTAGCTTCTCTCAGCTCCAAAACTGTTTGGGTACTGTAACCCGCGGAGTTAAAGCTTGTTTTGGTAGCAGCGATTTACGACATTTCAAAATGCTTCAATAGTGGGTCCCATAGCATTATGTATTCTATGCCCTCGGAGATGTTGCGCAGACCGGCGACGATCGGATCGCGTTCGCACGCATATTACCTGCGCTCGCGCAGCGGGCCCTGCAGCGACCTAACAGTACAACGGCCCGCGTGATTAGACGCCACACGATAGTGCCCATTGTCGGTACACGATCGCCTCTTGTACGTCTTGAAATTGCGGAAATGGACACCGCTCGCACCCACTCCGCTAGCGGGACATTTCAATTGCAGTCCCTAGCCCGGTGGGCAAATATCTTTAATAGAGAAATCCCTGTAGCATCCAGACACAACGTTAGGATCTATGTAACTATCGTAAAACTTACAGTTAATATTGTTTTCGATTACTTATAGTCAAAGTCTAGCGTTAAATGTTCTGTGTAATTTATTACAACCTTATTACGTCGTTTGAGAACATACCGCGCATTAAAATTGTGGCCAATAATCGTAAAACTGTGACGTGGGACATTAGTAAGCGTCGAAAAGTCCTTGTTTACGAGCTGCCTAATGAGAAGTGCCGTGCTCCATCCTCTAACTCGACTAACTTACGGATAATTTATTAAAGAAAGGAGGAAAAGCAATTCAGTTTTGCGAACTGCTCACTCGTGTCTGACCCATGAGTATTTTGTTTGGAAAATACGAGCTCACTTTTTTGTAAGATCAGTCCGCAAATTACGATTCGAGAGTAGCTCGAAGGCAACTTGAAGGAATAATTTTAACTTGCGATGGGCGATCTCTCAATAATTGTTTCCTGGCAAACCGGGGAGTACTAGATTTCCAATCAGACATACCCTTTACACTTACTTACTTCTTTTGTCCTGAGATGAAATTTTAAGGCATTTATCAGTCTAAAGATATCCAAAGTATTCGTAGCCAGTATTTAAAATAACATCTAACTAATCACGTTATAGATACGAATACTTCCTCGAGTCAACGAGCTATATTTCAAAACGTAAAAAGAATAAGACCAAAATATTTACACTCTAGCGCAATCAACAAAAACTCCCACACCATAAAGAACAATCCATCTTCGGGGCCGTGAAAGAAGCCTCAATCAAAACAAAATACGAAGAAGCAGAGAGCGGATAAAGGGCCCTATAAATCATAAAATCAAGGTTCCATTCAAAGCGGTTTAAGTATTCGGGTGGAGAAAAAAATGTTTGACCCGCTCGATGTATTGTTAACTACTCGCCGCGGGGCCGAGGGTGCATCTTCAATTTGTCCTGTATTGGAATAATCGACGCTCCAGAGTTATTTATGGGCTCATTAAAATTTCGATAATCACACTTTTTTCAACGCATACGTAATATATTTTTTCGATGAGAAAAATGAATACAAGCACGCGACGACGCGTAGGTTGGATTTTAATTAGGAGTTTATGTTTTTGTTTACTATAATGAGATGTAGGCGGTGATAGGCGCTATTTGTAAACCGCGTTACGATCTTCAAGATACTATCGTTTACACGATTAAGTTTTAGTGATGTTGCTTGATTTATAATAAGTGTGGGACATTTTTGTCTAAACTTCACTGTTTTATGATGTCTTTAATGGGATTTTTATTTGTAAATTCTCACAACAAACCAACAGTACGAGTCGAAGTAGCATGCGGATCTGGCTCTTCCTTACGCCTGGCTCTTGCTTCTACGAGTATTAACAATATACTGCTATTTTTCTACCTAGAACCAGGGTCATCTCAATAAAGATAGCGACTTATCAATTAATTAAAATTTTCCCCTCAAAGATTCCATAATGCTTCATCACACGGTGTATTGTGTTATTGTGGTTGTTATCAAAGTCGGGACCGCTTCCGCGTCCTAAGCACAGCATACATAATACACGTACAGAACCCAATCTTGCGTCTAGAACATCTCATGTCTCAGTAGCTTCATCAAAAAAATACCGAGCGTAAAGCTTGATAGATAAAGTTGGATTTTCTACTTAAGTTCATGCGCTTGCCCGTGAAGCGGACCAGGCACACTATTAACCCTTGCCCCTGCGCCGATCGCCGCGCGGTGTAACCCTGGTCAATTACATTTTTGCCATGTAAACAAGTACAATGCACCTTGATTGATCTACTTACAACGTACTAGCACTCTCTTTTAACACTACAACCGTTTTTGTTATGCTTGAGTAGAGGACAAACTAGCACACGGCTACTTGATGGGTTCTTCAAACGCTCCTGAACATTTACTATCTCAAGATTATTATTCCAACCCAATAAAGAATAAAATGAAATACCTCAATGCTACTAACTAATGTTTGGATCACTACGCCGCAAACACAGGATACTGCTAACACTTTCAGACCGAACTGAGCATGAAGTTAAGAATGATATCTCCCGGCACAGGATCTTGGATCTTGAATCTTGACTTATAAGGAGACTTCAGCCATGGATGTGATATTATGTAAGCAGAAACAAGTTAAGATATTTCTATTTCTATTGAACCTTCCTAATTAACAGATAATGGGACTGGTATTGTTTTGTATTTAAGGATTAAATTTATTTATTTTTTATCATTTTTAAGTCACGGAATATAGTTAATTTTCAATAACATTTAACCAGTAAAATCGTATTATTCTGTGTTGTAAGGGCTAGAAGCCAAAATATTATAGTGTCAATTTGGTAGTGTTAGAAAAGTACGTTTTCAAATAAGTTATGAGTTTTGGTAGTTATAGTTTCTTAACTATGAGTGCCTTATAAACCGGATGCATAAACGTACGCGTTACTAAACAAAAAACCGGACACCATATTCATATTTCAATTTAAACCATCGGGCTCCTTATAACTGTTAATTAATATATATCCAACTATAATTTCGTTTTTTTGAGCTAGGTAATCGTTTTTTTCTACGAGTATATCGATTTTTCAAATCGCTTGGTAACTTTTTGCTATAATCTCATACCAAAACGGCAGGGGTCAAAGTATAAAGCGTACATCATTCCAAGAGGTAACAGCGCGCGCGCCGTTATTTCGTGCGCTCCATATCGAGCTAGGCCATTCCCGGTAAGGACCTCTAATGAACCTGTCACAGCCCTCCAAAATAAAAATATATTTTACATTAGACAGTTTCTCGGCAGTAAAAACGTTAATAGATTTTAAATTGAAATCGAAAATGTTTTTATAAATGGACGTTATGGGAATTGGATTTTAATTGCCGGCGTGCTATCACCTCGTTATGGTATTGATAGCAATGGTTCTCACATTTACAAGTATCAAATAATTATTAATTGGTTTTTATTGGCTTTTATCTGAATACTTCAACATACCTTAAACCTTTATTATGAACCAAGCCAGCGTATTTTTGAACACAAGTTATGTACTTCTTTTCCATCAACTGGTATCTAAGCAACATTTGAGAATTACCTTTATGTTTACTTTTGCATTAGTCATTTAAAATTAAAGCTCCCAAACATAACAATAAAGAAAATTTTGCATTAACGAACTGTTTTAACATCACTTCCCCGCTTGCAACTTGCGGAGCTCAATAGGAATAACTTTGTCAAGTTTATGGTGATTTGATACCATTCAGGCAGTCGGCAAGTCATACAAGATAGGTCGCAGAACTAATCATGTTACTGGCTGTTGGGTGCAGTCGCAGTTTGCTGGCAAAGATATGTAACTCGAGTCAGTTAACGCATTCACTGTCGGCAACGTATATAAGCGTTCTCCTGACTTAAACTCAGTGCCTTAAACGCATATGTGCCATCTTACAGTAGGCAAGCTACGTATAAAACAAAAGAAGTGGCAGCTGGCGAAAGTTCGAAAAACAGTACTGGCTGTGAATGCGTTACGGGTATCGTTCGATTTTTAAAATCAACAGCCAGTTGTATTCTCATTAGCAGTTATAAACTAAAAAACTAAAGTAATTTAATACGGAGAAAAGCTAAGTAAATGTAAAAGGGACTTCTTACAACAATTTTGTTTGATATGATGTTTAATTAAGTAAGTTGGTATGTATTACAAATCTCTGGTTTGCTTAGACTGTATGCATTTGATCCCAGGCAGGAGGTATTTTAGGAGGGCGTATATTAATAATAACCTTAGGTAAGACATCATGTATTTTACAAATTTAAAACTCCTATTGGTTTAGTAAACAATACCTATACAACGTCTACTTTCAAAACAGAACAGAACAATTGAACAACAACATGCAATTTTAGGAAAATTATCTCTGAATATCAGATCCTTACTCAAAAATGTAGCCGCAAAAAGGTCGTTGAATTATATCAAAGGCTCTATTCTACTTGATGTTCATCGTATTGTTTTTATCTCTGCCGCCATTACGTCAATTAAATAAGCGCTAACGTAACGTTGACAATACGATAACCAATCGAAATGGTAACATCAATGGGGCGATGTCAGAATAAGACAATCTGGAAAAAAATGCGTGTGGCTTATGGAGTCCGGCCTTACTTAGTTGGAGTAAATTGATAAAAGCTTAGAGTGATAATCAGGTGATTATTGTAGACAATAAAGAAGAAAGAGGAAATAAGCAGGCATTTGACCGTGAAGCTATTTTAGCCATTTCTTATTTTCTCACTCTAAGGCGCAGTTGTTGCGGGAATAAGTTAAATCGAGTTTTAGTCTTGGGGCTGCCATAGACGATCAGTTGAACTGACAGGCCGAGAGGGACGCGGCTATTTGATAGTATGAGGAAGTTAAATGAGTCTCTGATTCTAACAAATAGCTGCGTCCCTCTTGGCCTGTCAGTTCGACTGATCGTCTGTGGCAGCCCTTAAAGCTGAGTTTAATTCAAAAGTAAGTAGTAGTATTTTATTTCATTTAGATACTACTTTATTGTGCTTGTGACTAATTTTATATTGATTATTTTTCCTGCTAGTGCCTATAATAATCTTAGTATTGATAATACCCGTTGTCGTTTTTTTCTGACGTACCTACGTAAATTTGATTTTGGATGGCTTTCACCAAAATAACAAATCTGGTCAAAGCCCATAAACTGATATAAGTGACTGTTCCATGTAAATAAAACAAGATTAAGATTTATTTTTCGAATATTATAGTATCCGAAATTGGGAATGACTTCGAGCCATAGAGTAATCTAAGCACAAACCTTTAACAGTTTTGCACTTCGTGCCTTATGTTCACTGCACATGGTTCTTTCCCACGGAACAAGAAACCACTACTAATCCAGCGTCACTAACATTGTCAATTGAATTATCAAGTATCATCGAACTCTAAACAGTCATTCTGAGAGTCCCACGGATGAAAGCCGCAAACAATGGCCGTCTAATATTCCTCGTAAGGTTCCGACGGATGCAGTATTTGCGTTGCATAAATGCAATAAGTCCCGACCGCGACCCTGACCCGAGGTCGTTGAACCTGCGCGTGACACTTCGATTCTCTATCTATCACGACTAGAGATCGCGCCATCGAACCCGAGGTAACTAAGAATGGTTAGTTTACTGGTTCACTACTTTTTGTTATAAGTTTACTTTTAAGTAGAGGCTGCATGATATGCAGGGGTATGTAGAACTGATGATTTCCCAGAGCTACCCTTTTCCATCTAGCTTCAGAAGAGCTACAAAAAAACGTGTAGAAATTAATATGGCCTTCCTTGAAAATTCTGCAAGTAGCACATCTATATGTAATTTTAATTACCTAGCTTTACTTCTCTGTAGTACTAAGCACACTAGGTATCTATTTTTTGTTGTCAAAAATAAATTTTATCTACAATCACTTAAATCCAGCTGTTTTATTATAGATAGTAAATGATCTGAGTGAAGTAAATCAATTTCGTCATTGACAGTTGCAGAGCTGCGGACAAAAAGCTGTTAAAATTGACAAGCGTAACGGTGAAAATTCCGTAGACGATGCAATTAGTCACATCAATGTACTATGGGGAATTTAAACCTTTAGCAAGGTATCATACGTAAATTAGCCGGGTTTATACATTTTCCACGTGTTATTTAGTCGTGTCACGTCAGACATTCGAATTCTTTAATGGTGCTTTACAACAGTTAAAAATTCTAAAGTGTTACTAACAATTAGCAATGTTATTTTGAACCAGTAGAGCCCTGACGTGACGTTCGTTCATTGCGACAGCGTTCTTCAGTGGAGCGCGGTTCCTGTTGACTGTACCATTGGTTTTTAGCTGTACATGATCGAGGCATCGACTCAATATTTTTATACCAGCGTTATCAGATCGGAATCAGCGTGACTCCGCCGGGGCCCAATATACCCAACAATGATTTAACAGTTAGCCGGCGCATTGTTGCTTTTACCATGTCATCTCTGGCAGGTGCCTAACGATGTAAACGATAAGCCTGATCGTATACGCTACAATGGGGATTTTGTAATACGATGTTCGGGAAATTTCCTTGGCAAAGAATCAGTGTAACGGTGTCTTTGATTTTTGTAACGTTTGATTTAATGTCATAACGTGTGGTTAAATTGTGATATCATTGTAGAATCTTGGTGTAGATAGGTACTATAGTGTATAACATATGAAACGGACAACGGACGGACATAGACGCGGGTCTCAGTACTTATTAAACTGTTCTGTATTTATGACTGATTCGCAGATAATGCATGTAGCAATATTACTATGCCATAACTTCTGTCGTTATGTTCTGTAATTAAGATATATCCTTTCAAAACCGAAGATGTCCTCTCATCAAGAATATTTTACTCTTAAAAAGAAACCAGAAGAAATCGCTATGTAATGATATTTTTTGTTCACAGGTAAAACTCAATTGTGATGGACACCAATCATCCGAGTACGTCGTATAAAAGGTTCCAATTCATCATTTGTCAGACAATAAATGGTTGTAATAAACAGACTCGGAATAAAAATAGCCGGCCAATGGCAAAAGGTCACAATGCTCGCAATTGTTGTATCGGCAGATACCCTGTTAGTTACGGATTTATAAACTGATTTATTGTTTCTCCTAACTTCCTTATTTGATTTCATGTTACTTTTTGCTCCGACGTGGTTCTTATTTGATAAGTAAGTTTTATTAGGCGAATATAATAACGATTACGGCAACTCATGGCAAATAGACTTGGTTGTTTGTTGGAGCTATTTTTGGATTCTATTAGATAGTATAAGGAAATAATCGGATAAAACTGTTATGGGATACTTTTGGATGAATATCCGGACGTTTCAACCGCCGTCGTTGTTTAGGCAGGGAAGGGGAATAGTTTCCATTGCATTCAACAGAATAAGAAACATCTTAAATTTATTTCGAATAATATGCGAAGACAGTGGTTAAAACTGCGAAGAATCGCATAGGGATAGAGCTAAAGGAGTTATAAAAAGTATATATCTATCCTTTCTACTGCCAAAAATTTATCAGGCTGTTAAAGCCCAAATAAAGCATCAGTTTTAGTTGGTCCATTATTAGCAGAAAATTAAATTATACGGTTCTAATGAATGAGGAGGGATACGAATGACCTGATATCATTATTTTTAAAGAAGACTTGAACTGAGACGGTAGCAAAAATTTCTCAACATTTCCTTGCAATTGAGAAGAGTCCCGTAAGTCGTCGCGAGTTAGCCTTATAGGGCTCCACTGATGGCTATCCCAATCCGCCATCTCTCCTACAACTTGTATGCCCTTAGTTTTTATCTCCGAGCATATGTTTTTATGCCATGCCCTTTACTGATTCGCTTTTTGCATACCGACTCATTCCATTCCTACATGGAAACTGTATGAATGGGGAATAACTTTATTTTTGAATAGTTCCGGGGTCGCAACAAATCCGTTCTCTTTGAATGAATGTGAAATACCACATCTTGTAATGTTTTAAAAATGCTAAAAATAGGCTTGCAAATTGAGACAAATAAAATTGTTTGCTTAATTTCAAAAGTATACCAGGTTATCAAACAGTAACAACAAAAGATCACCATTGTCGACACATGTAAGAAACGAATGAACATGGTTCGAATTTTGAACGATCAATGTTCCAAATTCAAATTTGAACACGATTAATGTTCGAGACCGACTACTATTCGAGATGAACAATGTGTACATGACAACTATCGAGTTGAAATCCTTCGTAACCAAACGCCTACGAGATCTTTCGACACTCGAGTAGCCATAAATTATAATTTTAAAACTCGCTGCACGCATGCGTCAGAGATCTAATGAACGGGTCCAACCATCTAGTTATTTATTCGTAGGAATCCTAATTTATTTCAGCTGCTTGGATTTTATGGTCGGCCGTTAGTTAAAGTAAATTATCACTTGCGAGTTTTAAATATAGAGCTTTTTCACATCGTAAAACTATGCTGTAACGTTAAAAACTGTGAACATTAAAATAACCATTTAAGTTCGCAATAAAATCCAGACAAACATTATATTTTGTAGAATAGTAACGTTCTTCTATAATTAAATAAATATTCACTCGTCATGTCGTAATTCAAAAACATAAAAAAAAGATTTTGCTTTTACGACGTCGTGTAATTTAATTTTTACATCTTGCGGTTTATGAGGCAGGTATCTTAGCAAAAGTATTTTAACTTTACAATTAATAATTCCTCTAATAACACTGAGGTAGAGTTACACATGTTTGATTTTTCTTGAATGTACATCATGTTCGATGTTTTTGCCATATGGGATTCAGTGCAGTGTAATGTTGGAATTTAATTCTCATGCCCCCGCGAGTTTCGTGTATGTTGGCAATACGGATGTCATTCTATTATTTTCTTTTGCGGCTGGCATTTGGTTTTTAACAGCAATTAAACCGTTGAAATGTTTGATTACAAAGATGCTTTCATAATAGTTTAGTTTAGTTTAGTTTAGTTTATTTATTTATCAATGTAATGTTACAATATAGATTGCATTGCATGTCAAAAAACATCAAGTGTTCCTCTAATTATAAAAAAAACGCTAAAGAATGTTGACTAATTACTAACGTAGGTTACCTGTTAAATACGTTTGAAGAACACATTTGAGTTTAAATTGTTTCAATCATATATAGAGAAATATAAATGTTTAAATGTTCATTTTAAGAAAAAAAAGGTGATCAAGCATCACAAAATATCTTTACACGACTTTAATAAGATGTGTTTTACATGAAAAGAAACAATTAATCTAATCACATTAGTCTACGGTTTCTAACGATACAACCAACCTCAAGCCATAAAGTATGAAATCCCTCGTATACCGGTCAATACATGCTCCAACCCAGCAACTAAAATCATCATTCAACTCGCGACCCGCTGGCATATCAGAGCATATCAAAGTCGCATTCAATAACCAGCAATTTACAATCATGTGGGACGCATTTATCAGTCCGTACACAGCCAGATATATGTAAGCCCTTAGTAAAGCAAATATACACGCTAAGGCACTATGGAACAATGCCCCGGGCAATCGTCTGACCGGCCTGCCCCGTGTCCGTTGATTGTACCTTACGATGACAAGCTCACGCTATCGCAAATAAGTATTTATTGCAACTGCACGAATAGATTTACAACTTCTATGATATGATCCTTTGTCTTGCGCTCTGCTTGACGGGGCAGACCAATTAGGTCACGTTTCGGGTTCGTGGGAAGCTGCCATAAGCGCGACATCTCTTTTATAATAAGTTGCAATTCGACTACTGTGAATCGTCGATGTTGATAGTTCATTGAGCGACAAACATTATGTTATTACAACCGTTATAAAATTAGGTACCGTTATCTCCGTTCTTGAAGTCCATTTACTTTGACTATATCAATGTAATACATATACCTAATAAAAACTCCTCCTATCAGAAATTAAATTAAAAGCTCTAAAAACATTTTCATTGTGTATATTAATAACCTCAATTTAAAATTCAAATTAAAAGTCCGTAATTCCGTATGTGCAGCTTTGCGATTTACAATGCAAATGTATGCACCCTATGATTTGTAGTGAAGCCAGTTTTACCATGGGTTTTCATGAAGCAAAGAAAACTGCTCGTAAATTCTTTTGTTTTACCTTTTTAATATGTTGCAATAACGTGCACTGTTACCTAGTAAAAGAAATAGTCGATGACATGGACAACAAAGAGCAACAATAGCCTCCCGCCGCCGACGTGATGGCTTGGACATGACTATTAGCCGATCAGAGGTCAGATCGCTATCAGTAATCGGACTAATCCTCTACCTTACCAAATGAAACGAATATAAAAGCATTCCCTTTTTATACAAAGACGAATGGAGATTCCTATCCGAAAGATAAACCGTGCCCTTTGAAAATAAAATTGTGATTGAGCTTCGATATCTCAAGAATCTCTTAACAAGAAAGAAACATGAATACCATTCATTATAAATTATAATGATTCCTGTAATCTTGGAAATAATGGATCCCTAGACGCTTGCTGATGTGCTTTTGCTGTTTTTATGGTGAAATTGTTAGGGTCAGTGTGTATCGTAGGGAAACTACGTGAGCAACTAGAGGTAGCTACCGGTATACTTCTGTCGGTGACCTCGGTTCAGCGGCGCATTCCTTCTTAGGCTTAATAATACACATGAGTCGGACGTAACGATCTGCTGCGCGCACGCTCATTAAATATCCTTCTGGATCCATTCCCGTTCGTTATTATGCCTCTATTCCGTGATATACTCGAGTGCCATTCGATTTTCCACATTATGGGAATTGACGGTATGGAATGTCTATAAACTATTTGAATAAATCTAATAAATCGGAGAAATATCTTATTCACCAGTTGAAACTTAGCTTATCTCGACAAATAAAATATTTACGTTTCTTTCAGAGCTGCCTCAAGTTCATAAGTCGACGTAAGCCGAGCTTAGGCGTATTCAGCAACTTTGTGTTTGCCTTATTTCTTTCACCACCATTGTATCTACACGCGGATCGTATACTTTACTCACTTTTTTAACGCTTGTAATTAAATGCTAATGAAATAATTACAAAGATATAAACCCGCAGTGTTGCTTAACCCAAAGCACAATACTTTTACGGATGTGTCACACTCGAATGTGTATAATTATGATAATCTCGGTGATAACCAGCATCCGGTGCCACCCCGCACATTGTCGCCGCCCAGACATATCATTCACTTTATTTTTAATTTTATTTTTGATCTTGCCCTGGACAATATCCCTGCGCGAAGCGTGGGATGACAAAGGAATCGGCTCCACGGCTAGATCGGAGTTAAGTAGTTCCTGCATATTGTATAAAGCATTTGAATATTAATACTTTTACGCTCCTGCTCCGAAATTCGACGGTGTCATCTGCACTATCATTTATATTAACAACATCGCTTGTTATAAAAACCACTTTAATTTCATCGAAATTAAGCATGAAATAGGCGGCAATTGTGTTCTTTATTCGGAAAGTCAATTTAAAGCTTCAATAGATATAATGTTTCTTTGCGTTAATTTAATCAGTTGCAGCTATAACTGTCCGTTGGGTAAAAATGTCGTTAATTTTGATCAGAGTTTCCCACGCATTCGAGTAGGCAGTGTTAAAAGCTTGTCCACGGGCATTTAATGCATTGCTTCAATTAAAGCATGTAACAACTTTAATGCTCATTTATCATTTCTTTAAAAACTTTGTTTACAAACGTTGTCGAGAGAAAGAGACAGATATTATCATGAGTGATGTTATCGGCTCTCGCGTCCTAACAACAACCATTGTCACGTTCGGACTTTTTACAGATTGGACGTGATCTAATGTCCGATGTAACGGTTAGAGGCAATTGGTGTTCCAAAATGCGTCAAATTATGTTCACTGCTTCTTCTCTGAGCTCTAAGTTTGTCACGTTAGGGTAGAAATTGACTTGCAATGCTTCTAATAATTATGTTTCGAGGTACTGTACATTACGAGGTCTTGTTATAGACTGGTAATTGAACACGTCAAAGTGCCGTGAATCGTATAGCGGCGTCTAATAAGGAGGTAACTGTTTACTAAAGATGTTGCGGTTTTTGGACTCAAATTGTATCCGCGTTTGGTGATATGGGGCATGACGAACGTCTTTTTTTCTCGAAATTGCAGTAATGGCGTACTAATTTAATTTAGACGGGATTTAATAGCCTACTATGTCCTTCTATTTGGCGTCTAAAAACCGTGTGGACTTCATACAAAATAATAAACGTTATTCAGCTGCAGAAAAGTAAACTTAGGTATTTAAAAAATGTGATTTAAAAGCAATTTTCTGTCTGCATTGATATCTTAATCAGTATAACATTGCGTGAAATCGGTTGCTTATAGACTTCAGAGGAAAATCATATAAGGCCCTAAAACCCTGAGAATTGAGGTGCCGTTTTTATGACTCAATTGAGAAATATTTTTATGAGAACTGGGTCCTTATGGCCTTAAGGTCTTTGTCTGGACGTATTTTAGAGCTCCAAATGATAGTTCTTTGTAGCCATCAATGTTCTTAACTTTATGGTTCAAAATTGTTAAACTTAGGGTTTTTTATAACAGCCTTTATTAGCATGACGCTTTTAGAATAAAGTTCGTTATAAAGAGTTTCAACTTTAACTTGATCGTTGTGGCGAATCATAAATAGGAAAGGTGTGCTGAAAAGTAAAAGGTTTTATTGAGAAATCATGCATAAACTAAATCAAACGCGTTGAAGATTATAAGTCTTTTTTATTATTATTTTTATTATATAAGGTATAATACTCATGCATGTATTTTTTTATGTCCGTTAAACGAAAACATATTTGAATATGCTACAAGAGACCATAATGTTCGTTCTGTCCCATAATTCAAATGCTAGCAATCAATATGTTATTGTGCTCAAGAAGAACCAATCATCGATGGTCTTAACGGTCTTAGACGGGTTATAATAGGATAAGATAATCAAAGCAAGATTGCGAATCAAATGTCGCAAAGGGACTTATTGCTGGCCGCAATACTCAGTACTCAGAAACGTGATCGTAGAAAGTGGTTCGCAGAGTGCGAATTTATCAAGTGCTGGATGGTAGTCCTTACATAACGTAGCGAAACTGAAGCAGGCCGGTGTGACTCCACAATGCAATATTGTCTGTGTTGCGTTGTTTTGTTCTTAGTCAGAATGCATGTGCACGTCGCAGAGCATTTCTTAAAGTTATGAAAAAGTCTCTAGATTTTTGAAAAAAATCTTGAAATCATTGAGAATGTACAAAGAGTCTTACATACAGAGTTGTTTTCATAAGGAAATTACACAGCTTTTGAAGTTTCTTGTCGTTACATTGTTGGCTAAACTTTGGTATTTCTATGGAATTATTCTTGTTATTATGCGATAGACGGACTGTTTACCTAAAACGCAGGGTAGGAATATCAAGAACTTTGTCAGTAAATTTTAAGTTCTAAACTTCAAGTCCAGATGCTGCTGAGATCATTCTGTAAAATCATTCAGGTTTATTGACTTGTTAGCATAGCCATTTTATAATTACATTCAGGTGTATGTCATTCAGGTCATTAAACTGTCTCAAGCGAACCTATAAACATATACACATTACCCTGAACATCTAGATTACAATCCCTTTTCCTCCAGGCAATTAGTAGGTCAGTGAGTAATTTATAGTCACTTGATTTAGTTTATGACCAATGCGTAAAGTATTCTCTATCACAATGCAATAGTAATCAAAACTTTCATTGCACTCTTTGTCATCGAAAAGATATACTGTCTCTAGTAATAAAATTATTACCATTATTAGCTGTCAATAAGCTAAAACGTTAATTATTCCGCACGTTAAATTAAAATATTTACCGCTGTACTCAGAGACTTTTTAGAAACCGTTGTATCGTTCCGTTTTCAAACTTGTGTGTGAATAATCGACATAAAACAACGAATAGTCATTCATAAACTGACTCACGGTTGTTAGAATCTCAGTACAGACATGGACTTTAATTTTTACTTTCGATGCAGAATTAATTCGATATGTGTAAGTAATTTCTTTAGCGTGAGTAGCCGTTGGCATGATGCTAGGGTTTTACAGTGACTCAACAATAAAATTCCGTAATTGTACGTAGACGTAATAAGTGTGATAACAGTTTAAGTTATACACCACATTTATCACGTTATTTATTAACAAAATATAACCTATCCTTTATTATTAAATGATGTAATCAAATTCTCGAAAAATGCCTTAACGATTTCGGCGATATTATAATATATGGTTTACAAGAGCGAAAAAGCGATCTATCTTGTAGTAATTTCCAGGAAAATTCGTTTTTCAACCTGAGGGTCGTTCGGTATTCCAGGTACTTTTAATTTAAACATCAAGTTAATAATAACTCAAGGTTTTAATGTGCTAGAACTAATTTTTCAATCTCTAGATAGCACACTGCCAGTCAGATGAATTTTAATTGAAATTTTGTTTTTTACATTACAACGCAAAGGAAAAGTATAAACTGTCAAATAACTTTATCTAGAGTTTGGAAAAAGAAAGGTTTTATGTACAAACGAAAAACACTACCAGGAAAACATAAATGTAGCAACGCAATACTCTACCTCACGTCGAGTATCGTCTTACATTTATTTACAGCTGTCTGTTGTCGCAAAAGCACTTTCTGTGTAATCCGCTTTGTGTCTTGACGAGAGCTAAGGATGTCTCATTTTATTGTATGTATGTTACCTATTTACTAAAAACCATATAAAGTAAAGATCACTATTTGTGGAGTCCATCTGTACTGGTGTGTGTTAATTTTTAAATCATCTAGTTTGAGTAATTATTCGGTAAAAAAAATAGTCGCATAACGGAAAGAGTCAGATGATAATTATTAACATTTTATACTTCATCACATCATGATTATCGAATTTGGATTGAACCTGATATAGGTCATGTTTATTTCTTACAAAATTGTGTATCCTTATCGCATTAGTATCGTAATTTATTTAATCGTCACTTCCTTCAATTAATAAGTTCGACATAAAAACGAATTTAACGATACCTTGCTTGTCGCAATTAAGCCATCATACCCACATAAATACAAACATACAGGTCACAAGTTTAAAAAAAGCAAAATCTATGAAGTGCATTATATATTAATTTCACTACCAGACAATCCCAATTGGTTTAAAGTTTGCGCTTTATCTGACAAGTACGCGCGCGACAGTCGCAAACGGTGACAGACGTTGACAAGGAAATTAAATGATTTTTTTATAATACATATAATTTTGCAAAGGTTGGGATCTCCTAGTACTTAAGTAAAATAATACCTGTGACAGGAGACGCATTTTGACGTTAGCTAGGGCAGGTGGTGTGGCGGGGAAGTGGTCATGTCGTCTACCCCAATCTCTGTGAATATCAGTATCGTAACCAACCAGTGACAAATCTCTTGCGTTCACCAACTCGTAGCCAGACGTCAAACACGTCGAATCGATTATAATTTATATTGTCTACGGTCAGCTCGTTAGCAACGGTCCGTATTGCACCATTACATTCACATCTGATAATAAATATAACTAATACTATCCAGATCGGATTAAATACACTCAAGAATTATAATTAAGGGTCACGGTGTATGTACATTTATATGTGAAGTGATCCGATTTCCCTGCACTTAAGAGTATGTTCGTACTTGTGTAATGTATGGCAGATCGTGTTGATGGTAAAGCTCGTCGACACGATCGAGAGTCATTTGTTTTAGTTTATTAGTACTGTATTATTGTAATGACTGTCTATACTTTATTATTAATTGTGAGGCATCGGATTAACGTATTACTTTAAGATAAGACTGTTTCTCACGCATTAGTCTTGCAACACTGACACAAATATAAATTTGGGATAGAGCTTTATAGAATTTCCAAACCCCTTTAATAGTCCTTGCACTGGGTCTGTTAGGATAGCTACCACCAGTGCCAAGCAGCAGTGTTCACATTATTGTATTTCGAAGTGGGAGAAAAAAACTGGTTAAATTACTAGTATGAAAGGAATTCCTAGTCTTCAGGCTTATCAGGAATTTGCAGACTTAAATGGTACGCGTAATGGCCTGTGTGTTAATTTGCCTACTTCATGGTATCAAAAAGACTGTAAGCATTAGTAAAAATGGGTAGCTATTATTTTATCGAAAAATCTTTCAACGAACGTATCAATAAGTAGAATTTTTATTTCATCGAAAGGCATTTCTCGCCGCACGAGTTTTTTTTGGTACTTACAATTTTAACCGAACCTAACCTAACCTAACCTGCGTAACTAATGATTAATGGCTTCAGCAGAAAATAACATTCGATGAAGTGAAATTCGATAAAATAATGGGTTACCAGAAAACATAAATAAACACTAAAAATATAAATCTCGAATAAAACATGTTCATCACTGAAAGTTTGCCTCTAAGGGATTGGAATCCACGACCCAGTACTTATTACTTGAACTTGATCCTAGCCAGTCGATTATAGACTGAGTGTTTAACAGTGTAAAGTGTAAACCCAGTTGAAACATAAAACAATAAGCTTAAGGTTAGTTTTTGGCTGAAATTAATGGGTCCGTTCGGAGCGGGCCAAAAAGGCAAATACAAAAGTTAGTTATTTGACCTTAAATCCATCACAGTTGATTGCTAAGCCCGCCCCGTTTCAATTTACATTAATTTTCGTTTGGCTCACTTTAAGGACCATGGCACACTGCGTTTTGCGAAAGGATTTCTAGCGAAGCGATCAGTAGACTAGCGCGCTGCGGGCGCGCAGCGTTTTGCTTCGGGTGCAGTACCATACTTGGTATTACTAGATTTTTTGACATTTCGTTTGTATAGGACGGTTTTTGATTTCCATAAAAAGTATCCTATAGGGCGTTATTTCTACATTAAATATCACAAAAATCAGTTCGAGCGTGAAAGATTTAACCTAACCTACAAACAGACAGAAAAACTAATTTTGAAAATATCACTGTTTATGGTGGTCGGCAATGACAATTAGGTATTTACTAAACCAATTCGTGACTCATTTCGTTTCACAATAATTACTTGAAACATACCACTCATACGGACGCATTAGGTCCTACCAATGTGCTATGAAGGTACATACGTAATTTATACGCATTGTCGGGTCAGGTTCCGCAGGTTCATGTTACCCTTTGCAGCAAAGCCACTTGATCGATCAATTCGCTATGATATAGTCTTAGTCCAGTGCCAAGCTCCCGGATTTTCAATCAAAACCGGCCCGGCAGTTGGTACTGAAGGTGTCAACGGTTTCTTGTAAGCCATTTTTAAAGGTGTTGCGCTCAGTGAATTATGTTATTGTAAATAAATAATAAGCGCAGGATTGATGTCCTTAGCGTTAGTAACGCTTAGCTTAAATTAGACTTTTTTTTTATCTAGTATATTTTTTTTTTTTTGTTTTAGACTTAAGTAACTACGCCGTTACGTGTTTTCGTGATTTAGGGTAAAAATATACGATTGTGACCACCAAGAAAATAAAACCTATTCTTCAACTAACGTCTTGCGTAATTGTATACAGCCAAAAGATTCAGTGTCTCAAAGTTATCCCAAATATTACTATATTTTCAGAAAAATATTATATTTGGAAAGTTTGTAATAGTGTCTAGCCGTGACTTATTTCAGTAATCGAATTTGTTCTTCATAGTCTAACTTCCATTGTCATAAACTAATAAAACTTCTAGACTTTTGGGGCGAATTCCAGTCACAAGAATATTATAGTTAAGTAAAATTCGCTTCAGTACATCTTAGCTTCAATGGATGAGATCCTAAAATTAGATTGGTAAGTGGCGGGATCATTCTTCTCTTATTTTTCGGTTTCTTTTGCTTAGTTTGGTTATAGTTATTAGCATAGCGGTTATTGATCTTGTTGACTTTTAAAAAGTTAATTTTTGAATTAACTTAACTAAAAGCATTTCGTAAATTTGCGCTTACACCAATACCACCCAGGACTTCAATGTGTTAAGCGGTCATAGAATAAATAAAGTCGATGTGATTATATTCTTTCTGTTTTAAATAAAACTATAGGTATACTTATTTGGTAACCGTATGGCGGCTATATCTTGGTAAATTTTTATTTCTATCGTACATATTTCTCTATATATATACTTATATAGAGAAATATATACTTAAATACATAGAAAACATCCATGACTCAGGAACATATATTCGTGCTCATCACACAAATATTTGAACCCAGGACCGCAAGCTTCATAGGCAGGGTCACTACCAACTAGGCCAGCGCGTCTCGTAAAATTTGATCGTGTGTCTTTTTATAAGCATGAGTTATTCATTCAAAAATATGTTCAATTGTTCTTGATTCAGTTTTTAGTCATTCCGATTTAAAGAATGTCTTTAGAGTAGTTTATGTAGTTGTGAACACGCAACACCAGAGTTATACAGGTCGTCGTGGGTTACACTAACATCTTTATCTACTATTAGACTAATTTAAAAAGTGAATAAGACGTTATTTGTTTTTTCGACTACAGTGAACCCGTGTCTATTTCACCTGGTTTTAAAGCATAGGAGTATATTGTTTGCTTAATAGTAGCTCATTTAAGCACTTTTTTTTTTAGATGAAGTTCGTTAGATCTCATATTCACCGTGTAGTTTTATTCAGACACTACTAAGTGTTTATAACAATTTATAAAATGTTTTAATGACTGTTTATAAATCTAGAAACAAATGAAGTTACCACACGCGTAAATTAAATAAGAAACATGTTAGCTAATCACGCGAATGTTTGTTTGCCTCAGTCTCGTGCCGCCAGATTCGGGTCAAAGGGCCAACTCGCGTGTTCCGCCGTTACTATATTGCCCAGATTTCCTTCGCCCTCGAAAACTTATTTGATATCCTGTAAACCCTTAAATAAGTCAAGAATGTGGACACAAGAGTTTTATTTAGTCTACAATAGATAATTCGTTAAAATAAAAACGACATAATTATTATGGTTTGGTTGATAATTTAGCTCACTGTGAACATTATGGTATGTTTGTAAAAAAGCTATAATCTCTCCAACGGTACAACAACAAGATAGTTTCCTTTTTATTTATAGTTATCGTGTTATGTCGTGATCTGTGAAAATAAAAGCTTATTTAACTTTAACATATGCTTCCACATTACAGTTAAATTGAAACAGCCTTTGGGCCTTGTTACGGGAGAAAATACGCTGCCATTTGTAAAATGGTCAAGTCGTGTCTACAGGGAACTAAGGCAGGTTTACTAACGTAATGAAAAATGTAAAGGCATTCTCAACAATCACACATACCAAGGTAAATTATAAACAAATAAGAAGTGCAAAAACTTAAGGTACTCCATTGTAAAGTAAAATATTCTCCTTGTGCAACTTTCGATGCGAAAGATCCAACAATAAACACACATGTACATGAAATATTAGGGATTTTTAATCTAATGTGCTTAAAGTTAAGGTCAATGGTAATTGGAAAACGCTTCGCTGGTAAAGGTATAGAAAAACCAGCAAACTTAACCCATTAAATTGACTGTTATAATGGACCGTGCGATGAGGTCACGATGTTAAACGAACGACATTAATAAGCCCTAATAAGTTTGCCTCCGCTCTTAGATCGAGCAGATTCGCTTCCTTCTATTTAGAGGCCCTTATCTTCTTAATTATCTTCGTTAAATATCGACAATTGCGACGGCGTACTCGCGTTTGCGATCCAGCACCTAATACTTAGGTACGGTGTACCCGTGTACACGCTATAAAACGCTCATTATGTTCTTCTACATTGTTACTTATACGTCCACGTTGTAAATTGTATTTAGCCTATCATTTGTTTTTATAAATAACGCGTAATATTTAATAAAAACTTCATGATTTTTTATTGAAAGGGTCGATCATTTGTTTTCTTAGCCTTGTTAGTTGTTGCTTAGCTACTTGAAATTAAGGTTACGAAACATTCGTCCAGTTAACCTCGTTTAAGACTTTGATTAGACTTGACCGACGTAGCCTACATTCCGAATGCTTTTAGTATTATTAAGTCAGCGGAAAATCAATAGGTGATATTGACCAGCACGTCAGCGCTCGCCCGACCCGCACTTTTCACAACATTACGTTCACGGAATCAATAAACACTGAACCATTAAGGAATTTGATTTGAGAGCTCTTAAAGAGAGTTCTGTAAATAGATCATATTGAAAATCTCATTTCCTTTAAGTCTACGACTCATCGCCGGAAGACAAAGAATTCATTTCCTTTCACGATTTTCTTAAACTCATAATAAAAGACTTGTATCAAATTACCGCACACGTTTCAAAACAAAAACTGTTATGAGAGCCTATTATACTAAACCGGGATTTAGTAATCCAACTAGTTCGGTATTAGAGAGATAATCCCATTCCGAGACTTAAGCGAAATCCTACGATTTCAGTTTACCGGTGGGATTATCTTCATTTAGGAAAAATTTACCTCTAATTTCTAGAGCGTGTGTAGTAAATTAGCAATAAACTTTTACGAGGCGCGGCTCGATGCGTGAATAGGAGGGATAGCTGCGGGCTGACCGGGTATCTTTACAAATCGATCGGCGGGCATAAAGTGTGCGTTGTTGAGATGGGATATTAGAATTTATAATAAGCGGGGCCCCGTATCAGCGGCGCTCACGTCCGCTCCTCACACGCTTAGTGTGGCGTTGTGCTTACGATAATGGCCGAGCACTCGACGCCGGGTCAGCCGCGACATCGTGCGCCCTCCATTTTTGCCGCGTATCTCCCGCTGCTACGGTCATGCTGCCCCGCGGCCTCCCAACCGCTTCCAACTCGAGAAATATTACACATAAATAACTATGACAAATGATATTCCGCTACGATCGTTGCACTCTATCCATTTCTGGAGTAGACCGCGTCATGTTCCTCGTTACTTTTTATGGGGATGTGATAGAGCGTTTTAGCACGTTCTGCCATTTACATCGTTCACGATTTCGGGCGAAGTGACTCCGTATAAAGCGGTTAATAGGAAGGAATTCGCAAATGCATTATAACTAAAGGCCCGGAGGCAGAACGGACTGTCTGCATCCATGATTTAAGATGGAGTCGCGGGGTCTTTGGGATTATTATCCTTTAATTATATTTCTGCTGCTTGGCCCAATGATTGAATGATCTTGATTGCTTTTCTGGTCTGGCCTAAACAAACCAATTAAACTATTTTAATGGTTATTGCAGCTTATTTTATGTATTTAAAATTAAGGTCGCTTTGGCTTTAGGTTAACTTGGTATTCTTGATTACTACCCTACCTCTAATGATGTGGCGTTAGACGTAGTGACGTAGTAGCAATTTTTTTAAATGTTTTCAGTTTTTTTACATAAAATTGCGCAACTTCTCCCTTTTTTAAAGTTAGTGTCACTTGACAATATCATGGATTTAGTTTGTAGCAGTGTTATTTCCAATCACCTTTAGTACTAGGAACACATGAGCTTGTAGCACGTACATTTAATCTGGTATCGAGGCGTCGATATCAGCGCGGCCGCACGCGACAAGATTTAGAGTCGCCGGCGAATGGCACGTCAGACAAATATTTCACCTTGGTTTGTGGCGAGCGGAAGCACTATTGGGGCTAGAGCGAATTACAACACGGCTGAGTCATTTTCAAAAATCGTGACAATTTTGCGGGATACTCAAGGGTTAATGCTCATATAAATTCTGATACTTAGTCAAAATGATTTTGATAGGGCATTTTTTTGTTATCCGAAAAGTTATGTACGTACTACTAATGCAGGTTTCACCTTAATATGTAACCACTAATTTTGTAAAATTTCTTCATTTTTTTTGTTTTGCTTTACCATTACATTTATGCTCACTAATATAAATAAGACCGCAACAACGTTGTTGTTCAGTGGGTTCTGTTACAAAATGAACTTTGTAAGACAACACAGTGCCGTAACAAAATGTCTCTTCCTGACGCCATAGGACGGGTACCCAAGCCCTTCTCCGAAGCATCAGTAAATCAGACACGGGGCTGCAACTCCATTTGTCTTGCGCGGCGGTGTCTTGAATATTCTAGAATGTTCCATGGCCGCTGCCAGCTAATAAATAAAACCCTAACAACCGAACTAATTTTACCGGAGCAACAGAAACATTCCCTAGTGAGAATGTATAGGATCAATGTTTTGAGAAAATATAAGCATCAAATACGAATTGCAATAGAAGATGCCGGTTGGCTTTATCAGAAATTTGGAAGTTGTCGTTGAGGAAACATATTAGTCACGTTATAAAAATAAGTAACCACTGACACACAATCACTATAATGTAGTTTGTGTGCGTTAAAGCTTGTTCCCCTAGAAGAAACACCACTTCGATGTATCGGTATCTCGATATAGGCTGCGTTTATTTGACCAAACGTATCCGTCACATTCTGACACGTATATAAGTACGAGATAACGGATGCTTTATACACATTTTTTTACACGATAAACTCAACCATACTAGGCCCGCAGAAAAGCAGATTGTTTGTTGATCTTAAAACGGATTAGCTGCGTCACATTAAACAGTGTTTTGCATAATCAAATTGCGACATTGATTTCATTAAAGAAGGCAACGTTTATGTGTTAATTTTACCATCACCCATCACTACTTAGCCTTAAAAAAACTTACGCAAAATCAATTAGTCGTTCTGGCCATTATACCGGCCAGAGTTGATTTACAGAGTTACTAAACTATCAAGTTGAAAGTGTTTGTAATCAACTTAGATCCGCTTACCAAGTATCGAAGTTGCTTTGGAAGGTTGGAAGTTGATCAGTGTTCGCTCGCCAGCAAACTTGTAAGTTGTCGTGGTTGAACCAGAAAGGCAGATAACGTGAAAGACAGAAACATAAGGCATGTCTATTATATTTCAGAGTCATGTCTTTTATAACCGCAGTCGACACCTCTAAGATAAGATTTTACATTTTAGAAATAAGAACGGTATTTTAATTCAGTTATAAAGAAATTAAAAGGAAAATATAAGCAAAGTTTGGGTGTAGATCCAAGAATGGCATACCATTTTTAGGAGGAAGAACAGTAATGATCTAATTTAATTAATTTAAGCAACTATAGGTATTGATTAATGCTTACATTTGAACGCATGTCTTTGTAAACGGTATCCCTAGTTCAGAGCCAAGAGTATAGTAAAGAAAAAAATCATTCAAGGTTAGAGTTTGAGATCGGATGACATAATAGGACTCGAAAGAAATGACGAAAAAGAAATACCGAATTTAACCAGTAACAATTTTAATGTGTATCCTATAAGTAGTAAAACAACAAGTCTTAACGGTATTGTAGTCCTAAAACAGGTTTACATGCAAATTAAATGTCTGAAGTACTCAACAACTCATAATGTCTCTGGACGGCTTGCATCCTGCGGTAACGATTACAAAAAATAAACCCTGACGTGTATCTATAAAATCCATTTAAAAGAGAATATATTCACTACCAATATGAAAATCGCAGTACTTGTACAGTATGCACGTAAAAATATATACAAATTATATATTAGTGAAACTGAATGGCATATAGGATATAGTTTTGAACCGGCGTCATTTGGTCAGTTAAAATGTACGTAACGCTAGCTTCTCAAAAATGGAAAATAAATATTTAGAACGCAGTACTACTGACACTTTAAAAATTCTAGAAAACACCTTACCTAAAGATTAACCTTATGAACGATTGCGAGTAATTCTTAACAATTACTAAAAATAAAGGTAAATTCGCGGCCGGTTGTCCACACGAGATTCTGTTTACCAGCACACATAACATTTGTTGATAGTGAGACAGTTACTTCGAACGCAAACAAGTTATTACCCATGATGCTATAAACCATCGCTTCCTGACCTAACAGAACCTAACAGACCTTGGCTGTTGCTCAATATGTCTTTTTCCTTTCGGACTAGTTAGAAGAAGACGGATGGATCGCAAGTTTTGCTTGCCAATTTGCTCATGGCGTACAGAAGCTGCGGTAGATTTCATAACAATTTTCCCTTTCGCAAGTCCAAACGGTTCGGGCATCGTAGCTTCTCAAGCAAGAGTGAACTTTGCTTTTATAACTTCGTCTGCATTATCTAGTTTATTTCTTGTTAGCTTAGTTTCTTCTTTGAGTAGTGGGATAAACTTTTGGCGAAAGGGCTCATCATTAATATTAATAGACATTGTATGTATAAATGATGTAGGCGGTCTAGTTTTGCGCTCATGATACTTACATAATTGTGTTTATAACAAAGAATTGTTATTACTTTACCTAGTCAATCTTAATGTAATAAGTTTTGTAATAAAAAGGAAAAACATTAAAACAAAAATAATGACTACTTATACTAATACTTTACATTTCAATAGCATTACAAATAGCACTTTAATCCTATTTGAGAAACTGGAACATTATCACAATCAATAAGTAGGTTGTTTGATAGCGAGTTTTACGTTAACAAATGTTTTCCGCATTAAAACAGTACAGCGCCGTATAATTACAGAACATAAAACAGTACTTCTATAACCTCTGTAATGTAAAATCAAAACCAAATAGGAATGTTTGGCCTTATAATCAACACTTATATGTGAGGCAGAGGAAGGTAATTCTAGTGCGATCTCAGCGTTCATTATGCAAGATGGTGTTGCAACGGTTAGTTCTGACAATGCAATGTAATAAGCTAGTTCATCTTTCACCACAGATGTAAATGAGCTAAATAATGTATGGTTCTATCAAGAGTGTAAACCACACATTCACAAGTATTATCACTCTAGCATTTCTTAGTTTTCACCTGATAAAGAGCGTTATTTTATCAAATCTTGGTGAATGAATGAATGAATACATCTGTACTTAAACTGTTTCAAGGATTAAATATTTTGTACATCCACTAAGTATGATTGTTTTCTATCCCAGAAAGAAAACAAAACACTTTGTTTCTTATTTAAGTAAAGACCATCAGTATTTTGATAAATAGTACGATTCTTAGTTTATACGAATACTTTTGATAATATATATTGTAACAAAATTCGGAGTAATTGATTGTAGTGTAGAAAAAGTAAATAGTGATCACAATAAAATACTAAAATTATATTATAATACATATGACGTCATTAGATATACCTACTCCAATATTCTTTCAAGCTATCGAGTAATCAAAATATGGCTTTCCTTTTGCCAGTACATTTCCGAAATTTGTAACAATGACACCAAATCAAATAGGTACCCGCGGAAATCGGAACACCGACTTCCCTTATGTTGCCTACACAAACAACTCCGTAACGAAATTGGAAAAAATAACCCAATGCCTTTTGTTTGAAATCCCTTAGATCCATATCGACGGCATATAATAATAACTTTTGTGATTCCGCCATTCGAGATGTTGATAGAATCTTGACTGAGGCGGGTTTGGTAATCTTGTTTAGAATCTGATGTTCGAAGTGCGCTATTAATTTGGTTTTGCTCGGGTTGATTTAAAGCAATTTGTAATTCAAAGAACGCAAATAATTGCTTAAGAAAAAGGTCTTACTGTCTAAAGGGCAAACAGTCAGAAGTTGATTCAAATACTCGGTTTACATCACACTAGTATATTTTGTAAACTGGTTCTAAGATTGTCATTGTACTTCCGTGTTTAAGATATACATCCGAGAGGTGCGTGTATTACGTGAAATGTTTTTATACTTGATTCGTAGCCTCGTACCTATTTCCCTACTTGTGATATATCCTCACTACCTGGACTTTGAGTTTAGATTTTAACTACAAGTAAGTATCAACTATTTTGTACCCTGAAGCTGTAGTTCAAGTTAAGCTGTTAATCAATGTTTTTATAGGAGGTTTAGGACTAAAAGTAGTATGGTTAATTAGGGAAGTTATCATATTATAGATACAAGTCTTTATTTTAAAGTAGCACATCCCTCCTTAATCAAAATAAGGGCACATAATTTTAAAGAACGTCCTTTAAAATATCATTGGCGGGGTAAATACGATTTTAATCTGGCCAATTTCATCTTTTGTTTAAAAGAAACAAACCGCTTTTTTCACTATGTGTTTAGTTTGTAGCTAATCGAACTGTTTTCCTAGGATGACGTACAACTGGTCGCTGGTGCTGGCATGCCTGGCGGTCGGCGCGCTGGGCGGCGAGCCGGTGTTCGACCCGACGACGCTGATGCGGCTCGTCCTGGTGCCGGCAGACGCCGCTGTCGGCTCCGTCATCTACCGCGTGCGGGCCTCCGACCCGGACTTTGACTATCCACTGCATTTTGAACTAATTGGTGAGTGTTTCCCACTTCAGCAGTTCTCTTTTGTTCAACGTTTGATGATATTACCCTCTTAACGATAGATTTTGCTGGTTAAGCAATAGCGTAGTCTCAGGCTACTAAGGTGAACTAATTACACAAATTCTCTGTGAAGGATAACGCTGATAATTAACTGTTAGCGTAGGTATTTATAGGTAAGGGAGGATACTTAGTGTAATAGAGGATGGAGAACAGTCCGAGTTGTTAGAGGGAACTAAGGAACTAAGTTACTGAAAAGTGTCAGCCATTGGCACTTAATTTCGCGTTCAATCTCGCTTCTTCTAACCCTAAACATTAATTCACCAGGTCAAATGGGTCGTCTGGACGTCGGCATCGAGACGTTGCCTTGTACGCGTTACAACTCCGTTTGCCAGGCGAATGTTATCCTCCTTCGAAGGTTGGAGCCAGGTCGCTACGTGGACTTCAGGCTGTCTGTCCGTAACACCCGGGGAAGGAGCAGCCGCATTGCTTGCTCCATCACTGGGACTAACGCCACAACGGCACGGGACACTATTTTTCCACATCAGCCGCCGATTGTGTTGGTTCCTGAGGTAAGTCAAACTATACATAAACCGCCCGACTTAAGAGAACTGTGAAGCGACGCTTAAATCGCGTAGCTGTCAAATATTTTCCATACAAATTTTGCTCCGAGCGATAACGTTTCTCGTACTCTAAATAAGGTCCACCATTCACGATTTTTTAATTATGTTGAAGTGATTGTGAAAAACTAAATCTGTACGTTTCTGTTTTTCATTTTTTGAATTTGTTTCGTACTAAGAAATATGTTCTTGGAAAGGAGAACGTACAGACATAGTTTTTCATAACATCTACAAAACATTCAAAAATCGGAAAAATTGGACTACCCTCAAGGGGAGAGAAACGTTAAAGCATTTTGTATGGAATTTTCAGACTCACAATCCTTTTAACATTAAATGCATTCTATTTGCTTGAACAAGTTAATTTATCCATGGTCATATCACTGAATCTGTTTTAAGTTAGGTACCTACTTATTATAGTCGCGCCGTTATTAAAGGTAACATTTGACAAGTGTCAAAATATAACGTCAATATACCTTGAACGTTTTGAACTCAGTACAAAAAGTTTATGGCAAATTGAGGTTATATTTTGTACTGCGTTGACAGCTGCCAAATCAAGGTTTTTACAACGGCGCGACTGTATTTTAAAAGCGTTTACTCTAATCCATAGAGATTGCTCAGTATTATTCAATTCACATTTAACTTTTAAGATTAAAATAGGTGCCTATAGTTGAATAATTCCAAAAATAATTGCAGAGTTTTATGATGTTGTTTTTGAAATTCGAAACGTCCTTTAGGGTGTCGTATTTCGACCGGAAGTTTCTAAGCGTGGTCTTTATTAAATTAGTTTCTTGTCATTTTGTTTTTTGCTACTTAGTTCAGCAAAAAAATGCAAGTTCATAATCAAGTTAATTTCCTGGACATTGGTGCCTTGGTAGTTCACGCTTACCATATTCAGTGCTTCTCTTTGATTACATGTTCAAAAATGACCCGATATTTAGTCATACGGCATAGACCTGCATTAGCAAACATTTAGTTGATTTAAACATTAGATTGGTGTCATTATACTTACATTTCATTACGATGATTTAAACGTGTGCTTATTTCTGTTCCAAATACTTTTTTAATGGAAAAGACACTAAGATCTCTGTTAATTGAGTCCTTAATTGAGAAAAGATTCAAGAATTGGACGCTTTTCTCGTATTTTCCTTAAGTCCTTGTCGAGGTAAATTCAATACTCACTCAATTTATCCGCTTTGGTAAATTAAAAACACGAACAGAGCGTATAATGAGATCAATAGAATAGGCAAAGATGTCAACAAAACCGAACGAACCAATTTACTATTATTACTTCATAAAACGTACTTTTGTAGGTTGAGTGAGGTTGATAATTACTTTCATATTAAATTTAATATTAAACCAGTTTTATAGGAAGGTAAGTTTTTCTAAATATAAACACGCTCGATGAAAACTTTTGCCCATTTCAATTGACTGCGGATTTAAAGAACTCTTATTTAACTATACTAAATTCCTCGACCACATTTTGCTTACTTTAGGAGGTGTTACCTAAAACAAATCATTGTAAACACATTATTTTGTTCGAGATCTGCATGCGTGAAAAGCCACATTACCTTTTCTTGACCATCTCGCATTCACACAGAGTAGACACAAGACTATAACGTGTTTCACAAAGACAAATGAAAACTACAATGTGTAGAAATTTATAATTTATGGCTAAAGCTAAATGTTAGCGTGGGCATCCGCGCATGATTTTCAACACAGCGATTACCGTACGAACAGCTTGCCACCAAATGAGCCGGCGTCAGCGTGATGTGATGTGATTGATGATGATGAACGCACCCTTCCCCCACTAAATTAACCCCCAGTTTATATGTTTAGCACGTGTCATGTAATGCCTTGCATCACCGCTAAAGATTTGGAGGCCAAAATGCCTAAAACAGAATCCAGTGAAATTTAAAATGTTTTTTTACTTCGAAATGTTAAAGTTAATTCTTGGAAAGAGAGATCCCTTTCTATGAACTGCTCGTACCAACTTAATTAAACATTCTGTCTGGTTTAGTTTAACTCACAAAGGATTGCAGAAAGTATTTACTGTCTTCACGGAAGTCTCGTAATCCGAGTCGACGTAGAAAAATCTAATTTACTGCATTTTTACGTTGCTTTAATAACATTTCCTTGCAGGACGCAAAGCGGGGCACGGATTTAGAGTTCGTGATCGCAAGAAAGAACCCTCTGTCGCCGAAGCCTTTAGAGCTAGAGCTGTGGGTGAGTTCATTACGCATATAATGAGATGATACGAAGCGATGACTAGCGCGCGTAATGACGTTTTCAGCTCGCAGTTCCGTGTTTGATACCCGTTTCGCTATAACCACATAATGAAGTTTCGCGCTCGCTAAGGGCCTCCACCAGTATCGCGTTGACGGATCCCGCAAAATTCATTTTACAATTTAAGTAGCGTGGCGTGCGCCGACGTAAGGCAAATTAGGTATGCACCCGCTGCAGCATAGATGTAATCAATTACTCTTCTAGGAATTATGTAAGTGGAGATCCCGCAAAACGAGTAAATCCCTTTGCAAAATTCGGGTTTCCACTTAAATGTTTATTGCATTATTCACATTGCATGATTTCATTAGCGCGCATATTCTGAACATAATGAGGACATTTCAATGTGCATGCACGTTAAATAATAATAAAATTTACATCGACATTAAAGGGCTATTTAAAAATGCTGCTTAAAATATTCTAGATCCAGTCGCGTAAGATAAAACTGGAAACGGCTCTATACTGCGGTTTAAGTGTTTCAAATTACCTTAATTTACATTAAATCATGGCGATTCTTTGCATTTCGTTGGAATTCGAGAACTCCATTGTGTGCAATGAGATGGGTCGGACAGGCAGCCGCGACTGCGCTGATGATGTTGCACAATTACCAGGCATTAAGAAGACTCGAGGCGTGTTAAATTTCTCACAGTCCGTGGAGAATGGCTAGGCACCCGTAACCTGAGGTCGTTTTATCGGCCACTTAAATGCTATAATAATGGAGAACGTGTCCTTACGTGTAGGTACTGTAATTTTAAAGCGGTCTTCTATTATCTGGGTAGGCAACGGATCGTTTTTTTGCTGCAATTACCTATTTTTTCTTAATAACGCTTGTTGCTACAGGGTTCGCCTCTGTTTGCGATCCGGCAGCGCCGCGTCTCCGTCGAAAACACGGAGGGCCAGATATTCCTGGTGGGTCCACTAGACTTCGAGGCGCAGTCCATGTACCACCTCACGCTATTAGCTGTGGTAAGGAAATACATATGCGAAAAATGTTCAGTTTAATCACCTAAGTAATTAAACTTAATCACGCTTTAAATCCAATTTCGTCGAGTTGATTTCAAACCTTTCGCGTCAAAGTAGAATGTGGTTTTGATAGTAGTTGGGCGTAATGTGATATGTTGTTTACAGGACCCATACGTGGAGATAGGAAAGGACACGCGGAATATAGCTAGCTTGGAGGTGGTGGTTGTGATACAAGATGTGCAGGACCAACCGCCTGTGTTTACGTCAGCACCACCGATCACGCACTTGCCACGGCAGGTGGCTCCAGGCGACGTGGTTGTCAAAGTACGAGCTGAAGACGGAGACAAAGGAGCCCCTCGGCAAATCCGCTACGGCCTCGTGTCCGAAGGAAATCCCTTTACACCGTTTTTCAACATCAACGAAACTACTGGTAAGTAACTCCTTAATTGACTTTGCGATTCGATGCAATTTCCAGCGCCCGCGTCCACAACAATCAAGGGCATTACTACCAATGGTTGCGTAACTCAGGTTGAATAGTGACACGGCAAACCTGAATCCCTAGAGGCCATTAGGCAAATAGTAAAGGGATGAGTGCCAAGGGGTGTTTTCATGACAGGTATGCAAGCCGAGTGAATATTGCTTTGAAATCTGCAAGGCGTTGCTGCTATTCTCCTAATGGATGTTCGGCTCAAATAGGTCAGATGACTAGAAAGGATTGAGTAAATGAAACAGATATAGGCAATATGCAGATTCTTTTTTTACGATGCAGAGTCCAACTTTGTAAAAGTGTTAGCAGTAACTAACCATTCTGGAAGCATTTAAATGTTCAACAAGTTATGCATTGTTAGAATTCGCCACTCGGCAAATATTTATTGTATTTTAACTCTGGGGGGGGGGAAACATTTATGTTACTCTAAATTTTATACCTTTAACAACCCTCACATAGACGTAATTTTCACGCAAGATTTTCATTCACGCGATAGGGTTACTGCCTGTTTAACGACACACCTGTATAAGTACGTTATATTCTTAAATTTATGGGCAAGAAGTTGTAGGTTTGAGTTAACGTGTTTGACCTAAATGAACGGGTAGTTTAATGTTGTTATTTTGTCGTTATGAATAAAAATCTACATTGCAGTCTGTGTATTAGGTGTATACGGCTACCAAGTATTTTAATGCAAAGTTCTCAAGCTTTATAGTATCAACTGAGTCTTGAGTTTATTCACTAAATCGGCCTCTAAATATCTTTCAAATTCTTAAATTAAGACTTTTTCCGCACTCCACAAGGGCACCAGCACACTACGGTAGTTTTCTTTTTAAGCGTGATACCATCAGCGCGTCCGTCTTACGTCCGGCGGCTTCCGTAGGATATCCTACTTCGTTATCGCCACTTCTACTGCCTTACTGTAGCCCTGGTACAAGCCTGACCCACTTTGCTGTTATTAAACTACTCACTATCAGATTTAGCTCGTGCTCGTTTAACAAAAACTTCTTTACGATTTCAACTTTTCGTAGCAAACTTTCGTCATTTAGTTAGACAATTAATCGCTTAACAACGCTGCGTTGTTGTCATTATGGCGCAAAAGATCAAGGGAAAGTAGCCTAAGCGATTTCTGAAACTATTCCTTACATTATAACTTTCATTTGACTCCCAACTTCCGTAATTAAAGCAACGACTTGCGAAATCTAAGCATTAATCACAAACTAAAATCTTTTAATTAGGTCACGTTTCGTTCTTAAATTTTATAATTTCCCTGTTGGTTTCTGTACCAATCCAAACCAGAACATAATAAATTTCCACTAAATTTTATGTCAGTATACGGTACCATAAAACAGCATTTATATTGGGCTTTAGTTAGGAGGTAGGCAATATTAGATACAGAAAAGAGAAATTCGCATTATTAGCGTAACGTTGTTAATGGTTCTACTAATAGATCTAGCTTTGGCTTTGCAACTTTCATAAGCCCGTTTACCATAATGAAAAACATTGTGCTCTTTACCGTACATTTTTTCACTCGGTAAAACAAATAAACTAGATTAAAATACATTAGATATTGAATTCCTAGTGGCCTTTCTGTACTCCAAATTGAAACCGGCATGTGCATTATTAAGGAGGAATTTCTCGACATTACCAGGAGTCCAGAAGTCCTATCTGTTCGAGTAATGCCCTGAATCGGAGGCGAACACTGCTAATGCCGCAGCCTTGCAGCATAATGGCTCATTAGACCAAACCCGTCGTCTCGCCTTCACCCATTGTTTGCGAAGCTGCCCCTACCTTAATTCATAATAAAGGGCCTTTGAACGTCCCTGCGTGTAGAGCAAAACCGACGGTACACTAGTCACAGTGTAGTTAGTATAATTAGGCAGTCCCTTCGAAAGTTAGTTCAGTCTTATCACTAGCATTAAGTTTATCCTTCACTTGTCCTTTGACCTAACTTAATGAGTCTTCTCTAAGATGTTGGCAAAAGGCATGCTTAAGGTAAACATGTACCGTGAATTTGTATGCAACTTGTAGGAGACTTGATGGCTGGCACAATCTATTTAGGGGCTTTAGGGATATACTGTGATGGGATGGTCAAACTGAAAGCCGACCTTTCGAAACCTGAATTTTTTTAGTGGTTATACCTGTGTGCAAACTTATGGAAAGATTAAATCTGTTAATATGATGTATTTTTATCACCCGTTAAAAAATAAATTTTAAATATGTATCCAGAGCACAATTTGTTCAAAGTACCCTTAGGATAGGGGTAAGTGTGCACTCCAAGCCCGGATAGAGGCCGCTCCGACATTATCAACTCGCTAACTATGCCCGCCCGCGCAAACTGCTGCCTGGCAGAACCGTTAAAAACTTAGAGATGGAAATAGTCGGGTAAAATTAAAACGAAGCTCGTCGGCGGGCCATATTTATAGGGAAAAAATGGAAAACAAGTACAGCCTTTTCGATATTAGACTTTTAGAAGATCTATGATGTCAAGATAAATATATTACCCGTGTGTTAAGCCAATAGGAATGCGCTTATAGACATTATCAGATAACTACATTGTCGTGTTAATACGCATTAGTTTGAAATACACTAACATAAGCATAGCAATGTGACGAACATATACGAATATGAATAGAAAATAAACAGAATTCGCAAGCTTGCCTTTCGAGTTCTGACTTGAGCAGCTAACTAGAAAACAGTCTTGATACATTATTTGTATAACAATGTTTGACATTGCACCGTTTTCCTATTCTAATAGATTCCAAAATGGCCTTTGACAGCTATACAACTGTCATAACTATAGCACGGTCCGAAGTCGGCTAGTATTATATTCTTTGGTCGGCGACTAGCGCAGCCCTAGAGGTATTGGAGGAGCCGGCATACTTGCGAATTTATCGTATTAATCAGGCAACACCTTATACGAACTGAATGGGATCGAGATTCAAAGCGTGTCTGCCCGCTCGCTCAATGGCTATGGAATTAGGAAGTTGGAGTTTGCGAAGGAATTAATAACGAAGTTTAATTGTGAGTCGGGTGTTTAAGTTTAGGTCGTATGTTTGGAAAAATGACTAGATAGTTTATGTAGAAAGTTTTGACGTTTATGTATTGTGAATGGTTTTGTACCGAAATAGGTATATGACATGCTAAGAAGTTCGCTTTTCATGACTCGCTGATTTCATTAAGAATAAAACGTTTGACTTTCTTACATAAGTCGTAGCTAAAGTAGATTATATTAGTAAAATGTCGTTTCATCAAACGGATAAATAATTCTAAACACCTTTTTTATCAGGACCTAAAAGAAAATCATTTGGCGTCCCACATTCTAATTACTTATCACAGAATGCAAATGAATGCTTTGTACGAAGCCATTCATTATCAAATTACTGGCATTCCATCTTGTCAGTTGTCACAGACAAAGAGGGCTCTGAAAGGTTATCGCGGGGAGCTCCACTTTTGTATGCTAATTGCGGACTACATTCTTTATTTTACATCTAGTCAACTAGTTGGAGCAATGAAACGTTAACGTTAGTTTAGAGTGTTAAGATAAAGCAGAAGTTTTTAAAGTGAGCGAGCAATCGTTTCCAAATTAATATGCTGCCATCTAACGGCTGTGATCTAAACTATATAGCATTAAAAAAATATATGTTTACCAGATTACGAGAAACGGGACGTCCTGGTGGGTAAGAAGGGAGCGAAATATTGTCAATAATAAAACATAGATGGTGCTTAAAGCTACATTTATTAATTTTACCGACGAAGTTTTTACAGTTTCATGTTTAACTTCTATGTTCATGATAATTAAAATCGAAGCAATGAAACGTAAGCATTAGTTCAGACAAAGCAGAGGATTTTAAAGTAAACAATCAAAGCATTCCAAAGTAACATTGAATGCTGCCATCTAACGTATGTAATGTAAACTACGTAGTATTAAAAGAGGTTGTTGTGTTTCTGGATGAGAAGTGGAATGCTCCCGTGAGTTAGAAGGGAGCGACATATTGACAACATAAATACCTACATAGATGGCGCTTAAAGCTAAATTTATTCATTTTGCTTAAGTAGTATTTAGTGTTCCGTCATTTCCGTGTAAAATTCTATGTAGATGGTACTAAAATCGAAAGTATTATTTTATGTAACCATAACTTACCAGAGAGTGTTGGTCATCAATCATGTTTAGAATCTCAATTATAATTCACTTGTTAGAGTTGTATGTTAATATAAGAGATCGAGCAATAATTATAATAATGGCTTTTAAAATTAAGATTTGTATTCATTAATTTCCACCACAATTTATCATAAATTTCTGCCACCCACATATTGTAAACTAAACGCCACTTAACGACACAGGCGTGGCATGGCAAGTCAATTATTCATCAAAAATATTGAGCTAGAATCAGCTTGATTATAATCCGAATGCTACTCGTAAATAATTATTTCATCACACTTTCGCGTAAACAGTATCTAAACATACAGGTTAACTGGGCCGTAAGCCCCATATAAAACCCTCGACCTTTATTTTTTCATGAAAACCTAGGTCGGTAAGTAATTTTTTTTTTAATTTATAGCGCAGCACACCGTTCATGCAAGTTCAAGCAAGGATTTCGTGTAAACGAAATTGAAAAATTGTTTTAAAATGTTATCTAAACAGTAATTTCATTGCAATCTCGCTACATGTTATAAATTTTAATAAATAAGTTTTTTCTGCCCTATAATTTCATTTATTTACTCGCAAATGTGATGAAAAACATTGTATGTTTCACGGGCGGTACGGGAATTACGAACCTCGACTCAGAAAGCCCTCAGTCTTCGACTTCGGGCTTCTACTAGAGCCTCGGTCGTAACTCCTTACTTACCGCCCTTAATACACAATGTACTATTACACAAGAATCATGGTTAAAAATGTGTTCCAAAATTAAAGTTTAAGTTTTAGATATTTTTTAAAAAGTCTACTTTACTATAGGTGGCGCTATAGGCAACATGTAGGCAGGTTTAGGTGTCTGCGATAGTTACGATCTTTGACATTACTGTTAGTGTCTGTATTGTGGGTCTAGATTTTGAATTTTGCGAAAGTTGTCGTTATCGAAAATGTATAGGATTGCGGGAAGCTGCCTGACGATCGCGTCGAGCGCTTATGTCCATTTTGACTGCTTTCCATAATCGTTTATTATATGCGTCTTGTCAGTACTAGGCAGATAATGAATTTTCTGAATATTGATAATGTTGGCAGAAGTAAAATAATGCTGTTATGACTATTCCTACTAACAAATAAGTTTTGCATAGTTTATTGATGCCAACATTTAGCTGTTTCTTGTACTGCGTAAGATAATTGTTGCCATTATAACCGATACAGCTGTTCAAAGTTTAAAAACTGCCAATCCTTTCATTAGAGTTCTGCACAGGACTTCATCAACTCTTTTGGAATGTATCTTTACTGTATCATTCTCTTTTTTTTTTTGGAATTCCAGGTGCAGTGACACTAGAGCGTCCGATCGAGGAGATCGCGGCGATCTCGCATGCTGGTGCTCCGATTCTGCTGACCGTAGTGGCTGAAGAGCTGCGTTTGTCCCGCGAAGAACCCGAGGCCATGTCAGCTACCGTGCAGCTGGCTTTCCTGTTACCTGAAAGGGATAATTCGCCTCCGTACTTTGAGAACTCTTTGTAAGTATTAAAAGCCTTTTGGTTTCGTATCGATAACTGTTTTAATATCTATGGATACTAGAATAGAGCCTCTTGAGTTTTGACAGCTGTTCCAGACTCATAACGTTACAAAAATCGATACTGTAATAACATTACAGTACAGATTCTACCTACTACCACACAAGTTCTCATAGTGAAATTGGTTCTAATAATGTTGGAATAATATATGCGTAGGGGAGGGGGGGGGCAAAGCGGGGAAGCTAAGGAACAGAGTGAGTTAGATTCGGATTCATCTGTATAACTTACACGCAATGCAACTTAAATTAACTATTGGTATCTAAGGTATAATACTGCATGTTATTTTTTGCTCGAATATAATTAAATTTAGGTACATGATCAATTTTATCAAAAGTGGGTTTTGTCCCGCTATGCCCCGTATATTGGGGTAAAGTGGGGCAGCATAAGGGGCATTGTGGGGTACTAAATGGGGCAGTGTGGGGTATGAAAAGGGGCAATGTGGGGCTTGAGAAGGGGTTTAGTGGCGTAGTGAATTATAACAACTATTATGAACGAATTAAATCTTTATTATCAAAGAATATCACTTCTAACAGTAACTGTGGAGATCATTAGTTAAATTTAACGTTAAATCCCAACGAATCATTAACATACATTGCACAGAGATTGGCTTTATCATCTTTTTATTGATTCTAAAGACCACGAGTGTTGATTCGTCGTCTTTTTATATGTTCGAACCGTTTTAGCTGAAACAAACGACGGTAGGCACCAATTAATAACACATAAGGTAAATCAAGCAAAATTAGGGGGCAAAGTGGGGTACCTATTAAGCTTGTTCCCACTATGCCCCATCACTTTAACCCCACTTTGCCCCTACGTGCTGTCACATCGAAACATTAACGACCGCCATCTTGCCTTGTTTATAAGCAGACTTAGTTGTTGAAATATAAAATCCTTCAGATCCGCCGCAAATCACAAAAAAAAACCTTTACGACTACAGTATAAAGGTAAAGAATGAACGTGAATCAAATATCAACAATATTTTTAAGGATTACACAGGTTTTGCAAATATTTTAAATATTTCTTACCGGCGTCAATCGGCTGCCTGCGAAGCTCGCGGAGGTCACGCGCTGACTAAACACCAATCACGGAGCCTTATTCAAATTGCCATGCCGTTCGTCCTTCGCCAAAAAGTACCGCTAACCCGCTATGCCCCGCTACCCCGCTATGCCCCCCCCCTCCCCTACATAAAATATGCAAATAATATTAGCTATCAAGTATTGCTGTAGGTGTTGTTAATAAAGTAATGGAACCAATAAAAACGTTTACAATCGCTTCGATTTCTTCTTATATTGATTTAACATGAACACTTCTATTATTCCAGTTACATCACATACTTGGATGAAAACGCACCGCAGGGCACAGCCCTTACATTTAGCGACCCATACATCCCGCAAGTGAACGATAATGACTCGGGAAAAAATGGCGTCTTCTCGCTGTCGCTGGTCAACAACAATGGCACCTTCGAGATATCGCCGGCGGTCGCCGAACGACACGCGCCCTTCATCATAAAAGTACGCGACAACACCATACTAGACTTTGAGGCGCGAAAGTCAGTTGTGTTTCAGGTATGTTAAACTCTTGTGTAAGTCTTAGTATGCTTGGATTGCTTTACGCTTGAGTGATGGCAGAATAAAACACTACAAGTAAATGAAAAACACAAGATTAATCAGAACCTCTGTTCAGTTTTAGGTAGATGAATTTGTCATTCAATTGCGTACCGTTTTTATTTTCAACAGTTTTCCCCGTGATTGTCATTTTAATTCGCTCCTAAAAATGCTTAATATTGTATTATTGTATTAAATAAAGTTTCATGTTCATTCTTGTTTTCAGATTGTAGCACAGGAGCTTGGTCCAGCTACAAATTTAACAGCGACAGCAAACGTGACAGTTTATCTGAACGATGTGAACGACAACCCTCCGGTTTTCTTAGCAGCATCATATGACGTAGAACTGCCAGAGAATGTGACCGCTGGAACAAGGGTTGTCGAAGTCGCTGCTGACGATGTTGATACAGGAGCTTTTGGAAAGATCCAATACACTGCCATATTAGGATATTTAAACACGTCGTTAAACCTAGACCCTACATCAGGGGTTATAACGGTTGCGACGGATAACCACGGCTTCGACCGAGAGGCGATGCCAGACTTGCATTTTTTAGTAGAGGCTAGAGATAACGAAGGCGTAGGTTTAAGGATAACAGTGCCATTAATTATTAAGTTATTAGATGTAAATGATAACCCACCAGAATTCGAGAGGTCGTTGTACGAATTCGTTTTGTCCCCAAGTCTTAATAATTTCACGTCGTCAGCGTTCGTCAAGGCAGTTGACAAAGATGCTGAACCACCAAATAATGTAGTCAGATATGAAATAACACAAGGAAATGCAGAAGGAAACTTTGCTGTTAATGAAGAAACAGGTACCACTTTACTACATAGTTTCATTTGATATAATTCTTCTGACATACTATTTCACGGATATTAACATTTTCGTACTTTCCTTCAGGTGAACTATATCTTCTGGAAGCTTTAAAAAGAACAAAGAAACAAAATGTTCACAGACAAAAGCGACAATTTCAGGAACAGGAAGAAAGTGAAAATTATGTTCTTACTGTTAAAGCACATGATTTAGGGGTTCCCAGTTTATCTTCTACTACCACTGTAAAGATATACCCTCCAGAAAGCAAGACAAAGACGATGTCTTTTATAGTACCTGGAGCAAATCCTGATAGAAAAAAGCTGGAAGAAGTTTTGAATACTCTATCTGGAGGCAAAGTTAATATTATCGATATTAAACCTTACAAAGGAAACGATAATGGAGCAACAGATTTAAGCGGTCAAGAGTCTAGTCAAGAGAAGTAAATATATTTAAAGTGTGCGAAATATTACATGACCGTCAGCTGCAATATTTTGTTCGAGAAAGTCTGGCAAATCATATTTCCAAAAGTTAACACTAATTACACCTTAATTTTTCTTTGACTTTCAGAAGTGAAGTAATAGCAATTGTGCGTATGTCTGGAAACACCGCCATTAATGTCGCAAAACTTCAAGAACAATTAGCAAAAAGCAAAACCATTTACGATTCAGGTTCAGGCACTAACTCAGGCTCAGTGTCGGGATCAGGGTCAGGCTCAAGCTCAGGTTCGGGCTTAGGTTCAGTACCGGTAAATACAGGGTCTGGCTCAAATTCTGGCGGCAGTAATTCTGGCTCGAACTCTGGTCATGGACAAACTGACCACACTGGTCCTAGAGATGATGAGTCGGTAAGTAAATAAATATGTTGAAATGTCTTTTACAACATTTGAGTTTTTAAATCTTGTGATATTTCGAAATTAGAAAACTTTTCGATAAGCCATGTTTAAAATAAATATACCATGTTTTTTTCTTCTTCTAGATTTACAAGGCAGAGAGTCGTTTACTATTCTGGTTGCTGATTTTGCTAGCAATCTTAGTAGCACTGGTGCTACTACTACTAATATGTTGCTGCATATGCGAAGGATGCCCTCTTTATATGCCTCCTAGGTAAATATACAAATCATCCACATTGTCAACCATTATTTTACTGCTTAAGTTTGCACCTCATTGCTAACTTACTCAGAATTATCAGAATCAACATTCAACGTAATCCGCAGGATCTAATTTCCTTTTCTTTTATTAACAGACTTAAGTGCACCAACTAATCCGAGCATGATTTCACCTTACCCTTTGTTAGGTATGTTTGATTTATCTATCTCTTCTTTAAAATTTACCCAGGCCTTAAATAATACCCTACTTTTACTTTTTTTAAATAATTTCATGCATGTTTCTATCTGATCACTAGCACCAAGATTTCATGTTTTTTATCGTGCCTATAATAATTAAGGTATAACAGCTAGGTACATAGATATGTATTAATAAATTCTAGGAAAAGAGTGATACGTGTCAACTCCACAGAGGACGACGTGCATTTAGTGGTGCGCGACAAGGGACTTGGGAGGGAAAACAAGTCGACGCAAAATTTAGAAAATAAGTCCATACAAGCGACGGATTGGAGGAGACGGGAAGCATGGAGCGCCGAGCAAGCAGACCTAAGGACAAAGCCGACCCAATGGAAATTTAATAAAAGACAATATAGATCTAAGGAACACTCTAAACCTGCCTCCACGCCTGGAGACATAAGACAAGAATTTATACATGCTGCTGCCGACAACGATTATAAATACAATGATGGCAGACAGTCCTTTCGATTAAGGTTGTTAAAAAGTTATTTAAGATTTATTAGCATGCTTATTACGCAAGCATGAAATACTAATATATTTTTTATTTTCTCAGGGATGGTCCGAATATCATCTATACGAAAGAAATGCAACTTCAGGAGGCCTTTGCTAATAAACACAAAGAATACATCGAAGATTTAGAAAACGGCTACGATAGAATTGCAACACTACATTACCAAAGACGAGAACATGATAATGATTCAATACGAAGGCATGAGATAGATCGCGGTTCCGAAGTCGGCGTATTCATAAAGTCTGATGATAGAAAATTACATGAAAAATCTGATGGTAAGGGTAAAGATCATGCTCCGTCTTCTCTGGGTCGAGATCAATATTTTATTAGAGAGGGAAACACTGAGATACTTAGGTTAGTAACACGGGGAAAAAATGAAGAAGAACGATATGTCAACCTCCCTACACAGCAACAAAGACCTGTTACTCTGTTACCGCATACTCAGTACGTTGTTGTTGATAGTGGGAAGGACTTATTGATGGAAAGGTTTATAAGAGAACAAGGAGAAGAAGCTAAAAATATAAGAGAAAGAATGGAGAAAATCACAGATTTAGATATGCCACATGATAAAGATGGAAAAAACTTTACTTCTAGATCGCAAGCTGGTAGCGATGTTCCTAATCAATTTAACGACTACTCAAACATGCCTCTTGACGTACCTGGTGCTATTCCACTTAAATCAGATTATTTGCAGTCAGCTTTACTTGAAATGCAAAATAAATCGTCGATCCACCAAGAACTCTTAGAATCATCTCTTAGAAAACAAAACGAATTATTACATCAAATACTTATTGAACGTGAAAGGTTAATGCAAAACCATGAAACGGCATCTCAAGTTGAAAGCAAGTTAGAAACGCAGAGCTTACCTGGGCATTCTGTAATGGCTACTCAAACTGAATGCCATATAGGAACTCAAACTGAACCAGAAGCTGCCAAACCAACAAGAAGAAAAGCCAGAAGTGACAATGACTCTTATAGTGAAGATGATTCGGAAATGGTAGTGGAGAATGATACTAAGAAAGTCGCATGGGTAAAAAGAAAGAAACCTAAGAAAAAAATTAAATACAAAGATCCGAGGCGAAGCATGAGAGTTTATGAAATCAAAAGAAAAATTAAAACACCTATTATCGAAGAAAGCGAAGCGTCACCTTCTATAGAAAGTGAAAAACATGTTAAAATTAGTAAAACTAATGAGAGAGAAGAACATTTTAAGACGTATGGAGATATGACAAAAAGTACAGTAACAACATCAAAAAATGAAACTGTCTCATCGACACGGGTCAAAATGTCTGAGAATGACCGCAAATCTGGTCTAAGAAAAGAATTGCTGATGGAAATTTCAGATTCATTAGATGAAAAAGTAGAATCTGAAGTACATGACAGAAGACAGCGACTTCATAGGCAATCTTCAGTAGCTGTTGAAGAGACTAGCGATGGGAACGGTCCACTTGCTTTGGAAAACGAAAGTTACGAAAGTAAGAGTAGAAATAGTTCAGCTTCAAAAAACCATCATAATCTTATATTTTCCAGACAAGGATCATCAACAGAAGCAAGAGAAAAAGCCGGAGTTTCCTCTATAAATTTAATGTCACCTAACTTAGAGGACTCACCGAAAAAGGATAGTTCAAGTAACACAGACTCTAATAATAAAAAGACCGACGCTGAGTCTTCTTCAAAAGGTGAGTCTTCGAAACCAGCTCAAAAAAGCTTACCAAGATATATGCAATGGTATGGCAGTAAAAAACCGTCTAGTACAACTTCAAAGCCAGAATCTAAAGCGCCCGAAAAATTGCCACCAAATAAACCAAAACGACCTTCAAAGACTAAAAAAGAAATTGAGAAAGAAGCAAAGGAAGAAAAGGAAAAAATGGGGCGCTACGGTAAAATTATCAATAAAGAACATCAAACTGACGCCACAGAGGTAAAAAAAAACTTCAAGGGAAAAGAAAGTGAATTCATTCATCCTCGTTTACTAAAAGAAGAAAAAGTGACGCCTGTGCCTGAAGGACCTTTGCCCGACGTTCATCCTCTGCTGCAACACTCAGAGCATAGATACGAACATCAGTATGAAAATCAAAACCCTTTATGCTACATACAACCAACGCATATACCTAAATACCTTCGAGGACAGCCTGATGCGATGCCGCGAAAACAGTCGCTGGAGCAACAACCAATATACGTTAATCAAGATGATGTGAAGAAAGACACTAAACAAGACATCTCCGAAAGTGCATTGACGCATAGCATTTCTATTTCTACTAGCTACGACAAAGGCCAGAAGGTTGCACCAGAAGTACATGTGTCCAAAATTAATATAGGCGGAGACAACGTTCCTGATGGGGGTCATAGAAACGTGGCTAATAAAATAGACGATAACGACTCTGGAATCGCTATGAACACTCTTGCGCAGAAAACGGCTAACATAAAGAGATTACCAATAACGGAGAAGAAAAGCATCTTCACTATTGCCTACGATGACGTACAAACCAAACAATTACGTCCAGACAGCAGCTCCACCTCACATTAGTAAAGTAAACACTACCTATATTTGACAATCTGTCAACGTGCCTTATAATTCGTGAGATTTGTGATAAAATTGGTATTAATAAACACAAAAGACTTTCCAATTCCGTCCAACATATTGAATGAGTATTATTACCTTACATATGTAAATACTTAACTAGGAAGTTAGATATACAATTTTTATTCTAGATCAAAACAACTGCCTTTTTTTGACGACTGGTAAAACTTTATAATTTAAGTTAGTGTATAATGTAAATATGTCACAATGTTGAAATTATAGCTTTTAAGGATATAGTTATTTAAATTACAGATTAAATTTATTGAAATGTATATAATCGTATTTCGTCCCACAATTTTGCATACTGTTCCAGTGTGTAATTAATTCTATATTTGTTAAAAATATAAAGATATACTTATTATTGTTGTTGTTTTACTAATTTCCACAATATTTACTGGACACAACATATAATGGACGCATTGGTATAAGTTTGGCCATTTTTTTTTCTTAAAGGGAAAATTATTTTAACAATATCTTTTAAAGAATACCAACCAATAAAGGCACGTTCCATTATACAATCGGCCTCTCCTTTAGACTTGGCATAATATTTATATATTTATTTTAATGTTTATTGCACAAAAATAAGTACAAAAAAAGACTAAACAAAATTGTTATTTAAACGTTTAAACTTAATATGAGCGTAATGAAGTACCTATACAAATCATTAAAAATAAAGTAACTTGATCTTCAGAAGTGCGTAATTATGGAGTAATAATAAATTGGTTTGTTGGGATTTATTAGCATCTTTCCCCATTTCAATATATCGACACTTAGACAAATGTAGTCGAAGACTCATCCGTATTACGTATCCGAATCCGATGTGGTGGTTTTAAGCACGAATGTATACCAGGCTAACATAAATCAATAGGAGTTAGAAGTAAATCGGATGAGTAAAATACCCGTTTAGATAAAAAAAAAATTATCAACTACTTAGAAAATGTAAGTTACACCTTTTCGTACCAAAATACAATTAATCAAGCCCGTGCCCCGAGGACCGTTTCACGAAGCTACAAGTTACAAATTACAAACGGAACTCTCTTTCTAGCAAAAGGATTTCCGATTGTAATTTGTAACTTGTAGCTTCGAGAAACGGGCCTCTGGTGAAACGGAATTGCTGAGCGTAACTAACTAGGTATCTCGATTCTAGATGGCGTTGTTATCAGGGTTTAGGGTTCAAAAGTACGCTACATAGTTTTGCACCAAATACCAGGCGGTCATGAAGTTGAAGAACACAGCATGACAGCACACAGATTATGTAGCACTGGCGGTGCCATCTAGTCCGTGGTTGATGAACTAAATGTTCCGGCGATGGCTTTCAGCACCCGCACATTTGCAACTACCAGGAATGGTGAATCACGTGGAAGCAGTTAAATACGAGTCGAAGATTTGATGATAGATGGCAGCACTTGCTATACGCTATAACATGTTCACTCATTCAACGCTGGGCTCTAAATTGCGCACTTAAACATTCTGCGATTTTTGAGAGTCGAACGCAGCGCTTCAACGTTTCTTGCGAAATCGAAAATAAAAGATTATTTTTTGTCATTTTAATGTATGTTTAAAGATGAAAGTCATACATTAAAAGTATTGTGTTATTGAAAACACAAAAATAACATGAACTTTAGTCGGAGCGGAATGAGATCGTATGTAAGATTTAACTGAGCCCGCCTTCGTATATTTGTATGTTTGTAAGTTTGTTAAAGGATAACTTTAGTTACCTACTTGAGCAATTGTGTTTGGAGCGGACTACTAGTTTATCATGTCGTAAGTACAACAAATATCATATATCAACAAAATAAACATGCCAATAAAAAAAAAACAAGTAATTTGTGTAAAAGTGATTATTATTAAATCATCATCATCGTGCTCGCATGCCTTCACATTGCCATAAAAAAAAAAAAAAACACATTTTAAGCAGAGTTGTGGAATCGGTAAGATTTTGATTTTTACTTTCTTCGTACCTACATAGTTATTAACTGCATTACCCTCGGTGCGCGATTTCTCTTACTGCTTCGCTTTTTAATCTTATAAGAATTACCTACATCTTAGAAATAATATTTATACGTGAAAAGAACGTGAAATTATTGAGTATCAATGAAAGTATTTCCAGTAGGTAATCATAAGAAACAAAGAGATAACGGTTATGCATAAATGCCTTATCACACTGATGCATAAACCGAACGATTACTGTTTCGTCGCGAAACTTCGCGAGCACTCAATCATGCGCCTGAGTTGGCGTCTCATTCAGCTCATTTGCACAGACAACTCGCGCGGAAAATTATTTCTTTTCATTTCATTTTTCACGTCTTACTTAAAGTTTGACGACTGGGGGTTTAGACGGTCTGTTTATTTTCCTTTTTCTTCTAATTGTACCTTCGCCTTGTTTACTTTATATTAACATTGCCTTTCTTTCTTCAAATGAAGTAAGGCGCTTGTACAGTTCAAGTTAATTTTGTAATGATTGTTTGAGTTGCTTCAAGTAACGTAACTGATTGTGAGTTCAACACTAAAAATTGCAAATAAATGCGCATATAGGTAATGGATGTTAAGTTGGTAATAGATGAATTTCAGAAATATTGTACGTTGTAATTAAGGACTCAATTAATTATTATTATTTTCTTCCTTTGTGTAACGAAAATCATCGTATGACTAATTTCCGTTACATAAGTTAACGTTGTCTCAATTAAGGCCTTAATTACTTACAGTACCCCATAGAAAATGTTAAGCCCCATAGTGCATTGTAATTGTAAACTTTAAATAGAACATCAAGAGACGATTACAATGCCAATCACAATGACAAGGTTCTAAGTATGCTCAACATTTTTATTGGATGACAGAACAAGTTTGAGATTCACCTAAAAACGAAAATAATAAACTTTTTAATAACTTGCGACAAGTATTTATTTATCTAAATTATACTAAGTATACTGTAGGTACGCCTCCAACAAGATGGAGTGACGACCTCGTCATGATCGCGGGAGCGCGGTGGATGCGAAAAGCACAAGACCGGTCTGAGTGGAAAGCCTTGTGCGGAGCCTATGTCAAGCAGTGAACGTCTTTCGGCTGACATGATGATGATGATACTAAGTATTGTCTTATTATCTCCATAAAGGTTTAAATCTCCGCTGAATAAAAATATGCACACATTAAAAAAAAAGGACTCCTAAAACGACGAACCTGCGGCCACACAGGTGCACAAAAGTTTGAATGAGCACCGATTAGGACAACTTCTGTCACTCTTTTTCACCAAGGAAGAAGGTGACCATGGTTGTTTTAAGAAAACATCAGAGAGCGTTTCCAAAGGATACGTTTCTAAAAAACCGGTCAACTGCGAGTCGGAGTTATTAAAATAAAAATTTTGGAAGATGCAAAAGAAAAATCGTATTTTGCTATGAACTTTTTTTCCTATGCAATTTTCATGGACCTTGACTAGCCCAAATCTTATTACAGAATTATTATTCAAAGATTTTTGATATTTATTTCAACTCTATTTTATTTTTCGCGTAAAATATAAATAATTATCATTAAAACAGGTTTTTTTCCAATTGTTGGTTTATAAACTTCGGAGATAAGGGCAACAGTATTTTTTTATAAACTTCTGGGTATAAATCAAAAAGTACGTCACGGAAATTAAAAAAAAATAGTTTTGAAGAGTGCAGATTGAGCCCTTTTATATGACATCTCGTTTGTTCTAATCGGGGTCCGTTCATTTGACCAAAAGTACGTTTGACAAACGTATCACTTTACAAACTTTCATTTCGTAAAAACGTGTTTGTGCTTAAACCATTACATATTGCATAGGTTAAATCAGCTTATCAAATAAGTTAGGTTAGGTTACAATATCGACCACAAAAAACTTGAAAATAATACGGCGGGAAGTATCTCTTTGTGAAATGAAACTTTGTAAAATGATACGTTTGTCAAATGATGATTTGGTCAAACATTAGTGAACCGTTATAATCAAATCACTTTTATTTTTCAACCCCCGTTCTAGACCCATTTTCAATTAATTTAATATTTTGTTGGTACTAAAAACAAATGCGGGTAAGCAAGTGGTACGAGTACGACCTTGCTAAATTTCAAGTTGATAGCATTTGGACATACAGACAAACAGACAGACAGCAAAGTCTCACCGTAAGTGTTCTTTTTTTACCATAATGGTACTGTACCCTAAAAAGACCACGTGCCATAATAAAATTATGTGAAGTCTGTTCTTTTTTCTACCAAGAAATTAGGGGACGGCGATAATGCTCTAAGATTCGTCATTTATTTAGTTCAATAATGTTCGTCCATTATTGTTAGATTTATAATAAATAATAAAATAAATAATGCATCCGGAAGTTGACCAAACGATCTCCGTCTTAGTTAACGTAATCTGAAATTGACAGATTAGCTTTGATTGATTATTAATTATTATGCAAATGAAGAAAAGCCTGCCTCCAAAATAAAGATAAAAAGATAAAAGATAAAAGAAAACACTACAACGGTACAAGCCTTTAAAACAATTATTCTTAAAACTGAACGTTACCTGAAAACAAGAAGAGTTAAAAACTTAATATCTCTGATTAAAATTAGCTCACCACCAGACCACCTAAAAACGTTAATTTATAACCTTTTTAACGCAAGAAAGAATGTACAGATGTAGTGCATAATTGTTTTCCTTCGTATTTTCACGGAAACGTACGAACGTGTCTTGCTATTTCAGTCGGTCACAGTACAAAAAGTACTGAGGTTGACTGAAGTAGCATGACACGTTCGTAAGTTTCCGTGAAAATACGAAGGAAAGCAATTACGCACTACATCTGTATGATGCTAATATTACATAAATTAAGTCTCACTGCAACAAAAACCACCAACCGAGGAATTCAAACAAAAACTGGCAAGTTTTATTAAGAAAGTACCAAGGCGACAGAACAGACATGAGGTGGGTATGGAAATTACGTCTCCCCGCGGCACTTGCTTTCACGGTCCACTGGTCTGATCATAATAAAAACTCGCGCCGTCGCCTTCGCACAGAAGTTTGACCATAAATTCGGTGGCCTCGCGTAATCGCCCGCTCGCCGTCGGCGTTCCGACCCTAGATCTGCTTTTAATATAATAATAAATATTATATACACACTACTTTTTGGCAAAAGTTTTTTTCTGCTCTTTTGTTTTCCCCGAGGGTGCGGCGAAACCATTAAAAAGGTTAGGGAGGGCAATGTTTTATGCGGTTTTAAGTGTGTAACGGGACTAATGTCCGACGTATTTTTATTGAAGAACATCGGAAATTTAGAGTCCCGCCGCTGAAGAAGCATTGTTAGATCCCGGAACTTGTTTTTTATATGGGTTGAGGTCAACTTTGTGTGCGAGTAGTTTTCTGTGTACGATTTGACCAACAACTTGGAAATAAGTAGTGAGTTTCTTAACCAAGTCGCTTTATAAGTCGACAGACGGCTTTTCAACCGGTGATGAGTTTAAGTGGTCCCGTTCAGTTCGTACAAACATTTTAGGGTGTGCATTCTCTGTTCGGTAGTTTAAAATTCGGTCGTGTAACTTCGCTCGACCGATGGACCGTTCGGCAAAAAGCCGTTTTTTAGAGAATAATAAAAGTGCAGATTTCCGCTGTGACTTTATTTGTTTAGCGACTTTATCAAGAAATTAATTCCATTTTAGAATTAGATTGTTTAACACCGTTGCTACCATGATAATGATAATCCTTATAAACGTGAGACACTAAATCAGGCACGACATAATTACTCATTGGCGTTCCTCGAGAAACACTAATAATCAAGATCCAATAACTATGGATTTTTCAAACTAGCATAAAAATGAGAAATGCCTATCAACCATTTGATGAACATTCAACCCTAGCGTCTTGAACGATGTTGCCGTCAGCTTACGCACAAGTGGCGGCTGATATCTCTCATTATACAGCAGGGAAAGGGTTAACTTTGAAGTATCATTGCCATTTATTAATGGTCAAGTTGCCGCCCCAAATTAGAACCGATTGCTGTAACTGAATTATTAAATTGGTATCATTTGTCGTTGGCGGTTTTAATAACTTGGTATTTTCGGTTGATTAATGTGCGGTATTCTTTTGGGAAATTCAATTATTTACGAGAAGGAAAATATTACATAGTAGCCAATTATGGGTAAATCCACATGTGTTACATCTGTAATTAGCTGGCGATCTAGATAACATGAATAACGCTAACGTTTTCGATTTCCGATGACGCTTATGTCAATTTTATACATTTTGACAGCTTTCGACAATGGGTTACGTTAGAGCTATGCATCTTGTTTATAGCTCTAAATGTCTATGGTTGCCTGATTGTAGATACCATTTGTACCTACTTTGTGTATTTATTGTCCAATAAACTTTAAATTAATAATAAATAAATGTCTTCCTTATCACGCAACTCTTCTTTGCCCCACACTTATCGCATCCATTGTTTCCCTGTCGTTTTAAGGATGTCCTAGACCTACAGGTTTTGATGTCCTCTCATTGTTATCATTTGGTAATCAACTTGATCCCAAGTCCTTTGGTAAGCGACCATCCGTCAGAGGGGCTATCGGCTAACGCACTTTCAATCGCAATCGTTTTAATTTTGATAATCGAAGGCTTGTCTGCATACAAAACAATTGTTCTGCTTTAAAGTCCATTTCGATTGCGAGTGCGTTAGGCAACAGGCCAGCAGGTCACATCATTCCCATACATTTTCAATAACGATAACGTTCACGGAATGCATCTTTCTTTTTGACCACAGGTTAGCGTAGAGCGAGAGTGCCGTTCAAAAATACTTGTAAAGCCACTCTCGCTCTACGCTAATCTCATCTAATTGTCTCCCCATCGTTACGGAAGTCACCTACCCATCGCTTTGGACGTCTGTGCGTGGCCAACCCCCAGTAACCAACATCGTCCAAAGTGTTCTGGCCAAAGCAGCTTACTTGCGCTTTCACTATAGTATAAATACTTACTAATAATGGAATCACTCATATCATATTATAGAACCATAACAATAAACCGCGCTAATAAAACCTAAACAAAAATCATGAGCAACATTTTTAATTAGAACATAATTTTACAAATAAAATTGCCGAACTCTCAGAATTGACACTTATTGGTTTTTCCGAATTTATCCCGAGGAACAATTAATCACGACTCCGTTGTCCAATAAATCCCTTACGGACTTTAATTATTTTCTTATGATTTTAATTTCTACTTGCTACAAAAACCCTTAGCTAAGAAATATCAGGAATATCGCAAATGTATATCGGTCCTGCACTAACTTTATAAATTTAAACAGAGATAGCGAATGTTTTTCCCCCATTTTAAAACAAGCTTGGAAGTTCTGCTCAAATCTTGGATTCCGGAACAACTGTCTCCACTCCGACGTTTTTTAAGTTGGCGACTTTTATTAATAAAGGAGGAAGATAATTAATACTACTTAAATTTTGTTTAAGCATTTCCAAACTTAATTAGATTTTTTTCGAAGCTTAATGAAAACAGTGGGAAAACGAAACAAATGTTAAATGGATTTAGCATTTTGTTATTTTAATCAATACCTGTTCGGATGGAATGACATTATTTTTTAGGCTGACATAAAAAAATGCTTACTTCATACAGTATTGTTAATCTTTCGCATATTGAAAATCTACGTTGATATGTTGGATACAAATCAGCATATTTGGTTGTTTTTTTAGTGATTTTAATAGTAATAAAACAAACATAAAGAATATGGTTAGGCTTTCTTTTCTTCTTCCTAACGACAGCACATTTACTAAAAGCGAAAGTCGTCCATAATCATTGGTAATCGCGCGACAGGCGATTATATCAAAATAGAACCGAAAAACCGAGCAATTAGGCCGCCATTCGTCCACAACAAAGGACCTTTCGGGCCCCTTTTCTTCCGAAATTAGTGATGACTTCAATAAAAATAATTCTTGTCTTTTAGGCAAATTGCATCGCGAAAAGTCCAAGAAAGCCTTTAATTAAGGGGGCCCGTAAACAGCGCTGCGGCCGTCACCTTTTATTTTTGTTAATTCCCGCTCTTTCGCCGCATAAGTTACTTCACCCCTTCCCCGTGATTCTTTACGCCTTTTTGTCGCCGAATTCTTTTGAAACCCCTTTCTTCCCATCTGCTACGCCCGTCAATATTAACTCCACAACGACGAGTTAAACTTTTTAATATCCGTTAAATTTTGTTACGCTCAACGTAATGCCATTTAAGATTTTTGGAAATAAAAAGCTGACACTTTGAGCTCAAGGTTCTTGACACCGATATTACAAAAGTTTTCTTAACCTTTTAAATTAATAGGCGGATAAGAATATATATCTACATTTAAATGCTTCTGATGTAAACGTTTCGAAACGTAGTACTTTAAGAACACAAACAGTCCTCCTAACCGCATACGAAAGCGATATTTCTTAAGATTCATTAAATTATTCACGAGGGAAATAAAAAAATAATGCAAATGAGGAGCGGAATGTTTAAAAAAAGTTGTTTGAAAACACAAGAGATCGTGATGGGGCCGCGGTTGTCGGGACACGGAATTTTTAATCCATTTCCCGAAGTCGATTAATATTCAGGGCCCGGCCGGTCTGGTTCATCTCCTCCACCATTATTGCTTGGACGCCATCTTCGGAATTTTACTTTGATTTCACTGTAACTAATTACCTCCCCTTTGCAACTAATTACGACACAACTGACTGAAATCATAATCAAAATACTCGACTCATTTACATACGTAACCATAATATTGCTGACTAGGAGACCAGCAATTACAAGGATACCGTTTTGCATCAGACGAGGCAATATTGCCTTAATATATTCAATATCCGGCAAGATGATAATTTACCGAGTCGGGTAGAATCCATTATGGGTGTTTACTTGACCTGCGCTTAGTGCTTACTAAGACAACAGGGGTGACCGTTTTCGACTTATGCGCTCCTGGTGAGGGACCACTCACTCAGGGAAAGTCCTTTAGACGGTCCGTGGGGAACTAGAGAGCGTCGTGAAAATTATTACAACAGTACCTTGTTGGTGTTCTCAAGTAAAGTGTGTTTACCGAAACAGTGAATATTAAGGTTCAAGTAGTAAGTGGATGCTGCTAGTAAATATATTATTAAATACTTATAATCGATAAAACACAGTAAATGTGTGAACCAAAAGAACATATCTAAATTGCATTGCTTCGAAATAAATCTTTATGGTTAGGTTCCAATATTTTGTATGCTTAACGTTGCATCGCCTGCACAACAAAAGCATTCTAAGCACTTATAGACTTTTTGCTAAATACTTTTGGAGTATTTCTGTAATATTGATCATTCCCTCACACAAACACCTCAACCACAACCTGATTTCGCAAAACTCAATACGACTTTGCACGTCAAAATAATAAAATCGACCTCATATGCATAAACAAACGTTTCACCCGGGGTGCTGCCGATAACAAAATAAAACGAAGAAGATAAACAATATGAAGAAAAACAGAAAGGTGAATCGGAAATAACCACGACTTTGCATTTGGGATTCAAATCTCGCACGTTTGACTTACTGGCTTCCGCAATACTTCTACCAACATAAGTATAATTTACGTCTTTTTGCAGCGTCTCTTGATTATCATCTACGTTTTGAGGAGACGAAAAAATGGCGTCATCTCCAATAACCGCGGGTTGCAATTATGAATTCTAACTTTAACGTTTTACGACAACGAATAATCGAAGTAATTACTATGTTTCTTTTATCTCTGACTCAGTAGGTACCGAACTTTGCATTTTGACAGCTTACTTAATAACGATTTGTTAAGTTAGTGAGTATTTTAGCAAGTATACACCGCCCTGTAGTTGGCGAAGTTGCATTCCAAGAAGGTAACGACTATACTCGTACTCGTGTAAATCTGTCAAATGTAAAATGACATTATCTAATGTCCACTCCCAATGTTTAAACCGCGGATAGATTAGGTTACTACTGTAGTGCAAGAAGGTTTTTGTAACCTTGTTGCACTGTGATTTTTGTATAAACGTCGCTGTTAGTTTTAATATTTTGAATTCGATTTTCGTAATTCGATTGAACAGCGACTGTTTATCTCGTTTTGTTTTCTAGGGACTGGCTCCATGAACGTGGTACAAGACACACGTGTCCTTAGACTGGTCACTGCTAGACCAGTATAGTTAATTTTTAAAGTTAAATAAATAAGCTCTACCAGAATATTAAATAATCATTTTATTTATAATAAAGCTGCACCTACCTTTACACTACTGTTCGAAAATTTATATTTATCCATTTTATCATGCAAATAAAATGTGCCAAATTTGAACCTGAAGCATCAAATCTATCCGCAATTTGAATATTGGGCACGGCTATTAATCCACTGACTGTCTGGAGAGCGGATTTAAGCATCAACTCAATTATGGCCTTATAACGAACCTAATACTTGAGATAATAGAACTCGTAAGGTGCATTATTCTCCAAATAAATAAGTTCTATTTAATTCAATACTTTGTTTAAACGTCAGATGTCGTGGGTGATGTGCAATCATAATATGAAATCGACTCTACCGATATTGAGGAAAATGACGAAAGAGTGTTTTCTTGGGTCCAGGAATGGATGTGTCAAATTATCACCTTTTGGAAACCTTCTAGATAGAGATATGTTCAAACAGCTTACTTTTTTAATGTAATTTTATTTTTATCATTTTATTATTGTCAGCAATAGCATTATACACACAATTTGAAAATTTCATCAAAGTTATGTCTACCTATTCCGATTCATAAGATACAGCCCGCAGACAAACGGACGGACGGACAGCGGAGGCTTAGTAATAGGGTCCCGCTGGCAACCTTCGGGGACGTAATCTTAAGAACAACGACAATACGCAAAAAGCAGTCCCCGTGACTTCTTGCAATAAAAAAACACAAAACTATCCAACTTGCAACTTTTTTACAACTCTTGCATAATATGTTCACGGTTCACGGTGCCCAAATATTTCAAGGAGAAAATCCAGGATAATCTATAAATATTGCCCCCAGCACTTCGCCCGTACCAAATTCTAAAGTGACAATATTCCTTATTGTACGGCGGTGTGAAAAATGTATGCACACCCTCGCAATACGCGACCGGGGTTATTAAAATTGTAAACAAATAAAATTATTCACGATTTTGAGGATTCACCCCGTGTCAGATTGAATTTCTGTGGCTTTGGATTTCGTTTGTAGTAGTAGTTTTAGAATATATCACAGTTTAATGAACTTTTATTCTTGACTTCTTTTATTAACTTCATACAAAGAACATTTCTATAAAATAGACCCGTTTATCGTTACAATTTTAAACGTAAGGTTAAGCAAGTTGTTATAAATGAGGAGTGATTTAATTTAAAAAAACAAACGCACACACACACACACATCGCGTCAAATATATGTGTACACGGACCCTATTGCCAGTGGCATAAAGGTGTATAGATATTTTTGACATCTTCATACACATATATTCATCTACATATATTTAAGCCCTTGACTGTTCTGTACCAAATATACCGAAATAATGCTGTAATCTCACGGATTGATTATCAGCTGTGAAAACTTATAATTCACCATAAAAAATATCGATACGCAAAAATCTGCTTCTTCCTGATTTTACATCGACAAAAAATCTACAAGCACCGTCGCAAAATCGAATGCAATTTCCTCTCTTCCGATCACATGTCGACGTTTTTCATCTATCGATATAACGTTAGCCCTATTCCCTTTATTTTATATTAAGGCGATAAACATGTCGATTGCTAGAGTCACGCGTGGCCGGGCTCCCTCTTGAGAATAGGGCTGTCAATATGCTATCGATTGTTCTACTGTATGAGCCTGATTTAATATGTATGCAAAATTCAGTGCAGCCCAAAGATCAGGTAACATTACTACAGCAGAGCTGCAAGCGAAGGAAAAATTTATTACGTACAACATAGTAATTCCAATTTTCCACTTTCAAATTAAATCTTTCAGCTACGGAACAAAACGTTTTATCCAATATTGTAAAATTATGAATTACGCAAAGAATATAAATATAAATAACGCATTAGAAACACACTTTGTCTCCTTCATTCTGATTTTATCGCCGCACTTTAGGGGTAAACACAAAGAATCCCTAATTATCTGTATTTCTTATCAATTACATCATTCTCTTACAGTATTTTGACAATTACCCATCAAAAACACAAGCTAACAGTTGTTATCTACCTTTCTTTTTGTAATGGTTCTCTTCTTCCGCAGCAACCCTACCCAGGGCGTGGAATATGCAAGTCATGGGAAAACGCTTATCATAGGCTTAGATAGCGCCCCGAGATCGACGGGATGAGTTATGACTGCAGCATATTGCCGTGTGATCTGTAAGTTTGTGAACTTAATTTTTTTTGGGAAACATTGTTGGAAAATCGCCTCACAGAATAATCCACGGAAAATATTGATCCTACCGATCAACAATTCCAGAAGGTGAAAATGAACATTTCACATACCTAATTGTTTTCTAAAACTAGCTTTAACAAAAAAAATGGTTTTGGTAAGACAATAAAATTAAATGCTAATAGTTTCCTTGTGACATTTGTTAACATTTTATTAAGACCCCATACTGTTATTAATGCACTAACTATATTGTACGCAACATAAGAGTAGCCCTTAAAAAAATGAGTGGCGAGATTGTTATCGTTAACGAAAATGTATAGGATTGACGTAAGCTGCCAAATGGTCGTGTCAAGGGCTTAAGGTAATTCCGTACACTTTTTGACAGATTTCGAATATCGTTTTCGATAGGGTCAATCATCTTATCGTGGCGTTTTTAACTTTTAGAAACAATGCTTTTAATGTTCGGATCATTCAAATAAAAGAAAATATAACATGGCTATAATTTAGACTGTTTCTTCGTTAGCTTTACTTGCCGAAGCATATAAAAAATGTTGTTGAGTGGAGCATACAATTTGAAATTAAAATGTTGTTGTAGTATAATAAGTATGTAACTTAATAAGTATGGGATCTAGCTGCCGATCAACCCTCAGCTATCGCACCTAGTGCATTAGCCGCCGTTCTTGACCATCATAAATAACCGTTCGATTACAGCCCCGAGGGTCGGCAGACACCTCAACAATGCCGTTAAAAATGGTCCATCTGTCCAACAGATGAATCACTTTGCTACACCTTGAAACGTTGCAACCACAGCACAGTTACGAATCTTGAAGGAGAAGTAGCAGTAATTAAATTAAAGTTAACAAGAAAACTTTCTCAGCAAGCCAAACGCCAAATTAAATAGTTCAAAGCTAACATACGGCAGCGAAACAATATGGAAGGGTTTAACAACATAGGTAACGGAGGCGCATCTCAGAGGTATTTCCTCAATAGCAACCCATAAAGCCATGTTGAACAAGCGATTGTGTGAACAAGCGGCCGCTTGGGACCAACTTCGAAAATTCCCCGTCGGCTTGTCGCTAGCAGAGTTTTACTGCGAAATTAATATGGCAAATTAATGCGTTCCAACGGCGTATAATTTCCACATGTACCCCTTCTTGCGACACTGAAGCACACATTGCGAGGGATCCCCAAGTAGGGCGAGATTCGAATCATTTTTCCATATGGAAATGATGTAACAAACCGGGCGAACAAGACAACAGTCATATGGTAATTAAAGGAAAACATGCAACGCGCTCCTCTGTTTATTGTTATAGGACGAGACGCGAGACGTTTGCTTTTTAATTGCTACTGCCGTCGAGGAAAAACCGGAAAAAGGGCTGGATCGACAAGAACAACTATACGTTCAGACAGTTATCAAACAGGATTTGAACTAAATAAATATTGGATGTCTGGCATTCATTTTGCAAGGAATTTAATTTCAATACTATGTATGTTACCAACTATTTTGTCGACTAGGAAAATTTTAAGCTCTGTCGATAAGTAAGATAATTTATTTACACGACAATTGCATTGAATTATTTATCATTGAATTATTTAATTAGGCACTTTCTTAAATAATTAAATCATAAATAAATTCATGTCAGGGAACAATCTCACATCAATTGACCTAATCCCAAACTAAGCCCTAGGCTTGTACTATGGTACAGTATAAATACTTAACTCTATAGAGAAATAAACACTTAAATACATAGAAAACATCTTAAACTCAGAAAAAAATGCACTTATCACACAAATATTTGCCCATACGGGAATCCAACCCGAGTCCGCTAGCTTCGTAGGCAGGGTCACTAGCAACTAGGCCAACGCGTCACCAAACGCCGGCGTTCCGATGGTAAAAGTGTGTTATAAGTTTATTTGGGAGCGTGTTACATACTAACTTACCCAGTGCCCACGAATTAACCAAAACATATTCCTTAAATAGAAAAGGGCAACAATCAACATTATTCTTCTTAAGAACCATCAGACATTGTAAACGCATGTTATAAATACACACGTCACGCCAAATAACTCCGTTTCTGCAACAGCACACCATATAACCGTATTTCCTCTTAATTACGCGAAAAGTTTATAAGAACCAGTAGCACAAGGAAGTAAGTACAAGGAAGATGATGGCACTTTATGACTCGATTCGTCACGACAATTGAGCAGGAGGGCCGGGTAATGAGAAAAGGAACACCTCTGCAGGTTGCTACACGTAATAACACTTGGCGTGCGTAAGAAACTGAGTTTAATTATGAGTTTTTAAGGAAAACCTTGTATTTAACCGACTTCAAAAAAAGGAGGAGGTTATACGTTCCACTGTATGTATTTTTTTTTTTTTTTTTGTGTATGTTCACCGATTACTCCGTCAATTGTGGTCCGATTTTGAAAATTCTTTTTTGATTTGATAGGGTATACTTCCGAGGTGGTCCCATTGCCACCAAATCGGAATCTGATGAGGGGATCAGTGAGGAATTGAGAGAACTCCTCAAATATTGTAGGCAAACATAAAGCGATTTTAGTATTTTTAGTAACAAGTCTAGCATTTGCATTCAGAAAGTATCATTTGGTGAAGTAGACCTGATGATGAAGACCACAGATGGCCACCGGAACTCCTCAACGGTACCTATTTCAAGGGTGGCGATAACGATAAGATATGTCGATTAAGATAGTTGAGCGACTACAACGAAGAATATTTACTTGTTGAAATATGACTGTAACTTTCCAGTGGCGTTGCTTGCGGCGAGCTCGAAATTTTCTATAGTTTCTCATTTATTGAAAAGTGGAACTACATAACAGCATAAATAGGATCACTAAAAAGTATTAAATAAAATAAATGTTTAAAAAAACAAAAAACCGCCTTCAAAAATGCAAAAAATAACTTCTTATAAAATGATAGGTACCTATAGGTAGGTCAGTCCAACTGAAGTCGGCGTCCCACAATATTTTAAACCAAAAGCCGAATACAGTTGGACTGACCTACCTATAGGTACCTATCATTTTATAAGAAGTTATTTTTTGCATTTTTGAAGGCGGTTTTTTGTTTTTTTAAACATTTATTTTATTTAGAATAATTATCTCTAATACGTTTACAGGATTGTTAAAAGTATGTATTTAGTAATTTACTAGTGTTCAATCTAGAAACGTGGAATTTCACATGGACGTAGCAAAATTGAGATTAAGAAAACAGAACCGTATACAGTACTAATGAATAGCACATAAACTACCCAAATTAAATTGTGTAAGGAGCTTGTAGAGGTAAAAGGTATACATTTACCATAACAAGAGGACGTCGACAATATCGAGAGCAAACAATTAGAGGCAAGTTAGGGGGACGGGTGCCGATTAAGTTATACACATGCGGGTTAGAGGGTAACCTGACTCAGGAAGATTAAGATTCATCGAAAGGCCCTTACACGGAAGCAAACATTGTATTACGAACCGGTGTCTAGGCGATGTTTGCTAAAGGTACCGGCGTATGTTAATTTGGTATTCGTATTCGTGTTCGTACCCCTTGCGCGTGGGACTAATATTAATATTTCGAGGGCGGGGTACGAAAAGATTCATTCTGGAGGATTTCTTAGAAAGTTAATTTGCGGTAACAGACAAGGGGAGGGCTGTGAGTGCCGCTAATGTCCCCGGAACGCCTCCGGGCAGTCCTCGCGGCTTGACCGTCGCTTGGGGGCCGTTCGCACTATTAAAGTGCTAAAGCGGACATTTGTCTACCCTCTGGGGACTGTCATCTGAATAATTTAACCTCTTAATTGTGTATAGTTTTTGCAAGATCAACAGTTTGGGGTGAGGATAGTGTGGTAAATTATTTTTACTAATTTATCTTGGATGTCACAATAACTTCGCAGATTAGTTTTAGTTTTACTCGATTAGACTTTGACTAGTGAGACATACACATTACTGGTCAATACTATATGCGCTATTAACCAGTTATTTTTTTAAATACTGTCTTTTCTGATTCAACTAACTTGAGTTAAAGAAACCAACAAACTTCATGATGACAATCTTAACAATACCATCGTTCCTGGAACCAATATCTTAAAGTCGCTAAGCAAGTTAATCTGGAAGATAAATAGCGGGTATGATCATTGTGCCGAATGTCCAACGGGGGCAGTGGGCAGTGAGTGATGCGATTCTTTTGTCTCGCCTGGGGCAGCGAGACAATGTAAGAACCGCGCGTCAGCAATCGACAGTCCAAGGAATGTTAAGACTGGTTACTTCCTTAACATTGTAGGTAAGGTTTTGTGTTTTTTTTAGAGGTACAGACTATTGAGAGACAAGCTTCGTTTTTAGACAGCTACTTTATTTATGCATATTACTAATTTTAACTGAATATAAGATACAATTAATTGTGTAGATTGTATCATATGTATATATATATATTTTAAGGACGACGTAGATGTTTAAACGAAATAATCGAGATCTAAACAAAACCATATGAAATATTTACTATTAATCATATTCAAATAAAACTAGCCCTCCAAGGGAAAGATAAAATATTTTTTGAATCTATATATAAGAGTAGGTACATAAAGCGCTCGAAACCCAAATGTAATTTATATCGTTACTACTCTAATTCTTCCGATGTCGCTTAAGTGTCGTCTGAATTCAGCCTGTTCGGCACATTAACTACAGGCAGGGTGACCAAGAGTGTCGCTATTTAAAACCGCCACCCATTGTGTCTCACTACTGGCCATTGGAACCGTAAGATTTGTGGGGATGGCGCAAGGAACGATTTTGGGTCCAGTAGTTTATTTACCTGCCTTCAACTCATTGTGATCGTTAATTAAAGTCTAATAATGGTGCAAAATTAAAATGAACTAAAGACTATATTAAATAGGACTAAATAATGGGAAAATAAACCAAAACGTCAAAATTGCGTTTCATTGGTTATACTTTCAAAAACGTTTATAATTATCGCTTTCAGAATTAACACACATAATGCCAAACAAACCGCAATGTACGAAAAAAAATATGAGCATAATGATTACTTAAAAAGGTACTTTAATCTTACCTAAACCAGCTCAAATCATAAATCTACAGCTTCCAACTCCTAGTAAACTTGCGAAAACACAAATCCCCTGTTTTATTCCCTTGGTCAGTTTCCAGCTTTCTTATCGTCAAATCTACTAGGCAAACATGAGTCCCGAGGATTTGCTGAGATTTGCGAATACCACGCAGTATCGGATAAATTGACCGGTAATAATAAAATGTAAGGGGTAAGAATGTAGATGGCTATTTAGATAATTGTTAGCTGTGTCAGAGAAAACTTGTTTCCCGCTAAATCACTATTGCTCTGTCCTTTGTTGCTTGTACTGTTATGAAAGAAACAGGAACATAATACCGAGTAGAATAATTTTCGTGATGGTGAAGCTGACCAGTGTATCGGAAAAGTCCATAGATAGCGGGGGTTTTATTGCCATAGCCCGAGGTGCTCGTTTATGGGAAAACTATCAACGGAACGGAATGGTCAGGGAAATAGATGACGTCACATTTTGTATTGTCATCAGTGCGGTAAAAACGTTAAGCGATTTCGGATACCGAGCAAAAATGGCGTTACTGTCCATTTGTTATTTAGTTTGTCTTTTCTTCCCTATATTTATATTAACACTTTCTTTATTTATAATATGCAGTTCTGGATTATTGACCCGTTTTCTCTTATATATTTAATTAATATTAAAATGTATGTCAACCAACGTAACAGCTACTTATGTAATAAACGGATTGCCAGCATAGCCTGAATTTACAGAAGATTACAGGTGTCTTTCTTTTTTTAATCATCATGAGTGATATTTCTTATACTAATATTTAAAAAACGAGGTTTTTTTTTAAACATTTGGTAAACAACTTTTTTTGCAAAAACAACATTTCCTCCTATTTGTTTCTCAAACGGAATGACCACCAGGTGAGAAGTGTAATGGCGTGCGATTCTCCCCGTTTGCGCTTTCCACGTCGCTTGTTTGTCGCTACGGTACTGCTCGCACCCAGCTACATACCAATACGTGAAATGTATTTCTACCTCGCTCAAAGACACACCTTAAGAGCGGGATAGAATCATTGCTCACAGAAATATTAAAGTTGGTGAATTACTCTGGATATCAGAAATATTTTATGCACCAATGAACGCATTCAACAGAGCCCAAACACGGTCCGAATTATCTCGGACAACTGACCACGACGGGTCCCCTGTAATCAGATCGGCAAATATTATGATAAAGGCAATTCATACAAGGCTTTTGATGTGTTTTATCTTATTGTTTATCACTAAGATGACGAAGACAAAGGAAGAGAAACCGACTAAATTAACAAATAATTCATAATACCTAGTCTTCAGATTAATCCATTGTAGGCTTCTTCAAAAGCATCTTACTCACGTTTGGTCTAAGTGCTAACCAATAGATTCATTGGTTTGGCCAAGTGTTGAATAGTAAAGATAAATCAGACGTTCAGAAATAAATATTCGGGTAAGTACAATAGATGAGTTTTCAATTTGGGAGTAAATTTATAGTTAAATGTTGAGATGTGTATGTAATGCGCGGTAGTTAAAAATACAATAACACATTTTTTTCTCTTGCCATGGTCAATTAGTTTTACTAGCACGACAGATGTCATGTATAAAACTGTAATGCAATCATTTGATTTCGTAAGGTAGCTTATCTAGATGATATCTGATATAGATTGCAACGTTTCCTGACAGCAGATCATTATTTTCCAACATATCAACTGTCAGAATCCGTCACATTTTATCATTTTATATTTAAAGTGGAGATTTCCATCTTTTTTACTAGTACATTTTTTTCTATATTTATCTAATTCTAACCTATTAAATATAATTGAGTTGATTATATTAGAAGTATTGATTCTTATAACCATGAAATTAAAAAGCTATCATAAAAAAAACCCACTAATAACAACATTTGGAGAAATATACAACACTGCTCGTATTCAACTAGTAGGCAGCATGTTAATTACTTATCGCTAATAAAAGAGATTACAGCTTAGAGGCTTATATTACCATTCTATTATAATATTATAATGACATAAACGTTTGTTCATATGTGACATTGTACTACAAAGCACATTTTAATCCAATGTATGTCACCTTCATTCCTCCAACACGTATCACAAACGTTTGGCATCACAAGTTGGATGTTTAGCGGCACCTGTGTCGGCGATCGACTCATAATATTCGGCTTAGCGTCCCCCGCCCGCATCGTGCTTTGTATTGAACGACTTGAACTGAGGCTGAGGGATACATGTGTCAATACTGGCGCAATACATATTGGAAGATTTTTGGGTATTAACTGTCTTAGAAAACGCGAGATACTTACGTTCATACATCAACCCTGGAAATAGTTACACTTTTTTTAAGGCCGTCGCGAAAAAAGGTTACCTGATTTAAATAGGGTCACCTTGCATTTCTTATTCACTTATTTCAAGTAAGCGTTGTCAAAATTCGGTATTCAAATTCAATATAGAAAGTAAAATATCATACGGACGTTTATTATGATTACATTGATACTTTAAGTGTAAAGATGTATTTGGTGATTTTAATGATATATCAATTTGGCCGAAAGCAACCAAATATATTAAAGCAAATTAAAATAGGAATGACGCTAAATTGTTCCAGTGTTATTTTAAGACATAACGTTCATTGTGTACAGAGCCCAGAGCAATCTAAAGACAAAGCGTTACATGTAATGAAAACAAAGAAATAAACGGGAGGTCCTAAGCACACGTTGATGCATGGGGCCGTTGAAATAATATTATCGTTACCGAGTACTTATTCCACGGAAAATCAACATAAAGTGAATAAAAGAAAATTATGAATCGTGCGAAAATAAATTACCCCGTGTTGGCGGCAAAATAACATCACATTTGAATGCCTTTTATGCTTTATGGCACCGTAACTATATGAAATAAGTCCCGGTGCCTCTTTATGGGACATGGGGGCACGTACGAGGCATAATTTTTGAGTTATTTGTTGCGAATACACAGCACTCATAGAAAAGTTGGAGTTAAGTTGATTTTACTGCAAATCTATGCAAAGGAGGAATAAAGCGGTAAGTAATGATGTTTCAAATGCATCTTCTATATTTCGCCCTTAAAAAGTTCTGCGCTGATATTTTTAAAGTAAAAATCAAACGACGATTTTCTTGCTATTCGTGATGACCTATTTAACGACCCCGCTAAAAGGTACGAAATAAATTTCCGATAATTACATTATCGAAAAAAACCGGCACCTCACCGCTGGTAAATTTTTCTCCGTCGTACCTCTCAAGCCCATAATTCCTAATGACATGCAATAACCGTACCCCCAATTTCCGACATAAACCCGCCATAACAATATCGACATCAGCATTTTTTCGAGGCATTTTTTATTTGAGAATAAGTAACACTTTTCGTTGTAATCAAAATTTTGCGGCCCTCCGTCGGGGTGTTTATTGGCTACTCAATTTGATTTTACCACTGCACTGATTTCAACTCCTTCTGCGTAATGTTGGGACGCGTGAGGAATTGCAATGAGGCAATATTTGATGCTGCCTTTTTTAATTTTATGTTTTTTGTAAGCAAAACTTAAACCTTGCTCTGTATTATACTAAATTTGTCGTATTTTTCTCTTACGAACAAGTGATTGAGTAGTATTTATTAAGGATTTATGTGAATTTTGACTGAACTAAGGTCGTGCCTCACTCAGATGCGTATTTCTTACTCACTCCTCAATGAGATAAACTCACTCGGCGATGTTTTTATATACAATAAGAGCCTTCAAAATAATAATAATTATACATCTTGTCAAACACTTTAGTTTAAACAAATAAATATCGCATTAATTATTATTTCAATATTTTTCACATTAACGTCATGTCCAATAAAATATCAATAGTTTCCAAATTTGATTTAGTCTCAGGGGATACTCAGAAGTGTCCACACACATCCCGACAAATTTGATGCTCATCTAAATAACCGCCAAGATCTGTGTCCAGTCGTGTGTGGACCTCATATATTTAAATTTAGTCAGATCCCGTACGATGTTTCAATTGTCACTTATTGAGCCCGTAATCCAGTTATTGGATTGGGTTAGGATATATTTTTATTCCATTTTTGTACGGTAGTTTTCTCATCCTGTATTGGTATGCAATTGCGTTTTATTAACAAAATGCCTGGACCCCTCGGTAAAATTAGCCTTTGTACTTACATCATCTTAACAAAAGTACATATATGTATGAAAGCCTATATTTTCGCAATAAATAGTTTACTTCAATAATTTACATACAATACAAAACACCAAACAAATATATTACAGAGAAACAGTAAAATCAAAAATAATACAGGTATACGACCGGCGGTCTTATCGATGATAATATTATCCTTATCCTTAAGGTTGTCCTAAGTAGGGACATGGTGTCTAATTTATTGTTATTTTGTACTGTAATCTGTGACACTGACATCGGATGGTAAACATTTTCGACCTACCTTACCTATCGCAGACTATTGTTAACTATCTATTTGTCGCTTAACTTATTAACTGGCGATTAAATATGTGTAAAAACCCAAGTTTACACCATAACTCGTAATAGTTACTTATGTTGGATTTGAATAAAGGTCCACCAGAATCAACATACAATACCTCCCAAATGCAATCCGTCTAAATCAACATAAACCACGTCTTTGGAAATGTTTACGAAAATCACAATTCCCCCGTTTTAGCCTTAAAACAAAAGCCATCATTTCCACGTGCGCGTCATTTCCACCTAAGTGCTGTCCACATCAGGTCCCAAGTCACGTCTCGCGAGGATCTCCGCGTTTATGACTAATGACGAGCTCACATGCCCTGAGCCACACCTCATGAACTTGGCTCGTTTTATATTCAAATCATACGGTTTCCGGACCCTGATTAATGTCATTTTCTTTATATCCTCTGTGAAGACGAGTTGTAAGGCGACAGTTTTTGTATAAGAAATATCAAATGAAAGTACATTTTGATACGTGCAATGTTCCATCAAACAATGAAAAATGATATCTCTGTGTGAACCTGTAAGAAAAGGTTGAGTTGACAGATAAGATTTAGATAAAACTTATCTTGAACCATTCGTGCTAGGTCTGCTGAAGTTACTATGAATAGTATCCTTCTACTGTGTCGGTAGACAATTTTTTTTTTTTATATATATATACATATATCCTTAATTATATTTTTGACATGCCTATCTAAAAATATATGCCTATCATAGCTTAAAAATTTGGATATTTCTCAGTACTCATTGTTTTATATTTTTATGAAACGTATAATCATAGTGAAAATTCGAAAATTCAATGCATAACTTTAGAAACAAGTTCAAAGTGTAGAATAACGAAGCAAGTTTGATTGAATTAAGTGAATCGGTTCGCTTTACACAAATATTTGCAGCACTCTCATTTGTAAGACGTCTGAGACTTAGACGAATTAATAACGAGATAAAGAAACTCGGCGGGTCTTAATTCATTAATTAACTTAATTGTATTTGCTTCAGGAACCGTTATTGTAATTGTGGGTATGTATAGCTTGGTAAAAGAGTTTGGAAGGAACGAGAGCAGGGTTCGGAGTAAGTAAATATATTGGTAATATTATCCAGATTTATACTATCGCTGCTAACACTAATAAAGGTTGACACTTGTTTTTTTGTTACCTAGTGGTCACACATGTCATATTTATACTGTGAGTGTTTGCTAGAAACTCTTTTATTCTGTTTACCCGAACGCGTATCAATTAAGGGCCGGTTTTATAACCATCCGTTCGTTTATTTTCGTATCTTTTTGACGTAAATTTAGTCTACCGGTCATCTTTTCCGTTTTATAAAGATTCGTTAGTTAATTTTTAGTAAATTTTACCTGCCGCCGGTTACTGAGCTCGGTAACGGGGGTTAAACTTACGAACCGTCATTTTTGACATGCTACCTATGTATTGTATCACCGCCGACAGAACAGCTGTTTAATTTGTGAATAAATAAAAATAATAATTAACAATGCTTGGTTCTTCGGGAAGTGATAGCAGTGATGATGATTTTTTGTTACATAATTTGGATACATTTTATTCAAGTGACAGTGAAAATATGTATCGCCGGCCAAGAAATTTCAAGCCGAGACCCAATTACTGCAGCCTTTTGAACGACGCTGAGTTTAAATGCCGCTTTCGATTGTCGAAGGAGAGCGTAGAGTTCGTATTGCAGAAAATTGGAGCCCGATTAGCGCCAGCAACAGCAAGAAACAAAGCTTTATTGCCGATCACTCAGCTGTTGCTAACGCTTAGATTTTATGCAATAGGCGTGGTGCTGCTCGCCGCTGGAGATTTTGTAGGAGTGTCTTAAGCAACTGCATGTGTAACTGTATGGCGAGTCTCAAGGATTTTAACCTCTTTAAGAGGAGAATTTATAAAAATGAGCAGTTCCAACTGTACGCAGGAAATTTTTTATAACATCGCTAAGTATCCATCTGTTATAGGTGCAATTGACTGTACGCACATTCGATTGCAATCCCCAGGTGGACCACAAGCGGAAGTTTTTCGCAATCGAAAAGGGTATTTTTCCCTCAACGTGCAGTGTATCTGTAATGCCGATTTGATTATAAACAATATTGTTGTTAAGTGGCCAGGGTCCTCACACGACGCAATGATATTTAATGCAAGCATCATAAAATCCCAGTTTGAAGAAAACACATTCGGATCATGCATGCTGGTTGGAGATAGTGGGTACCTATCCTCTAAAAAAATATTTAATGACTCCGCTAAGCGACCCACGGACTCCAGAAGAGGTATTGTACAATGAGTCGCAAATTCGTACGAGGAATGTGATAGAACGTTGTTTCGGTGTTCTAAAAAGAAGGTTCCCAATACTGTATCTGCCAATCCGCTTGTCAGTGCACAGAGCACAAGCTGTTATCGTAGCAGCAGCTGTACTGCATAACATATGTAGACTCTCACAAGACCAACTCCCTTTGGATGCTATGGATGCTATGGATGATCCTAGGTTGAATGAAACTTCCAATGATGAGTCTAACGCATGTCTAACGCTAATATGGACAGTAATACATTGTCAAATGACTGTTACAGGAGAGACTTAATTGATAATTATTTCAGGCAGCTTCTATAACAGTACAGCGTGTTCTTCAGCGGTTTCTAGAAACTGGTTCGAACTTACGCCGACCAGGAGGAGGCCGACTCAGGTGTACAACGGCACGGGAGGTTCGATATCTAGTCAATACTATGCTGCGAAATCGATTCCTGCATCGATGCCTGCCGATCGATGCAAGCCTGCATTGCAGAAAAGGTTTTTTTTATGTCAAAGGCTGTGTTGGAGGTTACTTCACAAAGTTGCCCTAGATTTGCGAACCAAAATAAACGATAAAGCAAAAAAATACATGGATACATGTTTACAAAATGAGAGCTAGACAAGAATAGGCGGGTTTTCCTTTAGGCACAACTGACCAATGATTTCTATTTCAAAATCAAATTTAATAGAGTCGACGGAGCTCTGCTCCCGCAGAGCTCCTATTTCTGAGTGTTTTGGCCCTCCGGGCCTGCTGAAGAACGAACATAACCTAAACCTACCTCATATTTATGATACAGATTTTGGTCAGTTGTGCCGTTTAGTTGTGCCATTGGGAAGTCGCTAGAATAGGCTCCAATCTTCTGCAAGGAGAACGTAAAGTTCGTCTCTACGCTCTCCTTCAACAATCGATCGCGGCATTTAAACTCGCGTCGTTCAAAGGCGTGATTAGGTCTCAGCTTGAACCGGCCGGCGGCCTTCTTGGCCGGCGATACATATCTTCATTGTCTTTTTGTGATTTATTAGATATATATTAAAAGTCAGATTATATAAATTTTGTTTTATTTAATATACAATAAACTGATGTAGCGACGAACGCTGCAAAACACCAGACATGGACAAGGCTGTGCACAAATTAATGCCGTCGGCACATATCGTAAAGAACTAAATGCGTTACGTCTGAAATGGGACAATTTGAAAAAGGCAGCAAAAAAAAGGAGCACTGCCATTACAATTAATAATAGGTTTGTACTTATAAATATAGTATGGCTATGGGACAAAAAAAAACAAAATTCCAGTAGTAATCAAGTTCTACTCAGGCGAGCCAGAGAATAACAGTTGGTAGTAGCAATTTCGTCTTTTGCGCAGAGTTCGTCGCTACATCCGTTTTTTTGGACGTTAATATCTGTTCGTCTTCTACGAAACATAGCAGACGAGTTGTCTCGTCGTGGGAAAATTGTCGGCTCCGTTTCCTCTGCAAGACAAGCGTAAATTTAAGTCAATTAAAGAAAAGACAAAAGTAAATAAGTACTGGTAGCCTAGTTGGTAAAACGCTGGCCTCCCATACAGGAGGCCGTGGGTTCGATCCCGGGGCCTGCACCCTAAATGTTTATTAGGATTAGGATGTGCATAGTAAATCATTAATAACCACTTGCCATAATGGTGAAGGAATACATTTTGAGAAAAACTAAGTACACATGATTCTTAGTGATTGCTATCCCTAATGATTCTTAGTTTCCAAAACGCGTAAGTTACATACCTTTGTTTGGCTTTCCATCACACAAATGTTCTTTTTTATTTTATTTTTATTTACTTATCGCTGAACTTTGACGTTGAAAGTTAATTTGAAAATGTCAACAGTCAACAGAATAAAAATATGTGAAAAATATATAGGTACACAATAGACAATTAGGCGAACTACAGACAATATCAAGCAATAAAGGGTGGTATTTTTAAGTATCGAAGTCTCTTTTGTGGCAGTCCTATGGTTTCATAACGAATGTCAAAGTTTACGATTATTTGATTTATAAAACGCATACCAGTAAAACTTACTGCTACTTGACAAGCCGTTCGTTAAAATTATACTTACTGTCGTAAATTTGGTATCAGCTTTATAAAACCGGCCCTAAATAAACTTTATTGTTGTAAAAATATAAGACACGGCTCACAAGATTCAAGAAATTTATTATTTTTCTCAGCGAACTCGTGCTAAGCCCGTCTGTCTTTCTAACCTTCACAAGTCTAACAACTGTTAGATAACGATAAGCGTTCCTATAGATATTACGCTACTTTCTATCTTCAGTAGCGTTTCACATCGTGAACGGAATCAAGCTTCAACTGAAATGACTGTTTTACCTGTGAATATGAACGATAATTCAAACGCTGTTCGAAGACGTCTAAAATGCTCTAAAAAAATATGTAGTGTCAAAACTGTGAAAAAGCGGCTACCTATTATAGAATGGCTGCCAAGGTATAACAGTGTCAAATTGGCCCAAGACATAATAGCCGGGATAACTGTGGGATTAACTGCCATTCCTCAAGGAATTGCATATGCTGTTGTAGCAGGACTCTCACCGGAATATGGATTATACGCTGGTTTGATGGGAGGATTTGTCTATCTCGTATTCGGAAGCTGCAAAGATGTAACTGTTGGTCCTACAGCTATTATGGCAGCAATGGTTGCAAAGTATGTCTCCAATTACTCTGCTGATTTTGCTGTATTGGTTGCCTTTTTGGCTGGAATTGTGGAACTTGGAATGGGTATATTGCAACTCGGTTTCCTAGTTGAGTTCATATCATCGCCTGTTATAAATGGTTTCACAACCGCAGCCGCAATGCAGATCGCTTCAGCACAATTGAAATCGTTATTTGGCTTGACTGGCAACTCGGGAAATTACTTTGCGGAATCAGTATACAATTTTGTACGCAATTTTCCAACTATAAAACTCTGGGACACTATACTAGGATTTACAACCATAGGCATTCTGGTTTTATTAAAGCGACTTGGTCAGGGCTGCAGTCGCACGGGTGGAATAGCTAAACAAGTAAGATGGTTTATATCGCTGGGACGCAATGCCGTAGTTGTGATATTTGGCATAATAGTAGCTTTCATTTTAAAGATAACGACTGATAGCGAGCCTTTAGTTCTTATTGGCGATATTGGAAGTGGAATTCCGAACTTTTCTTTACCTCCTTTTGGTACTACAGTAGGTAATGAAACATATTCTTTTAGAGAAATGTTACAAGTATTAGGCCCGCAGTCAATTGTCTTGCCTCTTGTCGCTATTTTGGAAACAGTAGCGATAGCAAAGGCATTCGCAGGGGGTAAAACCGTTGATGCTACTCAAGAAATGATAGCCATTGGACTCTGCAATATCATTGGATCTTTCTTACGAAGTATGCCAATCACAGGTTCATTTACAAGAACAGCGTTAAATAATGCGTCAGGTGTTCAGACTCCAGCAGGAGGCATCTTTACTGGACTGCTGATTCTGTTAGCACTCAGTTTGCTGACATCGACATTTTATTTTATACCCAAGGCATCACTGGCTGGTTTGATCATTACTGCTATGTTTTCGATGATAGATTTTGCAATATTTGGTAGGCTATGGAGAAATAGTAAAAAGGAATTATTTTTCTTATTAGTTACTATGGCCGTTTCTATGTGTGTTGGATTAGAGTATGGCATTGTATCTGGCATCATTGTGGAAGGAGCATTATTACTTTACTCCACAGCAAGACCAAATATTAAAGTTAATACAGTTATCACCGAGAAAAGAGCGATTAAAACAATACTTTTAAGCGAAAGACTTTCTTACTGCGCGGCTGAACATATTCGACGAATAGTCTTAAAAGCATCTCGGGAAAACGTGTCAAATATTATTATAATAGATGGAACAAACGTGAAAAAAATGGATTCAACAGTGGCTTCGAACTTGCTCTTAGTTGCCCAAGACTTGGAAAAATCTTCCCAGAAGATAATATTCCTAAATTTTGCCAACAATATTGTAAAGTTATGTGTTGATATAAATCCAAAGTTTATTAATAAATTTGTATCCGCAATACATATTGAAGATATCCATGATGACATGTATCAAAAAGCTTAAATAATCTCTGTTTCTTATGAAGATAGGTTAAATGTATAGTGAATAAATGAAAATGGTAATATTCCTAATAAAACCAACGTTCAATTGCAAGAGTCTTTTATTAACAACAACGGTCCCAAAACCCTATCTCAAACATAGGACTTCTATAAAACATATACATAAGTTAATCACCAAAGTTATGAATATGACAGTTGCCAAGTAAATGCTTCAGATAACAAAATGAGGTAACGTGCGATAAGTCATTATGTTCTGTAACAAATATCGATTTATCTTAATCGATTTTTGCTAGATTGAGATAAACCAAAATGTAGAAATGTCACAAATATTCACAAATGAAATTAATCCGCTTTAAATCCCATTAAGTATTTGTCAACATTTGCTTCAAAGTGCCTACAATTGTTTGGGCTCCCAAGAAAGGGGTAAATCCAAAAGTTTGTCGAAGAAAAATTTGCCAATTTAAGAGCAGAAATAACAACGAAAGGAAGTTTTCGAAGATTTTTCACTTTCAACGCTAATTGCTACCAAAAGTAAAATAAATCTTGGCTACTTTGCTTTTCTTGAGGCTTGTTTCAGAAAAGCCTTTAGCTAATCAATTAATTAAATTGTTGATTTTCCTGCAGCAGAAAGCGTGCCACCGATCTTTTTATCAATTTTCGAATCGTGTCCACGAAGTTAGTAAAAGTCGTGTATAAATTTATGGAATGGCAAAGGGGGGTAAGATTGGTTTTCTGATAGTAATGGAGTATCACTATAACCGAAGTTTGTAAATAAAATAGAAAACAAAATATTTTCAACCCTCCCGTGTCATACCTTTCCTCTCTGCGCTCATAACATTTTATCATAGGTGTAATAGAAATATCAAACGACAGTAAAAAAGTTGATGTTTCGTGGATACTGTTATTTGTAAAGTTTCTAGTTATGATTTTTGTTGGTTTTGTGTTGTCATAAATGTGAGTAAGTAATATTATATTATATCCGTCGAGAGATGGGAAAAATATGATATAGCATTAATTTAAATTACTGTGACAAATGCAAAACTTAACAAGTTTTGACACACCAGACACATTACACCGAAAATGGGTTCAACTACTACACTTAAAAAGTTTTATAAAAGACTTTTGGTAAAGAAAATATTAACTCAGGACAGCAGGTAGCCCTAAGCAGCACAGTTGGCAAAGATAAACATGTTGCCAACACTTCGTGGACGTTCAATTTAAAAAGTTCTTGCTCTTTGTTTTGTCCTGAACAAACTCAATTAAGTGCCCTTTGACTTTGAAATGTTTAATTTTGTGTGTCCACGTGTACCTCTCTAGCCGGCCATTTGGGTAATAATTAGTTAAATGCACATTATGTGACACTTTACTTACAATCTTTTTTATCATTACCATTGTCTTCTATATTATATCTTATATTGTATTCTATGTTAGCCTTATGTTATCTTTTTTATTTGTTTCATATCCATCCATTAAATAAATAAGTTCAACTTTAAGTATAAAACGCGTTCATCAAGTAGCATTAAAGAGGATCTCGGTCTACGAAATTTTAATCAACGACGACAACTACCAGGCAATCAGAGCGAAGTAGGAGTAGGATCCGAATTAGAATTGAATGTAAATGTGCGGGCTTTATCGGGGATTATAGTGTTCGTGTCTGCAAGTGGGAGATAGTTGCGGGCCGAGGCTGGCCCGTCCGCGGCTTCTTGTATGTTATTCCCACCCCGCCACCATAAAAAGACCTACCCCGACTCTCGTTAAGTTTGATAAATAAGATGTGGGTGCTGGAAGCCGTGGTTTGAAAAGGGATCAGCGTTGTATGGCTGGATAATATAGCCGTGAGGTACCCGTATCCTATATTCCAGTTTAACAAATTTTACTGCCGACTTAATCCGCCCTTTTCGCAACACACCGGCGGCCGAACCCACACATGTCTTGTTCTTGACTGTAACCATTTATGAGGTTATTATCCGTAAATAAATGTAGGTTATGTGGGGTAGCTTAACTCTGTTTGGACAGGGTAAATTAATTTAAGGCCGTATATGCAAATCATTGGACCGTTAATATTATATCAATAGAATATTGCTCTATAGTTTCAAATGTAAGCAATTCGTGCTCGGTAATAAATTTAAATGAACGTAATTAATTCGCATATTGTTCGGGTATAAATTCAAACTATCGTTAAGGTTGTGGTAGCTAGCGGGGCAAGCGGCAGGGCTGTCAATCCGGACAAACCGCGCATTACGCTAAATGGTTCGCGTAACGGGATACAACCCGGAGAACGGATGGGGAGGAAATAGTAACGGGACTTACTAACGTAGTCACATGCGAGGATTCTGCTACTTATGGACAATAAAGCAATGCTACGGACCCGGGAAATGAACCTTGTTATTCGATGAACATTCCCATCCGTAATTTAGATCTCTGATACACGCTATTATACAATTCAAATGCGTTTATTAACATAAGTTTAGAGAACGCGAGCGGGGGCGCGTCTTGGTAAAAACATCCATTCGAAAGTCACATTATCGCCGTTTGAGTTCACATTAAATCTTAGAGGCGTCCCATAAATAACGGAAAGTTTTATCCGACTCGAAATAAGCACTCAAAAATGCAAAGAGCAGAACGGTATAGAGCACGTTCAGTAAATTTATTTTGTTTCGCACAATTCAAATAACCATAACTCACCGCGGGACCGGCCTAAGCCTATCTAACGATATAATGAAACGCCATCAAGTTTCCAAGTGAGCCCTAAGTTTAGGGAAATGCGTATTTACTTTCTTACCTTTGCGATAAAGATGCTACCTTTCGATTTATTGATCTTTGCTGTTTAAAGATAAGCTTTGAAGTTTAATTTGGTGCTCTTCTAAAGTTTTTTTATTGATAAATGTATAGATATCACAACTACCTAGCTGCAGGAAACGATAGCTTAAAAATGTTCCCGTAAGATTACGAAAAAAAAATACGTCTACATCGTCAAAACTTTTACAGGAACCATCCAAGTGTGAATATCAGAAGCTGAAAGTACAATTTGAAACAGGAACTGCAAGTAGCTGCCGCCATCTTGCCTGGCGATTATATAATTAGGCTGTTTGCATTCAACGCGCGGTCCGTATGAATGCTACCTATTGTCTGACATTGGACCTTTGAAGCTATATCATTTCCTCACACCTCCTGCACTCCAGGAACCGTCGCCCAAGGGTTTGAGAAATGGCGGGAAAAAACGTGTTATGAAATTTAAAAGTAGCTTTTGTTTCATTTTAGAAACAATTCAAAATATACCCACCTCAATGCCTCGAGGGTGTTTATAAATGAAGATAAACAGAAACCAAAATCTCCATTTTATCATTTACTAGCCCGTCTTAAGCAACCCTTGTTTGCTAAAGAGCCGTATTTGTTCTCAGACATCACAATTGCTTTATTTATAAATGCTTCTATTGAAAAATGTAGCCTCCGCGGTTTAATAGATATTTATGCATGGTCGGAAGCAATTTGCATGAAGCCTTGCTAAAGAGCGTATATTTTATAACAACGCATCATAATAAATTTAATCAGCTGATGCTGTTTACTGCAGATACAATTACACGCTTCAATCATCCTTTAATCGATTAAAATGCAAGCTACTTGCTAGTAGATACCGAAACCCAATCGGTTAGGTTACGATACACAAGACGCGAACAAAATAAACTAACATCAGGCTAATATAATTACACTTTGACATTTGCAAAATTAGACCGTAGAAGCAAAGGTAATTGATGAATTTTAAAACGTCAATCGCGATTATTCCCGAGTATAGATTTTTAAATAAAGCGAACACATTAGACAGTCTGGGCAAGTCCATGTGCCGAATCGTCTAGACGCGGCAGGGCGAGCATAAATTTTCATTGTGCGGCGAACGGCGGCGTATATTTGATTATTTAAAGAGCTCAAATAGTGGAACCGTTTCTGTCACATTGGTATATGAAACTCGTGTAATGAAAGATGAATTTATATGGATATGTTTAAGTTTTATTTGTTTAGGTTACACTTTATTGGTATCATAGTCTTGTTGCAGATTTATTGCTTTTTTTTTTACTGTTCAAATTCATAATTAACACTTCAGGCAATCTGGCTCCACGAATTCCATCACAGAACTCCGCTTAGGCAATAATCCATCTACCGTGCGAAGGAACAAAACCGAAACAACGCAAATTAAAAATGTACGAAAAAGGAGCATTCACAACAAGACCGGCGGCAGGTTATGACAAATATGTGAACTGATGGCGTTAATGAAAATGGACCTTTTCTGAAAAAATGGCGCAAAATTCCAGGACCCTGTCGTGTGTTTATGTAGGGAATTGAAAAGGTTTTGATCCTGTGGATATTTACATTTCAACAACTTTTACAACATTTTGTTTCACTAATACTGTTTCACAAACAAATCAAAAAGTTTTATTACTTTAAATTCCATTGTCTTCTCATTTGCTCTTTCACGAAAGTCGTTCCTTAAGTAGAGTATCCAATGCAAAACGTGATATTACTAGCAAAACCACTACGGGACGCCATAAAGAAAAAACACGAAGATGTAGAAGAGAGTTACCTTTTCTCATACGGCATGGACAGTGTCTGCAACAATTTTAACTTCTAATATAAGAGTTTTTCTGATTCAATCCTTCCTCCAACGCATTATAGACTAAATAAATTCTTTCGTATATGGATATCGTACAATTTTTTTGGTAAATGCGCAACATTACTCACGATTGGTGAAAAATTCACATCAGTAACGAAAATGTTCAACTTACGAGACAAATGGTTTAATTATCCCGATGGCGTTGTGACTGATCGCCTTGAATTTGCGAATTTTCAACGCAATTAGAAACACTTGCAAATCTCATACCAATTAGGCAGGCTCCCAAATTTTGCGCCCTCGTAATTGTTTTTGAATGCGTGAGGTAGTTTGCTTTTGTGGGTGATTTATCTGTGATTTTAACAAGCAGTCATAATATTAGAGTAATCCAAAGAACGGCGAATTGCCACGTTTTTACATATCAAACTTAGTTTATAGTTTTGGCCAATATGCATATTATGGATTATGGATTCCATCCATGCAACTATAATATAAGATAGGTTTAACTGGTTGTAACTTGGCCTATTGCCTAACGCACTCGCAAATGCAATTGTTTTAATTTTGAAAATCGAAGGCTGCATACAAAATGAAAACAATTGTTCCACTTTGAAGCCGATTAGCTGGTTAGTGAGTTTGCTTGTTGGAGATAATCTTTAGAACTACTGATCCTATTCTAAAAAACTACATTTGCATCATTCTGAGTGACTAGGCATGAAACGCAACGCGTTCAATAATACTGCAAACTATCTATAAAAAAAAAGGTGACTGGGCTTGAATTATCAATATTTTTGATGACAGCGCTTTGTTTGAATTAGCAATAAAATGCGGTGAGATGTCGTCAATAAACCAAATACAACCCGTACCTACATTATTGGTATTTATTACAATGCAACCCCCGAAAAGAGAGAATACGATAGTAATTGTTCGCACAGCATTGTACGGAAGGAAAAAAACTGTGAAAACATCTTTTGAATAATTTGTTCTTCTGGGATAGACATTGGACGCACGTTGGGCCGAAGTCTGCCGCCCTGACAGCTAATTAGAACCTTTTGTTAAATGAATCTCACCGCAGTTTTCCTTTCTTACATTTTAATAAACTCAAATGTTTCTGATTTAGGGTCTAAAATACTTTGGAATATAATGATTCATTCACTGCTTTAGTGCTTTCTTAAAAACGATAATCCAGTGTGAATGGCGGGTATTGTATTGAAGCAGTGTCCAGGAAGAATATTTTTGGGGCGTTTTGGTGGCTTGTGAATGTGACAGTTCTACACCCTTGTTTTTATTAGATCAACTAAGACACTTTAAGGGTAAAGTGTGCTGTGAATTTGAGTTAATTTAAAAAATAAACACGCCAATTACCTAAGAGGCAAGGCGGATCTTAATAGCCGCTGTCCAGCCAGATGCAAACGACTTTGAAATATGAGTGATATTAGTAACTAACGCGTGAGGGAGGGTCCAGTTAGGAATACAAAATGGGCAAGATTATTTTATCCTTTAGTGCGATTTTACAATTGTTTCAACTGTGCTTCACCTCGCGCACTCTTTATCGTAGTATTCGTAGTTAATGCAATCGTTGCAGCTTTTTACAAGGAACAGATTGATCGGATTGATCTTTAATTAAATATAAAAAACGCAACTTTAGTCGTTATGGCACCAGCTAACATTACCTACATGGACGTTACATGACTTGCAAAACCGGCGTTGAATCGTTTTCACTTTTAAACACACAAAATGTCACCAGGAGTGCAGAAACCGCAAGAGTCAATAAAAGTGATTCGCGCGCAAACGAGGGTTTCACCAGTCGTCCGCGGTCGGACGTGACGCAGCGCTTGACGGAGGTCACTTTATTGCTGACCTCTGTCTGGTTCTACAATCCTAGTCATTAAAACCAGTACTTTGCGTTTTCTTCTCAGCATATTTTGTGTACAGGGAAAATTACCTAAATAGCAAGTTATAGTATACCTTATTGCCGTACTTACTAATAAAGTTGTTTGTCTATGAGACTTTGTGGTGTAGTAAGTATATTCGTGCCCATGCATCACTGCATCGTTTTAATTTATTCAGAATTGATTGCCACGTTTGTTTGTTTTTGCGATTGTGTGCATCTTTTTCCCAGTCCGTCATAACCTAATCCTTGAATCAATAAAAATGTGCAAAATCGGCAGTTAATGCATGTCTACAAAACGGACAGTTCGTGCCACCGAATATTGAGTACCAATTTAACAGACAGAGATAGATCTACATAAACTCACATTAGAAGAGATGATGGAAATGAATCCTTGTTAAATCCTTTGTTTCCGTGGATTTGCATGGTCGTCTAGAAAGCTTTCATCTCGCAAACACTGCTTCAATATTTAATAATCCGTCGGTAACGAGCTGGGCTCAGAAAAGTTTAAATGGCCAGACGTCTACTGAAATATCCGGTAACATGATATAACATTATTAATACGCCGCCGTTTTAAAACTTTGAACGCATGTGTTTGAATCAAATAGACGACGTATTAAAGGAATTTAGTATCTAATTGAGCAGCTTACGTCCCCTTTGGGCACGATGCGAGATTATAATAACTGCCCGCTTGGACCGCTTGTTTATCTTTCGTCTAATGGAGCGATGTTTACAGCATATATGACCTTAATTAATAAAGGCTATCCAATTCTACAGTTTGGAAATGAACCAGTGGCACTATTGCGTTCCTATTAAGTTATTTTTTTGGCTAAGCCAGCGGGCCTAGTATGGTTGCGTTTATCGCGTGATAAAATGTGGCATTCGTCACCTTCTGACACGTAAATAAGTACGAGAGTGACGGATGCTTTATCCATATTTGACACGCGATATAGACGGAGCCATACTAGGCCTGCAGGAGTCTTAAGCTGATTAATAAAAATGTTTTTCTTATGAGCGTTTAAACTTCGAACTGCATCCGTTGAATTACAGTTTTATAAAGACACTGCGTTCGAATGATGGGCACACATCAGTCACAGATGCGTTAGACGTTTAAAAATAGAGAAATATACCGCTAAGCCCAATCGGCGCGGTTATCAGCCGACACCCAGAGCTGGGGTGGTTAATTGTGAAAAGAAATCTTTGCTCTTTGTCAGCCGCTCGCGAGGGGAGCCGCTATTGATTTCTTTTGTTTTATGCTGATTGAGACACCTTCGCGGATCGCGACCCACCCCCAGGTTTAGAACGCCTGACAAAACACTTATTTTTAAAAGGGATAGAAAAACGGCGTGCGTTTTATTACTTCCTTTACTGACTTTTGTTCTACTTAAATTTGTTAACTTTAATAAAGTTTTAAAATTAAATTAAAATGCCGTGTGGTTGCCGGCTTAGATCCATGTCTTCCTATGGAAGTCGTAAGAGGTGACTAAGGGATTAAAGGCTTGTAGCATTGTTAGGCGATGGGCTAGCATCGTGTCACTAATATACACTGGTAAACATCTTAGTCTGTTTGTGGGAAATGTGGTTACAGATTTAACAACAAGTTGTTAGAGTAGGTAATTCTGTAGCTCTGCCTACCCCACTCTGGGTATGCGGAGCGTGACGGTATGTATCTATGTATGTATATAATAAAGTTTTCTTTTTAAATTTATAATAAGTTATGTCAATTACTTCACAGAGCGAGAATTGTAATGTATTAAAATAAATAATGTTTGTATTTAGCAATTTAAATTTCATGAACACTTACAAACTATCCTATTTAAGTTGATCCATCAGCTACGTCATCAATCTTCTTCACATTGATACGTCCGACTTATCTTGCCTACCGCATATGAGTCTTTATAATTCAAAAACCATCTTAACACTTCCACATAAGATTCATAACCAAATAATCTTCAATGGCTTTGGTACTGTAAGCCAATCAACATTAGTTCCTTTGGCGATTACTCGTAGGCTCATTTCTCTTGTGATTGACTGCGTTGAAAAAAAATTAGATTGCCACCTCAACGGTGATAGCATCGACGAATTTTTTCGAGGACTTTGCTAATGGGGCTCTGTTTTATCTCAAGCCCCTTAATGTCTTTATGCGGGCGACAATAATAAGATTTTGACACTCGCGGAATAAAGATCGATTAGAAAATGCTTTACAGCCGACGTAATCGGATTAAACTGACTAGGGTGTTTTTATTTTAGGTTAGTATACGGGAATTAATCAAATGGCGGTGTGAATGAACAAATCTTAAGGACACAAGAGGTCTTCACAAGTCTTTCGCGTTATGATTATGATTGATCAAACATAATCTACATTAGTTTATACAAGAAAGTGATCATTACTCATTATGTCTTGAACGATTTCCTGTCCACTCCCATCTTAATCTATCACCAATCAATTTTTTATTCCGTCTTAAGGTGTCCTCCTCAAAGAAACCCTCAAGATCCAAGGGTCGGCAGGGTGCGACGTCAGCAACGTTAATTGCGTACCACTTCGTTAACGGACGACTTGATGGCATTTTTAATGAACACCCGACTTAATGTAGTGGGCGAAATCGAAAATCGAAGTGAGGATGCCCGTAGATTCGCAATTCAAAATTTTGTTTGCTTAGGATTGGTTTTCGATTACGTATCGGAGTGTGTTTGAGGAGGCGAAAAACGCTTCTGTCTAAACGTTACAGTCCTTTGTGTATACGTATAACATGATACAATCTTGATAATTATTCTTATGTAGCTTAGAATAGATTCAGTACGGGATACGAGTAATATGAATAAAATAATGGTACTTCAAGATGCCTCCCTTCCTTATTACTAATTACTGATTAAAGATAGACGCACTAAGTGATAATTATGTTGGACTTGTGTGTTTTTTTAGGGTTTCCCCCCCCTGATCTTCGAAACTACTGAACCTAAAATTTTGAAAAATATCTAGAATATAGTTCATTGCATTGAAAATAAAGCGGTAAAGTCAATATAATACGTTCACTCACGGAAAATAGTTCACTAATACACCAGTAGATAGCGCTAGTAGTAGTTAACTCGCGTCTTACTGTGAGAATTTCCAATGTGATATTTTGTATTGTGTCATAAATGTACGGAACCCTCTCCACGCGATTTCAACTCCCTCTTGCCCGGTTGTATTCTAGACCCGTTGACAACAAAAAATTGTATGTTTATAAAAACAATTTACGGATACTCTCTATCCGGAGTATCCCTACACAACGAAACTCGATAGATAATTTAAAATTACATTTGCATAGACCCATCGGCTTTTGCAAATGAAACGACCTTTTATTTTGGAAGTCCTAAATAAATATGCAGAAACAAGAGTTAGAAATTCGATGCCCACTCCAATTCAAGATTGGGAGGGATTCGAAATAAAAAAAGTGTAAGATTGACAGGTGCGTCTTAATAAGCATGGCGACATCTGGACACGGACGAAATGAGAAAAGGTAAATTGACTTTATGAATGGGAAACGTTGAGTAATTTATTTTTCTTTATCAATATTAGGGAAGTCGTGAATTTTGACGCGTACTTCGATTAATCAAGTCCGTGTTCTTAAATAATTGTATGCATTGGTTTTTGGTATTAGTTCCAACCATAATCTCTAAATCAACCTACTTTTTGAAATGACTTCAAAAAAGGAGGAGTTTCTCAATTTGACCGTTTTTTTGTCATTACTCAGTTGATAACCAATATAATTATTTTAAGTCTGCCATCCATTCACCCTCCACAAGGGAACTAAGAACTTTAAATACATACATATTCACATGCATACATACGTTCATACATACATACATACAGGGCAAAACATTACCGTCCTTCATAGGCAGACGGGTATAAAAGCAATATACCAACTAGTCGTAAACAGCTACTCTTTACGCGTCGATTTTTCTTTCCCCATTAGGGATCTCCTTTACCTTTGCAGTACTAGAGCCTTTATTCCAGTCGGTAAAACCATATTGATCTTGACATGCTACCGTATTGTTTTTAACTCGGCCGCCAATACTGTAAATAAGAGTTATAATAACGTAACTTTAACAATACGATAACATGTCGTAGTAGAATGGAGCCGCTGGAGAATGTCGCAAGTAGATTTTTACTTTAGACTTTGCGTACCTAATCTAACAGTTAGTAACATAACAATCATAAAAGTACAGATAGATATGTTCAGTTAAGTGCGAAACACACCTAAACAAATCTTCAGCCACACCAGTCCAGGGGTGTGATTCTCCTAAAAACAGCAGTCGGTCGGACGAACGAGTGAATGTCGCAGCAGCGAGTTTAGTAGTCTCGTCATTGCGAACAAAACACCTTTTAGCGCGTGCATTTTCAATTTGGCAGCATGGCTTCAATGAGATCGAAAATATGAGGCTGCCTAATTGGAATTACACACGCTTCAATGTGTTTTGTTCGCTGACGCTGTTTTGACGGGACTACTTAAACTCGCCGCTACGACATTCACTGGTTCGTCCGACCGACCGCCGTTTTTGAGAGAATCATACCCCTGCCTGGTCCGCACAGACAATACCTCCCTGTATCTAGCTGCTCCGCTGTCCTAAGCAAATTTCCACTTGGCTTTGTTGGTTTTTACCCGATTCTATTTCTTCGTCTGATTATAATATTCCATACTTTGTGTAAACAATGGCTGGCCCAACCCTTCAGCACTATTGCGGGTCTAAATCGTGTTAGGTTTGGATGTGTGGAAGAGGATTCAGTTAATACTTGAACTTTTATTAATATAGTTTTTTAAATCAGTAGTATAAACATCAACGGTATTAGTTTGGTCACTCAACAGGATATTTAGTGAATTTACCTCAGTTCAAATAAAAGGATGTATAAGGCAAGGAATCGTAACTATTGATATCATAATTATATTAATATTAATATTTGTAAAACTCAGATTTTGAGAAGCAAATTCTACTAAACAAAAAGCGATTTTTTTAGATCTAAAACGATATGAATAAATGCAATTCAACATGGTGAGTTTAATCTGGTTGATAAAGAAGGCCGAAACCAGGTTTGGGTCCCTCAATATCATTCAATTTTAGTCTTCTGTAGTACAGTCAAGTGCAACAATGTGTATTGAAAGTATCCTCTCATAAAAAGTAAAGACGTTCTTATTACACTTGAATAAGGTGAATTGGGACATATTTTGGCGATTTTGCGTATATCCAGAACAGTCTATATTCTATCTAATGTAGATCTATCTAATATTGAAACATTTATTTCCATAATTCATTTCCATCTACTGTTTTAATTATTTCCTCAATAATTATAAAAGCGCTCTCCTTCCAATTGTGGCATTTTATAAACATTTTTGCGGAGGTCTAACCACCGTAAAAGGTTTTTGTATACGTTGCTTTTTGGCTCCTTTTGGCTGCTAATCCAATATTGACCGGCTGCCAGCTATTGACTTATGTTTGTGTTACTCATAATAATCCGAGTTCCGCCTTTTATTATTCAAAACATCAATTTGCTTTCTTTTGGGAGAGAGCCATTAATTTTATTAAGTATACTCAGCTTTTGTGTGAAATTAAGTGTTGATTTTGGTGTAACGGGAACGAGACTGACGGTTCAATGTTTTCAACTAGAACTAGATACTTTTTTTTTCTGTATTAAGGTATAAGGGTGCATGAAAATGCTGCCGTTCATATGAAGTTGAGTCCCAAACAGTCAAATTTACATTGAGGACCTTTAAAAACATTAGTAACTGGATGACCGTGCTTTGCTCGGTTTTTTTTGGTAAGTGTTCTAAAAATGAAACCTCTCATAACCTTCTGCATACTAGATTTCATGAAAATCGTTGAAGCAAAAAGTAACTCTTATGGCGAGACTGTGTGTGTCTATCTGTCTGCCTGACTGTATTAATTAAATATGAAACCCAACGTGCGTTACGAAATAGTATTCGTCAAAGTATTTTATTGTATGTAAGAGAATTTAATTTAATGAATGCAAAATCGTGTCTATCTGAAAAACACATATATTTTAATATCCCGTTACTGTTTGGGATTGTCCGAGCATACATTCATTAAATCATCGGATTGTCCCTTAACACAAAAGTGTGGGGTGCGAAGGAACCGTTTCCGTCCAGCACAAAGTCCTGCGGTATCTAAATGTTAATCTTTGGCCAGTCGCGCAAAAATTATGTTTTTCGGACTCGGCCGAACCCACTGGGCTAGAAACGTGTGAGCTTCATTTAATTTAACCGCGTTAAATGTTACGGCTGACATACATACTCGTACTTTTGAATTTTGCCTCCAAATAAGTCTGCAGCCCTGGTAAAATAGAGATGAAACGGACAATCTCATACCACTTAGTTTGTACGAATATATTGCTTAACAAAATGGTAATCTAATTTAAAATAAACACTTTTCGAAATAAAACAGTTAAATCTGTAAATTGACTTTCAAGTGAGTAAACAAGATCGTATTACTTAAAATTACATGATATCATTCGAAAGCCCTACTTTCCCGAACGACCCTAATGTCACTGAAAAATCTCATTACCACCATCTTAATGCAGAAAACGCTTTCAAAGGCTTCATTTTATTTCGCGTCAATTCCTACAAAGCAAAATGACTTCAATTTGAATATGTAATGGCGGCTTAGGATAATCGTACCGGGCTTGCACTAATAACGGCTCCTACTTTAAAACGAGACGTTTCAAAAGAATCGAACAATCGTTCGATTTGGTTTGGGGAGGGATAATTTATTCGAGTGTGGACCGCCATTTTGCGGCGGGGCGTTCAGCTATCGCGGGCCGGAAGACGCTTTAAGACATTGATGCTGATTCTTTTTATATTATGCCCCCCTGGTACCAAAGACGCTAATACAAAGCCACCATATATAAATAAGCCTCCTTTGTAAGGATTCCTCGACTTAGACAGGAAGAGCGACCCCCGTAGGCGGAAAACAATCTAAATTACATTTTCACGCAACTTCAAATGTCTTATTAATTACTTACGACTTTTCAATGCAATAAATTTTCTTTTAACGCTTCCTTCTTCGAATCAGCTTAATACACAAGACTGGTTTTGCATACTGATCGGTCTATTGTGTCGTTTGATACACTGTATAAGACCGTTTTCTTTTGTTTGCTCTTATTTTGGTATTCTTCTGCTATTTGTTTGTCAATTACAGGTCTTATAATGATTGTATACCTACCATTCTATCATTTAGCTATTGTTCGCTAACTATTCTTAGTTTCTACTTGGTTAAGCACCGTTGAAACAATAATACATTAATAATCTTACTATGTTTTTAAGGCTTTTTAACTGTACCTTGCATTAAATTATGCATTGCGTCTCTCTAAAAACCAAACCAATATTTCAGAAGCAACCTACATTTTAATCTAACATCTTCGTGTCGTCGATCCACTTTTCAACCCCTAAAATCTATAAATAACCTAAATCCTTGCTATTTATATATCCGGATGCCGCGAAAATTTTCATTTTCAAGAAAATACCTGCGTCAGGCCATGATTTAGGGGGGCCTTTAGATGGGTCCTCGCCACCTCGTGAATGACCCCATCCTTCAAGCTGAAGATAATACAGGGGATAGTGTCGCTTGTTCCCAGAGGATTTGTCAAACAAATACGTCGTGTATCGAAAAAATCGCCGTCTCGATGGTCGTTAGGGCTATTTATGGGCGATTTTGCAAAGCTTTTTTATTAATAAAACGTATATTATGCGCGCAAGTGCGTTTTATCGCGTCCTTCGCGGATATTATCGTCCGTCTTCGGACATCCAATAATATTGATTCGAGGATATATTATTTCCTTTTCTTTCTCACGATAATCGTTTTGGGTTTCTGTTATATTAAAATGCAAAGCTTCTTTTCACGTTTGTAATAAATTAAATTCTTTGTATTCCACTTGAACTTATTCTTTTCGCATGATTTCAGTTCCCGGTAGGAAATATTCAACTTTAATAAAATTATTATATGCATTTTTTGCATTAGAAAATTGAAAACTTAATATGCTTACTTCAAAATATTCATAAATGTATGTATCAAATGTTTTCGTCTTCAAAATATCTAAGTCCAATATATTCTTGTTTACGTCAGTCAGGTAAACACCGAGTGCAATGTTAACCGAATTTCGAAGAGTGGTATTATTCCGTAACTCTACAGAGAAGAACTCACTAGAACCATTTCATCTGAACCTGGCTTAGGTTGCAACTGTTACGCAGATTGCCATGTGAACTGGTAAACTAGATTGCTAAAAAACTAGCATATCCAGCGTCGTTATTGCCTATCGCACTTGTAATCGCAATCGGCTTCAGAGCGGAACAATTGTTTTCATTTTGTATGCACCAAGCCTTCGATTTTCAAAAAGAAAACTATTGCGATTGCGAGCGCGTTAGGCCTTAGCCCCTCCTCTCCAATATTTGACAGTGCTGATGAAACCAGGGGTAAAATTAAAATGGTATCTGAAACGATAGAGAATAACACCCTTATGCAAACAGACATCGACAGATATCAATATAGAACTCTGTAAGGAGAAAAACAAAAGTCATATCACGTAAATTCGCGTGTAAGTATTGTTGTTGGGATGTGTTTGTCTTCTAGACGTGTTTGTCTTTGGTTTTATGCCGAGCAAAATATATGAGTTGTTTTAGAAGTTGAAAGCAATCGCACATTCGTAATAACTTACAGAATGTTTTATATGTGCAAGTTACTTGGTCTCTACTTCTTATCTATTTGAATTAAAATTTATTGAGTTAAAATGTAGTATATGTCTCACACACTTCTACAGTATCTTAGATTTATATTTGTTTTAAAACTCAACTCACTTTCTATTAGATAAAATTTAATTTATGACATAAATAATATGGATTAAAACTCATCTAACAATTAAAACTGTTTCAAATTTCTGTCTTCCCGCAATCTCTGTTAATTGCCAAGAATAAAATCATCAATTTCAAACCGAATAACGCATTAAAAGTAACAGCTTGTACGCGGTGTGAAGGGAATCTGAAAATTATACCTACCGCTGCAGTAAAATAAAACGATTATTACAAACCAACGCAGGTTTATACCAATTAAAAAGTTGCATTGCATTTTCAATTTCAATTCAATAACAACTCAGATGATGTAGGTTATAGTCAGCCATACATTTTCGAGGCTCAATTTTTGTAGAGAAGCATATCTGTAATCTAAAGCCCGATGCTACGTAAGTCATGCAGCAGTTTGTTCACCAAATTCAAAATTGTAATACCAAGGGTAACACTTTTTCAACCTATTTTTAAAATGCCATGTGTGACTTAAAAAAACCGCGAGCACTTTTCATATATCATTTGAGTTAATTTGCAACTAATTAGGGCACCCATATAAACATATACACTAAAAAATCCCTTACAAACAGTCCACTCCTACAAATGACCAGAACAAAATCCTACATGACACCTTAATAACAATTCCGTAGCACCCCCTAATCTGCCATAACCTTTCCAATTCAAGCACCTTGCCGCCATATTCTTATAAATTAATTACTTGTAATCTACCCATGAAACGAGTCTTAGAGAAATGAAGTTACAACGCCGGTAATACCGTTGGAAGGGTTCCTAACGACTTGCCGTGGAACTGAATCAGTAATGAGAAGGTACAAAGTAGCTGGTTAATAAGGAGGATGTGTCGCGATTCTGTGAAATAGTTAAATCACGTGAGGGTTGCTATCTTTCAGTGTAGTAGTAAAGCTAACACATCAATGATTTATAAAGTTGACACACACATGTTATTGAGCTTGTATGAGATTACGGCAGTTATAATTGTTATGCATTTCAAAAATACTTACATACACATAATACAGACGCAAGACCATAGTGATTTAGCTTTTAGTTCAGTGCTTTAAATTTTTAACAAGTTAATTTTGGAATTGTCGTGTCTTGCGCCTTTTATTTGGTTAAGTTTTTCAAGGAAATTTGAACTTATACACCGTGGGCCCGAATAACCCGACCAATTTTAACAATCGATACTAGAGCCTATTTGTAGAATATAATGGGTATAATATGTAGTCCAATAACGCATAATTTCCGAGATTTTCATTATTTAAAAAACAATTCCATAGTTAATTTAATTTGAACTCTGTCACCTTAACCTAAAGCATTATTTACTAAGAAATTGATTAATTAATTTATGTTGTATGTGGATGATATTGCTACTTACAACATGAATCTTTCTTAGTAAATAATGCTTTAGGTTAAGGTGACAGAGTTCAAATTTAATTAACTATGGAATTGATTTTTAAATAATAAAAATCTCGGAAATTATGCGTTATTGGACTACATATTATACCCATTATATTCTACAAATAGGCTCTAGTATCGATTGTTAAAATTGGTCGGGTTATTCGGGCCCACGGTGTATAGATGAATATTTTACGTTCTAGTTGACATGTAACCTTCTTTAAGTATATACAATGATTTACTACATAGCGAGTTCGCGACTTGTAAAACATTATAAAAAGAGATCATTTTATTAAGCAGCGTGCTTAGAGAAGCATAGGTTTCTTTCTATACATAATGAATGTTTGTCCAAACTTAGGCAATTTAAAAACCTGCATCATCAGAAATTTTCATAATAGTATTCTAGCCAGACAAATTGTTAAAACCAGTTTTAATTTCTCGCCGGCTGACTAGGGGAGGTGTCCCCATGATCGCGTCTTATCCGCCACGCAAACATTCTTTACAAGGGCTTTTCTCTTCCATTCACTCCTATTCACTCTAGAGGTTATCTTTTATTATTTCTCTCAGCCTCTTTTTATTGCCACTCATATTGCCTTTTTATGCGGGGAATAAATACATTTTGATTTTTCGCCTTGGCAAATTCGCAGTTCATCAGACAGTGCAAAATTAGTACGCTCGAGGTGTCGTAAAGCGATTCGCGTTTTTATTATGAATACCTACGTTTTCTTTTAAAATAAAGCAAAAATTGCGCTGATATACCTTTATTACTTATGCGGGATAAAAGCCCAGCCAGTAAGCTCTTACACAAACATTACAGAGGGAACCAAAACTTTTACCACCCTAAGAAAAACAAAGGTGCGTCCAACTCGTAAGATTTGGCAAATATTCAAGATTTGCAGCCCCTAAAGAAATAAACGTCTGCCTAATGCCAGCCAATAATCCCAGTTCTGCAAGCAAATTGTGTGGAATTAAAGAACTAGTAATGGTTCCCGTATTTGTCAACAACAGTTCCCAAAATAATGTTATCAAAATAATGAAGTCATCAATACAGAAGCAAGAACTCTATTTGTAGGCCTAGACCAGTAGTATTCCACTAATAGAATTTTGTTTGAAAATAATAAAGATGTGTCATTGATATTATACCCATCGATACGATCGTTTACATAAATTTAACAAAGTGCTGTTTTTATAATCGCAATGATCCTTCAATAGTAACTTTCCTAGGTTACTCTGCTCTGAAAACTCTTATCCATCCATGAAATCCTAGTAAGCTCCCACAAGTTCTGCATGTAATCTGACTAACGCAATATAGAAGATTTCATTTCTTTATCTTTGTCTTTAATTCTAGGTAAAATCAACTTGAAAAGGACCAAAGCACACCTATGCCTGATCTTCTCAGTACGCCGCGATCCGATTGCAAAGTCGCATCGTCCCCCAAGGAGCGATTAAACATGTACAAGTTACCGAATAACAAAGTGTCTGGGAGACGTTCGGAAAAAGCGGGGCCATTTAGCACGTACGGAGAATTGCCGTAACACGTTGGTGGGACTTAACGACCGGGAACATGCTGTTAGCTAGAATGTCGAGTTGGCTGTTTTGCTCTTCTTTATTAGCAAGGACTTTGTTGCTTTTGAAGAAAATTGGGAGCTAACGGTACATAGAGTTTTTTTTTTTATATTGACCAATTCAGAAGAGCGCCATTTCTATAAATGGTTTCAATCAAACCTTCATATGTAAAAAACATCTTACGAAGCGTGGTAGAAAAACGAGATACCACGGATATGATGTTGGACATGTCGTACACAGTATTTTTTATTGGCGCGGTTTCACAAATTGTCTCATTAATGTTAGATTTATTAGTACTTTTATGGATGAAAATATTACCAAGTAAAATTCTTTAAGCATTATAAACTTTTTTTAATGAATTAACGACTTTTGTTGGCGAACAGCTATTATAGTAATTAAAAGTGTCATTATAAGAGACATTAATTCGATCTCTGAGGAGGCATCAGCGTTTTTACGGGTTGTTCCCGAGTAATAAATGGTTTTAACAATCCCAAGATCTTTAAATGGGCATTTGTAAAGTGTTACTAGTTCTAAATTATGGCTGTTATGATTATTGATCATTTCAATATTTCTTTTGTTTGAATGAAAACCAGGACTTGTGTTATGAGCGCCACTTGGTCAGTCTAAAACGAATAATTTATTGGTTCCATTATGTTTCCTTTCTTCAATGTAATTGAATAAAGTGCAGCCATTTGCAATGTTGATAGGTAATTAAACTATTTAATTGCCTGATACTCGTATTTATCATAGTACAAAAAAGTTACATTGGTTCGTTATGTTTTTAATATATCTTTATTCATATTTTACTTCCTCACTCGATGCTAGTTCGATCATAAAGATAATATTTTTGTAAACCTCCATGATTAACTATATTTTTCGTAAGTATCTCAAATTTTCACAATCATTATTACTTAAGCCTTTTAATTACTTACTTAATTATGAATGAATGGGTTCTAATTTCTTATTAACAGTAATTCAAGATTAAAACAAAACAAGAAACAACGCATTCTGCAAAAACGTTGCAACAATAATTGTCGTTTCGACTTTTAATTGATCCTCGAGGGCGCCGATAAAACTCGGCTATCTCAACTTTCTCTATTACAGTTTAAGAAAACCACCATTTTGTTTGGCCGATAACGAAATTTTCATTGCGCCGCGCGGAATGGCGCAACGGTTTAATTTGCGTAAAATATTTACAGTAATCGAGGTTTTATTCGTTTTATGATCGACAATTTCATAAATGGTTTATTTTATCATTATTTTCGTGGAACGTTTTGCTTAAAGTTACGACTTTATAGAACATAACATAATATAATTTATAAAGGACGCCCGCGAACTTGTACGTGTAGAATTAGTTTCCCCCTACTTTCCATTATTTCCTTCCGTAAATAAAAAAAACTTATTGCATCAGAGGATTATTTTCCTTTGACTTCAAGTTTCTACGTTTAGAGACGTTTACGGTATGCGTTATCAGTTCAGTGTCAGAGTTATATATGTATGCTGATAGTCAGATATACTTTTGTTGTAGAGCCGAAATGAACAATGTCACACTGCACCTGATGCGATAGTACATTCACAGAACTTGGCTATTTAACTTAGGTATAGGTAAATTAAGTTAGGTATGTTGGCACAACGGTAAGAGCTCGCCTTACTACCCAATTTTAAATTTCCCCCCTATTTTTCTACCTGTTCCTTTCCTTGTTTCTCACTTGCGATTCTTCTAGTGGCGTTGGATGTTCAATGTCTGTGGTGATTGCTACTTCATTTTTTAACAAGCTTACTCGTACCTCTACATCCCTACTTAAAACAGTTAAATTATGTGCCTTCTCAGTCTTTATCTAAGAGATCGTTTGCATTTTCATCAAATCTTCTCCCGTTTCTAGACTAGAAATCGCACACCAAAAACTATTGAATACAAAATGTTTTTATTCTATCTTCTTGTCTTCTTTACCCCCTCATCTTAAAACAATAACCGGCGCCGTATTTATAATAAAACGTTTAGTGTTACAACAAACTCCCATATTTTATTATGATCGTTATCGTAAAGCCCGGAATCTCGCGTTTAAAAGTTGTCCTATCCACCCCTTCCGCACAAGATTTCATTACGGAATTAAACTAAAACTTAGTGCTACAAATCGTTAAAGGATTGGGAAAGTTTGGTTTTATTCGCGTGTTTATTCGTTTGTTTTATTTCCCAAAACTTTGTTATCGTATTAGGAATATTAAATTTGGAAGATTTTACTGGCGCAAAATGTTGTTTGTGTGGCGAACAAGTGCAATTTTGAAAAGCAGTTACCTATTGAAGCTATAGATACACACAAGTTAATACTTTGGTACGTAAAAAGAAACGTTTCAAAAGATATTTCTTTTGAAACTTACCGGAAAACAAGTTAAAATAATTCCGAATTTAAAGAACCGCAGTAAAAAAACATAGCTAATTTATAAAATACCTACTTATTTGAAAAAATTATCCTGGTTTTAGATATTTAAAGTAATATCAAAAAAATCGATATCGACCACAAATGTCAATGCGAATTTAAATGAATGGTATCGATATTATCCAAAGAACATATGATATAAATCCAAAATAAAACAACGCACGTCTTTTATTGCTAAAACAATTGCGTAAACAGGTCCTCCCAAGCACTCGGCAGTCAGCACAGAAGTTCCAGATCCATTACTTACAACAACGAAAACACATAAATCGGAAGCTCCTAATTGTCTAACTCGCTCCCAATACCCAATTACAAAGCTTATTTATTTGTTTTGCTTCAAGAAAGACGCAAACTTACGAGGGCATTCTGTGTGAAACCATCGTCAACTAATTTCATTTTTAGTTATCTAAGATACTTACTTTCAAAATAATTGAAATATGAAGAACAAATTCCTTTTTTTTAAAGCATTAGATGGTGCTTGAATCAATGCACACAGTGTATTGCTTTTTTATGGATACGTGGTTTTGAAAACCTTACTCGGAATTTTAATAGTCGATCCTCTGAAACTACCTAAAAATGTCTATTATTGCGGCAAAGAAGCTTAAAATAAACGTTCGTCCGGTCAAAACGTTTGAAAATTTCAAGGGCTGCCCAGTCAGATCCGAAACCAATTAAAAGGATAGCACAGCGAAATTGCTATGAACGGACAGGACTAATCGCTTTCTATTGTCCTTAGGACCACTATCTGCCTCGCTTTTGTCACGCATACGCCCACCGGAGAACTAAAAAGTGGACGATTTATAATTCAAGGGATGGGCAAGCTCAACGGAGGCTATACACTATAGGTAGCCGGGTACTAGGGATGGATAGATACGAGAAATCAATCGCGTTATTGTCTGCGAATGAGGTACAACGCTTTCGATCATGATCTTACGAAAACATCTTAAATACAGAATAGAAATACAGTTCAAAAGTGATGGCGTTCTTTAGTGTTTCGGTGAAACTTATAAAAACATCTCATAGCCCCATTGGAAAAGGAACGGGTTGCATATTAAATTTCAGATGTCATCGTAAGTACATCGTCTTATAATGTATTATTCTTTATTATAATCTACCTTATTACCAGTAATCACAAAAGCATTTAAGTACCATTTAAAAGTCAGGTAATTTCACATTAATTAATTTCCCAATACCAACTGCAAATATCAAAACTCATATAGCCACACGCAGGCCAATGAAAACAGTATTCAAAGAATTTAAAATTAGGCCCGTCTCCTCTTTTTGGCGCGTCTCGGTCTCTCGGTCTCGCAGATAGTGCAAAACGCCGGACGTTCGGCAGTTCGTGACAATGACAGCTAAACCTTCGCCACCTTTTACTCCTTTTTACATCCCCCACACGCTTCTGACGACGTTATTTTTTAATCAAATATATCCGTGGAACGGGTGACGAGCGAACGGGTCAGAGCGACAATGAAAAACTAAAAAGAATAAGTCTTTTAAGCAAATAGAGGCGAGACGAAGTTGATTGGTTTTGTTAGCGCGCCTGTTGATTGGCACGGGCGTAAACAATACGAGCCCAATGTTTAAGTTCGAAACGACAATTGAGAGTCTCGACGATATATTCGGAATGTGAACAACGCTTCGGCCGTATTTGTTTTCCGCTGACCGAGGTACTGATGCTTGAAAGGTTTTTACATCGTTTGCGTTTCGGCCATTCATACTCGTACGAAACCCGTTATATGGACGGAAATCTATTTAATGTTAAGTACGACCATGTTAATTACGTCACATGATCAAATCTTACTTTTCTATATTTAAGTACCTAGTTTATGTCGATGACTTCGTCGCATAGAAATACAAATATTATGATAATATTATGTTCTAGGTATTTTCAAAAAAACAGCACTAACAGGGTCTACATATGACATTTTCTTAGTAATAATATTAATAATTTATATCTTAAGCTCGTGTTTCGTCCATGTCTCCTTTGCCAAGAACGTGAAAAAACATAGATAGACCCGAGACGTGATATTGAGTCCTCGAAACACCCTGAGTCTATAAATCGCCCCGAATTATTCACGGCGAGTAGCCAGCCGCAATAAATTAGAGTCTTCAGACGCTATCCGCGTCCATTAGCGAACCCCAAACAACTGATCTCGGTTCATCTTTTATTTTAGCATAGATTTTTAGTAAAATTTCAAAATAATAATATCAGAGAACTAAGGCTTAAAAACTGATTCTAATGTTACTAAATAATTTTCTTCCGATGACATAGGCTTTTTAGGGTACAAAATGCACTTTCTCTCCCCAAAAGGACTTCTTATTTTGGGAAGAGCAAGTTTAATCAAAAAAAGGTTATAAATACTGTTTTTTAATACAGTTGCTCAAAAAATGGTACTCTTTGTAGCTTAATATCGTGCATAAAGTTGTATGTTTTGCACTTGTGTTATTACTTTTAATTTTTTATATTCTTAGGTAATTGTTCAAATTGCATAATGTTTTTTATCAGACTGGGAATTAAGTAAAATTGTCTCTTTTAATTACTGTTTTATTTTATTTTTTTGCAAATGAATTAAAAAACGTCGTGTTATACACGTGTGGAACTGTCATTTTCACTCGCCTCGAGTCTTGTCCCTCGCTTGCCGCTAGGTCAATTGACACCTCGAGACTCATGTAAAATGGCATATTTTCCGCACTTGTATCAAAATGTACTATTGTGTTATGTTTGCGCTTTAGCACATTAATTAACTAAAAAAATAATATTTATCACTTTTATCATGACTCGAGTCTACGACTGTGTGAACCTGACGCTTTATTAAAAATGTTACAGAAAGAATACCCAATTTCACCTAAGGCAAAATAACAATATCAAATAATTCAAAAGTGTTTAAGTAGCAATTGCAATTTCCCAGAAACACGCAATAGGAAGTAAGAGAAAAAGGCCATTTCCTGGGAGAGGATATCACGAAGAACCTTCGCCTCCTATTACTTTTGGATACTAGGGGCGAAGAGTTATCGAGAATAAGTTATTGGAGTCACAAATTAAGGGTCAGGCCAATATAATTTGGAAGCTTTGACTCTGTAGGCTTTTCGGGTTTTGCAAGATGGTATGGTTAGTAGGCTAACGTTTAAAAGCTATCAACAACGAAATCATGTAACTTAGTTAAACTACGATGTCTATACAACATTGACAAACAGTGAAATAAGTTATTGAAATTGCGTATTACTGGTTGGTAGTTGTGTTCGAAATGTTCGAAAAAGACAAGTGAAAATTTCAAAAAATACTATCATACTGTCGTACTTTTTCCATTGTTATAAAGTTGTAGTAGGTATAAATTGTTATTAATTAACCAAAAATGATTAAATCTTTTGAATGTTGAGCTATTTTTTTCATATAAATGTTCAAACAAAAAGGGGAACATTTTATTATATTTCTCAAATACACACTCCTACAACTTCGTCCAAGTTGGTAAAAACACCCACAAAATTAATAGGGGTTTTAATATCGCCCGTAGATTATTTTTGTATCAAAATTATGCACACTCGAGTGGGTGGCCAGACTTGAATAAATTTATAACGGCCAGAGAATTTCGGCCTCTCATTACCGGGTATTTATGTGAGGAGATAAAAATATTAGGGACACAATTTAATCGGAAACGGATGAACAGGGACCCGGTGTGGCCAGCCTCTCAACAATTTTAATTAATTTTAAAGTATTTTTATGTGTTTGGAATTAAAGATACAACCCGTTATTTTTTGCGCTCTACCGTTCAAGGACATTTGGTATTGAATTCGCAAAATTGCACCCAAAAATGCTTTGAGATATTTTTTAGCCTAATGTTGTCTGAATGATTACTGTAAAGGAAATCCCAGTCACATTAATGTAGTTTAAAATTAGATACAGCTGTGTTCGCATTGTTCTATTCCAGTTTGGGGATAAGACAGCCGGTATAATGACTAGCATAGAGGAATTCCATCTTAGTCCTCAGGGTTGGTAACGCATTTGCAGGCTTAGGCTTGCAGTCTTGTGAATGCGAATGTCTATGGGTCACAGTTTCCACTTACCATCAGGTGGCCTGTGTGCTCGCTTGCCATAAAAAAAAGAAAAAACATGGCCTTCGACAAGGAAATTGTCCAAAATACAAAGCTGTAAAAAAGCATATAAACTATAAAGTACTTGTGTAAATTAATCACTGCAACAGCAATTAAACGTTTTAATTTCCAATAAACCGTCCAGAAACACTTTTTTCTTTCACATTACTGGAAGTTTCTAACATTTTTCAAAACGCCACAAAGTCAGGGTGTTTCGGACAGTTTTAAACGCTTAAATTAATTTTCCTGATTCCCTTTAAGAAGTTGTAACTCTCCAAGTGGGGATAATGCGATGATATATAAAAAAAGGTCCCCGTGAGCCGTCGGGCGCTAATAAATTATACCCTCGATAACAATGGGATTTTTCTCCGGCCCTTTGTTGCAACTTTTGATATCACCTGAACGTATTTAGACTAAAAAATGTGGCGAGAAATTTTAATGTTTATAGTGAAATGGCCTTTTATAAAGACGTCGTTGTTTATAAAATAATCTGTAGACATTTATTAGTTCTTGTTTGTAATTGTTTAAAACAGAGAAACAGAACTTTCACAAGTGAGGTGACATCTCCATAACTTATCTTATCTATTCCACGACCAATTATACCCAAATTAAATATCCTACGAGTAACCTAAATCAAATATCTTTATTTTCAGACAACGTTAATCCATAATTGGTTAGTAGACGAACAGAACTTACGAACCTTACACTTGTGACTTGCAGTGGAACTTCTCTAACCATTCCTTAAGGAGGCTGTTGGTGCTTCTTCTCATTCTGCGTATTCATGAAGCGATATTTGCACATAAGTGAGACAAAATCGTCCGTGTGCGCATCGACGAACAGTGGGGTGGAAGACATAACAACAACAACAAACAACAACATATCGACATACAACAACAACAACATTCTACTATCTACATTTATACAAAAATGTTTTGTAATTCTTTATGTACTTGCTATAAGGAGTTTACATACATACGTACGTCTTAATAACAGAGTTCTTTTACCATTTACTGTTTCAACAATTAAATTAAGTAATTTTACCTATTATTATATCCTCTGTATTACCCATGCCAATATCGAATGCTTAATGCACACTTTACTATAAATTAATAATGTTTTATAGAGATCGTTAAAAGTACTGCAATAGAGTGCTTTCCATTTCTCCAGGGTACTGAACCAGTAAAGTGAATATGACAAACAAAATAGAAAAATTGCCACTTCCTTAAATATACGGGTCGAGTTTTGTCCCGAACTATAAAAAATAAAGCCCTAATATCGTTAACTGTTCCTTTGGGGAGTGACTGACCAAGGCGGAAAATTCGAATGCTTTAGGGTTGCCCAATCGAAGATTAGCCGGTGACATTTGATCATTTATCTTTTTTTTTCACGTTTGCGTTAGAATTGATCACGTTTTTCTACTTTAGTGCTTAATAGTGCCGTGTGTTGATATTTAGAATTGAATGTGTTGAAAGCTATTCCACGGGTAACATAGAGGTATTTTATTTATTTATATACATAAATTGCAAGTATGTTCAAACTTTGCACACGAATGGTTTCGTAACATTCTTGTCTTGCATAGATTTTTTTTTTTATTTGTATCATTGCTTGTTATAGCGGCATTACATTAACTGTGTACCTATTACGGTTCATGATATGCCTGACCGTATTAAAAAAACAGACATTATTATTTTATAATGTTGTTACGTGTTTCTGCTAACATTAACGAAATGTTCAGATTTCTAACATTTGTACGTAAGTGATTATAGGAAAAATGATACCAAAAAGAAAGCAGTCCAGCATCTAAACTAAACCTCACGAATGAAATAAAATATTTTTCTTCCAAAGTGACTAAAAACACAAATCGATTATTCGTTTTTTATTTTGATCGGCCGTTGGCAGCCCTTACCAATGAAATGGGCAACTGTGGACAATTTATATAGCAATAATCCGCGCGGACTACGGCGAGCGAAGTCGTGCAATGCCGATATTATCGGCGGTAAAAAGTGCCGCTAGTTCCAACGAAAAACGAGCTCTCATTTATCCGGCCACTCCGCGGCGACAGCCCATTGCTTAGAACCCACCCCTCTGCGGTGGACGAAGCTCCTGCGAGTTATGTGATCCTGGTACTCATTTTATAATTATTCGTTGTTTTTTATTTAGTTTATTATAATCATTACCATTTTATCCAATACTAGCGACCTGCCCCCGCTTCGCTTTGGTTTCTGTGAGTATTATGTAGCATCAGTAGATAAAAATAAAAACCTTTTGATGGTGAAAACTGCATAAAAATACATTAAACAGTTTTCGAGATTAACACAAACATACGGACAGAGGCTGCGGGGGCCTTTGTTTTTTTTATTACGTTCTGATTTCTGGTGCTTGTCCTGGTGCCTGGTGGCTGCGGGCCCTAGGTTAATTTTGTCTTGTCATCTTGCTTCTATATTGTTAACGTTACGTTTTTATACACTTGAAAGTATCTAAGACAGTTTTTCAAGGATCACAACAAATTATCTCGGGAATTCCATTAATCAGTGCAAATAGAACTAAAGATCAGTTCCACCTGAAAATGTAACATGACTGTAATTCAGTTTTAAATACCACTAGCGAAATATAAAGGTGTTTACTTAAACAAAAGAATCACAAGGCTCAATAAACATTGAAACACGAAACAAACAACGTAAAACTCATCGGAATCGTTTTTGTCATACCTTCAGCAAACATTACAGTACCATTGTAAGGTAATTGAAAAATCTGAACTACCATTCGGAACTTTTATATTATTCACGTGACAATCACGTGAATTCCGAAAACGACGTGAAAAACATTCGCCGATTGTTCCTCGACGATCTGTTGTATAAAAAATTCAGCAACTTAATCGCAACTGCGACCAAACAAACGGAGGAAATTGCCGACGATAGTTGGTTTAACTCGTTGGCTAATAAAAAGTTAATGGGGTGTACGAGCGGTTAGGATTTTGCGAGTGGGTAGCTAAATTTAATGTGCTTAGCATGGGTTTGTAAGCTATATTTTGTAAAGGTGCAGAAGGTATAATAATTTACTAAAATCGAGTGACATCGCGTTGAATTTCATAAAGTTCTTTCTTTACATAAACATCTAATCGATCTAATTTAAGACGAACTATAAAATACAACACCGTGAAACACAAATATCAAACCTATAATCACATTCATGTATTATTTTTCAAGTAAATAAAAAACAAGACATAAGAAAAATACAATTCACTTAGGGTCTTTTTCATAAAACAAATTTACAAAAATTTAATCAAACTAACAAACTAGACTCTAAGCACAATCTAACTTAACCTCTAACATTTACACCAACTTTTCCGTCTACAAAATCCTCGGGAACTCTTCGAAAATTCCTTGTTTTTCCAGCATATGCGGGCATATCCCCGGGCTAATGTAGGGGGAGAAAAGGCCGAGTCATCAAAACAATAAACAAAGTATCCGGCCCCATTTTATTATATTATTATGCACGGCCGATGATTTACGCTGCACAGCCCGTTGCATGCTGACGAACGATGTTATTGAGGAATTATCGATAATTCGTCTTGGAAGATTTCGGGGGTTCAAGGAGGTTCAGGGAGCTCTGTATCATAGACACGTTACTCTGGTTGATAGTGACCCTGCCTATGATGCTAGCGATCCCAGATAAGAGCAGATATTTATTGGGTGATGGCAGCAAGTATTTACTTCTACGTCATGCTTTCTATATATTGTAACTGCGTATAATTTGACATGTATGTTAATTATACTGTGTTATATTGATTAATAAAATGAATCTGAATCTGAATCTATTTAAGTATGTGTTTCTCTATGTAAGTAATTTATCGTTGTCTATTACCTGTTAATAAAATTGTCCCTGTTTAATACTGTCACGTGCTAGAAATAAAGGATCAAGTAGATCTATTTTAAATTAAATCTTAGTAGACGTCCGCACAATGTTATCGCGGTATGAAATCCAATAAACGTAAAATCGGCCTTCACAGAACGACCAAACGTAACCTCCTGTCACAATTATTTAGTTATTAATACCTACCAAACAATTTAAACCTTTTTTTTCCAAGGTTTGGTGAGCAATGACTATACGTATCGATAGAAGTATAATTATATCATCAAATATATAGTGAGCCTTATTGTAACAGTGTTGCTGATCAGAAAAATCTAAAACTTTCAAGCGAAATTATTCTACTCCAACTCCAACTCAAGGATAACTGAAAGAGATCCCATATGGGATAAGTTCGCCTATGTACATCTGATACCTGTAAACGAGCAATTCTTGTATAACTATGTAGTATATATAATCTGAATCTCGGAAACGGCTCAAACGATTTTCATGAAATTTAGTATGCACGTATGTATATATGAAGTACAAAAAAAATACATTTCTTACATTTTCTAAGAAGTATCAGACATAAAAAAACCTTCCAAAACGGTGTTTTACTCTTAGCCTCTCCTGACAGGCTGCTATCAATCAAGGATCCGGGTACAAATTCATCACCGGCTCATTGTGGCTATACCCGGAGATCCGGAGGGGCGCTGACATCATATTTTTATCGTTACGTTAAAAATATTCAGGTCGGTATAATGTGGATGTGGTTTAACCAATTGTTTTTTGATAGGCACTGTTTAGAGTAATATAAATCACAATAAAAAAAGTGTGAGCTGGACTAGCACACCGAGGGTTCCGTAGCGTAGGCTTAGTAAAAAGGTTACGTTTCTTAAGGTTCCGTAGTCAAACTAGGAACCCTTGTTTCACGATGTCCGTCTGTCTTTCTGCGTGCCTGTCTGACTGATGTTCTGTCACACTCATTTTATTTCAGAAACGATCATAGTCACACAACTCAAATTTTGTACACGTTTGTTATTCGTACTGCGCACTTAGATCGAAAATAAATTAATATTAAAATCAGATCTTTTACTGTTTTGCCTGACTGACACGTCGTCATCAATTTGAATATTGTTGGTATTTTTTTTAGGAAGGAGTGGGATAAATAAATTTTGTGCAAAATATTATAAACATTTGTCTGATTCCTGTTAAAAGTAAAAATACTAGCTGTTTCATTATTTACACAAAAAAAGCCTACTGCAGTTCGAAATAACTACCCCTTAAAACTATAGAAAATTAACAATTTTATAAGTATTTGTCTCTGGATAGAGACGAATGGCGAAAACGAGGGGAGGCCTTTGCCCAGCAGTGGGACACAAAAACAGGCTAGGAAAAAAAAAAAAAAAGATAAAAGATAAAAGATAAAAGAAATTTATTCAGTAAGTAGGCCGCTCGGGCACATTTACACGTCAAGATACTACCAGCGCTTCCCAAGAGGAGACCACTGCTGAGAAGAAACGCCGCAAGAAACTCAGCAGTCAGTCATTTTTTAAACTTATTTCATATTTCATATTACAATGGTATGTACAACTTAATCTAGCATTATATAAAGCTACAAGTATTAAATTAAATATAATATCAAATAACAGTAGTTCAGCAGGAAAACATGCCAAAAATCTTACGGGAGAGAAAGATAGAAAAGAATAAAATAAAATAACTACAACTACCTACTTATATATGTGTATATGAGATGGTGCAAGATGACCACATAAAAGTTTCGATATGTTTTCCTGCATCAACGGTGTCCCCCAGACAAGAAAAAGCAGGATAAAGTCTTTGCATTTGAACAAAATAATTACTATTGACTAAGTTTCGGGTGTAGGCCATGCATTTTTGTCTGTTAGATAGTCCTCGACCCTATAATACGCTTTAGACATTAACGACCTTTTCAAATATTTTTTAAGTGCTGGAAAGGGTAACTTTAAAACTACTTCAGGTAATTTATTATAGAAATGAATGCATTGACCAACAAATGATTTATATACTTTACGGACACGGAATTTTCGAATAGCTATTTTATTTTTATTTCTAGTATTTAAATTATGTATATCTGAGTTTTTGGTGAACGAATCTAAATTCTTAATAACATAAATAATATTCTCGTAAATAAATTGAGACGCTACAGTTAAGATATTAATTTCTTTAAAAAGTTCTCTTAATGAGTCAAGGGAATTTAAATTATAAATAGAACGAATGGCCCTTTTTTGTAACACAAATATAGTTTGTATGTCAGCTGCCTTACCCCAAACCAGAATACCATAAGACATAACACTATGAAAATAACTATAATAAACTAAGCGAGCTGTCTCAACATTAGTTAGTTGTCTAATTTTCCTAACGGCGTAAGCTGCCGAACTTAGTTTACCTGCCAGTGCAGCTATGTGGGGGGGTAATTGTGTATTCGCATATTTCTACTGCAACTGCTTTGAAGTCCTTCGCGTACGAGGTCGCCATCGCAGCATCCTCGTGATTTCTAGAAGTTTCATTACAATACTTACAATACAATAGAGTACAATAGAAAACACTTTATTAAATAACAACAAAATAATAAATAGAACATGAAACTTTTTATAAGAATACGGACACGTATCCTTACAATTCTCCACGTCTCGTCTAACGCAGCGGTATTTTTAAGTTGCACATTATTGGCTGATTAATGACGTCGGCACAGCCAAGTGTAAACATGGGAAAATTTAGACGTATTTGTATGAATAATTTGTATTTAAATGCACTCTTACCTTTTAAATGCAAGTTTTCCTAGTAGTTTTTAGTAACGTGATAAAAAAAACATGAAGCGGTACTGGATTACATCTGTATTGATGGTTTGAATCAAATTGATGTGTGATTGAGTATAACGCGTAGCACACTAGGTGCTTCAAAATATCTGAATACGCTTTAACGCCTTACACAATATACATATTTAACTAGATAATATATTTTTAATCACCATGTGTGACTGAACTTAAATAGAACTCGGTTAATAGGCTGAACTTCTTTTTTTAAATATTTACCTGTGCCTTACATACAATTACCGCGATGGTTTCCTCACCTGTCCCAAGTGCGACCGCACATTACTCGCAAAGATTGGCTACATCAGCCTCTTGTGAGTGCACGAACAGAGAAGGACAGACCCAGGGTGTTTCGATATATTTGAAGGTCGAAAAGTGTAACATCTCTTTGTCCTCAACTGTGCACATGATAAGTGGTACGAATTATATTTAACTTTACTTAGGGCGATTGTGCACTTCAAGAAATTTTACTGTCAGGTAGTCGAATCATCGAAGAATAGTTTTTTGTTATAAAAATGAAAACACAATACACTACCACACACCTATGACTGAGTAACTTAACCGAAACTCCCGAACCCCACTGCCATTCCCCCTTTTTGGAAAACACCACAGATAAGTAAACGGAGGAAGGACTTTCTGGGTAACTGGCTGGGATAGAATCCGCGGAAATCAAGTTGGTAATAAGGGTATTGGTATTTTTAGCCGGTGCGAGCCCGACAGTTCCTGGGCCCTCCATTCCCAGGAATTTTCACCTCTGCCCCTTTTCAGAAAAAAGCAAACAAAAGCAGGGCCTTCCCTTCAGGAACTCACCACAAAAAAAAACCCGAAAAAAGATGCCACTTCTCTCTTCGATTTCAGTATACTTAATACCTACTTAAATTTATTAGAAAACTCAATAAGGGTGCAACAGGGCGGTGCAGTCTTAAAAGTCGGGTCTAATTATGTGATCTACAGGAAATCAGCTAAGCAGCAGCATAATGTAACAGGTATAAAAGTCAGCAAGAATCAGGTTACATTTGCTATTGTTTTGGTTCTCCTATGTATCTGTTCAGGAAATATTTGACACAGGTGCAAAGTTTAATTGTCTATTTCAACGAATTATTTTACCCTCTTTAGAAGATTTTAGACCGTTTTTTTTCTTTCAAATAATATTTGACCTAAAAAGGTAAAGGTATTATCATTATCAAAAAATGTTTGACTGTTGAGTTTCTTCCGACGTCTCTTCTTAGCAGCGGTCTCCTCTTGGGAAGGGCGGGTAGATTTCTGATACTCACTGAAACAACATCTTTTATATTTATCTTTTATTGGTGATTGAATCTTGGGCATTGTCCGTACGGATAGCCCCCGTATCTTATCATTTAACATGCCTCCTATCAGCAGTGTTCGCACTGTTGTGTTCTGGTGTAGGGATAAGTCAACGAGTGAAATTTTAACACTGGTGAATTCCATCCTAGTTCTCAGTATTGACAACACTTTTGCAGTCTTCAGATAATTGTTTTGAGAGTGCAAATGTCTTTGAGAATCAGATCTTACTTACCATCAGGAGACCTGTGTGCTGATTTGCCTTTTTATGCCATTAGCAAAATGTGTTGTTCCCTTGGTTTCACGTGAAATCTTGATGAAATTCAGCATTATCCATCGTATTTTCTCTCGTTCTTACTTACCTTCGCTATTATTCCATCCCTCAAAGTTAATCCTGCAATTCAATCAATCGTCTAGAAAGTTTGGGATCGATATGGGAATCGCCATATCGGATAACCCAACCAAATACATAGCACCTTAACTCAACCTCTTCCTTCCCTGAGACGACATTTTGAATTCAGTAGCATTGCATCTCAAAGAGGATGTGAGATGGCTTCAGCTTAAGCAATGTTAGAGGCGGTGGGCGTGGTAAAATACGGACACGCCTATACGATGGGCGTGGTCGTAAGATATTAAAATTATCATATATAAATAGATAAAGTATATCTTGGATAGGAAAAGTAGTAGGCTCCTTAATGTAGGCCTCTTGATTTTCTGTTAATCTTATAACAAGGTACGACTTTACTGAAGTTGCAGCCAAAGCACATAACTATCAATAAACTGCTATAAACGAGTTTTTTTTACCACTAACTAGAAACATCACAATGACGGTTCCAAAGAGCAACTCGACTGCATCTATTTATATGTTTTTGTTATTCTTTATTTTCGTCGTCCGTCGTTTAAGTTACTGTAATATGACTCACTATTTACAGACTCATAAATGATGAAAAACTTGTTTTTTTTTTTAATTGAAAAAACCTGCTACTACGTCGCTTTATTACTTTGAGACGAATCTAACGTTACGAAAGAACGGAATAACAGATTAACCATAAATACATCCGGCCAAAAACAGTACATGTTACCCATCCCTCTCAAGCACTCTTAAATAACCCTCCTTCAGACGCAGTCGGGTAATGAGAGTCAAATACACTCTCGAATTTGAAATTGAAATTGTCTAATATTATATTATAACACTTTTTAAGTACCGTAGCGGCTAGGTTTTCGATACGAAGAAGGTCCTTCTACGCGCTACGGTCGTAGCTTATCAGCGAAACAGTTAAAAAAAAAAAGTAATTAGCAGTATTTTATTCTTTCCAAGTAACTAGCACCGTTAATGTTATTTTCTAGACAATGCAAAAGTTGTTACTAATAACCAAATATCGCGACATAAAAACGGTTGGTAGCAATATTAGTGTACTTATAGCCTGACCAGGAAAATATAAATCTGCCACTAAAACTTTTTTTAAATCTGTGTTTCGTGAATTGCTATAAAAATTAAGTTCATATAATTGAAATACACAAATTTTTGACATTGTATGAAAATTTAAAAACCATTTCGAGGTTTAACAACCAAACATTTTCAAAAAATAAGTGACAGTGAATTAATTATTATAAAATTAAGAAATGTCCTTGATTTGACTTCTAAATGCAGTCCGAATTGCGTTGCATCAACCCCTTTTGAGGTTTTGCCACAGGTTTTGACATATAAAACCTCTCCAATATTTTATTTTATAAGTACGATTTAGGTATCTAGGTGACACCTACATTCGAAGACAGCTGTTGTTATGTCAAAATTATTTGTTTATTCATTGACTACAACTCTTATGACGAAATTAATATAGTAATATTAATGAGACCATTTCTCTTTTGAGTTATTTTCAAAACTACGGCATCAAAATTTATCGTAGAAACGCATTTTTGGAAGTATGGAATTTACTGTCAATAAATTTAATTTAATTGTGTTTAGTGAATCTACTCCAGAAACAAGGAAGAAGTCATGCAGGAAGTGCTGAATTAATTAAAGTTTAGGTAATAAGCAATGGCCGACTGTTTAAAATACCTACTCTACATTATGTTTGAATGACATTCACCTACGTATTATGACTTCAAAATAAGATCACAGATAATAAATAAACGTCTTTCTAAATCTTAGACGAAGAATACCCATTTTTCAAAATAGCTCCGTAATTTTTGCACAAATCATCAGATCCTTAGAAAAAGCTATTCTTTCGAATAAAAATGTAAAAGCAATCAGTTATTTTGGTGTATCCCAATTTCCGCAATATGGCGAGGTTTTTAATTATACTGGTCAAACATTACTAAACCTGTGGCCCTAGATAATGCGTTGCAAGTCCAGAACGTTACCGTTATCGAAAATGTATAGGATTGATTGACGTAAGCCGGACGGTCGCCTGGAGCACTTGGGTGTGTTTCTCTCAACAACGACGGTCGGACGGACGAACGAGTGAATGTCCAAGCGGCGAGTTGAAGTAGTCCCGTCAGAACAAACAAAACACATTTTAGCGCGTGCATTTTCAATTTAGCAGCTGGGCTTATTGAACTTATAAGGCTGCCTAGTTGAGAAGGCACGCGCTAAAATGTGTTTGTTCGCTCGGACGGGACTACTGAAACTAGCCGCTGCGATTTCGCTCGTCCATCCGACCGACCGCCATTTTTAAGAGAATAACACCCCTTATGTATATTCCATACCGTTAGCCTCAAGCATCTGGTCTACGACCACATTCCTGTAGACAACAAAAAATCCGAAGACAAAATATTAAAAAAAAAAAAAAAAAAACACGTCAATAATATATGTTTGTACATACTTGAAGGTACCAAAATTTCAATCCTATGATTTAAAGAGACTTAAGTATGTCAAAACTAAATGCGTTCAGTGTTCGAAACAAGGAACTCCAAAAAGATCATCCCCAGCACAGCATAATTCGTTTGCTATAAATACTGAGTTACTATAAAATAAATTATCAATGTATTGTAATGTAATGTATTATATTCAAAAGTATTATTGCAATCCGGGAGGAACATGTCTAGTCAACTTAGTAAGTTTTTGAGTTATATCGATTTGAAAATTAGGAATTATTGCGTACGTTATTTCCATCTAATACAGTTTTGTTTTTAAGTAACATTAAGATTTCTATTCTTAACTGTATTTTTAAGTTATCATTACAAACTCTACATATTGAGTTTTTTTTTTGAAGTGACTGGAAATCATGTTCTTGCCTTACCTTTTAGTTTGTTTGAAGGAAAATTAAATCACAGTAAATAGAATACATTACATATAACCAAAATAAAGAAGTGACTAGTGATGTTCTAGATTTATCCATTTAATATTTATTACGGATCAACGGGATAATATGAAACTCAAGTAATTGTTATGTGACTACTCTTGTTTTGATTTGTAGGTTTATAATTATTTTCCCGTTTGGTTTTACGAGAATAATATTAAAAAATACTCTACTAAAAAAAACAAATGTAATAATAATACCTAACTACTTCATAAAAATAATGAGGGTAATAGAATAAAAAATACTTACTTAAACATAATTTAAACTTACAACCTTTTAATTAATACGAGTATGTTTGCATAAAATTAAACACGCAGAAAAAAGAAAGAACACATTTGAAAAATTAAGGGTGTCCTAAAAGAAAATAGATAATTTTCATACATGAATTTGGCCATAAGGAAAACATGAAAATCGTAATGTTTAAAGCCCATATGAAATCTTATAAATAAAGTAGTACTTTATTTCCTAAGTATTTTTTAAATATAAAGGGAGCGGAATTCAAGATACACGCGAAAATAATTGTTTAACGGAAAACGAACAAAACAAGTCATTTTATTCAAAAACTATTACATATATTAAAGTACTCGTAACTAAAGAAATAAAATTTATAAAGATAGAGAAACTGAAAACATAAGGAAAAAACAAATTTGAGAAAGGTAAGCTATATTTTCACACTAATAGAAAACAGGGGGTAATCACATAAACAAATGAATTAAGTAAGGTACTGTTAAGATGGATAAGGAAAACGAATAAAATTATGAATAAACCTTTAGCCAAGAGTTTTCTTACCACATTTTAATCATTATTAAAGCACATCATTTACAATAATTATAAAAAATCTAATTAGTAAAAAACAATGAGTTACGCTCAAGCCAGATTCTTGTCTTGAATGACTTACCAAATTTCAAAATTTAAAAAAATATATTAAGTTGACACTACAAACCTCACAAAAGTGGACTGAAGAAGGGCCGCATAGCCGTCACCGAGAAAATCAAAAGGCGGGGCTTCGCACCGACGTCATACGAAGTTTCCCGACCTCTCACGAAAGGTTCGTTACACATTTGCAAACCTAGCACCAACAAATCTAACAAGACCTGTATTCCTCAAAGCTTTCCTCTTCCGTTGAAACTGAGCGTCTGTGTCACGGGAGGAATGGAAGGTCAGAGCAATCTGGTGTCTTTTGTGAGAAAATGCGTGGAAATCGCAAAAGGAACCGCCAGGATTTGTTACGTAACGGCAGTTGAGTGACGACAGCTTCGGTGGCCGCACGCGTGTATCCGTGTACCAGGAGAGCATAAACAACAACAACGTGTTTACTGACGTAAACAAGGCGCGCAACTTTGTGAAGTTCGACTTGGTTTGCTGCAAGTGCTGCGACTGTAAGTATTATTTTGTTTGTCTTAGTATAAATAAACATTTCGCTGCTTAAATACAAAATCGTTACAAATCAAAAACATATACAGTTTGAATTAAAATTTGTAGTAAAAATCATTTCGAAATTAAATGCAACACTAACCTATTCTTATTTGTGTCGCTTTTGTATTCAAGCAACGATTTATTAATATATTATTATTGGGTTGGTCGGTATTATATAATATGTCATTTGTTATGCACGAGTTAAGTAAGATTAGACAGAGCAAATAGAGCAATGATGTCCCACAATTCAGTGTGAAAAATACAGCTTAAGAAAGCCCCTTTTATAACGATTCATTCAACATAATTTATTTAACTTTTAAATATTTCTATCACTTTAAAAGTAATAAACTTTGCAATGACACTCGTTCCCTGACTTGAAAAAGTTTATCCACACAAATCCAAATATTTTTTAAATATTTAAATACATATTTTAAGTTAATCCGAAAAATGAGCAGAAATAAATGAGACTGATAATAGGTATAATACTAATTACGTACTAGAAATTCTCAGCATATATTTTTAAATTGCCCGTTTTTATATAGTTAAGAGGCCCCGGCGCTACTTGTTCACGGGTTTTCAAGTTTGAATATAAAATCAATATTCCTAGTGAATAAATTACAAAATTGTATAAGTTCTCAATATGGTTTTATACTTTTGGGATTTATAAGTATCAATACACCACTTGCTAAGTAAAACACTACATATTGTAAATCATCGCAAATCGCATCATCAAAAATGTGAAGAAACAAAACCTTGTAACAAAAAAAGCTACCAGTCTGATAAAGTCAAAACAGACACAATTTAAATAAGATATTTTTGTTTTAAAACACTGATTAAGTGACAGGAAGACTTGCTTCCGTGTTTAAAGTAGATCACAAGAATTAATTTTATTAAATGCTGATGGTTTGAACTTTATTTTTGTATGCAAAAAGGTCAATGATGCCAACTTCGCTGATACAGGGGGTAGAAAAGTATTATATTTAAATTTAACCCAGATTTATTACAACCGGCTATATACTCTCACAAAAATCTTCCAGTTGATTGCTTCTGTGAAATACAGACAGATATACACCAAAGTCTCAGTTTAAGCGTTCCTTTTTAACCATTTTATTACAAAATTCTAAAAGTAAAAAAATACTACGGTGACTATTTAAAGATGATGTTTGAAACGTTCAGTAGAGGACATTTATTTAACCCTGTAAATTATTTTAAAAGATACCGTAAATCAGCTTCAGCATAATGCAACTAACTCGGTCGGCTACGTTTTGACGATATTAAGTTACTTCATTTTTTGTTTCGTTCATTAGTTATCAACTGCCTAAGTACGGAATCGTTGATAAGCGAAACCCCCTATTTGTAATGTGACGCCCAGAAAACAAGGCTGTTACATTTTGATACCCATGCCTGTTGGTTTGTGACAGTTTCTACCGCTTTTTTTATTCGGTAGTAATTTTGTCGGGGTGATTTTTAGGTATTTTTAATGGGGAAAAAGCCATTACGTTTTTAATTAGGGGTTTCTGTTTTCTATTTTTTTGAGCTATAACTAAACAATTCGTTGATAATTAAAGCATTTTATTATAACCTTTCACTTAACGTGTATATGTACAATTCATACTATTAGTCTACCGCTCTATGCAAAACCTAAACAAATTGTATCCCCCAAAGCTATCGTTGCATTTCCGTGCACTTGTTTACGGCACCCCTGTTTGTTTGCATCCCCCCATGGGGTGGTGCGCTGCGACTAATAGAGGAATATTCCATTCTTTATCCAAGCATTTTAGATATATCAATACGATTAAATGTGACATTTGTTAAAAGATTAGACGAATAAGCCGGTAATTTGCGGCTTCTGATGTACTTTCATTAACGGGTCACAACAGTAAGTCACAAAATTACCGACCCTTTTGTTTAGTACAGGAGTTGTCCTTCAGTTTTCGAAAGTAAATTTTAAAACTTAAATTTTTTGTTAAATTATTTATTCGCAGGATAAACCTCAAATTTAGCTTTGGCGTGTGCTAAAATTATATGCGTGCTTATTTATGCGTTAGAAACTAAACCTATTGCTAACCAAATTACTTCCGAGGTTCTCTTACACTGGATCTTTGGAGTGAATATACTTATTAGCTCTTCGGACAATATCATCATTGCAGAGAAGAAACTCAAACAATGCCAGACGCTATTCTAATAATTTCGTGTGAATAATTTGATTGTGGTTACTGAACAAAAACTACCGGATTATGTCGACGACCTTATTCCGTAGGCTCAGTTTTTTTTTTCTTTTACGTTGTAAACTCTCTTAGGTTCCGTTGTGTACTTGTATTTAAACATTATAGCTATTTGTACAGTTTGTTGTACAGCGTGCTTTTACTATAAATCAACTAAATATTTTTACTTTAGGAAAAACTTAGGCATTTTTTTTAAATTTAAAAACTGCCAATAAATTATGGTTAATTACCACGCCATATTTCATCGTAACATGGTTCTGTATCCGTGTCAGTACCGATTATGTGGACGGTATTTGCCATGTTACGATGTACTGTAGCGATGTGACCCATCCCGATCGCATGATTTATACTGTCCACCTTTAGCGTAACAATTAAGACCAGTAGATTTGCCACGCAGCCCGATCCGATAGAGTCCTATGGTGTAGTCCCACCTTGATAAGTTTATAATCTTTAAATTACTTTTTTTACATAGAATTTTAAATAGGAAAACAATATCTGTTAATTCATAATTACAAGTTTTAAATTAAAGAGAGTATATATACTGTTCTTATTTTAGTGATATTATTGCAATTGTGTTAATACAGTAAAATAATTGTCATTATTTGAATGATTAGCAAAAAATGTGTAAAGTGTAATTATAAAATGGTAAACGCGTTAAGAATAACCAAATAGATCTGACAACTAATTTACAGCAACAAACAAAGTAACACTAATAAACCAAAGATTACCAAACTCGTGTAACATGCTAATCTTTATGACAGAAGTGTCACGGAAATATTAAGGGAAAATTTCCCCTTTCGCAAGCCGAAGTGGCGGGCTTGAATAAATAACTAATTTACATATTTAATAACAGGTATCGTGGCAGATTCAATTGTTTAAGCCGTGAATTATAAATCCGCCCGCGAACGCTTATTACCCTCTGGCTTTGTTTTAATCAAATATTCAGATCTATTCTTTAATTAGCTCTGTGTAAAGTTTATGCAGTGGATTTTTAGTCGTTGTCAGGGAGAGGTAGGGTAGTTAGTTGTCTGCTGTCACAGTATAAACAGTAGTTGATCTTCAAACAAAGTCATGTGTGCGTGCCTTCTGTACGCCGCGAACCGCATCAAGCAAACTCAATAGGCCGGACTTAGCCGGCTCCAGTCGGGGCCGCGCGCGATAGCGAGATATGCCGCGTTTTATTGCGTGCGTATCAAGTATCGCGCGGCGCACATCACACAACGCAAGAACGTCGAGACTTAAGTAAATGTCATTATATGGACAATCCTAGCTCTTACTTTTTTTTAGTTCATTGTTCAAAAAAGGTACATGTATTATGATACAATTATATCCTCGCCAAACTGTTACCCAGTTTCTTGGCGAGTGAAGCTCTCAAACTTGTATCTAATCATGCACGTGGGACATAGTGAGTAGGTACAACTTCTCCCTAACCGAATGCCCTACCTACAATCAACTATTTAATAAAATGACATGTTTCAAATACGTGTCTTGGTCAATATTTAAAAATAATGCGAGGCCAATAAAATCCTAACACTAGTTTTTGACAAAATAAAAATTTGAAAATAATATCATATGGATCCCATGGAAAAAAATATGAAAGAATTAAAAAGTAGCTGGTTTTGAACGAAAAAATGTTTTAGCAACCATGTCATTAATCAACTATATCAAAACACGGTTGTAAAAGAGTGTTTATTTTTTAAGTCGTAGAGTTTCATAAAAATAAGTAAAATTGGTCTGCATTGTTTTGTATACATATTATCGTTATATTTCCGTTTTATGCAATAGTAAAAATAACTAAAGAGATACTTTGTGCATCTTTTTTATTAATATAAGTTTTTTATTCTTCAGTATTTAGATTAGAAATGATTTTAAACAAAAAATACTTAGTATTCCGTGTTTTTCTTCTAAATTAATGTTGAAAAGTTGTTGATTTAGATATATTATAACTGTTTTTGTTTTTAACATAAATTATTCCAATTCAAACATATTCTATGTACAGTTTAAAAAATATTTTCGCTAGAGGTAGGCCACTTTTTTTCTTCATACATTTTTCTATGAAACCAATATCCACATGATTTTTCATAAAATGTTTTTTTTTTCAAAAATCCTATGACTAGCATAGGATTTAATTGCCCTCCAAGTATTTATTTATATTAATCAAGACACGTAACATTTTTTTATCATCATAATTAGCCGATTTTTTTTCCATATTTTCCGTGCGGTGTCTTGATACTATTGACAGCCCTATTTTTACCAACATTTTTGAAGACAGAGGGGTAGTCGTTTTGAACTATATTTTTAATATGTTTTCTTGTTTGAGGTTCGTTTTCTCATAGCGGCTGGGCCGATGTCAACAATCAAAGGTCGTCTGAATTAATAATTAGTATGTTCACGAGACGGCGACGATGACCGGAACCCTTACCATGAGTTACAATTACCGTACTCGCTAGCGAGTCGAATGCTCTGCCCCTCGCACTCTATAACAATACTGTTGCATTTGACTTGCTAGCCAGTACGGTAATTATAACTTATGGTCGAGCTAAACACGCCGTCGCCGCCGATCGCCAACATCAGACTCATGCTTTTAAAGTCGCATGTGACCCTGGGGGCAATTGGTATCAGAATTCTCTAATTTTAAATATGTATTAAGCTACATGTTAAAATCTAACTGAAGAGTATGACTCTTATTAATAATGATACGCACTAAGTATTTCATAAAAATGAAATGCCAAAATGGCTGATTCAAAAATATATACATGGTTATTTAATAACATACCTAATCTATAGATGACATTGCAAATTGCGCATTTTGTACACAAAATTAAATCAATTCTTGAAAGGAAATGAAAACTTACCAGACTTCTATGATTAGTTATTTATTTAAAACAAAATCAATCCAGCCTCCCTTTCTTAGCCAAATTTATTAGGAGTTTGTGAATTCAGAATGAAACATTGACTAGGGTACCATAGGCGAGCAGGGGCGGGTGGGTATGATTGAGCTAATATTTATTTTGGAAATTAGCTTGTATTGCGTCGTCTTGGCCGCTCGCGATTATAAATAATATAAATTAAACGATCCTCTCGGGATTCTGCGGCCCGCGGTAGCATCTTGCTGTTGTTTTATGCTATTACTTTGTTAATTGCTTTATTTCCATAATAATTATCATTTTTTTTAAAGGGTCTAGACTGAAACTAGGGCCGACATGGGAACTAATAAGGGTCGTTTTTTCTTATCCCCAGGTGACACTATCACGTTAAATTTATAACTTTCCTCTTGGAAAGAACAGGACAGAGTTTATAATCCGACAGATAGTTTTATCTGGACTTAACCATGTTAAGACTGCCATTATCTAAATTAATCATAAAAATACTTTCTGAAGCCAAACTTCATTAACAATAAAAGGTCATTAGTCAAAGTTTAGTTAGGTATGTTTCCGGTTATAGCCTAGAGCTAGTTTTTTTTAAATCTTTTGTACATTTAGTACCGTTCACTTTTTCATGTTTGGCATAACCTTTAATAAAATTAAAAATCATAATATAAAATGGAAATTATATTTTAAACGAATTCGATAAATGTCTTTCATATTACAGAGAAAAGGAGAGTGATAACTTTAATTGGCATGTATTTTTATATGGGGATGGAATAAATAAAAATATATAATGGGAAATCAAAAACAACCGGTAGTAAAAACAACTCCATCCTACCAGGACACCATAAACACCCAGACACTGACTCCGAGACCGTCCCAAGACCGTATTGTTTTCAATAAATTAAGCGGAGGACAAGAGAGGCTCCACAAACAGCCCCGGGCCTTCGTCAACACAATTATTATACTCGGACAGCCACCCTCGAGTCAATAAACACCCTCTAAATAAATTAACTGGACTTGTGAAAACGTTTGTGTTATCTAGGTTTCTGAAGGCTCTATTAATGAATTGGTATCTTTATGTAAAGAAAATAAACTTTCTTTCAGGCTCCCTTATTTCTATATAAATCGTAATCGATCGTTACCAAGTTTGGTATTGATAGTCGGTTTATTCCTCAATTTATTTCTTGAAATACGAAGTAAAACAGTATTTTTTACTCAAGAAAAATTGGTACTTACAATGTGTGAAAAAAACTTCAGAACCCCTTCAATACAAGCTCTTACAAATATACGAGCTACTTTATCTTCTAATAATAATCGAAGTACTACTACTGAATTCACATTCATAGGTTATTTGGAAGATGCCTTCAGAATTTATGGTGATTTATACCTCAGAATCTAGCAGCACTGTCTGTCTGATTGCAAAGATCTGCAAAGTTTTCAATATATTCTCCATTGTTACAGGAGTTCCATTCCAAATGGCTGCCCGACCAGCCCCAGCTCGGACGAAGAAACAAAACCACGCCAATATCCCGTGCCCCATCGAGAACTGCGCACGATTCACCTACGGCAAGTTACCTGACCACCTGACCAAGATCCACGGCTTAACCGGTGCAGAGCGCGACGCCCTGAACGAACAGCAAAGAAAACGATTTTTCAATGGAGAGCTATGTCAAGTGCGGTATCTCAAAGAATCAGCCATCAGAGATTTATGGGGAAGTGATTACGACGATCCACGAATCAGAGCCAAAATTCATCAGAGTTACGCTCTCGTAAAGATCAGAATCATCCCTCTAGCAGCAACACAACGTGCTCGTCCACTCACAGAACAAGATGCCAATGTGCTAACTGCATATAATGCTAGAACTGCTCCAAGACCTGCTAGAGTGCAACGCACCAGAACGCGTGCCCGACCTTATGCTATCCCAGAGACCACTCAAGTAGAACGCAGAGCTTCAAGCGAATCAAGCGAAGAAGAGAATACTCGGACAAATCCTCTACCACCGTCACCACCGCCATCCTCTCCTTCCCTTCCCCCTTCCCCAGCCCCCTATGAACTGCAACCTATTGAAACACGTCTTCAAGATATTTTTGACTCCAAAACCGACGCCGGATACAAAGCAGTCATCGACGACATGAAGAAATCTATGACCACGGGTAGAACTCTTGGCCCGAGGAAACGAAAAGCATATAGAACGTACAGACGCTATGCTAAACGATTGATTGCTTATCTACACAGACAGCATTCTCCTTTAGCGTATGATGTTGATGTTCTTTTGTGTGGTGAAAGACAAGTGTGTGCGTTCTTCGAGCATATAAGCCGTGAGCATAAGACGAAGACGCTTAGGAATTATATTGTAGCTGCTATCAAGCTGTTGGATTCGAGGCTTTTCGCTATTGAGAGTGATCCCACTTGTAAAGAGAAGGTGGCATCTATGACGCATGTTTATAATATGCTTCACGCCCGGCTAAATGAGTGTGATCGGCTACTGGCTCAGAAGGACACCTGTCAAAAACAGGCAGAGGCTTTTGACAGCGATGTGGAGGCTTTTAACGAAGTTTACGAAGATTTGGTGTAAGTTGATAAACTACCAAAGATCAATAAAAAATAATAGTATTAAGGGTGATTAAGTATCAAGTTGGAAAGTTACTCGCAATCGGAATCGATCCTGAAACGAAAGAATGTTACAATTAATTTAGCATTTCCCCAAAAACTAAAAAATGACTTAAATTGTAACATCATCTTGAAACTATGTCTTAATCATTATGAACCATGCATAAAGCTAATTGCATCGAGATTTCGTCGTTTATTCCTTGCGACAAAGTTCTATGGTGACAGAGTATTTAATAAACGCAGCATTTTTCCTAGTCAGTTATTTGCAGTATAATTTTGAATTTGTATCGGTGTGTAAATAAAATAGCAATGTAGATTGTAGTTTTAATGGACTATTGTCTCCTTAGTCATCAAAAAGACAAAAAAACATATTTTTAAAGTTAACCGTAGTAATATTAACAATGTAAATATTCCAAATACGTGTTTCAAGCAATAAGCTATGTTTAACATTACTAGTCACTTTAGGTATTATAACGCATTTAATGTTTTTAATAATAATTTAAGTATCAGAGAAAGTAATACTTTCAGTAACGTGCAATATATTTAGTCGTTTACGTATTTAGCATCAAAGAACATTCGCACTGATTTGTAGAATATAAGTAATGTAATATATCTTATTTATAATGTAATTTAAGATCCCTTTGAATGAGAAATTGTGTAAATATAATTCAGTAAACATGTTAGCGAACTTATATTGTTGTTTTATTTCAACACTTTTTATGTGCGTCTCTTTTCGTGTACAAAAAGTTTATCGCTTTTTGCTCAGTGACCCTAGAAAAGATGCTTTGTGAGAACGTTATGGCCATCGAAAATGTATAGGATTGAAGTAACGAGCCAGAACAGTCGCTTCGAGCGCTTACGTCTATTATACACATTTTGACAGTATTCGAAAATTGTTTGCCCACGTTTAGTACGTGTGTTCTTCACCGGGGGTTCAAGTTATCTGCATACCAAAATTTATCAAAATCGTTTTAGTGGTTAGGCTTTAGCTTGGTTAGCCAACAAAGGCAACTTACGCATATATACAGGATATCCCAGAACTTGATGTAAATATTATACGGCGTAAGAAAGCCCATGGCAAAGCCCCTGGTGAGGATGGAATTACAGCCGAACTCCTGAAGGCGGGTGGTAAACCCATCCTTAGGGGCCTTCAGACGCTGTTCAGCTCCGTCCTCCACGAAGGGAGAACGCCGAAAGCATGGAACAGAGGTGTGGTGGTTCTCTGTTTCAAGAAAGGTGATAAAACTTTGCTGAAGAATTATAGACCCATCTCACTTCTGAACCATGTTTACAAGCTGTTTTCGAGGGTCATCACAAATCGTCTCGCACGCAGGTTTGACGATTTCCAGCCTCCCGAACAAGCCGGTTTCCGAAAAGGCTATAGTACCGTAGACCACATACATGTATTGCGGCAGGTTATACAGAAGACAGTATAACCTCCCCCTTTGCCTTGCTTTTGTGGACTACGAGAAAGCCTTCGATTCGATCGAGACATGGGCTGTGCTGAGTCTCCCCAGCGGTGCCAAGTTGACTACCGATATATCGAAGTGCTGAAGTGTCTGTACGAAAACGCCACTATTTCCGTCTGACTACAGGACCAGAGCACGAAGCCTATTCCTCTGCAGCGGGGAGTCAGACAAGGAGATGTGATCTCTTCGAAGCTGTTCACCGCTGCATTGGAGGATGCTTTTAAGGTTCTGGACTGGAAAGGACGAGGCATCAACATAAATGGTGAGTACTCGTACATCACTCACCTTCGATTCGCTGACGATATCGTAGTCATGGCTGAGACCATGGAGGACCTCAGTGCAATGCTCGCTGACCTCAGTAGAGCTTCCGAGTGGGCTTGAGAGTGAACATGGACAAGACGAAAGTCATGTCCAAGTTGTTGACGACTTTATTTACCTGGGACAAACGGTCCAGTTAGGTAGGTCCGACTTTGAGAAAAAGGTCACTCGTCGAATCCGACTCGGCTGGGCAGCGTTCGGGAAGTCTTTGACCAGTGTGTGTTGCCAGTGATGACATACGGATCTGAGACGTGGGCGCTAACAATGGGCCTCATAAGGAAGCTCAAGGTCACTCAGAGGGCTATGAAGAGGGCTATGCTCGGGGTTTCTCTGCGTGATAGAATCAGAAATGATGATATCCGCAGTAGAACTAAGGTTACCGACATAGCCCGAAGAATAGCTAAACTGAAGTGGCAGTGGGCGGGGCACATTGCTCGCAGGACTGATGGCCGATGGGGTCAGAAGGTTCTGGAGTGGCGTCCGCGGACCGGAAGACGAGCTGTAGGTAGGCCTCCAACCTCCGGGACCGCGGTGGATGCGAAAAGCACAAGGCCGGTCTGAGTGGAAAGCCTTGGGGGAGGCCTATGTCCAGCAGTGGACGTCTTTCGGCTGACATGATGATGATAAGAAAGGTCCTCTCCGTCCAGAATAAAGATTTTTTTTCATTATGTTTACTAGTTTAGGAGTTATTCAGGTTTTAATGAAAGTTAGCAATTACACAATAATTACAAAATATCAACACATTTGAAATAAATTCATACTTTCTAAGGCGCTAAAGGATTCCAACTTTACATTCAAGAACTTTACCACATTGTACTAAAAAAAATAAACACCCAGAACAAGGTGGTATCTTGCTTTAGAAGTTCGCGCAGCAGTTAATCAAATTCGAAATCATGCAATATGCTTAACTTAATACATTTCTTCAAAGCGATAGGCTTCAGATAGACGTCATTTAATAAAATTTAACCAAAACGGTAAACGTAATACGAATCTTTAAGCATTTACTAACTTCTGCCCGCACTTTCGTCCGCGTAGAATTCTTAATTTTGCCATCCCACATGTAAAAAGTAGCCTGTGCTATTCCAGTCAGTGTATGTATCTCTGTGCCAAATTGTATTTAAATCCGTTCAGCCGTTCTGGCGTGATTGAGTAACATCCACACAGATAAACTTTCGCATTTATAATAGTTGTAATTATTATCTATTATGCAGGGTGACTGCAAAAAAAAATTCAATTATTAAAACAATTTAGCTATTTATTAAGATAATTATTTTGCCTTAATTAGGTAATACTAAAATTATGGTCACCTAACATTGTTATATAAAAACCTATTTGAAAATCAACCGATCAGACAGGTAAAGAATTGACTATGTAGGGTGGCCATGATCCCGAATAAAAAAACATTAGGTACATGTTTACTTCAATTAAAAACAAAGTAATGGTTTAATGAGTTTTACACTTTGTTGCTACACGACCCCGCAGTCACCCTGTATATATATGAATTAATAATAATATAGTGTAGAAGTGTAGATTATTAGTAGGTATAAATAGGTATCCTGCATACTGCCGGTTTGATGCGTTGTATTACGAAGGGTCAAACAAAACGCAGTCGCAGTTGATACTATTGTCAATTACCCAGTTTCTCGCTCCACGTTAGTAACGAGTCAAACCAAGTTATGCTAGTGCTTCATACCTAGTATACTTACGTTAGATCTAACGCAAATTGTTATGTATTCCCCCAATGTTAAAGATGCGAATGGTTGTGCGTGTGTGTGTTAGTTTATTACTCCTTCACGATAAACGATTTGCAATGGAGATATTTTATACCCTTGATTAACACGACTGCTACTTTCATTTCGGGAAATTCATCCCGAGGGTTATTCCCTATAGTATATCCCTAAGTACTTATAATCGAAATCTTTTGCAACATGGGACGGCTGAATAAATTATTCCACGCGGACAAAGTCGCGGGCCAAAGCTAGTTTCTTTTAAATAATATACATTAGTTTCAGAAAATACTCTCTTCCAAGCTTTTGTGTTTAGTCAACGAGGTATAAAAACCAAAACCCTAATTTAAACACTTCACTAACAATAAAGAGTAAGAAAGATAATTACCTATTTTTAACATCAGACAACTTTATTATTATAAAGTATGACTGGAGAAATAATTGAATTAAGTAAATTATAATAAATGAGGTATTCAAAAGGACGTAGAAATTATGCTATTCTATCGTTTGCCCGAATTTCATTTGCTATAATCGTATCACATGCCATAATATTTATTTGCTATAAAGGCATTTATTTTGAAACCGTAAACCTTTTAGGTAAATTTTACATGACATCATATAGATCCCAAAAGGTTAGGTTAGATTGGGTTTTTAACAATTCTGAGTACTTCACGGTTTCAGAAAAAATGCCTTTATAATAAATAAATATTATGGCAAGTGATACGATTATAGCAAATGAAATTCGGGCAAACGATAGAGAACCAGAAATTATAAACTACGAGATCCTTAAAATGATATTTTATTACGTTAAACGGACAAACACAATCAAGTTATTTAAGAATAGCTGTTGCCCGCGATTCCGTCCTCGCAGAATAATAAAACATAGCCTATGTTCATCCGAAATAGTGTAGAATTCTAATGGTGAAAGAATTTTTGAAATCGGTCCAATAGTTTCGGAGCTTATTCAATGCAAATAAACATACAATAAAAACTGTGCTATTTATAATATTAGTGCTGATGTAGATAATCAGGTATTATCATTCACAACACAAGTCGACAGCGCCGCTACGCCATTTAAATAACTGTATAGCAGCGACATCTATGATGCAGTAGTAAAACAACGATGCTTACGCTTGCAAGCAGTTTCAAGTAATGCGCCGTAAAAATATTCAGACAAGAATATATTGGACTCTTTCTAACGCTTATATAATGGCTGCGTCAGAAAGAACCAGCTTTAGCGTAATCATAAAGTTCAGCTATTCGCCCCGAGATGGCGCATGACAGTGAAATATTTTTAGGTTCTTAGTTGCTTATGCCATCCTAGTACTTGGCGATCGTAACTGCCTGCTCCAGATTCTCCACGAGCGGGACGCCCACGTTCCAAGCGTTCCATTCTAGTCGCCGTATGGCGCCACTCGACCAAAGAAACGTCAAAGTTTCTTCGCCGCTTCGCTCGGAATAATTCAAATGCCATAGAGTGAAAATATAGAAAAACTTGGCTGCTATGGCGTTTTTCCGTTAGCAGGTAGTGAGTGAGGTTTAGGTTGGGCAAATGTCATAGTCATTAGTTGGCTCTTAAATGAATGATAATGACGAAACGAACTAACTATTAAAACGGTAGAAAATACGAGTTAATATGTAGGTACTTGGAATATTTAAAATTAACCAATTTTATATAGCTACTATTCCACTAGGCGTATTCAGATTGATTTTATGAAACCGTAGCGTTACCGATATAGCGCAACGCTAAATATACGACTTAATATTTCAATGAAATAGAAAAACTATGTCAGTGACGGATTACTAAACGCAGATTGCTATAGATATGACCTAAAGACGTATTTACGGCGGGTTGAACATTTTTTTTTCATATATTTAAAACTTGTAGAGATGCAGCTTGCCTTACTCTGAGCTCTTTTTAAAGTATACGCTCTTATTATAAGTTTCGCAAATAAGAATCTTGCCATTTCAGTTACTCTCGACGGCAGGGCAAGCAAGTCAAGCAACCTACAGAAAGTAAAAACGTTGACAGACGTCCGAATTTCGTCGGAGGGAACTACAGTCGGCGTTATTTTAAGAATATTACTCACGGGCTATTTCTGCTTCTTCGCTACCTTGAACTGCGGTGTAGAGAGGCTATAAAGATTTGTATTATAATGAAGTAGATTTTAGAAAACGTTCTTGAATCGAATCAGTAAAATGACATCTAAAAGTCGAGTGCCCGCCGTCGTGTTCAATGATCCGCTCAATTAATAAAAAAAATAGTAAGTACTAACACCTTTTTTATCTGTAATATGGTTGCAGTGCTAAGTAAAAACCGGCGCAGCGAAATAAAAAAATCTATAGGTACAATATAATAAAACTCTCTCATGAATGACTAAATCGCTGAACCAAGCGACTTGACATTTGGAGAAAGGATAGGATTTTTCGAAAATCGTCTCCTATGGGAAATAATGGGGGGAGGAGCGGGAAACTGTTCTACGAAGTCGTGAGTGGCGTCTAAAATAACATAAATCTTTGTTATTTATAATTTAATTTACGAGTACACACGCGCGTGCATGCAGTTAACTACGTATAATTATAGACAATCGGCAAACGATGTAGGTTTACCATGTAGGTTTACCTAAGATCGTATTATGAAGCGACAAACCCAGTCCAGTCAAGTTTGATCGCCTGAGAGAATATTAAGAAAGAAGTAAACGAAAAAAAAATTTACGTAAGGCTCGGTCGTAGGTTTTTCAGAATTTTCGTTGTCCTTTTTTTTCTCAGTCAAAGGTTAACTGGAAGATATCCCGGGATACGTTCGCATTGGAACATGCCTCTTATCATTTTGCCAATTTATAATTTGTTATTATTTTTGTTTGTATAATAAAGTGGTACAATAGGTAAATAAATACATATTTTTAAGCATTTACCTATAAAATGTTCATTATTAAAATGTATCCAATTCTTACTAAATGAATACAAAGATTTACTTTGGTCCGCAGAACCAAGTCAAACAACAACACTAAAAACTAATTAATAATTGATATGTAAATAGAAACATGCGTTTGCAATTTGCTTATAACCGTTATAGATTTAAATGGACTAAATATAGAATTATTATCATAAGTTCAACTGGGTTACGCCCATCACAAAAGTATTAAAAATACAATTGATGAATAACTTATAATAATAATGCATTTATTCTATTTCTACGCGACGAGAAAGCATATACGTTGTATGCTACGTTCCGTAAAGATACCTTATAAAGATAGTTGCTATTTAATTCAATTTTTTATCTTAACTAGTTTCACAGTTATGACTTTGATAAATGTTTCTGAGAAAGAAACCACATTTATTAAATTTCTCTAAACAACTCAATCGTGATTCGTCAAAGAATTATTATCCGGAAAACCTTAGTTTTCACGCTCCGACGACGAACCTACGACCAAAATTCAAACTAAAAGCTCTAAAATAATATTATTAAGGGACTCTAACGAAACAACGTGTTCCTGGGTTGGGATAAGATAACCGGTGAAACGAATAGTACCTATAGAGGCATTCCATCTTTGTCCTAAGGGTTGCAATGCATTTGGGGTCTTAGGGCCGTAATAAACTCATCTTGAATGAGGTGCCCGTCACAGGACACGTCAAAGTAAACGTCAAGCCATAGAAGACTGTCACATTTGACGCATCTTGAGACGAGCATTACAGTCGAGATGAGGTTATTAATACGGGTCTTAGGGCCGTACTCATAAACTCATCTTGACTGTGAGGCCCGTCAAAAGATACGTCAAAGTAAACGCCAAACCATAGAACACTGTAATCTTTGACGCATCTAGCTCGAGACGAGAATTTGAGTTGAGATCAGTTATTAATACGGGCCTTAGAATTGCAGTCTTGAAATTATAGTCTTAAGAATGCAAATGTCAAAGGGTCTCAGATCATACTTATCAGGAGGACAGTGTGCTCGTTTGCCTTGTCATTGCCACAAAACAAATACTTAAATTGGGATAGACCAAAAAAAATAACTCACGGTTTTTACATTCTAATTCGAAATAATAGGTAATTTTTACAGACCAATTATATTTTGTATTTGACCCAATAGTTTTGTTTAATATCTTTATTTATTTAACAGATTTTTTATGGGTGACATGTATATTTTAAATTTTGTGTGGCATTTTCTAAAAAATTACAACAATAAAATGATATCGAATGATAACAAGTAATAGTGCATTAAAATATACTATGTCAAGCGGTTTTCGCCTAACTGGTAAGATACACCTAGGAGGGATTCAAGCCGAAAACGAAAGCTAAATATACTTTTGTCGAAATATCTGATATAGATAAATATTTAAAAACCTTAATAATGCAGAACGTCTTTAAAACCCTATTCCTTGAAATGGTTCTCGAATTACAGTAGATAATTGTAAAAATATGAACAATCCCAATTCCCCAGTTAATTGTAATTGAGTCCTACTAACGGAGATCCTATCACAATCTAGCGACTCCATCATTATAGCGTAACCACTATAATTCTGCAGATCTAAAAAAAGCCGGTATGCGTATATATTATATGGACGACATACTCTTATACTACCTTTTTCTTCTGGATGGCAGAATTGGCATTACGTTTACTCTTGTATTTGTAATTGTTAACCAATTTAATAACGGGAAATGGTTCTAAATTTAGTTGCAACGTTGATAAAACATAGTGACAAACCCCTAAACATGCGAAGGTTAATACCGACATTTTTTTACTAGAAAAAACAGGTAAAGTGGTTAGTATTGCTAGCCTGTCAGGAGGAATAAAGAGCCTTACTCTAATTAAACATGAGTATAAAAACAATACACTCATATGACTCATATCTGTGTTCTGAAGGATTATTCTGGGCTAAGTTATAACGTAACGTGTCTGAGTAGGACGAACGGACGTCAAACTCGTTAAGTGACTCATTAGGAATAACGAGAGGTTTTTTTTAAATAAACGAGAGTGGGCAGGTCGCTTTGCCTCTTGCCAACGACAGAAAATATAATTCCGCTAGTGATTTTAGTATTTGATTGTTTCAGGTTCTATAGTTAATAAGACATTGAAAAATCCTTACACTACTCAAAACTTCCCTAAAACAGTAAATATTAAAAATCATAATTATGGGTTCTAACTCAAAAAGATTCTACTTTGAACTTGCCTTTTAATGTATGTATTGCTAACAACGCCGGATTTTTTTTGCAAACACATTTTTTTTCCGTCCTATCAAATAAATACTTCGCACTAGAGAAAAAATATCAGATTAGTATAGTAGTATGCACCTAATCAGAAAATAATGACTTGAACGCTTGAGCAGTGTGCAACGACAAACAATGCAGCGCGAACCGGGTGACGTCATCATTCGGTGCAAAGTGCATGTATGCAGCTTACCTCCACGCGTTCATGTTGCCTTAGTGATCGTTCCTTTTGTGAGCGACACCAAAGGGGCCCTATCCCCTTCGAGCACCCTTCTGTGGGTCACTGCTCGTCTCTCGGTCACTGGCCCGACCTTCATGGTCTTTTGTTTTGCTCATTTTTCGATAACTCTAGTGTTAAGGAAAACAAATATTTTGAAATCAGTTAAAAATTACCGATTTAAGAAAATTCCGAGCTATATGATTTGCTAACGCAAAATTTTGTTAAGACGTTCTTGATAGTGTAGTCAGATGCCCAAAATCTCACTTCAAGTTTCTACTGTATTTGGCTTTTTACGTCTGTTATCAGCACAATAGTGTTATTGGGTCATCTAGTGTACATTCAAGTTGCAAAAATCCGAAGCAAATAATGGTCTGTTTACTTAATTGGTTCTAATCTAAGATTACAATTTATCAGCAATTGAGTAAATAGGTCCCCAGCTCTAGTCATGGCCGGTCAAGAACGTAACCCGTTTGGAAAAGTCGAACAACGCCTCGTCGTACCAGGAACTTCTGGACGAGGAATGCAGAATGCAAGAGAGGTTTGATGCAGTATTTCGTATTATTAAAAGGGTATTCGCTTGGACTGTCGTCGATACTACAATGTTATACGTGACGTTTATTCAACATGACATGAAAGAAAAGGGCAACAAAATTGATTGCGGTTAATATAGCTTAACTACTTTTAGGATTTGCTTATGATTGAATAATGCGGCAGTAGAAGTTAAATTTGTGAAATATGTCATGTGTATACTTAAGTATGCTACAACCTCGTTCCAGTTTACTTCTGAACCCGGCGGCGGGATTCTAAGAATAACGCAGTCTGAGAAATCGAATATAGAGCACATGGTTGAGATTTTCAACTTGAAAAATATGTTTTTGCCGTTCAAACCAATGCACTTACTGATGAGTATTTTTTATTAATAAGTTGAGTGCTGCATGACGACATGAGTGAAGAATGTTCTATTTTCAATGGTAACGTGAACGTGTGTTTCGAGCTCGTCAGGTGTATTTCTGTAACTGAAAACATCTCAATATATTCCTTTATGACCTGTAAGGGTGTATTTTAAACGTGTCTGTGTTGAATCCGTTAGCGCTACCGTTTATTTGCTCGCGCCGAAGCGCTTTCAGCCGTATAAAACACGTTATGTTCGCGCACTAGCGCTTATTTAGTCCTCAACGTTGGCGAGAGAGCCATCTAGTGAGAATCGCGCGAAATAAGTGCGTTTACATATTTTCGTGAGTGTTGTGCTCTGGAATTATTTTCAAAATGCCTGGACGTCCCATTTGGCAGGTAAATTGTGGGATTACCCTTGTATGTTGGCCTGGTGTTGGATATAGTCATACGTTCAGAGATAAAATACATAGCGTTTCTCACTTAAAATGTTGTATTTTATTTTATTTGCTCATAAAATATTTGGGCATAGAACTTATTAGTCAGTGACCTAGTTTTTCCGAAGTTCCCCATACAACCTGACAACTTTTCTTCAGCGCTTTCCTATTTACCATGATTGTTTAGATTGATTAGATGTTCCTAGACTTCCTGTATATTATAAGAGCATTCAATTTTAACATGTTAATTGCAATAGTACTTGTATAAAAATTCTCAATACTAGTTATTCAAATTTAAAAAAAGGTTTAATATTTATTTAGTAACTTATAACTATTTCTGTAAAAAAATACATAAATTGTGACATTGATTCATCACCCTCGTTAACCATTTACCATGAAGAGGTATAAAAATATTAAAAACTTCAATGACAGGAAAGTTACATAGAATCAATTTTTGACTTGCGAGCGCTTTTGTATTTTATATTATCATTACCATACGACGTTTTATTTTGTGATAACTGGTTTTTATCTTGCTGTATCAGTTAGCTTTAGTAATCATAAATAAACTGACTGAAAAAGAAATATTAATACGGATTTATTCGACAAAATACGGTGTAGTTTGATAATTCATTACATCTGTCTGTACCTTATTTGCAATTAATATATGAGATCCTAACATGTCATCCATATAAAAACCTCATGCTGCTGAATGTGCTGGTTGCTATACATTCTCATGATTGAAGGGGCAAAGGATAGAGGAAGAAGGAAGTTCGACAAATGCCAGGTTTGCAATTTTTTTGGTTAGCTAAGATTGCTTTAACATCTCATTGTTATTTATTTACTGACGTAATCCCAAAGCCGATAAGTAAACTAAAGTGTGAGTTGAATCTTTTACTCGAGTCTCGTATGGGGAAAAGAGATCAAAATTTAGAATCTGAAATTTAGAATTAAATGCTTTAAAGTTATCCACCTGTTTAGTTAACTAAATAGAACCTAGCCGTGCCTCGTCAATGTCATTATCTATACATAACTGGCATTGGGAAATAAATATTTTCTTTTTCAATTTTACTTTATTCAAAGTACAAATTCTGCACGTCAATTATTCTTTTAAATTTATTTTTTCTTTAAAAATTTATAAAGTAACTTTGCGTGCTCTATCTAATTGACAATTACATGTCAGTCACCAGCAAAACTATATGTTTCCAACCAGGCATCTAACCCTACACCTTGACTTACCTGAAAATAAACGCTCGCGTAAACAACGTGTTATAATTTGGCTCAGCTCCAAGCATTCCAGCCTAAAAAATAACCCTTTTTGCAGTCGAGTAAAACAGCAAAATATCATTAATTTCTTTACTTCAGACTGAACAACTATCATATTTTTATTGTTTAAAACTAAAGAAAATACTTATAGTTTACTTAGATTTAGGGGGTAACAGTAAATACTTATTAAAATAGTCGGCAGGTTAATGAACTACCAATACGAATTACTTACATTCTAGAAGATCAATTTGGTTCTGTTACTCGAAAAATATTATAATTTTTATAATTTTTATAAATTAAATATAAATCAGTACATTTTATAGCTATTTGAAATCAGAACATCATCAAAATACATAAAGAAGATGCATTATACTTTCTTGTCAGATTTTTTACTAGTTGCGTTATGCTTGACATCGCCGATCATAAAATTACCAGGTAAATTATGGAAAAGTTTCTGCATAAAATCCAATAAAATATCTTCAATCGTTTTCGTTAGAATAGGCCGCAATGACTCCGATACAGGCCGCCAGTTAGCGTTCAGATAGGAATTAGTACTATCCTCTGAAAAGTAAAAAAAGTTAATAAAAATCTATTTTAATTTATTAAATAACCATCTTCAAAACGTAACAACAATAACACAAGCAACCAAGTATTTACTCTGTGGTTCTGGTGACGTCAGAACAAGAAAAATCCTTGAAAATTCGCAATAACACAACCTCGTCGTCGTTTCAACGTCTCAACGTTGCAATTTTGCAACACGTTTGTACTAAGGTTACATGAAGCGAAGGAGCTTAGTGCGAGCTATGCGAGCTGTGCGAGAAAGTTTAATAACAGCGCCATCTATGAGCATTGCGGCATAGATAAGAATTATAGTTCATCTACTCCACAATAGATGGCGCAAATCAATGAATTCCTAAGTATACCATTTCAACTCTAGTACATTAAAACATACAGATATGATACTGTACGAAGGAAGACTAAGATAAATAAAGAAAAATTACCTAATGATTTAATTCCGTCAAATAAATTATTCATACGTAGTTTCATTCCTCCGATATCGTATTTTACATGTGCAGCGGTAACGTTGAAAAACACAAACCCATCTTTTTCGTACGTTTTCACATCACTGACTATGTCAATGGTCATATTAGCTGCAACAGAAATAATAAATTAAGTTTTTGTAACAATTAGTTTTAGCATGAAATTTATAATACTTGATAATGTCAGCAAAACCTTAACTAACTTACTGGGTTCAAACCAACAGAGACCGCGTCCAACTAGGGGTATTAGCAAAATCTTTCCTTTGAGGTCATAAGTGCCCTCAATCCTCATTTTTGGAACACGCACTCGAGTGTAAAAGTCGTATGTTTTCCCGTCCACCCTGAAACAGCATTTATTGATTGTTAAATAATTATTCACCGTTAATCAATTATTGTTAAATGGTCCAAACCACTTTCACTCTTATCAAATATAGTGCAATTTCAGCAATGAAATAAACATTAAAATTAAGTTGCTTAATTAATTTAAAACCAATGGCGAGATGGATTTAAATTATTCAAAACGACGAGTGGCAAATAAACGTCATGCCAAAAATGGCAGACCGATCCGATCTTTTCCGTCGCTCAGTGGACTCAGTCGATCAAGCAGTCGCTCGCTGTACTAGGAGTAAATAAATGTAAAGCGTTCTCACTGGCTCAGTAACACATCTGTTTGGCCAAAACCGGTCACAGTGACGTTATCCAGTGCGGCATTCACATTTACCGGTCCCTCGCCTTGCAATATTCTTATCTTCGGAATGTGTAAAGGATCCAATGGCGCCATTCCTATTTCAGGAAGACCTGAAAATAGAAAAATATAACATAAATGGAAACTACTTCGAAACAAATGGATGAATGTAACTTTTCCTTGATAATTGGCAAGTTAAATTAAATACTGGTTTTTATTGGCTCCAGCCATCAGAATACCTTGTAAAATAATCAAGGAATACAAGCGGTCGCACGACCGTGGTTAAGAAATAGCTTTCGCTTTCCGCAAGAAGTATGAACGAGTGTGTCGTAATTGAGGCTATGTGACTAACCCAGTGCGTCGAGGATCTACGGGCAAACCTGGGTAATGGTTCTTGTAACAATGAGTTTATTTTTGCCTTATAGAAAAAAAACCCTAAAAGAAGAACGTACCTAATAAAATAAAAACACTGTGTAAACAAGCATCAAACGAATAAACGTATGAAAACCATCCATCACACGCTTCGTTAAAAAGCGAGTAACTTTTTTCGACGTTTTTTTTTACTTTTTCTTAAATAAAACACGAACGAGGGAATAAATAGACAGGAGCGCAGAGTCAAGAAGAGAGTATTAACTCCAGTTCCACAATAAGTGCAGTAGTAGCTTGCGCGCTGCACAGTTGTGCAACTGCGCCCAACCAGGCGCTCAGAAAACGTGAGTGTAAGCGGGCTTGCAAGCGATAGCTGCATAATATTTTGAAACTGGTGAAATATGCCACCTAAAAGACTTTAAACCTTTTACTTTCGTAGGCGGTGATGGTGATTTGACGCGGTATTTTAGATTAATTTAGAAACCGATATTGCCAAGAAACGCCCTTAAATTAACAGTTTTTACACTACTATATAAGTGCCAGATTGGAAGTGAAAACACGTTTAAGATAAATTCATGCACTATTCCGTAAAAGTTGACAAACAATCTGCCCAATTTAGACAAACGCCTAGCCATACCTTAAACAAGTTTTTTTAAGCTGTATAATGGGTAGGTATTATACAGCTTAAAAAAACTTTTGCCTTATTAAACAAAATCAAACTTACTAACCAGTACGACGAAAATTATGATGAAATAACTTACAACTGAGATTCGTGTAGTTTTAGATTAATTTTAGGTGTATGTAGTCTATAATTAATATTGGTAATTTTTAATATCTATATTGTATATGTATATGTAAATATTTTTGTTTTAAATATTTAATGGTATTCAAGAAAACCTGATTCTAGGTCATTGCCAGCACGAATTTTAATGGTGGCGTTGCAAAGTCTAAGGGCCTGTGGTTAGTTAGGCATATTGAGAATTAGTATCTAAAAGGAGATCTAGTACATGGACACCCAGAGGTCATGCTGCTTATAATTAGCGACATACTTTATGGTTATGCTGATTATGCTCGATGTAAATTATGCTTCTATATAAGTCTACCTATTAAAGTCAACGCATTTTGATATATATTTCATTCAGGGACGATTAAAGTGGACTGACCATTGAAGGACATGTTGGATTGCCCATCAAATTTACAAAGTCTTGTCTAAATACTATTGTCAAAATCTATTTAGACTAAGTGTAGAGTGAGTTTTGGCACTCGTTAGGATACAAAATGCTGTATTTACCTGGACCTAAAGCATTGAAGAGCTGCTGCACAGCCGTTAAAGAACAATCATCGAATTCAGGGTCGCTCTTGAAGCAAGTCTTAACAAAGTCGGCTGAAAAAAAAAACAAAAAAGATACAGGGATAAGCAAATTACAGATATATCCGTAGTCAGTCTTATTATGTTCATCTCCCGATTTTCTCCATTTGCTGTCTTCTGTGTAAATATACACAACATCTACGATTACTTTAAACCAGATAAAATGGCGAGTCTTTATAGGAGCATGTCGAACGTACAATTTGAACAGATAATATTTTGGGTGGGGTACCCAATAACATTGTCTATAATTAAGTTCATAAATCATACAAAAGACAACGTCATCAATGTAAGTGGTTTTATAACATATTATCTAAATATAACGTTATCTTTGAAATAAATTGATAGAACCTTTTGTCAAACTTTCATAGCTCTTTTGGAATTCAAAACTGTTTTTTAAATATCCTTCACCTATATCCGAAAAGTTAGCATAAGTCTCACCTAATCCTGATGTAAGTAAATTAATCCGATAACATTTATTTATATAAATTTTTAACTGCATCAAAAAAATTGACGATGCACGAGAGCAACTTACATTCAACTTAAAATGTCAGTAATTCAATTTTCATATTTTTGAGGCCGTGACATTGGCACTTAGTTGCTTGAACTCGTATTAAATGACCGACTTACATAATCAGGTTCTACATAACATCTATTTTCGTCAGACTGGTTTACTTCATTTACTTGACCTACCTCTTAATTTACCGGCTTCAAACTTTACAAATCTGCAGCTTTTGAGTCGGTACTTAATAATTATTAACGCAGTGAGCCTAAGTTGCTTAACATTTTAATTAAACTGAAAACAATATAAGAAACAGCTAATAATGTATGTTTACTAGCTTTATATAATAAGGACACCTCCTTATTATTCACTTTTTTGTGGAGAATAACGACTACATCTGGAGAAAAAATGAAGTTAGAACCAAAAACTTTAATAACCTCGGGACTTTTGGGATATTTATACTTTACCTACTCATCATTTTTTGCTAATTGTTTTGGAAACTGAGACCACACTTATTTGGTGATTTCTCATATGAAATTGCCCTTCAACCGTAGAATATTTATAATGTTATTTCGTGCTTGAATATATATTTTTTGTACATAATATAGTGTAGGGTCAACACGCGTTTCCCCGTTATATTTTATAAATACTAACCTCAGTTACGTTCTCCATATTGGGCAGCTAAACTTAGGCTAACTGATAAAAACGTATTGTAAATTCATTACGAAACTCAAATAGAACGCCCTAATTTCAATCTAACTCCGAAATCATTGAACGAAATAAGATCAGGCCATCCACCCGGCTCTCATGAATAAAAGGAGTAGCCAAAAATACTCACGTTTCGACTTGTAGTGTTCCGCGCCGGCGCTGTGATATAACACACACGTCACTATCAATAATAACAACTGCATATTTTTCCTTCTGTTCATTACGAACTTTTTGTTACTTTCTCGTGAACCTTAGGTCCGCTTGTTATCCCTGCGATGGAGGTTTGAGACTAACTTCAAGCCAGCCTTTGGTTGCGGTAAAGCAAGAAAGAGGGGAGACATACGCAATTCTTAAGTATGTAAATAAAGCTTGAACTTTACTTATAGCGGATGTGTAATAAGCACCATCTTTAGTGAAGTTACCTGATTTTTTACAAACACTACTTAGGTACATCCCGAATACATTGTTGACACGTCAAAAGTAACGCTAATCAAAAACAGATATGCTTCCTAAACCCCTTGTCTCCTGGTACCCAAACAGTAAAAAACAAATGCAACCGCTCGTCCCAGTAATTTCACAATGGGGGAGCTCGAAAGCGCAACTCCCTAGGTTTCTTACAAACCCGTATTACCAGTCGATTCGTAATCGAGACCTCACATGTAGTTAAGTGTTACATTCGTTCCGTAACATCGATCGTCTTCCACGCGACAAGCGTGTGGTAATCGGTAGTGCAATCAAGGTAATTACTGTACTTACCCTCTTTGGGAAGCGGTAAAACGATGTCGTTCGTTATCGCAGGTATGGTTATTGTCAATCACAAGACAGATTTAGATCTTCATATATCTCTCCAAGCTGTAGAATTTGTATCGTTCTTTCTTAGTTCATCAAGCATCATCAGAAACAGATTCTCTGCTGTTGTCTGCTGGGTTTTTTATACCATGGAGATGGAAAACGAGCACACAGATCACATTGGAAAGTGGTAGCCGAGACCCATCGATATTTCTAATCTCAAGAAGGCAATCCTACTCGTAAGACTGCAAATGCGTTGCCAACGCTAAGGACTAATTAAGATGGATATTTTTTGCCTCAGCAAATTGTGTCCTGCTGCCTGCATCCAGTAGATTCCCTATATACTTATCTGGATTTCTCAGTTTCTGTTGAAATATTTAAGCGATTTATATACAATTAAAATCTTGCATAACTCCTTATCATACAAGATCATGTCTTAGACCTAAAAAAAACATACTTAAGTTCTGGAATGCCAGATTAGCAAGATTTAATAGCAACTATACTTACGTAGATTGTCTAAAATTTGTCTAAACTGGACATCTAAAACGAAAACACTTTGGTTATCCATCAACATTCAATCTATTCGTATCTTCATAGTACCGAAAAAGGTTATGCTATGTTGTATAAAAAATATTAGCTGTGCTAGTACATAATAGATGGCCTCGAACAATATCATCCATACAGGAAGTATAAGTTGAATGCTTTTGTCGCTTTGTAAATGTTAAGTTCACTCTCATTAACACCGAAAACATATCAAAAAGTATTGCGGACAGTGCCAATTAGTTAGCGTCAAAACGCCTGTCAAAGTGTCCCTTAAAATTGACGTGGAAATATTTAAAATTGGGTTAAAAAGGGCCTTGATAACTGATTTTACAATGGCGATGTGCCAACAAAGGACTATCGATTAATAAACTCGTTTCGTAACCTGTGGCCCCATGTTGTTTAGTCTTGCACAAGCGGGACTTTAAGCCTAACAACATAGTTTTCAATCTTGGTTCATTGAACTGTGGTTATAATTTTATAAAAACACTATTTAATTCACCTACATAATTATCAATTTTTGCATCATCTACACTGGCCAACACAAATAACCGACCACTTGATTATTTTTGCTGAGGAGAGAAAGATGTATTGCGTTAATCAAAAGAACGCATTAGCTTATCTAATCTACATCATTCTTAGAAAACACACTTCTATAGCAGCTGCAATTACTTATGTGATGTATATATATCTCTGTACCTATCAGTTAATATAGGTATTGAAGTTTTCATCTACATGGACAACAGACTTCTTATGGCACCTGCACTTACTTGTGTTATGAATATGAATGTGTATCTGTTAAAATAGGTATTGCGTTTTCTACATAGATTACGTTACTTAATAACGTCTCATTTCTATAAAAATACATTAGCTAATTACTCGAAATAATGCATGTGTCAAGGTTTCGGTACCGCATAAATATAAATCATACGAGTCATCAAGTTGTTGGCGTCTGGTCAACGTAAACAATTTCGTAGACAGGCACTAACCGAAACCCACGCTATCCTGGCCCACTAACCGAGCGTTCTGGAACATTAACTGGACATTCAGCTATCTGCGTAACGTAACAAACCTTCATTTTTTGAGTAAACCATTATCCGTTATGTTTCTAGACTGAAAGACAAAACTTAGTAATGGATAGGAATAGGATAGGGACCTTGGACCACGGGGAAGAGTTATATTTCTTTGGGTATCATAACAGTTACATACAAACTTCTCTTGGTTTTATCCAAGCAATATGCTTCCAACTCAGTATTTTTACAAATATAATAAAACGAGTTACCTTGATTATAGCCATTACCTTAATCTAATTATGAGTTCAAAGAAATACATCCTACCAAATTTTTTCAGTTGCAACTAACATAAAAGTGGCACTCAATTGCTGAATAGAGTCCGATTTACTACCAGACGGATATAAATAATCAATAAGGGTAGCTAGATTTGATAGTTTATATGCATACTCGTGATCCAGATTCTGGAACCACTAGTTCTATGATTAGATTCAACAGAAAGCAAAAAGAAACTGTGAATCATTCGAACTATGGAGCAATATGCTGAGTCAAGATATTATTTTGGTTGAAAGCGTGAGCGGCTAAGGTCAAGCAAAAAATACTAACGACTGGTTCTGTTAAAATCACAAACTTCTTGGCTTTAGCACGTTTTGGCACAAACACGAAATATTCCGTTAAATAGTCCTTAAAGCAACCGCAAGCTCTCAACGCCACAGCTATTTCTGTAGGCCTAAAACTGTTTTATTACCTCAGACTAACCAAGTCATGGCTATGACATATTAACTACCTGAATACATTGTTTCGCATTGAATGAAACAGTTCATCGAACCTCGCACGCGCTTCAAAAATATTCTAGTTTTTTCATTGTCAAAGATCTACTTCTAATAAATCTTGTTGAGTTTTTTTGGGAAGATAGGAATGTAAAAAATTGGCGGACATAGCCGCTGTTCAAGCCAATCGCTATTGGAATAAAAATAAAAATATCAGCGTCGATAGGATATTTTTGCTGGGAAAAGAAGCATTCCTTTGTATTGTTTTAGATGGTACAAAAGAACGCTAGGGCCCATAGTCTCAAAAAAATAATAACACAAAATAAATTTGTCTTTCAATAAGTTAAAGAGCGCGTGTCCTGTAGCTACAGGACACCCGCATCATATGTTTTTATTATATGTTTTATCATATGTTTTTGAAACTTTGTCCTCAATCACATTTTTGTTCTTGACTAATTAAGGGCTAATTTGTACTTTTCTTTGCAAAGTTTACCTATTTGTTTGTTTGTGAGTCTAAAGTTGTCTTCTAAGGCTATAATGAATTTTTAAATTAAAAGGAGAAATTGATCATTCGCTTTGTTTCAGATAATTCGATTTATATTATGCATCTTTTTCACCACAAAAAATATTCAGTTTGATAACTACACTCGGATTGATAACTTTCAAAATTTTAATTAGAAATAATTCTGGACAAAGCGTGCTTCGTCTGCAGTTACGACCAGCCTCTAAACACATTGTCGGATTAAATTGTCACTCAAATGAGATTCAATGTAAATTGACCGCTAAGAAGCGTGTCTTGGCATTCGTCGGTGAACTAGACATATTAAATTAATATCTGCCTGGACAGGAGTAATTAGGCCAAGGGTACCTTGACACTTATTAAGAGTAAACCAGTAATTTACACTTTATCTTCGTAAGTTATTATTTTAATTAAGCTTCATGCTAATCAATGCGTATGCTCTAGATTACTTCTTTAATGACCGTGACGATGACCGTTATTACTTGTAAAATAAACGCTCTAATAAAAATAATGTTTATTATTTAATAATATTAAATATTTATTTACACATACTCGTACAAAAATCTTAACAAAAATAAAACTTGTTAGATTATTAATACTAATAGTAGCGACAGAACCTCCACAATCTTTGGTATTGTTAAAGTAGAAATCTCAAGTAGTAATTAAACTTACATTGACTAGGTTTATGAAATTAGGACAATTATTAAGTCAATTATAGCTAAAATAATAAATCATCATAGAAACAAAACCGCCTACAATAAGCAAAGAATATAAAATAATCCAACTCAAGACGCACAAGAATGGAATAGAATTCTTGTTAAATACTGATAAATTCCGAAAAAATCGGTATTAAAATAAAATGTTGGTCTCAGATACCTACTAGGTAAACATGACTTTGAAGAGGTAATTTACATGTGGCGGGTGTTGCCGAAGCCTCCGTGACCAGACTGAGAGGCGCCTTTGTTGAAGCCCATTTGAAGGTTCAACTCAGCGTTGTGGGCACGAAGTTGTTCTTCGGTGAATGTGCGTTCGTTCTTGTCTGACATCTTAGGGCCAAGTTGAGGACCGGTCCATTCAGGGTGCTTTTGAGTCTGAAAGCATTTCATTATTGATTATTAATAATGTACATATTTTATACATACAACTTTTATACATAATATTATATACATACAATTCTGCCAAGAGCATACAAGCAGAGGGTAACTTGGGGTATGTTACGCCTTTCAAACAAATCGGCAGTTTGGAAAATCTCTTCTTCTGGGACTCCGTACTTCTTGATTGCAGCTTGGAATCTGAAATAACAACAATCGTTTGTTAATAAAGATGGAACTTACTTGGTAATGTCATCTATGAAATCCTAGTACGTTTAACGTTCGAAATTTACCGTTGAATGTTTTCCATAAGCTGAAAGTTGGTGCCTTTTTCTTGGATCTTCTTGACAGATCCAGGTAATAGTTTATTGGCGAGTTTGCAGAGAACAACGCCGTTTTTCAGGATATCTTCATAGTCGCCGCCAGGGAGAGGCTCTCCAATGACAGCTTGGATCCAGGTCAGGACCTCTTGCTCTTGTTCCTTGTTTCTAGGCTGAAATTATAATTAAAGTTATCATTAGCGATGTTGTAAACGATTTGAACGACCGCCATAAAATACGAGCTCCAGTGCCAACTAGTTTGATGGCCGTGCGCTTCCAGCATCATCTCCTAAAATATCTCAAGTAACTTTCCCAAAGAGATTCTCTGGAATAACCAGCGTTATAAAACGCCGTATGCGTCCATTGATGACGCGTCCGCGCAGCTGCGTGTGCGCCTGTCTCGTTAATCCATGCGCATTGACGTCAGAGATCACTTACATTTTGTAAATTGACTTTTATACAATTGTGAGATACAACGACGAGAGGTCGAGGCAATGTCGTGAAAACATTTTTTATCGGCGTGTTTGGATATTTTAAGAATATTTATTTACCTAAGAATCAACAATTGTTTTTTTTTTAATTTCTTTAAATTTAAAACACTTTTCGAAGGTATATTAAAAAGGACTTACGGCCATTTCGGTGAATATCACAACACTGTCCGATAGACGAGTTTCCGCGACGGTATCAGAGTCTGGACTGGATGGTGCGCCGCCCGCCCAACACGGCCGCGGGGCGGGCGGACGCCCAAACGTTTTCTTCACTGTAAACATATCATAATGTATCCGTCAAGTGGACTTCGCTAGAGCGGGTTCCGTAGGGATTCATCGACGAAAGATGACACGACTAATGTTTCACCTTTTAACGCGAAAAAAATAGAAATTCAAATAAAACAGAGTGTTATTAACTCGGCCGCCATTTAAGTAGGTACTATCAAGTAAACAACATTAAATTAAATTTTATTTAAAAAATAAAAGCCCCTGTTTGTCTGAATAATACCAATAAAAAGTATACAAAACTCCGAAAAATATGTAAAAAGATGCTCATTTCAGAAAAGTCACATAAAAGCCTATTCTTATCTAAGAAAATTCCGAAAATAGCATCTAACCAATAAAGTAGCTTTTAGTAACATTAATGACTCCCTAGTGGTTTTGTGTCGTGATTGTGGCGAGAGAACTCTAGAGAATCCAATAGCATTGGTTTGGCGTCAGCTCCATTTATTTTTTATACCCACTGCCAACCGCAACATCGACCTCTTGCCGGACGCGGGTATTAATCTTTTAAGATCTTTGGATTTATTTCGTCATTAATACTTTTATCTGACTCTATAAAAACGTGAAAATAAAATAAAGGTTAAATAATCTCAAAAATTACAAAAAAAATATAGATTTCCAGCCAATCCGAACTGACTACCAATTCCGGAAATAATCATACCTACTGTCCCTAGGCAAAAGCAGACGGCCAAACACAGACAGATAAATACTTATAACTACTAACAAACAACTAAATCCGTCAGTAATTAAATAACAGAAGTTTGTTTTGATAACGATATGGTGGTTTCTTCACAGAATACTAAAACATTGGAAAGTAAACCAACTTTCATCCCTTTGTCTTGAACATTTAAAGCATAGTGATAGTAAACAGATCGTTAACAATATCGCATGACGTCTAATATAGGCCCTGAACGAAAAATGAATAGACATCGTTAGCACAGAAATAGAAGTGTTGAAAAATCAACAAGCCATGATGTAAGACAACGAAAGCGTAGACGCTTCCGGTAGTGATGACTTATCTGAATTTACAATTCGCTGAGTTGCCCTGAATAAAAAATTTCATGCAAGAAACAACACAAATACCTACTTTCGAACTATTCCAACGACCAAATGTCCAGAAATTTAGGCTTAAGTTGTCTTTTCTTTTGGTAAGCAAAATCCTTAGATAGTAGATAGGTACTATGTATCACTTAGGGTAGGTACGCATTTGCGTATGTGTGAAAGTATGCATGGATACTAGATAAAAAAGGCAATTCACTTTCCATATTCTTCAAGTAGGCGTTCATCAATGATTTTGATAAAAACCCTCATGGCTTAACATACACGTTGACAGTGCATAAGCCTTTAATAGTATTTTTAATAATATACAAATAATTTACGAGACATATCCGACCAAGTAAAACTTTCAATCTAACTCAAACAATCTGTTTGTCAACACGACTACGAACATAAGATTGATGCCACGTTCTGAGACCCGACAGGATTTATACCGATATTTATTAAAATTACATACTTCTGTATCCTTCTTTAAGTTTTACTAGCGTGTTCGCAGTTTTGTAAAGTAATTATATATTGTTACATTACTAGTTTACTAGCATACAGGCATTCCATCTTAGTCCTCAGGATTGGCAACGCATTTGAACTCTTAGGATTGCAGTTTTGAGATTGTAGTCTTGAGATGTCAAATGCCTATGGGTCTCAGATCCCACTTACCATCAGGTGGCCTGAGTGCTCGAGTGCCTTCTCATTGCCATAAAAAAACATACTTACTCTGTGGATCCCAAGATACAAGCTGCTAGTTTGTGGAATCCACCGGATAGATACTGCTTGTGTATTTGAAACCGTGTGATTTGTTTAAATACATTTATTCTTAGTCTTTATGAATATAAACACGTATGTTTTTTGCAACTAGTACTACTTTATAAAACAAAAATATTTTAGTCAGCGATGATCTGTGTAACAGCTGGTGTGGAAGTTATAGTGTGAATTAATTCAGTCTAAAATTAGTTCGTTGAGCTGCAGCGAGCGATGCTACTAGAGTTTTTAACGAGATATTCGGCCAAAAATATTAGTATTTTAAACACACCAACACTTTTAGCTAGGTCATTAGAATTTTATAACCAAATTTATTTTGAACACGGGTCATATTATATTATTTTAAATCTTAATATAAAAAGTTTCTTATCTTCTCTACTTAAGACTGGTCCATAATATTATATTATTGTCCTTTGTCATAAGACTTATTACATCATTACAACCGCCTATAACCAACACTTCTTGTCAACAATTTGTCTTCTCATTTTGGCTCGTTGCGGAGGCACTCCATTTAGCATTGATTGTACGGACGAGAAACTTAAGAATTCATCGGTCACTTACAAGACAGTCTAAATTATTGTAAAGAAAGACAATATTATCAATGATCTCTTATGTTTCTTACAATATTTTCATAATTTCTTGAGAAGATTTTGATACTTTTGGGAATGTTCTGTAACTTGTAAGGTGCAAAAAAGGTAATATATTTGACGTCGTCTGTATATTCCTAACACCATAATAATGTAGCACTTACAAACCTTCTCCTACATTGTATTCCGTATATTTGGGCGACACAGAAAGTAATATTTGAACTCTTAGTAAAATATTCGAGACGTATGCTTGTCAAAGCATGCAATGAATCAATACAATTCCCCTCACCCTTCACCGCCGTTACCACCCACTCTCCCACTGATTAGCAACTTTTCATCATACCGTGAAATAGATAATAATAGGTAGATATAAAACTTTAGCTAGTCTTAATAATTGCGTCTCATAGAATACTTATAACTAAAATAATATGAATAACAATCACGAGGTTGATAAATGTTTAATAACGTTTCATTGTAATATCGTATAATAAAAGTAGCTCTCATATACATTATATTAGATATAATAGTTACAATGCATAAAAATGTTTGTATTTTATATTCAAATTTATTTCAACATATAACCATACACGCTGAAACTCGAATTGAAATACGGCTCACTTAGGTAGGAGTCCCCTCTGATCATTTTAGGTTAACCTGCCTCATTAGGTTATAGTTAGGTTAGAACTGTGACGTCTATGCCCATAACGGCTAGCGAAGCGCCAAAACCGAACGACATTGTTTTGTGCAACTTTTTCGTTGTTAGATAAAATTTATTATAAAGACATTATGCTTTAGTTGATTTTATAACAAAAAAAAACATATTTTATCGTTATTATACGAATTGCATATTATACCAATTACCAATTAAAAATATACAAAGTGGACTTACATCTTGTGTTATTTAATATTTATGTTTTAAAGGCGATCGGACACTAGTTGCAAGATTGTGTCAAGGCATCAATGTATGAAAACGTCCCGTCGTGGATTAAAAACACTACCATTGCCTATCTTCATTGTGTTCGATATTTGAATTCAAAAACTTCAGAGTGACAACTTGGCTAAAGGTTAACAAGGTAGGTATTGCGGGCCAAGCCCCTGCTCCGTTGCAACGCATAGTATACCTCTGCTTCACCCCCGCACTGCACGGCTGGACTCTCACCTCCTTACCTCCCCATCTTTGTCCTCCTATTAAAGCTCGAAACGCACTAAGAGCGGTGGCGGCGCGTTCCTATAATAAAAAGCATACCCAAAGCGTGGCGTAGGCGTTTCATAACATTGGAAAAGCACCGCGTAAGGTCTCAGTGCGTTTGCAGCAATAAAAGCCGGGTACTTTCCAGCGAGCCGCAACTGTTAGGCATCATTCACACCAAACGTATTGTCCGCCGCCGAATGTGAGCACGCTATTGTTGCGTCGGTTAGGTGTGAAGGAGACTAAACATATAAATTTCGTAACGTGCGCTCACAGTCGGCGGTGGACAATAAGCTTGGTGTGAACGAAGGCATCATTCCACGTACAGATGTAGTGAATAATTGTTTTCCTTCGTATTTTCACGGAAACGTACGAACGTGTCATGCTACTTCAGTCAACCTCAGTACTTTTTGTAAATTTCCGTGAAAATACGAAGGAAAACCATTATGCACTAGATCTGTACTGGCTGTTGCACGTAAAATCGTGATGTGTACGCGGCTCGCGAACCTGCCCTCCACGAGAAGCTCGTTACTGTAACTGCTACGGTTACAGTTACAGCTAGTGGGTACCCGGCTAAAGATGATATCGAGTATTCAAATAAGACAAAACGTTACTTGGAAACATTTATTTTTAACAACACGACATATAGATGACACATAGATTTAGACTGAAGAACAGTATTCAAAACTGTTATAACTACCCCTATTTGGTATAAATAAATACAATGGCCAAAATTACACTTTTTCTCGAAATCTCGTAAACTCGTATCTTTTAACGATTCAATTACCATAAACAACTCCAAATCTTATAGTTTATCTACTTACATAATCTTCATAAAATACTTTTTATTGGAACGCTTTTTTTTGGTGGACCTATCCAAACTCCTTTGATATGATTTGAGTGATTTGATTTTTGATGATCATTAGTGTTGTAGATACCTATCAGAAATATTGTTATATTATTGTTGTTATTTTAGGGACTAACGTTAACATGTACTTTTTAGGCCGTTAAAAATAAAAAAAAAAAAAATAAATAAATAAATAAATAAATATCAGGGGACAATGTCACACCAATTGACCTAGTCCCAAACTAAGCTCTAGGCTTGTATTATGGGTACTAGACAACGCCGTTAGATCTAACTTTAACTCTAAAAACAGATATTTTCAGAACTTTGTGTCAATAGCGTTTTCAAATCACGAAAACACGCTTAATTTTGCTCAAATTTAAATTAAGCGGAAATATAATGCATTTGAGAAACACGTTACAACCATCTCCTATTTTTTAAATTGGAATGGGAGTCATTTGTATTTTTTGAAAATTGATGGAACGCCATATATCGAGGGTTGCGTGGTCAAACCCGATAAGTCGCTATAACTTGTTGTGTCAAAAAGAACATTATTGAATACATCAAAACAATTCAAATTTGATGAAACAATTATGTCGATTTATCGGGTTTGACCACTCAACCCTCGATATATTATATTTGTCTTTTGATTTTAAAATTCGAACGCTTAGCCAGGGCATTACGTATTAGTGCACACAGGGTGTTCTGCTACGTACCAACTACTTTAATTTAAGTTCGCTTTGTGTGGATTGTTTCTTAAACAATATGCCACAAAAAATAAATAACCATTAATCGTTTTCTTTTTTTGGTGTAATGTGGCGGTGCCCGTTAGCGTGGATTAAAAACACTTTATATAAGAATAGTTTTACAGTACCTACCTACCTACCTATTTATTTTTATATAAAATCAACTACCTACATAATTAGACACCAAGTGCTTACTTTCTCAGCTAACTGGATTTGAATAAATTTTCACAAACAATCAGTCCCTACCCAAAATTGGCACAATCATTCCCGAGGAAAAAGCAAAAAAAGACTTCTACGCGGACGGAGGTGCGGGAAAAAAGTATAATATTACAATATTTTTATGTTGCAATATTTACAAATAGACATTGCATAGTAAGTATATACTAATAGTATAAGCTCATGTGAATCTCTCGTCAAAAAAAGCATCTGCTTCTTTCGACCGAAACAAACCAAAACGCAAACACGGATAGAACATCACACCAATAGGAGTAGATAATTAATATTCTATGAATTTAGAGGCTGTGGTTTCGAATAACGCTAAACAATCGAAAATATCATCTCCAAATGATTTATGGTCAAATAACTTTACAAGATCTCGTTTTGAGAACAAAATAACAGTTACATGAAATTCAGGTTCAAAATTTACAATATACTATAGATGGATACACGCAGATAAATGGATTGGGGTTTAAGGCCGGCAACATGTAGGTAAAAGCGTACTTAATAGTTAATAACACGAAAATATAGAGGACAGTAATATGAACAACCTCCCACCAGGCTGTTAACTTAAAAAAATAATTGCAAACAAATATTGTGCCATATATATTAACAACAAACATTAACGAAAACAACACAAGTTTGATGATTTCATCTGATTGCCAATCCTCCATTTCTATTTTAAATGCCGAGAAGTTTCTCGTAAGGTTTACATCAACCATCGTTTTTTCTTTAAATTTTAAGGTTATGTTAGTAATGATAATATATTTATCTTTCAAATGCAATTAGGTACAAGTACTATTTAAGTAAGATTATTTAATACGCTAAGTCGATTAGTTCTTACCCTTAAATACAGTATCTATATAATTGTGCCTTCCCACGGTTACTTTAATTGGTTCTCTTTTCTTTCCAGCAATGAATTCTTGTTTTACCCCCAAAGAGAAGCTGTCGTCACCTGTAAACAAAAAATATAGTTATGATTGCTTTATACCTATTATGACACTCTCTGGAAACAATTATCATAATTATGACCTCAAAATGGTTAACAACTATTTATTTATTACATGGAGATAATATTGTGGCGAACTCTGCTTTTCGGGGGCCTATTAAGTTTGCGTTTTTCTCTGAGGATAGTCTGTTCATACTTTTTAAGTCATAATTATCGAAATTAATAATGCATTTTTTAAGAAACTAACTTTTTGAGGGTTTTATATAAATCTACCCTCACCTAACATAACCTTATCTACACGCAAGATATTTAAGATATTTTGAAAAGTGAACTGTTCCATGAATATTGGCGTTATGAATTCAGAGAGTATGAGTTCCGATAGTAAGTATTTAAAAAATATAATGAAGAGTATGAAGAGTGATCATTATGTTGAAAATGGTATGAGAAACAATTTCGGACTTCCAATAATAGGACTTAAAAAGTTATGTGAATAAAATTCGGTCCCAAATTTCTGACCAATATGTAAGTGCGAGAGTAGGTGCTGTCCATCACGATAAACGCGACCATAATAAGTCCATAGAGAGGATATCTCTTAACCGGTTTAACAGATTCTCATGAAATCTAGCTAAAAACCACTCCGGGTAAACTAGCTTTCTTTAAAAACGCTGCAATGCTTCTTTAACACAGATAGATACAGAGGTACACAGACAGACAGATACACAGATACACAGATACACGAGCTTAACTTAATAACACCCCTTTTTTGCGTTGGGGATAAAAGTAAGTCGCAGAGCCAAGAGCAACTATTTATATTTATGAATGATTATTATGGCAAGCTTATTTATTTTATTTTATTCACTTTAAAAGTGCCTAAGGAGGACGCTGTATACCTACAGTGTCTTAATCGAATACGAGCGAACATTTAAACTAGACGTAGGTTATATGTTTATTTATTTAACCTTTATTGCAAAAAGAAAGGCCAAATGACGGACTTGGTTATGCTCTACAAGTCATGAAAAATGAATTTCGTTAATAACTCTAATGAATACAGCGCAATTAATTTTAAAAGGTCCAGAGCAGCAATGCAAAATGTAAACGAATATTTAAGTCTATTTAAGATACAATGCGTGGCGAATTAATTTGTAAAAAAATCTTATGTTCACATGTTTTTTTTTATTAGCATGCATATTACCCGTCGCGCGTCGTTAAAATATGTGCTCGTATTGGATTTACACACTGTAGAAAACACCTTATTAAAATATGCCAATAGTTAAACAACATATTTCACGAAGCAAGAGAAAAACACGATCAAATGAAAAAAATATGTATTGGGTCAGGTTTACAAGAATGCTTTTTTTTCTCCAAAACAAAACAATTTTTTTTTGCTCTGGGTCTTTGTTAAATCCTGTATGAACAGGTTTATATATTATTATCTTTTCTAACAATTGTTTACTTGTATGCAATATCTAACATAATATTACGTCCTTATTTTACAAACCTACACGAATAAAGAACTTACCTGATTACAGTTCAACAGGTGTGCACATTTAAAAACAAATCTCCGCCGCAAGCTGCTGTTTATACTTGATAATAGCCTCCACTTTATCACTCTTAGAAAAGGAGAAACATTTGTCAACACAGTACGGGACGTGTCAACTAAACAGTATCTAGGGGTGTTCTGAGAGGAGGTTAGTTCAAATTCTGGTACCTAGAGTCTAGTACGCAGACTCCACGATTGCAGTTTATTGATTTCATGTCTATTTATAGTGCATTTCCCGGGCTCACTATACAAGCAGGCTGACATCAAATAACATTGTATATTACCCTGAGAATTAATTTCTTTATAGGTACTCAGTTTTTGGAGTAAATTGAGTTTTAGAGCGCAATATCAATGCAACCTTACTCGACAATACGTCGTTTTACTTACTAAGTCTCTACTTGCGTTAGTTGCGTCTCTTATCGGTGTGCAAAGATTCATTTTTCGACTCTATTTCAATGCTGTTAAGGTTCAAAAGTGACAAAGCTTTTCAAACGCGATTATACATCTGTAAGTACTTATGGCCGCACTTTAGAGTTTGTTGATAACTATTAAGACTTTTCTCAGTGACGATTTTTTATACAAATGTTTAAAAAAAGAACGAGTAATTTGTCTCATAAAATGTCTCTTAGTAAGGCTCTTAATTACCCTATGTATTACGTATACGGGGGCAATCACGCTATACGTTTTTAGTTGATTACTAGGGTCTATTCTATTGGGTAAAACCATATTGCGGCGCCTTTGATATGTTATAGACGTAATCGTATTGTCAACGTTACGATGGCACTTCTACAGGGTGTCCCAGAACTTGACGTAAATATTACGTCAAAAATAAGCTGCTTCTTTATCAGTCCAGACGCCTTAGCCAAGATGCAAACACGACTAGCGTTTTTCTTTTCTATCGCTCAAAATGTACGGGGAGACAAGACATTCTCGTGCGCAGCGATAAACCATGTGGTCAACTGTCATTCCATACATTTTGAGATGAAAAGAAAAACGCTAGTAGCGTATGCATCTTGGCTATGTCCCAGAATCACAGAATAAGTACAAGTACCAGAATATAGTTCTATGTTTTTAACTTTTCTTTGTAGGTTAATTAATTAGTTTTGGAGTTATCAAGGTTTTAATGATACTGGCAAAGAACGTTACCTAGCGTATACCTTTGCCTAACTTGGCTTAAAAAAGCTATCATGATTATTTCTAAAACTTGATATGCAATAAATAATACATAGCAATGTATTTGATTGTATTATAATTCTAAAATATTAACGCATTGCAAATAAATAAATCCATACTTTCTAAGCTTGAAGCATATCTCGTTTTTCATACAATTTTGATTCATTGACACAGTAAAAATGCTCTGAACTAAGGTCGCATGTTCTCTCAAAAGTTGGCACAGTTCGAAATCGTGCAACAAGTATATACTACTACTACTACTAATTATAGGCAAAATAAAGTTAAACCTGTGACCTAATTTCGTTTAAATTCGTACATCCCAAAATACTCAAAGTTTAATTAGGACAGTTCTGATTGATGTGATGAAATGTAAGTAGGTTATTTGATGCAATTTGACCAATACATGTATGTACCTATAAAACATTGAAATAAACGGTCTAAGCTAGAATTCCTTGGATACTTTAATTGTTGGTCATTTTGCGAGAGTTATTATATTTTTATGGCTTTGTCTATTTAAACCTAAGATATCTGGTGCACTCAGGGTATCTTGGTTAGGGCCGTTTAGCGTCTTAGAAGTAATTGATTTATTTTGAACGTGTTGATATGTTGGAATTATAGTGTAATTCAATAAATTCCTACGTTATTGAGGTTTGGATATTAAGTTTTAGAATAACTTATAATATTTTTAGCCAAGGGAGGCGACCTTTGCAAGTATCATTAAAAGCTTAATTAATAACTACCAAACTAATTTAACAGATAGGAAAATTCAAAATATGTTCTGAACCGGTAAAAGGCCGTTTTATATGCCAACATAATTACGTCAAGTGGGACTCCCTGTATATTTGACAGTAATAGCGGCACAGTAAAAAACAATACGACAGAATTCAAAAGGTAATATGGTTTTACAGGGTTGATTGGAGCCCCAGATAGAGCTTTAAATCTGAATATTAACGAATACCCTACATTTAAGACGCTCATAAAATATACTCGTAGTATGATGACGTAAGGGTGGGGGGCTTTCATGCATTTAACTAAGGGGTGATTCAGTTAGAATTGCTTATTGAATTGTATGAATAGGTACTGTAATTGATAGTAAAGACCTAGAGACAATAATTAATAGCTCAATAGGAAATATCCTCTCAGTTGAAGTAACCCCGCCCGACCTTACGAATAACTGCCATAAAAGAAATCTACAAATTCTAGTAATGAGAAAATTCACTGTCTAGGACTTGGCAGGTTTTATGAGCTCATAATACACCCTTAGATCATATTATTTATAGAGGCACTGTGAAAAGTGTTGTTAGTGTTGCTGAGGAACTGAAACAAAATATTATCTCATATTATTTCGCAACTCATGCTTGGATTTCTAAACTTATCTTTTTAACGTCAGTGGATGCGGCTCGCTGTCAGCTTTTCCAAACACATTTAAGTAAGGGTTATCAATTATTACGAAAATATATTCTATTAATGGGTCGGATTGGCAAACGGCCAGGAGAACCAGAAATCCGGCCACGTGGCGGGGAAGCCCTAATATAAAACACTTTTTATTTTAAATATAAATTGTTGACCAGAAAGGCATTTCTGGTGTTGTTAAAATGTTTAAGTACATGCATACACTTTTCCTGCTATCGTTAAATTTCGTTAAAAAACATTTCCCGTTTAAAAGTTCTCTAGTTCAAAATGTTCAAATACGTTTTAAATCACTGTCAGTCAGACCCTCAAATATGATATTATGTTGCTCTTTGTTAATTAAAAGAACGCTATGAGCCTGTCTAATTCAAAGATACTACCCACCAATTAAAACCAAGAGGTTAAACTAAATTAAGGTTGGTTTACAATGTATGTAAATCAGCTAAAAGGAAATGCTGCCACTGTTTCATAGGCCCTCTGTAGATTTTTCCTCAATCTTGCATAAATAATGAATAGCTTTTACGCCTTGTTAACCTTCTAGCCTACAAGAAGTCATATAATGTGCCTAAGATACGTACGCCTGGATTGTTTGCGTTGAATGGTGCAATGCACTAAAGCCAAGTAATGGTTAGTTGTTATAAGTAAATTGGCCATCCTTTAGCCGTCAGCCGTAATATGGGAATATCCCACGACAAACTTCCTTGAGCATTGTTCAGCATAAGGCTTTATATCATTTAGAAAGTATATGAGAGATGAGTATTTATATCGTTTTGTTTAGGCTTTAAAGTATAGGTAGTCTCTTTCCTAGAAGTAGAAATAAATTGAAGTAAAATATATCGGTTTATTACTCAGAATCAGACATACTGAATTCGAAGTTTGGGTGGCTTTTGCTTTGCACTCTTCAGTACCATCAGATTATTATTTTTCTTCTTTTCATCATTGGATTGAAAAAAACGAGTGTCAAATCACTTTAGATCTTGGGCGAGTCCATAAGTATCACCTGTTCCCTATTCTGTTACCTCATTCATTAGATCCTTGTGTGTAATATATTATTATCTGTTCGTCTCGGCCAAAATCTGATCTGAATATAGTATATTATCCTGCTCGAAGGGCTTTCCACGATCTATTATACAAACAAGAGATTCTAATTTTAACAAAACTATCCTAATTGTTTCAGTGTGCTGGCAAACGCGAGCCGGAAAAGGAAGCCGAAGCTCAGCAATGGATAGAGGCGGTGATCGGGGAGCGGTTCCCCAACATGCCCTACGAGCTGGCTCTTAGGGATGGCATCATTCTGTGCAAGCTGATGAACCGACTCCAGCCTGGCATCATCACAAAGGTCAACGTGTCCGGTGGTGACTACAAGTTCATGGATAACATCAGCCAGTAAGTCATCAACTCACCTTGGTGGAAAGGTTTCCGTCTGTCACCACATCGCAGTTAGATTGTAATTATTGAAATGCAGTGTTTTTTTTATTGACATGCCATCTACTTTGATCTGTAGTGGCCTGAGATTTTGTAATTAAACTAGCATTGGTTAATTTGCCGAAGAATAGGCCCTTGGAAGCTCGCCTCCTTTTTTCGAAATAAATGTACTTGTTCACGATACTATACCTATCCAGTGAATAAGAGGTACGCTAACAATATGAAACTCATATAGTAATAAAAAGGGGATGTCTACATTAATTGATAAGATAAGTGTGGTTAGAGTGTGACAGAAGTTACTATAATATTTTTTCTATTGGCAGATTCCAAAAGGCGTGCATTAAATATGGCGTACCCGACACAGATTTGTTCCAGACTACTGATCTATGGGACCAGAAGAACATCGTTCTTGTCACTCAGACCATCTTTGCTATTGGGAGGACGGTAAGCAATTTTTGATAGCATTTTTCCAAAATTCCCAGCGAGCTGTATTATTTGTGTTAATTTTAAAATGGTCTTCGGTTCAGTGTTGCATCGGTGAGACTAGTAATAAGAATGAGCAAGAGCAGCAGATTTAATCGGCAAGGTACCGTGTTGGAACATCAGGGGTTTCTGAGTGATGCCGTCGTAATTAATTCTGACTATTTTCTGAATTAACCGATGTATGTAAACCGATGTAGGGAGGCCGATGTCCAGTAGTGGAAGTCTTTCGGCTGAAATGAAGATGATCATGATTTTCTGAAATATTTGTTTAAGTAAGTAATGTTTTTCTTCTTTTTTCAGGCATACAAGCACCCCGAATGGCGTGGTCCCTGCCTCGGCCCTAAACCAGCTGAAGAAAACAGACGTGAATTCAGCGAAGACGTTCTACGTGCAGGGCAGACCGTGATTGGCCTGCAAGCAGGCACTAACCAACTGGCTACACAGTCCGGACAAAACTTTGGCGCGTCCCGCAAGATCATCCTCGGCAAGTGAAGTACCAGGGCGATAGGAAGTGCGAGGAGCTTGTTTATACGTGTCTAGTCAATGTTTAGTTAGAATAAGAATGCGGATAATAATAAAGTAAAGATATCAATGTAATGTAATATTTTCAATGTAATAATGACAATAAAACTATATTTTTTCTAAGTATATTTAATAATAATGAAAAATAGTCTTCAGCGACCGTGTTCCACTTAAGTATAAACCATAATTTTAGCTGACAAGTTAATAAAAGCTAGCAGAATATTGGTGATATCGTATTGTAAATTTATAAAATACGAATTGTTAATTTATGTCCATGACCCCTATTTTTGATAACACGAATTACTTTTTTAATTTATTATGATTATGTATTAATTGTTTATTCGTATAGTTTAATGTAAGAAAGATTTATATTTAGTTATAAAAATTTTTTTTGTACAACTTTATTGATCATAGTTAATATCTATACTCATGTTTTAAATAATTAGAGCAGCAGCAACCATGTTGGTGGTGGTTTTGATTACTTAATATTATACATTAAATAATATACTTACTTACGATATGTTTTTGTTTCTTTTTTGCCACGCTCCTTCGTGTTATTTCATAGTTAACTTTGGTGCAGGTACAACTTGCCAGTTTAATGTATCCATTAGGGTGGGCGTAACTACATAGTTGCGACACTTGCAACCGCATTGGCGGCAATGGCGGGATAAGTTGACTCCTTTTCACTGACTGGAACTGGCCAGAGACGGCTCAAAACCTGTAATCCGGGAAAGAGAAAAAGGCAGGTTGTGTGTAGCAGTGGGACAAAACGGGTTCCTAATAGAAAAAAATAGCTAATAAAAAAACCGGCCAAGTGCGAGTCGGACTCGCGCACGTAGGGTTCCGTACCACTATTTAAATGTTTTTCTTAATTCTTTATTATATTTGAGTTGATTGAATGAAAGGTAAAATGCGGTTTACGATTTATAAAGTATTAAAAAAAAACTAATTATTAGATCTCGTTCAAACCAATTTTCGGTGGAAGTTTGCATGGTAATGTACATCATATATTATTTTTACATTTATCATTCCCTTATTTTAGAAGTTACGGGGGGGGGGGGGGGGGGGGGGGACATACATTTTTCCACTTTGGAAGCGTCTCTCGCGCAAACTATTCAGTTTAGAATTTTTTTTTATTAGAAACCCTAATATCATTTTTGAAGACCTATCCATAGATACCCCAAACGTATGGGTTTGATGAAAAAAAAAATTGAGTTTCAGTTCTAAGTATGGGGAACCCCAAAAATTTCTTGTTTTTTTTTTATTTTTGTATGAAAATCTTAATGCGGTTCACTGAATACATCTACTTACAAAGTTTCCATAGTATAGCTCATAGTTACGGAATAAAGTGGCTGTGACATAAGGACGGACAGACGGACGGACGGACAGACATGACGAATCTATAAGTGTTCCGTTTTTTGCCATTTGGCTACGGAACCCTAAAAACAAGGTCGGTCATAAAGAATCTCACAAACGTGCATTGAGTCATGAACGCTGATTCCAATATTCTTAGTTTTTGGGCAGCGTTGTAATTATAGTTGTAGATTTTATACGATATATCATCGACTAGCAACACCCGTATTTTATATTATTCGGCGTTTTAAATATCACTGCCATCTAACAGTGAATAGAGAGACGATCAAAACTTTCGTTAGCTGCCATCTATCGATGAGTAGTCAAACTATCAAATATCGCGTTATCTTCGAGTTCGTTCCGCCACTACGTCCGATAGCATTCGCCTCTTCCTAAGTATGCGAGCCTAGTACACAAGGCAGCGAATGTGTCGAAAACCGAAAGTAGCGAAACTACTAGCGAAGTGGCCCCAAACAGTTTTAAAATTTGTTCATTAATCAATTTAATCATCGTTATGATTAATTATTATTTTATTTTATTTCATCACACTTGCTCGTAAATGGTGTTATTCCATGCCTGTATACAGAAGGACAATGACCTAAATTGTTCCCGCGGGAATTATGGCGAGTTTGTCATCCCTAGGGACTAATTAATGACTTTCTTTTTAAAATTTGCAACTCTTTCGTACATCATTTCTGACTAAGGAGGTTTAATTTTCAGCCAAAAATTAAATCGGTTTCTAATTTCATCTTTAAAAATTAGCTATAGACTAACTTACATTACACAAAACCTATACGCTTCATTAAACTTCATTATTTTTATACCTATTTCAAGTTTATATCAACATTTATCATTAATTTTAGTAAATATACATTTTTATCAAATTGGCTAAATCTGGCTCGAATCCAGGTCGAAACTAAACGCAGTTATTATCTGTGGTAGAAGTCACAAAAAAAATATCGTTTCCATTTACGTTCCCGTTCGTCAAAAGTTATTTCTTTATATTTTGCAGAGTTAAAGTGTTTTTCCTCGCAAATGTGATGAAAACCATTGTGTGTATCACAGGCAGTAAGGGGATTACTAACTCGAGTCATTAAAAGCCCTCCGCCTTCGGCGTCGGGCTTCTAACACTCTCGTTAGTAATTCCCTTCATACTACCCTTGATGCACAATGTACTATTAGTCTATTATGCAGTCTATGTTATTTACAATTAATTTTAAAGTCCAATAAGAATATAAAAAACCTAACCCGATAGAGGCGGTAATCGGGGAACGGTTCCTCAACAAGCCCTAAATATTTAAGGATGGCATCATTATTTTGCAAAGCTGATGACTCGACTGCAGCGCGTTGCAAACACAAAGGTCAACGTGTCCGGTGGTGACTACGAGCTACGAGTCATGTCATGGATAACATCAGCTAGTTTAATCATCAAATCTAACTGATTGGTGAAATAGGGGATTGGAACAGGAGCAGCCTTTTGAAGTATGTACTTATAACTACGCAATAGGTACTCCACTTGAAAAAATATAAGTGAACTTTCCAGCCTGTCACCACATCGCACATAGATTGTGATTATTGAATCTTAATTTACATAATTATGTAATATGATATTAGAGGAAGTTGTTTACAGTACAACCAGAGCATAAGTACCTGGCATAACAAGCATAACAAATATACTGACTATTCTATATACTATTATACTGACAGCTACCAAAGAAAGTGTGACACGATAGACAATAGATATACGTAACCGGTTAAGTAATGTAGTTTTATTATAATTAAGTGGTTTTATACACACGTTTTAAAAAGGCCGGGTATATCGAAGCTCACAATACCCTACCCTGATAACAATACTATCTTATATTCCTTGCTTGCCTTCTCATTGGCATAAAAAAAAGAAACCGCAGTTCCGCACATTTGATTATAATTATTACTTGACGTTAGATATTACTGCCATCTAACGGTAACTAGTGAAACGATTAAAACTTTCGTTTTCTGCCATCTATCGATGAGTAGTCAAACTATCAAAACTCGCTTATCTTGTTCGCTCCGCCACCGCTGCTACGGCCGGGAAAGCGCTGACGCTGACCTCTTCCTAAATATGCGAGCCTAGTACAAAAAGCAGCGAATGTAGCGAGACCATTTAGTAGAAGTAGGAGAAGATTTAGCAGCGTCACTTACGCGCATGGCCTCAATCAAAACAGTTAAAAATTGACATTATTTTGGTCATTTCAATAAACTATACAAAAGCTTCATTATTATTATAAGAAGTACATAAAAGATTACAGACACTAAAATACATTAAATCAAGGACGAGGAACCAAATTTCATCTCTGGGTTGCCTTTATTGGCCGGTCAGAGCAGAGCCGAGAGAACTATTATGCTCGAAGGGCGGATGTGTTGCATAAGTGGCTCCATATAATCGTTTAAAAACCAGAAGTATAATTATCTCCAGCGTTAGTCCCTCTGGAACAGTTGCCCCCTCTGCTGCTCGTATATTCGGTTATTTTTCGGGTTCCATTCCATTCAGTTGGCGAGAAACCGTTTGGCAATTTAATTTAACCAAAGTAAGCATTGGCCAGTCAGTCGCAATAGTTTCATGAATAGCCCAGTTCACCAACCCATACCATTCATCCTTATAGCGTAGTTCTCATCCTTCTAAAATAGTCCTTCACTAACCGATCGTTGTCCGTGTGAGCATACTTCTGTAACGTCAACTCATTGGAAATCACCTATTGGTGTCACATCACGTAAATTAAAGTTGTAAACGTCTTCCAAAGGTCCGTGATTCCCATAGCCCGTCACGTGTTTGGTAAAACCATAATAAACACAGTCACAAAAAGAATACCACCTCCAGCAGAGTCCCTATGACGCTGAGTATGTATTAACATCTCTGGATATAGACAGTCCTGTCCATTGAGTGAGATATAGCTTGCTCTGTGATTCCCAAATAAAAACAGCTTATGTTACATTATTAAATGCCCTCCTGGAAATATTTTTTATTTTTATTTAATACTACCTAACTAAGTAGCGGCTTATACAAGAAAGACACCTACACTCTTTAATTCCAATTTCATCAATATACTCATACAATGTGTTGGTTTTGGAAGATGTTCCACTCATTAGACTTTATAATATTTTGATAACGTAATTTCAAATACATTTTGTAGTTTTAGAGTAAAGTGTTATATGGCATACGGACGGACGCGGACAGACGTACATGATGAAACTATAAGGGTTCCGTTTTTGCCATTTCGCCTACGGAACCCTAAAAAGAGTCATATTTATTTTGAACAAAAGAAGGAGAAGTAAGTTTTAATAGTAAGGTAACATTAACCTTTCGTAAACCTACCGAAAATCCCTAAACTATTACCTAGTATTTTTTTCCGTCGTCTGCTGGGTTCTGACGTCATTGGTGTCACGTGGCCGAGTTTATTGCTCCTAGATCGAAAGTTATTTAATTTTGACGTTTGGAGCCACTGAATGCTATCTACGAAAGATTGAATTTTTTAGTCGTTTTTTCCATATAAATTAGAACCCTATCTTGAAACGAGTAAAATCCAATTTTAAATAACACGATTAGAGACGAATAGTCGGGTACAGACAGGCCATACGAAGCAGATTTATTTTTATTCTGTAATCAACTTAACGAAATACAATAGTGGACACTTTTCTTTAACTTGATGACATTAAAGTCAGTTGATATTATAAAAGCCTTACAAAACAAATATTTTTGCTTTATAAATTATAATATAATACTATACACTATGGCTAAATAAATTATATTTTCCTCACAGTCGAAATGAAAAGTAGAGTGTCTAACTCGGGTGAAATTACCGATTTCCCCTCGAACTATTGGCGCTCTCACTTCGTTCGAGCGCCAGAAATATCTCGGGTGAAATGGGTCACTTTCAACCCTTGGTTATCAATCTACTATTCCTGACTTTATGACTGGTCGTGGGCTAGTAGAGTTGAGACATCTGTCGTCATAGCCAAACATTATTTTGATGTTAAACGCCCCATAACGTTCATAGTAAGTTCAAATACTTCATTATAGATGGCGCAGAAAGCAAAAAAATTCAAGGGCAAACTAGTGAAGTGACTTAGAAAGATTGTCCTGCTTGCCCGGGACACGATGTTTTCAAACTAAGTAAGTTTGTTTTAATCTAGTTTATATAATCTTTGTGGTTTTAATGTGGTCTATCTCGTAAGGCCCAACGGCCTATATGTGGTGATGAAATCTTTCGCTTATATTTAAATTTTAAAAAGGCAACAGAGTTATACTTATTAGGGCTTATTTTAATACTTACTAGTTTTATTGGTAATATTAATAGGTTAATTATTGTAATGTATTATGAGAAGAGATTAAATCTGTATCTCACCCGTCGACTTGTTATTGACGCCCAAGACATATTATATAAAAGTCTTAGGTTGACGCCTTACCTATTTTATTAATTTAATGTTTAACCCTTATACGCTTTAGCCTTCCACTGTAACCCCTACTGTAAAATACTGTTAATTTTGATGATTCTTGAGCTGTGTTTCGACGTGCATGCATGACTCTAAGTAAGAATGGGGAAGAAGCGAAAGAGATTTGTTAGGATCGTAGCAGGTGGAAAGAAGTGGTCTCTGCTCTGCCTAACCCTTTGGGAAACAGGCGTGATTTAATGTATGTATGTATATCTTGACCTTTATTCGATAATTAGTAATAACCATTATTACGCCATTGTCACATTATATTTTTGAAGTCCCCCGGGTTGAATTATGGTATGCTTTTCCCCAACATTGAACATTTAGTTAGACCATAATGTTACTGATTGGTATTTTACCCGTGCGCCGTGCGAAACCGGGACTAGTAGTATTAAACTAAAGTTTGTTTATCCATAAATAATGTTAATCTCATCTCATATCTTTATTATCCATGCAAAAAAAAAACATAAACGATGTGTGACCCGGACAATGTGCATTCCAATAAGCATGTCAATGTTGACAGCGAAGTACAACACTAGTATTAAATAACAAGGCACTTGCTGGGAATTTACGCTGAGTTAAAACGCTCCAGTGAATTAAAACTGAAATGAATTATTAAAACCGTCCAAATGTTGATGGGAACATGCGAAAATGACGAAATTTGGCGCTGAAAGCACTTCCACGGCGCTGGAGGACACAGGTGCGACTCTGTGAACTTTGTGTTGGTGTGTTTTTGTTAACTTTTATGGTGGTATTTATTTTTGTTGTTTTTTAGGCGAAGTGCGAAGTATTTGCGAGAGTGTTTGTAGTGATGGCTCGAACGCCACGGTGCAGCCCGGGGCTTCCTCTAGGCCCCGGATGGATATTGCATGTGTTTTGGACGTGACGCAAAGCAATAAGATCACAAACATCGCTCATAGGAAACGGGCTTTGGAGGAGGTGAAACTGGCAGCTGAACTAGTCAATGGAAACCTGCACCATATACAAGTAAGTTTCTTAAAATTATTTTATGTCTTCAAGCAAAGGTGACAAATGAAAAGAGCCAATATGTGATTGCTTTTGTTTTTGTTTTGTTGCAAAAATACCTTTGGCAATAAATAATTGTTAACATTTTTATGTAAAAAATTTACAATCATTGTATTTGGAATAGAAAACTAGACAAACATATTTTCAAACAAAGCGTACCTAGTAAGAAACTGGTTGCTGATCTATTGTCTTGCACCTGTTAAAACAACAATGTTTTAGATATCCCAGATAATAATATCCCATAAGTCGATGCATAGTGTGATGATTTTTCAGTTTTGAAAAAGGAATGAGTTACCAAATTATTAAATGTCTCTGAGTATGGCGATGTCACAATGTGTCTTTCTATCATATCTTTAAGTACATCTATGAACAGCTAGTTCTGTAGTAGATCCCACTGAGCTACCAACCTACCGCCAAGCAAGTGTTTGCATTATTGTATTCTGGTGTGGGAATAAGACAATTATTGTTTATTTCATAAGACAATGTGATTTATTTTAGCATGACTTAAACCCAACTTTATTTTTCTTGCTTTTTGTTCTTATCATGACTACTATATAAAAAAACACTTCAACTCTGGGGGATCTATTGCCTATTGTCAAATCTGCAGGCTTCATATAATTTGTTGCAGTATTTATATCTATTCATTTACTTTAATAATTCTCTTTATTTTATTTATCCTATCATTATTTCAAACATCCTAGCATATGTATATAATTATAACAGACATTTAAAGATAATTATTTTAAAACATTACTTTATTGCGCTAGGTTACTCAGAGTAATCATTTTTTTTATTCGATTCGATTATGTACTACTTTTGTTTGCTTGTCACTTGATATAGGCTTTCTTCAAAGATATCCATTTTTATCTGTTAGTCATTTGTCTTTAATATGGGAAAATAGCTTATTTTGGAGGCAAATCATGTATGAACATCAATGAAACTTTTTTTCTAATTTTATCTTGGTACTATACTAGAATTGAGGATCTGCCAAATACTACCAAAATTTAAGGGTCCTACCCTCCCCCATCAGAGGGGAATGGCAAATTGTCCTAGGCGAGTGAAGTGTCATTTTCCATGTAATGTTTTGCGCTGAATTAAATTAATCTAAAAGGTACCTAATCCTTTTAGGGAAGACGCAACATCATTTAAATTGTTGTGAATTCTCTGATTTCAAATGGAATAAGATAAGTAATTTTTCTTGCACTGTATGTGTGTGAATGTAGGTAAGTTCAATATATACTTTAAATTGGTCTTTATGCAAGTGGAATATAGGTTTAAATGAATTGTCTCAGGGAGCATTCTGGATTGTCACAACTATTTATAGTAATCAGTATCATTGAGTTTATCCCTGATATTATCAGGACATTTAATTGATAGTAGAAGCCCTAATAAGTGATTTAAATATTAATTGTATAGACCCTGACATCAGCATATCATAGTGCAATAAAATTATTATCTTTTAAAATGGATTTTTGTTTCATCCTTTGTTTTATTTCGGTATAGTTTAAGTATGTATACGATTTTTTTAGAACATTTAAGGCCCCAATAAAATTTTTGTTGTTGTTTGTTAAGAATGCACATTTTAAAGAAATTAAACAAAATAATAGTTATCATGGAAATCGAAGTGAATAATTATAAAAAACATGTATTAATCATTTGTTTTTTTTAACTAAACAATATAAAATAATATTCTGCAATAATTAAACAAGCTTAATATTAATGATACTTCTTTGCCTTTCTCTAAATTTGTCCCTGACTATTGCTGGTGTCTATGAACATATAAAATAAATTCATTAAACCACCACACTGTTTGTTTCCAGTTTGAAAAGCTTGATTTTGGTGAAACTAGTGTACTAGACACATTCTACAATGCAGATGTCGTGCTGGTGGATCTCAGCATGCAGGTACAGCAGAGCTCTCTGCTGTACCACCTGGGGGTACGAGAGAGCTTTGACATGAAGGAGAATGTACTCTTGTACAATGACTTGGATCCCGATGCCACAATGCGATTAAAGGCAAGTGTAATATTAATATCAGGAAACAATGTCACACAAATTGATTTGGGATAAACTAAGCAAGCTATTGGTATGTGCTAAAGGTTTAAGACAACCATTAGCCTAAGGAAATGCACTGCTTCCACCAAGGACTGGTCCTGCACCGGTAGCATTTGCATCGATCGGTTTCCCGTAGCCGTAGCACCGTCATCATAGTCTGATTCTTGTGTTTCTGTACTTGTAAAATCCCATTAATATTATAAATGCGGAAGTTTGTGTGTTAGTTTGTTCCTCTTTCACGTTGCACCAGCCGGATTTGAATGAAATTTGGAATGGAGATAGCTTATACCTATATAACCTGGTTTATCACTTTGGCTACTTTTCATCCCGGTAAATTGGATGGCCGAACAACTAATTCTACGCGGACGACGTCACGGGCAGAGAATATGTAGAAATTAATACCTCCCCCCGCCCCCCACTGATTTAGGAACCCGCTTACAGATCATGCTCATGTTCGAAATGATAAATTTAAGATTATGCATCAGCAACTCTTGTACCAAATTTAATAAAGATCAGATCAGCAATACTCAAGTTATCTTCCCACAAACATACAAATGCCCACTGAGTTCGCTCTACGACCTCATTTTGTTTGGTCGAATAGAATAAATGCAAAACTTAGAAACGAATTCACATGCCACACAACTTGTGGGACACAAGTACACTGAAAAATACATTGTGGTTATTGTGTACATATTCCATACGAGCCTAACAAGTCCATTGATACATCAAATAAGCTAAGATGTTAGTTAAAATACTCAAAAACTTCCGTTGTTACTAGCAAGTTAGGTTGATATAACTAAAATTATAACTATTTTATTTATTTTTGTCGAATATAAGAAACAATCTTTCTTGGTTGGCACTTATTTCTTTGAGTGGATTTTCCGAACACGGTACTTCTAGCTTTACAGCAACGCCGTTGTTAGGGGCTGGCCAGGCCGAGTGTTGGCAAGGGTGCTAACTGGAATAAACGGGACGAAATTCCCTAGTATGATTACTAGATCCATTTAATATTCGGTTATAGGCACTGGGTGCTTGTGATCACTTTGATTTTTCAACGAATTAGTATGGTACTTGGAACTTCCTTTAGAAGTGACATACCTACATTAAATTATTGCAATGATTGACTGTACTTACGCTAAAAGCGGGATTTATCCTTAGTTCTATGAATAAAACGATCAATGAAATATAGTAGTTAATTCCGAGAAGACAAACAAACATTAATGAGTGACTCAGATGTTTTACAAGTTGTGGTACTGTAAATTTTGTTGACCTTCACAATTAGAGGATACGAACGGAAACAATAGAATTTTTTTACCGTCGCAACTCTTGTCATATGTTTTCTCTATAATTATGAGGGCAAACAGAAGCAATTATTTATACTTAATATAAATAATATGCTTAGTATTTAATTTAATTGTAGAATTGACTACGTAATTTACTTATTGTTTTATACGTAAGAGTCATCATTGTTAAACTGTTTTTTTAATCAGACGATTAAATTGTCGCTCCGTTAGTTTGCGTGTCTTTGTTGTTTTCATTACAAGTCTGTGCGAAGCCAAAAAGAGGGTTTATAGGTAATAGCTTACCGGCCATACGGCCGTAATACCAAAGAAGGCGGCAAACTGGAAAGTAATAGTATGAAAGTATTATAAAATTCATGTAGCTACCAATAGAGTATAGAATCTTTTGAATACCTACTCCAGTTAGACGCCTTTTTTCGTATTACCGCAGCATCTTAACTGATCTTGAGTGAGATTCCCACTTTAAAACACGTCGATGTAAAAAATAATAATTAGAACACTATAATTTCCAATGCTCAATAAAAAAGAAACAGAATTAGTGTCCTCTGTCTCCCGTTTTAGTGTTAACTGTCGCGGTGGGACAAGTTTCCCTGTTTTTCATTATTTACATATTGAAATGTATTGTTAAGGCAATGAAGAATATGTAGGTCCAGCAATTCAAATCTCGCAACCTTGGCGATACAATCTCAATAGCTATTACTCTCAATTTATCCATTGCCCTATGAGCGCAATCATACGAAGACACCTTTATTACTTGGTTATTGAATTACACCTACGTTGTATACACATAGTATAATCTTTGAAGGCATTCATAGACCTTATTCAGTTGAAATAGAGACTGCAAAAGTGGTTTATGTTTATTGTAGGATGAACATTGTAAGATTTTGATTGACCATATCCCCCACTTATTGTATTTGTGTGTATGTTCGGAGATTGCCTTTATACAATCGACTACAAATACATTGCACTCTTGTACCTTATCTCAATAGAATAATGTCCAAAAGTGGATACATGTTTTGTAGACGATTGTACATCCATATTTCAATATTGTTTCTGTTTTTGACTTCTGTACCAGTAATTATGTGTTATCCAACATTGTACTCAAGAATATGTGACACGCCTAGGTATAGAGACGTTTCTACTAAAATAAATTATTGAACTACATACATACATACGTTATTTAGATGAGACGTTAAGTTAGCATGGTTGGACCCTGCCTACGAAACGAGCGGTCCTGCGTTCGAATCCCAGTTAGGGCAGATGTTTGTGTGAAGAGCGCGAGTATTGCATGTTCTCTATGTATTTCTCTGTATGTATAAGTAAGTTTATCGTTCTTTAGTACCCATAGTACAAGACTAGAGCCTTAGTTTAGCAATAGGTCAATTCGTGTGACATTATTCTTTGATGTGTATAGTTATTAATTTATTTGGTATATAATAACGTGATTTTGTTTGACGCTGAATTATATGTCGTTATAACGTTTTGCATACAGGCATCGCTGCCGAACTTCCTCTTCGTATCCTACAAGCTGAGTGAAGCTGGAACATGTGTCATGACCAACCCGGCCACATCTAAGTTCAAGGGGGAAGAATCAGTCGACCCTAAACAACATCTAGCTCTGAGACTGAGGAATATACTGCAAGATGTTGAGGTTCAGACCAAGTATGTATTTAACCATTCTCTATAATGCATAGAATAAACATAAAATGAATAAGGACGACGTGACGTGACGTGACGTGTTTGACGTGTAAAAGTGCCCGTGCGGCCTACTTACTGAATAAATTTCTTTTATCTTTCTTTTTTTTTTAAGGAAAATTGTTACAGGAATGTAATACGAGGGCTGTTACGTGTTTAAGGCTTTTCTCCGCTAGTCAGTCATCACCTATGTCGCGAATTAGTGTACAAATCTCGATGCGGTTTACGAGCATTCATTTGAAAGGTTGCATTTCCAGGCCTGGACTTAGGCCTTAGGCATTGGCCAAGACAACCAGTTAAATTACTAGCATAGAGGCATCCTCAGGGTTGGCAATTGGGGTTGATAAATAAATAAATAAATTAGGTGTTAGCAGTCGACGACCGAACATGTCTGGTTATATGTATTATGAACTTTGACTAAACAAAAAAACTTTAAAATGATAAACATGAAGAATTTGGTACATTGACTCATACTCATTACTTGTCTTTGTCACTCGCGCACAACCCGTGCACAACATTACCGTTGCGCTTGCACAGCAACATGACGGCATCATGGAATGTAAACCTTTTCCCTTTATTTTAATAAGGCACCCTACAGTAAAGGTCAATGTTCTAAATTCTTCGTCGTTGGAGCCCGCTCTTTAGAGGAAAACACAAGACTGCAAAAAACATATCGATTAAAATGCCACACATTCTAAATTATTAAACTTTCAGGGCACACTTGCAAGAAAAATTCCTATCGGACCTTCGAAAAGCTCGTGAAGTCCACAGTGGTGCAGATCTAACCAACGTACTACATGCAATGCGGAAACGCTTGGACGACCCAGGTGTCCTATCAGGAGACACTATTCTGAACATGCTGATATCCTACCGAGAAACCCAGGATTATGATGCTATAGTCCAGATGGTGGATGACCTGAAGACTGTCATGTATAGGAAGAACTATATCAATATGCCTATTATTAGGTTCTTATACGCGTTTGCTATGAATAGGTGAGTTTTTACTCCTACTCCTCAAATAACATGTCCTGCATTATAAAACTTGGCTGATTGCTGACGTATTTGAGCGACGGTGACCGTGTTCCGTCTTATCCCGTCCTTCAAGTCTATAATAAAAAATAACAACAACATTGTACTTTTGTTTTCATAAATCACTAAACATATGTGTAGGTACTACAATTAAAGTTAAAACTAAACTTATTTAAATTAAAATAAAACTAAGAAATATAATAAAAATATTACAGATGTAAATAATATTCACCACTAAAAAAGAACACCCCTCTAGCAGGTCCGCTCGCGGCATGGTCCCTATGACACTGGCTGCATTACCTCTTTGGGTAGCTAGCCCAATCCTTTGGGAGAGGTAAGCACCAGCTCTAGGATCTCCGGAGTTGTGTGTGACCCGGGATGACAGGGCCTTAATAATGCTTTTCATATTGGCTGACCAAGGTCCCATGGTCTCCACTACTCTCCACTGCAAGCGCCACAAATTATTTTTATTTAATAATGATGAATAATTGCGGCGCTAGTTATTTAGATGGTACTATACTATTGTTTCATAAACGTATATGCATTCTATATTTTAAAATCGACCTTCTTTATTTGTTTTATTTGTTTACAAATAATTATTAGAGTTCAGTTAAACATAAGCATATTAGAAAAAACCAGACAAGTGCGAGTCGGACTCGCGCACGAAGGATTCCGTACCATTATCTATACAACATTAGCAAAAAAACGGCAAGAAAAAATCACGTTTGTTTTATGGGAGCCCCTTAAATATTTAATTCATTTTGTTTTTAGTATTTGTTGTTACAGCGGCAACAGAAATGCATCTTCTGTGAAAATTTCAACTGCATAGCTATCACGGTTGAGATACATCCTGGTGACAGACAGACGGACAGCGGAGTCTTAGTTATAGGGTCCCGTTTTTACCCTTTGGGTACGGAACCCTAAAAAGCATTGTAATAATGAATAATATTATAACCAATTTGTCCTATAACCTAACTAAATCATGTAAAAAGAAAATGGAGAAGGAACTCGTGCCTTTTTCCGTAGGTTTATTTCACACCTCAAATACTAAAAAACACAAGCCCTTCAACATCAAGGTCGTTGTTTATCGTCCGTATGTCTGTCAAGGTTATATTCATGGAAAACAGATTCAGATATTAATGAAAATTAAGAATAGTTATATTCTGTGGCCCGCGGAAACCCTTGTTATAGGAATTTTCTCATACGTCACTACTCACTAGTGATTCAACATATACCGCGGTTACTCGTTGGGTTTAGAGTCTATGCGGTTATAATTCAAATGACGCATTGGTGAATTATTACCTGTACGACCTAGGTCATTCGACACTCATTTCGACGCAGCACTTATTTTAAATTGTGAGAAAAGTTTGACTGATAGGTGTCAAAGCAACAGCAGGACGTTGTTACGTAATAAGGAACCAACCCATTACTATTTCGTTGGTCCCCTATTGCGTAACAGCGTTCAGCTTGTATTCAATTAAAGTGCTGACCTGTGCCATCACAGGTCTCTGTAATCTTATGATTTTTGGTAATTTAAAAATCATAATGAACCCAAAATATGTCCAGCTTGAGATGGCCCGGTAAAGAGCCAGCGGTGGGTACGGTAGTTTAACCGTGAAGGCCCAGGAATAGTCGAAGGAATAGACAAATGCAAAGTCGCTGTATAATATTAATGGGATGAATGATATGAATATGAATGAACAAACAGCAACATAAAGTTCAACCTTGAACTGGACTATGTGGGTTACTTTTAATTGTGGAACCAGCTCTCGTTTGTAATAAACATTTAATGACCGTTTTGCATTTTATTAGCGTCTAATAGACGTGTAGGAGGTTCTGTTTACGATTTACGCATGCCGACGGTTTCTTATACAGTATGGTTAGTTGTTCGATAAATTACTTAAAGATATAATAACTAGAGAATGCCCGCAACTGTACTCATAGAATTTCCTTCTATAATTGATAGATGCGATCCGATCCGATCGGGTCGATTTAGTAAAAATCCTTTCTTAGTGCACCTAAAAGGTACCCAAGAAATATTCCCTCTAAACTCATGTCCCTAGGCAGATCCAGCGGTTTAGGCAGTGCGTTGTCACGTGCGAGTCAGAAAGATAAAGATAATAGACACCGTAGAATCGTTATCAAAGACACAAAGATAAAGATAAAGATACATTTATTCGCCACAATACAAAATTACAATACATAGATACAAAAAGAACAAGACACAGAGAAACTGTTGTGAACCGGTCCTAAAGAACTCAGCATTCGCTAGCCGTAATGCCAGCACTACAAACCAATATTTGGGTCAAAATTCTTTTCGATGCACTATTACGTGTCCTAGAAGTATTTTTGTTGTTAAATTATGATTATTAAATTAAAACTACTAACATGCCAATTTATCGTTAAATATAATGGAGATATTATGATGTTTCGACGAAAACCGAAATGAAATATGGATAATTTATTGAACAAAAACTGTGACGGAGTATACATTCGTCGTAACAGAGTTGTTTTTCATACTATCAAACGATGTCCCAGGCCTCCATTGACATCACGTTTTAACACGTGATCACATTTTTCTCTATGAAGACACTGGTATTTTTTAGTTTTTACAGTAACTTCGATAATTTACGACTTTTAATATGAAGCTAAAAAAAACAATATGATTTCTAAGTATTTATACTAAAATTCGTATTGTATGTCCCAGTATAACGCCACATTTCCGAGTACATTCTGTCACTGTTAATAGGCATTTGGTAAAACGCCATTTTGCTGCTTGACCTTGTGTAAGCGAAGAACCACTAAACTCCGCTGTCCCCCTCACCCCGCGTTGCCCAACCGACGCCATTTTTCGCCCTTCAGTCGGCCGCAAGTGTTCAAAGGGAGTGCGTGTATTTAGTCGCTGTCGACTCGGTCACGTAAGTTTTACCTAGATTTTGTATGATTATTTTGCTAATTTTAAAGAAGTATAATATTTATTGTTGTTAATTTCAATAACTACTTTCAAATTAGACTATATTAATTACGTTTATTTATAATTTCATCAGTCGTCTAAAATTTACAACTGCGTCACGACACAACTCTGTCACATGTCACTGCGACAGAGTTGTTGTTGGGTGTGACGGAGGTGTACAATAAAACTTATATCTTTATTAAAATAAAAAATAAGCATTTATGTGACTAGACCGTTTATACATTTGTTAACAGACCTACACATAAACAAAATGGCGATGTCTGCTGCGGAAAGACAGCGGCGTTGCAGAGAAAAACGAAAAAATAATGCCGCAAAAATAGCTGAAGTTAAAAAAAAGACCTGGAAATATACCATGCAAGAAAAAAGCTTGTAAAAGACATGACAGATCGCGAGCATCGATTAGCTAAAAAAAATGGCGGGTAGCAAATAAAAAAAGGCAAAACAAATTAAAAGTTCTACAAAATCTCCTACAAGATAGGTACGCCTGCAACGTCACCGTTTCCATATTCACCACCTCTTTCTCGTGAGAACACTCCATCTGTACAGTCCAGTGTAAACCAAAAAGAAAGAAAAAAAGTACGTCGAGATCGAACACGGCTTTACAGGGAAAATTTACATTTGAAAGAAGAGATTAAAAAAATACAGACAAAAGATGAAAAATATAAAAAAGGTATCACAGAGCTCAGGAAAAAAACAAGGAAGTAAATAAAATAGTAAAAAAAAATGTACTAAAGACAAGAAAACGGATAAAGATGATAAATATAAAGTTCTCACGAGTGCGATTCAAGAGCATTATAAAAAGATTAAAAATCTTAAGCAAAAACGCTACTTGCAAACCATATTCGAAGAAGAAACAATAAAAAAATCCAGAGTGATGCAAGAAATAATAAAAGACAGCTTGGGTCTGCAACAAGGAAGTTTGCGATGCAAGGTAATTGTTAGCAGACAAACGTTGCTAATTAAGAAAATTCAAGATTGTTTTTTGCGAGACGACATATCGAGGGCCACTGCTGGGAAAAAAGAAACCGTAACTTTGAAAAAACTGAAACAGCAAAAACGCATTTTACTTGATACCATGAAAAATTTACACAAGTCGTTTCAGAACGAAAATCCGAGTCTTAAGTGCCACTATAGTTTCTTTATAAAACATAAACCATTTTACGTCCGACCTCCATCGATTGACGGATGAGATACATGCTTGTGTAAATTACATGCGAACACAGTTTACATTTTAAATACATTGCATAAAAATAAAATTGTGAACACCAGCGACTTGAGCCAAATCATACGAGAAACCTGGAATACATCAGTGTTTAATTGAGTCTGATGCTGAAAGTGATGTCTCAAGCATAGGCCCTCTGGCTGACATAACAAACTTCATTAGCCCTTCTAGACCTCAGGTATATGAGACAATATATTCTCCGAGTTCTACTGATTCGTCAGATAACCTGCCACTCAGTAGTTTGATGAACCGTCAGATGCTAGAAACAGCTCCTAGTACAAGTAAACATAACTTGAATTCTATAGACGAAATGCATCCCTCTAAAATATCAGACGGTGTACATGTTCTTGTTAAAGTTTTTAATGAAAAGAAAGCGGAATAGACATACCTGGGAACAGTAATGAGTAACGTCGACGAAGAAGGCGATGTCAAAGTTATGTTTTACAGATCAGTTGATGATAGCGGACAAAAGTTTAAACTTGTTAAAAACGACGTTTCGTATGTGAAGTATGAAGATATTACACAAATTTGTCCCTAATCCAAAAATTATTACCATAGGAAGTCGTGTCTTATATGAGTTTTCAAATCCAGTAGATGTGTTTGAAAAGTGAATATGGTAAAGGTACAAAAAATATCAAAGTATAGGTACAACTATATGACTGATCTTAGACTGATTAAAATGAAAAGAAAGTAAAATAATTGTTGCTTAATAATTTTGTTATTTAATGAAGAATTTATCGTTATTTTTGTCATTATTTAGTGTAAAATACCACTCTGTCACGCTTCTGCCAATACTCTGTCACATTTTTGTCCCACATATCTTCTTGACTATTTTAGGTTTTATTGTTTTTTGTTAAATCTCAGTAAGGATATAAACATACATTATGATAAACTCAAATATAGTATTCATCATAATGTGCCTTTTTAAGACGTTATAACCAATTAAGTATAAAATAAATAAATGTTTCACGTGTTTTTAAACTATTTTGTGACATAGTGGTATTCGAAGATTTAAATTTAGTTAGTTTTTGTTATGTTCTATGTTGAATATTCAATGTCATAATTATTTAACGTTTCAACATTTAAGAGTAATAAAAAGGATGTTGAATGTTCGCAATATTTTTTTTAAAAAAAACAGATGATTAGTGACGGGAGTTGTTCAATTTTCCTACCTATCACAAGAATATTTGAAATTATAAAACAGTACATTAATTAACCTCGCTGCTCCTTACGTTACTGTTAACTTTATAAAACAATTAATCAATATTTATCCAAAATAAATATTTTTGGGAACATTTAAATTTAAAAAAAAAATGGTCTAACAGCATTGAAACAATGCATCGAAAAGAATTTTGACCCATTTATAATTTCGCGGACTAGTTTGGCAGATAGTGTCGCCAGACATGGATACAATTAAATAGCCGATGAGGAAATGTCGATGTATAAATATTGACTTGACGTTCATAATTTCTATGAAGTTTGAGTTTATACAACATCCATTATCATCTCAAACCACTATATACTTACAATTATGATGAATGTTAAATATTTAAGGATAAATGTAACAAAAATATATTGTAAATTATTGTGACTCAATGGAAGAGTTATGTTGTTGACAACGAGCACTTTTTCGAAAACCATCCAAATTCCAAAGGGCAAACAAAACCGTAGCTTTATTAATATCGATACAACATTACCCAAACTCTACCAATTTTTGCATATTGAACTGTTATAACTAATTCTCAGTATATTGCTTGCTTATGGTCAAAAGTTGCCCAATCCAATTTTTTTCTTGTCTTTTTTCAGGAGAAACAAAGAGGGCGATAGAGAAAACGCTTTAAGAGTCTGCGTCAAGGCGTTGGAGAAGAAAGAGAATCGTTTCCCCGACATGTTGTGTTTATGCGGTCGTATTTACAAGGATAAGTTTGTCGAATCTCAACACTCCGATACGGAGAGCCTGAATAATGCTATACATTGGTAAGTTGTCAAGGAGGTAAAAAACTACACATATGCATTTTACAGAACACCTCCGTATTTGATAGGGTTTGAATCCAAAACTGTATAAAATGATTAAGGAAGTGGCTTACTATGGCTACAAAAGGGTTTGATGTATTCGACCGCCCTTGTAAATAAATTCTGTTGCTCCATCGATACAAGAGCAACAAAACCAAACTATTACTATCACACTTTCTCTGCCTTAAAAATAAACTCACATAAGCCAAAGAGAAGTGATAGTGATAGACATTCTCGTATATTATTATTCTGGTTTTACTGTATCGACCTGTGATTGCACCACTCTAAATGTTAATTGTTGCACGCGACACTGGATTTAAGATAATACTTACTAGATTCCCAAATGACATGAGGTGATTCTAAAAGCTGATCACAATAAGCACTCTTAAGGCACGTATATTAAAGTTGTATGCTTCATGAAGTCCTTACAGAAGCTGAGTTAGTAAGCTTTACAAAAAAACAAGTGCTGTTTGGATAATGTCGTCAAAGTAATGTTACTTATCATGTATATATTTTTTATTTCGCCAATTTCACATTTAAATAATTTTAATATAGCCACTCTAGTGGTTAAGACGAATCTAACCATGTATAATTTATTAAAATCGGTTTAGTCGTTTAGTAGTTACGAAGGGACATAGAGTTGGACATATATACAGGCCATAAACATAACCTTCCGTCGAGTAAAAAGTGGAACTTGTTTAAAGATCGCTCTGAATTTACTCACATGATTTTTCTTGCTGGCAACGCATAAGCGTTCTTCTGACTTTTATCAGTGCCTTAAACGCATATGTGCATTCTTACAGTAGGTAGCTTCGTATGAAACAAAAGATGTGGCATCTGACGAAAGTCCGAAAAACAGAGGTGGCAGTGAGTTAAAACATACGTTTGGTATTGAGACTGAGGTCTCCGAAAGATTAAGTTCCGCCGCAATCGAATCTCATTACATTTGACGCCTTATATTTTTAGGTACCGACAAGGATTCGAAGTGCAGCCGAACGAATATGCGGGCATTAATCTGGCGACGTTACTCGTCATCGCCGGGAATGATTTCAAGAACTCACAGGAGCTGCAACATATCGGTAAAGAATATAATAAATTTGTGACAAACCATTTATAACTTTTACGACATATTCCTAATTGGACACATGCATATTTAGACACATTCCCTGTTTGGACGCGTTTCGTTTTCTCTGTAACGTCTAAGTGATATTTAAAAACGTACTACTTTGCTTAAATAATAAAATAAATAATTTCAATCAATTATTTTAAGATAAATGGATTGATTAGATTTCTAATGAACGATTTTGGGAAAAAATTCTCCAAACAAGCATGTACTGATATAAGAATTTGTCTATACAAGAAGAATATGTCTATAATACTATTCCGCGACTGGCTGACAGACTACGCCCAGCCTAAATCTAAATATTAAAAATATTTCTTGGGTACCGAGGAACTTACTAAATGCGTAGGAAGTCGCGGGCGTTTTTTAGCAAATAATAATATTGGCAAAGGCATGAAATGTCTGAAAAGATATTCGTTTCATTTATATCTAGACCTGCTATGGTGTTACACTGCTACGCTGGCTTTCTATATCTCCCATCTCAACTTCCGACGCATCAGTAAACACATTAAATGAAATTTTGCTTCCAGGAATGGTATTAAATCACCTTATAGGGAAGAAAGGTAGTCTTTCTTCTCTCAAAGACTACTGGGATGTAGCGACGTTCTTTGAAATTTCTGTCCTGGCACAAGACTATGTGAAGGCCATACAAGCTGCCGAGTGCATGTTCAAATTGAAACCGCCTAATTGGTACCTAAAAAGTACTATTGGAAATATTGAACTCATTGACAGGTATGGCATTATTATGAATACTGTAAACTATGACCACTTGGTACCTAGTTTGTTAGTTTTCCAAGTGCAACAACGTTTAATTATGACGCATCGCGTACGTATGATATTTTGAGTATTTTTTGCAAAACTATTTTAGAATATGCAACCAACTTCAATTGATTCTTGCAATACAAATACGGGTTTTTGTAAATAGGGATTCCCCGAGGTAAGATTTATGTTTACCCCTCGTATGCGGGGGGTAAAAAGGACCAAGTAACAGTCATTTTTGATTATGATTCCTCAAAAAAAAAAAGATGCATAAAGAAATAAATAGCTGTGGCTAGCAAGCGAGTAGACCGCTTTCGATGTGTTTTTTTATATTGAAAGTTAGTTTATTCAGGAAGGATTTTAGATAGGTTTCTTTTAATGAAAAAACACAGGCAATATAACAAAAAACAAAACAAGTACAAAGGCGAACTTATCTTTTAAGTCTTTAAGTTAAGTAGTTGGTTAAAGAATTAACCCTTTATTTCTAATAAAATAAGCCTTTTTTATTGATAAAGTATGCTTTCTCACCTTGTGCCATATTTAAACGTTACATTGACATTGCGTTATTCTACGCATACTTGAGCTATTTAATAAAAGAAAAGAAAATATTTTATTGGAATCAAAAGAGCACATGCACCAACTTAATTAACTTAAACATAAGAAACCTAATACTCCACGTCGGTCCACTCAGCATGTGTTGCGGCACAGCAGTGCTAGCACATGGTGTCCGCGACTTGTTTGTCGCTCGGACCTCTCTCGTAAGTGTTAAAAATGATTTTTTAAATATATTGAAATACATTGTTCCTACAGATTTAGGAAGAAAAGTGAAGAATCTTCACTAGAACAGCAAGTTTTCTCATTTTGGATGGAATACTTCGTTGAAGCTACCAAGAGCAGCTGTGAAAATATAATCAGGTTTCCTGTAAGTATATATAATTTTGCCGTATTTAGTAGTCCTGCCCAGTGGCAGGACCGTGTGCAGCTTTTGTCACGATTATCATCATCTAACGCGCTAACCCTGTACTGCCTAGCAATAGTTTTTGCTCCATTGTTTGGATACAGTACTTCGTCTTCAACCAAAGGTTTATCGCACGGCTTGTATGTGTGCGTGTCTCGATCGTACTCGCCCTAGCCACCACAAACAAACTCAACAAGTTTCGCCAAGTCGGTTTAGTCGGGGCCACGCCGTCGCGTACTTCGCGTTTGGTCGCGTACTTAGTATCGATGCAACTCTACCGCCTGAGAGGCAATAGGTATTAGAAACTCTTAAGTGCCGGAGATGATCTATTTTTCTATCGATACCTACTATGGTTTCGGTGTAAATATTACTAACGTTCCATTCCATTTTGATCCTCGGAATTGACCTAAGAGTCCATTAACCATTAAGAGGAACTTATTTCACAGCCTCTCACCTAGTATTGTCAGATGAGAAATAGATATATGTAGATAACAATATATATTTAAGTTGATTTACATTGCGAAGCTTATATGAGGCCAAGTGATGTACCATTACGGTACCTTGCAATGCCTACTAAATTATTCCGATTCAGGGTCTCCCCAGACTTATCGATGCGGAATGAGCTTGAGCCAGTAAGAAAAAGTTTCATGTCCATACAATAAGAGCGAAAACATGTCGCTCGGCTCGGCTCGGCCGGATTCGGCGATGCGGACGGAACGATGTCGTTTTCGCTCTTATTGCATGGACAGAAAACTTTTTCTCACCAGCTCAAGCCGATTCTGCGTCGATAGTTGTGGGGAGACCCTTATCCGGTCATTGTTATGTTTGTATCAATGGGCTGATGACTTATGTGCTTATTTGCACTAGTACGGTCAGCTGCAGAGAAATGTAACCCCCTTTGCAAGGCAACTTGTATGCAGGGGGGGTTAGTTTTCTCTGCAGCTGACTGTACGTCAATTTTTTTTTTATACAATTTGTCTTTAACTGACCGTATGTTTTAGGTGTTGATTTTGGAGGCTAACAAAAAGTTCACGCCTTCTTACTTGAATGTCAATATGGGGGCAGAGCAGAAGTCTGTGGAGATATTCAATCTTTGTCTATGTGTGGACTCTGTCCGCGGAAACTGCAAGCGCGTCCACCGGTGGCTGTTCACGTCTGACATGATTAGAAGCTACAGGTGAGTTATGATGTCCTGGTACTTTTCGTTCACTATCCTCCTAATAATAGGAAATAATATGTTCACTACCAACCCTGTCGCAATAGGTTGATGAATTATTAGTACACGAACTAGTTTTAAAAATGAAACCTACCTAGATCGATTTATCGCCCCCGAAACCCTAAATTTCATACTAAATTTCATGAAAATCTTTGAAGCCGTTTCCGATATTCAGTTTATAATATATATACAGGGTGTCCCAGAAACCAACGTCAACCGCCTAAAGCTGATAGAGCAGCTAAAAAGTTATCGATTTAACCTCTAGATTAGTTTTGCAGGTATTGATAATTTTAATCAGAATTTTTGTAATCTTCCCTTAGGTCCATGTCACGATAAAAATATTTTTTATGTTTTATTTCATAAGTTTTTCAGTAGTATCTTACATAATTAGAATAATTATGAATCAGCGAAGTTTTTAAACGTATTGGCCCGTATTTTTCAGTATTTTTTTCAAGAAACCACATACAGTTTGTTTCTTCATACGAGGTGTCCCAGTGTTTGCTTTTCACTTTGTATGGAAAAAATAATAATAATATGGCGGGTTGACGTCGGTTTCTGGAACATCCTGTATATATACTAGAATTGCTCGTTTAACGGCCGCCATAGACGGACTACTTAGAGCAGTCAGGAGCGACTGCTCCGTGATCGCTATTGGTCAATATGCATTTACATTACGAACCTAGAGCATTAAAATTACAGATCGCCCAATAGCAACCTCAGCAATCTGTATTCATATTTAGGCTACCCAAAATTTCCTTTATTATTCATATGGCTTTATAATACAAACATTGATGTACTATCGAACCAACGGAACCCTGACCCACCATGGAACCTTGTCACAATGATTGACGTACGATTGTCGTATAGCTTCGTATGACAGTCCTAACGTCAATCACTGTGACAAGGTTCTATGGTGGGTCAGGGTTCCGTTGGTTCGATAGTACCTATTGATTTTTTTCGCATTGCTGTGTTCTGGCGTGGGGATAAGACAACCGGTGAATTTACTAGCATAAAGGCATTCCATCTTAGTCCTCAGGGTTGGCAACGCATTTGAGGTCTTATTATTGCAGTCTTGAGAAAGTAGTCTTGAGATTTCAAATCTCAATGGGTCTCAGATCCCACTTACCATCAGGTGGCCTGAGTGCTCGCATGCCTTCTCATTGTCATTTAACAGGGACTTGATAATGAAACGGATTCTTATAGATTTATTAGGGCAGATCTAATTCTGGGTCCACTTAGATCGTACAAAAAGTCACTCTCAAATATCCTACTAGCAGCAGGATTAATAAGCAGGTAAAATAAACCACAGAAGAATGTGAATATTTTTACTGAACACGAAAAAAGTTTCAGTCTCCAATTCGTAAAACGTTCCAAAACAAAAATAATGTATCGAGTGACGAGTACTTAAATACATAAGGAAGACACAAAACTGAAGGAATCGCAACGGTTAACGATCTCCATTTGGTGAGGTGGAATTTAAAAAAGAAGAAGAATAATATACTTAATTTAGCAAGGGCCATTCTTGATAATAAAAGAAGCTGGTCGCGCGTTGCGAAGAAGGTAGAAGTTAGCGCAGTTGAACCAGCATACGTTCCTATAGGTTCTGTGGTCTGAGCCACAAACAGGCAGGTCGAAGGTTGAGCAGTAACAACTGCATTTGCCTTCTTTTGTCATATGTAGAGGTGGGTGCCCTTTATGCACGCGAAACCGGTTCTCACAACCAAGGAAACATAGATTTCTATAGGTTCCAAAGTCACTCGCGCATACTGGTTTGTTTTCAAAAGGGCAGTTACAAGCGCATTCTCCTGTAGTATAAGTATGGAGGGGCAACCTTTGTTGCTTTTTTCTTTGGTTCTCGCATTGTAATTCACAAAGATTGTAGAACGTTCTTCCATCGTTGTCACACACTGGTACGAAGTTTTTAGGACATGGACAATCTTTACATGTACCTTTAGATAAGGTCGCTAATGGAGGCTGTCCTATAGCGAACCTTCTGGAGTTAACACATCTCAATGAGCATTCACTGTCATATGTATTGCCATCGGAGCCGCAAACAGGCGACGCATTAGTAGGACAGAGGCAGAATTCTTGCTCGCATAAACCGTAGGAACGAATATTTATACCTAGCTTACCGTTTTTCTGGTTGGTTTTGCTATCGCATTCAAGGAAGCAGACGCTCCTGTAGGATATACCATTAGTCCCGCAGACAGGAGAAATGAATTGAGGACAGTCGCATGGAGTTGCATGGCATTTTCCGTATCTGACTAAGAAGATAGGAGGTCGACCGATATTTTGAAGTCTCTCGTTTGCGCAGCGGAGTTCACAAGTATTCTCGTAAGTGCGGCCGTCTGTACCGCATACGGGTTGCCAAACAGCATGGCATAAACAGCCTTCGCGAGGGCACTCGCCTTTTCTGAGTAGGGAGATAGCCGGGAAGTTATACCGCTGTAGTCTTTTACTTTCGCATTCCAGTTCGCATACGTTAGGGTACGTCCAACCGTTGGTTCCGCAGACCGGGGCAGCGACTGTTGCGCAAACGCACTGCTCTTCAGGACATCTTCCATCTGATAGAACGTCGATGGGCTCTTGGTTGCTGTGGTTGATTGAACGAAGGCACTCTAAGTGGCACAGACTGGGGTAGGTACGGCCATCTGTCCCACAGACTGGGAAGGCGCCCACAACTGGGCAAAAGTAGTCGCAGTAGTCGTCGTGCAGTGGTTTTACCCTCCGGCCTTGAGCCGGGAGTAGGCGTGTAATCACCAGTAGTATCCCTGAAAAAATACGAGTTTTATGGGAAACAGCCTTTAACGGAGTTGTTGTATAGCAGCGCATAAAACACGAGCAAACCAACAAATAAATATTGATTGACTGTTAAAATAACACCATCCAATTTCGATTATTTACCAAGTGAATGTAATAAACGCTTAATAGCAGTTAAAAAGCAATAAATGTTCTCAAAACCTACAAGTTCTTACTCAGAAAACACAAAACAGATACAGTATTAAAAGAAAATCGACCAACTAACCTGCTAGAACCTTCATGTCAGTGATAGTCGTTAACAACTGATTCGTGTTTCATATAAAAATCCCTCTTATACAGGTATCCGTCATTATTTATTATTTACATAGGTTTGTCATACGCGGCTAGTTTTTAAAGGTTATTCAAGGTTGCACCTATCCATTGTTTTTGTGAGTAAACAAAACATAGTACCGGCGGTGACCACGATATTCACTACGTTATTTGTTAAACCCGAGCGAACCCCGAACATTCTCCATCCGTTTTCAATAAACTTAGAATACACTTTCTACTACATATGACATAGTAGCAAGTGAGTAGTGAGAGTTCTTCCATTACACGAAGCTAAGAGTGTTATGGGGCGCTAAACGCATAGTCATAAGTAATGGGCGGACGGTGGATACAATATGGTGACTAAAACACAAGATGGATAAGACTTTTATTAAATTTCGAGTACGAAATTTACATTTACATACCTATATTTTGTGTAATAAAAAAGTACTGAGTGTCGCTTGACGAACACGCCCCTCTAGCTCTTACGTCTGTAGATGTGGAGAGGTTCTTTTCCCTATATAAGTAAATAGGAATGTGCTGAATATACCTAATAAAGAAAAAATATGATTATTTACTTAAACAATAAAATTCTATAACTTGTTTTGATGTTCAGTGATGATCTCTTTTTTTTAAAATCAATTATAGTCATACCCATATTACGGATATCGTTCCACATTATTTTGACCCATTAGTCGTAAGTCCCGTAAGGCGCAAGTTCAGACAGATTCTAGACAAATATGTTACTACAAATCGCTTGAGTTCAATTAAGTATAATTACGTCAACGCCTTGTTTAGCCAGTTGGGGCTAATTTTCTTAAAATAATTATCAACCAATTTAGGGCAGAGACATTTTAGTGGTAGTAGGTCCTGGTCCTGGTGCAGGCATCCGGATCGCTACCACCATCCTATCCTTTAACCTACCGCTGGTGTTCGCATTGTTGTTTCGGTTTGGGGATAAGACGGAGAAGCGGTGAAATTACTAGCATAGAGGCATTCCATCTTAGCCCTCAGGGTAAGCAAGGCATTTGTAGTCTTAAGATTGTATTCTTAAGAATGCAAATTTCATTGGGTCTCAGTACCCATCGTACTTGCCATCTGACCTGTAAGCTCGTTTATCTGCTCTAATGCTAAAAATCATCACCAAACAAAGCCAAAGAAACGGCTCTTCGGTCTAAAAATTACGTCGCCAGAATTTGATATTCGAATTCCCTTCCAGAGCCGAGATTCTAGGCGGTAAAAACTGTATCGTTTTTGACCTTATTGCCTAACGCACTCGCAATGGCAATCGTTTTCATTTCGACAGTCCCAATGCGAGTATGCATACAAAATGAAAACAATGGTTCCACTGTAAGTCGATTGCGATTGCGAGTGCGTTAGGCCATAGGCCAGCTGTTATCGTATTGCCAACGTTTTGATAGCACTTATTTACTTGAAAGTAATGGCGAAAGAGTTAAAAACTATACCATAACAAGTCAACGACGATTGCATTTTTACCGCCTAGAATCACACTGCACACACCCTCACAAAGAAAGTAGTTATTTAAAACCTCTCCGGTGTTAACCTCCAATGGGCTGATGACTATGCACCACTGGGTACCCCCCAGCCGCCCAAGCCCTTCTTACTTTCAAGTGAATAGGGGTTAGCCAAATAATTATGACATAAAAGCAGGACTTTACAGAAACGAGCGGAGATAACTACCCAATGTAGTTATTTATGTTCACAAGAGAAAATACTCTTTTACTGAACAATTGTCAACGTCCGTGATATCCATCAACTTATTTCTCTAATAAGTCCATGGAAGTATCTATAAATAACTCGTCATCGTCAAAATACACCTTAACAGGAGTGAATTCATTCAAATTAAATTTAAATATATTTTTATTACAATACTCTAGATACAACATTTTATACATCTAACTTCAAAAAATAGCAAACTCGCTTATAACTTCTACCCCCAATTTCACCACCCCGGGCAATTTCCGGACTCAAAAGTATTCAATGTCTTTCGCCAGGGACCAAAGGAGGATGGACAGAATTTATAGACGCTGCTAGGAAACCAATAACAATAAGCCATAAGGAAAATAAAGGTATTTTTCACATCATCTATTCGGAAAGGGGACTTTTCTTCCCTGCTAGGAGGGATCAAAGTGGCACATTTCTGTTCAAGGACATTTTGTTGCCAAATTTGATAATTATTGTTGTTAAGTTTGATTATTTCCTGTTGTAAAATTTTCTTTACTAAGATCTTTTAGTTTCCTTATTGGTGATGTGAAAAGCAGTATGTGTCACACGGTAGCAAAATTATTTCCACCACTACTCAGGATTCTGTTTTAGAATTATAGTACCCTTCGCCTCGTTCAGGATTCAATGTACGCCCTTGTCGTAAATATTTCATTTTGCTCCCTTGTGACACAATCTCCTATTTGTAGTCTACAACTTTATGGGAGAAAAAGAAATGGCTGAACTAGAATATCACAACTTTTGGCTATCTTAAACTAAATGGCGATTATTATTTTTTACATAAAAATTTTGGACAACCCGCCAAAGTAAAAGTTTAGGAACTTAAGATAAACCTATTCGGTTACATATCGTTTCTCGTTATCGATCACATAGGCTGATTTGCCCATCCTCCTTTCATCAGACGGTCACGGTGCATTAACATTTATAAATTGAGTATGGATAATTATCCCATCTCTAATAATTTTTTGCAACGAAACCCCTAGGCGAGAGCAGAGCATAAATTTATTTGTATGAATATATTTACAGTACTACAAAAGGTCGTTTTAAATGATATCATTATCATTCTTCTCTGCTCTGCCATTTTACACAATGCGTAATGATCCATTCTTGTTTCACCCAAATATATTGTTATTTGTCAGGTGTTTATATATTTTGTGTCGTGCACTTACGACTCAAAAAAACAATATAACCTATTGTGTATTTTTTTTTATTCAATCCTCATCAGTAGCCTACCGTTCGTAAACTAACCTAGTATCGACAATTTTAAATACACTCATTTAAATAATAACACCTCGCACTATCTTGTCTCTATGTTATATTTTTCCCCATTAGTTAAACAAAACAAAAACATAGAGACGTAGCCAAAGCCCTTCGTTATTGTTGAAGGAATAATTAAAATTGGTTTAGATTTTAAACACAAAATAGGGAGGGGAGTATAAGCTGAGATTTTGAAGAGCCTGCCGTTTGCCCAAAACATGTATCATGTCTTAAATTTTCATTTCCAAAAGAGCATTATATTGCATTATTTTTGTTTTGTATCCGGGATATCGAAACCGCTTATTGCTACGTTAATTAGGTTAGGTTACACTTCTGACTATATAAGAAACAAATCCGCTGCGACGGGAAATTACTTTTAGGGGAATGAACATTTGTAAAAGGATACATTTGACCAAAAATGTTTTGGCCAAACGGAATTGACCCGAATTTTGACTGGTTTCCTCATAAAATAATCGATTTATCTATCTCTTTCTAGCTTATACAAACGCGACGAGCGCTGTCTCTTTCTGTACGTGAGCGAGAATTCCGACGACTTCCAGATTTTTCTACCATCAGAGGCATGCAGGCAACGACTACACGACCAACTAGGGGAGCTGACGGCAGACCATGAAAAGGTCACCGATTTGGATACAACAGTGATGCAGGAACAGTTGAAAGTGAGTAATCCTTACTAAGTTACATACATACTATCATTATAAATTCGACGGTGAATTTATTTATTTGTTCTGTTTTCGCCTGCCTGTTAAATACTTAGACATAGAATACTTTTTTTATACTGTTTTCACAAGATTTAAGACGGTAGATGGGTCTGTTGTTAATCCATGTCTCTATTCAAATGCACCAAAGTGTTTCATGCATAATGCATAGATTATTTCTGCGAAATTTAGACTTGCTTTATATATAGGTTGGTAAATAATAACTCCTTTATTCATAAACGTCCAAAAAACCTATTTTAGTTGAAGAACGCTGTATCTCTTTCTGTCACATGTTTGTTGTCTTAGAATAGAGGCCCTGCTCAGTTTGGAACTATACCGTGTTCATTCTTACTTGTCCAATGTAGTAAACAACTTTCTATCCTCATAATGAAGTTTTTTGGCTAAAACAGCTATTTTAAATACAATAAAGCAGTCACAGATAATATTGGCCAAGTGATGTCCAAAATGTTTACTCAGTTTACTTTATCGACGATAAACGAGCTGTTTTGTCAACAAAAAAAAGTTCATTTTGAGGTTAGAAAGTTACTATTTAAGACAATTAAGAATGAACACGGTATAGTTCCAAACTGAGCAGGGCCCTGTGTGACCTTGGGATTGTCCCATACTTAATAATAAATATCATCAACAGTTCGAGTACGAGCTAGACGATTGCAACAAGCGAATTGTCCTCGGCAAGGGTACTTTCGGCGTAGTGTTCGCGGCGCGGGACCTCAACACTCAAGTCAGGATAGCCGTGAAAGAGATACCTGAGATGAACCTAGGTGACGTGCAGCCTTTACATGAGGAGATCTGGCTGCATTCCCAGCTTCGACACCGAAACATTGTCCAGGTAAAAAATAAAGGAATTCGACAACACGTTAGCCTAGTTGTTAGTGACCCTGCCTACGAAGCTAGCGGTCCTGCGGGCCTAGTTTAGTTGAGTTTTATCGCGTGGCAAAATGTGGATAAAGCATCCGTCACACTCATACTTACCCCTGATATCATTTTAATAGAGGTAAAGAACTAATGAGGTAAGGGCTATTGAGAATGCAAATATCTTCAAGTCTTAGATGCTACAGCATCAGGTGGCGTGTGTACTCACTTGTCTACTCATATATTTTTTAGAAACCGTATTTTTACTCATCATGGATTTTTGGTGTTTTACATGCCTAAGGCTGACAGTTGGAGAAGTCTTAGTTTGGGATTTCGTGCCTGTAAGTGAGCAAAGCGCTTTAAATAAAAAAAATGGGAATTGTAACGCATTAATTATGCACCTGTGTTATTAAATTACAAAGAAAAAATGGGTAATAAAAGCAAATCGAGATATTAAGAGGACTGTGAAGCTAACAATCTCCATACATGACAGACATGGCCATACATGAAAAATCGGGTGTGAAAAAGGTTATCGCTCGGAGCTTTTATATCGAGATTTATTAACAGAATCGCTATTTCAGTGCCGCTCCACAATCCTCTTAAGGGGCTAATGACATTGCTGGAGACTAATTATCGTGCAGTGCGCCCTTTTCCAAATATTCTATCCTAACAACTTTCTTTTCCAGTACCTAGGCTCAATATCTGAAGACAACTATTTCAAGATATTCATGGAACAAGTACCTGGAGGTTCTTTGTCAGCGTTACTACGCTCTAAATGGGGTCCGCTCAAAGAAAACGAGTCCACCATAGCATATTATACGAAGCAGATCTTGGAAGGTGAGATTATGTAAACGATGCAAAAGTAATCACTTGCTTTTGCAACATATTCTTTTGTAGATCCATGCCGCAGAAAGTCTTGAAGAAAAAAATAGGTATATAAATAATGTTTACTGAATAAAAAAGGAAAACCATATTGTTCTAATTATACCTATCTAAGCCTATCTCCCCAGAAATCATATCTCTTAAAACAACTTTCAGGTTTAAAATACCTCCATGACCAAAAGATCGTGCATCGCGACATAAAAGGCGACAACGTCCTCGTTAACACGTACAGTGGGGTAGTGAAGATATCCGACTTCGGTACTTCGAAGCGCCTGGCCGGTCTGTGTCTCTCCACCGAGACCTTTGCCGGCACTTTACAGTATATGGCTCCAGAGGTGATTGACAAGGGGCAGAGGGGATATGGAGCTCCTGTAAGTATTGAGCAATTTTCCTACCTTGTAGGGGATTTATTTACAATAGCTGGAAAGAATGGATAGGGTAAGGAACGAGTATGTAAGGGGAAGTTTAAAAGTGGCACCAGTTAGAGTACAAACGGAAGGGAATAGATTATTACGGTATGCTTATGTCATGAGAAATAATTAAAGTCATGTGACGAGAAGAGTTTTACAATGAATGTGGTGGGCTATTATATTGAAAAGGGAAACCTCAGAAGAGAAACACGGAATTTTTGAAAGAGAAGAGGGAGATATGAAAAACAAGGGACTGAGATGACGGCTGATAAGGATGCTTGGAAGTAAAAGATATTGGGGTTAGGGCAAGATAATGATGACCAGGCGATAATGTGTAGATAGACTAACCGGAAGAGAGATCTCTTTCACACTGTTGTAACCCTACTTTGAATAAAAGAAGGTACATTCTTCTTCGTCGTTTTCACTCTTAACAATAAGTACATTAGGATGAATTATATTTTATCTTTTTATTAATTTCCATTTTCAGGCGGATATCTGGTCCCTGGGGTGTACGGTTGTGGAAATGGCAACTGGGAACCCACCCTTCATTGAGCTGGGGTCAGCCCAAGCTGCTGTTTTTAAGGTAAATTCCATTTCAGATAAGAATCTGAACAAACGCAATTGATAGATTTCTTAAACCGTCATTAGTATACTTGTAGCAACTAGTTTATATTTGTGTATCTACAATGTTACCAGGTGGGGTATTACAAAATGCACCCGGAGATACCAAGCGAGTTGTCACCCCGAGCGAAGTGTTTCATAAAACGCTGTTTCATCCCCGACCCAGACGACCGCGCCACGGCAGATGACTTGCTTGAAGACCCTTTCTTATGCGAGTAAGTAGACGCTCATATAATGTTACTTCATTATTAAAAAACGCCGCTTTGAAGAATCGCAAAGAACTCGGATGACGACTGCGTATTGGATAGATGCACCATGGCGTGGGAAGGGGAATTTGGTAGACCGATGACCTGGTGAAAGAATGAGGGGAAAGGAGTCCGATGGATACTCGTACGGTACAGGTCACTGTGGTGAACCTTCGGGAGGCCTATGCGCAGCAGTGGACTTCTATTGTCAGATATGATAATGAACGGTTGGAAAACCATCTATGGGTGGACCATGGAAAGTATTAACGAACACTGGATGGAGACAGGTTGATTGAATAGATCAATATATTGTTCTGAATGTAATCGTTCATCAGTCGGAGATTAACATGGTTCAGTTGCTTTTTGACATACACATTGCCGGAATCCATGCTTTATCAATTTTATCATACATGGCCCGATATCGTGTCACTTCTTGTCATTCCATAAACTTTTCTTAACAACATTTTACTTTCTGCCTACAGAAAGAAGAAGGCATCAACTCGCCTTGGCAGCAATGTGGACTACAGTAGAAGTGTATCAGTTCCCGCTGATAAAATCAGACCGCCGCATAAGAAAATATCAGAGCCTTGTATGCCAGGAAACTTGCCCAGTTCGCCCGAAATAGAGTAAGCTCCTTTCCACTTCTGTAACCTGAGTACCCAAGGTTGTCGCATGGTTTAAAATTAATATTTCCAAAGTCCAAATTGCAGGATTTTCTGCATGATAAAAATAACGACCGAGAAGAATGTTTCTTTTTTCATTATGTTGCGTTCTGCATGTGTAATGTTTTTTTATCATGTCCATATTTTGTTGGGTGAAAGGGCTTATTGTGGGCTGCCAATTGTGAAGTTTTGTCATTGATTGGCATACTCATATCCTTTTCGCCAATTCACTGGCAATCTAGAGTGCAAATAAATTAGCGATTTAGCAGTACATGCTAATTTAGTAGTTGACAAGGACTCTCCAGCTTTTTAGTATGGTCTCCAGAAGGCTTGTGTCCCCGTAGCGACGCAGTTACGACTTATTTTTTAAAGGACAGGTCTGATTGATCCTTAAGGAGCTGTAGACTGAATTTAGTATAATCCAATTAGAAAACAGGAATTACATAGGTAAATTATTTCTGTGTTATTTAATGTGATACTTAATCAAAATGAATCGAATTAAGCTTAGATAACACACTCTTAGTACAAATATTGACGACCATTGATTTTCACGCTAATGGCTTGCATGATTAGGTTCTTGCTGAAAATTAATGAGTGTGGAATCCTACATAGGTTTACAGTCTGTTTCTGATGTAATGACTTTCACACTAGGGGAATGATAGCAATTTAAAAAAAAACAATCTGCCTGAACTACTAATGTTTCCAGTGTGGTATTTTAGATTTCCTTACAACAAGTTACTAATAGAGAGTTTCATAAAATTTCCAAAAGTCAGAACATTTTGTTTTTCATATAAAACGTAACAATGTGATCATTATTTACTATGAATTTTGAAGTTGAAATATTTACATAACTCTAACCTAACAGCTAGAGTAAAAGTCATTACCTCTAAAACAGCCTGTATAATCCAAAATCTAACAAATCAAGACAATCAAACCTCACGTAGATCTGTCTATAACATTTGTCGATTGCTTTGCACCTAAGCGTGTGTTTGTTTCGGTCAAGGGTGAAGACGGTCCGGTCTAACCCGACCATCACGCGGACGGCTTCGTCGATGCTATCACCGATACTGATATACCCACCGGACTTATCCAATAGCAGGTAACCATGAGTGATACTACCATTGTATTGTTTTACTGTTGCTTGACGAACTAGTTTATCTATGTACTTCATTTGTTTTAAGCGCTTAACTATATGCAAACAAAAACCGAACAGTAGGGTTCCGAAGCCGTGATTACAAACATAAAAAACTCTCTCAAAAAACAAGAAGTATGTACGTACGTACTAATTGTCTATAGTTAATTGGTGCCGTCTTAGATGATTTTTAGTAGGTATAAACTTTAGCCACCTAAATCTCATAAATCAATCAGGTCCACTTAGTCGTCAAAGTTTTAAGATCTATATAATTATGTGCTTCCTTTAAGGATATTTTTCAGTTTTTTTTTCTTGTTTTCTCTGGTAGGAGAGGAGAGGGTATCCGTAACTCTAGCGAAAGTTACACTTTTCGTATACATAACATATATCTAAAGATATAAATGTAAAAAATGTTTTTACTTTACTTTACTTTTATGGGAGGTACTCGAAAAACAACTACAATTGTCGGCGTAATTTCAATATACAACTATTCTAGATTCTCTCTAGACGGACATGGCGAATCTATACGGGTATCGTTGTTGACTATGGAACCCTAAAAACCACGCGGTATGGTTTGGTTTACATTTAGTTACGTACCTAAACAAAAGGAGTATAGTTAGTAATGTTAAGAGAAGAGAATTAATACAAAAAAATTGATTTGCTTCAATCAAAGAGAGGGCAAATAGCCGAGAAAACCAATAAGAAAAATATTGAAACAGCCGGTCTCTCAAAATATTAACAAAAGTGAAAACTGAAATATATGTCTTTTTACCGAACTATGCCTATACTTTAAAAGTGTTGACTAATTTTGTGGCTTTAGAGTAGTGATATTGTTGGAAATGAAACGATGGTAGTGTTATTTTTATGCCAATCATTTAGTGTTTGTATGACGTTTTGGTTAAATGAAATCACTTTTTACAATGTATTATCACGGAAACCCACACTGGAAACTCACGAATAATCATTTTATTTTAAATTCACCCTTTTCATTTCTTTTTAATTCACAATGCACTAACTGTCCGTCTTCTTTATATAAACTCTCTTAAAATGTGTCTATTTAAACCTAAAGCTCTTCAATAATAACGCTTCTAGTAGTAATTTAAAATGCTTAATTTACAATCATATTTATGAAATAAACCTATTATAATCTTAAATGGCAATCCATAGTTAAACTGGCTTTTAAATACGTATCAAAAATGCAAAAACAGAACCGACTCTGTTCCCAAAAACAATAAATGGCTTATGTAAAATCATGTAGACAAAACTGTCTTGGTTTTTAAACCACTGACCTTTCTTGTCTAAACAAGTTAGTATGCAACCTAGTTTGTTTTGCGGTAATTATTATTGTAGATGCGTTGAAATAACAAGGTTTGTTTTGTGGTATATCAAGTTGGTCTACTGTACATGATATGCAATATAGTCTAGTATATATTTTCCATTTGTTCGACAGCACTATGCCGAATACTCCATCGTCGACCGACGAAATGGATGCGAACGATACTCTTCTTAACCGAAGAAGTTCATCAGGAGGTTTACTTTCACCAGAGGTAAGTTATATTTTCGTATTTGTGACCGACATAACAATAAAATATAACGTATAATTCTCTCTCTCTCTCTCTCTCTCTCTCTCTCTCTCTCTCTCTCTCTCTCTCTCTCTCTCTCTCTCTCTCTCTCGTCTCTTACTTTGTGATTCGATTTTTATATTTTTTTCCAAAATGGTCAATTTTTTTAAACGTGTTTTATATATTTATTATTTAGCTAAACATTAAAATAAACTGCTAAGAATCTGCTAAATGATCTTAGTTAGTATACTCAATATTAGCGAAATCGTCTGTGTGGTCGCACTTTAGTATAAAATGAGAAAACTTATATACTATGAAAAATTGCGAAACATGTACATACTTGGGTGATTCGGATTCCCCTTGATCTTTTGTTTCGTTTGGAATTTCGCTTCGCTTGAGATCATTTTCTGGAATAGCCTGTAATTAATATATTTTTAAATAGGTGGATATGACCAACGTCCCGCGTTCTTCAATCGACGTAGAGCAAGACGGCTTCTACCTTCTGAAGAAAGACTCACAGCGACGTCTCACTCTGTCACGCGTGCTGGAGCAGGATAGCGAACAAATATGCTCAAAATGGATGCACAATATACAGCTCAAGTATAGCGGTACTGTTCTCACAATGGTAAGCATTATATTTACAAACTTTTTAGTAACGCAGGTTTGTGTGTATGTCAGAGGGTATGTTTGTTTAGTTCAAACCTTGCAAGATTATTTTAAACTAGTTTCCGCAATGGGAATGATCTTAAATTTAATATAAATATAAGCCCTAAGACGAATGAGGAATTTCTTAGCATAGAAAAGGAAAAAGTCTGTTACAGACAATAGAAATCACGGCCCCACGAGTACATTATCATGATAATTAAAAAAAAAATATATGAAAAAGGAAGAGGGATACAGAGAAAAGCTTACCTTGACCAATTAAAAGAAAAAGTAGGCGTCGTGATGTATCGAAATCAAAGTTTACCTATTAAAGAGAAGGCTCGGAATAGGAAATAATGGAAATTACTCCACCGACAAGGGCATAGCTCTTATGTTTTTTTTATAAATAACGAAGTATCGGTCAAATTATAATCGAGTGTTATTTTACTAGCTAACATGCGTTTGTAATATGTATGGTAAATAGTCGGATCATATAGAAACGAACACCACTGCGCCAATGTTTATTCTTCTATTATACAAAATAATTATTAACACTTTGTTGTTATAGAATCACTTGGAATCTCTTCGTTGCGCATTCAAAGAATACATAATGGATCAAAACCGCGTCGTTATTGAGCAAGCCATAACAAGTCTGAAAGAAGATCTAGATTTCGACTCTAATGCTATCAACGAACTAAATGATGCCACGTACATGTTCCAAGACGCGGTCAATGTGGTACTAAGGATGCATAGCATCAAGCCGCATTGGATGTTTGCGCTTGATAATTTAGTGAGGAATGCTGTGCAAGCTGCCATCACTGTTTTAACTCCTGGTAAGTCATGTTGAGTTGGTTTCCAAATCATTTTTAATGCTTTTTTTTTCCTTTAAAAAAAGCATTTATTTCGGGGTGTCATGTTCATAGTGTGTCAATGGGACCTTATTACTATGGTTACACTGTTGGTTCGTCAGTCACAGGCCTGTATCTTTTAAACCGTAATAGCTAGATACTTGAAATTTTCACAGATATTACTATAGCAGCTATGAAAAATAGGAAATATAAAATTGTATTTGGTTAAAAAATATAGGGAGTGTGTGGGGACAAGAAACGTGTGTTTTGGCGTTTCTCGCTCTATCTTAATATTGTACGGTGGCACCTGGCCCTTCGCGAGAGAGTCCGACTGGCATTTCTCCGACTTGATGTTGTCCGTTTATTTATATTTCCTTTGGAACTCTCCTATTGTCCGCTATAAATCGTAATTACCCTTTGTCAATCTGCGAGCTACAACAAACTATCCCTAACCCTTAAAATTAAATTTCACATCGGCCAGTTAAGGCGTTGACACGTAGAGACGGAGTTTCCCTATTATAAAAGTCACCATCCGTATTGTATCCCGTAGAACTAGGAGCGAACCTGGCTGGCCAGGAGCACAGGCGCGGCGGCGGGCGCTCGCCCAACGGCCCGGCCGACGCGGCGACGCCCTCCGCGCTCTCCACCGCCACGTCCGCGAGGGACCACACCATGCTGCAGCTGCGGCAAGAGAACCACAAGTGAGTACTCTTCGCGCCCACAGTAGCCTCGTACATTTGGTGGTCAAAGAAACTAGGGCTCTATAAAACTATAAAGCTTTTGACATATTGTCGTATTGATGACGTCACGATAGCTCTTATTTACATGACAGTAGTGGAGGCCGAGTTTATTCATTTATTTATTAAACACTTGCGAATAGCTTACCCATACATATCCATCATTCATTTTATAATATAACCAGACGACAAAACGAAAACAAAACGATAACATGGTAAAAGCAACTTGGTTTACCGGGGTAGAATAAAGCCCCTGGAAGTTTTTAGCTGTCAATCGCTAATATGAGAGCGTCTGAGTGCATTAATTTGTCATTCATCTAAGGAAAATTCCTAATGACTTACGTACTGTACAGTCAGTCAAATAAGCAAGTTTTTCAAATTTTGACTTAAGTTCCCATGATACGTATGACACGAAAGTCTGCTCTTTAAATCGACTGACGCATCGTATTAAGCGCGGCGGCTTTTGCTGACTGTACGATTGTCGATTTATTTACGTTATTCGAAATACAAGCTCAACTCCTGTGTCCTATTTTTACGTCAATAAATCTGAGCACATAGGCGTAGTTTTAGTACGAGTAGTTGACGGTAGTTCTGCAAGTAGGTTTGTGGTCGTTAATAAAATCTAAATAAATTAAAAGACATCCAATACGTTAACTGTAAATATACATGTATATTTTCACAGACTTCACCAAGAACTATTGGAAAGCTATCAACAGTACCAATCTCTACTAAGAGAAATGCTAGAGGAGCAGAAATTGCAAACGCAAATTCTTCGGGACTTCGTCAGTAGCAAAAACAGGTATACAATCTATTAATTTATTGTAACTCAAATATTTCTAGCGACAAGAAAATTAATCTAAAATTGAATTTAAGGGACTCCAACCACGAAGCAACTATGGATCTCACAGACGATACAAACCGTTCAACATCACGAGCATCCAATGCCAACCTTGAGCAATCTGAACCAATGACAACAACTCTTGTGGCTGACGTCACGCCTTCACCGCTCTATGATTGGCTGACTGACCGAGGGGTGCCTCGATCAGCTGCCCAGGTTCTGATAGATCAGGAATTCACATTGGAAGATGTATTGCAGCATATTCAAAGGGAAGATTTGGCGAGGTTGAATTTAAAGTAAGTTTTACAATATTTTACACCAAATATTAGGTATTATAGTGGTCATTTGTATGTCGTTCTTCGTGAGTTTCTTCTGTACCTACTGTTGTTTTTTTATTCTTATTATTCTTTTGAAAACCTTTTTTACATGACCTACAAAATGAAGGTCGAGGCTTTGTTATATGACATCCTATCCTCAACAGAAACGTCTATATTGACCTCTTAAGCTAAAAGGGCGAATCATTACTAAAGGGCACAATCAAATCTTCAATTAAATAGATGAAACTTTGGGCTTAGCTATTCTTGTACTCTACCAATCACTCTTTCTAATAATGTTCTTATATCCTTCTTACACAGTAATAAACTTTATTTCAATAACTCTTATTGTAAGCAATAGTGTGTGATGAACTATTAAATTGACATTTGTTGATTATTGAAATTAACAGAGGCGGCGTTGAGCTTCGTCTATGGCGGGCAATACTGGAACACCGTTTACAAACAAACGGATCGGAGAGACTGCGGCGGACAAGCAGTATCGAGACCGATATCGATAACTCTATCGTGGTTGTCGAGTGCCAGAGGTCAGTATTCGTATAATTCTGTACCTATTATTATATCGAAAGACATTTCTCGCCGCATGAGTAACTTTTTTTGATCGCAAGAAGCAAGGTTAAAGCAGAATAATAGCGTTCGATAAAATTAAATTCAATGCTAAGCCATTCGAAGTGGCTGTTGACCTTTTATACGAGTTGACACCAACACGCTCTGTTCTGTGCGATCTCTTGCAAGTTTTCAGCATCCAGGGCCCGTAGGCCTTTCTCCACTTCATCCTCCCAGTATAATCGAGTAACCTTGCGTCAAATTTTAATATTTGCCGAGTTGCTTAGGATGTGCAAATCGCGTTCGGTCAAAAAAAAAGATTATTCATTGGTATAACATCCAGACTTCAGAGCAAACGCAAGGTTACCCTTCCTTTTGATAGGGATAAGTTATTGAGTAAATTAGGATCTGACACAAGTTGACCTAGTCACAAGTGGTCTAGGCTTGTACTATGGGTACTAGACAACTAAAAACCGATATAAAAAAATGCATAGAAAACATCCAAGACTCATCCCACACTTTTTTACATTCAGATGTAAATCCACACGCCGCACCATATCAAACAACTCCAACTGCTCCAACAACCCGACCGTTGTGATCCGCGAGCCGTCCGAGCTGGTCGCGGAGAACGGGCTCGCCAACCTCTGACAGTTGCGAGGGTGGTGCACTCTGCAGTAGGCTTCGGTAGCGTGGTTAGAACTTGTTCAGACGTGTCTCTTAAACAATTCACTGGTGAATTACCCGGCGGGTTTTATAGTTTTGCTTGTAGGCATAAGACAGAGTGATAGTGTTTCCAATCCACGAAAGCGCGCTCTGTTACTCAAATTGACATTGCTCGGATGTGTCAATGTACAATCGAGGAATTTAATTGTTTGGCAGTTTGATTTAGTCCATATATTAAGGTGCGACCTCACCGCTGCGTAAAACACGGTGTCATTGCGTAAACAAAAGACGGGGTCATAGTACATGGCGCCGTTTTCGACGCACCGTAATATACGCACAATCAAGCACATTAGTGAGGTGCGACGCGCAAATTCATAACACTATTGGTACCTACTTTAACTAAAGTGCTTGATGGAAAACTTGCGACCAAATTCAATAATTCGTCAGCGAATTGTTTAAGGAATTACGTTTTTTAGAGAGGCATTATATGCGACTCGATAAGGCCGCCCACGGGACTAGGGTAAAAATTCAAAATTCGAGTATTTTCTTGATCTTAATATACTCTATACTCATATACCGGAGGTGATATTTCCATTCGCATAGTTAATTTTGTCGCCTACTTTAAGTTATTTCTGTATTCTGAAAAAAATAAGAAAACGACGAAAGAGGAAAAGACTATTTGCGAATGGAAAAATCGTTACAGAAATTAACTAACTCTCCTAGTTATACGTGTATATATCGCCTCATCTCTACAAGTTCTTAATCTTAAACAGCAGCAAAGATAATGAATCTACCGCCCACCAAAGGCTCTCTAGCTATTCAACGATCCATATTCGTGTCCAATCATTTTTATGATGAATTGTATGATTGTTGAATATAAATTTCTTACCACTTAAGTGCCTTAATTTTTGCTGCTGTTTTGTTTGTCATCTCGAAGCCTGTAGATATAGAAGTCAGTAATAACTAAGTACCTATTATTATTATTTTGGCAAAAGTATAAGATTATAAGTGTGTTAACGGTTATATATCTATGGAAATTGCATTAAAACTTTGGATGTAGATTTATTTTCATATTGATTAGGTTGTAAGCCGCCGTTAAAGTGTACCAGTGGTTTATAGAATCAAAGGAAACAGCATTTGTTATCTCAGTATATCGATATCCAAAGTAAATAAATATGAACTTATATTATTACTGACTTTTCTATATCTTTTCAAGTATGTTAATGTTAATATCACGCGTGACTTAAAACAATTTGGCATAGCAATATTGTAACAACATAGCAATAACATAATGTTATACTGTTCTCGTTACAAAAAGGTGATAAAACCAGAATAATGGCTGGTCATATGCTCAAGTGGGATATACTTACCAATTTATATCTAGGTATACAATTCGAATATACTTGGTTATGTACTGGGGTAGTTTACAATCTCTAGCCACAAGACAAACGGAATTGTTTCAACTCTAAATTACGAGCAAAGTAATAAAAGTAAAGCTGTGGTAATAGTCACCTTTTAATATATAAGACAGTATATCAAAACTGTTTTATAATAAGTAATGACTACTTAAAGTATTGCACTGACAATATAATTATTAAAAGTATTATTTAATAAAATAACTTGTGTGATTTCAATTAACAATTTTGTGAGCGTATTCATACATTGCTTTTTCATTTGTTTTACGTCATGGACATCTTGAGTGTATCACCCGCAGAATATTTGTAAATATTGTATTTATTTAGAAATCGTAAATATATAAAATAAATATATTATTATTGTAACCTAGTTACTGTAAATATATACATGGCTATTTTGAAGTTTAACCGCTGCACTCAGTGTCAAGTTTTTTTTTATGCACAAGTTAAAAAAGGAACTAGTTATATCTCTAAAATGTCTCTGAGTACAGCGGTTGACTTTATTTAGGTTACATTGCCATTAATACATCTATTAAATGGTGTATAAAATATATAAATAGCACCTGGAAACGTCCAAACAATCTGATTACTTGGTCACGACTTCTACTTGTAATGTAGCTACAATTGTGCTAGTAAGTCACTGATAGTTGTAATACAGGTAATACAATCATAATACTTATCTACATAATACCAGGTTTAAACTAGTGTGAAACTAATTATATTATGCTAAGTTTCAGGTAAGCGGATATATCAATATTATTGACGGTATAATGTATTGAAATAAAATAAAATAATAATAATAAATATCGGGGGACAATGTCACACCAGTTGACCTAGCCTAGGCGCTAGCTAACTACTACTGATAAGGTCTAGGCTTGTACTATGGGTACTACTAGTTAACGAATTAAATTACTTGCAACTGCATATGATCTCGTCGATCGTCACATATGAAGCCTGTTCTATGTAAAATTTACGTTCGCTTACGGTGCTAATACTATTAAAAAATACATATAAAATAGAAGACAAACCTGGCCAAGCCAAGATAAAAACGCTGCTGAAGTTTGTGTTTTCTATAGACTCAAAATATATGCATTTGACATAAGGGATCTGTCAAAGCCGACTTTCGTTCATGCTTAACTAACTAAAATGATGATGCTTGTGAAAGCTCATATAAACATTACACTTATTTCTTGAACTTTAGATAAATCAGTAAAACCTAGCGACGCTGTCCACGATTTTAAATAATGAATCGCCTATTTTTAAATACCTCGCTTGTGTGTATAGTAAGCGGTTGAAATTACGAAATACGGCTGTTACAGGCATCATCTTAGAATAATCAGAGTTTAACTTAGCATTATGGACTTTGACTACTTTTTATTTTCCGCCATATGTTCTCGGTTTATTCTGATGCCAAACAACCTACCTAATTGCATTTGTAATGTAATCTATAAGTACCTGAAAGGCATAATATGACACCAAACTCAAAACACACGAAAGCACATGAAATGTCTAAGACAGTGGGTCCCATTCCAAATTGTAAATGAAACCCTTTGAACGCCGGTATGTCACATCAACGTATTTGAATTCCTGTCACCGGTCAGTTAGTTTAACTACGCTTTATATATTTTGAAAGGTAAGACATTTAAAAGGTGTGACAAAAGCCTTGCACAAAAGCAATGGTGCTAACAAGTGATATGTATGCTATAATAACACAGTGCCTTTCGTTATACGATTGTTAAACTATGTCACATAACCATATTTTATTATAAATATAAAATACGTTGCAGAGTTTTTACTAATCTATGCTACTTGCACAAAGTATACTAATTAAAATAACTAAATAATGATAAACAAAGTGAAAGATGTCATAATTCGTTACAAAAAAGTTTCGTGCAAGTACATTATTTAATAATAGTGTTACGTTAATCTATTTGTAAGAGTGCCATATGTTCAACGTAATTAAGGATACATACTTTGTATATTCAATAATGATTATTTCATAAAAACGAAACAAAATTAAGAGGATGGTGAAGTTGCGAATATTTTTAATACGAACGACATTAATAACGAGAAATATGTTTTAATGGCCCGAATAAGTGCTATTTGAAATCGAATATATTCATGACCCGAATAAGAGTAACCTTGAAATTTGGTAAACCGTGGTTTAAAGCCTCCTTTAAAAAATAATATTTTACCGGAAAAATATTTGTCGAATTATACCTACAACATAACCCGTCGGCATTAACGAATGTTTGGCACCATATTATTGGCGCGCCTTATAAAGGCTCATCTGATAAATAAAATGTATGACCTGCGTATCAAATTGCTTCGTAAAATCTAAATCTTCGTAAACATTTTGACACGATTAACACGATTTTGGACTTCGATTTAAAATTATTTTTCGAACGTAAAAATGTATAGGGTATTTAAGTTTCGAATTGTGCGAAGTTTGCATTTGCACTTCCCCTGGGCCTCTATTCAAACAGTAAAAACAATATCGTTGTCGATCTGTTATCGTATTGTCAACGTTTTGATAACTCTTATTTTCTCGAAAGTAATGGCGGCTAACGTCATAACAATACCATAACAGGGCAAAGACGATATGTTTATGTACCGTCGGGAATAGAGGCTCTGATCTACCGGGCGGGATTGCCTTTGATGTGCTATCGTATTTTCAAAGTTACTCTTATATACTTGACAGAATAGAGGCCCAATTATTAAGCGTCATTTACCCTAAGTTTAAACAAATGTTTATGAACAATTTTCTGCATAAGCACAATCAATAACACTGTTCTTTTCAACATCTTGATCCAAAAAACAGTTGCAAGAAACAATTTAATTGTATGACTAAACAGATGGTCACTAGAAAATGCAAATATCGGCCAAAATTTTTAACCGGTGAATTACCGGTTTCTGTTTCCAAGAAAAAAACTTGTAAAACTTTCTTCAAATGTATATTTTTATGCATCTATGTTCTCTTTTGAGGAGAAAACGTATTAAAACAGTTGTGCGAGTTTGACAAAGTCATTCAAATAATTCAATAGAAAATGTATGGTATATTTAAGTTACTTCTACGATTTAAGATTGTATGAACAGTTTTAACTCAACCGTAACTAATTTTAAAACAAGAGGTATCAAACTGATCACAAATGAATCACCATTTTGGGATCAGTGAACTTATAATTGTTATTTTTCGTTACATTTTTATACCATTTGGTAAATTACCGGCTTCGGTAGTTTATTTATGGCGGTTTATTTCATGTAAAAATTTACCGGTATTTTATCACCCTAAAAAAGGCCGGTTCACCAGTAAACCAGCCTACCCGTTAATCAGATTGCATTCTCTACTGGTCACTAACAGTCATTGGATATATTACTTTCTGGGTTACTGGCATCTTGTAAATATTGGAAGCCAGCACAAACCTCTATAACGCTTCATGATTAGTTTCACAAATGGCAGCTAACTAGTAAGCTATCGAACAAATTGGCAAACAATTTCAAGATGACGAACCGAATTCCGATTTCGGCCGGGTGACTAGTCTTTTTGAACTGTCAAACATTAAGAAAAAACAGGACGTAGGTATATGTAGACGAAAGAATCCCAACCGTAGATAGATAATAAAACGGTTTAGGAAAGCGTAAAATATTATATGTTTACCAGTGAAACAAAGTTTTTTGCATATATGTTTTTCTAGTTTAATCAGCATTCAATTCATGGCGGTTTAATATTATTAATTTACCTGTTATTTTATTTTTTTATGAATAAAATAATGAAGCTCGAGTTAGTCTCGAGTAATATAATGTCCATTCAAAAAAGGAACTCTCTAACGAATAATACATTGAGAAAGAGTATTTCTCTGAATTATCATTCTTTAGTAACTACCCAAAATGTAACCCAGTATTCCTTAAGGAGGATATACCCACATGTTACCACCCATTTGTTACCGCTGGTAACTGCCGGGAATAAAAATCCACTAGAATGATGGTAACATATAGGGATATCCCTCCCAAAGTTATAGTTGGTTTCTGGAAACGAAGACTTTAATATCGTGGCTCTTTCATAGGTTATAGTGGCCTGTACGGTCACAGAACTTAATTTGTTACCCATTTCAAAGATAATCTGCTTGAAGATGTCATTGTCATTAGAGATGCCAAGTCATTTGTAATTGATAGGAAACTCAACCTTATTGCTGTAGAATGTCAGACTGACTTTGGAACTAAGGTGGGTGACAAATTTAATTCCATGACTGTACTGTGAGAGCGCCTGTCTTGGCTCGAATAGACAGAGAATATGTAAATAGTTCAGAATGCTACTCATGAACTATGATTTCCTGGTTTTTATTGTTTTATTTACTACTGTAAAACCAATTTATAGCGGTTCTGTGTGAATAAATACCGGATAGAACTAACATTTAACATTTATATATAATTTTATATTGTAAATATTGTAATACTCAGCTCAGTATGAAGTACAAACAATTCGTTGGCTCTATAAGCTCTTTGAAATCTATTTTTCTTCCTGTATTACGGTAACGGAATTAAATTCTTTATCTACTATAGAACCTTGTCGTAGACAGTTAATGTTATTAATGAAGTAATTTCTTTTACGTGATTGTAAGTCACATGATTATAACAGGGTTCTATAGATACCTAACCATTTTAGTCTTATGGTAGTATTGTTGTTTTGATCTACATATTAATGTTTTTCATTGAAGATTTCTGTTTGCTTAATTTGAGCTCACAATCAGTTGTTTCTCACATCCGTATATTTTATATTTAAGAGTGCCTTGTATGTCATACAATCCCATTCTGCTTTGAAACTTCTTGTGAAGCTAATAAATGATTGATATACGTATTATTTGGTTTACTTTCTATCCTACATGTAGGTATGATGTTGTTTGAAGAACGCGAACGTGGAACCGTTATCGGGTGTTTGAGTATTATTAAGGCGCGACGGGCCGCTCCACTACACACTTATTTTTACGTGCATCTACGTAATTTAATAATGACAAATTGAGTGGTGGGGTAATAATGATGCTTTTGCACCAGCATAATATTAAAAGACAGGTGCAGAATTAGGTGTGGAAGTTGTGTGGAACTCCAAATTATATTTTTGCTCTAAGATACTACTTACTTATTTCATTATCAAATATCACTTTTGTCTTTATATGAAAGTTACAAAGTGGATCTTACCATTTATTATGAAACGCTTAGGACGTTTATAATATATTCAAATAAATAGTAGATAACTATTCACTATTACAAGCGAAAATAACACAAAATATCCACATTCAAAGAAGATAAACAAGTTGGACTTTTTTATAAACCTTTAGATTAACATCTCTGATCCTTACATTACGAGTATATGCTAGCGCGAAGCATTATAATTACCTAGTGTTTGAATTCCACGCATTTTTAAGAAAAAACCCGGGATTCCCTAGTTCTGAGGAAGCAAGAGAATGAAACTTTGTTTTGGTAAAATCTAGAAAAGGTTTAAATAAAAAATATACCTATGCGCGCTAGAGGAAAACCTGACAAACTAATACAAGTCAGGCTTTCGCAGGTTCATGTACTAGTATATTTTTAGAACATTGCCGCATTATGCACCCTTCTCACGTCAACTTTATACCGTTAATGTTCGGTATCATGGAAAGTAATTATTAATACAAAATCTACAAACAAGAGGGTTAGCACGCGAAACCAGCGGTATTGTTTCCAATTTTAAATAGCAAATTATAATTACAACGTACCTATAGGCGGTGTTGTTGCAATTCAAGTCGTTCGCCCCCCGGGACGCTGAGACGTTGCTAAGACATTAATTCACCCAGTGTTTGCAGGCTAACGTCTGCTCTATTTTACATATTATACTCTACCGTCTATCGGCAGTGCATGGATTTAAAACAGTAAGTCAAACACACCTTGTCGGCAGTATCTTTAGTGCAATTACCCCTTTTACAACAGATCTTACTTCAACCTTTTTTTGGTGCCAAAAAATGTAAACATTGAGGTTTTAAAGAGATACACTCACTACAGACAGTTTACGAAATAAATTAGAGCAGCATCTGGTTGCTAAAATATAGCCCCGAATATATCAAAAATCAAATTTTACAACCGTGTAATAAATGTCCTATTTAACTTGAAAGCTTTAAATGATATAAGCAACAGGATTACAAAAAAACTAGTGACTACTATATACTAGTAACTGTTCCAGTGAAAAGGCTCTTAACAGACCGACGTATAGATGGATAGGCGGCCCATACGGAGAGACTACAAACAACAACCACATCTTACGAGTATAAGGGCGCCATATTTCAGTACCTATTTATTACGGAACCCCTAAATTGATTGAAAAGAGATAGCAAACCCAAGACTGCAATCTTAAAACAGAACTAAGCACATAAAACGCACGAAATAAAAAATCCTTCACCTTTTACTGGTGTACAAAAAAGAACTTTGTACCTACTGCATATAATCTGTAAACTACGGACGAACTTACGTCTCTAATGGCATTCCTATTAGATTGTTTGTTACTATGCGTTGACGTCGTGACGGGAGGTACACGTATTAAATCTCAGACTAATGTTTACTGACAAAGCCATTTTGGCTAAAGTAGATTTCGTAGTGTAATGTTATTAGTACGTTACAGAGGTCTCACTAGACGGGAGCAGTTCTACACCCATTCCTATAGTGCATGCGTCGGAGAGTTCATGTGCTTTTTTTACAAACTATCTCAAAGAAAAGGCATTAAAGTATTCGTTTAGAAAACTAAGTAATCCTGAAGTTTTTAAAAGATTTGGAAAAGTACGTGAGGTTGGTAGAGTTAGAATAAGTTTTTTCTCATGGAAAGTCCAGCAATGATGCTGTTAACCTCTTATTTTATTTGATCGAAGAGAAGCACGGCAAGTAAAGCACTAAGAAGTTTGAATTACACTTCTAAATGTACATTTTGATAACCAACCTTACCTAAAATAAAGACTGAAGTCACTGTAGGATTTCATAAATAAGAAAAGTCTGTTCAGTCCTAATTTAGGTTCAAATTTAAGAAATGTCTGCTATTGATTTCCATTTTCCAACCGCTAATAGTACAATGTAAACGTGAAATCACTACAACGTACTTCTGAAGCACCTCTTCACAAAGTTTAAATAAAAATCAAGTAACAATCCCCTCCGGAGAGCCGGAGCAATTTTCCAATACAGCCATCAGAGCTCCGTACATCCGAGAGGCAGTCACCTTACAAGCAGAATTGATACTTCAGACATCCCTTGAAGTGCTATTCTCTTGAAAGCTTTTATATTATATTATCTAAGACCTTTCAACACGTGGCGAACGTCTGTCGAAGCGATCTATCGATTTCGATTCTCGCCTCGTGGGTATAGCGTAAAGTGCCTGATACAGGTGATACCTAGACGGACTTAAATAAATTTACAGATACTCTCGGGATGTCTTGCTCTTAGGAAAATAAAGTGACGTTTCCGCAAAAATACTCTTTTGAAACCAAACACTTTGAACGAGAACTGTCTCGAACGCAATCACGTACATACAGTTCAGAAGAGAATCCGCGCAACGAATAAAAGGTTTCTTGCTCATTTATGCCAAATCAATTAATACTTTCTTTGATCGGTTGTTTAAGACTATTATATGATCGTTTAATATTGGCAATATTTTAATGGCTAGTACTAGTCGAATTGTTATAAGATACTCACTTTTCTTAAACATTTGTACCTACATACAGCATAGAGATCTGCACAGTAATTTACTTTTTCATTATGTCTATACATACTCTTAAGTCAGCTGACTTCGTGCAGTCTTTAGGAGCAGTGGTTTGAATATCAATATAAAATTTATACATACAGTTTAAATGAGTTAGACAGAAATAATCAAATGCTGTGAACCAACGTTTATGTAACCGCTCTAAAACTTTAAACCGTGACAATATTTAATACGCTATAATATCAGAATAATACAAATAATCCCGCGGTCACAGTCAAAAGTATGGAAATGGTTTTTGAACACCGTTCGTTCATTTATAAATCTACATATTAGATAAGATGAAGATGCATTCTACAAAAGTAAATAATTAATGTAAAAATCAGTGTCAAAATTTATAGAATTGACATAAGCGTGCGCTAACATCAATGTGATTGCTACATTCTATAACGCTCGCTGAATGCAAGTTGTCCCGAAGTCCCGAATAACTTAGATTCCAGTGTAAAGTACTTACTAACGCTTCGTATGCAAATAGTAGGTATTTTTTAACAGCGCGTCTAGCTACAAGCTTATGCATATAAGTCATGGTTAAGCTTTACCAAAGAAAAAAAATCCTACTTTATTGCCAAGCTTTATCATGTTACAAGGTTGTCGCAAAGTTTTAAGGATAATTAAGATTTCTTAGAAAACTTTTGTTTTAACTAAAAGAGCAGTAAACAATCTTTAATTATTGTATACAAGTACCAGGACGGCATGAACTTAGAAAGTATTCGGGCGTCACTTTCGCGAAAATTGCTTAGGGCTCAGACGAGTTCCGCTCAGCTCTGGCTTCGTATAACTCGGCATTATGCAAGTAACATCGTTTTGGTTGCCTGCCAGCAGACGATGTGCATATGCATACTCGCGCATAGCTTTATGCGGTTTAAGTGCCAGGCGATACGATACATTATAACGTACATAAAAGGGGTTTTAGCGGATTCCCATTAATAGCAAACATGTTATGCCTTATTTCTAAAGTGACTGTATTAGTTTGGTAATAGTTTTCTTTTGTTCATTTTCCCTTTCTATCTGCTGCTGCTGATCTTAGAAAAATCAAACCTTAGACAACCTAAAATCCTCTAAGGTTTAAAGGTTCATTCCTGTAAGGCTCATCTAAACATTTAAACCCTCAAGGATCGATAAGGTGAAGTCTATCCCAGCGGCATTTTTTCCTTATTTTTTTCACCTACAGACAATTCCTTACTAATAAATAGTAGGTAATAATGAGATTAAGCCCGATTTACATTAAAGAGCCCCGGGAAACAAAATTAACAATTCTTTCATTTCGAGTTTCGGGACTGTCTGTGGGAGCGATTGAAATTCAAATCCGAAGTCTCGAGCATATCTAATATAATTAAGTCGCTCCGGTAGGTAATTGAGAAGACATCCCTACTGCTTAACTGAATTGTTAGAGAACTTTGAACAAAAGAACTTGAGATCAAGCTGGATGTAGTTTGGAAGAGGAAGCTCTCTAATGCGAAAAGTTAACAATGGATTGGATTGGATACGGTAGTCAGATTAAAATATGTTATTTTTTATTTTTTATTGAATACTTTGGAGCACGCACGCACAATATACGCAATTGTAATAACGATACAGGGTGCACTAAATTAATGCCCCCTGGACCGAGTGTCCTTAAATAATAGGTATGCTAAATATTTACTAGATAGCAAATTTTGCTTAGTGAGCTCAAATCTTTATTTTTAGACCAAATATTTCGCGTAAGAACGCTTTTTGAAAATTCTGTGAACGAAACAGATGCCTGGAGGCCCTGGAGCCAGGTTGACCCGACTAAATTATTTATTAATTTGTAACGTTTAAAAAACAATGTGATTGCAGTAAATATTTTCTTTGATTAAAGATATTTTCAATATTTAAGAACTTTTCCTGTATAGGACGCACGTTTGGTTCACTTTGAAGTATTTTTTGTGTAACCAGATCACGGACGATACAATCCTAATACGAGTATTGTACCGATAAAATAAACTCATTAAAATCTATGGTATTTATAAGATAATATTGATGGCATATAGTCTCAGAATACATTCACAAACTAACTAAAACAGACTATACAGAAGCACGTTTCTATTGAAGAGGTATCGTTAAAGCACCATAAAGGATGTCTTCCAGCCCGCTGGGTCCCTGGTAGGAATGCGCACTGCCTCGCGATACTTTATCGCAAATAGAAAGGAACTTAAGGATTCCTCGAACAAACAAACGGAAACGTAAACTCGCCTTTATTGTGTAAAACGGCAAATCAAAGGAATACTAAGTTCAAAGCAACAAAAGGGTGAAGTACCTAATAGTTGTAGAAAGGTTTTCGTGAGATACTACGGGTTTATTAACCGTGAACATATTTATGCGTTTTTGTGGTTGTAAACAACCTGTATTTGAGAACGATTTTTATGACATTGGAGCTGTATTACCGGACGCTGTATGACCGTTGGTGAACCATGTTATTTGATAACCATAAGTCAGTTGTCATAAAAGATATATTAATATTAAATTAGTTCTTAAAAAATAAAAAGCTAGGAATAAAAAAATCCCGAATTTTTTTGATAATGTCGTCGATATATCCGATTGAAAAATGTATTTTTAAGAATTTTGTACCAAGTAACACTCGCGCCATCAAAAATAATCTAATGACGTATCATTTATTGACCCTTTGAGTACCTAGTTTCGAGGGAACATAGGAACGAACGGACATACATACATATATAGTCCTCCTCATCGATTTCGATGACGGCGACCCCAACTTTTTTTTTAAAGTGAATAAATAACTACTTATACGATTTATTTCGTAACGTGATGTCTAATATGGCTCGAAGCTAGACCGAACTTAGTTTTAAATATTCTGTCGCAAGTTATGCAATAGAGCGGTCCCTGCAAGTTGTAAGTGTGGGTATAAGAGGGCTTGGGTCTATCTTTTTGAGTTTGGCGTTTTAGGTCAAGCGTTTTCAGCCAGTTTTCCTCAAACGTTCTCATAGATTTAAAGATGGTAGTCCCCCACGAAGACCTCTTTGAAGCGAGCTCCTCCCAATCTAACGGGTCAATAGCGCAGGCGTTTAGGTGTCTTTCGAGCTCATTTTGGAAGCTCTTCACAAACACGCGCGCGGGTCTTCGTGCTACAAAGACGTGCTCAAAAGATACATACATACATACAGATCAAACAACCCTCCTTTTGGGATTCGCCGCAGTCGGATGAATAGGTACACTCCCTGCTTAATCTTGCATTTTATTTTGATCAAGTCTTCTTTTGTGAGTTCCAAATTCCAAACATGTATGCTTAAACCACGAGTCCTGTATCTCTAGTAGGTACCTAATTTTTATAAAACATAAAACCTGAGGGTAAAAGAGAAATTTTAAATGAAATTCCGAAAGCAAACTGTGGACACAGGCAAGTAATATTTTAATTTACGTCGTATATTTACAGAATTGTTGCTTATGACTCGGGTTATTATAAACAATATTTGTTTAGGCCCGGAACAGACGGTACATGTGTCGGTACACAAAATTTGCATATTGGTAGCGCAAGCTGTCTTAATTTTGCAGTAATGGTGTCGGGCTGGGGGCGCGGCTCGGTAGGGTTGGCAAATGACTCTCGGAAAATCAACTAAATCTACAAAAACAACGTAAACTTTTATGTATAACTGAAAAAACGCACGCGTATCTTTCAAAATCAATATTTCTAAAACTATTTTTGGAAATTAAATGTAGATTATGAAAGAAAAAGATACAAAGATACAGCGGCTTTGGTAACCCTACTTGTAGATTGCCTTACGTTGCGTGTCGCCACATGTTACTGTTTCTTGCAATTTATTGTTTCAATCTCTACACTCAGTAAAGTTACAATCACATTGGCAAAGACATGAATATTGAACGGGAATGGAAATGGAAATGTATAAAGACAGGGACAACACGTGTAGATAATCTGAAGCCTTATTCATCTGCTGTGCAGGCTCGATCCTTGGCTTCATGCGCTCCTAGTACAATAATATTGTTAATACTGGGCCGTTCTATTCCTGTGCGTTTTGCCCCTTGCAATTATTAAGTTTACGTAGTTTAGCTATAACTAAATAATAATACACTGGGCCTCTATTCAACACGGTAAAAACAATATCGTCTTTGATCTGTTATCGTATTGTCAACGTTTTGATAGTTCTTATTTTCTTGGCAGTAATGGCGGATGACGGTAACAATACCATAACAGGTCAAAGACGATACTTTTCTTACCGTCGGGAGTAGAGAATAGAGAATATATACTTCGCTACATTCTAAGTTCATTATACCCCCACTTACTTACGTACGCAAATAAAACTCTCAAATAAATAGTGAAAGCATAAGAAAAACGTTTCAAAGCGAATGCACGCAAAAGTGTCCTCCTGAGGACAACACCGCGACTTGAGAAGCAATAAAAATACCGGCCGGGGTCAATCAGGTTAAGTGTTTTGTCCGTCTCGTGTCCACCCAAATAATATATTTTACTTGAGATTTATATTTGAGTGGGTAGATGGAGAAATAGCTGGCGTAAGCGGAATGGCGAGCTTCGGAAGGTTGCTGGGGCTGTGTTTATGGCTGGCGTCATACAGTGTAAGAAAGGGATAAGATAGCGCACGTTGAAATTAACGCGTCACTCGCACTTTAAAAACGACGGGACTCATCAATTTGGTCCTTTATTCTGCTCGTTCAAAAAATATTGCCTTTGACATGTTACGGTATTGTTATTTTGTTATTAACTCGGTCGCCATTACTTTCAAGTAAATAAGAGCTATCGTAATGTTGACAATACGATGACATGCCAAAGGCAAGTTTTACTGCGTATAATAGAGGCTGTGGAGAGCTTCAGCGGCTTTCAATAGCGACAGTGTTAACGAATCGCAAGGCAGGTTGATTTTTAATCCTAAGGGTCGCAGTATGAAAGTGGTATTTTCAATTAAAGTCCGGCCCCGTTATTTAATTTAACATACTGACACAATCGTTAAATGGCAGGGCGCCGTACATTCTAGTAATTAAAATGTTTATTTATTGAACCGTGACTAAAATAGTTAATTAAAACCTCAACAATAGTGCATGTAAATATATGTTAATAATGGTATATCATAATGAAATCTTGACGAATAAATTTCATCAGCATTGTGATAGTCACTGACGAGGCGGTGGATTAAAATGTACGAGTGCTTTCGCTGTTCATATTTTTTCTATGGTTGCGGTATTCGGGATCTTTGCTACGCATTCCTCATCTCCTAGTATGCCATAAGGTATTTATTTCGGGCATTTTTTACCAAATTTATTTGAAAATCAAACCAAAATGTTTGTTATAAGTAAAATAAAGGTGATAATGTAAAAGCAGATTGCCTACTTTGTTAAATTATTCGTCTATTTCTGGTATAAAAGACATGAAGAAGTTAAACGAAAAGAGCTTTCTGTCTAAACCATAAAAAAGTATGTAGGTATAAGTAACTAAGTAGGTAAGTAAATAAACTCTTATTCGCACAAAAAAGTAAATGTTTTACGAAAAATTAATGCGATTACTTACTAATGTTCTTGTGCATTACTTGCCCCAACGATTTTGAATGAAACCTAACCGGATACTACCTATCCCCGGAATTCAAAACTAATTCAAGATGAGGTAATAACGATATACTGACACACGCACAGACCTGTTTGGGCCTGGTGTTAAAATATCACGAGCGTTTCCTCTTTCACACAATACGGTAGTAGAACGCCTCACTTTTAATCCTAACCAGTAGGTAAGCTCCATAGAGGAACAAGATAAGATCAAAAACTACTCAATTTCTTACAACTTCTCTCCCTTTTTGTTCGGGATTTGCTGTTGAAATCCACCCGATGACACCGCAACAGGTTGGGATGTCTAAGCTAAGGGGTTGTCGGGGTTCGTATCCTGAGGTAGTAACAATATTCTTGTAAAAATGTATTGGATTTTTACAACTTTATTACGTTCTACGAGTACTGTCGTCCGCCCTCGCCCTGCTTTGTTAAATTATGAATTAAGTAGATATCAATTTTGATGGTCGACACAATATTTTAACTAGACGTAGATAGATATAGTAATTTACAATTTCAATGAAGGTATTTTAGTAGAGTATATCCTTGATTAGGAAATATCATTTGTCTCTTGGAAAATTGCATAAACCGTAATCGAGTTCTACAGCTCGTACGGTGTCAAGGATGCGGGCAAAAGCTAACTAAATAAAACATGCAATTGGGAAATAATGCATTGCAAAGTAACATTTTTTTTAATACTATGTTACTGATTTGTAAAACCTCAGAATCAGACATCGAGATACTTTCTTACGAGTAGGAGCAAATTCATTATAGTTACAAATTTAGTACGTTGACGCTAGACGTATATTAGATGTATTTACACGTAAACATAATTTGTTTCCGTATTCGTTATGTAAATAAAATGCAAATTTACGATTTTACTAATTTATTCCCTCAAAACACCAGAAACACGAGCGCTGAATATTTAAACTAAAATAAAATTTATTGTCGCCGTGACCGTGATATAAACACTAAATGAAAAACCTCGTAACATCAGTTATTCGCAATACAACCGGATGGTCTTTGTAGACTACGAACTTCTACAGTATCAGGCAGGTGATTCCCTTAACAAACGCGGTTACAAGTCAACGACCTTATTATTAACCGGAGATTACAATTTTATTTGTCCATTTTCAAAGCGTACAAACAACATTAGGGTATGACTTTTCAATCGGATTAAAACTCGCTCGTATGACTCGGCTCGGCCACTCAAACGTTTTAAAGAAAACCACCTCTGGACATACAAATTTGAAGAATTATTCAACAGACCCTTGACGACCGTGGTTTAGATGGGCAGCCTCTACAGCATTAGAATTTAAGGATAAAAATGTAAAAATAAGGCCTACACTTCTTGGGTAAAGACCAAAACAATAATGCCTTATTTTAAAATCCATCAAGCCGTTTAAGTACAAGAAGAAAAAAAGTTGACCTATATACATACCTTCATCCATATACTCGTACTTAATAAACCCCTATCATGGTCGCCTATCGCGGTGGATAAAGCATCCGTCACTCTCGCACTTGCATACTGGTTAGAAAGTGTCAGTTTTTTTATCCACATCGATAAACACGACCACAAATAGGCCCGTTGAAAAATACAAAATATTAATATAAATACTTATCTGAAAGTTATGTTCTCGATATTTTCAGCTTGACGGGTTTTAATAAAATAGGAAAGGACCGCAGACCCAAAACACCCTCGGCATGTTTGTCATTTCTCATATAATACCTAACGCATGATATTATTTTCAAGAAATGTGTCGAATTTCACCAATACGTTAAGCTATAAGGTTTAATAGTCGTCGAAACATGTTGTATAGCGTAATATTGGATTATGATGTTACAGTCTGTTAAATTGTTATGAAATCTGTCATTATATGTTTGTCACCAATTATTTGCGTTGAACTGTAATAATTATTTAGTACAACATATAATTTATTTTGTTTTGATATGTATGTTTAAGTTCAATTGACATCTTTTCTCCTATTGACCATATTTGCTGTGAAATGTTTCAATTTAAATGTAAATTTAGTAAGTCTGTTTTGTAACTACATAATACATTTAGTAGATATAAGTTACTTTGTTATGTGCCCTTACGGGGTATCATAGACTGACCTTATACCTTGTAACACCTTTCTTATGATGAAGGTACATGACAATACAATTTTAAATGAATAAATGAATATATGAGTGAATGAATATAATATATGAGATGGCGAGATGTCTTAGACGCGTTTCAAAGCGAATGGCGGAAGCATGCACTCAACCGGGACGAATTGCGGAAAAAGGGGACCCCTTGCCCAGCAGTAGGACACCCAAATAGACTAAAAATAATATACTTTTCTATAAATTATGGCAATGCTCGGGGGAAAAAAAGACCAGTGCGCCCCCGTAACACCTGGAGACACTCTGTTGAAAAAGAGACCATTTCCGTTGCACAGAGTTGGGATGAATTGGAAGTAGTTGCTCAGGATCGAGCGAAATGGAATCCCCTTCTACGAGCCCTATGTTCCTGATAAGGGATAAATGGATTTCATCACCATAACGAACTAAGATTTTTTTTTTCACGTTGTTTACTATTTCCATTAAGAAACAATCCGTACTCACACAAACATTAGTTTTAATTATTTATTAGTGATATTTAAATTTAACATATTGTTCCTGTACATATAAAGGAAAATGTTTATATTAACGTTCACATTATAGCTTAAATACGATTATTCAATTTTATTAGAGAAATCATAAAAGCAAGTATTAGGTACGTGCTAAAAAGATCAAATAGTAGTTACACTTTCAAAGATACCTATCTGACTCAGTTCTTAAGAGAATATACAAGCACTGCACTTAAGTTCATAAAGAGTCGCATTGGAAGACGTTATTTGAGTGCATTCATACCTCGGCAGCAGTTTTAAACTTTCCTTGCAGCCAGCGACGCTAGAAGGATTAAAATGTTTTATTTATAAATGCTTGAAGTCTGCGAGAAACGTAGATAGGCTAGATATCTATGTCGCGACATTCAGGTTTGTCTAAGAAGATTGTACAGAAAACGATTAATTCGCAATTTGCAATTCCGTAAACTAAATATACGTGAACGTACTAAATACTGATACGTAAATCGATGTTTTATATAGTAAGATGCGAAATAATTACTGAATTGTTAAGATCGTGTTGGTAACCGGAAATATTGAGTTATGTCACTTTTTGTTACGGATGTGCTTTAGGTATTTAGTAATATTGCGCGTTGATAATAATTATATCTAGAACTAATGAAGAAAAAAAAACTTTTGGAATTCTTACTACTTTATTGTATGAATAAGTAGTATTTCCGTAGTGCCACAAATTTGAAAACTTTACAACATGACGTTAAGGTAGTCCTAGATAGTCGAGAAAGTTTAAAATGTTTAATGAATCCTAATTCAATAACAAAATTAAACTTTAACTCTTTATACATTACGTAACACGCAATATTACTAAAAAAAAGCACCGCTGTAAAACTTCTATTTTTTTTAAATAACTCATAATGCACTTTCTCTATCCACACAGCAAAAATGTTTTTTTATTAATACCAAAATCCAAGCTTTTAAAACCCGAATGCTTTGTAGAACACTGACTGCCACAGGACTGAAAGGATTCGAGGAAAAACAAAACTAGACCCTAAAAGTCTGCAGCTATATAGGCGGTCTCAACCTGCATCATCAGAATTTCAGGAAAATAATACCCATGCATGACATTTTCAGAAAAGTGTCCTTCGCCATGTTTAAATCCAAAAAAAGGTAGACGTTAGTTTTGAAATCTCGAAAAAGAATTATTTAATTATAAGAAATTACTACAAAACCAGAACCTATCCGCTAACTACATAGATAAATACAGAAATAGACATAGATAGCTTAATATCAACATCCGCTAAAATAAATAAAAAAGATGGAAATAAAGGTGGAAGAACCCGCCGCCGTTAAGTTAGTAAAAAAGAAAAATCACGAAGTTGGACCGACTACACTTCCAGTCCGAAATCAATTAAGGATGTGAACCTCTTGTTAAGTTCCTATCTATTTTCAGCCGAGTACTCTATTCTTTACACAAGGCTCCTATTTAAATAATTTCATATAACAGTTTCAGGTAAAGGTATCATACCCACTAGGGAAAGCAAACCGGTAAACCGGTTTACCGGTTTAACGGTAAACCGGCCCTTTTTAGAGCCGGTAAAATACCGGTAATTTAAAGCTATTACCGGTAATTTACCGAACCGTGAAAAATTAAAAATAAACGCGAAATAATATGATTTTAAGTGCAATATACTTTCAGACACTCCTTAAAAATGTATTTGATTGAAATTGACTTTTAAATTATGAATAAAACTGATAATAAAAACCACAATAACCGGTAATTTACCGGTTTACCGGTTTTGCCGGACCGATGTCGGTAATTTACCGGTTTTCAAATTTGGCCGGCAATTGCATTCCCTAATACCCACGCAGAACACTTCAAAGTAAGATATGCTTGTAGATATTAATTGGCATTAGTAAACGAAAATGTCTGTAGTCGAATTACATATACACAGTTTCACAAGCGTTCATTTTATGTCGCCTGAAGTAATGTACTGACATTTTCAACCAATATGAATGATAGTAAGTGATAGGTGTTATTATGGGCAGTGCTATTAAACTTATATGCGTGTTCTGTAATAGTAAAAGTAATGGTATTGTCAAAATTTGTCATTCCATTGGCGGGCAAGAAATCAATAGTGATTGCTTTGTTATCCACTGTGCTTCATTACGGTTATACCTTCCCACGAGAGACTACAAACATTTTAGTAGCGAAGCAAGACTTGTATAAAGAGGTGAAACCAATATAAATGTATAAGTAGCAAGGGTTCCTTATGTGCCGTCTCTGTTACCAACTTATCATCGGCAGCGAGCGCTAATTGGTAATACATGAAGATTTGCATATTACTTTGTCTCCCCAACTTGTGTTGCATTCCGCTTTCAGAAGCCACTTAGACGCTCGAGTCTTAGAGGACTAGCGCAATGATTTACATGAGAATGGAAAATGTTCGTTGTATTTTCTGAAATACAATGAACATTTAATACTCCTGAGACTTTTTTGCACATTATATACACAATAAAATATATCTATATTTTTACGTAATTGTGTAGGTACCGTTAAAATACGTAGGTTTATGGTAGAAAATTCGTCGATCTTAGGTAGGATTTGGGGTCATTTTATAATATATTTAACTCTAAAATGATCTGTTTTATTGGTCACTGGATCTTATTTAAACTCAGTGCGGGAACTTCGATCGTAATGTTAACTTTATTTATTGTAAAGCTCTGAACCACAATATTATTATTGGTTTTATACCAGGTCAACTTTTTGCTTAAAAGAACATCGTAAGCTTTTGAAAACTCTTGGCACGGCACAGTCGTCACTCGTGTGTCATGGCAGCACTCAACTTGGCGTTGCGTATTCGGATATTTTGATTGAATATTTTAAAGTGTCGACCGCATAGTTGTCATAACATTGGCACTATTTGACAAACAAGGATATATATATATATATATATAGAACTGTGATATAGGACTGTGCAAAAATACTGTGATATTGTAAACTATTTATAATTATAATGTAATGATGTAAACCTTTTTCTTGAAAAAAATATACCTTGCCGAGTTTCTTACGCCGGTTCTTCTCGGGGCAAAGGTTTTATTTTTCGAACCGGTGGTAATGCTTTTTGACATTCATAGGTGCATTATATTATGCCTAAATTGAAGAATAAAGAACTTTGACTTTGACTTTGACTTAAGGACAATAGCAAATATGCGTTACCGCGTAATTGTCGGTTTTTTGACACGCATCGAAAGAGTCAAATATACAAATACCTACGCAGTGAAGCCGTCTTTTTCCCTAATTGGCCAGCAACGCACCGACCACTCTTCTTGAGTTGCTGGTCAATAATGGTGTTTATGGGCGGTGGTGATTACTTCCCATCAGGTAAGTTACATGCTGTTTCACCTCTTACTCTTATAAAAAACAAAAACCAAACGTAAAACATTCGTCATACTGATACACATACAGAAATAAAATACGCAATGCTAAACATAGTGCCACCATTACGAGGCGTCACAGAGTCTTCCCACACGAGGCTTTACAATTTTACATGGTTGTATACTATTCCTAATTCGTTCCCTCGAGAGTCTGGCAATCAGAACGAACACTCGCGGCTCGTTCCAAAACCATTACGGGTAAATTAAGGTAAAACCCGACTCGCGTATGCAAATTCGGGTGCTATGACACCTTAGGTGACGCAAATAAAATTCCGTCGAGAGAATTCGAGCATAAATTCTTAGCGGGGGTTGGCAAAGATTGTATCCATAGATTTTGTTCTGTTGGGGGTTGGTTATTTATTTATTTGCACCGTGATAAATCTTGCTAGTTGTGATCTAAGTGGAATTTTACGCAAATGAAGTAGTAAACAACTCTAGACTAAGACGTCTTAAGACAACTAAAATGGATTACATACTTTGTATTGTTAATAAATTAGGTATTTTTAGCTTGGTTTTGCTCACAAACAAAGTCTGTTGCCAAAAGATTAACTATTATTTACAATAATCAGGCGTGCTTACTATACATGCGCGGGTAACATAGGTAAGAACGTCAAGTAGGTACGAACGACATTTTCGTGGAACTGTAGTACGGTAATTGGGGGCGAATTACGGATCATCCCTGCTATACTATTAACGACAGAATTGGCAAAAGTAAACCCTTCATCTTTGAATACAACATTTCTACCTCTAAGCTATCTGCCTTATCTCTTGGCTTTTAGGTATTTTGTGCTTATTGGTCGTCCCCTTAAATCTCATGCCGTTAGAGATAGATAGCGTATCATAGACTCTTCTTAACCTCTACGTTGTCATCTGTTATTTCTTGTCAATTTTCAGTACTTCCTCGTTCTGCGGTCACCAAATCTTCATCCATCTTCAACTCCACATCTCTAACGCGTCAAATGTATCCTTCTAATTAATGTTGTTCTGGTATGTTAAAAAAATTCACTAAACAATCGTAAAAAAAGGAATTATGTTTATTATAAACGAAACAAATGGCAAGCACACGTCAGAGTCATAAGCTTGCCAGTGGAGGGGACCCAACATGGTTCACCTGTCATATCCGAAATATCCAGACAAGGGTAGCCATCCATCTTGCACGGCCTAATGGCAAGTGCTTAATATTCAATTTTTTACCTAATTTCGCCAGTGCTGCGTCGCGCCTGCGTAGATTAATGGACCTTTTTGGCTAGGGATGTGCCCTGGATTTCCGCTTGTCGATATTTATTTAGTAACTAAAGGATGCCGCGAAGACGTATTTACTGGTATAATTACTTTCTCGGCGTTCTCCCATTTTCCCATTAGAAATTTTCTAAGTGCACCACAGTGGTTTGCTTTGCTTGTCAGTTAGTAGTTAGGCAGTGAAACGGTTTTTTATATGTATGTAAATAGGAACGTATTAGGACGCCTAAAATTAATAAGCCTAATGTTTCATAATACCTAAAAGTTCGCCTATAGCATTCGGCGGCTAGAGGGGGGGAAGAGAAAGTCTTCTCATATTGCCCCGGGTGCCTATCATGCCCCGGGTTCCCCTACCTATTAGATTTTTTTCTGAAACCGTGATCTTTTCAGAATTGTTACTAAATAAACCTAACCTAATCTAATGAAATCTAAACAATGGCCTTTTAAAAAAACCTGAAAGGATAAAGTTTAAAAAAAACTCATTACGTATTATGAAATTTTAGGTATTATGATACATTAGGCTTATTAATTTTAGGCGTTCTGATACGTCCCCATCTAAATGGACTTTTACAAACCATTTTCTTCCTCATTTTCATGACTGAGGGTCGCGACAGCAATCAGTGGTTGCTTGGTTGGCCATAGCTCCCCTAGTCGCTCGATCTTTGGCCACATGAATACACCTCTAAAGCAATATTTGTTTGAAAATTCGTAGGCTTTATGGAAGTTAAACTTTTAATATAAAATGAAACGATTATCTGTGTTTAATGAACTTAAAAAAGCACTTGTACAGTCAGCTGCAGAGAAAACTAACCCCCCCTGCATACAAGTTGCCTTGCAAAGGGGGTTACATTTCTCTGCAGCTGACCGTACGTTACTTTGTTTACCAAGTAAAGCGCATACTGCATTTAAAGCCGGAGTCATTTTGGTGTGGAAGACCGGTTTTTATGAATTATAATCTTTGGCAGGAAGGTTGAATTGAAAATATCTTGATGCGAGAAGATTACATTACTTGAGCAATATTCCTTGAACTCTCGACATCCCCACTCGTCCCATCACACCCCATCACTAATTCAGCCTTGATAAAAAATTGCGCTAAAGGGTCGCGCCGTATCATTGTATCGTTACTGTCGACGCACCATCAGTCATGTATGAACTAAATCTATTTTGGATATGTCCGATACGTAACTCAATTTGGATGGCGCCCGAAATAAAGGGCCGCCTATTTTGTGATACGTAAATTTAATAGTGTATGCCCTCGAGCTTGTAAAGGAATATTTTGGCGCCAAAAAGGCTAAAAGGCTCTTTGTATTGGAAATGGTGAATCGTATCCGTGTTGATGTTATAAAATTACAGGTAATAGCGGAACAAGAACATTTTATCCTGTGATGTTGTTGGGTCGAAGTTTTACGAGGAAAATATTGGCAGAATTTTATAAATTTTAATACGATACTAAAAATGGTTTTTTTTGGTTTTTTTCTTAAACAATTCGTGTCTGTTAATAGATCTCTAGGTGAAACCATAGGACCATCCGTATTAAACATTTCATTTCACATGTTTTTTATTATTTTTACTTTTACTACAAAATGATTTGTAGGTATATTCATAACGTCAATTTGTGTTTTTTTGCGCCATCTAATGTTATGGCCACGGCATTCTTTTGTTTCAGATGAGGGAGAAAGTCCTGACGTCAAGCCCTCTATGAATAAGGCAGTTTACTCTACACCTGTTCTGGATGCCTGGTACTGTCCTTTGAGAATGTTCGAGACAGAAGGCCAAGGCCGACAAAATGTCACCTGCTAAAATGTCACTATCATAATATTCAATTTCTTACATACTTATTAACGATGTCCGAACAAGCCTATTTTACCATATCGGTAAAGTTAAAATGATAATTAGCAAATGTTATTATTGGCATACAAAGTGCTACTTTACTGCATTGTAGTTGTAAAGCCAATAAAGTAACAGCAAGATATTTTTTAAGTGGAAGGTGTTATTAAAAAGGATAATAAGTATTACGGATTTACATATTTATCTTTGTGAATTTTCTTACGTTAAGTCGGCCAACTAGGTGGTCTTCATTTTCATTTTGATAACAAGTTGCGTCAAAATTGAACAATCCCATATTAAATTTGGTTACCTTTATACTCGTCTCTACTAATACATATCCGTAACTAGCTTCTGCCCGCGACATCGTCCGCGTAGATTTCGAATATAGTTCTCGGGAACTTTAACATTTTCCGAGTCTGTGTGGTAATCCAGGGTATAAGCTATCTCCATTTCAAATTTCATCCAAATCCCTCCAGCCGTTGCAGCGTGAAAGAGTAACTAACATCCATCTATACATACAAACATTCGCGTTTATAATATTATTAGTAAGGATTGGGTATCCAAGTATAAGTGAAAAACTTGGAAATTGGGTTCTATCCTAGGTTAAGTATATCATAATATTATACCAGAAGAAAGTCAGTATTGGGAAATATTGAGTTATTCTGCTCAGAATCACCTAATAACGGATTTCTCAGGAACGATTTTTTTTAGGGACCCTGCCAGATGATCTCAGTGGACATCACACTTACCTAAACTCACGACAAGCTAGAGCACTAGGTATATATAATCAAGACAAAACCTAAGCAATTAACTCTAAAATACCAATTAGTGTACCAGGCGTCCATCACCGCGAGGGGGTAGCCGCAATCAATCAGGGCCGTCGCCGACCCAAAGCGAGGCTAACCGGGCCCGCTTGCATAATGTATGAGCCTTCACACGACTCTTAACCGCCGAGATATCAAATTCAGCGTAATTCTGACTACCCCGAAATGGCCGAGTCTTTGGAGTTAATTTAGTTTATTGCGAAGGATAAATTAATAACGTTAATAATGTCGTTTGGGATAAGAAATTAAGGAGCCGACGGTGAAAATATTTAATTAGTGTTTAAGCGCTTTAATAAAATTCATTTAAATATTTAGCTTGTTTACGTGCATTTCAAGTGCATAACTAATTTTCTGAATTGTTTCGTGTCTGGACACGAGTGCTCTGAATGTTATTCCTCAGTTCACTTACAGGAAACGAAATAGGTACCTCAATGTTATTTATGTTATCAACTTATCATTGTCACCGTAATATTGTTATTGTAATTTGTCTATAAAAGACAGACTCAGACTCTTCTTAGCCACATCGCGGTGATAGATTCAGGCAAGTAAAACCGGGCTTCCAAAATAAACTTTCTTTTTTGTGAATGCCTGGTATTTAAAAGTTAAAGTATTCTTTGTCACTTTCTGTCAAATTCAAATGTAATAAAAACAGATAAGGGCAAAGCATATTTTAACCACACTTATGCTATTTTGTGTTTATGAATAAGAGGGTAAGGCTTTATGACTTACTCCCATTGTAAAATAAACGACTATAGTACCTTCTTGCACAAATTTAATAATTATAGCTCTACATGTTTAAAAAAAATATATCTTAGAATCGTTTACAATGAGGTTCTAAGCCGGCTGAATAATCAAAGCGAAGGTTCAACAATTGAACCAATAAAAGGGTCTAAACGCTAAGCAAGTCATTTAGTCCCGGATCAAAAGTTATCTAAGCAGCAGCATTATTGGATGAGGCATGCATGGATGCGCGCGCCGGCAGATACGCGGCTTATAATAAAACAATATTAATTATCGTACGCCGCTCCACTGACTCCTTTGTTCCGCTTAGTCTGTTCCGCTAGGGTTGCCAAAATCGTGTTGTTATGCAAAAGTAAGTAAATATTATTCTCAAGATGAAATTCATTTATTTTGCTATTACAATGTATTATTGCATATTAAGCAGTTCTTGCAAATTAAAAAGAGAAAAACAGCTAAAATATGGAATGAGTATGTGGATTTGATTGGTTTTGACTTTAAATCCTCAGTTAAATCAAACTCCACTCAAAGAAAACCCAAATAATTGAATTAAAATCTACCCTATGGTCACCTTGACAGCTAGACGCAAGTTTCGTTTTGACGATGGTGTTGACGCAATGGCTTACAAAACGTAGTCAGGGTGTAAAAGTTTTAAAAACACAAGAAATAAAAATAAAAATCGCCAAAAGCTTAAGAGCTAGGTAGGTAGTTACCTACATAATAAATATGTTTCAAAACTTCTATCTGCAGGTATTGAAACATATTCTTCTGATATAACTATTTTTTATTAGCATATTCGCTTCATTTTCTAGACTTCCCGGTTGTGCCAATATCCATTTAAAGATGATAATTGCATCTAAACCAGCATATCCAGTTTTAACCGGTGTTATCCACTTATACCCGGCCCTGGCGGCAAAGTCGTTTAATAACAGAGGAATGCGTGCATTAAAGTTCTGTTTCCCAGACGGCTTAAATAATATTGGACTGCTAAGCATCAAAGAAAATGCCTTCCGTTGAGAAATATTTTTCCCGCTGTTATTGTTGTAATAAACGGGGTGAAATGGAAACATTAATAAGTGTGAATTTCTTAAAGGTTCGTTAAAGGAATGTGACTCTTGAGGGTCAGAATTATTTATAACACAACATTAAAATATTATAACCCCCGATATATGGAGGTCTCTAATGTTTGGTTCACCAAGGAACAGTTAATATCCATGGATTTATTTCTTTAATAAGTTCATGTTGACTGTCTAAAACTCGACATTGGCGAAATGCATCCTGTTAAAATAAAGAGCGAAAGCTCTTAACTAAGAAAAAAAAAGTAGAAAATGTACGATAACACTAAGGGTAAACAAGTAGAATAAGGGCTCATGTGGGTATTTAACGATTTTGTATTATTTTTATAGCATAGTCGCAGAAAAGTAATCTCCTCCTTTCTTTTTTTCCCTTTCAACAAAGGATCACAAAAATTTGCAAAATATCCTCAAAAACGTTTTGTCCAGGCCATGCCGATGTCGAGCACAAAACAGATTTTTTGCAAAAACTCATTACATCCACGTGACTGTCCGAAAGAATATCTAACTCTACAGGCAAGTTATACTATTATTTTCAAAGATGCTAACTTATCAGATTTTAGTTCATATCTATGTCATATTTATTCACGCCAGAGCATTGCTCGCCGTTATATTAAATCTGATTGTATAAATGACTTGGTTCAACGAAATTTACATAGAAACGACTCTTGTATGAATCTATATCTTTGTTTCGCCCGAACATTACTGGGAATGGTACAGTTTCAATTTTACATATAGCGTCACTTAATGTATACTTTATTATGTTTTTTGTTAGATCATTGAGCTCATCTCTTCAAACAAAAGATTGAACGTTATTAGACTGTTGACGATAATATGTGAGTAAATAAGCTATAGGGCGCCATAGCAGTGTTTATGTTAATCTTACACTTAGGTCTGTCTACCTACACATTTTTAGTTAGTCTATTTTTGATTAAAGCAACGTCTGTTCATGTCACTCGCTCACTCGCATCTAACATTGTTACTCGTGCCCATAAAACACGAAAAAAACTGAAGACTTTTATATTTTACTAACTGCCTGTTCCACAATCGACAAGTAAAGCGTATTTGGCAGAAAAAATAGCCCTTTCTCTTTCTTACACTTGAAAACAGACAAGGAGAGAGCCAACTTTAAGCGGCAGATAAATTTTCTCATCGATTGTGAAACCGGCACTTAATACTACTATTAATTACTGTTAAAAGTTCGCGGGTCTCCTCAGACACGTTTCTCAAGAGCTATAGCTGATTATATAGTCAGTAAATGGATAATCATAACAGTCTTCGAAATCAAGAGATAGGTCTAGGAACAAATTTATTTTTCTACACCCTCTGAAACGTTATATACTTAAAAAACGGAAACAAACTTACGACATAAGAAAAGGTTCATAATCAAGAAATCGTCAATTTTATTTTCTATTACACAAAGACGCTAAATAGAATTTCAATCAAAATCCATTTTATCCCCCTAAATTGTCAGCGGTAGGCGGAGTCGAATCTGTTCGTTAATAAATTTAAATTTATTCGCAATGCGTTAACGCGTTTAAAAAGCGATTAGAACTTATATTGACACAATATGAACTTTTTGCTTCCCCTCGCCGCGGCGTGTAATCAAAAACGAGATTATTCAATTTGCAAAATAATAGAGACACAAAAGCGCCGAATTTATTACAACGCCTCAATAAGAATCCAGACAACCAAAATGATAAAAAACCGGGCAAGAGTATCAGGGCAAGAGCACCTTGCTCAGTGTAGGGTTCCGTTGCCGTTGCCACCAACACAACAAACTATCCAAAAACCATTAAAAAAAGTATGAGCTTCTTTTTTATACTTATAACTTTAACTACAAACATTTTAGTCACCTATAACTCAAGAACTAATGAAGTCCACTTAGTCGTGATAGATTCGCTATAATTATTATGTGCTTGTCGTTTTTTAGACTGTTCTTAATTCCGGTTTTTGTCGTATGGGGTGGGGACAGGTAACTCTTGCAGAAATGACACTTATCGCGTTTAGTATTTCCGAAAACGTCCCCCAGTGTAAAACAATATAATATTAACATACGCATAAGGTTTGTTAAGAGCTATCCAAAAATACCTCACACAATGTTGGAAGATAAAAAAATACACTTGCTTTATCCAGAAAACATAATTTTTTACCTTCTTTTTATATTGATCTTATAGCGCGCTATAAATATCTATACATCTTTAAAATCTCAGCTTTGTTTCTGTTTATGTGAGTGTGACATTCAGACACACATGGTGAAAATATAAAGGTTCCTACTTTGACTTCGGAACCCTAAAAAGCTATCTGCATCCAAAAAAACTCGGAAACGTCCGTTATTTAGAATGAAAATTAAGATTAAATTTACATTGTTGCTTTTATAGCGTAGGTTCGCGGCGTCTGCCATGGTAAGGTATTCATGAAAGCAAATGTTTAGTCCCTGGGGAGCGAGCGGGAAGCGGTCTGCGCAGCCAACTTATGATAATTACCTTTGGAATAACCACCCTGAAGCCAAACCGGGAAAAACAACAAGCGACCAACGTACCAGAAGTTTTAATACATACGCGGAAGTTACTTAAATGCGTTGCACAAGCTTTCAAAACTTCACTTCTATCCTGCACTTAATTTCCTCTTCGTCCTATTTCTTCAATTTCTTAAATGTTTATGAGATCTACTTTACAGGCTTCTTATTTTTCATATTTAATGGTTCCCTGTTGTTCCACACTTTTCTTTGTACGTTTTCGAGAAGCTCCAATGTCAAGTTAGCAAGAAACCACAACGAATGTAAATAATCAAGAATGTATGTCATGTTCAATTCTTTACTGCTTCACATGACGTCTGTCCAGTGGGACAATTCTGCCAGAGACAAGGTCGGAAGCTACAAGTGATCTAGCGTCAATATGTTTCCGAAATAAATTGTTAATTCATCAGCAATAGGTATTTCTTCGTAATATGTAATCCTTATGTCAAGTTTCTTTTTTAAACTGTCAGTAACATTGATGCCACTGGCCAGCATGAAACCTTTGTATTGTAATTACAAAGCGATGTCAACTTGTTATTAGTTAACGCGTTAGAAACTTGCAAACACACGTCACTTACACAGCTTAGTTCTGCCAAAGGTTGGACCCTGAGGGATTGGCGGGGAGTTTCAGGGCTGTCACTCAATTTGACGCCAGGGCTGACCGCCCTCAAGCCTCGGGCGAGAATATCCTCAGTGACCACTGGGGAAGTGTTGGCCCCGACACCTCGACCGGTGGATCAAGTCGTTAGAAGATGGCGTGCGATTTTATTTCATTGTAATATTTATTTTTATTTTGGAATCCACATATTAACCTATCTGTGGTTATGATGTTAGAAACTTATAAGCATTGTTACTAAAGCTCAGAGTGATCCTTTGTAACGTAATGTTTTCTCTTCACTTTTTTTTCCTTTTGTTATTTTTTGTGCGTTGAATAAATGCTTTCTATTTCTATTACACGATTATCTTTTTCAAGAAGATATAGTTCCAATCTTAAAAACATTTTTTTTAGTACCCAATAGCTACATTTAAAACCTTTACACGCATCTAGTCAGGAACGCAAAATGCCAGTTAGACAAAAAGCCAGAAACGCAGAAGGCCAGAAACGCAGAAGGCCAGAAACGCAGAAGGCCAAAAACGCAGAAGGCCAGAAACGCAAAAGGCCAGAAACGCAGAAGGCCAGAAACGCAGAAGGCCAGAAACGCAGAAGGCCAGAAACGCAAAAGGCCAGAAACGCAGAAGGCCAGAAACGCAGAAGGCCAGAAGAAAACCCTTCAGACCCGTGTCTCCCCTGGTCAACCCCCTGTGGGAGACATCAGGTATCTTTAGTACTGGTGTCTCCCCTTGCTGCCCATCGGTACTAGGTTCTCAATCATATTTGAAGTACTCATGCATCCCCTGTCAGGTATGACTTACACCTTTAAAATATAATTAAAGTAACGATTTTAAAGTATTTTATGTTTTACAGTGTCAGTAAGTCGATTGTGTGTGATAGTTAAAACTGTGAAAAACTGATTAAAAGTGAAAAATTAAGGCCCATTTACATTTAGTCAAGGCTAAGCTTAGATTTTAGTCCCAATATTTGCCTAATGAGGGTTAAACACTACCAATTAGGTAATAAACAACAGATTTATAAGACAAATGTGAATGGTAATGTAAGGTCGCATGCACAGGAGTGAAGTCAGATAAAATACTAATATGACGTTCTTTAGAACAACCTGGGAATATAATTACCATTTTGTTTCATAATAGAACATAACGGGAAAAGAGTAGTATTATTTTGTTCTATTGCGTTGCGTCACTGGCAAGTGAGCCGGGGTGACAGGCTAGTATGTAGTTCTATAGAACTATTTGGGAAAAAAAATCCTATTTTGTTCTATGACGTCACAGTTCTATGGAACAAATGGGAAGCACTCAGGTAATTTAGAATATTGACAATATTTTTACATTCCAAGCCCGGACATAACAAGCCGGAAGCAACAAGCCGAAAGACGTATCAAATAAGGACTCAGTTTTTCACAGTTTTAACTATCACACACAATCGACTTACTGACACTGTAAAACATAAAATAAATGTTTAAAAAAACAAAAAACCGCCTTCAAACATGCAAAAAATAACTTCTTATAAAATGATAGGTACCTATAGGTAGGTCAGTCCAACTGTATTCGGCTTTTGTTTTAAAATATTGTGGGACGCCGACTTCAGTTGGACTGACCTACCTATAGGTACCTATCATTTTATAAGAAGTTATTTTTTGCATTTTTGAAGGCGGTTTTTTGTTTTTTTAAACATTTATTTTATTTAATACTTTTTAGTGATCCTATTTATGCTGTTATGTAGTTCCACTTTTCAATTAATGAGAAACTAAGGAAAATTTCAAGCTCGCCGCAAGCAACGCCACTGGAAAGTTACAGTCATATTTCAACAAGTAAATATTCTTCGTTGTAGTCGCTCAACTATCTTAATCGACATATCTTATCGTTATCGCCACCCTTGAAATAGGTACCGTTGAGGAGTTCCGGTGGCCATCTGTGGTCTTCATCATCAGGTCCACTTCACCAAGTGATACTTTCTGAATGCAAATGCTAGACTTGTTACTAAAAATACTAAAATCGCTTTATGTATGCCTACAATATTTGAGGAGTTCTCTCAATTCCTCACTGATCCCCTCATCAGATTCCGATTTGGTGGCAATGGGACCACCTCGGAAGTATACCCTATCAAATCAAAAAAGAATTTTCAAAATCGGACCACAATTGACGGAGTAATCGGTGAACATACACAAAAAAAAAAAAAAAAAATACATACAGTGGAACGTATAACCTCCTCCTTTTTTTTGAAGTCGGTTAAAAATACTTTAAAATCGTTACTTTAATTATATTTTAAAGGTGTAAGTCATACCTGACAGGGGATGCATGAGTACTTCAAATATGATTGAGAACCTTGTACCGATGGGCAGCAAGGGGAGACACCAGTACTAAAGATACCTGATGTCTCCCACAGGGGGTTGACCAGGGGAGACACGGGTCTGAAGGGTTTTCTTCTGGCCTTCTGCATTTCTGGCCTTCTGCGTTTCTGGCCTTTTGCGTTTCCGGCCTTCTGCGTTTCTGCCCTTTTGCGTTTCTGGCCTTTTGCGTTTCTGGCCTTTTGCGTTTCTGGCCTTCTGCGTTTCTGGCCTTCTGCGTTTCTGGCCTTCTGCGTTTCTGGCTTTTTGTCTAACTGGCATTTTGCGTTCCTGACTAGATGCGTGTAAAGGATTTAAAATATCTATAAATTAGCTATCATATTTGACAAGATTGGTCGAGGATAAACGTTATTCTTGATTAATTCTTGTCAAATATTATAGATAGCTAATTTTATAGTTTGGCAAAGAAGAGTTTGAAGAGGAGAAACTGTTACATCGTCGGGGATGTAACAGTTTCTCCTGTTCAAACCGTTGTTATTGTTATACGATAAAACTAACATAGAAATCGTAACTTAACTTAGAAAAGTATATGCCATTATCTATGAAGTTTAGCCGAAAAAGATATGAGAAAAATTCTCACATTTCTGTACTATGTAGGGCTTACAACAGTATTTTTATGAACTGTAGAAATTTAGACATAAATTTAAATAATTCACGTAAATTTAAAAATATAATTTTATACTCATCACAAGATTAAAAGTCTTTCCATTTATTGTGTAACTTACTTTTAAAATTGTAAATACTGTGCTAACCTATAATTTAGGTGTGTACTGTGGAGTTCTGTAAATGGTATGTATTATTTAAAATGTAATGTACATATTTAGAACCCAAATAGCAGTGTTTGCATTGTTGTGTTCCGGTTTGGGGATAAGACAGCCGGTGTAATGACTAGCATAGAGGCATTCCATCTTCGTCCTCAGGGTTGGCAATGCTTTTGCAGTCTTTGGATTGCAGTCTTGTGAATGTGAATGTCTATGGGTCACAGTATCCACTTACCATGTATGCTAGTTCCGTTTCTAATTTCATTTAAGACAGTGCTCACATTTTTTCCAAAGATGGATATATAAATAAGGTACTCGTAAGTAAAGTGAATATTGTCAGCACCGCTTAAGTCTCTGTCTTAAATTATAATCTTAGAGCGATCTTTTCCGACAAGTGTGGAGCGGACTTCTGAACTATGCTAAGGGCAGGACAGGGCAGCTAATTTAACTTGTCTTATTACCCTTTGGTCAGAGAAAATTGATTTCGATCGGTTTAAGGCCGCCTGACTGTGAATTGTGATTTAATGGTGAAACTTACGACTAGGATGGGGTCCGTTCATTTGACCAAAAGTACGTTAGAAAAACATATCATTTTACAAACTTTCATTTCGCAAAAACGTATTTGTGCTTAAACATATTAAAAACATATTACATAGATTTCAAGGCCTTATTAAATAAGTTAGGTTTGGTCTGACATTTGACCACATGCAATTGTAAAATAAAGCGGCGGGAAGTATCTCTTTGCAAAATGACAGTTTTGTAAAATGATAGCTTGATGATTTGATAAAACATTAGAAAACCGACTAGGACAATTTTTTGTAAAAAAAAGCCAAAGAACAATACAAAATTTTCAAACACATACAGTCGCTTGTAAAACAACGGGCACCTTCTATTTTTACATTAAGTTTAATGTACTGTGAAGAAATTAGATTTCAAAACTGGAGTAGTTTATTTCTTGAGTGTTTAATTTAGCTCTTACTCAGTCAGCTTAAAGATAAAACTGGATATCAATGGCTTTGACAACGCGTTAGCATAGTGTTAATGACCTTGCCTACGAATCGGCAAATGTTTGTGCGATGAGCGCGAGCATTTGTTTCCGAGTCCTTAATGTTTTCTATGTATTTACGTATTTATTTATCTACAAGATGAAAACCCGGCTTCGCTCGGTAAAATGTAGGCTCATATTTCACCAGTAGATTTTTCTCCTAAATATTATTTACTTTAATAATTATGATGAGTGAAATTAGACCTTAGAGGTCACAATCGAGAACGGAATACGAACCTGTGACACCTGTGACACGTGATGACGTGACGCCAACGCCACATTAATGACATTGACATGTTTACTTTATAAAGTAATTTATTCTTTTATATATTTATATATTAAGCCATTATAAAGCAATTTATTCATTTTTATATTGAAAATACTCAATAATACGAATTTTCCGCCTCTAAGTTGTCGACTCGGATCGGCTAATTTTTTACGCTCTTCAATTTGATGTGCATATCGTTCGAGTCTACCGTAGACCGGTACGAAATTATTAATATATATAAGTATGTTTATCGTTGTCAAGCACCCTTAGTATAAACCTAGGCCTTAGTTGGGGCCTAGGAAATTTGTGTGAAATTGTCCCCTGATATTTTTTTTTTCTTTTTCAAGGGTCAAATGTGACTGACAAAGAGTAAAAATAATCTTTACTAAGTGAAGCGTAAAAAGAAATTTCCAATAATATATCAAAGAAAAACTATCTAAATCCCAAACGTGTGCGTAATAATATTCAGAAGTACTTTTAACAATGTTCAGAAAATAACTTTTCTTTTTACGGCGGTAAAGTTTTGGCAATGGCATGAGCTTACTAGTACTATATTATGCGTCGATATGAGCAGATTTGCAAAAATACATGAAAATAATACGTTTTATGAGTTAGCTGACTTCTTGAGAAAATAATTAGGTATATTCGTGTAATAAGTTCGTTAGTTTCGTAAAGTTAGCTACAGGGGGTTAAATTAAAAAAAGGCCTATATGAACCAGTCTTTTTTTTATTATGTTTTTTTATTTGAAATGCAAGGAAGACGAGAGTTAAAAAAATAAATAAAAAACTTTTAACATCTTTTTTTGGCATAGAGAAGGCAAACGAGCACACAGGCCACCTGATGGTAAGTGGAAACTGTGACCCATATACATTCGCATTCACAAGACTGCAAGCCTAAGACTGCAAATGCGTTGCCAACCTTGAGGACTAAGATAAACATGACTAAGACTTAAGTTTTTTTTAAGATGGTTAAGACTATTAAACAGGTGACGCGTATACATAATGTATTTAAATCAAAAGTAACATCAAACAACTTAAACAACAAAAGAAGTATTACACCGTGTGTTACCCTATCAGGTTAACTGATGTGCAAAATAAATGTTTAACTTCGTCTGGAATTGCCAGTAGCTTCAAAATTGATCAGCCAGCAGCGATTATGTAAATGCCCATGGATCGACGGATTTACCTCATTCAAATTAGGCTTAGTGCTGACTGCTTAACAACGTTGTTTGTAATTTACGGAAAATGCTTTAATTAAGCTACGAGTACGATGAATAGTTAAACAATTCTGTTGATGTTGCATTGGATTGGCTCAGTTGCACGTTTACTTTCTATTTAATTTAATTTTCAATATCACTGTATTCTCGGGAACTTTTTAATTTTTCGGGATGAAAAGGAATATATAATATTTGTTAATCCAGGGTTTAAGCAATCTCCATTTCAAATTTCATCCAAATCCGTCGAGCCGTTGCAGCGTGATGGAGTAACAAAGTAACACACAAACTTTTGCATTTATAATATAAGTACTATTAGTAGGATAAAAATATCTACTAAAAATATCGTGTGATACGACTACATATTTTATGTTTAATATCAGGTTGGATAACATCTTTCAGTCAGTAACGAAACAATATAATAGTATAGATAAACTATTGAAAACCCTCCATGGTTATAGGTGTAGGTAAGTACGCTTTTATTAATTAGTCAGTCAGTAAGGGGTGAAGTTTAAACTGAACACCCTCGTCTTGAGGTAGCGGTCAAGAACTCGCACAGACTGTCCTGCGTCTCGGACGCGACGCGCTTGGCTAGCGACGCCGACACGGTTCGTTCAGATTACTACACGATGTATAACCACGAAAAATATTTAATGGGTGAAGATGTTATCAGAAACAAGTAATTTTTTCAGGTACCTCTTGATTTTGCCGCCTTTAACAATATCAGTAAATATAATATACTACAATTTGATTTTATGTTTTATGCCGCAATAAAATAAAAAATACTATAAGTAGCACCATTAAGATGACGACTATTTATAAAATTCATGTCTTTATAAGAAACAATATATTAGAAATACAATTATAGGGTGACCTATACTGCAAACAATTAGCCTGCCATAAAAGTACCACAATCCGAGCCACCCTATAGACACACTGTTTGGGTATTAAAGACGATATCTAATACCTACTACATTATAATATATCTTGAAAGCTGAGCAAATCCATTGGTCGGCAACCTTGATCTGTCGGGTCTTATGTAAAGAATAATTGGACGGTCTCAGAACGATGTCTGCGGCGAGCGCAGGGCAGTTACTAATTAGAATAGAAAGGTACGCTTCCTTGGGAGCCTTCCATTAATTAACAACGGTGTTACTTACGTAGGTGTTACATTGTTTACCTAAGATATACGTTAACAATTTAGCTCAGCGAAGTTTAAAATTGAAATTGCGACTCTATTAGAGTCTATTGCAACATTTGTCTGAATAAAATGTTTAAAGTTTAGAAATCATTACGTGTAGTATTTTCAATAATTACGATATTGATTTTATGAATATTCGACCGATTTAGCCTTATAAAATAAAATAACAAAGGGACGCTTATCCCTACCTCTTCCAGCTAACCTAGAGAAAGAGTAAGGAAAATTTATGGATTTAAAAAAATATGTCTGCCTTAACCGGGAACTTGTCGAATATGACAAAAGAATAAAGCTGTGTTTGATGATACTGTTGCAAAGTGTAATTGATAGTGATAATTTATAACTGAAACACACAGGTACGCCTTTGAACTAAATAAATATATATAATACTCTTACAAATATATAAATAGGTACATTTATATTAAGTTACATCTTATTATATCTATTTTAATATTATGAGAACCAAACTAGCAGCAAAATTTCAATTTTATTTCAGCAAAACTTTTTCACATTTCCCCTAAACGGAGCTACGAAGCGAGACTGCCTCAAAGTCAACGGAAGCCCATTCCATAATTCGTCATAAAACATTTTCGTTCCATATATTTTTAGATCTAATTATTTCTTTCCGTTCATGAAGTTTAGACGTTGCTTTGTGACTTGTTAAACCTTCGTCATACATTTTTCAGCGATGTTAACCGCATTTTATTCTCCACAGCTATCTTTGTTCGAAATAGAAAGGGAAACAATGTTGCATTAAAGCTACCCAAGCAAGACCATAAAGGATATCTAAAACGACCCTTTATTCATTGATCTAATACAATCGACGCTTACGTGCAACAAAATTGAACCGATAGGTTGACGACGCCATCAGACTGCATCCAACCAATCCCAGCCGATAAAAAGTAAATAAAAACACTTCTGATTCGTCGAGGATTTGCTCTTATATTGAATTTGAAACCTTTTTGATGTTACTGTTATGCTTATATGGTAGCGCTGTGAATGTCAACGGGTTTGAAATTGATAGGGTTTAATCGTACTAAAATACTAAATGATTATCAAAGGATATTGAGCAATTTAAATTTAATGTCGTTACTAATAAAGTACAGTGCGACAGAAAAGAGTAGAAATTAGATAAAATGTAACTAAAAAAAATCCATACTGAATTGTTGCCACATTTAAGCAGTTTTCGTCAAAAATGTGACAGTTACGTAGAAAGCCGGCGCCCTCATTTATTTTCTACTCTTTTTGGTCGCACTGTATATAAGAATTAATCAACTACTACATTGCAGTTAAACGCGTTATTTGTGTGTCCTGGCCATTAGGTTTGCACGTAATTTGCGAACATGAATTACGCGAAGAATTAGTGTTTCGTGAGTAGTCTCAGACGGTTGGACAGACATGAGAGTCATCTGTGAAGAGTTCCGTAGTCAACATGGAACCGTTATCGTTTCGCCATGTCCGTTTGTCCGTCTGTCTGCAGTAATTTGGCATAGGTTTTACATTTAAATTAGACCGACCAAGTTGTAAAATGAAATCTTAAATAGATGCATAGAATTGCGTCTATACATCGAGATCTCATAATTCGGCGAAAGCAGAATTACAGAGTAACCTTTACGGTTAACACAGCCGCTGCCAATCTGACTCGAAAAGCTGCCAGTGGTGGTTATTCCTTACGTTACAGCATCGCATTCGACCGCCAACTTTCCACTGCGTATTGACTTCTATGCTCATACCAATACTTTGAAATCAGAGCTCAATTCCTACGGGTTATAGTTTGATGCGTGAACCAGCATAAGTTGAACTAAGATTTATGTTTCATTTCAGACATCCAGGAGCTCAATATGATCTGGTAGACTTGGAAATAACACCATAGCGGTGGCACCGCGCCAGCCAGCTAACAGCGTGATCCCAACCCCTAAACCCACGTTTTAATATGACATACTCGTAAAATAAATGGCCACAAGTAATCTGGACGGGATGGTTTCTGAATAAATTAGCAATCCTGTTACCTTTTATCGATGGAAGGGTGTAATTACGCGCGCGACGACATTGCAGCCTTACATTTGTTACTACAATTATTTTGAAGCCTTCCGCCGCGTTTGTGGGTGGGTTAATTCTTGCCTGTCAGAATGTTTTGAATAGAGGAGGATGGTGTACGTTTTGTCACTTATTGGTGGGAAATGCCTTTCTCTTTCTCTTTCTCTCTCTCTCTCTCTCTTATATTCTTTCTTACTCTCTCTAGCTAGCTACTTCATTAATCTCACTTGGTGGTGGAGTTCGACGAAATGTCTTTTAGCGACATTGAAATAGTGGTAGCTTAGCTACTTTAACGGATCCTGCTTTTAAGGCTGTATACTACATTTACAGGAAGAATAAAGTATGTTTATTGTTGTCTAGTATACATAGGACAAACCTAAAGATGAGTTCGGAATTAATTCAACCGAATTAAGAATGTCGTATCGTTTGAGATTTATTTATTTTTCATATACATTATCCATGGTAAAAACTCTTCAAAAATTCAGCGCTAAGACCTCCAATTTAGGTCCATAATCCTTGGAAATCAGTGCATTTGGAACTGCATGTGCAAATGCGCAATCAGCACTACTTCTCTCACCGACCCCAGGGGCACGGCAAGTAGGCCGGACGAGAGGCCCTTTGTTAATTACTTGACGGTGAAAACACGAGCAAACCCACGTCAGAAACAAGTACAGTAGGTTAGGTTATCCATAAGAAAACGGCACTATAAAAGTGTGAAGTTCATTTCGGTACACATACAGAGGCACCCATGCCTTTTTCATATAAAAGGCAAACTTTAACAGCACATTTTTTATTATAGAACGTTAAATATCGGAAAGACTCATATTTTTTGAGTTAAGGGAATTTTTTCTTGCTTTTGTTTTCACGCGCAAGCTACTTCGAAACGATGACTACTAATAACTACATTGGCCATAGTATTAGGGAACAGAGAAATTATGCCACACACTAATGTTTAGGGACCCCATGTATATTAGGTTTAAAACCATATTGCTTTAGACATGTAATAGTATTGTCAACGTTATGATAGCTCATATTGACTTGACAGTGATGACAGCCGATTTAAAAACCAATACGATAAAATCTCAAACGCAACATGGTTTTTCCGAGTAGAATAGTTTTAGTGTTATAAGTTTTACATGTGTATCTGCATATTATGTGCTTGTCTATTTGAAATGATTGTCTGTGGCATCGCAGCTCCAAATCTAGTTTAATCGGGATGTTTCTTTGCTAGGTTTCATGAAAATCGGTTGAGCCGTAAACAGGCATCAGCTCCGAAAAAAGGGATCGCCAATATACCGAGGGTTTGAATCTTTCAAATAGTTATTGTATTACTAGTATTATTTAAGACATAGACCTAAGATAAACCGGACAAGTGCAAGTCGGACTCGCCCACCGAGGGTTCCGTACAATTTTGTAGGTACTATCGAACCAACGGAACCCTGACCCACCATAGAACCTTGTCACAGTGATTGACGTTAGGACTGTCATACGAAGCTATACGACAATCGTACGTTTATCATTGTGTCAAGGTTCCATGGTGGGTCAGGGTTCCGTTGGTTCGATAGTACATATTATAAATATACTGGACCGCAAAACTAAGTATTAAGCATATATATGTTTATATGACATGTTCTTTAAAAGTGTGATACTTAATTTTGCGGTCGAGAGTAGTACAGGAATTTCAAAATTTCGACCTTTTCTTGCATAATGACCCTGTTTTTTGGGATTTAATTAAAAATGTATAGTTTCAGATTTTTACCTTAACTTGTTGTATAAGAACTATAGTTGTATAGTTATAGCGTCAACTGAAAGTATCCTATAAATTTTAATTTCCTTGAGAGTCGATTATTTTTTTTGGCTTAACCGGACGTATGTTTTTTTTTGTTAATTCTGAAGTTTAATTTTTTCACAGCTTCAAGGGACTGTAGACTTGAGTACTTATATGGTTTTAATTTCATCTCGACACCTCGCGCAGGGTCTTGAAAGACAGACGGACGGCCGGACAGACGGACGGACAACAAAGTGATCCTACAAGGGTTCCGTTTTTTTCCTTTTGAGGTACGGAACCCTAAAAAGCAAGAACCGTTACAAAAAAAAATACCTACTGACTATCGGTCTCTTTCTCACCCCAAGCCTTTGCCTCTTGAATCCGTAATCGCCCTCCGCGACACCGCCTGCGATCTGACGTCCTCTAATTACGAGAAAAACGTTTGAATTATCTTTTATTCTCACTAATTAGATGTTCATTCCTCGTGTTTAACGGCGTCAATGGTTGACAGGGAGGCAATTTTATAAAGTGTCGCGAATTTACTGACGGGGCTTAAGGAGTTTATTTAATTCTATGTCAAAGGGTTCGCGTTCTGTTTGGCTTTATGATTAGCCAAGATTTATTTATTTATTCTTAAGTTTATATATCAATTTATTCCTAAGACAGAGCATAATATTATACATACTTCTGGAGATGAAAACACGGAACTAAAAATATTATATAACAGTAAATAGCATAGAGCGTTTTATATTAAATCAAGAAAAAAGGCTAGCTCGAGCAAAACTAAAGGGCAAATATTTCGAAGTGAACTATCTTGGCCGCCACCGCCATTATTGTCAAGTAAATAAGAGCTATCAAAACGTTGACTAGTTTTACCCGTGTATTATATCAGCCTTGGTCCAATGACAATGATATTTGCCAAATTAGTTTTCTTCCCTAGGGTTGACATGCATCACTTTCAACCCGCTTCTAAGTAATGGCCTAATTTCAGAGTAATGAAAATTAAAATTGCTTATCCGAATGCTAAACACCCCAAGAACTATGATTTTAAAATTTTAATCATAAACGGTAATAAAATGAGGTGAACTGGTGGTCAACTGATATCCTCTAGCCCATACACAATTATACACACCTAGATGAAATATGCCGCTTTGTTAATGTCAGAACAAGCCCTCCTACACGTTCTAGCTTAGAAGCATAGATACAGGGCAAAATACCTATGCATTTCAAAGCAAAAAGGCAGTATGCGCACATAGTCTTCATAATGTTATGTCACGTTTTGGATGGCAGAAAACATAAATAGAAATAACATTATCCGATACAAAAACGTAAATATTCACCGACCCTACGCAAACTATCCACAGTAAAAAGAGAATGCAAAGAATTCGTTTAACATTACCTGGACGTTTTATAAGTTTGTTGGCAACGAACGGTTTTCCAATGGATGACCATTCCACTCCGGGGGACTGAGCATTTTAAATATTCCATGTGCGGTCAAACATAAAATCTACAAAGTAAACGTATTACCTATCTTTTATTGCGTCTCGAGCGGTCGCAGATATCGCTGAGGCACTTTAGATATGCACTTGTGTATGTGTGTGTTGCGTACACCGGGGGAATGAGGAGACACTAGTTTATACACGGTGTCATACTTTGCGATGTAAATTTTGAGTTTTTATTCTTCCTGCCATAATTATGAGTCAAGCACGGCCAAATTAGAATTTTTTCGTGGTTTCGCCTGATGGTTCCGGAACACCAGCTGACTTTAATGCCAGCATTACGCTGTGTTGGGACCATTTCGTGGCTACTTTCTTCTTGTATGTTTTTATTTGTCACGAATAAATGATTTTCTTCTTTCTTTCTTTCCTTTCAATTACGATACTACTTAGTACCGAGTAGGTGGTACGTCTATTTTGTTCGAAATGACTGTTATATACACCTAAAGATGCACCCCCGAAGTGATTCAGCTGTTACACTATACGTCTCTTTTATCAATATTATAAATTCGTCACGTACAGGGTGTAAATAAACAAGAGTTATGTTTACTGCGCCATATTGATATTATTTTACCATGTTTATGACCACTTGCGACGTTAAGACAAGTGCCTTTTTTCTGAGTTTTCTTGTATAAACTGCCAAAAACTGCTTTTTAAACAAGTTTTGAGAAACCGTTATAAATTAAAAGGATAATAAAGCGTTTCTACGTTTTACTAAAACGAGCAAAATTCATAAAAACGTTGGCTGTTACAGCGCTTCTTTCGTGTGAAAATATCTTATCACAGCCGTAATATTTTGTCGTTCGGAGATAAATTATGACTTGATGTTTCCCGCAACTAAGTTTGCGTTAAATTCGTTTCTCGCATTCTTTCGATGGTTGTGTTATTTTAAAAAGAAACTTGCGTTCAAAGGAACGGCGTAATTCAAGGAAAAGTACTTATCAGTTTATGTTTTATTTATTGATTTAGTAACAAAATAGCTGCCATAAAATTCACAACAAACCTTCGCCAAGCCGTAACGTAATCATTACAAATTCCATAATATCATCGCCAAAGCAAAAGGGGATCACAATAAACGAATAGAATCCGTTGACACAAAATAAATACTCAATTAAATTGTTTAAAGCTTCCGTTAATTAGTCGGTTCAAAGGCTGAGGTGCTTAAGTGCCCACTCAGTCGAATTTCCTTTAAGAAAACCCTTTTTCTCAGACGAGCCTCTCGTGTCAATCGCTACGAAGTGAGGGGGCTAATTGAAATAAATATTTGCGCTCCGAATTTTCTTTCGACGATTCGTGTTTGCTGCCAATTAGATAGCTATGTAACTGAAGTGTTAAGGATTTGGATGTAAAATGTAGTGAGTATTCCATATCATAACTTGATGAATGATGAGTTAAACGTAAATTCTTATTTTTCAATTATCAACTATCATATAAAATTGTTTATTAATAATTTCGAAGTCACATAGGGGATCCCATTTATGGGCGTCCCATTAACAATTGGCTTACTATTAAACCACCAGAGGATTCTTCTTTTACTGCTCGAAAAGCAGTAGCTACAGTAAAATAAGCGGCGAGCTCAAATACCACTTGCTTCTAATATGTAGGTATAGGTAATAAAGGGTAGACACGTTCCATCCAACAAACTTTTACTATACCAATTTAATTTTATCCTTCTAGATACCCAACAAAATTCTATTAGCTTTATCTAAACCATAGCTATCGAACGTGGCTAATGCGTTCGCAATTGAAAGTGCATTGCAGAAAATCGTGCAATAAGTATGCATGGCAGTCTGACGGTGATCCTCTAGACTGCGGTCTGGACCACCACCATTACTGCGTTCATTTCTATTTCTAATGCCAATTGTGAACCTACAGCGCGGGGTTCGTTCAAAAATTGCGATTAGCTGTAATGTAAGTGCTGTTTATTCAAACGGTACACTTTGTTTTATGTTATCAATGTTATCATTTACTAGGAGTACATGAATGTTATGGCTTCGGTTTCGGTGGAATGACCTTATTAGTCCTTATATTATGGACGGCAACTACCTTAAATATTGGAAGTAGCAAATTCTACGCGAAGGAGAGTTACTTCTTTTTTTTTAAAAAAACCTGTGTTTATGCTTTTCCGAAAATTAGTCTGTCTTAACCGGGAACCGAACTGGTCGGATATGATAAAACAATAAAGTCGTGATATTTTTACGGTCTTTATTTACTTAATTTAAAGGTGTTTGTGTAATAGATATAAATGATCATTGATCACTATCAATGCCCCTTTCGATCTGTATCATAAAATATGACTGTAACCGCTGTTCGATTCCCGGTTGAGGCAGAAAAAAATCCATAAATACAGTAATTATTTTTAACAAAAAAAGTAAGTCTCCTTTGCGTAGAATTTGTCATTTCCAATATTTAAGGTAGTTGCCATCCATGTGGCGTTCGTTGTTGAATGAGCCAATATCATTTTCGTATGTCGAAAGAAAAAATATCCAGACAATGTACGAAACTACGAAGTACCAGGGCAACATAGGTCGAGCACAAGTGTGCGGTACGAGCGCGGTTTACGATTATTTGAGTGGGCGCGGACACTAACGTCCTAATTTATAACGTTAATACTGCATGATTGCTGCGCCGGCCGGTACATAACGGTACTAGGATATTAGAACGTGATAACGCGTTTGACGTTATAAGTCGTATTAAGGAGCCAAGTAGGTATGGGTGGTTCTACTCGCAAGGGAATTTTCTGCGGCTCACCTTATTTTGTATAGTTTTTGTAGGCAAATTATATTGATTTACGATCGAAACTGTCCAACTAAATGGTTTCTAGTATGACACTAAAAATTAGGTCACTCCTAAATATATATCTTTCAAAAATTGTACTTTAAAGTGCCAAATTCTCAGTCTCCTGGCATGTCTCTCGGACGAAATGAAAGCTTATAGGCTGCATCATTACTTTATTTCGGGTATGTACGTAATATCTGTACTAAAATAGAAATGTATAATATATATAATTTCAATGTGTTTGTTTAATTTTACCTTAAACGCGAAACTTATTAAAAAAAAAGTGCATTATATTTTGTCTCTCGGTTTTTACCTCAGTCTCCTGCTACAACAAAACACGTTAAATCAGTTTGAATTTACCGCGTCTAGCGCGTTGCTGTTCGGTCTGAGTGAAAGATCGAGGTGAAGTTAGCTTACAACCACTCGCGTCCGTCTCGGCTCGCGGTTAGTTTAGTCGCTACGGCGAGTTGTGTGAGTGAGGTTGTGCTGCGGCCAGTCAGCTTATCAGTATCCTGGTACGTATTTATTTAAAATCCATTGCTTTTTAAATACTTTTTTTGCATTCATAGTTCGTTAATTCGTTACATTAGAGTACAGAATATAATAATTTCAATATTAAATGTTGCATCGACGTAGTCATTGGCTAAAAACTTAATATAATCTCAGTATCCTGTCCTCAGTCTCCTGGAAACATAATAGCCAGGAGACTGAGGATGAATCAGGAGACTGAGAGTCATCAAGGATTCACACGAATACTAATCCAGTTATTATGATTGGTATATTAATTATTGGTACATTTATGTATTATTTGATTAGTTACATATTATTTATCATAGTTATCATAAATTAATAAGCTGGGAATTCCCCGAAGCAAAAACTCCGATTTCTAACATTAAAACTTCATTATTATTTATTTATTGTTTAAAAACAAACATATTTTTAACATTTTTCATCTTAAATTATATAAGTTTTTAGTTACAATTTAAAATATGTGTCGTTAATATTTGAATACGTAAAAAACCTTATACATTTCATTATATTATTTTACAGAAAATGGCAAAACCAAAAAATATTACTAAGGAAAAAAGATTAGAGAAAAAAAGGATAGCTGAAAAGCTCAGATATCAAAAAATTCAAAATAATTACCTACTAAATTAGCGGCTCAAAAAGAAAAAAGTCGGCAAAACTATTTAACTAGAAAGGAAAAGGGACAAAGAAAAGCTGGAAAAGCAAAGAGAGCAAATGACAAAGAATCGGATGATTGTTTTTGCCTTATGTGTGGTGCTTTATATAGTGAAGATACCACAGGAAACGATTGGGTCCAGTGTATTTTATGTCATCAGTGGGCACAAATCGGTTGCATCAAAAGTGACTCTACCTCATTTACATGTCCCGATTGCTCGTCGGACTGTGACTACAAATAATACTGTCTATAGACTGAAGAACAAGATGTTTTTATTTTTAATAGGATTGAGGTTTATTGGATTTTTGTTTATTTAAATACTAAAATTTTAACATGAATGTTGCCATTTGTAGGTTTTTAGAACTTGTTATTTTTCATAATTTTATGCAAAGTTCCTAATCTTATAATGATGCGACTGATTAAGCACTTTTAAGTTTTAGTTTTTTGAGTTTTGAACTCTGTAATTGATGTTAATGAATAGTGAGATTACTGTTAAGTTACAAATAATGAAACTATTGAAGACTGATGTGATGAAACCTCAAAAGTTTTGTACTAAATATAAGTTGATTTAATTTTCAATAATTATTTTGAAATCTTTGACAATGTTTGTTGTGTAGAGAATACTTAAAAAAACGATTTGTTTATTTTTTTCAATTTTCCGAATTTTGTAATAAGTACTAATGTCTTAAGACACTATTTTTGTCATTAAACTTTTTTATTAATAAAATATAATTTTATTTAAATAATTACAACGATTTTCAAGTTCTTTTGTATCAATTACTCAGTATCCTGTTCATAGCCTCAGTCGCCTGGGCCCATATATTTTTTAAACGCTCATAAATTCGGTAAATTTTATTTTTTTGACTGGCCCGTTTGAGATCAGTAAAATAACGACCTAAGCTAGACGTCAAGCTACTTTTCTGACCTTAGATGGCCAAAAAATGCTGTGCCAAAAATCACTTCATTTTCGTCCCTCCTGAGTAGAACCACCCGTATACGGTTTCTACACGAGTTACTACATATTGTTATTAATGTTGGTTTATAATATTAACACGCTAATAATAGCAAATTCACTTTAGACTTACATTTGTTTACGTGTATGTGTAAGTCTGAACAAACTATAACAATCGCTTTTTTTTATGGCAATGAGAAGGCACGCGAGCACTCAGGCCACCTGATGGTAAGTGGGATCTGAGACCCATAGACATTTGAATTCTCAAGACTACATTCTCAAGACTGCAATCCTAAGACTTCAAATCGCAACCCTGACAACTGAGATGGAATTCCCCTATGCTAGTAGTTTCAACGGTTGTTTTATCCCCACACCGGAACACAGCAATGCGAACACTGCTGCTTGGCGGTGGGTTAATACATAAGATGGTGGTAGCGATCTGGACGGACCCTGCACAAGGTTCTAACACCATAATCAATGCTAGTAATTTCACCAGCTGTTATAGTCTCATACCAAAACACATAGGCCCTAGACAACATGCATTGCAAGATAGTTATCGTTATCGAAAATGGATTGACATAAGCTGCCGGATGGTCACGTCAGGCGCTTACGCAAATACCATACGGCATACACATTACACAGTACTTTGACAGTTGTCGAAAATCGTTTACGATAGCGTTAACCATCTTGTCTACGGTATATGTGCAAACACTGCTAAGTGATAAGAACTCTGACGAACCCTGCATAAGATTATCGCTGAAAAAATATGTAAACGCTTTTCAATTCTAAAATTTCGTTGCATGTAGCTTGTGATAAATAAATAAAAAACTCGACAACACCCCGTGTTTAACACCGCATCCTAGTCGAATGGGCCGTGTCCAATTGTCCATTATACTGCACGGCACGGCGACAGAAGTACACCGGCACCGTCACCGCGGCACGGCCCCGAGGACGCAGAACGTTCGAAACTTTTTTTCACTAACTTCTGCTTCCTCGGCTACAATGCAACTACCTAGTACCGAAGCCATGTAATGAAAAGCGCTCACTCGTGTGCAACCACTTTTACAAAAACAGTATCGTAAATAGCTATACCCTTCAGTACTTTGTCGCATTTGCCTGCTTGCCTTGACTTTGTCGCCTTTGATTTATTAGCTAATTATGATGCTGACCGTACCTACAATAAAGGTGCGATACTGTCTAATCACGAACGTGCGAAGCCAAATTAAGGGTAATGAGTACAAAACAGTGTATTTATCTATTTATTTATGTTAACCAACAGGATGTCACAGATTTGTTAAGAACGTTTGAGTGTGTAACGAACGAACTGTAAAGTAGAAACCCCTATATAATAACCCTTACTTTGAGTACTATCAGAACTGATATATTTTAAATGGCCGACCTAAGAATAATCGTAATTAAACTGGGTTTCTTATTATAAAAATCCGCGTCCAAACGGGAATCACATATACAATAAATACTCCTCTTTTTTGCGTCGGGGGTTAAAAATAATAAGTGTCCATCATTGCTAATCTACTCTGTATGATGACAAAGTTGAACAGCATGAAAATAAACAGAAGCTGCAATAATATTTCCTATTGTTGTAAAGGAACGAAATAAAACAACAATGTATTGTAACGTCTGCGTGTTGCGTCTAGCCTTTGTTTGCCAAGATAACCTTTTACTGTCATCAAAGACTTTGTATTCACAAACAAACTAGACAAGAAAATGTACTCCAAGTGAATACACAGAGCAAAAATTGTAAATAAATACTTTAAAATACACAGACATCTTAGAAATGCGTACCATTTAGAGATGGTAGAAAACTTGAAAGTAAATCTTAATGTTTGATTCGTTGTTTTTCATTGAATTAAATCCTTTGTGGTTGGAGAAGTTCATTTCTCCTCATAAAGCAAATGTTTTTGCAACAGGTAAGTAAAATGCAATCCTGATTAATGGACTGGATAACATAAAAATGTTAGGATTGAGATGAAATTTATATTCTTTAGCTTCTTATGAATATTTTTTGGACATTCTTTGCATAGTATAAAACGTTCGTGTAAGTGTGCTGACCTTTTAAACGGAATGGGATAGTTTTGGCCGTTATTATAACATTTGTAACATCGTTGGTTCTAGGTGGATGTAAAAGGATTTCATTTATTTTATTAAATTGTCCCGTAAAAGCTTAATAAGTTGCAGAAATGTATATTATTCGCCTTTCTTTACAGTACTGGATGTAAGCAAAAACATAGGACTAGTTTACCTATCACTTATAAATGATAAAATATTTTACGCTCCTCTCTTAAATTTTTGAACATCCACAAGTTTATCTTATCTCATCATTTATCTTAGCTACCTATACATATATTATTACATAATAAGATGGATTCTGTATATATTTTTTCGTATCACGCTTTAAAAATATATTTGTAATGTTCAGGAAAATAGTCATACTATATTTTGTTAGCCCTCTCCATAGCCCTCTGAGTGACTTTGAGCTTCCTTATGAGGCCCATTGTTAGCGCCCACGTCTCAGATCCGTAAGTCATCACTGGCAACCCACACTGGGCAAAGACTTTTGACTGACTGCGGTAATTTGGCCGAAAATGTGCTGCGAAGCTATGCTCGGTGTTTCTCTGCGTGATAGAAGAAATGATGATATCCGCAGTAGAACTAAGGTTACCGACATAGCCCGAAGAATAGCTAAACTGAAGTGGCAGTGGGCGGGGCACATTGCTCGCAGGACTGATGGCCGATGGGGTCAGAAGGTTCTGGAGTGGCGTCCGCGGACCGGAAGACGAGCTGTAGGTAGGCCTCCAACAAGATGGAGTGACGACCTCGTCAGGATCGCGGGACCGCGGTGGATGCGAAAAGCACAAGACCGGTCTGAGTGGAAAGCCTTGGGGAAGGCCTATGTCCAGCGGTGGACGTCTTTCGGCTGACATGATGATATTTTACTAATTTAGTTTCTATTACCTTATCAGTAATTGTGTACCTACTTATGTTAGGAAAATAAAAAACCAAATAATTAACAGTAATACTAAAACATCCAATAGGTAAAGGCAGGTGAAACAGATTGTTAATAGACATTGAATAATCTATAATCCCGTACTTTCGCTAAATTCTTGGATTCATTGCAGACGATTGTACCTAAAAGCGCGATATTAATTTGTTTTGGGTACAAAACCGTTGGCATAAAATACCGTTTAATATGCACTATGCAGTCATCCGCCAACATACGAATTGTACTGCAACGTATAAGTGGCAGAATATTTTCGGAATTTGGGATATCTTCTCAAGAAATAATTGACATACAGTATACAGGAGGTTCTATTCGTACACAAAACTTAAAAGAATGTTCCTAGAAGTTACCTAAAAATTCTCATAGGAAAGTTGCAGAAATTTCTAGTCAGTACTGTCGGTATAAAAATAATGTCTCTAAAAATACTTAATTCAGCGGTCGCTGTACAAAATAGCTGCGCTCGAACTATCAGTTTAGCCGCAGACAGCGGGTTAACAATAAAAGGGAATGAGTTGCAAACGCGTCGTTTCGAATTAAAATGTGTACCAATCAGGAGTCGCGGGGGAGAAGCGATGGCAATTTGCTATGGTTATTTGATTGTTTGCAACCCGGCAGTAGACGGGTTAAAACAGTAAGAGCGTACCGTCAAATATACTTATATTTATGCGTATACCACGCAAAACTTGTGTTAAGTTCTTAGTGTATACAGGTTACCCCATAAGTAAGTATTTGGGCGTATCAGATATTATTTCGAACGATGTTTTTGATTTTGACCAACAATTAGGTGAATGCGTCGTCGCTCTGGGTTTTATAATTGTTAGTACCGTACCAAAACAAAACCAAAATCGTATAATTTAAAATTTACTCATACTATACAACCTGTGGTTTAAAGCCATTCTACTAAACTCAGGGTTTTTCCCCCGAAACGTTAGTTTGACAAGTTATGGTAGCACGTAAAGCATTGTCTTCTTTAAAACATTGATTTTTGGTATGTTACGATACAAAAAACATGAAACTTGTTAGTTTTGCGGTAAACATACGTTATGAAAAATACATACATACACATACATACATAAACTCACGCCTTCATTCCCAGAGTGGGGTAGGCAGAGCTACAGAATTTCCAACAACCCTAAAAACTTGTTGATAATTCTGTAACCACATTTTGCACAATCAGGCTAAGATGTTTACCAGTGTATTAGTGACAGGTTGCAAGCCCATCGCCTAACAGTACTACAAGCCTTTATTCCCTTAGTCGTCTCTTACGACATCCGCGGGAAGACAGTGCTGGCACTATTCTAACCCGGCAACCACACAGGCAACACAGGCAGGCACAGGCAGGGGTTATGAAAAATAGTGTAAATTAATTCAGTCAGAATAATAATCTGTAATTCAGATGGTAAGGCCGGTACCTCCAGGGTGGACCCTGTATATCATTTAATATAACAGGGTGCTCTAATTCTCACTAGTCAAACTGTAACAAATGGTCTGATACTGTCGGATAGACCGACTGCGGCTATAACGAGCCTGACCGCTAGACGGTACATCGTCCGCATCCCGATCGAATGCCCCAGGGTCTGCGTTCGCAGTGAGACACCTTAACTGCTTTCAATTGCTGAGCTGGCAGCTTTATAGAGCTTAAAGTGTAGTCGTAGGTGCCCTAATATTTACTGCTATAGACCGATTATAAGGCTTTATATATCGAGACGTTTTTAAAGGCAGAATTCTGGCCGAGAGTTGTCTCGTTTCGGCGGTTCCGTGGCCGCCGGCTAGCTGACCTCGCGAAAGGGAGTTCAATTAATTTTAAGTGATATACTTATTGTAATGTACGCTAGTCTGTATATTATTAGTAGATATGGGCCTTTTTTTATACTAGTTTATAACTCAAATGCTAAGACATATAAAACCTAACCAGCTGACTATTAGTCGCAATATTACTAAATTTTTAAGCCTGTTACACTACCTACTACATCAGCCTACTTACACGTTCTTGACAAATTGTGTGGCTATTAAAAAAATCGATCCAATAGTTCAGGATATACATATTACATACGTACTAAGTATAGCAATGGAAAATGCGATTTTTAAGAACACTAGTGTCTTTCAAACGAATTATCTTATCATCTTTTGTCTTTACGCAGTTGGATAAGGTTCTAGGTAGCAGAGAAATTTAAGGCAAATAAAAAATAAAAAATCCATTATACATTTCACAAACTTCAAGTGTCCGACATGACAGAAGCAGGAAACAGAATTCGATGTAGAATTTTGTTTTATTTTTTGCATTTTATAGCATAGTTAGTTCGACCCACGCTATGACACTACTCGTCACGCTAATGAATCAACTGAAACGAAACACGATTTGGCACTTTGAATGCAAACCTTATGCATAACGAACCATTAACGAAAATTTAAAAAAGGCTAAATGTTATCACAAACACAGAGATAGCAGTTGTTATGTTTAGTAAGACATCAACGATGTTTTCTATTAAAAATAAAGAAGAAATTACACAAGCAGCTTCGGGCTCCCCCTTCCTTACTTAATTATATACGAATTACCATACACAGCGCGCTATATTAATACATAATTATAGCTGTTTCTTTGACGCATTTTAGAGTCCCCACGCTGTTATTATTACTGAGTATTACAGTGTTCTCTACGTGCATAATCCTTACTTTCGCAGGTGCTAATATTTGCGACGTACTTATATAATTATATACTTACATACCAAGAGAAAAATATTTTTAGAGGCCAAATTATTTTCACTGATTAAATAAGAAAAATCTGTTTTCAAATGTCTAATGACAAGACTTTGTGCGGACCACTGAATAATATTACTATCCCAAATTTCAGCCTGATGGCCTCAACCTCTTTTGAAGAAAAAAGGTCTTGACAGACAGACGGACGACAAAGCCAAGTTATAACTGTTTTTGAGAAAAAAAATGTTCAGTCACATTTCGTCTTTCTCTTTATTGTTATTTCAAAGAGAAAACGAAACCAAATTAAACTACTTACAAATAAAAATCCGTCGATTACAATTTACAATATAATATTATTAAAACAAAACTAAAAAGGAACAGCAACCCGCCTTTAAAAATGCAAAAAATTACTTTAAAATGGTAGGTTCGATAATGCTAGTTGGTAGTGACCCTTCCTACAAAGCTAGCGGTCCTGGGTTGAAATCCCGGTAAGGGCAGATGTTTGTGTGATGAGCGCGAATATTTGTTCCCGAGTAATGGTTGTTTTCTATGTAGGTATTTAAGTATTTATTCTTCTATATAAGTATTTATATCGTTGTCTAGTATGCATAGTACATACAAGTCTAGAGCTTAGTTTGGGACTTGATCAATTGGTGTGACGTTGTCCCCTGATATTTGTTTATTATTTATTCAGGTAGGTCAGTCCAACTGAAGTCGGCGTCCTACAATATTTTAAACCAAAATCCGAATACAGTTGGACTGACCTACCTACCATTTTATAAGAAGTTAGTTTTTGCATTGTTGAAGGCAGGATTTTTTATACATATTTTATTATTATTTATGCTGTTACGTGACTATAATAAGTAATTGAGAAGTGGGACTCCAATATATCAAGCTAGCAACGCCGCGGGAGAGTCATAGTCAAATTTAAACAATTAAATGTGCTTCGTCATAGTCGCTCAACTACCTGAATCGAGATATAGAGAGAGAAATAGGTATCGTTAAGGAGTTCCGGTGGCCATCTGTGGTCTTCATCATCAGTTCCACTTTACCATATAGTACTTTTCTAAAGCAAATGCACGAGTAACAGTGAAAAATAACCAAATCGCTATAATATTTGAGGAGTTCCCTTGATTTCTCCAAGATCCCATCATCAGATCCTAACATGTTGACAATGGGACCAACTAGAAAGTATACCCATTCAAGCAACTTTTTTTTTTTATTCGGTGCATTGGCCATCGAGTAATCAGGGAACAAACATAAAAAAAAAGATCCCGACGAATTTGCTATTACAAAGGTTCTATTCCAATTTGTTAGCTCATCTTGCTATCATGTCTCAAAATATCAAATTCGTCGACAATATGACTACGATATGAAAGCAATATGGTCTTAAACAAAATTATACAATATAATATAGAGGCCTAGACGCAGTAAAAGTTACATCGATCATCAAAAGTCAAGGTTACGTTTGACTCCTCGATGACTCGACCTCATGACTCACGTAAAGTTACTCAGCGTACTACGTGTAGTATTTTCAGTTATTTTGTTACGGTTAATGCGTCGTTGAGTCATCGGTTCCGATGATTCAGAGTACGGATATAAACTGAAATAATTATTCAATGTACAATACAACCAAATTATACCCTGACCTACAGCAGCCCTGTGTCACAGTGACATTGTAATGCATTGACCTATGAAACTTTAGGGGAAGAAAGAGGGTCGATTGAAATCGTTCGGCTTTTACTTTGGATTTATTTAGTGTATATTCTCACTAGTGTCATTCACACATTGGTGAAATCAGTGTAAAACCGCGGTAGTCCGCCATGAATAAAAAGAAGAAGAGGTACAACAAAGTTCAATATCTTGACAAAGTATTTTCTGCTCCTATGTTGACGACATGGAAGTTTTTAAAAGGGGGATTTTGGAACCTGCAAATTTTGGTTTATTTCAATATAAAAAACCCTAAAGTTTTTTTATGACTTTATGAAAACTGAGCCTGTAGGTAGAGAAAAATAATTGAAAATTATATAAACCTTTCTTACTTGGAAACTTTTCAAACTACTGCCTCAAACCGATTGAAGTTGGTAGGTATAGCTAAAATGCTTATTATAAAAACAAGCTTTAACACGCCGACAATTTAAATGGCATGAAATATATTTTATTAGAACATAAAGTGTGCTAAGAAATATCGAAACTTCACTCTATCGCCAAAAAAGGTACCTACAGCATGTTACATTTTTTGAGCACCCTTTACTCTCCAATGTATTTGATTACGACTATTGTACTGTACAGTACTTAATTAGGCAGTAAAGTAGGTAATTACATTCGTAAATTCATTATTACTATTCCTTCATAGTATCAAATAAGTATTTTATTTGACTTACTGCTGTCAACATTTAGAAACTTCATGTTTTTCCAATGTGTCAGGAATAACTTCTTATCCTAGTACAGTCATCGTCAAAAGTAGCTGATCACGTTTGTTCTTGACAATCTGGTTTGACATTGCTTCCTTGACTATAAATTAGTAAGGTACATAAGTTCATATATACTCTATTGTCACTTTAAACCCTAGTTATTTGTTTTCAACAATACTATAGCTATCATCGCAGCAGCCCTTATATTTTCCAATGATCGTCCATATATAACGAGATCTCAACCCTAGACATAGTTTTCGCTACGGACGGATGCCCGGAATAACTTAAACAATGCGTCTGAAATCTTGCCGGCTGCCTGACATACCGATTGCTCAGTCGCTTCCCAGCGGAGGTATTCTCTAACGCAGTAAAACAGTTTACTTGGTCGAACTATTGCGTGTCTCTTTCTTGCCCATAGACTCCAAGGACTCTAGTCCCCGGATGATAAGAAGTCAATTCTGACATCTGTCATTATAGTACAAATTATAACCTCAAACCCAAGTATAGCCAAATGGAATAGCTAAACGTGAGAACCTGTAAATTGGGTGTGTGAAAATAATTAAAGCTGTTGGTTTTCTATGGATTTATAAATAAATAAATATGTTATAAATTGTACTTTGACAGGTGTCAGGATTGACTTCTTATCGACAGGACACTATAGTAACTTGACCCTTAAGTACCTAAGGATATCGATGTTTTTTTAGACAGAAAGAAAGCAAATGAGCACACAGGTCATCTGGCGCTGCATTCTAATCTGCCGAGTCCGCGGGAGTTTTTAGCCGGTGCGAGCCCAGGTCTCGGGAAGGGATTCTCATCTCTGTCCCTTTCAAATGTAATTTTCAAAATCCTGTCCATCAACCAAAAAGTGCTGCGTCTTACATCGATATCGTAATCAACTAATCAAATTGTTGACTTTATAGTAGCTCTCACTCAATTGATATGATAAGGTACGATGCACAAACCAGTTGAACTCAAACCAAATGCTATAAGGATCCTGATGGTTACTTACCTTCACGGCTACACCTACGCCATTTTTAACTTTGAAGACCAAGACAAAATTGCCTCAGAGCTAGTAATTTCACCGTCTGTCTTACTCTAACGCTGAAACATGATAGTGTTAATATTCTGCTGCTTAGTGAATGCGGTTGTCTCGATGGGCTGCAATTCTACACGCTGAACCAATTTTGCTTTGCCTATGACGTGTTATCGTATTGTCAATGTTTTGGTAGCTCTTATTTACTTGTTTGTAATGGCGGTCGAGTAACAACAATACCATAAAGTCAAAGGTAATTATGGATTAACCCTGTAGAATAGAGGTTAAAGTATCCTTCATCGTTTGGCTATGCTAAGCTTGTTCACACATCGGCGCAAATAAGACCAGATGGGTAAAGCCTAATTGCTTTTGACACGTTATTGTATTGACAACTTTATTATAGCACTTATTTTATTTCCTTGACAGTAATGGCAGCCGGGTTGAAAATGTTAACAATATTAATGTCAAGAGCAATGAGGTTTTACGAAGTATAATAGAGCCCTTGTACGTATTAGCCAATGTCGCTTCGATTTCATAATCATATTGTTAACGTTATTACTGGTATGAACTCGTAATTACGATATCAAGGCAAGATGGACTTAACAAAAGTAGAATAAAGACGAGTAAGTCGTCTTTTGTGTGGGAATAACACCAGCGAGTTTCCTTCGTATTGCAAAAGTTTTATTTACCTAAGCTTGTTTACGTCTGCACCGCGAAGATTGTGGATTCTATATCTTATTCCAGAACTGCTGAATAAAATTATAATGAATATTGGATATATTGTAGCTTTCAGGTTATGCGACTCTGTCCGTTGTATGCGATCTTTGATTCAATTCATCTGTGAAAAAAAAGTCTATAATCTATCTCACGAGATTGTAAAATTTCAATAAATTGTGAAGTGCAAGTACGGCTTACAATCTAACCTATTAAATTTCGATAGATATAGGGTTGCAGTCTTGTCATTGTCATCCTGAAAATCTAAATTATCTATGGATCCTACTTACCATCTCTGGCCTGTTTTAAAAAGTTACAAATTACAATTTACAGGTAACAAGTTTCCATTTGGCACAACCTCGACCAATGACGACCAGCCATTTGAGCAGTGTTGCCAGGTTAGATCTGTAAAGTTATTACTTGTAGCTTTATAAAACGTACCCCATGTGGCCTGTGTGCTCGTGTAGCTTCCACATCCAATAAAAAACCATCAAATTGTGAACGATCCTGCACACATCGTTCACAATCTGTCAGATTTTACCACTCGTAAAATTGTAAACCGTCCCTGATTAGCCGGTCTTGTCGGTAACACGTGTCCATTTCACCGTATTTTAGTTTATTGCCAAAACATTGTAACCTGTAGAATACTTTAAGATAATTTAGGGTTATTATAAATATGCCATCTCCTGATTACATTCTTCGCGTCTGCCAAAAAACACGGCTATTGTTGGAAAAAGAATTCTCTTCTCTATCTCGATCGGTCCTGTCCTGCGCTTTTCATATCTAAGGCTATAGTTTGGCACGGAAAAACACAAACACTCACGTGACCAAACAGTTTATATGTGGCTCGTACAATTAAAAAATATATTTTAAAAAACAGTAACCTTGGCCACGTACGGGCTCTTTTACACGTCAGTAAAATAGAGTGAATCTACTAGCGCTTCGGACAAGACTACCATTGAAGAAGCGCAGCAAAAAACTCCAGCGGAAGGTCATTTTTTCAAACAAAATACAATAATACTTAAAAGTAAAACTAACTAACTAACTAAAAATAATGATTAGGAGAACCACACGACGAGGTCTCTTCGTTAAAAGCCATAACTGGAATATTAACTGCACAACAAGTCCTTGCGGACGTGAACAGACCGGACTCTACAAACAGCACCCGTTCACGAGTATAACGCGTATCCCAGCCTGCATACGTCCTTAAAAATATGAATATACTGTAGATATTTAACCATTTTGCCATCATAGCTTGGCAAGTGGCTTACTTGCTAGAAAGTGGTTTCCGCCGCCTAAGCACATTAGCAACACCAGGCGCCGGTTTTACGTTAAACTTACCGTACTGTGTGCCAAGAAAGTGGTCTTCCAGATTTGACACAACTTCCTAATAAATAAAAATATCGCCAAAAGTTAACACTTCAAATTGACTCTACCCTACCCTTCCCTCCTATTGACTTTACGGAAAGTTACTGTGGGAATTAATACAACCCAACCTGACTGCCCAAGAATAGAAATGTTGTTTATGTTTATATTATGTTTTTTAAGACCTCCTGTAGATAGAATTTTAAATACAAGGTATCTGTCGTTGGATTGATCACTATCCAAACATTGAGGGCTGTAGTTGAACCTTTGATCCTCAAATTCTGATGCTGTAGAAGCACTGCATAAATAAAACGCGAGGTTTATGGACAGGAGCCGGAACAGTTAATGCTTAAATATTTACATGTTAATGCATGTTCATTCAATAACGTATTTCCATCCATAACACGCGCCAAATTTAGATTAATAAGCAATACTTATACCGATCCCTGCTTATGGGTTTTTTCATTTTTAATTTCGTGTTTAAAATATAAAGAAAAGAATTTCTTCCTAACTTCAGATTCCAACTCCTGAGTTTTTAGTATTCCACAAAAGTAGTCGGGTAATAAAGTTTTTTAGTCTTATTTGACCTTTGAAATCATTTTTTACAAACATTATTTACAAAATAGAAATATTTAAAAGTAATATTTCCTTTGAGGGGTCTCTCTCGGCTAATCTTTGGGCGATGGAGAAAAGTAAGAAAAAAAGAGCAGATATAAATACAAAAAATAAGTTCACAGAAACTGCTTCTTGCAGTTTTGTTTCCCCGTACGTCGAATCGTTTGGTGAATTCGTGTAGGTGGTATTATAATAAACTTCCGTCGCAAAAACATTTCAGTAAATTGAATTATTTACTGCTTGCAGCTCTTTGGTCTTGTGGTAATAATTAGTAATTCCTATTTAAAGTAATAATAAGTAAGGTAGAACTGTTAGACGATGGGCTTGCAACCTGTCACTAATACACTGGAAAGTATCTTAGTCAAAATGTGATTTCAGAATTATGAACAAGTCTAAAGTCTAAAAAGCGTTGTTGGTAATTTGTTGGTCCTTTTTTATGATGTTTTTCTCTGTTCTGTTTTCTTTGTGCTCGTCGAATAAATTTTTTTATGTCTATTTCTTACTGGGAATGAAGGTTGGAGTTTATGTATGTAATAAGTAAAATTAAGTGAGTGTCAATGTAGAAGAGATCAATTGTGTGACGTCTGAAGTTGTAGTAAATATGTTACAAGTTACAAGACGTCAAGTGCGCGTTAAGTCTGATTTTATACAAATATTTGGAGTTATTTTAGTTTGTACTTAATTAACATTAATAAGAATTAAAATTTTATTTGAAATATGCCATATTGTGTGTCACAGAGTTAGGGCCATAGAAAGATAACTAAATGATCTCGGTAGATTTTGAAGTTGTCTTAAATGTTTTCTAAGATTGGCACTTTTTAAAATTGGTATCAAATCAAGGCTATAAATGGTGTATTATTGTGCCAGTAACAAGATTAACACTTAATTTTACTTTGATTTTATCCAAATGTTTGATAATTTGTACCTTTTATGAGAGAGGAAACCTTTCAATAACTCTTATTTTTTGCTAGTAAACATTTGTACACTTTTCCCCCAAAAATTAACAAAAAAATATGTTTAAGTACACTAATCGCGACACGAATAGCTTCAGTGGTTATTAAAAAGAAAACAATTACCGCTTGCTACGTTTTAAACAACACAAGCTTTAAAAGTTGCTGTACTTGCATAACAAACTGCAAATAATTTGAAAACAACTAGTATATAAAAAAAAACTCTATCAACATAAAAAAAAATGTGTAGGCTTTTCTGGAATAGGTATCATAATAAAGCAAAGCTGGTCGATTCGATAAGTTTCTACAGCTACAGTGGTTGTGATTCGAGCTGCGTCGTTATAAAAATAGTTTGCTATATTTTTATCGTGCATATACTTTTATATTCAACATTGTAGTTAATACCAACAAGTTTGAAAAGCATAAAATATGTGATTAACATATCATGAGCAATTGCCACATGCAACTCCGCTGTAACACTGATGGATGGACCGTATTTGGACAAAAATACTTAGAACGATGCTTATATTATTAAACCTTTATAATAATGACGCACATCAAATAAAAATACGTAAGCAATTGTTGTCAACAATTCACATATAGTCGCAATTTTTTTTTTTATATCAGTTAATTATTTCGATTACTCTGACAGTTATTAAAAATACATGGGAAATAAAATAACAATACAGACGTCGATTATGTCTGTCCTAATTCTTTAGTTCGTGACGACGCGAGCGAAAAGCTATAAAATTATAACGAGTACTACGAAAAACTCATTTTTCCCGAGGTATTATTTTGTGGCTCGCCCAGACTTTCCTCGAATCAAATTACAGCCCAGCGTTTCCATCACTCTCCCGCACTTAAATTGTACTCTACTTTACAGGTATTAAATATTAATACTATGAAAAATGATTATTATCGCGGCAAACTTTTGGAGCTCCAAGAGTTTGACGTTTTAAAAATACAAAAGAAATAAATGTACTTACTTAGAATAAGTTTCTCACCAAAAAAACATTTATTCAACACGCCTTTGTTGACAAATACTTTTATGTGCGATCATAATCTGCTTATCCTGGCGAAAGTAACGAATCCCAATACGGGGGGGGGGTCTAAAATTACACCCCTGTGACACCATCATCAGACCAACTCCGTAGCATGATATGCACTGCATTGTCACCGAAATTTCAGCTAAAAATGGATTACAGGGTTTGAACCGGAGTGACAGACTGATAGATATAGGAAAAGTGCATGCTAAATAAAAGCTTGTAAAAAGACATATTAGCCTAGTTGGTAATTAATGACCGTGCCTACAATGCTAGCGGTACCGGTTTAAAACGTCGGTAACGGTATATATATATAGTTAATTTCTTTTCATACATTATGCCAAGTAAATAGAAGCTATCATAACGTTATAATATAATTACATTTTAAAAGCGATTAGTCTTTACCGAGATTGAACTCCAGGTATGGGTTATAATTTTTCGTTTTTATACAATGTGCCTCAGTTTTAAATGGTAATGTAACTGCTTTTGTTTTAAAACATTAATAATAAATAATTTTATCATCTTATTACTTCTATAAAATAAAGTCATGGCCTGTTTCATCCATACAAAAGTGATTGTCAAACGTTAAGTAAACTCATAGCAAACTGTCATGTTCGCGTCTTAAAACAGACTACTCACAAGATATTGATTATTAATGCGGCCCTAATTATAACTAAATCGATACGAAAACTTCAGAGTACAACCCTTTTAAAAGTCTTAACCCAAGTTGTAACATTTTCCTTTTAAATTTATCTTTTACATCGCTATCTAAGTTTTACCTACTACAGTGATAAGTTTTATTAGAAAACTGCTAAGACAACAAAGTATACGGACCGATTTAACAACATGTAACAAATGTTCATCGCTTGTTCAGTTGTTATTCTCTAACGCTAGCTTGTTAAAGATAAAGTCGACTAAGACTTTACAACCTTTGGACTTCAAACTTTTACAAATACAGAGGAAAACTAGTGAATGTGATCACTTGAGAGGAGTGTGAAGCTAAACATTTCCATACAAAATGCGATAACGTTTCCCTCCCCTTAAACCTAGTTTTTTTTGAATATGTTGTAGGTATGATGAAAACCTATGTTAGTATGTAAGTATGTAAACTCTTTATTGCACATAAACAATTACAAATATTTTGCATCACTATAGACGTATGTCGTCGTCGTACGTCGTTGTACGTTTTTTTTTCCAAGAAAATATTTCATACAATTCAACATCAGGCTATATGGGGTAGGCAGAGCTAAAATTACCAACAACTCTTAACAACATGTTGTTATTGTTGTTAAATTTAAAAAACAATAAACAGACACGTACAGACCTAGTTCTTTATAATAACTAGGTACAACATGTTAAAAAATCGTGGAAATCGGACTTAATTTAGGGGGTGAGGAACGTTATCGCTAACACTCGTCTTTAAGCAAAGCAATCTTAGAGTGCACTGAGAAAGTAATAACATAACTATTAAAAAGATAAAAAGCCTCGATATAATATGAGAAGAACCTAGCTGATAAGAACCACATCATGATTAACCCAGCTTTAATAAAAAAAACCGTCCGAACCGATCCACCCGCTTGGATAGATAGACACATATACAAAGACATACAGAAACACAGTTAAACTTATAACACCCATATATTATCGAGTTTGGTATCACGCATACAAACGCAAATCAAAAGTTTAGCATTAAAGGATTTTAATCGATTTTACGAGTCCTTTTTCTATCCCTTTTCATCTTCTTTTATTTTCCACCTTCCTTAATTAACACAATATAAAATTTATCTGGTAGTCAATGTATTCAGGTCATAAGTAGCGTTGATTGGTTACCGTAACTCATTTACCTTCTTAAATAAAAAAATAAGAACAAATAATACGAGTAATGAACGCTTCTCCAAATTGTTTCGACCAATTTAATTGAAATTTGACATCAAACGTCGGTTCAAGGCGGGGTCTAAATACAATTTTGCCCTCCAAAAGAAAAAGGTTGTATCAAAGAATGACGCCCTTACTCGTTCACTGTCTTTTTGCTTTGAACAGCAGAATTGTTGTTTGTAGTCAACGCTTAGCTTGGAAGAATAACATACCTTCATATCACGACAGCTGTTTCCTTTGCACAAAGCTTGTCATATTCTCGGCTACTTTATACACTTTGTACCGAAACGTGGACATGGTAAAGAAAAGGGAAAATATTGTTTGAGTTTCGCGAAAACGCTTTCAAAGTCTCCGTTCATGTAATTTAAGAGAGACTGGACTTTTTCTTTTTTCAGCAAAAGGACTATCGTTTTCAAAGGATTACAAAATGGTAGTTTCTTTTCGTTGCAGTTAATCTTAAATTTTATACAAACGTCCGGTTCTGTTCGTTCTACGGACCTTTTTACGAGTTGGTGTAAGTTCCCTTTGTTTTTTTTTTTATTTTGTAAATTAACAAAACATATAACATGTACAAAAAAAAATTTTGTTGTAAAATATAATATCTGAATACAACTTTATAATATCAAATCATCGAAATACGGAAATAAGTCTCTCACGGACATTCTAAATAACAGAAAAATTCCTTACAAAAACATTTAATTGTGGACACACAACACAATCATTTTTTATTATGACACCATTACATTACATTATAATATTGTTGTATTTTGTGGTAGAAAAATATTCTCTTACCCCCCCAGTCGTTCCTATTTAGTCATAATACCGAGTCTTGCGTTCCAAAAATACATGTAGATATTTCAGAAATTGATAGATCAGAGAGACTTATGAAAACAAAATGAATAACCAAATCGGATTTCTCAGTTGGTTTTGGCGTTCAGAATTTTCAAGACGAGAATAACTGAGAGCTCTTTTGAGGCTGTATTTGAATTACGGGATCTGTAGACGACGGAGGACTCGACACCATCGAGGATGAACTATGTCTGAATTCTTGAAATGTCTTTGTTTACATTGTAAAATACCATAATTTTTTTAGATGGCAAAGTTTTCCCTTAGTTTAGACAACTATTACTAGTACGAGTACGTCATTCATAAACTTAATTTTGTAGAGCAATAATGCACAAGACATTTGATATCGTATTGAAAAAAAAAGTGCATTTTTTAGTCAAGTATAATATCGTTTGTTTTTTTTTGCCTACGGATTAGAAAATCGTTATATTTTTAGCTTGTTTAGTAATCGAGAGAATATTTTATTCTCGCAAGATAGATCTTGCGAGAATAAAATACCCTTTTTATTTCCAATAAAAAATTTTTTATAAGCTATATTGTGCTGGTGCTATTTAATATAAATGCGTAACTTAATTTCTATGTAGGTAACGTTAGGTTAAACTTTTAAGCTATATCAAAAACTAAAGCCTGCTGTCAAAACATTACTTAGTATTTAGTGTGCAGAAATGAAAATTGACTCTCGGTGCGTTTGCTTTAACTAAGAAGAAGAATTTGCACTAAGAGATATAATGGAATAATTATTAGTCCGGCAAGATTGATATAATTTATATATCATTCTTGCCGGACTTGTTAAAATTTTGTAGTTTACGACACTAAGAATGAGAAGTGGCGAAAGAGTTTGTCAGTCAGTTCGTCCTGCCTGAACCTGTGAGACTGGATGATAACTATGAGTAAATTGATACAAAACTTCTGATTGCTCTGATTTATAGGTACGTCGGTTAATATGGAGTGAATCTATTAGCGCTTCGGTCAAGACAATCATTGCGGAGAAAAAGCAAGGCAAGAAAACCCAACGTATTAGTGTATTACGTGTACCTAATTCATATACTCTTGTCAAAGATGATGCTAAATTAAACATCAATAGAATTATTTTAATTTAGTATCTAATGTTCTTACCTTATAGCTAATTCATGAATCTTCACGGGACTACATGTAATGCCTTGCGTATTTTTTTTTCCCAATGACAGATGAATTCAAGTGCTGGCTGCGCTTTTCTTTACACTAATAATTTCTCATTTCTTTCTCTAACTTAAGCAACAATTTGAACAAAAGTGAAAGAAACCTGTAAAAACTCAATTACAATAAAGTTTAGTTATATTGAAAAGGGATTTAAAACTTTTAATTCGCTCCGTGAATATTACATTAATAACTGTATTTCGCAGCTTAAATTAGTACCTAGCCACTGGCGTCGCGAAGTTATTTCAAACTTTTGAATAGCCCGTACGTGCTAGAATTTCAAATATAATTCTTTTAATACCACATCCAAAAAAAGGAAAAGTGAGGTACGAAACGAAACACTTTGCGGTATTCTTATGACAGTTTAACTCTAAAAATTCGTGGTATAAAAGTTACGAGAATTTTCGAAATTAACCGCACGGAATGGTATACGGTGTGTTTGGAAACAGGAGCGAAAGTGGCAAATGTCACGAACAGCGTTTGGCGTTCAGCCACGGCCGTATTGATGCGGCAGACGGGGTCTGCTTATTTATTCATAAACGTTCAAAAACTTGTCAGTGCTTCCCGGCGGCTGCGGCACTCTACCTACGTATTAGTGCACTCCGTGTTTATTTTATTCTCCAAACATATTCAGGCATTGCAACCCGCCAGACGCTCCAAACTCCAGCTCTTTTTGCAACGAATAATCAAAGAAGACGTCAGGTGGCTCGTTTCGTCGCGTTTTATTTTCGGCTATACTTTGTACAAGCGTAAATTGTTAACCGTTTGAACCTGACGTTCCCTCTCGTGTTACGTAGCCTTTATGAAAACCTAATCTACTTTGTTTCGTTGTACATTTCAATAACAATGGTCCGCGGTTGATTTATGGGGTTTTACACGAATGGTTTCAGAAATATTGTTCATGGAATCTGGTCGCGTACGGAGGTTAGGGATTACAAGTCCGCGCGGTCAAGCAGCGCCCTTACTTGTATTGGGTGGGTTTATGTCAAATTAATAACTGTTCCGTGACTAAGCTTAGTTCTCCGGGCGAGGGAAGGTTTTATGATCGCTTCTTGTGGATGGCCGAGTAATCTGGGCGAGTTGCTGCTAACACGATTGGGGATTACACATCAGAGTTGAAAGTAAGCTGTTTCATAATGCGGCTTGAGCCTATATTAGAAATTAGGAAATCTATGTCACTTTCGGTATCGTTATTTAGACTTAATCTTTGCGGAGTAAAAAAGCAAAAGGTCGCAGGTTTTCCTGCGTACATCTTTTACCTATAAAGCGTTATTGCAGTGTCTTTGTACGGATTTCTGGCCATCCGTTTTAAAACGATTACTGTGCAAAACATTATACAATCCTAATAATTTGTAGGGGGAGGAAAGTGGACTAAGCATATTAATACCTAACATTATTAAACGCCAAAGTAACTCTGTTTGTTACGCCTAAATCCTTGATTGTTTATTGAAAATTGAAAATACAATTAATGATTCGGCAGACATATTGGTATTTATTTATATATTACCTTGTGATTATACAAAAAAAATATTATGATGAACGACCTGCTACAGTTTCTTGCGCCGCGTCGCTTTTTCTCTACAATTATGGTCTTGTTCGAGACTTTGTAGATTCACTTCATTTATCGATGTGTATAAGAGCCATCATGTGGCCAATCTCTAAATAATTAAAAGAAGAAACTGACTGAAATAGCGCACAGTCCAAACTGCTGGGTCTAGAAATTCCAGGCCCGTAGATTCCTTATGAGGTCTAGGGGTGCACTAAGAAAGGATTTTGCGATAATCGACTCCAAACGGTAAGAAATAGCGGGAAACGAATTCTACGCGTACTAAGTCGCGGGCGTCCATTAGTACTGTAAATATTTTGAATTCTGAATGAAACTTATGGAGATAGCTTGAACCCACGATAAAAACATAAGGTTCTTTTAATACCAGAAAGCAGCAATTCCCGAGGGAAGCGACAAAGCTCAAGAACAAATGTAATAACAGTAATAACCCTTACAAATATTTATTAACTACATAGTTACATAGATTTCATATGAAAAAAGTAAATTCTCATCAAAAGTATACAACGCTCGCGCCGGGCGCCTCTATTTGTCATCTCAAGTCTAGACAAAGCGCGAGTCGTGACTTTTCCACCATCTACGTCCCACCGCGGCGCATTCAGGACGATTAAAAAATGATATACAACACTTTGGAGACAACCTTCGCGTTGTAATTGTGAAATCACGTAGTTATAGAAATGTCCGTCATTGTTCTTATCTTTCTAGATTTCTCTGAGATACAGATCAACCCTGTGGGGCATATTACGCAATTATCTTACCTTATTGATTATGAATTTGATAAGGCATCCGTCAACATCTGACACGAGAGAAGAAGAAGTATGAGAGTGACGGATGCTATCCACATGGTTTTAAGGTTCCGTACCAAGATTGTAAAAAAGGAAAGGAAAGGAAGGAAGGAGGAAGGAAAGGAATGTTTAGACTTCGGTGTCCATCTATCTGTATGCCTCAGCAGATTTTCTCAGTAACTACAAAAGCTATCAACTTATAATTTGGCAAATATAGTTGTATAACTTGCTTGCCCGCATCTATATTTTTTTCACCGTAAGAGCATCGGTTACCGCAGTAAGCAGATAGTACAAAATAGTAGGTACCTATTAGGCAAAGCTAAAAAAATGGGTGCAGCGACGCAAAATATTTATACAATTGTTCACCAAAAAGTTTCACTAAAGAAAAAATACCGTCGTTTTGTCATTGTCAACTACATACTACTGCATACCTACCTACGTACTATACCGGCATCTATGTTGCATGTCAGAACATATTCACTCCGATTCAAACTGCGCATCAGCCCTTTTTTACCTTTTGCTTCAAGTATTGTGGAACGTGATATTAAATTGTGCTTCGAGGTTTTTGACGTCTCAATCCATTAGGAACATGACGTGTTTTATTATGTTTCACAATTTGGTAGGAGTACAACTCTGTGTGTTTTAAACAATTTTAATGTTACCTAGGAAGGGCACCGATCCGATTTTTTTATAAAACATACCTAACCAGAGGAGCTATTGCCTAACGCACTCTCAATCACAATCCTTTTCATTTTCAAAATCGAAGGCTTGTCTGCATACAAAATGAAAACAATTGTTCCACTTTGAAGTCGATTGCGATTGCGAATAGGTTGCGCAATAGGGCTACTGGCCTTGTCTAGACGTTAGATATTTAAGAAATTCTGAAAAGTCGTTCGGGCGATATAAAAGTTATGACTTTCAATAATTATGTATATATACATATAATTTTCTGCGATCTCCAGGCGTCCAGTAAAAAGCTTGCTAAACATAACTAGTACGGCACAAAACTCGTTTCATAACAAACTTTTCCTTTTCCCTCTTGTGAAATTTTCTGCCAGTAGGTACGCAGAACTCTACATGGAATGCACCATTCATTTTTGCATTTCTAGATCCTAACAAATCATAAAAATGTCGTTCGCGAGGTATTCCGAAGTCTTTGAACGTGTCGATATGAAGTGTTAATAGAGAATCTCTACCGTACCTCTGTGATGGCGGAAACCTACTTATTTATAAGAAAATAAATCCAATGCACGTAATGTATATCAAAATTGTATCGGCTGCCTAGGCATTTTGTAAGTATTTAACTTTTTATTTTCTCCGCGAGAATATCTTATTTTAAAGTCACTATATGTATAACCGAAGCCTCAAGCAATCAATTTTACATGCAGGTGTATTGTGCGCTGCAAATAATTAATCCAAATCAGAATAATATTTCTGGGAAAAACACTAGTGACCTAGAAGACAATCTATTTTTTTCATACTAACCATTATTGCTACCAAAATTAGAAAATATTTTTTCTATCACTTGAGAACGACTTGACCGATTTCGCTGCTTTTTTCGATTTTGAAAAATAAAACAACGAAATAGTGTAAAATAATAAACGATGCGATATTAGCACGTCAGACATTTTACTCAATGTTTTCCTGAATACAACAAAAATTTAATGTTCTGGCAATATTTTGTCATTGTAAACAAGGTAGTATTTATATTTGATAACAGCAACAACTTATGAAATATGTTTATTTAATAAAGCGCTTTTCGTTGCTATACAAGCATGGCGCAGTGCCGCCTGACTGCCGACGGCCGTGGATTCAATTTCCGCACTCAAAGTATTCGAGCTGGAATTGTAGATATGTTTGTATGGAAATGTAATTCACTATTGGAGGTTGAGGGAGAATATCACCTGATCTTTCCATGGTTAGATTGCATGGTGCTGTAAAAGGCGCATGCATGATACTTATAGGCCAACGGACTTTAAAATATTAGCTACCTATTTTTAATATTTTAATTTAATAATTTATGTTCTTTTCAAATAGGATCTACAACAGAAAAATTGCAGGTAAAATTTGATAATAGAAGCGAAAAATCGGAAACGCTGGACTTTCTGGAAGGCGCATGAGGGGTTTTTCTTTAATTTTAGGCAACTTTTTCATAATTCAAATTTAAATTTATAATGTCACATAATTATGATCAGATTAGCTCAATAGACGACGGTATAACTTTGTAGTTAGTATCTTGGTTGTATTTGGTAGTAATTTGAATGCGAGAAATAAAAGGCTATATTTAAATTTACTTCTATAAAATTTGCTATTTGCTGTAAGTAAATTATGTTACCTACTTCCGTAACCAATTAACTGGATCATCAAATTCGGAACTCAGGCTTCCATTTCGCTCATCCTCACGATCAAATCAATAGAAAGAGACCGCTAACATGTTTGAACTTCGATTACAATAGGTTGTCGATACGTACGTGACAGGGGAGATACGGGCGCCGGAACTAGTGGCGCGAGCCAAATTGATTCGTGAAAATGATACTCGGAATTACGTGCAGACTCGATGAGTCTATATTGGGAGCTAGAGCCTATAAGGATGCAAATTTAAATTTAGACGACACTTGTGTTGAAGTGAACTAAAATTGAACACCTAAACTCACGCCTTTATTCCCAGACTTGTAATAATACTTGCCTACCCCACGGTAGGCAGAGCTACGGAATTACCAACAAATCTATAAACTTGTAAATAATTATGTAACCACATTTTGCACAATTAGGCTAAGATGTTTACCAGTGTATATTAGTGACAGGTTACAAGCCCATCGCCTAACAGTACTATAAGCCTTTATTCCCTTAGTCGCCTCTTACGGCATCCACGGGAAGACAAATATAAACGATTTTCGACAACTGTCAAAGTGTATGGTATTTGCGTAAGCGCCTGACGTGACCATCCGGCAGCTTATGTCAATGCATTTTCGATAACGATAACTATCTTGCAATGCATGTTGTCTAGGGCCTATGTGTTTTGGTATGAGACTATAACAGCCCGTGAAATTACTAGCATTGATGTAGTCCTTGCAAATAAAATTATGGTTGTAGGACCTTGTGCAGGGTCCGTCCGGATCGCTACCACCATTTTATCCATTAACCCACTGCCAAGCAGCACTGTTCGCATTGTTGTGTTCCGGTGTGGGGATAAGACAACTGGTGAATTTACTAGCATAGAGGCATTCCATCTTAGTCCTCAGGGTTGGCAAGGCATATGAGGTCTTAGGATTGCAATCTTGAGAATGTAGTCTTGAGATTTCAAATGGCTATGGGTCTCAGATCCCACTCACCATCAGGTGGCCTGAGTGCTTGCGTGCCTTCCCATTGTCATAAATAGAAGGGAGCTCAGAGCCTTCTTACCATTAGGTGGCCTGTGTGCCCGTTAGCCTTTCTTATCCCATAAAAAAGTAATATTGTTGTAAGTGTGGTTACATGGTCAGGACGGTGTTACGCAAAAATTACATCCCACATATTTATCAATAAAATGACAAATTACAATGATGCTTATGATTGTTGATACTTTGCTAAACAGTTGTAGATTGAGACATCATTGCGTAAAAGCATCCATTAGCCTACGTAGCCTACGTGAGATCAATTCTGACTAAACTACATTTTAACTATCCATAAACGAAACGATGCTCATAAAATTCAAAACTAGATCTTAACAAATAATAAATAGAAAATCACACATTGTCGTTTCAGTCGCTATTAGGATTGAAATCGTGTCTACAATATCCCAGACAGGATTCAAAGCGTCATACCTGAGTCTAGAAAAGTAATAAAATACTATTAAGAGAGCAAAGTTGGTCGCGTGGGCAGCTAAGGCTGGGCACTCACGGGCGTAATCTGGCTTCATACGACGGATATTGTGTTTGCTCCGGGCGTCTGCATTGTGTGGCCGCGCGGACGCTAATATCCCGTAAGGCTGGGGTTAAACCACCAGCGGGATCTGTACATATTTCAACAAGCGTAAGCGGTATGATTTTAAATAACAGTACTAAATAATACGTGATAGTTAGATTAATTTTCAGGCAAGCGTACACAAAATTATATTATAAATTATTAATATTATTATCTGTAGGTACCTACTGGGTAAGTAAATAAATTATTATTAATTATTTCGTTAGTAATAATCGCGTGACAAACATTTCTGAGCCTAATGTTGGCTAATATATTATTGCTGGTGATTGTACCTCATCGATACTAATATACGTTTGCTATAGAACTTATTCAAATTTAAATGCACAAGTAACATCAATTCAAATTGAATTCACCAAGCTATCAAAAATGTAATTAAGGTAAATATACGCAAACAACAGAACTATCAAAAACACTTTATAGTACTTCGGTGAAACGGAAAACTATACAAAAATCCGTGCCGTTCAGGAAATTCTATCGTCAAAATAGTCGTCTCTTAATAAAATAAGAAAAAACCTTGTACGAAATCAACCAAGCTTGAGTAATAAACAGAAAAAACACCGCGATATCTAAACATTCCCTTTAACAAATAAAAAATAATGTTCCCAATATAGCTAGGAAAATAAACATCGTTAGTAAATGGGTAATTTAAGGAAAATCATACGACGACGAGAGCGGAGTGCTCGGGAAGTTTATAAATATTTTTTATCGGAGCCGCTCCCCCCCTGCCTCCCCTATGACAATAAAAAGTGTGAGTCTACAGTGGCGATTTATAGAAATATGTGCTATTATAATTTTAGAATATTAATTCAAAACAAACAGTTCGAATGCAATTATCGATTTAATAGCGTCATTTCTTTTCGATTAAATTATATTGTGGCATCCGATATTTTCTCACAGAATTAAAAGCTATTCACATTTCTGGCCCTCTAATTATCCCCAAAAAACGAAATACAATCGTGTGCTCCATTTTGAATTGAAAAGGGCAAGCAAGCATACAAACATTATCATTTACCATAACAGTGTCAAAATAAATATATTGGAAAAAATATCAGAAACCGTCTCCTAAAACAAATACAAAAATCTATTTTAACAATATTCATCTTCACTGGCTACCAGCACATTAAGTAGATAGCAGTTTTTAAATGACCTATTAGATATCATTTCGCCATTCACTTCAAATAGCAACTGCGCCTTATTTGTTCCAAATTATTTTTCCCGAGTACAACAAACTTTCCCTCCTTGATTAAAAAGTACGGACAATATCGTCTCTAACACCCTTATGTACTAAGTTTCAGTCAAAACGTAAAGGGTTAATGTACGTTCAGAAAATAATTAGCAATGGCGGATGCCGGCGAGACTGCCAGCCCCACGCGGCGTGACAGCGTGCTGTGAAAATGTATAACGGTGCTATATGATTTTTACCGATGCGGTAAAGAGCGGTGTCGTAATAACATTACGTTGTAATTAGTGCTAAGGTTACAGGATGTTTGGATTTTTATCTTAATCACGGTAAAACGACTGAACGGAGACAATGTTTGGCACACACAGGTCCTGGCTATTCTATTATTGTCTTTGACCTGATACCGTATTTTCAACGTATTGATAACTCTTATTTACTTGACAGCAATGGCGGCCGACTTAACAATACCAAGACACGTCAAATATAATATGGTTTGACCGTGTCGAATAGAGACCCTGCATATAATACTTTTCATACCGGGAAAGATAGTGCTCGTAGAAATAACGTTTCAAAAGTTACATGTTAATTATTCATTTTAATATTATTATTTCATCTTCGTACCTACATAATTTTTTTATTTTTTTTTATGGCATAGAGAAGGCAACCGAGCACACAGGCCACCTGATGGTAAGTGGAAACTGTGACCCATAGACATTAGCATAAGACTGCAAATGCGTTGCCAACCCTGAGGACTAAGATGGAATGCCTCTATGCTAGTTATTACACCGGCTGTCTTATCCCCAAACCGGAACACAACAATGCGAACACTGCTGTTTGGCGGTAGGTTAATGGATAAGATGGTGGTAGCGATCCGGACGGACCCCGCACAGGGTCCTACCACCCGCTTAATTATAATAAATGTAGATGTGTGTGACGGCAGAAAATCTATACATATAAAATGTTTCGTCCTGAATGACTGACTGACTGACGGATCAACGCACAGCCTAAAACGCTGATTGTAGAGACCTGAAACTTGGCAGGTGTGTTTTTTGTATGACTTAGGCATCCGATAAGAAAGGATTTATAGGGGTGAAAAAGGGGGGCAAAGTTTGTATGGGACAACGTGGTTCCATGGTTCAATCTACTTCAAATATAGCATAAACATTTTTTAACAGAATTGATGGAAGACTTTTTCGTGTTTTATTGAAATTCATCCCCTAAGGGGTTGAAAAAGGGGTCGATAGTTATTTTGGGGCTGATTTGCTTCGAAGTTGATATCAATACTCCGTAGTGCTTTTGATTAACATTAAATTTTATTTTGACACATGTTCAAAAACTCAATCCAAGACAGATTTTATTCAAGAAAGGTTGAACTGACATAAAAGCTTGGTGGAATGCAAATTACTAAACAGCCGAGTCTAAAGATTCCATTTTTGGCATAGGTTCCTTATGAGGTCTAGCGGTGTAGTAAGAAAGTATTTCCCGAAAACCCCCTACGGGAAGAATTAGGGGGACTAGCGGGAGATTACGCGTACGAAGTCGCGGGCGTCCTCTAGTATTTAGATAAAATTATTGTGAGTTAAATGAGGTCTACGAGGTCTGAACTCTCGCCTAAAATAATGGTAAAAAAAACGTTATTAAGTTTAAACGAAGGGTACTTATCTACACGGAAAGAACATGTCTCATGTTTAGGAACTTTTTAAAATTTTTGAGATTGCTATTTGAAAGTTAGGAACTATATAGTTTTGTACAGGTTTTTGTAACTGTAAATAAATAAAAATTATACTAAGATTTATTCATGTAACTGAGTGGTAAATAATAGTTGGCTACATTTTGACATTAAAATCCCTATTTTTCGAAGTGACAATACATGATCTTTCCGTGTACCCCTCTATAGCTTTACCACTGTTTTTAGTAATAGAACAGCATCCTCGTACAAAAGTAATTTATTTTCATCTTTATCTCGTTTTAAGTTTCCCAACTCGGTAAATTCGACGTCACGCGTGGTCCATACGTTACTAGAGCTTGTACTTGTATGAGTTGTATGAGAGCATGAATCGCTCCGACGCTTATCGTATCTGCATCTGAAGGTTGAGGATATATTGACAGGCGGAGCGATTTGCATTCATTTTAGGCACCAAACTTTTAAATTTAAATTTGCGTATGGTTCAATACTAATGTGGTTTTGCACTCGCAAAATTAGTGTGTGTTAAACCCCCAACAGTGTTTTTTTATCAATGACCAAAGTTTTTTTCTCAGCAGTTTGCATTTTATTCTAACCTGTTTATTGTCACATGTTTGATCTACCCTGACGAATGTAAGCGGTAGTGTAGCGACTTTGGTATACTGAAAATAATACAAAAAAACTGTCAGAAGATTGTAAACTTGGAAAACAATACATTTGTCCAAAAGTATTCACCAGCAGTCACCGGGTTTATTCACCCCGACTATAAGAAATGGCATGCAAAAATGTCTAAATTGCTTCTATAAAAGAAGCCTAAAATCTACGTCGTTTAATTTCTACGCTACCTTTAACCGCAATTGCCTTCAAGGGCTCTTTTCACGCTTTACAGCAAGTAATAGCTTTCAATGTTCCACCGTGGCAGTACCCTTACAATTTTCCAACTCGTAATGGTGAAAATAACGAAGTGAAGCCAATGAAGCTCGAACTTGTCGAACAAACCAAGTAATTGGATTAATAATTTGAACGATAAGAAGTTGCGCAGTCAGGTAGCGAAGGGTTTGTTAGCCAAGTCTTGGCTGAAACGTTTTAAATCGAGAATAGCTTTAAAATGAGACGTGACTTTTTATTGTACTACATAGTAACTTTCTATATTATTGCACACGTTTTTGAAGAAATGTAAAAGCGATACATAGTTTTCTATAATTTTATTATTATGACCATTATTTGTAAGTTTGTGCGAGTAGGTATACTGATTATCTTATCTTATCTCACAGACGAGCCTTTCGGATACACTTCAACGAAAATATATATTATAAAATTTCATTCTTATATATTTCTACAAAAAAATCAGACATGTCGTAGATCAAAATGATTTAGCCTATTATCATCACAGACGTAAACCACATGTACTCTCTTTTACAAAATATATTTTGATTCCCTAAGGCAACCCGAAAACTATTTACACGAAGCTAGTTGCGTGTATAAAGGGGTTATATCGCCAATATCCAGCCGTATGAAGATGTTTTCAGCCCTTTTCAGGGATATGTCCTCTTTAAGGTTCATTGGGTAAAGCCTTATCCACTGAACTTTACCAAAGACACGAACAAAGTTACTCAATGGCTTGATTAGGTAAACGGTGTTGAACATAATGAATAGACATTTTTGATTAGAAAAATATAGGATAAAATTGAGGTTTCTGTTCTATTTTAACGAAAGGAGGGGTGTTATAAGCATATCCGTGTGTATGACTATGATTGACCGACTCAAGTGCAGTTATTTAATAGAAAATCTCGATTGATCTGGATATTGTACTTAGTAGCTAGGATGAATGAAAATCGGTTGTACTGGATGCAACTTCGTTTAGTTAAACTAATCATCATCATCATGGCAGCCGAAAGACGTCCACTGCTGGACATAGGCCTCCCCTAAGGCTTTCCACTCAGACCGGTCTTGTGCTTTTCGCATCCACCGCGGTCCCGCGATCCTGACGAGGTCGTCACGTCATCGTCGTTGAAACTAATAGTTAATCCTAATGATTCTAAACTATTTAAATACAGCAGCGTGCTCCCTATTTAGTTAAAAATAATGTACGTTCTGGCCGTATATTCACTTGTCAAGTCACAGATAGAAGAAGCTAACTACTGCAAGATCTAATAACGCCTATAGACAAAGAACCAGTGCTTACCAAAATGCCCTATACTCAAAGTTACGCAATCAATCAAAAGAACTTTATATATCTGGTAGGTAGTTACAGTAATTAACATTTCTGTTAAAAAATATGTTTTTATTGCTTTCTCTAAATCTAGGATTCTGTTATATCAGTATTAAATTTTAAAAACACTACAGATGCCAAAACTCAATTGTTGACTTGAGAAGTCGATTTGACGTGACGTCAGCTCTAATTTGGTGCTTTATATAAATTGTACCAATTTTTACAGCCTGCGTTCGACAGACTTTTCCATCAGTATAAAATTCCATCTGTGTTATTTAAAAAATAAGAAATTATTCAAAAAAATTAAAACACATTTCTTCTAATATTTAGTGAATAGGTAGGTACCTATTAATTTGCGTTTTATTGACGGATCTGATTTAAATATTCATGCCTAGTTACTTTAAGAATCTCCTGCGACTCCAAAACAAAAGCCGATCCTACACAAATTCGTAAAAAGAACCCAATAGAAATACGATAAGGAGGCATCAAATTATTTTTTAACAAAGCTGCGTAAGACCACCTTTTGTGGAACATTACAATGAAAGCCCTGTGAAGGGAGGCTAATCATTTATTAATGTCAATGGATCCCGGAGCTGTTTTCTTCCTCAAATTGGTTATTGTTCGAGTAAACTTCTTTTATTACAACATTGTTAGTAAAATGAGCAGGTAGATCTTTTTTCAGTTACACCCACTCTGGATAATAAAGGCGGAGTTTACAGTCTAATCTGACGTTTTTTATGGACGTTTTTCTCCATGGATTGCATTGTTCGCATTGAGTAACGTAAAGGAGGGAAGTCTATAGCTATCACAATACCTACGGGTTTGGTTTCTTAATATAATGAGGAAAGTCAGCTATTTCGTAGGATTTTTTTTTGCCACTACTTTGCAGCGTCAGCTGTTCATCCACACGTGCTTGATTTAGTTGTTAAAATCTTAATATCACGATATGAACTTTAGCAGTTATAATAATTTGCAAGTAAATACCACCAACACTATAATTACTTACGTTTACAACACGCACACTGCATTTAAACTTAATCGTCCCTACAAAAGACAGCAAATACCTGCTAAATTGTCCAAATTCAAATAAAAGCTTGTAATGAAAACAATCAGCTACATTTCTACAATAAAATAAAAATAGCAATATCCAAGGCAAACATGTGTCTCAAAACCTTTGCAATATCCAGAACACAATGGTCGCGACGCTCTAGCCAACTTTTTATTTTCTTAACACCTGTAGAAGAGGTTCACTCATGTGTGGGTACTAAGACGTATCGTCTAGACCGTACGGGATAACCTGGCGAATTGTACACCCACTAATAAACCTTAAACGGAGCACATAAAACTAATAGCCAGCGTCACTCTGTCGTAAACCGTGTTATTAACGAAGAAGAGACAGCGAGGGCCCATTGTCTTACGGGATGCGACACGACATTTTTAACTTTGTTGTGGTTTAAAATAAAGTATATTAGTGATGTGGGTAGTTGCCAGTATGTTTAAATTATTAACAAGTGATAATAAAATAATAAAAGCGTGGTTTGTAGAAACAATAAATACGTTTAAAGCCTTTATGATCTGCTAAACACATCGCTTAGTCGATCGGGACACTAGGTAAAATTCGTACCATACCACCTTCTTCATATGTGTAACACTTCATACAAGCTGCCGTTATAACACTTTATAAACTGATTGGATCTGTCCGTCAACATTCATTTACATCTCCAACATAAACATAAAAGGTCATAAGAGTTTATAACGATTAAGGGCGTTGCTAATTAAATCCAGATCAGAATAATTAAGTCCCAGATCCCACTTCCCATCAGGTATCATGAGTGCTTATCGCTTTCACTTCCCATAAATAAAAATAATAAATAACTTAAATCTACCTACCTAATAAACCTACGACTAAAAAAAGAATGTTATATTGAATCTGCGGTATCAACATCCAAACTACAGTGGCTTCAGGTGGTTTTAAAGCTTGCATTTCGTTTCACTTGTTTTTTATTTGATGCACGGGTTTATTTATTTTTAAACAGCTGTCTAAAGTTTGTCGTGCAATGGACACGAACCTGAGTGGAGCTTTCACGGGAGACCGCTGATGTATCGCCGAGTTCTAATGCATCACTCCAACTTTAATTTCGTACGTTTTATTTACCACATACGCTGTTTATGACATGTTTTATTAGCTGTGGCTACGCTTTTTAACAGCTGTGAAATAGTAGAGAAAATTATTTTGCGCATTGCGTATATCGTCGGTTGTATTCCAAGGATATTCAACTTGAAAATCGAGAAAACACCTCGGACAAGAGATATTAATATCTACTCTATAATGATCAAAGTGGCCAGCAGGGCCAGGTTTTCCGCCGTTTCCAATATTCTATCTCTAGTTTTGGTAACCGTTGAGATAGATAAGTACCTAGTTAGTTACTGCCAACCGAGGATAGCCCCGTATGAGGGAATGTATCTAAGGTACAGCGTGGAAAGAATAGAGTGAGGGTGGAGCAAAACCTTCTTTAAATATGAATGTTAACAAATATTGTGTTATTAAAAGTGGTTCACTTATATTGAATATTACCTTTAAGAAAATCTACCCTTGAGGTATTCTCCCTCCACTGCTCCCTGCCTTTTTCGACAGTTTATTATATTACAAAAACGAACCCAAGTCGACGGAAAGACTTTAAAATCTTAATTCTGATATTTTACTACACCGAAAAAATACAAGGACTAATAAATAAATAAATAAATAAATAAATATCAGGGGACAATGTTACACCAATTGATCTGGTCCCAAACTAAGCTCTGGCTTGTACTATGGGTACTAGACAACGATATAAATACTTATATACAGAAATGTAGACTTAAATACATAGAAAACATCCATGACTCAGGAATAAATATTCGCGCTCATCACACAAATATCTGCCCTTACCGGGATTTGAACCCAGGACCGCTAACTTCTTAGGCAGGGTCACTACCAACTAGGCCAGCGCGTCGTCGTCGTATATCTTGAATATAATATAACAGAGTATGAAAATAACGAAAATTAGTTTTTCGAATATTACTTGTACGGATATTGACAAGCACGAATATAAAAAGCGAAATGTATAACTCCAAATAATGATTTTATATGATTATTTGGAATTAGGTAGGTAAGTAAAATGAAATTTTGGAATTATGAAAAAATTTACAAATAGTACCAAGCCAAGTTTATGCATATATCGTTCGATATCGACCTGGTATGAGCCACAGATTACGTGCGACGACGCGCTTGTCGAGGAGGAGTGTTAGGTTGTATTGTACAACAGCGTGAGCTACCCGAGCGCAGCGAGCGTGCCATGAGCGCGACCGACGAACGCCACAGCTAAACTATTTTTGTTGAAATTAGATGAAAAATTTACTTTACAGATTTGTGTCCAAAAATTTGGGATTCGGGGAATAGGAAAAAAATTGGGAAAACGAAAAATCGGTGAAGACCTTGTCGGAGATATGATAATCGGGATAGTATTTCTCGGGATTTTAATAAGTCGGATTGTGATTTTGACACTTCGTGGAATTATAAAAGCCTATGATTCGGAGTTTTCAGAATCGGGATTATTTTTTTTCAAGATAATATTACGTTATTACCCCTGTAGGTAACCTACTACCGCTAAAAGTCAACAACATTAACTTCCATCAGGTTATCTACTCTTTGACGTAAATGCGATAATAAAGAAATAATATTCCAATTAAATTTACTAACGGATGCTTCATATCTTATAATTACTATGTCACGTTATTTATTATGATTGTTGCATAAATAAATACAATATTGCGACCTTTCGTTAGCAATTATGACACTATTTTAATTAGCCTCTGATCTACACTTTCTTATATAATTACTTATTCCGTTATTGGCTGACTGACTATTTTTACGTAAATAGGTACTCTTTTACCCAGGAGACTACAGTAATTTAGTGTTTTTTTATACAATATCGCGTATTTTGTTAGATAAGTTCGAATTCACAAATAATGCTTTATTAATTGCCTTATCAATGGATACGCAAGCTGAGTGTGAACGAGTTTTTTCGTTGTAAATAGAATTTTAAATCTCTAGATCTGTAATACTTCTTAAAGACCAGTAAAACGAGTGCAATCTCGACGGGCCTACAACAGTCACTGAGAAGTTCCTATGGCCTTTTAAATCCATAAATCATATCATAGCTCTGCTAGTAAGAGGTATAAACATTCCCAAACTTACAATATTTATTTGACAAAGTTTACAAACATATTGGCATTCCGTTCATCCATCATAAAATAAGAGTAAGACCTAAATGTGGCCAATTAAAAATTAAAAACTTTTAGCGTGCGTACAAGGATTTTACGAAAAATTACACCCGTCGAGAAGAAATACAAGGGTCAGCCGCAAACTTATCTTACTCGAACAAAGTCGCGAGTCGCGAGCAGTCACTAGTTGCGGATAAACTATATCAATTTAAAGAAACGTGAAAAAAAAAGTGAGAACATAGAATTTTTGAGTTGCTGTTAGCATAAAAAAATCTAAAATCATCATATTATATAAAAGAAAAAAAAGAACAAATAATAACATATATTCGTGACAAACAACATACAATAACCGAGAAATACGCACACGAATAATGTAGTCACGTATAATACGAATATAAGTGTGTTTTTTTAAATCAAACGATGGTAAATTTGTTACAGAGATAGTTTGAATCACGGAGACAGACATAGGGTAGGTATTCTTCATCCCGGAAAATCAATCAGTTCCCGAGAGTGATAAACAACTTTTGTAGACGAAGTCGTGGAAAAAGCTAGACCATAAACTTCACGTTCCATGCAACAATAACCCTGGTCACTAGCAAATGGAACTTTCTATATGAACAATAACTGAAGTCATATTAAACCGATTTAGAAAAACTTTGCCGGCTTCCAACATAAACGATCACAATAAGAGTTAACAAGTTAGCTTGTAGATGGATGTAGGGCTATCATACAACGTCATGTCACACTGACATAAAAGCATCAAAAAAAGTGCTTAAAATAAACTCTAAAGTGTTAGCCATAAAGTCCACGACAACGTTGTTTGTAAGTTTACCCATTTTGCAGACAAAATAGCAGCATGCTTGCCTTCTGTATCACACTTGGGGGAGCTCCCAGCGATAAAAGTACTCATCTCAGCGATTCCCGGCGATCATCGGCAATCCTCGGCAATCCTCGGTGATTCTCGGGGATTCTCGGCTTTCTAGATTACTTGGTAATGGTCACCTTAGCGCGATATTAATGATGAGCTCGTGACTGGCTCGAGTTTTCTTGAGCTCTTGTAGTTTGTTAAAATTATTATGATTTTTTTTTTATGCTAAAGGAGGCATACGTGCTAGTTGTTCACTTGATGTTAAGTGATCATCGCCACCCAAGGACACCTGTAAAACCAGAAGAGGATTTGTAGATTCGTCGCCAGCCTTTGAAAAAACAGTATGCTCGTCTCTTGTAAGTCCCCAAGTAGCCGTTCAGAAATATACCCAAAATAACGTAATTTCCTAAAACTGTGTATGCAGTATTAAAAAGCGGCCAAGTGCGAGTCGGACTCGCGCACGTAGGGTTCCGTACCACTATACATCTAAATAAATGTTTTTCTTATTCTTTATTATATTGGAGTTGATTGAATGAAAGGTAAAATGCGGTTTACGATTTATAACGTATTAAAAAAAAACTGATTGTTAGATCTCGTTCAAACCAATTTTCGGTGGAAGTTTGCATAGTAATGTACTATAAGCCCATTGGAACCTTGACCCACCATAGAACTCTGTCACAGTGACGTTATGACTGAAGTCATAACAAGTGTCAAAGAAATTGTTTTATAATGTCACTGTGACACCGTTCTATGGTGGGTCAGGGTTCCAATGGGCTGATAGTACATCATATATTATTTTTACATTTATCATTCCCTTATTTTAGAAGTTACGGGGGGGGGGGGGGGGGGGGGGACACACATTTTTCCACTTGGAAGCGTCTCTCGCGCAAACTATTCAGTTTAGATTTTTTTTTTATTAGAAACCTCAATATCATTTTTAAAGACCTATCCATAAATACCGCACACGTATGGGTTTGATGAAAAAAAAAAAAAATATTTTCAGTTCTAAGTATGGGGAACCCCAAAAAAATTGTTTTTTTTTTCTATTTTTGTATGAAAATCTTAATGCGGTTCACCGAATACATCTACTTACAAAGTTTCCATAGTATAGCTCTTATAGTTACGGAATAAAGTGGCTGTGACATACGGACGGACAGACGGACGGACAGACATGACGAATCTATAAGGGTTCCGTTTTTTGCCATTTGGCTACGGAACCCTAAAAAGGTGGTGAGGATGGAAAGACAGCCGTTTGCGAGAAGTACCTACGGGATAAACTAGTCGCAGGCGGCTACCCAAACAGTTCCTCGAAACACTCTTCATTAGAGATACGGTAAAGTACGCAAACGTTTCCCTTTCGATACTGAAATAAGTAGGATAACATATGAAATAGATGATAATGAAATATTATTAATATTATGAACAAGATATTATTTAAATGTCATATGGAAATACATATTCTTTGATTTCCGCAGCAGCTTTCAACTACATCTTGTCTCTCACGTATCTCATCTCGCTTGTGTCGCTCACGCCACCTGTTTCAATGAGTAATGATGATAAATAATGCATCGTTCACCGTTTAGTGTTTTTAGTGCATTATAGCGCCGCCAGATGGCAGCGCAACTTAGCGCTAATGACGCAGACAGTACGCTAGTAAATATTTTTTACGAGCCGGCCCTAGACTTCGCAGCGGCGTGAAATGTTTCACACGTACCTAGTATTTTTAATTCACTTTCGCTAGCATAAGTTAGGTACATACACATCGTAACTGCAGCACGGTACTTAGGTACAGTACAGATATGTCACTTGTATCTATCCCGGTACATTCGCATGTAACTCGTAAGTAAGTAAGTGTAAAAATATGGGAGTAAGCAACATCGCAAAAATACGTCCTAACATGATCGTAATTAGAACTTCGTAACATATTTATGAGAGAATTCTTTCGACTGTAGAGTAAAATTCACTTAAGGTAACCTACCTTTAACGTCTGTTCCCAATTTTAAAACTTCGCATTAGGTTATTGTAATAGAAAATTTGACACATTTCGTTTGTGGAAAATATCAATTTTAGTGAAACCTTAACTATCGGTTTGAACATTGGGACCGCACCAGCATAAAGCGACGCATTTGGTGGGAACGAGTACCTACCTATTTTTACCCGACTGCGGCAAGGCCCAAAAGGAGAGTTATGTGTTTGATCTGTAGGTATATATGTCCGACTTTATGTCCCCTTGATACAGATAAAAGATACAAGTCACACGTCAAGAATCTACCAGCGCTTCCCAAGAGGAGACCACTGCTGAGAAGAAACGCCGCAAGAAACTCGGCAGTTAGTCATTTTTTAAACATATTTAATATAACAGTGGTACTACTTAGTCTCAGCATTATATTAAATTAAATATAATATCAAATAATTTTGGTAGTTCAGCAGGAAAATATGCCTAAAATCTTGGGAGAGAGAGATAGAGGGAGAAAAGGAAAAAAAATCCACTTACTTGTGTATATAAGACGGTGCAAGACGACCAAATAAAAGTTTCGATATGTTTACCTACATCAACGGTGTCCCCTAGACAAGATAAAGTTTTGCATATTAACAAATTATTTTTGATTAAGTTTCGGGTTTAGGCCATGCATTTTTGTCTATTAGATAATCCTCGACCCTATAATACGCTTTAGACATTAAAGACTTTTTTAAGTAATTTTTAAGTGTGGAAAGGGTAACTTTAAAACTACGTCAGGTTATTTTTTATAGAAAATAATGCATTGACCAATAAATTATATACCTATATTCTTTACGGACACGGAATTTTAACTACTAAATTATTGTAACTACTACACGGCTAAACCGATTTTAATCAATTATACGTGGGTAGATTAGTCTTGACTACTAGAGTGTCATAACCTATATTAAAATATTAAAATGTGGAATTGGCGAAATAAAAAAAAAACATGAGTCGTGTTTTTTTAAAGCTTGCTTTCAGTAAGACTTGTGTTTCTATAACTTTAACTGTCCGTACTGAAAAAGAAATACATAACACACAGGCGGCAAGCTATCTCAGAAGTTGGCGTAGTTAATTGAGATTTCAAAAAATATTATTAATTAGCGCAAGGAAAAAAGTTTGGGCTGCTTGTTGCACCCGTCCCAAAACGCTCAATTGTATCGATGCAGATGTAGATGAAAACTAATTTTAAAGGCACAAGTGTGATAAACGGATAACTGAAACAAATATGGCTACAAGTGAGGTTACTTTTGCAGCTAATTATAATTATCAAATTTTTGTATTTAGAAATAAAATGGTACCTACATACATTTTCCTATAAAGTGTGGGAAAATTAAACGTTTTTTGTGGTACTTTAATACAAATCACCACACGTTACTTCAACGCCCTTTAAAGATTTGCAGTACAGCTTGTATTTTGCAGACATGACACCATAAACTGAGGAATTAAGAGGGAAACAGCTGCGCGCTCGTACGTGATCAACTTTAATGACAATTACAACTTTGTCGACAACTAAATTCATTTTATTAACACGTTTTTTTACTCGTATGGATGTTGTGTGAGCGTCGGCAAAGTTGCGCTTACAGGGGACTAACTGTTCATGTTTTTAACGGTAAATATATTTTTGCTGCACATTTTATTGCATTGTATTTGTCTCAACGATAGCACTGGAAGTCGTTGCAGAACTCGGTTTGTCATTTGATTTTCTATTCAGTTATTTTTCGGTACCGGATATATTATTATGTAAGTATGGTATGTTTTTTAAAAGATATGTGATAAGATAATTGAGTATGCAATGACCAAGTCACCTTTAAGAATGTATTATTCTGACACAAATGGGGAGAAAGTAAAATAAATACAATGTTGTTAAGCCAGTAGTGTATCTTCCTACGAGGTCAGCATATCTGATCCGTATCCAATATTTATTAGTTATTAGCATGTCTCGTTTTTAATAGCAGTAACGCCATACAATCCAATGTAGTCATATAACTAGACTTCTTTAAAACAATGTTTCTATTTTTGCCCTAATGTTTTGAGTAAGCACTTCAAATATAACGTCGTTAGTGTTATTTTCAGGTTTATGCTGATGCAGGCAGCCAGAAATTTTCACATGCTTCAGGAGGTGAAGTGATGTGTCACTTCTGCCTAGGTATATACTACAGTTGTATAATCTAAGTCAGGACATTTCTGCCGTGCATGAGTGGTCTGGGAAGGGACTAATTTCTGCGTCTTCTATCTCCTGGGAGAAATTGCGTCGTGTTTGATGCTAGTTTAGTGTTTAAAGAAAGTAAACCATTCGTTCGTTTAAGCACCTTGCCGTTTGATTGTTCTAGAGATAATTAGATTCTGTACGATCATACATTACCCTCTTGGAACGTTTCTGATCGTTATTAGCAAATGAGATTGGACCACGTTTCAACGCTAACCCGAAGCGTTTTGTGAGTGATCGAGTTTTATTTTACGATTCGTTATAAAAAGTCCGAGGTGCAATAAAAACGATCATCGTGTCATTCCTGACAAATTGGACGGGAAAATTGCAGGTTCTCCAGATTTTAATGAGAAAGTTTCGTTCGTGACTCAGTAGTTTGGAAGATTACTTCAAAGTTTTTAGAGAGTTAGAAATTGGAAACATAAAAATGTATTTGGATGCTTATTGTCGACACCTGAATTTTATGAATCATTCGGATAAAAATGTAATTCAACGACTAAAATAAGTCGCGTTTTATTTTAAATATAGTTTCAGCACAATGTTGTTATTGTTAGTATCTCTTACTCTAAGATTAAAGAGTAATGCACTGTGAATGAGACTAGTTTTCTCCAACCAAAAGGTCAAACTTTCATCATACAAACTATTAATGTAGCGTATAAACATCTTATTACAAAAGTTTAATGATCATAAAACTTATACGTATCACCGCTCGACTTCATTGAAAGCAAACTTTTACGAGCCACAACTTTATGAGTCTACAAACAGTATGGATTATTTTACTTTTCAAATTCGCATTTATGACACACGTTATATGACCAATTCGTAGCAAAGGACGTGCAAAGTGAGTGCGAACGTGAAATTAAGGATCATATTTACATCTCATCGCGTAATAAATGAAATACATTTGAACGGCGGTTGGAGATTCTGGAGATTAAGTTGAAGTCAACGAGGCCAGAGTGCCCTGCCAAGATGCACTACGCTAATTAGCGTTTCTATTCGTTTCGTTTTTAACTGATCGCGTCACTGGTAGATGACGTGACTTCACGTGATCACTTTCCACACTGGCCAACGATTTTATGTCGATTAATAAATCAATCAATCTTTATTTGCAGATCCTTTTGTGAAAATAAGTGCCTATTGATCGCTCACTAATAGTGTACCGATTGCCACAAAAAATAAATGGTTTGCATTACTTAAATGACTACAAACTCGTAGTCCTGAAATGACTTTTGTTTGAATTACCATACTTTGAAACTATATAGTGTAATTTAACCAATTTGCAGTAGGTATTACTTTAATTTCCTCCGATAAAAGCGCAATTAACAGTCTAATATCGTGTAGTAGCATCTCCAACGACCATTATAGCCGCTGTGGGTGAAGCAAGCAATAAGAAGACCATTATTGCACTGCAGTCGTCTACGACTAATAACATTTCCGCAAATGCAATTACTACAAATCCAAATACAAACCTCAGGGGTTTGAATACAGAGACTACAGTGGCTAAATTATTTATGAGTTCGAAGTAGAACAGCAAAAAATTATAAGGAAAAGACAAGAAGATTGTGACTGAAATACATTTTATTGAAACAAGAAAGGGCATTAATAATACTCGTAACGACAAAACAAAAGGTTCCTCGCTGTCTAATGGACGTCGAAAACAATTCTTATAATGTAGGTAGGTCCGCACAATCAAAATGTGTCACATTTTACGAAATGTGGAAAGCCAAGCGGAATAAGTCGCAAAAACTAAAATATTTTCTGTATAAACTTAGAGAATCAAGTAATTTTAAAAACAATAATAAGAACTCCAAAGAAAGTGAAAATACCTAAGTGTTTTCAGGTCAGTCAAACTGAAGAAGAAGAAGAAGAAATACATTTATTCACCAACCATAAGACACACATTACACAAATGATTGAAGAAAATAGTAAAGGTAACAGACTTAGCACGCAGCTCTGGCTCAGCAAAATCAGACAGACACCTGCAGCGCTGATTTTCAGCCAGTACCGGCAGTGACTCACGGAACGCTGTTCAAACATACTATACCGCTGTCAGTATATGGTTTAAAATATCGTCGACTTCAGGGCCTCTATTCAACACGGTAAAAACAGTATCGTTGTTGATCTATTATCGTAAAGTCAACGTTTTGATAGCTCTTATTTTCTTGACAGTAATGGCGGCTGACGTTAAAACAATACCATAACAGGTAGGTATCATAAGACGATATGTTACCGTCGGGAATAGAGGCCCAGTTTCACTGACCTAGGATGATTTGGAAAGAAATATTTTTTTTTTTTTATTTTAACCCACTTCATATACTGTGTACTCGTGTCTCCAATGCTCCTAAAACCGTTGCGGTCCAAACAAAAAAGTTGGTAGGTATCTTAATTATTACAACGTCAAACGTTTTGAATGTCTTGAACTCCAAATTGTGTTTATTCTGCATGGAAATCTGGAAGCCTGGCATATAACGTAATCGTATTACCTGGCCATCCTTGAGCCTGTCGGTAGTGAATGATAGCGTAGACCCTGTTATTACACAAATTAACAACCAATTATTATCTATATGTTTTCTGAGATTCATAGGCAGGTTTTTGTGTTTAAACATGGTATAGTTTTAGGGACCCGCCGTTGATTTTGATTCTGTTATAATACGTTTCCTTGAGCGCTGTCTCTGCAGAGGACCTTAAGGAAGACCTTTGTCCAGCAGTGGACGTTTTGCGGCTGATGGTGATGATGATGATAATGACGCATTCTTGTATCAAGTATGCTACTTATAACTAGTTTATAACATCTCTAAAGTGCTTTTTGAATACGGTTTTTTCTTGGTAACTCATCATTTTATCGAATTTCACTTCATAGATTTTATAATTTTTTCGAATTTTATTAAATCGAACGTATGTTTGTTTTAAACCATGATATTTTTATCATATCAAAAACATATACAAAATGAAACAATCGGGTACTATTAAGAATACAAAATTTTGCTCTGGGACATTTTTATCCCACAAAAAGATAACATAGATTTACATTTGGAGTTCAGTCATTTTCCAAAACCGTTTTGCCGTGCTTAGAGGCAGTTAATTACGATGAAGTCATCTCTTACGGCTGATTTAGGTACATCGGTACAGCAAAAGCATGCCAGTATAAATACATTGACCAGTTGGTTTTCACGTTTGAAGTCACAGCAATTGTAACTACGCAATGGACGCACTGGCATGCTTTTGCTGGAACAATGTAAATAAGCCGTTAGTGACGATTTTTGAAACACAAGTTTGAAAATGGAACGTATTATTTGTCTCTAAAATGTCGCTGATTACGGCGGCGAGTAACTTTACGATGGATTAACTATTTCTATGTTGCAATTTTCATAAATAATCATCAAGGAAAATATGCAAATAATGTAAAGATTCGTTCTAACAACCGGTAATTATCTAACTGAACCATTTTTTTAATCGACACGAACAAAGCGTTACTGTAATTATAAACACGATACAACTACCATACAATTTTCCAATTAACGCCTATAAAATAGCTACACTTATTATAAAACTGTAGCAGAAGTGTGTCTGTACATTAAAAATATTTAATCTTTGTCAGTTTGTTAATTTGTTTTAGGCTTTGTTGAAAACCACAAGATCAGATTTAATATTTTTTTGGGTTTAAAATTTATATTACAACATCATATTCGTAGTAATTCGAAATGATTTCTAAAGTTAAAAACATAATTTTAAACCAATATTTTTCCCCGACTGTAATTTTTTTAATCATAAAGGTTCATCAGGAATCTGATAATGACTATGCAATACCTATAAGTATAGTCAGCAACCACACACGTGCAAACTTTATAATGAACGTGGCCTCTGATTTGGCTTAGCCGACAAGCTGTCGTGGTTAAAGTAAATTATTTTAATAATAGCTGCCCTGAAGCGTCTAGGAAGTTTTTATCGGTTTTCATACGTGAGAACGGAACATTATGATTGAAGTTACAATTTAGTACAAGACACTCACTACCCAGCTACTCCAAAAAGAGTCTAATTTGTAGGTAAATTATGTCGCTTGGCTTTGAATATGGTTATCATGACACTTGGGGGGCTATTAGGGAAGTCACTCCCGCGGCTAAAAGCTCGTAGAGTTTTGATGACGTGTTATTATAGACAATTTTCGTTTTAATCACGCTATATCTTAATCCGGCTTTTAGATTTTTTTCTACTCGAAAATGGTTAGTTATTAATGAAAGATGAAAATTAAAAACCGTTGTTTTTTGAAAAGGTGTTCTGAAAAAAATCACGTGTACCTAATGTAAATCGTCTACAAATCACATTCAAAGAGTTTTTGTTTATTGGTTTAGTGGTGGTAGGACCTTGTGCAGGGTCCGTCCGGATCGCTACCACCCTTTTATCCATTAACCCACCGCCAAGTAGCAGTGTTCGCATTGCTGTGTTCCGGAGTGGGGATAAGACAATCGGTGAAATTACTAGCATAGAGGCATTCCATCTCAGTCCTCAGGGTTGGCAACGCATTTGAAGTCTTAGGATTGCAGTTTTGGGATTGTATTCTTGAGATTTCAAATTTCGATGGGTCTCAGATGCCAGTTATCATCAGGTGGCCTGAGTGCCTTCTTATTGCCATAAAAAAAAGCAAGTAGGTATGTCATCAAAACCGTAATGAATACATTGCATTCGAAGAACACCGCAATTCGATTAACCAATAACCTTAAACTATTTGTCGCACATCAAACAGCGTTCGTCCGAATGCATTCAATTGGATCAAGCCACTTGTTTGTGGAGAACTAATTCTGTCTGGAGCGGCCATTAGGGTGATTGCCGTCACTGCGCCGCTGCCCGTCCGAGTTAGCAGACCTCTTACAGGATTGAATTTTCCGCGACTGTACAACTCTTCAGACATACGAGTTTGTAACTCAAGAAAACATCTTTGCATCCAAAATTGAAAGAGAACTTTCAAGTCGAGACATGATAAGAGATTTCAATTCAATTAATATGAAACTCGAGAAAACTACCAGTAATTTCCAGTGTATATTTCTAGAATTTCATTTCAAGTAGGTATCATATAGCGCAACGACTAAATTTGTAAAGGGAGCAGGCGACAACATTTGGTCCCTGAGCTCCAGCAAAAGAGGTGTTTACATGCATTTTATGCCGGCGCACCCTTATCAAGTTGCTACATTTGCCCGCAGGCGTCGTCAACCTTCTCAAAATATTTACTTGTGCGCCGTTCTCGCTTTATGCTCTACTTTAACTGCAGGTGAAAATTGAAAAAGTTTACGTTACGACCTTTTTAACGTCGCGAAACGGAATTTCGACATTTAATTTACTCACAACGACTTCAGCCGTTTGAATAAGTCACTGAGAAAAGCAAAGTGTTTAGGTATATAGGTACCATTAAAAAGTGTTAGTACTTGCTGTAGAATAAAAGAATCGCAATTTTTATTAAACTGTATAAGTATACTAGCTTTTTTCCGCGACTTCGTCCGCGTAGATTTTGATTATCGTTATATCCTCGGAAAAAAATATTTTATCCGGAATAAAAGTAGCCTGTGTAGGTATAAACTATCTCCATTTAAATTTTCATCCAAATCCGTCCAGCCATTGCAGCGTTAAAGAGTAACAGACAAACAGAACACAACTTTCGCATTTAAAATATAAGTAGGGTATTTACACTCTCTGTTATGCGTTTTTTATATTTCACTTGTTAGTGTCTTTGAATGATCACAGTTACCTGCCTTATGAAATTATTTACCGTCGTCTATTTGTTTTTGTAGGTTTAAACCTAAGTAACTTTTGCATGTTCTTGGTTAAATTGTATTAAGTGAATTGGGTATAACAAAAACATGCATTTCAAATTCAATGTACGAGCGTTCTATTCCAGATACCAATTTAGGTTTAGCTTCGCGCCGTAATTTGTCTAAGGAATACAATTGTTATCATATAGAAATATCGTTAAAACGGCACTTAGGAGTCGAGTGCATGTGCCCGATTACGAGCGAGATGGCGAGAGATAATGCGCCATTATAGTAGGTCTGCCATGACTTCAGTGAATAATCGGGACATATATGCTTCTGTCTTACCGTGGATACATTTCTAACTAAAACAGTCGCGTTGAAAGGAAAAATATAAAGGAATCATTTGATGCTATCACTGCATGGCAATGCATTACACAACAACGCTGGCTTATCACAACTCTAAATAGATGTAAGAAGTACATTGTGCAAATTATCACTGTTTTAATTTTTTCGCATAAATAACCAATTATCTCGAAGAACAACTTTGATGAGCGGTTGGATAGTGTGATGTGTACATGAGAAATATTGAGTATTAAGTTTTCGAAAGCCACGGTCTACACAATTATACGTGCCCCAGCATCGTACAGCGCACCAACTCAAAATCCATGGAGCGTAGAACCACTCACAGTGAGTTGTCTGCTGGCCATCCGCAGTTGAGTATTTTGGCTGGGACGATAAAAAGATAAATAAAACTAATACCGCGAGTATTTGTTTCTGAGTCTTGTTTGTGTTTTATGTAAATATTTAAGTATTTGATTCTGTATATAAATTATATCGTTGTACCCATAGTTCAAGCTTAGAGCTTAGTTTGGGACTAGGCTAATTGGTGTGAGGTTGTCCCCTGTTATTTATTTTAAAGATTCCCAGCATTCAGGACGTTCCTTAGCTATCTACAACGCGTGGAGGCCCTGCTCGCCGATGCCCGGGGCGGAGTCGCAGACGCACGGGCAGACGCGCGCCTCGTAAAAGTGAAATATTATCACCGCGTCCACTGAATTTCAACAATCGCCTTGGCTTCAAACTCTAATATAGGCTTTATTTTATCACATGTTAAAATGGAGAACCCACTATTTTATTTAAATATTTGTAAGGTTTTTACGTGTCAATATTTTTATTTAATAACTGAGCTTATCCTCAGTCTTATCTTATCACTTATTGTAAAACTATCTGTTCGTGCTCGGCGTGGCCTGGGTGATTTCTTCATAAAATCTTTTTCCTGATCGGATCAAAAATAAAATGACATGTTTATTCACCTTAGTAACTTTTTGAGTTACAGCGGTTTGAACATTAAGTAAGCATGTAAGTAATGTAATCATCTAGTTTTTAGAAAGGTAAAACTAAAAGTTTTATCAAGATCTATGTATAATTAGTTCTCTACGGTTGAAAATTAAAAATTAAAATGGTATTTCCGTAACACTTAAATAAACATAGCAGTATTAATCACATGAATAATAATTGTATTCTTGTTTAAATAGCATTATTATTAAATTCTAATAATACCCATAATTTATACGGTGAAATAAGTTTTTAAACCCTACGTTATCCGACCCCTGCATTTTGGCTTCAAATTGCGGATGCGTGAAAGACTAGCTCACGTGAAGAGTCCTTGACTCACCTGTAGCTCCTACAAACTGCAATGAAGAGGCCCAAATGGCAATCTTTGCCACTCTACCATGAAAAAAAAAGTGTCGAGTGAGACCACTCTTTGTAGCAGGTTCCGAGCTTAGCATTTAAAGTGTTAAAAGTGTTTATGTCAATGCAATTAGGAAATGAGTGGTGTCTGTATATGGGCACAGGTTGTTTTCTGTTCTTTTTCATGGCATTGAAAAGCCAAACGAGCAGGCTACCGGATGGTAAGTGGGATCTGTGACCTATAGACATTAAATTTGCATTCTCAAGACTACACTCTTAAAAGAACTTAAATGCGTTGCCAACCCTAAGGATTAAAATAGAATGCCTATATACTAGTCATTTTTCGGGTTGTCCTATCGCCATACCGGAACACAACAACGCGAACACTCCTGCTTGGCGATGGGTATGAAAACCAGCGCGACGCGCCAACGCGCAATCTGATTGGAACTATCGCGAATGTCGAAATTCAACATTAGAACACGCCACGGCACCACTCCAAGCCAAATGTCGTCGTCGTGAATGCGTTCTCTTTCTGCTATTTTTAAATGGCGTGGTGCGTCCGTGAGAGTGGTCAAAATATTACGCTCATCCACTTGTATAAAAACTATCAGTCACCGAGACAGAAGGCGCGTCAGTGAAAGCTCAGCTTAAGGCAACGAATTCGAACCCCCGCCGTCACAATGTGCCAATGTGTTTTTCTTAACATTACTCATGCAAGTACCCGATGCTCTTACGGTGAAGAAAAAACATGGCGATAAATCTTGCACATTCGAACAGCTGAGTATGTAAGAGGGTAATCTAAAATAGTAGGTACCGTGACTGAGTGAGTGACTGCCAGCCACCGCACAGCCTTTAGGGTGCTGGACCTAGTGACTTCAAATTTGGAAGGAATATTCCTTGGATACCTTAAGGGTGCAATAACTAATACGAGTAGATAGATGCGATATCGTGGGCGTCGTTAAAAATAAAACAAAATGCACAAAGGATCCTAAAGGTTTGAAGGAATCCGTAAGATAACAAGATATTTGTATTTATTCAACTACATTACCCATCCACCTTTGTCGTAGCAAAATAATTGGCGATATCGTTTTGTCTCTATTGACTTTGCAGGGCAGTTTAAAAAGGATTTATTAAAACGCGTATTCTAAATTTAATATCGGCGCAATAACAACAATCATAGCATTTTTCAAATACTGCCTTAACAAAAAAAAGGTAATTGCCTTCCTTCGCATCCCCGTAGCCCATTGTCACGGGCACATTTCTTTCAAGCAAATTAATTAGGAATTGCTTAACGACAAAATAAACGTAATTAAAACTTTTGGAATTAACTTGCGCCTGATTTCTTTTTTAATTTAAGCTGACTTGCCTAATTTTGCCGAGCCACGGGGGACGGACACACCCCTCGCCCTTTGTCATACCGCCCAGAAAGGATTTTAAAAGATTTACAAAAGGTTAGTAGCTAAGATAGCTTTTATTGGAATAAATATTTTATTTTTTAAAGGTTTCTACAAAGCTTTGTTCGAGTTTGACAGTTCACTAGCGGAGTAAATGAGCGCATATATAATTCAGCGAAGTTAAAATGGTGAAAAAACGTCTCGGTAATCTCTTGATGAAGATAGTGTATTCATTTTTTATTTAAAAGGATGTATGGATAGACAAGTTGTTTAACGCTAACGTAAACGATTTTAGAAGACTGAAAAAAATTATGAAGACACGACCGTCAATCCTATGCATATACATTTTGGATAGCGATAGCGAACGCCGAATGTATCCTGTCTAGGGCCTTTGGTTTACACCACTATGACAGTAAACTTACACTCATTGTTAGCTCTGAAGATCTTCTTTTTGTTTTAATAAGATAACATATTCTACAGAACAGCGATTAAAGTTAGCGTAGCTGTCGTTACCAAAGAAGGCGGTACCTTCTTCTTCTTCTATTTTCGTCAGTAGTTGAGTGATTAAAGAGGAAGCTTTTTATGTATAATAAATTCTGGTTTATCTAACTACGGGTGTGACAGAAAATTCACATAAGCCGAAACGAAGCGAGGGCGGGAAACTGATGTTGTACGGTTTTTTAGTTGTTATTTGGAATAGGTATAGGAGTTCTCAAGCCTAAAGCTGAAACTTTCTGATCCTTATAAACCCTGGCCCGGTCCTTCACCTGCCGCGTCCATTTTACACTGTCCAGTGACTTTACGACTCATTACTTTCGCTGACCGGTGGACGTGACGATCAAAGTTACCGGCCGCTACAAAATACAGACGTGTCACATAAAAAAAAGTATACGACGTATTTAAAGTATAGATCCCATAAGCTGGTTGCTCGGGGGAAAACGGCTTGCTGGTTCCGTTGTTGATTTTTTTAGTTGTTTTTAATGGAAAACGAGCAGCAACATGGAAAGCTGTCGCAAACTGTTTGTATGTATGTATGTATGTATGTATGTATGTATGTATGTTATTAAGTTCAGAGTGGTACAATTGAAATGGATAAAAGACCCCGTGAACAAATCGTACGATAACATAATATTACAAATAAAATATTAAGGATTCGTATGTATAACATCCCATCAAACTAAGCCTTAGGCTTGTACTAGAAAACGATAAACTTAAATAGAGAAATATATACTTAAATAGATAGAAAACATCCAAGACTCGCATATACGCGCGCTCATCACAAAAATATCAGCTCTTACCGGGATTTGCACCCTATGTCCAGGGAGATATAAAAAAATAACTATTGTTTTAAACCCTGTAAACTTTTTTTTTACGGATCCCTAAAATTGACAGGCGAAATGTGGAGGGTTCATCAGCAGGCTACATCAGAAGATTGCTAAACGATGGACCCTGTTTTATTGCCCGTCACGGGCCATAAACGGAGATGTGTGGCGAGTCGATAATGTTCCTTGTGTTTTCATCTAAATACACTTTAAATAGGACAATTTTTCTTTTGAAAATAGTCAGGTTAGAAACTTAATTATAATTCCTACGAGTATACCTACTAGATTTTGTCCGCGACTTCGTTATATATTTTTAGCAGTAAAGATAAAACAAAAATGCATTAGTATAGATGGCTGAGATTGCACACGGTGAAGGTGCGTAAAATACGGTGTCGTTGCGTAAACAAAAGACGGGGTCATAGTAACAACATGACGCCGCTTTTGACGCACCGCAATATACGCACCGTTAAGCAGCGGTGTGGTCGCACCTTAATACGTATTAACTACCGTGTAGAATTACTATTTGAGCACCTTGGTCTTGGTAGCTTGCCATTAAAAGTCTTATAGTGGTTAATCTGGTTAAAAATTAACTATTATATGGAACTTCTACGCCGTAGCATCTCCTTTAACAAAGCGTAGCGCGCGTAGGCAGTTCTTAAACTTTCATTGAAGTCTTTTCAGAAAATGATAACCTACGAAACTTATCATTTGATGACGCAGTTACCCTGCCTACGAAGCTAGCGGTCCCAGGTTCTATTATCAATATGGGCAAATACTTGTGTGACAAGGACAAAGCACACGAGAATACAGGCCACCTGATAGTAACTACAATACTATAATGACTAGAAGACTAAGATGGAATGCCTATGCTAGTAATTTCACCGGTAGTCTTATCCCCACACCTCAACACAACAATGCGTGCACTGCTGCTTGGCGGTAAGTTGAAGGATACGACAGTCGTAGCGATACTGACGGGCCCTGAACAAAGTCCTACCATTTGTAAAGTAAACTACTTATTTTATTAAAAAGGTATTTTCAAAGAAGTTAGTTGAACAAAGGTGTTAAAGAAAAATGTAGAATGCATAAAGACCTTCATATTACTTGCACGGACCAAAATGCAATAAAATGTTTTATGTACCCTGTAAGTCCAGATAAAACCACCCCACAACCCTATGGCTACTTTATCACCCTTATTTTACGATTGTCAAATTTTTCTATAAACTATGCGTAGGCTCTAATATTCCTAAGCTGGTTGTAAAAGAGTATGTCACGTGGAAACGTCCTCATAAAAATTGAATGGGATGTGTGTGGTGTTTCAATGTTTACGCATCATGAATTATGGGTTCCTTGTACTCGTAGGTAGCCAAGGGGTCAAAGTGCGGTTCATTATCCCATATATTATACCTACTTACTGTTAAACAAGCAATATTTATATATATATATTTCGGCTCCACGTAATGTACCACGTAACGTAATTTTTTTTAATTAATACAATATCTTTTCAAAATTGCATCCTGAGATGTTTTTGATGTAGTAAGTATAAACAGTACTTCAACACTATTTTTATCGAGAGCAAAGTTGCCAAAAAATAAATTTATGCTTTATAACAAGTTAAAAATGGCGGAAATACAAATTCTTTTTTCAAAATCACTTTCGGGCCTAGGGATGAAAATTGCCATTTTCATTCAGCTATATAGATATATAGAAAACTTTACTTTCTAAACAGGAGATATGAAAAACTTTCATGCCTTCCTTTTATGCTCCCACACTAGCTGTTATAAAATATTTGTATTAATAACATTTTATCACAAATTATAACTTTTTTTTTACCAGAATGGGAGCGTTTGTAACATCTAACAAGTTTTAACAATTTGACAATGTTTTCGTGTTTTATAACGTTATATAATATTTATAATAGCTAGTGTGGCGCACCATTTCGGTCGCTAATTCAGCGCGTGTTAACTCGTTCCCTTATCTATAAGTAGGTAAGTAAGGTAAGGATTACCGACTGAGTCTATGTTCCGGTAAAGCACTCGTTGAAATTCGGGACCCGCTAATCCTACGAGAGATACGACTATTGTGTACGTCGTTACCATTCATAGGTTTATTCTGTTTTGTGCCGGTCGATTGGCCCCTCCTCGATATTAATGTGTGTTTTTTCTAAATGCATATTAGGAATGGTGCCAGAAATATATAATCAAATACCAAAATGTATATTACGAAGAAGAAGAAGACGGTTTGTCGAATAAAATAAAAATGGAAGGATAAATAACTTATTACTATAAGGAAAATATATTTCCTATGTATTGTTAATACAAATTATAATAGGTATGTAAAAATAAATGTTATATAAAACAAAAAACCGCCTTTAAAACGCAAAAAATAACTTTTTTTTATATGGTAGATAAATAGGTCAGTCCAACTGAAGTCGGCTTTTGGTTAAACAATAATAATTAATAATAATTAGTAATTGTTGTTCTAAATGAAGTTCATGTGCTGCACCGCAAATCACAACAACCCTTTATATCTAGTGATTTATGCTGAATTATGCCTGGAGCACACTGCCGTACCTTAATGGTATACTTAAACTAACGATATAATACTTTACAATACTGGAGTTTTACCGCGCCTTGAAGGGTCTTCTTCGGAACGCACGATTTGACTGAATTATAATTTATACTATTAAAAAAAAAACATGCATGTATGATAAACAAGGACAAAATTTGATGAACAAAGGAACAAATTTGACTTGGATCTTTGATGTTTTGGCAAACCTAACCTTACCTAGGGATTTAAAAAAAGACAAATAGTCTCAAGTCTTACCTAACTAACCGACGTAATACGCAGTTTTAGTACCTATCCTAAAAACAAAACGAAATTAAATTCAAATAGGTATTAAGGGAATGATACATTCGACCGAAAACACTTCTGAGACAACAATAAAAATATAAAAAATACGGGTAGCCTTCTTAATATTTCTGCGATTTTTGACACAATTTCCTAAACTAGTATCCAACAAAAAAATGATACCGATTCAATATCACAAACACAAAAGTTTCGGCCCAAAGCCGAACAAACCTTCATTATTTACTTCTCCGAAGGTTCGATATTTATTAACCATCAAAGCTAGAGCTGGCTTAGTTAATACGCGCATTAGGAAGACGAAGTGCTTCCGATAACCTCCCCGCCCATCGCCGTCTTCTAGGTGAGGGTACGGGAGGCGACAGTACCCAAATAGTGCACATGTAAACGTGGGTTACAATAGATTATAAAATAGTAGGTACCTAAGGCTTAGCAACGTTAAGAATATAAATAATTTTCGCAGACCTAGTGAAAACGGGTATAAGTCGACATAAGTCGTACTACTAAAAAAAACTGATGTCGGCTTTTGGTTAGACCAAAAGTTTATTATAAGTTGGACTGACCTATTAGGTACTAACATGCCATTTTAAAAGAAGTAATTTAGTGCCTTTTTGAAGGTTTTTGTTTTTTTTAAACATTTATTTTATTGTATAGTTTAGTGACCATAATAAGCTGTTATGTAGCTCACTTCTTAGTTAATACGAAACTTTGAGATATATCAAGCTCGCCGGGAGCAACGTCGCGGGAAAGTCATAGTCATATTAAAATAATTAAATGTTCTTCGTTATACTTTGTACTCGTACCTTGAAATGGCTACCGTTGAGGAGTTCCGTTCGCCATCTAAGGTATTCATCATCAGTTCCAGTTCACCAAATGATACTTTCTGAATGCAAATGCTGAACTTGTTACTAAAAATACTGAAATTGCTATTTGTATGCCTATAATATTTGAGGAGTTCCCTCAATTCCTTAAGGTTTCCCTCATCAGATACAGATTTGGTGGCAATGGGACCTCCTCGGAAGCATACATATTTTAATCGGTCTATAAGCAACGCTCATGCTACCGGTGGTCAGGGCTGCAAAGTGAACTCTGAAGCCCACTTACCATTTGCAATCATACCATGGCAACCTCAAGACCGCAAAAGCGTTACCAACCCTGAGGACTTAATGGAATGCCTCTACTATTTTAGTTTGACGTGGAGAATTAAGAAACCACAGTCATTTTCAAATGCCACTATGACATGCGGCATTCTTTGGGTAAAAAATGGATCATGCCCCTAAGCCCCTAAAGCACCAACATTAAAAAAAAAATGTACTTCCAAAGTTTATTCAATCCAAGAAGGCGAGCTTCGCTTCGCCACTCATATTGTGATTTCAAAGTTTGTCTTCCTTATATTATAATTTAAGTAGGTATACCGAGTAAACTATAATTTAAACAATTTCGGATGAAATTTTTCACAGGGGTGCTGTAATTTATAAATAAAATCGAAATGTTAGGTACTTACCTACTTTAAGTAACTTACCTTGCTAAATAGTAGGTAGATTCGTTTTAGGGATTCCAATCCAACTTTGCTTCGCCGGTTCAATCATTCGAGTGGACATTATGGAGTGGGTATTTGATTTTCGTCATGTTGCTCTTACTTTACTTGAAGGCGCTTATTTATTTTTTTACTCTTCGTATTCCAGGAAACCCTTGGGGGAGGCCTATGTCCAGCAGTGGACGTCTTTCGGCTGATATGATGATATCAGGAAAAGATTCAATAAGTGACAATTCCAGGTTGCCTTACCTCTTATAAAAGTTCATGTAGCCTTTGTAAATTAGTCAGTTTTTAAAAGTTCTTGTGTTGGTTACATACAACCATATTATGCATTTCTAGCTTCAAAATTGCACATAAGAGTAAAATGTGCTTAATAGTGTACATTTTGTCGCTTGCAACGCTAATGTTGAATTTACCTCCTAGAGGTCACTAAGAAAAATGCTTGTTAAAATCTATGAATCCATTTGATGGACCAATTTTAGCGTCATGTTCATTTCATGGAAAGTTGTGGAATTTTTAAAATAGATTTTTTCGCCGATGCCGAATTTCGTTAAAAATCCGTCAGTTAAAACTCACAATCGGAGTTAAAACTCGCTATAGTTCAGTTAAACAAGGAGACCTGTAACATCCGTATTTCGTAATTTCAAACACTTAGGCCATACGCCAGTATGTGGTCGCTTGCCAAAGCGAGGCAAATAAAAATATGTGATTAATATTTAAATTCAGATTGTCGTCGCAAGGTTTGTTCAATGCAGTATTTACGAAAAAAAAACGGCCAAGTGCGAGTCGGACTCGCGCACGAAGGGTTCCGTACCATTATTATAAAACATTAGCAATAAAACGGCAAAAAAATCACGTTTGCTGTATAGGAGTTCTCCTTGGTATTTGTTGCTATAGCGGCAACAGAAATACATCTTATGTGAAAGTTTTAACTGTCTAGCTATCACGGTTCATGAGATACAGCCTGGTGACAGACAGACGGACAGCGGAGGCTTAGTAATAGGATCCCGTTTTTACCCGTTGGGTACGGAACCCTAAAAAAGACTTGTTTACACCAAGTATCACAGGGGATCATCCTAGAATCACCCAACTATATACAACAACCATAAGAATGGCCAATAATACCCGTTTAAGAAATCTGACCGAAATCTAGTGACTTTGTACCTCCGTCGGACGTCCTTTCACTCCTCCATTCTCAATATAACTTCATTCAGATTTAACCTTTTGAACGCTACAGCCGGCGGCATTGTCTCAAACGTTAGGGCAACATGTATGCCATAGAAAGATGTATGAAGCGTAGAATAACCCGCAGACAGGTGGGGGTTCGCGGCTGGAGATCCGACCGAGATGCAGAAAAGCTCGCGATTTTCAACAAGCGATAAACGTGTAAGATTGACGTATGCTGATGACAGATCGCGTCAACCGCATATGTCAACACCACGTATCTATAGAAAACAGAAATGTTAGCCGCGTTTGCATCTTGGCTAGGTCTACAGGGCGTGCTTAATGCTAAGAGTAGGTACCTACCGTAGGAAAATAAATAAAACAAATATTATTTTTGAAGTTTTTATTTTATTTTTATAAAGGTTTTATTGTTTATCGTAGGTATAGTGTCATTTGAATTATAATTTTATTGCTAATAGCTTTCCAATTTAGATAATGTGTAGTAGGCGATACGGTTAACATAACTTAAATATGGTCGGTATTGTGACGCGGCGTCTGCCGACCAGCCACTGTGTGGCCGCGGGCAGACGCCGTTCATTGCATACTGGAAACATTAGTACAAGACAGAAACTAAGGACTAAGTATGAAATAATGAATTGTGCATTAACTAAAATAGGTAAATTATTAAAAATTAATCTAAAATTCAAACTTAAGTTTAAAGCTGCTAAACATTAATTGTATTCGACCCATCGCGGCACACAAGTTAGTTGTATGGAAATATTATAGATTTATTTGAACTATTTTGATTTACGTCTACAACATTTTGCGCCACTAAAATAATTTCCATTGAATAACAGTCAAACAAAATTGGACTAAACAACAAGGAATTTGTACTTTGGGAAATGTGATATACAGAGAATCGACTAGGACCTCATCAAATGAATATTAAATACTTAATAAACATTGTATCCATAATATATAATATAAGCAATATAAAACGTAACATAATCGGAAATACTAGACATAATATAATTCTGCTAAATAACTGAAATGTTTCAGGTAGGTTACCAGCGTTGTAATGGAGCCATTGTATTACTGACGCCCTGGTACAGGCAGTTTAGAAACCAATGAAATCGACTAGAATCTGCGTTCACAATATTATCTGGAGATCGATGAATAGGCAAACCGTCCACTACAAAACTGACAACACAGAATTCTCTAACAATATTAATTATAGTATAAATCGAATAAAATAAACTTCGCTTAGTTTGTACCGAAAATGTATCTAGCGACGTTTTAAAATGATATGCTTGCGAACAGCAACACTTTGGTTAGGTCGGCGCGCACGCCGCGAACTGAAACGAATCGCGCCCTGGCCCCGAACACTAGAGCCCACTACACATTCTGCTATAGATCCGTGTTGGCCGCCTGTTCAGTAATCAGTTATCGATATCATATTAATAATAAATGTCACAACATCAAGCCGGTATAAAAAACACTAAGCCTACTAAAATTACTACCTGCGAAAACCCTTTTAAAGAGCAAACTTACCAACTAGGTTCGTAAAGTAACACATAGCCCGTGGGCGCAATATCAGGATCCGTATAAAATATAACGTTTTTTTTGTCTCCCTCAGTTTTATTACAATTTTCTGAAACAAACTTACAATCTAGTCATGCTTTACCAACATTACAAAATAGACAATACAACGCTCACTATCGTTACAAATTAATAGCTTTTCAATATTTTTAAATTATTACAAAATGGAACTTTTTCTCTTATTCCCCTGAAATTTCTTAAACTACTCTTTTTTCCAATTCCGTAAGCATCGACTCCGAATGTACAAAAATAATACGTTGACACGTATCGATGTTTATATAAATATTAATTTCAATGGTATATTTTTAAGTGAATATTTTAAAGCGACTCTTACAAGTTATTCAAGCACTTAAACTTTACTTATTAGTAAACAATTGGCGTTTTCCATCTGAGCTTCTTTTCCCTGATCGTTCCCAACCATATTCCATAAAATTGTAAGTAAACAAGGAGATCGGCATATAAACACATGACATGACCACACCCGATATAATTAATGATTGATGTGTGTAGATAACTAGTGTACCTACACAAGAAATGAAGAAGGAAGATTATTCATTCACACGAACATTCAATACTACAAACGACAAGAAAATCTTTTAGAATATTAAGATGCTTTGGCTTCATTAATACGACACCGTCTTTACTTGAGACATTGTGGTAGTCAATAGCAGAATCAGTTCAAACCGCTGCCTGCCGAAGAGCGGGACCTTTTAAAAGTCACATACTTATAGTATTTCACGTTTCTGGGACTGAATTAAAAGACATATTAATGCGATTACTCGCAGAAACGGTGGACAACTTTTACAAAGCATCTGATCAAGTATAAAACGCACAAGACAGTAAAAAACTTACTTTCTAAATATAAAACGTATACACACGTCCGAGATCGAGAAGTGGCTTATACCGCTCCTCGAACTCGGTACATGCAAACGGTCAAATTACACAATACCATAACTATTATCGCTTGATACACGTACTGCGGAGCTCAAGTCTCGCATTGTCTTACAAAAATACTACATCTACAGTTCCAGTAAAAAAACGTACATTATTAATGCTTATTTTACGCATTTTACATATTAATAGAAAAATGTTACCACTAAATATTCGTTATCGTTACGAAAGTACAAAAGTTTTCAGTTATTACAAATTATGACACTCATACCCTGATGCACCCCGCGCGTTACGTAGTAAAATGTTACTCTAATTGCCACGCAATAACTTAATTATTATCTTTAGCCAATTCGTCAGATTATCACCAATTGAAACGTCGTTACAAAATTCACGTTTTTGAAAATCGAATCAAGAAGCTTATGATAAGCTTACGTTTAAATTTATGATTAATTTTGACTTTTCCGTACTTACTAACGGCTACAAGGCCTGATTCCAAAATATCTGAATCTACTGACGGTAATATCACTTCCTCAGTCACGTAGTCGCATTTTAGTTTTATTTGTATTTTTTAGTTATATTGCTTGATTTATAGATTCAGTCTATTTTAATTGCAGTTCCTTGAAAGGGTTTGAGTTAAGCAGTCTGTAACTAGTTTCTAAAAACTAATGACCACATTAAAAATGGTCCAGATCAAACTTGAAATGCGACTAGGCGTGATGACGAGTCCTATCTACACTACGAAAATACGAAAGATTAATATGAACCACTACATTAGTGTAGAAAACATCGAGTATCAAAATATAATTAACACATTGATTTGCTTTCACTAACCAATAACAGCCGTATACATGAGTCAGCCAATGGGTTCTGGGTTTTTGAGCTTCGATTGGACGTCGGGAATGAATGTCACATTGACAATAACTCGATACGACTAGGGTAGGTAGTCCTTAAATCGTCGGTTTCTTATCAATATTTATTGATTGTAATTGTATGCTTTGTAAAATCCAATCCAACGTATCATTTAGATTTAAGAGTAATAAGACGCTAATGTGAATTTATATTCCTTTCGAAATTCCATTATTAATTTAATGATTTATTGGCAATTAGACATTTGAATGATTTATCCTCATTAAGCGGTTTCTTGGGCTTCACAGAATGTCACGATCTTGCCATGAACTCTCAGCCCGCGCTAGAGTAAACTCGATCAATGGCCGGCTTACACCGAGTGCATACATAAAACTACATTACTTATATCACGAAAAGATATTAAGTTAATTCCACATACTTTACCTAAACGTAAATGCTACGCGAACGTAGCACGTATGACCAGAAAATACACGATCAACTAACAACTCGCTTGGCACGAGGGCGCATTAGCAATAAGTAGTATAATGTAAGAATTATGACAATGACTAAAATTAATGTTAAGTGTGACCACAAACACTCATCCCTTTCGCACTTCTTCGTAAAGCAAACCTAAAGCTAAATAAGAACTACGAGGAACCCAAGCTGCTTAGACCTGGGTGAAGCGAGACAACAGATCAACGATATTATGCCGATGATGATGTCCTACTTACAGTGCAAATCTACTACCTAGGTTATGTACTTGTATGATAATATATGTATTAAAGTAATGAAAAATTAATACGAGATATAGTTTTTATAATAATTAACAATTTTTGCTCCTAAATTTCAACCAACTAAAAACAAAATGTCTATACAAAAATCAGTGTAACTGTTAGATACTTCTGTGAGGAATCATCGCGGTATATAAGGACTCACAGCAACTATTAAAGATTATCTAGTTCAGAGTTACTTTTAATATGTATTTACTTTATAAAATTTGCAAAAGTAACAAATTGTTTCTTTGTACTTTTAAGCAATTCACTAAATTACACCACATTTAATTTAACATGAAGAAATTTAAATGACAGTGTCTAAATAAAATTGTCATTAATCACAAAATTTAACAAATATGTGCAAATAAACTAGGAAAATTTGCAACGTTGTGTAATTAAATATATTAAAACTGAACAAGTAACTAAGTGAGTAAAATGTGAATATTCAAAAACTTTTTCGATTATGTAGGTACCTTTGATTGTGAGGAACTGGTAATACTCCCGGTACACTACTGCACAACCTTGAACTATCGAATCGAACGCGATATCCTACTCGGTTAGATAACGTAGAAGAATCAAAATATTGAACTACACTAAGAGATTATGAACTCTACTGGAATATAAATACGAAGGAACTAACATGTTTTGACAAACCATTTACCAAATAAGGTTAATTATAGCATAATGGTACAGTTTCGGTTATACTCCGAAAATCACGCCAGCAGCGGGTTCTGAATGGGAGAAAAAATTAATGACTATGTTCAAACACTACTTTTTTACCCTTAGCCTTGAATCAGAGGCCTCCACGTGATTGCTGATATTTAAAATACATATCATTCCATTGAGTGCATTTTGTTAAGATTTAAAGGTATGCCATAGCTATGGTTTGTCAAGACACATTTTAAAATACTTTTAAACAACAAAAATTCACCATATCTTATATGATATTATATTTGATTTGAACATTTGATTACGGTTTTTGGTGTTGTACTATATCAACTGAAAGAAGGTACGCATAATCTAAATTTATTTTTAAATATGGGATTTTCAATATTTCATTAAAAATGAATTTCGATTTAGGTGTTACGCTGATACAATTATAAATTTACTATTATAGTATCTAGAGAGGTAATGACAAAGATTTTAAATATCTATTAAATAAACATCCTTGTTTACACGGAGGACTATGATATATTAACGGATCTTATGATTCCAAAATAGCATATTCTGAATTTGTACCGGAGAGGACCCAGCGGCGCGCGCGCACGCCACGGCCTCTGATTATTCTTCTACGTAGATGGCTCTGTATTCACTATTAGACAATATGATATACTTTGTGCAGCCTTTGCTAATGCGTGCCCTGTAATGACGGTTCACTTTTTCATTTGTACATGGCCACCATCAGATGATCTGGTATTTTTAATATTTTCCTAAATATACCAACAACAGCTCGCTTTATTTAATTTCAAATACTTTAAGGATACGATATATTTCTAACATACATTTAGTAAATGTACATCAAACTTTTAAATATAATTCTATATACGAACGAGCAAACTTCGATAAAATTAAAATTGTTTAACATATGAAACGTCGTTACAGGACCGCTGTTTTTGTTAAAATAATTAGGGATCTTTGATATTGTTGAAATTATGTACTATCAGTTTACGGCTACACTAGAAATATGCAATAGTATAATGTATTTTTAAACACTTTCGATAAGCAACTGCGTGTAGTTACATGAACGGCGTTATTTACATCATTGATACACCGTGCTATGATAATATTGATTCATTAAGTGTTATATATATTCTTAGAGTAGATAACGTTTAAGCATAGGACACTAATGTTAAAATATTAAGAAGGTACTACAACCATACAAGGCGAACTGGCAACTATGATCCATGGGGAGCTTTTCTGACCGGCGCTCGAAAACGGGATGGCAAAGCCAAGGATTTTATACGAAAAACCCCGTTTTTAAATTTAGGTCTGAACTTTACTAATCCTTGGTCTCTGGAACGCCAACCACTGCTGGGGCAGTCAAGTTATAAATTATAGTCATAATGTAAGTACGGAGGAAAATTCAAAAATAAAATCCTTCACCTTGAAAAAGTATTCATGTCTTAAAGATGAGCGCTTGTCATAATTGTAATTTAAAGTTATATTTGTAGGTATTGCCAATGGGTATCTCCGTTTGAAGTACTAGGTTAGCATAGGCCGACCGTAGTTGACTGCTAGCTAGCGGACATAGTTGCGGCCAGTTCGCCCCCACTCAAACCGTGCCGGATGAAGATGACGCTCATGAGGTGCAGTGATGCGGATGACGGCGGAATGATGCGCATGAAAGGCGATGACTGATGCTATTTACTACGCAACAAGAACCCCATAATCAGTCCAATGAACAGCGATTAGTTTAGTAAAATGTAAATGGCAGTTACGATTAAAAGATGTTAATGCAAAATTTTTACCTATAAAAAGTGTCAAGTCTTTTTAAGAATTATTGCCTAACATGTAGCGAACGAGTTCGCAGATATCACGATGTCCCAGAGAGTGCGTTCCACTCACTCAACCGCCGTAGCCGTGCTCGCAAGCATCACAAGAGTCTAGCTGAGCCACAGAACAGATGAAATATTTTTCTATTCCGTGAGCTGATGCAGGCACGGACGGGGAGTGCGTGGAGAACACAGGGTGACAGCCCCTACGCCTACAGATCCGCACCACTTGTTATCCTAAACACGCACTAGAACTACGTTTTATCACTTGTAATCAATCACTTTGCGAGTAATAAGTATCAAAGTATAAAAACCTTACCTAAAACTTTAACTTTATACAGTTAGTGAGTAAATTGTGTGCTCTTCATTTATACGCTTAGTAAACTTTAAAGCGCTAGTCACTTACAAATTAAATAGACATTCATGATAATTATAAGAAAACCCTTAAACCTAGTCACGGAGTTAAACGAAAAAGATTACATAGTTAACAAAAAGATAAATGAAATCGCGTCTTCGTTTAAATAAAATCCGTCAAAACAGATGGCTCAATGATTAGCGGATTGCTCGTGTGACAAATATTCTGGATATACATGTATAAAGTGCAGTTGTTTTTTGATATGGCACGAAGCAGAAACTTGGAACTTGGTAGGTATTTGTCGGGCTTGAATTATTTGGGCACTCCACCAATCACTGACCCTAAAGCCAAAAACAACTCAAATATAACCGTGTTAAGATACATAACCTTATAGGTACAATAATTATAATAGATATAGACAAGCTAATCATATTATTGGTGACACAGCAATGACTTATAGTTAAAATCCTCTATCATAATAGAATTAAAATTAGTGAAAATATAAGTAATAAAGATGATATTAAGAGCGTAACCTAACATGGCATCTTCATGAAATCCTACAAAATCAAAGAGCCATTTTGGTGGGAAGAAATAAAAGATCGCAATAAACCTAAGAAAATATTGTATAACACTTAAGTTAGGTTTAAAATTTTGCTAAAATAAAACATAACTAATAAACTAAATTGAACTAAATAACACACCACTCATCGCCCTATCAGATAGGGTCGGTATCACTGTCATAGAAGGTAATCAATAATTTAAACACTCGCCTTTCGCTCCTTCAAAAGGAAATAAATCCAATTTGTGTTTAAAATTCCAATCGAAAAAAAAAACAAATAAAATGCAATTTCTGGTGCCGCTACATCACTAATTGGTTCCGATAAAAATCAACGCCTAATCAACATAGTGCAGAATAAAATTAAATAAAATCAATAGTACGACCTAAACCGACGAATAAAATTATTTTCAATAATACCAACTTAATTTAACAGAAATTATTCCTAGCGTCTCTAAGAAGACGCGGTTAAAAAGTCTGTGAGGGTTACACCACAACACTAAAAGTCCTTTACTTAGACGCAGCGAGGATTTATGCGATCTGGTTCAAGTAGTCCATGAAATCGTTGGAGAACAGCTGGAGAGACGCGGGGTCGGCGAGGGGGGTAGTGCGGGGAGCGCCGCAACCACCGAGGAGCGGTCGTTCCACTGGTTTCGGCTGCAGGGCCGCTAAGTAGCGGTCGGCCAGGGTCTCGCCGAAGCTCATCGCGAGAGTCTCGGGACTCAGGCTCAGGCCAAGCAGCGAGAGCGATTCGGTGATGCTGGCGAGAGTGGGCGCAGTGTACTTGGTAGTCGGTTCCTCGGGGGTGCTGGTCTCGGGCTGGCGCGTGGCCATGCTGGTGTTGACGACGGGCCGCAGCGCGGGAGGCGAAGCGCGACGCGGCGGCGACGGCGCCAGGCCCCACGGCTCGGTGGGGGTGCCGGGCGAGGTGCCCGGCACCGCCGACTGTTATGGCCACTGCTGATACAACGGATACGCCCGCTTGGTGAAGCAGTAAGACAACGGCTTGACGAAGTGTGTGTCGAGGACGCGGCAGTGCGGGCACGTCATGGGGTGCGAGTAGTCAGAGTAGTTCAGCCGCTGCTGCGGGTGGAGGAGTGGCTTGTAGCAGCTGTTGCACTGTAGGACAAAAGACAACGGTTAGCTGATATTGGAACTTTTACAATGCATGAATGCAAGCAAAATCCTGAAATAACTAAGAACTAACTTAATCCACGGATTTGAATTTATGGAAGAATGTACATCAAAAACCTTAAGTACTATGACAATGTTAAACGGCATTGCATTTTGCTCAGTTCTTCCTTTCAATTTTAGATATTAACTAGGTGAAAATCATAGGTATATATATTATCACTAGTGACCCGCCAGCGGCTTCGCCCGCTGCAAATTTCCGACATTCCCGGTAGTTTTTTTTTCTTTCATACAAACCTTGCCCTGACAATAATGAATACAACCGAAAAGGAATCAGCCAAATCGGTTCAGCCGTTCTCGAGTTTTAGTGAGACTAACGAACAGCAATTCATTTTTATATATATAGATAGATAGATAGATGAGCCGATTGAAAAGCAATTGTATTAAAAAACGTGGCTATAATTGGCGCATGACCTAACGAAAAGATCAAGATGTCAAGTTTATACCTTCAATCTCTCAGCGCAGCACGGTGTGGCCATGAAGATGTCATAAGAGTACATGGTACCAAGGACCAGAGAAGCGCCGTCCCACTTCTGGCTGCAGAATCGGCAGCGAATGGTGCGTTCCGGATCACATCGCTCGAGACAACCCATGCACACGCAGGTTAGGAATTGCGTGCGACCTTCCACTTTGACCTGACAACAAGGTTAACGTTACGATCAAATGAATTCGATAAACAGTAAACCACCCAATTTGAAAGAATGTGAATAACTCCGCACTAAGGCTTTTTGACCTGCAGTTAAATCAAATGTTCAATCGAAAATGCGACACATTTTGCTAAAATTCTACTACTTAATTATTAGTTACAATATTTAACTATAGACGGATAAAAAAACCTGCCTGAAGTGAGTATCCTGCTATAATGTATTGTCCGTAGGCGTTTTAATTTTTGTAATCCAAACTTCTTAGACGGACATTAAATTAATAAAACAACGCGAAGATTCAATTCCACAGATAAGATGTATGATTATAATTACGTAAATTAAGAAAGTTTTGTCGAGGGGACGAATTTTTTTTCAACTTATCTGCAAAAGATATCTTTTTAGATACAATTCGATAGAAGTATATGATTAGTTAAGCTTATTGAGGTCATGAAATCAGATTCGACACGTTTGTTGGTTTTGGTACAGCTCCGATACTAAATCTCATTTTATTATCGACACAGTTTTAATGCTGCAAGTGTTTATTTTTAAGGTTATAAGCGATAAAATGTTTTTAGCACGCTGTTTGTGTTTATTAAATTATTTTAGAGTTGTAAATAATATAAAATAGTATCTACTCTCACATGCGGCTATATAATAATTCTAACGTCAAACAGTATTCAAGTATTCGTGAGTCGTGTTCTCTAATTCCTTTAACAAACAGCCGAGACGAGAAGTTACTTCGCCGTACGAGTTTCCAGCGTACGTTATGTTATTCGTACACTTAAATAAACTCTGCGGGATCTTATTTAACTTTCCGAACTCTGTAACAAACACTCGAGTTAGGAAAAGTTGGTATCTTTCCGTGTGACAAATAAGAATATTAAGGCAACTGCTTAGAAATCCCTACAGTAAACAATGAAGGCTGTAAGAATGTTTGTGTTGTTACGATCTCGTTGAATCCGAGCAAGCGATTTAAATGAATCCCTTCTCATTTAGAAACATTAACGGGGACTAGGGAGCAAATATCGTATATTATTTTAGTACAACGTTCTCGTGTAAAGTAAACGTTATCTATTTGCTTTATCAAACCCTCTGATTAGTAGAAACAAATTACCCCAATCTTATTTATATTAAAGCTAACAGGGATTCATTATTGAGACCTATTTTACCTAAAATTTTAAGTTAAATTTCAAAATCTTTTTCCGAGGTGGAATGTAAGTGAAGAGGTACACTGATAAAAAGTGGTCTTGCATTTTTTGCACCTATTACTACTGTAACAGTATGGCGCGAATTCCCGACAAGTGCGTCACCCTTATTCCACGACACACTTTTTTCTACTAACTACTCTTTTTTTTTACATTTGATTCAGACCCAAATACAATTTGCCAACGTTTATTTTTTCTTCTGAAGAGCTGTTAAAGCAAGTGAGCATCGGCTATAGAAACACAGCATTGGGATTTTTGGGATGGCGAACTTCTTTATCAACCCGAAAGATTATTTTTAGATCCAGAGATGAAATAGCGAGCTGCTCACCTCGACAGCGCCACTGGTATGTTGCTTTGGGCTGAGGAAGAAAGTGCCATCGACGAGCGGGTATCGGTCAAACACGTGCAGGGTTTCCTCGCAGAGAGCACAGGTGACGCGTGGCTTGTGCTGGCCGGCCAGGGTCGACAGGATGAACAGTCGCGTGTCGTCATTGCCATGGTTACCCTCGTCCTCGATCTGTAACAATCAGAATGCTCTTATAATGAAGATGCTAGGGCAACTAAGGTAAATTTTTTAGGGGGTTGTGAAGCCCAGAGGAAAGAATCGAAGTTCATGGTGAATCGGTTTGATAATAATATAAAACAAAAGCGTTACTAAGCTACCGTGATACCTAATGCTGGAAATAGCTACAAAAAGACAAATGAAACTCTTTTTATGACAAAGGCAACAATCAGACAAGCAAAACTCTTTATGTCTTGGCCTAAATGCAGTGCTTCAATAGCATATCAGATTGAATAATAAGCAGATGAATACCTACATTCAATGCAAATTAGGTATCGCATGGAAAATCGGCTGGGGACACCGAGATATTTCAATAACAAGATAAAACTGTAAAATGGGATAGGAATATTCGGGAATACCTACGTGTTTCAGGTGTATGTACAGGATAACAAGGGCCGACCGTGTCTCGCTCAGACGTTATTGTAATGTCGCAATCAATATTTCATATCCCTACATTTACATATTACGATTAATGCATCCACCCACGACACTTACCGCGGCAACTCTCCCTCGTAATAACGCAAGTAAATGACTGCATAAAGTTGAATAATGAACGGCTGAAAGGCAATTACGCTGAATTCGGAGTCGAAGTCAAACAAAAGCTCGCGAGTGCCGCGGAGATCGATCGCGAGCGAATTCGTTCACGTACGACCAATTTGTGAGAGCGGATAATAATGAAAGTTTAACGAGTTGCCTCTACAGACTGCGTACTTGATTAAACATATTATAAACAGACAAAGCGTGCGTACGTAACGCTCGATCAAGCACGCGTTTTCATTTTCAACGAAGCTTCAGTATTGCCTTTTGTTCGTTGTTTCGAAGGCGGCGGAAACAGCGCAAACATTTCAATATTAATCGTCGATGGAGCTGATTGGTTGTCGATGAATGCAGTACGCATCATTCACGGGAACTTGTGCATTCTAGTGAGCATTTATTGATGTTAAACATTCCTATTATTCTATTATTAGAGGGCGACGTGACACCAGGAACACATAAACGTACCCGCCGGGAGCGTTGACCTGCGCAAACAAACTCGGTATGATTTGCAGTGCAGTACAGTGCAGTTTGCCAAGAGACGAGCGGGCGGGGCGGGCCATCCGGACACCGCCGCGATATCTTACTTCCCAACTCCGACACGAACATTCCGTTTACGACAAACATTTTATGTCATTCCGTATTTGTTTCCGGGCGATAATGCGTTCCTCCATTTGTGAACTGTAATTCAGGCACCTGCCTGGAGTGATAAATATCTGAGCGCGACGTCTGGTAACGTTTGATTGATTCATACCGGCGAACAGCTGCTCGCTCGGCATGTGCTTTGGATATTTCGTGATTGATAACACGAAACTGCAATAAAGCTATGCTATAAGCGCCTAAAAACAGAAGAGTTGTAGCGCGCGGCTAATGAAATGTCTATTAATTACCGAGTGAATTAAACCCGCGCAAAACGGCGCTAGAGACGTCGCCTAAGGACTAATGAGTGACAATTAAATTGTTAAGTGTCGCGCGCACGAAAGTTTAGTGAGGTTGCAGGGCGCGGCCGACGAACCCGCCGCTGCGAACTTACACAATTTACTTTTGTACTGCAAGATTGATGAGCACTCCGACGCAGACTATTTATTTACTCAATCCGATCACGCTTTGTCTCGCAATCGTCGCCTTTTACAGTCTACCATGAGTCGGCGAGGTAGTAAACTGGTACATAAAACCTCTGACGACTTGAGGTACCTAGTGTAACCTCGTATTACAATGTGGAGTATTGCTATCAGCGTTACAGAGTCGAGGCATACGAATAGCACGGAACGCAATTCAGCTCGGCTAACACGGGCTGGGCTATTTAAGTGAAGTAGACGATCGTAGCTTCCTCTAATTACGCCGACTTTACGTAGTGTGGAGAAACTTGGCAGCCGGTAAACTCTCAATGGTGCCGAAACGTTCCCGCTAGAAGTCCTCATCGGTACTTCCGTGTAAAGCATTTTGGTTTCCACTCGAGTTTAAAGTTTAATTAAAGCGGTGGAACTCAGAATCAAATATTATTATAGCGCTAAACTTTCACAAGTTGGAAATGATTAAATGAAGAAATTTAAATTTAGTCGTCCTATTTGTTCCGGTATTCAAACAAAGTAACAAAAGAGAAGAGCCAGTTTAAAGGAGGAGACGAGAGCAATAAGTGTACTTCAAACACTCGACGTCCCGCAGCAGAATGATGTACACACATTAAAAGTTTCCAAATTGAAGGTGACATCGTAATTAAACAGTCGTGCGGGATGAGGGGCCGGAGCTAGGAGATACGGAAACGATAATTAGTGATAAATAAATGAAGTATGGACCAAGGAGAGTGGCCTGACAACGCCGCATCTGTGGGTGCATACAGGCTGGCTAAATGGACAGATGGAAATTTAGAATTTTGCCTCTTTGTTTGCAAGTAGCGAAATAAAACCCTTGTTTAAAGCATACAAACATATCTCAAGCACGTGCATAAAACAAGGACACTCCAGACCAACCTGGCAGCCTGAATTAATACAATCCAAACCGTTCATGTTACGATGACTCAAACAGCAGATAATGCCTTAGTCTTTTGTTCGCGTTTTCTCTTATGTTAAGTTATAACAAACAGTTGGAAGTTATTTACATTATCGCAAACATCGTTTCTCATTGTTTTCATTGTGCTAAGTAAAATGTTTGCAAACGAGCTTTTAATAAAAACAGCAGACGCCGACCTAAGGTTGAGTAACGACAATAAATCTAGATTGTTCCCGGGGGTGGCTTATTTTTAATTAGCCAAATGAAACTTTTCCTATTATATTCCGCAGTCGCCGGCACTCCGTAGTAAGTAGTAGCTCGTACAGATAAAAATTAAATACAAAGAGCGAAACGAATAAGAGGAGAGAGCGCCGCGAGGCCGCGCAAAAATGAGAAACCTCGCCGCAATCCAATTAGGCTTCGAGATACTCAATACCATCTCTATCAGTAAATATAATTCTATTACCAACTTCAATTTCTCAAGTCGATGATCCATTTGGTGTATTCATTTATAAATTTCCCAGCCAACTGAGAACTTAGTATGCAAAATGCACGTCGATGGCTTGTTGTTGGGTGTTTGGGAACTTAGTCCGCCGTTGTTTCTTTATCTTTATAAAAGATCGTATAAAATAAGGATTTAACGTAGCCAAATTTATCTAGAAAGTTTGCCGTTATCGTGGAGATCGGAGCATTTTAAAGTTAGCTAACGATGTTTAACGCTTAGATTTTTTGACCTTACGATTTCATGCTTGCAGCGTTTGTACTAGTTGGGTAAAACTATGTAGAGATACGCCATCTCATACTTTATACCTAATCTTTAATTAACTTCTTTACTTACAAGCAAGTTACACGAAGCTTGAACATTGTCATTCCAATAACCGTAAGATGACAGAACACGAGTAATTTTTCAGCAGAGTCGTCATGAACAATTAAGTCGGCGAGCTCTATATCTACATTTATTTGGATTGCTACTATTTCGCCCTCCACTTCTGGTTTGTCATTGTTTTTAAGTCTCCTTGTATAAAAATAATCTTAAAGTCTTAACATTCTCACAAAGCAAAATTTTAATTACAAGACGTAGAAAGCCTCTCTAGATTTCGAAATATTGAAACAGTCCTTTCATACACAAAATTTCAAAAGTATTTGCAACCTCAATTCGTCTTTCTATAGACAATAATGATGGTTATAATTATCATTACCGTCCTTATTCTGCAAGTAAACCTGTCTGCGTCTCATCAGTAACTGTCTGTCAAAGGCACTCGTTTTATGTAAATCTCGAGTCTCGAGCATTTATTGCTCCCGCAACTTTGTAGTCGATACTCCCCTGAGCCAGGAATTCATAAAAGCCAACAATTTGTTAATCTTCACAAGGAGCGTTGAGGAATGAAAACAAGCCAGCGTTAAAATATCTGGCGTCCCCACACAAAGCGTTGATGTTTATGGAATCCGTGTGCATTATTTGGAAAAGATCAGGTGCGAAGGAACTCGAAAATTTTACGTCTCCTATACATATTTTCGCGCGTGAATTAGTTCACATTTTCAACATTTCACGAAGCGTCGTTGAGCTTAAAATGTTTGAAAATGTTCACATTGAAATTATTGCTGAGTACATTGTAGCAGACCAAGCGCATTTTGTAAGAAAAAATATATTAAAAGAAGTAAATAACAGTCACTTGAGGTCAGGTTTGGAGGTAAGAATATACTTATATAACGTCTCGTTACTTTATCGCTCTGCCTCAGAGAATATGAAACGGCAAGGAGATCGTTCTTGTCTCGTCACGACGGGAATAAAGTAAAATTTAAATTCAAATGGGTGTTAAAAATGCTCGAGTGCAAACCAAGTGGGTGTGCGGACGCTTTGATGCGATTTTGATGAGGTCCCGACCGATACCGTCCTGACGGCGACATTTTTTATTAAAAATGTTCTACGACAATACGACGATGTTTTCACGATAAATGAGATGTCATAAATCCGTCAAAACAAATTGATTGCTCTCGGGCTAGATCTTCGAAACTCAGTTGTGCAAAGTTGGACGGAAAAGAAGAATTGTCGTCATTCACTGAATTTGTACTCGAGTTTTGCCGCAGACGAGACGCGCTACCTAACTAAATACTTGGTACATGGAAAACTACTTATCTTAACTTCGTTTTATCGTTAGCCGGATTGTTATGTCAGTTAGTGCCCATTCAGTTGGAGTCATTACTGCCACCTAACTAGATAATGCGTTAGCACAGTCAACGCCTCTTTTATGAAGTAATATAATCATTTACATCTATAAAAGACGCATTTGAGGTCTTAGGATTGCAGTCTTCAGGTTTCAGATCCACTTACCATCAGGTGGCCCGAGTGCTCGCATGCCTTCTCATTGCCATAAAAAAAGGATGTACTATGCATGAACTTGAGTTTAAATTATATAGAATAAAATATTTAAGCGCTCATAAATCATGCAATCGTTTTGTTACATCAGGCAGATAAAAGGCAAATTATTAAGACAAAGTATAGCTGATGTCTAGTAATTGATTGCACACATGAAACATGAAACAATTAACATGTGCGTGGAAATGCGTTTAAACGGTAATTAGCGATGCGCAAACTTAATTAATGCCTCTGTTCCAAGTCGGCGCTACTAATACCCAACGCAATTCATACATATCTACATAGATAATATGGATCATATCTAGCTATTTGAATCGGTTGCTGTTTGTACCATTAAGTAAATATTTATTGCAATGTTTTTAAGCGAAATTCCAATTAAGCATCGTTATAAAAAAATTAAACGCTCTGCAATGAATTGAATTTTTAATTTAGTTCGGTAGCACCCACTCGGGCAATCATTGTGAACAAAGGTTTGCCAGGTATTTCCGATGTTCATTTTTCGACCTTTGGGGCAATTTCATCAATAAATAAAGTTTTATTTTCAACTTGATTTTTATCAGTTTATATTTCTTTGGTATAAAAATATACCGAGTCGCCTTATAAACAACGTACAGTCGCCATCAAAAATATCTATATTCTTCAGGGTGCTCAAAAATATCTGAACATGTACTCTAACACCTTGACATAGAGACGTGTTTAGATATTTATGAGCACCTCGTTCGTTGCGATATATCTGATGTAAATGACTGTACCTACCCAAAGGTACACTAGACACCTTACCTACTAAAGATGAAAAGCGAGAAAGTCAAATATTATTTTGCGGTACTAATCGTACCTACTTAAAAAGAAACGGAACCTATTAACTGATGTGAGGCCCATGGTTAGATTTCGCCATAACATAATCACCATTGTCGACGAACTGTTGAAGTAAGTAATGTTGTGTCGTTTATTCCATGGCGTGGCGAGCCACGTGTCGGCAGCAGCTGAGTCAACACAGACGTATAACATACCCAGGATGTCTGTCTTCGATGGTTTATCTTCAAATATATCGTACAACTATCCAACTTGTGGCTGACAAACAACGCGGTTTAAACTGAAGCATGAACTTTGGTAAACATGTTCATATACCTTGTTATGCACTTACAGCTCAAAAAAGTGTGTGATGTGAGAGGACGCTTTTGGATTAAAATAAGCAATTTAACCAGAAATGGCGGTTAATCTTCGAATATTCTAGAGAGTACTCTTTTCTACCAAATTATAATATAAAATAAATGTACAAATACACGTATATAAGAATTTGCAAGTATCCTCAACATATTTTGATAAAATTACTAGAGAAAAACCGGTAGCCAATAGTAGCCCCGGAAACTAATCGGGCTTTAAGAAAACATGCACTTGCGGTCAGAGGTTAATGAAGACAGTACTAGCAAATTTCTCCAGCACGATTACACTATCAGCACGCATAAAGCGACCATTTGCCATCCCGATAACCTTGCCTACTTATCGGTGTTTTGCAAAGTTGCTATCGGTGCAGCTAGTGACAATAACGGGACAAGATAAAACGAAAATGCGATAAATAACTGGTTAATTGCTAAATGTAGTCGTTATACAATAGACGATAATTGTTCAATAAACAAACAGCCTGGTTGTTATTTATATAGCAGAGCCAACCAAATAGACTGTCGGATCAGATTATTATGAACATGTTACGGTAGGGGACGCTTTAATACCGTATTAGTTTAATTCCAAACGTTAATTCTCGATTGAGGATGTACCTACATGATTTTTTATATAGCTTGAGTATAACTTAAAAAATATTCGGCCAAAGTGAACATGGAGAACTTAAGGGTGTTCCCGTTCCGTGGTGTTTATCGAATGGTATTTCTCTTAGCAAAAATCAAATGTAGAAGGAAAAACAAGGCGTAAACGTGAAAAACAACGTCGAAGAGCGCAAGGAAAGGTTTTATTCAGATTCGTGGTGGCGAATGCATTAGAGGCGAACGTCACGTCTGCGTATGCAATTTCGCATCGTATTCGCGCCACAGTTAAATGTGCTGCCTTTAAGTTTATTTTTATTGAATTTTTATACTTGTTCAGACTTGGTTGTACACATTAAAATCGGCAGAATCGATTCATGTCATCGGTATGGTAAATATAGAATATAGGTACGGTTTGTACCTATTAGAACGCGTTAGCACTCCTTACATGGTTCAGAGCCCTTATACGAATTCATTCACATCAATCAATTCAAGTAAATTGTAAATCGACTCAAGTCAAGGATTGATTTATACATCAAGGATTTAAACACTAACTATCAATAACATTAGTTTAGACACCGCAGAACTGAGTTATGAAGAAATTGTATCAAAACACACGAAACAACCATAATTAATAATAACCATTGAAGTACAACGAATGAGAAAGCAGGAGTTTTAATAATTCGAGCACTGGTCTTCCAAACAAGTTTTGAACATAAATGTATCTGTTATAATAATGCATCCTAAGATTATTAAAGTTGTTCTAGTTTCTTAGAAAGTTCCTTTTAATTGTCTGCCATTTAAATCTAACTGATCCTTAAGCCAATATTTCCTAGCTACACTTGATGCAACCGTACAATTAGATATAACTAGTTATTAATGATTTGATAGGAGATCGTAATTGCAATAGCAATAATGCTACATCGGGTCGGCAACTTTAATGTAGTCAAGCTATCATTTATTTTAGTCCATAACTTACTATACTTCACAACGCAAGTATCTTAAAGGTTTGAAGTTAAATCAACATGGTTTAAGCCTAAAGATTATTGTAGTGTATCGTTGAAATGTGAAATATGGGAGCCTGCCGTTTGGCAAAAATATGTTTCCCAAATGTATCGTTTCCCAACTTTTTCATTTGCCAACCCAATGTTTTTTTTTTCAGGATTTATTTTAGTACCATCGTGTAGAACCCTACAGGTTAGGTTAGGTTACTTTTTATAACATACTGAAATATTTACGGTTACAGAAAACAAAGCGGGTTGGCAAATGAACCGGTTGGGAAACGATACATTTGGCAAACATATTTCGCCGAAACAAAGGTAACCCGTAAAATATATTTGTTACTACGATTCTTTTTCAATCGTTGCGATCAAATTCGAACGCATTTCGTAGAAAGAGGAATATAACGTTAATTACTTAGCAGAATAATGAATTATACTCTGCTAATTATGAACTACTGAATACGAGTGAAAAATAAATATCACTATTCTAATTTCAACGTAGAAATACCTATAGTAATCACTGTCATCAGATTGACTGACTTGCATGATACTATCAAGCTTTAAATATGATTGAGACGAAAAATGGTCATCTATACGAAGTTACAAGTAGAAAAGTGAACCTGATTTTTTCCCTTCTCAAAATCATGTTACAATACAGCTTAGCCCCCAGCCACAAGGAGGACTCCGAGCTAAATGCGAACTCTCCAGCAAATTGGCGGAGCGACTACAATACTTATCTAATATACGTTCTGCTACGGGCAGTCGGCTTTATAATATAAGTGCAGCACAATACATACAAATTGCTTTGGCCTCATACCCTGAGTACAACAGTGCTTGTGGACAGACAATTTGTATTAGTAACTAGTGACCCACCCTCGCTTTGCTTCGGTTTTTGTGATACACAAATACTTTCCTCTTTAATCACTCTCTATTTATGAAATTCGCATTAAAATCTGTTGCATTGTTCGATGGATCTAAGCGTGTATACAGAAGGACTGACGACGGGAACTTTATACTAAGTATGCAAAGAAGATACTTTTAAAGATCTCTTTGCGTTTGTTTAGTTGAGGAATATTGTAGTTTACACTTTATCTTCTTCCTTTTTATGGCAAAAACAAGACAGAATATAAAATAAATGTCTGAGTTTTGTCAACGTATTTGTGGAAACCAAATAAGACATTCAAGATTTATTAAACATAAATCCGGTCCTTCCTTTCTCGTCTCAAATAATGTGGTTTTTTTTTGTGGTTATAATATACCGTTTTAAAAAAGACTCCGTTTCGATAAAGTATCCTTTATCTGAACACACACGCCGGCAAACCACGTTTGTTAAAGCATTAGAAACGATATCCAAAGATACATGTGGCCGTCCAAATTAAAAGCTACCTTATGAGAAGTGGCGTTTACGCGGTTCTCTATATAGGCGCCATGTTAGTAACGGCAAAAATATCGTAAACGCCATCCGCCATAAGGCCCTTATTGATTTGAACTGCCACATATTATATGTATGTTACGTGTAATGTAGGTACTATGTATGTATTTTATCGGGGTCGTGGAGGCTAACGGCCGAACCAAGGCGAACTTATCGCTGCAACAAATAAAACATGTCATTCTACTCACGATAGTTACATAACGTTCAGGGCTCCCTTCCAATTGGTAACGCGATTGCAGTCTATTTATTTTATTATTTTAAACAAGCATGTTACATTTCAAAATGTAGCTTGTAAAGTAACGACAATAACGTCGGCCTATGAAAATTACGTTGTTTTATAAATTAAGTTTTAAATTGATCTTCTTTCTTAGCTTCTTTACTAAATCAAGGTTTGAAGTCCGCTCTACCCTAAACCTAGTTTTTTCTAAAAAATAAGTTTGAATTTTGTGTCAAGTCTTAAAACAAGTGTCGACTGTCACAGACTACGTTTTTCTATTTTTACGTGCTCCGGACGCGGACGTCATCTTGTCTTATGCCCCAATATGTATTCGTACCTACCGAGATTATAACAACTCTCCGACATCGACAACCACCCAGATTTATTCTTGGGGTATTTACAGGTTACCAAATTACCCGGGAAATTGGGTACTTAGGTATCTAGTTAGGTATATAACAGGTAAAGGTGTACGAGTATTTACCCCGCGCAACTATTATAATATGACATCATAAGGAGATATTTGATTAGTGTCAGCGGTAAAAACATTAAAAACTCCGCTTACAGCTTATGCAATTATTTTTTTCTCTAACGGTCGACAAAATACCTGTCTACGCTTATTGGCTTGATAGCTAGCAGTTTCCAAGTTATCAACGTCGCGATCACTCGAAAAATCTAGTCGGTAGCATACCTATTTATGTCGTTATCGAAAATTGGCAACGTTTAGAAATCATTACATACTTTATATCGTATTACGTCGATGTACGGACTACCGCAAAGTTTTACATCGTATAGGTCACGTATTGTCGCAGTAAATATTTGTTGAACATTGTTAGGCATTTGCGCTTTGTTCATTTATCATTTCAAACGAGGATATTATGTTATCAATGTATAAATAAACGAGTATACTGCACATATAATGCCATTAAGTTGTGGTGCTATAGAATATTGAGTCTTTTTTGTACATATGGCAGAAAGACTGGCAAGGAAGACACCTAGCTAAGGAAGCACTCGACAGTTTTATTAACTTAACACTTATCTTTTTCAATTTAACCATACCCATTTTTCCTAGTATGACTTATGTTTATATTTGTTTACTTACATACTTGAAACTATTGATAAAGGCATAATGTTCACTATTAATGAAATATTAAGTATTAAAACTAAGTAATACATTTAATTCATAGGCAAGTCAAAGAGATATATCTGTTGATATAACACTGGTCACCTAGTCCATAAAACTGTTTAATAACTTGCTTCTTATTTCGCCGCCGAATTATTGACCAACGAGCGTAAGGTGATCTTGTCAAAGAGCAACCTTATCATGCAACATGTAAGCGTTGGATGCAGGTTTCCTCCACAAAGAAATAAGAACGTAATATGTCTGTGCAACTTCGCAATATTATAATTTCTCCACGAATTGAGTCAAAAAGACAATAAGACAGAGAAGAAAAACAGACAGCAGTATTTTACCCATTGCATTGCAGTGCTTTTACCTCACCTAGACTACTGATAAGGACTTGAAAACGCTATAATATCGATGACTTTAACAATACTATCAGGCAATGCCCTTGCATTACTATTGTGCCTATCCTGTTTCATATCTATCTACACTACCACTTAAGTTAGTTTGAATGAACATAACATGTATGAACTAGGAATCTAATCTATACGCTGTAAAACGGCAATCATACATACCGTAGAGACATTGTTCATTTCCTAAAAATGTTATTCAGTTCTGGAATCACTTTGAAGGTTAGAACAATTAAAAAAACAAGAACTAAAGTTAACAACGCAAATTGAGTATGCTAACTGGTGTTTGATTAAATCAATTTGATTCGTACAATCGCAAAATCTCTTATAACTATTTCTAAACATGTATTTATTTGACAGAATGAGATATTTCGTGTCCGCAGTAAGCTATAAACGTGTGAAACCTGCGGGCCTTATTTGACCAAAATAGGTTCAAAGCTGCTGGCCTTCGTTTACTGAGTACTCGTTCCATTCCCAAATGAATCCATTATTGCCAGAATATGTAAATGAATGCAACAAATACCGTTAAGGATTTAGGATCTAGTTTGAACGTGCTGGATTAGGAACAATTAATTTATAGTAGATGTCGTGGGATTCACGAAATACATGCCTATCTACGATTCCTTCCCGCTCTTAATCCCGGGTATTAACATGTTCAGCACCAGCCACAAGCCTAGAGTGATCATTGTGTGTACAAGTTATAGTTCTGGGCAGCGAACGGTTCGGCTCCAACCTGTGAGATTTATCGCTTCTACCCTAGGCTACATTGTCCATCCCAACATATTTCACTACTTCGCTAATCGAAACGGCTGAACTTATACTAACGGCTCCCTCAGAGTCAGGTAATTCGTTCTTTGGTGACGATTTTTCATTAAGAAGTTTGAAAACGGAACGAGTTAATGGTCACTAAAATATCTGTAACCTATTATCGATTCCTGTAATCGAATGCTGTCTACAACCAGTACGCACTTTAAATTCTGCAATAACATTAGCATTTACCTTCAATACCGAAGCGTTAAATTTTAAAGAGCTCTTCAATGTAATTCAGACCTAAACGAGATCCGACTGTAACAAGATTAAAGCAAGTTTAAAATTTCATCGCGCAGTCGTTGAGAGTACTCTCTAAGTATTTAAGGAGGCTCTTTTTTACTAGAGGCCGAGCTCCTAAGGGATGTTATAGGATTTGGCGCGTTCGCGAGAAAAAGGAACTAAAGGACTGACGAGTCCGTTTTGGGCCCCCGTCCGCTGAAAAACCAGAGAATTCTGATAGTTTCCTATCTTTTCATACTGTTTTTATTTGTCTTACAAGCTCTTGAACAAAGTATGAAGTGCCTTTTGGCGAATTTAAACGAGAAGTACCTACCTTAGGAGCTCGTTAGAGTTCTACCAATACCAAAGTTAATGCTCCAGTAACTATGAAGTAGATAAATCCCCCCAATTTGACGACGCGCTGGCCTAGTTGATAGTGACCCTGCTTCCGAAGCTAGCAGTCCTGGGTTCAAATCCCGGTAAGGGCAGATATTTGTGTGATGAGCGCGAATATTTGTTCCTGAGTCATGGGTGTTTTCTATGTATTTAAGTATATATTTCTCTATATAAGTATTTATATCGTTGTCTAGTACCCATAGTACAAGCCTAGAGCTTAGTTTGGGACTAGGTCAATTGGTGTGACATTGTCCCCTGATATTTATTTATTTATTTATTTTAATATGATATCGATTTTTCAGATCTCTTAAACGGCCTTACCGATTTTCACGAAACCTTAATTATATAAATATAAATATAAAACCTAAAACCTTAATTTACCATCGGTATTTAATATAGCTTTCTTTTAAAAACAGCGTCCCATTCAGTCCGTCCGTTTGGTAGCTGGAAGCAGACCATATACACATGTTCAACTTACAAACTCTCTTTACGCGTATAGGGACCTAAATATGACCGGCCATCTCTAGACAGTACCGTATCTCTCAAACAAAAACTGACGTTGTTAACAAGTCGGTCGGTATCGGTGTTGTAATTCGTAAGCCGTACGTTCGCATTGATCTCGATAATAGCTGAGGTCTATGACCTATAAGTAATTCAGAATGGGCGAACGGTGGGCAGCTCGATATGGCAGGTGCGTTATGTAAGCGCGGGCGCAGCACGTCGCGATAGCAAATGCCACTGCTGTGCTGCCAACATTGACTTGTTGCTATTCACGAGCCGAGCCAGTTCGCGACCAAAACGGATCGGTCCAATAGAGAACGCAAACTGGTGTTTTTGTTTTCAATTGCGTATTGTTTTTCTCATCGCCATAAAATACTGTGGATATAATTATTCGTAAACGATGTAAACAAGGATACTTAAGGATAACACATATTTTTTGCTTAATTTATAATCGAACAGATCTACTTGTTCATTCACTCACCTTGTTATTGGAATGAACTGTCATAGTGACTCATTAATCTATTAATATAACTAGTGATATTGCGTCTGTTTTTCGCTTCATTCACTTTATTATAAAGCAGCAGCCATGTTCTAAAGTTTATTGTATGTTAAGCAGATTTGCGCTCGTGCCGAGCCTCGCCTTTAACTTAAATTGGATGTCGTCCGGTGCACCTCGTTGCGAAACTTTATAGTCAAAAACAACGCTCAGTGATAGGCAATATTAACCGGATTACAACGGCACAAAAGGTCAGCCGCGTAAAGGGCGAAAATTGCACCACATTCATGGTGCCGTCTAAACAAAACCCAGACAAATTTATAATGATATAGCCCATTACGCTGTCATAACAGTAACCCTTGATGGAGCCGTAGCCGCCCGAAGAGGGGTTCAAAAGCAAACAATTTAAAACATAAATTAGATCGTGCAGTGTCTAAATACGGGAGAACATGGGAGGCAGCGGCTGCCGGGTGGTTAGGGACGATGGATAACGAAGCGAGAGGACTGCATCGGACTTGCGGGCCCGCGAGCGAGAGCGGTGCACCAGAAGCACTGCACAGACATCGATCGATTACCAACCTGCCTGGGCCCGCCGCTCGCTGACGCAGCCAATCTATCGACCTTTGCATTCCTATTTTAAATTTATAACAGCTCTATTGATTTTACAAATCGATTGCTTTCAATTTTTCGTTTCTATCGCGTATTAAACCCATGTAAACACAGGTGTGCGATCAGTTTGCGAAGCACGTCGCCCGTGATCACTTATTTAACTCGGCGGCGTGATTCCATAGAAATGCACCAGCGGACGTCGCATTTTTTATTTATAAAAAAATCCTGACTGAGGTAATGGAATAATTTCGATAGAACTGATCAGTATTCAGAAAATATCTCCGTCTTCTGATTTGCACGGTCTGATCGGCTAGGCTATTCGATCTGCAGATTAGAGCTTGATTGAATTTTATGATTAAAACGATAATTGCATTGCTCGAAAATGGAAGCGTTATTTTAATTTATAAACGAACTTTTATCTACAGAATTTTATGACATTATTGTACATGATATTATGTGAAATGTGACCATTAATTGAGCGCACTTCATTCGAGGAATTAGAAATGGGCTGACTTATAGATATAGATTTCTAGATAGAATTGAGACAGATTTTCAACATTAGGGACAGCCCGTTGCGCTCATTGATGAAAAGGATATCGGCTTTAAAGAACAAAAGACACATTTTTCCACATCATTAAAGTCATTTCATTTAATTTTCATTCACCAAATTTTAATTTATACTATGATTATGTACTAACATTCGTAGATTGTCGAGAAAAGATAGCACAAAAACTATAACAAGCTGTAGACACACGCACACCCGAGTACAACCACACGTTTATCTAACAAGTTTATCAGCTTCGTTGTCAAGTTTGAAAGTGGATATGAGATAGACAAGGCAGTTTACTAGCAAGGCAGGGCACAGGAAATGCAGGTAAGTGCAGTAACTTGTCGTGGAGGCAAAAACACGTGAAAATTCTGTCCGAAGAAAATAAAGTACGTTAGTAATTGTGTATATGTCACACTTGGTTGGAATGTTATTTTATTTACACTTTTATCGTTATTTTTGCAAGTTATAAACGGAAGACGGCATTGCATTTCGCGATAAACCATGACTTGTAGATAAGAAATAAAACAGGACGTGCCAAATTAATAATAGGAAGTAATTTATTTATAAAGAACGTTAAAATAAATCGATAACGCTATAAATTACAAAACCAGCGAAGTGTTTTTTCTATTTTACATGAAGCTAGAACTAGAAGCTATTATGTCAGAACTCTGAACGGTTGGGTGTTAGACTAAAGAACGAACAAAGCCTTGGTCTCGGCGACAATGTGCTTAGTTTCCAGATTAGAGCAATCCCGACACCTAAACACGGATTTTAGATAACATTCAAACTCCGACCGCACTGAATATAAATGAGAGTTTAGACGCCAGTCTTAGACCCTTGTGCATAATTACTTAGACTTACATACGCTCGGCTATATTAAGCCCCGATGAATTACTTTAATGGACACTTAAAAACAACTAGCGTGTAATTACATTCAGTTTCAGAAATTGCATGTTCAAATATTACTTTTAATTCAACATAGCTCCGAGCCAGGGCATTTTAAATGGTAGTAGATTTCAAGTTCTCAACGAATGATTCAATAATGTGTATTTGTATGCACGGAATCACTTTTATGTGACACCTGCAACACTAAGTAGTGGGATTTTTCACTGAGTCACCGTTCTCATTCTCGTGTTTATAATTTCCTAGTACCTACCTAACTCCAGTCGTAACTCATTTGTGGGTTCGCGGGGAAGTCGGGTGCGGCGAGGGATTGCGTGGCGGCCCGGCACGCACCCCAGCTGTTTGCTTCTATTACGATTTCAATGTCAAGAACGATCAATACAGTCCCGGGGATGTAAAATTTCGGCTGTTTTCGGCGAGTTCCGGGACGAGCGCTCGGGTATACTAACCTACCGTAATGTGCGTGTCTTACCGATCAATAGGCGCCGAGAAAGGTGCTGGCTGAATTTATAAATAGTCGTGAACTTCACCTCGCGGCCCGGATTGGAGAAAGTCGGGAAGACGTCGTTAGTTTCGGGAGCGATCTGATTTCTGCGGATGTTTGCGTAGATTTTGACTCTTTTGTTTTATAGTTATGTTTCCTTCGTTATGTGCGGTAAATATTATATTCAAGTAGATATAGACTTGCGTGACTTTTATCAGATTTGGAGAGCCATGTCTTGAATCAGCTCACGCAAAATTTTCAATATGCAGCAATAAATCGCCTGACACCTAATAAGAGATAGCATTGTGCCGTTCCAAATGAATAATCACAGCTGCATGGGCTGTGATCTCGCTCACAATACAGCATCTCATTATTTAAATGAGATGCACGAACCCCGACGGAGAAAGTTTGAAAATCCCGATAAAACACGTGACAATCGTCAGCTGATGTGCATATTTCACTAAGTTTTCATGTAAATCGCTGTCGAAAGGGTACGTTGGCGCGGAGAAACCGTTTCTTAAAGTAAGAGATTGGGAAAACAAGTGCGGTGAATTTCTTTACCTAGACTGTAAAAGCACTTGGAAAGCCAATATCCCCGCGCTTTATACCTCATCAGCATGGATATCGCGCTTGCACTTCAAACTAGAAACATTCAATATTCAATCCCTAGTTTTTTTACGAGAAATCAGCCAACCGCTCTGTGTACTTTAGCTCGCAACGTTTGTGCTCGGCGCATAAAGGTAAGTAGCTTAGTTCTGAAGCCCATGTCGTTAATGTTTTATTTTAGTCGTCTTTCAAGAAAAACATTGCTGTTTTGCGGTAAAATATTTACGATATACCCCTCTTTAAAAACAAGTGTATTTTTAAAAGGATTTGTAGTTTAAAAGTAAAATGTTTCGTTCAGTAAAATCAGTGAATTAATTAATGTAGTTGATACTGTAAATTGACGAGATAAGTGTAGGATGAACCCGCTCGCAATTAGAGAGAGTAAAGGGAGGCGAGCGGTAATATAAGAGGACGAAAACGAGCGCTTCATTACGGGGAATGATGGCAATAACAATACGGCTAATGGTCCGCTTGCGACCGTCTCCGGTTCACAATTCCCGCTTCAGCTCAAAAATATTTGCTCGCAACTTATTCATCCCTGGTACCCAGTGCAGTGATTGGTCTATTATTACGTTTTGTTTGTTAGACTTTTCATTTGTAATTTGCATTTGTTTAAACAGATTTATTTTGCCTCGAATAATTTCGTTTCAATTATTGTTCTGTTTGATTTCGTTTGAATAAACCGTGGTTTTTTACTTGTACAGTAAAAACATTTATTTACGTGTTTTTTCGTGCAAAATGTTTATAGGTTTCTGATAATGATAACGGACGACAATCATTATTGATGACAATAGAAAATAAATAAATCTAATTAAAAGGAGTTCATGGCGAAAATGATTCGCAGCGTCATCCAATTAGCATAATGTGTACAATTTTATAGAATCAAGACAATTACGCCGAGTGGTTGAGTAATGCCGATAACAATGCTTTATTAAAGCTATTATTTCTTTACTGTCGTACAGGTACTTGAGAATTCACTGCGTGAGTGTGACTAATCAGTGCCTACTCCTATTACCGCGTTATTTACCTACTCTGGCACAAGTCGTGCAACGTGAGGATAGGTCACGTAAGCATCAAGCCTTGTTTATGTCGAGTAGCCATAATACGGAGATTAACTTAGAACATATAGAGTACAGTTCAAGCTCTCCTGGTAACGATAGAACTAAATATAATGAAAACTTGAAACACGTACTGCATTAAATTAAGGTTAATTAATCACAGCTATAATTTGTGTTCAGGGTTCCGTTACTTACCCAAAGGCTGCCAAATTAGCACTCTATTGCTAAACCTCCGTCCGTCCGTCTGTCTGTTTGCCAGCAGTTGTGCTGAAACCTTTGAACCGTAATAAGAACTTACAGTTGAAATTTGAACCAAATATTTACGAAACAAATTTTCGTAGTCGTTATCATTGTTTAAATGTATTTATGACGCTAAAGTAGAAAATGATATTAATCAATTGAAAATTCAATCCATTGGAATTGATTGAAAAATTAATCAATCACCGAACAGGCCGGCAATCACATTATTTGCCTGTCCATTAGATATAATTAAGTGATATTTTGTGACCCCAAACCAAACTATATTTGACAATATTTCCGAGCAGAGATGAGAAAAATACATCTGTGGAAATGTTTCGTGTTTCCATGTAATTAAATATAATATTTATGAGATGCGTTTAGTTTACTCTTTACAGCGTGCATGTTAACGCAACCAGTGCAACCGGCTCCACGATAACTGCCAAGGTATTATAATTTGTTAGTGCATTAACGTTCAGCCACACCCTGCAATTAGCCCTTGATTATGTGGATCGAAAACACATCGCAAATCGGACCACATAAGGCAAGATAAGCACTCGAACTTATTAGCGGTGTTTATATTCTGGGACGGCCACATCTGCGAGCGAGGAATACCAATGCAGGTACTGGACGTAACAAATTACAATATGGCAGCATTAGTAGAGTTGTAGTTACGATTCTATGCGCTAGAGATTTGCAAGCGCTGCAGCGACGTGCATTGTAAGTGGGTCGTGCGCGTGCGTTGACCCTACGCCCGACTTCAGGGTTAACGCCGGGCACTCACGAACCGATCTCGCGACTTGCTTGCGATCTATGCTCGCCTAGTACTCTGACCACTAATCCTTACATAATTAATGATCTTACAACAAACATAAACTACAGGTTTAACGACACATCAAATCAAATCTCAGTTTATCCACCATTTTCGGCTTGAAATCAAAAACACGTTTTATAAACATTTATGTACGCCTATCACGATAATAATAGTAGACCTATCGAGTTCGTTGACCGCTCTAGTTCTATTCTAGTTACAAAGTTACTAGAATACCTGACTGCAAAATGTTACTTGGAAATCGCATTATTACTGTTAGAATTGTAATAATTTGAATTCAATTGCCTATTGCGTCGCATTCCCGCACAAATACATATTTTGTAGTAATCTAAAATGATAATTTTAAAGTTTTTTAGTAAGTCGCCGACACAACGTAATCAATATTTTCAATGTAACCGACACAAGCAGCCACAAATTATCGTTGTTTTAACTTTAACTAGGTACTTACACGGCTTAACGTGCATTCATGCTTGGATCGGACGACGCGTAATGTGAAACCATGTGAACAGACGCACTTCTTTTATTTCTATTTGTTATTGTACGAATGTTTTCGTTCTAACATCATGATGCAGAAGGGGATCGAAGTGGAGTTGCGATGCGAGTATTTCATACTTTATTGAGCACGGTTGCCCGGGCGCAGGCGTGGGCGCAACGCGACGAGCGTGGGTCGACCCACCTCGCATTATGCTGTGCATCCATATTATAATAAACCTACATCATAATTAACTTTCCATAATAACAACATAAGCAAGTTTATTTTGTTCTTACTCGGGTTACTTAAAGTGAACTCTCAGCTTTCTCGAGTCATAATAGTTTCGAATTTCAGTCGTAACTAAATGAGGTTTTACGATAGTTTGTGACTCGTAAAAGTTTCTCATCGCTGTTGCGGGAGCGAACGATACGCAAACAAGCGCGTTATCAGATCGAATGGACGCTGCTTGCGATACGACCACAAAAACCCGCTTCGGACTCCGTTCCTTATACGGCGATGTCCTGCAAGTGGATACTTGCTATAACATTATAAAAAGTTGATCGGAGGCACACGAAATGGTTTTGCAAGTTTACTGGATAAAGTTCGCACGGCGGTTTGCCTTTATATGGCCGAAAGTGCCAGGTCGGTGTCGAAAGTTAGACAACCCGGCGAAACCAGCGGCCGAGCTGCTGTTTCGTCATGGCACTATGTTTATAAATTACTTGGGATGTAAGGGCTGGATGGAATCATTTATCAGACATCTTCGTAATGAAGTAGTTGCTGCCGTTGCCACCGATGTGTGGTTACGAAACGAGCGATAAGGCTTGTGGTAAGAAGTTATGTGTGGTATTGCTGACCGGCAACTTTTTGCGGGGAAGGAAAGTCGCTATGTAAGACCCAGCCATCCAGCCCTATTGTATCTAATACACGACTACTTTCTCGATTTATACCATGTACGGCCTGTTGAGAAAACAGATGTAGTATCGATGCATTTCACAGCACAGCAGTGACGGCATCGTCCATCAATATTTTTTAACGCTTTATTAGCTTTGTGGCATGAATATTTATTACGCATTTAATTAATAATCGTTAATCAAATTCATTTAGAAGCAAATGATTCAATTAATTTACGTACGTCATGCGGTTAACCACAACAAAATAATATGTAGTGGTTATTTAATGTTCTTTAAGCGTTTAAAAAGAATCAAAACATAAAAAGGGAATACAATCAAGAACTTGCTCTGATGATTGACACTCAGTAGGTAGGTACCTAGTACCTACCTACACAATAATTACAAGAATAAATCTCTTTTGTAATAGTAGATACGCATTTTAAAATTTAAACACGGAGCATCAATATTATTTACTCCCAGCAGAAGTGTTTCGCAAGCACCCAGTTAAGTGGGTTCCTGTGGATTCTTCTAAAAATACACTGCGCCAAAAACTCCATATGTAGTCCGTTTGGTATTAAAATCAGTGCATAAGGCGCTCAATGATTTAAAAAATAAACAGTGCTAATCCACATGGGGAAGCCTTGAGCGCGGTGTCTGGTTGCAGGCAGATTCTGTTACCGCTTCATACGCGACCGCGCCTCGTCTCGACCCGTGAGAGGTATTCCCTCACGCAGCGCAGAATTGTAAATTCACTTAATCGAACCAGCTTAAGTTGATACTAAGACGCGCCATTCGCGTCTTCTTTATGGGTTAGAGCACCGACAAACCAAGCTTATAGACACAAATATCTACGCGATCCAATGTTTGATATCGAAGAAGTGTTTTACACACAGATTAAAGGCACTCATAATCTTGATCTACTCGTAATTGCCTGGATTTTGGATGTAGGCACCTACATAATTTAGCACTGATAATAATGCGAGACTTCAAAGTAAGAGACTACATTTATTATGCTAAAAACTATAAAGAAAATAACAGGGCAAAGTTAAACATACACATGTTGTTGAGCCCTGTGCCTAGGCCATTTAAGGCTAGGTCGATAGAGTATCAAACTTGCCTTTACTATGTAGAGAATAACCCCACTGCGTGCTCCGAATGACGCAGTTTAATTCCTTTTAAATGCAGACGAATTTAATGGCAGACAATGGAACCCGGGCTGGCCACTCCTGTCTGCCTGTCAAAAGTTTGCTCGGCAGATTATGGGGAAAGGAACTGGTAAAATATCCATGCTTTCATGGCAGATTTTTTATACCAGAATTGAATAGTGCGCGCTTACCAACTCAAACAATGGCAGAGTATAGGCAACTAAAACCTTAGCAAGAACCAGAGAAAACAAAATTACGGCGTTTGCAATAATTAGTAAATTACCATCCCTGTATTTTTACTGCAAAGCCTCAAGATCCTGCCAAGTCGCGTACCTAACCTTCAAACATTTTACGATGCGGTCAGGTTAGTTTCTGACTCGATCGCGACGAGATACCACGTGCATGTGTGCACGGCCGATGTGAAAATTGCAAACCTGATAAATTCATAAGCCCGGCTTAAGGCTTTACGAGCTTCGACATGGCGGCCGGTCCGCGCAATCAATATGCTGGTAGACAGCGCGCAGCCATAAATAGAAGAAGTGGTCGCGGCTTAATGATGCTGCCGCGCGAACGTGCTGCGTGGTATCAATCAACCAGCAGCTTACTATCTCTACCAGTTATTAGAAGCACCAGTAGGGACGCAGGAAGACGTCGAGAGATATTTATTTCACGGCGTAACTGTAACGAACTAGATTTTATTACCCCTTATAGCGACTCGTACGGTCACAAATTAGTTTCGAGAAATCGTAAGACCGCGCAGACTTGTTTAGGTGTAAAATAAAGTCCTATTAAATTGGAGACCACATAACAGTAATATGTGACGCTGAGAATTATGAAGTTTTCCCTGGTGGAGTGGAAACGGAGTGTAGTCACGCGACGCCGAGCGAAACGAGCCGGCTACAACTACAAGACAATACCGCGGTGTTATTTACGCGGTAGATAAGTGAAGAAAATGTTTTAAATTATCTCGCGTGCACGATCGGATCCACCGGTACAATGGCGGCGTGCGCGACACGAATCACTGCCGATGGAAGTAGTTAAAATGCAACCTAAATTGAAGCAAATACCGGCGTTAAATAAATTAAGCTTTATAGGCAAGCTCTGTGCGAGCAGTTTATTGCTGATCATAATCTAGTTCTGAAAATAGCGTAGACACGTTGATAATGGACGCTCTAATCATAGTAATAACAGTCTCTAACGTAATTAAGAAAAAAATATGAAACTGATTAAATCAAATATATTGTCGAAGCGACCGGTAACTCCGTTAAAACAGGTTATGTTTTTTGGAACCTTGGATTAAAGTCGTCTTGAAAGACCTGCATTCACTTTAACTATCTCGCATATTGCCAACTCAAAAGTGCTCTAACGGTAAAAAGTGCATTTGATTAAGCCTGTTTGAGTCACTTATCACCGCAGATCATAATTATTATTTTGCGGAAGAGATGTTCACTCTTACCATTATTCCTTATAAAACGCATACTCCCATCAAATAAAGCCAAATGTTTAGACTGATGTAGGAACAAACTAGCTCGTTATCCCTGATCTCAGACAAGATCTTCCCTCGCCAGAGCTCATCTATAACAATTTGTTCCTTTAGCGATCAAGCGAGCGTCCATTGAGCGAATTGTGCTTTTAACAATTATTCAATCGACGTTAGTAAAAAACAACCGCTGGAATAAACAATAAATAAACGCTTGGTATAAATAGACGGCCCGCCGGGGGAATGACCGTCGCTTGACATACAACTGGCTCAAGGCCTGAGGAGATTAGATACCAGTACTGCATAACAAACAAACACATGACGGCTGACAATTGCAAAATTTATCCCAGGGCCTGTAGAGCATTGAATGAATAGTAAAATCTCAATTTAATATAATATAAGGAGCTGGCAAAGTTAGTTACACGGTGAAGGTCACCACTGATTAAAAGAACCAGAGAAATATCAGCTGCCTTGCCTGTAATTATGAAAGTTCGGTTTAGACCACATCCTGAAACAATCCCATTTCGTGAGAATGTTCTGTGGGATGGTGCCCTAATAAATAATTAGACAATCTTGATTTTTGAATCCTGATCCTTACTTACAATAAGAAATAGCCTGTACAGTACATGTGGCGTAAGGATTTTAATCAAGGATCACATATTTTTGCAAGACTGTTCATACAGTATAATTATATTAAATTGTATGCTAATTGCTGCACTACCCATTGCGATGAGGCTTATTCCCGTAGGTATCACCACCAGTAATTGGCTCTTCCACTACAAAAACTACAAAGAAAATACGCTAAAAATTCTGTCACAACCGTAGCATGATAAAATTACAGAGAAGTTGCATTTATTCGGCAGGACGTCCCTCGCCTCCCTCTGACAGCATTTTATCGCGAAAAGTGTCAGCCAGTGTTTTTATGGCGCCGACAACAAAAGCAAACTTTCACCTCTGCAAACCTTTTCAGCGGTGAAAATATTTTATTCCCGCACCTCTGCGACCAACGGACCTGCTTAAATTACGGCCCTTTTTAAAATGTACATTGCCGAAATCACAAATCGTTTCTGAACATACATTAATCCACACTGTCTGTATTATACCTATTTACTTGTTATCCGTCTATCTATACTCAGTGTTTATTAGTCTAAGATATTTACATTATTAGATAACATCAGCGTTTTTGTGCGATGACGCAACAGTCGATTCGTGACCAGTGCATTTAGTTTTTTGCTCGTGAATTCTCCAACAAAAAAAGGTGTCTGGACTTACCTTGATCTGATAAGAGTTGACTTTGTGCTTCGGCAGATGGTTGAAGGTAGAAAAGTCGAGTCTCCTGGAGAAGATACCGTTGGCACCAGCACCAGCTCTGCAACAAAAACAAAGCAATTCCGTTATTTTACATTCCAATTGGTGGAGCAAATTAATACACGGCTGGGGCAAAAATCAGCAGACCTCAAAGAAGATAGCAAGAATTATAACAAACTAGATTCAGGCCGGCAAGAATTGACATCTCAAGATAAAGGGGATACATAGACGTACAGAATAGATAAGATTAAGATTATTTGTTTAATATTAAACTTTCACAGTATTCTACTTTGAAATTATTTTGGACTAGGCGTCGCATCGATAAAATTCGTCCGGGTTTAAAACAAAACGGCTATAACAAAACCGAAGGGGGTGTAACGGTCGTCGAGCTCTTTTCGTTCTCAATAACTTTCGGCATCCAATTTAATATTTGTTGTTCCAAAATTAAAATATTCGTTGCATGAACCATTATTCGCTTGAAAAATGTTTTTTTAGTTGGCATTTTACGCTATCATTATTGTTTCGTATAACACAGATAAGATATAGTAGTAGTTTATGCAACAATTGTTTAAGAGGGGTCAAAAAGACGAGATCGTAAAGGAAGACGCCACCAGTGTTTTTTGACTTAGTTATACACCGTTGCATACAATACTTTTTCTACGACTAAGTTTCAAATAAAATGCAAAATTAAATTAAACGTGATATTTACTCGACAATATATATAATTTAGTTAACTAACTTTTTATTTAATGTTTATGGCCTGGATTTTGGTCCTTTAAGCCATAGGTAACTAACCAAGACGAACAACAACAAACGAGCAGGAAACATGAAAAAAAAAACAAATTATGCGTCTGTGGTTAACTTTTTATTTTAAATTGATGCTTTCTTGCCATGTTTTATATTTTAAAAGCTTTTCTTAGGTTGGCAGTGATACACATATTTAAAAAAATAAACAAAAACTTTGAATTCTTTGATTTGTTATGTCGATAAAACTGTGTTTTGCTGTAAAGTTTGTGTTTACCGTTTAATACTTTATCCTAGGTTTAGTAAGCTTTGGCAGGTAGGCGTGTCGTTTTGGCTCAAAAAAGCACAAGTGCTGTTATGCGGCATAGACTACTACATGGACTTTTCTACGGATTATTCTGCCGCCATATTATGCATGTTATATTAGTGTTCGTAACTATATAAATGCCAGTTAAAAGTACAGGAGTTGGAAAAATTGTTTAACGCCTGTCGTTTTATAACTCTATTTATACTCGTACAAACGTAGATTTCATAAATTTATCTAAGGACCTTTCAGCGAAGTATCATTACGCAGAATTTTCAATTCATCGAAGGCATTTCTCGCCGCATGAGTTAAGTTTTATTTGGCAGTCTCAAGTTTAACAGGCTAGGTTAAAATTGTCTCTGCCAGACAACCCTAAGTTAATAATGTTTAAGATATGAAAACATCATTTCTGCAGAAAATAGCTTTCGATAAAATTCAATTAATTAATTACATAGATGAATTGCGACAATCGATCGATGAAGTGACATTCGATAAAATGATGGGTGACCCTTAAAATCGACTAAATTTTCGAACTAAATAAAGGAGGATGGTAATGTTATTAACCGTGTAAATGATGGATAGTTCGGCGTTGACGAGCCAGACAATATTAACGCTGGTATTGAGGCAGTATAATAGCTTAATTAAATTACTGGGATTTGCGGCGGACACGCAGTCCGCAGACTAGCTGTGTTTACGACTAGCTATCGTGCACCCGCTAAATACTTATCACGTTTATGCCACCAACTAGGGACTGTATGTAATTTGAACACGCAAAGCCTATTTCCGGCACTGAAAGTCTTAACAATGCTATCTACTGTAAACTTAGCACTATAGTGTTAATTTTCTAGAATTGCAATTATGTTACGCGCTACTTTGTACGCGTAAATAAAACATATATTTGGAAATCGTATAACTACCGACAGGACAAGACGAACGCCAGATGAATATTTTCGAATAAACAAAAGCAAAACAGATAATTTTCAATATTTAGGTATGAAGTCATGATTCTAAAATCAATCGTTTTAAATGTTGCCGCTGTAATTATTACCAGGTACTACTACCAATCGGTTAAAAGGTTCACTATAAATTGCTGATAGCCAAGCAACTAAAATTTACGGAGGTGCATTAGGTTTAAATTCGAAATTATACCTTGTTTGTTTTACATTTGTATAGTGTATTAGGTACGTAAATTAGCCGTATTATCGGTGTTATACATTTCCCGACGTGACACAACTAAACACATGGAAAATGTAATGTAAATTGACGTACCCATTATGTTCAACAATCAAATTCCTCGCCTGAACTATAGATATGATATGACTATCGCAACTGACATTCAATCTCACTTAGGGCCCGTTGTTGGATCAGTAGTTAACGCAACTAATTGTTAAAATTCGGTTTTTAATTATTAGTTAGTTTAACTACTGATTAACCAACAGGCCCTTAAACAGCTGTGCGTCATTTTTTTTGCAATCAAGCATGCACGTCTTCATCATAATTTTAGCCAGAAGACGTAAAATGCTGGACCTCTAAGACTAACTGTGACTTCACTTTCTAGATAATAATATGAAACAAAATAAAATGTTCTATTAGGTATAATAAAGATTTTACCTACCAAATAACAAATGCATGGAAACCACGAAAAAATAACATTTACATAAAGCAAAAACAAGTTTAATCAGAGTAAATGGAGACCTAAATCACTAAGTTTTTTGTCGCTTTGGCGCCGTGCAAAACTAAAATAACGTCAAGGTCTAAAAAAAAAACTTGTTTTTCATTGCCAAGGCCACAGATAGCCGGTATCTCGGACGTGTCAACACCGCATTGTTTACATGCAAGCGGAGATAAAAAACCCGCCTGTGCTATAACAGTGTCGGTTTACGAGTATTTTTTTATTGCGAACATGATACGTATTTCCAGTGACTTTATCCGTGTAGAATTCCTATTTACGAAGGTTCTAATTTGACATTTTATATGCGATTTAGAATAGGTATTTTAGAAATATTTAACGTAAAATACACTTAATAACAATATTTTAGTACCTACGCTGGACAGCATCTATGCGTCCTCCTGCTATACCATAAACCTTAACAAGTTTCTTTTGGATTTTTTTAATTAAAAAGTTAGTTTTTCTCACGCTTGCAGCAAAATCAAATTTTGTTCAGTCCTTGATCTTGATACATTTTGTAAGCATTTTACATACCTACCCGTACATATATTTTTTAATAAAAAAACCGACCCCCCATGTTATAAACAAACGGATCTTGAACTTAACCTGCATAATACAATGAAATAATGACTAAGGTTATAAATATAATGTTATGAGTCAAATAAAGCGACGTAAGACAGATAGGAATCATTTTAAACAAAAGAAACCACAGTGCAGCCCTGAAACCAATGCCTTTTTTGCCTACTAAGTGATCAAATAAGAATAAATTGTGAGGAGTCTTCCAATTGATCAAATTTTTAATTTATATTTATACGTAGTAGGATTGTACTTACGTGTTTGTTTTTTTATTACTTAAATAATGGTCGATGCTATATAATAAAACACATTAAAAAAAACAGGCCTACTTTTTCATAATAACTACGTACAACGTTATCAAAAATCGTGGAAATCGAACTTTATTTAGGGGGCTTTATTTACGCCGCTTCGCAATCCCCTAAAAAAAAATACGAAACAAATGAAACGTTCAATTGTTTTTTCTCAAAAATGACAGGAAAAGTTGACATTACTATCTATATATTGGGATGCGAAGTACATAGTTTACTGACAGATCTCAAATTAAAAAAAAAAAACATTGCGTGCTCGCTACACAAGCACGCAATGTTGCATACAAATTTCATTACCATCTAGTATCTAACTTTTTAAAAAGTGAAAACGGCCTTAATAAAATGAGGGCACAAGTCTTATTACATCCAAATTTTGTTCGGAATATAACTTTTTTATCTGTATCTCGAATAGCTTGAGTAGTTTTAAAAAAAAAGCTTGCGTTTCTCCTTGTCATAAACAAAAGACGGTAAAGAGTAGGTAATAATATTGTCTGTATAGATTGTGTGGTATTTCTTTCCTTAATAAAGTACTTTACTCCAACATAATTTTATTCTTGCGATTTTTGAGAAAAGCACTATATATGCCTCGGCAGGAACGGCAATTGCGGGCCTCGTATTTTTAAACGGACTCGCAAGCTCGTCCGTTTAAACCAATCCTCGCCCCGCAATTGCCTACTTCCGTGCCTAGGCAATAATGTACTATTATCTTCAGAAGTAAGTACCTACTTACCTATATTCGAATTTTAAGTGCTTGTTTAATATTGACAAGAGGTGCTGAAAGGCATTGCGTGCCGTGATAGTCACTACCGACACCGGAAGTGCGTTGTTTACACCAGACAGGTGACCTTGCGTTTTGTTTTGTAAAAAATGATGACTAACCGTCGCCCTAGTTACCTACTGGTAACACGATCTTAATCGTTGTTATTTAATCGTTTTTTGTTGCTCGCGCGTCGGCTCGTTCCGAGGCTTTCCTCGTGATGATGCGTCATTGTTACAGAAAATTATGTATTGTTTTGATTACTTCGGAATGTCCTGTACTCACTTCTGTTGTGTGTGTAAATCATGTTCACACCTTCCTAAAGGAGCGCTCCCACAGACGTGTTACATTTTCAAAATACCAAACCTACGAAAACAACCACCCAAATAAAGACCAAGTTGGGCGCGAAGGACAAAGCCTAAGGTAACTATTAAATGTAGCCTTTGCAAAGCAGTAGAACTATATTTCAACGCTAGTTTAAAAAAAACAATTTTAATAACATACTTGATTACCCACTACCTATTACTTAAAAGACTGGTCAAATAATTAGAAACTCTACGGATCTCCTATAACTGAGGGACGGACGGATGGACGGACGGGTAGACTCAAGCCAAAGCGAATTTATAAATGGGTACAAATGAAGTTAATATTTTAAGTGTTGATGACATTAAAAAAGGCATTCGCTATTTCTGTAGAAAACATACCTAATATGCATTTTATTCAACATACCTACTTATCAACTCTAGGCTTCATACCATCAATTCCATAGACAATAAAAAAAGAAATAAAAGAACTTGTTTACAACGAAGATTGTCAAACCGCCGTTTTAGACACGGAAAGCGTTTTACATTTGCAAAGCGAATGCAACATGGCGGTCTTGGCCTTGAATAAAAATAACGATGTTTTTGTCGAGGCGATTTTATATCAGAAGTAGGTACGAACGGCGTACGCGCCGCGTCACAGTCAAACGATAAACAGTACGGAAGTATTCTTGAATAATATAGGTAAATGAATAATATCATGGACACTGCATAATGACCGATTATTGAATTAAGATACCACATCTTGATTTTAGAAAAATCCCGCCAAATCCTAATCCACAATCTTATCATAGATAATAGAATACAATATTACTGGAGTAATGGAGCTAACATAACTGAATTACAAGTAATAATATTCCAAGGATGTATACGCCATACGAACATAACGTTCGGTGCAACTGCAATACCGCGTAGCTAACAAATTCTATAAGTAGCAAAATGTACCTTTTGTGCAAGCTAAAGTGTATTTTACATGTTACTTAATTTGTTAGATACTCGGTATTGCAGTTTCACCGACGATAAATCATAAGTAATAGCCCTTGCTACTGTTTTCAAGTCTGATCCACCTTAACCATACCACCAAGTTGGAGATCACGGAAATAACTCAGCATGTCGAGCACGTCTCGCCGCAAACGTAAGTGTAAGTGCCCTTTTAACAGCTGGAATCCGACAAAAAGAACGATTATATACCTACAGACGTGACGCTAAATATTGTTCGACTCATCGCGTTCGATTGTGTGCACTAGACCGTCGCGATAAACGCTGCTGCGCGGGCGCGCCTCGATAGACCCATGTTTACTTAGGACCTATACAGCTACTCGTAGATATAAGGCGCGGTTTAAAATGTTCACATTAAAAGCAACTTAACTACAGTTGTCGCTTCCGCGGTTCCTATACTTTTCATTGAATGCATAATTTGGCAACATTAATCAACACAGCGTAAATGCCATAACCTCCTTAAAGTTTATTTTGATTTGAACAGTCATATTATATTAGGTACCTACTCAGTTTTATTCAGTGTCGTTTCTTAAGCGCTAAAAGCTGGTTGCATCAGTCTGCAAGATTGTTCGTCTGTTTGAAGAAGTCTTAAAACATTTGCGTTCCGCAAATACACGTTACATGGCCGACCGGGGCGTAAATATCTACTAAGTATTACGAAAACAATATTAATTAGCTAAAATCCTAAGGTAAAGTTTGGGAAATTAACAGTCCTATTCTTTTATTATTGTGTTAAATAGCGCTCGACCTCAAAGTGGCGATGTTCACGCTGTAATTAAATGCTTCAGCTGAGCAGAATATTTTTAACTACTGCATTTAGGCTGTCTGGCATTGATGAAGATTGTGATAAAAATATTCAAATTTCCTTCACATTTTTTCACCCATGCGAGTAATTAATCCGTCATTAAAATACGAATTATGTAAAGGCATAGCTTAAGCAGCGCTGCAGCGTTGCAACGAAATTGCCTGGTACTAAAAATAATGCACACATCTATTGTGATTTGAAAGTAGACACTCAGTGGGAGTGAGGAACCGGTCCCGACTTTCTCATTCATGAGGCGACCCACGCCGCGGTCGCATGGCGAACCTGATCTATTCAATTTCACCCTTTAATGTAAGTACGAGCAAAAATGTTTCGATTTCCCCTAGAAAACTGTTTAAATTACACAGACCTTTTATTCAAAATATCTTTCATCTTGTCAAATTTTTTGCAATGTTTATTTTTTTTCAAGTATTGTTTTTAAGTTAAAAATGATAGGAAAGAAGTTGCGCATGCACATTTAAATTATATCGTTTTATGTTTTTATGGGCCACGACATGTTATATAACTTTATTATCAAAACAAAATAATAAATAAAACCCACTAAAGGTGCCTTTGACTACGCCCAATCATAAATATGCTCATTATAATTCGTAGCGTGTTTACGTGCCTAATGAATGGAACCTTCCTTAACATTTGATAATAAAATGCTTACTTGTCATAATATTTAAACACTCATTATTTCATTTCGGACCTAGAACATAATGATTAATAAGTAAATACTAACTTTATTAACTAAGATATGCTCTTGCTTAAGACCTTTAACTCTTTTTTATGTTATGTGTTTAAATCTTTCAACAAGTGTATCCATTTTTTCAACTTTTTATAAAATGTACATATGACGCGCTGTTTTGACGATACATGTTTAGTACATTTGAATAATTCAACCTGTTTTGAATAAACCCCATTATTTCTTACCGAGCGACATTTTCAAGCGTGGGCGTTACTTGCTTTTGTACACTGACAAATCATTCACAAACATTGCATGTTAAATAGCATGATGTATGCTTACATACGTACCACTTTAATTATCACGGAGCCGCAATAACAGTGCGCTAAAATGTAAATTGTAAAAAAACGAGATCGTAATCGTGCTTTACAACACAATGTTGAAGGGTAATGAGTTTTATGGACGTTTAAAACAATTTACACATTGCATAAGGCCGCAAACACCTAATGGCAAACATTTTTTTGGTGATAAATGAGTCATCTGTACATTTAGGATTCTAAAACCATTTCAACTGTTGATACTGTGCGAATTTTTTACTGTGGCCTCAAGAAACAAACAAGTGATTAAAATTCTGTTCAATAATTGTGATATGTAAGTTGGTCGCGGTATAAATAACTTATTGCAAATCGCGAATTAAAAACACTATCAAGTTTAGAATAGGCGAGAAAATGAGTAATTGTGATAATATATATAATAATAAACAATCACGCTCGGCTCGTGGTATAATCGGGTAAAAATACTACATTGGAAATCAGCAATATACTTAGTAAATACTAAGTATCGAATATAGCCGAGTAAACAAAGCTAACCTTGGCCTCCGCCGCACAATGGGCTCACTAAATTCTATTACACAATCGCTCGGTTATTTCGCTCACGATTTCGCCCAAAAAAGTACCGCCGTTTCGCCTTCGGAATTACGTATCGTGGTTTCCGAAAACAAAAAACAACGTGATATTATGGGCGTTGTTTTTGTTTCAAAGGAAAATTGCGACTTAAAATGGCCTTGAATTGTATGCTTTATAGTCCAGCTCGAATTCGTTACATAAGAGATGATTTATAAAAATCAGATAAGATACCTTACCTATCCTAAATTAATACATATTCTTACGAGAATAAGAGTAATGCTAGGTACCTAGCCTGGTATATAGCCAGGTAATTAGGTATGAAAGATTTGTTAACTGGACTCGAGTGTATGTAATGGACATACAATTTAAGTATATACTTAATTGATTAATTATGCACGTGTTACGTAAAGGCATGACACGTCTTTCTCACGTGAAGTTTTTAATAATTTACATATTTTTAATCAACCATTCCTCTCTTACAATTCAAAAGGAATGTTCTCGTTCAAAATTTACCGATCTAATTACGGAAAAAACAAGAATTCGAAAACCGCGTAACCCTCCAATAAAATATGTTCAGAATAAATTCCTTTGACTTAATTGAGGCGGTCAACGGATTGATCTCAACTTCATATTCATCAGCATACCTATTTGGGGCCCCAAAAGTGCGCCGCATGGAATTCGAAAATATATTTGGGTTGTAAAAGTACCTCGAATAGAGTTAGGTACATATTTGTGTTACCAAAGTTCTTTGTACGGAGAGCAATGGATGTGTAAATGGTGCGGAAAATAATTTAAATTCTTTTCAGGTTCGAGTTTTACATTTGGCATGCTAATATGTTGAGGATAGAATTACGGAGTCCAAGGTTGAAAGAGAAAATTAATCCTCATGTTTTATTTAGACCTTAAAATATGTAATTTACATTCATCAAGTATATATTACAATAGGAAAGTAGACAGGAAACAGACGCCTCATACGGCGTTTTTATAAGGTAAAAGGTTCGGGAAAAAGATCATTCGCTGTCCAAGCTATTGCCCGCGACTTAATCTGCGCCTGCGTATTAATTATTCTATTTACTACTAATAATGAAAATGCGTGAATTTCTTATATCAAATCCTTTTAACAACATTCTAATGATATAACTAAAACGAATTTTATAAAAAAATATGTTTGTTCTATCAACTGCCGCAGCGTTAGTCCGCGCTAATGCAATTTAGGGCTCAAAACTACGGTTTTGTATTAAATACTTGTGTGTGGGGCAGCATCGAATCCCCAGCACAAGTTGCCCGCGACTTGTTTGTCGCTCGGATCTCCCTTTTCTATCTAGTCACTAACGATAGAGACGCACTGAGTGACAAGCGAGAAAATACCCGTATCAGTATGCAGCAGTCCGTACCAATTATAATTATGTGGAGGGCCACATTTTAAAAGTACGTTTGACGTCATGATTCAAATCGTAAGAAGTGTCAAATAATTGTTTTTTAGTATCACTGTTCTATGGTGGGTCAGGGTTCCATTGGGCTGAGAGTACATAGGTACGTTGGGTCGTAAGTGCACATTTCGCCGCGTAATGCTTACGGCCAAAGGGGTCAAGGTATCATCGATATCCTGAGCAACGAACAAGCGAAGTAGAAGAATAACACTTATGTCATTGCTGTTATAAAACAACTTTTATAAGATTTCGACCACGTAGCTAGTAAAAAATTCCAAGGCGAGTTACGTACGTTATTTATGGAACATCAACAAACGGGTAATAAAAATAATTAGGCAATTAGTTGGATTGTATGGGGGCGCGCCAAGCTATCTTCATTGTATGTAAAGCCCGATCGAGCCGATCGACCGTGGCGAACCATTTATTCCTCTGTCTATAGACCACGCCAACTTCGAAACACTAAATTTCTATATTTACTAGTGGCAACATTACAAGAAATGTTTACATGTTTAATTTTTTGAAACCAGTGACCTATTTAAAAACTTAGAAAACCAGCCAGGTGCGAGTTGAACTCGCGTGGAGAGGGTTACGTTTATAGGGTTCCGTAGCCAAATGGCAAAAAACGGAACCCACAAAGATTCGTCATGTCTGTCCGTCCGTATGTCACAGCCACTTTATTCCGTAACTATAAGAGCTATACTATGGAAACTTTGTAAGTAGATGTATTCGGTGAACCGCATTAAGATTTTTATACAAAAATAGAAAAAAAACAATAAATTTTTGGGGTTCCCCATACTTAGAACTGAAACTCATATTTTTTTTTTCATCAAACCCATACATGTGGGGTATCTATGGATAGGTCTTCAAAAATGATATTGAGGTTTCTAATATATATATTTTTTAAACTGAATAGTTTGCGCGAGAGACGCTTCCAAAGTGGAAAAATGTGTGTCCGTCCCCCCCCCCCCCCTAACTTCTAAAGGGAATGATAAATGTAAAAATAATATATGATGTACATTACTATACAAACTTCCACCGAAAATTGGTTTGAACGAGATCTAATAATTAGTTTTTTTTTAATACGTTATAAATCGTAAACCGCATTTTACCTTTCATTCAATCAACTCCAATATAATAAAGAATAAAGAAAAACATTTATTTAGATGTCTAGTGGTACGGAACCCTACGTGCGCGAGTCCGACTCGCACTTGGCCGCTTTTTTTAAATAGAATTCCGAGGTTTTTCTGTAATCTACAAGCAATGAACTATATTTCGTATTTTGTCAAAATTGAAGGCTCAGTAGTTTCGGAGATCAGGGGTGGGGGGGGGGGGGTCAATTTTCGTCTCCTTTCCTACATTTCCCATTCCCTCTATTAATTTTATCTGATCCTCATTACGAACCCTTTCATTTGATATATGACAGAAAGGTATGCATAACTATATTTTATTTTTTATTTTCCCCCCGAAAACCTTTCAACTCAATCGGTCCAGTAGTTTCGGAGCAAATTGGCTGTGACAGACGGACGGACAGACAGACGCACGAGTGATCCTATAAGGATTCCGTTTTTTTATTTTTTGTACGGGACCCTAAAAAAAGGGAACTTCTGCATGTTACATATTGTAAAACGTACATGTCAAGATAAGCAAACAGGAACAATTAAACATTACAAGTATCAAATGTAACATAAGTCATAACAAAACACATGAATAATAAAATAAATACCTTCATTTTGCCTCGGGTAACATAAGAACTATACATTACCATGTTGACTAGAACTTATCTGCGACCATTTATGTAACGAAGCCGCCACATAGCCGATAAATTAGCTTATTTGTTGTTAAACGTGTCCCTCTCAATCTAGTCTATAAGGAAAGAGACGCATTGAGCAAAAAGTGAGAAAATGCAATTTGTGATGTAAGATAATTTAAAATTCATGGCGATTATCCTCGGAGATGAGGACAAACCTGTTTGTTATAAATAATGATAGATCTATAGATATTCACATTGTTACAAGATATTACCGGAAATTGCTAGACGCTATTAAACAGATTAAATAAGACACGTTTTAAATTAAAAAATAACTTTGCTCTTCTTGTGTGCAAATTGATGCATATGTTCACATTATCATGCTAACTTGATAACTCTTTTTTACACACGTATTTAGTAAGCAAAACTTGTACACTTTATTTTTATTTACCTAGACGGTCCTGCCATATTGCAACGGCCGTAATCAAGAGAAGACTAAAACGGAGGGTATAGTTTAAAACTACCTACGCGTTTTATTATTTTTCATATCAACTACCCGAAACTCAACTCTTAAGTCAGACTAAGCGTGGGTAATTTGTAAGCCTACCCTTTTTAATTTTCTTGACTACACTCTTATTTTGCATTTGAAATATGTATGTACTTACCGAATTCTATTCGACATACAAATTATGAACTTCACTATCTTCACTTACTCTGTAGGTACGTCGATATCAATCAGTTTAAGTCATCCATTAGGAAGTTTCTCAACAAAAAATCCCAAGAACAAAATCTTATAAATAAGTCAATACGCAATCTGCATGCATCAGTGACCTGAATCATTAACCACCCACCCAGCCTACTTATAGTCAATCGCTTCGAATATATCATTCTGTTTTCGGTCGACTTCAAACTGGCAGGTTAATCAAATAGAAACTAACAAAAAACAATTGAATTACTTCGATCAGTTGGCGTAACAGTGAGGCTAGACAAGTTGATTAACGCTAGCGTAAACGTAAACGTAACGATTTGAGAAAACTGATAAAATGTATGGAATTGACGTAGGTGCTCGACGCGACCTTCTGACAGTTTACGTCAATATTAGGTATACATATTGGTTGACGATAACGAACACCGAATGCATGTTGTCTAGAGCCTCTGAACTTTATATTATCAAATGGCACAGAAGCCATTAGTTATAGATCTCTAGTTTGTATCTTATCCGAGTAAATGTCACAGAGAAATGCGCTCGGGGCCGGGTCAGCTCGTGATCGGGACATTATTGGAATCAATTGCGAGCGCTTCTGTCGGGTCTGGTTCAGATTTCATAAGGACACCGACATTATTATTTTATTTAATGGTTTTATTGTAAAGCTTATTTTATATTTTTCCAAGACACATAGAAATAGGTATTCAGCTAACAGCAAGCTTGTTTTTAATTGACTCATACGATTAAGCAGATATTAATATTGAAAAAACGTTGTTCGTGATAAATAATCTGATACAATTTATGTAAAATGTCGGCAACATAGTAGTTGTACCACTTATAAACGACTAAGACTAGTTTTTGTAGAGTTCAGACCACTCAGGAATTGATAAGGGGCACATTGAAAACATAACTCATTGATAAGAGTTATTTATTAATTTTTAATGTCAAAACAGAATATATTATAATCAAACAATGTTTGATCATTTCAATGCGAGGTTATAAGTTATAAATGATATGGTAGACAATTGAACCATTGTTACTGCGGTTAGGTAGCGTATGAACGATTGACATTTTTTATTTGTTATCAAACGTGACTCCACACCGGTCGTTTGTCATCATAATTCTAATACAATAGTGCAAAACTATTGTGAAATCCGATTGGTCACTCAGGAAATAACCCTTAAGCTGCGCGTCCACTGGGTCGGAATCGGAGCGTACGGAACGGACGGATTTGTTGCTTTGTATTGATTTCTATGGTACAGCGAGCTTTGGATCCGTATTTCTGTATTCATACCGAAAACTTGACTCCACACCAGCTTTTTAACTAAGGCGCAAATGCACTAAGAGCGGGGGCAGTGCAGTGCGGCGCGTTCCCATACTAAAAAGCGTGTTCATAGCGTGGTGGAGGCGGTTTTTGTATGGGAACGCACCCCGCCTCCAGGTTTATTCCCACCGGTTACCACCACTTTGTGACCACTGGTAACAGCTGGGATCACTGGGCTGTTATCACTAAAGTACTCGGTGGTAACAAGTGGGAATATTTTTCCCATTTGTTGCCACTAAAATATTTGGTGATAACTACTGGGAAAAAAAAACCCTCAGTAGTTACCAGTGGTAACAGGTGGAAAAAAAATCCTAGCTGTTACGAGTGGTAACAGGTGGGCATAACGGCTCCGCAATGTGCGTTGGCGGCTTTAGGGAATAATACATTGACATACCACATCCGTGATATAATATCCTGTTTAATCAACTAAATACTGATTATTGGATTTATTTTTATACTTCGTACTATTTTTTTAAAATACTATCTCTCTCCCTAAACCGCTGTTTTGCCAATATAATTTTTAAAAAAAGTTTTCGTACGGCTCCCATGCGATACTTATGTATGTGTTAATACACTGGCGTGTGAAGGTTTAGTGTAGGGCCAATGTTATGTAATATGGAGTCAAAACAGTAAATAATTTCCCATTCTAGACGCACCTAACCTACTCCTGTCCGAACGCTTGCTTCGATAAACAAGTCTGAATAATAACACTATTAATAACCTCGCTGCAAATTAAATGCAAATGCTATATTAAATTAATGCTACCCAGTTTATCTGTAAGAATACAAGAGTTAGTGTAATGAAACTCGACTTGAGCACTTCAGTGTGCGATAAAACAGGACTTCCGTCACATTTTTTTATAGGCACTATGGGTTTAAGTAATATGTGACAGATTGTTTATTATATATAAATGTTGGCATAAAGGCATGTAAATGTTGGCGGCAGGTGTAGTGGACAACAGAAGCGCGCAACGTTTATATATAAAAAAACACTTATGCTCTTAAAATTTTCGTCACTGCACATCGGGACTAAAGCTCCTTGTTAATCTCTAGGGAGGAATGTATTTTTTTTTAATTTAATAAACCAGTAATGGTGTTTGTGAATGGAGGATTATCGCCATTATCAGTGATTGTGTATAAACAATTTTTAAGATGTGGAAGTAACCTCAAAATGACAACTGTGCAAACATATAAATAAAATATTTAATTTCGTGAAACACGATTAATGATTAAGAATATGAATCTATTGAATTATATTAAGGATGAATTCATTTTATTATGCATGGTCCAATTAGTTTTCAAGTTAGACTCTGTTGGCTAAATATGCAACATTTAAAGCGTCACTTAACAAAAAAAAAACGGACAAGTACTTGTCGAACTCGCCTACCGAGGGTTCCGCAAATGAAACGGTTAAAGTCAATTTAAAATTTGGACCGCCGTTCCTTGCATAAAGATCCTGTTTTTTTGTGATTTAATTAAAAATGTACGGATTACAGATTTTTCCCTATACTTGTAGTAAAAGATGGTATTACTTGTCCAATTTCAAAGGTCTAGGTCAACGGGAAATACCCCATACATTTTTATTCACTCGAGTGTCAAAATACACGTTTTACATTAATGTAAAAGTTAGACTTTTTTACAGCTTCAAGGGACTGTAGACCGGAGTATATGGTTAATGATTAAGTGTATTTTTGTATAGAACGTCGTATTTTTTCCTCATATTCAAAGAGAAAATTGCGAGTGTTTAAGGTTGGAGGGTCCATCCGGATCTAAACATTTAGTGACATTATGGCTTGTTTTAGTCTCTTGTTGAACAATCTACTATTCAATCGAATAAGACGGGCAAAACAAAACACTTTATTGCATGTGACCTCGGAATTGTCGCGCGTGAAATTGCTCGAAGTGACTATTCGAATGAAAACTTCATCGCGAAATCGTGCCGCAAAGCCTTAAAAAATAGTTTTAAAAAAAGGTACGCGTAAGGAGACGCCGGGTTTTTACCCACCATTCCCCCCTCCCTCTTGGTTAAAGGTTTCGGAATCTCCAAAGGTCTGGTACTGGCATACCTAACTTACATTTTTTATTATTTTATTCGTTATCGACGACGTATATTTCACAAAGGGCGCGGTGTTAAGTCTATTTATAGCGGCCGTATAATCAGCAATTTCAGGATGCAACTATGAAACGTTTCTATTGCGTCGCAGTGTGCGGTGCAACGAGTGCATTTGCTCACGTAACGTATTGTACGTAGGTACTCAACATCGAAGTTATTGGGTATGGTTATGGTTAGTTCCAGTATATTGCGTTTCAGTAACAATGTTTGAGTTATGGCTTTCTGAAGGTTAACATTTTCTATTAAACTTGAGCTACGCAGTTTTACTACTTCGTTGCGAGTTGTAAAGATAAGCGAGTCTCGCTGCGAGAACGTTTGTGTTAGAAACGATATTAAAAGGATTTTACTTCATTTGCTACTATAAAACGACTGGCGCTAGACAAGATGGTTAACGCTAACGTCAATTATTTTAAGAAACTGTAAAATTGTATGGATTTGACACGATGGCTCAAAGTGACCTTATGGCAGCATATATCAATCCTAGGTATGATGATGAAATCCATTTATCCCTCATCAGGTACATAGGGCTTGTGAAAGGGAATTCCATTTCGCTCGATCCTGAATAGGGAGTACTTATTTGTGAAACTCAATTTCTTCGACACCGTTCTGTTCAATCTAACTACGTGTCTCATGGACCGAGAATGTACTGATGACTCTTTCGTTTATACATTAACATTGAAATAAAGTAAACAAGTCACAAATGTATACTGTGAGTTATGCACTGCAGTACTCAGAAGTACCGCGGCGGTATCAGTCGACAGCCAACACGACGATAAATTTTCAGCTCACGTCACAACCAACTGCAGATAAGTAAAGCTACTGATAAAACCGCACTAACATACTCTATTTACTTAAAAGCTAGTCCATACACCAACAAAACGTTTATCCAAAACATTAGTCGCACTCATTCTGAGATTTAATTTGTCACATGCTTTCCTCCAGCGGCCTGTGACAGAGTTTAATTTAAAGGTTTTATTACGGAGAAACATTTCCCTCAAGTCGAAAGTCAGACAGAGCTCATAAAGCAAGCTCCTGTTGATGAAATATTGCGCGCCACAGCCCCCTGGAGCATTCAGCTCGCCTGGTACCGAGCGATTTAAACTGCGCTTTATTAACGAAAACTGAGATAATTGAAATTTATTTCATTGTTTCTTTACGCTATACAGTTAGTGTAACAATCGATTTGACCTTTATTAAAGGGACAATGAACGCGATGGGTTCTCGAGCTCGTTGAACTACTGAACTTTACTTACCGTTTCCACACAGCATTACGGTCGTAATGACATTCGTCAGCTATCAATTATCGTATGCATTTAGGGCATATTTTGCATGTGACTCAGTGAAAGGGTTTAATTATGAAACGCAGGAAACGTAAACATCGATGACAACATTACAATAAAATTGCGAGCGAACTAGCGTTTGGTTTATGTGATCAGATGGCCTTTCCAGCTCGGCACGTCGCGCGTCGGCACGGCAACGTCGCGCACCGTCTTATGTATATTTAGCTCGGACGAACATAAAGCTTCGTTTACAAATTTAATTGCATCGACGATCGCCCGCCGCGGACGCAAATAGACTCGCATCGCGCCCCTGAACCCCGTACTTTCTCCCGCTGCCATCTTTGCGCGGTGCAGACGAGAAAATATTTGTAAGTTTGTTTTTAAACGAGTTGCTAAGCCAAGAGTCGGTTGTATTGGACGGAGTGCATTTCAGCTTGAGTAATGCTCTTGCCGGTCGCGACGAGAGAGCCGTTTTAAAGGCCAGGCTACTTTCCAACTATCGCCAATTCTCGTAGGTATTCTAGGCGGTTTTATGGAATCATCTCTAACAAAATGTTATTAAGCTAACTCGCAGAGCTCCGTTTATTGCCTACTCTAGTAGTCCTCAAACTTGCATTCAAAGCTGACACATACATTATTATAACGATGGCCAGCCCCGTCTGGCGAACGCTGAACGCAGAACTTCCAAGAGTCATTTTGAGAATTAATGGCTAAATTATGCATAGTCCGGTCGGAATTGTCGCCGGTCCGCCGCTCGACTGCTTAATGAACTTAACTGAATCGCAGTCCAAGTACCTACGTGGCCAGACGATAAAATACAATCCAATAATATCTTTATTGGGGGTCACAGTCGAAACTGATAGCTATCTTGGTATTAACACAAATTGAAATGAATAAAAAAGCCAATAAAAGAGCTTTAAATTTGATTTTAAAACGTGCAATATCGTAAAGCGTGCCGCGTCCCTAAACGGCATGTTGGTTGACGTTTTGTTTGCAATTGATCATTTGTTGAAGGCAAAACCAGACGTCGCGTGAAACTGGCCGGCCGCGAGGGGAGCGCATGACGCGGCGGGAACTGCATTTGTGCGTGCCCACACGCGTAACCGTACACAATGCACACGTAAATACATCTTCGGCCAACTCCACTATGCATAATCACGCATATTTGCAAGTAAAATGACGCGACACGGCACTTTTTAAGCTTTGCAAATGTAAAAACGCGGCATTGTCTCGCCGAGCGAAGGTTTGGTCGACGTCGTAACGAAAGGTCCCTTGTTCAAAAAATTAATACAAGGCCGTGCAATAACTACGTGACTAGACAGTTTATGAATGCTAGGGTTTTAGTTTCATTGTAAAGGGATCCGGGGTATTCGGGTGCAATTTATGCAGGCATGCGCTGTTGCGTCGATCACGCCCTAAAAACGGAGTAAACGAGCCGTGCCGACGGCAATAGCATGGGAAAGGAAGCGGCTGTCTGCGACGAGACCGCACTTGTACAAATGATGAACACTTTAAACAGATACATAGCTTTTATGGAACGAAGAAGGTAAAGGAGCATACAAACTACTCGTATTTGGTAGGTACTTAGGGTTCTGGTCTGAGGCCCATTGTAATGATTGGCCAATAGTTCCCAAACTTGAAACATGAATGACTTACCCTAAGACGAAATGTTTTTCGGAACACAACTGCGCGAATACTACTGCAAGGCGGCAGGTTTAGCGGATAAGAGTGATAACGATCTGGATGGACCCTATAAATAGGTACAAGTCTTACCAACCGTAACAACAATTTACCAGCCGGTAGTCAGCAGAAATGACCATGACAAACCTGCCAAGTATAAATCAGGTGTTTGAATACTAGCTCTAGCCAAAACAATTGATTTCAATCGCCCAGCACTTGCATTGTGATGTCGATTCAAAAATATTTGCGCGGCCAGCAGTTCTGCACGTCGCCATTGTGGAGATAAACGTCGCATAAGATGGGATCAAGAGCAAATAAAATCGAGACGAGTGAAGCAGACGCTATAGTGATTTGTAAAGTCTATAGACAACGTAACTGCTATTAATGTTCATTGTTGTCTATAAAGAACAGGTTTACAAGAATACAGTACTATGGCCTGTAAAGATGAACAGGTTTAATCTATACGAGAAGACTTTATTACCAGAAAATACTTTCTTCTTTTATGACTTGGAGGTTAGAGGCAGTATACTCGTACCTAGCAGATATCTGGGCTTTAAAGTTTATGAACATTTGAAAAAAAAAAACAATTCCGGATTGTAGGCTGGTCATTCCACTGGCTGCATTTCCTGTTTAGTAAATAGTCACATCACAATACAGTTCTAAGACTTTAGTTATGAATAAAATAACCACAGAATCGTCGTATCGCATTCCCAGACTCCCAGGCCTGTAGGCCTGTTATTTGAGCGGACTTCCAGTTAAGAATGTTACGATACCCTTTCGAGGCCTCCTCCTAGTCTCGCTTCGACGCCAGCTGACTCAGACGCGGTCGCGCCTTGCTTAAGGAGATGTTACGGCCGCTATAAATCGTTTAACTCATTTTTAGTCAACGTGTTTAGCTTTTTCGTATCGTATCATATAATTTGACAGTTAAAATAGAAAATCCCTGGAACAATTAAAACGAATTGGCAAATGATTCTGTTGGGTTTTAAAAGGATAAAATATCATCAGTAGCAGTTGCGACCTCGGAATAATAATATGTTGAATGCAAATATTGTTCATGTTAAAGATCAAAAAGGCCGGCAGGAAGTCGATAAGACTCAAGCGCAACTAAAAAGACGATTATACGACGGCTAAAGTAACCGAGCTAATTCCTAATGGGTTCTCAAGATCAGACGTCTCTAGGAGTCTTTAAAGGGCTTTGGAACGGATGAAATTAAGCGAAAAGTTATGTGAAAGGATCGTTTCATTTAGCAAAAGAGCGTAATGGGTTTAATTAAGACTTCGGTGCTGAATACAAGTAGAATAGCGTTATAATGTAATTGGAAGAAAGTTTAAATTAACTGAAACGGAGGTTATGGGCCCATAACCTCTGTGGAGTTCGTTTAGAAATATAAACGGTTTTTATCTTTTGTAGAGTTAAGCACATGGCGTAGCGTAAGTGGTTTCACATAAGTCAGTTAATTTGTTTCCCGACTGAGTTTGTACTCACTTAACACATGGGCCTTAAGCGAACATAATAAACGCCTTGTGCCGTGGGCTCGTCTCAAGGCCAAGCAGAACGTGATCCGAGTGCTTTTTATGTTTTAAAAGACCCGTGAAGCTTCCTGCCTGCAACAATATTAATAATCCTAGACAGCGTAGAGTTTATTTTTCTTTTAGCTCGCGTTGAATCATAAAGATTTCGAACCGATATCTTCGCGACACGCCCACCTATTGCGCGTAGATTTGGTCATAATTGATGGCTTCACAAACAGACCGCAAGTTTTTCTAACTTTTACGTTTAAGTTTTTTTATTGATTATAAAATGAGCACGATTATGGTTGCTTAATATGTTATTGTTTTTGATTACATAGGGGATCCTTGGAGAGTGCTGTGTCTCAAGACACAGTATAAACAGTACCTATTTCGTCTTCAAACAAGGGTATATCGCGCGGTTTGCATGTGTGAGTTCCTTAACCGTACGCGCCGCGAGCCACCACAAGCAAACTGAACAAGACGCACAAACCCGGTTTTAGTCGTGGCCGCGCAGTGTTGCCGCGTTCGTTTTAAGTATCGAGGCCGACGCAACGACGCAGCCCTAGCGCACGAGCGGCAATAGGTAACAGAAACTCCTGAAGGGCCGGAGACGAACCACTTTTCTATTTATACTATGCTTATATCCAGCAGTGGATTTATTTTATCTGCTATGTTTGTTTTAAACTCAACAAATGTTTATATGTATAATTTACGTGTGGCTGATTTGAATTCAGCAGTTAAAACAATCAAGATCGTTAAACGAGTAACAGGATACTTTAATGACCTGATGCGAGTGATTTAAAAACAGACTGAGTATGTTGTATGCTATCGTGAACATTGTCTGTAACTACACTTGAGGACAAAAATATCAACGCTACTTTTAATCAATGTCTATGCATTCTCAACAACATTTATTTCGTGACTATAAAGTCGTGTGGATATATTAACTTAGACTATAACTGTTATAAAAGCGATGCATATTGACATCCTGTGTCATATGTCTCATGTCATTAGTAGACGAATACTTTGCAGGTTCTTTTATAAATTCATAGAGGATCGCCTAATGTGTCGGTACACACGGCGCGAGGGCGCAGCGTCGAATGTAAATAGCCTTATTTTCAAATTGTAATTTCCATCGCAAAGTTTCTTGAAAAAAATGTCTGGTAAAAACTTTTAATAAAAACCTCATTTTAATATTTCTTTGCAAGTGACTAGCTTATTAAAAACTTTTCTGATGCTATTAAGGAAGTTTCGTTTGAATTGTTATAATCAACAATAGGTAATTTGATAATGACAGCTATAAACACTGGCCATCATCTCAACAGTTGCACGGACGCATTTAAACCGGCTCATTATAGTTTTATTACGCAGAACGTGTTTAACATTCGATATTTAAAAAAACTGGTTTTAATTGTTGTTTAACAATACAAGTTTTACCGCTCTCGTATTCGGACATGTAATTTTTTACAAACGATCTTATAAAACGAAGGCATATTTATATAACCGTTGAAAAATACGACGCTTAAATAGCAGTTAAACCGGGTCACAAAGCACGTAATTTTTTGCGTATGATCCGTCTTGAACGTATGAAGAATAATTAAGATTTAAGACCATGTAGGAGTAACAATTAATCGGCCAATTGTTCCTTGTATTAACACCGACCATAACAAAAATCCTTGAGGTTCTTTTTCGTGCCATCTTTATGGGTCAAGTCAACGAATAAATACGTTCGGACCTCAGTGCGATCTTCGCCCACGGCCTAATCAAGACTGACACTGTAAAATACCTCGCCTGCCACACCCACGCAGGATCCTCATTGTTCTAAAACGGCGCATGCAGTTTTATTTCGCTATTGTTTTTATAATACGAGTAGACAAACAGATTCTAATGACATTTGACACCTAGGAAATGTTTGTGGACGCAAAATTCCTAATAAAATAATCCAATCCAACATTCCGAAGTACGACACTGTCTACATGAATCTTTAGTTTTGTACATTTCAAATCTTCAAACCACAGTAAGTACAGAAACCCAGTTATTTTCACGACGGTTTTTTATCCTACTAATACCATTATGAGACTGTTAAATACCTCGTCTGCTCCCACGCTGGATTCTTATCGTTTCAAAACATTTATTATTTTATTTTATTAAGTAGCCAAACAGATTATAATGATATTTGACACGTTTTGTCGTGCAAAAAGAGTTGCTAAATCAATGGAAAATAAATACGTCGCTCTCTGCATAAACTTTCAGTATCTAAGTGTTTTGTATTTATACAAAAAAATATCTTACCTTAATATTGTCACGAGTGTCACCACGATATATTTATATAACTCTGCTAAAGTATCTAAATCCATAAGATTTAGTTTATCGTTATTTACGCATTACCTCCTTGTACCACGTGAACCACGTCAACGGGTATAATTAGTCGTAATATTGATAAAATTATCTTGTGCATACAACTGTAAATATGCGATAACGATAAGTTATGTAACACTTATGTTTATTTCTGATAACGGGGATCAGAGAGTGTGTGTAGGTACATTGAATAGTTACACATGAGGCCATAAAAAGTGGTCTTTAAAAAAAAACACAACCATTAGGGTTTCTAATTTCTATAAAGAGCTTACGTTCATGGATAAACATAATATGTAATTAGCTTTTTTTAATAGTAAGCTTAGATTACCTACCTATTTAGCTGATCTGCGTTGTCGACGAAATCTGCAAGTGTCACAAGATACGCACTAAAATGTTATTAATACGCACTAACGGAACAACTTAAAACCACCATTTACTACTTCGACAGGAAGACAAGAGAGTTGTTTGATAAACCACAGCATTTCAAAGGAAAAATTCAATCGTATAATTAACGATGCGATACGATAACGCATACAGATTTTAAAAAACTTAGCTTGACACAACCAGACTCGTTAGGCTGTGGTAATTAATTTTGTACCTAGTATCGACCGAGACTAATGTGTTTACATACTCAAGTTTTTGTTAGGGACGCTCATCGATTTCGAACGGTATACAAATTTTAAATGACTGCCGCAGACGAACTTTGCGAAGCGTTTTTATTATACTTTATTACTTAAGCAGGTATTTTAGGTGCACAGTATAATATAACGGTGAGTTTTATGTCGGTACTTATTGCACATAAAAGAAACCGCAACAATTTGGGCAGCTGCCTCAATTTTGGGAAAACGCACTTCGCCAGGAAACGGAAGCCAGCTGTGCAACGAAGCGCGGTTAATGCACCAAATTGCATTTTTACGGCTCCGCCAATTTCGTATCCGTTACCACTGTTGCCAGGCAGTTGCCATTGTGGGATTTTGGTTGTAAGCCTGCCATAAAAAGGTGTTTTTATGTGATTTTCACTAGTCGAACTAATTTTGTTTTGGCTGGTGTATCCTTTTTATGCGCACGACTTGTATTTAAAATGTTGGGCAGGTGAGGTGTTCCATAATTACATATTATGTTTTTTTTTAACACAACATGTAATCTCTCACTAAAATCGTCGGATGTTTATGGTTCTTAACTTTAATTATGACAAAAACAACGTAAGTAAACTCATACATACGTTCACGTAAAAATAATAGGTAACCTCTTCACCTTTTAAAGACAAAGCCTTCAAAACATATTAGCTAACGATTTGGGGGCATTTTATTAATAACAGAATAAAACCAAACAACATTTTGTCATCATAAATGCAAAAGAGAGTTGTCTGTTAATCTGTAGCAGGTTGACTGCATCTTCGTCCACGTAAGGTGGAATTACCTATTAGATATTTTTTTACGTCTTTTCTCCGGTCTCCTTCGAGATATAGACTAACACACTTTTGCAGGAAAGGGTTAGCAAGTGAAAAAACATGTCGCAAAAAAACGTAATTATTTACTTTACCAATAAATTATAACATAAGTAACTGCAGGTGAAGAAATACTATTAAATAAGAGTACAAGCACGCAAAAAAAATATGTAAGTGGGTATTTAATCGTACGTATTTATTTAAGTCGGAGTAGGTAAGTAAAGATAAGTAGTAGGTATATTGTGATAAAACAATAGAAGATAAATAGGTACCTAAGACGGGGGTCCAACAATTTGCGGAAAGAAATGTTTATCTATTCAATAAAACAGAATAAATATTTTTCCATTACTTCGTTTTTTTTTAGAGTTTATTTCTCTAAACTGCCATAAAAAACTTCTTCTGCCCTCAAAATGAATCGAAAGTTCCTTCTTAGATCTTTTTTAATTTTAAAATTCGGGAACAAATAATAATCGCTGGGAGCCAGGTCCGTGCTGTAGGACGGGTGGACCAGCGATTCAAAACCACACCTGCGAATAACAGCGGTTTAAGCATTCTCGGGACCCAAATTAGCAACAAATTCAAGTAAGATTCTAATAAGAAATTCCTGGAATAAAATTCGGCATAGATACCTACTTAAATTAACTACTATCAAATCAAATGGTACAGTCAAGGGGATTAATATATGTACCTACCTACACACCCCAAACTTTAAAAAATATGTACACAGACCTTATTACTATGGCAATAATGTCTGTGAGTGTGTACATATTTTGCACCTTTGTGCGGATATTTATTTTTACCCTTGACTGTACCTAAGGTAACGGAAATAATACCTTTGTCATAAATATTATGCAATTCACATCCTACTACCTATATTCCGTATTTTGTAAGGGTATACCTAGGTATTTATAAGTTACATCAATATACATAGAACATCAAGCCGTAAGCTCACTCCAACGTATTGGTTGCAGCCCGCACCTGCAGTGTTTGTAGCCGGCATCAAACCTGGGGACGCACTCTACCCTTATCGCGTAGGCAGTTACTGTAGGTACCTACCTAATCTTGTCAAGATAACTTGTCTCGACACGCTGGATGTTTAATGACAATCTATTAGATTACATCGCTATAAATAAATTTAAAAGTAGGTATTAATAATAACAAAACAATAGGTACTTACCTAACTTCCTTGAATACACGTAGCGGCGTAGGTATTTTAGGTATCTACCTATGTAGGTATTGGTTTCGACGTATTTATTGTCGATTATGATTTATGAATGAATTGGTTGTAGAATTGTACCTACCAATTGCTTTTCGTGTTGCGCGTAAACAAAACAATAATCGAAATTAGTAATGTCTAGGTAGTAATTAGTGATTATAAAAAAACATAACACAGTAACTACACTTACCTGCCTGTTTAATTAAATAAAAGTAAACAAAGTAAGTAAAATGTTTCTTTCAAGTAGACCTAGACATACCTATCTAAATAATTATATTTCTTTATTTAAATTTTCGTTTGTCTATAATAGTACTTACCTACTAGGAATTTAAAAAAAAAATACTTAGATACCTAGTTTATCGTAAAAACACTAAAAACTGTTTTCTTAAGTTTGGTTTACGCACGAAAACTTAATGGAAATTAATTTTGAAAATAATAATAAATAAAAAGTGCGGCGTCTTACCTGATCCTGTCAGATACGATTTCGATCTTGGAATTTCTCTTGGCTGGAGTCAGCGCGTGTTGCGGATGATGCGTGGGGCTGGCGGAAGGCTCCGAGGGTGCGGAAGGTGGAGAACAGGATCCGGAGCTGGACAAGCTGAAGGCCCTGGCGCGGCCGTCTGCCGCGCGACCCGGCCGAGCCCGCCTCCGCCTCTTCTTTTCTTCCTCAACCCTGACAACCCCAGGCGGTGCCCAATCTAAATCCTTCTTCAGATGCCCCCGCCCGCAGCGGCATCCGCAAGCTTTAAAAGCCAGATCATAACCCTTCTTCGTCCATAAATTTTGATGCCGCTGGCGCTCAGACCAGGATCGCGCTCGGCCACAGGATTTTAAGTAGGCTAGGACTCCGACTTCCCATTGCTCGAAGCAGGCGCGGTGCATATACCGGCCGGCGCCGCAGGCGTCGTTGTTGCATATCACGCGGACGGCGTCTTCAGCTCTGACTGGTTCGCGGGGTCGCAAGCATTCTCCGGGCACGCAGCACGCTCGGGTATCGGACTCCTCGCGCTCCCCAGCGGCGCCCTGCCGGCGCGGTGCCATCCCGAACGAAAACGAACGCAGAGCGTCACACGGGAGACATGCTCGTCGGAGCGCGCGCGGCCGACTAATAACGCGAGAACGAAAGCGAAATTTCAAGAGCGCAGCGACGCCGCGCCGCGGGGCTGACCTTGCGGCGCGGGGTGCAGCTAGGCGGGGCGACGCGGGGTGGGGAGAAAGTGCTGCACATTCACTTTCGCGCGGCGCTACGGGCATTGGCGGCGGGCGCTGCTGCCTCGGCCAACGAGGTGCTTCGCTGCGACACCACCATTGTTGTACTTGCGGGCCTTGCGGCTGCTAAATCTCCGCAAGCTCCGCGGCTCCGGAGGAGTGCTAGCTACGTGCTACTCGCTTGCCGCGATCGCGATACCACATGACTTGGTTGGCTGAGGGGTTGTAAAAAATATATTAGCCCACCTTTGTGTTAGATATTAATTTACTATGATCTAAGTAAATAGTTAGGTACATATGATTAAAATGTTTGTTAACAATTAAAGAAAACAGTACCTAAGTAAGAACCTAACGAAAATTAGGAACGTCAACAAACACTCAGTAGGTACCTGCCTTCTTTACTAGTCCTAGCCTAGGTATTATGTAGATCCCTGATTAACCTTTATAAGACCTAGGTACCTAACAATGCTCAAGACAAGATCACATTTAACAATAAACTGACGAGATGACAGGAGTAAATCTACCTACCTACCTACCTAATATAATATTCTCAATGCCCACCACCACAATAAGCACCGATTTTTGGTAAAAAATGGATTATGTTGTCAATTGCATTCCAGACTTAATATATTATAACTCAAATAACAGGCGTCAGGTAGGTACTCTCCTTCCTACCTACCTATTATAAGAAATGAAAAAAATATCTGTTGGCACAATCATAGCAAATAAGTAAGTAATCAAACATTAACTAGGTAGATACCTCCAAAGTAGGTATATTATTATGACATGTATCAATGTCAACTTTTGGATTTGAATTATATATGGTAACACGGACCATAACATGGGTAGCGAGGGGAATCCGGTTGGCAAACTAGGACTAACTATACGCCGGCCGAGCGTCCAGTGGCGCCCTCATGACGATTATTTTGTTTTCTAATAAACTAAAGTAAGTAATGTCTTGAAATCGAAGGATGTATTTATGTTGTACAAATGAAAACACAATGTATAGCATATAAGACAAAGTTTAATAACCTTTAACCTTCGCGTCGTCAACTTAACGGGATAAGGTTGCCACTTTTTCCGTTAAGTTAGTCACTCATAGTCCAATGGTTATTAAGTTGAGTCATATACCCTATAAATTGTGTATTAATGTATACAACATAAACACATCCATCGATTTTAAGACAATACTTTAGTTTATTATAAAACACAATAATGGTGATGAGGGCGCCACTGGACGCTCGGTGTAGTCTTAAAATAAATACAAATTAAGTTTAATTAGGTATGTACCTACCTAGGTATTTAACCGCATCAAATACACTGCGTGGTTTAGGAGGAGTTAGCGGATATTAGGTATCTAGTACAGTCGACACTTTACTACCTTGTCTATTTATTGTCATGTTCAAACTGCCATATACCTCCCTACCTACAAATCTTCACGGCGATTAAAGTGACAAAGCTTTGTTTTATAAGTACACATAGGCACCTAATGTAATAAATAAGCAGGTACCTATAATCACTACATATTACAAAACAAAGTCCCCCGCCGCCTTCTGTCCGTATGTTCGCGATAACCTCAAAAAATACTGAACGGATTTTCATGCGGTTATTATCACCAGTTAGATAATGTTTTCAAGGAAGTTTTTAATGTACCCAATTATTTTAATGTATACCTAAGATTTTTTATAAAAACTGATTTATGTAGGATGTTACTGAAAACTCACATACTTAAACCGAAGCGAAGATAGGGCGCGTCGCTAGTACATAATAAAATATAGAGATTAAGGAGACAAAATAAAGATAAGTAGGTACCTACTAAGTATTATGTAGTCGCAGATATAATGCCAACCCACCTGCCGCGATAATGCAAGGAAAGCTCCGGCCATGAGTCACCGTCTGCAGCGCTGTCTGGGCAGACGACAGCGCTAACAGCGCTGGCCGTTGCTCGGTAGGTATTGAGTAATAGGGGTTAAAGACAAACATTTAACCGCCGACTACAAAAACTGGCCAAGTGCGAGCCGGACTGTGCCACCGTATAATATTAAGATCGAACAAAAACCGCCATTCGTTTTTATCTGGGGAGTCGGGAGCACCATAATTTTTAGCTTTTTTATTATTGGCTTATTTAGCTGCCATAGTTATATTATGCCTGCACTCTGTAAAAATACTAAGTTTCAAGGGTCTATCACGGCTCCAGAGATACAGTACAGCGCTTGTTAATATTAAAAAAAACTAGTCAAGTACGAGTCGGAAGCGGGCACCCAGGGTTCCGAATTTAAGATAATATGGTTGGAAAGATTAAGATGAAGTAAGATTTTGTTGACCCATACATTTCGGAGATAAGGGGGGAGGGGAGGAACGGTATTTTTTTGTAATATATTGGCCATAAATCAAAAAGTACGTCACGGAAAATTATAAAGATTTTTTTTTTAAATGTGCAGACAGCCCTTTTATATGACACCATTTTCAACCCCCCATTCTAGAGCCCTTTTCAAATATTTAGACAAATAATTTCTTTTTTTTACTAAAAAAGCAAGGCAAGTTGTACAACGATGCCAAATTACAACTGGATAGCAGTTATAGTTTCTGAGAAAACTGTTGACATACAAACAAACAGACAGACCGACACCGAACTCTCACCATATGCGTTCCTTTTTTACCAATTTGGTACGGAACCCTAAAACAGTGTTTAAATTACGTTAACGGTATTTTAACTTTTATTTTATTTGTAGTTTTAGGTATATCGGCAATAATAACCTAAAAATTACAACTGAGTACCGATTACGGTTCAAGCTCAAGTTAAAATCTTTGTTAAATGGGTACTCTCCAGAGGGACACTTCTGCCAGTGTCAAGGTTCGAAGTTACACGTGATACGTGATCGGTGAAAATGCTTTTCCAAAAACAGATGCGGATTCATCAGTCGGGGAATCTAAAAATAAAATAAATTATGCACATTACCTACAACTACATATACTAAATCTAAAATGACAACTTACTTGGCTAAAATATATACAAATGAAGTATTTACAAAGGTGAGGACATAACTAAGGCTAGCTGGGCAAAAGATGAAATCAGGAAGAAAGTTATACTATAGAGAAACTGGAATGCTGGGACAATTGAAAATAATGTGATCTGGGGTTCCCTCGTTGAGGCCCGATTACGGTTCATGAGATAGGTAGTACAGCCCGCTGACAGACAGAGACGGACAGCGGAGGCTTAGTACCTCTAATAATGGATACGAATCCTAAAAATGATGTTTAAAATAGGTGTTATACTGCCCGTCACGTAAAAAGAATGCTGACCTTGGATGTTGTTGTTTCGTAAAACGACTAGAATAGAGACTAGAATTGAGTGAACTCATCCAAGATCAGCGTTCTTTTCACGCGACGGGCATTATAGCGTCGCGTACAACAAAGAACTGGGATGTCTATGGACGGTCTCAAATTGCAAAAAAACACAATTTTAGGCAAGTGGCGTTATTATTAATGCTGTACTGACCTAGTTATTATTGTTATATTTTTAATAAGATTTTTAGTTTAGTTGGTTCGTTAGTTTCAATTATGTTTCCAAATGGGTACCTATCGGTAGGTTGGTAGGTACCTACTAGTCGTACCTTGTTCAGTAAAATTAAAATGAATTCAGTCGTATTACCAAATAGTTAGGGGCTTTTTTTATAGATAGAGACTTTGTGGGTGATATGTTATTGCTTGTTATTGCAATTTTAATGCGCAACACAACTTCGCAGCACTCTGCCAAAACAAACGTTTCAAGGTTAAAATCAAAATTAGAAACACGGCTCACGAGTGTCATCCTTTTTACTCCCAAACCGTGATTCTAACGCAAGAAAGAGTTAAAGCTAAATTGAAACTTCAATTTCGAGACTCCATTACAATTTGCGTTTTTCATCATCGTTATTTGGATTCTTGGGGTTTAGCCGTTTAATTTGTTAATATCGATATGTGAATCTGACTATTTATTTACTTATTTAAATGAGTCCTCTATAAAAAATCATTTCAATGTAAGTACTTACCTTGAACATGAATGGAAACTTTAAATACGTATTACGACGTTGTACTTTTGTTATCATTATACTCTCCCCTAACTTTTAGCGCCTTTAATATAAAAGGTCGTATGTGCACCAAATGGTGATACACTTACGTCGTTTTATAAGCTTAATTTGACCTGCTTTGTAGAATGAATCGGGTTTAGGCGATTCTTTGCGCACGTGTTCATGGGAATTCAAATTCTTGAGGGTCGAGTATAGTCGGCTTTGATATAATTTTGTAGATTTTGATAAATTAAAAGACCAACCTATGGGTAAAGCGATAATAATTTGGTTAAGTACTGTTTTTAAATACTTATTCGAAAACCGTAATAAGTACATACCTATATTCTATGAGAATGATTTCGCCCATTTTATTAATTAAATTATTAATTACAAACTCAACTTTTTGAACAACTGTGGTTGTTTAGTACTTAACGAAAAGATTTTTTATCTTTTATTTTATATGGATCCTATTTATTAAAATAATAATAATATACGTAGGTACCTAAGGATTTTAATCGCGTGTACCTAATAGGTACTCAGTTAGGTTATGTTCCGTAGGTAATTTCTTTTATTTCGCCATTATTATTTTTTAAACCTTAATAATGTATCTACCTACTTGACATGTAATTTAAGTACTTACCTTTTTGTGAAGGGGAGTAATAAGACTAATAAGTCATCTATTTTTAACAGTTAAAATTTAATTATTAACCACCTGTCGTACTGATGAGTACCTAATCTAAATTTGGTATCAGTATAATTATCGTGACTCACGTAATTGCTGTTATAAATTGTACTAAACAATAAAACAGTATTTTTTGTATGAAATGCATATCAGTAAATAACAACTAAGTAAACAATAAACAAAACCGGCCAAGTGCGAGTCGGACTCGCGCACGTAGGGTTCCGTACAACTATACATCTAAATAAATGTTTTTCTTAATTCTTTATTATATTTGAGTTGATTGAATGAAAGGTAAAATGCGGTTTACGATTTATAACGTATTAAAAAAAAACTAATTATTAGATCTCGTTCAAACCAATTTTCGGTGGAAGTTTGCATGGTAATGTACATCATATATTATTTTTACATTTATCATTCCCTTATTTTAGAAGTTACGGGGGGGGGGACACACATTTTTCCACTTTGGAAGCGTCTCTCGCGCAAACTATTCAGTTTAGAAAAAAATTATAATAGAAACCTCAATATCATTTTTGAATACCTATCCATAGATACCCCACACGTATGAGTTTGATGAAAAAAAAATTTTTGAGTTTCAGTTCTAAGTATGGGGACCCCAAAAATTTATTGTTTTTTTTCTATTTTTGTATGAAAATCTTAATGCGGTTCACCGAATACATCTACTTACCAAGTTTCCACAGTATAGCTCTTATAGTTACGGAATAAAGTGGCTGTGACATACGGACGGACAGACGGACAGACATGACGAATCTATAAGGGTTCCGTTTTTTGCCATTTGGCTACGGAACCCTAATAAAAACAATACCTAAATAAGTAGGTAATCATTTTTATAATCTGAGTAGTCAAAAATCCATTGTACATATCAATATTATTTCATTATTTATCTAAATATTTATGTTAACAATACAATTAAGAAAACACGAAAATAGGTACCTATAGTAATTATGTATTAAAAATATACCTAACCCATAATCATTAAAAAAAGTACAAAGGGAAAGTCACACATTTTTTATTTACCTAGTCCCAAGCTCTAGGCTTGTACTATGGATACTAGACAACGATCAACTACGAGTGCATACAAAACATCCAACACTCAGCAGGACAAATACTAGCATTCATCACACAAATATCTGCCCTTACCGGGATTTGAACCCAATACCGCTATCTTCGTAGGCAGGGTTACCAACAAAGCTAACGTGTCGTCAAAATTGAGTGCTACTTATTCATGCCAAAAAACCCAATACAATACAGGACAAAACTATATACTTAGAGGTAACTTTTTGCAGTATTGAGTAGGTACGACGAGTTCCCACCCCACCGTAATCATAATAGGTATGGTTATAAGAACGCACAACTCCTAGAAAAAACCTTATTACAAATAAAAAGAACGTAATTGGAAGTAAAAAAATATCACTCTCAGCGTATTCATACAACAAACATCTAAGTAATCAGAATTCAATATAAACTTTCTCGGACGCTCTTACCTTTTCGCCCCTGTCATACCACGCAGTTACCAATTTTTATCACCGACAGTACAAGCCATGATCGCACTGAACAAAGCAAAACCGGTCCATGGAGTGCCGGAGGGAAGAGGAACGTGTGACCCAGTTCCCTCAGTCCTTGCCAGGTGACTGCAGTAAGGGGAGCCCTACCACGTGCAAACAAGAGCCGAATTACATCTTTACCAACTTAACACTGCGGATAGCAATCCAAGAAAACGCTCCAAACGTACAGCATTTGAAGCACACAAGCTTTATGGATTAGGGTAGCATAATTTGCGGGGCGGTAAAGTTAAATTGGCAAAGGAACTGCGTTTCAGTCAAACGAATATCAAAGCAATAATATCTTTTGTTAGTTTCTGAAGTCCGCACATCTGTGTGACCTATATGAATAGCTATTGAAGTATGTATTGTATAATGATGCGTTAAAATCGTATAATGAATTCGATCAGGTTATTTTGTGTGAAATAAAGCAGCCAACGCTAAGACAAAGAATGCGTCATGCCTTCTGAAGTGAATATTGCACGGTGTTGCAAAATTACAGTAAACATTCACTACGGAAATAAATGAGAAAGAAAAAGTTTTTACTACCTTTGAAGCTTATTTTGCTTTTTAATTTATACACGCAATCACTAAAATTCGGCGGGCCCATATTTTGGAATTTATTTGTTTACATTATTGAAGATAAAACAGAAACAATCAATGCATTAGTTATAAAGTAATTTACAGAGTATCTACCTAGTTTACCTGTAGCTACATACAGTTGTTTACATAAACATATCACTAAGAACATAAAATAATAAGCAACATGCGACATTAACTTTTTATTTAAATACAGGGTTTTGTTTACGTACTTAACTACTGGGAAACAAAACAAAAAATGTTTAAAAATACAAAAATAAAACACAAAGCTTAATAAATAATTGTTATCTCACAAGTCTTCATTGAGCGACGGATGCATAAATAGCTACTAACTGCAAATTTATTTTTTTAATAACCCAGAAAAAAGGTCTATCTATAAATGTTTAACTAACTTAACTATACCTTGCTCGTAAACTGCTGGAATTCTTAACTTAACAAAAACTCAAGTTAAACATTAATTTACACAAAGGTTAACTGGAAAAGTTCCATCTTTTAACATTCAGGATAACAATTCTTTGGTCTTAAAAACTTCTTCGGATTCTAGTCAACTTGATTAGACTCGCATAGTAAAGTATAAAATAGTTAGCACTAACCCGAAGGCGTGGTTGTTTAGTTTAGTTTGTAAACTTTTCTTTGTAACAATAGTGTAAACAAACACTTTCTGCGTTCCCTGAACTAATACTTGTGAGCTTTAAGCTTCGTGAAGCTTATCCAAACTTTAGAGAAAGCTTACTATCGTCTCCTTTTGGACCCCTTTGCTGAAGCGTAGCGAAGCGCAAACGATTGTTCCTGAGTTGACGAGGAATGATTCTTCAGTCTGTCTGTCAGTGAGGCTTAGAGCGCTGTGGAGAAGTTATTGGAGTGGCTGAGTTGGGTGTGGACGCCCTACTTATTACAAAATAAGCAAAGATGGGAAACAAGTGGTTGCATTTTTGATTGAAGTTATAACAGCTCTTACTGTTAAGTGAATAAGAGCTACCATAACGTCAATAAACCTACACAAGATGTCCCATCAGAGCGTACAAATAACATTTTAGGGCGTGCATTCTTAATTAGGTACCAAAAATGGCTCGTGGGACAAGAAGTCGTTTTTAAGAGAACAACACCTCGGCAGAACATGAAAACATTGTTAGCCTAAAACATTTTATCACCACTTAACGTTTAACTGGGTAGGTACTATTTCTACCATTGCAGCTTGTACTCGTACTTAGGGTTGCCATATCAAGGGTGTCAAGGTTGCGGCCAGACGGCAAATATCCATATTTTTCAAACAAGTATTCTATAAAAAATACAAAATTCCTGTTTTTACGAAACATTTATGCAAAGAAAGATAAATGTTGCCACTAATCAGCAAAAATGCACATGAAAACTTAACAAAAACAACAATGAAAAGTATAAACATGTTATTAGCAACAAAAAACCACTGAAATTGTTACACAGGTTTAATTATTTCATTACAAATAGAGAATGTATCTCTGTTATTGCGAGAAATGTTAGGACTTCTCGATTGATGTTAACCTTTTCAATTCTACATATGGCAACCCTACAGTCGTACTGGACAAAGGTGTTGCGTGCATAGCACTTACATACATACCTACATACACATTGTACCGAGGGCTTGTGAAACATACAGCCCCCATTTCCTTTAGTCGAGCGGATGCCATGTGTCGAAAAAAAAGACGTTTTGGTCAAGAACACGGTCGCGCTTTGAATAATGAGGTTCCGTATACCTATATGTGATGTAATAAAATGGTTCGTTGAAATGCAATCGATGGCCGCAGATGTGTGAGGGGTAATTTTCCGAAATTTAAATAGTTTCGGTTCATTTTACTTGTTCGGAGATAGGACACATTTTTATTTGCTCACTTTCTGTATTTTTGCATAATCACGATCTCAGGAAAATGAGGACCTCAATACAAAAATGGCATCAAGACATTCGGGTAAATAAATCCGATAAACCGGTTATTATTTTTATTAGAATTATTGGTTTCATCCGATGTGTGAATCTTTATCAAACTGGTCTAAAGCAACATCAGGTTCATTAGGTCTCTAAGGTAAACCTAAAGCCCCTCAGAACCCTAAAAGTTTTTATTTGACCCACATCTAAGGCATAATTGTCGAGTAATAAATTGCTTAATTATTACTTTTATAGGTCAGTGCATACAAGCAGGTGCATCCAACCGCACCTGCTACGTGGGGTTGTTCAAGGACTGCAGAAATGTTCGTTTTTACTGCGCGCGCGCTCATTTGTTTCGTAACACGCGTTTGCGCTGTTTGAAATGAGGAAGGGGTGAATTAAAACATATTTGGCGCGAAAAATTACAGATGTTTTAAAAATTGTGTATTTTAAACTCTTCGCACAAAATTTTACTATCTTACGTAGGTATGTAAAGTACGTACATAATGCTTTTCTTTTAAATGTTGTTTGCTTTGTATTATCCAGCCCGAAGGACAAGGCTCTATTCTATTTCACTATATAACCTTAGCCGTATCCTTAAACAATAATGACATCAATGGTTTTTAAGACAAGGTGTTAAAATACAGTTTTATGATAAAATAAGCATAGGGGTACCCTAAAACACCTTCTAATTCTCATTTCAATTAATTGCTTTCACTCCTGTTTAGGTGTATTTCGCCAATGTCGAGTTATTTATAAACACTACCGTGGACTCATTACACAAATATAGTCCATGGATATCACACGCAAAGACAATAGTTCGGTAAAAGAGTATTTTCTCTAATGGACTAAACAGAAGCACATGGGGTTAGCTCCGCGCGCTTCTGTCAAATCCATCCTTCTAAACATCCTATACCTCTGTTAGAATGTTTTCATAATACCTAAATTCTTGAGCAAATTTACTTTACCAACAATGTTTTCAACTTTAAACTGGTTTTCTAGTCTTTAAAACCCGATCGAAACTATCCTTGGAACTTGTAAACAACAAGGTATATTTTTTATTTATTTGCAAAAGGTCAGAGAATTGAAGGTTGCCTTTAAATTGATGTGGCGCGGTATCCCATGCAAAATCATTTGATCAATGCGCCGACGTAAAGTAAACTGCAGTAACTTTAAATTCCGCCACCATATTTTGATCTCCAAGTTAGAGCTGCTGTTTGAAGTTGAAGATCAGGATATGGTGGTGTTATTTGCACTTACTGCGATTTAAGTTAGTCGGTGCCTTCAGGCATCCTGTGAAACCGGTGGACCTTGGTCTCACAAAGGGACCCTCTCCGATCCGTGGCGGGCTAACCTTGAGTTATTTTTAAACCACGCTGCTTGCGAACCAGCCAAACCAGCTCTTCCGAGTATTACATAATGCGAAATTATAGTTTGCCTTTTTGTTCGCCGTGTGGCCCTGTCATTTTGGTTTTATGCCCTTTGTTTTGGCTCGCATATATTTTATTTCTTTTCGCCGAATCGTAAAAGGAAGAGGCAATGAAGGGTTAGCGTTTTTGTAGTTCGTGCGTTGTTTATGACGCGGAATAATATCGGGTCAGGCGCAGCTGCGTGGTCTAAGTTCCGTATTCCTCTTGGCTGGCTCCCCGCACGACATCTTTATCATTCTACTCGATCCATGGATTAGTTTTATCTAGTTCACTAGATTTTGGCCTAATAGCGGACGATTTTCGGCTGCAACTGTTTTTTTTTCTTACACTAATGCAATTGCAGGTAAAGGCAAGAGAATTCCAGAAACATTGGCTCAGGAACCAGTTTTGTTCAGAAGACTGCAATCCTAAGGGTCGTATTAATAAACTGATTTCACTGTAATGCTAGTCTCAAGATGCATCAATGACAGTTTTCTATGGCGTGACGTTTACTTTGACGTACCTTGTGAAGTGTATCTCAACCAAGATGAGTCTATTAATACTGATTAGTAGAGAGTCTGAGACAGATTCACGCGCGATTTTTACAAGATATACACATTGTAGATCCACCTTTACCTCGACGCCATTACTACGCTTGCTTGCCTCCAGCCCCTCTTTATTATGTTGTTTGTTCACTGAAAGAAATTGGAAACCTTAATAAAAAGATACTTTAGAAATACCCCGAGACCTGTTTAACCCGTTTCACGCCATTCAACCTCCATCTTGTTCTTATTATAAGTTAATTTCGCGAATAACACCATATCAGTTAATTGTTTCATTCTGTTTAATAATTTTAAATTGAGTTTGGAAAAGGTCGTGCTTTTGTTAGCAAATTCAATTTAAATATATTTGCATTAAAATTGTTTCTGGTGTTATGTCAGACGGTGAATAATAAATAACTAATGTGTCAGAGTTTATTTTCAGAATTTTACCTGTTTTTTAAAATGCAAGATGGATTCTTGCGTTAAAATATGACGTTTAAAGTAGATGGCGGTAATCATTTTGTCTGTAACTGTCGACTCAAAAATCGATCTGGTATTCTTTAAAATGTGTAGATGTTGTTTGTTTGTCTATGAACCGAATACTTTACTAAACTATATATACATATTTAATTACTTATTATTCTTTTAGACATTTACGAGTTAACACCAGAAATACAATCAAACTTTCTTCAAAAACATCTAATTTAAAATACTAGTTATGTTACATCGACGCTGTATATTTTATCGCAGAAAGTAGTTTCCTTTTTCCATAAAACATTTAATATAGGTACCAATTCATTTTATTACCATAACAACCCATTTAAAATATCGCATGTGAATCAAAGCAAATCTAAAATTATCAAAGCCAGGCCACTAACCTTTTCAGTGTCGTGGAATTTAAAAACCATTCCAAATTGCCAATTAACTTCTCCCTATTCAACCAAGACGAGTTATGCTTCGAATCCCGACTATGTTTCCATATCGATAAACCCACCAATGTTTTTCTACCGGGCACGTTTCTCGGAACGGTGGGCTTCTTAAGTTTCATTGGCGCTTGCGCAAGTTTGACCGGACAGAACAATGTAGGAGACTGTTGACCTAACCTTAATCAGATTCGTGGAAATTGTGAGGACAGCTCTATTTTATTATCTGTCGTGTTGTTTATTATATTAAATTATTAATTAAGCGACGGCAAAGTTGTTTTTGTACCTAATTTAATAGTCAGTCATTGTAATATTAATTTTAAAAAAATTCGATGGTGAAACATAAAAATAGGATCCTTCCGGATCTTAACCTTTTCCTTTCCCACTAACCTGGTGCCAAGCAGAGGTCTTCGCATTGTTGTTTTAGTGTGGAGGAAAAAAAGAAGATGAAAGGCATTCCAACTTACTCCTTAGGGTTCGCAACGTATTAGCCTAGTTGACAACGCGCTAATCTAATGGTCACCTTGCCATCGAAGCTAGCGACATTTGTGTGACGAGCACGAGTTTTTGTACTGAGTCTTAATGTTCATGTATTTCTCTATAGGTATGCGTATGTTTATCATTGTCTAGTACCCATAGTAGCCTTGAGCTTACTTCAGGACGAGTTCAATTTGTGAGAGATTGTTCCCTTATTTATTTACCATCATTTGGCCGATACTTATTTGCCTTCCCCATTCATAAAAAAAGTTATTAAATGTCACAAATAATCTACGGTCCTTTACAAACCATACTGTTATGAAGCTAAACAAAATAAGAATGTTTTCGTTGACTTAATTACGCCGATGTTATGACAGTACAATACATTTCAGTAAGTCAAGGTTTTGTACTTTTTATTTGTGTAGTTTTTTTCGATTGTTTTTGGAAAGATAAGTACAACTAGCACAAGATGCGATGGGGATGCTGTTAAGCAGGCTTAAGGGACGATAAAATTACAAATTGAAACATCATCCGAATTATGTGCTCAGCTTGACATAGACATTGAGTACTAAGGTTTTCGGAGGATTATTTAGATTTATTATTATCAATTAATCCCAATAAAGGGTTTCAGCCATGCAGTTATAATTGGCTACGGCCAATATCAATAAACAAAAATTAAGTAAATAAATGTATCTCATTCAAGTAATTTGACAGACATCGGAATACTCGTACAAGGAAGGATAATTATAGCAGTAATAAGAATATACCAAGAGTTTTACTGATAACAGTAATCAGAACAAATACTTAGCAAGTTTTATATGTATGTAAACACACAGTCCGTAAGATATGATTCTAGTATCTTAAAATAATAGGATACCAATTGTACTTGTTTTAAGATATGTATTTTTGTTTATGATAAATGATAACTTTATGAATTCAAATATTATTACAATTAAATTTAATGTTTCGACCAATTCAAAAAGCACAAAAAAGGAAAATACCTATGTTTTCTGTCTAGGTAATCCGTTTTTTTCTTCTAATTACACCCGTTTAGTAAATGTAATGTTACCTTAAGTTGAGCGCAGTCATTTTCTACCTTGACAACATTAGAAAGTAACCACAGGTGGCTTAAATTAAAACATACTTAATTAACACTTTGTTTAACAAAATGTCCTCGAACATTTGATATTTAAGTCGTCATAGGACTTCAGTGCATTGGCACAAGTGTTGCACAAATTTTCATAATAAGAGCTTTTGTGTTACAGAGTCACATGACAATTAAGTATTTAACGTACAACTTAAAATAATTGTATTTAAACCTTTATCTTCAAAATGGGTTTCGAATCGGTTATTGCAAAAACGAAAAAAAAACATGGTCGATTGCAAATGTACAATTCCTAAATTAAGATATACTGAAAAGTTTTTACTGTCCCATAATAATACCATAAGATGTGTATGAATACAGAATCCTTGTCTCTTTTTATTAGAGGATTCGCTTTTATGTTCTCACGCTGTTCGGCCACATGTTTTTCATTGCGTTTTTTTTCTTAATGAGTTCTTACGACATATGACTATAAATTAGATCAATTTTTGAGTCCACTCGTGTCGGCCATAAAGCAGGATTTGTTTACTTTTTGCCGATTATTATTACATACTACAGTTTTATTATAATCGTTTGATGAAAATAATGGGCGTAGAGAGGATGTTGGACATTAGAAAAGATAATCCTGTTGCCTATAAAATGCGAATTAATAATTAAATTATATATTGCTATTATCGTATTATACCTATTATTTACTTCGCCGGTTATGCGTAAAAAATATATACCTACAAGACTAAGTGGCTTTATGATATGTTACTATACTAGTTTTTGAGCTTTGAAACGAAGGTAACCACGGTCGGGATTATAGCAGAACACTTTAGTGCTTTGTCACTTTAAGGTCATGTTCGAAAAACTGCAGTAAAGTTACAAAACATTAAAGTTACAAGGTGTAAAAGTGTACCTCGATATAAGGTCGACTGTACCTATAGGACATTCAAACAGCTCAATCTTAAGGAAGTGTCCCCGCAGTAAAAATAAGTACTTAATACAAACAGGAACGATAAAAAAATCCTAATTGAAAATTAGCGACATAAAAACACAAATAAACAGTACCGAAATTGAAAGGATCGGTACTAAACGCGGGGACTAAAAAGGGAAGTGATTAAAATGCTATAACATTTTTTTATTGAATTTCTTTTGAAACACCGCTCATAATCACGACGAAAAAAAAGAAATGTAAAAAAATAATGGTGTAGTAAAGTTTACATTTGAATAGAAAACGTAACATATCAAAAATGGCCGGTGATCCGTGTTTTATGAGTTTGTCGTAAACGAGTACTTATCGTAAGGATGAAGGGCCCCTTCAGTTCCTGTTCCCGTTGTATGCCGTCGGCTCCCCTGGCGTTCTCAAATTGCATACAATTGGTAGCTTGTGGCTGCCAATGTGTTAAGGTTAGGGGAGCATCGCCACCGCACGATTGTGTTTTGAAGATCGATTCAATACGGTAAGGTGAATCGAAATAAATGTGAAGTGTTCGTAAGTGCGTGAGCGAATAAAAACACATGATATCGGCGCCATTTTCATAAAGGTGTCACAGTTGTATCCATATTCTATATATGCCCATACTTAAAAATATTGTTGTGTAAGTAATTCTGTCTGATTTCTTACACTTTCATAGCTAAATCGGTGTACCAATTTCGATGAAATTTGGTAAGTATGGAGATAGTTTGAGTCCTGGGGATAAAGGATACTTGAATAGTGATAAACTTCTATGCGGGCGTTAGCAATACCAGTTATAGAATAGATCATTTCATAAAAGCTGCAATGAATGGAATTAACGAAACGAATGTCTACTGTGATTGTGTAGGTAAATGTTGTTCGTTGAAACGTCATTCGAATTTCAAACTCAAAGTCTGTAGTTATTTTACACGTCGTGGTAGCTTTTGTGAAATAACCTACTATACTCGTACTTACCAAGCTAGCTATATCACACGTTCAGGAATAATAAGTACCGACAGATTTGGCTGTCTGTCTGTTGGTTAGGTACGCCTTTACAAAATACACTGACGAACTTTGATGAAATTTTATATTGAATGACCCTTGAGTTCTTTGAGTAAAAAAAAACGATAATTTTAATTCTTAAAACTTGAAATGTGACTTAAGGGCACCGTTAAATGCAAAAGTCGCAAGCATCGCGGCATTGAAGAAAAATCCATGTGAAATCTTTTTACAAAACTGAAAATTGATTTCTTTAAAGAGTCATAAATATTAAATCTCCCTCAAGACACCCGATGCCTTTTGACGTACCTAATAAGGTTTTCTTGTGCCGAAGTCACCCTGAGTAAATACAGGTGGACCCACAATGGAGTCCCCCGGGTCCCTCTTTTGACTGTTATAATAAGAAAAAAATCCTCTTTCTTTAGCGAATTACTTTACGAATAAATAAATGAAGGATCAGGTTGAATTAGAAAAGTATTCGTAATAAAGAAATCCGTCCATTCATGAAAGTTGTAGGGTAAAACTACGAGGAAGTGACGGAGATTTGAGCATAGACGATATTCACACAGATTGGTCAGACGGTATAAATATCCAAATATTTTTTCATTTTGTTTGAAGGCGATTAGGTATATGTGATGAATGTAAATTATATTTTAGCTTTAACATTTTGGTGGCCTCTTCGTGTATTGATCAATTAATTAATTACATTAGAACTTAGACTGCAAATAAAACAACGAAGGTATCTACATACTAATTAAATTATCTTTCTTAGTGATTTAACCTAACAAATTACGTGTAATTTATGTATGCATGATATTTATATATTAGATACAGAAATATGTAGGTACAGTAAATTAAAAGATGTCATAACACATTTCTAGAACCTATGAAACCATCTATCTACAGACGAGAAGTTTTACAACTCTCAAGTAGGTACACGTGAAAAAACCGATATCATGGCCTGTGATAACTGCTAACCTATTACAACAATGTTCAGTACTAAAACACGCATATAAAATATCTCTACTTACATTTTTTTTTACTTTATTACGCATCTGAATTATGGTAACCACAAAAGCTTTATTGCTCTCAACTCGTCTGATTGTCAGTCAGGACACGAAGTATTACGTAATATTTGCAAAGTGAAAGTCCGAATACACGAGTTCTTTGTGCGGAGTGAATCATCTGTGGTTTTACTTATCTGTGTCGACGACAACGGCGGCGGCGGTATTGGCTTCAAAAAGATTGTATTTCTTTTTGATGTCACGAGTGATGTGATATTAAAGAATTCCCCTGAAATCATGGAACTCGTAAAAGTGGAAGATTAGGTGATTTTCCCAAGAAAAATGTACAGTTAGACAAGTTGCATTCTACGACATCTGTCTAATTGCTGACTTTGACATTAGCGGACGCGACCGTCCGGCAGCTTACGTCTATCCTGTTATATAGTTGAGTCAGTGTAGGATGATTCCCATGACAGCTGTTTTTCGCAATCTCAAACACTACCATACTCAATAATACCTAAATAAACAAAAGCATGACATATAAAAGAGGTGATTAATCATTTTAATTACTGGACGTTGTCGACGAGGTTTGTATAAATATGGTATTTAGGAATAGTCAAAGAAATTATGAGCTGTCACAGGAGTCATCCTAGATTGACCCAACTATAGGCAGTAATATTACCTATACGAGTACACAGGGTGGAAAAAACGAACGCCACATGGATGCAAATACTTACCTTAAATATTGGATTAGAAATAGCTAATTCTACGCAAAGGCGACTTACTCTTATTTTTGAAAACAATAAATACTGCATTAATGCTGTTTTGATAATTCGTCTGCTTTTACCGGGAATCGAACTGGTTGAATAACAAATCTACTGGTCAAATATAGAATTTTCAAAGCAAGGTAAGGTAGTATAAGGTAGTTGCTGTCAAGGTGGCGTCCGTTTTTCAACCCTGTACATACCCTGGTTCGATTCCACATTAGGTAAATAAGGCATACGAAGCTAGCGGTCCTGCGGGTTCAAATCCCGGTAAGGACAGATATATGTGTGATGAGCGCGAATATTTTTTCCTGAGTCATGGATGTTTTCTATGTATTTAAGTATTTATTTCTCTAATTGAAGTATTTACATCGGTCAATTGCTGTGACATTGTGCCCTGATAAAAATATATATCAGACAACCAAAGAATCAAACAAGGACGCGAGAAAATATACAGGGAATCTAACATACAACATACGCATTACAAAAACAGTAGTTTTCCTAGCAATATCATGAAAGTCTATTATTTGTTTAATAAATAACATCTGTTGTTTTGCCAAAACATCAGAGATCTTTGAATATAATATACTTAACTTAAAGTTGCTGCCGTTAGGTACTAACTGACAGACAGTGCCAAGCCTAAACCCCTAATAAACCTAGAGACAGTATATCCAAAGGGGAATATTCTTTGGGTACCTTGGAGATGCTTTAATTAGAAAGGTATTTTTAATTCTTACCTCTCAACGGAATATAAAAAGAAAGAATCAACTGGATTGAAGAAGGACTCGCGGTCGCATCCGGGGTTCCATGGAGACGGGTCACGAATCCGTTAGGTGTTAAATTGACAAGTGTTTACAATCTGTTCCTAACAGCCTAGGTATCCGTATAGTTAGTACCCGGGTATCCGTATAGTTAGTACCCGGGTATCCGTATAGTTAGTACCCGGGTATTCGTATAGTTAGTACCCGGGTATCCGTGTTTATATCCGGACACTGATCGAAGGATTTTAACTATTTGAGTGTATTACCCATACTTGACGCAGTACTTAGCCGGGCCGTGGTTCGAAGAGCTATGAATGGATGATGTAGGTAGTTATTAATATATTGTGGATTTGTGATAGTGGCCCTTATTAACAGCCCGTGCCTGCCTTAAACCGTCGCGACGGGTAATTAAGACCTGCCCGCACGGGTATCCGTGTCCGCGGTAAATTCTCTACTTTACCGCGGGTATTACACGAATCCTTGTAGTTCGGACGCTTAATGCCGCCGGAGCTAAGAACACTGATACCCGTGAGGGCGTGTAACACGTGTATCAATCGCAGGACGCACGATAAATCCAACAGTGATACTAAATTACGTAAATGCTATTTGAATAGTGACATTATAGCGTTAAAAAGAATTAACTTTTGTATGAATCCCTTTTTGCATAGTGTCACTGTTTGTTGGATTGAACGTGCGAGGAGCTCTATTTAAAAAAACCCAGACGCCTCATTAAGACCAACCAATCCTATAACAAAACTATAACCCTAAAATCTCCCAGCTTTTATAATACCGCAAACTTAAAACTGGTTTTATACCAACGCATTATATTTTCAACCACAAAAATCATGTTTTCGCCTCGGTACACCCTTGTTTTATGGTTATACGGTTTCTTCGCATTTTACGAGCATCGGTGATGGCCACTTCGACTTTCCGAGTAACAGTGCTTTTGAACTAAAGATCGCATGGTAGTTGGTAATTAAGGTATACGTAATTCGTCTGCTCAATGGCAATACATCATGGGGAAACATCTCGTGGCTGGAAACCGTATATTTGAAAGACTAAGAGCTAGAAAGGTACCTTTTTAGTACCTTTCTAGCGCTTGTATAGAAAGTAGTTTCATAATAAAAATTGACGTTGGCAGAAAGAGAAATTACAAGTAGGTAAGTACTAGTTGAATAAATACGAGAGGTTTAAATATACTTATAATATTTGCGTTGATGACATTTCGAAAGCGGATCGCAAATCAGTTTTATTCGTTACCTACCATTAAGAAGGATATGTTAAAACGTCAAATTATATGTATAAACATATCACGTGCGTGCGTACCTTCAGTCTTAAGTATTCACATAGGCGTACATAAGCTATTAAAAAGAAACTATTAAAAAAAAATGTTGCCAATTCCCACAAGAAATACAAATTGCTATTGTGCAAAACGGGATAAGTACCTAATTTCTTATTTAAAAGTAACAAAAGAAACGAATTTACATTTCAATTCGACGATTGTCCTCACCCGTAATAATTATGCGTTTAAACTGCACACGTGCAACAAATTTGAGGCATATTTCAAAAGGTCTCAGTGCCCTGAACTCAGAACTGTACGCGTTTTAAACCTGCCACGCGCGGGACCGGCATCGAATGGACTCACCATTTTATTTCTCACATCTGACTGCCATTATATACTGAAGTTTATTCCTAACCTTGGACGAATAATTTGTATGTATGACCATATTTAAAGTTATTTTTAAACAAGCTCGGTTTCTTTAGAAACCTGTGTCATCAAAAACAAGAAACGTTGCTTACTTATATGAATATAGACTTCAAGTGTCGGGCAATGAGTGTTGTTTACATTAGTAAAGTAAATAAATACTCTTTAAACTGATAATAAACATTCTTATTTCAATGAAACAACTTTCATTTTGCACAGGCTCTTTTTACTTACGTACATCAAGTATAGGCCGCGCCGGTACTTAAATTAGGCTGAGTTAATAACAATAACTTACTATGTTATTTTTTTTAACTCGGCCGCCATTAGCCGTTACTGTCAAGTAAATAAGAGCTATGTCAACATAACGTTGACAATACGATAACTTATCAAAAACAATACTGTTTTACCGTGTACAATTAGAGGCCTAGTAAATGGCAAGTGAGAATTATCTCCCCGCTTTTCTGTGTTCACTAATTGTGTCAACATGCGTTCACCAGCCCTAAGTGCCTTGGCATTTGTGCAATCAAAAGAAATTAACGCATTCCCTACCACAAACTGGCATTTGTATGAAATACGACCACGCCGGTTGTGTCAGAGGTCGTCAATGTGTTAATGCAGAAATTTCATTTACTTCTTGCAAAACCAATTGGCTTGGAAAAGTATTGCTTTAATGATAAACAATATAACGCCTGCGTGATTGTTTTTGTGCGTAGTCGTGATATACTTCTGCGTTAAAATAGACTGACGCAATTTAGAACTCTTTCAATCAAGTTGGAACTTCCATCTTCTTGACGCGTAAATTTGCCCGTGCGCCCCACTTACTGAAAATATGTTTTCTTGTCTTTTATCTTATATGTATTATGTTCTGACGTGCGTGCATGACTCGATGTATGAATGGTAAGAAGCGAAAGAGTTTTGTCATGATCGTAGCACTTGGAAAGATGTAGTATCTGCCTACCCCTCTGGGAAACAGGCGTGATTTACTAATGCTTGTATATATTATGGTCTATGGCTCGTAAATTGAAGGCAAATCTGGTGGTTAGGCTCTTGAATTCCTTCAACATTTCCAATATCAAGATGAGTGCCAAACTGCCAACCCATTTCATCAAAGCTATCACTTTTTAACACGGAATGATAATATTAACCGACATGTAAAATGGTACCTAGCTTTAAATGGCAAAAGTTTTATAATTCCTTTAATTCCATACGATGACGTAGCGACTTTAAATCCAGGGTTGCACTTGTGCAGATGGCAAGAAAACGATTAAATTCTCCTCACGCCTTGGATGGGAATGAGTTTTTCAGATATAGCTCCTTATGTCACCGGGTACGTTTTAAATTAATAGGTACGGAGTGTAAATCTTGTCGCGATATAGACGGGTACAATTGGGGACACCTCCTGCACAGTACACAGAAGATTTATCGTAGGTACTACTTATATGAAGTGAAATAAAGTTGTTGGGTGCTTAGGTACTTTTTAAGTTGTATTTTATACGTTTTAAAATCGTTTCCAAAGAACTAGGATGCTCCGGCTCTTTTTGAAGTCGGTTACAAAGAGCTAGAGATTTTCGTACGTGATTTAATTTGCTTAAAAACCTTTGGTGTGTGTGTGTGTGCTTAGAAATGAATCGTTTATATCTTATGTTAAGTGAAAAATAGAATAGATCTAATTTATCTTAGTCTTATCACAGTCAATGTCCTCAATTTAACCGAAGTGATTGATTCTTACTTAGGTGACGGATTAGGAATCTATTCCCAAAGCAAAAATATACGGTCATTGTTTTCAGTATAAAAAATCAAGTAATATTGTAATTATGGGCTTTTTGTCAAAATTATAATTATGGGCTTTTTCCATCATGTTATATCCCGCGAAATAATAATTAAATAATGTACGACTCCCATAGAGATAACGAGCAAGTTATCAGATATGTTGTTTAAAATAATAGTTTAATTACATTTCAAAATAAAATACCTGTAATAAACACAAACATTAAAGCGAAGTCACTAATCATGTACCTATTTATTCACTCGAGTTTCAAGTTGCGTTTCTGAATTCACATTTAAAATTGTGGCATTAATTTGAAAGAACATGGAATATTCCTCAGCATGCACGTCAATCGGTTCAAAAAGCCACTGGATCAACACTTTAGCAGTACCTATAATTAATATTTGATCAATTCAGCTGAATTCAAGCATCTATCAGCTATTTTTCTTACATGTTTTTGTTGACGACTGTAGTGCATTCTTATCGGGACAAAACGAATGAATCCAAACTCAATAACATCTACGTTAAGTCGGAAGGAGAGCCCGTTGCTACAGTCCAACTCCATCATCTGATCATGTCCTAGTACCATAATATTGCACTGTCATCGGGTTTGCAGATGCTGGCCACATTTCAGCCCGTTCTATAAAATGTACGGCCGGCTTCATAAGTAGCTGCACACTTTTTACTTTAACGTCATGTTTGAAGTACTGCACTAAGCGAACAGGCACAATAGTGCACCTACAGATACAAGGCCGACTGTACATTTAAAATTTAAACTAAACAAACTGACAAACAAACAAACCAAAAATATGTGAAGTTTAATAAAAGCTCGTAAAAAGCGACGGCAACGGTAATGGTTAAAAATAAAAAATAAAACTTACCAGTAAAATCAAGGATATATCAGTGTACTGTGGCGCTCGCCGTCTCGGGGGCTACGTTCTATTCCTGAGACTGACAACACCGCTCCAGGACACAATCTTTGTTGAGGACATTACAGATTGTAATTACAAAAATTTAAATCCGCGCCAAAACCCTCATCTTCATCAATTACGTACATCGTTAACTCAATTCGAAGCGGACAAAAATAAACTCAGTATTGTATGATTTATAGGAGTCTTTATTAAAATCAACGTAGCACATAAGTGCTACTACTCATATAGATTAAACGTTATGATGTTCCAAAAGAATAAAGGGTCTTAGTTGGAACTTTTTATTGCTAAGTCTTCACACCCTAACAGTGGAAGCTTCTTTTGTAGATGAACGTTTTAACGAAAACGAAAAAAACGTTACGTAACACGAGGTGATCGAACGAACAGTATTAGCTTTGTTCGGCTAGAACTCTCTAGAAATCTGAAAGCGCTTTTAACTACCTGACGCACACTTTTGTAACTTTTCAGACGAACATTTTGCTCGCATGAACAGAGTTTCTGCATGCTATATTCTGCATATCGCCTGACCGGTCATCAATTGGTCTATCTTCCTTAATTAAAGGTCAATATACTCAATTCATTTCTTTCTTTTATCAAGCTGAAGCGGCTCTCACAAGAGGATGTTTATCATCATTCCCAGCTAACAAACACAAGCTGTGAATCCATTTCGTCACTCAGCACATCGTCAACATTCGAATCGGTCTCTGACGCAACATCTCCTTGCAGACAAAGAAACGACCGAAAAATAATATTTTCTCAGTTCGGGATTACGCGACACGCCTGTCATGATACGAGATTTACACCGTATCTGTCAAGTCGTAGACAAAGACGCCTTGTGGCGTTCAGGGGAATGATGTCATACACCAGGAGTGAACTTCTCTAATTAATAGACCGACTTTTACGACCAACCGTGGTAATATCAGGGATCAGTTTTCAAAGAAAAATAAGAAATACGACAGCAAAGTTTATGACCCGTTCTTTATGTGAAACCGAAGTATAAATTACGGCGAGCTGCTTTGTTAGCGTCAAAATAAACTCTAGGCAAAAATTCAGTTCAAAGGCATGACTCAAAGTGGATTAGACCGCGTTTCTATTGTGAATGGTTCGTTTATTTTTTGTTGTTTCATCAAGCTTGTCCGAGTTCGAATTAGCGTCCTCTGTATATACGAGCAAAATAAACTTGGGCGCTTTGTTTTTTACAGTGACCTTCGCAGTAACATTCATTCTATCTAACAAGCTGTAAATAACTAAAAACACGAATAAAACACAAAACCGTATAACTACTTACGAAGGTTTAAATAACATCTTGTAATATATCATCTAGCTAGACGACCGGTTGCTAGTTCAGTATCTTTTGAATCTAAGAGTCGAGATCGTGCACGAAAATCCTATGTCACAGTTTGGTTTATATCAAGATCGCGTTGACAAAATCGTGGCCAACGGATTACGTGCCAATGTAACTAAGTATTTTATTAACTAAATTGAAATGTGATTAAATCGCGATGTTGTTTTGCATTGTAAAGTTAATTGAGATACTCCTGTTCAGGTTTTAAAGGTCGCAATTGAATCCAAGTAAACATTTTTAAAGTTGCAAATGTAATAAATAACCGAGAAAAACCAATTTTCAATAAAGATGATTCAGACGGGTACCTACCTACTATAGGTGCAAAGTTTTTGAGATGGCTCAAACGATCAAATTAAGAATTAACAGTGTAGTGTCAAGTCTGGCACTTCTCAATGCCTTCATTAGTAAGAAAAACTTGAGATCATCTTTCATTCTATTGTTAATCTGATTTTAAAAATAAAGTGAATAAAGAAAACTTAACAAATTAATGCTCATTCAATTATACCTTATTTTATACTATTGACACTTTTAAACTTTGCTTCGTAAATCTACGAATAATTTCACAAGAAACACTATTGTAAACCTCGCAGAAGCAGATTTTATGTCACACTTTTACTGTTATCTAGAGAGTGTTCTCAGAAACGTTCTCTTTAGAATGACTAAAATGACGTTATAATGACTGCTCTATAAAGTCACCTACGGGTAAATTTGCCTCAAGAATCGCCACGATGTCTTTTGTCGTTATTAACCTATCCATAAAATTCCTGCGACATATCAACGCAATGATAAGATATTAAAAATACTAAAGCTCTTTAGGAACCCGTAACAAAATCTTAAAATCAATTTTCAATTTTCTTTCTAGTTTCAGTACGTACACCTGAACTCTAAAAAGTTCTCTCCCAATATTAAGGAACTAAAATCCATTTAGGGGTTGTTGAGGGAAAATAAATCAGAGACGGCGTCCGTTCGTCGAACTCTGAAGTTGGGAACAATCGGAGCGGAGATGTAAATTAAATCGAGTGGCTGGAGGCCCGGGCTCGGCTGGAATCAGGCCCTAGAATACTCTTAACAGATCATTCAAACAGTAAGTACTTAAACAAGTAGGTATTATGTCAACAATTTGTATCAATGTATAAAAACAACTTATAACGAAATATAGATTTTTAATATGCGTACCCCACCCACAGGAATAGGTAAAAAAATGGTTTGGCAAATAAAACTTTTGGGAAACGATACATTTTGCCAATCATATTTTTTCCAAAAGGCAGAGAAAAAGTAATTTCACTGGTTGTCTTATTCCTTCACCGGAATACAATGCGACCACTACTGATGCTTAGCGGTAGTTTAAAAGATAGCATTAATCGTTGAGTTTCAAAACTAAACAAGGTCCAAGCACCACTACATCGCCATAGTCGTTGGAGCGCTTTCCAAAAATATTTTGACCATGTTGTGGTTTCTGTGAGGTACTCGTAAGTAGATACCTACATGAAATTGCGTATCGAATTTTCTGTGCTACTATAATTGAATGTCTACGTTTTGTAAACGTTCGGTTTCTATCTCGCTGTATTGAATACCCGTCTTCCTTTCCGTTAAAAAACTAGTTCAAGACAAACTACTCAAATATGAAAATAATGTTCTATGTTCGTGGTCATTCACGTCAACCGTTTCTAATTCTAATCAGTGGCTTTATTCTTGTCCCAAAAATTGTCGTATAGTCAAAATTACAATAGCTCCTATTTACTAGACAGTAATAGCCGCCATGCTAAAAACTATTACGGTAACTGAGTAGAGTAGATCCACAGCAACCTACACTGTGTAAGTAAGGTAGCGACAGGTTTACTATAATGTCACGTAAATTTGACAAACATTACATAGATTAAGTGTAACCTGCCTCAATTTGTGCGCAGCCCAGCAGCGAATCGAATCGGCTTTCAGTAAAATCAATGATGATGTTTTGCATTTGATCACGTTTCGCGTAATGTAAGCGATACGATTTACATGCACGTTGGACTTCTGTCAATATTTTACATAAGCTTTTATTCAAATCTGTTTATGTTTTCCTATATGGCTGTTCCTACCATATATTTTGAGTTTCCAGCATGGAAAATGACCCTATCCCTGTCTGATCTCTTAAAACACTAACGTCATCAAAAACTCCCGACATATTTTTTCCGGATGCGTTTTAGAAAGATGCGTTAAAGCGAAACTAAGTATGTAGAATACGGTTAGCTCTATTTCTTCCATCTGTATAATACGGAAAAATGGACAAGTTAGGCTTTGTCACTCTCCGGTTATAATTGCAATACTTGCGACATGCGGTGTTAGGGTTTAGTAGTAAAGTCAATACATATAAATATGTTTCAGTCAAAAAAACATTTTTCGGGAATGGGTCAAAATTGACTTACAAGAATTGAAGCGGACAACTTACGTAGTAGTTACATATCTACCTACGTACGAACAGTGCAAGTTAAATAAAAGCTAACAAAAAGCACGAAATTGACATACGCGTTCATGGTCCCTCATGATGTGATCCGAAGTACATCCACTGCTAAACAATACATACCTAGGCCTTCCCCAAAATCTCCTATGATAGGTCTTTCTTGTGCTACTCGTATTCCTGCGACCATGTGGAAAGGCTACCAATATTACAGCTTCCACTAGGGACGTGGTCACGATTCTGAGACCGCCCCCAATGGACCTGGCTGGTATGTCCTAAAGCTGCGTCCGGGACCACAAGAGGATGGACAGCAATGTCCTCTGCTCTGTAAACACGGGAAAACTCACTGTGATCGCCAAGCCGTGGAGCCAAACAAAAGCGCTTTTCCCCTTAACATTGTATTCCCGTAACAAAATTGCCACTATGTGATCTGTGGAACATCTGATTCTTACTTCTAAGTTATCTGTAACAAGACTCTCTTAACATCTACCCAACGAGTTCTTTTTCTTTTGTAACAAGTTTCTAGGAGTCCTGAACGTTTGTCACATGGAGTGGACTGGAATCTCTAGTTACAAACTTCTAGATAATAATATGTAGCTACTTTTACGTATTCGTATGGTGCGTGGGAATTTACGAAGTTTCAACAATTCTTTTTACGTGCAACTACTTGGAAAGTTTATCGTAAATAAGTTGCTAATAAATAAGAATCGAGGAGACATCAATTTGATCACGTTTGCTCTTTTCGTAAAGGATTTTGGCATCAATAATAAAAACTTTCTAGAGAAAACTGAATTTAGGGTACTATAGTATTTGGTTATCATCTAAATACTGATAACCCAACCCCATGCCGTTTAAAAGAGGTAGGTATTAAGGTTTAAACCAATTTGCTAGCAGCTTTTATGTAAGTGTCTTTATAAGATTTATAAGTTTCAAACATTGCGGTGTTTGCGGTTTTCCCGTTGAACTTTTCTTTAGAATTATGAATTGCAGCTAATTTTGTTTTAATAATACATTACAGTTTTTGTTTTCATTGTAGTGTTTGTAATGAAGCCATAGTCTGTCTCGCCCATCATCTCATGGCCTTAGTTATTTTCCGTTCTACACTGCCGCATTTAAATGTGTAAGAAAGTGAAGTTAGGTTTTCTGATTTCATTCGAAAGTGCCTCACAAGTGCATTTCTGATGAAATTCATGGCTCAGCAAAAGCTTAATAAGGTGAGATTGTGAAACTTTTAACCAAAACTCTGCTGTGAATTAATCCACCTACGAGGCGCCAAAACTTAAATTATCTTTTACCATAGTGGACCGCAGAGACGATTTAATCTCTCGAATATAATTTGACTGCAGTTCTCTAATGCAATCTAAGTTTGCATGTTGTTGATCGTGTGTCAATGTCAGAATAATGAAATTAAACTTAGACGACCCGTCGAACTATCTAAACTTAGAAATTGCTTGCCACAAGGGGATATTTACAGACGAACAGTTTAGAAACTAACACTCAAACAACATTTAAGCCAGACACATGTTCACAATTAAGTGTTAGGTAGGTATATAATACTTTTAAGTTAGGATTTAAGTAAACTGAATTATTAAACAGTATATCTTAGTTATTCCTTAGTTGGTTGGTTGGTTGCCGGTTGCCGGGATAGAATAGTGCCACTCCATGGCTTCCCGTGGATGTCGTAAGAGGCGACTAAGGGAATAAAATGCTTGTACCTAGTAGTGTTAGGCGATGGGCTTGCAACCTGTCATTAATACGCTGGTAAACATGTTAGCCTTAATTCTGCAAAATTTGGTTTCAGAATTATCAACAAGTCTTAAGAGATGTTGGTAATTCTTTAGCTCTGCTTACCCCCACTCTCACTAGGGATGATATCTTAGTTACTGATTTTTTAATTTTTGTCGTGTCAGAACTGGCTTTAAGCATAGGTATAGGCATTTTTTTGTACGAACTAAATCGAATCCGTGAGGCTAGACAAAATGCAATGCTTACGTAAACGATTTTCGAAAACTGACAAAATGTATAATTGGTGTTGGCGCTCGACGCGGCCGTCTGACGGCGGGCGTACGTGAATCCTAAACCTTTTGGAAAACGATAACGAACGCCAAATGCATCTTGTCTAGGGCCTCTGAATCCAATTCTTTGAAGTCCGCATCTGATTCAAAAATCAACTAAAATATTTTATAAAAAATTGAATCCTACGGCCATATTAGTAGCAGCAGAATAAAGTGCTATGTCACTTTAATGTTATGTTTGAACTGCTGCTCATATATTGTGTTAGCAACAAGGTTTGTACAGTCAAGTGAAAAATTTGAATCGAATGAATCCTCTCATATATACATATATTAGCTATGAAGTTCTTATTACACTGGATTAAGGTGCATGGGGACAATTTTTTTGAGATATTGCGTTGTCCCATATCCCATTTTAGACTTGACTGTATGGATACTAGATTATTTTTCTTAATTTTTAACTTTCTTTATCTACTGCTCGCTGTAACGTCCTTGGTAAAGGGCCCCACCTAAAATCAGCGCCTTGACATGTCCTTTATTAACGCAACGGCACAGATGAAAATGAAAATGTTATCCTTCTTAATTCTTCGTTTATTGTTAACCATGTAATTTTTGTGTCATTTTTTTGGTTTCATTCTAGACCACGACAAATTCACTTCTAAAAATAAATAAAGAAATAGAAATAAATAATTAAATATATTAATAAAAACCCAAAATTCTTAACCCTTACCGGGATTGGAACTCGGTTCACTACCGACTAGGCTAACATGTCGTCCAGCCGTTGAAATGATTTTTCAATTTAAAAAAAACGAATGTAAATACTATCCATCAAATACACTTAGCCTAACAAATAACTTTGGATTTGATTTCTCTCGTACAAAATGTACCATCCTCGCTAACACGAGATCGGTGGACCAAGATGCGAAGCCCATTTGGGAAAATTGGCTGCCAACTACAAAGTTCTGTTACCTGGGGCACATGCTGGGAAATGGTCTAGATCTTTAAAGGCGGGCTTTCACGGTAAATCATGCAAAACAAAGGGAACGGCTATTAATGTAACAAAGACTCACCTCTATGTAAGTTATTTTTTTTGTATCAGCGTCGTTATTTTACTTTATTTACCTATGTCATATAAAGGGTGAAATGTATGAAATTTTCGAAATAATAAATAACAGGGAAAATGTCCCACAAATTAATTCACTCCCAACTTAGAGGATTGTGAGGCAACGCTTAAACCGTGTACCTAGCTGTCAAAAAAAACGAATTTTGCTCCGGGCGGTAAGGCTTCTCATCCTCTTAGTTTTTCAATGTTGTAGTTAGTATGATGAACTAGGTTAAGTAAGTGTCCGTTGGGTTTTTATTTTTAATTGTTGAAAATAAAACTAGAAAAACATATTTACTTTTTCATAATACCTTCGGCATATTAAAAAATCGTGTGCGCCGCACCAGTTTTAAGGGGAGAGAAACGTTATCATTACCGCATTTTGTATGGATTTTTTCAGCCTCACATTCCTCATAATCGAGCTTAGCTTTTACTATGGGATTAAATTGGCTTTTCAATATTTGTGCACTTTTTAGTATTTAATGTCATGAACTGCCATACGTGAATTATCATGTATTGTCTCAAGCGTTTAAATTGTGCACATATTTATTATATTAGATATCGATAATAATATTTATGGCGGATTTTAAAGTAAACAAATGTAGTAAGTTTTTAAAACTTGCTTTTTAATATACTTGTGTGCGCCCAGCCTTAGTTCAATCCGGAGAAAGTTTATACGGGAAGCATTACTGAAATTAGAGGCATATTACATTCCGTTATTTGCTTTGAACATTATGGTAGGTCCGACAAACTACTCGGTATGAATTTACCTGAGACGGATCTTATGCTGTCAAAATAGATTTGTATAGATAAGTTGTAGCCTTGTCTGTAATTAAGAAAATTGTATAAATTATATATATTTCCTTTATAATTTAGTGTATTTTTAGAAGGCCTTTATACAATGTGTGGCCCAAAACCGGGGCGAAAAATTAAAACGTAGATTCTACTCCTCAAACTACGCAACGTTTGTTTGACGACTTTGAAAAAAAACTTGCGGTTTGAATTTTATTACATTATAAAGTTAATTCGAACACGCAATGTACTATGAAATTGGTTATGTCTGTAGAGTGACTAGACTGACAGGCGATGTCAATTAGACGGAGTTTTAAGTACATTGATTATACTATTTACTTTGTTTGAAAAATGAACAATCTAAAAACTTTATGATTTTAAAAAGTTGCTAAACAAAAGTTGTCTAGTTTGAGGAGTAGAATCTACGTTTTAATTTTTCGCCCCGGTTTTGGGCCACACATTGTAGATGAAATCAGTAGGGCTTATCAAGGACAACGTGTAATAACTGTCCCGTAAACTGTGTTTCCCAGAAATTACACTTCTGTAACTCATTGAATTAAATAATAAATTATCTATAGGTACATTTTTGTGCTAAACTGGCGCATCCACGGTTATACCTATGGATGTTGGAAAACGTCATGCGAAAACCGGCAAACATATGCGAAACGATTTAATGTGGTTTAGAAGTCCGCATACTAGGCTTGCGTGGCGAGTGAGCCCTCTTGTCACTGACAATCGACGACATATTAACGTAGTTGGTAGTGACTCTGCCTACGTAGCTAGCGGTTTCGGGTTCATATCCCGATAAGGGCAGATATTTGTTGTATAAGCGCGACTATTTCTCCCTGAGTCTTTGGTATTTTCTATGTATTTAAGTATGAATTTTGGTATCTATACATATAAATAAGTGTATCGTTGTCTAGTACAGTGACCGTCATAAATAAGTGATTATTTATGTACCTTGTCACTTTAACGTCTTGTTTGAAATGTCATACAAAATTGTGAAACGGTTGAAAGCGACAAGGTACATAAATGATCACTTATTTATGACGTTGACTGTACCCATCATACTACAAGCCATGAGTTTGGGACTAGGTCAATTTGTGTGTCTCTAAATATAACAGCTTCTTAATTTAGTCTTGTTTTTTGCTTAAACAATGTCAAATAGAAGCCATGTTTAAACTAGATGGAAGCATATAGCTTCCTTATAGATGGCAAATTCTTTTGTTGTCTGACCAACGTCCGTGCGCCGTGCAAACACACTGTTTGCTAGCACCACATTCGCTGCCAACAACTCGAAATGGAGTTTATATTCTATGGTAATTAGACAGCCTGGCAATGTAAGCAAGGCCTACATAACTTATAGCTTATTGTGCATTACCATATAATAGATAATAACGATTAGATTCAAACGAACTTTATGGTTCGAGACGAAAAAGCGGTCACAAAGTGCATGTTAGGCGTGAATTGCACTATTGCACCCACCTTCAAGCCAATTTCGGGTAAGGAGGACTCATTATTCCTTAGCAAAATGCAACTAGTCTCCCACTTAGGTAGTTACCCACCATTTGTTTTGGACAAACGATTTTCATTTTGAAAGGAGGCACACAAGTGAGAGAGAGACACAATGGTAAACTAGCCCAACGATCGCAACACAAGGGGAAGATGATGATGGTTGACAATGACGACACAGGGTATGGCTAGCATACCTATAATGTTGTGACTTGTTTGTCACTCTGATATCCTTTTCTATGTAGTAGTATATAACGATACAGATGCACGATTAGCGACAAGCGAGAAGATACAAGAGGTGGAGATGCATTCTGCGAGCGTAATCGTTATCGAAAATGTATAGGATATACGCATAGCACATTGTGCCGGACGGTCGCAAATTTTATTTTTTATAAAAAATGATTAAAGTATGTAAGATAACTTAAGTAGTAATAGGTAGAAAATTCGATAAAATAAAATAATAAAAAATAAAATAAAATAAACAAAAATATTGTCACTAGGTATTAATACAAAATCAAATTTAAATCAAAGTCAAAGTCAAAGTCAAAGTTCTTTATTCTTCAATTTAGGCATAATATAATGCACCTATGAATGTCAAAAAGCATTACTTACCACAAATAAATCTAACAACTACTTAAATCTAAATCTAGCAACGAAAGCTTATGACAATTTCATAGATATTTTTCGAATATTGTTAACGTTAGAGTTACGCATCTTGTCTAGGGCCTGAGGGGGTTGTCGATTGGTCTCTGGTTTGGTACTTCATGCAATATGACTTTTGTCTTCTGGTCTTCCTAAAGCACATTAGTTCGTTGTATTGTAGGTTGATGCAGTTTGTTATAATTTTTACCTTATATTTTGTCTTCTTCGAACATTCTGCAAAAAGCCTTAGACGAAAAGGTCTAATTGGTTGTGATCGGCTCTAAAGAATCTAGCAGCTCCAAGTTATAACCTCGGTTAGGGAAAATATTTGTGTGATATGCATGAATATTTTGTTTCCCTGTTGATTGTTTTGTGGAAAGTATCCAATTAATTGTGTCCTAAATAAATATACATATGTAGGTACCTCGAAAAATATTACACTCATTTGGACAGACAAGTAACACGGTGTGTCATCTGATATTTGAATATTTATGTGATGTTAGAGTGCTCTATCGATACTGCTTTGTTTTACAAGAAAGGAAAGTTGCCTGGTCCATTCTGCAATGCAAAGAAAAAGTCAGTATAAGGGTATGAAATCTTATGCGTGTACTGTTACTTCGTTTCTGCTTTGGTCGGCAGAATGACTATAACTCAGTAATTGGCTACATCACGTTCACGGCTTCTGTATTGAATAGAAAACATAAATTAGATTTATATCGTTGTAAATAATAACATTAATAACTAATCACAAAAATTACCACACGAAGACTTAGGAGTCTTTCTCTGCGTATAGATAAATCATGACGCTATTCAAATGATAGAAAATTCTACCTTTCACGCCGATCGTGGCTTCGACTCCGATGAATGCTGGTTTTATTCTCTTACGAAGCAATTCCGTTAGATCGAACTGGTTTGATTTGACTTCTGGATGCGTAGCAAATGTTCGGCGATCCGTGCCTATACCACATTGGTTCGCCTGAGGATAAGTAAAATACGCCAATAGGTACGGAGGTTGACGGCAGTCATTACTTGAACGCGCAAAATAGGCACAATGATGTCAAGTTGCGGAAACCAGCCCGCCACCATAAAAAATGTTGGTTGACCCGGGCTCCCGCAGACATTATGTAGTGTGAGGTGCCTACGACTTTGGTCTTTCCACTGTTATTATAATCGACATACCTGGTCACCAACAGTCTGACTAAGTGTACTCCAGAGACCAAGTTAAGCTAGTTCGTTTAAACAAACTCGCCTTTCCTGAAGAGAATAACTCCACTGGTTATCAACCGCTCTGAAAGAACCTTTAATCTATATAATTGCTCCCTATAATACAACATATTCTGCAGCTATAAATGCGCCCAACTGCCTAAGCTAAACCTTATGACAAGTGCATAAGCTCGCATTTTATATCGATTTTATTTTTCCCCCGCAAATAAGGTGCAGGTTTTTCTCTAAAGTACGACGCCTGCGGTTTTGTTTATAGCAGAGAGTACGGATAGTAAAACTGATACGACTAAGTGGTATTGGCCGCGTTTTAACTGTTTCGTGTAATTTTAGTGAAACGTTCTCCTTACAAAGATAAATATTGGTATAACCCAGCTGTAATAAACCAGATACGAAGTAAAGCTTTAGAGGTAGAAGTATTCTGTTTCGCTATTGGCCTACGGAACTCTTCATATGCTTAATTTAAAAAATAAAATTATTTGTTATTATACAGCTATCAGTTTCACACAAATTGAAACTAAGCTCTAGGCTTCAATTTCGAAGATGAGCTTATTAATAGGTTGGTCAGGATCAGAATAATCTTGGGCTACACTGATGATTCTATTTATACAATTACACAGATTCGTCTAATATTACGTATAGTTGCGTCAGCTTTAGAGAAAGGTAAATTCTCCTGCAAACTTTTTACCTGCACGCCACCGTACTCGTAACCTAACTTTTTTTTTATACGCATTAAAATATTGTTACACACCTGTACTACAAGTAGGTAATCACAAACTAAATTGTTCAGCAACCTTAAAATCCCGTCACAGAGATGCGGTGCATTTTGACGTAAAATTGAGCCTTATACAAGCAAGACGTTAATGCCCGATGCAAAAAAGTACAAGTAGGTAACAAAATATAGAAAGAAAACAATTTAAAAGTTTTTAGAAATATAGGCGTATTGTTTCTTTGAATTTATTATATCATTAGGGTATTACAAAATCATAATAATCAAAAGTAGCACAGGGTAGCTAAGTGTTTTTAATCAATACGTCCCTTTTTCTGTCAATTTTCTAAAATTACATAATATTACTATTACAAAACAAACGAAATCCTATTATTTTTGGGGCGTGACCCGCTGACTCACATCCCAAATCGACTAGGGGATAGGGGAGACTCGTGACGTCATCTCACGGGATGACATCACCATGTCCCCCCATCTTAAGCCAAATTACCGTACGTAGTATTAACGCGAAAGAAAATAACCACCCTCTCGGCGAGTTATAAGGCAGAATTTGCGATAGGTGTTTATGATAGATACGCCTGTTTTCCAAGAAGAAGATGCATCGAAGAAGAGATTGCTGCGTAATACGGACAGGCGTTGTCTTTAAGTGGCAGTTACTTAATTGTTCGTAAACCATTCCGCTAAAAGCTTGGGCGAACGCTCGGATTTGCATTTAGTGGTTACTAACTATAGTGACTTATGTAGAAAACAGGTAGTTTTGAAAAGGTTGTTCACGTTAGCGAATGGTCTGAATTTTTAATGGTTTAAGAGGAAGAATCACGAAACGAATTCAAGACGTCAAAGTTATGGAAAAAAGCATATGAATGCAGTTTAATAATTTGAATTCCAATAATGGTGATATTTTTATCTATAAAAGTCAGTTATTTACCAATGATCATATTATTTGGAGTCCCAATTCTGTCAGATTTTTTAAATTTTAATCAACAATGTGAATGCTTTCGAGGTCAGCTATATGAGTGTTAATTAGCACACAGCGAATTATCAGGCAAATATTTACCTTATTCTTAAGGTGTTTTGAACTCTATTTTTTATAGTAAAGAAGGCAAACGAGCCAGGAGGTTACCTTATCAAAAGTAATAACTGCAATCAATAGGCCCCCAGACACCAGGAGAGGATAGGAGAATCGTTGCAGACTTTTGAGAGTCTCTTGGAGGTCCCGAAATCGTAGCGATCCGGACATACCATACCCCATTTATCCGGTTCAAAAATACGAAGTAAAAAGCGCAGTGCGATCGACTGTGTGTAGTCTTCAAGGATGGAAAGACAGGTGTCTATTATAAGGTTTGGGTTTTGCTATTACACTGGCTGTTGCCTGTTATACTTTTTTTTTGCGACGGAACTCTTTTGAAATACAAACACTCTACTCTTTTTACGCTTTGGTCAAGACCATCATTGCAGAGAAGAAGCGCCCCGCAAGAAACTTTTAGAAGGTCATTTGTATTCAAATGTTAAGTACCTATCATAAAAGGTAGGTAATAAAGTACCTAATAAATAATATTAACAAACACTAAAATAAATAAATAAAAGGTATCTTGAAGCAAATACAAGTAAACAACATTGGTCCTGTTGTTTCTGGTAGATGCCTAGCTGCTTTAAGAATAGGTGAGCTATTTCTATTTCACATCCATAAGTTAAATTATTTCATCATCCGACTTAAGTAAGTTTTATATGAGGTGTTAATGCTGCTATTTATTTACAACTAAAAGTAATGAGAAAATTATAAATATCAGTCTTAAACCGTGTTGAAATGTCACACTATTAACATTAATACCAACAAACCAGTATGTGTTTAAACCGCTCCAGGCTCATAAAATGGTTTTAACGCTTATTACATTAAAGCAAGTTTGCGACACTCGGGCGAAAATTTAATAGTTATTGCGTCAAGGACTACCCGCAGAATTTAAAATCAAATAACAATACAATAAATGTTTATAACCGACAAGCAAACGATTCAAACTTTGCATTCATATCTTGTCCCGATTCCAGTTTACCGGAATTATAGGTATTAACTATTATTGTAACTGTTATTACTCGCGATTAAGGATGAAAACTAACCTCCTGGCATAATATAACAGCTTTATGGCAAACACAATGGCAATGAAGCATAAAGTCAACATTATAATGTAACAACCCTTTGTAAACTGGAAACGAATATAAATACAACATGCACACAACAATAAGCAGGACTTTAATAATACGTAGTTTACGATCGTAGAGTTTAAAAATAAAAAAAAGCGGCCAAGTGCGAGTCGGACTCGCGCACGTAGGGTTCCGTACCACTATAGGTACATCTAAATAAATGTTTTTCTTTATTCTTTATTATATTGGAGTTGATTGAATGAAAGGTAAAATGCGGTTTACGATTTATAACGTATTAAAAAAAACTAATTATTAGATCTCGTTCAAACCAATTTTCGGTGGAAGTTTGCATGGTAATGTACATTATATATTATTTTTATATTTATCATTCCCTTATTTTAGAAGCTACGGGGGGGGGGGGGGGGGCACACATTTTTTCACTTTGGAAGCGTCTCTCGCGCAAACTATTCAGTTTAGAAAAAAAATATTAGAAACCTCTATATCATTTTTGAAGACCTATCCATAGATACCCCACACGTCTGGGTTCGATGAAAAAAAAAATTGAGTTTCAGTTCTAAGTATGAGGAACCCCAAAATTTTATTGTTTTTTTTCTATTTTTGTATGAAAATCTTAATGCGGTTCACCGAATACATCTACTTACAAAGTTTCCATAGTATAGCTCTTATATAGTCTATTTTTCCTTACTTGAGCTAAGCAGTAAACAAATATGGCGTCTCCATAAAGTTTGACAATTCATAGTGTTGGGAATCGTAGAGTGAATGTGTGAATTTATTTAGTGAATGAATAGGTTGGGTTCTTCAGTGCGATTGTTATAGTGAATTTCACAGACCACAATTGCATGTGAATACCTACTTGCGTACCTACTACTACTACTAGTGTTGCGTTGTGTCAAATAGTTTGTGCTTGTGTTGTCATAACACAATTTAAATAGACTACCTTATACACATATTAACACTTACTAACTACCTATATAGTTTCTAAAAGATAATTATATTAATTTATGTTCGGAATATTGTATACTAAAACTGCCAAACAATTGAACCGTTACAAATCATTAATTCATTCACTTCATCCCATCCCTACAATGAAATGCCAAACTGACATTCAGTTTTGATAATCTGTGACCGGGAGTTTTATGGAAATTATTATTTGGCTAAAATATGTTACTTGCAAGGATAATTTAAAGCTATTATTAGTGCAAATGAATGAGTTTGTGTTTAAAATAATGTCTATCACTTATTGTGGTAACTTTTATTGAGTGATTCTTACGGAATTCCGTGATATGCGATCGAGTGATGTTTGTTTACTACTTAGCTCAAGTAAGGAAAAATAGACTATAGTTACGGAATAAAGTGGCTGTGACATACGGACGGACAGACGGACGGACAGACATGACGAATCTATAAGGGTTCCGTTTTTGCCATTTGGCTACGGAACCCTAAAAATGGGGAGAAATAAAAATTAGTAGCTATAGGTACAATGTTCCTATTGTTATAACAACAATACTTTAATGTTATTACTACACACATTAGATGAAAAAACTAAAGGGGACTGAGCGGTCAAATCAGCTGATGGAGTAAATAAACAAACTACATACCTAATCGTTTTTGGTAGAAAAAAGTTCGTCCGTCGTTCCTCGTCAGCTTAAGCAGGTGCCCATGGATAGACTAACTCTTGAGACCTAGTAAAAAAGGGAACCTATAAGTCTGCGAGACGAAAACGAATTTACCCGACAAATTACGATGTCGTATGATTGTACACTAGCTAGATCTTGCACCTACTTTTTATGAAGCGTCAGTGTGACTTAAGTATAGAGATTCATATAAAGTACCAAGTTACCAAAGTACTAAGCTATTAAGCCACCACCAGTTCGATACCACAGTGCTTATGGTCAAAGTTTATTTTAAAATAAAAATTAACTCAATAATAACTCCAGTTTTAATATTTTCGTGTGGATGAAATAATAAAACTGCATTCCTTTCCACATCTATTCATTTCTTTTCAATATAGGTACTCGTTATATAAAATACAAATAGACGATCAACCTTTATCCTATATCTCTAAATTTTAATGGCGATAAAAAAATGGATTTTATTTTCTAGATTTAATATCTAACACAATTTTGCAAAAATCATTGTATGTAGGTATTTTGTTACAATAATTTATCAATATGTTTACGACCGAAAGAAAAATAAGTAGGTATAAAAAGCAGTTAAGCGCACCTTTAGTCGTAAATCTAGCTAATGCACGTTAGATCTTCAGTACCGATAAACGACACCAATTCAAAGGAAATCCAAATAAAAGCACCCTTTCCCAACAGCCAATTCTCTTATGGATCCCGTCCAAGTGCATAAAAGTATATTTTAAAATGGATTTTTGAGTGCCCAAAACTTTGATGGGCAAATCAAAGTGTTCGAATTTACTGGCACGTCAAGCGAAGGGTGGGTTTACATTCTTTTTACTTTTATAGTTAGTGCAGATAAAATGGCATCTGTATTTGTTTTTATACGGCCGCCTAAGTACGTCTTCGCTTTAGTGTGGAAGTTATAAAACGCCTTACGATCGCTGGCGGCAACGAGCCGCTTTATATCGTTTTCGAGTTTTAGATTTTTACAAGTAACCGTTTATAATCAATCAAATATGAATTTGGTGTTTGTGGTGTGACCGTAATTGTATTAAAATCGACATAAGAATAAACCAAGAGGGTACTGTCAAGTGTAAAAATATGGGAGATCGCCACATCTCAAAAATATGTCTGATTGCACCTTTGTCCCGTGTAATAAGAACTTCGTGACATATTTATGAGAGGATTCTTTCGATAAATATGTTTGAACTCGACTGTACATAGGTATAGCTGTTTGTTAACAAACCGTTGTGCAACGTTTTTGTGGCGGGACTACTTGCTCTATACTGTAGAAAAAAGAGATTATATTTCTCTAGCCTACTTTATTTTTCTTTAAGATACTATGTTTATATCTGTTACTAGTTTTGGTTTATTCTTAGGTAGGCACCAACATTTATTTAGGTAACTATCTTCTCTCCATGATTTTGTGTGCTGTGACCATCCCACGGTGGTGTTTTAACAGTGTTTTTTTAAATAAGTACCTAAATGTAGCTTAAGTATTAATTATTTAGCCCAGCAGTTCTGCAGCGTGAACTAACATACTGTGATATTTTAAACATTATTATTTATTTATTTATTATTGGAAAATTAACAGAAGATAAATTATTATAGTGGCCATTAGCTGTTATTCTCTTGACAGTAAGTGCGGAATAGTACTACGGACTTTCTACCAAAGCAATTTTTTTTGATCATCATGATACAGAATAATATTGTAAATATTTTCAAAAACTAACATTTCGTTCACACTTCATATCAATACACCCAAATCTCCAACTTTTTCAATGTCCACAGACTACAATCGTTTCCAATAAAACTGGCTTCAAATTGGACTTTATATCGATACAGGTTCAATGGATAACTTTCAATATCTCAGCATATATCTTAGAGGATTTGTTATATCTATTCGTCTGCCGAATCGCTTCGAAATGGTCGTATTAATTCCCTTTTATGTGTAGGGGCACACACTGCAGTGTAAGCGATTTATATCTTGCTTGCTTTAGCTTTCTTTATGTGTCTATAAAGTACAGTCGACCCTAAATGTAATATCTTGTTTTAATTGGCCTCCTAGCACCTGATGTCAAAGTAATTGGGCGCGTCCCTTGTTTTGGATGTAAAGCTTAGCTTGATGGGATATTATTATTTTTTGTTGTGTTTTATTAAACTGTTTCTTGTTATACGTAGGTATATCACTAAGCCACTCCAGGAGAGGAATGGCATGAAGGTAGTGAAGAAGTTTTTGAGTACCACTGTTTTACCAGTTCTAGCATTTATAAGGACGATAAGTCAAACATGAAAATTGAGGGGTCAAGAAAGGAGAAGGGGCAGAAATGAATGAATGAATCGGATATCCTTTTTAATTAGACGAAGCCCTGGCCTAGTTACTGTTGGTGGTGACCCTGATTACAAAGGACAGGATATTTTCTATGTATATATCGTTGTCTAGTACCCATAGCACAAGCCTAGAGCTTAGTTTGGGACTTGGTCAATTGGTGTGACATTGTCCCTTGATATTTATTATTTATTTATTTAATTCTACAACGATTTTGTGTAGCGGAAAACCTCAAATAATTGAGAGAAATATTTTTAAAATGTGGAACATCGGGACGCCTACATGGACAACGTTAGCATTACTACTTTAAAACATGGCTGTCTTTGCATGGCGATAACTTGTTTCACACAAAGATTTCGAAGTATGTACCTGCCATAGTAATCGTTTTCAACTTAGAATTACCTATCAGGTGATGTATCGCTTGTCCTCATTGGTCGTATAGGCCAATTATCCCACCCTCTTTTGTCAAGAAATCTAACTTTTGTACATAGTATGTAAGTAGGTCATGGAGTTTAATTGATAGACCACTTTAGAACCGTGTCGTATAAAACCTACGATTAATTCCCATGTAATATCTACCTCGTCACTTGACGCTGTCATAACAGGGTTCCATATTGGCCTAACAATTAAAGTCAGTGACTGTACCCTATGCGTGATTGAATCATCACCATATGTACCAATGATAAACTACGAAAACAATATTATAGTAAAAGGAAATCTCAAAAAAAACTCGTGAACATCATTTTGAACTTTACCCTATGAAATCATATTGGCTGAACTCTATAGCAGTGCAAATATACCGGCAAATGCTGCCAATAGCCATACAACAGCCATCAGACTCCAATATCGCCGAGGCTTTGATGTCGTTGTTATTAAATAAACTTCCGCCGTGTGCCCTTTATGGATCCCTAGTTTGTTCAGTTCAGAGATCGTAAAACAAAGTCATTTTAAAACGGTGATCGAAAATGACTAGGTATATTATGTACAACGCTCGACCGTTTTTTTATCAATATTAAAAATACAAACACACTAAAACAATAAAATAAACAGCTAAATTTAATTTTAATAGTTTTCTAACGATTAGTTTTTATTTAGGTTTAACATTGTATTTTCTGTTCCCGATGGTGTGGAAGTTCTTATGCATCATTTAATTTTGAACCAGTCTAAATCTAAAACTGGTTGGCTATAAATTTTCGAACATATCTCAGACCAAAGGCGTAGGGTTCATAATGTTCTACATTTGCCATCAAATAGATTTTTTTTATTTTCATAAGCCTACTTCGCACGGAAGTTCAAACAAGATGGAGATGTGGGAAAATAATGCGTAGTCCAAAATGGACGGACCTAATCGTAAGCTTTTTTTTATAATAGCTGGTTAAATCGGGATCATTATTAGCTAGGCTTCATGAATATCAGTTGGTCCGATTAATGTGGGGATCGCTATTATATCTGGCGCTTTATCTATATTGCTCTTGAGCAATGAAAACCGGTCACGTTGTATTGAATTACAATAGACAGTGACCAGTTTTAATTTCTCCTGAGTGTATCTACTCAATTTACGTATTTGTTAAGATGTTACCGGCCATGTAACCTTCTGATTATTTAATTGCCTTATTAGAGTTTTTGACAATTATTGAATCCTTAATAATGCTTTTTCATACACTTGTTTGTACTCGTAAGAGAAATGAGTTCATTGTCTCCGTAATGTTTCTGAGAACAGCAGTAAGAGCATATGTGCTAAATATCACGTATCCTATTGCTCAGTTTAAAGGAAAAACCCGATCAAAAAACATGTTATTTACGATGTTTTTACCTTTTGTGCTGACTTTGGATAACCACATAATACGTAAGAAACATTACGTGTTGGACAGTCGTCATCGATTAAAATTATCTCCGCATTGAGATGTGACATGAGAAATGAAGTCAAAACGGCATTTATTATCTTGAGACCAACCACTGAGAGAATCCAATCATGTTCCCAACGAGGTTTTTGATCGATTGAAGCCTGTCCGTACGGATCTCCTGATAATTTAATTCATTTGCGATTTACAACATCAATGCTCCGCAAGGTTTGCATCCTCATGACAATTAAGGTGGGTCCACATTAATTGTGACATTTCATCGTGGAATTCGACTGTGTCGGTAACGCGTGTCAATACCGGTAACCAGGACGGGCTTTGTCATGTTACGACGTAGCTGCTGTTGCGATGCGACTCATCCCGAGCGGATGATTTACACTGTCCATATTTAGCGTAACTTAGTCCTGTAAATTTTCCACGCAGTCCGATCCGATGGGCCCTATTAGTGTGGGGATGTGTAATGATCGGTATAACAACTTTTGATATATTTTCACTAAACAAATATAACAACATTTGATATAATTTCATAGAATATAATTACTCAACCGGCATAATAAACTTTTGATATAACAATAAAGTAGATATTTTCATGGATATTCAAAATTCAAAATATTTATTCAGTAAATTGACCCCATGAGGGCTCTTTTATCGTCGGATATATAGAGTGAATCTACTAGCGCCTCGGAAAAGACCATATTGCGAAGAAGAACCGCCGCAAGAAACTCCAGCAGAAGGTCATTTTTTCCCATAATAAAATACAATACTTAAAAGTAACATTACAAGGTAATAAATAATTATTTTAAAACTAACACCAATAAAATCATTACAAATGTAAGCTCAATATGACTAGGAGAACAACATTACGAGGTCTGTACGTCAGGTATAAAGTATAATAGATGTTTGATATAATGTTTACCTAAATTAATTAAGGTATGATATAAGTATTAGTGGTATCATGTGTTAAGTATACAATATAAAAAAGTCTACGTATACATCTGCCAGGGACCATAGACTAGTAGTATAGTATTATTAAAAAAACTTGGTTCTGGCGCTTCGCCGGCCATAGCGGCCGTTCATGATATTTTTAAGTAGACAAACCGCAATTTTACAGCAAATCATCCCAAATACACCGCAAAAATAAACTCGATAGGTAATTTGGTTGTTAGCGTATAGACAGCGGGGATCATTACCGGCCCTCTGGCGCAATTTAGGCGGCCGGGTCCACACCAACTTAATGTTGGCACGCGACATGTTTTAACAGGGTTTTTTGAGTGCATAAACTGACAAAGTAAATTTATTAAGTACTTTCTGTTATTCATTAATATAATTATAAATGTTGTTGATTAAATTGTTTTTGGTGTGCCTAGTTTTTTAATAACAATACAGGTGCTCGTAAAAGAGGCAACAACGTTCTAAAGTGGCCGTTATGTGGACGCATTCAAAGTTACATTGTGTAATTGTGTATTAAATTAATTTTTGTTCTAAGACGTAATATTGTTCAAGTAATCAGAAACGAAAAACTCTGTCCGTTCAATAAAGAGCGTTTCTATGAGAATAACATCTTAGTAACGCTCATTTCAGTGGTTATTTTGTACGCAGGATATTTTTAGAAAAGAAAGCATAGCACGACATATAATTGGTTTAATATGCTGCCTTTTCCGAGGCCCGGTGGAGTCTGGCAAGTCAGGTCCGCCGGCCTTCGTAGAGTGGCCGACATACTCGTGTTAGTGTGTAGTTAGTGTATAGTTTTGAAGGCTACATACGGCCTCTAGATAATTGTGTTGTAAATGTTTAAGTTGGATTTGGTTAAGTTGTGTAAAAACACGTTGTCAGTTAGAGATAATCATACGAAATGAATGGTCGTGATGAACTAATGTAGACATCTTGGTCTACGATCCGAATGGGAGACGACCTTCACCGGGCAATTTATTCCATAAAAAGTATTTTATGTTAAATTTAATATGCTAAATAGTATATTTAAATTAGTTTAAATGGAAAATTTCAGTCCATTCCTTATATGATAAAAAAATACTGAAAATGATTTTTTTTTAATTGTTTTTTTTTATATAGTAGACCAATTACACAATAATCGAAAGTATGAAGCCTATAGAATATGCAAACTTTAGGTTGAGCGCAAATTATTAGTACCGACTTCACTTACCTACCTACCCAATACTTACGATGGGAAAAAGTTGACAACCTTTTTTTTTACTCTAGTAATGGGTTTGACTGCGCTGCGCTTTATGAAAGTAGCTTACTCGTAACTTAATAATTTTACTGCCAAATAGCATTATAGGTACTTAAAAGACAATTACACGATAAAATATACGAATACTCAAATTTAGGGCTAATCAATCATTAAAATTGACGGCCGAACCCATTTATAAGCCAAATACAAGGTAAATGATTGCCCACGTCTGCCTTTTTTTCACATAAAAAAAGTCTGAAACGGCTGAAACATCTGGACATCGACGTTAGATCCATGCAGGATGAGTGCCATACACAATTATGAGCCAAATAAAATACCATAAAAATACTCAATTAACGGAATTCAATAAAGTACAACCTGGGAAGTTGTTACGCGTTTGCAGGCCCATGCGGTTGCTGTGTACCCGGCTGTCAACGCTGACTGTAAATAATGATTCCTATTTCCCTCACTTCCGAAAAGCCGACGCAAACCTAAGTGAAAATTTGTTCGGAAATGTTCGAGCTAAGTTTTATTTATTGAGTAAATTGTCGACGGGTAAGTAATGTATAGATTGGACAGCAAGTCAAATGATTTATGGGAGTAGTAAGTTAATAAATTAAAAAGAAAACACTTTGTAACAAAATAACTAGACGGTGCGGCGCCTTTTTTGTATTGGAACTTGGCTTGACACACTACCGTCATACCGTGTGACTAGATTATGGACGTTTAATAACAAACGACGGAATCCTAGCTTTTAAAGATTAAAACGGCCATCATTAAATAAAATAAATAATAACATCAGGGTGCAATCTCAAAAAATTACCCAGTCCCAATCTATAGTACATATATATATATACTATAGTTTTGTGTATATTACGCTCACTTATTACTGCTAGGTACCTAGGATAGCCATAAACGACCTCTACGTGGACGCAGTCGCGGAAAATATCTAGCAACCTAATAAATGTTTCGAAATATAATTTAAAGTAAATGAATCTACATTAATTTCCATATTTAAATTGCTTCTACTCGCAATGTTTCCGCTTACTCAACCACTACAAGTAGGTACTTCACTGTTTGTTAGATATTTCCCCAAACGCACCTTTTCGACGAAATATTTTTCTGTGGTTTTACTAATTACTTCCTGCGCCAAGTTCGTTCACAGCAATTAACTTAATCGGAGTCTAGCGAATAAGTTAACGACTCTGACTAACTAGTCAGATTCGCGGAAAGGAAACAGGACTATCCCGTGATATATTTCTTGTAGAAAAAATCTTACTTTTATAAATGCAAAAGTTACTTAGTTTTTTGTTTATTGTGCTGAAATGATTTAATTTTATTTTGCGGCATAGAGAAGGAAAACGAGCATACAGGCTACCTGATGGTAAGTGGAAACTGTGACCCATAGACATTCGCGATCACAAGACTGCAAATGTGTTGCCAACCCTGAGGACTAAGACGGAATGCCTCTATGCTAGTCATTATATCGGCTGTCTTTTCCCCAAACCGGAACACAACAATGCGAACACTGCTGTTTGGCGGTAGGTTAATGCATAAGATGGTGGAAGCGATCCGGACGGACCCTGTACACAGTGGCGAAGCGTCACGTAAATAAATAGACAAGCCGGAGCAAAAAAAGGTGTATGGCGTGTGTCGGTTTTACGATTTGTTTGTATACCTACTCTATGCATAGGAATTTTTGGTAAAGCCGTAAATAATCGGCTTGTACGAACGCCTCGCGCCTGCTGTACAAGGTCCTATCACCTACGAAAAACAACTTCTACGTGGACGGGGGCAATAAGTAGTAACCTGTTTAATACTTTTTAACTATAAGCTATAAGTAATTAACGTTTTGAACGCCAAGCAGAGAAGTAATACCACAGATTTAAGCTGGGCATTCACGACCGCTCCAACAAGCCGAATAGAGCAGCACCGCGCCAAAATCGATCCGTGAATGTCAAAACTGTAGCGTTTAAAAGTATCGGGTGTTTCAGAAAGTATAAGCACAAACTTGCAGTGCTACCTTTTTGGTTGTAATAATGATTAGAAAAAAATAATAATCTATTATTGCTGTTTCCTTAGTTAGCAATAAATATTTCCATTCGTCACCGTGTATTTGTGCGAAATACGCGAAATGCGGGGCATTTCTCCAGAAAAACGAAAACTGATCGTGCACAAATGGTGTACAACCCCTAACATCACGCTCAAAGAGTTGGCGATATCTGTGGGAGTAAGCATCGGAGCCGTACGTACGGCTATCCGAAAGTATGGTGAGGAATGTACTTTTTACGATGCTCCAAAAAGCGGTCGAAAAAGGGGGCCTGTGGATCGAAACTTGGATCGGAAGATCGCACAAGTGTTTAGCAGAAAAAAGGACTCATCTGTCAGGGATGTGGCCAAAAAACTACGAACTTCCGCTAGCAATATCCAACGGGCCAAGGCGAAAATTGGTTTAAAGACATTTAAAAAGCAGAAGAAACCTAAACGGAGCACTAAACAGGCCGCATGCGTGAAACCTAGAGCAAGAAAGTTTTATGATAGCCTATTGTGCCGAAAACCAGCGTGCGTTATTATGGATGACGAAACGTACATTAAATTTGATTATAAAATGCTTCCGGGTGACCAATTTTATACTGTACGAGAAAACCAGGATGTCAATGATACCGAAAAATCCATTTTCGTAGAAAAGTTCAGTAAAAAAGCAATGGTTTCGCAGGCCATTTGTGAGTGCGGGAAGTTGTCCAAGCCATTCGTCACGACTCAAACAATGAAGACCGATACCTACATCTCGGAGTGCTTGAATCGTCGCTTATTGTCCATGATCCGCGAGCATGATGGCCCTGTTCTGTTTTGGCCAGATTTGGCATCTGTACACTACTCGAAGACCACGTTAGCTTGGTATAGAGACAACGCAGTCGCATATGTACCTAAGGAGATGAATCCGCCGAACTGTCCTGAAGCCAGGCCAATCGAAACTTTTTGGGCTCTAACCAAAGCATATCTTCGGAAAAACATGAAGCCTGCAAATTCCATCGAGGCCTTCAAAAGAAACTGGTCGAAAGCCGCCAAAGTCATCGGAAACAGATCTGTGCTGAAGCTTATGTCCAGTGTAAGGTCCAAGGTGCGGTCTCTGGCTTACAATTAATGATGTCGAACAAATTATGCCTGAACCTTGTTAAACAATAAGTTAATTTTACATAAATTAATGTATAATTGTAAAAATAAAAATAAAACTTTTGTTTTATATCATATAGAAGTCATGCTTATACTTTCTGAAACACCCGATACTTGGCGCGGACCGTTGGATTTCCAAATGGACGGAAAGCCAGCGCGACGCGCCAACGCGCAATCCGAATGGAACTATCATGAATGTCGAAATTCAACGTTGGAACACGCCACGGCACCGCTCTAAGCCAAATGTCCTCGTCGTGAATGCGTTGTCTGGCTGCCATTTTCACGTTGTTTCTCAGACGCCACAGAGTCTTGTGGCGTATGAAGTCTGACGACAATTTCCGACGTTTGGCGTCAGTGTCACGAATTTTCGATAACGTGATTTACCTGCTTTGGCGCTCTAAAGGTAAAAAGCAATTACGTTAACGACTGACTAGTCAGATTCGCGGAAAGGAATCAGGACTATCCGGTGACATATTTCTTCGAGAAGTATTTCACTATATGAGTAAGTAAGCGAGTTTTATTAAAGTGTACCTACATACTGTAGATTGTTAAAGTATTTCTCTCTCGACTCTATTCCACCGTCTTATACTATATGACCGTAAATCTTGTTTGTGCTACATAAAACTTGTATAATATTTCCAAAACACGAATGATCTGTTTTTAATGAACGCGATTTAAAAATATTCACTGAAAGGCAGCATCTTGACTGTTCCCATGGTGTTGCTGATTTTTATGGGCGACAGTGACCGCTTATTGTAAGGGCCTTATCCCCGCAAAATCGTTGCGCGCTCGCGGCGAAATTGTTACGCACTCGTGGCGAGAACTCGCTGCGCGTTCGCCTCGCTATCAACTCGCCTGCAAATCGCAAGTGTGATAAGGCCCTAAGGTGCTCCGTCTGCTCGTTTGCTTTTTATGGCTATAAAAAAAGAAAACAAGGTTTTATGTAGTAAGCCAGTCTGGGGAACCTTAATCATATCGTATTGTTTTTAACTCTGTCGGCTTGCCATTACCAGCAACTTAATAAGAGCTATTATAACGTTGACATTACGATAACAATACAGATGTAAATGCAAAGTAGAATAAGACCTCAGGGGCTCTATTTCACTGCGTTTAACAGGGACCGGACCCGCTTACCCTAACCCGGGGTTTTTAAAGGGTTTTTATAGCGCTGATTTTTATAAACCCGAACATTTCGGTAAGCGCTTAATCGGTTCACACATTAAACGGATAATCCATTCGATCGAGTTAATTTGGCTTACCGCTTACCAGTATCAAAACCTCCGAATGTGTTACCGCTTAAAATACCTTCAAGCAAATTTAGTTCTTTGACAATCTACGTACGACATATTATTGGACCGTTTAAAGAAACCTAAACTCGGGCGGCGCGCGCGCTTCAAAGCCGTGCCAATACCAATACACGTAATAATAGCGGCGCGCGCGGCGCGCGGGAAGGGAGCGAAAGGGTTACCCTAACCCGAACGGTAAGCGCTTATTCAAATAAATATCAAACCCAACGACATTCGGTAAGCGGTTACAAAAGGGTTACGGTTAGGGTATCCCGGCTTAATAGGGCTATCTAATCGTTCGGTAAGCCGGTGAAGAGGTTACCGAAACGATTGGCTTACCGTATGAACGGGTAAGCCGTTCGAACGGCTTAAGCAAAGGAACGGGTTTTCCGGTCCCTGGTTTAAGCCCCTATTGCAATCGTACTGATGATAAGTTTTCCGCTGTTAGATAATATGAGCTATCGTAGGCAATGTTTCCAATACGATAACAATCGGGACAATGTAGAATTGGGTCCCTGTTATGTTTTATTTTTGAAAAGCCATGTAAATGGGCCTAAAGTATTTAAAATAAGTACCATATGGTCGACAGACTGAGAGGTTACATCTATAATTAATCATCATCATCATCATCATCAGCCCGGGGGCGTCCACTGCTGGACAAAGGCCTCTCCCAAAGAGCGCCACAAGTCACGGTCTTGAGCCGCTTGCATCCAGCGGCTCCCCGCGATCCTAACCAGGTCGTCAGACCACCGGGTGGGAGGCCGTCCAACACTCCGTCCACCGGTGCGGGGCCGCCACTCGAGAACTTTTCTTCCCCAACGGTTATCAGTTCTCCGAGCTATGTGGCCTGCCCATTGCCACTTCAGCATGCTAACTCTCTGAGCTATGTCGGTTACCTTGGTTCTCTGGCGTATTACCGTATTACGGATCATATCGCGCAAAGAAACTCCGAGCATAGCTCTTTCCATTGCACGCTGAGTGACCCTGAGCTTATTTATGAGGCCCACATTCAGCGGCCAAGTCTCTGATCCATAAGTCATCACTGGCAACACACACTGGTCGAAGACTTTCGACTTAAGGCTCTGCGGTATTTTGGACGAGAAGATCCGCTTTAACTTTCTGAACGCTGCCCATCCGAGTTGGATTCGGCGATCGACCTCTTTCTTGAAGTTGGATTTACCTAGTTGGACAGTTTGTCCCAGGTATACGTACTGATCAACAACTTCAAGTTGAGAATTCCCCACGTGAACCGGTATTGGCAAAACGCGAACATTGGACATGACTTTCGTCTTGTCCAAGTTCATTTTCAGGCCCACCCGTTGGGAAACTCTATCGAGGTCTCCGAGCATCTTACTCAAGTCTTCTAGCGATTCTGCCATGACTACGATGTCGTCCGCGAATCGAAGGTGAGTGATGTACTCGCCGTTGATGTTGATGCCAAGTCCTTCCCAGTCCAGAAGCTTGAAGACATCTTCCAGTGCAGCGGTGAACAGTTTCGGAGATATGACATCTCCCTGTCTCACACCTTTCTGCAACTGAATCGGTTTCGAGCTCTGGTTCTGGAGCCGGACTGCCATAGTGGCATTTTTGTACAAACACTTCAGCACTTCGATATATCGATAGTCGATGTGGCACCGCTGTAGTGACTCGAGCACCGCCCATGTCTCGACCGAATCGAAGGCCTTCTCATAGTCCACGAACGCTAGACATAAGGGCCGATTATACTCTTCAGTCTTCTGTATAATCTGGCGCAGCGTGTGAATGTGGTCTATGGTACTAAAGCCTTTCCGGAAACCGGCTTGTTCAGGAGGCTGGAAGTCGTCGAACCTGCGTGAGAGTCGATTTGTAATGACCCTTGAAAACAACTTATAAGCGTGGCTCAGAAGTGAGATGGGTCTGTAGTTCTTCAATAAGGTTTTATCGCCTTTCTTAAAGAACAAGACCACCACACTTCTGGTCCACGCCTCTGGAACACCGCCTTCGAGAATAACAGAGTTAAAGAGCTTCTGGAGGACTTTAAGTATCGGCATTCCACCCGCTCTCAGAAGCTCAGCCGTAACTCCGTCGTCCCCTGGCGCCTTATTGTTCTTCAGTTGCTTCAGGGCCATTCTGATCTCGTACAGGCTGACGTCCGGGATGTCTTCGGTGTAATGTCGGGTGAGTTTGGCTCTGGGATCTGTAGCCAAACTTTCAACGGGTCGAGTTGATTTGTACAGCTGTCCGTAGAACTTCTCAACCTCACTCAAAATCTCGGCCTTGGACGAAATTACGGTGCCATTTTCGGTCTTCAGTTTCATCAACTGGGTCTGCCCAACAGACAAATCCCTAGCGAACACCTTAGAGCCCTTGTTTCGCTCGATAGCATCTTTGATACGCGAAGTATTAAAGGTGCGCAGGTCTATAATTAATAGTCGAGTCAAAACAATTATGTGAGTTAACTGTTCTTGTAAGATGTGAAGGTAATTATGTAAGATGCCGTTTCACTATAGTCTAAGATCCGAATAAAAAAGTATTTCTTATAAATTTAATACTAATTAGCCAAAACAACGCAAAGCAGAAGTTTTAGGAACTTTTATTATTCCGAATTTACCCTCATTACCGTGATTGGATCTAGGATGCAATTTCCCATAAATATGGCGGCTTACAATCCCGCGAGGCTTTTTGTTACAACCGTTGTAAAAAGGTAAAAAACTCTTAATTTAAAGTAGTTTACAATATAAAATTAAGAAAATAAGTAAAAAAATATACAAGAAAATTACGGTACCTACTGCATAGAAGAACTAAACGTGTTTATGTTTTATGGTATTTTTATTATTTTTATCTGTTTACCAGGGTGTACAGGTAAACGTAATAATTATTACTATTTTGTTATCCTTATCACCAGAGCTCGAAATTTTAGTGCCGATTACGTTGCACCGCACATAGGATGACTGACATCAAACAGTGTTTTCGTAAACATTTACCACTTATCAATCTCTTTTATTTAATGATACGGCCACTTGAAATGAGCAGTACTATAATCCCGAGTCACATCCATGTTAAGCATAACTTTTGAGGTCGTTCACCCCAAATTGCATCCTTGATCCGATCACTGCTCATTACCCGAAGTCCTGTTCCTGAAGGGAGCCCAACGCGGGATCCTATTCCTACCCCCATCATAATGGCAAATATATAATTATTATGCCTACGCCAACCGTCCGTCCGTCCGTCCTAACTTTTTTTTTTATGGCATAGGGAAGGCTGACGAGCACACAGGCCACCTGATGGTAAGTGGAAACTGTGACCCATAGACATTCGCATTTACAAGACTGCAAGCCTAAGACTGCAAATGCGCTGCCAACCCTGAGGACTAAGATGGAACGCCTCTATGCTAGTCATTACACCTAACTGTAGAGAGCTGTCTTTAAAATAAATAATAAGCGGGTTTACTAACAAATACAAATCATTAAAGAAATTGGGGTTTCTCATATAAGAAGCGTTCTCTTTCAAAAATACACACTATAAAAAAAAGGAACTGTCTACCTATTACGGTTCATGAGATACAGCCCGCTGAAGCAGACAGACCGACTGACGGACAGTTGAGGCTTAGTAATAGGGTTTCGTTGGCACACTTTAGCGTGAAGCCAAACCAGCGTAATTTTTCGAGTTGTTTTGAGTTTGTTAATTTCTGCTGCATACGAAAATACAGCTGATTTTGTGTCCCCGTGTGAAACTGAATGCAGTTGAAATTACGTGACGGAAATTTCGCATCTCACAACTCAAATAACTAAAAAAAAGCAAGTTTTAAAAACCGGAGTGGATTTTTAATATAGTCGTCGATATATATACGATATATGTAACCTATGTTAATAATTGTCATTTTGCCATTGATGTTATTTCGATTTTAACAATTTAGGTATACTACATATCTCCACACATATCTAAATCAGCTCAGGCGGGAACAAGTTAAAGTGAAATAAAGAATCGTACACACATACATGAACCCTGAAAACATTACACTCCTTTTTTTGGGGAGTCGTGTAAAAATTACCCTCTTTTGGCTTCACCCTTAAGGACAGAACCGTAAAAACCAATTTGTAATCGGTTAATTAGTTAGGAAGTAACGAAGATATAGACAGGCGTTCAATTTATTACAAGTCTTATAATGGTCTGGTCAAAAAGAGATAACTACCTATGTACTTTAAATTGCAACGTGAACGTCGCTAATCCGATTGAGCATCATTTGTTTCTATTGTTTCATTTATTGTCTGCTTCAATTAATTCATGAATACATTCGCATTTTTACCTCCGACCGAACAGTCTCCTGATTGAGCAACCGGGCCGCAATCATTAACAACGTCCAGCAAACAACGTCTCTCATTGCGCCGTTTTAGGATAAAAAGGCGTAAGCAACAAAGACGCCATAGAAAATTCAACCCTTCATGATTCAGGATAAAGTAGCATTTGAAAAAGGAGATTAAAAGCACATGAGCCTTTATTTCTAGCGAGGGTAGCGTTCGTTGTCATGTGATTTACGTTCACGTTCGATGCACGGACGACATCCATTTGTATCAATACGAGCTCTCAAAACCTTTTAACGTAAGTATTCAGGGGGCACTAAATACTGCACGAAAACATTGCGAATGACAATTCGCTGTTGACTCTTGCCATTTGCAAAATGGATTCGAGTGAGTGTTAGATTTTATGACGATGTCATTCGTGGGAATTTGGACGATAAATGAAAATATCACACAATTGGCGACATAATTTATTAAACCGTTTGTAAGTAACGGTTTTAAGCTGTTTATTTTTCTTTTATCTCGTTCCACGTAGAATGAGTTTATCGCTGTTCCCTTGGCAACCGTCTACTTTTCCCGGATTAAAACTAGGTACCCTATATCCTTCAAGTTCAAGCTTTTTCCACGCGAAATTTTGTCATAATAAGTTCAGCGGCTTAGCTTTTAAAACGTTATATTAAAAGAAACAAACAGAGTCGAACAAGGTACGAATAAGCATTGCTACAAAATGAAAGTCATACTTTTACCCATATTAGTATAATAGATTAGTATGGAACGGCCAAAACTGACAAATGGGCCCATAATCTAATCTTTCTCATCTTGTTTTAATATGAATCATATTATTACCGTTATGGTATCTTTTATGCACATGACAGTAAGAGTTACTATAAAATTCATAACATGATAACAATATAAAAGCAGTATGGGTTAAAACAAATGGAATACTCCCGGGCAGACAGGTGGGCACCTGATGGCGAGTGATTACTGCCACCGACGGACATTAGCAACACCAACACCGTAAATCTTTAATATCTGTGAGTAAGGCTGCCTGTCCACTGGAGCGGAGCGATGCACCGGAGCGAGGAAAAATACACCCAATAGGAGAGCTGTGCTTAGCGAGGTTAGGGAAATAAAGTATTCCTATTGGTGGATCTTTTCCTCGCTTACCACTCCGTTGCCTTACTCTAACTCTAGTGGACAGGCAGCCCAATGGTCTGATCGAAATGTATTGCTATACTAGCCGTTGCTCGCGACTTCGTCTACGAAGACCCCTTTTTTCTCTACTCTCGGGAAATTTTCAATGTTCCGATGTAAAAAATGCCCTATTATAATTATGGTAGGCATTAAAACTGTATTTGGTATAATAAATTATTGCGGATGGCCAAACTTGTAAAATTTAGTCAATTCCGGTAATAATGGTATTAATTAAAATTATTTTGAGAGATTGTAAAAAATATGTTGGTTCATTGTTTGACAAAGGCGACTGCACTTGCGGTGCCAAGGATAATAATCAATGAGAAACGAATAAGTACTAAAAATAGATCATTAATTTACTGATATTCAAATTGTGGATATTATCTTACGGTTAACGTTGTTGGAAGGTTTACGTTGGTAAATAAACTTTTAAGTGTCGAAGGTTGTGTTCTACATCCTTCCTAAACCTTTGGGGGTAACCAGGACATACTAAAGCAGTTCAGTTGAGGTTGAGAGAAAGAAACAGAGCTGTATATCTTCTACAGCTCTGTGACTTTCTCTCAACCTAAACTAAACTGTTTTAATAAATCATCGTAATTCACCTGATCTGTTACATGGAATAAGGAAGACTTAGCACTAGCTATACCAAATTCTATTACAGTCCATCGGTTTAGCTGAGAGACATACTTTCAATTTTTTTACAAGTATTTATTAAAGTTAGTGATGTAAGTATTATGAAATAAGTAGAAATTTCCTAGAAAATGCATTATCGTTTGTAAACACTTTTGTTTCTGTTTCGAAACATTGTTATTCTCCTCGAGCTGTTCTTTAAATTTTACATGTCGTAGTAAACAGCAGCTTACGCACATTACTTTTGATAGCTTTTTTCATGATAAACAGTTAAAAACGTAGGGAATACCGCAAGCAAGCTTCAGTCTCAAGACGAATAAATGACGTTTGCCGTGGGTTGACAATGAACTTTTTTGTCGCCATGTAAAAAGTACTTAAGAAATCTCATTCTCATCTTTCATTTGCCAGACTCTGTGAATGGATAATGTTATGTATGTATAGGATTTGTTACAAACCTAAATTGTAACAAAACCCAATAGTTATTTTAAGGATAAATAACCTAACCAAACATGGAAATATAAAAGCAAACAATTCTTTTTCGTTTGTTTAAAGTATCAAAAATTCTCATCCATGCAATAAATCAAGCTTCGTCGCGGTGATCGGTAAATACGTCACAGAAAATGGCCACTCGCACATAAATAATATTTGGAAGCCATCGATAACTAGCCTGACACCTCAGTCGTGACAGAATATTTGAATTTTCGCGACTAGAACCAACGCTGTATACGTTGATGGAGTATCAATACTTTAAAATAGTGACTTGCATTAAACTGGAATTTTTCGCGTTACGAGTTACAAACATTACTACAGACACTATATTTAATTTGACAGGAAACATATTATATTATTAATAACTAGCTGTTCGTACCCGTCGTCACCCGGGTGTTTTTTTTTGTATAGGTATAAACACAACTTAAAAAAAATATTCAAATGGGTCCAACCATTCTTGAGTTTTTGCGGGACTAACGAACGGCAATTGATTTTTATATATAAACTAGAGGACGCCTGCGATTTCGTACGCGTAGAATTAGTTTCCCGCTACTCCTCCTATTTTTATGTGACATGCAATAAATATTTTGATTTTGATCTTGATTTAACCCCTTAGGGGGTGAATTTCCAAAAATCCTTTCTTAGAGCTCACTTACATCATGAATGGAACCCCTGTACCAAATTTGAAAATCTGTTGCGTCGTTAAGAGGAGTAAGTGGATATACAAACAGACAGACAGACAGACGCAGAAAACGACTTTATTTAATACTATGTAAAGTGCCCGGGCTGTTTCTCATGAATCGTATTAAGAAGACAGTTGAGTTGAGATGTTCACAGAGTGTGTAGGTATGACTTGCCGACTACAAAAAGAAAAAAAACAAGAATAGTACGGAACCCTTGGTGTGCGATTTTGACCAGCACTTGGCTGGTATTCTATTGGTGCATATATTTTATTGTCATCAGTCTCAACTGCTTCATCTTGATTAAGTACATTTAATAACTGTTTAAAAAAATCGACAAGAAAAACTCGCAACTCTTGATTGCTCAAACCAATTTTTAAAAACACAGCCGCCGAATACAATCATACTCTAAATAAAAAATCAACATGAAAATCTGTTCCCCCGTTCGAGCCTAAGGCGATGATAGACAGACTGAAACAGACAAAAAACGGCTAATAAATATATACGGCATAAACCTCATTATTTTGTATCGGGAGTAAAAACTAAACAACCTAAGGATATTTACTACACTGAGGCAACTTTGACATGAACACAGACAGACAGTTCATGCAACTTCAAAAGAACCTGATACTACATTAACAATTTAAGCAGCTAGAGCAAACTGACACCCAAAGTACGGTCCAAAAGGTAAGCATCTTCAGACATACTAGATACAAGTCTCGTCGGAATTATTCACGTAAGCTTTTGAGACAGGAGGAGAGGCCACAACCTCTTCAATGTGGACGATCGCCAATTTATCATGGACTCTCTAGAGCCCGTTTGGGGGGGTATTGTGATTCCTGAGAGGTTTTCTCTTTTTTATATCGACCCAGAATGTATTATGTTACGAAACTTTCGAAATATGCAAGTATTTACGAGTCTAAATTAACATAACCTACGTAGACAGATTGTATAGGACAAATAAAGGTAGACTGCAGCAGAAAATAGCTGGCTGGCAAGATTTTAAAATTAAAGTACTCTTTTAAGCAGTCATTGATATGCGGCGATACTCGTAGGCAAGACTGTATAATAATATATGTATTTGTTAGTAAATAAAGCAAGCCTTCACCTATAAGTTACAAAATTCTCCCCGTATATTCGTTTCACTTCAGTTTATTTGGGTTTTCTGAACACACGTACTTAAGTGTGTGTACACGTTGAGTACATAAAAACCTTCCTCTTGAATCACTCTATCTACTGATAACCGCATTAAATTCCGTTGCAGCTTGAATGATCTAAGCGTACATACAGATTACAGAACTGACGGTGGGAAGGGACAGGTGTTTTACTATATGTAAAGAAGATGATACGAGCTTGCATCAATTCAAAACTAATGAGTTTGTTAAGTTATTGTCATTAAAATGTCCCGTTTTCAAAGTACTAAAACGTGACAACACAAAGTACACACGCGACAGAATCCTTGAAAATAGTTTCCTTTCGATATTCCGTAGCAGTGACTCGACATTTATCGCTTATTCTGAACATACACCCCCTTTCGGTCTCTGTCCGAGCGTTCGATTGAAAACGTGCTTCTGTTACTTCACAACGATTTCTTACTGAATTTGGTAAATTTGTGAGGACATGCAAAATAAACAGAATATTTTGTCGAAAATAATGGCTATTTTTATATGCAAAACTAAATTCACTGTGCTTGTTAAATTACTTTATTTATGTATTCACATATTTTAACTCTTAACGCAACATTTTCGGAATGTATCTGTGTATCTATCTGTATCATCATAGCTCCCAAACGGACGGATCATTTTAGACTTTTTTTTCAATAGAATGCTTGTTTAATTAGCAGTGATAGTAGATTTTTCAGCAAAACCGGTGCAATGACGTCTCGACGACACACGACAGTGACCTAGGTTTATCGAGGTGTGTAAATAATATGATTAACGTTTAAAAATAATGTAATATCGAGATGTAGTTGAAAATGAAACAGTACACTTTTTAACTAATCAGTTAACCCTCAAATAAATAATAAATATAACATTTTCTGTACTTTCAATTTGTTTGAGGTATTAATTAATACACTATTTAATGCACACCTCAAAAATAGATACAATCAATACGGAACATAAGAGACTTGAATCAGGTGTTTTTGTGTAATTGTTATTTATGGCTTGGATTTTATTAGATTGGTTGAAATAATTTAATAACTGCCACTACTGCCAACCCTAGAAAACAAAAATGCTGGAAACTGTACGTCACTGTCAAACAGAATGGCTCTTGTAATCTTCTCTAGGTAGGTTTCATGGATATCGGGTCGGCCGTTTAAAAGAAATCTCAGCTGCCAAAGAAGGCAACGCCAATATATCGGGGATTTTAAACTTTGAAATAGCTATTCTGAAGTCAGTTTATAAATAAATCTGGATTGCAAATCACGAAATTTATATGCCATTCACATCCACGTCCATACCAACCCAATCGCCTTTGCATGTCAGCACGTCTCTACATACCTATGCCTATGTCCCAGGGGCTAGTTTATGTGCGGTTATTAGGTACCTTTTTTAGAGCCTTTATTAACTGTGGGTCTGAAGTCTTCTTTGGTTTTTATATTTTAGGAATAATATTTTTTAACGATGTAAATTATCTTTGGATCGTAGCAGGTGGAAAGAACCCTACCCCTTTTTGGGAAACAGGCGTGATTTAATGTATGTATATTTGTCTTTGTTTGTTTTTTCTGTGTGCAAGATTTAACGACTTACGCGCGGTAAATAAAAGAGTCGCGGGCATTGGCTTTTAAATGGCTAAATCCTTAAACCGGGTGGAAAAAAACTGTTATTTAAAAAAAAATTGGTCACAAAAAGATAGAAAGTCTTGTTGTTATACTGCGAGTAATAGCGTACACCTACTAGAGTATATGTATATATGTACATGCTAATATTAAGATTATACTTGGATTAAACACTCGCTATCTTTAAACAGAGTTTGGTTACTGTGTGATTCGACAAAGGCCGGCGATTACAATTTTGCTGACATATGGAATAGTAAAAAAAAAAACGAGACAGTACACAAATAACTTTACTAACTAACAGTACATAATAGAATAGAATAGAATAACTTTATTACTAATATCTTACAGACTAACATACAATACAATATTTAACATAAAATGAACACGACTACTAATACACTTTCTTTTCGCAGTGTCTATAATAATTATATAATGCGCTGGTTTTATTAATCTCGTTTTAGTTCGGCCGTTTAGAAATTATTATACCTAGGCCTGGGTCGCCGTACTCCGCAACAGAATTTCCTCAAAGCCGGATATGTGCAAGGGCCGGTAAAACCCAGCAGAGATATGTTGACATAGGCATAAAGGAAAATGATATAGAATCTAGGTTTTTTTAAATAAGAATTCATAACTTCCTTCTTTGTTTTTTTTATTGTTTTGGGCGATCTGTATTAGGTGCATGCAACCTTCCTTATTCTAGACCTGCTGGTAAACAGTCCCGGGCTTCTGACCACTGCCAAAGCATAGCCAAAAAGAGCTACCAGAATGAGACTTCTTGTTCTACATTTCGATTAAAAAGAAATGATAGGAATGCTAGTAGACGTCATCGAAATCAACGTACGTAATAACTACAGTACAGTACAGTATAACTAATAGATGCTTGAGAAGCTGGAGCTATTTTAAATTAAATGCATACCTTATAACTTTAGAAAATAAGTCTTCTATCAAAACATTGAATTCGAAATTATGAAAATTCGATATGTTGATCAATTCGAAATTATGAATCTGCGGAATGATGTACCTCCAGTAATGCCCTGCATTTCAATATTTATTTCTCCGAACGTAACGACCGCGTAATCAAATGTTCTGAGGGGGCCGAATACAATTAGCGACGAGACAGAAAGTTAACGTGGTTAATCGTTAAGCGAATTGTAAGGAAATTGCGTCCCACTTGGAGACAAATTGGTTGATTGGGCACTGGGCCCAGCGTGGCGTTTCTGTGTCACGTAGATGTATGTACCTATCGGTTTGTATGCTTACAGGGTGACTGGTCAGTAAGGGAAGTTTGAAAACATAGTGTTACAAGGTATTGCAGCAAAAGTCGGCACATTACAAATTATGGCATTAATATTATAAGAGGCGGATTACCCTCAAAAAAAAATGTATGTCTTAAAAAAGCCTTTATTTCTATATCTTAGTTTCTCTCGTTACTATTTCATAGATCAATGTATTAAAAATGTTTTGTGAAACTATAAATTATCTTTATAAAACAAAATGCAGACAGAACAAACTGCTGACGAGAAAGTCCCTTTGTCAAAAGTATTATTAAATGACCTAATTGCACTGATGGATGGATCGCTTTATGCAGATGTCCTGAACTCATCGATTATAGTGACCTAACACTGTAGGTAGGCCTCCAACAAGATGGAGTGACGACCTCGTCAGGATCGCGGGACCGCGGTGGATGCGAAAAGCACAAGACCGGTCTGAGTGGAAAGCCTTGGGGGAGGCCTATGTCCAGCAGTGGACGTCTTTCGGCTGACATGATTGATTGATTGATTGATTGAACACTGTAAAGATGCAACTTTATACCTTTCTAGACTAATATTATAAACAGGTAAAGTGTGTGACGTTGTTAGGGGTAATCTCTGGATCTATTGAACTGATTTTGATAATTCTTATACCAATGGAAAGCCACGTTATTTGTGAGTGTCACAGGTAGGCTACATATTAACCCAAAAAAATATGGCCAGCGATATGGTCACGGGAACAGCTAGTTTAATAATATATAAAAACCCCCGATATGATAACAACCCCTACCTTTAGAGTAACTCATAAAAGCCCCAATCGATTTTTGACAAAACCTAACTCAAAGACGCATCGCGATTAAATTAGCTTTTTGATAAAAAAAAGCGCTCCCGAATCGGTTTATCTGTGTTGGATAAGAACGATATTACAGACGAATACACATATTAAACTTATAACACCTGGCGGTTTGCGTGGGGGTTTAAAAAGAAGCAGACAGTTAACATACACAAGTCAAAAATGTTTTTCCCTGCGAACGAAGTTTTAATCGGAACTAACTTAGCGCAATATATTTTTTTTACTTATATGATTCACGGGTAAAAACGTTTTCCTACTGATATTTGGTTGTTTGTTTTGTTGTGTTTGTTGGTTTATTTATAAGGTTGCCTCATCCGGCATAATATTTGTTGTATTAATTTTCTTGATCATTTTTGAGCCCTCTGCTCTGATATAATTAAGATTGCATAACTAGATGCAATTTATTATTCATAAAGGTTTAGTGTTGTAGGTTTCAATTGCCCCGAATTATTTTATATTTTGTAATATAACGCTTTGAAATATTTTAAAACGCTGGTTTGTAGACCTCTGTGTTCTCCATAGTTCATAAACCACACCAACCCAAAATAGAAATTAACACTGCAAATACTTTTATTATGAAACAGATAAGTAATATTTTTCTTTAAAAGTTCAACGATTTTGTGTATTAATAATCTAATTATGACTGACTCGATCGAATCATGCGGTTACGATAACGTAGATTAAAAGTAAGTCAAAGTGAAACGTATTTTTAAACACCATATTATGTACATGATTATAGGTACATGAGTTAACAAAGCTTGCGGAGGCAAAGATAAATCCAGAAAAAACAATGTTAAATAATATTATGCATCGGGATTTACCGGCCTAACTACCTACCTAATTTGCAATTCTACTAAATTAAATCCAGTCATTGAAAAATAACTCCAACCACATAAACATGTTTACTAACTTATGAGCGACATTTTAATTATTTTTTTCTTTAACTTTTGTTTTAAATGATTATTTGTTCAACCTGTTAAATGTCTCTTGGTTTTTTGTTTGCGTGTTTTAATTTGATTTGTTTTGTATTTTATGTTCACTTGTTTTTTTGCCTGTATCTTTATTAATTTTTATACCTACTTGTGATTTAATTTAAATAGGATCCACTGAAAGCCAGCGTCGTAGATCACTGGCCCCATGCTACGGCATCATGCTTGACACTGTTTTAATACTCTTTTACACTTTTTCATACCTTTTAGGTATTTTTTTCTCTAGTAGACTTGATGTATTAGGCTGGTTTCGCTAACCAGAACTTTATAATAATTATCAATGTTTCTTTTCAATATGAAACAAGACTTCATCTGACTTCTAGAGACATCCAAATAATAACCACGATACCGGTTTTATATTTTAACATCTGACATTCAACATCCGATTTGATTATATAATTAAGCTTTATTTTAGCTTTATTGTGTTGTGGGTAAAAACCAAAATAAATATACATAAAGACGCTATTTAAATGTCACTTAAATGATTTCGACCTTACAATTTCGTTACAAAAATGTATGTGTTTGACGTTAATCGACAGTTTCGTTACGATGACCAAACTCCTCTTTAACTATTTATTTTTGTTTAGACCTTTATATATAGGTATTATGCAGAATTTAAACAGTAAATTTATTTTTATTCGTTTCTTTTCTAACACAAATTATAATAAGTTTTAAGTGTCAGACGCTTAACAATACAATTTTTACTTGTCAAGTATCAAGATTATTTAGACTTACTCGAGAAGTTCAAAATAAAAAAAACAAGTCAACCTTAATAATAGCACAAGTTCCACAAAATTGGAGTTTTAATGTCCGTCGTTTTAGGATCCGTCAAAAGGACTTGAGGACAAAGTAAGCAAACCTTTTAGCCAAAACTCCATGATTTTGGACACTAGCTTTTCAAACAACAAGCACCTTTAAAGGTGAACGCAAACATAATATGAAACCTCGCACTCTTGCGGTTCGAAGAAATTAAATGAGCGCGCCACTTTCTACGTAACTGTCACATTTTTGACAACAATTTAGTATGGGTTTGTTTTAGTTCCATTTTATTTTATTTCTACCCTTTATTATGCCACTGTACCGATAAACTACTTCTGCGCCACCGAGGCGCGGCCAAAGGGTAAAAATATATAAAAATAAAAGAAAATATTAAAGCCCGACCGGCGATTTTAGTCTGACGCAGGCTTAAAAATATTCAATGACTTCACACGTTCCTTACAAATCATTTGACACTACATTATTATTAAAATCAGTTGAATACTTCAAGAGGTCATGGGCCCTGGACTAGGTATTTAACGTAACGAAAACGATTTTCCAAAACGGTCAAAACGTACGGAATAGACATCGCTCGACGTGACCGTTACGCTATCCTATACATATTTAACCAAGAAAAAGGGAGGTGTTACAATTTTAACGCTTAGTTTAGTTTAGACGCATGTTCTCACACGAATGGATAGATCTAGACGCAGTTTTTCTTAATGAAAGCGCACTGCTGGATCAAACTAGTATCAACTCAAAATCCTTGTTAGTTTTGTTTCAAGTTCATAGAAGTAGTATTAAAGTTGATTTTAAGTATTTCGAGTTACTACTGTCTTGATCTAGCAGTGCGCAAGCTTGTTTACTCAGGATGATTCTTAGAAAGGTTTTATGAAAATCAGTTTACCAGCTCTGAAAGTAGGGGTTTTTTTCTAACTAATAGTTATCGATAACGATAACGATTGTCGAATGCATGTACATGCATAAATAAATATCTAGGGACAATCTTGCACAAACTCACCTACGCCCAAACTAAGCTCTAAGTTTGTAGGCTCAATGGGTACTAGGCCAATTCGGATCAGACGACGATAAAAATAGTTCTATAGAAAAATACGCGACGCAGCGTGGGTAGACCTCTAACAAGGTAGACCGACGACCTGCCTAGGGTTACGGGAAAGCGATGCAATGCAAGCGGCGCCGGACCGGTTCCTTGTGATAAACCTTGGAGGAGGCCTATGTCCAGCAGTAGAAGTCTTTCAGCCGGAATGATGATAACCGTTAGCTTCATGGGTAGGGTCACTACCAACACAGGTAATCGCGTTGTCATGTTCCTTATTACCCTTCCTTTGGTTCTGCACTCATACATACCCTCACGCCTGTAATTCCAGAGCGGGGTAGGCAGAGCTACAGAATTACCTACAACTTTAAAAACTTGTTACTACAGGTCCATTGTGTACCAGAGGTATTATTTCTTATAGCGTAAAAACATTTCGGAGCATTCTCAGCTTACCCGCTTTATACGTCGCGCGTCGCGTCTTTCGTGATTGACACATTACACCTTACAGCGAGGTTCATATTCTTGTATCTGACTCTTATGCATTACTCCGTCCCTTACACTGGCCCTTGACAGGCTATCGTGTTGAGGAGCCAAAAAGCGTCGAGTGAGCGAAGTCATACGAGCTCGATCAGTTGACGGGTAAACCGGGTAACGTGAGAATCCACGCCCTTGAGTTCTTTGTGGTTTTAATTGGTTGATAATTGGTCAAGTTCAGGAACGAGATGTTTAAGATAGCTCCCAGGATTATATGAGCGAGAGAAACTAATAATATCTTGAAACTGGTAAACCCGGGCACTTCGCATTCAATATGCAGTGAGTCACCTGATCACTGACACCATATACCTACTCAATAATTATAATGGCTGTCTTAGGTGTAAGGTCAGCATCAAGAGCATCAATAATATTTACTTAGTTTATTGACTCGGTTACTTCAATATAGTTTACTCTTGTGAGTGTGACAGAAGTGTTCGAAAATTATTAAATAGCAGTCATGTTTTGGGTGTTGTTAAAGCCAACTCGTATCGGCGTTCTTTAAATTAAATTTATAAACGAGACTTTGACGTTCATAAATTCCGGTTTACAGAATGAAATAATTGAGAATATTGATCCGAATTGGCTCCTTTATCACATACAAAGGCTTCAACCACACAAAATCGTTTGATCTGTGTAAGAGAACTACTTAAATTGTTCTGTTTTAACCTTATATCCAAGACAGGAGCAATGTCGTTGTCAATCACGTTGTATTTGCAGAAAAAGTGGATGATGACTGATGAGACAGCACGACATATCTGTTGCTACTTTGCAACTTAAATGCTAGGAGTAAAATTGGCGAAAACGTGAAAGTTGCCACTTGAAAATATTGTATTTTCACCAGTCACCACACCACGTCATACTTCAATAAATAAATTAAGACATATCTAATGCTACCCAAAGTTTGCGCACCGTTGTATTTATAACACCAGTAAGCATCAAAGGCTTTATTAAACTAACTCAAAGCGTCACCATTTTTTGCAGCACACTAATAAGCATGCGGACGGTACTAAAAACAAGATAATGTTGTTCCTATAAATGTGTTGAAGTTAACCTCACAGACCAGTGTGGCAAGGCAGAGGCGCGAACCTCGCCGCGTTTGTTCTCGCTTGCTCAATTAAATAATATATAAAATTATAGTGCTACATTGTTGTAAGTGCACAAGGAAAATGAAGGTGTTTATAAGTTTTGCGTTCTTGTGGAGTTATGCATGTAAGTGATAAAATAAGTCTTATAACAGTTACAATAAGAACTCTGGATGACGGTTGATTTGGAACCGGTTGTTTTGAATTGTGAGCTTGTTATTATGCATTATAGATGTGTTAAAGGTCAGGTATAAGTCGAATGTTGGTTAGTATAGTTCATACAAATGTCGTCATATTTTTTTTAATGTTTCCTTTACACATTGGCCCCTAGCCCAAATCTTCATTTGGTATTGAGTATGGCCGGCAATACGATGTACAGAACATATTGTTATAACATAAAATAATAATTATTACTACCTAGAAAACAACATCTCTTTGTTCTTTAATAATAGTTAAGACAATCAATGATAGCGGTATTTGGGTGTAGTGGTAAAGTCAACATCTTAATGATTATTCAAAATTACACACACGGGACGATGCGTGGCGATAGACATGTATCTGTACATGTACACACTCACAGCTATATCAGTGTAGGAAACATGATTACACTGACATATTCAAACGCAAGGCCAGTGATGACGTCCAGTTAGGTACCTCCGTCATAATTTTTTAACCAAATTAAATGGTAACTTTATACAGGCATCCCATCACTAAATCTTGATAAAACTTATCTCGGACCACCCCTGTGATATACCCTACACATGGAATAGTGAGTCATTAAAAACGGTTCACAATTAGTAGACTAAATCAAGTAACCTAACCTAACCTAACCTAACCTAACATACACATAAAAAAATAGTAAACCATCTGAAGAAAATCAGTTCCTTTTAAAAAAGTCGGTCCAGAAAATGTCTTAGTTTATAATTATACGTCGGGCGCAACCTTACTTTTCCAAGTCATTACATGCTTGTAAGTATAGTCGCGGTATAAAAAGGTTCGTCACTTTCGGAGCTATAGCTACAGCATTAAAATAGAGTTGAAAAGTGAGTGCCATATCCGAGGAGTTTATTTAGCGAGGTTTACACTTGCAATAAAAATTGCAGAACTTGACTGCTGTCTTAGTCTATCTTTAGTAGAAAAACGGTAGCAAATTTTCCTTCTTGCTCTAGAGCCAAAGTTAAAGTAAGACGGCAATTAACTTAAACAATTTTTATTATATTACCTACTGGAGATAGGAAAGTTAAGGTCCTCAGGACTGATTGGTCTGATGGACTGCTAAATTGGACTAGTGTGGTTTGACTGGCTTCCTTCAACCTAACCTCAGTATAATGTCAAAGTGGACAATTGGGGGTATTTCCTCAGGCGGAAGCCGAATAATTTCGGCCTTGAAAAGGCTTCGGATGTAGCACTATCATGTCAGCCGAAAGACGTCCACTGCTGGACATAGGCCTCCCCCAAGAAGTTGGGGGAAAAAATGCCGTAGTCGCCACGCTTGGCAGGCGGGTTGGCTGCCGCAGTTATACCATGTAGTCCGCGGAGGACGCTGCTGCCCATTCTCCGGTTTATCCCTTAGTCGCCTCTTACGACACCCACGGGAAGAGATGGGGTGGTGCTATTCTCGGCCGGCACCAACACAGCAAGGATGTAGCACTAGTGAAGTAGTTATTACCTACTGAATGTTTAACCAAATAAGTGAGCTTAAATAATGATAATACATCAATTGGTTGTAGGTAAGTTGGCTCTTTGTCAACAAGTTGCTGGTCTTATCATGCGACTTACCGTCGCCTTATCGATATATCGCACTTCGATAAAAAAGTTACCTATTAATTAGTTGTAAATGTCTTTCTTAATTACGAGTATGTAGTCATTTGTATGTAAGCTCCGATTGTGGAATGAGCTACTATAGTATGGAGTTCTTCAAGAGAGGAGTAAATAGGTTTTTAAAGGGTCGGCAACGCGCTTGTGATACTTCTGGTGGTCCATAGGCTACGGCAACCGCTTATCATCAGGCAGGCCGTACGATTGTTTGGTATCGTCGTGGTATATTTTTTTTCTTGTATCTTTTGTTACTCTTTTACTCTTTATTGCACTATCAGATAACAGAAACAAACTAAAAAAGAAACTCAAGGCCTGTACAAAAGCGAACTTGGCCCTTGTTATTCAGTGTTGGTCTTGTCTTGTCGTTTATAGATTTTTTGTAAATAGATTTATAAAAAACGCAATTTATAAAAACACCTTTTTATATGGCTCGTTTAATATTCTAAAATGTTGTACAGTCGAGTTCATAAATATGTACACACTACATATGTACCTATGCACTTTGGTACCCTGTCCATTTAATGTCATGTTTAAACTGCCATTAGGTATAAGAATTGTCACAGCGATTAAAGTGACAGTGTACACATATTTATGAACTCGATCGTACCGTAATTGAACTGCCGCCGACCAAAAAATATGAGTATAGACTACAGTATTTTTTTAACTAGTTTACAGTGTAAATGCAGATTGTAAGTGTTGTTGGGTTTTGTATCCCCTGGTTTTTTACGTTTTTGTGTAACAATTAAATATAATCAAACGTTTACAAACCCCAAACACCTTGTATAGAATAATTGGGTAGGTACAGTATTTGTTTTGACAAGGTACCTAGATCACTTCTCTAGCGAATTATATCAGCTATTCAAAAGCAATTAGCTACGCATAAACTGTGCGCATGTAGTGAGATAGCTAAACGTTTAGAGGTTATCATATTATCACTTTATGAACATATTTCATTTCCTTATATTATTAAAGTATCTATGGAAAATATTGTTTTTATGAGAAACTAACCTTTGCCCACAAACCGTCCGCATCGAACTCGTTTATCGATATTCCCTCGAGCGCCTTGGCCAATAGTTTTGTCATGTGCCAAATATCATAAAATCTCGTTTGCAAATAGAGGGATGTAATAAGTTTAACGAATCTGTGGCACCGTAGCTCCAAAATAGATGGATAGATTCGGATGAGGTTTTTTGAACCCTAATTTCTTCGGAATGGTAGGTTTCATGACGTTCCATTGAGTCGCTTAGGAGATATTAGCTCGAAAGTAGGGTTCACCAGTACATCGGGACTTTTTATGTATTTTATAGTTATTGAAACATGTTAATCCCACTAATTTAATAAATGCAAAAGTTTGTGTGTGTGTTACTTTGTTAATTCTCCACGTTGCAACGGGGGGACAGATTTGAATGAAATTTGGATTGGAGATTGCTCATACCTTGGATTAATACATACTCGTATGCTAGTTTTTATTCCGCAAAATTTAGAAGTTCCCGTGGGAATAACGATAATCGAGTTCTACATGGATGAAGTCGAGGGCAGAAGCTAGTGTTATCTAAATTCGGGGTACAGTGTCATTGCTGTTAAAAAGTTTTTCGGGTTCGAGTAAAGTCAGTTAGAGTAGCATTAGAGCGAGTGATAGCAAGTGAAACAGATACATATCCGAAGGTCCTTATAAGAGCTATTGCCTTGTATAGCATACAGGCATTACATGTTAGTCTCCAGGGTTGGTATGCAGTATCAGGATTCCAGTCTTAACATTGGGTCACAGATTCCACTTACCATCAGATGGCCTGTGTGATCACGAAATAAAACTATATAGTTAATGTGGTGATCTGATGTTGATGTTGAGTACACTTACAGTTTGGTCTTGATAGTCATTATGACAAGTAGGAAATAATAACTAAGCAAGAAATTAGTAGCAGCGGCAAAAAAACCTGCCTTTAAAAATTCTTCTTTATACGAAATCTAGTTCGGCCTGACTTGATATACAATACATAATCTATATCCAGTTTTCGATAGATCTGGTTATCTTCACTGGGAAACAGGTCTTATAAAGTCGAAGTCTTGGAAATACTTCGATTTTATAAGTTTCTTATTTAAACGAGGATCTCGTGAAGTCGTGAATCTATAGGTAGGTACTATCGATTTTGTAAGTTTGTAATCTCCAGAAGGACTGCTAATTGAAAAAACTTTTACCATTTGAAAGGTAGGTAGGTACATTATTTAATATGGAATAAAATTTAAATTTAAACGCTATTTTCCTGATACCTTAATGTTTGCAGGGTATCTTAATGATTAATTACGTAAGTTAGGTTAGGTTAGACACCTAACTACTAAAAAAATACTCATGCTAGGTGGGGTGCTATTAATTTAAATAATAACATTTTATTTAAAAATTATCGAGGTTTTTAATTTATACATCTCTATTCCAAATCTCATAATTTTTTGTCTAGTTCCGATGCACAACAGTTATTTGTTATTATCAGTCGTATTCCTAGGCCATAGACGCAACGTGGAGGTCTACCTTGACATTATCTACCCAGAAAGAATAGATAGAGAGAGTTTAACCCGGGCGAAATCGGGAAGGGCCGATAGTAACCTATATTTTTGACTTTTCCGGTTACCGTCCTTTCGTCCGTCTTTCCGTATCATCTAGATGACGGTTTTGTTTTAGTATCGAATAAACAGTAAAAGATGTGTTATTGCCTTGGCACAAAACATATTTAAGGGCTACGGCCTACATGCAGATTAAGTATAATAATATTACATTATCGGTATTATCATTATAAGGTTACCTAGATTGATTTTCAAAATTCCTGCTAATTACGGTCACGGACTTTAATTGATGTACCGCTATAGAACCTTGTCGTATTAAACTTACGATTAATTCCCATGTAATTTGTATCTCGTCACTTGATGCTGTTATGACAGGGTTCCATACTGGCATAACAATTAAAGTCCATGACTGTACATTTTTTACTACACACTCGTATATGCACATTAAATCTAACAGTGACACTAAATTATAAATAAAATAACAATAATGACATTACGGGCAATACTAAATTATTGCCTAGGCTGGGAAAATAGGGGATTGCCTGACGAGGTGGTTGATGGACCGAACCTTGGCGAGGCCTGGTAAAACCGGAGTCAGCCAATCCCCGTTTCCGGCGAGGCATGTATACTTAATGCCTTTCTGAAGCAATGCGCGGAAACGCTACAAACAAAACATTCGATAAATTTCACTTTTGAGAATGTGTTTTTGAAACAACGAGTATTCAGACCACCGCCGTCGCTGCCGCGGCCTCTGCCAATAGAGATATTTTTTAAGTAAGAAAAAAAAATGCAGTGCCACTGTTGAATCTAACGTGCGTACAATATAAAATACTCACACTCATCAATAAAACTGTTTTACCTATTCTTTCCCAGACTCCCAATCATGCTCAACACCCCAAGGGCGGGAAAGCAACTGCGTGTCACTATACGATTGCCCCGACCTTTTGGCTGCTTTTAAACAGCGCCCTCTTTCGAGCGAAGTGGTCAGTTACTTGAGGCAGTCTTCTTGCGGCTTTGAGGGATATGTGCCCAAAGTGTGCTGCGGCCCGCTGCCTTTGGAATCTTCGCCCACGACGGTAAGAGTGGTTTTTTTAGGTATGGAATTACCCCAAAAAGATATTAATGGGACTTTTCTACTAAGCCTCTGCTGTCTGTCATAATTTCAAAAGTTGTATCTTTGATCGTAAGTAGACAGACGGTTGATTTTTACAAATAGTAAATAATCAAAATGAAAAATAGTATCCCATTATTCCCAATACAACAAAGGTTTTTTTATTATTGTTTAGTGCGAACTCTGAAAAAAAAAAAAAAAAGCTTACTAAGAGTTGGACTTGATCGGTCTTTTTAAATTATTGCAGCAAAGACCACGCCCTCGGCCGACACAGCCACCAAGCTTCAACGGCGTAGCAGCTTCGGTTTCTGCCGAGGACTCCTCACCAGCTCCGAGCAACGACTGCGGCATAGACACCAATGGAGACAGGATCTATGGAGGCCAGTTCACAGACCTAGATGAGTTCCCGTGGATGGCTTTGCTGGGATACCGAACAAGTGAGCCCCGATGGTGATAATATTAGGCTATGCATATATTTTTGTTCGTTTGAGATGCGCATAAACTTTATGCATCTCTTTTCTTTAAAATTATATAACACACTACATTGTAACCGCACCACTTTCGCTGTCTTTCTTATTTTGGATTGACAGAACCTACATGTAACCAATATTATCTGACAAACATGCGTGTCTTTTCTCGATAAACCACCAGTAAATTAACCATGTTAAACAGAAAAGGCGCGTTTAGATATTACATTAGTAACCCTTACCTCTATATTTATAGAAAGAAGGCAAAACACTCTGCACAGCTCAAATATCCAATTTTCAAGTCCTCTGCAAACATTCCTCGCCAAATTCAACATGCGTAAATGAAAAGGGCTTTAGTGATGACCGAATGAGTAACTTTAAAATTGCAACGTGATTGGGTTGGGCTTGGGTTTTTGAAATCTTACTTTATGATTAGACATATGTAGAAATATACCCCTTACCCCTTAATACCCCTTGTTTATATACAAAATGCTCAGTCGGCTGCTCTGGTACAAAAAAAGTTAAGAGATAATACAGGTTTAGACTATCTTATGTTGAACATCGTTGTGATTTACACTACATTAAAACTTCAATGAAAGCGCATATAACGAATCTAAAAGAAAAACTATCATGACATGCTCTTGTCCGGATTTTAAATTTTAAATAACGATCAGTTTTTATAAAAGTAGAGGCAAAGTTTGAAACGATTTTGCTGGCAACAAAACCCTCTCGATATTGCATTCTTGAATCCATTTTTTAGTAGTGATGATTTGATATTTAAAGCTTGATGATATTATTGTTTCAGAAAATGGCTCTATCACTTACCAGTGTGGAGGAGTACTGATCAACCGGCGCTATGTGCTGACGGCTGCGCACTGCGTCACGGGCGCCATCAACCGTGAAGTTGGTACGCTGTAAGTATCACCAGATTACCAAGGCCCATCACAAAACGCATGGCGAGAACGTTATCATTATCGAAAACGTGTCTTATAGTGTATGTCAATTTCATACATTTTGATAGATTTTCTACGTTAGCATTAATAAAATTAATGACTTTAATATTCAGTTGTAAATTCCGATTTTAGCTTTTGTATTTGCTCTTGTACTTAGTTGTTTTAAATAATCTATTTAGTTTTAGATTCCCCGACGGATGAAACCGCAATTGCTTTTGAAAATAATTTTCACCGATCACTCGTAACTTCCAACCAACTTTCAGAGTTGTCCCACTGGAAAGTAGCCATATATAAAATAATTGAACGTTAAGCATCTTGTCAACAAGAACATATGGGTAGAACATTTGCTCTTTACTCTTTTGTCGCGGTATTGCGTCTTTTTAGTTATATACTGCTAAGCGACAAACAAGGTGCGATCAACATATGCAAGCCCTAAGTATTGCCACAACGACTTATGCGATGCATTTTTTTTTTTTTTATAACATAGAGAAGGCAAACGAGCACACAGGCTACCTGATGGTAAGCGGAAACTGTGCCCCATAGACATTCGCATTCACAAGACTACAAGACTAAGACTGCAAATGCGTTGCCAACCCTGAGGACTAAGATGGAATGCCTCTATGCTAGTCATTACACCGGCTGTCTTATCCCCAAACCGGAACACAACAGTGCGAACACTGCTGTTTGGCGGTAGGTTAATGGATAAGATGGTGGTAGCGATCCGGACGGACTCTGCACAGAGTCCTACCACCCGCAAAACTGGCTTAATTGGCTGCGTCCTTCAACAGTTTTTTTGTTACCTACCCACGCTATTGCATTCAATAAGCAATCGCCAACCAAATACCATAAATGATCGCTGGATAATTATTTGAATCATTTTTGAAGTGTAGGTTTCTAATGTACATTCACAAGTTATTTATCTACTCTCTGTTATTTCTAGTGCAACAGTGCGTCTAGGAGAATACGATGTGCAAACTGATGTGGACTGCGTGAAGACTGACTGCGCAGACCCACCGCAAGAGGTCCCGGTCCAGGGACATTACCCACACGAGGGATATTCGGACAGAAATAGAAACAGGCAGGATGACATTGCTTTAGTTCGATTGGCGAAACGAGTTCAATACTCATGTAAGTCCATCAATTACATTACATATTAAAGATGAAATATCAAGCATGTACACACTCTAAAAATGTCTAAATGTCCCTACATTAATTTGATCCTTTGCAATGTATCGCAACCCAGTACACTGCAAAATATCAAAATAATTTTCGATGATGATGATCCTCAGACATTTTTGAGGCGTGTAAGTATGACGACATAATAATTAAAAAACTACGTTTTTATCCGTGGAGTTTTACTTCTATACTTCTCTGTTCTTTACCAGTTTATACATCTTACGAGACGACACTTTGACTTAGAGTAACTGTTTCTATATTACCTTTTTAACTATTTCCCTTAAATTTCCTTTCAAGTAGGTTTTTCAAGAAATTCCCTCCACACTCACATACCAACACATATTCTTACTATAAATAGGTACATAAGACTATATTATGGTGGTTGATATGTTTAAAATTTGCTTTGAATCGACATTTCACTAAGGTAACCGGTTTTTCTCGTCTTCGTGTATGATGCTACGCTATATAAACGTCTATACGGAAGCAACAAAAAAAATTAAAAAGCTAAAAATCAACACTAACTACATCCGCAAATTTCTTGTTGCTCTAGGATACGTATGACCTGGGCCCGTCTAAATAGGTGTCTAAAATGACAGCTTTCCATGATATGACGTTTACTTTGACGTGTTTTGGGAAGGTAATCTCATCGAAGATTATTAATATGACCCTTAAGACTGCAGACTTCCCATACAAAGATTGGTGTCCTTATACATTTCAAAAATAAAGTGCGGGTGACCATTTCAACTGCAGTTACCTAATCAGACCGATATCACTTACTTTAGAATAAGACGGGTTAAGTAGGAACAGAATATTTATTTATTTATTTATTTATTTATTTATAAAGTTTTGTAAGTAGGCCCTGTAGGCACTTTTACAAGTCTGAGTCTACCAGCGCTTCCAAAGAGACCACTGTTGAGAAGAAGCGCCGCAAGAAACTCAACAGTAAGCCTTTTTTTTAAAATAAATCACTTATTACAATACTAAACTTAAGCTACACAATTTAAATGTCACAGGGATGTACAGGTCCCAGTAGTAATAATAATGAAATATATCCAAATTTCGGATTAAAATAAATAATAATAAATAGTGAATCTTCCATGATTGTGGTGCATTACAATAATTTAATCCGTGTTGTTTACAGATTATGTGAAGCCCATTTGCCTGCCCGATGGACGCTTGCGGTTGGCGGCCGGCCACGACGTGTTTGTAGCTGGATGGGGAAAAACCTTAAGCGGTATGATTACTATTGATTTTGTTGATGCCAGCGTTTCCACGAAGTAGGTGGTTTTGCGTGGCGAGCAAATACGAGTATAATGTGTCATTGTTTCTGTAGACAAATCTGTTTAAATTTTACGAATTAAGGAATGCGTATAGACTAAATTCTTTATATGACTCGTTTTAAATGACCAAAAATGCGTGACTTTATTAATTGATCTATTTTCTGAAATGGAACATTGAATACTGCTAAGAATTAGTTTTGCATTTGCATGTATACGCAGAACAAGCCAACGTGTCGTATGATAATATAACTTGCAAACTTTCTACGTATTTGTTCACTTAAGTGATATTGATTATTACAGGTGCTAACAGCCCTATCAAGCTAAAACTCAGATTGCCGGTGTTCGAAAAAGGGAACTGCTCGGAGAAGTATCGCACTCTAGGAGCTGAGCTGACCAATAACCAGATTTGCGCCGGTGGGGTATTCTCGGAAGACGCATGCAGAGGAGATTCTGGAGGTCCCCTCATGCGAGTGAGGAATGACGGAGTTTGGGAGTCAGTAGCGGTGGTGTCATTTGGCTATGGATGTGGAAGGGATGGGTGGCCTGGAGTGTATACCAATACTGCCAACTATCTGGACTGGATCAGAACAAAACTAAGGACGACGAATGTTTAGTCAATGAACAAATTGGAATCAATCTTAGAAGGAACCAATTTGATGCAATAGGCTATTTGAATAATATTAGTAAATCGTTTTAAATGATTCTTTTTTACATAACAAGCACACTTCTTTGATATTTCCTTGAGTTTTAAAATTTCAAAACCGCTCCAAAGATGCCGTTTCTATCTTGGCGCTAGCCATATGACCAGTGTGTCGTCACACACAAGTAAACAATAAACAATAATTTGAATAGACATGAGCTTATGATCTGTGATTACTTGCGAGTGACGTCACCGGCAAGTAACCACAGCTGCAAATCAATCACATAGCGTTTCTGCTATCTACAGTTTTTTTTTTTAACTTTTTCGTGTATTTTCTAAAAAGATATACATAATTTAGGTTAAAATAAAATGAAATATGTTGTTTTACGCTATTATCTTGGATGACCACAATTTGTAGTATATTTTTAATGTTGTCAAATAGCCTACTGTTCCTGTTGTTTTCAAAGCTTTGACGCTGTGGTAAATTTTAACAACGAAGTTTGTGACTTAACGAATGTGTGTACTTTATCTAGTGTAAACATTGTGATTTAATTAGATATAAATAATATTTTTGTTTTTATGAAGTGTATATTGAAAGGAACGTGTATCAGTTAATTACGACATTGAACTACTAAACCTTTGATAAAATATAAAATTAATGTTGGTAACATAGATTGTTAGGAATGCAGTGTGCAATGACTTTTTGGCACCTAAAAATTCTGAAGATGCACATTTTATTGAAAATCAGATATCATTTCATTGGTTCAGCGGCTTTTAATATTTTTTTGTATTCATTCATGACAAAAGATACTATCATTGATTATACGAATCTCTTTAATAATTATGTGCGTACAATTTATAAATTATAAAACGCGTAGTACCATCACAAAACATGAAAAAATAAATCAAGATACCTACACGTACTATATAAAAATATGTTTTTTTTTACTTTACCTGTAAATTTGTAATTACTCTTCATTTAAGTGGAGAAATAGGTAAATAAAAATCGGCCAAGTGCGAATCGAACGTCAGTACAAGCACATGTAATATTTGGAGATATTTATTTAAAATGGTTTCTGAAAAAATAGGACAGGGTGTTTTCATTTGCGTTTTGCGTTAAAACATTGGCATTAATATCTCGAAGGTTATTATTTAAAAATAAATGGTTACTTAATATTATCTTAGATAACATGACAGCTTTTAAGTCATAGGTACCAGTCGTAATAAATAGTTAACATTCTTTTTCGCCGCCCGATTTTCTCACGAAGAGGTCTTGTCTGCACCACTACCACTAAATACTTTTCACTTCCAGGCTCTAAAATGACTAATAATACCCTTGTATAGGCGTGTTAAAGCTATGTATTTACTCCCTAGTGACTAAAGTACATTTTCTTTTGAAACCCTTTAAACAACGAATCACGGTGTTTGTGAATGGAGGATTATCGTCATTTTCAGTGATTGTGTATGGACGATTTTTAGGCCGTAGATAATCTTGCACAGTTGTCATTTTGAGGTTATCCTGAAAATGACAACTGTGCAAGATTATAAAAAAACATTTAATTTCGTGAAACACTTACTTAATCTAATTAGATAATTATTATTAAGGATAATAAGTATTATTTTATTAGGCATGGTCCAAATAGTTTTCAAGTTTGTATCTGTTGGCTAAATCAGCAGTGCCGCTTTAAAAAAAATAACACCCGCGAAACAAATTTGTCAGAAACTTTGTTACATATTTGTTAAATATTGTAATTTTGTATAGACTTTGTTTTTTTATTCGCAATTAAAGTGAAAGGTTATCTCGCCCGCTCGCTCGCGTGGTTAAACATCTCGTGTCATTATGTTTTGTTTTAGTCCCTTGTTGAATAATCTACTATTAAGTGCCATGTGTCCAAGTCCGGCCCAATATCGTTAACCTTTTTAGATAAATGTCTTGACAGGGAAACGGATAGTGCTTCAAGCAGTAAGCACAAAATTATGTCTTCTCTTAGAGTGGAGAAGATTGACGTTGACTGTTTATGGTGAAGTTTGCTTACCTACCTGTGTAAACAAATTATGGTCGTGCTACTCTACAGATATTTTTATTACACGTTTTCGATATGCAAAGACGATTCGAGAATGTCATGAATTATTAAAATCTTTAGCTACAGAAGGACCAATCATTTTATTACGATTCGGTTTTCATCATTCGGAACGGAACTCGAACACTAATAGTAATGAAGATCTTATTAGCATAACATGATATCTCGTCTCGGCAAAAACTGACGGCGAGTGTGCAAATTATACTTAATTACAGTGATCCTACCACAACGGAAAGGAAAACAATACAGCCAACACTTAAATTAGCTTGAGTACTCATTAATTCTTAACAATCTAGGGTGATGAAACTAGTAATAACAATTGAACAAGGACCAATAATGGACACATGATTCTTATGATACAGAAGATAAGGGTTATCCATTAATTTTGAGACTGTCAATTTATAATTTTTAATCATGTTTTTTACCTTTGAATTAAAAGTTAAGTGTCCATTATTGGTGCTTTCAGCTGAAAGTGACCAACATTGGTACCGTCACCCTAGTAGTAATTGCGTATATTTAATTGATTCATAAAATTAAAATTTATTCCTATAGGTACACTAAGTCACTTGACTCACTGGCTGATAGACAATGCACAACCTATATCATTGAACTTAGGGATTCAAACTTGAAAGAGATATTTCTTGGGCACTTATACAGGATTTTTCGAAAATCGACCTTCATCGGGGAGAAATACGCGGAGTACCTCGAAGCTAATTCTACGCGTACAAAGTTGCGGGCGTCCTGTTTTTCAAATCAAATCAAACGAAATCTTTTTATTTATCCTTATTAAACGGTTCAGTCAATGACAAACTGTCATTAACGTTAAACCTACTAAATGAAGGAGCATAAAAGGAATATTCTTGTGGTTATGTAGTCTGCAAAGTAATTATAAGACGTGTGCAAATTCTTCTGGTTCCTGACGGCAGTGTCTTTCAGTTTGGGTAGCAAAATAACAGAGGCCTTAGACAAAATGCTTCACGCAATCAAAAATATTTTCGTAATCTTACGTCAATCCAATGCATTTTAGATAGCGATCTCGCCACGCATCTTGTCTAGGGCGGGGTTATTTTGTAAAGAGTTTCAGTAATAACTAACGATGTTTTTGGTAGTGTGAAAAAAGAAGAGGACTACGCACTGTGGTAATACAAATAAAGGTTGGTAATGTTATCACATAGCGATTGTGAATTTAAAAAACAAGATTGCAAAAAACATAACAATCGAGTTATCGTTAAGTAACTAAACCTTGACCTGAGACTCAAAGTTGTGACCACTATTAAATTAGCAGATACGATCAAAATAGTCTGCCACGACGTTATTATGAATACGGAATATGTTAAAGATCGTTTGAAATAAATGTTTTAGCGGCTTCCAATGCAACAACCATTAAATATGCAACGCACACGAAAGTTGTTGTTGTTTGCGTTGTTTAAATTTAGATTTTATACGTATGATATAGAGCAAGTGAATTAATCCATTACAAGTGTATTTATAAATTGACAAAACTTAAATTTTTTTTTGGGAGAAACCGTAGGTAGTCATTTTATGGCATGTTATGTCTATTTTATTAGGTTCTTGTCCGTTTTTCTGAATAGCAACATATTTTACTTAACATAATTTTCGAGTTCTTCGTTTACTACTAGCATTATATTATTATAGTTAATCTTAAAGATGTGACCTCTAAGTTTTTTTATTACTGTCTGAGATAGATTTAATTAAGAGGGTATATGAATTCTCATCAACACTCCGAGGAATGCTCATTTAACCCTTACACGTGGCCACTCAACAGAAATGGGAATTGTGATCCCAAAAGTCATCAAGCATTCCCACTTCAGTGAAACAAAGAAATTCAATTAGAACGACGTATCATTTGCATATAGGTGTCACTAGCGATCAAATTAAGTGGGGCGCTGACAATTCTATGCGCATAATTTAATCATTAACCCTTTCTATATTTGGGCGCCTGGTAACTGGAAGTTTGAAACACTCTTGGAGTGTATGAGTTTGTATGCTATGGTTTTATTTTTTAAACAGGATGGGAAAAGTAAAAAATTGGCGTGGTAATAGGTGCACTATTATATAATTTTATCTCGATAAAATTTGTTTGTTGTGATTGGGTTATTAACTTTAAATAAATGAAAAGTATTGGCTTTATTTTAACCCCTTCTTTGATTCCGGTAGCCTTCGAAGAGGGAAGAAAACCTAATGAAAAATGTTTGGCTTTTGATTTATTATATTTACTGATTATACACTCACTTGACACCTGGCAAAATCACTATGAAACCGCGTTGGATTGCCATCAAGAAAAACAAAGAAGACCGCTTCTTTCGTAACTAATAATACATAACCCTTAACGGCCGAACCGATTTCTATCAAACCTAGCTAAAAACTACCCCGGTTTAATTTGCTTTCTAATAAAAATAGCCGGGTTAAGATGATAGAAACAAAATTAATATACGTAAAAAATATATAATGTCGCCAATATATTTTCAAACAAAATAACATTTAAGCAAAGACATATTTAAGCAAATGTCTGGGAATAAAATCTAATAAGATGATGTCGTGTCTAGATATGTTATGTGCGCCTGGTAGTTACCATAAATTTAAAAAAAGTATGATTTTGCCTGAATGTTTTTACCAGGAAAGAGTTCGAGCAGGCTCAAAAGGTAATGACTAATGCGGGTTATGGTATGTTGTTTACACAATTACCAACAATGATATAAGATGCATCAATTCTAGAATTGTTTAACTGATAACATGATTCATCTAGCCAAAAATCTCATCATAAAGCCCCAGACAAATTGTATTCAGTCAAGTCAATTTATAAATTTAAATCAGCTAAATCAATCTTAGGTTCTAGTTTACTCAAAGCTTTTACTGTAAACACAATTCCCCCGTGTTTTCGTCTACGATCCTGCTGAGTTATTGGTTGCGAAGCAGAGATGAAGCATTTTATTTCCCGTGTGCATGAACGCTTAAGAAATCCAAGTGAAAAATATTTATATCGTTGTACCTTTGTAAGTATCTAGTCTAGGAGATAAAGTTTGAAGAAACATCCATTTGGGACACGCGAGACGTTTATTATCATTTTTATTAATGGATGGCTCTAAATTGAGATTTAAGTCTTCATTTGTTAGATTTCACACATCAAATTCTAACGATTTTTGATTTCAAAATGATGACTTTGTACTTGATTAGCATCATACATAATATCATCATCATCATGTCATCCGAAAGACGTCCACTGCTGAACATAGGCCTCCCCCAAGGCTCTCCACTCAGACCGGTCTTGTGCTTTTCGCATCCACCGCGCTCCCGCAATTCTTACGAGGTCGTCGCTCCATTTTGTAGGAGGCCTACCTACAGCTCGTCTCCCGGTCCGCGGACGCCACTCCAGAACCTTCTGACCCCATCGGCCATCAGTCCTGCGAGCAATGTGCCCCGCCCATCATTCATCATCATCATTAAGTAAGTTTTAAGCTATTCTTCGGGCTATGTCGGTAAACTTAGTTCTAATGCGGATATCATCATTTCTGATACATAATATAGGTTAATTAAATTTGTTTGAAGTAATCGTAAATGATTTAATCACTGTACAACGCAATCTTGATAAGTTACGCGAAGTAATTCCCCATAACTATACATAATCATCTTAAAAGATAGGTACTAAGTATTCGTCGCATTTAAAGACAAGCGCGAAATAGACTGGAAATAAAAATTGCAGAACTTCATTGCTGTCTTACTTTAACTCCCTGTTCCAGAGTATGAAGCCCAATTATGTCATCTTTTTCTAATTTAAAAGTTTGAGTAGGACAGCAGTGAACTTCTGCAATTTGGATTGCTAGTGTAAACCTCGCTAAGACCTGGTTTCAGCAAGTAGTGGCACATGAAAATACAGACGCCGTCGAGCCGCGGTAAAACCCATTGTTTGAGAGCCGACACAGACAGGCGACGAATCAATAATATTTTCCGTAGTACCAACACCTACAAAAAACTACGATAAACTTTGTTAAAAAACAAGTCGTATATCACCGTGAGTGTATTCATTTTCCCTACAGATAACGAATACGCGAAGGGAAAACTCCAATCGGAATCTAAAAATTACGACAGTTTAAAAGTAGGTGTCATTTACATAAAACTACTATATCGGAAATGATGAACAGCCTTACGCGCCCCATTTGTTTGTTCATATGAAACTGATATATTATTCTCAAGAGCTCGTTTGCCAATATTCAGATTCAGCTTCAATGTAAACTCAAGAGGAGTTACTAAAGCAATGATAATAAGGAATACGTTTGGAAGATGAAGAGACCATTTCGAAAATCTCTTTATTGCGCAATGATTTATAAAAAAATATAGATCGTGAACAAATGTTTGATAGGCCAGCAATTCAAAACGTTCATAATAATTCAAAACTACTTTTCCGTGCACAGTTATGACACTAACCTTATTTTAAGAGAAAAAAATACTATATTCATCCGTAGGTCTTCTTTATAAATAAAACTTACTCCTAGTTTCTGTTGCAGTGTAATTAAAATTACATTTGAAATGGCCCTTGATGTAAAATTAATTAGTACCTACAGTTTGACACATAATTTCAAATTTTCAACGATAGTATTTTCAATTAATAGTTTATTAACCTTAAAATTAATATGAAAGTAGGTAATAATTGAGTGTACAAATCTATCGTACTTGTTTTTCTAAAAGTGCGAGATAATGGAATATTAATGGTAAATTAGTTTGACTTTATGTTTAGAATTTTAAAACTTATTTAGTACATGCTTAATCATATGTGTAAGTAAAAAGAAAAAGAGTAAGTCTGCTCAGCTCAGTAGCTTTGGTGTTGCCAACAAAAAATCAAGATACCTGTCGAATTTTCTATATCAACGTGAATATGCTTGCAACTGTGTTCCCACATACCTATTCAAAATGTGTACATTGTCAGCATTAATAGGACTCGTCTATCTAATGGTCTATTGGAGCAGGTCTTGTTTAAGTGTTCAGTGAAGTCAATTAAATTGTTGATGACTGAAAAATTTAATGATGGCCGGGTTTAGTGATCTACCGTGAGGTTTAGCCAAGATAAATGTGTAGTATAAACATATTCTGAAAAACACATGATTGTATACACGCCATACTCTTGTTTAGCGATGATGCACTTCACATGCAATCAATCCAACAACAACCTACACAATACAATCACAGATCAACGACAGGCTAACAAGCGTGTCTAAAAAAGATCATTATCACAAATTGTATAAATAGTATGAATCTGGATTTATTCTATTATTTCCTTTTGAAAAGAAGTAAATACATTATAATGTTTCGTATCGTCGCAGTAGAAATATTTCATCTGCTATTGATGTGTTTTGGGATTGCAATTGGATCTGTAAGTAGAGGTACATGCGTAGAAAATTTCTAAAATTGAAAATGTCTAAATCCTGACTTAAAAAAAAAACAGTTTGGCATATTTTTAAAGTAGAAAAAATGAAAATGAAAATTTTATTGATAGCATTTGTTACAAGTCAAAAACACGTACTTATTGTATAAGACACAATAGGTACCAACAATCCTTTTGAACTACTAAGAAACTCATTGATTTACCCTAGTTCTGCAAAAAATCCTGTAAACGGGCCAGTGGGACCATTTTTGAGAATCTAGTATTCAAACTGAATGGCAAGTAAATCGCACGGAAAAGGACGTCATCATCACAACTCTAATCTTGAGAATAACGACTTTCTGATAAATTTTATTTTGAAATAACATTTCGAGCGCTTGATTCTGAAAAATTCACCCGCAGTAGCGAAATTTTACAATTCATATGTTTATATTTTCTTAATATTAAAAAATATTATTATAATATTATTATATATTGCTGGATGACAGCAGCAGAGGACCGATCGTTGTGGAAAACCTTGGGGAAGGCCTTTGTCCAGCAGTGGACGTCTTGCGGCTGATAATGATGATGATGATATTTTCTTATTACTTAATGTTCACTTTAACAGTAGTTATTTCCCACATGTTTTACCACAAAAGAGCGTTATTTCGTTATTCCAAGCAGCACCCATATCATGTAATCTCAAGTCTTCTCTAAAAGCGAGTTGGAATTTTATCGCGTGGGGCTCAGCAGTTTGCTCATTTTGCAGAAATGCTATTCGGCAGAATTTTCGGATGACGTTTGGCCTTGTCCAGACTATGACAACAAGGTACTCCAATGCGATCCTCTTCAGGTAGGCATGGTTGAGGGAATGGAGGCGGAGTTAGGCTTGAATGGGTACATCAAAGTAAGCGAAGCAATCGAAGAAGGAGCTCTGGTATGCTAATATTATAATATTTTTGTTTTTCCTCTCATATTGTCTCAGTTAAGACAGTAACTTTGCATTGCTTTTGTGTAGTAATATTGTACCTCTATGGTTTTTAATTTTTTATTGCTTTGAATTATTTTTTAGAGTCAGTGTGTTAACGAGGATATTCTAGCTAACCATTAATATCTTCGAACAAAACATTGTTTAAAAAAGAAAAATTGCAATAAGCATTTATCAAACTATTACTGCAAGTAATGAAAATAAATATAACATTGTATCTACGTCTATTGGCAGGAATGGCTTAAAGCCTGTTGATCTTTCAGATGGTCGTCGAGATATTCAAGATACTGGACATTGGCAAGGAATTTATGTATCGTCTTCAAGGAGACATTTGCACGAGTCTTAAAAACAAGGATACACCTTGGTATCCTATGATTGAATCAATGAAAATCACTCAATGCCCCATAGAACCGGTAAGTTTGACATCCTCAGTAGCTGTAAACACTATTAATATCCTGTTTTATTTCAGTTGGTTGTGGTGGAACTCGCCATATAGGTTCCAACTCCGCCACGAGTTTGTTTGATGCTTGGCCATCGGGCTCTCGTGTCCGCACGCTCGTGTCCGGTTTATGCTTTACTTGATAAGTATTACAATACAAAATTATTTCAGAAAACGTACAATATCAATGACATGATAATGGACTTAAATAGTACTAAACAAGTTCTGAGTAACGAAGTGTGTGGAGACCATTCTATCCTCCTCGAAATTTATAAACGGATAGAAGTAAAGATAGCATGCTGGGAGCTAGCTGTGACTTTGTCTGAGTATAATTGTAACTGATTAAGAATAATAATAGTAAAGAGAGTCTTTAAATACTTATTCCTGTAGTCTTTTTTTAAGTTATCATCCTAATTTTTTTTACCGCTTTTGGACTAGGTATATATTAGTTTAAACATTGAACTATAAATTAAGGATTTTCAATACTAATTATATATTATTATTAATTTTGTAGCTCTCATTTTGTGTCAGTTTTGTACCTGTTTGGCAAGGAACCCGTGAATGCTGCTATGCATGCTCTTGCCCACTTAATGTTTTACTGATAAGTATAACAACTCAAAATTGTTTCAGAAAACGTACAATATCAAAGACATGAGAATGGATTTAAATAGTACTAAAGAAGTCATGAACCACGAGATGTGTGGAGAGTATGCTATCCAACTCGAAATAGCCACACAGTTAGAAATAAGCCTATCTTGCTGGGAGCTAGCGGTGACTTTGTCCGAGTATGACTGTGACTGATTAAGAAAAATAACAGTAAAGATAATGTTTAAGTACATTGCTGTAGTCTTTTTTTTAAGGTTATCTTATGGCCTATTTTTAATTATAAGGTATCAATAATGAGCCTACATTTTTACATTGTTTTGATATTTTTCAATGTGTAATCCGCATCACGTAACATGAATCAATATGGCGGTTTCGCTCAGGTAACCATGCGATCGCTATGGGAACACGCGCTTCCCTCACACCGCGCAGCTAAATGCCTACCTGTGACACCTAACAATCATCTAAAAATCGGCTTTAGCGCAGGTTCATGTTACATGGTGCGCATTATACTTCGTAGCGATAGCAACACATCAAAAATGCCCAATGATCAAAACAAAATTGGGATATTTTTGATGTTGTGTACTTTGAAGAGAAGTAATGTTGTCAACAACAAACATCAGATTTAACATTAGACTCTACCAATTTAATATAAATATCCCAAGTTCTTGATGAAAATCATAGGTACTAGTTTAAAACTTATTTACTTACAGTAGATATGACCTTATTGGAAAGTGCCTTAAAAAGTAGACTAGTTTTAAATGGTTCATGATCACTTGTATTTACATTAGGATAACTTTTTATAAGGATCTAATTTAAAGCATTTTAATTATTAAAAGTGTTATTGTTATTTAAAATTATTTATTTAATAAAAGTATCTTCGCCTACTAACTAAGGAAAAATGGCGGAGCTATTTAGAAAGACGATTTTGTGTTATCTATAATCTGTTTTCAAAGTCACAATAGACGAAAGTCTATCAAACATAAAAATAGGTGAATCCCATTTACATCAATAATTTGTAATTAAATGTAAGTAAAGGTACCACCATAACCCCAGGCATAATGACCTTTATTGTAACAGGTATCCGCTTCAACATATTCTTGACGGTACATGTTTTACTATGACATAAAAAAGACTACCTAAAAGAGAAACTAAAAAAGCCTGATGATTTTAATAGGTCTCTACCTAGCAGTGGGATCTCAGTTATTCTCTTTGAAAACATCGTCTTTGAAATCGCCGGTTGGCCAAAGATAAACGAGCCGTAAGTACAAACAATGCGTATGAACTCGTCGATCAAGTAACGATTGTCGAAAGTGGAAATTATATAAGCGATTTCAAAGAGATTAACAGCAGAAGGCACCAAAGGGCTTGTGGTAAGATGGTATGTTTAATATGCATCGCATAATTTGTAGTAGTTACGCATACAAACGATTATGCTGCAAATAGATTTAAATATTTCACGAGCTACTCTTTCGAAATGGTAGGTATAACACTACACTGCGATGAGAACTGCGCATTATACACATACACTAGGCGAGTGCATGCGCGAGTTGACGGAGTAAGTACTTAGTACCACTTACCTCAAGAAATGTCTAGGACTACTATAATATTTTTTGTAACGGTAGTACAGACTTACTCCTACCTCAACAGGTGTACACACTTTTTATCCTAAATTAGTACATACAATGTAATGAAATAATTAAATACAATGTCAATAGGTATGAAAAACTACTTTTAATAACTAACATCAAACATAAAATTATGATTCACTGTGCATTGTAAGTTACATATTGCATATACTCGTACTATTTACACTGGCAGCTAGTAAAAATCTGCAACCAGACTTATATCGACTACTTGTGATGTATACTACGCTACTGTCACTCGGGTTAAAGTGAAATAGTACAAAAACGACATACAACAACAACAACAACAACTACAGTCACCTGGCGGTCTTAATAATGATTACTTCCAGACAATCTTACAAAGAAGAGATGATTACACAATAATTTTAGTATTTCTCAACTGGTTTCGTGTAAACCAACTCTAGTCGTTGCAAAACAATGCCAGTGACGTCTGCCACGGGCTCTCAGCATAAAGGAAAGGGAAGTACTTTAATTTACGGAGGATTCACTCAAGAGAATTATTTCAGACTTGCTTACTTTGCTGGTTTTGTTCCTGGCGAGGTTTGTTTTGTCTGTATAACTGCTATATAACGGCTGTTGGATTAAATGTGCTTATTTGTGTGTGTTAGAGAGACTTTGTTCTTTTCTGTCACTATTGCAAAAAGTTAATGTCAAGCATTGAGTACGCTAAATATGTAAAATCTAAAATACATTAATACTTAACACACCTAATAAATAATTTGAACCGTACATTTATCCAAGTTATTAATTGATACTTATTAATAGCACAAAAGGCCTAAATGAATATGTAACTATTATTTAATATAACCGAAACGTACCTATGGTCTGTACACCGGTAGATTAACTTTCATACGATTCGAATTAATTAACTTATAAATGCAACCCTACTAAAAAGTAGTATTACGAGAATGCCCATAAGGGCACTCTTATTTCAGTATTGGGCTGCATGCCCCCGTTTTGTATAAAAAAGAATTATTACACGAAAAAAAATAGTCCTTATTCAAAAACTTCTGCAATTCGTAGGACACTAAGGCAAAATCGCATTATCAATTTGTCAACAAGAACCAACAAACTATTCGGCAAATTGAGAAAGCGTGTCCAATGGCTCTCGAGTTTAGTTGACGAAAAAGGGAAAATCAAAGCGACCCTCCTCGCTCCACGTACACCAGACACCAAACTTGTCATTTACCACTCTTATTTGTACTCTTGTAAGAGCTTTGATTTTGTTGACGACGTCAGCCTCAATATTTGTAATGAAACGAACGCATGACATGACAACATCACAAATAAACTTTTCGTACGTGTTAAATCACAAACGAAATTGATAAAACATCTCGAAAAGGCCGCGTGAAGTGGTCAAAAAAAGCCGCACGCACATCAAAAAAATGTGATAACTAGCGTAAGGGAGGCGATAAGGGCTCTTGAGACGTTCCAATAATCCTGGAGCAATAAAGTTGTCAGGATCCGAATCGGCAGTGCTAACGACGCACTTTCACGTTTGAAATCTGAAGTAAACAGCTGAGGCGAAGGTGTAAGTACTTGAGTGTTGGCGAAGTCAACATTAAAATGGCTCAGAGCAAAATTAACGAGTATATTGTGTAGCGGTTCTTCTTCGAAATTGAACTTAGGTTCTGATCGTCGTCGATTTTCATATTTTTTATAAACTGCGGGGCTAGATAAGTTACCATAGCGTGCGCTAGCGTTTGGTGATCACTATCATCACTGTCGCTTTGCGTTGTCATGGAAAAATGTATGGAATTGGCGTAAGTCACGTGATGTATCACTCGTTACAACTGACATTTTTCATTTTTGACAACCCATATCCAGTGATATATCACTCACAAAAGCTAGCCCAATTGCCATCGAATACACTGTTATTGTTGTTTCTTCGTAGGTACCGCCCTTAGATAACGACGTTAATTTGACCTGTCAAAAGGGCAACTTGTCTGGCAATTGTATGAAGATAGTACCGCGTAACGACAGAGAAAACGTCAAAACTATCACTATTCGATTAGCGCGAGTGATAGTTGGCACATTACAGTGTGTCAGTTGTAACGAGTGATAAAACACGTGACTTACGTCAATTCTATATCTTATTCAAAGACAACGCAAAGCGACAGTGATCAGTAAACGCTAGCGTTTGTATTCGATGGCAACTGGTCTAGCTCCGCAGGGCCTCTATTCTAGGCGGTAAAAACCAAATCATAATAGTTTTAATATCGTTTTTATAGTTACACAAGTTAATCTATTGTTTTCTACAATTAAAACTGCTTTATTTAAATAAATCATGTGTGAACTGATAATTCACTTCGTCTCATAATATATGACTGTCTTAGTATAAGCATTCATACACGTCATCAAATGTTACGGTGAAGCGATTAAGTTACCTGGCATATTACATATAGGGTTTAAGATATAATATTACCTTTTCTACGATATTTGTTTTGTAAAGCACCTTCGTGAGTAGGTACCCAAAATACCAACAGCAATTTACTAACGTGGTTTTTTTCTCTGTAACAGAATTAGTGTCATGCATCTTTTAGTTCTATTTGTATATTTAGAAACGAAATGCCGCAAAAAGTAATTAAGTAAAAAACGTTCCCCCCATTTATCCGAAACTAAATTTAAATGTGTACAATAAAGTCCGGTTTTGTATGGCAACATTGAATGCGGAACCCCATAGGAAACAGGCATTTAGGAAAAAAGTTAATGGTGCTTAAAGCTTGGACGCTGTCCTGTAATTACGAATTAAAAAGTTCGCCCACAGGACGCCGGTTTTTTCTCATTTATTTGAATGCGAAGGAGATAATATTGCACCCCAAATCTCTATGCATCCCCAAAGGAATCCCTTTACTACTGTACAAAACATAAGGACGCTAATCCTGTTTTTCGTAACGTAATTACTTTGAACGATATCTCCTCATGCAGGATATGTTTTTACCCTGTTTCTATTCGTAAATGCGACAGAAAATTAACTTTTACGATATAGGTACGTATTTTTACAAGGGTTTTAAATGTGAAACAAAATTGGTTTACTTTCATTACTTTGAGTACCTTTCTGAAGGTTCGCATTATTTGTGTTGTGAGTAAACGTCTACGTTAATAATGTAAGTTTGCGGAGAATTTTTAACGTAATGATAAATCGTGCAGGAATATGAAATTAGTTTTTCAATATTAGTTGTTTACTAGGAATGTCTTGCAGTATATTTTAAAGAAAATGTATATTGATTTTATTGTGCTCTCTACGTATTTAAAATGCTTTTCTTTGTTTTTCTTTTTCTTAGTAAGATGGCGAATAAAATAATGTTATAATGCAATTTATGATCTGTTGTATTCAAAATAATTTACGCACCGTCTTAAATACTTAAAAACTAAATATCATTCCAGAAAAGGACCATAAATTAACGCATTCATTTTTATCGTTGCGCATAGTAAAAATGTAGCAGTAAACCAACATCGACCGCATGTGGCATAAAAATCTGAATTACAATGCGTAATAAAATGTATTATTGTGAGAATCCAGATTAGAGGGGGTTCTTATTGTAAGAGAATTATTTTGTTTTACGACAGGAAAATAATAAGCGTCACATTTATGAGCTGCAATAAAAGGATGGGGCGCAATTGTTTCTTGCCGTGGTATGCTGTGATTAGATATCGTCGGGGATTTTCCTTTATGATGGAGCACCATATTTCTGTCACTTAGTAACGGTGACAAATCTCCTTCATAAAGAACTGTTTTTGTGCAAAATAGTTTTTCCTCTTTTGTATTTTTACTAGTGACGGCGACAACTAGAGGGAACTTTCCGTTCTTTGTCATAAACCCATGAATGTAGGTATCAGTCTAGTACAGTAAGTAGCAGAATCACTTGGTGTAGTCATATGCCTAGATTTAAAGCTTTTATAAAAGTTGTTGTTTTGTGGTTAAATATAAATCGTTTTAAAAATACGCTACTTAGTTATTTAGAAAAAAAAAAAAAACTATAGTTTTTTGATGACAAGGAGCAATAATAATAGTCTAAAATTAATGTGAGAAATAAATAAATAAATATTTTAATACACAGAATTATATTGTATAGGAAATAAAAGTGTCAGTTTTAGTCTTTACTTTTTTAAGTGTCCTCGCAGGGCTCATAAATTGTACCTATTTATATTTATTATTATGTAAGTCTTTTTATGAAAGCAATAAAAGTTTGTGTTTGAGTTTGAGTTTAACTTTGGGTAAAATAAGTACTATTTTTCTAGTCTGTTTTTTTACTTTGTGTTTTGCGCCCGCAATTCTTTTGTTAACTATGTAGTTTTGTAACTTCTGGTAACTTTACTGGTCGATGCTAGTCTTAAGTTTAATCAGTTTTATATGTTATATTGCGTCGTCTAAAGCATCATTATTAACGTATATTTCAGATTTGAATGTTACAAATTTCAGTAACGTTCAAAAAATTCTCGTACCTATTCCACGAAGCAAAATTTGGCAAAACAAAGGGGTATCGCAGTCGACAAGATCAATGGTAGCCCACGGGTCGGATGTATTTACGGCCTACTGCACTGTAAATTCGCCGATATCGCGTATCGCCTGCGGCTGCGCCCATGCTGCAAACACAGGGGACACTTTGTAAACAGTATAATAGCAGTATTCAGTATTGACAGAGGTTTCTTGGTAAGTCGTTTTTTTACTAAATGCTAGCGAGTAGCAGCTACTACCCACTAATACCAAGATCAGTATTAGCTAAACAGATTAAATTTTTAGGTAAAACCGAGAGCCGTATCAATAATCTCATCTTGGCTGAGATGCCCGTCACAAGATAGTCAAAGTAAACGTAAAACCATAGAAAACTGTAATTTTGAGGCATCTTGAGACGAGCATTACAGTCGAGATCAATATATTAATCGGCCCTGAGGGTGTAAGATTAAAACTGACAGTTTTGCTTTTACGTACGCTGATTTTCAAATGACAGCTATAAAACTGGCCGTGAATAGTCAACGTGTGTTGGGATGCGTCAGAAGCATTTTCGTGATTCGTGATATACATTAATAGTTATTTCACTTCTAGAAAGAGTGACTGTGACATACAAACACAAGGATAATGCGAAATAATAAGGGTTCTTGGTTTGACTACGGAATCCTCATGACGCTGTTAGTGTTACCACTGAAAAACTGTTTACTGTGAAACTTTTGTTGCTCACTGAACATGCATTACCATTATTGTCTTGAATTTTTTTTTAATAGACTCAAGCTTTATTTTTATTTATCCCAATAAGTGAGTATTATATTAAATGTGAAAGTTTGTGCGGATGATATCACACGGATGTGCTAAAATTTGGAAATAACAGTTATTGTCGTGAAATAGCCATTACTAGACTGCTTCTTAGAGCCGAACGATAAATAGGTTTTGCGTGGGCGAAGCGGTGTGCAAAACCTATTAAAAATAATTCTAGCTTTTGTTTCTTTAAAAAAATGGAGGGTAGTTTTACGAATATCGCGTAGAAAAAGGTCGAAGCCCATTCGAAGCCGGTTAAAAAAAGTATTCGAAATACTCATTCATCATTTTGTTAAAAATCGAAAGCCCCGATTCCCAAACGAAGTTAATATAAAGTTCGATGAATTCTTTAAAAGTTCTGTCAGTACCTATTCAGCGTAGAAACATCAAAGCGATGTTCAGAACAACATTCATCTACGAGAAAAATGAAATAAAAGTCGCCGGTCGGTAGAAAAGTCTTTGGAATAGTATTTTATTTCTAATCACAAATAAAGTCTCCAAATTTATCACAAAAATTAAAAACTTAAAGAGTAGTGACAAGTAGGTACATGAAGTGAATTAAGATAAAATGATGGTTACCAGGGGGTCTAATATAGCTGCGGTTATTACAATGTGGATAAAACGTCCGGCCCTTTTTGATACGTGTATAAATAAGTAAGAGAGTGACGTCTGCTTTATCCACATCTTGTCACGCGATAGACGCAACCATACTAGGCCCGCACTGCAGATTATGCAGTGACAGAGGTTAACTATCACAAAGAAGAATTTTCGTTTCCAACTGTTTTATTCGTACATAAAGTTCATAAGTTTTGCTTTGAAGCGAGCGACGAATCATCAAGTTCGAACATGTAGCTAATGATACGCATTGAACTGGGTAAAGTAAAACCTGTGAACTAGTCGATAACGTGTTTTATAATTAGCACCCCTGCAATATTGATCAAATCAATACATTTAACGTGTTATATAATCAACAGAGCAAAAAATACATTCAATTCAATTATTTTCTTGCAGCAATAGAAACACTCTCAAAGCCTCCACTTTACTTATTTTCCTATTAAGTACTCAAAACTTTAATTAATTCTGGTGTACACTGAAACGTGACCAAATAAGTTTTGTTTCGCTTTGATTGTGCCGTTTGTAGCTTATGCTACGAGTAGGGATGAAAATTGCGAAAGATACCTATACATTTTGTTTTTTTCGAAACTGTATTCCTATAAAATGCTAGTTGTTTTCGAAAAAAACAAATTAGAGGTTGCTGCCTTTCATCCAACGAAAGATATTACATAAAGTACCAGGAGCTCAGCGGTAATCAGGGGATACGTAGAGTAACTTAGATCGCAGGCGATGACGTACCTCTATCATAATTATAAAAAACTTAAATTTGCGAAAGATTCAACTGAAGATCCACAAGGAAAGATTCTGTATTTTATTGAAAAATACTGTGGCGTTTGAAAGATACTAGTATTTTACAAGTCATTTCAACGCTACTTACGAGTATTTCAATTAAAATGAAGTCGCTGTGATTATTTTAGCTTGTTTGCCTTATAACGGCGAGTAGGCAGATACATTGCTAGTTCAATTCCAATTTTAATATTTCTAGAAACAATAAGCTTAGCTTACAAAACCTTATTGCGATCCCAAAAACACGTTATTAACATTTTATTTCAAGTCATTTCAGGAGTCAAACGAAATCCAAGTTCGCTAATGAAGACAAGTGAAATATTATTCAGAAGCGAGCACAAATAGTACCCAAACTCGCAGAACGTAATTAATTTGAAAAATGTGCAGACGAAACAAAAGGTCGAAATGTTAAAGGAATGCTCGACAAAGTACCAATGCTGGTTGTTAAGATTGCAGATGTTTCACTAATTGTTAGTAAGACGCTCAACGTTCCCTTTGTTAAATTAAATTAATAGCTGGGAAATATTTAAATAGGAACTCGAACGAGAAATCGGTAAGCCTTAGAGTCTGTCTAGACCATAGTCGAGACGCGTCTTGAACGTACTTTGTGCATTTGCTCGCCTAATTAGGATCAGATTTCTATATTAACGTATCCTTTGGATGTTGAGGGTTGTTTATATTAAACTTTGGTGAAATGTTTTACAATGTTGTTCAATTATTTAAAATTTAAAGACTAACATCTTACGGCCGCACTCTAAGTCAGTTTTTAAGACCGTTTTTATGTAGTTTCGTAGTGACGATTTTTCATACAAAATTGATAAAGGAATGTGTATCCTATGACACTTGTGTCTATTAGACTTGGTACGACACAAACTGCAAAATTATTATTCAATGGGTACTATCTTAAGTGACAATTACGGTATCACTAATCTAAACAATCTATATAGAGAAAATATTTAAAAAAATTACCACTGTAATTTGAATCTCTCCGTCCATACAGAGGTAATTGTGGTAAATATTTGCGATTTAGATCTGAAATTATGGACTTAACGCAAATTGGGAGTTTTTGGATAGAAGTTTGAGTTATTATTTATTTAGATAAAAGAGATTCATATCAAATAAAATAACGTAAACTACATTCGAAAACTTTGAAAATGTATGGAATTGACATAGGCGTTCGACGCGACCGTTACCTTCGGCAGCTTACTTCAATCGTATACCTTTATTATTATTCCTAGGGCCACTGTACTGCGATAAACAACTTGCCAGATACAAACCGAGTAAAGCAAAAGACACAGCAATCAGTGATAACTTTGTTTCTCTCTCTGTTTAAATAGAAAAAGGTCGCAGCTCAAAACAAATAACGAATAATTTAACACTTCATGCAAATAGCGTTCTAATTTCAAATGCAACAGCAACGGATTCCAACTTGTATCGCTTTTGTATTAAGGGATATACTACACACATTTACAACACCAATCACAGTTAACACTATGAGGCAGTCGCGAGGCGTTCGTACAAGCCGATTATTTACGGCTTTACCAAAATTTCCTATGCATAGAGTAGGTATACAAACAAAACGTAAAACTGACACACGCCATACACCTTTTATTGCTCCGGCTTGTCTATTTATTTACGTGACGCTTCGCCACTGCTATGAGGGCCAGGTTTCCAGGTCCAAGTATAAAATGGATCAAATAGTTAGTTTCGGGCACTGAGTGTGTATGCTCGTAAACTCCAATTACGTTAACGTCACTGCTAACTTTTAATTCGCCGTCAAACTGAATCTGAGCGCTTTATGGCGCAACGTTACAGGATTAGCGGGTTCGAAACTTTGTTGGCAGTTTACTGGCCGTTTTATGTACGACTAGGATTTAGTATTTATTGGTGACATATTTGACGGTTCACATAGAACTTTTTTTTTGTAAATATCGTCATATTTTGTCAACTTTACGGTAGCTCTTATTAACTTGGCAGCTTAGATAAAAATAATACGATAACATTAGATGTAAAAACAGTGTAGAATGAGGCCCATGATGCAGTGATGATATATTGTTCGTATACACCGTGTTTTTTTTGATTTACGATAACTTTAAGGGAACGTTCTTTAGGTCAAACAAAGTTAATTTCCCGAAGACAGACAAATGATAAGTCTAACGGTTTTAAAGATATTTAATTTTTAAATTTAATCTGTTAATCACGTTAAACTAGTGTAAAAGGCTCTTAATTGATAACAACAATTTTCTTTTAATACTTATGAATAAAGAGTTTCCAATTGTTAGGTTTGTATACGCGTCAATTTAAAGTGACAATCTTGTCAAGTGTTATCTTTACTTGTGTGTGTATGTCACGCCAACATAGATGTATTTGACACTGATTATTAGTTAACTCTAAAGGCCCTTTTAGAATGATCAAAGATAAAAGATTTCATTATTTTGTTCTAAACTGAAAAAAAAAATATTTTTGCTATATTTAAAAATCTAATCTACCAATTAGTTTCTATGGATATACCTAGTAATATGCCGAAGTTATTGTAAATCAAAAAAAACACGGTGTATAATATCTCAGCTGGTCACTTACCTTCAGTAGTACCTATAGATACATGTCAAACAGCAAGTTTATTTATTTATTTAAACGACGTCCAATCATGAAATGTAAAGGTTCGTGTTTTCATTTTATAATTAGGTTCAAAAGTAAGGACCTTTTCATTTAAATATGTACTATACATATATACATATTTTACTCACTGTCTTTGCATAGCAAGGAGCGATTTCCAATTGAGTAGATTTTTACCTTTAAGTAATAAAAGGGTTGGCTATCAATACACAAACTTATGATCAAACGAAATTCCTACTCCTAAATCAAATATTATGTATTTACATTGTGACCGAAAAAATAAGATTATTGGTTGCCTTAACCAAAGCGCTATTGCAACATGTAGGTATAAAAAAATGAATATTTTTATGAGTCAATCATAAAAACCGGTAGTGGTCAAATGACCAGTACCACTTATCGGTTAGTGAAGATTAGGCCCAAATGTAAAGAATGCATTGTTGTATATTGCTCTTTTTTTAATTTTTTTAATATTTTTTTTGCAAAGGGAAACATTCAGCATATATATTACACAAAAATAACAAATGTACGTAACGCATAAGCCAAAACAGTTTCCACCTAAAGTTGACACATTCATTTTGCTCAAAGAATTAATATCAACTTAAATAACTTTTATTAAGGTATTAAAAACCACTAATATAATAACGACCCCCACGACTTTCATAGCTTATATCTCCTTAACGAAGTAACCCGATTTCATAAAACCATCTCGATTAAGATAACTTTCTATAAAAATCAGTAATATAAAGACACAAATACACACACGTTGAACTTATAAATTAAAGTAATAAAGTTTTTTTTTTTTTTTTAAACTTCCTCCGTTTTCATTGGGGGTTAAAACGGGAAATTTCAGGGGAAAAGTCATCATCATCGATTCGAATCCTTAATCGTCATTTGTCCTAATCCATCGTTTGTCAAAATTTTCGTTTATCCTACATTTTCTGCCTGAATCTTCTTTTATTTAGTGTTGTGATAATACAACCTAACCTAATCACAGGTATTTTTGAAAAACTTCAAAAGTTATCTGACTCACCTGAAAACCAGTTTATGAGAAATAATAATTCAGACAAACGATGCGTTAGGACAAACGTTATTAGGAATTCCGAGGGACACCCCATCATCATCACGTCAGTCACTGGTCCGTTGCTAGAAATAGGCCTTCAGTAAACATTTTCACCACGATCTGTACAAAGCACCTCACATATACGTATAAGAGGGGAACCTCATATGTAAATACATGGTATTCTTTTATTTTAGAACCAAAACAAATCATCTTCAAACTCAGACCATGTCTGCTGATCACATTGTCCACCTGGCGAAATCAGACAGTCGCAATCCAAACTTTTACAGCCGAAACCACCGTGGAATACAAATTGTTTCACTAACGTCGTAAAACACAAACGGTAGCTAGCAGCATATTCCTTGGAGATATATTGCTTTAGTGTTCGTACTAAGACTAGTATTACAGGTTGGAAAGCGTTGCACCTATATGTAGACGACATAGTAAAGTATCAAAGTTTCGCTTGCAATTGTCGTAAATGATGTACTATAATTAGAATCTGGAATAAGAAGTGGTTACATAATATTGAATCCTCAAAACTTGCTTCACAAAGAATCGTTAGCCTACATTTGGGTAAATAGCTAATGATTTGACTGCACTTGGTGAAATTGCGTTATTTTATTGACACGGTTGATAGACTAAATCTGATTTATGATTTTCTGTAATACTAGTCGTTATATTACTTTTTATTGTTGTAAATGTATGTATGTGTATGCAGGGTGATATGTTCACGTTGTTGCTGATGGTACCAAAAGAAATTTAAAAACTATATAATGCTTAAAAATATATCTATACGAGAGAAACTCTAGGCTTTAATTATAAAATTACAGCGATCTCTTAAGTACCTAATAAAACTTATGAAATTACAGATAAAAGTGTTAATAAGTTAGATTTTGGAGACTACGAAAGAGCAACGCATTTCGAGACCACGTATTACTAATAAAATTCTAAATATTTACAAAAATACCGCAAGAAACAAAGAAAATAAATACAAATTATATTTAATATTTACAGCTGTAGACTTAATAACATCAACACATACGACAGCTAACTCAGAAATTTAATATCCAAGAGACCTTTTCGAGTTTAATTAAAGTGGAGTATTTTATCATCAGCTTATTGCTAGACGTCGCTAACTATAATATAATATTGTGTCGCTACTATAGTGAGATATTAGTTATGCTTAGTATGAGAAAACGTATTTTTTTATCTCAGGTAGCAATAGGAATTATTACTAGAAGTAAGCTATAGTAAAACTTGTAGTATAGCAACAGTGGCTCTAGAGAATATGCTTTGCGAGATCGTTATCATATATCAAGGTCACGTTAAACGCTCATGTCAATTCCATACATTGTGACAGTTTTTGACAATAGTTTTCGTTAGCTTTACATATGTTGTCTAGGGCCACTGTGTGATATGAAATGAATGGAGTTGACATGAGCGCCAGACGGTAATTTACATCAATCGAATTACTTGCGATAATTATAAACTCTAAGGTTAAAGGTTATACTGGTCGAAATAATTAAAATTGGAATCAATAATGTAGTATTTTATGCGTAAACTGTAATTTTGCAACTTTGCAGTCATTTTTTTTTTAATATTGTTGTTGAAAGTGGTTCCTATACGCATGGAGCATGCTACCATATGTAAAAAATATGGTAGCATGCGCTATGCCCTTGAGTAATATTAGTTTAGAGTAATAATAGTTTGCTTGTATTTTCATATGGATGAGCTGATATGAACGATGTTTTGTTTGAAGACCTTTCTCTGCTGGCCATGTCACCAGCTTCTTTCATCTCATTCAGACCGATATTTCATTGCTTGGATGATACTGTAGAGGTTTCTACGCAAATATGCCTAAAATTTGCCGACAAGAAGTACTAATGGGCAGTAAATTTCAAGATAAATATCATTAATATCATAAAGAACGACGTTATGCTCACAAAAACGCGAAGTCGGCACCCACTCAAGAATAAGTAAAATCTTTTTGGCTAAGTAAAATGTAAGATGTCCTTTCACATGTAATGCAAAGGTTTCTGATTGGCAAGTGCTTCTCATACGAGTATGTGAACTTAATCCCGTCGAAGAATTGAGGAAAGGTTATCTCAAAGAAATGTTTATAGATGGGAGGGTTCCGCTCAATAACATTTTATGTAGTGATGATAGTAAAAGATTATATTAAATTGATTAAATTACCAGCTGAAATATACGTCTATTTACGTAGAATTAATATAGTTAACGTAATAAAAATACACATACTGCGGGTATCTCTCGTAAATAAAAGTGATGTACAAAATGGCATAGAAACAAAGAAAGATTACATAAGAAGATTTTATCCGACTAACTACAAATGAACGTAATGGTTTTCGTTAAATGTATGTTTGAATCCATGATTTTCTGTGACCTTCTGCAGGCTAAATGCCTGGATGGTTTTAGAGTGCGGGGTATTGTTGGATTGGTATTTACACAAGGAGTGTCATAGGCTATATAAGATCTTCCTGATGTTGCAGAAGTAGTCAGGTTTTTGAAAGCTTGCTATTCGTTTAACTTGTTGATTTGTTAAACAGCCGTTAAAATGGCCGCTTCGTGCGGGACGAATGGTTACGACCTGTCTTCAAAAACCGATTTCAATTACTCCCCTCTTTGTTTTCCTTAACCGTGTCCTCTTCCTTACTCGTGACATATTTATTATGTTACTTACACACATTGGAGGTCTGTACGGTACTAAGTTTATGGATTGGCGCATCCGTAACAGCGGAACCCTAAAAACTCGTATACTAAGGTGTTCTTTTGAAAGCGTTCCGGTGTATTTTCGTAGAGCTGAAAAGTTTCGCAATGGCAGCCGGCTCAAGTTTAAACTCCGAAAGGGGCGATCATCTGCGGGGCTACAGCGTACATTTACAAATGTACTACTCGTATTTTTTGTTATATTTTACGTGTTTCTGATTCTTTGCATTTTTTGGTGCTGTGGCAGCCCTTATTTACTAATATCGGTTGTGCGTTAGAATGGGGCAAACTTTGTGTGATGTCCACGTGATCTTCTACACCGAACTCAGATGTACAGTCAAGGAATTTAATTCCTATACCACTTTGAAATATGTCAAAGTGACACTGCAAATAAAATCATAAGAAGTCTCTTACGTTTGATTACGTCACTTTGACATAGTCCAAAGTGGTATAGGAATAAAATTCCTTGACTGTAGTTGTGCATTTTAGTACCTTGACGCAGGTACGTAAAGCAAGAATGGTGTGAATATCAATAACTTGTTATTCCCACAATTTACCACCAATTTTTTACCACTGGTAACAGATGGGAAAAGAAATCCCAAGTGTTACCAGGGGCAACAAATTGGTGGTAACAAGTGAGAAAATTGGTAGTAACAAGTGGGAATATCCGTCAATAACTGGGACAAGGTTCTAAAAGTTACGGCTACTTTTGAGTTAGACCATACCCCTGTCGTTTGAGGCTAGATCAATCTGCCCAGAGTTACAATTTCATTTTACACAAGATTACGTGTATCATCATATTTATTTATATAAATATTTTCATACCCTCAACCTAACCTACCTACTAGTAAAATAAGAAATAAATTATGACAGTACAAATAATATCCTCTAACGCAACAATACTTTATAATTTAAACTCTATGGCAGCTGTAAGTGTAACTTAAAAAATCTTCTTGCAAAAGTAAAATGAAGCACGAAAACCCAGTTTTATGCCGTCATTATTTTGATATCACGGCGCAAAGTGGTTAACTTTTTTTCTTTATTCTACATCATCGTCTAATAAAAGGCACGTTGGAGAAATATGTTGTCACTGCATAAACTTTATGACTTTAGTTTCGCTCAGTCGTCTAGAAACGCGAGAACTTTCCCCAACATGATGAAGCAGTTTTCAAGTACGTTTTTGTCATATGCCACTCACGGCGCAATAAAAATGAACTGTCTATGATAAAGGTAAACAAAGTTCGCCCTTTTTCTGAATATATGCTATATTTTACCAAACAGACTTGAAGTGTAGATATTACATAAATGCGAAGGAAACCTTGACGGTTAGGTTTTTTTTAATGGTCCATATTGGGTAGGTTATCTTTTCGCATCAGGTATATCTTTTAATTCTTACCTTATTGATAAAATGAATGTTCAAATAATTAAAAGTGTTATAATTGTTTTATAAATAAAAATAACGATTCGAGCAGTTTTGAATACTAAAACGTCATTACTAAGAACTTTGCAACTATATTTTCGTACGTTAACAGACAATTTCGTGATTCCAACTGATATTAATTGATCTTATACAAGTTGGATAAGAAAACGGCCTCATTAATAAACTGACTTTGAATGAGTGGTCGCGGTATTAAATATTGGGAAAAATAATGAATACCTTATAATTTTAGTTGACATCAGACGAAAAAGTGGTTTACTTAAGATATTAAAGGCACATAACTAAAAATATAACCAAAAAAGCTAATTTTTTATATTAGTTAAATTTCATTTGATACTTTGAAAATATATCATCGAAAGGACGTTATAAATTCGGCAAACAATCGTCCCATTTATGAATTGAGCCTGAATCGCATTCAGCTGCGACGTTAAATAAAGCAATTACGTGAATTTATTTCCAATTTACCAAGTAAATATTATTGAAACCAATTTCGATAGTGCGTTATATCACTCGAACGAGATATTCGAACAAAGGCTATAATTTTTCGATTCTTTCTCGAATTTGAATACTCGGCTCATATTTGCCGGCCCGTTTGTCAATTTTGTCATCCCCCACGTTCGACGCGGATATATTACAAGTAATTTTAACTCGGAAATTATACTTACTTTGTTTTGGAAATTATTTATTTCTTTGCTGAAACAAAGAAATGTCCTATTTATTATAAAGCCTATGCATTAAATGATACAATAGGTAATAAACTTGTAAAGTGAAATATGCAATAAAGTCACTAAGTGTAACAAATGGACTTACTGTAAAATTACTTCCACATACGTGTTCATAATTTAAGATGACATTTGCAACTGACATTGACTCTTACACACACAATGTGACGTATTTTTTTAACTCTTTTTTGTTGGCTTAACCACTATACTTCGACCTCTCTTCTCCCAAAAGATTTCTCTATACTTACAAGGTTTGAATAAAAAGTAACGTTTCATATCTAAATTCATAAAATATGTTTCATGTAAAAAACATTTTACAAAATCACTTGTGCAAAAACATTTCGTTTGACATTTCAATTTATCTAAGCAAATAATCAAAAGCGTCAAGTATTAATTTGACAAATCTAAAGAGCCGTGGCTCCCTTCAGCCCAAAGCACAATCCATTTGAATCTATGCAATTTCCAATTTCACATCGATGGAAGTGATTTAAGTATTTCCCGTATCATTTGTTTCTCCCGATTCCAATATAGCATTTTTTATTTTGTTAAATTGCTTTCCTTTGTACCGTTATCCCCTTCATATAAACACATGAGCTCCTAACACAGATACGTTTTTAAAGATTGACGTTTATTTGCTTTTAGCTTACGGCGAAATTGCGCGTCTTTAGGTTTTATTTATTAAGTTTTGTGTGAGGTTTTGCAAGAGTTTTCGCTTTATCTCTTCGATGAGTTTTGTATATCTTAAGATTTTGTATAGAGATATATTTTATGAGCTGATTTACAGCCATACAATTTTTATTAAACAATTTTACATTTTGAGACAATTAACTCGTTCCTTTTGCGGACTTCGGTAACTTGAACGATCGTAACATAAAATACCAGGCAAAAGCATTTCTGACCATGATCAGTGTAGGGTTCCGAAGCTGTTATTATCAAAAAGCTAACTACACTACACTTGTTTTTAACACAAATAAGCACTTTAAATCTTAATATTTGTCAAACGGATTTTTAGTAAAAATATTGTTTAAGCCCGCATAATTTTTAAACATAGTTTAAGTTTATTTCTTAGTGTGAATAAATATGCAAAATGAATACCAGCGCTATATTAATACGATTAATATTTAATTAATTAAGTGTGAGGCTTTTAAGAACACTTAAAGTCCTAAAGCTTTTATGTCTTATAATAAAGCTTTAATAACATGAATCTATTTTATGAGAGCATAAGTCGTCTCAAGGGCCCGAAAGCTTAATTTAAAAAATAAATATACTTGACAGACGGATTTGTTAAGAACTTAAATTAGAAGCACATATTCCGTTCACTAAAATAGTTTCATGTAGCAGACCTTTTTGACTGTAAGCCTGCCTTAACCCTTAATGTCTTAGGTAATTTTAATAATGTTTTATTGTCTTTTGCAATACAATACACATGCAATTCTTGAACTGCGAAATCTGTTTATCAAAAAGGCAGAGCCCCTTAAATTTTCATAAGAGTACAACTCTTGCCTTAATTTATTTTTGATTGCTCACCCGTCATTTCTACGTCATACTCCTGTCGGCAACCATGCAAAACATCATTTGTTACATGCTGACAATAAATAAATTAAATGGCACAAAAAAGAGCTGAGTGTGCGATTTTTCCTGCCCTCGTTTCGGTCCTAATGCAATAATCAAAGGAATATGAGGGGAGTCAAATGTCTACATATGCGATATGCGATTAAAGGAGAAGATTGAGGAAATCGGTTTGGGGCGTGCTTCATGATCGCATCGATTGTTTTTCGTTATACTCGTATTATTTAAGAATTGGTTTAAATATATTTTTTACCAGTAATGGACAAGGCACCTCTAATGGATACTTGATTGTTATTATACAGAAGATAAGAGTTATTATTTTATTTTGCAACAATCAATTTAGGACCGTATGAAATTTGAATTGAGAGTGAAGTGTCCATTTCTGGTGCCTGTCAGCCAAAAGTATCCATCATTGGTGCCGTCACCCTATAGCAAAATGTTGAACACTTTTCAATGTTTCTGTCGCTACCGTAGGTGCTAGATGTTTATTAATCTTTGAAAACGATTTAGATTTTAATGTCACAAATATATTAAGTACCTACGTAGGCACTTCTCTTTTAAAACAAATCAATTTAAATCCTTACTATGTCATTCTGTTGCTGTTAATTAAGGAAATTTACTGTGATCTCTAGTTTTCTCGTACTACAAATAGATAGGTATAAAAAACACGCTTATTTAAAAAAATCGTAGCGAATTAATCTACGCAATTCGAATCATACAGCTTTTAAAAAGGACCTTTGCTGGGGCTAGTTTTTATACTGTACTATCGTTTAATTCTGTTATGATTATGAATTTATGACGTACTTTAAACCCATGCTATTTACACAAAGTGGACCCGGTATGATCTTGCCATCAAATGCTATGATGGAATCAAAACAAGGGCAGTGTGTCTCCGCCTTAACACCGGTTTCAACCAATATCCTCCTAAGAAAAAACATCGCAAATGTGATTGCATGTTCATTGGTTTCGCAGCACTACAGTTATTCGTAGAGGGTTGAATCGGTTTTGTGTAAAATACACAGTTACGTCCTTTATACCTTAGGTAGGCGGAACAGCTGTCACGCACGAGATAATCTCAGGAAATCAAAGATCGGCAGATTGGGGGTTGGGTTCCACATTGTTATATTTGTGGTTTAGAATGTTATGCTGTGATTTTCCGGAAGGTGAATAAAGAAAAAGTATTAACACTTCGACATTATGAAGGTTTAAAAAAAGTGTTTATTCAATCAGAAAACCTAAATAGGGCTCAAACACTAACTGAATGTAAATCAATATGAAAAAAATAGTTAGCACAGTTTTTATCGACCATTAGGTATGTTATATAACAAGCAAGACACAAAGCTTGAAACTTAATTTGCTTCAATAAATCCTCATCGTTTCCATAACACCGCGTATCTCTAAAAGTCCCATTTTTCCCTACTGGCAGTACCAGGCTCACATGATAATGTAGAAAGTAATTTTATATTAAATCTTTGCCACAACATAAAAGAGAGATTTCAGAGAGCGTCTTTCTTCCGCCCGACGAGAGCGCAGCATAAATTAGTTTTCCACGGAGATTGTTTGTGTACATGCTTTTTTATTTTTTAAAGGTTATTATTTATGAGTTTTTTGTGGGGGCACGCTGTGAACTGTGCTATTGTTTACTTGGTAAACAAGTGTAAATATTTTTTATTGCAGTTGATGAATGAGGTAAATTGTTTTACAAAATGTTATTTAAAAAATCTTTTTTAATGAATTTCGACACGAAGAAGAATAATTTAGAAAGATGATGTTAGCTAAAATTCATTAAATACGTTGAAAGCGTTTACTAGAAATTTTGAAACTTCCAAGATACAGCGGTTACGGTTTTTAAAACACACTACCTACTATTATTAAATTTGAGTAACTCTTACGCTTTAAAATAGCCTGAATGCATCTTTATTTCAGTACAAATGCTCTCTTCAGCCAGTTTTTTTCATAAAAATACCGGTAGCATGCAATATGTAAATTGGGAAAAAGATGAGTTTCCGTGGAACTTTCGTAGATGGTCACTAATTAATTAAAAGCTTAGGGCAAGCCATTATGAGCGTTATGCTAATAGGCGGGTCTAGAGAAGCCCTCAAAGGGTAGCGTTAAATTTTGGAGCCACAAAGCGGGTATTATTTTGGGCGCTTCAGTCTTTTGCGCGGAAGCCGTGGTATGCGATATTCTGACTGCCGTCTAGACATTTTACCTTTTAAGTGACGTGACAAATCCACAGGGGCTCTATTCTACTTGTTAAAACCATATTGCCTTTCCAGGGCCTCTTTAACCACGTTTTCAACCATTTTGTTTTCAGTTTCATATTGTTATTTTACAATACAATCGCCTGTACTGAAATGTCAGCAAGAGATACTATTGCGTAGCAAAATAAGTTGTTATATTCAAAATTGAGGCCGAAGACCTGTCTGTAGGTAGGTACCTAGTACATGTTCCCAAGACGTCATTAATATCTCCACGCTTCTACGTCAGTGATCATAAGGTCTATGTGCACAAATATTTGATGCGTTAGCTGTACAGATATTTATGCTTTTGAACGAACGGTTTAGAACCCTACTATCATTCACTTGTGATTTGAAAACCAATCTAGAACCTAAGAGTTAATTTGGTCTAAAATACGTGCAAATTCAGTTTTGATAGTGCAGCCCGGCTGTAACGAAGTGTCGTATCGGCTGTGATTGTCAGTGCATTTGAGGTGCACGCGGCTGGGGACGCCATTTCTAGTTGGCGCAAGTGACAATCGAATAGCGTTGATTGCCAAAATAATTTTGAATTCAGCAAGGATAGTTAAAACATAAAATATTATATATCTTGAAAGCATAATTATACTTATGTGTGTGCTTTCGGCTTTATTTTTTGCCCCGCCTGATAGTTTTACATAACCAGCTTACTTCTTCTTCTTATAGTGCCTCTCCAACTAGTAAAGGTTGGCAGTCAGCTCCGCATATTTCTCTCGGTCTTTGGCGAGGTTGAAAAGTTCCGCTGCACTTGTGACACCAGTCCATTCCCGAATGTTTCGCAGCCACGACTTCTTTCTGCGCCCGACAGCTCTTCTTCCAGCAACTTTGCCCATCATTATTAATTGCAGGAGTTCGTATCTTGAGTGCCTAAGCACATGACCTAGATAGACAACTTTTCTTCTTTTGATGGTCTGCCTTAGTTCACGTATCCTCCCAACTCGACGTAGAACTTCACACCACCTTACTGAGGCGACTTAATCCGTCTTACGTCAGAGGTGAAAAAAAATACCAAGTGCTAGTTCAAATTATGATAAAGTCCCAAAAAATACAAAAAGAGCACAGACCTGAGTCAAGATATACGAGGGATTAAGGACTTTCAAAAGAGGAGCAAACTCTTCTTGTCTGAGATCTGCGATTACTTTACAAGTGTTCCGGGCTTGCGGTTGTCTATGTCACCTTTTTAGTAGGTGACCTCGGCTTCTATTCTACTGGGTAAAAGCATATTGCCTTTGCATTTTATTGTATTGTCAACGTTACGATATCATAGGTATTATTTACTTAACAGTAATGGCGGCCGAGTTAAGCACATGCAATTTAACTTTACAAGCGTCATATCGGTAGACAGTGCATTAAGATGCATGAAGCGAAAGATCCGGGTTCTGGTTGCCGTAAAGGTTATTGTGTTAACTAGGCAAAAAAAGGACTATTGGAAATTACGAACAATATCAAATTAAATCAAGAAAGTATCAATAAAATACAATACTCGTACATTTTAAGGTAAAACCACAATCCAGATTGTAGAGCTGCAGAACTTACTAGCTTTTAATTGACACTTAAAACAGACCTGACGTCTACAATTCTACACTATCGGACATATCGCAAACAAGAAAACTCTGGGTGTGTCTTTTCTTTTAAAACTAGAATTCTATTTCATAGCATTCATAATTAGTATTTTTATTAATTCAAGACGTTTTACCGCTCGTGTCATAAGCGCGCGCGGGCTTCCTGGTTCCCCGCTGCCTCTTGTGATATAAGCGGCGCGTGCGGCGGGCGGCGGAGCGAACGTGCGAGTTAAATTGAGCACTCCTCCACCCAGACTCTCATTTCCTCCATCCTCTATTGTGCGCATTTCACAATACAAAACATTTTTTTACGAATTTCGACAAAAAGTGCTTTGAATTTTTTCCAATCTTCGCCTCTATTCAGACCGTGAAACTTATTGTCTGTTATTTCGTTTATTAACGTTTATTCGTAGTCGGGCAATTTGCATAGAATTAATAGTTCAGTGTAATTGTAGTCAAATAACTGTATTTAAAATCTGACAGCGTTTAGCTTTTCAATGCTTTTATTCCACGAACAAACATAATCGCGTGTAGGTTTTTTTAATTAATAATTTACTTCTACGTGATAAATTTTTTGATACTAGTGGCGATAGGTTGTATGGTTTTGCATCATACATAGATTATATTTAGAATCGAATGCCTTTTTTGGGTAGGGATTGCTTCATAAGCCTTAATAACTGTTCCCCTGATATTTATCAATTAATAACATTTCTGGTACTGTTCTGCTAGCCACATAACTACATCATTCACAAGACAGTGGCTATCCCCTTCATTATAATTAATAATTTAGATACCTAACGCCTTTTGACACAGCACGTCCTCCTGTATCTAGATCTGCTATCTTATGTAAATAATAGTTTTTGTTAATGATAACCAATATTCTTTTAATCAGAGTATTTAGATGACAGTATCGCTGTTTTATGCGTTTCTAAGACGCAAGAGTATTCTTGCTCGAATTTCAGGAATCTCTGTTATTTTTAACATACATACATACCTACCTAGACGCCTGTAATCCCAGAGTCGGGTAGGCAGAGCTACAGAATTACCTACAACTGTAAAAACTTGTTGGTAATTCTGTAACCACATTTTGCACAATTGATATGGCTAAGATTTTTACCATGGTATTACTGACAGATTGCAAGTATATTTTTAATTTAAATTAAAACCGAAAAATATAATAATGAAATATTATATTATTCAGTACGTGGACCATACGATTAAGAGAAGTATTAAAGAAACTCGAACTCATAAAATGTATTTGACAAAAACACACTGCAACACATCAGACATATATAAAAAATACAAGATAAAAGACATATTCTTTTTCAGTACATGGCATAATCAGCTTCCATACGTCTCACTGGCGGGCACGGGCCTCCCAATGACTTGAGTTTTTCTTTAAATAGTTTTTTATTTTTTTTATTTTTTATATAATTTATCTTGATCCAGAAAAATTACGACTGAGTTTCTGTTCTACCCTAGTCGGAACAGTTTGGGCGAGTCATGTTAACAGACAAACCTAAACTGACTCTAAACAACGACCACACTTTAAAATAGATTTTCTTATTCGGATTTACCCTTTTATTCCTCGCAAGACCTAAATTATTTAGCATATTGTATTTTATGTGTTTAGCCCACTCAACTTGCAGCGTCACTTTTACTTAAACAGAAATTATTCATTGTCTGACCCAAGGATACCCCGAAATAGGGCTGCATAATAAAATTTCACTCCAAAGTATAATTAAGTCTCAACATTAAAGGGCAACTTCTTAATTTTATTGCCTTGATAATTATGAGAATGATAACTCTTTAGAAACAAGCATAACTCATTTGAACTTCATAGAGATTTGTGTTGGAAATTGCCGTATTATACTAATTTATCGTCCTAAGAAGACCTTAATGGTCTCAGTCTAGGGATTTATAATATCAGTCAGTAAAAACATACTGTGAATGCATTAATTTTCAGCTTAAAGGCTTAAGTACTTAAGATTTTATACCTGTCCGTTTTGGGGGAATAAAATGTTGGATATCTACATTTTGTAACGGTTTTTTGCGAAGCTAGAATATTATTTTCCACTCTTCAACAGTTCCTTAATTATTTTAGTCATGTTTTAGGCTATCCTCGGTATTAGACAAGTAACTATAGTGAACCCAGTAATATTCAAGATCATGACACAAAACTAGCTCCGTCGAAGTAATTCGACCCCACTACCATCGCCATTATTTGGACAGTTAACCGCAAGAAGACTATCGATCTAGACTCGTATTTAGTTGCTACAGACTTGCAGCTGTTTCATACAATGTGTGTTACATTGAAATGAAACAGCAGTTCTAATACAAGGCAACTTTTGCCAAAAGAACGCAATGATCGGGTTAACAAAAGCCAGACCGAGCAAATATTTTGATAAATGAGCAAAGTCTTTGCCGCAGGAAAATTAATTGGAATGGGGGAGTGAATTCTAGGCAAATCTCAGAGCTCTTCGAAGAATAAAGGATAGCTTGTGTTTAAAGGGATACGTCAAGGTTAGGGTGACGTTTTATATAAAATGATGTTAATTGTTTGTAAATTTAAGACTAACCAAGGGTATTTGATTTAAACAATATTAAGTATACGTATTAAGTAGTGTTTAACCTGTGTGGTTACCGGGTTAGAATAGTGCCACTCCATGTCTTCCCATGTATGTATGTAAGTATATATTCTTTCATCAGTATGATGAATTTTCAAATGCAGCGAATCCTGAAAAGATTCATTATATTGATGTCAATAAATCGATCGATCGACGATCTTTCAACATAAATGACATGTCCTGAAACATAAAAAACGCCGATGGTTATAAATAAATTACATTTATAATTACAAAATTGGTTGGATACACTAATTTACTAGGGTAAAACACCCAATAACTAGTCAGCCAAAAACCAGTAGTCGACCTTATGTGAGGTGAGAGCGAAGAGTGTATCTTTTGTACTCTTCCAACTCATACAAAGTCTAGGCCCAGGCCGACTACCAGATTTCTGGCTGAGTACTGGGCGGTTTACCCCATTAAATTAATTTAATAATCAACACAAATAATTGTCCAATTTAACCAAGGTCCTTTTGGGCGTTTAGCCTAAAGGTTGTGTATCGAATCGTCTTCACTTACGGCATTGTACTATTAAGCTGGCGATCTATCTTCGGGTCCTAAAGCCCTACACAGATTAGTCGCATGATCGTGACGCATGCCACGCCTCAGTGGGGTACGCTTGTGCACGACGCGTCTGGTCGTCCATGTCAGATGCATATTCCGTTTGTGATATGCCTTTTACTGGGATGGTTGGGATTTAGTGACTGGCCAATATTAATATTTGTAAATACATGTATTTATAAGCATAGGGTTCCCATTCTAATTTTTTTGCGTACGTAACTAACTGTCGGGTTGACATTAGACGTTAAATAAGGGTGAAAATGTGTCTGAAATTTGATAGATGATGGTGTTTAATTCTAGGAATATTTTCGCGTAAAGCGTCTTATGGAGTATTTAAAAGAAGTTTATTTGAATACTGTAATAACCAGAAGCATGTTTTTTTTTACGACCGGTATTCCCAGGAACTTTGGTTAAGCCATTAAGACTGCAAGGAAATGTTATTTCACAAACTGCTTGTACGAGTTTTATCGTTAAATAGCGTTGGTAACTATTGCTCAATTATATATAGTTGATTCAAAGTATAAAAAGAAAGATCTCGTCTTCGGCCCTTTAGGAGTTTCTGTTACTTATTGTTGCTCGAGCGCTAGGCTTGCGCGATACTACGTATGGAACGGCCCAGACTAAACCGGTCGAAGCACGCACAAATACAAGCCGCGCGATGTAACTTTGTTTGAAGACAAACAACTGTTTATACTGTGGTTGAGTAGTACGTCACGTACAAAAGTTAACAGTGAAACCACTGACGGCCAATTTTGATATCTGGTTTTAGTAAAGCTGCTATGAGACTAATCAAATATAAAGGTCTGTCGGTGCATCGAAACCTAAATAACTTTACATTACAAGTAGGTAAGCGTGGCAGTATATTGTTATAGATTGAAGTTAATCAGCCAAAAACTATTAAATAAGTGAAGATAACTGCTTTAAGTAACGAAACTTACATTAAAATCCACATTTTACTTTATCAGGAGCTCACTATTTGTCGTAAAATTGATTCAAATTTATCAAGTGCCCTAAACGGGTTCTTTATCAAACAAGACAACTCTTCTGCTTCATCATTACACATTTTCCTAAATTCATCCATCACTTCTTACTTTCGATTTACCTTAAAAACCCTAGCTTATTGAATGTTTATCGTAAACTTGGAAATGTTTAGTGATAAATCTTTCACATGTCAAAAGGATCTTAAATCCCTATAACTCGAAGACGCATACGTCTGTTTCGTTTGGGATTTTTGCTCAAGAAATCGCAACTGTGATCGAAGAAGCACCAGGGACGCGCGTCGAATGGCAAGTTCAGGTGCTAGATCTAATAAATCAACTGTTCGATCAGGGTTACTGACTTCTGCTGGGGCGACCAGGTATACGTGGTAGAAATTGATTGTATACGTTTAATTTTACTGGTATCAGTAGATTATGGATTTGAGGTAAGATGATCTCAATTTAGGAACTAGTGCATTGACATATTTATTTTTGAAAATTGGAACTGGGCCTGTATTTTACGAGGTACAACTATATTACTTTTGACATGTTACTATTTTTAAGTGTCAAGTGAACAAGAGCTATCGTAAAATAGGCAATACGATAACATGTCCAAAGCAATGTGGCTTTATCAAGTAGAATAAAGGGACTGTTTTCTGCAATTGCGTATATTTAGTCGGGATTGGGTTGTATTTGGCTTATTTTTATCAATTCGTAGAGTTATTAGTGCATTTTTTGCCTCGAACTTGTTGTTGTGACATGCACACAGAGTTTTTTCTATCTATGTTAATAGGTAGGTTTTTAGGCATCGCTACCGGGTACTTAAGTGGAACCGGTGTTTGTTGCTTATTAAGCTAATTACTTGGTTATTATCATTTCTTTTGCTAATTTTAACATAATCAAAATCCATAACAGTTGATTTTAATTCATTACAGTGATCCAGCTACGTTGTAAATAGATAAAAAAGTCAAAATCCATGATAATTCGTTTTATAATACTCTTTAGTGTTCTGTATTAAAATCATTGATTAAAACCCGAAAAGTTTTATTTGCTTAGCCAACAGCATTCGTTTGCTAATATCCTTAAAGTTCATAATTCACGGCCACCCCAATCTTGCAAATGTGAGCTTTCACGTTTATAATTACAAAGCTCAGACCAAATGTAATTTCAATTCAGGTTCCAGATCGATTCCAGACAGCGGTTTAGGGTTACGTGGTATAATGAAAACGAAAACACGCAGTGAAATACTAACTTCCAACACCTTTCCTCGAGCATGAACTTTTGCTGACTATCGAGTTAGTTACGTTAACGTAACGACACCGAGATTTCCTGTAAGGCGACGGAAACCAGCGTCCCGTGTCCAATTATTACAAAAAGTACACAATTTAAATTTTGTAATACTCCGAAAAATCTAAATTTCTTACACAAAAATATGTATGATATTATTTTAACAAAATGTTATTGGCAAGTTCTCTATTAGCTATATTCCTCATTAATCAACATACATTTATAGCCTAAACAGTAAAAACTATATAAAATGAACAGCTTTTGCTATGAAAAAAATCTGCCATTGCTACATTATCAAACTAATAGGGTAAAATCACCAGTAGTCGACCTTATATGAGTGCAAAGAGTGGGAAATATATCTTTCGTACTCTTCCCACTCATACAAAGTATAGGCAGAGGTCGACTACCAGGTCTCTGGCTGACCACTACTGGTTACTTTACCCTATAGCTTTTATGTAGGATTTATTAAAGTGTCCGTATTTGACCATTATTTAAGACCTCAGCACCTTAGTGACACCTCAAATACTAGTATTTAGATAATTTCAAAATTATACGAGTCCTTCTCTTGGGATAAAAAAATCACGTTGTTATAGGGACTACCGTATTGTTTTGATTGGAGTTGCCGTCACTGTCAAGTAATTAGTAGCTGTCAGGGTAAATTTCAAAATAAATGTACATAAAGATGCTCTTTAAATGTCACTTAAATGATGTCTAACTTACAATTTCGTTACAAAAATGTATGTGTTTGACGTTAATCGGCAGTTTCGTGACGGTGATAACACTCTCTTTAACTGGATTTTTATTTTGAAATTTACTCATCACGACGTTGACAGTACGATAACACCTCAAAAGCAATATAGTTTTACCGAGTAGAATACAGCCAATGGACACTAAAATAAGACTTTCTGATAATGTCGAAATGTATGATCCCGACTAACATATCTTTTTTTAAACGTTAATAAAGAACCCGTTGGTTTTTTTAGAACTCCTTAAATACAGCATAAGATAGATATTTTTACCTACTTTGCAATTAAAATGCAACCTTGAAATCAACCATCAAATACACAACACGTAAACACAATGTTTACTGAGTCTCATTAAGCATGATGCTTGTTTTACCGTTTTTGCGATACAACAAAGATAAAATTACGTTTAAAAAAACGAGTATTCAATGGGGACCTCATTTATTTTTTTAATTTATTCTTCTTTTACGGACTGGTCATCATAGGCTTAGTACCTAATAGGGTCCTGTTTAACACCCTTTGGGCGCGGAACCCTAAAAAGCAGTATGCGCACTATGGACTTCATACTCGTTTACGACATTTTTCATTTGCACGGCAGCATCCCACTATTCCAATAGTTTATAGACGTTTCGAGACGAGAATTTACACTTTACTGCCAAATTTAACGAATTGGACTCACAGCACAGTCAACCTTTTACGATTGACTTAAAGCAAGTTTAATAGTTCTCGGGGAATAAAATACGTAGGTTAAGATTCAGAAGGAATACAACATGAGAATTTAAAAGCTACACTTAAATAGTTTATGGAATGCATCCAGTCTAGCCAACCCGATGAATCAAGTTATTCAGGGTTTGAACATGTACATACCTACATATTTCAGGTAAAATCAGTGGGTTTTGTGAAGGTTAAGACTATTTGATCATTTGGAAGCGACTTGAATTTGTATAGTGTAAATGGGTTTTTGTAATGTAAATAACAAATTATTTAAGTTAAAAAACAATAAACAATAAAAACACACAGCAGTTTTAGTATTCGTCACAAAACTGAACATTTATTTACTAGTGTCAAAGGCAACTTTTTTAAGAAACAATAAAGAATATTGAAATATTCAAAAGGTGTCACATTTTTGAGAAAATTGCTTAGGTGGTCTTAGATCTATCCATTTGCACAGGAGGGTTGAAATTAGTGGGCATAAAATCTTACAGCAAAAGTGTCCAACATTCCCATATATTAAAACTAAAGGATACCCGCGATTTTGTATCTACGTGTGGAATTAATTTTCCGCAACTCCCTCTTTTCACTGAAGGGGTCAAAGTAAAAAAAAACTATTATACTTCAATAGTATTCGTATACTTACCTATAAGTACAAAAAAAATACACGCTTCTAAATTTCTACCTGTCAGTGTAAACCGAGAAAAGGAACGATAACAGACAAACAGCCACCGCGACGCCACAGATTGTAACAACTCGAGCGGTACAGAACAAATATAATAGCAACGCAGCACTAAATACTTTTCAAAGGCGAAATGTGACTTAGCTAAACTACGCCGTAATATGTATTCTTATTTCCCGTAAGCTTAATTAGGTATAATCCCAAAACCAACACTACGAATCAAAAAGTAAGACTAACAAACTTTAATTAGCAAGCCGTTTATCTAAGAGATAGCCATTTTGTTAATTACAGTCGATGGCTTCCAACTCTTTACGAGCATCACGGTCGCGATAGCAGTCCTAACTGTCGAATAAAAAAGGATTAAGCCTAATCCCTGTTTAATAAAAATGTTAATCCTGATGAGCTATGCAAATTTTGTAGGGTGCAACATTGACACGGCGGCATGAGGCGTTGTAGCTATACTTCTTCAAGTTCCACTTCATAAATGGAGGTTGACAGTTCGCTCCTTATACGATTGATCGATTGATCAATTAATTGACATTCGAGGCTAAGTATTATTGTACCAGAGTCATGAATATTTAATTGTTTTGTGATGAATGTATGTGACATATTTATTTACTAGTCAATTAGGTAGGTACACATTAGTGGTTTTGTCTAAAACTTAATATTTAATTACAAGTATTTATTATAGTAACATTACATATCAGACCAAAGCGTTATAGTCACACCTCTTCAAAATACAGCAGATCAATCACAGAAATCCATTGGATCAATTCTCAAGTCGAATTCCAATTTGCCATAATTTTCAATTATTTTAGCCTAGCGCTTGCATTTTGTCCGTGTTAGAGAGATGACATTCTTACATAACTTGACTTGTGTGAGTCAATTTAGTTCTTAATGACTGATGGATTGGGTTTACCAATACAATCAAAGACCGTAACGTTGAAGTGAGTTACCCATAGCACCTTTACGGCCACGATAACGGGTCTAATTGTCGAATAAAAAAGGATTACACCTAATCTTTGCTTAATAAAAATGTTAATCATGAGATTCGCTTCGCTATGCAAATGTTATGGCGCCCGTTCACGATGCGCGACGTGGGAGCGTGGCGGTGTCACACTTAAACACTTTAAAGTCTGCTTTTGTAGTAAATTGAGTGTATTTGTACGATTTCACTACGATATGAATGAATAATGGTATAAGAAAAACGTTTTTTTTTTCTGGGAATATACTTTTTTTGTAGCTATAACTTCAACTTGAAACAGTACATTATTGTAGGGGTCTGGAAAGATGGGATTGCCCGATTAGGTGGTTCCGTGAGGAAATTATACAACCATGTAAAAAAAAAAATGCTACTTACAGGAGTGTTCACCTTGTTGTGTTCCGGTAAGTTTAAGACAGCCGGTGAATTCACCATCATAGAGGCATTCCACCTAAGTCCTCAGAGTTGGCAATTAATTTTCAGGCTTAGGATTGCAGTCTTGAGAATGCAAATGCAGGGGCGCTAGCCAAGATGCCTTCGGCGAATATTATCGTTATCAAGAATGTTTAGAGTTGATGTAAGCTGCCAAACGGTCGCGACAAGCGCTAATGTCAATTCCATACATTTCTTCACGTTTCCAAAATCGTTTACGTTAACTTTAAGCATCTTTTCCAGGGCCCCTTTTCTCAGACCCTACTTAGCATCAGGTAGCCTGTGGGCCTTCTCCTTGTCATAGAAAAACGTTACAATTACAACAGTGCAACACTGTTTGCATTGTTTTGCTACTAGAACGATACTAGCGTCCACCCCGTCCAAACAAACGCTAGACTAATCCGGCCATAACCTAACAAAATATACAAATGTTATTAAACACCTAATCCTCCTTTAAACGCTCATATATTTTCCCTAGACATGCTAAAAAGGGACGATAAAAAATGACAATTATTTGTAAAGTTGCCTAAGGTAGAGAAAATAAACGAAGGTATCATTAGGGAGAGTCCTTGGGATTATAAAAGGGCTATGGAACGGGCGCGTAATTTTTAAACCGCAGTTTTACGATCTGCATACGTTACTTTTGCTTACTAGTGATGGTCCGTGCTAAGAAGAAAGTTAAAATATCGATAGAAAATAAAAGTCGATTTATGAAAAAACATTTTTTGTTGGAATGACATTTGCAAGCTCCGCCCAGATTGTTATCTCGTATCGCTTCGCTATGTTGTGTTCCGGTCTGAGTTTAACCAAGCGGTGAAGTAACATGCATTGAAGTATTCCATTTAAGTCTTCAAGGTTGGCAACGCATTTTCAGATTTGAGATTGTCATCTTTGGGCTACAGAATCCACTTTCCATGAGGTGGTATGTGTGCTCGTTTGCCTTTTCTCCACGATATAAAAAATAAATAAAGGGTCTTCAATATAATCGTAATGTTTAGGTAAATTTTATTTTTAGTTACGGTCAGAGTCTATCTTAAATCATTATGTTATACTAGAAATATATTTATGAACATACTTTTATTGAATTTTTGTATCTACGAAAACGTAGAGAGCAATCAAGGATTTAGTTCTTGAATTTTAAAATAACTTACACGAATCTTTTCGTTAGTGATTCTTAGTTATCACAACGTCGTATTAGAATTTAGATGTAAATGAGTTATATCGATACTTTTCACCTGGTCCAGTCACTAATTCTTGTCTGAAACCCAAATTTATTTAACAAAGCACGCTCCCACAAGTCGGATTATTGTAAATAAGTATTACGCCCGACACCCAAATTAATCCTGGCCACTTTCTAACGAAATGCGAAAAACTTCCCGAACTTTTACGAAAAACCGTTGAAATATCGTTTTCGACGCCCCTGGATTATTATTTGTATCAATAGAATGTTTGGCAGTATTTGCCTGTTCAAATATAAGTTCGCGGCGAGGGGCTCACTTTAAAGAGGTGTTTGAGTTCACTAATGAGATTGCTGGCACTGAACAAAGAAAGCATATAAATTCTGAAGCCTGACTTTAACATATTAAACAAGTTTCCCGCGAACTTCGTAAAAAGGCGCAAAACGAATGCGCTGTCTAGTTAGATGTTTTTTTTTATTAAATCAACTTCACTTGAATGAAGCCGTTCGGAATGTACTCGAGTTTATTTAAGTCAATGTTATTTGAAAACTTTTACTGTCGATAAACATGTTATTTTTCCAAATTAAACATCACTAACTTAAATATCTCATTTCAAAATCTTTTAGCAATTGATATTGTATAAAATAAATTTTGGAACGTTTAAATTGAAGCTGCTTGGATCAAACTTTAAGAATATATTACTGGCATGCAAATTTCTCCAACTAATTACGGAAAAATGAGAACGTTGGGAACTTAGTCTAATGAAACTCGGCAAACGTATCGTTTCGTAATCTATGGTAAAAGCTATCTCGTTAATAGAGTGCTGGAATAATTTGAATATATTGCGACCGATGGTTGTATTGCAACGGGTTCGGTATAAATCAAAGGATTAGAACGTGGAACGGGTTGGATGCTGGCAATGGAGATAATACATGATAACCCCAATACGGCGAGGGCGATAACAGCGGGGCAGTAAAAACGTTCGTTATTTATGACGCACAATCATTACTTTGTAATGTCAATGAATTAAGTATTAGGTGATATTTTAGCTATTAAAACAGACTGGTTGGTCTCAGTTGGAATACGGCTCTACTTAAAACGCCTACCTACTTGTATATGCTTAATCAAGTACGCATATCTTCATCACTTTTGTTCCGTTGTTTGGTCAAGCATTTATGTGACTTTTTATTTTATTTGTTTATGCTCAGTGAAAATAAAATATTTTTTGTTTTGTTGGTAGCTTTGGAACAAGTGTAATTATTCCTTAGTGACATATACTATATACATTTTGTAGATGAAATTAAACGCATTCTATAGTCTATACTATCGTTTGTGTATACGACAATTAGGCCCATTCAGATCGTGAGGGTGTCCATCGCAGGCGCAAAAAGTAGGTACTAAGCCTAAGTTAAATACCCTTTGTGACAACTCGCCGGACCCAGAGGGGCTCATTATTCGGGCGCAATTCGATTATTTTCCCATTTCACAAAATATCCATATCGTCCCCGGCTTTCATTTTAATTGAAAACGCTTTTTGGACGTCACGCCAACGATCCCTGTTTAATTTATTTAGAATCACGTTGCATCTAGCTACTTTGTTGCTAAGTGCATGTTATAATAATGGCTTTTATGGGGCGGGATATATGTTATTAAAAACGCCGATGGACAAATGGGAACCACTTAGGAATATTCTTATACGGAATTTTAACTACGATTCTTCCATCTCGATTCCTTACTGCAGAGGATCGCGACCACAGGTTATGTGCAATCACCTTATAAAATGAAGATCCCGATGAATTGAGAACCTCCTCCTTTTTTTAAATTGGTTAGATGACCATACTTAGAACTCTGTCATTGTGATTGTGATTGTCATGCTTGTCGTTTGATGTGCAGTTTGAAGTTTACTGTGCCAATGCTCTAAAGTGATAAGATTTTCGTTGGGATACTACACCGCGATTGGGTGCCCTTTAATAATATACTTATTCAAATAAGAATATAATTTTATGGCATGAAGTAGGCAAACGAGCACAGACGTAGTTTCGTTTTTGGTAGTATACAATCTTAAAAGTCTTTTCTTAGCAGATTAAGGGATCTAGACAAGATGCATAACGCGTAAAAGATTTCTGAAACGAAATTGAAAATGTAAACGTATAGAATTGACATAAGCGATCGACGCGACCGTCCGGCAGTTTACGTCAATCCTATACATTTTCGATTACGTTGGCATTCGCCAAAATTAAATGCATCTTGCCTAACGCCAGCTCTAATAAAAACACACAAACGCAACATAAAAAGCAACACTCGACTTTGTTGCCGCCCAATCCTTTTATGAATGCTGGTGGACCCGAACAGACGTCAGTTAATATCCCGTCCGAAAATGATTACTCGGCACGCGCAGTTACCCGTCGTTATGGCCGGCTTATTCCCCATTCCGTGGGTATTAGTCTCCACCAATTTCTGTAATTTATTAAGAGAACCCACTGGCCTTTGGTGGCTTCTTTCTCGCTCGAGGCAGGAAAGAAATATAAGCAGTTAGCCCTCGGTGATCAAAGACCTTTCCGCCGGAGTGATCCCTAATATTTCACTCATAATTGGTTTATTCTAAGCTGCCAGCGTTTCCGTGTGTGGCTCTTTGATCCGCGTATTAAGTTGTAGCCGCAGATATATGACGCACATTATTTGCGAATATAGGTACTTAGTTCACTTCAGGATTGCGGTATTTGCGTGTGATGGTTTACTAACACAACAATAATTCTAAACAAAATTGCCGCGTACAGACACTGATCTTATGTATGATTGCGATTGTCATTTGTTTTGTACATGGATACACATACACATTTTTTGTCAGGGGTATTTTATACAGAAAAAAACATTTTACTGTGATGATGGAGGTGTTCTCATATACCTACCGACTAGTTCCTAATAGTCTTTAAATCACATAATTCACACATACAATTCTTTCGTAACTGATTGACTGATACACAACGCAAAGCTTGAACTTCTGAACCTAGAGACTTGAAATTTCGAGGGAATATTTTTTGGGTAATCTAAAGGTGCACTAAGAAAGGATTATTCAAAAATCGTCCTCCAATGGGAAGATATACGCGAAGAACCATAAAGTAACTAATTCTAAGAATCTACTTTATATCATTCAACCACGTTTTCAACCAGCCAGTTTAGGTAGACAAAATATAAACAGTACATAGTTATCATGTGATGAATAACTATATTATACGCGCAGACAATAAACATCATGTTACAATGCCGCAGAATTAATTTCATTTGACAAGACAAATAGCAAAGGCTAATAGCAAAGCCAGTTAGTAATGCAAGCTAATTGTCAGAGAGTTCCACTAGGATGATATACGTTTATTAATTTCCTTCCAATACGACAGTTGAGATTCTGTTTTTGCTTACTTGTCCCGCGACCCTCGGACCGGAAACTGTCTGCCCTTTGTCCGCCATTACCGGTCCACAAAGTTACCGTCAAAACAGTATAAAACTTTACGTCCACATAAAATACATTCTCATTTATTTTATGCTAAAATATTCCCTCTCAAAATTTTCGCTATAAAATTGTTATTTCAAAGTGAAAGATAAATCTTGGTCTCACTAATAAATCATGAAACTTATAGTTTTAACTGCTTTGGAACAATGTAGTGCTGATACGAATATTTAAATTTCAAAGGGACAGCGTAATTAATATTTTGAAGTCTTTTGATCATTTAGTATTGAAAGGTTCTTTACATCGTACCTTTAATAAGAACTTTATAATTACATGCCATATTTTAAGAGAAACAACATAATGCCCCTTTGATTGAAAATATACAGGCATTCCTTCGCTTGCAGATAGAGTAAGAAAGTGTGTGATGTATTCAACCCTTTTAACCATATATTACGAGCAACGACCTGCCTGCTATTCATTTAAGTTAAAGACACTAAAGTTAAATAGGTAGGCTGTGTGAATATGATTGTCAATTTTTTATCAAACTGGAACAGTTACAAGATAATGTTTCACAAAACTGTCCCCCGACGCGACGCAAAGGAAAACTAGTTAATTATTGCCTGGTTTCATGTTAATCTACCTATGTTTTATTAAACTTAGACGTGCAAAGTAATGGTACTACACCTGTTTCTACAGATGCCTATCAATGTCATAGACATTGTAAAACTCTGACCATAGCAAAAAGGTACGTAGGTAGTTATATTTACTGTAGGATATATAAAGTAGCATGCACGTAATGGCGTGGGTGGTGACGTTGACCCGGTTGAGGGATTGACCGGAGAGCGCTCGACACGCACAAGAGTGAGTGGATAGACATAGGACAGGCCTTGCCTAGTAATAGAAGAAGAAAAAACAAAAATATTAAGAGTTACGTCCAATCAAAATTTAATTTGTTATTTCCAGCAATTACACCTTCCAACTTGACAATAAAATGCTTCAAACGCATAAAATATTTCTCAAGAAACTCCAGCTCATAATATTTAATTCAATAAAATCATATTCTTACGCATTCATTTATTTACGAACCTCGTTAATAGCGTCTGCGGCTGACTTTACTATAATAGATTAATCCCGGGGTAGTTAGGATAGTTTTCATTAAGAGCTATTTCGCATTTTATCCCGGGCTATTGTGGATTGGAAGCATTTGTGGAAAGCACGAGTTTTCCCCGCTCTTTGTGCCTTATTGCGCTGATTAATGCGGGAATGGTGGTTATTTTATGAACCGGGTTTGGTTTATGGGGATGTTCTAGTTGGTACAGAGATCTGCTGTGATTGCGGTAGTGGTTTTTAAACATTTGTTTTGATGGAATGTTGTCGATGGTCGCCGTTTTCTGAATAACATGTTCATTGGTCAGTATAGGCGTAGACAAAACATGAGAAGCTGAAGAAAACACGACTTAAATTGAAAAAATGATATCTTCCGTCCATGTGAAGTCGTATTAAGAACTGTAAGTCCTGTCAAGTTCACTTGTGATCATATCCCTGTGCTTTTCACTGCCTGTAACTTGTCAGGTGATAGACTGCGCGTCGACAAAGTATGTACGGTTATAGCATCATACATTATATAGTATTTGTCCCTTTAACTTCTTTAAATTATTCATGTAGTAGTTTAATTATAAAGTTATTGTGACAAAGTACAATAGTATTTAGCACTATAAGATACCGACTGCAGTTCGAAGACACATTTAAAATACTCAAACCGGTGTCTGATTCCGAAATAAACTCTGCGCTATTCATTATTCCCCATCCCATAGTTTGTATTAGCGGAAATAATTACGGGTCCCACTCTAATTGGGGTAAAAACCCCTTGTTTAAACCGGACCAGATCTGTGGGGGACATCTTTGTCTCCCTGGACTCTAACTGACCGGGAAAATCTGAAATTGCCCTGGAGATGGCAGTGAGACTTGATTTGCTCTATTGTTAGTAGTGAGTTTGTAAGGGAGCTTCGTGTTTTTGTTTAGTTAAAATTGTCTGTGGTAGGCATGTTTACATGTATGTTTACATGAATAGATGAGAGTAACGGCGGCCAAGTTTATAAAAAATCTAAAGCGAAGTAAATTGTTTTACCTCATCGAATATAGTTTGAGAAAATTATATCGAAATGGCAGCTTATAAAAGTAGTATAAAAATCTTTTAAAAGGGAAATAAATACATTGCAAACTTAATTATACAATTTGTTAATTAATTTTAGCATATTGCACTTAAAAAGTTAATAAACATAGCTACTAGTTGTATTTTATTATTTTCTGTACCTAATTGACTCGCAAGTTTCATTAGTGAAAATTTTAATATCATTCAATATGATATTAAGACCAGACTTCAAAGTTGATGTACTTAATAAATTTATAGTAAGTTAATAATATTGCTGTTAATAATACCAATTAAAACCACCACAAAACGTTTTGATTAATATTAATTTGTAACCTTAAAGCTATGTACACGTCGCAGGTATTATGAATACAAACTACTCTAGATTGTTTCACTTTAACCTCGCTTACGAGATCATTGTTTGCAGATGTCATATACTAGAAGAGTAGGGTTTTTGGGCTTAACATAATTGTTGTATGAAATTATATTACATATCTCCAAAACTTACCTAAAATACTTGTTACAGTACTCCCAATATTTGGATTGGATGGACCAGTTACTGTTTTAAAAAAGTGCGTCGGACAATATTTTATAATATAAAAAGAAGAAGAAGAAGCATGACATGTAGTTATTCACTAACCATAAGGAACAAAAATATACAAGTTATTAAAGAATACAATAAACGTAATAGGGAAATGGGACAGGGTTATAACTAAGATCAGTCAAAAAATATGAAGCAAATATTGTTTATTTTTATTTATTTTTTAAAGTTATTAAACGCCTTTAATAAACGTAAGCTTACTCGCTCACCCTATCAGTATTAAAATAAAATAAATATAGATAAAAATGCTACCTGCATTTTGGCTTGCAGCCACAAGGACGTTGAGACTTGATTTAATTGAGAAATTAGTTCCTAGTATCTTTTTTAAAATATTTTAGTGACTCATACTTTTTTGTCTGACTACAGAGGAGAAAGGTAACTCTTTTTACCTTTATCTTCAAGTATGTAGACCTACCTACATACTCGAAGATAAAAGCAAAAAGTGTTATTCCTTTAGTAAGTAAAGTAAAATAAAGGTTGAAAGGATTGCCGCAGGTTTTTTTTATTTTATTGATTATATACTGGACTGAAATTTTTCAGCCTACCTATTCGCCACATATTATTTAGCGTATTAAAGTTGATATAAAATAATTAGAATAAACAGCCCGGTGCCTGCCTCGTCTCCAATCTCTCTCGGATCTTAGACCAATAGCTTTTAACATGTATTGGTACAAAATATTAGAAACTTGCAGTCGAGTTTGGAAAGATTACTTTTTGTACAATGACGAACAAAGTCCACCTTCAATCAATTAATGTGGCATTCAATACAGCACAGTCCGCTAACACACAGTCCATTAGTTTGTAAATGGCAAATGGCTTTCCGTAATCATGTTAGGCCACTTACTGAAAGCCATACCTTGTCAAGTTAACATCAATGTAACCGGAGCACAAAATTTAAAGGCCCTGCCCTGAGTGAATTTGGGCTTAAAATCTCGTATAGATAAATGGACCTGGCCAATAATTGCGTTTGGTAAACATCAGGCTGGCATCACGGAGGTTCCATTAGGGATCCTCTAACAGGTTTGTTGACGTAATTGCATTGTCTATAAGAGAACAATAGGTAAGTTCGCCCGTAATTAATTTGGTCGGACATGTTAATATACGGTTTCAGGTTTTCTGTGTGGCGTTGGGAGTTATTATTGTTGTACAATGCTTCGTGTTGGGAGAGTTAAGGCGTTTTAAAAGATGTGTTGCAGGAATTTGAGATAAGGTAGAAATAATGTGTTTCGGTTATTTGTTTTCAGTAAAATGGAGATCCTCGTTTTAAACTTGTTTTTTTATGTTGTCTGCAAGCCCGGGGAATCGATTTTCAAAACTCATCCAGTGACTAAAGGTCACTCAAAATGGTTCATTTCAACTGATTTCTAAAAGGTCGTAATTTTGATAATCATCAGTGAATAATCTTACGAATACGATATAAAAAAGAAATCATAGTGGCAACACAAATGACATATGCCACAAAACAAAGATATATCTTTGACATAAAATACACACCCACTCGTAAAATTGACGACGCGCTGGCCTAGTTGGTAGTGACCCTGCCTACGAAGCTAGGGTTCAAATCCCGGTAAGGGCAGATGTTTGTGTGATTAGCGCGAATATTTGTTCTGAGTCATGGATGTTTTCTATGTATTTAAGTATATATTTCTCTATATAAGTACTTATATTGTTGTCTAGTAACCATAGTACAAGCCTAGAGCTTAGTTTGGGACTAGGTCAATTGGTGTGACATTGTCCCATGATATGTATGTATGTATGTATGTATATGTAACAAAATTTTAAAAATAACGTTATACTAATCAAGTGAAAGTTGAAAATCGATTCCGGGCCGAGGTTCTGGGCGATTAAAACCATATTATAATCTTAGACGTTATCGTATTGTCAACGTTTTGATAATTTGTAATGGCGGCCGAGGTAAAAACAATACCATGACAAGTCAAAATCCATATGGCTTTTTCGTCTAGAATAGAGGTCCTCGTAGGTAGCTGTGTTTCGAAGTGAAAAACCTTGTAAATTAATTATGTAAATATGAAAGCTTCTCTTCTACCGCGTTTGAACTGCACAACTGTTTAAAAAACAAAAAAGGGCGGGACAAGTCTTTCTAATAGCATTATCTATTAATAAAGCGGCATCAGACGAGTAATTAATATTGTCTCGCACGACACGTTTCGTGCGCTTGAATTTCATACAAGATATATTGCTCTTCTCTTTATTTTATAACTTGCTTGTAATGATGTTGGCTCAAAGTGAAACCTTGAAAATAAACATTAATACCGTGTTATTATTGTTTAAAATCTTTTTTTATGGGCCTTATTTTAAAATGACGACGAGGTCGAGGGTGGCACGCTTACACATAAAAAAGCCAATTCACTCTTGCCTTAAAAGCATAAAGGTTACACGATTCTGGGAATACAGACGCATGGAGAGCATTCCACTCCTTGGCAGTGCGAATAAGACAACTGGTCGGAGAGTATAAGTTGATTATACACTCAGGAGAAAAAATACCGGGTCAGAGTGCGTTTTCATACCAAAGAGGCTATTTCGAAACCTTGGTACCTCGCCAAGGAATCATCATCATTTCAGCCCACATCCACCCACTGCAGGGTAAAGGCCTCTTCATTTCCACGCCATTTTTCCCGGTCTCGTGCTAACGCCATCCATCCTTTCCCAACTGTCTGCCAAATGTCATCAGACCAACGAGCTGGTGGCCTGCCCACTGATCTGTGACCTAATCTCGGCCACCACTCTGTTAGCACCCTCGACCATCTACCATCGTTTCGCCTAGCCAAGTGTCCCGCCCACCTCCACTTCAGTTGCGTTATTCTTTGGCCGACATCTGCCACTTTAGTCCTGCGCCTAATCTCAAAGTTCGGTACGTGATCCAGAAGTGAAATCCCCAACATGGAACGCTCCATAGCTCTTTGTGCAACTTTAATTTGGTGCATACTTGCCTTTGTGAGCGTCCATGCTTCCGACCCGTACGTGAGGACGGGGAGAACACATTGGTCAAAAACTTTAGTTTTTAGGCATTGCGGGAGATTACTTTTTAGGATTATTTCTAGCTTATTAAAAGCGGCCCATCCCAGTTGAACCCGTCTCGCAATCTCCTTTGCTTGCCTATTTGGGCCAAAAGTTAAGCAGTGTCCAAGGTAGACGTAATCCTGGACCAGTTCTACGACTTCATTACCAACGTTGATATTTGGTACTTGAGCCGGGAAGCTCGTCATGATCTTCGTCTTGGACATGTTCATCCTAAGGCCTACCTTCAAAGATGCTGCGTGAAGGTCTTCTAGCATTTTCTCGAGATCATGAAGGCTCTCAGCTATGATAACCAAATCGTCAGCAAACCGCAGGTGCGAGAGCCTAGCGCCGTTAATGTTAACACCACTTTCATCCCACTCGAGCGTCTTCATAACATCTTCAAGAAGACATGTGAAGAGCTTTGGCGAAATAGTGTCACCCTGGCGCACTCCCCTGCCCAGCGGAATGGGGCTGGTAAGTTCATGCAATCTCACCTGCATAGTGGCGCACCTGTACAGCTCCCGGAGCAAATCAATGTAACCACGATCCATCCCACAGCGATGGAGTGAATGAAACACAGCCCAGTGTTCAACGCTGTCGAATGCCTTTTCATAATCGACGAAGGCAAAACACAAGGGCCGGTTATATTCTTTGCATTTCTCCATTAGTTGTTTAACGCTGTGAATGTGATCTATTGTGGAATATCCGCTTCGGAAGCCAGCCTGTTCTACAGGTTGGTATTCGTCAAAGAGACGCGATAATCTGTTGCATAAGATCTTAGTGAACAGTTTGTATACCTGGGAAAGGAGGCTGATGGGGCGATAATTACCAAGATTAACCTTATCACCTTTTTTATGCAGGATAGTAACTATTGCCTTCTTCCAGGCGCTTGGTGTAATTCTTCTAGTAAGAATCTCGTTGAACAATTTTACGATTTCTTCTAGTACTGAGTTCCCACCTGCTTGCAACATTTCCACACAAACTCCATCCCCGCCCGGCGACTTGTTTCGCTTCATTTGTGACAAGGCAAAGTTAACTTCATCTTTAGTAATGTCGGGCAAATGGTCTTCGTGCAGATGTTGCTCACACACCGTTGACTCTGGCAGGTCCATGGGAGTGGATTTGGATTTATATAAGTCTTCATAAAATTCTTCAACAGTAGTTAGTATTTCGCATCTATCTGTGACAACACCACCGTTCCTGTCCTTTAGTTTATGTATCTGACTCTTGTTCTTATTAATTTTACGTTTAAATATTTTTGGTCCCCTATTTTCTTCTATTGTATCCTTTATTAATTTTGAATTATACGATCTAATATCAGATTTAATTGCTTTCCTTATAATTTTATTCAATTTTTGTAATTCTATATGGTCTTCTCTAGTTTGGTTCTTCAACAGTCTCCTTTGAGACATTAAGTCTAATGTATGTTGGGTAAGTTTCTTAGTTTTTGTCTTTACACACCCAATGTGTTTTTTAGTGGTGTCCACAATAATTTTGCAAAGACCATCGTTTAGTGAGTCTAAGTCCATGTTCTCTTCCCTTAGGCCCTCAAATTGGTTTTTTAATTCCAACTTGAATTCCTTTTGTAAGAATGCGTAGTCGGTTTTACTGTACTTTCTGTTGTGAGATTGTACCATTTTAGTCCTTTCTTTGGCCATATTAAGACGCAGTGTGGCTCTTACTAAACGGTGGTCACTAGTTGTCTTGAAATGGTTCAGAACGGAAACGTCGGTGACTATATGTTTATGGGAACTAATAATGTAATCAATTTCGTTACGGGTATGGCCATCGGGGCTAGCCCAAGTCCATTTGCGTGCTGGGCGCTTCTTGAAAAAGGTGTTCATAGCTGCAAGGTTGTGCTGTTCCAAGAAGTTGACTAGAATTACTACGCCAAGGAATACTTTTAGTGAAATCTGATGATGAATACCCCGAGCATCAATACAGCATATTTTTTGGTCCTGATTGTAGTTTCATACTAAAAGTAATGACTAATAAGCTAAAAACAATGCGATATATGTTTTTGACGTAAGTTAACAATATATTTTGTATTTCTTAATCTTGGTCCCTTTTCGGGGTTCTGTACCCAAAGAGTACCGTTATAGGTAGATGGTTGAAATTTTCGTAGTGTATATTACAGTTATATAAAAAAATAATTAAAAAAAAGGATGCGCCGTCCCAATACAACATCAATAAAACGAAACCCTTCGTGCTTGAGTCTGACTAGAACTTGGTAGGTGTTTTAAAAATACTCTATGTATGTACCGGTAACAAAAACACTAAGGCATACCTAACTATGAGTTATGTTTAACTTAATACGGCATATTAGAAAATCTTAATTTACTGCTCCTTTCCACCGATAAACAACTAAGCGTTTTCAATACTCCGGCTATACACAAATTGTAGGGATATTCCACGTAGACTTCACAAAGTGACCAAAATACGCTGCACCCTGCCTCGCATTATCGTTTACAGCTTTTGCACATTGCCAGGGTTTCAGACAATCTGGTTCTGTACACCCGTGTCATACAGAGGCTATAGAACGTAATATTAAATAAGGCACTTGTCCAATACCATAGCCGGTGTTCGTCAAATCGCCCCCTAGAGAATACAGGCTGTTTTTTTGGGCTTTTTGCAATTGTTCGCACTTGTTTTAAGAGGGAAAGTTTGCCGCCATGAATAATTTATCAAGTCAGGTTTAAGTTTAATTTTATGCATGATTTGATATGAAAGGTTTAAAATTAAACTTTGCAAGTATTATTGTACGTGAAATGTGTTTTATTATATTATGTAACCGGTGTTGTATTAATAATTAATAAAGAAACTTACACGCTTACATACGTTTGATCATTAAATTTCGATTCGATTTTGTAATAGATTTGAATTTTGGTTGGGTAATTCACAAATGGTTGAGAACTTGAGACGTGAATATTATTTTACACAAACCAAACCACGACCTTCAATTACTGTTGTTTTTCGTGGTCTATTCATGACCTCTCTTCAAAACGGTTCGACACGTTATATAATGTTACACAAACAAAACCCGCAATAGTAAATTGCTTTCTACTCTTTCATTCTGCACGCGAATTGGTTTATTTTTTAACACAGCCGGCTAGCCAGCCAGCCAGCCAGTTTTTTTGGCGCGTGTGGAAATGAAACTCACGGGTAGCCTTAACGTCATGGTAGGTACATACCAATAAACATTTTGAGGACACGAGGAGTTCAAATATTTGTGTAAGGAGAGCGTATGCTGTTTGTAATCATATAGCGAGTGAAGCTCAGCTGTCATTTTTTAAGCACTCAAACTACTAGACCATCTATACTTACTCAAAATTATTATTTAATTGTGTCATACTTATTTTCAAATAAAATATAAATAGTTTCCTACCACCCTGTATCTCTGTGACGAAAATCATATCGCCAAATGTCGTACCACATCACACGTCACAGAGCCCACAATGAGCGTCCACTGTATCTAACGACGTCGTACAAAAATCATTTCGAGGGGACACGAGTAAGTATGTAATAATGTATTAGGTTTATTTGCGGATTTGGTTGTCTGGCCTATTTAGTGGCGTTTGTGGAGGGGTATAATTGGATATTAAATAAGTGTGAAAATAATAGGAACTTGGGATTGTTTTTTTCTTTTGTTCTAGTCTGAATGAGCTCAACGTTATGATATAAGATACAGTGATTGATAAATCGCTGCATTTGTTTTTGTTATTACCATGTTGGTTTGGTTTTGCGGGTACTAGGACCTTGTGCAGGGTACGTCCGGATCGCTACCACCATCTTATACATTAACCTACCGCCAAACAGCAATGTTCACATTGTTGTGTTCCGGTTTGGGGATAAGACCGCCGGTGTAATGTCTAGCATAGAGGCATTCCATCTAAGTCTTCATGATTGGCAACGCATTTGCAGTCTTAGGCTTGCAGTCTTGTGAATGCGAATATCTATGGGTCACAGTTACCAATTACCATCCGGTGGCCTGTGTGCTCGTTCGCCATCTCTATGCCATAAAAAAAAAACTCTTCCTATTTTGGTTTTTAAAGTCTTATAAAGGGTGAGGCACGAAGGTTGCTACAATAAAGAACCTTTATATATTTTTTAATTTTAGCATTTTGACATTGGTGGTAATTGTAGGTTATAATTTGGTTAATTAAGATTTAATATGGATCGAGTAGACATTCCAACTAGGATAACTTTAGTTCAATTGTACCATGAACTAAAGTCTATAATTTTAGTACAAAGAGCGTATCGTAGAGAAACAAATCGCGACCCTCCGAGCCGTTGGACAATTCTAAGACTTGTTGCGTTGTTCAAGAAACATGGTTCGGTCGAGCCCAGAGCCTACCATCGTGAGCCAACTGCCAGGACAGCGAACACTATTGCTATGGTGGCCGCAGCCATTGAAGTTAATCCCAGTACTTCATCTAGGCAATTGGCCTTAGACACAGGAGTCAGTCAAAGAACAATTTTAAGAATTTTACACAAGGATTTAAATCTTTTCCCGTACAAAATTCAAATAACAAGCCGTTTAAAGACTGAAGACTTTCCAATTCGGCTAGAATTTTGTCAAAAGATAATGAGGTTCGCGGAAGAGGAACATGACTTCATAAATTCTTTATTCATGTCCGATGAAGCCCACTTCGATTTAAACGGAAATGTAAACAAGCAAAATTGTCGCATATGGGCAGAAGACAATCCCAAAGTCATTCACGAAATGGATTTACATCCAGAACGCGTCACAGTATGGTGTGCAGTTTCTTCAAACTGCATTGTTGGCCCATACTTCTTTGAGGAAAATGGTGCTACAGTTACTGTCACTGGACATCGGTATTTGGAAATGTTGAACAATTTCTTCTTTCCAGCATTACGCAGAAAACGCATACCTCTGAATTCAGTGTGGTTTCAACAAGATGGGGCTTCCAGTCACATTGCAAGATCAGTTATGGACACCCTACGTGCAAAATTCGGCCAAAAACTAATTTCAAGGAATGCCCCCAATCGTTGGCCCCCAAGGTCACCGGATCTGACTGTCCCGGATTTCTTTTTGTGGGGATATTGTAAACAAGAAGTTTACAAAAGGAAACCTCTCAACAGGGACGAAATAAAAGCTTCAATTATCTGAAGTATCGAAGCCATACCCCAAGTGACATTACGAGCCGCAATGAATAACGTTCTGATCCGATGCAGAGCGTGCATTAATGAGCGTGGTGGACACCTAAATCAAATATTTTTTAAAAACTAATGTTAAACTATATTTCCTTGTTATACTTAATCTGATTTGTTGAATAAAAATAAATAAATATAAATGAAAACAAAATTATTCGATTTTCATTTTGTAGCAAAATTCGTGCCTCACCCTGTACAAAGTTTTAATTACCTTTAGCATTATTATTTGCAATGTCCGTGTCTTATTTCTAGTAAAAGGACCTATTCTATATAATAGCGTTGTTATTGTTAGGCTAAATTAAATAGTAAGAAAACCAGAATCCAATAATCAATCCAATCTATAAGCAGCGAAGCAAAAGCATCAGTTTTCCTATTATTTAGGCCCCAGACGCAACAGATAGCGAATATATCGATGAAATGACAGAACCAACTGCGACTTAACCCTCGCGAACTAAGGCATTAGACACGCTTCATTGGCTTCTCAAGTGCTGATGGAACTGATTGGCCGGCTTTGCCTTAACAATAGCCCTCACTACAAGGAAAAACAGACTTTGAAACGGATCAAACGAAAAGAAAAGCAACCCAGTCAGAACGCAAGACAGTTAGAATTCGTATGGAGACGTTATGGTGTTTAGTGGAGTGTTGTGGAAAAGATCAATGCATCTGCTTAGTCGGATTTTATGTTTCATTGATTGGCATTGTTAAGAGTCAACGCTGGGGTTTGTCGAGCCCTCTCGAATGTTTTTCGAAAATGAGACAATTATGTGATAAGAGCTCTTCTTTCTGTAAAGAAAGATTCTATTTTGGATTTTTGAAGATAAAAATTGTTGGGGATGGAGAAATCTATTGTGTTTGTGACGTTTCATGTTTGGCGAAATTGAAATGTTGGAACTGTTTTTTCGATATATCAAGTTTGTGAATTTTTAGGAATTTTATGTTCGAAATTATAAATAAAAACGTGCTTGAAAACATGCTCACCCTGTGTCCTGTCAATTAGCTCTTTCATTTACAACTAAACACGTCTGGACGTCAAATTTGTTTATTGATCTGTTACAGTTGCTTAGCAACCATACTTTACTTTATTACAGAATGGCGCCATGTATTAAGTGTCATTTACATTTTCTTCTCTACCAATATCTGAAGCAGTCAGACTTTACACGGTAAATATTTTTATTTCTTTTCATACATATCTCCTGCCAATATAATATTCATTATATTTCAGTGCCTTCGTTACTCTATTCATAGCTTATTTATTCTATAATGGTTCACAATAATCTTTCTAATGTCATCGACATAGAGTTCGGTACCCTTTGGCGCAGTAAACAGTGAATGTCAAAGTCAATTTATGATTAATATAATAGCTCAATTGGGAATACGTTCCAAGTTACCTAAGTCTTGAGCAGAATAACGTCGTTTAGCAGTTACTTGTGCATTTTCTAATTAACATTTTTATTATGCTTCGAAAAAAATATTTGGTATGATTCTTAACAGTAGGTAATCTCTAATCATGTACCGACTGTTTGATTAAAACAGTATACATAAATAATATAAACTTTGCAAGGAAGGCGGACTCTACTAATTATGCGTTAGAAAAGTTGATTTTATTTTAAAATGGATCACATCTTACTCATCGTCAGATTTGGTTGAGCGCAGTTTAGATTAATGTATTATTGCTATTATATCGACTACTTGAATAATGAATAGTGAACTTAGATATGGTTAATATGCCAGCGGTTTTAAACTGAATACAATTGATGAGAAGAAGCTCCTCAAGAAGCTTGAAAGTTAGTTAGTTTTTAAACCAAATTACTTTTTAGTTAGAAGAACAGTGGTGCCTACAAACTATACCGCTTATATTGATATTGTTAATGGTATCAGAATACCGCCTATAATGTAACCGAAGAGTGAAAACAGATGTATAATGAGCGTTGCCATGGTAATAACAGTTTTATAATAGATGATTAATACCCATCGATTTGTTATTTGGTTACCATGGTTACGTTCAATATGGACATCAACAGATATATGATAAATTGTCAGAACTGTTTTAGTAACTATTAAAATTTGTATGAAATTTGTAAACTTCTGCCAAATGCAATATAGTTTATAATCTATTAACGCCAATTGGAATAACAAAAATGACTTTTTTGCTCATTAGTATTTTGCTAGCAGAAAAATAGAGGAAAGTGTACAAGAAAAGTAAGCGATTTTTAATTTTTGTCATAATCATTTTAAGCTTATAGAAAAAGTTATGTTTGCAACGCTACATAATTAGCTCTTAAGGTGCACGTGCCTGTAATTATGAACTCGGCATTCGTACCTTAAGAAGCTTAATTATGTACCAGATACATAAATTACTATTACAGGAATAAGTTAACTCTTATTTGACTTTTATTTTTTCTTAAAGCATTCGCAGGCTTCTGTTAAAAACCGATTGAAATGAGCTTTAAACGGCCATTAGATATAGATAATTTTTTCTTCAAATTCATTTATTTTTAATATCAAAAACGTTATTATTAGTAAGATCATTCATAAATACCTACTAAACAAGATATGAATTAAAGCGAGATATGAAAATGCATCAACCAAAATCATGTAATACTGGCGCCTTAAAATTGCCTCTATAATAAAATCTAAAAAAAAGCGTGTGTTTTTGTCTATCGTGATTTGCTACGTTACATTAATGTAACATTATCATTATTATCCACATACTAAAACACGCTAACACCACATATGAAATTACTTACCTAAAGGGGGCAATTACGAGGGGGATTAATTTTGTGGTTTGTTGCCTAGTGACGTACCGAATGCTCCAATCCGATTAAGATAATTGCTCAAAATCCTCAACGACGAGAAGATAATCCGCAGGAGCGTGAAGCGTGTAGATGTGTAGGATAGGATAGCCGTCCTTTGTTTCTTAGAATACAGGCCGGAACATGCTTCCCTAGTATAAAACTATCTGAGAATGACTTGTCAAGGAAGAACTAGCTCGCATAAAAATGTTGCTTTGATTATTGACTTAACCGTAAGTACTACCGAAGTGTCATGAAATATCAACCGGTGTTATGACTAGCATTGAGGCATTCCATCTTAGTCCTGAAGGTTAGCGATTTGCAGGTTTAAGTTTGTAATTTTGAGATTGCAAATGACTATGGGCTTCAGAATTTACTTACCAGGTGGCATGTGGGCTCATTTGCATTCTCCATACGATAAAAAAAACACTTATTTTAGCCACAGATTTATGGCATAGGTATCGACAAAATGTTTTAGCATTACCAAAGACTACAAAGAACAGCTAAACATCAAAAACTTTATACTAAACTAAAGGACGTCTGCGGCTTCATACGCGTAGAGGTAGCATTCCGCTACTTATCCTACTTCTTCCCCTTGGGTGTCCATTTTCGGGAAATCCTTTCTTACTGCATCCCTAGACCTCATAAGGAAACTATGTACCAAATTTGGAATCTTTAGACTCAGTGGTTTGGGTATTTGCATTGCACCAAGCTTTTGTGTGAGCTCAACTTTTTTTGAATAAAATAGCATTGAGTATTTAAACATGTGTCAAAGTAAAATGTAATGTAAATCAAAAGCACTAAGGAGTATTGATATCAACTTCGAAGCAAGTCACCCCCAAAATAATTTTCTACCCCTTTTTTACCCCTTTAGGGGATGAATTACAATTAATTACGAAAACTGTCTTCCATCAATTCTGTTAAAGAATGTCAATGCAAAATTTGAAGTAGCTTGGACCAAGGAATCACGTTGTCACAAACAAACTTCACCTCTAAATCTTTTCTTATCGGATGCCTACGTCATACAAAGAACACACCCTCCAAGTCTCAGTTTCTACGATCAGCGGTTTAGGCTGTGCGTGGATCCGTCAGTCAGTCAGTCATTCAGGCCAAAGCGTTTTATATGTATAGATAAACAGCGCTAGTTTGTCCGCGTGAAAATAATGTAACCTTAACAAACATTTCTGTGAAAGGAAATTTTAATGTGTTTTTATTGATTTAACCTCTAAAATTTTAAGCATCGTTAAATGTAATCCTATTAAGCTATATTTTTTGAAGGCTATTGAGTGACTTGGGAACACATTTTAATATTCAGTGCTGCCGAGGCCCACTCAACTAACTATTAATAAATAACTAAGCAAGTGTTAGTGAAAAGTAACAGCGGCATAAACTTTTCGTGGTTATTGCCTGATACAAAAATTATAATTAAAAAAGAAATGTTAATATTAAAGTTTTCAATGTGCGTCACACTGCAGACGACTCAAAAGATGTACCTGAAGATCATAGAGATAAAAACACTACAATAAAAATAAATATATGAAGCCCCATCTGATCAGTAACAAAATAATCTATTTCTAGACACTCAAACAGAACCTAGACTCAAAGAATTGGCGAACGATACGTAGTTTTATCAAAGAGACCCTTTTAATCCTGTGAGTCCAGATGCTGTTGTCCTTTAATCCACTGTACATTATCCAGAATACTTTTCCAGTAATCGAACTTAGAGTTTCCTTTCCACTGAGAACTTTGTTTACGAATGCTGAGACGGCATTGTATTAAGGCAGGTGTATACCAACTTACCAGTGCATAAGCGAAATAGGGGAGCCGTTATTTTCCGATGTATTCTTTTAGTCATTTATTACACCTATGTTTATATGAATATTGAGTAATTTTTTAAATCGCTGGATCCGTAAACTTTTTACAAGTTCTTAAATATTTAAAGTGTCAGGTTTGATTAATAAAAATCCTGTAAAAGTCAGTTTCTTAAAAAATACGTCATGACTAAAAGTAAAAATAACTACCGCAGACAATAGAGACCCCCTAACTACCCAGTTTTTAAGTTATACAAGCTGCCGCGGGGCCTTGCTTATAAAAATGGGTTTTTGGTTTCACAAATTGTTCTCTACGCACAGTACCTATGCATGCATAAGAACTTAATTAATGCTATTCTAATAAAGTATTTCTGTACAAAAACAGTTATATATAAGTATTATTAATCCTAGGCAGCATTTGGCTTACGGTAAAAAAGCATGGCGAAAATGAGAAAAAGCGGAAACACGTTCATGAAAAATGTGCAGAGATTTCGTCAAAGCATTGCGATACCTGCTGTTACCGTTATGAAAAACTGAAAACTCTGTCCATTCATTGCTGAACATTTCATGTATCGCGAGCTTATATAAAAGCGTCTAATGTACTTTGATTAGTCCTATTTCAAGCATTACATGTCATCCTAGTAAATATTGAAAAAACAAACACCATTTTTATATTTCCGTAAAGGATTTATAATCAAAAACCTTTTATTAACCTTTGTATTATCAAAAAAAAACAAGTATCTTGTGTACCCCTGGCTTAATACAGGACCCCGTTGCCGACACCTGGCAGAGAAAACTAATTGCCAATCAGCCGGTTGGCTACCCCTGGTCTCCGATAGCCTGAGAACCGATCGCAGCAATCTGATCGAGAAATCAAACCGTCAGAAACTTTTGCTGACGAAATCAGTTGAATCGAGAGCATCTATGTGAGTTTGACTTGATTGAAGTCAAAGTCAATAAATATGTAGATCTATTTGTGTAATCGACACGACGTACATACCAAAATATATGTTACGTTGGTGCGGTTTTGATTAGTTACTACTTGTTGATGAGGGAAGGTAATATACCATTGTGTATAGGTATTTTTAATCTTATAACTAGCTATATTATTATATAACCTTAAAGACAAGTAACTTGTTTCTTTTTAAAACATGTATATAAAAAATCGACACTAAGGAACGACTAAATTGTCATTAACTTACTGAATGCGGCCGTTTAACATGAAATGATAGAAAAACCTCTATCTGATAATTGACCTATTGATGGACCTATTTTAGAGCCTCCTTTACATTCTTGCCGCAGCGTTCCAGCAACAATTTCCAAATTTTACACGGATATCAAAAAAATTACCCCCGATAAATATTCAACCAACCTAACTAAAACACAACGCGGAGCATAATTTTGTACGCCGTTCCATTACCATCTCATTGAATATTTAAACAGTAAATAAGCAGTATAGTACGCTATATACAGTACGCTTCGATTAGCACGTCTTGTTTGAGCTTAATTAAGAACACGTTGGTTTGAAATGAGCATCGACTTAAGATCAAAGGACCCAGTGTAAATATTTGCCGGCGTGTATTGAAAGAAGTCATTGCCACGGAGGTGCGCTTGTTTAATCCTTTCAGTGCCACGTTTTAGTTTACGATACTGAATGGAGTCGCTTTTGTGATTTTGGCATTGAATTTGTTATCGCGCGACACACGCTTTATGTAGCGCTGTGATTATTAAAACCGATATAAAGGCCCTTTGTCTTAAGTATAATGACAACCACAAGCGTCTCAGTTATGGCGCCTTTTGTGTTAGTCAAAACCAAAGCAATCAGGGTTTGTTATAGACATTGGTGATGCCTAATATAAATCTGTCACGACAATCTGTTACTGTCAAGTAAATACGAGCTATCAAAACGTTAACAATACGATAACAGATCAAACTCGATATGGTATGTATTTGTTTTCAACTCGGCTGCAACTGTGACGTAAATAACAGCTATCAAAAAGTCAACTCGTCAAAATAGTTATTCATGTAAATGGTACATAATGAAGCTTGCAAGCTCGCGCTCTAACCTCGGCACTCCTACCTTAAGGGCTAATTATGTACCGTTGCAATAGATGCTTCATGGCCTGAAGTATTTTTAATTCAACTAGGTCCCACGACACTTCTTAGTTTTCCATACATTGACGCAATCAAACAATTTCAATTTTAGTGGCGGGGCGCCGCGTTCGTGGAGTGTGTTTACACATTGTAAGTCGCTTAAGAATGACACGGTCTTAGGGTGTAGTAGAACAAAATTAACGCACACACTACGCTCACAAACTTGTACAAAATCATCCCCATAAATGATTGAACAAGATATTAGAATATTGAGCCACAACTTTAGTACTGCAAATACATTACCGATATTCGATATCGACTTGCAACAGACAACTAAAACAGAACTATCTTAGACGTTGGCATCCTTCATGACTGAACCGCAATTTCTACTGTCAATCACGCAAACGCTACATCAAAACTGCAGCAGTAAAAGGAGATAAGTGACATGTTTAAAAAAAAATGGTAGACATTTGCGCCGTCACACTTTCCTAAGTCCTACCTATATGTTAAGTTTTACACCTTATGCATATGTTTCGGTACTTGTTACCTTTTATCCTAAAGTCTACGTCAGAGTTGCAAAGATACACAACACATCAATAATGGCGTCGCGATCGACAAAGCCACATCCTGTGTTATGTTGATTTAGGATGCGCTACCGGCGGTTCTCGAATGCAATTTGTATCGACTTTAGCAGGATGACGTAAATCTTTACGATTCATTTCCAGTTAGTAATGTACTCAATAAAACAAAAGTATTTCTTTGCATCGTTGGTAAATCTAGTCGCGATTGTATCAGACAAACTAAACAAAGTAAAGTTCTGCAGACCACCAGGCTAATGCTATATACGAGTAGAATTCCCACTATCAAACACACACAACAGCTAACCATAGTAACAAGTCAAATAGTAAGGGTACTACAATCTGCCGAAACCTCGCAATAGTCGCAATATACCGCGACGCCCGGCGGCCACAAGTTCCAATAAGTAATTAAAATCCTCAGACGGAGATTACGCCCCGTCACAAAAGGAGTGTTTGCTCTGTCCGCCTTGGCACACTTCAAATTTCTGCTTCCCTGGTACTTCCATTGTTATTTGGGTGAAGTAAATACTTGGAAGTCTTGGATAAAATATTTTTTCCTGGAATATAGATTATTCAGCATGCGTTTGTGGTGTTAACCGAGAAGTTATGTTTAATAACTTTTTTTTCTATGCATAATAAGTACGTCGTATACAAAAGAACGTCAATGACAACCGGTTTAATTAAATACACTCAAAATTTCAGCTTCTGTGGTGAGATCATTACTATAAAATGAACTTGTCTTTGAGAACTTTAATTATAGATGAAATAGGCAATTAAAATTAATATGTTGTGTAACAAAACTAAATGGTTTTATAGCAAAAAAAATAGAATACTGATGTACCTACTACATAAACATACGACACCTTATTTACTTGGATTATTTCGTATTCATTCTACTTTCTCAATTAGCTTATGGGAGTACTAAAGCTGGCTGAAAAAGCAAGATAAATACGAACGTCTTATGGAAAACGACGTCGCATGTTTTCTCACTACACCTGTCTGTTTGAATATTAAACAGCTATTCCTTTTGCGTATGTCTAATAATGGAATCGCAATTAATGTTTAGTTATTAATATTATTATCATAAGCGTACAGCGACAACAAGTTTGTAAATGGACTTACCATGAGTATACAGGGTTATTGGTAAGTCGACCTATTCCCGTTAGGAGGTGATAGGGGTGACTATTTGCGATAAGTTTGACCCCCATATGTATTATGCAAAAGTGAACCATTTTTGAGTTATCGCGTTTATTAGTTTTTTTTTAAATTAGTCGGAAATTCAACTTGAAAAATTTATTACAAAAAAAGTATCAATTTAAATCTTTTTTTTTCTTCTGATTTACAAAACCGATTAAACACTGGTTATTTCTCAATATTAAAACAATAATTATCGGTCCAAATTTAAAAAAGCGAGACGGAAAACGAATTTTTTTCAAAATTTTTTGCGATCGCTTTCCACTAAAATGCCTTAAAAACAAAAAAAAACGTTATGAAACTTGGCTTGCAGATTATTTGAAAAACTTAAATGTTTTCTTAGCTCTCCAAAAACGCATAATAAGTAGAAAATTATTTTAAAAAATCCTGAAAAAATTATCATTACAAAGGAAGCGGGCGGAAACAAAAGTCACAAATGCAACTTCAAAAATTGAAATTAAAAGACATACCAAATTTAAATCATACATTTTTTATTTGCTTTGGACAAGATGAATTTGTTGTTCCTATACAAAATAAAAAAAATATTATTTGTACACGTTTGAGAATGCGAGGCCAAAAACTAAAAAATACATGTTTTTTTATCAAACTCCTACATAAAGTACACGAAAACAGAAAAATTTACCAATACATTTGGCGTGCAGATTACACATAATAATACTACTACAACTACTACAACTAATTACTACTATAATTACTATTATAATTTAATTCTTTTTCTGACGATCTCAATGTAACTGCATATAATTTGACATGTAATTTAATTTATACTGTGTTATATTGAGTAATAAAATCTGAATCTGAATCTGAATCTGAATCATAAAACATTGACCTTTTTCCAGCTTTCTAACGAGCTATTAAAATTAATATGAATTTTGTTAAAGATTGCTGGAAAAAATTGATCACAAAGGAAGCAACAAGGAAGTCACGTCCGAACAAAACTTAAAATTAACTAACTAAATCTATCAAAACTAACTATTATACTCATAAACACAAATAACAACATTAACTTATGTAAAAAGTTACAAAATTAAAACTAATAAACAATTAAAATTGAAATAATCAGGATTTTTATAGTTCATTTTCAAAATGGCTACCTCCATTTCTTATTCTCACATAAGTTAATGTTGTTATTTGTGTTTACGAGTATAACAGTTAGTTTTGATAGATTTAGTTGGTTAATTTTAAGTTTTGTTCGGACGTGACTTCCTTGTTGCTTCCTTTGTGATCAATTATTTCCAGCAATCTTTAACAAAACTCATTTTAGTTTTAATAGCTCGTTAGAAAGCTGGAAAAAGGTCAATGTTTTATGTGTAATCTGCACGCCCAATGTATTGGTAAATTTTTCTGTTTTCGTGTACATTATGTTGGAGTTTGATAAAAAAACATGCATTTCTTAGTTTTCGGCCTCGCATTCTCAAACGTGTACAGATAATATTTTTTTAATTTTGCATTGGAACAACAAATGCATCTTGTACAAAAGCACATAAAAAATGTATGATTTAAATTTGGTATGTTTTTTAATTCTAATTTTTGAAGTTGAATTTGTGACTTTTGTTTCCGCCCGCTTCCTTTGTGATGATTATTTTTTCAGGTTTTTTTAAATAATTTTCTACTTGTTATGCGTTTTTGGAAAGCTAAGAAAACAGTTAAGTTTTTAAAATAATCTGCAAGCCAAGTTTCATAACGTTTTTTTTTGTTTTTAAGGCATTTTAGTGGAAAGCGATCGCAAAAAATATTGAAAAAATTTCGTTTTCCGTCTCGCTTTTTTAAATTTGGACCGATAATTATTGTTTTAATATTGAGAAATAACCAGTGATTAATCGGTTTTGTAAATCAGAAGAAAAAAAAGATTTTAAATTGATACTTTTTTTGTAATAAATTTTTCAAGTTGAATTTCCGACTAATTTAAAAAAAAACTAATAAACGCGATAACTCAAAAATGGTTCACTTTTGCATAATGCATATGGGGGTCAAACTTATCGCAAATAGTCACCCCTATCACCTCCTAACGGGAATAGGTCGACTTACCAATAACCCTGTATAAAACATTGATTGAATCATAGAGCGATTCACATAAAAACTATACTCAATAATATCGTTAACAGCCATTGCAAATAAAAGACAATTTCATTAGCCACAATGAATACGAATAGCATTTACTCGGCGTTAATAAACTTAAAAATAAAATGACAAAATACCCAACAGGGAATACTGCGGTTAGCCAGCAATCACAGAAAACGGATTACGCCAGATAATGTCTCTGAGCACACTGAATGTTATTAAAGGTTTATTTACACGTTTCTGTTTAAATTTACTTCTGTTTGGACCATTTTTATGAAGAACAGTGCAAATAGTCGGGCACAAACATTAATCTGGCTCGTACAACACAAGATGTAAAGGGACTACGCCGAGTCAATATTTTCTTAGGGGGCCAAACGCCGTGCTCCGCCAATTAGAGCGTGATGTGATTTAAAAATAAACTTCATTTCTCTAAGTAATCCGGACCACTTCCGCGGTTTTGTGACAAGTGGGGGTGCGAGTGTCAGGGAGCTAAGGATATATAGGATGAGACTTTTTAAGTACATTATAAAGAGTATTAAGAAAATAGTGGTGTTAAGACCTTCACATGGTCCGGCCGGATCGCTACCACCATCTTATTCTTTAATCTTCTGCCAAGTAGCAGTGTTCATATTGTTGTGTGTCGGTGTGGGGATAAGACAACCGGTGAAATTACTAGCTATTCATCTATATTCCATCCTAGTTCTCAGGCTTCGCAATGTAAGTATTTATGTAGTTACGAGGAAGGAAAATCATCGTGAGGGCACATTCAAGCAGCTAAGTTTAACACAAAAGAACCTACAAGCTTGAAGAGCTACAAGATAAAATCAGTGGTCACCATTATTTATATTAGCACTACAGGTTTGACCGACTAGCCATCCTTGAGCTAAACATTCTTAATTAACTGAAATTTGGCCTTGCCAAGATCAAAAACATCAAATCACCAATGGGTCAGGATAATATCACTCCAAGGGACGGACCGGAGCGTAAAAAAAATGGTTTTGGCGATCACCAGGGGAGGGTTATTCGATAAACCAGTCAAGTGCATTTAAGGGTAGAGCAGACAGACAGATGAATGGACGGACGGACGGACAGCGTAGGCTTAATATAGTCCCTAAAAATATAAGTACGTCTTTTGGCTATCACGAATATCACGATGATATGATGATAACTTAGATGCGGTATCTTACCGCGTGATGATTTGTTATTTGCAACAAAAAAGACAGTTACAGCATGATGTATATTTATTTTCCATTTAATTACGAAACAAAATAAATCAGCTATTAAATTGTTCAACCCTTTAATATATCACGAGACAACGCAAATAATTCAATTAAGGAAGTCGTTAAGCAATCGATGCGTGGCGTTATTAAATTCGCTGTAGTTTAAAATGTGGTTCGGTTAACTATTATTTATGGGTGGCACGGTGGATTTATAGTCGTGTAAGGGTTGATGACTGCGCGTATTGTTGAGACACAGGATGCTCTGTTTTGAAAGCTGTCTTACTCATGTTAGAACCATCTTTATTTTAAGTTTGATGTTTAGTAAAAGCATAATTAATGTAAAAGTAACATGTAATAATATTTTTGAAGTATAATTGCAGAGTATAAAGTGCTCGTTTAATGTTATTTAATTTTAATTTAATATCGAACATGACGTTTATGAAATGGTGCAAAAATAGCTATGGATTTAATACTACAATCAAAATGAAGTAAAATATCTTTACAAACATAGAAAACACATATCCTATAACTATGGTGTGCGTATCTTATTTTTTAAATTTGAAATGCGGTTCCTGAGCTTGCTTGTACACAAAACAATTGTACGTAGGTACCGTATATGAATAACGCTCTCAAAGCTTATCAGAATACAGATAAAGTTTTTTCCCGGTGTTCATAATGAAAACGAAAACCCTTTAGCCGCAACACAGCCTGTACATTAGCCCCGAAGATTGGATAAAGTTCAAATTTAAATTAATTTAGCGGATTATTAATCCGAGATGAACTCCGTTTTTACCTCACCAGCGAAATATCCGCCGATTCGGCATTAAAACTAAGGAATGGTTAATAATTAATATTCATTTCTCTGAGAAGGCGTTAGAAATTGAATTTAAAGTTGTAACGACTTTGATTATAAAATTAGAAAGCATCAAGTCAGATACAATTCTTGGGTTCATTTTACGTGTCGGCTTTTAGCTTAAAATAATAAAAAGTTACGTTAAAAGCAGCAGTTAAAATAAAACTGCAGCTTATTTAAAAACCAACACTAAAAACATTGAATTTTCAGTTTTATAAAGCACAAGCACCTAAAAATGTTCGCTTAGTACAAATGTTACCGTAGAAAATAAGAATTTGTACGTTGAAATTAAAATTACATCTCTTAAGTGCTAAAGCTTTATAAGTAGCTCGTTCGTCTCAGCGATTACGGTTTTGGTGACTACAGCTAATTGCAGTTGTTCGAGTTGGCGGCTCACAGCGGATCTGCTTAAGCCCGGAATGAGTGTTAAAAGATTTATATCAGTAGATAAAAGCGATGCCAAGTCTTAAGCCCAACTTAAGACCAGGAAATTAAGACGTTAGCAAGCTCTCGTTATCACGCAACGAAACTGAAATGCTGAAATGAAATAATTTTAATTTGGAACACCCTTAATCTTGTTAGTTTTATGCATTCACTGATTTGAATTTAGAATTCAGCAGACCATTATGTAACGCCCTTTATTAGTAATGAAAATATCGAGTGATTTCACCTTTAAGACGTTGAAAATTCAAATAAAATTCGAATAGTAGGTACCTATTCTAGGATCCAGATATCGAAGACGGGGTTGTTTGCGTTTACCGACTACGAGGGATTATACTTATTAAATCCGACGAGACGTTATTATTGTCGAGGATCGCATGGATCGAGAAACGGTATTACTTTTCCATTAGTACTAGGTTTTTGTTTAGTCTTTTTCTTTCCAATATCCCGAGATGAAATGGAAATTGTATTTTTGTGCAATGTAAAATAGAAAGGCAAATATTAATATAAATTTTTCGTTATTTAAAGACTTTTATGGCGACCTTTCATGTCTGGCGGGTCGCTTTGGATTATTTGACTTTTATGAAATATTGATAGCAATCTCGTATCCTGACTTTTATGACAATACAATAGAAGATTTCTCGAAGCCATAGGAATACCTATGAATTATAATTAAAATCAGGTTTTAACAACAACGATAGTAACCCCTAGCTTGGCCTAGGAAATCTACAAAGGATATTCGGAAATGAATATTTGAAAATAAGGTAGGTGGATTGAATTTATTATACTTTGAACTCGACAGACCAATTATAAATCGTTAGTTTAAGTTGTCCCGTCGTACATTGTTAATTAAGTATTTTTACCTATCGAGTGAGCCCGCTCGTATAACGATGCTCGCTTGATCGACCGTTTGACAGAAAGCCGTTTTTAAAAAACCAAAGGTACAGGATTGTCTGTACAATGTAAACAATACTTATTATTCTAATTATTGAAGGTAAAATAAATATGGATATATTCATTTGACCGCATCGCAAAGGTCTATGACTGCTGTTTATCAACAGCATTCGATCCCGGTGGGTCCGAGATCGGGATCAGGGGCCCGGCCTACTTTGAAAATTGGAGTTCAAAGCTACGTTAACTCCTCCATTTAGCTTCGAATAACAGAGATAGAGCTAACGTAACTTCGAACTTCGATTTTCAAAGTTGTGATTTCTAGATCAAAAACCATTTATCCTGAAAAATTTGGTAGTTTGGTTCCCATGAGATTAATAGAAGACGAGTTTTATGGGAACGAAGTCGCGATCAAAAACTAGTAATACATTATAATGAAAGGGCTGCCAGTGATCCAACAGCGATGAAATAAAAATACAAGAACAAAAATCAACATTGCCGGCCCCGTATTGCAGCCCCTTCATCATTGGCCAGTGCATTTTTCGACAAATTATTAGTCCAGCGACTATTTCATTGAATGGTGTTTCGTTCGACGCATGATGTTCGTTTTTGTTATATTGTGGATCAAGAAGTATACGTGAAACACTCTATCCTTCTATCGAGTACCTACTTAAGTAACGTTTAAGTAACTAAAATGAGAAAATTTATGCGGCGATTGGAATAACGCCCCTTATTCGTTATATTTAGTACTATTTCTAGCACGTTGACAGTGCCATTGCTTTACGTATCGTCATCAAGTACCACTTAAAGATGATGAATGTAAGCCTGTTTTAAAAGTTCGGAAACGGTAACAGTATACTCCATATTTTCGAATTCAAAATTCAAAATATTTATTCAGTAAATTGGCCACATGAGGGCTCTTTTACACGTCGGTAATATAGAGTGAATCTACTAGCGCTTCGCACAAGACCATCATTGCGGAGAAGAAGCGCCGCAAGAAACTCCAGCAGAAGGTAATTTGTTCCCATAATAAAATACAATAATACTTAAAAGTTACATTACAAGGTACGAAACGGTCATTCGAAAACGTTACGTAAATAGAAATGTTCGTGCTACTGCCACTGAGGCTCTATTAGCGAGTCCCATTAGCTCTTCAAGTAACGTAAACCCAACTTCCTAGGTTAGCAAAACGTCTAGCAAATCACGTATCAACTTAATAATGTAGATATACAACCTCGCGAGCGTCTAACGTAAATTTCTCATCCGAAACGTAACGCAAACCACTAACGCGCAAGACTAATTCGATTTCTCCCAAGGCTCATAGTAACACCGTAAATCTCAGATGTGATTTACGGTAATTTAATTTTAGAACGTTTTCGCGTACCACGCTAGTCTAAACGTTACTTAATTACGTTCAAAGACGTTCCACAACCTGCGATTATTTATACACGAGACAGGTTAGGTTAGGTTTCACAATTGCTGAGATCGGTGTAAGTTTCAAAACGAATAATATAGTGACAGTGGATTATTTTGGATATGTTGCTTTGCGCTATAATGGCCAAAGAGCTTGGTTAATAATAATTAATCATTAGCATATTTGCCTTTTTTGTTACTTTTGAATAATGAACGTTTACATATGTATCAATACGTTGGGAAGTCGATGGCGCGGTTTACAGAATGTTTTAAGAAAACACTGCTCTCTATCCCCCATTCGTCCAGGACATAGGTACGCATATTAGTACTGGACCAATCATAGTGGAGTTCTTTGGAGAAGACCTTTCTCCAGCAGAAGAAGTTTTTTAGGTAGCGAGATGACGATAAAGATCATATGGGCTGATTCTGTTATGTTTATAGTCTATCGCTCTCTTTACACAAATAACAACACCGGTAATCGTATTAACAGTCGCCTTTACTGTGTAGTTATTAAGAGCTTTTGTTAAATAATTCGCGACATCGTCTAATGAGTCAATGTCGAATAAAAGGTTCGGAAATGCTTCGTATCTTAACTCGTTTTCTGCTCTTCATTGTAACATTTTAAATAAGCAACATGCCCCTCTACGTTTAACTTTACTAAACATACATCTCGACTCACAATCTTAAAGTTAGATTGTTAACTAGCATCTCAGACGTCTTTTCAAAGTCCCGTCTACAGGCTGATCCATTTTGTATGAACCAAGCGTTCAGATTAACTTGGTTTAATTATAGTCTACGCAAACACGGTAAAGCGGAGTATGTAATCACCTTCGGTAATTAGGTGGCATACGGGAAGGGGCGCGTATTAAGATAAAGGAGATTTGAGTTGGATATTTGAGACCGGTTTTACGCTTGGCACATGCTTCCGGTTAGCGTCTTGATTACCAATGTCTCGAACAATTGGAATTGGCGGAACAATACATGTCTTTACTCGTGACTTTGTCCACCCAGAGCTCATTCGAGCTCGCCCGTGTCCACCAAGGCGATACCTTGGGAACTGTCAGTTCTTCTGGGGAAAAAATATTTTATGTTCTACTGTAACTAAACACTTTTGTTTTAAAAAAAACTAATAACATTTTAGCCTGCTTACTTGTAAGACCGACATCATCAGTAAGTACGTGGTCAGAAATTAGTTTTTTGAGTTATTTAACTAAACCTTATCGTCGCAAATACTATAGATTCATTTTCTTGTGATCGGTTTTATAATCTGTTGAGGCAAATACGTCCGCTAGTATAAAAAATGCCTCATATAATAAAACATTTACTACTAAGACGCAACAGTGATACTTACATATACTTACTGAAAACCGTTACATTAATTCTCGTAGAACAAAATATTTGTTTTCAGACCCCCATTTACATTAAACGGAACAACATTACTAATTAACTCGTGTGTAGTACGTACGTCGTTATTAAATTAGCGGCCTCGCGGCTTTTGAGAGAAAATTAACTACAAATCAACGTCATACAATTTAATTAAGTATTAACAAACTTTCTTAACACATGTTCTTGACTCGCGCAATGATTTCGCTATGTTATTGGGGCGTAAAAGATTCAACGCACTTGGTGTTTGGATATTTAATGTTAACAAGAACGACGATTAAGTTAGATTATAATGTTTTCAAGTTTTAGTTCGAATTTGGATAAGAAGATGGAAATGCAAATAAACACTTTCTGCTTATGTTCTCAGCCTTGGCAATGAATTTGCCATGTGATTTTCGACCCTCATGGTACTTTTTACATTCAGGTGGCCTGTTTGTTTGTTTACCTTCTCCATACCGTTACAGAAACTTAAAATATCGAAGAATCATAAAAACTTGAAGTTTTACTACATAAGAACTGGTAAAATAAAAATAGAGCTCCGACTTCCAAACATCACTTAAAAGAGCACCCTTTCATAGGGATAGTGCGGACAAAATAATGAAGCACCCTGTTTTTAATTGATGGGTTACACAACACTGTAGATACAAAGCAAAGTAGATATATGAGAGATTACGCACCGGTTTTCTATATGATTGTTAATAATCCCTCATTAATGACAATCCGATCTTTCTTTGTCTTGATTTTAAAAAGGTTAGCGTATTTAAAGCCAAATTGAAGACGTTTTTGGTGCTTAAATCTATTTGGTTTGCAATCCAATGACGAACCTCTTGAAGCCAGACTAGGGACTTTGTGACGTGATCCATGAGAGTAAGTTCATTTAAAATCATTTATATTTTTCTAATACGATATTCAATGCGATATTTAAGTCTAAATATTTTTAAGACCATTGCCGAAAATTTCTGTGCATGAGTTAGGTACTTCTAAGAGACGACTTATTTCTTATTACTTATCTTTTTACAGTTTGTTGCTCTAAGTTATCATCTCGCCCTAGACGAGCTTTTTAATTTTTATAGTCAAAAAACAGCGGATCCGTCTTAACAATAATTATAATAATTTATAAAACATGATCAAAAGTCAAAATATATTAATTTATGATTTATTCAACATCACGTATTTACATCAAAACTTTACACACACATTAATAACGAAACCAAACACAAGCAAAGACTGTTAATAAAAGAGAACACAAAACAACATGGCCGCCAAAAAATTAATAGCCACGAGGGGAACCAGTTTCAAGGTTAAATTAAAGCTCTATAGCTCTATAGCTGTATATGCAAAGAACCCTTGCACAATATATTTAAATACGATATAACATGATTATCAGCCTGTCCCCCTAACACAGACAAAATCAATAGCGTCTGCATAAGGGTATACGCAGAGTGCTCAGATGCATCGCATTGCGGATGTTGTGCCAGACTCGCGCTGTATAATTTTATTGTTTTTTAATTCAAGTTCAATTGTGCGTTGATAGCGTATTAATCGTTACAATGACTTCACAAATAACAAAGTTAATATTTAAGACGTGGTTAAGTAAGTGTTTTTCAAGCCCGTGTCTCCGCCGTCAGAGAAAATTTCTAAAAATACATCAACAATTCAACAGTGAAACAGACAAAATAATAAATGATTTCAGGAACAGGATAGACGTCCCTCTCCACATGAAATTAGATAATATTGAAGAACATGAGCTACTTATAAAATGGATCTGCCTGCAGGATAAGAACTGGTAAGTGTTTTTTACGGAATTGCGAGAAGCTTACTATTATACACTTTCTCAGAAACATTTTTGAAAACATTCGAGAGTTTTTAGGATGACCCAGAATTTATCATAAGATACATATACAATTTAAAACCTTTCTCTCTGGCATCATGCTAGATACCTCTGCTACTAAACGCTGTACAGCGTAACGTTCTTAAATGAATATGGTGTTGGAAACTCGTTTTAATTCTAGGCTGCATGTGTAAACTTCCCTTGTTCCCTCGTCGGGTGGTATGGCTGTGTGTCTACGGCTATAAGTATCAGCGGTGATTGTCCGCCGTGTTTACGCGCGCAACACGCTGGGAGGCTGCCCGGTTTTACCTTTCATGCTGCCTCGTCTGTACCAGCATCTAGTTAGGTTACAGGTACCTTTGTTTAATGCAAAACGTATAACACTAACTTTTGGATACGATCATTTTTAACTTTCGCGTTTATGACACATAGCTTCTTAAGATACACTCTTCGACAAACAATACGGGGTTTTTCATACAAATGATGCTATTTCGAAGCCTTGGTTCCTAGTAAGTAAATGCTTTTAGCGAAATCTGATGATGGATACCCCAAGCATCGATACAGGACTTCCAGTGTGCCTAGGATACCTAACTGATTGAATCTGCAGTTAACGCTGGAATAGTACATGTTCAGAAAAACATCAAAAATGGCAATAAAATGTAAGGAAATCCAAATGCTCACCCAAACCCTCGCTGTGGTGTTACGTGATTGTGCGATAAGTTAGGCATCTTAATAACTTTTGACCTCCTCTATTGAACCTCGGAGTATCCACCATTAATCCTCACTCAAAACAACCCCTGGCAAGGAACCAAGGCGTCGAAAAAGCCTCGTTTGTAATAAAGCAAAGTCGCTTTCCGCGTCTGTCTGTCTGTTTGTCGCTATATCCGCTAATTCTTCCTTAACCATGCAACAGATTTTGATACGGTTTTTACCATTTTATGTATAATAAATTCTGCTTTTTATACGGGTGTTAGAGGAAACTCTAATAAACCGAAGCGAAGCGACGGCGGATCACCTGTCGTTAGTTTTCATCACGTCGAGACCTGATTTTATGTCTAATATGTTTTGCACACAACTTTCCAAATCGTTATTCTGCTTATAAAGGTACCCATGATATATTATTATTATATTATTAGTATTTATATTTTTTATTTATACTTAGTGTAATTTATTGCTAGGTATTCTGGTTTATCATTGTTGATAAGTATAAGAAATGACTGACCGTTAAGTTTTTGAGGCGCTTCTCAGCAGTGGTCTAAAAGTGATATTTAGTGTGTCCTTTTTTATCTTTATCTTTGTTCGCGTAGAGCTCGTTGACAGCGGAACAAAAATATTTGATTTTGAAACAGAACATGCTGTATCTGTGTGCCGAGTTCGATCCTTTCGAGTGATCTTGCGTTATTGAAAAACAGAAATACAAAGTAGGTATCTAAACATCCTAACCATTTTTAAAATTATTGGATCTAACAATAATTGGTAAGGCTTTTTTGTTACAGAAAAATATACTTATTTATAAAAGGTTTTTGGGAACATATAGTTATTTTTTACTGTCCATATTACTTAAGTAACCATCGTAAGAATATTAATAGGAAATTAGTTTTATTGTTGCTTTACTGTGAAGATTAGGTTAAAAATATGTTGTAGTGGTGATATTTTAATTTGTATTTTTCTTTATGACTCATACCCTCCCATCTAGAAGTCATACGACTATCCACATAGAGATTTTTTATTTTCCTCGTCAAATTTATGAATATGTTAATAAACCATAAGCTAACTTTTGTGTTGCTAACGCTTACTAAAACTACTAATCCTCAAAAATAATGAAAATAAAATCTTAAATTAACCTACAAAATAGTTATTCTCGTCTGAATTCCCGGATTAATCCTGTTTATCTTCATACTCATTATTAAGTATGTAAACGAGTTGTTCGCTTGAAACCAAGGCTAATGTAGATTTAGCTCGAAACGTCCCGCCGCGGCAATTCTTCGAAAGGAATAGAGCTCTGGAGACTCACTTCTTTTCTTAGTTTCATAAGTTAATTTAAATAAAATACACGTTTGTGTACGCTATTTTGTCTCGGCAAAGTATACAAGGTTGGTAACTCACCATTTGTGTGTTGGAATTTGTGAGTAAAGTACATTGAAGAATGTTAATGATATTTTATATTAAGTATACTTACACGTTTATTGTTTGACTATATTTTATGAACAAAGGGAATTATCACGTTTCTCAAAACAGGAAAATATATTTTTTTGCTTTAAAGAGTTATTGATCATGTATTTTTTTAGTATAATACTTTAAATCGTCTTAATAGTTTTGTAACACCGTGTTACAAATTAAAATTAAATCTCTAAAAATCCGAGCCTCTAATTTAAAAGCTCGAAAAGTTTTGCAATTCAACAACAATTTTGACAATTAAATTTGAAAACTTAAGTTATTTATTGGTAAAAAAGTTTCCAATTCTATCGAGAGCTTATTGAAAGTAGAAACTAATTTAGAAATTGCAATGGATTTATTTATAAAGTGAATCCATCGATAAAAAGTTAGAGATATTCGCCAAAGTTCTTACTAAACAAGTGCATAGTTAATGGAGTTTTGAAACTTTCAGACGAGACTAAATTTATAAATACTTGATGGGAAAATATGAGTTATAATGCTGGTTCATGTTTGATGAGATTGTTAGGTGTTTTCGATAAAGGCGAATTGGCTTTTTTATTTTAAGTTTATCGTTTGAATTACATATTTCAATTTGAAATTAGAACAATTAATTATTATGTCACGTTCAGTGGTTGACAAATACTTACAGAACAATAGTTTTAAAAAACAGTATTGTCATACCTAAATGGTTTTATAAACTTTTGGTTTTGGTAAATATTTCAGAATTCCTTAAATAAGTACCTACTATCTAAAGTAAGTTAACGTTTCTTAAGTAGTAACTTGAATATGTAAGACTAAGGGCTGATTTTTCAATCCCTAGATAAAGCTATCCGGAAGGTAAATTTTAGCTCCGTCCTTTTCTTTCATATGTCTTCAGAAAAGGATAGTAATACATTTAACTGACGGATAGTTTTATCTGGGGATTGAAAAATCAGCCCTTAGTTATGTTAGGTTGGATTTATAAAAATCGTAAAAAATGTTTTTTCAACACACTTGCTCAAAACGGCCTTTTTATTCCACCGATTTTTGGCTCATAAACCTAGATATTAAACACGCGTGCTTTTTCAGTATATTACGCACAAGTGCCTTTAGTTTATTAACCCAAACAATTTACATTTGTAGCCTAGTACCAAGTTGTAAGTACGAAGAAGAAGCGATATAATTTAGTCGGGTTATACCTTTTTTTTTCTTAGCAACAAACAGTTTTTATGCGGCAAATAACATTATCTACATATTTATTTCAATAAATTGGTGAAATCAGCTTTATTACTAAAAAATAACTCAATTTCATTAAAATCATTTAATTTTTCTGTAATTTGTATTTTAAACATGAATTATTACATTTTAAATTTGGCTGTTGGCTGTTGGCCGATCTCGTTCGCGCCTTAGCCTTGAGCGCGCATCGGTATTGCGGCAAGAAAAAAAAACAACGCGCCAGCCGCCATTTTTCGTAAATAATTGACGGCTGTGACGAAGATAGTTTGGCTTTATTATTGTGAAGTTTAATATTAACGAAAATGTCTTCTTTAAGTAAAGAAAATGAAGAAATTGTAATTTTACCAACTGTTTTAATAATTAATTAAAATTTGACTAAATGTTGTCTTGTTTTTTTTTCGCAAGTGTGTTGAAAAACGTCGTATGTAACACGTGTGCCTGTGACCATTAATATACGCGGCTTTCTTGTGGCGCACTCGCTGCCGCTCGTGCGCACACAATAGCGCCTTGTATGCAATGGTCAACTTAGCACACTTGTATCATAATGTACTATTTTTTTTAGAAAGAATAATTATTCCGGACAGTATAGACTTAACTAATAACCACAGCCACTAATAATAAAACTGGTTCAGTGATAGTTAATATCTATTTTTAAAGATATAATAATAGTAGAGAACGCATCGGAAAAACCGCGTATATGAACTCACACCTCGAAAAACCTTGTACTTAAAAATGGCAGCGCTATAAATTCCTCATGCATAAGGTAGACAGTCATCTTGGAAGATAATCTGGTATGATTTATGCTGGTATGCTGATGCGCTGAGCTTGCCTTCGGCGCGGCTCTAGAGTGATGAACGACTTGCATATACCATATGCGTGCTGTCACAGCTTCAAATAGTGTGAAGAAACTAGGAAATATTGGGTTATTTGGTTAATGTTACCTGTAACACTTGGTGGTATACAGGGTGTAACAGAATTTATGGTCATTAGAGATTTGGCTTGTCATTGCAAAATAATTAAAAGTTAGTAGTAGTTATTACATAATTAATAAAAATACTTTTGGAAAAAATAAAAAGTTATTTCACCTGAAAACCTGTTTAGGACAAATTGTAATTTGGACCCGTGATACGTTAATACAGTAAATACAATAAAAAAGAAGAAAAAATAGTAATGAGCTCCCAAATGGGCCATTTGATGTCCAACACAATTGTTTGATTGATTGATAATGATTAGCTTTGTTTTAATGTCTAAATCACGTTAAAAGTAAAATAACTTTGTATATTGCTTCTTAGAATTTAGAACTAACCATATGCACTTTGATTTTATATGTTTGCAGATCACCAACATCTCGCATTGAATTCCTCATCGTAAACACCAATTTTATGACGATCGTACCTAACCTTTTATCGAAATTACTTTTCGGGTATAAAATATATGCAAACAGCAATATAAAATAATGAAAAATTTGATTGAAATCTGATTCGTCACCAGATACGTTATGTGACATTGAATGCATTACTCCAATGAGAAATGATCAGTGTTTATAAATCAAAAAACGAAATCATACGAGGGCAATGTAGTGAGAGATATTGGAATGTATTCTTGTTTATAAGAATACGTTAATATAAATTTAAGGATTTTTATGGCATGAAAAGACAAACGAGTACACACGCCAACTGATGGAGGCAAACTCAAACCCCATAGACATTTCAATAAAATCTTAAGATTTCATTGTGACCACCTGTAAGAACTGAGATGGAATGCTTCTATTCAGTTGGCTTATTTTTACGCCGAAAAACTTCATGAGAAGTAGGACTGGTGGCAAGGATAGGACCGGTAAGTTAGTATTGGGTATTTAATTGGCTGACTTACCACTACTTTAAATCCTATTCACCTGTAGAAATCGATAAAAGAGAGTGAAATCATCATCATAAATAGCCTCAAGCTATGTTCTCGTGACAATTATAAAATGTGCGTTTCGTTAATTCAAATCCGAAAAAAAGAGATTTTATGAATTTTGTATGGGGACGACGATTTGTGACCGCTTATACAAAATTGTACTACGGCTACTTTAGAAACACCAAAGAAAATATTCGGACCTTCCTTAGATCCTGGTGAGAAAAAATCGTGATCGGAATAACGACATTTTATGTTGTTATAAAACCCGTTGTATATTTTCGGCAAAATATACAAATCCTATAATCGTTTTTGGCATGTTGTTACAGACGGGAAGTAGCGAAAATCGGATAAATTTCCATACGGGCGTCCCCGTGCTCTATTATAGAGGCTTTGTGATCATGATGTATGTTTTCCTTGCATTACGCAGGTGATTTCGGGAAATTTGACGCGAATGCAAGCGACAAGGGGGGAGTAAACTATTCCAAGTCGTATTATGCCGGTATTCAGGAGACGAAGATTGATGTTGCTTTCTTTATATAATCGGCCTGTGTGTATTAAATCTGGTTGCAGGAGAAAAGCATTATACTAGCGTATGAGAAAGGTAGTTTTTTGTACCATTTGAGAGACGGCTTATGTCCAGTAGTAGCTGATTTCAAATGCTCAAATAAATTTGTTTTTATGATGATAATGATAAACATGTAGTTTGATCTGAGCGACACAATTATCATTCTGATATAGGACCCTCTTGTCTCGATTTTTATCCCCGATCACGTTTTGCTATTTATTTAATTGACCATTCCACACAGAATTGATTATGAACAGAGTACGTAAACTTATATATATATATATATATATTTTCAAAATGATGCGATATGTGTCCACTAAATCCTCTAAAACAAATATATATATATATAAATATATATATATATATATATCTCTGGCCCAGTCAGTTTAAGGGTATCGCTTGCCCATCTGAGGTGGAGCCAAAAACAAAATTTCTGGAGCTAGAGAGAGCACAGAGATCACTACTAAAAGCAATGTTTTTCTAACCATTTAGATTTTCAACAGATACTCTTTATCAAAAGCTGTCCTGAAACTAACACTAAAAAAACACAAATGTCTCCCATTTCTTAAAAATAAGCAAAAGAGACGCAGAAACTATCTGGTCGCACCTGTAACTGTAGTAAAAACCACCTTTGCGAAAAGACAATATACTAGACAATCATCCCAAATATACAACCAGGTAAATAAACTACTTGGTATTTACTCAAGACCATACTATGACTGCAAGAGAGCCTTCACTGATTGGCTAAAGACGAAAACTATGATGAAATTGTGCATAATAAGTATTAAATAGGAAAGCGTTCACCTTAAATGACAACATACTTAAACAACAATATACTTACATAAACATACAAAATTGCTATAAATCCATTACACTAGCAAGTAATTGTTAGTAGAAGTTTTTGGCTGAAAACCGGGAACTTCTGATCCCAAGATAAAACATCGTAGGGGTAAATTAACGTATACTTGTACATAACTTAAAAAAATCTGTCTACCCTTCTTGTGCAGATATGCAAAAACACTAAAACACACATACACGCGCGCACACACAGATACATACGTACGCACGCACGCACGCAATACCCACACACACACACACACACACCCACCCACCCACCCACCCACCCACACACACACACACACACACACACACACACACACACACACACACACACACACACACACACACACACACACACACACACACACACACACGCGCGCGCGCGCGCACATCTAAACACCTCTAAACATCTCTAAACAATGTTAAATTGAGGTGAATAAATATTTTTTCATTTTCTTTTTCATTTTTCACCATTTTATATAAAGATAGATACATGTATCCTATCGTTGGCTAGTAACAATAGTACCACCTAGTTAATTTATGTCAAATTGTCCGTTTGTTTTAGTATTTCATAATTATGACTGACATTATGTGACTACCGTAACGACGCGAACAAAAAAGCCGTTTTGTCAACTAAGTGCAATTGTTTTAGTAAGATTGCTATTAAATTTTTGAACGCTTATTAGCTAAACTAAATAACTCGTAAATAGTGTAGTGTTATGTTATGTAGTCGCTAGTTCCCAACTGAATATTTACGAGTAGCAAGCGTAAACAACAAGGTTCATATGATTTATAGGGAGAAAAGATAAAGGAAGGATGTCCCGATAAATTTTACGCCTTTTGCTTGACTGACTCGTATCCAAAACCATTTTCCTCTCGACTGATAATATTTGAGTTTGTTTCACAACTTACTGTACCTGGGCATCTTGTATTCTATAAGTAAACTTCGAGCAATAATGTATAGATATACGAATAGTTGGCAGTTACAATAAAGTTAGAAAAACTTTTCTATAGTGTTTAGAATATATCACTTTTTCTGAAGAAGTTTTTCAAAAAAAAAAACAGATAGATTTTCGTAGTTTAAAATGTTTACGATGCATGCTTTAATATCAGTATCATCTATTAAAAACACGTTTTTATATAACGGCTGCCTGGCTATTTATGGTCTGGTTATTTTCCTAATCCAGCTTAGTTCCACAATTGTTTTAAAATGTTTTTAGATATTTTGATTGTCAATTCCATTAGCACATAGACATTTTACCTTTCGGCAATAGACAGCTGCATCGTTTGGCTTTTAAAAACAAAACATACTTATATAATATCATATTTACACATCACAACGGTTAACTAAATATGATTTAATTCTCTTTCACAGTACCCAGTCTCAGTAATATTGGGTAGGTACATCTTTTTCAGCAATATTTGTTATGTCCGTTGTAACAAATGTTATTTCATAAGAAAAAGGCAAGACAGCCGCGTGTGGGTAATCACCAATCTCCCTCCAATTATGATTTACGTACGTCGATAGTAAAGATACTAGTATCCATTATGCGAAATTGACGCCGCGTCGGCTGCCCATATCGCTACTATGGCGCTGTAAGACAGGTATAAGCCATTAGGGGACAATAAAACACCGTTATCGGACCATTATATCCTCGTAAAATAACAGTTAGTCGGATAATGTGATGGATGTTAATATCTGTGTTATTTTGTCGAGATTTAGTGAAAATATTGGGGTGAATATTTTCGTTTTGGCGTACGGTTTCACAAAACTTACACGAGGAAAGTACTTAAAAGTTATTCCTGGGCATAGAATTATGTAGTTTCCAGAACTTCGCTTAGTGTTTATTATGCGTACGCTTACACCATTTTTGTAATCAGCCTTTATTTACGATAAAACTCTTATCTATTTTTAAGTCTTTTATCCATAGATTCGGTTATTCTGTACAAAAATACATCATGATTCAGATATACATCCTTTTATAAGTAAAATCCTGTCAAAATGCTAACCACCCGTGCAATTTTCTAAAACATCGAGAAAAAACCCGAACAAAAATCTTGCAACGTAACATTTTTCACAGCGTACATTATGAAGTGATAACATCATGCTCGCAAAGCTTTCAAATGAAGTATTACACAGCGGTTGAATGGGAGAACGGCAGTTTGTATTCAACACAGCCCCCTGTATTCGGTATTGAGCCATCTATAATGGATATTGAAGTGTATCACGACACGAGCCTCGCTAACAAATATTTTAAAATTATGCGCCAAAGGTTACGCGCAACTGGGACGCAATGGCTGGCCCCTGAGGGATGGCCTCGTAAATTTGAATCGTGAGTTCGGTCGAAATCGTGAATGAGGGAGATAGCCAATGTTAATACAAGGTGAAACCATATTCTTTGCTGATAACGTTATAAATGTAAATGATTTAAAAAAAATGGGTTCAGCGGCTCTCAACCTTTTTAGCGTCGGAATCCTTTAAACCACTAAATATTTTATGGAGCCCCAAATTCGATAAAACCTGGTTTTTAATTACCTAAATAAAAAGGAAATGTTACTTTACTTTGCATTACGAAAAAGAAATGACGGGGTCCTTGTAGAGGGCTTACGGAACACACTTTGAGAATAAAATAACCGTTTTGAATAGATATCGGTGTTTGTCTTTTAATAACGCCTAAACGGCTGACAGGATTTGGCTGAAATTTGCACTCAGGTAGTCCAGATCTAGGTTAAAATTTAAAAAAAAAAACATTTTATACGATTACGCTTCCAACACGAACTTAGTCGCGGACAGAGGCTAATAAATAAATAAAAGCACTTCAAAACTGTCATTTAAATAAAAATAGATACATAAAGAGGTAAAATTCAGGCAGTTAATAAATATTTGCTACCATACTCACTTGCAGCTGACAATTATTTTCCATTCGTGTCTTATAGATTCACGAATAAAGCTTTGGAATAGAATTTACTTTGCCTTAACTTTACTTGTTTTCGAAATCATTTTCTACTTACAATGCGGTCGTCTTATGTCAATTGAAAACAGCTACCATAAAGTTAACAACATGATAACAAGATGGGCTTAGACAAAGTCGAGTCCTGATAATAACTAGTCACTAATCCTATATACGTTTTCATATCAACAAATATCATTATAATTAAACTAATATGATTTTGTTTTAAATTTAAAACCTAGAACACCCTTTGTTCTAAATGTTCTAAATAGGTTCTCACAAGACCAAACTCTATATAACATAAAACTTAACTCGTAAAATATCAACTCCATACAAGACTCGTAAAAAATCCCCTTATGATTTAAAATCCAACCCGAATATGTACTACTGGATATTTTATTTTATATAACTTTATTGGAGCCGATGGGAGTAAAGCCGGGATAAAATTTCAATTGCCAGCCTCGCAGACAGCAGTGGCGTGTCTCAGTTTATTTATTGTGTTAAAACCCAAGTACTGGGGTCAATAAGGGATGCTTGGCTTCTGGAAACGACAAGAGATATATAAGCTATATAATTAAATAAAAATGAAATGGTGTTTGATTGTAGGCGCATCATTTGTGAACGGTTGACGGACTTGGGTTATTTATTTGTTCACTGTTCATTATAGCCCGAGCAAAATTAAAACAAGATAACGTTTATCGGTTCAGCTAGTTACAAATAAAAATAATGTTAAATACTGCTTGTATCCTTAACTGCGAATAGGAATGATAAGTAGGTAGGAGGGGTTCTTTTAAGAACTGATGCAAATTTTGTTTTAATTAATTTTAAGAATGGTTAAGTTTTTACTTAATATAAGTAATGTGTGCAGTATTTCAAAGGTTAATGTTTCCTATAGTTAAATGGTTAAAATATTATAATAAGATCGTGAGCTTCATAAGTCGTAAACCTTGACGAAAGATAAAACAAGATGCAGAACTCTAGTGAAAACGATTTTCGATAACTATCAAAATGTATACCCGCCTAGAATCGACATAAGCATTTCACTCGACCGCCTGGTAGCCTACCGTGATCCTATACACTTTTTTGATAAAGATAACATTCGCAAAATACATGTGATAAAACATCCGTCACTTTTTGCCACGTATATAAGTGCGAGTGACGGATGCTTCATCCACATTTTGTCACGCGATAAACTTTACCTACCATACTAGGCCCGCAGGTCTAGGTCTTGTTATTGACGTATAACAACGTGCCCTTCTAGCATATTTCAATCTCGATCCGGCATAAACCCGTCGCTTCCACTCGAAAAATTTCAATCGCACCTCGCCGCAGACTGAGAGGTCACAATGAATCCCAAAACCGTGCAAATACCCAAACCCTGCACAATGAGATACGGGTTTAGCGTTCTAATTAATTTTATTTACTAAAATCCTTCACAAAATTACCGAAAACCTTTAGTTTAATTAAATTTTGAGGTGTAGGCAAATTGGTTATACTGCTTAAACTTGCATAAAATTAAATTATAACCATTATATACATAAAAATCTCCGGTGTAATGGCATCTTCTACTTTTACAGCTGATGCATTTTAAGCGGCCCGTTCGATTACTATCAATTTTAGCTAAAAACCATTCCATCGTTTTTCTACAATGGAAAAGGCACAGACGCGTTATACTTATGCCCCCCCCCCCCCTTTTTTTTGCGTCAGTTGTTAAAAATGAAGAATGTAATGTGAATTGTGTTCTCCGAAATGTGAAATAAACACCAATAAAAACTTGACCGCTATGTTACGATAAATATACCGGGGGCAATACATTTTTTATCAGTGATCATAAATTTAGGCTTACACGCTGAAATCGCTATTGGACCACAGACTACAGCGACACGTGTTAGGAGATAAATCCGACCTTTGTGAGTTTATTATTGGAATTTTTCCTTTCGTTTTCATTCAGATAAACAAACAGAGTTTTGTTTAGACTATTGAATACGATATTGATGTATTAGAATTTATCATGGCAACAGGTGTAGGATTGCGTATCTTTTATTTTCTTTTACTACCTAGCAACAGGTATATCTAGTTTTTTTAACGACTGAAATAATGTAGATTAGGAAAAAAAATTTTCTTTTAATTTTCTTTGTTAGTAATTTTACAGCCATCTAAAATTATATTAAACATGTTTCGATTGTCATAGCATGCACGAGTTGCACGACAACTAACTTTAAATGAGATATTAAAAACCCAAGTGAAAATATGCAAGCTCATTTTTGTTTTCAAGCTTCATGCTATGTCACATCAACTTAGGATAATATTAATGTTCCCGTTAGGTTAAGTGCTTTCACGTATATAAGCTTAGTCACGTCTAGGTACTCCTCAATTTATATTTCGCAAAATTCCCGCTATTTTCCCCGTAAAATATCTTAATCAACATTTTTTAATGAACCCGCCAGCTAAAGGGAAAGTATGATATTTATATTCAGACAGTATTCAGGTTTTATGATCAACGAGCTTTGCTTTGGGTACAAATACTTCATGTTTTAGAATTTTAGGATTATGGTTTTGATACTAAATTTTAACAGACACTTGAAATTTAAAAACCTCTTTTTCCAGGCAAGTAATTTGCAATAGTGTTGCCATTCTTTTTGTTTTATTATATTTCCTTGAGCATAGGGTGAAGTCCTAGTTAAATAGGCGTCATTGCATAATAAATAAATGACTAAGTACAATAATGAAAAGTAAATAATAATTATCTTCTGTTCATTTTATCCTCGGTAATATTTAAGCACCATGTACATTCATTGTTAAACGCTGTGTTACAGCAACAGTCTGGTGGCTTCCCTCAAATGCCTCAAACCACATTGTGAATGACAATGCAATTTCCCGAATGCATGTTGTTCTATCAACAATAAAAATTATTTGTACGCGTTAGCAATAGATTACTTAATCCAGCTTTTGCTTGGGAAGCTAGTAATAAATATTTTTGACACCTTTCACAATTTTAGATAACTTATAGCTTAAAATAAAAGGTTGACTTTGTAAACTCTTTAATTTGTTTTTGTGTGTTGTATTTGTGCTGTTAACAAAATGTATATTCCTAAGATAAATAATTTTTAATATTTGTAACATACTATATAGGTATATACATGGATGGCTACATATATTTGGAAGAGATAGTTTGAATATTCTCGAACACTGCCGTTAGTGATCAATGTCAAAGCGGGTGACCAATTTAATATTTATGGTTATTGGGCTGGCCGCAGGTAATGGATGCGAGCTTCAGCTCCTATAACTCATGACAAGGAACGATAAATCAACTGCTTCCTAACTAACTGCCTCTCAAAACATGCTATGACACTTAGATGTTGGTAGATTTGGAGTTGGAGATTAGTGGACAGCCCTAATACTTAAAAATTAAAAAATCTAAAGCTATTTCCAGTCAGTAATTTTTTAAGCTGGCTTAATGGTGTTCTTGAGTTCTGGTACAAAGATGTTGATTATTGAAAGGATTTAATTGAAAAATTAAACCTTGTCAATATTTTAGTAACTACACATAAGTAATGCAATATTATGGTTTCGAAATGAAAGCAATGGAAATTCCTTGAAGGCATAAAGCTTGCAACTCTTTTAACTAGGAGTTCTTAGATATAAATATAAATATACATCATGAATTCTGTTTCTTTACTCTAAGTTTCATTTTTAAAACCAGTTTTTTTAAGTGTTAGCTTTGTATCAAAAACTGCAAATTGATCAAGATTAATCGAATCAACTTCAACAAATCCTAAACCTCAGGTAACACGAATTGAAAAATCAAACCGTTAACTCCAAACCCAAACACACTAAGTTCTTCATCGCCAGAGCTAAATGAAACACAAACATTATTACACCGTAAGCCTTAAGGGCCTCGAAAATCCCTAGACACGTGCCCAGAAATCTCTGGATGTAATATCGTGCGGTGTGAAGATTTAAACCCCTTTGCAAATCTGACTAAGGCGTTCCTTTACGAGTTTCATTTGAACTTTTTCCGAAGCCGTATACGTCGCCGTCTGTTCAGACGGAAATAGATATGTTGAATAGTTTCTTTGTGCTTTTGAAGCAGAAAAGTAAATTAAAATGCTACAAAGGACGAAAACGGATCTTATTTGAAATATCTTTAGGTACTTCATATCTAGTTACCCCTTTATACTAAATAATCAAACCAGAACTGCTCCCTTCTTGCATAGTAGTCGCATCCTTTATTCTCGAACCACTCATGTTGCACATTTCACATTGTTTTTAACGTTTTTCGAACTATATCACTAAAGACACATAACCTCGCACTATATGTACTGATAGCCATTTTAAACACTGACGAACACCACTTGAAATAAAATATTAGAGCACTTTACATTAAAACTTATTGTTGATTTGTCGACAAGGTCTGCATTCTAGGTTCTAGGTTTCTTTCTAGGTTAGCAAAGGACGTGAGTTGCAATAGACAGCACGGAATGGACTATGGTGCAGCGTTGCTCCAGTGGCCTACTGCAGCCGCGCGCATCTGACCCCGAACGACGGCGAAAGTGAATCAATAAGTTCTTCTTGACACTCCTGGTATCCTAGTAGCTGGCAAGTTGTAACGTGGCCTCAGGCTTCACTATCAATTGCCGTTGAAAATCGTAAGATTCATTCGAATCTCCTATGAATTCATCGCCTATGAATTCATGAGCTATATTTATTGTCACAGAGCGTAGGTGTAAATTGTGCACGTAAAGATTTAGGCATAGGTCGTAGTTTTTGTCGACGTAGCAGCTCAGTCAAGTACAGTTGGCCCTAAAAAAGGCTGCACACATTTGTACTATGTTGCTTTAACGCTTTTGAAAATTAGTGCAACATGACGTTGAAGTGACAAAGCAGTATGTTGTCAAAGCACTTATAAGGCCTACCTTACCTTATAGTGCCTTACGTGCCTGCAAGGACACGGGGCCATCTAAAGTGGCCGACGTATTGAAACGTAAGTCGAAGCAAGAACAAAGCCTTATAATAATTTAGCACGCAACATAAATTACCAGCAAATAGTTACCTAAGAATGCTAGACTTAAGTGACAGTGGGCGGGGTACATCGCTCGCAGATCAGATCACCGATGGGGTCAATGACTTCTCGAGTGGCGGCCTCGTACCTGAAGACGCAGCGTGGGTTAGGCCTCCAACAAGGTTGACCGACGACGGATGGATTCCATCTGCTCAAGATTGGTCCTTGTGACAAACCTTGGTGGCCTATCTCCAGCAGTGGACGTCTTTCGACTGAAATGATGATAATTTACCAATCAACATGCAAAAGCATAGGTGAATAGCTAAATCCCTTCTACCTTGGGTTTTCATTCCTCTATAAGTATGTATATATAGATGATGCCAATGCTTCATTAAATCTAACAGAAACACGATCGTTTTGTTGGTTTTAACAACAGATCCAGAGACCGCAACCTAACCCTTAAGTGATTTATTAAACTATGATGAAGATGACTGATCGTAATGTCTTAACATTTGGCCATCGATGTATGAACTGTAGGTACGTAGCAAGACTTCCGGGTGTTGTTACATACAAAATTATTATAAGATCATGTGTACCCGCATTCGTGCGCGATTCCGTCCTCGTCGTATATCGCTATTCCCTCGGAAACTGTCTAATTTTTCAGGATGAAAAGTATCTACGCGCTCTTTCAGACTATGGTCAAATTTCATCTGGATCCGTTCAGCCGTTCTGGCGTGATTGAGTAACAAACATCCAAAATTGCAAAGTACCCGACAGAAAGTCGTTTATCGCGGGATAAACGACTTCCACCTTAGTCGTTTATGATTATAAACCTTTTAATACCCTTGGTTTGCACCAAACCAAGTACGTATCTTTACACTGTACGATCACAGACCAAAACATAACATAATTAACATTAATAAATCAATTACAAACTTCATATCCAATATCTCAGTGCCACAAAACCGACACACCTGCAGCTAAATGCTGTTGTTTCGTTACACAAAGCAGGTCCGATTTCGTCGTACAGATCGAATCCGTCTGCAAAGTTTGAATGTTCCCCTGTAAACTTTAAAATGCCCGTGTACAGGGGGATTTATTGAATGAACCTACAGGAGCGTGAAGACATCAAATCAGTCCATACGAGGCATACATTCAGTGCGGAGTATTTTCAGCTTTCAATGAGAATTCGTATGAGCGGCAATTTTCTGATTGCTTCGTGAAAATATTCGTTTTATAGGTAGCTGGTAGGAATTATGTTCAGTTTTATCAAAGAGCTGGAGGACGCTCATCCTGTATTTATAAAGACGGGCCTGGTTATGGGTATACTCTATTAGTTAATTATTTATTTTACCTTTTGACATGGTAATTTTAATTTGATATTGTTTTAGTAAATTTTATTTGTTACTTGTCATTTTTGATTAATGTATAACATTTTTATTCTGTTTCACTTTCTTCTTATATATTTTTTAATCTCTTTTTGTACGTTTGGTCTTATTGTGGATTCATTATGATTAAGTCACGTAGAATAATAAATTCCTAACTAAGTACTTAGTAAAAGTCTATAACGGTTTTCAAAACAATGCCAAATTAATTAAATAATGTTTTATACCGTTTTAAATCAATGTGTTAATGTTTTAAATTACTAGTATTTTTTGATAAGTTGCTCTATGACATTTGTATCGCAATTCAAAAAAATCAAATCAATGTTAAAATTGGAATTTTAAACTTGACAAAAACTTAAGTAATCAAAGTTTGAATATAGGTACCCCGGCCTCGGGGTAAGTTGACTTCAAAACTTTTTCATTTTTTATATATTTTATATGAAATCTCTCTTTGAATAACTCACGTCCAAATCTGCAGTTATACCCAACGTAGAAATCCGTTTCAATCATAATTATGAATGCTTAAAACACGTTATAATTATCAATTAATGTTTACAAAAAAGGTACTTTCAATTTATAAGCGGACACCATTGTTGCTTTACCCGAAAATTTCGATTCGTTGCCTCAATTATTTTCTCATCGTGTCTTAAACAAAGATTAATCAACGGAATCTCGTTAAGATTTTCTTAATACAAATTAACAATTAATAAAAGGCTCAAATTTGACGACTATGAACCGTGAAATTGGATAAGACTGTACCGCTCAAGCGTAACTTGATTGGCGTGTTCTTAGATTTTAAGCTGTTCTTTTTGTAAATGTATATTGAATTATTATATTTTTAATGATGATTAAATATTTTTGTTTAAAGTGATGCTTGGTTTATTAAATTTAACTTGTTCAACCATGAAACCTTTTTAAGGATACTTTTATAAAATTAGATACATCTTAAAATTAAATCCTTCATAATTGGTGTTATTGATTACGGTGGGATATTTCGCGTTAGTTTCTAATAAACCGTAAGCAATAGTGGGTGGAACCCTTATTAGTTAAGTCAAAAATAATTGAACCAAGGTCATGTGTCAATTGTGCCAATTGTTATGTGTCGGTTACTTAGTAACCGACACATAATAATACTGTTGCAAAATCATCAAATACTCATTATATTTAATATGAATAGAATATTTTCGACCATATGTTGACCATGAAAAATCAGATAACATTAAATATTATTTCAAAGAATAATATTTCTATTAACCGTTTCACACCATCGATTATACCCTCACCGTCTCGACACATTACTATAATGGAGCTGTCATGTCGCCATACTTACAATCTTGATATATCCACACAACGTCGACCCGCTTCTCCATAACCAACTAACTGCCCTCACGGTTCTATGTACACTGGTCCTTGCAGCAAATCTATATATCTTAGACCCACTGCTTCGTAACTAAAGCATTACCTTCATGGTTCTTAGTATATTGGTTCTTCAATAGCAGGAGTGCCGTCAGTAGCAGGTGATAACCGGGAGGAGTAATTAGAAACTGACGTGCCTGTTAATAAGTGAGGTAAGTTTGACTCCCCGTTTAGTAACTGCTGTTGGAAACAGCTATTGCTTTTATGCAGCTTTTTTCCAAGTAAGTAAATATTTTTATAGGTTATGTTACTCTGTTAAGAGATAACTGATGGGTATATTATTTGTAGATATTATACAGTAAAATATATAACTGTGGTTTATTATACATATGAGGGGGTTCAAAGCCTAACCAAACGTTTCTTAGATATTTAGCTTTAAATTAAGATAAAAAATCTGTACCCTCATTGTGAAAAAGAAACACCTGTATTTAATTTTAATGTGAAAGAAAGGCCAAAAAAGTCCTTGGCAGTATTTGTCGTCTATCACCCAAATGGGCTTTCGATTTTTCGTCGCTTGAAAAATACATACTGTATTCATTCGAGAACTAAACTTAACTTTAAGTTTAAACTCTTGTTTCTTTTACTTCGTTATGTAAAATTGAACAATAACTAGCTCATTTGCATAGATTCCGTAAGGTCGCCGGTCACGGTGTGGTCCGGAGAATTATTAAACCGCAGACGGACGGCTCTAATTAACTTCGCACCACGTACTGAAAGCTGAGCAGCTGCTGCTAATATCTTCGGCGTTATGGCGCCCTAGTACCTGGTTAGATGCGGTATTTAGAAATTATGATTTTCAGGGCTCCGTAACCGAAGGGTGTCAAACGGAATCGTATTAGGTACTAAGCCTACTCTGTCCGTCCGTCATCTTAACTTTGAATATATATTTTTAATCGAATTTCTTATAAGTCAATAATCCAAAGGTTAGCTCTTGTGTCATCTGTTCAACACGGTTAAACCCATATCGTCTTTGTCCTGTTATCATATTGTCAACATTTTGATAGCTCTTATTGCCTTGACACAAAATTGCAGCTGAGTTAAAAACAATTCCATAACAGCTCAAAGACGATGATATGAATTTTACCGCGTAGAATACAGACATTTCAATCATACTTAAGTCACAATTTCGAATCACCATTACTATTCTAAAACGTGTTCTGAATATCCGTATCCCGAACCCAAAAATTTACTCACGTTTTCATTCACTATTTTACTTACGTATACTTCACCGTTACTGCTCGATGAAGATACGAAAGTCAACGTCAATGTAAATTTGCTATGGAATTTTAAGTAAATACATACTAGAGGGCGCTGATATCAATCGCATACACATTCGATGACGATACGTACTCGGCGTAAAGTAGCAGACTTTTTATGTTCAAAGGTTGTAAAAAAACACAATATTGGGCCATTCCTACGACTCATGCAGTACAATCTGTTTGAATCAAAAAGCTGCCCCATAGTCCCCTTGAAGCACGAAACACTTGAGATGCGGCCCCTCGGTCAACGAGGCTCCAAATTATGCTCAGCGACTAAATCGTCTGCGCTGCCTATCTGCTTGATTTGGAGATGTCTGGTTGCTGTACTGTAGGCAGAAGAGGTGTACGAGTTAGTAGCTGTTTCTCCTTAGAATTTGGTTAATTTGAGATAGAAGACATTTCGTTTATCCATAAGCTTTACCTTAGTACTTATTTTTTTATTGTTTATATTGTAACATTACGAGGATGAATAAATAAACTGAACTAAGTCAGCGTTCTTTCTGGCAAATAACATGTTAAATCAAAGGCAAACCTTACCTATTTGAAACGTCATTAAGTCACCTAATTTTTATATTGTAACATAACATTGATGAATAAATAAACTATACTAAACTAAATTTGGTCTTTTGTCTAACAAAAACATATAAAATCAATTAACGCAAACGTTACTTATTTGAAACGTCATTACCTACGTAACTAAAATTTTATATTTCAATACAACACAATGATGAAAAAATAAAGTAATCTAAATTAATTTGGTCAGCGTTTTGTCTAACATAATCATGTTAAATCACTGGCAAACGTTACTTATTTGACACGTCATTACGTCGCTTAAATTCCACGCACCGAATTAACCCTAAAGAAGTAACGGTAACAAAATGACAGCCTCGTTAGACTCTCTTGACTCGCCTTGTTCTCCCGACGGTACGCGAGTGCACTCGAAAAGTTAATAATTGCAACCCGTTCCCTATTCATATTCATATTTATTTCGTTTCACCTATTCGCTCGGGCCCAAATTTAAATTTAAATCCTTTATTTTAACAAGACACGCGGCATAACTTAAGTAAACTCACCATTGAGATAAATTGTTCGACGGCTCGGAAACAAATCTTCATTGTGCTTAACGCAATTCTGAATGAGCAACATGATGTATAATATGCAGAAAATCTCATAATAATGTAAATTACGTTGTCATTGTTAAAGTTTCGTTGTTTTGTGAAGTGTGCATTTTACAATGATTTGTTATTTTTGGCAAATATCGATAAAGATGAAATAAGTTTTTCTAAGCACTTAGGGAGAAAGGCAGGAAATTTTATTAGTTAAAGGCGGTTACAGCGGGAACAAGAACATCAGCTCTTTGGTCTAAAGACGTTATTGTAAGACGGTTGAAACAAGATGGATGACCTACAGGACCAGGTGGAGAGGGGTAGTTAGAGAAAGATAAAGGGGTGGCTTACGAATAAAAAATATATCTATCAATGATTTTAGGTGGTTTTCAGTTATTCAGTTTTATAAAATAATATTTGATTGGATATTTTTTTATATATTAACTATTTACCTAGGTACCTATTTATAAAGAGTTTAGTAAAATGTGTGGCCTCTAAAAAATCTTTGGCGGGCAATAAATGTTTTGATTTGAATCAAAAAAGGTTGCCCAAATGCGCAGAGTGGACGCAGTCGGAAAATATTAAGAGTTCCGTCTTTGCGACACATTTTTTAGTCTAATGCACTGGTATCTGATAAATTGATAACTAAAACCTCTAACTAAAAAACAAACGAGGCCTAACTCGATGACCGTCTTTTGGGAATATAAGAAGTCCCTATTGCCACCCTTCTACTTCCATTATCTTACCAGCTCGGTGATAGAATATATTTTGCCGTCATCAGGATCAGAAACTAATGCATACCTAGTTTACAAAGTTTTAAATGTTTTCTACGACTAGTGACTCGCTAAACTTTGATAAAACCTAATAAAGTTCAGTGTAACGTTTCACGCGTGGTAAAAATAACCATTACTGTCTTCAGAAGTGCTGCATCAGCTCCATTATTTAATAATACCCCAACTCTAACACGTTACCAATACTATTCTCGAATAGCAATGGCATATCTGCATTGGCGGCGAATATCTCAAGCCGCAGAGACAAGAATGCAATCACCAGGGTTGATTAATAATTCTAGACCGGTCTGAGGACATAAAGTCTGCGGTTGGAGGAGTCCTCACCATTAGTACCCCGTATTAATACTGCCCACATTCGCGTGAGGGGTAAGGCTAGAGAGGTAGCGAAAGCGGAGAGGCTTGCTGTGTTCACTTTTTCGCTTATTTCGACCAACAATATGGAGTGAGAGTTCTTCGTAACGCTCCTTTTGCTACAACTTGAGGACCCTAAAATCAAGAGGACATACTAAACTACCAAGTCGGGCTGTGGTAGACAAAGTTTTCTAACCTTTTTTATCGAGTTAATCGTAAGAACAACGTTAGTGTATTTTTTATACAACATGATAATATGACGTACCTACGCGTCATGGTGATTTTTATGATTTTTACTTACTTATTTATTCTAACAAAAAAGGCCAATGGAACTAAGAAGTTTTTACCGTGTTCGGCTAGTGTTGTATCACTCACAAGACAGCAATATTTCCAATACTACTGATGACTTCTTGTACCAACGAGCAGAGAACTCTACTTATATATTAAACTAACTGGCTAGACGATTGTTCTTCGAAATAATATCGAAACTGCGAGGTTTTCGTTAATTTAAGTCCTATTGTTGGCATATTTTTTAAGTACACTGACTTTAGGAGAGTGCGACTGACATTTTCTGATTGCATATTTTCTTATAAATTAAAACTCGACAGAAAAACTTGCTAATTAATTTAAAGCTACAAATAAATTGGGTGCTACTTGATATTATATTTTAGGATTCGTTACCTAAAGGTCAATGTGGCGTAGATACTAAGACTATGTGAGAATGCCCGTGCTAACTCTTTAAAGTTGCCCTATATGAACCGTGATAGATTGATACCTATATTGAACCGGTAGATATTTACACAAAATAAAGTAATATTTATGAGCAAAAATAGGGAACTTACATTCCAATTAAACACGTTATTAAACGTAAAATTAGAGTGATTTGTTAGCCACTATTTTATTTGGAAGGACTTTGTAGTCATAGACACGTTTAGCCTTAGTAAATACATGTGTAAGGTAAAGTTGCCTTATTATATTTTACAAGTTGCTCGCGTTCCTCGTTCCCCGCAATATGCAGCTCTTACTGTGAACTCAAGGAAGTGCACGTCATATACGGACCGAAAATTTAATTTCAAAGTTCACTGAGACATTCTAAAACTACCTTTACGGTAAACATTATAAGGACTACTACGTGAAAGTGGTTGAAGCTAACCTTTTTAGTGTAAAAGGCTTATCTAAAAACTCATAAGTCAAATTTAATTCAACTTTTTGTATTCAAGAATAGAGTGGCATATGTAGGAGGCTTACACAATACATATGCCCTTTTTCATGTGATAGATGAATAAGAAAGAGGTTAGTATCTGTATACATATTGCCTAAGTTTCATCTGAACATTAAATTTCGAAATAACTTTCGTACGATAAACCAGGGAGGCTAATGCGCTGTGGGATTTTCCGGGGTATAATGCAAAGCATTTTATGTCTTACTCTGCGCTGGTTTTAGTTGTGAAGAGTATTTTTAGTAAGTAAATAATAGTTGGTAATAGTAGTCTGTCTGCAAGACACTTTCAAAAAATTACTAACTAAGGCTAAGTACCTACAATAATTATTTTATGTCTACTCGATATCACACATTATTTGCGTAGTGTTTTTTTTAACAATTCCACGTGTAAAATTCATGTACAGAATTCAAAATGAAATTATATTTAGGAGGTATTTGTATTTGTAAAGGTCGAAAACTACCCTTCGCCTTCGACTTCGTCGCTAATATCAGTCTAATCAAGAGTAAGCTACGGGTTAATTGTGACCTTTTGTGTTTAAATTATTGAGTTCAAACCCAACTTCTGCAATCTGGATTTGATTAACTCAATATCGCTGCGGTTTCGTTGTTTTCACTGACTTTGGCTTGCGTGATTTATATTAGCGAATTCCTCCGAGGGTCTGCTAGCCAATCCTTGTTGACCAAAACGAAATGCCTTGCGCTCGAAACTTATGTTATAAATTGAAATCTTGTTCATTGATGTTTATTCAATATAAGATTACAGAAACGGATTTGAAAGGAGACTGTAACTTGAGCATGAACTTCTTATTTCTATCCAGTTGATGTAACGTCATCGAGTGCAAGTATAGGGCAATTGGAACAGCGCCGAATTTGCTAGCACATTGACATTGACGTTGGCTTTCGTACCGTGATCACGCAGATAAAAGGCCAAAAAAAAAAAAAAGTAAGTGGCTCGGATACATTCCGTTAGTTATTTGTGCAACAAGAGAGATTTTTTTTAAATGCTGGGTTGATTTCGAACGCCAAGTGTTCGAAGTGTTAAGTTCAAACACGAAATGCTAATAACTTTGGTCTCGTGTTTCACATACAACTTTTCACGTCAGCAGCGAAAAACCCTTAAAGCCTTAAAGTAAAAAAAAAACATAGGGTATAAACCACCCAGTTCTCAGCCAGTGAGTGGGAAGACTACATAAGATATATTTCACACTCTTCGCACTCACAGTCGACTACTGTTTTATGGCTGACTATTGGATGTTTTACCCTACATGGTACAAATTATACCCCATGTATATTCACCTACCCACCCATTTATATTGAACCAGCACTTCTCGGAGTTGCCCACGCTTGCAGTAAAATCAATATTTGCTTATTGTCTTGCGCTCGCATTAAAATCGAATTTTGCCCACCGTCGTTAAACAGCAAAATCTGCATTTTTAAGCCTAAAAACATACAGAAATACGCGTCTTCGAATAGCAAAGGCGATGTGAAAAAAAACATATAAATGAAATCCTCGTGCTCGAGCACAGGTTGTTTTTGTGGATAGCCTCATTGTTCTAAAGAGGTTTCATAAAAAATATGTTCAAAAGCAATAAATAAATTGCCAAAACAAACTTAGCTCCGTAAAGGCTTCTTTTCTGTATCTGCAAAAACGTAAATTAGGTTTACAAATAAAATCTCTCCTAAATATCAAATGAAATACAATTTTATGAAATACGATCTCGAAATTGTAAATAATATTTGATGGAATGAAAGTCATATTTCGTTTCTATTCATGTTTAACGTAGGTGTATAGACCGGGTTCCAAGTTGGCTTTTAGCTTTACACTACAAAACGGTTTGTAAACGGAGGTGTATAAAGATCATATTTCATCGACATTGATCGTAGAAAATATTTCCAGTACATACTTGAATGTACGTGTATTGCAAAGGTACAATCACTGAAATGCGTAGAATCCGTTAAAGTAGTTTAGGAGTAATGTCGTGCGTGACGCAGGGGCTGTCACTCCAGAGAACACACGGAGTGACGAATGAAACGTGTCTGTAGCGTTTAGTTTCAGTTTCTCAGTACCCGGTGCTACTACCATACTACTTTAATTAGGACTTTGATCTACACATTAAAATATACCTTGCAAATAACGCACTGTAACTAGTATCAAGAAAACCGGTCCATGCCCCCGTACCTAGTGTTCGAAAAAACCAGCGCTGGAGATTAAAATCATTTCACTTTGCTCACGCGTCACGAAAAATAAACTTGAGTAATCACCATTTACAAAATTGTTACTTAATAGTTTTTACCCACTTGCCTTTTTAACAATTGTGGATAGGACTATTGAATAGAATATTACTTTTGTATAAATAAATCTCTTTATCACCCTTTCCAACTGATGTTTCCAATATAAACGCAGCGTTCCCGATTCTCAAACTACTCCATATATTGTCACGTCCGTCGTCTAGATTGCGAATGTGTCATGCGTGCGTCGGAACAGCTCGTGCGATAAACTCTGCTATGCAGCCTTTGTGTTGCCTGATACGATATTGTGCCTTAAATCACATCACTGCCCTTAGTATATAAACTTAGTATATAAGCAAAATGATTTTGACCCAAAATAGGGTTTATCCTGCACTCTCTTAGTAAGTGTAGGTATAATTACTACCGTCGTAAAAGGTAACTTTTCATTAAAACTTCTATAAATCTGGGTAGTTAGATTGAGTGAAATTTCATAACTGCCTTGTTATCAGGATAATATGTAATATAGTTTTGTGTTTTTAAAGTCAAGTTGAGGTTGTCAAACTACCCGCCTTAACGGGCACACAAGTTGGACCCTGTGAATCGGGGCGTCTTCACTTTCTGTAACTTCTATTGGCGAGTAAACGCGCTCTGAAATTATCAATAAAAAAAACCTTGTTTCTTGGATGGATGCCGGTTGATGACGAAAACGAGTGCGTTATTCCTTGAGATAATTTATTTGTTTCTTTTGTATTTTATTTTATTTCTTGTTTAGTTGTTACTAATATTATAAACGCGACATTTGTTTTTAAGTTTGTTTCTTCTTCACGGTTCAACACATTGATCGATTGACGTGAAATTTGGTGCGGAGATAGTTTATAGTTCGGAGGCGGACGTTTTATCCCTAAAAATTGTCTTGAGGAAATAGCGACAAACAATTTCTACACAGGGGAAGTTATGGAAAAAAGTTTATTTGTTCACATTTCTTTAAGTTTATTGAACTGAAGAAAGGACACCAAAGGGTTAAAACAACGTATAAGAATTTTAATCCAAGCTTAAATTTGACACTGATACTCGCATAGCTTAGTTTTTATCACCCATTATTTGGTGATAAAAACTCGTAGACTATTTTCATTTAGCAAAACTCAACTCATAATATTCTTAAGTGCCAAATTAAAAGTTTAATTCGCATCGGCGTGCTTTTACGTCATTTTGGTGTGAAATAGGCGGCGGTAGTAAATCGCCACTCGAAGACATTATTAAAATACCACATCAAGCACGTCTCTAATTAAATTATCCAACTAAATATTTCGCAGGGTCGTAAAATAGACCCCTTTTAGTCTCTTCCGTATTACCATTTTGAAGTGAGACGAAGATAATTTTGATGATTAGTTTGTGGTTGTAGCGTATTAATATTATAATATGCGGGTTATTGAAGTGATCATTCTGGAATGAAAATTAACATTCTGAAACGAAAACTACGCATTTTGCACTAGTGCTTCGGCTTATAATTGTTGCACTATTATTGTTTAGACTTAACGTTGGCTTTACATATAGTAAAGAAACGTTAAATGCTGTCATATTTTTAACTAATTGAAAGAAGTGCGGAATAAAGTGTTACTGCAAACCAAACTAACTTAAAGCTTAATGTAACTTGTACCGACTATAAATTACAAATTCATAAAGTTGCCGAACTAGAAAAAGACGCGTTTTTAGGACTCGACTCACTTAAAATGTAGGTACATTACGATTATATTATAAAAACTTCAATTTTATTTGTCCGTTGGGTGCCACTGCTTTGTATTCCCATCAGTTTTTTAATAATTACTTTTTCCTTTTCGAACACTCTTCTTGTATCCAAATGTACTTAATTTCAATCTTACTTCTGCATTTTTAAGTTGGCGGTCACACGTCTGTCCACACCCACCCCTAACCAAACAATTTACGAATAAACAGCGTAACCATAAACTAAACAGAATTTCCTACAGAAAAATATTGTATCAATTCAAAAGCAGAACAAAGTAAACGGTGAAAGTGTACACAGGAGGCACGAGTAATGAATGCTCGGGAGAATAATAAGCCAACAAAAGAAAACCGTTATTTGTTTTCTGTATTCTTTCCCCGGTGGAGACGGATCGCGTCATTATTCCGTGGATTTCTTTTCCGTGTAGTAATTAAAGATAAATATAATATAAAACGCTCCACTTGAGGATCGCATTGGCTTTTGTCTTGCTAAATGGACTCCTGTTGATAGATTGTCATCTATTGTTATCTTAATCTCGCCCGAGGACGGAATAAATGATTTATGAGAAAGCGAACAATAGACGAGCGCAGCGAGAAAAACGTAACAAGGTAAATATTACCTTAGTGTTACGCGATACTGTAAAAATAAATAATTGGCTGGATACGCTGTGAAGTTTTAAGGAACTGAAGCATAATATATCGCACTTTAACTTAAATTACAAACATGAGTTATTTGTTTTCCTGTCTTTAGTTCAAACATTATTAAGACTTTCATCAGATAAATTATTATTAAGCGTTATATTTAACGCTTGACAGTTGTGGAACTATAAATGGAAGGCGTATTTTACATTAACAAAGTTCCAAAAAAAGGCTTTAGGTTTGACATAATCTAGCCACGGGATGCGGGTAGCGCATAAGCTGGACACATTTTAATACTTTTTCTTTATTTACTAAGTCACATAGTTATTCTAGCTTTGCCAGAAAATTAAATTAAGAAGCGTACATAAACAAGAGCAGGTACTAAGCAAATAGAAAAGATAGGGTTAATATGGACAAAGTAGTACTTAAAAAAAGTGGAATGACTTAGAGGGCCTTTAATTGTAGCAGACTTCAAGGTTCGTTATTTCCAAGACTTGACATTTATGAGCTATAATTAACGTACTAAGTCAAATTAGGCAAATACATTTACAGCCGTGAAACCAAGATATAATAAGCATTTATAAGACCTGTTTCTAACCTTTAAAACTCAAGTTCCTCCATTATTCATATTTAAATTCAAACACTTTTTCATAACTGAACAAAATGTAATTCCAACTTCGACGCTAAAAATACACCATTACATTTAAGCAGCTTAAAACAGTAAGGGCTTACGAAAATGAAATTCAAATAAAACCGTTTATTCCCGAAGAAAACGTATAATAAGAGAAAGTCAAGTACCCGTCACATTGACGTAAAATAAGCAATTTCCTTTTGTATCAACGAAGGTGTTCGGTGTTTATGACCTCTGGTTTACGGTTTGTTTGCGCATGCCCTCGGGTGAAGTGGTTTTATAATCGAATTCTGAAACTAGCAAACGGGTCTGGCTAACATAAACACTATCTCAATTTCTATCTTAATATTAAGTAAATTTTCTTCATCTTTTTTTTTTTTTTTTTTTTTTTTTTTTTTTTTTTTTTTTTTTTTAATTTATTTATCACAAAAAACTTAAATGGTATGTACATATTTATATTCCGCCAAACTGAGGACAGTTTGTTGGCGGTATCTAAAACAGTAACTATGAGAAAAGGTGGTAGGACCGGCTACCGCTACCATTATTATTGCTGCAGGGCCGCGAGACGCCGCCGTTCCAGCAAACAGAGTGGGAGATAAAGTTGAAATGAATAGCGTGGATTAATTTTATTCATCACAGTCAAGGTCGGAAGAATTCATCAATGTATAGGTATGTAAATTAAAGCGATGGCAGTATGCAGGAAATGCTGCTTCTCGATGGCATAAACCATTTACTAACCCTGATGACAGACTAAAATGCCAAGTGATGCCGCGGTACACCAAGTTAATCTAGCCATACCTACTTATCGAGTTTAATCGTATGAATAAAATACAATGCTAGTGCTACCTCATGACGTACCTTTATATTGATTTTCTTCATGACAGGTTGTAATTTTTTATCGTGCGCGGTTTCGCCTAGAATATATAACTTTTTGAGACTATGTTTTTTTCTTTTTTCTCATGGTGACTGTAGTTAAATTGAGGCAGTAGACAAATATATTTCTTACCTGCGAAGAAGGGTTAACAACGATGTGCGGGGTTTTTAAGATTCATCTATATAACGTTTGAAGTGTCAGCAACGGTCATTAGTAATCATACCTATATTATAATGAAACTAGATCATGGTATGTTCACTGTTCCAAATACATCAACAATTCTTCTCATTAAAGAAAACATTCAACATTTCCAACCAGTATTTTCACCAAAGATTACCAGTTCGTACCACTACAGAATAGGTAAATCAAAATAGTACGGGCGGCGACGTAAACACTGTAATTTTAGTCAGGGCACATTCAGTTCCCTTTTAAAAAAAGTGCAGAGGACGTGCCGCGAATCTTTGGCGAGGGACGAGCAACCGGACGCAATGGGCAGCGAATATTTTAACAATTCCAGTGCCGGGCTCACATATTTCTATACAAAATAGACCTGATATTAACTCCTGGGCAGTGAATGTGACAACAAGCAAAGACAGAACGACGCTGGCTGCGTCAGACGTTAAGTCGGCTTGACAGCGTTTGAGACAAAATAATGTATTTTTAAGCAGACTGGCCGCCCTGCTTTTAACGTAGTTTTAAAAGTTGTCTCTGGAACTTTATACTTTTAGCTTTAGTCGCAGACCGATAAATTTTAACTAGTATGAGATTTAAATGATGTTTTTACAGGTCCCGATTACCTTTTGATATTTTAACGCCTTGCTTTCATATTTAAAACTCTGTTGTTTTGGATTACTCGAGTTTATAAAGACTGTTTTTGTATTATATTTTTATTCCAGATAAAAAGGCGTTCCAGCCAGAGGCATATTGAAGTTTGAGCCTTAAAAAATCTACACTATTCAAAGAGAATATACAAGAGTTTAAAACTGGCATCAATTGTCAAAATCTACTGTACAAAGTCTTCACGTAATAGGAAAACCGAGCAGATACCCTGTGAAATACAGTTTCCTATTTCTCTCATATTGTTAAATAAGCGGTGCAACCGTGCGGGCCGGGCTTGTGAGGAACGGCAGGCTTTCCACTATTCACGGTCCATTGCTACCGTGAAATAAGATCTCGATTAACGTTATAGTTTAAGGAGTTGACCGGGACATCCGTTTAAATAATAAGATTGTGGAAACAAGATATTGAGAGTAGACTGAATTGGGAAGGGCTGGTGGTTTAGGAAACGGTGTAAATAAGTGTAAGTAAGTGGTGTTGCAATTTACAACTCTTAATGTCATTTCGTTTTATTAATAAATTACATAAAAAAAGTTAGTTACACGTAGTAAGAAAATGAATGAGATTTGAATATTATTAATTATTGCCTTGGGTGGTCATTACGTGTACAAACTTTTATTTCACAATGGCTATTTAAATTTTAAAAAAAAGTTTTTCCCAGGTCGACCAATGCTCGCATAATTCCGAATTGTTTTCTTATGTTTTAAATTGTAATAGAGATACAAATCGAAAAGGCATCTAATGGTCCAAAAAGTGACATAGACCTTTGACCCGGACGATAACACAGTTGCCAGAGAATCACGATAACCAATTAACTTAATACATATAAAATCTAGTAATACTTCTCCTTATTCTCTCCCAGTTCAAAAACAATATTATACTGGAAACCACTGAATCAATAAGTCGGGTGTTAGTATTCATAGAGCAGTACTGCTTCAGGCTTGGTCGCATCTGCTCTTTTCTGCAATTATCGACGCCCCGCCAATCTGAGAGCGTGGAATATTGGAGATGCATTGTTTTTGGAGATGGCTGGGTATTGAAAGGGTTAGGTTAAAATATGGGATCCTTTGTGTAGTTAAAATGGTGTTTAGTGTAGCAATTCGGTTTGAGGAAAATATCGCATATTCTGAATATACTTGCTTGGGTTGATTTTACTAAAGTTAGTCAGTTTGGGCAGATAAACTATAGTCTCACTCTATTATTTTCTTTCATTTGAAAGAAAAAAGAAAATGTTAACCTTGACAGAGCTATATTTTTGAAAAATTAATAATGTATTTTTGGGCATTATAGAACATTAAAAACCGACCTAACCAAAGTAATTTTTTTACCTTTTTGTAGAATTTATTTAGCATGAATTACTCTATGTACATGAAGAAATGAATACAGAATCATTGTAGTAAGAAATAAGATCACCTAACAAAGAAGACTAAATACACAAGTCACATAATTTTATTTAAAACTCTTCTAAGCTTAAAATAAAAGTTAACACACATTTAAAAATGTCAACTGCGACTGCAATTAGTAAAAATCCTGGCGCATTTTTCCTCCGCTCTGTCACCGGGTAATTTATGAGGGGCCGGCAGTTTTAATACGTTTTCATTAACAATTTTAAGGTTCAGTTTATTGGAGTCGTAAATAACTGGTGAATGCTGGACTGTCGCGGATGTAATTTGGGAAAATCGGTCAAGTGAGCGTTTTGTGTTCGAGGTGAGTAAAGGACGTTGTTTGTGTGCGTCCGACGGTGTTTTGTTTTTCATGTTGGCATCTTATGATTAGGGGGACGGTTTATGGCTAAGTTTGTTGGGCCCGGACTTGAAACTTACAGTTCATTTCATGTAGTTTAGTAGATCAAATTATACCATGTTAAAATGTATGTATGTAAATACTTTATCGTACAAAACAATAACAAACGCGAACTTATCCCTTTAAGGGATCTGTTCCAGTTAACCTTTGAGCGATTGGGAAGTGTTTGAAATAACAAACAGCACAACAGTGAAACGCACTAGAATAATTGCAATCTCAAATAAAAAGCAAATAAAAGTGACAAAATAGTAAATGTGACTATTTGTCTTTTTAACGTCCAAATAGTGTTTCTTTATACATTTGCAGTAATAAATAGTTCACAGGAAATACTTACACAGATACAACCCATTTTAAGAAAAAACATCGAACAAAAATATTCTCAAACTGTCAGAGCACGGAAATTTAATTAAATTGTCATTTCGTTCCCCGATATTACCTGTTTGAGACCGTAGGGTTGTCCTTAAATTATTAATTAACCTGTTCAATACCAGCCTTCTTGGACTGCATACAAATTATACTCTAAATGGCGTTCTTGGCTCAGAACACGTCAACCAGCCGGCCTTTCGATTGGGAGGGATGCAAAAAATAAATCACGTAAGTAATGAAATCAGCGGTGTTTTTTCCTCGGCAAAGGAGAGTCCGAAAACTGGCTTAACCAGACCCCTACATACACTAAGGTCTCAGGGCATTGCGTGTCTACGATTCTGTAGGTACTCTGTACTAAATCTGAATTTGCGTGCTATCCAGACGTGACGGTGTTTTAGTTATTTACTTGTTTAGCTAATTAGAGTGTATATAATATGAGTTTTACTGTCACCTTTTGTAGGATAAACGGCTTGGTGGATTTTGAAATGTAAGGTATCGTTGGTTTGGAATTTATCAATAGAGATAGGTCCACATAAGTACGTATTCCTCAAAAACAGTCACGTGTTTAAAGCATTCGTTTTGTTCTACTTATATAAGCAGCGGCAGAGCTGGCGCGGACCCCATTTTAGCTGCGAAGCCACAACATCAAGGAGTTTGACATACTCAGTAAATAAATTAAAAGTAAACGCCGGACATGTCTCTATTAAATTTGTAAATATATAATAGAGGACGCTGAGCTGATATTAATCGCCTTACACATTTTTCTATGACTATACGTTAACGTTTCTTACCTTAGATGGTACTTGGGGTACACGGCAGGCACGTTCAACCAACCGCTGTTTCATTAGAAAGATGGTCTTCTGTAATTACATACGAACCATACATACCTTACGCTTGCCTCCCAATAGGGTAGGTACACATACAACTTTTGCTTCCTCTACATTCATCAACCTCTTCATGCGCATAGGCCAGTTCTGGTTCTTTTGATTTGACCCTTATTCAGTCCATCTAATCACTGCATGTTTTTTTTTTATGGCATAGAGTAGGCAAACGAGCACACAGGCCACCTGAAGGTAAGTGGAAACTGTGACCCATAGACATTCGCATTCACAAGACTGCAAGCCTAAGACTGCAAATGCGTTGCCAACCCTGAGGACTAAGATGGAATGCCTCTATGCTAGTCATTACACCGGCTGTCTTATCCCCAAACCGGAACACAACAATGCGAACACTCCTGTTTGGCGGTAGGTTAATGGATAAGATGGCGGTAGTGATCCGGACGGACCCTGCACGAGGTCCTACCACCCGCAAATGTGCGTCTAGGGCGTCTTTTACCGACATCTGCACTCACTCTCGCTCGCCATACCTCTTTCGTAACTCTTCTTTCATCCATCGTTTCTAAATGTCCAAACTATCATTATCTTCTTCTGTACTTATTGTATTCTACGGCAGTGTTGCTATTCTCTAAAATAGCTAGTTAGTGCCTCAACAAACCCGATCCAGGTTGCGACATGCACAAACATGTCTGCCAAATTTACGCATTGATGGGCCAACCATTGCATATTCGCTAATGAACTTAAGGGCGTGCTGTTAAAGAGAATAGCACCCCTACACAGAATTCGGGTTCGCCCAAACGGATGCAACTGTGTTTCGTCGAGCGCGAAATTGTCATTAATAACGTGGCAGAACACAATTAATATGGCGGCATCAAAACGTTACGCCGTTGACCAAGAGTCTATTATTGCTTATCCCGCGCTCCATATTATTCGTGTCCTGATATACTCACGCGAGTAAATACCAACGGGCTCAGTCGATTGATTTACGTTATTCGTTTGTTCGTGTAGGTTTCGATTTCGAATTCGTTTTCGATTTTTATACGCGTTGCATACGATTTTGCGATTTCTCGATAATTGGTATGTCTGGTAAAATGTTTGTAGACATCCTTTTCGTATTAATAGGTATATTCAATAAGATACTAGTTTTAGCGTCTTTAACATGGTTTGATTTTTTATTTCTTGCTATTATGAGACGGTTCTATAATGTCTGCCATAATTATTTTAGTCATAAAGTACCTAATATTTTATGAAACCGTTAACTTTTCAGATTTTTTATAAAATACGTGACAAAAATAATAATTATATAAAAAAACTGCAATGGTGTTCACGTTTTTTTGGTGTGGGAAAGACAAACGGTTTTACAGGCTACGTGATAGTAAGTATGCTCTAAGGCTCATCATAAATGAAAAAGTTGCCCAGAAAAATACTACTAATTAAATGTTAGGGCCTCAAAGCCAAATGAACGAAAAAACAATTATATTCCCCAGAATATTCTAGAATTTTTCACGCGATGCCTTTATGTTGCCTATTTTAAGCACATACTCTAAACCCTCATGCAGCAAAAAGCATCAAAAAATAGTAAGCCACAAATACGCAATACCTACTCGACTGCGAAGTGTCAATTAGCCTAATGAAACTGATGCGACGCGTGATATCTGTGACACGAGTGGCAAATTAAAATCAAATTGATAACGCATTGCCAAAGACTTCATTAGGAGCCGATTTTGTATAAACACAAAAATTCATGGTACTGAATACGGTTCACGTGATTCGATATTAGGGCCACAAACTCCCCATAGAGTCACTCTTGTATGGTTTATGGGAGCACTGGCATTGATTCTTAACTGAATACGTCCTGAAATACGTTTTTCATGCGGTGATGGAACGGAGAAATTATTGAAAGTGTTATTCTTAATGTGGAATAGGTACGTTTCTTTCTTCGTTCTTAATGCAGGCATTTTTAATCTACTCGAGGCCACTGTATTGTAAACTTAACGTGATTCATAAACACAATAAGTAAAAGTCATATTGACAGCCAGGATGACAGCTGTCTCTGACTTAGATCATCAACACATCAACACGTCTGTAGAAAACTAAAACATTAAGCTAAAACAAGTATTAAAATAAATAAACCTCCAAATACAGAAACCTCTTTTATTGATAACATAACAGCCACAAGCCCATAAACTAATAAAATAATAGCATTGTATATTTACTGATGAGTTACTTCTCAAATTGTAATATAGTTTTTTTATTAGGACCGTAACTACAAAGAATATTCTTAATTTCGAATCGTAAAGAACACTCTCCAATTTCCAAACTTCCGGGAATGTTTTGCAACTTGCACATTGCAACCTAGAAATCAGGCCGAAACTTAAATATTTATACACACACACTAATAAGTATTATATACGCATCTTTAAACTACTCTTTTGGGTCATAATTTAGGACACTAATAATAAAAAAAACGGCATTGCATCATCATCAAAATGCCGGAAACTCGCCAATCAATATTAAGTTAAGTGTTGTACCTAATCATAAATATCCGATGATCTCGCCGTGGTGTTAAAAGTTGAAAAGGTAAATATCAAACCTAGCAGTAACACAGTATCTGTAATGATAGTGAAGTCAGTAAAACAAGTCCTATAACAAAAATGCAAAGAAACTAAGAGTACCTACTAACCTCTAGTATAATATTGTCACCAAACATCACAATTAAAAAAAATTAAGTCTGACAGTTTCTAAATAATTAAAACCAAAACAACGTAACATCCTATCAATTTACCCATAATGAATTCGCGAATGTAACAGAATCATAAATCGATGCTTGAGGACGAGTACCATCACGCTCCCCTTCTCAATCACAAACGTATAAGCAAGTATAAAAACATCTGACCTTGGGGTTAGGTCCCCCGTAACCTAGCAACGAGCGAGGTACCTTGCAGATCCCCTAGCCAGTCTGATCTGCTATCATACCTATAGGGTTACTACAGGACTATGGGGTTGTGAAGTTAGAATTATTTGGATGCGGATGCAATTTTAGACTTAAAAATAAATGATTATTTGTTCATGTCGCGAAACGTTCGCGTAAAATTAATTTTCCAGCTCTGGATTATTGTGAAAATACGGGTTACTGTGCTAAGTCAAGTTGCTAAACGCGATCATCTGACTAACTAGTACTTTTTCGTTAGCTTGGATTCAATCTAGGATTTTCGCAAAACCAATGAACGAACGCAAGAATATTTAGCCTGCTTTGCTTCTATATTATAATCATATTGTACTCTTACCTGTCCAGTAAATGTCAGCTACCGTTACTTACATCAAAAATAATTTATTACAATATAAAAGCAAGAAAGAAAAAAACAAACTGGTATTTATTTTATCCTGTTTAATAATAATACGTTATTTTTAAGAAACAAACTTACAAGCAATAATCGCTACAATTAGTTACTCTTCATTTCTTTCACTCATCAAATCTCGGAAATTTTTAACCACGCAATAATGTGGTCACTAAATAAGATGCGATTAAAAAAACACACACACACACTCAGTAATAAACATAAGTATTTCCCATGCTGTAATTCTATGAGTATATATGCTGTTTATTAAAGACTAGATGCGATTTATTGTGTTTTGTGATTGAAATAATAAAAATGGATGTGCAAAACTGGTGGCGTCACCTCCGTAGCTTTATAAGTGCATGGTAATGCGTCACCGGCCCCCGCCTGGCAACAGCCGATACAATCGCACTGATGAATACTTTCCACGCACACACACACACTGGATTAAAACGAAATTTGATCACGAGTGCGCCGTGGGTACGTGCGGGTATGGACACGTGAGTGGGTCTGTGTGTTTCTAGTTAATGAAATGTGTGAGTTTTGAATAAAGAATGGTGTTCATTAAAAATGTACTTTTAGAATTATGATAATGTTTATTGTCAGGTTTTCTTTCTTTTGTGTAATGCGATAGCTTACTATTGCAAAGTAGCGAAGTATTACATATAAGGCCTACTATTGTTACTTTTAGTTTGGTTAGGTACATGTCCCTATTTGTGATAGTTTAGTATCATGGTAAGTTTAAAAATGAGTTAGTATTAGGCGAAATTATTTTTCGAAATACTAGGTAGAATTGAAAGTGACTAGAAATAAGCTATACAATGGAAGTACTTATTTGTCAATGATAAAGCCATCCAAACTCTTTTTTAAGATAAGATAGTACGTAAGTACGATAAGATTTGCTTAAATTTTTAATTATATTTTTAAAGGATAATTATTAATTACCTAGATATTTTATAAGTAAGTTTACTCAAAAGCTGGTATATGAGCGTTATTTTGAGTTTAGCTCATTTAAAAAAGTACATGCGTTTTATTTCTAATTACCTACATATTCGCCAAAATGTTATGGAACTGTAGTAGTCGGTGCTACAAAACGTAGAGTTGTCTACGGCGTAACTACCGCTACGTAACCTTTAAAGGCAACAACGTAATGAATTTTATAGTGTCGTCTGCATGTTTGTGTTGTCAAAATCAAATCAACGATTCACTGGCCAACAACTGTTGTTGGCCAGTGAATCGTTGATTTGATTTTGTATTTACCCAAACAAAGAATCTAAATTTCTACTGAAATTGGCTACCTGATTGAAACAACACAAACATGCAGACGACACTATAAAATTCATTACGTTGTTGCCTTTAAAGGTTACGTAGCGGTAGTTACGCCGTAGACAACTCTACGTTTTGTAGCACCGACTACGATACTGCTACAAAAAATATTGATGCGTTTGTTTTCTCACCTAACGTTTCTGTTATCTTAGTACTTTTGATTATTAAAGAACTAAGCATATTTGTGAGAGAGTTCTTTTTTATTGTAAATGTAGTAAAACATCTAACACCATGATTGACAACACCAATAATTTTAGTAATTTCTTACCGATCGTATGAATGTTATTACAATTTGATATACAAAATATTTTATGTGAATTTATAATAAAATTACAGCAAATGCCGATGCGTTAAAAGTTAAATAGTGCATTTGAAGTTTTTGCAGACGTGGCCTCCTTGATACAGAATGGCTCCTAACACTGCATTTTTTCTTAAAGCTACATGAACTATACAAGACGATTATCCCCCACGGCTATACCACTAACTGTACATGTACGTATGTGCACAAAGATCATCAGTGACACAGTGAACCGACGCGTGGCGGCACACTTACCTCCTGCGTTCTGCCCTCGCATTTTTGTCCTTACTCTCCCTCTGACACACTTGATGTCTTTCCCCTTGTAATTACTTCCCACCCTAACGCTATACCTAGATTTAAACCATCTAGATATATCTAGGTGTATAGTGCTCGGGGGATTTGCGAGGGGAATACTAAAAGGGCTGCATGTAGCTATAAATTGTGTTACGGCGTATGTATATCGCGAGTAGGGGACGCTGTTTGTCTTTATTTTGTGCTCATAGCAAGTTTTATAATTTAACTAGCTCTCGCTGGCAAACGCTGCCTCGTTTGATATTAAATAACGTTGGGAAGAAGCTGGGAGTAGCGGATTTTTTTTCTAGGAATAATGAGAGGAAATATAGCTCTTTTGCTCAACACCTTTAATTTAACTTGTGTGGAGTGAAATATACCTACCCATAAAATAAAAAATGGTAAGTAGTTACTTACTTGTACTCATTTTCTACAAGCAGTTAGTTAAATATCTGTTAGAATACCATAAAAACATAGGTAAATATAAACTTTCGTCTTAATAAGCGTACCCATTATAAATTCCATCAACGTTTTGTGTATAATTCTATGTATTCATATTTATTTAGTAACTAACTATATTTAACGGTTTCCATTAATGCCAGCAAATACTTAAAAGCAAATATTTGATAAAAACAAATCAGTAAACATGCTCGTACGAGTATTTACTGATATTTATGTGCTCTTACTTCAAAGCATTCTCCTATCAAACATTTCACTTGCAATAAAGTAGATGAACGCCAGACTATTCAGATTCAACATCAAAATCCCAAGATAGCGAGACGAATGATATGCCGCAATATGCATATTGCTTTCAGCTTTAAAGCCACAAAAAACACATAAATGTTGTCCCTCGGTGTTTGCGATCGTTAAAAGATATCGTCATTGCGCTTCGCCGAGCTTAATGAATATTCCAGTCGACCAAATAAATTGGAAGTCGCCTAAAAAGAGTACCCATTAAAAGTAATCGAACATCCAGCCTCAAATTAACTTCGGCGAAAGTTTACCCTCAAAATAATTAAGGATTCACCACAATTATCACTGGAAAATCAAACTTCCCTTTGATCGCTATTTATATTTTACCCATTACAAATAATACCGTAAATATATGGATTTACGTTTCAAATTTAGACGACAATTTGCGTTTAGATAATTTTGAAAAGGCAAAATTTTAATAACCAAAAGGGCGTGCCGGAAAGTTGCGCTTTTACCTTTTTGTGAACTCACCAATGGGTCCCTTCTGATAATTGTAATTATTTACCTATTGCGAATAAAGTTTCTGGTACACTGCCTTAATTGCGTAGCGAATAAAGTGTCATTTGTAAAGGTAATGCCGCAATACGAATAAAACACGAGTCACCGCTTTTAAAAGTGGATAAAATTATTGGGAGAAGGAACTGGATTTTAATTTTTCGAAGAAGACTCAACGTTAAGTTAAATCATTCTGCACGAGATAATTCTCGAGTATTCCACGGCTTTACAGATTTTTGATATAAAGAAGATGATGAAAGTGAAACGATGTCGTGGGATTCTTTTCGTGTTTCCGTTCCGACGTTTAATTGAATTTATATCACTTTCCACATTTCTAGTGGTTTCAGCTTGAGGTATTTAATCTTTGACCGCAAGAATAACAAAGTTTTTAAGCAAAAAAGCCAAGGTCGGTAATAAATGTACTAATAGGTATTATTTGTTTAACTAGGTAAGTTGTGTTTTACGCGAAAAAATCTTTCGGTTGATCGTATGTGTATGTAGGTAAACCTAATTACGTAAAAGTTAGCGCATTAAAAAATTGTAAAAAATGAGCAAGTTAATAAATAAATTATTCTACAGGGAACTACGAATATTGTAAACTGCTATAATAAGAATTTAGGATTATGATCAATTGACTTTTATAAATACAAAATTATGCGTGTGGTTATTATAGATAGACCTGCAGCCACTGCAGATTAATCTAGTTCTCTTATTTAAGAGACTCGTTCCTATATTTTCAATGTACTTATAATTTTTTTGACCTCCGTAAATTAAAATTCTAACTTGAAAAATAGTTGAGCAACTTAGAAACTCTTAAAAGCAGAAAATACATTTTCTAGGGAGACCCACTTTATCTTTAACGTCCGCTTACTAAACCAACCTTCATACTTCACTTTTTAAACATGATCCCAATATTACATGAAACCATAATTACCTTATTAATACAAAACATAAAATAAAATATCAGTTGAGTATCTAACATCGATACAAGCTTAATACCTACTGTTAAGCTTCCTTTTCACGTCACTCATGTTAAAAATAACAACCAAAGGGTTCCCAATTTGGCGCCACAAAGGTTCCCAACATTCCGTGCCCGGTTCCCTTATTTCGATACAAAGTTGTCCCCATATCGGGTGCGGTTTAAAGCCATCCATCAGGACGGCAATCTTGCATGGTATCTACGGAGTTGTCATGCACGGCATTATTTAGTATTGCATGAAATAGAGCCGTCATACTTTGAAGAGTTTTCGATGGGTCTATCAATCACAGATGTAACGATAGCCTACGGCAGTCAACAGTGTGTTAACAGTAAGAGAGATTGTTCTATGATAATTATCATGAAAAGCTAAGGTGCGTTATTTGCCTTCGTTTAAGGAACTTTTATGGAAAGGTAGCCAACTGTCCGGCTCCGATTTTGTTTAAATTGGTATATGTTAGAGAGTAGTCCAAAATAACAATCACGTATTTTTTTACCTGCCCAAAGTCAACCTGTTATGAGAAATTGACCTCCAAAGTACTGAAAAGTGAATAAACCCTCTAAATTCTACAGAGTTTTTATTTATTTATTGCTAGTTTCCTACTGGTTTAATTTTATTTTCATGTTTAAGAACATGAAAAAGATATGAGCACGTTATTTGTTATATCGGCTAAAACTCGTATTTAAAAAAAATACCAAAGAAAGTGTACCTTCGATGAGAACTTTTCAGTACTTTGGAGGTCAATTTCTCCAAAGTACTGAAGTACAGTTTGGCAGCTAAAAAAAATACGAATCTGTTATTTTAAACTACTCTCTAACATATATCAAAATCAACCGAATCGGAGCCGGATAGTTGGGTACCTTTCCTTGTTAGCTATATTTAACAAAATCGATTTTTTTTCTATGATACAAGAGGATTTCACATCATAATCACATAACAATTTTTATCATGGGTGCTGGAATATTGTGGTTTTAGCCTTTTATAAATACCACACTCTCCGGTCTACCGTCAACTGCTAGAATGCCTGGTACAGTCGAGTTCATAAACATGTGTACATTTTAGTACCTTGTCAATTTAATGTCGTGTCTAAATTGTCACAGGGATTAAAGTGAAAAACTACTAAAGTGTACATACTTATATTTATGAACTCAACTGTGCGGCACGACCTTAGCCATCTTTATGTGCTTAAATTAATTTCTCCCTAGCGATTCCCCTGCCTATCTTTCCTTCTATCGCTTATATTTTGTTTTTTTAACGGCGGGCTGGTGTCCTTTCATAATTCCTCTTCCATTTAAAGCCTCTTTCTTTTTAAAACCTATTCTAATAAATATATCGCAATAGGTACTTTTATTTTGCAATCCCTTGTTATGTTAAATCTGTGTACTGTGGCCCTTGTCAAATCTTATCAGCGCGTGCGCCAGCGGAGCGCGTAATAGCTATTTACCTGCGACTTTCCACGGATTATCTCTCATTCGATTTTGATTCTTTCTAGGATAAGGAGTTTCGGGACGATGGGATCGAGCAGGATTATGATGTCATCGGTAAGACTGTTTGTAAAAGTATACATTATAAGGGCCTGTTTCACAATCGATTCTTGTCTATATTCAAGTGTCAGAAAGAGAAAGGGCTAAATTTATCTCCCAAATATGTTTTACTTGTCGATTGTGAAGTAAGTATAATTTTGATACGCCACGCCGTGGCAAAAAATACAAAATACAGTTTTTGTAAGAGTGCTTCTAAACTTGATAAAACACTAGGAAATAAATTCCAGTGTGTTGTTTTTCCATTGGTTTTACTTTGTTCTGTTACCGTTGTTCAATTTTTTTTAAAAATCGGCCTCTAATGTCTGGTTCTCAACTACCAGACAAAAGAAGTCTATATTTAAGAAAAAAACATAACAGCAGTATCAGAACAAAGTAAAAGGAAACGGAGCAAAGTGCTTTCAGAACAAGATAATTTGGGTGCCCGTTGTCTTGAAAAGTAGTAACACATAAATAATCACTAAGTATGTGTCTTATAATGTATACACATATAAGTTTTTCACAAAAAGGGCCTTATTCTTCTTTGACTCTAAACCTATTGCTACCATATTGCTCAACTCGATCGTTATTACTGTCTCGCTACTTTTCACGGATTATCTCTAATTCTTTTTTGATTCATTCTAAGATAAGGAGTTGAAAGTCGATGGGATAAAGCAGAATTATGACGTCATCGGTAAGATTGTTTGTAAACGTAAAACATGAGTAGAATTTTGCCAAAAAAAACACAGTTGTCTTAGGACTTGCAAATAGTTAGTTCTAATCCAGACTAGTATTCGATCGCGACACCGTCCACAGAACAAAAGATTTTTCAACTATTTGCTCAAGTTTTTTCAGTCGGGTTTTACATCTTGCTTTTTAGATTTCCGTAACAAAAGGTAGTCAACGGAACCGGCACTGTGTCATGAACCTTAATAGGTAGGAAGTTGAAATTTTCATAGAATGAGTATTTTTACACAGTTACATACATACGTACCGTCACGCCTTCATCCCCGAATTAGGTATACAGCAACAATTCTAACAACTTGTTGTTATTTGTAAATTGGCTAAGATATTTACCATGTGGTTGCAAGCCCATCGCCTAACAAGACTACAAGCCTTTAATCCCTTGAGTTGAGATTATTTTTTGCAGCAATAGACAGTTTACAAAAATAGAGATTATTTGGTGTTGTTAGCTCGACTTTAACAATCGCTATATCTCTTGAGCCGTAATAGGCAGACACATGTAATTTTCGAAAAGTGGCTAATTTAATAATAAAAAAACAATTAAATTGAAGAGCACTCGCACTTGGCCGTTTTTTAAGTGAATAACACCTCAGAATACCTACAGAATACAAATGACGGTCCGCTGCATATGAATCGTGGTAATTAACAATGAAACGCGGAACGTGGCGACTGAGTTATACCGGGGTAGCTAATTGTACCTGGTGAAACCTCGGTCCTTCTATTATTGTCTGAATTGCACGACACACTGTACTGTGGTAGAAATTCAAAACATTACGACAAGTATTAGTGTTTTAAAATTCGTTTAAAATATAACGATATTTTTTCATAACGTTATATTGCATCGAAACGAAATCACAAAACCAGAATAACATTACAATAACGTTATGATTTGCGCGCCTATCCAGTTGGTGCATTGTGCTAACTCAAAGAACTGCGCTAATGATAACTCTTATGTTGCAATTGTTGCATGTAAGATGAGGGGCAATTTAATGTCAGCGCGGTAGTGTACGAACCCAGTGAAGTTAAGTACAGTAATAAGTAGTAGTAGTAGATATAAAGTTCATCATTATGATGAATATTGCTATGAATTTGAGTTTTATAAGAATTTAAAAATAGCGTTATAGGGCTTGGTTAACTATGGAATTATAACACTGTCGTAAAAAAAAAAAAAGTTCTTACTGTGCCGTTATAGGGTAGAAGTACCCTTTGTGGCCACTGTACCCTTTTTGGCCACTTAAGGTCGAAATTAAAATCAAAATTACTGTAAAATTAAAGATAATGTTCATAAACAGTTAAGACTGAAGATGAATATAAAGATGCAGTAAAAAAAAAGTGTAATTTCATAATTCTTTACTGTATCGTATTAGTTAAAATTTAGAGTGGCCAAAACCGGTACTTCTACCCTAGTCACTCGAACTTTTCAAATCAATGAGGAATACTTAAATTTTAATATAGACAAATAAATTACAATCCCAGAACTTTACGTAGATAAATATAGGTCCGGATTATAGTTTTCACTGTTCTATAAACTTATTTAGTTCAAAAGTTATTAAGATTTTATTAATACGAGTACTTAGTGGTAAAGAACGCTACCTTACGGTACACCTTTGTCTCCCTTGACAAAATGTATCCTTTGTCCTCTCTGGACTCAAGCTATCTCTATTCAAAGATAGCTTGAGTCCTGGGGAAGGTGAAAGGATCCTTTTCATCCTGAAAAATAAGGAATAGAGACACACGACTCCTTCGCGGATGAAGGCGCAGGCAACATAATAATTATAAAGGTGTGTCATACTGATTGCCACTTCGGTTTTAATTTTAAACTTAAAGTGACATGGTTTGCAGTACAGTTAAAAAAAAATAGCATCAGGAATATTTACAAAAAAATATAACGTACAAATTTACCTCTTAACTTAACAGGTAAGGAAAGAAACTTATAGATGTACCTGCTAAAGCTGATTTACATCGTTTAAATGGTACGAACGACTTAAACTAGAACCCTTTCGGCCAGTATGTGCGTCACGCACCACACATTAATTCGCACCCATATAAAACACAAGCTGTAAAGTTATCAGCAAGACTCGGACCTCGGGAACAAGTACCCTAATGGGTCCATGGGGACTCCTTTAATGGCCACTCGTAAATTGGGCAAAATAATTAAAATCGCACTCGTCCAGACCAAAACACCGCCATTAGGCGAGAATCCGTAAAAGGGTTCCGATAAATAAAATAGAGGTTCAAAGCGGACTGTCCCGACACCTAATTTTAGTGTGAAACGTTATACGTTCTAAAGAGCTGTTAAATTTTGTAAGGGAAATGTGAGCGTGAAATTATTAGGGTTATTTTCAGCTAAAATCCTGCCGTTTGTACAATTTGAATTAGTAAATAGAACTAGAATAGAATTTGGAACAAACAAGCAACTATTGTAAAACCTTATCGAAGCCTCGCATTTAGAAAAACCGCACCATTTTGTGAAAACTAGAAGTAGGTGGGACATTCTACTTTTCAGTGTACAGTTTCATTATCGTCCTATAAAAAGTATACCAAGTTATGAATCCGCGTCTAAATAAATAACATAAACTTAGAATGTTTAAGTTTAACGGTTTCCAAAAAAATAACTCTTAAATTACTCAATTATCGTTGAAAAATCTTGGTAACTCAGTGGTAAATTGCACTTTTTCCATAGAAAAGGCGGGGACATCAACATCCACTGCGATACTCACTTTATAGTTATTACAAATAACTTTTCATGAATAAGGATAATTCTAAATATAAGCTTGTTTAAGTCCCTTTTCGAGTGTCCAGTTAGAAAACGCTGCACTTTATCGTTTTTTTAAATTAATAATAGTTTAGTGAAACTATGGCAAAAACTTATGTACAACGAAAAGTAGAATGACCCAGGTGCTGCTAAAATTAAACCTATTTAGTTTAGGTAAGTCAATTGAGACCGCAAATGATAAACTTTGTACTTTTTTAAAATAGTAACATATGTTTGGTTTCCATTAGAAACAATCCTACGATGTTGATATAAGTCACATATCGCCAAAATTTCAAAACCAATCACAAATATTAAAGCAGGTACTCCATCCGTTATCTTTTTTAACTATCAATCACTCCGATTCGCCGCTGTCTGCAAAAATACGAATTCCCGCCACTTTTTTCCCAAATAGCATTTCCGCAGGCCGTAACAACAAACTCTTCCATTTAGGAGTTGGTCGTACAGGATTGTAAGCGTACCCGGGTGTAAATACAAGCGGGTCGTAAATATCTTCAATCAGGTCGCACTCAGCCGGATTAAATTTAAATGTAGTTACGAATGGTGACATCGCTGACGCGTTTTCAAAATGGAGTCTTAAATTGCTTAGATCTCCCGTAACTGAGTTACCACCAAATTGTTATTCAGGCTGTTAAATCCTAATCGACTGTTAGTGAGTGTATTTTGACAACCATTAAACGTTAATAGTATTAAGTTGTTGATCAAAGATATACTAACTTTAAAAAAATGTGTATTGTTTTATATTATAAATAAGTAAGTAATTAAACGGCCGTTGCATAATTCACAGATCGGAACGTTTTTTTCGTAGTTAGGCCTTTTTTTCTTAAACGTAAAAACACAAATATTTTTTAAGAGGTTGGTACCCTTCCTTGTCATTTATTGCCGCTTCGCTCAAACTTGGCTCACACTCAAATTCCTATGTCATATGGTTTAGGTGTTTGCGTTTACTTTTGGGTAATTATAATATACATTCTGTATTTTCCTACGCGCTTCTTCATTTTCACTTTCAGCGTGCACTATAATTCAATAGAGATCATAAATTAAGCTAGAAGTACTTTTCGAGCGGCCGTACGTACAATAAGGGGGAATTAATTTGTTTTTCTTACAATGGAGTGTCTAGACCATCTCATAACTCAAGTTTCACTTAGGACTCCTAATGGCCGAAACTACTAAATAATACATTATTAACGCAAATAAACAATGTTCGTATTTTAAATGGAATTATTTAGCAGACCTAGCGTCGCTCGAGACAAAGCTTTTCGAAAGGGAGACATTTTTGGCCCTAAAATCATTCATTTTCTTAACAAAATTGGTAAACTTGTCTTATAATTATTACCTAGCTAGTTTAATGCATAAAGCTCCATTGCGTAATCGTCCCACAGCGAGTAAAACGTGTTTAAAATGTAGGTAAAATGACTGGTAAAAAGGTGATAGAAGTAAATCTCAAACATATGTCTGAGGTATCCCATTTCCTTTGTGAAATCACTTTGAAAATTTTAAGTTTTTAAATTCCGTTTTTTTGTTCAAATATATCCTCATAAACTACTATTATACAAGGTGATAAAAAAACAATGTAGTTTTACAATTTTAACTGCACTGCGTCGTAATCCGAGTGATGTTTTATCCGGAAACCGGTCCGCTGGTTTTACGGCCAAAGTTCGGGGTTTTTTAGAAGGGGCGACACAAAAAGTATCTTTTTATAGTCCACTTATAAGTACTACCCTTTGTTCCCATATTGTCGTCGTCGGGTTTAACGTCGAGAATGCTCGAAAAGTATTTGTCGGTTCGTTACTGCTTTCAACGGGAGTTGAAGATCTCTTGACGTAAGGACTAGAAGTAAGTTATAATAACTAAAAGGTCTCCCTGGCATGTCCGCCAGCAGTTTTTTTTACTAAGATGTAATTTAAAAAATATAAATATGAATAACAGTGGCACGCTCTATACTCGGCCAAAAATATTGCAGGAAACAGTGTCAAAATAGGTCCGTACACCATTTGTCAAGAGGCATACATTGCCACATTGCCATAAGCTTTGCTCTAACACGGTGTTTGCTATTTAATTACACAGAACGTAAAGGCAAAATTAATGACTTAGCGAAAACCGTTAAAAATCAGACGTTACAACGTAATTTTGAATAATTCAAATAGCGAAAACAATATTTTGCGGCGCATAATCATTAATATTCGTGTTAAAACTGAGCTTAATGGCAGTTTTACGTCTTATTAAAGGGTTATAAAGTTTTATGCGGCGATAGAACTTGGCTTGGTGTTTAATTAAAAACGCCTTGTGAATAATCATGATGCGAATTTAATATGTTTCGTACGCGACGTTATTAAACGTCGTATACTTATTTGTTTGGACGTGAGCGACTTTACAATACCTCTTTTAGCGCTAAAGCGTACTAAAGTGTCCTCGTTAACTATAGTTTTTTAATAACGAAAACTAAATTCACATTTTATAGCTACATTTGTTGGTAAATAACGTTTTATAGTTTGATGTGACCGTTAATATTTAACGGAACGGACGTTAATAACATCGAAATAAAGCATAGTTAGTAGTTTTTTTGATAAGTTTTTCAATTAACGTTTTAAACAATCTGGAACTCACTTTTAAAAGTGATTTAATTTAGTTAGCAACTCATCAGATGTCTTTTTAGAAATAACTTAAAATTATTTTAATGCTTTATTAATAGATTTGGTATATCTGGTTACCGCATTTTTTTTAAATATTGGTAACTCTAGTTACCACCAATCAGTTAAAATAAACACCATTTTAAAGTTTCATAAGGTCAGTGATTCCTTTAAATTATTTTCTTAAACAGCTTTAAGTAGTTCAAAATTAGCTGTTTCTTTCAGATTTATGTTTTCACTCGCTTTACCGCCTACAAAGTGGAGAAAAGAGTTAAGCGGCGCTCAAAGTGGTAAGGGCTCTTCATTAAGGGCAAACACAGCTTGAACACGTACGAAACAGATTTGTGAACAGCTGCGCGGCAAAATGTCCAAGTGACAGATTCACGCCTTTTACTAGATTTTTACGATTCTTTTTGCTAAGATAAGTGTATGACTTTTTAAATCTTTTGTAGAACTACTTGGTGGAATACAAATTTAAGTTAACAATAAAGTAAGTGTTTTTCTAGACTTACTATTTTAATTAATAGATTATATTTTCTTACTACTACAGCCACTACTACTATTACTTAATTCTTATGAACTTAACCTAATTGAATATCTAAGTGTTTCCGTTTATCATACTGCAGAGAAACACTAGCTTAATCGTTTCGACGTGGCGATTGTATTATATGTGTGCCTAGGTATTCAATGATATTCAGCGGCCATCAAATGTGTAAGAGTAAAGATGTTTCAAAATATCTAACAAACAGAGCCTTTAGAAAAGATTTAGTCGAATTGAGATATTTATGAGCACCTGAAAGTTCTAATATATTTGATACAGATAGAGATTGGAAAAATAAATTTAACCTTCATTTTGTGCAATAAATGTTTTGGATTATGCATAGAGGAGTGTCAGTGAGTGAGTAATAGCGCAGTTTCCACGGAAATAGTGATATAGAATTCTACGCGGTCGGAGTCGCACTTACAGGGTATGTAATAATGAAAAAAAAAACATGTAAATTCCAAGAATTCACTGCAACACTTCCAAAACGACCACTCCGCACTTACAGACATCTCGCAAAGCATCGTTTGATAATCGTAAACCCATCCCTTAACGACTGTCCGCTGCCCCGCCTACCCTACTCCAGCCTTTATGCTCTATCTTAACCCCAATAATAAAATGGGGGTTGTAAATAGATAATAAGGGAGGAACGGTAGACGTCGTTAAAGGCGCCATCCGTGTACTTTAATAGTCTGTTGCTTGCTAATCGCGCTTGCGTGTTTTTAATATCAGTTTTATTACACACTATTATACCTACTCTGCATCGATGTTCCGAATCCAATATTAAAAACGAAGTTTTAATGACTTTGAAAGCATTATGTCTAGAACTAAAAGGTTTAGTAATTGAGTAGTAAATCGAATTAGAAAAAAACTAAATTACATAAATAATGTTAAAATAAAAACTGTGGTTTGGTGATACTTTTTTAAACATAATTAAATCTCCATATTGTTTGTAAATTACATAGTGAAATATTTTAAATATCAATTATGTTGATTGGTACTCGTAACTGCTAGTTACGAGTAGTAAACTCGTTTTCTTGTGGATGAGCTCGATGACCTTAAATGGTGGTTGATTTTTTGGGAAAATGACGGAAAAAAATGTAAATTCGTCTCTATTATTTTAACATGACACTATGATGTTTCAAAATAGAAAAGACACGAATTTACTCGTTAATTATACCGAGGGTATCTGCTGAGCGTGAAACATTTTAACTTAATCCTTGTGACAGTGGATAAAATGATAGAACAGAATTACACACATGTTATACACATATGTTACAATCCTGATACCTAATGGTATTTGATGATGATGGTGAAGTCACATTTTTTTGTTAGGTTCATAATTATGGAATTAATTCCATAATTATGAACCTAACAAAAAAATGTTTAAAATGTTCTGCTCAAGTGTTTTAAAGCAATTTAAGGTTCCTGCCCAATTTCGTCCATGGAGGACATTTTTGTATAGATAATTTAAATTACCAAGCAGGAAGAACAAAATCCATTTGTTATGTACCACGGATACAACCATTTTAGGAAATAATCCAAAAATACCATATTAATAACAGGATTTACCAAATTATCCCGCAAAAAGCTATCCGTAATTGTACATCATCTAATAACGAGAATAAAATAGTGTCTGTCCGATTACAATGCGGCGCTCGTATCGCGTAATCGAGTTAGTGCGGTGCGCCCGGCGTTGCTCATTACGGGTCCTACCTACCGACCGTGCACGGGCACGTACGGTGGAAAAAGATATAGAGCTGCTGGAAAAGAGAGTTAATATCTTTAATACCTTTAGTAAGAGAACTTTTTTCACAACATTTACAATCTTATAACAAATGATTTTGCAGTATAGGCGCAAATAAATTGATTTTGCATTGACGGGTAAAATTAATTGGATCAAGTATGCAACCGAATATATAATTAATAACACTACGGAGACTTCAGATATGAATGCATAGCAATAATGAACACCCTCCTTAAAATCTTTCATCCGCCATTCCTTACTTGACCCTATTCAGACCAAAAACACTTTGTTCTAATTTGCCAGGACAGTGACATGACAGCACGCAACTTACTACGACATTAAATTACTTGAAAATAATTCATGAAATAGACTCCTAGTTTTTAAGTTGTAAGCCAGATAGGCATTAGGAACTTAAGAGTGTATAACGACATTTATTCGGGGAGGAGACAGGGGAGGGGAGAATGGTAAATTTTCGTCTTCTTTCATGAATTAAATCAAAACGATTTACTTTCCAATAGTAACAAAAACATATTTTAGATCCTCATAAAGAGCCCTTTCATTTGATACATGACATTCCATATATGTGAACAGAAAATCACGCTTATTTAAAAAAAATAATTGCCAATCTGTGTTTGGGTCATCAATTTACATATGTGTACCAAATTTCAACTCAATGGGTCCAGTAGTATCGGAGCAAATTGTCCGTGACAGATGGACGGACAGACAGAGGCACGAGTGATCCGGATTCCATTTTTACGGAACCCTAAAAATTAACTACATTAGTCCTTTCTAGATGCTATATCGCCTCGTGAAAAGGCGTCAGCAGTTTTCGCGAATGTAAGATAATTCCGATCGCCTCGGAATTATCCGTAAGATTGTTAGCCGCGATGATCGTGGAGTTTCTCTTTTTAATTTCGCCGATGCGACGTTCCTTTGCAATAAGCATTTTGGAGAATACAGAGAAGAGAAAGAAATAATATCTTTCATAGAAAGTCTGGAGTATTATAGTATTCGAGAGAGGTTCGTGCCTTGTCACTACCATCAACACTTTTATCTGAAGCACCTTCGCTTAGAAGTAGTAAATGAAATAAAATTTTACCTACTCGTACCTACAGATTGTTTTTTTTCGTACTGTTTTCGAACTGGCTTAATAATATCCTTAAACGAAACATTTATAAAATACACAACAATGATTGAATAAATATGATGACGAACATCTGTGATAAAAAGTGAATCATAGTAATCACTTAGCACAGCTACTACTACTACCTAGAGATGCATTTTATATGTGTGTATGTACATAAACTAAAATATCACATGTACTGTCAGCCCATCGGAACCCTGACCCACCATACAACTGTGTCACAGTAACGTTATGATTAAAGTGCCAAACAAATTATTTTATAAGGTTACTGTGATAACACGTTCTATCGTACAACTCAAACGCAAACCCATTATGAATTTAAAAAAACAATTACCGTGTTTGACATTGACGTGTGTTGATTTTATTGATAATAATTGACACGTTGGCTACTCTACTCCGCCCGAAAAAGTTATATTTAAGCGATCCAGCTACACGTACTCGGCTACTTAGTATGCTTTGAAAGTGATAAACAAAGCCATCTCGAGACACTTACAGCGAATGACACCACCATGATAGATACACACACTGTCAAGAAACTATTATAATAGCATTTCCTAGTCCTGTCGGAAACAAATAAATCTGCACAATAACAAAGCACGTCACTGAAATTAATGTGTGTCTCTTTTGACATAAGCCGAGAGGGGAGACAAAAACTTAATGACTGAGTGGACAACGGCGGGAATTCGAAACGGTTGTCCGTCCGATTGTCACGAGGAAACGAGTTTCTATAATCCTTAATAGAAAAGTAGTAAACACGGAAAGTCTTTTGGCAATCCGAGTTGGGGATTCGGATTTTTACTCGCCAATAAGATTTGAGGAAATAGTTTCGATGGCTTGAATTCAGAGGTCTTTGTGATGCGAAATTCTCTATGTATTGGAACAGTAAAGACTTATCTATGTACAATGTGGATAGATTGACACTTAACAATGCTCCTTTTTTTTAGCGTTCAAAGCAAATTTTACCCCAAGAAACAACTATAAGATGGACTTAGCAGAAAGGGTGCAGACCTGCAATCCGTTCTCAGATGGAACAAAAACCGTTTTGTAGTCATGTTCGTGAAATAAAAAAAAGAAACTTCTACATTCTGCTTAGTTACCTATGCAAAAACGGATTTGAGAAATGGAAGTAGATAAAGAAATAAATATACTTGATCAAAGTAAGTAATGTAAGGGTATAGAGATAAGCAAGCTACACAATAAGATAGAATAAAATAATGAAACAAATCTGTATTAACGCATAACTATCAGGTACTTAAATGTAATCGGATTCAAAAACAAATTTAATGTCACGCCGTAACTCGTGCCTTATCAAGTTCTTCAATGATTAGAAAATTCATTCAAAACTGCAAAATCGATTCAACTTTTTGTCTGAACACAAAAGGTAAAGTGCATTGCACTCGACAGAACAGCGATATTTCGAAGATTACAAACTCATTTGCAAGTTGTCGAAACTTAACAATGGAGGATGAAAATTTCACATTTGACAGCGTGTCAGATAACTTGGCGAAACAATGTAGAAATTGTACGCTTTTCATAAACTGAAAAGAGTATAGTTAATTAACAATATTTAATATTATTTTTAAGGTTTACGCTACAACTTGAATATAATTTTAAGCACATTGGAGACAATTATCTCGTTCCTTTATGAAACTTGTGTATGAAAAATCGATGACTTAATTGTCATTTACAATTTATGGAATTATTATTATTCATTAACAGACTCGTGATTGCGGTCGTTAACTATCATTTCGCATGTTACAAATAATGTAAGTGACACTTATTTTCTCTCTGGAACCTAAAGTATTACTTAAGGTGACGGCACCAACGATGGACACTTTTAGCTGATAGGCACCAGTAAGAAATACTCTCAATTCGAACTTCATAAAGTCCTAAATTGATTGTTGCAAAACAAAAGAAGAACCCATATCTACTGTAAAATAAGAATCAAGTGTCCATTATTAGTGCCTTGTCCATTACTGGTTCTATCACCATCCCTGTTTTTTATTAATAAAAGTTATATTCATTCTCTTCTTCAAAAGAAACACCTTCAATAAGTCGATCACGCAACTCCGTAAACAGCAACCCAAGATGCCGCCCTTAAGTAAATCAAATCAGACAATCAAGTGGAAAAATCCATGTTCCAAGTACAAACAATCAGCTCGAGTTACCAGTGACGAGGGCCGCTCTCTATTTGATCCTCTAGACCTCTCCAGGGACTCTACTATTTGTTTTTAAGCTTTATTACTAAGTAATGTGTACATAGGTCAGCCCTCTAAAAATTTCCTGCCTCTCAGCTGTGTTGACCAATATCTTTAATGTGAAAGTCGACCCGCTTTTATTTAAATTGACTGCTGTGGAAATGCCGGGCCCCTCGTCTACTTGAATTTCAAATGGAAATTAATGATATGTTAGACTTTAAATCATCAAATTCCAAGTTGGAATTAAGGAGTTTTGTACAAAATTTACGTCAAAGATGACAGTAGGTAATTATGCGGAATTTGACCTTTTGTGTTTTCTTATTAGTTGTTGTATTAATAATAACTTTTACTTAAATATATAAAAACCTCCTCAGTATTTACAGTTTCAAACAAAAAAAAATGATTTTTGCACTTCCTTTGGCGTTACACTCATTACATTAAAACAAAAGACAGTTTTAAGTATTGCTCCTGTACCAAGAATCAGGGGTGATAATATAATACCGTTTTATTTCATTGATTTTATTAGTAAATTTTAATCACCCTAAATAAAGGTAAACATTCAAACAATTTTCATGAAACCTAGCCAAGGACCATCCGGATTAAACAGGCTTGATTGAAAAAAATCGCGTCTGTATAGGTCAATCCGTTTGAGTACTACTATGCGACAGACAGACACACAGATACACACCTTAAACTTATAAAACCCGCCTTTTCCGGTCTGAGGTTGAAACAACAAAATCAAACCACAAAACAGCTCAAAAACACTATGGAAATATTACAAGCGGTACAATTAGAATTCCATTATTTACCACTTTCAATCCTTCCCAAAATTAACCCTCAGGGAACGCAACAAATATTAATTCAATTCAGAGTTCCAAAACATTTTATCGGCCGATATATATCACTGTTCACAGCCACACCAAATAAATTAAAACACTCGTAAAGCGAGTTATCTATTGTGTCCACCTAAATTTATTCACCGTCTGATACAAAAAACTTGTTCGCTTCCAACGAGGGTCTGTAACCCCTGCAAAAAGGTGTCAATTTTTGAAAGATCGCACCGCGTCATGAATATTATATGAAGGAATCCAGTTAAGGGTATTTTGCGATAATGTTCGACGGTCGTTTGGAGGCTGTCAGCCTATGTCATTTCACATGGATTGGCCCTTTGTTAAAAGTAACACGTACTGTGTCATCGGCTGTGGGCATATCGTGTGGAAAATTTGCCTTTTCGATTATGGCGGAGTGATTCCGCTTTTTTTTGTAAATTGTTAGTGGTTTTGAGATGCGATTTGATTTACCTAAGATTTTATGTGATAGATGTTCCTTATATTCCTTCAAGTACAAGCTTTTGCTGCGCGACTTTGTCTGCTAAGAAGTCACTAACGCTATTCTTTTAGGAAAAAAAAAATTTGTGGAAATGACTTTACACGTTGTATTCGTAGTAGGCGTCCAATAATGAAGGATAAATACACAAACACTATCACATTTAAAATATTAGTAGGAACCTTGTGATAACAATTGTAATGTTTACTCAAAAACACAAAATGTGTATTATAGTGTAAGATTTTCTTTTCGTTTTGCTAGCGTGGCATATTCTCAACTTGCAGCCCCCCGAGGTGATAATGTAGCTTTATGGCGCGGCAATATTTCTGTTAACTCACAAGAGCGATAAATTATAGATTTGTGCTCAAACTCCATACAGCGTGGCTTTTCGGAAGGAAATCGTATGAAATAAGTTTTTCTTCACGACTGTAAAAGCCGTCTGCTATAAATTATTAGCTTCGTTCGGTAAATACTTTATTTTTTATATATTGTAACATAATGATTTTGTAACGAAAATCTTGGTACCTAACCTATGCCATAGATAAGTGCGCTCTGTTATTTGTAATGTCACGGGTTAAAATGCATTGCCAAACACGCAGATAAAGTGTAAGGTCTTTTTAAACTAGTCGAAATCAACAAATTTTTGAAGATTACTCACGGAATTACTAAATATAAGTTACCTATGCTTGTCTTAGTTTTCAGTTTTATTCATAATTTTAATATGTAGGTACGTACTCAATTATCGAGGGAAGAATTTATTATTTAATTTTGTACCTTTAATTCCAAAAACAAATCTAACGCTTATTAATACTTGACTCATAACTAATTTAAAACCAGCATAAGTTATTTTGCTCAAGTAAATTTTAAATTAGATTTTTTTAATGCAAAATGAATTTATGTAAAACCATTTCAGATTTTAATTTCGTGCAATGAATTAGTATTTTTGTAGTTATTTTAATAAGTTTATACATTTTTTCGATACGTTTATACGCTTGTAAAATATTCCTGTTCAAATTCACTATGTACAGTCAGCTGCAAAGAGATTTATCCACTTTTGGACATTATACAATAAGTGAAGAAGTGGATACAACTCTTTGTAGTCGACTGTACTTATTCCAACGTTATTTTACACCCTATTTTGTTCGGAGTAAACAATTTTCGTGTCAAAAACAGCGCCGCTTTTAACAATGACGTACGTCAAATGTCAAACATGGAACCTTGCGCGCGATTGTGCAAGTCTTTGTAAGGTAATAGAATTTTCTTTCAAAAAAGTTTTTTTATTCTGGCGAGGGGGTACAATTCCGATATACCAACAAACTCAATATTGCATTAATTTTGTATGGAAATGCCAGCACTGAAAGTTAATTACGAATTGAGGTATGTTTTCTTTTAACTAGATCGACTATTAACGTGTCAAGTGTGTACGAGTATTAGTGGTCGTTTGGTAATGTCCATTGTATTAAAAAAAAATGGCATGGAGAAGCAAAACGAGCACACATGCCACCTGATGGTAAGTAGAAACTGTCACCCATAGACATTCGCATTTACAAAACTGGAAATGCGTTGCCAACCCTGAGGATTAAGATGGAATGCCTCTATGCTAGTCATTACACTGGCTGTCTTATCCCAAACCGTAACACAACAATGCGAACACTACTGTTTGGCGGTAGTTTGGTTTGGCGGTTATGGATAAGATGTTGAACCCACTCTCGCATTATTAAAATTATAATGTTAGGTTTGTTGAGGATTATAAGTGTAATGTTGTTAAATTATACACTAGTACGCTTTGAGATAATTCTAATTAAATAATGAGGACGTGCGGAGCATACATGCACAACATTCATTTCTAATTTTACCACAGACTCTATACAAAACTTATACACAACGCATTGGTAACCAAATTAATGTTGGCGGTGCTGCCAACAAGGTCCTTCGTACCTAACATTAAATTGAAAAGTATATTATTTAGTCAATGACATTTATTATGACGAGATTCATAAGTACCTATTCTCTTCTTTTTTTCAAACGACTGCATTATACTACTACGTTATGTCATTCGAAATTAAACCGTTCAATTACTATTTAAATCTCTTTACACTAAATGTAGATGTCGATTATAATTCTACTTATCCGTTTGACAATCTCTTAATAAATTCCCTTTCAACTCTAAAGCAACAAAATGAAACGAGGAATCGTATTATTTTGCACCGCACCGCTCAAAATTCATTAAGCCGTGTTCTTAGTCAAATGTAATAATTTATTTAAGCAAAAATCCCTAAAAGTAATATCCACTGAGGCGTATTTAAACGCCAAAGCGGAGATGTAAAACGCGCTCTTACCGTGTAAGGGCATAAAATATTCAGCATATCTTTCGCAGCATTATGTCATTTACGGCGTTACCTTTCAGGGAGTATTTACACAAAAGAAGAGCGAATCAAAAATGATAATTACATGCAAATCTGGGGATCGTTTGAGAGCTCTCTGAGCAGCTTGCCTTCATTTAATGATGAGATAGGAAGCGTATTTTTGAAAGAACAAAAAGTAGGTTATTTATAAATCAGCTCTACAGATTATCGCTATCCTTCAATCAGGGATTTTTGTTCTGACTACATATTTTTCCTGTATAGCCATAAATTACTACTTGAGACCAATGTACCGCGTTTTAACTCGATAAGTCCATGCTTTTAACCGCAAAAGTCTCATGAGTCTTGACCCATCTACCTCCCGACTTACCTACACTACCTATCTTTTTGACATCACATTTATTTATTAAGGTTGCCTGGAAAATAATTCTCAATTTTTGGTTTAAATGTAGTTCTGTGTGGTATTAAATGAAAAGTATTTTATTGTATTGCGTCACCTTTTGGTTCCTTCATCAGACCAGCTGTTATAACGGAACCATGAAAACAAAAAGTCTCCATCATCATTTCTGGGCGCATGAAAATAGAGTTAACGGAATTTTTATACACAAGTTTTAAAAAATTACTAAGTAATTGTCTCTAAAACGTAAAGATCGATAAGACTTCTCCCATCTTATAACTTCGCATTGTCATCTAATTTACTGGATACATATCTGCTGATTTAAAATCTTCGTTTAAGGATTGTCCTACATAAATTTAAAAAGGGGTAAAAAAACAAGTGAATTAAAAGACCAAACTCAGAAACTTGAAAATGATAGAATTCCAGTTCTCCAACACGAAAATATCTCAAGCAATAAACTGTTCAGAAAAGGATATTGCATTACTTTGGCAATGAAGCGAAATTAATTTAATAACCAGTACATTGCCGAACAAAATATGAGTCGTTTCAGCAAACCCTAACTCATTTGCGCCAAAGTTCTGCGTTGCTGGCGATACTGCAGTATTATTCTGTTTCGTATCGAAGGCAAGTTCAACTAAATCGAACTGGTATAATTTGACCCGTGCGTACATTAGAAATGAGCGACCACTGGTATCTTTGACGTTGGTGCAGCCTGCCCTCAAACAAACCAGCGTGATAGACACGAATTGCCTCACTATCCTAGCGGGCTCACAGGCCGAGTAAAGTAAGTCCAATCGAGGACACTCCTTCCCTTTTGAGAATAACACCTCAGAACTCAAGTCATTATTTCGCATTCCAGACGAGCAAACATTTGCAAAGACGAAGTTGGTTCATTATAGTTTTTATTTTCCGTTTTATTATGTCGAATGTGATTGAGTCTAAACAAGAGGAATGAATTTGCTGAAGTTGCACCGACAACCAATGAAACGTTCCGATCAATGGTGGAGTGGTAAACTTAGGAATGCCGAAGCAAAAATCGCTCCCTCAAATGTTCGGTCTAGACGAGTTATTAAGAATTTATTTTCATAGAATTTGTAAATGTATTCTGAGATGGATCTGGTTATCGAAGACTTTGTGCTTCGCAAATTGATGTTATTTAATATTAATGATGTATTCAGCCAATTGATCCTTTCTTAATCTTTGATTGGTTTGCAGAAACCTTAAATAAATTATTAGATTTGAGTCGTAAGGCTTTTAAAGAAGTATTTTTTACAGTTATTACAGTAATTGCAAGACGAGTTTATAAAAAATCATGTGTACTTTAATGGTAGTTTTAGGTAGCATAATGAGAGACATTATAATACACGAGTGTGCTTTTATGAAATGAGCCGAAAGGCCAGTTTCATAATAAGATCACACGAGTTTTTGCGGGTGGTAGGACCCTGTGCAGGGTCCGTCCGGATCGCTACCACCATCTTATCCATTAACCTACCGCCAAACAGCAGAGTTCGCATTGTTGTGTTCCGGTTTGGGGATAAGACAGCCGGTGTAATGACTAGCATAGAGGCATTCCATCTTAGTCCTCAGGGTTGGCAACGCATTTGCAGTCTTATGCTAATGTCTATGGGTCACAGTTTCCACTTACCATCAGGTGGCCTGTGTGCTCGGTTGCATTATCTATGCCATAAAAAAAAAAAAGTGTTTTATTGCCTAATTATGTGCATATTCCGCATACATAACTTTATCTACATGCATATCATAAGTTTTCTGCAGTCTGTGAGAATCTAGTACCTGTATTTGTACTGTGTGTACTGTACTGTAAAGTACCTGTATCTTAATGTTTAAGATGCAACCACATCGATAACCAATATTTTAACGTTAACATTAAAATACAACCACAAATACAGGTTTCTTAATATAGGCCATTTGCTAATCGTTTCTAAACATATTGTAGGGAAGTTATGATATCGATGTAAATAAATTGCATTACGTTCACTAACCTAAAAACTATCCGTCTGTCAGTGAGAAGGGCTTCTTTATTTACTTACCTATTTATTTATGGTTTAATGGAAAATCAACAGCGATTACATGGTGTTTCATTATAAGTATTTTCAAATAATTTTCATAATAAAATTGATTTACCTTTAGTAAAGTCAATTACAGATTTAAAAATAAAATTGTATAATGAATCAACGCTAGGTGGTGTTGAGCTAAACAAATTTAACCTTAAATGTGTCTCTAGTTGCGCGTGCGTGTTTTTGTGCGTGTGTTTTGAGTAGGTAAAAGAACATAAATATCTCGAAAAGCATAGTAAGTGCGAACAATAGGTACGTGTTAGGAACTTAGGGCTGAGTCTTAATACAGGCAAATGGTTAATAACAGCTAATAGTTGACTTCATCTTGTGTTACCATAAGTTGAAAAATTGATCACCAAAGATAGATGACAGCCGTTAAAAATAAAAAAGTCAATTTTTATTAAGTAGGAAAGCGTACTCTCTCAGAAATGACTGGAACTCAATTAATAATTTCTTAAAAGAACGTTCTCATTAAGAAAAACCTCTTCAATTATTTGAATGACCGTCTCAAGGTTCAGAGCAATTATAGTAATGACACATTAATAGTCATGAGGGTTGAAAGGGCTGAGATATTAACTTAACCCCTTTGTCTTGGTTATCAAGCAGTAATCAGTATTAATGGAGACACCTTCAGGATTTATAGAATCTTTTGGAACAGTTGCACCGAATTAATGATAATAACTGTGTGAGTTACGTTTATTTTCTTAGTGTCCGATGTTAGATGGTTTGTCTTACTGACTCTATGAAATTATGTAAAAAAAAAACTGCGAGAACAACGAAGTATATTGACCAGCGTGCATAATATTTATCGATGAGGATAAACGCGTATAAAATATCTGTCACTTTCTGACCAATAGGTAAGTGCGAGAGTGACGGATGCTTTATTGCGGTGGATAAAGCACCCGTCAATCTCGCTCTTGCTTATGATTAGAAAGTGACAGATGTTTTATTTTATTTATGATGTTTGAGAACGAGGAACGATTGTCGAAGATCGTGGTAGTAGAAGGGTAACAGAAAAGGTGATTATTAATATTAACTGTGAGAAAAAACTCTTTAAGTATAGGACAGACGGACGGGCGGACAACGTAGGCTTAGTAATAAGGTCTCTTTGACGCTCTTCGGGAACGGAACCTTAAAAATCAATGAAGTTGTGGGTAAAAGAGGTCTTATTTTATATAAACCTCCTAAAATACAAACTTAATAGTACTTAAACTCATACGTGGTCAAACAAAAACCCGTAGACAGTCGGAATAGTTTTAAAAAACTGTTCACTCTTTTGTTTTCTCTTTGCGTTCCTAGAATCAAAGGAGATTCGATTTGGAGGGCTTGTACGTCAACCCGTAACAAATAAACAAAAAGTCCGGTAAGTGCACCGAGCATCGTAGAATTAGGGTTCCGTACGGTTCCGTAAAATATTGCGCTTGGTAAAATATGGCTGCCATTGCCTATGCTCGTTGAATACAAGAGAAAATATTATTTTGCAACACAAACATGCACTTTTATTTGTTAATTGTGATCTTTGTACTCATTCTAAACCTAATTGCTTTTGACTGGTACCGTAATGTCAACGTTTGAAACGCAGAAACGCATTTACAGTCTTAGGATTACAGTCTTTCTGAAATTCCACCAAGACATGGCCTTTTTACTCGTTTGCCCTGTCAATGCCATAAAAAAAATAGTTTTCACAACCTTTACATAAAAAACCCTATTCGGGAACCCTAAAAACCTCTATAATGTAGTTCTCTGTAAAACCCGGTCCGTGTAACATATGCAGCGCAGGTAAGGGGCCTGCCTAACGAAGAGTGCGCCGCAGGAATACTTGATCGTGTCAACTGGATTCTTCTTATAGTTTGTTGTTTGGACACCCGCTACCACGATTGCGATAAAAACTGCTGAAAACTGTGTTATTTTTAAATATATGCCGTGTAAGCTGTTTCAACCTGCCAAGTTTCAAACAGGTAGGTCAGAGATATAAAACTCTTAAGAGTGCTCGTTGTTCCCCATTCTATTTTTCGATAGTCATAATTTTTACATAGCTGGAACCGTGACTTTTCAGTATTTCTTAAATATCTAACGCGCAGGCAAGACCAAGTTAGGTTAGATTCGACTTATAAAATCTTGAAAAGTAACCGTTTCTAAAAAATACCGCTGTTTATACAACTCCTGTCACTTTCTAAACATGCAAATGAAAGAGTGACAGTTGCTTTATCTAAAGCAATAAACCCAGATACATACCCGCAGGTATTTATTTATAAAATCCAGAGTGTACACTGGGTTCCTTCAAGGGTCTTGAATCCTATCAAGAAACTTGGGGTGCAAAAAGTGACTTTGTGATTTGTCATAAAGTCGTAAATGTTTTGTCGTAATGAATCGCTTGATCAAATTATCACTTGTCCCAGACAGGTTCAGCCGAAACAGACTTTTTTCTAGGTAAGCTAGCAAATCTATAAGACATAAGTTAAGTCCTCTCCTAACCTTTGTAGTAATATTATTTGTATTTGTTAAGTAGCTAGTATTAGATTTCATCACAAAAAACGTTTGCTGCAGTATGAAATAGACTTAAGTATCGTGTATTTCCCATTTTTTAAGTATAAATTAATAAATAAAACTGGGCAAGAGAATATTAATAATTTAGGTACGTAATAATTTCAATGAACTATCCAATGGCACCTCATTCAATGATATCAATCAGAAAAAAAATATTACAACATTGTCAGCGTACTTTAAATGTATAACTGTGCCATATTACAGCTTTGTAGTACCAAGAGGCTAGACGAACAGACATGACATAGCGAAACTACTTATAATGGTTCCTTTCGTAACTGACTGACTGACTTTCTGACCTACAGACAACGTACAGCCTAAACTGCTAGAATGTTCTTTCGGTACCCTAGAGGATAGCCCAAAGTCATCCCCCAATGGGAAGAAAAGGGAGAACAATGGGAAACTGATTCTATGCGTACAAAGCTGGCGACTTCAAGAAGGTATCTATTTTATGGATCTTTTGATTAGCTTTCGAAGATGTTATTTAGTCTTTTTCAAAAGGGTCCAGTTAGAGTGGCCATGAATTTAATAGGGGGCTATTTACGTAATGCCCTTTACGTCCATTACTGAAGTGAAACTTTAGCATCCTTTATAATCTTCCAAAGTTCTAATATCGTCTTAAGTCCTTTGTCTTGTAGCCATCAATATCCAGAAATGGTTTTGGTACGGTGCTCAACGGAAGAGTTAACAAATCCTTTAAAATACTACGAGCTACCACAGAGTGTTAGTTGCATTTAACTTTTGCGCGCGACTCTCTCGGGAACTACCTACAGCTTCTGCTACAGATAAACTGTTATCTGCTAGGAAGCCTCAACAACTTTTATAGCCTAAAAATGATAGAATGAATAACCGATTTTCATTTTCATTTATTTGTGCCAAATTTCATCCAGATCAGCCATTCTGACGTGATTGAGTAACAAACAACGATTTATAATAGTACTAAGATTACCGCTGCAACGATTTATAAAGGCCCAAATAGACTTGTGAATAAGTACGCCGTACTTATGGCTCGGCGACCTTACTCGCCCGCGTGTCACCCGAAGTACGCGACCTTCTAAAGGTAAACACGAAATTTGTGAAAGAAAGACATTAAGTTTTGATTAAAAATGTATGTAATTAGAATTGCAAACAGTCAGCTATCTGGAAAATAATTGAAAAAATCATCAATACCGTATACAAATCGTTTTACCTACTTTGTAATAAGAATAATATAAGTAATCAGGATAGAAAATTTTCTAATCAATTAATTCATTCATTCATTAAACTATTCAAGAGCCTTTTAACTACGTTGTCATAAACAAACCCACTAAAAATGCACCTTGACATAAAAAATTATGTCTAAAGACAACGACCACCAACGAGATGCTGAAGTTGCGCACCGTACTTATAACGACGTCCCCTCAAAGCCCCAGAGGTCACTTCCTCTTATAGTTAATTATAATAACTAAAGGGCTCACGTGGCCGGACCCGAAGGCCACTTTGTGCACTCGCTTATTAAGACCCTTTCTTAATAACGTCGTCTAACTAATTGTTTATGATTAAAATTATGGCATTGGCAAAAATATTACAATATCGTCTTTCACTACAATAGTTTTAATATCTCAGTTGAAGCATGTATGTATGTAAATACTATATTGTACGAACAAAAGAGAACTAACATAATAAACATACCTATATATATACATAATAAGCAGGAAAAACTTTAAGAACAAGAGTCAAGCTAGAACTTCTTTAGTCAAGTTTTGAAGGAATCTACAGACTCAGACTGCCTAAATTCAGTAGGTAATAGATTCCACAATCGCACAGCGTGAACCGAAAAGGATTTAGAATAAGTAGTCAAGTAGGGGTGACCCATCATTTTATCGAATTTCACTTCATCGATTGTGTCATTTCATCGAATTTAATTATATCAAACGCTATTTTGTGCTGACACTATGATGTTTTCAGGATATCTTAAACATTAGCTTTACAGTTTTCAATCATAAGTAAGTATAGGTATATATATAAAAGGAATAAATTAACTGTCTGTAAAATGTTTCCGACTACTGCGGTATGATCTGTTGCTTATAAGTGTGCGTCTGTATTTTCAAGAAAAAACGAAGGAAAAGCATTTTACAGATAAAAGTCGAAGATGCTTATTTAAAAACCACCATGGCCTATAATCTACATTGTTTTTATTGTCTTCTTGTTGTTTTTGTTGTTGTTGTAACCGTCTTGACAGATAGCTATACCGTAAAACGTAACGTAAAACAATAATAAGAAAGTTTGTGATTTCAGGGGGCACAATAAACGGATAAAGATTTTTAATATGCGTAAGATATTAAAGTGTTACGTAAACAATAACATTATGAATGTCTCATCAGTTGCCTATTAGCAATAGCTGAACTATTAAATTTCCCTCGAACAATACGGAACGCAATTGACGCATAAAGTAATTACCTGTTTCAGATAGCGGAGGCCCTTCATTTCTGTTGCCAAACTCGATTACGTACTCCGACAGCCAAGCACCTTACACTACAAAACAGACCAGCCACAATAGACCCTTTTAAACTAACCTAGCAGCTTCACTGTACAAAATGATGAGCAACACAACAAAGCTCAAGATAAACCGGACATGCTTTTATTGCGTATCTCTAACAATGTATTTGAAAATGTAGATTAGGTATTGCCTCTTATGCAACGGATGATAGGAGATGCTAAAATCAATTATTTTGAAGTATTAGTTGAAAGTGATGTTGTTAAGAAGCAATTAATCTCAAATTAACCCTTAGTTGGAGTCAAATTATAGTGTTCCGAATAATTTTATACTTTGGCATTTAGGTACAATATATTGGTTAAAGTGATGGATGAGTCAAGTGAAAATGGTGTATTAATATATCTTTTTGTTTATTCTATTTTTAAAGTCGATCAAATCAAAATCAAAATATTTATTCAGTAAATTGGCCACGTACGGGTTCGGGAGAAGAAGCTCCACAAGAAACTCCAGCAGAAGGTCATTTTTTCAAACATACAATACAATATTACAAAAGTAAGTTAAGTACATAAAAATTACGTAATAAAACAAAAATCTTATAAATGTAAGGTCATATACACGAAACAAAAAATAATGTCTAGGAGAACGAAGCCTTGAAGAAACCTTAATGCCTTTGACAGGATATCGTATAGTCAACGTTTTGGTAGCTCTTATTTACTTGGCGGCCGAGTTAAAAATAATACGATAACACATCAAAGGCGATATGATTTTGCCCTGTAGAATACAAGTCCTGTTTTTGGAAATATCATGTATTTTTAAAAGAAAATCCGTAGCTACCAAAATCAGAGGCTTTCAAGTTTTAACAACTAAAGCATTCAAGCCCACGCAGATAAAAAATATGAAAGCTCCTTTTAATTAAAAAATAAACACAATTTTCCACTTTCAATTATTGCTAGTAAACAATTGAACCTTATTAAGACTTCAAAGTTAACGACGAAGACCAATATAATACACAGAATCAATAACTTAACATTAAAATATGTTTCTTAATTGTGTTTTGTGCAAAAATATTTATATTGTGTCGGTAAACTTTTAATACATGCTCGGTTCGCAGTGAATGCTTCGAGAAGGGGGGAAACGGGGAGGCAAACTTGCCCCGTCGATTCCAGATGCTTGAAGAACTAATTTAACTGCCTTCGGTCCCCTACTGCCACTCCAATAAATTCTAAACTATATCTAAATAATTCCCGCAATACTATTTCGCGGTCGCAATTTTAAATTCACAACGGAGAGAAATATCTTGAAACTTTTTCACTGGAATATTAATATTTCGCTTTTTTCTAACTGACATATTGCGGTTTTTGTTTGTAATCTTAAGTTTTTGTCAAAAAATAACTTATGGATGCAGAATCTTTCTTAAAAGTTTGTGCAGATGTATAAAACCGAAACAATTTCGTATCTAATAAAAAATACATTTCAACTATTGAAAGATTTGGCAGAGACTTGCGGTACTTTGTTTGCAACGCGTTGATGGATTTCTGTCAGCACTTCTTGGGTTGAGATATTTGATTTCGTATTTCTTGTAACTTGGTGGTTACCAGTTTAAATGTGTTTACAATATCCAACAATATTTTGTAATTAAACACAAGAACCCAAATCAGTAAACACCAAACAAGAAATGTCACAGCAACATAAAAGTCTTACCACTGAATTACGAGCCCTTACAGCAGACGTACGCAATAATGATAGTAATTCTGAAAAAATGAAAAAATGAAAAAAAGTTTATTGAATATAAAACATTACAGTGGATATATCACGACCCTGCATTCTGAGCTAGGAAACCCTGTGTTACAGGATGCAGTTTCGTTCGGAATGACATTAATTTAAAAGAACAACACTAAACCTATTTGAACAAGCACATTTACATTTTTGCTATATATATTTCTATTTCTAATGGTTGTATATGCGCGCGCGCGCGCGCGCGTGTGTGTGTGTGCGTGTGTGTGTGTGCGTGTGTGTGTGTGCGTGTGTGTGTGTGTGTGTGTGTGTGTGTGTGTGTGTGTGTGTGTGTGTAATTGCATATGCATATAGGCATGTCGATCATGTAAATTATATAAACACATAAATATGATTCTGCAGTAATTGTCTATTTTGCCACGACAAGGAGAAGTTCAGTCTCGTGGTAATCAAGCTGTGTAAGCCATTCTGTTAGTGTTGACTTACTGGGGTGCCTATTTATACGATGGTGTTTGCAAAACGTTTTCATGGCCAATTGAGAAATGAAAGTGTGGTATCTTTGAGCAAACTTCGTAAATGTTTTTTTGCTTTTCCAGCGCTCTCGGCGTCTTATGTCCGCTTGGAAGACCTTGTCATGAAGTTTACCATAATTGTACATAACTTTTCTCAGGAACAGTTGGCGAACAGTGAGAACATTAGCAACCTTATAAAGTTCTTTGGTACTATAGCGTGACGGTTTTCTAAATATGACCTTGAGAAGGGACCGTTGTGCTTTTTCCAGACTAAACAGATGTGTTTTTGCCGCTCCTCCCCAGACCGAGTTACAGTAACCAAGCACAGATTCACAGAGGGCGAAATAAACTGTTCTCAGCAGTTCAGGATACGCAATGCTCCTTAAAGTTCGAAAGACAAACATGAGCTTTCGAACACGATTCTTGAGCGACTCGATATGTTGCTGCCACGTGAGATGAACGTCGAGTATTACGCCCAGATATCTTATTGTTCTTGAACGTTGTATGTAGTTTAAGCTGCTATCCCTATTAGAGTTAGACGGCGGGTCGCTCTCACGTCCTACCTTAATGCTGAAATCATCACAAGGCTGACCTCTAGAGTTTACAGAGAAGCACAGGTATTTCGTTTTTTGAACATTTAATGTTAATAGGTTGGTATCCAACCATTCAACTATCAATTTTAGGTTAGACTCTGCCTCCCGTTTCACTTCAGACCAGTCCTTTCCGCGTACCAGGATAGCCGTGTCGTCTGCGAAAGAAACGGTTGTAGCTTTTGTTAGTTTTAGGTTGCAGAGTCCATTTATGTATATAAGGAACAGGGTTGGACCTAAAACGCTTCCCTGAGGCACTCCGAATCCCACACTGGCGAAATCGCTGGTGTGTTCACCCACACGAACGCATTGCCTACGCTTCAGAAGGTATGAGTTGAACCAATCTAGTGCAAGTCCTCTAATACCAAGCCTTTCAAGTTTAGACAAAAGAATCGGAATAGAAACAGTGTCGAATGCTTTGGCAAGGTCTAGGAATATTCCTAAGCACTTTTCACCTCTGTCAAGACAGTCCACTATTGCTCCCACAAGTAAGTCCACTGCTTGTTCAGTGGATCTATTCTGTCTAAATCCAAATTGATTAGAGGAAAGGATGCTATTTCGCTCAAGATATTTTAGCAATTGAAGGTTAATGACCTTCTCAACGATCTTTCCCACAACGCTAAGCAGGGAGATCGGCCTATAATTAGTCACTTCGTCACGGCTTCCCGATTTGTAAATAGGCGTTATTGAGGCCACTTTAAGAGCGTCGGGAAACACACCTGATGTCATACTTAGATTGCACAAATACGTGATTGGTTCAGTTACGCTGTTTATTGACTTTTTTAGTATATCCGTTGTTATACCGTCTAATCCAGGGGAACTACCAACCTTTAACTGTCTTATAAAAGAGGCCACCTCATGTATATCTGTAGGTCTAAGGAAGAAAGACGATATTGGGGGTGTTTCATGCAAGTTTATCCTGGCCAAATCCGCTTCGCTTAACCCCATCCTACTAAGTGAGACTTCAGCTAAGTTTTTGCCGACTGTGCTAAAAAAGGAGTTAACCTTAGTTAGGGACTTCGAAGGGTTATCATCTAGTTGGAGTAATTCGGTGACTTGGCTACGGGTTGCTGCAATATTGCAGGCCGCCTTTACCGTCTTCCATGTCTTTTTTGCATCAAGACGTACTTCCATTAACTCGCGTTGATGGTGTTTCGCCTTTACTTCTTTTAACAGGTCAGCGCAAGTGTTCCTGTACCTTTTATATTGGTATTGCAGTGCCTCGTCAGTTGGATTCCTAGCTGCCTGCAGGTGTAGCCTACTTCTCTTCCGAATACATTTAAGGAGCCCTGGTGTAATCCACTGTTTAATCGTAATCCTTGAGTTCCTAACGGTCACGCGTTTTTTGTGTTTACTAATTATAGATGTTAGTGAAGTACAGAAGAAGTCACACGCTAGGTTAATGTCGTTTAGCTGATAAAGATATGTCCAGTCTTGGTTTTTTATGTCCGAGGTAATTGCATCAAAGTCGAGTTTAGTTATCACTTTTGACAATCCATTACCTGACTTGTAGTCCAAAAGTGTTAAAATAAGCGCATGATCAGTGATATCCTCATTGCAGACAATGACAGCTACTTTTAATTTAGATCGTACCATCACATGGTCCAGGCAGTTATTTCCGCGAGTAGGTAAGAGATTTCCTGTGTAAAACCCGTTCTCAGAGCAAACATTTAAATAGTCGTCAGCGCTAGTGCTGAACGTATTCGGTGTAATATTGATATTCAGATCGCCCGTCACGATAACATGACCGCTGCCCTTGCAGTGTGATAATAGTTCATTCAGTGAATGTGTGAACGCGGCAGTGTTACCATAGCTAGGCGACCTGTAAATTCCCAGTACGCAGATTTCGTTATCAATTGATATAAATAAAGCATTCGCTTCCTTTATATCAGTTTTTTGAATCTTGACTTTTAAGTGTTCTTTTACAAGTATGATGACTCCATCGTTTTGCAAGTAATGTTGGTCTGTTGCAAAAGAATTGTACCCGTGAAGGGTCGGAAGTTGCGGACACGATTGTAACCAACATTCCGTTAGCACTATAATGTCAGGTGAGATATTAGCTCGCTTTAGCACACACTTAAAATAATCAAAATTGCATTGATGACTACGTATGTTCTGCGTAATGAGCATAAAAGGTTTCCTAAATGAATTTCTAATTGTAGTACATTCCTCCAAACAAGAAACCTGTTTGTTGTCGCACAACTCGGCTGCGTCAATATCGTCAGCCACAGTATTCAAAACGCCGGTAGATAAATATGGATACTGTTATTATGCAACGATATTTAGAAATCATACGAACAAAACTATGGTCACTTTGTGGGCTGGGACTGCAATATAAGCAAATGACATCATAAACATAAACACTCTTGTCTATATTACCTAAACAATTTTTTGCAGTATTTATAGAGGTAGAAAGAATAATAATAATAATTTGTATATGATTAAGAATATAATTTGTGTATATAGTTATGTAAATAGTGAAACTATTTAGTAATTTATAGAAAATGTAGGTTTTAGGAAGGCACTGGTTTTTAATCACTATTAATAACTGTGAACCTATGTCATTTTGAGTGTGTGTTTGTGATCTGTTCTTAGAATATTCTGCTGTCGTAAAAAAGTTAAAAAAGTCAAGGAAGCTCTGTGTGTATGTTTTACAGAAACAAATATGATTTATAGCTACACTACAATACAGGTTTTGTTTGTGTGGCTGCCGACGCTGAGCGTTGTTATTGCCACTATTTGCACGCGACAGCTGGTAACAGTATTTTTTACGTTGTAGTAGTAAGACCGAAGGGACAATAACAATGCAACAAGTTTGCAAAAGTAAACAGTGTAGGTACATTACTATAATTATATTTAACTTCATTACGGCGTATGCCTCAAATTCATAATTACAGTTCATGCCTAGTTTTGTGCTTGAAACACCGATTCCAATTAGTAATAATAAGGACTTATTTATATTTGTACGAGTGAAAATTAGTATTTTGTAAGTAAATAACATGCTACATAATAAGGTTAAGACAATATTTAGGCTATTGTTATGCTATTTAATACTTTTTAACACTTCAATATCCTTTATCCATATATGTTGCATGCCTTCCGATTTGCGTAGGTATACTCGACCGTGCTTAACCCAAACTATTTCATAGCCGATTTCCCTGGCCCTGAGTCGTGCTGCTGTATGTAGGGCCTTGGTCTCCTTGGATAGATGCTCCGCGACGTATATCTTGGGTTTGTTTTCGTCCGCTATTCCGAGGTGGCTTGAGTTTAGCTTGTCATTTGCATGCAGTCGATTGTATTTACGACTAGCGGCTAGGAAGCCGTCTCTGATGAGGGGGGATGAAAATTTGGCTAGTATTGATCGAGGTCTTGGGTTGTTAGGGTTTAACTTAGCTATGCGGCTGCATTGGATTATTTCTTGATTTTGGACCGGGTGCTCGATGACTGCTCCGAGTTGCTGCACGAGGAGTGGCAGATTCTCTCCGGTGTGTTCGGGGACGCATTGTATTTCTATGTTGCTGGCACGGGTGAGCTGTTCCATCTGGCTAAGACGTATACATAGCTGAGAAACTGTGGATTTCAGCTGGGTGTTTTCTGCGGCGAGAACCTGGATCTCTGGTTTAACACTTGCAATGTCTCGTTTAAAGTCCTCGTACTGCTCGTTGATAAACGTCACGGCAGTCTCAAGATCACAGATTTTTTCTTTTATTCCCCTTAGTTCGGTGGATATGCTCTCCTGAATAATGCCCTTAATGGATTCGTTTATCGCGCTACGAATCTCATGCCGGACGATTTCGGATATATCCCCGCGAGTCAAAGGCACAGATTTTCGCACGGTAACGTTATCCGAAGGCCCGCAATCTTTCCGTACGGGAGTGTTATCACTTTTTGGTTGTTTAGTATAGCAATTGAAGCATGCCCATGTAGATTTTTGAGCTGTATTCATATCTTTCATGTTTTTGCCTGAACATAATTCATGATAGTTGCCATCACAGCTGGAGCATTTTAGTATTTTCGCCGTCGACTTCAGCTCCTTTAAGCAAGCTGGGCATTTGGTGCCGTTGCCGCCAGTGGTAGTCATCTTAGAAATGTATTATTTTACCCCTTTTAACAGTCCCGGTACACGGATTCGAAATAAAATTACAATAAATCAGGCAATATATATATATTTTTTTATTTTTTTTCAAATGTCCGAAGTGGGTAATGATCAGTCTGGTTTAAAGAACCAGTCGTGCGAGACACCGGGAGCCCGTACATGCGCCGCAAGCGAGGGGTCAGGTTTACTAGACGCACGAACCGTTATGTCCAACGGAACTAGACACTGAAAGAACGCACAAACGCCGTAAGACGGAGGTCTTGGTACACTGGTTGCACACGGAACACTGCGTGGACGCGTCTGATCTCAATGGAGGTGAACTCCGGACTCTAAGAAATTTACGATAAGAAATTAGGTTAATCCTGGAAAAAGTAATAGTTAACATTCTTCTTGACCGTATTTTTCTGTTCTTTGTTGTTGTATGAATAAATAGTTCTCTTTCTTTCTTTCTTTTTTAACAGTCTACAATTTTATATTTTGCCGTACTCTATGCCAGTTTTCAGGATTCCAACAAAAACGGTTTATTAAGTACCTAGTTTTCTGTTGCACTGACCCTAAACGATGGTTAGTGGGATCTGAGACCCGTAGTAAATTACATGCTTATGACCACAATTTTATGATTGCAATTCTAAAATTGGTAATGTGTTGCCAACCCTGAGGACTAAGATAGACTGCCTCTGTACTAGTAATTCTAGTTCTTGGCTGTAAGTCTCCCACTCTTCACAGATACTTAAACCATTTCCCTATTCTAGAATATGAACTTCTCAACCGCCATGAATTCTAATGAATGGGGCGTCATAAGACCATGATATCTGGAGTCCGTGTCAGTGATCCTAATTAGACGGTCGACTTCGCGCAATGCATGTTAACGACTGACATTTGCATTTGCCGCGCATTTTGACAATGGTGTTAGGGGGCGGTTCCTGTAGGCGAACGAAGGCGAATTTCATGGGGCTTAGATTTGACGTTTCATGAGAGTAGGATAAATCATCGATAGAACGATATAAACGCAGATGCAGAGGCATGTTGTGAGTTGATTCTTAGTATTCTTATAAGAACCGGCCAACTATTACAATTGATGTGCTACTGTATAAACTGACTAAGAGTTAATCAAAAACTTTGGAAAACAGTTATACGTCTTTAAGATTGGAATAGTGCTTTAAATACCTCTACTAACTTAAGGACATTTTACATAAACCCCGGCAAAGCTATCCATGTTTTGTTTCATATAAATATCCCAGCTGAGAGTAAACATTGCGGAAATTAAAGAAATACAGGATTAACGTAAGCTGCTGCCGTACGGTCGCATCAACTATTGAACTATGTTCATTTATATACATTATGATGGATTTCCAATTTACTTATGAATTTATTTGTGTTTCAAAAACTTGAAAAAATTCAGTAAAATGCTTTAAACCCACTCTTTAAACACTATGTTTTTACTATTGTAACGACTGTGTGTTATCTTACTTACTTAATCGAATATATGTCTGGAATCTACTAAACTAAGCGAAACATTTGCTCAATGTTCAGCTTTCGTAGAATGCATCTTATTTAGGCTATAACTCTAAACCTTCTCTCGTCTATGTTCATGTATCATATGAAATATGTACACAAGGACGCGTTTACGCTATTTATACAAGCAGTTTGCTAACAAGTTTCAATACCGAACATTCGTCGCAACAAAACCCCACTTTCACCCAATTGGGGGTAGGGTAACTGTCAAAATCACCACGTGATCATTACACCGGGGAACGAGACGGAAAATGAACGAACGGATAATTGGCACCGGAATGAATTTGTGTAACGCGATATTTTGATGAGGTGCGGATGACGCGCTGCTCGCTGATTGTCTGTACATGACATTCTATATTCTGTCTCAGTAAATACATATTTGGTTCGGAGCCTTCAGTGTAAGTTGCTAATGAAACAAACGTCTCGAACGCGTTCGCTTTTCTCGTAGGTATAAATAACATCGTCGCAAACATTCATCTTATTTTGTAAGTAATGAGATGAGAAACATGAACTCCTATGATAAAAGTTTGACCACGACTGCTGGTTAGGAAGTCGAAAACTAAATGCGGGCCAAAAACTCAGAATTGCAGTATTAATATTATAGTCTTGAAAATGCCAATGTCAATAGCGGCTTATTACACGTAGAGTTCGGACCGCGGGAAACGCCACGCGTCATTCCAATCTTGGTTCCGAACCGGACTTTTTTTATTATTTTATTATTACAGTTGCATTTACAATCATTTGGTCGACAATACACACCTTCTTAGTATAAAAGTAACGTAAAAATCTATAGAATTCCCTAGACTTATATCTTTTTAACAATAATGCTGCAGTCCAAGACATATTAAATTGTTACGACCTGCAAACTATAACCTATAACAATCTAAAGGAATATAAGCGTCGTCTGGCGCTCCAGAGCCTGTTTTATTACCTGCTTATAATATTCCTATTCCTTTATACTGATGTCTCCGAAATTGCATTCGATTCCTCTGGGATGTCTCCGCGTGCGTACAAAAGGCTTACGTTTAAAACACGATGTTTACAAAGGTTTTTGAACCTTCGCGGGATTTACTATGAAGAATTTCAGTAAATTATAAGCTGCAAGTTACGAAAATTCTCGAGATTTTTTTGCTGCTTTTGCTTTAAAACTTGAACAGAGCGTTGGAGTTATTAAAAGTAAATTACTGCAGTTTTATTTTATCATATTCAGATAAGCCTTCTTGGATATACTTCAGTTGAATATTTTGTGCAATTACGCCAATTAAACTTTGTGCATGTTTTTCCTTTCCCTTCAGGGGGGTTATTACGACATGGCAATGCAGTTCATTTTACGTCGAGCGAAAAGGACATATCTTTAGCAGTTATATAGCTCTGTTCCTTTCTCGCAGCGTAATCAGAACTGCATAGCTATGTTATAATAAACCCCCTGATTGATACACGGTGGCAAGGATTGAAATCGGTACCCTGCGAGCGTCATTCGACTACTTTCATTAGTAAGAGTACCTACTCAAACATTTTTTTTTTAATGCATGACGAATTCAAATTAGCACTCAGGCCACCAGTCAGTTAGTGGGCTCTCAGAAACATAGATTTTCAGTCTCAACACTGCTATTCTAAAAATGCAAATGCGTTGTTTCTTCTCAATTTCTTCTAAGTTAGGTGAGGTTAGAACTGTGACCATAATAATAGTAATCAAACTTTTTTATACATCATGACTATTAGGTATATCGTTGATTTATTATAGTGATCGAAATTATGCAATTTGTGTTATGTAAAATAAAAATTGTGGTTGGTTTTTATACTAAACATTACACACCCCTTTTTTCTAGTAGTAAGTCCATGCGAACTTAATTAAAAAGCTAAATTACATTAAATTATTATTATGACTAATAAACCACGCAGTTTGAATGAAAGCTCACATAAATAACATAGAAATTCCATTGAGATACCTATTCAAACCAATTACTCGACAACCACACAGTACCCAATGTTTATTAAGAACAGCGGGAGTTTTCATTATACCATATGCATGTCGAAAGTATTTTAAAAAGGCTTTTGTGCTACCCTTTCGCCGACGCGGGCTTCGCGAAATGCTCTTTTATACTTGAAGAGGATGTGCGTTTTGTAATGTCGAAACCACGTTGCACAACACAGTTTAAAAACAGTAACCCATCAATCTTCGTGTGGGCCATATTATGATGAGTGCTGGATGTATTGGACGCCCGCGAATACGAACGCGTAGGATTAGTTAGTTTCCCGTTACTCCACCTATTTCTTCTCGTTGGGGGTAAATAATAACTAATTGCACCTGTAAGGTTTAGCCGTTTAGGCTGTGCGTTTTCTGTCAGTCGGTCACAAAAGAGTTTACATTCATGTAAGTATAAAAAGATAGTGTTGAAGTTTCATGAAAGTATGCCGTTTTATTGCCCGAAAGCAAGATTACGTTAAAATTCCAAGTGGTATCTTAGTAGATCATAATTTAGAGTTCATAGGGTGAACTGATCAATATAATTGACAGAGACCGCTCTATTACAATTTTTGAATTGTACTTGGACTCTATAATGGTACATTTCAGAAGAGATAGTTTGAAACCATCACTCTAAAACCTCGTTCGTGATTTTCTGGTATAAAAATATATATTTAATTTGATGTCGGACCTATGACTCAGTAAGTAAAATATGATCAATAAATTTACATAGTATGTTTCATGTACTAATTTCTTGATATAATCCACTAATCTTGACTAGTATTGCACCGAAACTTCTTAAATTGTGATGACCAATTCCATGACCAATTGTTACATTCTCAACACTAAAATTTTTCAAAAATATTCTCACAGTTGTCTTAGAAAGTATTATTATATTTTCAGAATGAATCATCATCATCATCATTTCAGCCATAGGTCGTCCACTGCTGAACATAGGCCTCTCCCAAAGATTTCCACCTCACCCGGTTGGAAGCGGCCTGCATCCAGCGGGTCCCCGCGGACTTGACCAAATCGTCCATGAATTGCAACTTTAAAAAACCATTTAAAAAAAGAAGTTATTCCATATGAAACTGTTTTCATAGATGAACTGTGCTGAGGACTACCAAAACAGATCTTTAAACAATGCGTGTTTTGTTAACACGAAGCTCTCTGACGAGGGTGCTCTCATAAAGGTATCTTACGCACACCACTCGACGTTTTATACTCATTTGAATAATCTAAATGTGATTTCATTTTCTCAGTCAATTTAAATATAATTTTTGAATAAATTAAAATTATTTCTTTAGTTCTTTTGATTAAAAAGGTTTGCCTTTAAATTATACGTGGCTTTACTAAACTTTAAGTTACTGCGACTCTTGGGAGAGAAGACGACGATAAAGCGAAAAGCAATAAGTCAATAGTAATAGGTATTATTTAGTAATTAACAAGATTTTTTTGTGATTATTATTGTACCCGTATGATTATTTATTTCTTCTTCGTTATTATCAACAATGATAGTTCGTAAGGTGGATTTTATGCTTAAAACTGGAGCAGTATATATGTTCAATAGATAAGTCATCAATATAATCTTAACGTAACATGTTAATATCTAAATACTGTTTATCTTCACCTCTTTAATCCCGTCTTAGGAACGGTCAAACTATTTCACACACAGAACACGGAATACATAACTTTATGGTACAAGTTCTTATCCCAAAACTTCGGGAATATCCAATCAAAGAGGTTTATGATATTATAGTCAAATTTACATCGTAAACAGTAACGGGGTCTATCAAAATTCCCCAATAGTTTCGCCTTTAAGGATTACCTTTTGTAAACTGAAATGGGACGCAATCATCATCTAGTACCAGGATTACATGAGGGTGCAGGATTACACACATTGTAGAGTAACAGATAGACTGGACAGTTTATGAAAACACAATACATGTCAATGATTTAATTATTGTTCACTGTTAACCGGTTGATGTAGATATTTTGACGGTTAATACGTATACAAGTTTACATCAAATTTCGTCCCATGGATTATGAAAAAACTTACCTATCCATGAGTACAACTTTAAATCTAAGTCGATAAATGAACATCACTAATAATGCGATTAACAATCCATTATTAAAAGTTCAAGTTCAAGTAGTCTTGTTATTGAACTAATGCTTCAGTTTTTGTACGTTTATTTTTAACATTGTTCATTATTAATATTGTCGCTTCTACATTTGTTAATCTTCCCCAACTGCGTCTTATTATGCCGCGGCCTGAGGGCAGAGTCCCCTTTGGTCCTCCGCAAATATTCTATATAATCATTCGCTTTTAATTATTATTGCCGTAGTGGCGAAGTTTTGTTTGATGTATTGATTAAAACAGTGTTTGTTGAAGTGCCGGTGGTCGAGTCAATAGACACAGTGATCTCTGGGGCGGTTAGGGATAGAGATTCTGCTTTGATTGATATGATGACCAAATGTTCGAGGTTGAGTCAAAGGAGTTTGAAATTTAATTTTTAAATTGTTTTATATCAAAATTATATAATTATATCAAAGTTGAGTACGGATTACGGATTTTCACTTGCATTATTAGACAATTTCCAAAAGATTATAAATTCAAAAGATGCTAACTGAATCTGTCTACAATGGTACCTAGCTTAAGTGTATGTTCAATATTAAATCTACATGTTTTCAACAAATCCTAAGGTTTCATAAGTAATAAACACCCAATACTCGTAACATTGAAAATTCCATATTCCAAACATAAACACGCGGCCAACATTGTCGCCCGACCTAAACCCGACAAACTTTATGAGCACATAAACATAAAAAACTCATCGGTACCGCGGGAGAAAAATATGAAAATACTCTCATATACGCGCATGTGTGGGAATAAAAGTTTTTCCATTTAGCAGTACATTGTCACGGATAGTATTTCCCTATAGAAGTCATAAACATGATGGTAAGTGCCTACTGGGCGGAGCGGGCAGCCAACCTCCCTGCAGTGAAAGTTCAATTTTTACTCCCGTCTACGCCAACTGAAGAATAATAAATATTTATATGCAGTAAAATTTACAGCGTTTTGTAGTTGTTATGGTTTAATGATTTAGAAATGGAAATCAGTCGTAACCAGTATTTTCTTTTATAGCCTATTGGCAATTTTTGATCATACAATAATAATTAATAATTACTATGTAAAATACAATTACACATTACTATAGAAAACTATAAGGTCAGACAACAAGCTCTTGTGCTGTTTTATAAACTTTTATTCGTGGAAACAAAAAACCTTAGTACAAGAACTGTTTGAAACTCTTAAATTAAACTTAGCTCTTCCCTGTCCATTACCAAGTTCTGATTAAGAGTTTAAATTTTAAAAGCGCTCTATATCTTGAAAACGAAGTCTGCTACCAGTAAATAAATTATAAACGGATTCTGTCTCGAATCTAGTTAAAACCGCGAGATTTAATACAAAAACATGAAAAACAAAAAGTAAAAAATAATTGCTTTTATAGCCCGCATAACATGAACATTCCGCGATGGATTCAGAAGAGCCGCAAAATTGAAAGCAATTTTTATTAATTACGTTTGTTGGGAATATTTGCAAGTTACGGGCGTGCTATCCGGAGCAGAGATGGGCTCAAGGCAAAGCCGCTCAAATAAAGTTACAGCCCAAACGCTCTGTAATGAGAGTTGATTGGATTATTGCTGGCTTACCCGGCATAATAACAGGCTCAATAATACCCAAAAATGCACGTGGGCTCATATTAAATAACTCACTCAATATAGCGTCCAATTTAGAAGTCTGAATAGCCGCCGTAATAAGGGTACGGTAATGCTCGGGGCTAGAGTTTACGGTTATGCTCATTATGCTAAATGTTATGAGTTTCAGGAGTATTTTTCAAGCGGTCTGCTTGCCGTTTTTTGTTAAGCTTTTAAATATTAGATATACTCGTACGGGTTATCTTGTTTAGTATGGATTAAATTAAGGATGGTTAAGTATATTTAGTATACTTATATATACTTTAAAACAAATTGAACGGTTTTTACTTGAATACGTAGTTACTATTAAGGTTCATTTGATTAAATATACTAACAAAGCTTAGTAAGAAATAAGGTAATGTAAAATTAAAGTAAGTGAAAGTTTAACACTATGGAATTTCTTAAGTTATTCTTTATTAGATACGTTTTTAAGTAAGTGCATTATTAATTTATCTTAGTGTACCTACTTAATAGGGGCTCTTATTCCAAGTAAGCTTACACATGCTTTTACTCCAAGTACTGGGTTTTTTTTCAATTGAAATTATTTTGATTCATAGAAATTTTCCCTTAATATATAGTCCGTGAAAATTTTAGAAAAATTCGATTAAATTTCTTTTTTTTCATTTTTAAGGTATTTTATGACAAGTATTACATGTGTGCTGAATTTATACGTAAGCGAAATTCATTCAACTGTTCCTGAAGGATTGGAAGTCAAACATCCAAACAACTCAACATCCTTAAGTGCTTTCACATATTAATATTACTTAGAAGGATAAATAACTTGAAATTAAAATCAATGAACCCACGTTATAAACCGACAACTATAACAAACCGTTCAATAGCGCTCACCTCCGGACTTATCTCAAGATGTATCTCTTTGTTCGTAGCGCAGGTGTCGCCTCGACGCAATCCCTGTCGTTTATTGCTGCAGTAATGCTCCACGCTCCATTTACACCTGCAGTAATTTATATTAAATGCATGTGCATTTATCCCTGCACTCAAGTAATCTTAGCATGCATAGTGGCTCCAAATGCAGGGATGTATACAGTTGGCTTAGATAGGTTGATAATGCACAAATCATGGTTACAGCTTTTTATCAACGTTATATTGATCGATGTATGAATGTGGAAGAAGCGAAAGAGATTTGTCAGGATTGTAGCAGGTGGATAGAAGTGGTCTCTGCCTGCCCCTCTGGGAAACAGGGGTGATTAAATGTATATATGTAGGTATTTAAATCGACTAAAAATCCCAATAGATTATTTTGTATTCTTAGGATCGCAGTCTTAAGATTGTAGTCTTAAGAATGCAAATGTCTATGGGTCATAGATCCCCCTTGCCATCAGGTGGTCTGTGTGCTCGTTAGAATTCTCTATGTCCACAATAAAACTGATACTAGTTTTTCTGCGTGCGGCCAACTAAATATTCTACTAATGGCGGCAGAATTCTATTTTTAACTAAGCAGTTGAACGCAGTTTAAAGACTTCACTTACCAGTGAACAAACTGCACTTTGTTATCACTGTGTACAAAATACAAGTTATAAAAGTTCATTATTGGGTGAATTTGAAAAAAAAATGTAAGTCCGTACTCAATTAAAAAGATCTTTTTTTTTCTTTGTGTAACGATAATTTGCCATGAATGAATCACATTGAACTATTTAAATTTTATTAAAATATTCCTGCTGATTGAAAACAACGCTACTACACCAATACCTGTAAAAGTCGTGGCTTCTGACGCTAAAAATAATAATGAAGTCTCTATAATACTACAATTTACAATAATAAAACTAAACAACCGATATATTTTACAAACAACGCACCATTGTAAACAACCGTCGCGCAACATTAATACAGAAACAGATATTCACCACGTCGTAGCTTTATATCTTTTGTTTCCGTTTTGGAAAATTTCGCCCCATAACATTATGTTGATGGCCGCAATAACGCTTGAAATATTTAGGAATATAGTAACAAACGAGGCGGGATTTGATAAATAGGGATATCGCGCCGGATTGACCGTGGAATAAAGATTAGCTGGCGCCGCGAACTGAACATTTTTCTTTTCTCTCAATTTGTTTGCGTTTGGTGTTATTCCTTGTTGCAATGTTCAAGTACACTGGATGGAATGTAAATAAATAGAGAGTGGTGGACATTTTTCTATCGAAACTACATCTGGACATTCCGTACAGATTTTTAACTGAAGTTTTTTTTTCTAATATTTACACGATGGTAAAAAGGAAATTTCTCCATCACATTTTTTTTCATTAGGGGTGTTAAATTTGAAAATAAGCTCCTCACAACATTGTAAGTGAGTAGTTCCTTCCATTAGTGGGTCTTTTTCACTGCTTTTCTCTTAGAATTATATAATTATAATCGGATTGTTATGCCTTTATAGTAAAGCGACTTAAAAAAAATGAAATGTGGGTTGGTCACAAAAAGAAACAAAAATAAACTGTTGAAACAAAGATTCAAACGCAGCATGCATCAGATAAGTCGTTGAAGTAATAGGGAATATTCATGGCCTTTTATCAGTTTCAGTAAAAAACCGATTCATGTTACAAACAGTTGAGAAAAATCATTTTTGAATAGCTATAAATATTACAAAGATATATGCCAACAAAGATTTTATAACCTATCTCTCTCTAGCAAAGCCGAATTTATATGGCCGACCTGTTACATGACGTCACTGTGCATATCGGATCTCTCTGTCTAGTCGCTGTCTAATTAGCAGTTTAAAAAGGTTGTATCTACCATCTTTGTTGGCCGATTTTAATTGTAATTTCACTATTGGTGGTCTCTTTTCCGGTATTTTCAGATTACGTTGAGAAATGCGTTTATAAAATCCATGCATATTCTCACGGCTTGTATAATCTTCCTCGGTACTCATTAGTCTCTCAATAGGTCATTATTCTCTCCACACCACGCGAAACAGACGCACTGAGAGACCAAAGAGAAAGGAAATATTCTGGTAGCCTTAGCTAATATTGTTTACGCTAAAAAAACTGATGTGAATGTATGCAATTGATTGAACGTGTCCATCGACCGGCATACTGACCAGCGTACTTTGATCTCTAAATTATATCAAAGGTTAAAAATCCAAGAGTCTTAACATAATGGCTGTAAAACTCTACGGGCACGGGTGTTATTACTTAATACCACCCGTGCCCTGTTGTAACCAACGGCTCGGAAACGAGACTTCTTTTGTTACTGCTGCTTTGTTAGTATTTAAAAAGTTTGAAATTACTTCTTTTACAAATTGAACACGGCGAGATTAATTTTTATTTGAAGTTTTTATTTTTACATATCAATCCATACTTATAAATACAATACTAATATTATAGATGTGAATTTGTCTGTGTCTATCAGTTTGTTAGGCTGTCACCGCTGTAACAGCTACCGATTTCTATCAAATAAATCAATCACTTTAGAAAGTAAATGAACGATGAACATGACATGGTCTTTTTTTCAAGAAAATAGCTAGAAAAAGTAGTGTATTACTGTCATAGTTTTTATTAAAGAGTAAAACATCTTGTTAGACAAAACTGAGATAACGTATGAAGTTTACATAAGCGCTCGACAGTACCGTCCGGCAGCTTACGTCAAGCCTATACATTTTCGTTAACGATAACGTTCACCAAATGCGTCTTGTCTAAGCCCGCAATTCATTTAAAACACCAAATACTCACTTACCACAGCGGCTTCCTACTCCATACATTCCAAAAAAACATGAAAAATACACCACATTTTTACATTTATAACATCTAATAAGACATATGAAATAAATTGTTCACATTCTGTTAAATCCCCCATAACTTTGACAGACTCCTATCAAATCTGCAACGCCTGGCGGCCCAGGATCATTAACAATGGATCGGGGCCCGGCTTATACAGCTGTCCGGGCAAAGCGCCCCACCTTACGAGTGCTCATTTGGCAATTTGTTGACCACTCGGACATACGGGAGGGAGGAATCGCAAACTACACTCAGGAGCAAAAATAACGGGTCATAATGCGTTTTTCATACTAAAGAGGCTATTTCGAAGCCTTGGTTCATCGCCAGGGAATGCTTTTAGTGAAATCTGATGCTGAATACCCCGAACATCGATACAGGACTTCCAGAGTGCCTAGGATACCCAACTGAATGAATCTGCGGTTAACGCCGGAATAGTGCCTGTTCAGAAAAACATCTAAAATGGCAATAAAATGTAAGGAAATCCAAATGTTTACACTACAGCGGGAGAGCCGCTGTGGTGTAAACTGATTGTGCGATCAGTTAGGTATCTTAAGAACTTTTGACCTCCTCTATTGAACCTTGGACTATTTACCATTAAACCTCACTAAAAACAACCCCTGGCGAGGAACCAAGGCTTCGAATTAGTCTCGTTTGTATGAAAAACGCACTCTGACCCGGTATTTTTGCTCCTGAGTGTATATCGTTAAGATCCTGAGATCGCTGAGATCACAACGGGTTACTCACCTGAATAGGGACTCTGGGCAAGTCTGAAACATGTCGAGCGTTTTTGCATATTATTTACATATTCTTTAATATGTTTGAGTTTCACGGGAGTTTTATGTTTAAAATCCTGTTACATGATTAAGTATTTTAAGATTATTTATTTTCAATTTTTATGTTATTAAAATATATTATACAAAACAAATACGCACTTTTATTGAACATCACACAGAAAATTAACAAGGAAATACAAAAACATGAAATTCTTGTACAGTAGACAATGTCACAGTTATTATGTAGATCTTTTACGGTTATAATTTTCAATTGATTAATATGAGTGCCCAATCAAGATGCATAATGCTGAGTTAGCGATTTTCGAAAATCGACAAAATGTATAGGTTTGACGTAAGCTGATGGCAGATCACTCGACCACTTATGTCAACTCAATACATTTCTAGTTTATAGAAAACAGAAACGTTAGTAGCCACTGAATCTTAACTAGGCCTACTAAAATCTTTCAAGCGTCTAGCAATTACACAAATAGTCAAGGTATGATTCCTTTTAACTACTATACGATGCTGTAAGTAATATATATATATATTTTGTAATATCAATTGTTTTTTAAAGCTCACGCAAAGAATACAATTAATTTAAGAATTAATGACGTCTTTAACACAGCATGCATCCTAAAAGAAGGCTGAAGAGCCGACATAATTCATTTTATTCTTGCCATAATAAAAAATGAACCTCAATGGCAAAATAGGAGTTTATTGTTCGGAAAACGCGTTTGCCTTTCATACAAGTATGTTAGCACACTACACTTCACACTATATAGGAGGGGGTCATATTGTTTCCGCTTAAAGATCCGTACCAAAAACGCAAGTTTTCTATTTATTTAAATTGTATTTGGTCGTCTTTTATGTAATTCATGTTTATTTAAGTGTCAGACAATGGAAACAACAATAAGGCTTCTGACCAGCGTAAGATTGTCTTAACTAATTTTCTTCCAAATACAACACAGACCAACAAGGAGATAATGTTACAAATCTATTACTACATAAGGGTAAAAACAAAAAAAAAAGAAGCCAATTAACATAAGATGGATAATAATATCAAAACATGCAGTCGGGTTATTAAAACCTGCTATGATAGAATTGTTTCCTGAATTTTCTGATCAAAAATGTCAAATCTCATTTGTTTTTCAGCCCCTGACGCCGTGTGTATCGGTCAGTTGTCTACAGCTATCGCCGCTGGTCAGGTCAATATGGAGATCCCTAATTAGCCGGAGTATCCTCCAACAACTGCCCAATTAAAACAAATTCGTAGTTACGATAATGAATAGATAAACTTGCTCTTTTGTTACACTTGCTCTTTTTGAAGGGGGGTCTTAATTTGAAGGAAATTACAATGAGAAAATGATACCTGCTCAGTGCTCGTATTTATTAATTAGGCAAAGTTTTTAAGGTCTTAACTGGAAACATGTTTTATGGCAAACTTAGACAATGGTTACAAGAGGAATGTTACTACCCAATTAATGAATTTTTCGGTAATAATATATAATTGACTTTGTTATTATATACATTTGACATTATGTTTGATCATTTTAAATTTAATTTCGTTATAAAGACTAAAAAATTGTATGCCACTAAAGGCTGAGCGGCTGTACTGTGTGACATACCTACATAATAAGACCATGATGTAACCCGTTTAATGCAAATAAATTATTTCATGTCTATTGTATTTAGGTGCAAACAAAGATAGCTTACCCCTTTTTGGATAAGGTTAGATCAGTGATTTATAACCTGTGGTCGGGATGTGCTCTTTACATTATAAAACGGATATAACGGACGCAATTTTTTGTTTTGACGTTATTTTCAAAGTGACTGCAATTTTACTTGCCGCGATTGTGTTGTCAGTGTTGTTTTGTGTTCGTGAATTTTGCGAATAATAATTTGATATACTCTTTACTAACACTTCAGTCACGTCACTTCATTTAAAAATATGTCGTAAAGTAACAATGAATTCACAATAACAGTGTATAAATATAAAATTAAATAATTTCGATGTGTCCAAAAGTAGAATCAAAGTAAAATGTAAAAAAATATGGCTCAGCTTATTTATACATACATTTTTTTAAGCAACTATTCAAATAATTTATTTCAAATAACTAGGATTAATTTGGTGAGTAATAAAAATATTATTCTCACATCTATAGTAGTAATTCATTAAATAATGTATTTTTTACATAACCTTACGAGTCACGTGGGTCCGAACATGAAGACTAATGCAGTGATTCATTACGCTAACTACCCTTTCTATTCGTTTCGATTTTAACCAATCGCATCACTGATAGATCACGTGACTTTTCGTATCACGTCATCTACAAGTGATGCGATTGGTTTATTAACGAATCGGCAATTAGGCCATGACGCGGTTGCGGCTGGCGCTCACTCTGCTCAGGTTTTGTGTCATTTATACTTATATTGTTTCCAAAAAAACTGCTAAACCTGGCAATAAAAAGTTATCAACTCTTAAACGACATCATGTGTTCGTGTCGGTGATTATTTAAATTTTTAATTAATTAAATTATTTTGCAATTATTTGGACTATAATTAACCGCCAAGGAACAATATTTTAGCCACTATCGCCGGCAACCTTCAGTCAATTGATACGGAGTCACGTCAATCGCCTCACCGCTATTTCCCACAGGACTATATCTAATTACCATTGCGATGCCCATAAATATTCCAATGATTTGAAATTTACATAATGCCTATAGTTCAAGATGGGACTGTGTAATGACTTCGGAGGGTTTCTGTTGAACTTGTGTCTAGTTGTTATATGTTAAATTTGGGCTTTAGGGATGGGAATCGCAATCGTGTTAAATATTAAAACACTTTATATTTACTTGGGCATTTACGGTTGCCAATTTTTACATTCATCATCACATTACATTCATCTTCTTCGAAACGGAACCGTTTGAAGATGAATTCTATTGTTTATCTGTCTGAAGTTATGGGCTATCATTTAGTGGTCATGTGACTTTTAAAAGGTAATGACACCTGCCGCAGCAGGACTTTATAAGGTTTCTAACTAATAATTACTTTATACTAACAAGACGCAGGTGCGGAAGCGCAGTTCTCTAGTTTGAAATGCAGTTGACGACTTATTCGACATGGTTACTAAATGTAATTTAAGTTTTTATTTTAGCCATGTAGACTCATTTTCAGTCGTAAAGGTATTTAAATCCTTCAGTTTAAAAAAAACCGAGGATTTATGGGGAACGTCAGTTAAAGTCATCCATCATATCATAGATATAATTGCACCACACTTAGCTTTAATCTACAATAATTGCATTTCAGAGGGGGTCTTTCCAAATCTTATGAAATATAGTAAAGTCATACCACTTTTTAAATCGGGCGAGATGAGTGATTTAACGAATTTCCGTCCCATTTCTATTCTACCTGTTTTAAGTAAAGTTTTTGAAAAGTTAATGTTAAAAGATATGTTAGGTCACTTCAATAGAAATAAACTGCTTAACAGTAATCAGTTCGGCTTCACCAGAGGACGATCCACAACTGACGCAGCATCTGTACTCATTAAATATATATATAATATTTGGGAGAAATCTTGTGATGCAATAGGATTTTTTTGTGACCTTTCCAAAGCTTTCGATTGCGTAGATCGTGAGACTCTTATATTAAAATTAGAACATTATGGTCTGTCAATTAATTCTCTAAATCTTATGTCTTCATATCTTAGTGATAGAACACAAACGGTTGTGGTAAACAAAACACAGTCCATGGGAGCAGCTATTAAACTAGGTGTGCCTCAGGGCTCTATATTAGGTCCTTTCTTATTTTTGGTTTATATTAATGACTTACCACGCACGGTAGATAACCTTTGTGATATTGTGCTATTTGCTGATGATACATCACTAATTTTCAAGGTAGAACGAAAATCCGTCGATTACAGTAGGATAAATGCCACGCTAGGTAAAGTACTTAATTGGTTTACTAGTAACAATTTGCTACTCAATGCTAAAAAAACTAAATGTGTTAGGTTCGCTTTGCCTAATGTTAGACCAGTAGAATCCAGTTTATTTCTAAATGATGAGTGTTTGGAAATGGTAGATAAGGCGCTTTTCTTAGGGATAACTATAGATAAAAACTTACAATGGAGTCCCCATATAGCAGTACTAGCAGGCAAATTAAGTTCGGCAGCTTATGCTGTTAGAAAAATCAGGCAACTTACCAATGTTGAGACAGCTCGCTTAGTTTATTATAGTTATTTTCATAGTGTTATGTCGTACGGTATTCTGGTTTGGGGAAAAGCTGCTGACATACAGACTATATTCGTGTTACAAAAAAGAGCCATTCGTTCTATATATAACCTTAACTCCCGTGATTCCTTAAGATTAGTATTTAAAGAAATTTGTATCTTAACAGTAGCGTCACAATTTATTTATGAGAATATAATTTATGTCATTAAAAATCAAGACTCTTTTGTTAAGAATTGTGATATACATAATTTGAATACAAGAAATAAAAATAAAATTGCTATTAAAAAATTTCGTGTCCGTAAGGTTTATAAATCATTTGTAGGTCAATGCATTATTTTCTATAATAAATTACCTGACTCAGTTTTAAAGTTACCATTTCCAGTACTTAAAAGTTACTTGAAAAAGTCGTTGATGTCTAAGGCTTACTATAGGGTCGAGGACTATCTAACAGATAAAAATGCTTGGCCTAAACTTAACTAAACACCTAAATAACTGATTAATAAAATAGGCATAAAAATATGTAAATATTGTATATTGTCTAGGGGACACGGTTTCTGTAGGAGAATGTATCGAAACTTTGTATGTGGTGGTTGTCTTGCACTGTCATAGGAAAGTATATATATATTTTTTAATATATATACATATTTTATATAAATATATATATTTTTTATTACTACTTCTTATTACTCCCTATGAAAATTCTTAGTTTTGACACATTTTCTTGCACAAGCTACGCTTGAATGTTTTTTATTTTTATTTTTATTTTATGTTAAATTCATTGTTTTATATCATGCTAGGTTAAGCTTTATAATTGTATAATATCATAAGTTTTAAAAAACGACTGACTGTTGAGTTTCTTGCGGCGTTTCTTCTCAGCAGTGGTCTCTTGCGAAGCGCTGGTAGATTTTGACGTGTAAAAGTGCCCGTGCGGCCTAATTACTGAATAAACATCTTTTATCTTTTATCTTTTTTATTCACTAGAAGTACATAAATACTGATGTACCTAGCATTTTTTAAACACGTGTACCTACTGCGGGAGTCTGTTTTGAAGTATTCAAATAAAGTATAAAATAAACAACTTAATTTTAATAAGGCAATGTATACAGACATGCGTATTTTAAACCCACTTTGACATCTCATTTTCCGTCATGATTGTTTTTACCCAAAACAATCGTGTACGTTACGTTAACCGTAACCTTTTTCCGTGACAAACAAAGCAGAATCATATCAAACGTCAATATGCAGACATCAAACAACTACAAAGCGAAGACTCAATTACGTATGGTTCTTATAGTTACCGTCCCTTATTACGACCACGAAATGAGGCAATTTAGTGGACAAAAGGTTGCCCTCAACAACGAGGACGGTTGCTGACGGCGATTGAAAAGTTTCCAGTTGAAGCCCTGACGTGGCCACCCTAGCTGTCCGAGCTTATTGAATAAAGTCCTGCCTGTAGGATGACCACACGTTTATTGTTCTGTCCGAGCATTGATTAGGGTGTGCATTGTAGCAGGTATGTCGAATATTTCGGGTATAATTTAATTATCTGGTGAGTTCACGGTTGAAATAGTTTGTAGTGAGATATTGGGATGAAAATGAGAGGTTCGGTTGATGAGGTTGGTTATGGTTTCATTGAAATTTTATCATTTTGAAACCATTATACGTTTATAACGAATTAGTCTTACTTTCTAGTTATAAAATAGAGATTTGAAGTTCAGTCGACGTCAAAAACTAATTATGTGCACATTTATTATCTATCTTTGTCGTTTAAAATTTGACAATTCAAGAATGATAGGTCACACTTAAGAACAACATTTAGAAGAGGATATTTTATAAGCATTAATGAGGTCAACTTTAGGTTTAACCATTTCATACAATTTTCTTAGTTTCGAGCAAAGCATCCCAAAATGTAGTTTTTCACTTTCTATTTTTCCTGAAAGTTGATTTATTTTCATTTTATACCCCCAAAAACGTTTGAAAACGTTGTCATCATCCACTCGCCATGTGTGTTCCATAACCGCAGTAGATTGCCTCTGGCAGCATGACAATTTGCAAGGTACACTTACACGGACAGTTTTTGAGCAACAATTCCCCGTCAACAGTAGCAGTCTTCTTACTCTAATATAGTGTAATATAATTAGACGCCCATTATATTATAGTTCAAAAAAATCAGTGTAAGTGTACCTTAACAGAGTTGTAGTGTTTAACAGTGTTTAACTGGCTTGTAGAAGCTTTGTAACGAAGCGTTTCATTACCTTATTCTACATTGTTTTAAAAAACAGGGGGGAGTTATGAGTATAATGTATATCTGGGTAGGTATGTATATCTATATAGCTAGGATGCTATATATAATTTAAAAGATATCAGTTCTGAAAAAAGAGGTCGCTTTCGTCATTATTTTGCTGCCATTACTGTCACGTTAATAAGGGCTATCATACCGTTGACAATACGGACTATGTGGACTATTATGGTGTGGTTCATCATTGCAGGTTATTCTCTTCGTAGCGGTTTGCTACACAGTGACAGGTAACTCACGTGCTTTGTGTATCCAGAGTTGCCTTTATTTGCTAAGGTCGATAAAATTTGCCCGAGCAATCAGGTTGGTAAAAGTATGTCACTTTTATATTGCGTAGGACAGCATAGAGTAATAGAATTCTATTTGAATACTTGGGGTACGGGACCCTAAAAATGTACAATCGAAATAACGCAGTTCTGTAATGAGTCAGGATGCTATTTTGCCATTTACAAGTTTCCTACATAAATTAAACAGATTTAAAAAAGACTTTAAATGTTGTAACACAAAACAATACAATTAAAAGCTTTGTTAAGCACCCTTGAAAGAAAACTAAACAAGGATTTTAAAAAACTGGAATATCTTATACGGTTGATAAAGGCGGTTTTATCGCTATAAGCAATCTTAGATAGAAAGGACGCAGCAACGTGAAAATTAAAAAGGATATTAAACAAATACTTCAGCGAACAAAAAACAACTAGGAATCTCACGTAATAACGTGTCAATTTGTTTCGACAGAAGATAAAACAAAGACACAAATAAATCACTTGTCTATTTTTATCCAAGGGGAGTATTACCTAAGTCGCCGACAAATTTCACCGCCGCCGACCGCATCTCGCAAGGGATATTGGTCTATTAATTATAACAGTGCGTTTTAGGCATTCCGCGAATAGTTGCTTTATTGAGTCTGCCGTGGCCGGGTTTGATATTAACGGGCGTAGAGATTTAATAGAAGGACATAGTTTAGCAAATAGTTGATAGGTTTGAGGTTTTATTTATGTAGGTGGTTACCAGTAGTTGCCCTAGACAACATATTTAACATGAAATTATAACGTTCTCGCATAACATCTTGTCTATAACGACAGAGCGAATATACAAAACTAATTATTATATTTGCCATCCCTGATAACATTAAAGATGTAGTAAGTTTAACTTAACTGTCATCGTAAAATATATCGGAAATGTATAGGAATGTATAGGATTGACGTAAGCCGCCGGACGGCCACTTACGTCAGTTTTTGAAAATCAATTATAGCTTTAGATATGCATGCATCTTGCTTCATAATGCATTCGGCAAACGTAATAATACAATTTGGATGTGAAAAACAAATTTGCCTTCACTTATTAAAAGATAAAAGATGTTATTCACTAAATAGGCCGCACGGGCACTTTTACACGTCAAAAATCTACCAGCGCTTCGGAAGAGACCACTGCTGAGAAGAAACTCCGCAAGAAACTCAAGAGAAAGTCGTTTTTTTTTTAAATACTACTTATGATATTATACAATTATAAAGCTTAACCTAGCATTATAGAAAACAATGAATTTAACATAAAACAAAAAATAAAAAATATTCAAGCTTGAGCAGGAAAGTGTGTCTCCACGGTCAATTTTGGAGATGTAAAGAGTCTCCAGATATTATTAGACAAAGTATTTATTGTCACCGGTCACCTACCTTCCCTCCCCGTCTGCTGCAATTCATTACATTAATGTGCACAATCTGTATAGAGCTCGACATTAACTCACGACTCGGAATAGGGCACTGGACGACTATTTATAATGGCGGTAGTTACGACCTTGTGCAGGGTCCGTCCCGATCGCTACAAACCTTTGACCTGCCGCCAAACAGCAGTGTTCGTTGTTGTGTTCCGGTTTTGGGGTATGATAACTGGTAAAATATAAGTCCTTAGATATGGCAACGCATTGACAGTCTTTGGATTGCAGTATGAAACAGCCTACAAAAGGCGTAGGCGATATGGGCCACCGCCTACGCCGTCGCGGTCCGATGGGCCTCGCGCCTAGAAGGTTTTTTGCATTAATAAAAAGCCCTAGAGCTTATTTTGGGATTAGTTCAAATTCATGTCTTACCTAGGGCAACAATATTTAAGTACAAACGATAGCAAGCTGTAATATTAACATTGAATAAAAAAAACATGTATCATACTTATTACGATTTTACCGTATTTATTGAAGGCGTAGGTAGTCACCAATGCGTAGCGTTGTGACGTCACTTTCAGATTGCGCTAAGGAGAATTTAAATATAATTGATATATTCATGTATAAGTATGTAATTACATATACGTATGTATTTATTTATTAATGATTTCTATTGTGTATATACAGTAAAAGAGATGTATCTACTTTTGGACCTTTTTACAGGGTATTAAGATGAAAAAGTAAATACATCTCTTTGTAGTTGACTGAAGCATCCATATGTGTTGTTTTTCAAATGATTTCGAATACTTATTGCACCACTTTTTACTAGTTAAGAATTCCACTAGGTATTAATTTCACCTTTTGTAAGTATTGTAAATAAAGTTTATAATACTGTAGCAGCTACGTACAGTCGCCCAAAATTGTGGTCTACCACCCTACGGTTGATGTTCATTTGCACGTCATGATACAACAAGTTCATTTTCCCCTTGCAATAATATTATGACAGTGACAAGTGTCAACCTTAGCGATAATTAGATCTCACAGAAACTTCTGTCAAAACTGGTTGACCACTTTCTTGGCCGACTGAACCTTTCTATTTCTGTTTAAGCAGTAGGTACCATGGGGAATGGTGGGGGTGTCTGTTACATTAAACAATACAAATATACATAAAGTAGTACATTTATTTGGAATAAAACTGTGGTTACTTGATTATGAATATTACAAAGTTTCGTGACAAAATCCTGAGAGGTTATGTCTAGTTCTGTCCATGACAGCAATTTGTTATTTCTAGAGCTGGAGTTCGGTTAAATATCGGCCATAGAGACAACGTGGAGGTCTTCAACCTTTTTTTTATGTCAATGAGAAGGCACGCGAGCACTCAGGCCACCTGATGGTAAGGGGGATGTGAGACCCATAAGACATTTGAAATCTCAAGACTACAATCTCAAAATTGCAATCCTAAGGCCCGTATTAATAAACTGATCTCAACTCTAATGCTCGTCTCGAGATGCGTCAAAAATGACAGTATTCTATGGTTTGGTGTTTACTTTGACGTATCTTGTGACGGACCTCGCAGTCAAGATGAGTTTATTAATACGGCCCTAAGACCTCCAATGCGTTGCCAACCCTGAGAACTGAGATGGAATGCCTCTATGATAGTAATTTCACCGTCACAGTCAACCTTTACAGTACACCCCCTGTACTCCATTTCAGGTTATTTCTCTATCGTTGTTTATCTTATATCTTTATCGATACATATCTATGACGCAAATGGCTGTCACGATCAGTGGAAATAAATTACAGTCATCAATTTTACTACCTCCTGCTGAATTTATCTTCGGTTATTTCATATAATCACGAAGAGAATTATTTTACAAGTACATTATATTCTTTTTATATGAACGCAATAACGTCAATGGTTACGTAATCGAAAAGATTATATAAATTTTAATATTTTTTTAGGTAACTATATTAAATATTAAAGAGATCAAAATCCTTAACACCATTAACGAATTACTCGAGATCAGATATTTTTGGACCCTTTTATATGATATGATATATTTAACGGTAGCTCTAGATAAATCATAAATATCTAATCACCGAGATAATAGTCTATTTTTGCAGGTAAATCATTAACCAGGTAGTTAATTTAGTAATTTAGACCCAAAAACTATGGTTTTACAAGTTACTTCGAACTGAAACTTTACAAAATGACCCGTTTTTTAATTGCCATTGTAGTAACGCTACTACATTTCAATAAGTGATTTAAATCGGTTCATGCGTTTGGGAGCTACAATGCCATGTACAGACAAACAGGTACACAGACACACACGTTAAAATTATAACAGCTATTATTATAAGTAAAATGCTTACATGGCACTTACAACATGTACTAGGAAACTAAAGGAGAAAGTTAAAATGGAGCGCGTATCTCATATAAGGAAAGAAAGCGTACATCGAATGAAGATGGATCATTCAGTACCAATAACGCTGGACAATTTAACGGTTAGGAAATTATACAATTATGGGGTAGTTTATATGGATCTGATATAAATGGTAGTATCCGGACTTTTTACCAAATCATCAATTGAGAAAATATATAATTTTACAACATTTCCTGTCACAAAAACGTGTTTGTGCTCAAACCATTAAATATTACATAGGTTACATGGGTTGTAAAATAAGTTAGGTTAGGTAAGACTTTTGATAACATTTTTTTTTTAAATACGGCGGTACCGAAAGTATCTCTTTGCGAAATGAAAGTTTGTAAAATGATATAGTTCGTCAAATCATGATTTTTGGTAAAACATTAGTGAACAGATATAAATACATTGATGGATTGTGTAATGGTACAAATGTACGAATTTTCATTTTACATAACACCAATTGCATAATTTCGATCTCTTTAATAAATAATGATAAAAATCATTATAATGCATTAAAACGAAATTCATAATTTTGTTAAAACATAATGTTCATAGGTTAGAAAGTAGACATTTCTAAAGTCACCGTCTTATTTATTTATTGTTTTATTATTGTATTTTAAATAATTTGGTCACAGTTCTAACCCAACCTAACCTAGAGATGAAATTGACTTAAATTGCATAAAAATAAGTAAATTATCTTTGTGATAAATAAAAGTTACGTAATAGTACGTTATTTGATGGTATGCTGAAGGGGAAAAAACTATGCATTTATTTTGATTTTATTATTAATTGTTTATATGCTGCACGTTTATAATGCTTTTCGTACGTATGTAGTAAAATGAAATGATGTTAAATGTTTTATGCAAATTATACAGCACACACATCGATGGAATGCATTATGCATATTTTTAGCGTTTCTACCAAAATTTACCAAGCCAACAACAAATTAACCACCTTCACACATCTCATCGTTCATCTTCTTTCATCATGTATATATTACTATGATCTATACATACATGATGCGTACATAACACATACACACTCGAATAACATCGGGTAAACCCTACGTGTACAAAAGCCAGCCAACTAGCTGACCACTACGCTATGTCAGAGATAGGACCTTATTAAAGTTTAAAGGTTGCCATTATTCATGGCGGTCTCGGTTGATTCCCCGCAGTAATAGACGCAATAAATTCGCTCTATTTTATTGGCTATTAAAATACTTAATGGAACAGTTTCGTTCACTATCCTGCCCCTTGGTTGCTGATGTGTACAGTTTTATCTTAGGCACACGTTATGCACTCATGTGTTATAAGTTATAACGCCGTGTGCATCGTTTGTTGTAGAATTAGAGGTAGTTTTTGGTTATTGATGCTTTCTTTTTAAGCGGGAAGCTTTAAAGTATTGCTACTTTAGTAAATGGTTAAGTAGTAAAATGTCCGTAATAAATAGTACGAGTATTTATTTTATTTTTTTGTTTTGTGAGTGACTGCGGTTAGTGGCTGAAAATCAGCGCTGTAGGTGTGTGATATTTTTCTAAGATTGCAAGCTATTTCTGTTGCTTTCATTGTTTTTATTTTTATTTTATGTGTGTGTATTATATGGTTGGTGAATAAATGTCTTAATTTGTTTCTTTCTTTTATTCGATATTTAACAAAACAAAGAAGTTATCAAGTATATTTAGAGGGCATAATATACTTGTGTATTGAACATGTTTTTTTTCAAGATGCTTTCTAATGTAATGTTTGTATTTATGCGCTCCCTTATTCATAAACGCACGATAGCTAAAGTGTGCCTAAAATAATGTTTTGTTATGCATTATGACGTTTTAATTTTTCAGCGAGGCAAAGAATACTTTAACAAAAACAGGTTGACTGTGCGTTTATCAAAGAGCTTTTATTTGGGACGACGTATACAAACGTTTAACCGATCCATCTTTTCAGACTACAACTATTTACTGACTAAAAAGCCTTTCTCTACCACTGGAATATGACTTCAGTCTATCGTTATCGTCACTACACGACTAAAGTTCGAAATGTTTGAAAAAGCAATTCGGTAAATTTTTGAAAAGCACTCTAGTGTCTCACTACTATCTAGGGTACTTTTAATTTACTCAATTTTACGCCCATTTTGTTTTTATTTTACTGCTTTTAATTAGTTTTGTGTTGATTCTTCTGTAGGACTAGACTAGACAAATTGCATTATGCGAACATTAACGGCTGTATAAAGGATCCTATCAAACAAATTTCAGTCTATTGTTTTGATTATATTACACTACAAAAATATCAAAATAAAAGAATTGAAAGTAGCACGAAGGCGAACTTTCTTTAATGTATCTCATACAAACAATTCATGATTAAGACATAATAAATGTAGCATACGAAATAAAGGCATTAAAGACGAGAGAAAACCATAAACAACAACAAGGAGGATTATTAATTGTGATCTTGTAGAAAGGTATGCAAGTACATACCTTGGTAAAGAGCTCCAAGACCTCCAAATCATGTCAATTGAGAACCACTGAGTCACACAGCGTAATAAACTTAATTAAATTCATTCATAAGTTCACAATCCGTTGACTTCCTGGCACGCATTGAGATTTCCATCAAATTAAACGACTTGCACAACTATTTATAAAGATTCCTTGGGGCGCTGCGCTATTCAGGTGAAATTTGACGTGTGGAAGGAGTTTTATATAGGGTTGTCGCAATAACCGTAAATAGAAAAAAAAAACACTCTATTTTCATTAGTGACCTACCAAGAAAGCACGACGGCATAGATGCCACACAACACAATACCTATATGCATAATTTGCGGATGAACTTGCTATTGTCATGTTTGTTTTATACCCATCAAAAGCCCACCGACTTTGCTATCCTCCGTCAAAGTAGATTCTCTAAAATATTAATATCTAAACGTAACACTAGAACAAGAATAAAATGTTTCCCAGGATTAAGATAACCTCAGAGATAAATTTTCAGAGACAACCCTACAGATCGAATAAAACCCGCCTCAAACCATTGTGCGATCGAGGAGCGAACACATCTCATAACCTTCGCTCCGACCTATTATTCTTTGTGACGTCTTCATTTACTAGGAAACTAAACAAATACACGGAGTTGATACAACCTCTAGTAAATAGGAATGCAAGCATTTGGAATAAAATTATACACAAAATAAGATGAACAAAAAAACTTAGTAACACACTTTATTCCTAGATTTTCTATTGTTACCTTCTTTCTGTCTCAATCATCATACCAGCTGGATGGTAACTATGTTATGGTATCGTATTGTACGGTAAGTATGCCAAAATTCAAGTCAATCCGACAATTAAAAGTAGGATATAAGTTACTTCCAAGATTTGATTACATTGTTAGTTAGTTAGATTGTTATAGTGCCGGCCGATCCATCGTGAAACTGGTCATTTCAGTACAAATTATAACCTCAAAATCAAGAATCGGTGAGAAATTGATCTATGACAGGTGTTTGGATTTAAATGTTATCGGCCGGACACCATATTTACACGTTAAGTTAATATAAAGCGTGTAAAAACACCCAAAAAGAGGTATACTCTTTATTGTACAAGCATAAAAAAAAAACACAGGCAATATAACAAAAAATAGAACAAGTACAAAGGCAAACTTATCCCTTTAAGCAGTTACCACGCTATTTCATTTTCATATTTTTTTCTGTATTATTTTTAAATTAATAAGAAAATAACATATTCTATTTAAGGTCGTTGTTAGTATGTTAACGTATTTGTAATCTTGAGCTCTTGACCACAGAGCGCACTTACGAATACCATAAAACGGGTCAAGATCAAGGACGCTCGTTTACTTTTCATGGTCAGAAAAAAACAGATGCAGATTTTTAGTAATTGTATATAAGAACCATTATTAGTTGTTAACGACATTAATGTTATATTATTAAATTGTCGAAGTAACCCCTCTTTATAGTTTTCCTTTTATACACAAACGTATCCTATTGCGTGTGAATAAGAATACACATAAAAGACCTGAACACGACCCCGGCATTATATTTCCAATTTACGCAGACCCCTTTCAGTTCAATGCATCTGTCTAGGACTCGTGTTACGTTTAAAGGTGGGGTCGGAATGAACAGGTCTTCGTAATTTGGTCGTCCGTTCCTCACAATCGAGCACGTAAATACGTATTTTATATGGATTCCAAACGCATTCCACAAATGAACACAATTTGAAGATGAATTCGATTCGGTCCGCGATTTGAATGAGCCCGTGTACGATGCTGATGCTGTAATATTTCGTGCATAATGGAAGAAGATAGAGCAGATCGATGGGTATCATTTGGTTTTCATTTTAAATTTGTACTTTAGATAACATTGCATCGAAATCGATCCTGTCTAGAAACGTAATGTACCTAAGATCTATCTTATGCAGATGAGCTCTTTTCAATACTTACTCATGAACCCTGTCAGTGTATTTTTTGACGCTAACCGACAATTCAATAGAAGATTAAAGACTGAACAGTTTTATCTTCTCTTTCTTTCTTTAATGATATACTCAAACCGACTTTTTTTTAGTGATCAAGCAGCTCTTAACTTAGTTACTAACTTAAGTTCCTGACCTACAAATCGAATCATTTCTTTGCGAAATGGCTTATCACAAAGCTTCAGAAAGATAGCTAACGTAACAATAAATTAGAAGGCTGTTCATTATTATACCAATCACTGACTAAATATGTTTAATAACAAAAACGCCAATGAACACACATTCCTATTTAATGCTTACTTCAGTCTGAACTGACATGGATTAAATATTGACAGAAATGGGTCAAGGAGCACTCAGACGTAGCAATTGCTTTATAATTTGCCGGTATTGTTCGCGAATCGGAGGCACTCCACAATGCTCCAAGTCCTTTGATGCATGACTAATATGGGATTAATCCGATGAGAGTATGTCATCCACTCCATGCTAATGCACGGCTTTTGTGGGGCTTTGCTTTCCCTTTGCTTATTTGCCATGGGTGAGCAAAATTATTGGCACGGCTTTACTTGGGAAATGTTTGAAGATTTTGTCTGTTAGTAATCTGTGAGTGAATGATGGTTAGAGTTTATCTTTTGTTCTTATTGATTTTTGCAATTGATATGAATATTGATTAGTTCATATTTGGATAGAATGTAGGTATAGTCCTACCAGGAGAATAAAAATCGTAAAAGTGTTAGTTTCGATATGCAGAAGGGTTTGTTACGCAAAACTATACTTCTCATGTGATACATTGATGATTTTACAAATAGTTGATTTTTGTTTTTGGCCCTTTACATTGTTTCTTGCCTTTAAGGAAGGAAGTACTTTATATGTTTTGATTTATTTGTAAACGTCAAAGTATTCTGCATAAATAGCATTGTTTTTTATTGCCTTTACTTACACATAGTACCTAAATCATAGTTCCGAAAAAAAAAATGCGTCCTGTCAAATAGACTGTGAGTTAAGTATGTATAAATAAGGCGCCACTTATATTCTAATCTGTGTTACAAGAATACAATGGTAAATGTCATGTTTTCCTAAACTTTTGTTTCTAGCCTAGGACTTAAAAAAGGGTGATAATGATTATTTTATTATGCCAAAGTCTTTAAATAGGTCTAGTGCAATATACAGAGCTAACTAATAGATAAAACTATTATGCGGAAAAATATACTAACGTCTGCTAAGTTTAAGGCAGTAGGTACACATCACTATTGTTTAGCAATTACATTTTTTGTTATTTCCACTGCCTGGATTTTTTCATTATAAGCAACTCATAATATTATTATGGTCCCGTTTCCACATTTTTACCATCAGTCGTCGAAAACCTAAGTCTCAAGGTGAATATAATGTAGCTTAAGTTCCTCGCTTGAGGTAAGATTTCATGGAGCTCTTACCTATTTATAATTGCTGCGAATTTACCTTTCTTATTTCTGAATAGAAACCACTTAGCTGCAGTAATTTAGAAAATAAATCGTATAAATTGAAAGAAGAATTGGCTTCTAATCAGCCTTGACGGCTAACTGACAGTCTTTGATCTTGTTAAAACCCTTCTATTGACAGTTCCTATAATTGAAACGACGTCTTTTACAACTTACGACTAGAAGCAGTTTTTATAAAGGCGATTACTTTTATTAGTACGCTCAGTGATACATAACTAGTGGTGATTTCTACGTCGTATCGTGTAAAATGCTTTCACATATCATTTTAGAATTCAACCCGTATCACATTTAAATTCATTTGTTGGTTTGGCATACTCGTTAACGGACAATGTCGGCGTCAGAGGAACAAAATTTTCAAAAGGCGTTGGACTATTTAGGCATAATAGCATCCCGAATCTTCGTTTACCCCTTTTACGGCAGGCCAAAACGTGTCCTCTTTTGTTTTTATTTCATATGTTTCCTGATATTTTTTGTGTCTATCCAACAGTTTGTATACCTGTGCGTTTCTGGATTGAAAAGTTTCCTAGACATCGTCGTCGTTGCACCTAATATCGGAGTGTGTGTCATGGCAGCAACGAAGTATATTAAAGTGCACCTAAACAAACGACTCTACAGTTCTATTTTTGATCATTTACGCAATGAAATATGGGAGGTCGTTTCTGATAACTTGGAATGCAAAAAACATGTAATAAAGTATCAGAGAGTGATGAATTTAATAACTCTTTGGTTTGTTTATTACGTGGTGCCTTTGATATCAATAGTAGCATCCTTTCCACTTCTAATCATGTACTATGATAATAAGGTTCTTGGGAAGGAGCTTGAGTATCGTTACCCCATAGAAGCATGGTACCCCTTCGATAAAGAAAAGTGGTATTACGCTGTATACGCATGGGAATGCTTCGCAACAGGCCTCGTTGTTTGTGTCTATACGTTTTCGGATCTGATAAATGTTTCGTATATAGGCTATATTTGCCTGGAGTTGAGACTAATAGGTACTCATTTAAAGGATTTCATTGAAGATGAAGATATAAAACGCTTGAAAGAATCAGAGAATGTTGCAGCGATCCATGAAAAAATACGACGAAAATTAAAAACGATTATTATGAAACTTAACTTCTTAGCGAAGTAAATGATAGTACTAATTTTTTTTTCTTTTTTTTTTTACTTACTAAAATAATTGGAATATTTTGAACGTTTATGATTTCAGTATTTCTTCGGATTTGGACGGTGTATTGGGCGACATTATGCTTGTTAATTATACTTTTGGATCTGCTTTCATTTGTTTAACAGCATTCACTTTTATGGCAAGTTAGCTTTATCTACCGATATATTTAAGATATCTGATTATATCGTTTATTTCAAATCGAATCCAAATCACCAATGCAAGTTTAGAGACTTACCTTAGTTTACTTTGTCTCTCTCTTCTCCAGATGATATTGGTTCGCTTATATTTTATAATTTTAGTAACGTTTTTGTCTGTTTTTTTGTTATTTAAAATATCTAGTCTAATATTAACAAAATACTTCCAGGTGTCCAATGAACTATACGCTTCTTTACGCTGTTTCTTCTTCTTCATATCTTTAATAGTATCGATGTTGAACCAGTGCATCATAGGACAAGTTATAAGCGACCATGTACGTAGTTCATAGACCTAATTTAAACTACACTTTTTCATATTTTATGCAATTATAGGTGTATTTCTAAACTTTTGTACGTGAAAATTACAAAAGGAACTAAGAGATTTGAGCCCATGTTTTCATTACTACCTCCTGATTAAAATAGTAGGTGGGCAAGGCATGAAACTATGTCTTTATCGTCTAATTGAAAAATTAATACGTTACTAAATTTATGAAACCCAAAAAAACTACGGAATGTTCTTTTCTGTTACTAAGATTATAATTTTTGGTTTCCGGCAACAAAGTTGGAACCTTCCACCGTCCCTACCATTACCTATTCAATTTATATTTCTTACCATTATTTTGGAACACATTATTGAATTATCGCATAGTTTCATCTAGGCTGCCTGATTTTTTTTTATTAATTCATAGCTTACAACCTTTTATTTTCCTTGCACCGTTCATATGTATGTAATTTGTAACTTGTCCGTCAAAATTAGGAAGTAAATTTTGAATCAGTTTCCGTTAATGAAATGGGCTAAAATGTGGACCACGTATTTTAACCCGATGACAATGCAATATTATGGTATCTAAGAGCTGATCTGAAGATGCAGTTGGAAAATGGCAATAGGATCTCCGCTATATTTAACGTAGAGCCACCGTGTTGGCAGATAATGACATCCCGAAAAATTAATTTATACAGTCGCCAACAAAAGCTTCTCCCAACAAAAAAATCACAAACTCGTAATATTCTATCACCTTCAGAGTGAGCGGCTCGCAGAGGCGGTGTATTACTCCAAGTGGACCTATGCCGATCGGCAAACGAGGCAGTTGGTGCTGATGCTGATCATGCGCATGCAGAGACCGTTCCAGTTGACAGCGAAAGGTTTCGTCGTCATGAACCTCGATACCTTTACTGCTGTGAGTTACTAACCGAACCAAAATAATGATATATTGTTTTTTTTTAATCTTAACTTAATCATGATGTATACTAGCGCTTGCCTGAGTTTTTATCCGCATAAAATTCATATTATATTCCTTAATAAACGGCCATGCTTACCAATACCTTAAAGTAGTTTAAACAAAAGACATGATTTATTTGACCTTCAAATCTCATCTAAATCTGTCATACCCAAAAGTTGGAAATGAGAATAGGAATAACAATAAATTATGTGAATTTACAAGAAATATCAAATAAAATATACCAATCTATCGACACTAACATTTCGTATTTTTTTCAGATTTGCAGCACGTCATATCAATTTTTCAACTTATTGCGCACCATGTACAACCCTTAATTAAATCAAGTTATTGTACCTACTACGTACATGACAAAAATATAGGTTATGTCTGTTTTAACATATCGTGTTTTTTTTTAAATGCCATTTCTAGCCACCATTGATTTATATGAGTCAAAGTGCAAAGCGATAGGCATCGATAATTTCTAAGTCCAACACATTCTGGTTCCGTTTTTGTACACAAAAGATAATATTACATTATTTACTTGTTTTAATAAAAAAAACGCAACAGAATGTTTTTTAGTACTCATGCATTTTCGACTTCCTAAATCCTAGTACTTAAAAGTGCAATCATCCGAAAAAAAACCGAAACCTTCTCATTCTGTTACACAAATTTAAAGTAAGACACCTATAAATTGGCATCAAAATTTGCCTGTGTTAGTGCACCTGAATAAGTCTACAGTATGACTCTACTACGTATTTTACATTAGGAAGCTAGTCTAAGTAAAATAAAGACTAGAAGTGTCTTTATTTTACTTAGACTTATGAAATATGATATTACTAGCGATCCGCCCTAACTTCGCTTCGGTTAATATGAGTTTTCTCTAAATGTTGTCCATATGGTAGTTTGCGAGATTATCGCGATCATACAGGCAGACGCCGCGGGTGATTTGGTTTATAACATGTAGTAACATTTCTAATCGTTTGTTTCACTTTATTAGCTTCACGATGCAATAAAATAATAATACATATAAAACAAAAGGAAAATTGTGAGCGATAACACTGAACTGAAAAAGTTATAAAATATGTATCCGCTTGGTTGTTTGTCTATTGGTTAATACTGACCGTACTAGTCAGAGTACATTGTACTTCGGGGGCCTAATTCTACTTCGCTTCTACATGCCGTTACTGCCGAGTAAATAAGAGGTAAAATGTTGACAATACCATAACATGTCAAAAGCAATTAGGTTTAGCTTGAAAATAATAGGGCCATTTTGATGAAATGCTTTTAAAACGTGGACACAGATACAAAGAGATAGATGACGATGATGAGATAGATAGAGATTAGGGACTTTCGAAATGTAGTGTTGGAAAAGAATGCAAGGGATAAGTTGCAAGGAAAGGATATGAAATAAACAAGTGCACTTAATAAAGCAACATAGGATTTTCCTAGCAACTGTAGAAAATGGGGCAAAAAAAAAAGATAGAATAATAATAGAATTGGATGGATGTATGGATGGATGGTGAATACTGGGAAACCTGCTACGACACTACTTTTTCCTTAAAAACATTATAGAAGAAAAGATAAAAAAAAGAAGCAGCAGGGGAACACCAAGGGGAAATTACCTACTTTGACCAAATAAAAGAGATGGTCAACGTGGTGTTGTAATAGAGAGTAAAGCAGTTGACAGAAGACCGGAGCGGTTGGCATTTATTCCACCGACAAGAGCTTGGGTCCTAAAAAAAGAGAGAGAGAGCGTAAGAACGACGTGATGGTGATGATGACATGAAACATCAACGTATCCTTTTAGGTAGAAAACAATAAACTATTATTACAATTTGAATATACATACAATTGAAAAATATTATGAAACTAAATAAACAAATATATCGTGCGAGTACACAACAAAATCGACTATGTGGAGTAAGGAAGGGCAGCTCCATCATCAAAACCAAACAGTTTCGCTACTGGTTTCCATTTATGGCGGGTGCCTCGAATGTACATGCTGGTTGCTCTAATAATTGATGTTATTACACGAGCTCTCAACCAGCCCAAAACGCAAGACAAGGATCTGTCCCAGCGGGATGCAAGTGCTTCTCCGAGGTGTTTAATAAAAGTAGCCAATTGTGGTGCAAAGACTCCATCCACGGAGGTGACGAGGGGTGTAAAAGTGGCATGACGCAACTCACAGGCATTGGCGTATTTATTTTGCTTTTCTGACTCGGCAGCTTTCAGGACAGAAACAACAGGGCGTGAGACGTAAGAAGGAGCGTCGGTCGGTGTCGACGACACGGATGTCAAATAACGCCTGCTGTGCAACCCACACGCCACGGCATGCTAAATCTCCTCGTAGGCCAGTGTCAATTTAGGTATGCCTAAAAGTTACAAAACGATTTAGCCAGACCGAAATTTGAGGTAAAGTCGGGCCATTTTATGTGTCTTGCTGACTTAAAAGTATTTTATAGTAAGAAAGGAACGACGATAGTTACTAAAGGCAAATAATAAAAAAAAATACACTCACGAAGTCCTCACGATTAAGGTCCTTATATAAGGTCTACTGACGAGGATGCATCAAATACATCTGATACACAAGTGAAGCAGTCATATAATATGAAATACCTCATTCTACTAGGACTGTTGGTAATGCCTGTAACGGCATTGCCATCGAACAAAGGTAAGCGATTTTCTATTTTGGTATGTAAAATATAATTTGTTATGACTATGTAGAGTTTATCGACCACTAGCTGTTCGTGCCCGTCGTCGCCCAGTTACTTTTTTCTTCCGGACAAACAATGTCCTGACAATTACAAACATAAAAAACAGTCAAATTGGTGGAGCCGTTCTGAAGTAATGCTTCATCATTCAAGTAAATGTGGTAATTGACTTTTATGAATATGCAGGAAAAGATAAGTACATAAATAGATAGCTTGGTCAGTTGAGTGTACTATCGGCTATCCGGGATAGATAGATAAGAAAATGATAAATTGTTACGTAAGTAATAAAAAAAACACGTTTCTTTAATAAGCATTAAATGGGTTTAACACGAGCGCACGTCTTTTAAAGCATAGTTCATTTAGAATTGGTACATATTATATTACCTGGGTAAAAAATAATAATATAGTATTATATATTTTTCACTTCTCATGCTCTTAAAATGCTACTTAAATCTCTGCGAATCGGGACTAAAGCTCGTTATTAATCTCTAGGGATTAAAGTTTTTTTTTTTAATTTACTTTGGAAACCCCTAAACAACCAATCACGGTGTTTGTGAATGGAGGATTATCGCCATTTTCAGTGATGGTGTATGGACCATATTTTTGGGTGTCGAAATAACCTCAAAATGACAACTGTGCAAATATATATAAAAAAGGATTTAATTTCGTGAAACACGATTAATTATTACGGATATGAATCTATTTAATCATATTAAGGCCGAACTCTTTTATTATGCGTGGTCCAATTACTTATGGTTTCCAAGTTTGAATCTGTTGGCTAAATATGCAAGCATTTAAAACATCACTTTACAAAAAAACCGCAGAACTTTTTTGTCTTATTTGTATTTTGAATATATGTTCATAACTTGTAGAACGTCGTTTTTTTCCTCGCATTCAAAGTGATAAGTAGAGTGTTTAACGCGAGACTAAACAACCATAATGACACTCGAACTACAGCCACTCTCGCTCGCAAGCTCGCTCGCGTGGCTAAACATCTCGTGTCATTATGGCTTGTTTTAGTCCCTTGTTGAACAATCTACTATTTTTACATTTTACACTAAAAAAATCCAGTTGTCAAAACCATGGATGTTATTCCGAACTTTTTTCGTAATAGATCCCATCATCTTCTAAACAGCTTTTATCTACTTTTTTGGCTTGAAGATTCCATGAATATAGCATCAAATATACATCTTTGACAATTTTGCCGTTCTCTTTGAGTTTCCCTTTCATATATGCCCAGTAGTTCTCAATTGATCGAAACTGCGGACAATTCAGAGGATTCATGCCACGACGCACGTAATCGACCTGATTGGTATCATACAACGGTAGTACGAGTAGGTAGGTAGGTAGGCATTTATTTCATATTGAAAATTACATTATTCTATGTCACAAAACCATGATGAATTCACAATATGATCGTCAAAATGTAAAAATATAAACAAACACAACCAAAGTTTAAAAATAAGAATTAAATAAGATGAAGTAAAAAAACAAAAAATATAGAAGGAAAACTGAAGGAATTGTAGCAATTACACGTACTCGTAAGTTCTAATACCATACAATAAAAATGCCTTAGATTATTATGTTTCCCACTGACAACCTTTTCCACGACACGACTTTTAGCTTGAAAATTCGATTATTTTGGTATTATATGCAGGGAAGGTACGTAGGTTAACATTACTCGACTGCCCAAAGAAGGGTTATTTATGTTTTTCGAGCGTATGTATGTATATATGTCTATTTCTGTGGCACGATGATCTGCAGCTTAAACGGCGTTACAGATTTTAACACATCATAACATATGAGGTGTCATTCGATTCGTCTTAATTGTCAAAGTGACATAATAGGGTGAATAACCCTACTTAATTATAAATGCGAGTTTGTGAGTTTGTTTGTTTAACACATAGAGTAAAGTTCATCCTGAAAAATGTAAAGGTTTCCGAAGGAATGACTATAATCGTAATCTTCGCAGAGGAAATCGCGGACCGTAGCTAGTACTAGTATAAATTGTATTTTTTTTGTAATTGCATTTTACTTTAGATATTAAAGTTTACTGACCAATTGGGATTTACCCGAAAGTAAGCTAAGGCTTGATACTTGCATAAAAAACATTATAAAATATAAATATAGATTTATACTTAAATCATTTCAAGGGGGAGTTGGCAACGTTCAAGCCATTCCAGTGGCAGGGCCAACGACGACCAGGTGATGATCGTAATTACATACTTACATACCTTCACGCCTTCATTGCCAGAGTGGGGTAGGCAGACCTACAGAATTACTAACAACTCTTAAAATTTGTTGAAATTGGATCTTAGTTTTATAAATATATGAAAAATATATTAGTACCTACGTATTACTTTACTTAGGTTTTACCCTTCCTACGGCCAAACTGGCCACGCACAAAAGCTTACTTCCGGGAGGAATTACCGACATTTTTAAAACTTGACATGAACGAAATTTAAAAATAAACGATATATTTCATTCACTAATTGTCAACTACGCATTCATATTACGGTGCAACAAATAAAACATGTGTTTTTGTATGAACTTAACGTCATACGATTTTGAAAACATTCGTTTTATCCATGAAATTGACTCAGCTTTGATAAACATTTTTTTTAGGGAGCTTTGCTTTTGGTTCCGGGCTTGCAGCGGCGAAGACAGCAGCAGCTGGATTGGGTAAAATAATGTTTATTACTTTAGATATTAAACATGATGACCAAAGAGTGCAAGAAATGTCATTGACTAAACATAAACAATCATTTCATGTTAAAACCATGATAAAATAAATAAAGTTTTTTAATAACATTGTTTTCTAGGGCGCGACAGGTGAGCCAGGTGATAATGTTAATTCTGTATTATGAAAACACTCACGAATTATACGAGGTGGTCCCACTGCCAACAAAAAAAAATCTGCTGAGGGGATCCGTGAGGAATCAAGGAAACTCCTCGTATATTATAAATTAGTAAACATATAGCAATTTTAGTATTTTCAGGAACAAGTCAAGCATTTGCATTCAGAAAGTATCATTTGGTAAAGTGGAACTGATGGTGAAGACCACAGATGACCACCGGACCGCTTCAACGGTACCTATTTCAAGGGTGGCGATAAGATATCTCGATTAAGATATATAGTTGAGTGGCTATAACGAAGAACATTTAATTGATTAAATATGACTATGAATTTCCAGCGGCATTGCTTGCGGCGAGCTTGAAATGTCTTAAAGTTTCATATCAACTAAGAAGTAACAGATTAAAATTAATAAAATAAAATAAATGTTTAATAAAAAAAAAAACGACTACAAAAACACAATAACTTCTTGTTAAATGGTAGGCGACCCAGAATATTTCTAACGTAAAGCCGACTTCAGTTGGAGTGACCATTACCTACCATTTTACAAAAAGTATTTTTTTGCGTTTTTGACGGCGGTGTTTGTTCTTTTTTAATTTTGGGGACCGTTGTTAATACCCAAGAATAATACTTACACTTATTACTTAATATATTAAAAATAATTTTAGAAAAAGGTAGACTTGCCGACACTAAAACGCTTCTAGCGGCAGAGGCGCGTGTGGAACAAATGATAATGTTAATTCTATTTCATAAATATTATGTACCTACTGTTAAGCTCACCCACCAATATGATTACACAAATATGCAAGTATATAGGTGAAACAATATCTTACGTACGATATAGATCTCGTCCTTTGGTCAAACTAGCCACGCTTAAAGGATTTCTACCGGGAGGAATTACCAAGCATTTTTAGAACCTTACCGTGAGAAAATTAAAAAAAAAACCTTCACTTCCACTTACTTGAATGTCAACTAGGCTTTTATCCATGACATGCACATGGCTTTGATAAACCATTTTTTCAGGGAGCCAAGCTGTTGCAATAGGGCTTGCAGTGGCGAAGACAACAACTGGTTCAGGTGATGTAATGTTTTTATAGTACATTATGATACAAGTGTGCTAAGTTGACCATTGTATACAAGGCGCTATTGTGTGCGCACGAGCGGGAGCGAGTGCGCCACAAGAAAGCCGCGTATATTATGGTCACAGGCACACGTGTTACATACGACGTTTTTCAACACACTTGCGAAAAAAAAACAAGACTTCATTTAGTCAAATTTTAATTAATTATTAAAACAGTTGGTAAAATTACAATTTTCAAAACGGTACTGAACAGTTTTATTTGGCATTACGGTTTGTGTAATGTTGTTAATTATTTCATTGTCTTGGGTGAATGTCGGCGATGAACAATTATTTCCGGCGGAGTTAATAATACGTTTTCTTCATTTTGTTTACTTAAAGAAGACATTTTCGTTAATATTAAACTTCACAATAATTAATCCAAACTATCTTCGTCACAGCCGTCAATTATTTACGAAAAATGGCGGCTGGCGCGTTGTTTTTTTTTCTTGCCGCGATACCGATGCGCGCGCAAGGTTAAGGCGCGAACGAGATCGGCCAACAGCCAAATTTAAAATCTAATAATTCATGTTTAAAATACAAATTACAGAAAAATTTAAATGATTTTAATGAAATTGAGTTATTTTTTAGTAATAAAGCTGATTTCACCAATTTATTGAAATAAATATGTAGATAACGTTATTTGCCGCATAAAAACTATTTGTTGCTAAGAAAAAAAAAGGTATAACCCGACTAAATTATATCGCTTCTTCTTCGTACTTACAACTTGGTACTAGGCTACAAATGTAAATTGTTTGGGTTAATAAACTAAAGGCACTTGTGCGTAATATACTGAAAAAGCACGCGTGTTTAATATCTAGGTTTATGAGCCAAAAATCGGTGGAATAAAAAGGTCGTTTTGAGCAAGTGTGTTGAAAAATATGTAGTTTGGTTTTAAAAAAACTTTAAGATGTATATATGTGAGGCTGAAAATTTCCATACAAAATACCATAACTTTCTTTCGCGTTAAACCTAGTCAGGTTTTATTTTGAATATGTTATAAAGATGTTATAAAAAACAAGACTATTCGAATATTTCTTGGAAAAAATAAAAAGTTAAAAAGAACCGTACAAACCTATTTTTTTTAAATAACTGTGACATACACTCAGGAGCAAAAATACCGGGTCAGAGTGCGTTTTTCATACAAACGACACTATTTCGAAGCGTTGGTTCCTCGTCAGGGGTTGTTTTGAGTGAGTTTTAATGGTGGATACTCCGAGGTTTAATAGAGGAGGTCGAAAGTTCTTAAGATACCTAACTGATCGCACAATCAGTTAACACCACAGCGGCGGAGTTTGGATGGCACTTGGATTTCCTTACATTTTATTGACATATTAGATACATACATACATACATAAACTCACGCCTTCATTCCCAGAGTGGGGTAGGCAGAGCTACAGAATTTCCAACAACCCTAAAAACTTGTTGATTATTCTGTAACCACACTTTGCACATATTAGACGTTTTTCTGAATATGCACAATTCCGGCGTTAACCGCAGATTCATTCAGTTGGGTATCCTAGGCACTCTGGAAGTCCTGTATCGATGCTTGCGGTATTCATCATCAGAATTCACTAAAAGCATTCCCTGGCGAGGGACCAAGCCTTCGAAATAGCCTCTTTAGTATGAAAAACGCACTCTGACCCGTTTTTTAACGCACTTTGAGTGTATTAAAAAATCATAGGAATCAGACTTAATATCGGGGGTGAGAAACGTTATCGCCCGGAGCTAAATTTCACAATCCTATTTGTTGTTTTTCGAGATAGTTGTTTATGTTTATTGTAATGGCGTCAGAACCCTCTACTGAGAATGGTCGGACATGTTCTTGCCAAATTAAAAAAATAATAGATATTGCCCATCCATCCATGCATCCAATCAGCCTGTGTCCACCCACTGTTGGATATACGCCTCATCCTTATTAGGCTACCCTCTTCGGTCGTCGTTGCTGCGATATTACTAGTAGGTGTGTCATAATACTTTCTCTTTATCATTATCAGTAAGGAAAAATAGGAAAAAGGGAGTAGTAATGTAGACTTTGACATTTTGTACATTGTACGGTCACGGAAGTTAATTTGCTACACATTTCAAAGAAAATCCGCTTGAAGATGTCATTGTCATTAGAGACACCAAGTCATTTGAAATTGATAGGACACTCAACCTTGTTGCTGTAGAATGTCAGATTGACTTTGGAACTAAGGTGGGTGGCAAATTTAATTCCTTGACTGTCCTCTATAGCAGTGTAGACAAAAAAAGGAGCTGTGGCCCGTTTCACGAAGCTACAAGTTACAAATTACAAACGGAAGTCTCTTTCTAGCAAAAGGAGTTAGAAAGAGACTTCCGCTAATTTGTAGCTTCATAAAACGAGCCTCTGGTGTTAATTATTCCACTTAAGATAAATGATGGTTTTTTTTAAAACAGATATTTATTAAATTTGATACTATTCTGTTAATGACATTTACTTAACAAACAGGACAACAAGAAGACAATAAGGGAGCGCAAGAAACGGGAGACAAGGGAAACAAAAATGACACTAAGGGGGCGCAAGAGACGGGAGACAAGGGAAACAAGAATGACACTAAGGGGGAGCAAGAGACGGGAGACAAGGGAAACAAGAATGACACTAAGGGGGAGCAAGAGACGGGAGACAAGGGACACAAGAATGACACTAAGGGGGAGCAAGAGACGGGAGACAAGGGAAACAAGAATGACACTAAAGGGGAGCAAGAGACTGGAGACAAGGGAAACAAAAATGACACTAAGGGGGAGCAAGAGACGGGAGACAAGGGAAACAAAAATGACACTAAGGGGGAGCAAGAGACGTGTGACAAGGTAAACAAAAATGACACTAAGGGGGAGCAAGAGACGGGAGACAAGGGAAACAAGAATGACACTAAGGGGGAGCAAGAGACGGGAGACAAGGGAAACAAGAATGACACTAAGGGGGAGCAAGAGACGGGAGACAAGGGAAACAAGAATGACACTAAGGGGGAGCAAGAGACGGGAGACAAGGGAAGCAAGAATGACACTAAGGGGGAGCAAGAGACGGGAGACAAGGGAAACAAGAATGACACTAAGGGGGAGCAAGAGACGGGAGACAAGGGAAAGAAGAATGACACTAAAGGGGAGCAAGAGACTGGAGACAAGGGAAACAAAAATGACACTAAAGGGGAGCAAGAGACGGGAGACAAGGGAAACAAGAATGACACTAAGGGGGAGCAAGAGACGGGAGACAAGGGAAACAAGAATGACACTAAGGGGGAGCAAGAGACGGGAGACAAGGGAAACAAGAATGACACTAAGGGGGAGCAAGAGACGGGAGACAAGGGAAACAAGAATGACACTAAGGGGGAGCAAGAGACGGGAGACAAGGGAAACAAGAATGACACTAAGGGGGAGCAAGAGACGGGAGACAAGGGAAACAAGAATGACACTAAGGGGGAGCAAGAGACGGGAGACAAGGGAAACAAGAATGACACTAAGGGGGAGCAAGAGACGGGAGACAAGGGAAACAAGAATGACACTAAGGGGGAGCAAGAGACGGGAGACAAGGGAAACAAGAATGACACTAAAGGGGAGCAAGAGACTGGAGACAAGGGAAACAAAAATGACACTAAGGGGGAGCAAGAGACGGGAGACAAGGGAAACAAAAATGACACTAAGGGGGAGCAAGAGACGGGAGACAAGGGAAACAAGAATGACACTAAGGGGGAGCAAGAGACGGGAGACAAGGGAAACAAGAATGACACTAAAGGGGAGCAAGAGACGGGAGACAAGGGAAACAAGAATGACACTAAAGGGGAGCAAGAGACGGGAGACAAGGGAAACAAGAATGACACTAAGGGGGAGCAAGAGACGGGAGACAAGGGAAACAAGAATGACACTAAGGGGGAGCAAGAGACGGGAGACAAGGGAAACAAGAATGACACTAAGGGGGAGCAAGAGACGGGAGACAAGGGAAACAAGAATGACACTAAGGGGGAGCAAGAGACGGGAGACAAGGGAAACAAGAATGACACTAAGGGGGAGCAAGAGACGGGAGACAAGGGAAACAAGAATGACACTAAAGGGGAGCAAGAGACTGGAGACAAGGGAAACAAAAATGACACTAAGGGGGAGCAAGAGACGGGAGACAAGGGAAACAAAAATGACACTAAGGGGGAGCAAGAGACGGGAGACAAGGGAAACAAGAATGACACTAAGGGGGAGCAAGAGACGGGAGACAAGGGAAACAAGAATGACACTAAGGGGGAACAAGAGACGGGAGACAAGGGAAACAAGAATGACACTAAGGGGGAGCAAGAGACGGGAGACAAGGGACACAAGAATGACACTAAGGGGGAGCAAGAGACGGGAGACAAGGGAAACAAGAATGACACTAAAGGGGAGCAAGAGACTGGAGACAAGGGAAACAAAAATGACACTAAGGGGGAGCAAGAGACGGGAGACAAGGGAAACAAAAATGACACTAAGGGGGAGCAAGAGACGGGAGACAAGGGAAACAAGAATGACACTAAGGGGGAGCAAGAGACGGGAGACAAGGGAAACAAGAATGACACTAAGGGGGAGCAAGAGACGGGAGACAAGGGAAACAAGAATGACACTAAGGGGGAGCAAGAGACGGGAGACAAGGGAAACAAGAATGACACTAAGGGGGAGCAAGAGACGGGAGACAAGGGAAACAAGAATGACACTAAAGGGGAGCAAGAGACTGGAGACAAGGGAAACAAAAATGACACTAAGGGGGAGCAAGAGACGTGTGACAAGGTAAACAAAAATGACACTAAGGGGGAGCAAGAGACGGGAGACAAGGGAAACAAGAATGACACTAAGGGGGAGCAAGAGACGGGAGACAAGGGAAACAAGAATGACACTAAGGGGGAACAAGAGACGGGAGACAAGGGAAACAAGAATGACACTAAGGGGGAGCAAGAGACGGGAGACAAGGGACACAAGAATGACACTAAGGGGGAGCAAGAGACGGGAGACAAGGGAAACAAGAATGACACTAAAGGGGAGCAAGAGACTGGAGACAAGGGAAACAAAAATGACACTAAGGGGGAGCAAGAGACGGGAGACAAGGGAAACAAAAATGACACTAAGGGGGAGCAAGAGACGGGAGACAAGGGAAACAAGAATGACACTAAGGGGGAGCAAGAGACGGGAGACAAGGGAAACAAGAATGACACTAAGGGGGAACAAGAGACGGGAGACAAGGGAAACAAGAATGACACTAAGGGGGAGCAAGAGACGGGAGACAAGGGACACAAGAATGACACTAAGGGGGAGCAAGAGACGGGAGACAAGGGAAACAAGAATGACACTAAAGGGGAGCAAGAGACTGGAGACAAGGGAAACAAAAATGACACTAAGGGGGAGCAAGAGACGGGAGACAAGGGAAACAAAAATGACACTAAGGGGGAGCAAGAGACGGGAGACAAGGGAAAGAAGAATGACACTAAGGGGGAGCAAGAGACGGGAGACAAGGGAAACAAGAATGACACTAAAGGGGAGCAAGAGACGGGAGACAAGGGAAACAAGAATGACACTAAGGGGGAGCAAGAGACGGGAGACAAGGGAAACAAGAATGACACTAAGGGGGAGCAAGAGACGGGAGACAAGGGAAACAAGAATGACACTAAGGGGGAGCAAGAGACGGGAGACAAGGGAAACAAGAATGACACTAAGGGGGAGCAAGAGACGGGAGACAAGGGAAACAAGAATGACACTAAGGGGGAGCAAGAGACGGGAGACAAGGGAAACAAGAATGACACTAAGGGGGAGCAAGAGACGGGAGACAAGGGAAACAAGAATGACACTAAGGGGGAGCAAGAGACGGGAGACAAGGGAAACAAGAATGACACTAAGGGGGAGCAAGAGACGGGAGACAAGGGAAACAAAAATGACACTAAGGGGGAGCAAGAGACTGGAGACAAGGGAAACAAGAATGACACTAAGGGGGAGCAAGAGACTGGAGACAAGGGAAACAAGAATGACACTAAGGGGGAGCAAGAGACGGGAGACAAGGGAAACAAGAATGACACTAAGGGGGAGCAAGAGACGGGAGACAAGGGAAACAAAAATGACACTAAGGGGGAGCAAGAGACGGGAGACAAGGGAAACAAGAATGACACTAAGGGGGAGCAAGAGACTGGAGACAAGGGAAACAAGAATGACACTAAGGGGGAGCAAGAGACGGGAGACAAGGGAAAGAAGAATGACACTAAAGGGGAGCAAGAGACGGGAGACAAGGGAAACAAGAATGACACTAAGGGGGAGCAAGAGACGGGAGACAAGGGAAACAAGAATGACACTAAGGGGGAGCAAGAGACGGGAGACAAGGGAAACAAGAATGACACTAAGGGGGAGCAAGAGACGGGAGACAAGGGAAACAAGAATGACACTAAGGGGGAGCAAGAGACGGGAGACAAGGGAAACAAGAATGACACTAAAGGGGAGCAAGAGACTGGAGACAAGGGAAACAAAAATGACACTAAGGGGGAGCAAGAGACGGGAGACAAGGGAAAGAAGAATGACACTAAAGGGGAGCAAGAGACTGGAGACAAGGGAAACAAAAATGACACTAAGGGAGAGCAAGAGACGGGAGACAAGGGAAACAAAAATGACACTAAGGGGGAGCAAGAGACTGGAGACAAGGGAAACAAGAATGACACTAAGGGGGAGCAAGAGACGGGAGACAAGGGAAACAAGAATGACACTAAGGGGGAGCAAGAGACGGGAGACAAGGGTAACAAGAATGACACTAAGGGGGAGCAAGAGACGGGAGACAAGGGAAACAAGAATGACACAAAGGGGGAGCAAGAGACGGGAGACAAGGGAAACAAGAATGACACTAAGGGGGAGCAAGAGACGGGAGACAAGGGAAACAAGAATGACACTAAGGGGGAGCAAGAGACGGGAGACAAGGGAAACAAGAATGACACTAAGGGGGAGCAAGAGACGGGAGACAAGGGAAACAAGAATGACACTAAGGGGGAGCAAGAGACGGGAGACAAGGGTAACAAGAATGACACTAAGGGGGAGCAAGAGACGGGAGACAAGGGAAACAAGAATGACACTAAAGGGGAGCAAGAGACTGGAGACAAGGGAAACAAGAATGACACAAAGGGGGAGCAAGAGACGGGAGACAAGGGAAACAAGAATGACACTAAGGGGGAGCAAGAGACGGGAGACAAGGGAAACAAGAATGACACTAAGGGGGAGCAAGAGACGGGAGACAAGGGAAACAAGAATGACACTAAGGGGGAGCAAGAGACGGGAGACAAGGGAAACAAGAATGACACTAAGGGGGAGCAAGAGACGGGAGACAAGGGTAACAAGAATGACACTAAGGGGGAGCAAGAGACGGGAGACAAGGGAAACAAGAATGACACTAAAGGGGAGCAAGAGACTGGAGACAAGGGAAACAAGAATGACACTAAGGGGGAGCAAGAGACGGGAGACAAGGGAAAGAAGAATGACACTAAAGGGGAGCAAGAGACTGGAGACAAGGGAAACAAAAATGACACTAAGGGGGAGCAAGAGACGGGAGACAAGGGAAACAAGAATGACACTAAGGGGGAGCAAGAGACGGAAGAAAAAAAAAAGGTTGTTAAACAGAATATTGTCAACAAGTTATTTGATAAAAGTCTAAAGACAGTCGGAAAAATAATTTCATGGATACATTAATCACTTAATTTCAATGAGTGTTTGTAATTTTGGATGTAGTTTAAAAATAAAATAACCATACAGGGGAACCAGGGGGTATTGATAGTACTTGGCTTTCTATCGCCTTCAGACACTCTTTGGCTTAACAAATATAAAACATAAAATACTTTTCTCAAAAATGACAGGAAAAGTTGACATTACTATCTATATATTGGGATGCGAAGTACATAGTTTACTGACAGATCTCAAATTAAAAAAAAAAAACATTGCGTGCTCGCTACACAAGCACGCAATGTTGCATACAAATTTCATTACCATCTAGTATCTAACTTTTTAAAAAGTGAAAACGGCCTTAATAAAATGAGGGCACAAGTCTTATTACATCCAAATTTTGTTCGGAATATAACTTTTTTATCTGTATCTCGAATAGCTTGAGTAGTTTTAAAAAAAAAGCTTGCGTTTCTCCTTGTCATAAACAAAAGACGGTAAAGAGTAGGTAATAATATTGTCTGTATAGATTGTGTGGTATTTCTTTCCTTAATAAAGTACTTTACTCCAACATAATTTTATTCTTGCGATTTTTGAGAAAAGCACTATATATGCCTCGGCAGGAACGGCAATTGCGGGCCTCGTATTTTTAAACGGACTCGCAAGCTCGTCCGTTTAAACCAATCCTCGCCCCGCAATTGCCTACTTCCGTGCCTAGGCAATAATGTACTATTTCTCAAAAATGACCGGAAAAGTGACATTCCTATGTACATATTGAGACGCGAAGTACAGTAAAGGGCATAAATATATATACGTTCCCAAGACGTCAAAAATATCTGTGCAGTTAAGGAACCAGAAATATCTGCATGATAATTCGATCAGAAATATGTTAACATTTAGAGAGTCAACAAGATCTAGACATTTACATGGCCATAATAAATATGTCAGACAAATATATGTTGGCAAATAGATGTCCATAAATATGTATACACGCAACTATCACAAACTTGAGAACAAAACCCACACCAGAAATATTTATACAGTCGAGGGCATTCATGTCTATACAGCCATCACGTCAAAAAATTGTATATATTCAAAATTAGGTCACTTGTTTGTTTGTACAGTGAAGGGCATAAATATATAATACATTCCTAAGACGTCAAAATATCTATACACCTTTATGCCACTGGCAAATAAACCATCCATGTCCATGTATACATATAGTTGACAAAATAGATATTTTTAGCTTGGGTTTAGTACTCGTATTTGATAGCTGCGTGTATAGATATTATTGGCCTCCTATTTGTTATAAATTTGACTGACATTGTACATTTACATTTTACTTATAGCTATGTAATTGTCTAGATCTTTTTGACTCTTGGAATGCTTGAATATTTCTGACCGAATTGTCGTTCGGATATTTCTGGCGCGTCAACTGTACAGATATTTTTGTTGCTTTGCAAATGTACAGATATTTTTGCCCTTGACTGTAAATAGTTTACAGTCAGTTCTCAAATGTAAAAAAAGTTACATACCTACTACTCGCAAGCTCGTCCGGTTAAACCATTACTCGGTCTGCAATTGCCTACTTCCCTACCTAGGCAATAATGTACTATTTATTATTGTACACAAAACAAAAACATTACAGAGAAACACGGTCTTATCCCTGATGAGTTCCAGATAACCTTAGTTTGGATATGGTGTTAAATTAAGACATTTTACGTAGTTTTTTTAAGTAAAAATAGTGACAAATGCCATACAGAATGAATGTGAAAGCGATAGACAACAGAGTAGGTACGGGGACTTAAATTGATATACCACTGTAGAACCTTGTCGTATAAAACCTACGATTAATTCCCATGTAATTTCTACCTCGTCACTTGACGCCGTCGTCATTATGACAGGGTTCCATAGTGGCATAACAATTGAAGTCCGTGACTGTACCATTAATACTCTGGTTCTCTTGTATGGTTTGTTATTTAGTCGAAAGGCAAGGGGTTCAGGACTGACGACGCATTTGCGGTTTTAGGACTGCAGTCATACAGGGTTTCAGATCCCCCTTACCATCAGGTGGCCATAAAATTCAAATTCAAATTCAAATTCAAAATGATTTATTTGTTCCAACACAGGTAGGTACATGTGGTTGTTAGTAGCAAAATTGTATGTAAAATTGTACTATGTTGAGCCGCAAGGCATACAAATGTTTTTCAGTTAAATAAGATAAACATGCAATTCTTATTAACTAATTGTAATTACTAGATATAAATTCATTAATAGAGTAGAACGCTTTTTCCACTAGGAATTTAAATAATAGTTTTTTAAACTGTGATAAATTTTCTATTTCCATTAACTCATCAGGTACTTTATTATATAATCTAGGGGCCATTCCGAGTATGCTCTTCCGCAGTAAAGCAGTTTTAGAGGGCACTACTCCATTTTTTTTCCTAAGTCGTTAACTGTTAAAACTTTGGAATAAGTGTAGGTTACATCTAACAAAAATTGTCATTTCATATATATATAAGCTCGGAAAAGTTGATATACGTAATCTTTGAAAATGTGGTTTAAAAGTATGGTATTAAACAAAAAACCAACTAAACTAACATTTGCGCGCTGTTTTGTCGGTATAATTATGCTGTACCTTTTGTTATGTCCAATTAAGTCCCCCCTTTGCCTAAAACCGTTTTAGACGGCAATTCTCCTATTCCGCTGATGTAAAACTGTAAACTGTGATGCTGTTTGTGTATATTTCGTCTCCGTTACACAATTTAAAAAGTCTAGGTGCACTAAAATTATTAGTGACCCTATAGTTAATCTTGAGCATCGCATGTTATTTACCTCTATGTATGTACTTGTAGTTTCGTAAGTCTTTGTTTCTAAATTCTAAATTGAGATGTTTAAAGAATAAAAATAATACCTATATTGTTCCTTAATTAAGAGTGGGATGTGGTGTTTACCTTTCAATGGGTGTTACACTAAGTATAGGTACTTTGTATTTGTAAGTGTTGTTATCTAAGTATTGTTGTAAACATTCGTTGATAAACCTTAAATAAATGAAAATATAAATTTATATATATATAAATATATTTATTTATTATTATGCAATCTTTTATGTCTGTCTTCAATAAATACGATTGTATATAAACTGTGTGCTATTATTAAATCCCAAAAGAAAGGCTAAATATATTTGTAGCAAGAATTTAGTCAGTATGTCAGCAGCTTTTCCCGAAACCAGATTACCGTACGACAATACGATGAAAATTTACTATAAAAAACTAAGCGAGCTGTCAGAAAATTTGTAAATTGCCTGATTTTCCTAACAGCATAAGCTGCCGAACTTAATTTACCTGCTAGTTCTGCTAATGGGGACCCCATTGTAAGTTGTTGTCTATATACATTTAGAAACATTTGGTAATGACAAGTTTAGGCTTTGTACTCTTGTTGCCGTATGTTTCAGGATTACATGAAATTATTAAAGGCATTTATGATTGCATCTAATTTAAATTACTACAATCCTGTGTATTTGATTTATTCGATAATAATGACGATAACAAACTGACAACAATACCAAAAACAGCATTTTCCAATACCAGGAATCGATCCCGGGACCGATAGCTTCGTAGGCAGGGTCACTACCAACTAGAGCTCCCGATACAAATGTTTCACGCCCACACGGGTACATATCCGTGTTCTTAGCTCCAGCGGTACCTATAAGGGATTTATGAAGTGATAACTGAATCGCGCGGCTGTCAATTTATTTCCATACAAGTTTAGCTTCAGGCGATAACGGTTCTCACCCCGTAAATCAAGTCCAATTCCCACCATTTTTTAATATGTTGTAGTTATCTACACCATATTCAAAAATCGTAAACGTCGGGTTATAGGTTTCCCCACTCATTATGTTCCCGAGTTGGATCTCAATCACAGTTTCTAAGAATAATAAAGAATTGACGTAAGTGGCCGGACGAGTGGTTATGTCAAATGCATAAGTTTTGTCAGTTTTCGAAAATCGTCAACGTATTCGTTAATGAATATGCATTTTGTCTAGGGCCACAGATGACAGATTGTGTCTACCACTTATGTCAACTTCATACATTTCGAGTCGATAGAAAACAGAAACGTTAGCAGTGTTTGCAACCTATCTAGAACTACTGTTGTGATTAAGTTTATTTTGAGAGCGGGTAACACGGATGCACTCGGAAATACAGACGCCTGAAGCGCATTCCACTCTTTTGCAGTAATTTTGTAGGATGATTGACGCTTCGTTTGAAAAGGCGTAATTTCAACCAGGTACAGAATATGGTACGTCATCGGTTGACAGCCTCTCCGGAACCTGATGGTCGCTTGCAATACCATTGAATCTTGATCATCATTTATTAAGATACTATAAGATTCACAAGATCCTATAGGTACGGAGGTTGCAAGAGGTTGAACCAGCCTTCTTATCCCGGCCTGCCGCCTCTTCTACATTGTGTGTGTTGTGGTATCGTCCAATTTTTTTCTTTTCTAAAAGCTATGTACGTAGGTAAGGTTAAGTTTAATTTAAAAGCGATACATATAAACAAAGTCTTCTATAAAAACATTCCATTCGCAATAATAAAATTCAGGATTTTGTTCATATCTGAATTATAAACTCTTCGGAATTATTTAGTGTCTATATATTTAGGTACTAACTAACAACAACTACTACATACTGTACAATTTGTACTATAGTGCCCGACAGATGAGAATTTAATCTTGACACATTGCACAACTATGAAGTTTCTGAATAGTGAACATGTTGGCAGTAGAAAAACAATACTAAACTTATTTGTTGCGTGTGGAGTCATAAATAAATAAATAAATATCAACAGACTATCTAGCCCCAAACTAAGCTCTAGGCGTGCACTATGGGTACAACGATATAAATGTACTTAAAAGGAGTAATACATACTTAAATACATAAAAATATCTGAGACCCAGAAACAAATACTCGCGCTCGTCAAACAAATATTTGTCCTTACCGGGAATCGAACCCGGGACCACTAGCTTCGTAGGCCAACGCGTCGTTATTAACAACTTTGTGTTACTGCTGTCAATGTTATTAATATTTAGAAACGTTGTTCAATGTGTCAGGCAGACTTTGACAATGGTTCGAAATATACCGGTGGGACCGAGCGCGACGACAGCGCCACGTGACAGGCGGCCATTATGGACAATATTGTCACCGCTGTCAAACAAGAAGTAAGTAAGTAAGTATTGTGAAAAATATTAATGAAATCTTGTGTTATTTTACTATATTACACAATTTTGGACAATGGTAGTCAGTAACATTATTGCCAATAATATTAAAATTGTTGTTTTCAGTGACAAATGAGCCTACTCGTGACTAAAACGGGGTTTCGTTTTTTTCTTACGGCAAATATCCACTTATTTCTTTGGTCTCGTTTCCACAATGGTCTTGGAAATTGGTAAAATTTACAGTCGCTATTCTTCTTGGTGTTATTACAATTCACAACAACACATCTTACCAGGACCATTAGAAAATGATTAGAAAATGTTTACTGCAATATGGATTTGACAGCTCAAGTCAGCGACAAAAATGACAATTTTAGCCGTAGCGAGCGCTGTGATCGTTTAGGCTACCCCCTCCACCCGCTTTGCACTCTGCCAATAGTTCATAACCAGATTTTCGTTAACGCTCATTCCGAGCGTAATCGAGTCGCGAGCATTATGATCGCCTGGTATTTTTTGTTATTAATTCTTGAATGACGAACGGTTTAATGGGGTAGCGACTTAAAATGATAAGACCTGCTTAACTTCAAGCTGAGCAGGTGAAAATACAACTATAGATCTAGCTAATAGGGTAGAAAAGACGACAAAACGATAGCGGTGCGAACAAATTAGGGAGCGAAGTTAATCGTTATTTCGAGCAAGAACAGTGTTATGTTGCTCTTTAATCAGAACCGAAAGAATATCGATTCTGTTCGACCGGAATCGAAATAAAAATGATCTATTTGAAGTTTAATGCTATTCTGGCGAGCTGGTTAAAAAATTAACCAGGTTTCCGAGCCCTGGTGTCAGGATTGGCTTGTTATCAGCCGGGCACTACAGTTAGGGGAGTAAGAGAGCTTAGGGCCCCTAATTTACGACATTAAACCTTTTTCCGTTTGAGTTTGAAATTCAAACTCATCCGCAATTACTGTCAAGTAAATAAGAGCTATCAAAACATTGACAATATCATAACAGGGCCTCTATTCCCGAAGGTAAAGAACACATCGTCTTTGTCCTGTTATGGTATTGTTTTGACTTCAGCCCCCATTACTGTCAAGTAAATAGGAGCTATCAAAACATTGACAATATCATAACAGGGCCTCTATTCCCGAAGGTAAAGAACATATCGTCTTTGTCCTGTTATGGTATTGTTTTGACTTCAGCCCCCATTACTGTCAAGTAAATAGGAGCTATCAAAACATTGACAATATCATAACAGGGCCTCTATTCCCGAAGGTAAAGAACATATCGTCTTTGTCCTGTTATGGTATTGTTTTGACTTCAGCCCCCATTACTGTCAAGTAAATAGGAGCTATCAAAACATTGACAATATCATAACAGGGCCTCTATTCCCGAAGGTAAAGAACACATCGTCTTTGTCCTGTTATGATATTGTTTTGACTTCAGCCCCCATTACTGTCAAGTAAATAAGAGCTATCAAAACATTGGCAATATCATAACAGGGCCTCTATTCCCGAAGGTAAAGAACATATCGTCTTTGTCCTGTTATGGTATTGTTTTGACTTCAGCCCCCATTACTGTCAAGTAAATAGGAGCTATCAATACATTGACAATATCATAACAGGGCCTCTATTCCCGAAGGTAAAGAACATATCGTCTTTGTCCTGTTATGGTATTGTTTTGACTTCAGCCCCCATTACTGTCAAGTAAATAAGAGCTATCAAAACATTGGCAATATCATAACAGGGCCTCTATTCCCGAAGGTAAAGAACACATCGTCTTTGTCCTGTTATGATATTGTTTTGACTTCAGCCCCCATTACTGTCAAGTAAATAGGAGCTATCAAAACATTGACAATATCATAACAGGGCCTCTATTCCCGAAGGTAAAGAACACATCGTCTTTGTCCTGTTATGATATTGTTTTGACTTCAGCCCCCATTACTGTCAAGTAAATAAGAGCTATCAAAACATTGACAATATCATAACAGGGCCTCTATTCCCGAAGGTAAAGAACATATCGTCTTTGTCCTGTTATGGTATTGTTTTGACTTCAGCCCCCATTACTGTCAAGTAAATAAGAGCTATCAAAACATTGGCAATATCATAACAGGGCCTCTATTCCCGAAGGTAAAGAACATTTCGTCTTTGTCCTGTTATGGTATTGTTTTGACTTCAGTCCCCATTACTGTCAAGTAAATAGGAGCTATCAAAACATTGACAATATCATAACAGGGCCTCTATTCCCGAAGGTAAAGAACATATCGTCTTTGTCCTGTTATGGTATTGTTTTGACTTCAGCCCCCATTACTGTCAAGTAAATAGGAGCTATCAAAACATTGACAATATCATAACAGGGCCTCTATTCCCGAAGGTAAAGAACACATCGTCTTTGTCCTGTTATGGTATTGTTTTGACTTCAGCCCCCTTTACTGTCAAGTAAATAGGAGCTATCAAAACATTGGCAATATCATAACAGGGCCTCTATTCCCGAAGGTAAAGAACACATCGTCTTTGTCCTGTTATGGTATTGTTTTGACTTCAGTCCCCATTACTGTCAAGTAAATAGGAGCTATCAAAACATTGGCAATATCATAACAGGGCCTCTATTCCCGAAGGTAAAGAACATATCGTCTTTGTCCTGTTATGGTATTGTTTTGACTTCAGCCCCCATTACTGTCAAGTAAATAGGAGCTATCAAAACATTGGCAATATCATAACAGGGCCTCTATTCCCGAAGGTAAAGAACATATCGTCTTTGTCCTGTTATGGTATTGTTTTGACTTCAGCCCCCATTACTGTCAAGTAAATAAGAGCTATCAAAACATTGACAATATCATAACAGGGCCTCTATTCCCGAAGGTAAAGAACATATCGTCTTTGTCCTGTTATGGTATTGTTTTGACTTCAGCCCCCATTACTGTCAAGTAAATAGGAGCTATCAAAACATTGACAATATCATAACAGGGCCTCTATTCCCGAAGGTAAAGAACATATCGTCTTTGTCCTGTTATGGTATTGTTTTGACTTCAGCCCCCATTACTGTCAAGTAAATAGGAGCTATCAAAACATTGGCAATATCATAACAGGGCCTCTATTCCCGTAGGTAAAGAACACATCGTCTTTGTCCTGTTATGGTATTGTTTTGACTTCAGCCCCCATTACTGTCAAGTAAATAGGAGCTATCAAAACATTGGCAATATCATAACAGGGCCTCTATTCCCGAAGGTAAAGAACATATCGTCTTTGTCCTGTTATGGTATTGTTTTGACTTCAGCCCCCATTACTGTCAAGTAAATAGGAGCTATCAAAACATTGGCAATATCATAACAGGGCCTCTATTCCCGAAGGTAAAGAACATATCGTCTTTGTCCTGTTATGGTATTGTTTTGACTTCAGCCCCCATTACTGTCAAGTAAATAAGAGCTATCAAAACATTGACAATATCATAACAGGGCCTCTATTCCCGAAGGTAAAGAACATATCGTCTTTGTCCTGTTATGGTATTGTTTTGACTTCAGCCCCCATTACTGTCAAGTAAATAGGAGCTATCAAAACATTGACAATATCATAACAGGGCCTCTATTCCCGAAGGTAAAGAACATATCGTCTTTGTCCTGTTATGGTATTGTTTTGACTTCAGCCCCCATTACTGTCAAGTAAATAGGAGCTATCAAAACATTGGCAATATCATAACAGGGCCTCTATTCCCGTAGGTAAAGAACATATCGTCTTTGTCCTGTTATGGTATTGTTTTGACTTCAGCCCCCATTACTGTCAAGTAAATAGGAGCTATCAAAACATTGGCAATATCATAACAGGGCCTCTATTCCCGAAGGTAAAGAACACATCGTCTTTGTCCTGTTATGTTATTGTTTTGACTTCAGCCCCCATTACTGTCAAGTAAATAGGAGCTATCAAAACATTGGCAATATCATAACAGGGCCTCTATTCCCGAAGGTAAAGAACATATCGTCTTTGTCCTGTTATAGTATTGTTTTGACTTCAGCCCCCATTACTGTCAAGTAAATAGGAGCTATCAATACATTGACAATATCATAACAGGGCCTCTATTCCCGAAGGTAAAGAACATATCGTCTTTGTCCTGTTATGGTATTGTTTTGACTTCAGCCCCCATTACTGTCAAGTAAATAAGAGCTATCAAAACATTGGCAATATCATAACAGGGCCTCTATTCCCGAAGGTAAAGAACACATCGTCTTTGTCCTGTTATGATATTGTTTTGACTTCAGCCCCCATTACTGTCAAGTAAATAGGAGCTATCAAAACATTGGCAATATCATAACAGGGCCTCTATTCCCGAAGGTAAAGAACATATCGTCTTTGTCCTGTTATGGTATTGTTTTGACTTCAGCCCCCATTACTGTCAAGTAAATAGGAGCTATCAAAACATTGGCAATATCATAACAGGGCCTCTATTCCCGAAGGTAAAGAACACATCGTCTTTGTCCTGTTATGGTATTGTTTTGACTTCAGCCCCCATTACTGTCAGGAAAAAAAGAGCTATCAAAACGGTGACAATACGATAACAGGGTTATTATGACGTGGCTATGCAATTTATTTTACGGCGAGCGTAAAGGACAGAGGTATAGCAGTTATATAGCTCTGTCTTTTTCTCTCAGCATAAACAGAACTGCATTGTTATGTCATAATAACCCCCCAGATCAGACACGATATTGTTTTTACCGTGTCAAAAGCAAAATTGTTTGTCGTCGTAGAATATTAGGGGTTTAGGGCCTCCCTGCCAACGTCATCTATACGCGCTTTCGTACCAGAGATATACCTAGGAACTAATTAAGATTAAGTACCTACTGACTCTATGATTCTAAATGTAAATACTACTAAGATACTAAGCGCGGAAATTTGACAAATATTTTAGTGTAGGCGCTTTGACATGTAAATCGTTTTGAACGCTTAGTCATTTTAAATTTGTACAAGATTAGCGTTGATTACAAAATAACTTTACTTTTTTTACCATGTTTTAATAATTGGTAATAAATTATAGCAGTGACATAGTTGGTCAGACAAGAAAGCGAGCTAATAGAAACGTATGACAAAAGTGGTATTACTAATGGTTACACCGGGAAAGTCGGAAATTTGCATCTGGGGCGAAGTCGCTGGCGGGCCGCTAGTTTACAATATGGCTAAAGAATCTTTATTCCCATTACAAACACAAGAGACTAATATATTACATTAAAGTTAAGGTAAAACGTGCTTGGTAATGTTGCTGAGTTAATGCATTTATGGCGAGAGATTCATAGGTGCATTATAATATTATTACGCGTAAATTGAATAATAAAGAACTTTGACTTTGCTAATAATTTCACTGGTTGCTTCCCACACCAGAACACAACAATGCGAACACTGCTGCTTTGCGGTTAGAAGGAGAAATTTTGGAAATTAGCGAGCACGCAAACAACAGATCTATTTTATGTTATACTTAACAAGTTTTTGGTTCTAATAACGGGTTTTGAGTGGTGGTCTTTTTGCACGGTCCGTCCGGATCGCCTACCACCATCAGCAGCAGTCTTCGCATTGTTAGTCTTAGGATTATATCCTTGAGATTGTAGTCTGGAGGAGTCTACGGATTTCAGATGCCAGTCACCATCTGATGGCCTATGTGCTCGAAAGCCTTCTTCTTTCCAAAAAAATGTAAGGTTGAATCTGTTCTATATGTACAAGAAATCTGCTCCTTAAATCCCACTTCTGGTCCTATGGTCTAACGTACTATTCCGTCCTACGCTCGATTTTACATTTTAACAAATCTGTGAATTTCTTCTGTAACGATACTCATAATCATGGTACAGTTAAGCTTTGAATACGAAACTAAGCCATTTATAACCGATTTCAAAAAAGGTGGAGATTTTCAATTCATCGGTTTTTTTTTTGGTTTATGTATGTTCCCAGATTAATTGATGACCAATAGACCAATTGGTTGTATGGGTGTACTTTCTAGTTGGTCCCATTGTCAACATGTCAGGATCTTATGATGGAATCTTGGAGAATCAAGGAAACACCTCAAATATTATAGGCAAACCTATAGCAAACCCGGTATATTTCACTGTAGCTCGTGCATTTGCGTTAGAAAAATACTATATGGTGAAGTGGAACTGATGATGAACTCCTTAGCGGTACCTATTTGAAGGGTGGCGATAAGATATCTCGATTAAGGTACTTGAGTGACTATGACAAAACACGTTTAATTGTTTGAATATGACTATGACTTTACCGCGGCGTTGCTAGCGGCGAGCTGGAAATATTCTAAAGTTTCGCATTAATTGAGAAGTGGGACTACATAACAGCATAAATAGGTTCACTAAAAAGTATAAAATAAAATAAACCTTGAAAAGAACCAAAACCCGCCTTCAATAATGCACCATTTTATAAGAAGTTATTTTTTCCATTTTGGAAGGCGGGTTATTGCTTTTTTTATCCTCAGAGGCTTACACGTGCTACCAATCGTGACACTTCCTAAGATTGCCACCAGAAACGTTACTTAGAAACCAGAAAAGAAACATGAACACGATACTTCCAATTCTTATCAGTATTTTTAACACGATAGAAATAAATAATTATATCTCACGATTATGTTAACGTTGATATAAAAATGTTATAGTTTTTACCAATATAAATACTGGAAGCGGCGAGGAATAAAACACATCAGTGGCCAACACCATTCATATACGATATGGTCACCATAAAATGTCTAACGGTACTCGCTTCTTTGGTGATTCCTTCACTGTCATTACCAAAAGGAAGACCACGTGAGTATTTAATTTATTCTTGATTTATTATAAACTCTGTTTTTTTTACTTCGAAAGTATGGGGAAATCCACTTTGTAAAATTAAATTAACGCCATTTGTTCCCTATACCAAAATAAAAGTATCTGATACGTCAGAAACAGACAGATTCTGACTGGTAATGCCATCAATTTTATTTTCTTTCTCATAATTATTAATGAAAGTCACACTGCCGAACTTAATCTGATAGGTCGTGTTACCTTAAAATTAAAAAGTATCCCTAATTATGTATATTAAAAAACATGCCTAGTTAGTTATATCTGCTTACAAGGAACGGATGAGTGTTCTGCTTAAAAAATGACACTTTAATTATTTTTTGTACAACTCAATGCGACTAAGCGATTAATAACTTACATTACTCGTATCTATCTACCTATCTATATATATATAAAAGGCAAACCTGACTGACTTATATATCAACGCACAGCCGAAACTACTGTACCTAGAAACTTGAAATACAGGGGTTCCTTTCATGATATAAGTGAGCAATAAGAAAGAATTTTTAAAAATTCACCCCCCGATGGATTAAAATGGGGGCGTCCTCTAGTACTCGTATATACCTATTTATGCACTAAGGGTTTTAAATGCAAGTACCAAGTTCACTCCTCAAATGGAATTTCCTTAATTTCACAACTGTGATCAAATTTCATTTTCAATTATAAAAATATCCCACGTTAAGCTCGGGAAGTCTAAAATAAACATACATAGAACAAACATAATATGGATGATAAGTATTTGCGGTTGTTAAGATAATTAAAAATTACTGAAATTTCGATATTTCGCATCTTGTTCCAGTTTTTTTTATTTCCTTTTCTATAACTTGAGGAATAAACCCAGTTTTTAGGGTTCTATACCTACATAAAATGTGTCAACAGTCAACACTACCAATGGGACCAACCCGCCATGGTATGTGATTAAGCCTCCGCTCTCCGTCCGTCTATCAGTCTATCTGTCAGTGGGCTGTATCTCATGAATCGATATAGGTAGAAAGAGGAAAGTTTTACTAATTGTAAGTGTAACTTTGCGGGTGGTCCTTGTGCAGGGTTCGTCCGGATCGCTACCACCATCTTATCCATTAACCTGCCGCCAAACAGCAGTGTTCGCATTGTTGTGATCCGGTTTGGGGATAAAACAGCCGGTGTAATTACTAGCATAGGGGCATTCCATCTTAGTCCTCAGGGTTGGCAACGCATTTGCAGTCTTAGCCTTGCAGTCTTGTGAATGCGAATGTCTATGGGTCACAGTTTCCACTTACCATCAGGTGGCCTGTGTGCTCGTTTACCTTCTGCCTCCTGCCATAATTTTTTTTAATACCAAGCTTAAGACATTTAAAGATGCGATATAAAGTTTTGGAATCATAAATTATAGCTATTTTTAGCCAAGGGAGCCATAGGGTACCGGATGGTAGCGGTAGACGGAACTATCCTAATTTTCAAGATAAAAAGGATCCTTTGGCCTTCCCCGGGTCTTAAGTTAACTTAAAAATTAAATAAACCCTTCAAGAGCATGTCGGACCATGCCCAGGGTAGGGTTCCGAAGCCGCTAAGTACTACAAACAATAACAAGTACTAATAACTAATTATCTATTTAAAGTCATTTAATGCCTTTTAGATGATTTTAGTAGGTATAATCACTTTAATCACCTGTATCTAAAAAACTAATGATGTATACTTAGTCGTAATAGGTTTTCGTTTCATTAAAGATGTTTTTCAGATTTTTAGTATTTACAGTTTTGGGTGTGGGGGGGGGGGGGGGGGACTCTAACAAAAATTAGCGCTTTAAAGCTTAATATTTTATAAACGGATCTATTAATCGAATAAAACTGTGGGTGCCATTGCATTAATTTATAAAAAAAAATTGTTCTCACAAACCGGCAATGTTTTTGAAACACCCCCACTCTACCAAAGACACCCCCACACTATGGGGTAAACGAGAAAAAATAAACATCCCCACGTTACATGCAGGGGAGGAACACAAAAAATAAACTATTTTAAGATTTTATTTTACTACTTTGTTGACGTGACTAATATGTATATTCATGCCAAATTAAAGCCTTCTAGTACTGAGTCTCTGAGCTATGCTGCGGACGGAAGGACGGACGGACGGACGGACGGACATGGCGAAACTATAAGGGTTCCTAGTTTGACTACGGAACCCTAAAAGCTGACTTTTGATCAATATATACGTTTTATATATCTTTATATATCTTTTGTATGTATATTTTACGGTTTACTTATTTTCAGCTTACTTCAATCTTCAACCATCGTACGGCGGTAAGTCATTATTATCATATATACATTTTATTTATGTTAGATGATCATTTTCAAACTTTTTAAACATATTTGAATAAAAAACGTACGCCATGTAAAAAAAATATGTGAAAAGGACATAAAATACTCAACATAGATTTTTTTACACCGAAGTATTTTTTATTGCTGAGTGTAGTTTTGTTGCTGACCGTACTTTTTTTCGAGACCAAACTCACGGATGTCAATTTGATGGGTCTAGTTAAATGCAGCGGAGACCCTAAATACCTCTCTTCATTACCATCAGCTCTTAGAATCCATAATATCGCATTGTCAACGGGTTAACATAAAATGTCATTTCCTTAACGTGACCGCTGATTCAAGATTTGACCCAACCAAACCCACTTAATTTCACTTAATTAAAAATAAATAAAATCTTGTTAAAAATTGTAACCTCTTGCAAACATATGAACATACACACATCCACACATACACACGCGTTCACACGCACATACACACCACACGCATAATTTAATAATTTACCTTTTTCTTAAATTTGTTTTGAAAGCCTATGTTTTTCTTTTGTAATGTTCTATTTTGCGCTGTTTACCTTAAAGGCGTTCATGTGTTATGTTGAAATTGATACCCACGATATAGGCTGCGCTTAGTGTGGGTAAGTATCCTAGGGTGATGGCAACAGTGTTGGACACATTAACCTGTAAGGCACCAATAATTGACACTTAACTCCTATTTCAAAGATCCTACGGTCCTAAATTGATAGTTGCAAAACAAAAGAATATCCCTTACCTTCTGTAAAATAAGAACCAAGTGTCCAATCATTGTTTCGCAGTCCGTTAGTTCTAAATGAGGTTTTTTTTACATGTTCCCAGTTTATCACAAAACACTTCTGGGTATTCTTTACATAGCTGGCTCACAAACTGATCCTCCACGATCTGATTTATTTTAATTTCACTAATTCCGAGCGCGCTAAGCCAATCTCTGCCTAGTAATAGCGTGCCGCCCCCTTTAATAACGTACAATTCTAGATAATCCAATATCGTAGTTTTTAAACTTACGTTTACCTTAAGGGACCCTAGCGGCTCAATTCGCGAGCCCGAATAACTACGTAAAATTAAATAGTTCGCTTTTTTTTATCTTAGTAAATTGTTCATGACATTGTTCATTTATTCCGGAAATCCTACTGCCCCTATCGATTTTCCACTCAAATTATTTATCGTCGACTTGAACCTTAATAAAAAATAGCTTGTTACCTCTGTTGAGACCTCGAGAGTGGACCTCAGTGGAAAGGCAGCCTTAGTCCTTACAAGTTGGACATAACGCGCCCTAGCTCCGTCCGCATGACGCCCGGTAAAAAAAAAAAAATATTTAGGCCGAAATGGCTTTAGGACAAACGAAAATTGGGCCTTAAGATGCTTTAGAACAATTAATGATCATTAGGAATTTGAATATAGAGCCATCATTTTTACTTTTTCTTTTTCAGGTTTTTACGGCTTCCCGACTACGTTTCCATCATGTAAGCAAGTTTACACTATTTTAATATAATAATATTAATTTACGTTTTCATTTGATTTTTTTTTTTTTTTTTATTACCTACTTATTTCATAACGTAATTCAATTTAATGTACTTAAATTATATATATGGATTAAGCTTGGTCCGAAATAAAGATTACTATTATTTTATTACTATCCATGTAAGGGCATGCTTCGATGGTTCGGTCATTTGGAAAGGATGGATGAAAGAAGATTGACGAAATTGAATATCTCACAGAGCGAAAGTGAGTGGAAGGGTCGGAAGAGGCCGCCCTAGGCGTACTTTTTCGAATCAAATCGGAGAAATACTGGAAAAGGGCCGAATCTTAAGTACCCGAAACCGACGTGCGTGCATGACTCGATGTATGAATGTGGAAGAAGCGAAAGACATTTGTCAGGATCGTAGCAGGTGGAAAGAAGTCGTCTCTGCCTACCCCTCTGGGAAGCAGGCGTGATTTTATGTATGTATGTATTACTATCCCACTTATGTAGTCCCACTTCTCAATTAATGAGAAACTATACAACATTTAAAGCTCGCCGCAAGCAACGCCGCGAGAGTCATAGTCATATTTTAACAATTAAATGTGCTTCGTCATACTCGTTCAACTACCTTAATCGAGGTATTAAGATATCTCGATTAAGGTAGTTGAGCGAGTGGAGATAAGTCTCCACCCTTGAAATATGTACCATTAAGGAGTTCCGGTGGCCATGTGGTAAAGTACTATATAGTACTTTTCAAAAGCAAATGCACGAATTAAATACTGAAATCGCTATAGGTGTGCTATATTTGAGGAGTTCCCTTGATTTCTCCAAGAGAACCCGACGAACTGAGAAATTCCTCCTATTATTGAAATCGGTTAAAAAATAATACTTACTTTTAGTTCTTGCACTGTAGCTTGGTGCCTGGAACATTTCGCATGACGTTCCTTTATATTTGTGGAAGTTGCCGCGATCGAAAGACGTAAGGTGGTCTTTTAGGTGTGCTTTAAAACAATAGAAAGTATTCACAAGTATTTTTAACAGCTTCAATTTCAATAAAAGCTGATTCATATAAAAAACAGTTGAGGCAAATCATTTTTTGAAAGCTATAAAAAGAACCAAGATAGTCCAACAAAATAAGCCGATAAAGATTTATTGCTATCTCTTTCTAGCAAAACAGAATTTAAGAGTTTTTATGGCCGAACTGTTACATGACTGCACAGTGCAAATCGGATCGGTTAAAATGCTTGTATTATTCGTATTACTGGGCCGAATTTGATTTTAATTTCACTTTTGGCGATTTCTTTTAGGGTATTTTCATATTTTGTTGGAAAATGCGATTAAACAAATCCATGCTTATTCCCTATTATGTTACCATTAGGTAACTTACATATGTATACTCATCTCTCTCTCTCTTAATTATTTTAAAGCTTTGCTCTTGTCGATGGAGCAATTTCCAATTTTCTCTCCCCTCTGCCAGATCCTCTTTATACGACACGATATGCACCTTCTCCTTGATTTAATCGATGTACCATATTCTTGGTCTTCCTCTATTGATATTGCATTTGTGTTTGCATTGTAATGTTTGAATTACAGTATAGGTAGCTAAAACTTTAATTTCATTTAAATTTAGAACATGAAACGAAGAAAACGAGTGATATTTGGTTGTTATTATCGAATTAATTTGTAATTTTATTAAGTGAGAAATTCTTGTTCAATGCATATTTTAAATATCGAATATTGATTAACGCACTCAAACAAACAAAACAAATATTACTACGTCAAATACTAGGAGTGCATAAACATTAGAAGTACCTACCTAATAATTAACCTAGAGTGTAACGTGTGAGTCGTCCGCGCTGTGTCGGGCGCGCCCGCCCGCCCTCGCCGCTGCGCCGCACTGTCTTTTGTTAAGAACTTTTGAATAGTTCCTAAGAACAGAAAATAAAGTTTTTTACAACTGGAAAATGTAGACTATATTGTACATGTTGTAGAAAACTTATTGCATGCATGTAGATAAAGTTTTGTATGCGACTGTACGCATAATTAGGCAAACATTCGTGTGATCTTATTATGAAACTCGCCTTTAAGCTCGTTTCATAAAACCACACTCGTGTATTAATGCCTCTCATTATGCTCCAGTCACATAAATAACTATTAAACTGTTTCCTCTTAGTGTTTTTGCGTGTAACTAACAATCAAAGCCACATCTCACCTGAACCTAACAAAGCCATATTATGAACACCGTAAAATTATGACTCGCCGAAAAAGTTTTCCGGAATCTGTGTAGTACCTACTATCTACTTAGCTAACCACGTTTTTTTTTGAAATATTGTTTTGCCGAGGACATTTCACCTAGGAGCATGAGTAACTTAAAGATGTTTTGGTACCTAAGTTCTGTAAAAGTAATGATAACATAAACATTATTTATTATTTTCAGCTTCTTCATCGGCCTTCGCTTTTTCCAGTGCTGATGCTAATGCTGGCAAAAGTACCGCCCAAGCCGCTTCTAAAGCTATTGCAAATGGTGGCACTGCGACAGCCGTTTCTAATGCTTTAGCTCAGAGTGGAACAGGGAGTGGTCAAGCTACAGCTCTTTCTAAAGCCACAGCAACTGCAACAACAGCAGCAACAAGTTTAGGTATTTCTACAGCACCCACAGCAACTGATAATAGTAGCGACCAAGGCAACGGAACATCTGGTCAAAATAGTACCACCGGTAGCAATGATACAAACAAAACATCCGGAACAGATGACAATGCAGGCAACGGAACCTCTGATCAAAATACTAGTACTACCGGTAGCAATGACACAAACATAACACCCGGAACAGGTGACAATGCAGGCAACGGAACATCTGATCAAAATACTAGTACCACCGGTAGCAATGACACAAACAATACATCCGGAACAGGTGACAATGCAGGCAACGGAACATCTGATCAAAATACTAGTGCCACCGGTAGCAATGACACAAACCAAACATCTGGAAATGTACCCAATAATATGACGACCAATACATCGGGAGAAGATAGTGAAACTAGTGCTAAAGCTGTGAGTGTCGCTTTTGCCAGTGCAAATACTAATAAAGGCAGTGCTGAAGCAACAAGTTTAGCTATTGCTAAAGCATCCTCAACAACTGATAATAGTAGCGACAAAGGCAACGGAACATCTGGTCAAAATAGTACCACCGGTAGCAATGACACAAACAAAACATCCGGAACAGATGACAATGCAGGCAACGGAACCTCTGATCAAAATACTAATACTACCGGTAGCAATGACACAAACATAACACCCGGAACAGGTGACAATGCAGGCAACGGAACATCTGATCAAAATACTAGTGCCACCGGTAGCAATGACACAAACAATACATCCGGAACAGGTGACAATGCAGGCAACGGAACATCTGATCAAAATACTAGTACCACCGGTAGCAATGACACAAACAATACATCCGGAACAGGTGACAATGCAGGCAACGGAACATCTGATCAAAATACTAGTGCCACCGGTAGCAATGACACAAACCAAACATCTGGAAATGTACCCAATAATATGACGACCAATACATCGGGAGAAGATAGTGAAACTAGTGCTAAAGCTGTGAGTGTCGCTTTTGCCAGTGCAAATACTAATAAAGGCAGTGCTGAAGCAACAAGTTTAGCTATTGCTAAAGCATCCTCAACAACTGATAATAGTAGCGACAAAGGCAACGGAACATCTGGTCAAAATAGTACCACCGGTAGCAATGACACAAACAAAACATCCGGAACAGATGACAATGCAGGCAACGGAACCTCTGATCAAAATACTAATACTACCGGTAGCAATGACACAAACATAACACCCGGAACAGGTGACAATGCAGGCAACGGAACATCTGATCAAAATACTAGTGCCACCGGTAGCAATGACACAAACAATACATCCGGAACAGGTGACAATGCAGGCAACGGAACATCTGATCAAAATACTAGTACCACCGGTAGCAATGACACAAACAATACATCCGGAACAGGTGACAATGCAGGCAACGGAACCTCTGATCAAAATACAAAAAATGACACCAATACCACCGGTAGCAATGACACAAACCAAACATCTGGAAATGTACCCAATAATATGACGACCAATACATCGGGAGAAGATAGTGAAACTAGTGCTAAAGCTGTGAGTGTCGCTATTGCCAGTGCAAATACTAGTAAAGGCAGTGCTGAAGCAACAAGTTTAGGTATTGCTAAAGCATCCTCAACAACTGATAATAGTAGCGACAAAGGCAACGGAACATCTGGTCAAAATAGTACCACCGGTAGCAATGACACAAACAAAACATCCGGAACAGATGACAATGCAGGCAACGGAACCTCTGATCAAAATACTAATACTACCGGTAGCAATGACACAAACATAACACCCGGAACAGGTGACAATGCAGGCAACGGAACATCTGATCAAAATACTAGTGCCACCGGTAGCAATGACACAAACAATACATCCGGAACAGGTGACAATGCAGGCAACGGAACATCTGATCAAAATACTAGTACCACCGGTAGCAATGACACAAACAATACATCCGGAACAGGTGACAATGCAGGCAACGGAACCTCTGATCAAAATACTAGTGCCACCGGTAGCAATGACACAAACCAAACATCTGGAAATGTACCCAATAATATGACGACCAATACATCGGGAGAAGATAGTGAAACTAGTGCTAAAGCTGTGAGTGTCGCTTTTGCCAGTGCAAATACTAATAAAGGCAGTGCTGAAGCAACAAGTTTAGCTATTGCTAAAGCATCCTCAACAACTGATAATAGTAGTGGCAAAGGCAACGGAACATCTGATCAAAATACTAGTACCACCGGTAGCAATGACACAAACAATACATCCGGAACAGGTGACAATGCAGGCAACGGAACATCTGATCAAAATACTAGTACCACCGGTAGCAATGACACAAACAATACATCCGGAACAGGTGACAATGCAGGCAACGGAACATCTGATCAAAATACTAGTACCACCGGTAGCAATGACACAAACAATACATCCGGAACAGGTGACAATGCAGGCAACGGAACATCTGATCAAAATACTAGTACCACCGGTAGCAATGACACAAACAATACATCCGGAACAGGTGACAATGCAGGCAACGGAACATCTGATCAAAATACTAGTGCCACCGGTAGCAATGACACAAACCAAACATCTGGAAATGTACCCAATAATATGACGACCAATACAGCGGGAGAAGATAGTGAAACTAGTGCTAAAGCTGTGAGTGTCGCTATTGCCAGTGCAAATACTAGTAAAGGCAGTGCTGAAGCAACAAGTATAGCTATTGCTAAAGCATCCTCAACAACTGGTAATAGTAGCGACAAAGGCAACGGAACATCTGGTCAAAATAGTACCACCGGTAGCAATGACACAAACAAAACATCCGGAACAGATGACAATGCAGGCAACGGAACCTCTGATCAAAATACTAATACCACCGGTAGCAATGACACAAACAATACATCCGGAACAGGTGACAATGCAGGCAACGGAACATCTGATCAAAATACTAGTACCACCGGTAGCAATGACACAAACAATACATCCGGAACAGGTGACAATGCAGGCAACGGAACATCTGATCAAAATACTAGTGCCACCGGTAGCAATGACACAAACCAAACATCTGGAAATGTGCCCAATAATATGACGACCAATACATCGGGAGAAGATAGTAAAACTAGTGCTAAAGCTGTGAGTGTCGCTTTTGCCAGTGCAAATACTAGTAAAGGCAGTGCTGAAGCAACAAGTTTAGTTATTGCTAAAGCATCCTCAACAACTGATAATAGTAGCGGCAAAGGCAACGGAACATCTGGTCAAAATAGTACCACCGGTAGCAATGACACAAACAAAACATCCGGAACAGATGACAATGCAGGCAACGGAACCTCTGATCAAAATACTAATACTACCGGTAGCAATGACACAAACATAACACCCGGAACAGGTGACAATGCAGGCAACGGAACATCTGATCAAAATACTAGTACCACCGGTAGCAATGACACAAACAATACATCCGGAACAGGTGACAATGCAGGCAACGGAACATCTGATCAAAATACTAGTACCACCGGTAGCAATGACACAAACAATACACCCGGAACAGGTGACAATGCAGGCAACGGAACATCTGATCAAAATACTAGTACCACCGGTAGCAATGACACAAACAATACATCCGGAACAGGTGACAATGCAGGCAACGGAACATCTGATCAAAATACTAGTGCCACCGGTAGCAATGACACAAACCAAACATCTGGAAATGTACCCAATAATATGACGACCAATACAGCGGGAGAAGATAGTGAAACTAGTGCTAAAGCTGTGAGTGTCGCTATTGCCAGTGCAAATACTAGTAAAGGCAGTGCTGAAGCAACAAGTTTAGGTATTGCTAAAGCATCCTCAACAACTGGTAATAGTAGCGACAAAGGCAACGGAACATCTGGTCAAAATAGTACCACCGGTAGCAATGACACAAACAAAACATCCGGAACAGATGACAATGCAGGCAACGGAACCTCTGATCAAAATACTAATACCACCGGTAGCAATGATACAAACAATACATCCGGAACAGGTGACAATGCAGGCAACGGAACATCGGATCAAAATACGAGTACCACCGGTAGCAATGACACAAACAATACATCCGGAACAGGTGACAATGCAGGCAACGGAACATCTGATCAAAATACTAGTGCCACCGGTAGCAATGACACAAACCAAACATCTGGAAATGTGCCCAATAATATGACGACCAATACATCGGTAGAAGATAGTGAAACTAGTGCTAAAGCTGTGAGTGTCGCTTTTGCCAGTGCAAATACTAGTAAAGGCAGTGCTGAATCAACAAGTTTAGCTATTGCTAAAGCATCCTCAACAACTGATAATAGTAGCGGCAAAGGCAACGGAACATCTGATCAAAATACTAGTACCACCGGTAGCAATGACACAAACAATACATCCGGAACAGATGACAATGCAGACAACGGAACCTCTGATCAAAATACTAATACTACCGGTAGCAATGACACAAACAATACTCCCGGAACAGGTGACAATGCAGGCAACGGAACCTCTGATCAAAATACTAGTGCCACCGGTAGCAATGACACAAACCAAACATCTGGAAATGTACCCAATAATATGACGACCAATACATCGGGAGAAGATAGTGAAACTAGTGCTAAAGCTGTGAGTGTCGCTTTTGCCAGTGCAAATACTAATAAAGGCAGTGCTGAAGCAACAAGTTTAGCTATTGCTAAAGCATCCTCAACAACTGATTATAGTAGCGGCAAAGGCAACGGAACATCTGATCAAAATACTAGTACCACCGGTAGCAATGACACAAACAATACATCCGGAACAGATGACAATGCAGACAACGGAACCTCTGATCAAAATACTAATACTACCGGTAGCAATGACACAAACATAACACCCGGAACAGGTGACAATGCAGGCAACGGAACATCTGATCAAAATACTAGTACCACCGGTAGCAATGACACAAACAATACATCCGGAACAGGTGACAATGCAGGCAACGGAACATCTGATCAAAATACTAGTGCCACCGGTAGCAATGACACAAACCAAACATCTGGAAATGTACCCAATAATATGACGACCAATACATCGGGAGAAGATAGTGAAACTAGTGCTAAAGCTGTGAGTGTCGCTTTTGCCAGTGCAAATACTAGTAAAGGCAGTGCTGAAGCAACAAGTTTAGTTATTGCTAAAGCATCCTCAACAACTGATAATAGTAGCGGCAAAGGCAACGGAACATCTGATCAAAATACTAGTACCACCGGTAGCAATGACACAAACAATACATCCGGAACAGGTGACAATGCAGGCAACGGAACATCTGATCAAAATACTAGTACCACCGGTAGCAATGACACAAACAATACACCCGGAACAGGTGACAATGCAGGCAACGGAACATCTGATCAAAATACTAGTACCACCGGTAGCAATGACACAAACAATACATCCGGAACAGGTGACAATGCAGGCAACGGAACATCTGATCAAAATACTAGTGCCACCGGTAGCAATGACACAAACCAAACATCTGGAAATGTACCCAATAATATGACGACCAATACATCGGGAGAAGATAGTGAAACTAGTGCTAAAGCTGTGAGTGTCGCTTTTGCCAGTGCAAATACTAGTAAAGGCAGTGCTGAAGCAACAAGTTTAGTTATTGCTAAAGCATCCTCAACAACTGATAATAGTAGCGGCAAAGGCAACGGAACATCTGGTCAAAATAGTACCACCGGTAGCAATGACACAAACAAAACATCCGGAACAGATGACAATGCAGGCAACGGAACCTCTGATCAAAATACTAATACTACCGGTAGCAATGACACAAACATAACACCCGGAACAGGTGACAATGCAGGCAACGGAACATCTGATCAAAATACTAGTACCACCGGTAGCAATGACACAAACAATACATCCGGAACAGGTGACAATGCAGGCAACGGAACATCTGATCAAAATACTAGTACCACCGGTAGCAATGACACAAACAATACACCCGGAACAGGTGACAATGCAGGCAACGGAACATCTGATCAAAATACTAGTACCACCGGTAGCAATGACACAAACAATACATCCGGAACAGGTGACAATGTAGGCAACGGAACATCTGATCAAAATACTAGTGCCACCGGTAGCAATGACACAAACCAAACATCTGGAAATGTACCCAATAATATGACGACCAATACATCGGGAGAAGATAGTGAAACTAGTGCTAAAGCTGTGAGTGTCGCTTTTGCCAGTGCAAATACTAATAAAGGCAGTGCTGAAGCAACAAGTTTAGCTATTGCTAAAGCATCCTCAACAACTGATAATAGTAGCGGCAAAGGCAACGGAACATCTGATCAAAATACTAGTACCACCGGTAGCAATGACACAAACAATACATCCGGAACAGATGACAATGCAGACAACGGAACCTCTGATCAAAATACTAATACTACCGGTAGCAATGACACAAACATAACACCCGGAACAGGTGACAATGCAGGCAACGGAACATCTGATCAAAATACTAGTACCACCGGTAGCAATGACACAAACAATACATCCGGAACAGGTGACAATGCAGGCAACGGAACATCTGATCAAAATACTAGTACCACCGGTAGCAATGACACAAACAATACACCCGGAACAAGTGACAATGCAGGCAACGGAACCTCTGATCAAAATACTAGTGCCACCGGTAGCAATGACACAAACCAAACATCTGGAAATGTACCCAATAATATGACGACCAATACAGATAGTGAAACTAGTGCTAAAGCTGTGAGTGTCGCTTTTGCCAGTGCAAATACTAGTAAAGGCAGTGCTGAAGCAACAAGTTTAGCTATTGCTAAAGCATCCTCAACAACTGATAATAGTAGCGGCAAAGGCAACGGAACATCTGGTCAAAATAGTACCACCGGTAGCAATGACACAAACAAAACATCCGGAACAGATGACAATGCAGGCAACGGAACCTCTGATCAAAATACTAATACTACCGGTAGCAATGACACAAACATAACACCCGGAACAGGTGACAATGCAGGCAACGGAACATCTGATCAAAATACTAGTACCACCGGTAGCAACGACACAAACAATACATCCGGAACAGGTGACAATGCAGGCAACGGAACATCTGATCAAAATACTAGTACCACCGGTAGCAATGACACAAACAATACACCCGGAACAGGTGACAATGCAGGCAACGGAACATCTGATCAAAATACTAGTACCACCGGTAGCAATGACACAAACAATACATCCGGAACAGGTGACAATGTAGGCAACGGAACATCTGATCAAAATACTAGTGCCACCGGTAGCAATGACACAAACCAAACATCTGGAAATGTACCCAATAATATGACGACCAATACATCGGGAGAAGATAGTGAAACTAGTGCTAAAGCTGTGAGTGTCGCTTTTGCCAGTGCAAATACTAATAAAGGCAGTGCTGAAGCAACAAGTTTAGCTATTGCTAAAGCATCCTCAACAACTGATAATAGTAGCGGCAAAGGCAACGCAACATCTGATCAAAATACTAGTACCACCGGTAGCAATGACACAAACAATACATCCGGAACAGGTGACAATGCAGGCAACGGAACATCTGATCAAAATACTAGTACCACCGGTAGCAATGACACAAACAATACACCCGGAACAGGTGACAATGCAGGCAACGGAACATCTGATCAAAATACTAGTACCACCGGTAGAAATGACACAAACAATACATCCGGAACAGGTGACAATGCAGGCAACGGAACATCTGATCAAAATACTAGTACCACCGGTAGCAATGACACAAACAATACACCCGGAACAGGTGACAATGCAGGCAACGGAACATCTGATCAAAATACTAGTACCACCGGTAGCAATGACACAAACAATACATCCGGAACAGGTGACAATGTAGGCAACGGAACATCTGATCAAAATACTAGTGCCACCGGTAGCAATGACACAAACCAAACATCTGGAAATGTACCCAATAATATGACGACCAATACATCGGGAGAAGATAGTGAAACTAGTGCTAAAGCTGTGAGTGTCGCTTTTGCCAGTGCAAATACTAATAAAGGCAGTGCTGAAGCAACAAGTTTAGCTATTGCTAAAGCATCCTCAACAACTGATAATAGTAGCGGCAAAGGCAACGGAACATCTGATCAAAATACTAGTACCACCGGTAGCAATGACACAAACAATACATCCGGAACAGGTGACAATGCAGGCAACGGAACATCTGATCAAAATACTAGTACCACCGGTAGCAATGACACAAACAATACACCCGGAACAGGTGACAATGCAGGCAACGGAACATCTGATCAAAATACTAGTACCACCGGTAGCAATGACACAAACAATACATCCGGAACAGGTGACAATGCAGGCAACGGAACATCTGATCAAAATACTAGTACCACCTGTAGCAATGACACAAACAATACATCCGGAACAGGTGACAATGCAGGCAACGGAACATCTGATCAAAATACTAGTACCACCGGTAGCAATAACACAAACAATACATCCGGAACAGGTGACAATGCCGGCAACGGAACATCTGATCAAAATACTAGTACCACCTGTAGCAATGACACAAACAATACATCCGGAACAGGTGACAATGCAGGCAACGGAACATCTGATCAAAATACTAGTGCCACCGGTAGCAATGACACAAACGAAACATCCGGAACAGGTGACAATGCAGGCAACGGAACTTCTGATCAAAATTCTAGTACCACCGGTAGCAATGACACAAACAAAACATCCGGAACAGGAGACAATGCAGGCAACGGAACCTCTGATCAAAATACAAAAAATGACACCGGTTGCGGTGGAACGAAAACGCCTGATGATGGATCTTTAAAGGCCGAAAGTGAAACAATAGCTATTGCTTTCGCTGACGCCGAGGGAAATGGCAATGATAGTTCTGCTACTGCAATTTCTAAAGCTGCGACATTAACATCAGGTATGTATAAAGGACGAGAGTGGACTTTCTAATGATCTTCATATAAATGATGGAAAATACGAACGCCACATGGACGGCAACTACCTTAAATATTGGAAATAGCAAGTTCTACGCAAAGGAGAGATTCATTTTTATTTTTGAAAAAAATAAATCCTGCATTTATGGATTTTTGAAAATTTGTCTGCCTTAAGAGGGTTAAACTGATCGAACATGGCAAAATAATAAAGGGTGGTTTTTTTACGGTCTTTATTTAAACTAAACATTTGTTAGCGTCATAAATGATTACTATGAATGACCCTTTCTATCTGTATCATAAAACACGACTTTATTATTGTTTTGTCAAATTCGAACAGTTCTATTCCCGGTTAAGGAATAGGATTTTATTAAAAATCCAATTATGCTGTATTTTTTGTTTTTAATAAGAAGTGTAAGTCTTCTTTGCATAGATCTTGCTATTTTCAATATTTAAGATAGTTGCCGACCATGTGTCGTTCGTTTTTTCCATTCTGTATATGACATTAGTGAAAGTGAGTTTTGTGAACTGACGCGATGATGACTTTTGCGTAGTTGTAATTTTTTTACTATACAAATTTAGCCCCGGGATTACATTTTTCACCCCCTAAATTTAGTCCGATTTCTACGATTATTGAATGTTATTGTTATTACTTATTATCGAATTTTGTATGAAAATTTTCAGCTTCACGATCCTCAAATTCACAATTTAACTCGTAGTGTCTTTAACACTTATCCTGTTCATCTACTCACGATTCACGAGTATGTTTTCGATTGTTGTTATATATATGAGTACCTTTACCATGATTGATATAATCCTGTATTTTTCCTATTTGAAGAGTAGATAAAATACGGATTTTGTTTGGCGACATTACACTACCAAAATAAATACGCTGTAATCACCGTTAATTAAAGTTAACCTTTTTAGTGTATACCATTTTAAAAAGAAATGTAAACTTGGGAGAAGTTATATTTTTTCGATTTAGTCTTTTTGGAGCTAGTCATCCCATTCCAAGCATTGTTCCAAAAAGTAAAAAATACAAGTTTTTATGAAATACATATTTCGCGGCCGCTGGCGTTGAAAAATAATTATTCTATCTTTCAAATTATTACAAACTATTTACGATCGATAATTGTAAAACAACATAAGTAGTGGTTGGAACTTATGCAGGGTCCACTGCTATAATCTTGACCGTCGGTAATGACCCTGCCTCTGAAGCTAGCTGTCCCCAGTTCGATTCCCGGTATGGGCATATATTTTTGTGATGACCGCGAGTATCTGTTCCTGAGTCTTGGATATTTTCTATCTATTTAAGTATGTAGTTCTTTATATAAGTATGTTTATCGTCGTCTAATAGGTACCCATAGTACGTTGTCTGGAAAAGATGTATTGATACCGCCTGTTGTTACACAAGTTATAAAATTGTTAATTCTTGTTTCTTATGGTAATTCGATGTGGTGTGCCCAGTCTTATATCGTCCGAAGACTTGAGTACCATATAGTATTCCCGGGACTCATATTATTATAAACTACTCGTATCTCCGTACCAAACTTTATCAAAATCAGTTCAGTGGTTTAACCGTGAAAGCGTAACAGACAGACGGAGCTATTTTCCCATTTATGAGGTAGAAATCGAATTATCTTCTTATCTTTTAATCTGTTCTTGTTTGATCCTGCTCTAATACCTAACCTAACCAACTAAACGAGAATTTAAAAAAAGTTTTTTTTGTAGTAACCTAATTGTGTTACACCACGCGTAAAGCGATTTTCAAATTTGGAAATATATGTCTGAACCGTATTCAGCTTTTTTGTTCCACGTACTAGTAAAATATATTATATTAAGCTTTTCGTAAAAGATAAATTTTTCACAGGCGCCGCGAAAACTTCTCCGGTGAACGGACAGAAACAGAACAAGAAGATAATAATTACTGTCCCGGGAAATCAGCAAAATAGTATAAATACGGGAAAGAAAAATCAGAAACGTGTAATCATACGCCACCCAGGGACAAAACAAAAAAAACAAACTACTGAACAATTAATTGAACAGTTAATCAGTTATGAAAAAAAAATTTATGCCAATCAATATACACATAAAATGAACCCACCAACACGCTTCAAGAGGAATTTGGGAAACATGTTTTCCTTGAGTAAATTAAAAATACCGAGTGAGGGTATAAAGGGCACAAAACACAAGGGTACAAAACCAGCAGAAAAACCTTTTAAATTGACTATGTCTCAAAAACTAAAACTAAAAGCAACGCTTATGAAAATAGCTACCAAAATGTATGTAGAAAAAACAAAAAAAGATATTAAAAAAGGAATCGAAACAGCTACTGACTTAACAATTGATAAATTTGAAAAATTTGTAGACGTAACATTGGGTTTAGTAACAATTTAGTAAAATTACGATTTCGAGAAACGCGTCTATAATTATTTAATATTTATTAATCATAGTGCTTTTATATTAACTACTTAAAAGCTCGATTTAAAATACCATACAAATGCAAGTTTAACACGCGCTCTCAGGGTTCCTTACAAAAAGAAACCATGTGAGGTATCACCAGCTTTCGGATTTTATCCTTTATTTGCGGTGTCTAACTTCGCTTTTAGATTTTGATTTACTTACGATTGTCAAGCTATGCGGCAGAATGCACATACATAATTTATTATTGCATTGACTAAGAAGCTGGATTTTTTATATTTAGGTACTTACCGTTATATAGAATCGTTAACTTTAACTTGATACATTGACGCATTAGGTTTTGAGGTACTGAACCCTAAAAGATTTAACAGTACATATTAAATGTAAAATAAACATAATATTTTGTTCAATCACTTAACGTGATTTTATTAACTTAGTACGATCAATGTGCCACAAATCTTTATAATTTATAAGCGTTTTGTTACCTTACATAATGTAATACATAAAATTCTCGTGGCGTAATATTTACGTGTATTTATATTTTATATACCCAAATGTTGAATATATATTTCATTGAAACAATTATTTTCTTCAACGCTTTCTGTTTCGCCTACTGATTGACTGGTAGAGAATGCCATTGGGCATTAAGTCCACCATTTGTACTTTATTGTATATTGACCAATTTAGAAAATAAAACTAAATAACTATGAGAACGGCCGTTAAATAACAAGAACCATAACATAAAATTATATTTCTTGAATTCTGTTAATAGTAGGTAATTAACTAAATAGTTAGATTATAAAATCTAATTATAAGATGTGCTTCTGGAGGCCTATTCCTTAAAATAGATATCATTTAATTAACGGAAATCTATTTTGAGTCATAGGTCTCCTGAATCAAATTTCATCATCTAGAACACAGGGTTTCCCAACCAGTGGGGCGCGCCACCTTTAGGGGCGTAGAAAGATAGCAAGGGGGCTGAGGAAAGCTTTCAATTTTAAAAAAACAACTGTTTAATTTATTTTCTCCCACATGCTTGGAAATGTTAACATTACTGTTGTAAAATCAGCCTGCGAAGTTCCGTTCCGGGCAGCGGCCGCGAAAATGTATACAAATTTCATAACGTACCCGGTTTTTTACTTTTTAAAACCATATTTGGACTATGATAACTAACTCCAAACAGCCAAACACTCGTACAATTCAAAATTCTTCCATTTTTATTTACTTTTTAAATGTCATAGACTAAAAAGGTAAACGCCGTTTATCGCGTTTACAGCGTATTTACCAAAGTGTCAAATAGTACTCTACTCGTCCCGCAACGGCCTACTTCCTGGCCTGTGCAGTAATGTACTAAAATGACACAAATATATCAAAAATAATATACCTAAGTAATAACACATTTATTGTGATACTTTCCGTGTCTGTATCAAGAATGGAACGCCGGCGGCCGATGTTTTTTAAGTAGGTATGTACGTTTGTTTGTTGTCATGACGAAAAATCAAAAGTCCCCCCTTAAAACTATTATTTTTCATCCGGGGAGGCTCGATGAAAAAAACGTTGGGAAACCCTGATCTATAATGTAAAACCATTATTTAATAGTGAACGATCACTGTAAATAATGTTTTTACATGACTAGCAATTAATTTACTCATTTACTCTTATTATGTCTTTAGATGATATTACCGTGATTCCCGGACGCATTTGCATCTGTCAACCAGTGAGTATTTTTCTTTTATTTACTTCGACAATTTCGTGCGCGACCCTCTCGCAGTGAGACAGGGGTTGGGGGAGGCGAAGCAACTGCTACGCGGCGCTTTTAATTCCTCGCTATACAGCCTGCTGCAGTTGTTTCCGCCAACATCTACCTTTATAACCCCACTAAAGCGATATACCATAATGTTTAACGTGTTTATCTGTGTATTAAAATAAACCTAGTTTCATCGGGACGGTTATTACAAGGAAAGGTACCCAACTGTCCGGATCCGATTTGGTTTATTTGGATACGAGTACATGTTAGAGAGTAGACCAAAATATACAGACACGTATTTTTTTTAGCTGTCTAATCTCAACATGTTGGGAGAAATTGTCATTCTAAATACCTACTGAAAAGTGACCAAACCCTCTAACGTCTATAGAGAGTTTTAAAAAAATGCTACTTTCCTACTGGTTTGATTATATGTTTAAGAACATGAAACAATAATGAGCACGTACATGTTATATCGACTAAAAGTCTTATTAAAAAAAATAACCTTCAAAGTTATATATTTCTCATTGAAGATACACTTCCTTTGGTTTTTTTTAAAATATGAGTTTGAGCCATTAATATAATAATACTGAGGGGTTATCCAGGAGGGAGGGCAGTTCAGTTTACGCTGAGAGAAAGGGACAGAGTTATGAAGAATCCATAGCTCTGTCCTTTACACTCGCCGCAAAATGAACTGCATAGCTATGTCATAATAACCCCCTGGCCTTTGTCACTGGCTTTTTATTTATGCAACTATCTAACGCAACACATTAAATCATCAAATATAACTAAATCACTCTTAAACGTCAACTAGGTACCTACGCCAAGTTCTTATTTACTCAATAAATAAAACATGGAATCGGAAAGAGTTTCAGCTTTACTTAACCCTCCATTATTCTTAATGCTTCAACGTAGACATCTTTGAAAATTGTATTTAAAACTAGTTTTTAACTGAAAACTTTGTTTGTAAAAAAACAGTAGTCAAAGTTTTTATTATTTTATTTTCAGCTTGGCTAGAAGATCTCACAGAACACGAAACCGATTGGCATAATATGACGAGGAAACCGCGTGAAAATGGATTCGAGTTGAGCACATAGCTTTATGAATTGTATCTCATATATATTTCAATATATTAAGCAATGAAAAAATGTAAAAAAAAATGCACAGCAATTAAATATAACACTAATAAATAGCATATAACACAGTTTTATTTAATGGATTTGTCTTGGCAACGACTTTGGGCTTACGAGTACAGTGCAATAGCTCTTCAAAGAACCTTCGGATTTCTACTTTCCTCTCCCTCGCTCTCATTAGCTCTTATGCTTGTTCAACCGACTTCACCCGAACCCGAAAGAGCTTTTAAAAGCTATTGCACTATACTAGAATCATAGTCATGGTCATATTAGCCATATTGCGGATATTTAGCGGGTGGTAGGACCTTGTGCAGCGTCCATCCGGATCGCTACCACCATATTATCCATTAACCTACCGCTAAACAGCAGTGCTCGCGTTGTTGTGTTCCGGTTTGGGGATAAGACAGCCGGTGTAATGACTAGCATAGAGGCATTCCATCTTAGTCATCAGGGTACATATTATAAACACAGAAGTAGTACATCTCCGGCCCTTTAGGAGTTTCTGTTACCTATTGCTGCTTGGGCGCTAGGGTTGCGTCGCCCGATACTTAATACGCACGCAACCATATTTGGTGACGGCGCGGCTACCACTTAACCGGCTTGGTGGGTCCTGTTGAGTGTGGTTGTAAGCACATATGTAACCCGCACAATATACTGTGCTTGTACAGGGAAATAACAAATGAATAGAAATTACCTCATCGCCCAACAAGAGGCCTCTAGGCATGCTTAATAAATTTGAATTTGTTTTTTCAGCCTGGCACTGCCACTACCGCCCAAGGTATTACATTATCTTTAAATACTGTTGTCTCTTACTTTTTAGCTTAAAATAGTAGAGCTCGCACTAATTTTGCGGTCTACCAATTGGTTAGTGTAATGCCGCTTAACATACTCCTCTAGCGTCGGTCTTCTGTGGTTTCACGCGTTGCCAGCATGGAGTTCGCTTAGAACTTCAATTACCACATTAGCCCATTGATATATGGGACAGTTCGACAACCTGAGGCCCTACTTAAAATCGAAGTTAGAAGTCACGTGATCTCTATCCCTGTCACCTTGTCATTCGAAACTAAAGGGAAAGGGATAGACTAACGTAACTTTGAACTTTTATTTTCAAAGTAGATGCTCTGGCCTTATTTTGCTTTCACTCTACACCTTTTGCTATCGTATTGTTTCTTACTTGGCTACCATTACTGTCAAGTATTTATGACAGCTATCATCACGACAGTTCGATAACATCTCAAAAGCAATAAGGTTTAGCCCGATTAGGATTGAACCTCTGTTTGGTACGCCTATATAGACTCTTCGTAGAACAATCTTCACTCATCGGTTCTATAGTCCATTTGTTAAGGTACTTTAATAAAATGTAAATAAAATGAACCACACCATTAAATTTAATTGACGTCTCTGAGTGCGGCAGTTATGCCTTGTATTATACACTCAGGAGCAAAAATAACGGGTCAGAGTGCGTTTTTCCTACTAAAGAGGCTATTTCGAAGCCTTGGTTCCGCGCCAGGGAATGCTTTTAGTGAATTCTGATGATGAATACCGCGAGCATCGATACCAGGACTTCCAAAGTGCCTAGGATACCCAACTGAATGAAACTGCGGTTAACGCCGGAATTGTGCATGTTCAGAAAATGGCAATAAAATGTAAGGAAATCCAAATGCTGACCCAAACTGTCCGGCTGTGGTGTTAACTGATTGTGCGATCAGTTAGGTATCTTAAGAACTTTTGATCTCCTGTATATATAATGATCTGTGTGGTTTGGACATTTCTACTATGATTGACCAGGCTGCAAGGTTTATTTAAATTTTGATCCGTAACCGACATAATATCAAAGGTACATGGAAAGAACATATCTAGTCATCTTGAGTGGCATTTGGAGTTACCGCGATTCCAACCTAAAATTAATTACGGTCATGATTAATTTTCGTATAGGTTTCTTATACTTAAAGTTACTATTATTTATATCTGTAAAATTGTGTGAATGATTACAGATATAAACCAACAGTAGTTGTTAATTACAAACTCTTGATTATAAAATTGTAATCTGTTTAAAAATAAAAGTGACTACGACTAGTCATGTTCTTTCCGTGTACCCTTCATAATAAAGTCCGAGTATTTTATACACGGTTAGCATTTACTATTTCTAATGATTGGTCGAATTTTGGTGAACTGTCCATATTTTATTATGTTTATCGTTAGTACCCAAACGTTTTCGTTTGTAATTCAAGCAATAATAATAAAAATAATATTGAACAGTTTGGAAGCCTGTGACATTATTCATGATTTAATGTGCCTACAAGACACCTAAGAAGTTTTATTCATCAAAATAACCTTTAGCGCTGCTATTCTCAAAGTGTGCTCTAAAAATAAACCTAAATAACAATGTTCTGTAAGGTATCTATTTGATTTATTATTAATAAATATCTAAAGATTTTACCACTGGGACTCCGTAAAATATTAAACGTTCCAAAATGGTTTAGTCACTAAATAATCTTGAAAAATTCTGTGTTCAATCGCCAAATAGTACAGTAAAATTACAAATTTTACCTTGCAAAAGCTCGGGTATCCACCATTTTTGGATGTGTTCTACAAGCGGGTGGCGGCTCCCGCGGGTGGCGCCGCTGACGAAAATTTTGACATTATCGTTAAATATATATCCCTAACTTTGGCTTATACAGCATAATTGTACTCTTAAGAAACATGGTGTTTAAGCAATGTTAATTTGTTACTGATATACGAATGGACTAATTACACAAAATTTCTACCGTGCCTACCTGTAGAACATATCCAAAAATGACGGATACCCGAACATCCAAGGTAGGTAGCGTAAATCCATACAAATTTACTGAACTATAATGCAATAACTGAAAATTCATTAGGTACTAGTTTTGGTAGGTAAATAAAACTATGATTTTATTATATATTTACATTAAATGTATTTACACAAGATTTCTCTGCCACAATGCCGTATATTAACCCCATAGTTTCATCAGGCACTTATAATTTACAGTTAAAATATTCTTTAAAAATATTTTTAAATGACGAATCTCTTATCACAGTTTCATAGGTACACAAGATTGTTTTTAACATTAATATTGCATATAAATATAACGATTCACTTCCTACATTTTATTTATCTATGGATTTAATGCGCGTATATTACAAATGTTTTAAATTTATAAATAGCATTTGTACATATTCGTCGTCTCTTATTGCGTCTATGATTTATTCCTATCTTCTTATAAAGTATCCGGGGTAGAAAAACCTCGGGTTTGCTGGACCTGTAAACAAAAAAAAAGTTCAAATAATTACGACAAAAAATGCGCAAACTGAAATAACGACGAATTGTTCCAATACACATTAAACCCGAGTTTTAAAATCAAAACCTCGAATATAAAAAAAAACATTCTCGGCATTATCAATTTCATAATTACTTAAGTTACAGTTGGTGTAGTGTTATTTTTAATTTCAGTTAAAATCTTCAGTTAAAATAATATATAATCATCAATCAAGCACGCTGGTGCCCGGTAATAATAAAATGAGATATTTCATTAAACACACCATTTACTGAAGACGACGGAGACAAAATAGAACTTATTGCCCCTAATAAAAGAACCCGTCGCACGAAATAACATGGAGTAAAACAAAGGTTAATTTAAATTTAGCCACGTAAATAATTATTAAAAGTGAGAGATTGACCGGTGAAATGAAGTTGTTCCGTCAGAGCGTAAAAAACACATTTAAGAGCGTGCATTCTCGGCTTACCCGCTTACCCGATGGCTACATCGAGTAGTCATAATTGATCCGCAGTAGAAACGATTTTGGTTACTTTTTAATGAGTACGAAAATACATTTTGTTTAGGTCCTTACAGAATATTTAGTTAGATATTATTACAGTTTATCAAATTCTAGATTTAATAATAATTGTTCAAGTTTCCCTATACTAGCACTTGAAAATGAGTTCAGGCTATTATATTCTTTAGTTTGTTTGGTACAAGAGTGCTATTGGCTCGTGTGGATTTTCGTCCGTCGGGGCGGAAATGCACGAAAGTTTCGTTTTGTGGCGATCTTAGGGTTGCCATCCTTCCAAGTTTTCCCGGATAATTCGTAGTTAAACATACTTCTGTCTAATGAAACATGTGTCATGATGTTATGTCCGGGTGAAACAAGCACGCTAAAATGTCGACATCATACTAACAACTTTTTTTAACATTTATCAAACGTTCCGGGAATAAACGATCTATTTTTAATGAACTTAAGAGGTTTCAATAAATTTGTCCGACGGCAGTATATAAGCGATAGCAAGATAGCAACCCTAGGTTTTCGTCATAAGTTGATTTGCGACGGCAACCCTTCAGTGGTTCCGGCGCGGCGCCGCCGCGGCGCGCCGAGCTTCCGGCGAGAGGTGACGGGACTCGGCAGTTGTAGTGTTATGACAAGTGACAATGTATCAATTTGGGATTTACTTAAATATATTTTATTTCTACGACGGAATTTATGAGAGTCCTAATGTTTGTACCAATGTTAGTTATTCATGTAATTGTAAATAATGTTGTATCGTTACGTAAGTATCATTAACTAGTAAACAAAGTACATAATCATAGTCACAGAATACATTACCTATCACTTAAGACTATAATTATCAACAAATATGCCTAGGTAGTAAGTATAGACTTAGGGGAACTACAATATTCCTACGTGGCATCAACCATATTTAACAGCAGTTATTTTTGTAAAAATTAGTACTCAAACTAAAATAACTATAAATACACAGGTTAAAAAAGCACAGTTTAAAATTATTTAATCAAATAAGTACAATACATGGTGCGCCTTTACGGTTGTGAACACAAATATCGAAATTCATGCGCCTATGAAATATGTCCGACCCACAGCCCAAGTTCAAACAAGCGTAAGAGCAACGACTAGTTTCAAAGCACACATTTATAATTTAATTAATTATGTTCATCATAATGATAAAAATACATTTAAAACACTCGCGGGTGGTAATAAAAAGTAATGTTAATATTAAACACATTTTTAATCGTTAGCGTAAATTGCCTTAACGCGTAAACAGGCGTTAGATTAAGTATTAAAATTGTCTCAAGATATTTTAATGAAAACATTTAATTTTGTGATTTTTTGTTTTTTTTTGTGTGCTGCTTGTCAATTTGATAAAACATTCCTAACCCTCTCTTTATTTCTCGGTATTTCACCGAATTATATAGATTTGGAGAAAACTTGCTTTTACTTTGTCACAGTATGGTTTTTATTTTCAGAGCTATGTTAGGGTAGAAGTACCGTTTTTGACCACTTATGTTGAAAAGAGTATCAAAATTACTGTAAAATTAAAAATAATATTTATAAATAGTAACACTAAGCATAAACATATTTTTGTAATGTCATAATGCTTTTTTATTTAAAGTTTAGAGCGGCCAAGAGCGGTCTTAAGTAAGATGGCCAATCCGGTACTTCAACCGTAATGACCGTTGTGTTATTTTTTATTAAATAAATAAGTACCTAAGTAAATAGGCTTACAAACATTTAAACAGGTCAGTAAGGTGATTAAGTATTCTTAAGGACCGAATGCACATTTTCAATATTTTTATATTTACTATTTTATTGAGATCATTGAATTTATGTTTCAAATATGTCTAGAATATATATTTTTAAGTTATATGCTGAAAAACTTTTAATTGGTCATTTTATTAGAAATGGCTCCTGGGGCCCGTTTTCAATCGCTTGTAACTTGTATTACAAGCAGAAATCTCTTTCCGAATGAAACTGCGGTTAACGCCGGAATTGTGCATGTTCAGAAAATGGCAATAAAATGTAAGGAAATCCAAATGCTGACCCAAACTGTCCGGCTGTGGTGTTAACTGATTGTGCGATCAGTTAGGTATCTTAAGAACTTTTGATCTCCTGTATATATAATGATCTGTGTGGTTTGGACATTTCTACTATGATTGACCAGGCTGCAAGGTTTATTTAAATTTTGATCCGTAACCGACATAATATCAAAGGTACATGGAAAGAACATATCTAGTCATCTTGAGTGGCATTTGGAGTTACCGCGATTCCAACCTAAAATTAATTACGGTCATGATTAATTTTCGTATAGGTTTCTTATACTTAAAGTTACTATTATTTATATCTGTAAAATTGTGTGAATGATTACAGATATAAACCAACAGTAGTTGTTAATTACAAACTCTTGATTATAAAATTGTAATCTGTTTAAAAATAAAAGTGACTACGACTAGTCATGTTCTTTCCGTGTACCCTTCATAATAAAGTCCGAGTATTTTATACACGGTTAGCATTTACTATTTCTAATGATTGGTCGAATTTTGGTGAACTGTCCATATTTTATTATGTTTATCGTTAGTACCCAAACGTTTTCGTTTGTAATTCAAGCAATAATAATAAAAATAATATTGAACAGTTTGGAAGCCTGTGACATTATTCATGATTTAATGTGCCTACAAGACACCTAAGAAGTTTTATTCATCAAAATAACCTTTAGCGCTGCTATTCTCAAAGTGTGCTCTAAAAATAAACCTAAATAACAATGTTCTGTAAGGTATCTATTTGATTTATTATTAATAAATATCTAAAGATTTTACCACTGGGACTCCGTAAAATATTAAACGTTCCAAAATGGTTTAGTCACTAAATAATCTTGAAAAATTCTGTGTTCAATCGCCAAATAGTACAGTAAAATTACAAATTTTACCTTGCAAAAGCTCGGGTATCCACCATTTTTGGATGTGTTCTACAAGCGGGTGGCGGCTCCCGCGGGTGGCGCCGCTGACGAAAATTTTGACATTATCGTTAAATATATATCCCTAACTTTGGCTTATACAGCATAATTGTACTCTTAAGAAACATGGTGTTTAAGCAATGTTAATTTGTTACTGATATACGAATGGACTAATTACACAAAATTTCTACCGTGCCTACCTGTAGAACATATCCAAAAATGACGGATACCCGAACATCCAAGGTAGGTAGCGTAAATCCATACAAATTTACTGAACTATAATGCAATAACTGAAAATTCATTAGGTACTAGTTTTGGTAGGTAAATAAAACTATGATTTTATTATATATTTACATTAAATGTATTTACACAAGATTTCTCTGCCACAATGCCGTATATTAACCCCATAGTTTCATCAGGCACTTATAATTTACAGTTAAAATATTCTTTAAAAATATTTTTAAATGACGAATCTCTTATCACAGTTTCATAGGTACACAAGATTGTTTTTAACATTAATATTGCATATAAATATAACGATTCACTTCCTACATTTTATTTATCTATGGATTTAATGCGCGTATATTACAAATGTTTTAAATTTATAAATAGCATTTGTACATATTCGTCGTCTCTTATTGCGTCTATGATTTATTCCTATCTTCTTATAAAGTATCCGGGGTAGAAAAACCTCGGGTTTGCTGGACCTGTAAACAAAAAAAAAGTTCAAATAATTACGACAAAAAATGCGCAAACTGAAATAACGACGAATTGTTCCAATACACATTAAACCCGAGTTTTAAAATCAAAACCTCGAATATAAAAAAAAACATTCTCGGCATTATCAATTTCATAATTACTTAAGTTACAGTTGGTGTAGTGTTATTTTTAATTTCAGTTAAAATCTTCAGTTAAAATAATATATAATCATCAATCAAGCACGCTGGTGCCCGGTAATAATAAAATGAGATATTTCATTAAACACACCATTTACTGAAGACGACGGAGACAAAATAGAACTTATTGCCCCTAATAAAAGAACCCGTCGCACGAAATAACATGGAGTAAAACAAAGGTTAATTTAAATTTAGCCACGTAAATAATTATTAAAAGTGAGAGATTGACCGGTGAAATGAAGTTGTTCCGTCAGAGCGTAAAAAACACATTTAAGAGCGTGCATTCTCGGCTTACCCGCTTACCCGATGGCTACATCGAGTAGTCATAATTGATCCGCAGTAGAAACGATTTTGGTTACTTTTTAATGAGTACGAAAATACATTTTGTTTAGGTCCTTACAGAATATTTAGTTAGATATTATTACAGTTTATCAAATTCTAGATTTAATAATAATTGTTCAAGTTTCCCTATACTAGCACTTGAAAATGAGTTCAGGCTATTATATTCTTTAGTTTGTTTGGTACAAGAGTGCTATTGGCTCGTGTGGATTTTCGTCCGTCGGGGCGGAAATGCACGAAAGTTTCGTTTTGTGGCGATCTTAGGGTTGCCATCCTTCCAAGTTTTCCCGGATAATTCGTAGTTAAACATACTTCTGTCTAATGAAACATGTGTCATGATGTTATGTCCGGGTGAAACAAGCACGCTAAAATGTCGACATCATACTAACAACTTTTTTTAACATTTATCAAACGTTCCGGGAATAAACGATCTATTTTTAATGAACTTAAGAGGTTTCAATAAATTTGTCCGACGGCAGTATATAAGCGATAGCAAGATAGCAACCCTAGGTTTTCGTCATAAGTTGATTTGCGACGGCAACCCTTCAGTGGTTCCGGCGCGGCGCCGCCGCGGCGCGCCGAGCTTCCGGCGAGAGGTGACGGGACTCGGCAGTTGTAGTGTTATGACAAGTGACAATGTATCAATTTGGGATTTACTTAAATATATTTTATTTCTACGACGGAATTTATGAGAGTCCTAATGTTTGTACCAATGTTAGTTATTCATGTAATTGTAAATAATGTTGTATCGTTACGTAAGTATCATTAACTAGTAAACAAAGTACATAATCATAGTCACAGAATACATTACCTATCACTTAAGACTATAATTATCAACAAATATGCCTAGGTAGTAAGTATAGACTTAGGGGAACTACAATATTCCTACGTGGCATCAACCATATTTAACAGCAGTTATTTTTGTAAAAATTAGTACTCAAACTAAAATAACTATAAATACACAGGTTAAAAAAGCACAGTTTAAAATTATTTAATCAAATAAGTACAATACATGGTGCGCCTTTACGGTTGTGAACACAAATATCGAAATTCATGCGCCTATGAAATATGTCCGACCCACAGCCCAAGTTCAAACAAGCGTAAGAGCAACGACTAGTTTCAAAGCACACATTTATAATTTAATTAATTATGTTCATCATAATGATAAAAATACATTTAAAACACTCGCGGGTGGTAATAAAAAGTAATGTTAATATTAAACACATTTTTAATCGTTAGCGTAAATTGCCTTAACGCGTAAACAGGCGTTAGATTAAGTATTAAAATTGTCTCAAGATATTTTAATGAAAACATTTAATTTTGTGATTTTTTGTTTTTTTTTGTGTGCTGCTTGTCAATTTGATAAAACATTCCTAACCCTCTCTTTATTTCTCGGTATTTCACCGAATTATATAGATTTGGAGAAAACTTGCTTTTACTTTGTCACAGTATGGTTTTTATTTTCAGAGCTATGTTAGGGTAGAAGTACCGTTTTTGACCACTTATGTTGAAAAGAGTATCAAAATTACTGTAAAATTAAAAATAATATTTATAAATAGTAACACTAAGCATAAACATATTTTTGTAATGTCATAATGCTTTTTTATTTAAAGTTTAGAGCGGCCAAGAGCGGTCTTAAGTAAGATGGCCAATCCGGTACTTCAACCGTAATGACCGTTGTGTTATTTTTTATTAAATAAATAAGTACCTAAGTAAATAGGCTTACAAACATTTAAACAGGTCAGTAAGGTGATTAAGTATTCTTAAGGACCGAATGCACATTTTCAATATTTTTATATTTACTATTTTATTGAGATCATTGAATTTATGTTTCAAATATGTCTAGAATATATATTTTTAAGTTATATGCTGAAAAACTTTTAATTGGTCATTTTATTAGAAATGGCTCCTGGGGCCCGTTTTCAATCGCTTGTAACTTGTATTACAAGCAGAAATCTCTTTCCGACAATATGTATTAAAAAGAGACTTCCACTTATATTACAAGTTACAACCTTTTGATAAACTGCCCCAGTAATGGAATAAATAAACAAAATGAATGACATCTATTTTTAAGTAAATACAGGCCTGAAGGGATCTAAGTAGCTTGACTTTGCCTTTCGTATGCGAATAACTTGATTTACGTAACTCGTGCAAAAACTTTGTTTTCGTTTTATTTTTGTACCAAATTTCACCGAAATCCATTTATTCGTTTATACGCAATGGAAAGACAAACTTCTGAACTTCGTCACGACATTTCATATAAATATTAGTAGGTAAGTTAGTGCGATAGGATGGTATATACACCAAATATACCAACATACAACTCGAATATAAGCAGTTACGTATTAACCTTAACTTTAACTCTTTATACTTATTTATACCGTCGTCGATAAACAGGACAACAAACAAAGCTTTGTTAAAGAAAAAAGTTAACGTCTAAGCTGTCACAGTAAAAAAGCTTCGCAAACTGTCTGAGTTAGAAACTTTCTCAAGTTCCCGGACGGATTGGTTTTTCCACCGTTTTCCTAGACGGTTGTTTCTTTAATATTATAGGGAAAAACAGAAAAGGAGGATTGTTCTTGACGCCAGTATAATTTAGAATTGTGAGGTACTTCGACATTTTATTCTCATATTATTCTATTATATGTAACGCGCGTACAATACCTATGAACGATTTAAAGAACGTACCTACCTAGTTTTACAATTAACTTGCATACCTCACGTAAATTACTCATTTAATAAAAATGAAGTCTTCCTACTTCATACTTTTCGAGAACTTAAACAAAAACTTTAACAACTCCTATTAAAACCTGCTCTAATCAAAAAACCTAACTCCAAAAGATAATCAATTTTGATTGACAACATATTTAAACACGTAGGAAATTGTAGGTGCGCGATTTTGTGACGCACTTGGCCAGTGTCGCCACCTTTATAACCAGGATGTATTCTACTCGGTAATACAATATTGCTTTTGACGTAATAGCTATCGTATTGTCAACTTTTCCGATAGCTCTTATATTTGACAGTAATAGTGGCCGAGTTAATAACAAAACGATAACACGTCAAAAGAAATATTGTTTGGAGCTAAATAACTCGAAATTTAGTTATTTTGCAAATAGACACCAGATAGTGTGTACCAGAAATTCGACCAGTTAAATATTACGTCGAGTTTGTATGTGAAAACACATTATTAATATAATTATTAAAATTGACAACAATAAAATAAAATAAACTGTCAAAGCTTTAGCTTCCTGGGATAAATATAATGTATTGATTAAAAGGATTTGTGCAAAATATTTAACTTCTTGATTTCATAGTCTCCGTCTGCTTTTAAATGAAAATATGTTTATGTATGGGAGCGAAATGCGATCATGCGGTGACAAACATAAAGCTTCGATAAGTGATTTTATCGAAATACGAATCCTTGCTTGCCAAAACGATTTTCCCCAAGTCTCTAATAATAACAGAAAAACATGTCGCCCGTTGACTTGTGTATCGATTATGATGATGACAAAGAACAGCATCACGTATATCTGAAATTATTCACAACCCTTTTTAATTGGGTTACGTGAAATTTCTCGATGACTTCATTTATATTTCGGGGTCCTTCGCATTCATTTGCGCTTTTCTAATCCAACTGCCAAACATAAACCAAAAGTATGTAACTGCTGAAAGAATACACAGTATTTCCAACTTTATCAAGAGCAGGAGAGTGTCTTTACTGCTTTAGCTATAGATTAACAAATACTTTGTTTTGAGAGGGGTACAGATCACGGTCAAACGCATTTTAATTATGAAATTGACATATCACTTCAACGGGGTGGCCATTTTGTGATTTAATAAAAGAGTACGGACTTATTTTATTAATTGAAGCCGACCTTTTCTAGCTGGACCGTTGTTATGATATTTATCTTATGAATATTTATGTGTTTGCTCATTTTTAAACGAAGGGCGTCCAGACGTGTGTGCTTGTTATATTAATTTGTAGGAAAAGTTCAGCTGCTGCGAAAGGGCGAGGTGTTTTATAAATGTTGCCCAGTTTTAATTAAGAATAACTTAATTACTTAGACCCATTCACATTATGTATGCGAGTAATAAGCATGGACTAATGGGGCCGATATACCATCACTATCAATAGCTATACTGGTACGTCAATAATACCGCTGATTTAAAAATATAAGGATATCTCTCATGATACTGTGATATGCGTCAATATATCTGTGATACGTATCGCGATATGCGTTTATCGCGTGATAATATTGATAATGTAAAACACCTCGGTACCTAATAGGCTTGTTGAGTGACGAGTTAAATCAGTACCTTTTTACGAAGGGTCAAAACGATAGCTAGTGAAGTTTTTTCTATGGAACTTTCATACGCGTAGGAATAGATTTCCATACTCCCCCAATTTCTTCGAAAAATCTTTCCTTAAGTGTATCGAGTTATTTTCAGCGGTTTAGGGTAGCGTCGCTTGTCAGTTAGTCATGGAAGAATTTTATTTGTAAAATTTTATATGCTACTAATAAATTCCATACCATATATAGATTTTGAGAGTAAAAAAAAATTACTTGCGCCTGGTCGTAGGTTTATGATCTATTTACGAGCTTTAGGTAATCCATTGTTTTTAAGAACGAATGAATCTCGACTGTAGTCAAGTTGAAAATAATACAAGAGTTCATGTTTTACACGTGAGCAAATGACATTCTTATAAACTATTCATTATATATATGGATGTCAATGTTCCTTACATTACATGAGATTTTTGTCCCATACAAGGTTTTAAAATGCGCTGCTTATCGAAAAATCTAGAGCCTCAACCCAAGAGAGCTTAGTAAGTTTCGTAGAGTTTAATAAACTCGTTTTTTTATTAGTTCTTGATTGGTGAATAGCTATTGTTTTATCAGATACAATCTTACACGGTTATTATTATTCTAGTCCCAAACTAAGGTCTAATATTGTACATTCACAAACTTTACATTTTAAGTAGCCTTGTCGCAAACAGCTAATGATAAATTTCAATGTAATTTCTTGCTCGTGACCTAACGGGACAGTTAAGTCATTGTTGCAGAGTTTAATAGAGGCTGGATACTTAATGTTTGTAAGGGTGACTTAGTGTCCTATTTCCTGTAGATGGGGCAAAGTGCGTCCACAGCGAGTCTCCATTTCGAACGGCCTTGAGCTTTGTGTTTGATTTCGCTCTATGACTTCCCGATATTTCGCTTCGTCGTAGTATAAATTGAAATTTCCCCGGCTCTTTAAGAGTTTCTGATACCTATTGCCACTCGCCTGCTAGGATTGCGTTGTTGCGAATCGCTCTATACTTAATACACACGCACCAAACGCAGAGATGGCGTGACGACGGCCCCGACTAATCCGGCTCTGGCTTGACATGTTGTTTGCTGGTAGTGGTTCGCTACGCATGCGGTCGAGGCACGCACACGTGCGTACTTTTGTTGGAAGATTAACTACTGTCTACACTGTGGCTTCGTCTAGCATAGTGCTTCGCCAGACTCGCCAGGTTTTTTTAGGATGACGACGGAGCTTCCTTTTCCTTGCTGATGTATGGTCGAATCTCCTTTCCAGACTCTTTTACAATCTTTTATTTATCTTGCACTGTTCGATGTTTGTAAGTTGTGCGTCAAAATTTGCAAGTGAATTTTGAATAAGAATGCAATATTATGGTATCTAAGAGATGGTCGTATGATGGATGATGGAGTCGAAAGGCGCCGATAGGTTCTCCGCTATATTTAACGTAGACCCACCGTGTTGGGGCTCATTAGTTCGGTCACGATAAGCATATAACGTCTTAATTGTCTTTTTAAAATTTCCTCGATTTAGGGAATGCCTTGATATGCCGACTGGCCAACAGAGGTTTAACTCAAATTAAACCATGAAAACAAAAAAGGCTCCAGGAAGTAATTATACCAGATAAACATATTCTGATCTCGACTCTTTCGATAATTATAATAATTTCAAGGTATTACGAAACAGGAATTTTATTGAAACACGTTCTGTTCCCAGAAACAGAAAGTCTGCGTAAAAAGGTCACAGTTATATTTTATTTATACACTACTACTTTCAGTAAACTCTTGTGACCAAGGTTGCTCCACAAAAAGTCCGATTTAAACCTTAATCAATACGTGTGGCCAGTAATTGCTATTAAATTGCCTGCTCTGTATTAAAATGTTTTGTAATAGTTATTGTCTCGTGTTATTTTATAACGGTTACGCTGTTTTGCTACGTGTTTGATACTAGACATTAATAACGCAATCAAGTAACGTTACCTAATTTTGCTAGACCTTGCATTTGCGTACATAATAAATAATATTATACCCAAAACTAAACTCTAAGCTAATACTATGGGTAGGTACTTATACATACTTATATAGAGAAATACGTAAAAAACATCAAAAAGTTAAGAGATAATACTTTGCTTTGAACTAACACGATGTTCACACGTAGGTACTAAAAGGATGAATCGGGTAGGTCGAAGACTCGCACAACAACTACAACCAGCAGACCCTCGATTTCAGTCTTCTCGTGACCACAGCTGTTGTAACACAGTCGAAACGTCGAGGTAAATGTTTATTTTACTACGCCATTAAGTCCCGATTCATAGTTTTAGTATGAAAAGCATATATTTGCTCTTACTAGGAATCGAGCCCAGGACAGCTCGCTTCGCAGGCAGGACCACTAACGATCTAGGCTACAAACAATAATACATATGCCATTTCGAGCTCTCACTAATTGATATAAACAATATCCATTCAAAAGATAAAACCTCCAGAATAATTGTCTCCAGAGTAACTCACGGCCGGAACATCACAAATTCAGCTAAGAACCAACCCGACTGTGGTAAAGCCCAAAAGGAGGATTGGATATGTACCCTTGTAACTACTAAATAGCTAAACCGATTTTAATAAATTATGCGTGGTTAGATTCGTCTTAACCACTAGAGTGTCATAGGCTATATTAACATTATAGAATGTGAAATTGGCGAAATAAAAAATATATACATGATAAGTAACATTACCTTGACGACATTATCCAAACAGCAGTTGGGGTTTTTTAAAGATTGCTTTTACTCATACTTATTGTTCACTTATTTAACTGACTGACTGCGGCCGTATTATCACTTTATTCTAAGCAAAACCACGGAAATAAGCGTTCCCGATTAAGTTTAACTTGTAGCTTGATCGATCAGCTGTCGGGAAGTGTCAATAATAGTTATCTTAGTCGAATTTCGACCAACGTGACCTTTTAGAAACACGTGTCTAGCTAAGGCTAGCGCCTTATATGGAGCAGAGCGTCGTAATGGCGCTTGGTATGTCAGTTTGCTATATTATGGCGATCTAGATTTTACCAGTTTTAATTTATCCGAGAGAAGAGGCCCTAATCACGTTACACTCGAAAATAAGGAGGAAATCCTTTCGTATGTTAAAGACACGATTTTGACGGCAACTGCCGCGCTCTGTTTCTGAACATTGACCTTGGTTGCACTTGTTAACATTTGTCATTCGTTTTTTTTGGAGACTATCGAATGTTATCGACTTGTCAACGTTACGATACCTCTTATTTGGTTGATAGTATAGGCGGCCGAGTTAAGAACGATACGATAACACATCAAAAGCAATACTTTACCGAGTAGAATAGAGCCGGGAATAATGATATGAAATGAATTCCTCTTAATCATCTACACTCAAGAGCAATGAAAACGGGTCACTTTCTATAAAAAAATCTGTACAAAGTGAACCGTTGTCATAGCTCTTGACTACATTTTTTTTTAATTACCGTCCAATTCTGTTTTAAAAATTACTTCATTCTTTTTTTACGTTTTGACGTTTTAAAGAAGGGCGATTAAATAACACCCTTTGACCTTGTATTATTGAAAAAAATCTACGTCTCCACTTTGTTTAGTTTAACGCAAAATAGTTGCGTATTGACATCGAGGTAAAATTAACCAATGAGCAATGTGTTAGTACCGGCTCACAATATAGTTTTACTGAAATTAAATTCCGATTGTATGTCAAAAGAACATTAAAAACAAATCGTTGTCTATTCAATACTCCGGCTTACAAAGCAGTCGTGATAAACACTTACTTAAATTGGCTGCTGACAAAAGAGCGATAAATAAATAAACGCGGGAAAAGTGATCCGGCACGGCGAAGGTTAAACGCTCACGCTACCGGAACACGTTTGGCATTGCCTTTTCTGTCGGGTCAAGTAGAGTTGGGCATGAGAGTGGGTTCCGTGAAGAGACAAACGTGATTAAACTGAGCAGTAGCCGTATTGTGATGTGTCAAAAGCTTCCAAGTTATAGATAGTCAACGTAGATAGCCGTAGCCAGGATATTTCACTGCCGGGACTTTAGCAAGTTTTGATACAACATAACAGTAGCGTTATTGAGACTGCAGTGTCCTCATGCCAAATTGAGCACATTATAAGAATGTTCTTTTGACAAGTTATCGAATGTAGCTGCGAAAAATGACCGTTCACTTATGAACAGTTTAAAAATAAATGGTTTATGATATATTCTCTGTGGCACAAAAAAAGGACGGCTATCTTTTGTTGCTCATATTAATTCTCTTATTCTCTATTTTTTGTCACATATAACTTCTTTACTATAATTTAATGGATATAACTTTGGGGATCTATAATCCCAAAGAGACACAAGATACACATGTTAAACTAATCGTAACATCCCTCTTTGGGCATCGGGGGTTAAAAAAAAAAAATCGGGAAAAAAAATTATAAACGGACCCCCGAAATATATTTTAAACTGAAGTTAGATAAATTCATTAGATTAGACGGAATTGACCCGCGGGCTTCACGCAGCAGTGAACCGGTTGAAACCGGAAATAAGTCTGCTCTTGGATTCGATACAAATTGATCCAATTCATACGGTAGCGTACTGTCAATACTAATCTTCATTTATTTGATAAAGATTGATGAATGAAGATTTAGATCAGTTTATAGGGAAGTTATTGAGACGGGTGAACGATCTTCAAGGCATCCGGCATTGGGTTTAGTATAAAAAATTCGGTTGATCTAGTCTAGTCTAGTCGCAGAGTATGCTATTTTCAGGTTGGGAATTTTTAGCTGAATATGTTATATTTGATGTATGAATAAGTAGTTTTATTTAATTCTTATTATTTATTGGCGGGAGATTGCGCTAAACGAGATAGGTCTGTGGAATGGTGGGAAGGAGGCCTGTGCCCAACGGACGGACATTCGCCACCGCGGAAATAAAAAAAGTTCCCTAAGTAATGCATGTGTAAAATTACTGACTGGTCGGACCCCATAAATTTCGGAAATATCTTGTCTAGTTGCAATTTTGGTTTTCTACCAGTAACTTGTAACTTACTATTTACTCAAGCTAACAGTTCTGTCAAAATGTATAGAATTTACTTTAATCACAGGAACTCGCGACTTTGCAATATCATTGATATTCATTGATTAGCAAACATGTCGAACTGCATTCTACTTGGTAAAGCCATTCTGCTTTTGGCATGTTATCATATCGTTTTCTAATCGATCGAACTATCATAACGTTGAGAGTACGCTAACATGACAAAAACCATATGGTCTTACCGAGTAGCATAAAGTCTCTGCAAAAAACGAATGACATAAATGTCAACGAGTGCAACCAAGGTCGATGCCCGGAAGCAGCTCGCGGCAGTAGCCGACAATATCGTGTCTTTAACATATCAAAGGATTTCCCCCTTATTTTTTAAGTGTTTTTCTCGTAAAAAAGGCGCTCGGTCGAACGAGTGAACGAGTGAACGCGTTACACCGGCGAGTTTAAGTAGTCCCGTCAGAGCGAGAAAAACACATTTTACCAGCAGGCCCTCTATTCATCTGCGTAAAAACCTTTTTTATGGCATAGAGAAGGCAAACGAGTACACAGGCCACCTGATGGTAAGTGAAAACTGTGACCCATAACCATTAGCACAAGACTGCAATCCTAAGACTGTAAATGCGTTGCCAACCCTGAGGACTAAGATGGAATGCCTCTATGCTAATCATTACACCGGCTGTCTTATCCCCAAACCGGAACACAACAATGCGAACACTGCTGGTACCATATCGTAATTGATCTGTTATCATATTGTTAACGTTTTTATAACTCTTATGTACTTGATAGTAATGGCGGCCGAGTGAAAAACGATTCCGAAACAGTTCAAATACGATATTGTTTTTACTGCCTACAATAGAGGCGCAGGGTTTCTGTCGACAAAATCGAACGTATAAGGCTGCCTAATTGAAAATGAACGCGCTAGGATATATTTTGTGCGCTCTGACGGGATTACTTAAACTCGCCGGTGTAGCGCGTTCACTCGTACGCCCGACCGGGCACCGTTTTAAAGAGAATAACACTCCAGGGCCTCTATTCTAGTGGGTAAAGCCATATTGTCTCACGATAGGTCTTTAACAGTAATTCGGATGAATTAAAAACAATACGATAACATTTCAAAGGCAATATGGCTTTATCCAGCAGAGTAAAGCCCAAAACATAAGGTTTGTTTTTCTAATTTCGGTACACTGTCAATACGCCTAAGTTTTTTATGGTGGTAAGTGGACTCTGAAGCCCAATGACTTTTGCAATCTCAAGATTGAAATCTTACGAAAACAAACCTCAAGACTGTAACCTCACAGTTAATTCAGGTAAAGTGAGAGTAAATACGAAAGTTTGGCGGCAAATTATGTAAATTAATAAAACTTTATTTATAACTCGTGGCACTACAAATGAGGAACCGAGTCCTACTAAAATAAATTGCCCCATTGGGTATAGGAACGGAGAAAATTTTACAAGGCGAGTGAATTTCATTTTTCATGTATTATTTATGCTGAATCGAATGAGACCATGCCCATATATACCCCTGGTGGGGGTAGGACCCCTAAATTTTGGTAGGACTCGGCAGATCCTCATTTCTAGTGCCAATATAAAGTTATAAACAAAGTTTCAAGTTGCATTTTTTATTTTGCCTCAAAAATATGCTATTTTCACTGTGTTACGTGTTTCGTTGTGTTATACTCTGGAGCACAACGCAAATACTTTGGCGATTGGTTAAAGGGTAAGATAGTGGTAGCGATCCTAACGGACCCTGCACAAGGTCCTTCTACCACTCCATTGACATTATAAATTAAAGCTTTTTATGATTATTCGTCATGTCACTATCGTTAAATGTAGCCAATTTGTCCGGTTGGACTTATGATTAGATGTTATCTTTAGGTTACCTAATTTTTTTAGTAAAAATAAAACGTCTGCAAATAACTACAAAAATAGAACAACATATTTACTAGACAGGATCAAAAACTCTCTGCTAAATAGATAAAAATATTAATGATTAAATAATTTTCCAAGTCAATACTCAGGTTACAAAGTTAATACTACAAAAACCATTCCACTTTAATACAAAATAAGGGTACTGTTCATTTTAACTACAAATACGTGCAGTGCTAGCATGCCTATAATAAAAGTGCAACTTAAGTCTATAGGATTTTAATAAAACAGGTAGCATTTATTATTGTTTATTACAATTAATTAATAAATAAAAATGTACACATCGTTTTACTTTTACATAACATTATGCACTCATAACCAAAATTAATAAAAACAACAAAACATTAGCAATACAAAAAATTCAATATTTAAGTTACATTCTTGCAATTATGTACAGATAACAAAAAATACAGGATTTTTTTAATCAAGGAAGCTGCCAAACTGGGATACAGGGGGATACATGCACAAAATACCCATGCATTTATACTATTATGTCTACTATTTTAAAAATAATTTACTATTTATACACTAACCCCAAACACAATCACATAAAAATCAGAACAATCTTTAAAATGGTGAAGAAAGAAGAAATGTATACCTTAAAATATATTTTATTAATAAAAAAGATTCGCAAAACACCTGTGCCCATAAATACCAACAATATTAGAGAAACCATTGAAAAACTGAAAGGGCGCGTAAGGAGAAGAAAGGGAAGGAATTTTAGGAAAAATTAGGCAAAGGTGAGGTAGAATTTATTTATTTATAATCATTACTCTCCAACAAATCACTATAAAATCAGCGATTGCGCTAGATTAACTACATTATACGCGAACAAATTCGTGCGCGGCTCTCCTGCGGTATCAGGGGTTGGGGGGCGAGGCAGCTAGTTTTAGCGGGGGCAGGCTGTGTAGCGGAGATGGGAAAGGCGTGTAAATGCGCAATAAAACACTAACAGCCCCATTATGATCGCCTTTATCGCGGTAGATAAAGCATGTGTCACTCTCGCACTTATTGAATGGTCAGAAAGTGACAAATGTTTTATGCACGTTTATCGACATCGATAGACACGACCATTAGACCCGCTGGCCTCCTACAACGTCTATCACCAGAAGACGTATTATTAGTCAGTGAGAGGGATAGGACTACAGTCTAGTAATAACAGCCCCAGGACTGTCGCGCACGACTTGCTAGAATATACTTTTCACCATTTCAAAGCTGTTCGATCCTGAGGTAAGTCCAGGGTAACCATTATTAGTGCTAGCTACTGACTAGAATCGAGTCATTAGATCATCGGCCGGCGAAGGGTTTACCTTGAGAGCCTGGGGGCACAAACCCGTAGCCGGAAGCGCCTACCACCACCCCGCTGGTCTGGGATGGGTCGCCAGGGGGAGAGGGGGGGAACACCACTGGACCTGAAAATGATGACGATGCTGTGAAAATTGGAGCCTGCTCTTTGCTATCATAGTTTCTATGGCATAGACTTATTATTATAAGATGCCTGTAAATAATTAAATATTTTAAAATAGCAATAGCTAAATTACTTAAATTGCTGTTTACTTTGAAAATGGTTTACTAGGATTAAGAAGTTATAAGTACCTATGCAATTATTGAAACAAAAATCATCATTTAAGATCGTAGGGTTTCGAAGGTTCATTCAAAAATATCCGAATATGATGTCATGTTTAAAAATAAAACTATACAGGATTTTGTTTCCAATCGTGTTTTTACATTTCACTGTCACAAGGAAATGTGACGAAATTGAATATAACCAAAGAACAGATAGAGAGATTATAGTTATTAAGATCCAGATCGCAGAACTCTAACGACTTTATCATATGTGGCGTCCCTAATTAGATGGATGAAAGACACACTGACACACAAGATACAATAACCCCGGATCACTTAACATGATTCGTTTATCGCCAGACTTATTGCGTTTTATTTTCTTATAAGGAAAATTAAGTTAACAATCAGGATTTTTAAAAACCTATCACTTTTATGTCCGCCTTCAAGATATTTACACATAAACACAATTATGAGATTACTCTTAATGACCTCACAATTATCAATAAACCGGACTCATAAAAATAATTACTGAACCGATACCAATACCGAAATAACTTTCATTATTACATAAAACGGAAATTGGGTGGAATCAACCACAATATTTAACGGTTTAACTCAAATATTTAACGTAACTTCTTCGCGAAACTTTGCATATTTTAGCCTCATTTACAATTTTACAACTTAATCCATTTGGCCATATTTACGTTGACATACGAATGAGTTGATTAAATGTTTTTATTTTCAACTAAAGGTCGCGTCTGCTACTTCCACTATTTCTTCCGTTTAGGATTCCATTTTCGAAAAATCCTGTCTTGGTGCATGCACCCTTAAGGTGCCATGAAATATTTCCTCATCAACTTAACGGACTGAATAAAGAAACTATTATTATGATGTACCTACTACGTTGCAATACATTGTAAAATCTTACTAATTATAAATGAGAATGTTTGGATGTTTGTATGTTTGTTACTCAATTACGCTTCAACCACTGAACGGATCGGGATGAAACTTGGCACACGTATAGCCTGGAAAATTGGGCAGTGTCTGAGCGAGCAGCGATAAACAACTCCTAAGCTGACGGAGTCGGGGGCAAAAGCTAGTATTAAAATAAGGAAGAATACGTTTTATCCTGGGACAATAATTATGTGTAAAATGCTTGATGAAATAATAAAAAAGACTGAGATCATTACGTATACGGCTTCGAGCTTTAAATATCAAGCTAAATATAATCTTGTCAAATAACACTAAATCTATACACAGAGAAATCCGGAAATAATATCCTAGACATATCGCTTGTCATTTAATGGCTCGCCGTAATCTATTAAGTAACATAAATAGACATGTACTTAATGTCATAAAAATAAAAGCTCTTACATAATGTTTACTCTACTAATTCAACTGCAAATAAAAACATCCATTAAGAAGTAAATTATATGGTCAAATGTAGGTCTCAAATAAAATTAATGTTGCGTTGTAATGGCCATTTGAGTGGTCAGTAATTACTGTTGTATATCATAGTCCTAAGATTATAAAGGAATCTGATTTTGGATCCATTTGTTTTACAATCGAAATCCTGGCTTTTAGTTTAAATTCATAAAACCGCAATAGCTAAAGCTTGCCTAAAATATGATTTGGCCTTTAATTCTCATTATGACATTTTAATTTGACAGAAAGATATAAATTTTACTATTGCTAAAATAGGTTTATTGTTCGTTTATGAATAAGTGAGTAATTATTTAATTTATTGCGTAGAATTTGAATGTTATTTCTATTTTCATATTTCGTTACTATTTCGCAAGATATTTGCTTTATATCGTAAAGGGATATTTTATAAAATGTTTAGACCCAATATACAATACTTTATATAGAGCTATTACTATTACGTGCCAATTATACGACAAAGAGTTACAATGTCAATTTTAATTCAATGATTACTGGGTAGGTACAATTACCACCTAATTTAAAACATAATTATGTAACTATAGATTATCAATATCTATGAATAACTTGTTAACTTTATCAAATCTAAAGCACTTACATTATTATTCAAGGCAACTTCGTCATTGTCAGTGTCATTTTTAATAGAAGTTAGACAGTCAAGCACAATGATTTAAAGAAGCAATTAACATTGTGTTGATCATGGATCTACTAATTATAAATTGATAATTATCGATTAATAGATAGCCTAACTAACCATGACTGAAGTAATCGATGAATTAAAGATGATAGAAGCGTCATCCTTGACGCCCAACTGGCAATTGGCAACTGACATTGGTTGATGGTAAACAGAGCGCGGCTGCACGCGTTACAACTTCCTCGACCACAATTAACTTGTTCTGTGATCTGATAGTGGGTTGTGAAATTATAGTTTAATTTTAGATGTGTTATAATAATAATTGGCTGTACTTAGTTTGCAACTTTGTTCTACTCTCTTTGCTCTACTCGGGCTAAAAGTAATTGCTTTTGTCATGTTCCGAGTACAGTATTGTCAAACTTATGGTAGCTCTTATTTACTTCACAGTAAGAGTGGCTGATAACAAAATAGAGACAAAGAAGAATGAGGCTTTGAAATTAGTTTCTGCTAAATGTTATAAATAAGTATTGTTCTTAATTTGGTTGAAAAAATTGAAGGAAGTGGACACCTAGATGCATAATAGGATTATTTTAAAACACAAGAAATAATAGAGGGTGAAGAAAGACATTCAAGCCCATTGGTTCTGTTCTACGTTAACTCATAAAACCATACTATAACCGAACCGTGAAAAGGCGAACTGATACATATAACATCCATTATTAAACAGCTTTAAATATTGTATTACAAAACAAAACGATTTAAAATGATTTCGACTATATTCAAAAATACATTTTATTTTTCAACCAAAATATTCTTAACTTTGTAGCAGTAAATTATATATAAAGACCTCTCAATCAGTGGTACAACAAAACCCACTCGAAATATATTTTGTTATAGTTAATGAATGCGCCCGCGTCGGTCGTCTGCTCGGCCGAGCGCACATCGGACCCTTTGCTGCGGGGAGTGACATGTTGCCAAATGTTTAACGTTGACTGGAGCAGAAAATATGTCTGGGGAACTTGATTAAATGAACATGTGGTGTTTATAATTTTGTCTGTAGCTAGGCAATGTAACGACGAGAAGCTTCTCGGAATTTATATTCAATTTGCTGTCGTTTATTCAATTAGTACTTAGTAATGTTCTGAAACTTACACAGCGATAAGTTTTGGAAGGTTTATGGCTATTTATGGAATTTAGGCGTGTGTTATTATTAAACACAGTGTAACTTATAAAGGCGGTAAAAACATTATTGTTAAAAACCCTTTCAAACTACATCTCCAATGCAATGTCAACCTCTACTTTCAGAGATGATATCTCTTTAACAACTCAACCAATTTTAATTAAATCTAGCTAGGAATCATCTCGATGAAACCAGCTTTTTTTAAAAAAAAACATTGTTTGAATCGGCCCATCCGTTTGGGAGGTGCCATGCCACAGACGATACACAGACACACCCATAAACAGGGGTCAACAAAACTAGATAGTGAAATAAGGTAAAGGTTTCTTAGAGGACCGGGAATGGTGACTCTTTAGGAAGAGAGTGGATTTTTTTTGCTGACATCGGTTTGCTTAGATCGTTTCCCAGTTAACATATCATTTATCAAGATACACAGATACACATGGTACACTTATAACGACTCTTTTTTACGTCAGGGTAAATATAAAGGCGATGGATAGCACCATGAACCAATATTCAAAAGATGCATTTTTTAAAGTACATAATTATCTGGAACTCTCTTGGAAACTAGGTACATATTACCCCTTTCTGTTTAGAACCGAATCGACAACGCTCATTACTCAATCACGATTAATAATCCAAGATTGATTGCACGCACTCCAGTTATGGAAATTAAACATTATTAATCTAGATCGGTCCTTAAGTAAACCATAAGCAAAACCAATTTGCATTGTTACGCAAGCCACCTTTACTTCACTAAGTAAATACTTGCATTGAGAGCATCAATACTTGCTCGTGGAATATTAATAAGGTTTACCGATGTTAATATAATTAAATCATGTTAGAAGATTTCTAATATTACTTAACTATGGATCTAGTTTAGGAAATTAAACTTTATTGGTGTTTTATCTCGTTAATATCTATAAAATAAACTAGTTATAAAAGAAACGTGATTTACAGAAGGCGGACGCGTGATCACGATTTAATTCTAAAAATACAAAGGTAAAATTGACATTGATATTGAATTATAACAAAGGTCGCTTGCCCTTCACGCCCTTTGGTGGGTAATAAAAGTGTTTCTCAACTATGTTTTATGGTTTATTGTGCACCGGAGCCTGATATTTAGCCGTCATTAACTACAAGTATAATGTGCATTGCTTCCTCCGGCTGCTTTGTCGCACGAACATAAATCGAGGTCCACATTATACTTACGAAACTCGTAAGAATTAATAACAGACATGACATTATACTCGCAGCAATCCGTGCGTGCTGACCGCAGATATACTCGTAAACAGCAGAGAATGTGTTCTGTATATTTGTGGGTTATTAGTGTTCATGTTTCCCGCTCAATAAGAACCAATTAACAGTCAATACGCTAACTAAAGGATAACATTTAGAAACGGTCTAAATTTCTAGTATCATTATTTATATTATAAGTTCTAGCATGTACAAAAATTCTAATAAAATGAAGAAGGGATGCTTAATTGTAATTAGGCCTCGAATGTTAAAGAAAATGCTAACATTAGCGCTTTGCGATAAGCGGCCGACAATACATTTAGTCAGTTATAAATTACTAACGTTAACGTTTGCATCTTGTTTGGACCTTCTGGCCTGCCTATGAAAAATGTATAGCCGTTTTATTTTGTAAAATTACTGTTTTAAAGTTAAATCGTAATCGTAACGACTGCGCACGCAAAACAATGCGCCGCTTCATAACCCCTGCACTTCTAGTTTAAAGAGTTTGTAAAAATGCGCGTGTTGAAAACTCCATCTAGAGATGTAATCACGTATATGTAACCGTTGCTGATGTGCATGTAACCGCGTCACTGTTATCTTGGACAAAATTACTGTTACAGAGCATTAGCCAAGCAGCGATTAAAAGCTACTTTCATAGACAATAATCATCAACCACTTGACAGCTGTCAACCGAAATTGTAGGCGATCACGATTTTTCGTAACAAATATTGATCGAGATACGTATCTTAGACTACGGTGACCACTCACTGGCCATAGATTCCTTTGTTTTTTTTCATATACGTTTTGACTGATGTTGTGAAATAAGTCTGACATGTAGTGATTAAATAATTGGATGGTGATAGGCTAAAAGTATATATAACCTTGTTCGCTTTTAAAAGGAAGTTAAATTGTTGCTACTAATACATTTCATAATTAGGCGTGTAAAAATTGTGTTAAGTCGAGCAGCGCGCTTCTGCTTTAAAATTATAGTTTGTTAGTGTCGTTTTTTTGATTTAGGGTCTGGTCGTATGTGGTTGTGTAACCTGCCTTATGCTACTGTGCTATTGTGCTGAGAGTCGTAGGACTTTTTGTAAGTTAAGTACTTATTACTCACTTTGTTATAGTATAAAGAAATTTGAAACACGTCGCGGGAGACCAAAGAGTTAGAGTTTCCTCGCTCTATGTTTTAGTTTAGCTAAAAAATTCAGCCATTAAAATCTGCCAGCATCTTCGGCACTAAGCTGATGGGACTATTTATTGGTTATGAGTTTAGTTTTAAATTTGTAATACTATTTGCATCATTATCTATGTTACCCATAGTATAGGGAATCCTAATTTGTAGTATCCGAGATATGATTATAGGGTTTCACTGGCATTCATAGCAGTAATAACACACTTAATGCACTGAAGATTACATTCTGCCCACATCTGACAAAATAATTACAATTATCGTTGCTTTAATGAAAAGCAAGCAAGTCTACTTAATCGTTGTTTAAACTGTAGGCCAGCATAAACTGCAATCTAGTAATGACTGAACTTAAATTATATTTTGCAAGGCCTGATAAAGATCAGCGCGATTGTTTTCATACGGCCAGGGGGCTATGTCTTAATTGAAAGGGTTTGGTAAACAGTTTCCTGTAACAAACGTATATGGACGAGTTAAGAAATGTTTGAATCAACAAGTATTCGTTCCTGAGACTTGATTTCTATGTATTTAAGTACGTATTTCTTTATATGAGAGACAATTTGTGTGAGAGTGTACACTGATATTTTTATTGCTATTTTCTTTTTCACGAAAATCAATTGCATAACACCCAGAATTTAATTTGACAGTTCTCGTTTACGATAAGGGCTATTTACGTCATTCTGTTTGAATGATTGTTTTAACCCAAGCCGCTTAAGACAAAGCGGGAAGATAAGAAAATGTCACGTCCACTCGACCCGAGTTACACTTAATACTAAGCCCTTATTGTGTAACCTCGACTTCAACAAATCTGTGATACATTGTAATACATTGACTCCAAGAGGAGTAAAATTTGCACAGAAATTAGCTAGTTTGGCACTGAACGCGCACACCGCAAACACTCGCGTTAATTCTTAATCATCAGTCAATGAATGCTATGATCAATCAAATTTATTAATCAAGCAAATTAATAAGATATATGTTGGCATTTAGCATATTCCAACGAGTGAAGTGAGACGTCAACGTAAATCGAATTTGTAAGATAGTAGGTTGGTTTGACGATATCTTGACTATTGTTGATCTGATTGTTAAATATGGTGAAGTTCATGCTTTTTTAAAATTAATCATGATCTTAGGGATTAGTATGTGAGAAAAGGACAGAGCTATATAACTGATATAGCTCTTTCCTTTATGCTCAACGTAAAATGAACTGCATAGCTACGTCATAATAACCCCTCAGGATGGACAAAGGGGAGAAATAGCTAGGTGTCCATTCCAGGAAAACTTCTAGTACATTCAGAAACAACGCAAATTTGTAAAAAGTATTGATATCAGTCATTATTTTTTAACTAGGTTTTTCTTTGATGATTCCACTAGTTTTTCACTCTTGCTTATCTAAGTTAGATGGGAAAAGAAAAAAAAAGGTCTCCTCAATCGTTGGTTTGGAAACGAGAAAAAACTTCTCAAACAGTAAAACTTTCTTGGAAGAAACTTATGATAGTTTTTAACGTTATAAAGAATTTTCTTGGAGCTTTTTAGAAAAATCCGAATTGTCGGGATTGTTGTGCAACTTGCACATCGCTAACTGTACGTAGACATCTCCAGATACTTCTACTACTACAGATATTTCGGATGGAATCTACGTAACAGCCATTAAAACGGTAGTTAAACGTTTACTATGGGTTAACCGGTCAGATAGTCGATAACGGCAGGTCATGCTGTTCACTCAGTTACGTAAAATTTTAAAGCCACGTTAGAAAAACGCTCTCAGTTTTCTACTATTACGAACTGTCAAAAACGCACAAGTTCCATACAGTGAAATAAACAAAGTTGTAGTAGTCGTGGTTATAGCTCTAGTTAGTTTAGGATCTTGGGTAGCCAAGCTGCAGTTATCGCATTGTTATGTTCCAGTGAGGACGATTAAAAAAAGAGGAAGGACATTTTAACAGCATTAGACCTTGACACACTTAGAACTTTAGACTATAGGGAAACAGTCTTGATACTTGACTAACGTTCTATATTGAGTCACTTGATATTTAATCTATAGGCGTATTGGCAAAATATTTATGTCTTTATCTCCTTACCAAGCCCTTCGCTTTGCGATATGGTTTAGTTACGGTACTCGGTCAGCCTTGTCGCTTAAAGCGGTTCTATGACGTTTGTTAGATATGGAATTTCGAGAGATATTAACATTTTGACAGCTAAAGTGATAAGTTGAACGGCGATGTTGTGAAATAATTAGCTATATGCGGAAAGGGATACAATTTGAATACTTGATATGATAATTCGTCCAAGGAATAACAAATAACTTTAGCGTTATGTTCGCACACAGAACAGAATTTCTTCTTTTCGGGCAGAATCGGAACGGTTTGAATTTAAAGGAAGTAAAATAATTTATAAGTATTTGGCTAGCAGTGTTTGTTAGGTGAGTGTGATCATCTGCCTAGGTCATTCTACTTAGCAAGAGGCTCAGGCTTCTCCAATTGGACGAGAAACAGAACGATTTTCGGCGGGGCTGTCGATCCTACGTGAAATATGACCAGCGTACTGCAGCTTTGGCTAGCTAATTTAGCTTGGATTCTTATAATTTCGTTCGAGATCCAGGTTCCATATACACCGACAGTAACTGTACGCTTAAGTCGCTGAGCATCCTTAAGTTGAGGGACTAATCTAACCGCGAGTCTCCAAGTCTTGGTTACGCATTGATCACACACTTGACTACAATCTTACACCAGCAGCATGACCGAGTCCGTTAATTTTGTACTGGTTTATTTCTGCTTGCTAAAATTATTTCAAGATCTCAGCCTTCAAGCATTGGGAATATCTTAATGATTTTCGGCAATTATTTTTAAGATTTTTAACCCTATCGTAATCAATGACTTTCAATCTTTTCTGCCAGTTTTTTTAGGCAAGAACCCTTAAGGCAAACGAGCGCGCAGGCCACCCTGATGGTTAGTGCGATCTAAGACCCTTGGACATTCGCATTCTCATGAGTACATTCTTAAGACTGCAAATCCTAAATAAATAAATGTTACCACGGGTACGGGACACATAGATAGAGAGAGAGTTCAATAAAACATCAATACCTGTGTTAGCGCGAGGATCTCTGGCGCCCGCCGACGACAACGTGTTAATCAGCGGGCCTCCGAAGTTCGTTGGTGCGAAGCTGTCGCTGTAGTCCAGACCGTAGTCTAGTCCATACTGAGCTGCGCTTAGAGCAACGCACGCGCATAGCACGAAGGCCTGGGGAAGAAAAGTCAATCAGAATGTTGTTTATGGGACTGGAGAATGAGGTTACGTTAGTGGAACTTGTTGACATAGAATATTGTTTACAATAGTATGTACCTATATAGCCAGGATATTTAGTCAATGAATAGAAGACCATTGTTAATGTCAGCGCTGCAAATTAAAATCAAATATTATAATTCTTTCATTAGTTAAATTACAGGGGATCTTTAACACGTCAGTATAGTGATTCTCCAAGTTTTATTTAACTCAAAGATCTTCTATACTAATTTCCTAAGATATGCAAGACCCAAAAAAGAACGTACTTATTCTTTTAAGAAGCAATACAGCATTAAACTTGTCATCGAACTGTTAAAATCAATCATCAATACAAATAATGCTATGAGTTTTTAGAAAGACTTTTAAGAACAATCCATGGTTGCCAAATCCACAATCTATCACCTAATTTAATTTAAGTACTTTATTTGAATTGTCATGGATCAATTCAGATATGGCTACCGTGAAGGTTAGAAAAGCGCATTTAAATAAAGTTCATGTGTTAACTAATAGCCTATGAAGTTAACTAGGCGTTAACTTAACTGACAAGAGCAATTAAACTCGTAACACATTAACATTATCGCTGTGTCATAACCACGGCTCATGACTAGGAATTAAAACAGTTATTTAATTCCGTTTAGCTTCTAGACACACATGCGAATATCTTTACATGGATGATTGGGTTGTTTTGTAACGAATCTGAAAACATTCAGTACCGGGTTGTCTGTTTTCTTACGTGTAATTACATTTTAGCCTGGATTAGAAGAGTGCCAGAGCGTAGAGGCTTTAGACTGTGACCAGAACTATGCCACTTTTGCTAAAAGTGTGAGTATATACCTATCGTCCGCGTTTATTGGCAAACTTCCGCGGAACAGAACATGTACAATTGTATGCAGGTTAGAATATACACAGTGATAATAATAATAATAGCTATTAATAGTTGTTAAGTGTTAATCTTTGTCCGTGCTTAAGCGGTACCTCCGCTGTTGAAGCGGCTTTTTATGGTTTTAATCACTGTTAATTTAGTTCTATCTGCGAGAACCTATAATTGGCTTTCTAAATTTATTTTAAATTCTATTTCTGTTAAGTATAGCTGTTGGATCTCCTCAAATAAATAAATAAATAAATAATAAAATTTATTTACCAGAAAAACATTAACAAGATATTACATTGGTACTTAATAGCTATATAGAAAACAAGATCCCATAAACCGGAGAGCATAATTAAGTGACAGGAAACAAACACGATTTACCCTGGCGTAGAACTTGATTTGACGAAATCTAGATCAACAATGTTTGTATCTATCGGTCCAAAACTAGGCGAAGCCTGTATCTTGTGAACCTGGGAACAGTGCCAGTGTAAGTCATCAATATAAAACGTTCCTGCGATATTCCTTCAGATTTTAATATGGTGTGAAGAATATTTAACAAATTAACCTTTGTAAAATGATAAAAATCAGATACCATACGTAATTCTTTTAACCCTACATAGGATTGCATTTGTATTTGTGTTTCTTATATTTTCTTCGCTATTAGTATACGTTAAGTATATTTATTGTTAACTCATTCTCACGCATAGTTATTAATTATTGAATCAGATAGCCGATAAATCGATTGGCATTGTATTAATCACAGCATGTGGTCTTCCGCGGCCTTACCCGATATACTAGTACTTTCAATTGTGACCGTATTCATAAATAAATCAAACATTAGGAAGGTATATTAAAATGCAAGCAATAACGAACACAATTACTGTGGTAATAATCCTTTTTTGTTGAACGGCGTTTCGTGTGCATTGTTTTTAGGAATGTCTATTTCTACACACTTGTATGCACGGGTTACATTAGTATTAAATAGATCAGTGGTCAACAAAATATATTCATGTATTTGTAGTAACCTCTAGCAATAATGTGACCTTTGAAGCGCCACATTAATTTATAGTATCATGTTGTCTGTGATTGAGACAGGATTCTATGGTGGTTCACGAATCCATTTTGTTGGCTAACGACATTTAAAGTCCAGTAAACTAACAAATATTTACTTTTCAGCAGGAAATGCCTTGCACACATCCCGGCACACACAAGTGAAACCGCGGAAACGTTACATAATGACTAGTTGACATATCAGACTGGTTTGGACCCAAACAGGTGCCTGAACTTGAGCTGACCTCGGCTGAGGTCCGCGCGGCATTCATATGAACCTACATAGTCGCCTGACATGTGCCGCGAATGTAGAACACCGGTTAGCGCGGAACTTTTGTATCTTTTAAACACCACTTGATAAGTAGGCATCTGTTATCCCTTACACGTAAGTACTAGACATAGACCTTTGAAGTTTTGGTTCTCTGGGGTTTTGAAGATTTATTTACTGTAAGCCGTCAACATAGTAAGAATATTTGAACTATACCTAGTAACTCAAAAACAAATCAAAAACGGGATTTTTCTTGGGTGAAATAAAAGGAATTTACTCATAAGATACTTTTTATTCAGAAATTTAGACAGTAAACAGACCATGAGCTAATTTAAATTAAATACAAGAGAGAATCCAACGTATAAAACAGCGTAAAAAGGAGACGCGTGCCGGCTTAAAATATTAGGCTTAAAAAGCGAGCTCTAGTGTCACTAGTGTGCCTAAACTTGAACTGACCTTCGTTGAGATCTACGCGGCATTCATACTCGTATGCGAATGTAGACGCCTTTATCGCGGTGGATAAAGCATCGCTCACTCTCGCACCTACATAATGGACGGAAAGTGACAGATGTTTTATCCACATCGATTAACACGACCATGATAGGTCGCAGGCGGTGAGTTTGTTTCGTTTTAACACAACATCTTGTTCATTGGACACATGTCATTTTTCGCCCTTACTGGAGATAGTTACTCTTGAGGTTTGGTTCATAGGTTATTATGGGTCTACCAAAATGAGTGTTAAATAATTAGTGGTCCGTTACTAATGTTACTAAGCACATGAACGGTTTGATTGTAAAACTTGGCATAATACATATTCCTTAATCTCGATTTAACTTATTAGATACTTTAAACCTAGCAATTTGACTTTGAAACAATTCAAGGCGGACGAAATAAGCAATGAAACTAACGCAACATCAGAGGAATAGCAAATGAGTAAAGGCTTAAAAGTATAAATCAGGGTTAGCAAAGGTAGTTGTTAGTGAAACTGCCACTCTGGTCTTATAAGTCGCCAGGTCTGGTCGCAGCTAGCGGTCCCGGATTCGGTTGCTGGTAGAGTCAGATATTTGTGTAGGTATACCTAAACAATGAGCAAAAGTATCCGTGTCATATTCGTGTTACCTACTTCTTTATCAATTTAAGTATGTTTATCGTTGTCTAGTATTCATAGTAAATTATTAGAGCTAAGTTTGGAACTAAGTCAACTTGTGTAAGATGGTCCCCAGATATTTATTTATTAAAAAAAGCAGAAAGGAAGAAAAGCGAGCTTGAGAAAAGGTATTCAGTCTCGTTATTAAAACAGTATTTACGAAAGTACCAGAACACTCGTGACCAATAATTTGTCCTAGTGTTTCGCAACGAGCCCTACATAATGCCTAGTACCTACTCGCAGTACTCGTAGTGGTTAGCACGCCCGTCTGCGTGTACGCAATTGATTTGGTTATGCAAATCTGATAGTGGTTTTAGTTTAATTTTCGCATTTTATAAATAATTCTCGGCGGTCTCTCACTTTGCACCGGCTTAGACGAGTTTTTCTGTAAAACTTGTCCATAAACAGGAATTTATAATACCAACCTTCTGGGAGAAATTCTCGAAATGATACTGAAAACCGCATCAATATCCGTTGCATACTTAAATTACAGTAAGCGGACAAACAGAATAACAGACGAGGATTGCAGATTTTTTTTAAATTCAAAATATCAGCAGGCAGAGAAAAAACTTACTTCAATGACAAGAGCAATTCTCTTATATTATAACTACAAATTTTAAAAAAACTACGTGAACACACAAAATTAATTTTAGAGCTTATAACTTTTGATTATTCCATTGAAATTAAACTTAAATTAAAACAACGGAATAAGAGCTTTGAAATGAATCTATCGGTAAAAAGTTAAAATCGCTTAACCTGATCGAGCTCTAGGCGATAACAGCACAGACAAACAAACATACAACAAAGTACTTAGTAATGTAATGATGCTTTAGTTCCATGACCTACTTAAAATTATTGACTACATAATTGTCTTAATTAATATATTCTTTCATTCCACGCCTTTGCGTGTAAAAGTTGCTTTGAAAGCAAAGACACTTACCGTGTTTTAACTTTCTCACGGCAAAACAAATGCTTGATCCTTCTCGTGTCATAAACTATACATAAATAAATAATAAATGAAATTTCTAATTCAGTTATGCGAGCGGGACCAATATCGACGCACGGTGAGAAAATATTCCTTAGTGCCACGTGATCAAAATTTTGTTATGCTTTATAATAATATCATGTCCGTTTAGGTCAACCATTTTTTTACTGAACGTTGTGTTCTTTGCTGAGTTACTGAGAATGAATCAGAAAATCTTCTCTAAGTTGAAGGTTTACCCAAAGCTATATTTCAAGCATTATTTTGTACTTTTAATGTAGGTACTTTGTACCGCTCTTAACTTTTAATAACCCTTCATTAAGTTTGCAGTCAGACGTCAGACCCAACTATTCAGTTTTGACAGGTTTAAGGCAGGTCCAATCTTTGGTACGAATAAACTTTAAATTTTCACGTGACTATTTAAATTGCTAAGAACTCAATAGGTACCTATCACTTCCATTTTAAACGGAAATTACCGGCAATAAACATGTTGACTTAAATACTTTATGTAAAAACAAAATATAGGTATTGGATACCTACTCGGCCGGTGCCTTGCCTACCTACGTATTAAAACATTAATTATAAATTTAAATTACAGTTCATTAGAGATAACCGGCGTTAATTAACCCACACCTGTAAACCGATAGCTAAAAATATTTCATAATTAATTTAATCTGAAACAAATATGGCGCAAGTAATGTTAAGAAACCCCTTAAAATATTCAGCTGGTAAAGTGAGCGCAGTCAAGTTTAAATGCAGTCTAGGAAGTTTAGCAAGGTATTGATGAAACTGTGCGGACGATAAAACCGAACAGTAACAACAACTTGCTCACGGTGTACTGTTTTACCAGTACAACCACAATATAAAAAAGGGCATCGGGAAGACACGTAAGCAAACAGCCTACGTGATGTATTTTTTAATTCTGCTATTAACACGCGTTGTTACAAGTACATTAATAACTACGAGCAACTTTTAATTTAAATAGAAGAAACGTTCGTTTCCATTTCATTCCAATATGCGAAGAGGACAATGACGATGCTTAAAAGTACGATGAATCGCCCGAAAACAACAGCATCGAAAGAGCAATGAACTAAGGATATGACAAAAGACCATCCGAATTAGATTCGGTTTATATGCTTTTCGTTAGTAGCAACAGCTACACAGCGACTCACGCTTAAGGGTTTTTTCAAAAGACCAAATCTACTGCCAAGTCATTCTCTCAAAATCTTTATTTTGGACGATGTAGTAGTTATTAACCTACTAGTTATTAGTTGAACTGTCAGAACGTACAAACAAACCTATTAGAGAGTGCATTAATGAATTAGGTACCTAGTTAAACTTCGCTCGAACTTTAATTTGTATCATTTAGTGGGCAAAAGCGATTCGCTGAAACCACTGGCAACAATAATAACGCTGTTCCACCAACAGTAGTTATGCAGACCGGTCTGCATACCAATATACCTTGGTTAAGCGACGTTTAGCTCTCATTCAATGAACGCTACGTGCCCGATACTGGCTCTTGGCTACATTCAAGTTAGACAAGCATTCGAGGCCAGCAATGTAAAGTATGCGATTGTGAATATACCTAAAAACCGCCACACCGCTACATCTGTTGGACATTACTCCTGCTACCGCTTTCCGCTAACGCAACGCACTTTATACATATTGAAAACAATATAGATTGTAGAATCGATCATGGTAAGATTTAAATCTGTCAGATCGTATCGATGTTAAATATCTGGTTGGTCCACCTATTATCGAGATCATAAATTGAAAAGTGCTTTATTAATATTTAATACAACTTTGACGCTCATAGTAGACGTAGTCATGACGATATAAGAAAGGTTGCCAAAATATGAAGTAAAAAGTTAGGCAGGCATTTTTTGTAAAATGATCCGCTGAAATTACAAGAGCCTCTAGTTTCTTTGCATTTAGGGCCAAATCCACTAAAAATAAGTATGTGTTTGCTCTGGTAAATAAGATAGGTGATAAGTAATAAAAAGTAAAATATTATTTGGTCTAATTGTGACATTTGAATTTGACAGAAAGTGACAAAGAATACTTTAACATAAAAAGGTTTATTGTTCGTTTATGGATAAGGGTATTTTTTTGCGGATGAAGACGGCAAACAATCACATAGGCCACCTGATCTTATGTAGGCTTGTATTTCAAACGCGTTGCAAACACTGAGGACTGAAATAAAATCAAGTGATTCCGCTAATTTCCAGAAACCAACCTTCTCGTATTACCACAAGTCTCGTACGCGCAAATCCGTTTTAATCATGACCAAATTTTCCTTGTGCTTAAGGCAATTGTTAATCAGACAGTGTGATCAAACAAATCGCAAGTACCTGGCGGCCAGCCTCGCCCGAGCGAATCTCCGGCCTACATACCTGCCCGCAAGGACGGCCAGACCAACGCGCCCGCTTGGTGTGACGTCAATCTACGTCGACGATTATTTGCAAATCAATGTTAAGACGGTAATATTTGTTGGAGTTAGAAATACTACTTTAAGAGCTGCGTGGCCCGTCCGGATAGGTATGACCATGTTGTTATTAAATTGAATAATAATCCATCCATACTTATCAATCTTAGATACGATTATAAATGGGAAAGTTTAGATGGATGCATGTTTTTTGCTAAATCACGCCAGAACGTTTGAACCGATCTAGAAGTTTATAGTCTGGAATAGCAGATAGGCTACTCTTTGGTCCGGAAAAAACGCGGAAAAGTGACAAACGACTTCCAGCTAATGAAACCACTAGTAATACAAATACGAAAGTAACTTTGAGTGTTAGTTACGCTTTTACAGCCAAACCACTGAGGTAATTTTTATAAAATTTTATATTGAGATAGTTTGAACTCCGGAAAAGCACATAGGGTACCTTTTATTTTGGAAAAAATGACCGTTTTCGAGGGCATTGCAATAAACAACTTTTATCCCTATCTTTTTAAATTTATAATAACCCACTAATATAAATGTCCACGGGCCTTAGAACCCACTTAAAATCAGTTAAGTGATTCTTATAAACAAGTCACATTTCCAATTATCGGCGAATTATTAACTGGCGAACCGAATTTTTCCTGTGAGAGCATTATTTTACTGTGTATTTTGAATTTTTAGTTTAACATCAGAATGACATTAGTTATCTACATATCTAACTTAAGATGTAACTTAGCACTGAAAATCTTAAAATAGGTACTTTTGATTTCTAACTTCTAGATGTCTAACTTTTACAACTAAATAATTTAAATCGTAAACTACTGTGAAGTCTTGGAAGTACAAAATTGGAAACTGCGATTAGGTACTGTTTCTTCACTCCCTACACCTCTAACTTCTAACTTCGAATTAACAAGTTAGAGCCAGATTAAGGCATTCCAGAATTCCAACAACAACACGTATATCCTACAATTCCAACTTTACCTCAAATATTTAAGCTAACTTTGGAACTGATAAGATTGTTATCGAGTAAACTCAAGGTATGCCAACTACAGCTAACTGCAAAGGTTTCTCCACCATCCAAACAGTCCAAAATGAACACGCTCTTACCCTTCTGACAATAGAGTCGTGTTTATCTTTGTTTTGGTATACTCAACTACTTCTCCTGCTAACTGTATGCGCAGCCAACAAGCTGCGAATCATGCGCATGCGTGCAGTGAAACCAAATCAAGTGTGAACGTTCTCGTTGCGACATCGTGACACAACTCGGACACCGGACAATGTACTAACATCTTGGGCCAACAAAGTCATTTGCGGCAAGCTAATGCCATTAAACAACTGATTTGTTAGGATTCTGAAGGGCAATGCCAATTATAATTCTGCTCTTAGACAAACTGACGTTACAACTAAGCTTAAAATTGGTCACCCAAATAGACAGTCCCAAACTAAGCTCTAGGCTTGAACTACGAGTATATATAAACTTAGAAATACATTATAAGAAAATAAAAATAACCTAGATACAGTAAGGTTTGAAATTAGTAGGGTAATATCATTTTTCTAACAATGTCGGTAACTAACAGACCAACAGTCTATATAAAAATAGAAACTGACTTAAAAATACGAATACATACTCGCACTCAACCAATATGTGCCCTTGTCGGGATAAGAATCCAGGACCTCCAGCTTTGTAGTACACTACAAACTAGGCTAACGTTTCGAATGAATGAATGAATGAATTATATTTATATTCCAAAGTAAGTCACAATATACATTGCATGTTAGTATGTCAAAAGTACAAGAAAGGACCATGGGCAGAAATGTCCCCCCCCACCAACAGAAATGAAACATGTCTCATTTAATAGATCTCAGCAACATTATGTATTTTTACTATGGAGACGATCACCAGATGTATGGGGTTTTCTTGGAAAACCATAATCGTATCGTATGGAATTTGTTTGAAAATGAACACATATATGGATGATTTGCCTTATTTGGCCCTTGTTTTCATTAAAAAAATCCCATTGATTTTGCTACTAAAATAAGTATTTTGTCTTTTTTTGGGTCCTTATAAACATATAGACATGCATCCCGTTACTGTTGGTGGGGGGGACAGTGCCCATACAAATTTGCCCATTGCCCTTTCATTGGAATCGTCAAAACGTACGTAACTATGGATACGTATAATGATATATGAATAAATTCGCATTTATAAAACATTACAATTGCAGGAACAAGTACCTATTTCTTACCGAGAATTTAAATCGGGACGCTCTCCCCGACCCTTCCTACTTTGTTAGGCAAGGTCAGTATCTAGAGTAAGTACTACAAGAACTTCTACAGCTCCATTATTTGTATTTATTAAATCATCATGAAGACCATTAAAATATTTATCCTCTATAAAATACAGAAGCTAAATCACGTAGCAAGCGTTAACTTTATGGCCGGTTATTAATATATCCTAATTATGAGTCATAAATTATAGAGCCTTACAATGAGCGCCATTATTTATTTCAACATGTACGTGCGGTATCTCGAGTAATTAAAATTCACAAATATAAACGCCAATTACTCATTTGTATGTATAAATGGAGCGCAAATTTGACAAACGTCGAGTTCGCCCCAGTACGGTCAGGGACATTGAATTTTGAGAAGCGATAGGACCTTGTTGTTATAACGTAATGATTAATTATTGAAGTAATTTATTGTTGTAGTTTTATGTTACGTCATGAAGACAGAGTTCTATAGTGAGTCAATCCGTAATGATATAGTCAGAAAAAGTTTTGATAATACAGACAATGGCAAATAGCCTCAAAGCCTGCCATTTTTTTTTCATCATCTTAAGGGCTCACTTTTCAACTCGCAGTGAGTTGAAATAAATAAAAATGAATATTGGGGAACAATGTCACACAAATTGAACTATGTAGTCCCAAAATAAGCTCTACGCTTGTACTGTGGGTACTAGGGAACGATAAACATACTCATAATAGAGAAATTATTACTGATAAACATAGAAAACACCCAAGACTCAGAAACAAATACATCACACAAATAAGTATTTGCCGTAACTGGGAATTGCATCCGAGATCGCTACCTTTGTAGGTTGCTACCAACTGGGCTAAACTCGTTTTAAGGCTACCCACAATTAGAAAGCTTTAAACTCGCTCATGTAAGTTCGCTCGCTCGCCCGATAGAGCGTTCATCAAGAAGAGCCATAGCCCTGAGCCAGAACCCTACCAAAATATAGCAAATACAGCAAACATCTACCACCTTTACTCCAACTTTGTCATTGGTAGAATCATCAAGACTCTGGGGGTTATGTACTCCTAATACAAAACTGAAGTCGATCATTATTGCAAGGACTTATTCTTAAGATAATACTAATGACTGAACTCAGAGTTAGTTAATAATCGTTAAAAATTGTAACTCTCAAGGAAATGTGTCAAATTTTCGATTTTTTTTTCCACTTTTAACATTTAATTGAGTTAACTACTGTCGTACTGCGTTCCTTAATGTACTATCAGCAGATCGGCACACTGACCCACCATAGAACCGTGTCACAGTGACGTTATGAGTCAAGTCGTAAGAAGTGCCAAACAAAATGTTTTATAATGTCACTGTGACAACGATCTGTGCCGGGTCAGGTTCCCGATGGCTGATAGTACATACACAAGTTTGAAAAAGTAACGAGTTTATTTTTCTCTAAATTGTCTCCAAGAACGGTAACTTATTAGAGAGACTGTGTGTTTTAAACCTCTCAAAGAGGTCCCTACTCTTGCGTCAACAGAGAAGTAATTGCAACATTAAACAAACAAATACCTTGGACGTTGCAACACTTGCAACACTATAGGATCACTCTACATTACTCTACACCAGTTATTCTCAAAGTGTGCTCCGCGGATCCCTGGGGTTTCGTAAGGGTTCCGTCATAATATAAATCAAAATGGAAATGTTATGTTAATTCTTAATTATTTAAACCGATAGTAATTACGGGTGTTATAAGTTTAACATGACATGTGTATCTGTGTATGTCTGTGGCATCGTAGCTCCTAAACAAATGAACCGGTTTGGATGCGGTTTGTTTCAAGAAAACTAGTTTATCAGCATGGTTCTAGCTAGGTTTCACGAAAATCCGTTCGGCCGGTTAAGATACATCAACTCTGAAAAAGGGTTCGTGATTACATCGGAAATTTTAATTATTTAATAGTTATTGATGCTTAATAAGGAACCCAAAAGCTTGCCTTTTTGGCCTTAAAAGGATTCCGTCACTAAAGAAGTTTGAGAACCACTTCTCTGCACAACACGCGTAAGTATCAATCTGCTTGTCCTGGATTACACCGTAAATTATTACTGCCAAGCCATCGTCTGCAGTATTAACATTAAAATTTATTACTTAAGTATTTCCTTTAGATTTCAGAAGCAGCGGATGCAGTTTACTTCAAACAAATTAAGTCAAAGTGTCGTGTTCATTTTAAAATAAGGTATAAAATAACAATTTAACAGAAAACAACTCCTGATAAGTATAATGGCATTTCCGTCTTTGTGACCTGCCTCATAAACGGCTCAACTAATTTTCATGAAACCTACTTAATAAGAATTCTGATCAAATTAGTTTCTTCATAAATAAAGACTTGCAATTTAGTTTATCAATTAGGGAGATGTTACAGACAGATACATAGACAATTAGACACACATAAACAGGGCTCAATGACAAAACTATAAAGTGGGATAAGGTGTTTAGGACAAACAGAAGGAAATCTTCGGCTAGCGCGTTGCTACCATCGCTTTGTTTGGATCTTTCCCTAATTAACATTATCTTTTGACAGTCAAAATTGGGTACGTAAATATATATTTATACATTGTGTTGGCCCTATGTTTTGTGAGTAGCTATTTAAAATCAAATGGGAGTCGCTTTTTCTCGAGTAGCAAAGTTTTTTAAATCCTCTTTATGGCTTTTAAGGTGTCTGTGTGGTTTGATGTATAGTCGAAAGATGGCAACAGGATGTTGATTGGAGTTTTAACAGATTTATCTATAACTTAGATTAGACTCGGTAGATTAGTGGGCAGCTGATGACTGGCAAAAAAAGTGGCTTATATGATGACGTGATACAGTCACAGTTTCCACTTACCATCAGGTGGCCTATGTGGTCGTCTGCCTTCTCTATGCCATAAGAAAAAAAGCAAAATCTGCATAATATCTTGTCCCAAAAATGTATTGCGTCCTTTGTCCCCAGGCTGGTATAATCTGTGCAACTGACTGCGACGTATTTATTATAAGTCGAACGAGAGGAAACTGTCTTGTCTGATAGTTTATTTATTTAAATGTCAGTCGTTTATTACCGGACTGTGGAACATAAAGGAGTTTATTATTGAGTGAAGGTTTGCAACCAATTAACTTTACACTTAATGCGAAACAAATTTTTGGTAATGGACAGCAAGTTGGTACATCTTCCCCGTCGTTTTCATTTATTTGGTCACTAAACAGAAAGTAAAGGTAGTTTGTATTAATACTATCTGGATACAGATAGCAGTGCAAGACCAGGCACAGGTTAACAGATGTTTACATCTGCCTAACTAGTCTAACTGGCTTAGATGATGACGTGATACATATACTAAGTAATCTCTTAATCCAATTAAACATTGCACCCGAAACTTAGGTTAACTTATATGAAGGATAAATGGACAGATTATGATTAGAAACTGGTTGTTAAATAAGATTTTAACCTCAAAATATAGAGTTCGCAATGAACTATTATAACGTACCTCTCAGAAAAAGAAATTAATAATACATCTATTATTATTTTTTACCTATGTTGCATAGCGCAAACAAAGTTGCCAACCGAAAACCAAGTGTTCGATTACCTATAACACTTTTTTTTTAAATCAGTAGACATCTTAAGAAACTACTTTATATAAGCTAGATTGCGATTCAGATAGGTATCAAATGATCAGCTGACTTAATCTATTAATTATCACTTAGCAATGATTCATGAAATCGTGTAGTAACCATTTTCAGTCGGTTTCGCAACGATTTTCCTTATCTTGGGCGTTGCCGGAATGACTCAGTATCATCGATTTGCATGATTTTATCAATCATTCCGTGCTTAAAACAATCAAACTATGATTTCCTTCAACCCTGATCACATCTTGGTATCTATTGTTATCTGTTAACCTAAATTATTTGAAACAAAAACGATATGTTTCATGTTAATGCCGGAAAAATCTTTGTTATCACTCTTACTTACCTAAAAACTAGGTGACCTACTTAAAGACAATGCATATCAGTAGTGAAGTCTTATCAGACACGCGAGGGTTTTCCTTGATCATCTCTCATTATGATAAGATCGTCAAGGAAGCGGTAGTACTTAAGTATATTGAACTACGATTTTTACCTTATTCGTCGAAGTTTACTAGACGTAGAAAATAGTTGTTCGAAAAAAAAACATTTCTTTTTCAGTCTGTCATTATCGTGTCAATAGCCCTAAATGGACCACATTTAGTGCTGTCAGATCAATAGGTTCAAATACTATAAATCTTGTATGTACGTCTAGCTTTGCGGAAACAGGTGGAGTGAGATGAGAGTTTTTTTGTAACGAGGAGTCATTGATTTTACTGGTAGTTTTGCCAAATCTATATAAATTTTACTAGCAATGTATACATAACAACAAGAGGAGGACTTGTGGGTTTTTTATAGCATGGGGAAGGCAAGCGAGCAAACCTTAAGGGTAAGTACAAGTGCAGGCTTTAAATTTGTTTCTCTCTTTTTCTTAGTTTTTTACTATTTGGGATTAATTTTGGATAGTTTGCGGCATCTCTCATAACTAAAAATGTATGCTCAAAATTTTTAGTCTTCTTATAATCATAGCTTCTAATCTTGTGGTCTCTCCTGTCTAGTTACTGATGATGTTGTCAGTCAGTCTGTAATGGAACACAATTATTCTATGTGTCATTATTGATGTATTTAATCTTTTTTAATCGAGAAGGATTAACCTCCGCGCCAATGTCGTTGTCATCGGTAAACATTCTCGACATCGTTGCGTAAAGATTTCAAGAGCCTTCTTAATGTTAAATATTATGTAAATCTCGCTTTAACAAACTAAAACAAACTGTTTTAGGCTGTACTCTTAAGTAAATAAACATTGAAACATATTCGGCGGTCGAATCTTGGCTGTTTTTTTGTATTTATTATTATTAGCATGTTTATTCAATAGCAGCCGGAACGAAGATTGGAACGGCGCGTGGCGTTTCCCGCGGTCCGAACTTTACTTGTAAAGGCCAATAGTAGGTATGTTATGGGATTTGGTCAATTTGTGTGAGATTGTTAAATGCTTTTATATGTTCTTTTTTGATATATTTTTTATAGCATAGAGAAGGCAAACGAGCACACAGGCCACCTGGTGGTAAGTGGAAACTGTGACCCATAGACATTCGCATTCACAAGACTGCAAGCCTAAGACTGCAAATGCGTTGCCAACCCTGAGGACTAAGAAGGAATACCTCAATGCTATTCATTACACCGGCTGTCTTATCCCCAACCCGGAACACAACAATGCGAATACTGGTGTTTGGCGGTAGGTTAATGGATAAGATGGTAGTAGCGATCCGGACCGGACGGTATCCTGCACAAGGTCCTACCACCCCATCCCAAAAATGTATGAAACGATTTCATTTTCCTGAGACAAATATGTAATAAAAACGTAATTATAAAATATATATTACATGTCAAAATGAAATAAGAAATTATTACATGGCTCACAAAATATTTGGTAATTGTAAGTAGTAAATTATATTATGGTTCAAGTATAAGTAACACCTTTGAAGAAATGCTTTTATGAGTTGATCAGTATTCGTCTAAAATAAAACCATAAAAATTACCTGGAACATTTAACACGTTATAACTTGTTTCCTAGTTTAATTACGAACACCTACAATGGTCTATAGGCGATAGTCTCTGTATCGTAGCCTGTGACCCGAGACAATGTTCTAGGCAACCTTCAATATGTAGGTGACAATTCTACTTAGTATACTAAGTTACTTATCACCGCATACCTCCGTTTAAAGTACTCGTTAACAACAATTTTGTACTAGCTATCTTATAACTTTAAGATATTATACTCTAACTAGATCGAGTACTGATCGAGTATCGTATACTGACTGGATTTGATTTCAATTTGGTATCCAGGGTGGCCTTTTTCTGGGATAACACAAATATTATTTTTATCTTAAAAATACTTTAACCCGTCAGATGTCCCGTATACTTAACCAATCGTCTATAAGCTTTTAGCAGCAGATATATACTGTAGACTACAGGGCCAACGGGTTAAGTGGTGAAAAATACCTTAGTAGAAGTTTTTTGGGGTCAGAAATTGATCAATCAATTTCCAATGGCTGAGAATAAAAATTTTACACCGGATCTGCTAGGTAATTTCTATTTAGTTCAAACTGTAATAGTCACAAATAAAAATATTGACTCTGTCAATATACTACTTCAATTTAAAACCAGGCTCGCAAAGTTCCTTACAAAAACGAGCAAATATCGTATTAACTATTTGGCGTTGAATTTGCGAACTCAGCACGCTATTAATTCTAGAATACTATGCCACTTACTAACGTCTGCATTGCCACTCCTACATATTTACAACCATTTGACTGTTACAAAGCAATTTGATCTTGTTACGAACCATTATAAGATTGCTAGGTCTGAAAGTGGAAGGTCGAACATTACCCGTTACATTTGTTATGTAAAAAGTGCCCACTGACAAAGACAGATTCGAATAACTTAATTGAGCATTGACGTTTTATTTATATTAATGACCGTAAATATGTGTTACGCGTTTTTATGAATAATGATTAGCTCTTAGAATAGGCGCTACACAACTTAGTTACGTTATTGATTGAAATAAATCGTTGCCAACTTTTTTCTTTATCACTAAATATCGAAAAAAATGAAATTCAACGCAAAATTTTGCACAGAGATTATAAGCCAATGGGAAACATAGTCGGCCTTTCTGTTTTCTAAAAACTCGAAATGTATGGAGTCAATGGTTGGGTAAGCGGTCAACGCGATCTATTATTCACTTAACGATAATCCTTATGCATTTTGCAAATGTTCGAAAATCATTTATTTCGGTCCCAAGTAGAGTGTAGGTCATCATTGTGTGGGTATCATTATTATAGAAAATAACTGTAATTTAAACGAAGATTAAGTTTTAATCTCTAGTTATATTCATTGAATCTGACTAGTACCTACTATCTGTCTACTTCTTAACCCCTGTGACTGAAAAACTAGGACAGTTCAATAATGGTTCTCATTCAGAAGAATGGTGTACCGAACTATGCACTTAGCCATACCACACTTTCCCAGCCCGTAAAACGGTTGTAATGGACGTTAGCTATAGACAGACAAACATTAACCCATGGAGCGACCCGGAACTTTTTCTTTAAAATCATTTCAAGAAATTGGCAGATCAGGGGGGGGGGATTTTTGACTGTCGAGCGCTTGAAACTTTCACTCAAAAGTGAGTAAAATCAGTAAAACCGTTTTTTGAAATACGAACGGTAGACCGCTCGTCTGTAAATTTTCAAAAATACGATTATACCTATTTTTGTCACTTTCGAGTCAAAGTTTGTGTTGATACTAGGGCAATGTAGAGCAAAAATCATTTTGCGCACCAAGTGCACATAAGACGCTCGATAGGTTAATTACGCTACAACGTAACAAAACGCAAACCCATACTCGATAAAAAAAAACAAAGGACCATCTTAGACCTAGGCTACAACTAAGCCTTGTAGAATACGATAACACTTAAAAAGATTTTCGGGCTTATCCATCGTTTTCATTCGCTCTGATATGCCCATGCGAGTTAAACTGACTTTACCCGAACCCGAAAGACTAAGTAAAACGTCTTGCACTGTAATAGGTACTAACCACTAAACACACTTATATTGAAAATATCCAAGACTTGCATGTTCAAAGGTACAAAATCACTTGTAGTCGGCACGCATCACACAAATTAGCTTTTACCGAAAATCAAACCAACCGTGTTCTCTTTTGTATGAATTTTCATCAATCTAATTATCAGTCATTATACTCTTGTAAAGTTTTATGGAATAGGGCAGCTACAGCTAAAAACCTTAATGTCTTTGAACGTAGCGAAAATTTAAACTGAGCAGGAAACTATCAAGTAGTTGAATGTCAATGTAAAACCATATATAAACATGTTTTATTGACGTATAAGACATTCTCTTCATAAAATTACCCAGACGTATTGTGGTTTGTCATGTTTTGCAGCTGGAATAGCAATTTCGTCACTATTCCGCATTCTAAAGGTAAAATTGCTGTGGCGGATTTCGTCCAACCGGATTCAGTCCGGCTTCCCACAATTGGTTGGTCAAATACAATAGCACTACTCAAATGAGCTGCTGTTGCCCTTAAAATCGAGTAAGAGTTGTATAAAGTGTTAAATTGTACGTTGTTTGCTGTTCAGTTACGCCCCTTTGTATTTAAGAATTGGTCCTAATAACCGGGTAGTTTTAATAAGTAATAAGTGTGACTTTAGTTCCGTGGTTGACTCATATAATGACATTTAGGAAGGAATACAAAAAACAGATTGTAATTTTTCAATTTATGATTTTCTACTAAGTATTCAGTATTAAGAGTTTGGGAAATACTTATACCACCGTACTTAGACCTTTTTGAAACAGTTAATTGTACGCTAAAGAAAGACATAATAGTCATTAACTGACTATTTGTGCGACCGATAGTGATTAAAATTCAATTGAATTGATTGATTATTACAAAATAAATTAACCAGTAAAAAAATAACTCGTAATTTTTTTCAGTTAACAGACGAGACGGAACTACTCTTCTAAAACGCAAATAAATTAATTACGACATTATTTCTAGATATTATTATACATTTTTGATGGATGTATTATAATGAACTGGACCAAAAAAATACAAGAAAAACGACATTTGCATTAATTATTAAATCTAAGTTGTCGTATTAAATTGGTGCTTGGAATGCAATGTGATCGAAAAATCTGCATCGTATATTGAAATCGAGGTTAACATTGCCACTAATCACAAGACCTCGTTACGTTTAAACTGCTTATAATTTGTTTATAGCTTAAAAATTAAATATCCCACTGTATTATTAGCAGGTTTATTTACCTTTATTAATAGTTAAGTCTATTTGAAATTGGACCCCAAAGGCAAAGATAATTCTAGTGATTGGCAACGCAAAAAAGCTTTGACGGTAATGTAATATGTAATTAGAGTTTAAATGGCTGCATTGGTATAAATTATAGGTTTGTGTTCTGATTTTATTGAAAAAATATTATAAATAAATAAATCAATACCAGGACATAATCTCATACAAATTGATCTAGACCCAGCTAAACTCTAGGCTTGTACTATGGGTACTAGACAAAGATATAAATACTTATATAGAGAAATAAATAAAAAATGCATTGAAAACATCCAAGACTCAGAGACAAATACTCGCGCTCATCACACAAATATTTGACCTGGCCGGGAATTGAACCCGGGAACGTTAGCTTTGTAGGCGTCTTCACTATTAACTTTATAGGCCAACGCGTAGTAGTTTAAAATAAAAGTTTAATTAAAAAATCATGTGATTAATTCGAGATTTTACACAATTTTACGCATTTAGTTTTGTTTCCCACAAAGTTAACAAGAGGGAAAATTAGTTGACGTGAGCTTAAGCGAGTTGTTTATGAAATCCACTTCAGTTCGTGTATGGTTTTAATTCAAGCTCAAGTTTCTGTTATAATTGTAATATTGGAATAAAAAACTGCAGAATTTTTATTACTAGTGTGAATAAATGTTAAATTGTTCATAATTAACGATTATTTTCCTTAATTTACTTTAATTTTAATATTTTAACCGCTCTTTAGGGTTTTGTAAATTGAAAAAATCTTGAAAACCAATGCCCTTTTGTCATCCTACGTTTTTGCGTTTTCTATCATTTTAGAGATTTTGCTTTGGTGGCAGGTTTGGTCTTTTAAATTGAAACCGCTGCCAAAGTTTGTTGGAACTCTATAACAAATAAATAATAAAAATTTACACTTAATTTAGAGAAGAAAAGTGTTAACGTAAAATTCTCACAAATTTCGAACTTAAAAGGCTCCGCGTATGTGTCTTTGCAGCAAGACATATGCTATTCTAGCTCGGATGAGTGTCAATTTATATCTAGTCTAGACATTAAAGGCAATTTGGCCTTTATATTAATCGGTAGTCGATATAAGGCGTACGAGACTAATAAATAGAGTCGTAACAGTCGGAAGGCGGAAGCAGGACCGGTCCGGCGGGCGACGGCACGCGTCGTGCGCATACGTCGCCACATTCATGAATGTGTGCATTAGGAGCTCTGAGTGTGTGCAGCCTTGCACGGGCTTTCCGTTGAGGGGTTACAATAACTCCTTTTTTTAATTCAGAGGCTGTCATAAACCTTAGGACCTTATGTCTATTGAATAGGTAATTAGATTAAATGCTTTTTTTTTCAGAAATTGACCTCATCCCTATCTAAGCGTCAGGCTTATACAGTCGACTGCAAATGCTTATAAGGCAAAGGCTTATACACTTTTCTGTAATAAGGACTAAAAGTGGAAATATGTATCTTTTTGTGATCGATTGTATGAAATAATTACTTGATAGTACCGACATGGAAAACAATCAAAAGGACAGACCTCTCCTTACTGAGTAGTCAACCCAGGCAGGTGGACAAACAGCAGTGTTCGCACTGCTATGTTCCTTTCTCGTGATAAGATAACTGGTAAAATAGCATAGAAACATTCCATCTTAGTCCGCATTTAAAGTCTCAGCATTGCATTCTTGAGATTGTAGACTTGAGAATTCAAATGTATATGGGTATCAGATTTCAGTTTCTAACAGATGACCTGTGTGAATCTTCAGAAAAAAACTGTATTATCTACATAGACAGCCCTAAATGCGCACGCAGCCTAGACAGCGCCCATTCACAGCGCGGGCGCAGGTACAGATGCAACACCCTTTTATGTCATTAGTTGCCGACGTTTCCCGTTATTCAATCTTATTCATTATGTACTTAAACAGGTATGTTGGTCGATCGAATGATCTATCAAGCTGACATGGCTGATTTCTACTTCTTATTTTCAATATTTTAACATAACGCATCAAAAATGACCAAAGTTAAAAAATATCCCTACATTTCTTTCATTTTAATATCTTGCAATATTTCGCAACGCAGGTACAGTGTATAAATGCAATGACTTTTTTTAATGATACAGTAGAGTCATCGACATAATCAGAGGATAAAAAAACTGAAAATCCATTGATCTAATTTCCAACTAAGATGCCGTTCCAACTATGGATATTAGACATAAGTAGATAGATACCAGTTATTATGAACCTACATTTATTTATTTATTGATAAAAAACGTTTAAATGACGTTTAAACGCCCTCGGAGGGATTCAAAGACTACGTGACACGAACAATTAAGAAATTTTTCGTAAACGTAATACTCATATTACGTGATTTTGTATAGAAAATGTAATATCAGACACAAGGCCGACAATTATGTAAATGTACAATGACAAGGTCTGAATCGACATTAAAACGATATAACAAGTGCACATTTAAAATCGCCTTGACTCGTATTCTTGTTAAAAAGAGGAAGTGTGGACATGTCACAATACTTCTATTCACAATTTGGTAGCGTAAGGTCGCCATTGATGCCGCCGTAAAATGCCTTATTGTCTTTTAATTACTTTTAAACTGCAATATAGCATTAAAAACTAACTTTATAGGTTTTGTTCTCAGTATTTAACTTTAAAGGCATTTTTAAAATACAAAATCAGTTCATACCAAAATTACATACATTTAAGAATAGCGCTAAAAGATGGCATGAAACTCTGTTCCTTCCGTTTTAGACGAAACCAGCTCCTTACCAAAGCATCCAATACCAATACCAATCTGCAGTTCCAGTCCTGGCAGCAAAACACAGTTATTATAAGGACTATAACTCCGTCCTCCGTCCTGTCGGAAACTGGTCCAATTTTACCGCCTCGACATATTCTTACATTTGCCAAATTTATTGACGACCGTTAAGACATTAAACGCTTATAACAGTCAGCTAATCTAATGTAACAATAGCATGTCATTGGGAGAAACATAAAACTTGATGTTTGAAGAAACATATAAAGCTTAAGTGACGCAATATCCGACAGCTTTATATTACGCAAAAGTAAACGCTTATTTTAAATTACATGGAATCGTAAAGTTGCAAAATATTGTAATAAGTATTCTTCATTGATGAAGTTTAAAGATGTACATAATTGTTGGGAGAGAACGAAATATTAAAAAACGGCAACATTTTTATTATTACTTTGTCATTGTGCTGAAATACCTCTCGATGAAATATAAATTCTTCGTCAGGATTCGTTCGTTGAAAGGTGTTTCAATAAAAGAATAGGTTCCCTAATTGAATAGATTTCAGAGACTGACGGTTTAGAGATCAGCCTACCTTCCAACTATACTATATTAACTACAGAAGATAAAAAAACGCCGTGGTAACATGGTTGCAGGAGTTAACCCGCACTTGAAAGTTTTTTTAGATTAAATTATATTGGTTATACACCTATTATTTTAAGTGAACTGTAAGATAAGATCAAACAAAAACCACAAGAGGTCTTAAACAATATCAAATGTACGTATAAAAAGTAAATACTTATTGCAATTAGTGGTAATCTTTAGTAAAAAGACGTACATCTTCTTATATAAAGTTTTTGCTACTTAGTTTATTATTTTACCTAGCTCATTAGTGGACCGGAACTTAGCAAAAATGTAAAAAAAAAACTCGTTTTAGCATATTAACGTTATAAAATGGGTCATTCACCGACGGCGTGTCGTTCAGAAGGTCACTTTTTGCATGTCGCGGTTACGGCCAGGCTAAGCATCTTGAGTACATTTTACATATAAATGCGCGAACAAAACTATCCGCAATTAACGTGAGAAATCTTTTCGTGATTGTCTGATAATATTGCGCCCTTGGCCGTAATATATCAAACAATTTTGTCACGTTAAAGCTTTGTATGAACACTGAGGATCACTTCACACTCTTTTGTTTATAGTGAGAAACACTATGTTTGTACAAATTATTTAACTTTTCATATTTGTTTGTTTATTTAGTTTCAATATTGCAAGTCAATTTTGAACTAGTTTCCTGTGTTGATATGGGCTGACAATTGAATTAAGTACATGTTTAATTTAAACCCAATTACTACAATATTACGGACTCGTGAGGTGGCAACAGGATCTCCGTTGTACCTTACGTAAACCCACCAAGCTGTCGATATATCTTGAAACCACTGACAGACCAGTCTTAAACCTTGTTTCAGAAAAATATTGTGAACTTCTTGACGACTTAAGTCGTAAATTTTTGTACCGCGTCCGATTTAGATCGGAAAAAACGGGATTTTGGATGGCGATGACTGTATCTCCGGAGATTGTGTACAAAGACCACGGCAACTTTGAACATACGTACAAAATCTCGAATTAGATTTTTTTCTTAAGGTCCTTTTCTTATTTCTGCATACAAGATTTCATTACTAGATATTTTGAGTCATACCTACAATAACTTAAGATATTATTAAAAAATAAACTATACACGGACTAATTATTCTCGCCAAGAACAGTCTGCAAGAACAAAAAATACAATAATTAACACGTAGTTACTGACTCAAGATCTTAATCGAGTCAAGTTTAATTAATTTAAGATGAACGATGTTACATTGCTCAACGAGGAAACGGGTTCTCATGATATAACATCCAGTGACGCGGCAACGTCTGATAAACTTCGATACCAATTTATTGGAAACTCGGTAGCCTGTTATTTCGTGCCATTAAAATGGCTTACTGGCCATTAATCATATTGCAAATAATCGTCAAATAAATCGCTTATCCGTTTCCATTCTTAACTTCATCGCGATTATTTGTATTGTATTGATTAATTTTAAGGGGTAAAAATTACACAGGACGTCAAACATGTCGTCGAAATTTTTTGTATCTCCATGGCAAGATCGTTATATGACATTTAAGTGAGATAATTATAAACTGATGAAGCTACGAAACATTGTTAAAATCTAAACCTTAATCGCGTAACATAGTACGATTAAAGAGCTCAATGACAAAGGTTAAGTCACTAACTAGTTTGCTGCATCGTGTATTGTGCAAAAATAATGGTAAGTACTAAGATGGAGTATTAGTAACTACCATTATTTTTACACAATACACGGATTTTCCCACAAAAATCGGAGCGTTTATGACTAGTTAAAATGATCGGAAATCTCAATTAGGGATAGATTTAAACTACGTTATGGTTGAGTTCGCGAGAATCGGGAATCCTATGAATACAGGTAGAACAAGAACCTTGTGCCATTTTTTGAGGAAGTCTAATAACAGCTTAAGTCAAGTCATTGGGATAGACGAAAAAAAGTAACTCACAGTTTTTACATTCTGAATCGAGAGAATAGGTAATTTTAAGAGACCAATTTCATTTATTTTGTATTTGACCCAGTAGTTTTGTTTTAATATCTTTTTTTATTTAGCAGACATTTTATGGACGACATCATTATTTTAAATTTGGGTTGGCATTTTCTAATAAATTACAACAATTAAATTATATCTAATCCTAAAAAATGATTGGAATAGTGTATTAAAACATAATATTTCAAGCGGTTTTCGCCTAACCCGCAAGATACACCTAAGAGGGCTTCAACCCGAAAACGAAAGTCAAACAAAGGTTAAATATACTTTTGTCGAAATATCCAAAAAGGATAAATATTTCAAACACTTAATAATGCAGAACGGCTCTAAAACCCTATTTCTCGAAATGGTTTTTGAATTAGAGCAATTGGAAAAAATATGAACAATCCCAATTCAAGAAAACAAGTCACTTATGAAACATAAATATTGTGGGTATAATAACTGTGCGAATTACTGATGTGATGACTTTGCTGTTTATTATGTTCATGTAATTTACGAATCTGACAATTATTTAAGGATTATTGCTCGTTCGCAATACTCTTAGAAGGATATAATAGGATACAAGTGGAAATTTGTCATTTGTACGCTGAAAATGTTAACCCGAAGTAACCGAATCTATCTGCGGTTTGAAAATTGCTCACGAACGTTTATGAAGCTTGAAAATAGCTAAAGCGGATAGCCGAAGCACTATTCATACGTTCGTTGATATTGCAAGAGCACTAGATGAATTGAAAACGAAGATGAAAGTTAATTCACTTAAGTGTTCAAAACGCACAGCCACCGGCAAAGTGACATAACGTGATATTTTTAAACTTATGAAAGTGGATTTTTGCAAGTTAAGCGTCATACTGCCTTTTCATTTCTTTAAACATAAAAGAATTTGTTCGGTTTAAGATTACGGTTTAATAACTTTTAAAATCTAGGGAGTCAGTCAAGAACTATTTCAGTGTATTTTTAGAAAAATCCAAGAAACGAAAAGGATTGTGTGTACTTATTATACGAGTATATTATGTAAGTTTATATTAGTTTATCTCTATTCTCTGTTTTTGCTACTTTTGGTGCAAATCTTGTATTTGTCCGACCCCATGCACTGTCCTTACTCATCTAGTTCAGGATTAGCTGGAAGAGATCCCATTAAGGGATAGGTTCGCCTTCGTACATTACTTTAATGACAATATAGTAATATTTATATTTTTGTGCAATAAAGAGTTTACATGCATACAAAAATATAAGTTAACGAAACCCAAGATAGATCAACAACCTTGACCATCTCATAGTCATTATTTAGATGTGTATCAAACGAAGATATTTCTGGTATTAAACTGATGCATCTAATTTGAAAAAAAAAACTTTGCTTAAATGAGTTGTATGTAATTGTATCATCTCTCGTTCCTTTGTAGGTAGCTCAGCTATTTCAGTAAAACTTTACCAAATCTTTAAATGAGTAAGCAAACATTTAAATATAGTGTCAACTGTTAAGTAAAAGCTGTACAATTAGGTCTTACTAGACTTCTAACTCGTAAAACGGTTTCAACGAAACAATACCCGCAATTGCATCAATGGAGTGCTTTTATGGAAAATTTAATGCCTTGATAAAACAACCGCTTACACGACATTTGAATTAAGAAATTTGCTCTATATAACCAGTTTTGGGTTCTATTTTGTAAGATGCATTGGCTGAGATCGCTCGGTAATTGCAGCTTTTATACGCAACGCGGAACTTCACAAAGGATTCTGTTAACACACCGTTAAGTTCTAGTTCATTTTTAAATACGGCGATACATTTTTTTTTAAACTTGATAAGTTACTCGTCTAATTAATGAAGCAACACGACTGAATTTATAAAACATTTCAAATTGTTATTATATTATTAAAGTCACGTAAACAACAATCTAAGGATATGAAATGACACGTCATATTTCACTGTTATAACAATGTTATAAATCTATTTAATGAGTTAGAAGTTAAGTAACTTTTACTTATAATTACATGAACATTACTTTATAATTAGACGAATAACAACCATTTTATGCGTTTAGATAGTTAGAATGCGTAGATAACGAATGGACATTATATTCTAAATTCAAACTATTGCTATCGTCAGATGCGTGACTGCTATAAGAACATTAAGCATCGCAAAAAGAATGCTTGATAACAATCTAGTTAATATGTTACCTCAACTCGTTGACAATCAATTAGTTTTGTTGCTCAGTTTAAGACAAAGTATTAATCTTAAGTGTTGTAATGTTTGCCCACAATACGTTTCGCAATTGACTTTCGAGATTTTCATACGTTTATTAAAATGATATCGCGGTGCCATCGGCCAACCTAAATCCTTGGCAATTGTGAATTTGTTGTTTCTCACACGTTTTGAAGATAATTTATTGTATTTCACACTGTTATTCAGCTGTCGTTTGAGTAAACCTTAAGGCATTACAATATTCGACTCTATTGAAAATTGAGCAAAGAAACGGGAATCATTCAGTCGTTTTTGCATGTAACTGCCTTTTAGTTGCAATGGTAGTATTACGAGTTTACAATGTGCGCCATTAGCCAGAATTACTAACGATTATTCTTATTGAATTCATTTACACTACTATAACGTTACATATGGGTTTATTATGCGAAATTACATAACTGACATCAAGACATAATATATTGATGTTACGTTACGGAGTTCTCTACATATTTTTCGGATTATAAATTGAATCTCATTTAACCATACAAATTAAAAATAAATAAACGGGTGATTTTATATTCAATAGTTTTCTCTACCAGTCACTATAAACAAAGGGCTGGAGAAAAAGTAGTTAGTAAAGGTCTTTAATTAATATTTTTTGCCCACTTTACTAATAAATAAAGTTTTAATTTTTTTATGGGACACGACTACGAACTAACTTTGTTTTTTTTTTGTAAACGTAAATCTTAGTTTCACAATTAATTGTTTGTTAATTTTTAGGTGTATAAAAAGTGAACAAAACTTACGATTGTGATGTAATTAGTCATTTTCACACTGTCACAGTTCACTGCGGGGGAGGTGGCGCGGGCGCACGGAGCTGCGTTCTTAACAACTGACGATCGCCGGGCCTGCAACCAACGGTCAGCGGTGGTGGTACTTAATAGATCACGTATATCTATGGATCACGCTTTCGTAACTTTTCAGAATTAACCTTGGCAGTGCTCGGAATTTTAATTATAGTTACAAAATATTGAATGTTGCGTACGGGTGTTTGCGGAGGGCGATGGAGGCGGTTGTAAGCGCTTCAGCTGAGTAGAGCTGTTATATAGGTTAGAGCAAGGTCTTGCGCGCGAGCACGCGCCCGCCCTGCACAGCTCCGCCCGCCTAAACCTTATCAGTACAGAAAAAAAGGCACTCGAAAATGTGAAAAAAAAAACATAATTATTTATTGTCATTATGTGTTTTAGTCATACATAATTATCGCATGAAGATGAAGTACCTATGTCAAAAAAAAAAGTGAAACAAAGGTCTCAGCAAAATTATAATTATACTCTTAGGATTTTCCATACAAAATTACATATAGTGAAGATCAATCGTTTTTTTAACACTGATCAATAATTTAATAGTGTTTATGCAAAATAATGAATAAATTACATTTTTTTATTGCGTGACTTTATAACCACTAATTTCAATTGGTGTGAGAACAATAAAAACATGGTTAATAATTTCAACACATTTTTCGTAATTACATTTAATACTACGTTGTAACTAAGATTACGTGATTAATTAAATCAACGCCAAACAGTATGAAAAAAAAATCATAAAAGAAATAACGTTCGAGTTTTTTAATCTTACGCGTAGGTATATCATTTCATTAGGTTTTACCTAGTGGAATAGGGCCTATTTAGGTGAAAGAATAAGTCGAGAATAAATGGAAAAAAAATAAACTTACTAAGAATTTCAGTTGGAACTGCAGTTGTTTGTAACGTTCTGAAGACAAAATCAAGCTGCATATCGTTAAGTTAGCGATTTTCGAAAATCGAAAAAATGTGTTTGACGTAAGCTGATGACAGTTCGAGTCAATCGCTTATATCAACTCCATACATAATGAATCGATAGAAAACAGAAACGTTGGCAGCATTTGCGATTGACTGCGTAGTAATAGCATAGGCATTTTAAATTTAATGTGGTTAACAATAGAGTACATAACGGTTCGACTACTAGGTACATTGCAGTTGTACATTGTAGTGACTGCTATAATTAGTTAGAAACCTTTGGTATTAAGTTTTATATACTAAAGCTTTGTTTGATATGTGGCGTAAAATCATTGCATAGCAAACATACGTAGCTTAAACTTACACGTAACAGACGTAGAGTAAAATCATAATTGTCTCAACTTTAAAAAAAGGTAAATGATGACATAAGACTAATAAAGAAATATCCCTCTTATTCATAGACGCGCAATAGCTAAAGTGTGCTTTAAATATGCTGTCTTTATCTGTCAATATGAAATTTAATTGGACAGCAACAGACAATGAATGAAACTAAAATAGGTTTATTGTGCGTTTAAGAATAAGGGAGAGATTGTCTGGTAACTATCAGCTACAATCTTAATACGTGATTTCCATTTTATTTAAGAACGCGCATTCTATACTATTCTTAACCCCCACGAAAAAAGAGGAGTTTATATGTTTAACGTATGTATCAGTGTGTGTTGCATCCTTGCGCCCAACGGATGGACAGGTGAATTTAAAAAGAAAGCTAGTTTAAATGGTTCTTAGCTAAATAGGTCTCAAAATAATTAAACAAAAAACAACCTTCGAAAAACCCTACTGTTGCTAGCCAGCGTTAAATCATTAAAAAATCTAAATAAAACCTGTAAATTATTTTTAAATGCCTATTCCACGATACCTCATTTGTCATAGTTAGTAGGTACTTTATTTTTTTATTTTTTGCAATATGGCGTCTTGTTGCTGCTATTGAATTTTGATTAATGTCATAATTTTAGTGACACTCAGAAGATTAAGATGAATCGATTGGCATAAGAATCATTCAAATCGATCCACGCGTTTAGTTTCTAGAGTGCCACAAAGGAACAATGACAATATCGACGACCGTAATCTAAATTGACGTAACGGACAAATGGCTACTTTTCAGGAGAGCCAAAAAACTGTTTTTTTTTTCTTTTAAAATTCATAATTTTTTTGTTTGTTAACGTATCATGTAACTAAAATTAGCCAATTATTTATTTTTCTTCACTCTTTAAGTACAAATAACTCAATTTATCATTTAACGCTTAGTTACCGAGATAGCATGTCCCTTACGTCAAAAAAATAATTTAAAATGTCCGATAAACCCTTCTTTACTATTAGACTTCGGGGTAAATTTGACGTATCAAGAACTAAATTAAGATAAATTAAAAATAATAGGATGTAACTCCATTTAAACTGATCTATTACATGGTGTAAAAGGTACATGGAATTTATTATTTGTTGAAATAATACACGAAATCATAAATGTAATTGTGTTATTTAGTAGAGTATTGAACAATTTAAAAGATAAATTATGGCATAGGTACATACATTATCATAATGATATGCAAGTAACTAATAACAAGTAACAAAATAAAATTAAACACGCTATTTTATGTAAAAGCGAGTACAAAATATCGAAACATTAACATAATTGTAGTTTCCCGCTACTCCCCCCCTATTTTAACCCCTTAGAGAGTGAATTTCCAAAAATCCTTTCTTAGTGCTCACTTACATCATTAAACGAACCCCTTGTATTGAATTTCAAGTTTCCATGGTACAGTAGTTTTGGCTCTGCGTTGATATATAAGTCAGTGAGTCAGATTTGCCTTTTATATCTATAGAGAAGTATCAGTACTGATTGATCAAATAATATACTGGGTAAATATTCGTTGTGATAACGCTTTGGGAATTTGTTTTGTATACTAAAAGACTCGCAAAATAAACACAAACCCGGTTATTACGTGCCACCGAAAATGAAATATTTTATTAAAAACTAACTTCTACCCGCAATTTCATCTACGTAGATTTTGATTAAAAATTTCGGGATTATGTTCTATTCCAGAACCTAACCTATGTGTGCCAAGTTTCATCTCAATCCGTTTAGAGTGTTTGAAGCGTGACTGAGTAACAAACATCCAAACACTCACACTTTCTCATTCATAATATGAGTAATATAAGATACATACTGCAATAACTTGTCTTATGCTCGCAGTAATTTATCGCTTCGAGCTAAGAGTGATTCTGTATGGAGTAATATAGTATATCTCTTCTCATTAATTTTCCAAAAGTACTTGAAGCTTGCGTCTTTACAAACATACGTGAAGAACAGAACTGAGCATCACAGCACTCAGCTAAAACCAGCAGCAACATCTTAAGTCCCAGATAGACGGACGAGTAGTAGTAGGCGTACTGAAAGCTCGACGACCTTTTTCGCCCGCGCTTACCTTTAGAAGTTCGCGTACCTACTTAGGATGATACAGGGACGAGTAAGGTCGCCGAGCCATAAGTACGACGTACTAACTCGCACGTCTATCTGGGACTTTACTGTAAACATGGCCATAGTGATATCTCTTTTACCCGAAAGCAATTTAAAATGCTTGCGAGTAATTCAGCAATATCAACGAACACTGCGTCTGTCATCTAATGAAAGAGATAACGCTAACATCTATGGGAATAGTTCAAATTAGGCAGTTATGTTTTAACGTAAGGGCCGGTAGTTTACTGCTTGTAGTAGTGAAAAAATTACGTATATGCCATGAACACATATTTGAAACAATGACAGATGGGCGTAAGGTCTGTATTGTCTTACATCTGCAAAAGCAAAACTGCGTATCGTAGAAATGTTTGCTAACAGAATTGTCCCTTACGACTCAGGTAAATGAAGAAAATGATAGTTACATCTATTTGTGATTTAATCAAATGTATTGTCGTGTAGATACTTTTTGAGAACGTAAAATGGTGTATCGGCCTTTTACTTATTTGATGGCTCCTTACGACGTTAGGTGAATTGCGAAGACGACAGTTACACCACGATGGATTTGAATATTATTTCTTTATGTTTGATACGTCTATTTTTTTATAAAAACTGTGTCGAGGTAACCGTTTTTTAAGGGTGTAAGGGACATGTTTTTTCAAGCTATCGAGATGTAACCTATACCATTCGAAAGAGAAAAAAAAACTGAATACAACTGCATTCATAACTCATTTTCGCCCTTTTGTCCCTTACGCCAATTTAGATTACGGTCGTCGATATAAGCTAATAAACACATTACGCTCCTCCTTCGGCAGTCGGGAAAAAATCGGTTAGTCCATTTAAAAGATATTTCAGCTCTGAAAGTACTTATGAATCGCCACGTAGGGGGATTTTATCTATTTCTTTATTGTATTTTTTAATTAAATGAAGGGTAAAGTCACCAGTGGTCAACCGGGGACCAGTAGTCGACCTTATATGAGTGCAAAGAGTGAAAAATATAGCTTTCGTACTCTTCCCACTTTTACAAAGTACCTATAGGCAGAGGCCGACTACAGGTCTCTGGCTGACCACTGGTGACTTTACCCTATGCTCCCGTTTTTACCGTGGATAATTCACTAACATAAGAACTACCTTGTCTTATATATCTTGTATATATTTGTATATATTTACTTATTATTTATTTGTTTGGTAAGCGTATATTTATCACATTTCCTAGTTTTTTAGTAGGCACGTCACTAATATAGTTTCTTGTTATTGCTAGTGTGAGGTCTGCACCACCTACTGTGTTACATAATTAATTGGACACCTTATACCTACCAATTCTGCCTGGAAGGGATCGCTTATCAGCGATAAGACCAACTGTTGTTTACCTGTGTTATTTTTAATTGTACTGTATTATATTGTATACCTAGGTCTAATTCAGGTGACCCTTGTGACAGTTCATACAAACTCGTATTACCAGTAATACGTGTCTACACAGCTTTGCATAAAATTACTATTACAAATCTTGCAAGGAAGTTCAGTTATTAAATGACTCATCTGTTTCTATATGCCTCGTCAGCGAGTTATAGTGTTTCAAATTACCAAATACGGCTTTTCATCATCAAATCATCCCTAGGATGATTTTAAATCGACCTCGGTATAATTTACAAAAAGTTCGCTTCATTTTAAAGCGAAAAGATACAAAGCGAACTAGGTAACTTGGAGTATGTATACTTCCGCAATCCATATGATCGGACCGCGATACCTCGTAACTACCAGACAGTTAAGGTGCAACACCGTGTGGTTTTACATACAAAAGGTCTTGTCTTTGCACCTTATTGATATGTTAGTTACGCGGCACTATCATGGACGATATATTTGTGGTGATAGACTGTAGTGGGTGATGAAGGTCAATGGCCTCAGGCCGGGATAGTAATTTTAACATACACGTGTTTGAAGCGTGCTAATGAGACTGTATCAGGATTCAATACTGCATGCCTACTTATTTATAGTATGTGTCATTTGAAATTGGCAAAGATGTAAACAAATTAGTACTGTACATAACCTCAAATATTCTTCAAGTGTGTTTTTATTTAAAAAAACGTATAATGAATACTTATTTTATCTTATAGTTCATGTGAAAATAAAGATAGAAGCGTATAAGTCTTGTTATTTAAAAGGACGTGATAATCAAGTAAGTAATAATGGTAAATTGGTTCTTTGGGTTGTGTTATTTTTTCGCCAATTTGGTTGGTTGGTTTAATGGTGGTAGGACCTTGTGCAGGGTCCATTGGATCGCTACCACCATCTTATCCTTTAAACTACCACCGAGAAGCAGTGTTCGTATTGTTTTGTTCTATCTTAGTCTCAGGGCAGGCAACGCGCGAGTCTTAGGATTGCAGTCTTAAGATTGTAGTCTTGAGAATGCAAATGTCCATGGTTTTGGAACCTACCACTACGAGTAGGAGACCTGTGGATGTATATGGAAACAACAACAACAATAAATGTTACTAATAATCATATGTTACTAATAATCAAACGACATCTTATATAACATTGTGATCGGCCTCTAAGGCGTACAAACAGAACCGGTGAAAATAATAAATAAATAAAGGTTTAGGCTTGTACTATGGGCACTAGACAACGATATAAATGCTTATACTCATAGAGAATTATATACCTAAATACATAGAAAACATCCACGACTCATAAACAAATATTCGCGTTCATCACACAAATATCTGCCCCACCGGGATTTGAACCCAGGACCGCTAGCTTCGTAAGCAGGGTCACTACCAACCAGGCCAAGGCGTCGTCAATTACTAGCATTCCATCTCAGTCCTCAGAGTTTGGCAACGCATTTAGGATCTTAGGTAGTCTCGAGAATGCAAAATATCTGGCACTGTCTATCTACTTACCATCAGATCAGATCAGGTGGCCTGTATGCTCTGTATTCTTCTCAATGCCAAAAAAAATCTGTTTAATCTATCGACTCAGCCAGACATTGAGTGGGAAACTTGGGTTATTCCCACCTGTTACCACCAATTTGTTACCACTGGTAACAGCTGGGAATTTATTCCCACCACTAAAATACTCGGAGATAACAAGTGGGAATATTTTTCCCGTTTGTTACCACTAATATATTTTGTGATAACTACTGGGGAAAAAAAACCAAGTAGTTAGTGGTAACAGCTAGGAAAAAAAAACCCAGCTGTTACCAGTGGTAACAAATTGGTGGGAACAGGTGGGAATAACCCGGGAACTTAGTTATATTCTTCGAATTCTACGAAAACAGTCGTGGCCAAAAAATAGTGACAATATAAAAATATGAATTTGTTAATTTAGGTTATTTGTTAATAAATCTTCTTATAAATGTTAGATTAGAACCTCAGTCGACAAATGCGATCATCGTTTATTAATTAATCATATACTTTTGTTTTCATGACATACCGCAAAGTATTAATTCTAAAATCATATATATATTTGTGTCATACATATTTTGCCAGCAATGTGCAAGTCGCAGGACATTTCTAGAAGCTTGGAAATCTTCTCGATTACAAAGAATATTCTCGAAAACATTTAAAAGCATTGAGGATTCCCATTCCCATACAAAATAATATATCTCAGAAATCTTTACCATATTTGTGAAGTTTCTCGTCGTTACAATGCTAATTGCAATGTATTGCCTTATTCAGAATGATTTGTAAAACATTGAAACCAGCATCTTCATTTTAAGACAAACAATAGCATGGGAATTATAACAAAATTAACACTTCAATCTGATGACGTCTCTTTAGGAGCTTCATTTGGACTAATTTTTATGACATTTAAATTGATCAATTTGAAATTCAAATGTTTTTCATTCGAATCTTAACAACAAACAACTTAATTTTAAGGTTGTTTTAATTTGCATGAGTGTAACATTATACGCAGTTAATCAAATATGGTATTTTAGTTTTAGGTAGGTAGCTAGTAAGTAGGCTTATCAATAATTATGTGCATTTTAGATTTGTAGTGTAAGGTGTTATGTATCTGTAAGTTTGTATCTTATTTCTTATTGCTTTTGGTGGAAAGTGTTTCCTGCTTTACCCCTAATCATAACTCCTTCTTTTGTATGTTTATTATAACACAATATTCTAAAATTCTTGGAATGACCAATTCGCGACACCCATCACGAAATAACACAAGAAAACAATGTACCTATTCATTTTAATTATATAGCATCACGTATTGAATCTACTTAAAAAAACGTGAAAGTTAAGGTTAAACGAAAGCCTTAATAATACCAGATAAGTCAACGAATTTTTCACTAATCTTGAACTTGAAATTTTCAACATTGACCTAATTTTTACATCTCAGTGAATGAACCTCTGCCAGCAAACCGTGGCCGATTCAATAAGAATGTGCACGAAACGTTTTTTGTTGATCGCTATTACTTTAGAGAAGTCTTATATCATCGGAAGTGCGACCTTCCTTGCCTGAGAAGACACAACAAACCAAATGTGATTAGAAATTGTAAAAATTTAGAACGCCCTAATCGGGGATAGCGCTAGCGGTTTTTGTACTTCGAACTGACATTTTGTTTTTTTTTGCGTCTTGTCATCTCTCTGTTCCCGCTCACACGAATCGAAATGGGGCACGTAAATTTGCAGTCAACAGAGGCCTGAAATTCATCAAAAAAAGTTAGGAAGGTAGAACCAAAGTTAAGTACTCTTACAAATTAGTCTAATTCAAAACTAATTTACAATGGGTTTCGATTGAGTGCAAAAAAGCGATCACAACCATACTCGCATTTAAAAAATACTACGCAACGGACCCACTCCACTTACCATCAGGGGGCCTGTGAGCCTTCTCTATGCCATAAAAAAAAACGCAATGGAACGGAAAAAACTACAAAATCATGGCGATACTTATTTAATAACAATAATGTATTACCCAAATTTTACGGTATTATGAAACGTAAAAGCTAGTCGTGTTCTTTCCTAACATGCACTTAACCTTTAAAGGTATCTTACGAAGTCGACAAATGTATAACACCACACCAACCACTTCCTGATTCATTTAAAACAATACGCTTTATTGAATTCTTGGGCAATTATTGTCCATTGTTTCATTTGTTCGAAAATTAACAAGTTAGAAATGTTTTTTTTCTGAATCTATTGACTATTACTTAAAGAGAAATAATTGTAGGACCCACAACCTTGGCCAAAGGTGGTGAGCACCCCACGTTTTTCTTTGTAACTTATAAATTAAGTGTTATTTTATAATTAAAAAAATACACAATGACGTAAAATTTTAAAAAGTGTTTGAACATGTGCAAATCATTAGTAGATATCGTTTCGAAGTAGCTTGCGTGTGAAAACTGAAACTAGGAAAAGTCGGGTTTTACAATAAAATTGTTAATTGTATTTTTTTCACGAAATTTCCCTTAACGTCAATAAATTTGACTAATATGACTAATCTTTCCGATAGATATACAACTTTCTCTAATAATAGATATAAATGCACGTTTTAAAGTTTGGCCAAGGCTGTAGGTAGGCCCCACCAGGCAGCTAAAATAGCTAAAATCTTCTTGAAAAATCTACAATTAATCTAATAACGGTATTTTTCCGAAGGTTGAGTTTTAGATTACTCAGACAAATTACATGTGCGATTTTTTGACCTTATATTTTTAGGGTCAATGGATGAACCTTTATTTTTATTTTTAGTATACTTTTCTAACCGTTTAAAATCGATTATTAATATAAATTTAAAATATTGTAAATTAAATATAAATATTGTATTTCCGGAAAGGGCCTTCCACCTGGAGCGTCGTCGCTTATGATTTAAGATAGGGTTCCATGGTGGTCCGGTGGGGTTCGTAGTCGAATGCGCAAGCAGAACCTGCGGCTCTCGCCAGCAACGGAGTGGAGGGAGAATCTCTGGGTTTTTAGTATGTATTCTGGCCACTCTCGGTCGATGACTCCCACATATCTCCCCCCCCCGCCCTTGCCTTGCCCTGGTGGAATGCGTTAAAGCATTTTCTGAGCGTGAAAAAAAAGTTCTTCGGTTATCGCGTACACATTTCCTTGACTGTACATGTACGCAAGAATGTGAAGCGCTTTAGCTAAAGCAGACGCAGGTTATGTCCGACAAACCTTCACCTTGCGGTTAGCGTCCCGATCAACCGAGACGACAAAAAACTATATCCACAGAAGCAGAACAATCTAACTCCAATTTACTGACTCACCATTTACAACAATATGCATCACGTGTTAAAACTGTTAATGGTCAGTCTTAAATTATGATATCAAGTATTGTAATTCTGTGATTATTATTCACTCAATCATTTTATAATTTGACAATGGGGCCAAGTTCAGTAGGGCTACCGATCAGGCATGAACTTCGCTGGTTTGATTGTTTGAGGAAACAATGCTTAGGATAATTATACGTTTCTTGCGTTTGTATGCACAGGTGTGAATATAGCTAAATCGCCTTAACCTTGTGTCTGCATATATAAAAACATTGAAGACATCACGGGATACTGAAGAGCTGGCAGGTTCCTTCCTCGTTTAATTTTATTAGTGTAGAAATTCATCGAGGGCATGCTGCCAGCAACTTCGAGGCAATAAAGCAGCGGGCATTTTTAGATTAAGTTTTGGTTTTACCATTGTAAGATTTAGTTTTGTTGTTCTTTAGCAGTTTGTATTTTTTAGGATGTGTTCTTTTTTATATTGAGGATGATAATTGCCACTAACATGAAATCTCCCACAAATCGTAATGCGTGTGCGCTATTAGTGAACTGCTGTGTTAACTTTACCACACACACAAAGACCGCAAACTAGGGCGGTGCCCTAACTAGTATCAGGATAGCTCATCGGCTCTTTTAACATAGTGAGGTGGAATCTTTGGGAGAGGCCTATGTTCAGCAGTGGACGACCTATGGCTGAAATGATGATGATGATGATGATGAATATCGGATAAAGAAAATAATTACAAAGTAAAACTTTGTGTAGAATGAATGTAGAAAATAAAGTTTATTTTCCTCAAAACGGCTTCTTGTGGATGGGTTGAATGAGCGAGCTAGCTCATACGCGGTTGACTGCGCGAGCGAGTTCTTGGCACTCTGACAGGACCACTTAAATTCGCCGGTTAATAACTCGTCTGTCGAGTTGATAAGCGAGACTTTAATAGCCGAACCCTATATTCAGTCCGTTCGGTTTAGACACATTTTGTATGGGCAAATGTCAAATTTTAACCCGAAGTAAGCTTTATCTGTCCGTGGATTGAATATAGGATTCGGCTGTAAGAGAAATAACGAGGATGCAAACGACGCCGTCGTCGGGATCTAAATCTTATGTCTCGATAGATATACCTTCAATTAATGTATGCAGGAAGTGTAAAAGAAAATAACGTTTCACTAAAGAATACACCGTGGGCCCGAATAACCCGACCAATTTTAACAATCGATACTTGAGCCTATTTGTAGAATATAATGGGTATAATATGTAGTCCAATAACGCATAATTTCCGAGATTTTTATTATTTAAAAATCAATTCCATAGTTAATTAAATTTGAACTCTGTCACCTTAACCTAAAGCATTATTTACTAAGAAAGATTCATGTTGTAAGTAGCAATATCATCCACATACAACATAAATTAATTAATCAATTTCTTATTAAATAATGCTTTAGGTTAAGGTGACAGAGTTCAAATTAAATTAACTATGGAATTGTTTTTTAAATAATGAAAATCTCGGAAATTATGCGTTATTGGACTACATATTATACCCATTATATTCTACAAATAGGCTCTAGTATCGATTGTTAAAATTGGTCGGGTTATTCGGGCCCACGGTGTATATCTCACGCCTACCAACACGACTAGCGGAAGTAGTTGATATAAATAAGTAAATACTTACGTTAAAGTCACTCAAGGCATTTAACAATATTCAAGATCATCGCTTACGCAATTCTCATTTAAATTGTTAAATTCGACCCTTATCTATAGACCTCGAATTATATAGATATACAGGCACCTTGTCAACTCGTTATACATTAAAGGCAAGTAAAAGTAGCGCAATATCTGTGTTTTAAGATAATATTAAGCCGGAAGGAAGGAAGGGACCTTGCGGTAACTTCCGAGGTTCGAACGCTGCCGCGGTTGACCTCCTTACGCGACTAATAAGCTCAATGTATTGATTTTTACTTAATATTTATGCAATATGAATGATAATATCATTCGAAACCAGCGACCTACCGCTAAACAGTGACAATATCAAGCTATTGGATCGAATGGCAGAAAACACATGTTATAAGTCGTTGGATGACTATTTATAGATTACCTACCTTTTAGTATTTTTTAAGAATGTTCCACTATTGTTTTGTTTTTAAGATATTCTTACCAATCTATTGCCCGTGAGTTTTTATATAATTCATTTATAATTTTCTCCTACATGACAATTGTGTTTCAAGACAAAAACAATCCTATAGGGCTTATATAGGACATTAAATATACCTATATGAGCAGAGTTTTATCTAAATCCGTTTAACTGTTCTAGTGTAATTGAAATAAAAATCCATACATCCTATCAACGCATTTTGCGGTCTTAGGGTTGTAACTAATTGTCTTTAGATTGTAGCTTTGATTATCCAAATGTGTTACGGGTCTACGTGACCCGTAACACTTCGCCTTCGTGCATTCCTGGTATGTTTTTGTCTATATTTTAATTGTTAATAATCTTTTGTTTGTACAGTAAAGTGTTTAGGTACCTACATTTGTATATGTATGTACGTATGTTAGGCCTACTAATAATAGTCATATGAAAAAATAACTTTGGTTTTCTCAAACTCAAGTAAAGACAGATTGCAGTCATGTGATAATAATATGCTAATGACCAATTATTGATTGATGTAAGTATGTTGCCAGAGCCAAGTCGTGACTAACAGCGGAACCGAGTAAGGATTTAGTTAATAGATGATAGTTAATCGATACCCTAGTTCCGCGTAATCAGTCATTCCTAACTAGGAGCTCATTTTTCATTCGGATAGATCATATTAGTTTAATTGTAGGTATTGTATTTTTCCTTATTTTTTATTTATCAAGAAATAAATGACACGAATCGCGTGGGTTAAGATTGATTCGTGAATCATACTCGTAGTTATTTCAAAGAAGGTTGCCATTTGTTCGTACTTAGGGCAAATTAAGGATAATTTACGTTTACTAGGTAACTCTGTATACATATATTTTAATATCAAATATTTTTTTATCAAAAGGGTTCTTCGTCAACAAGGAATAGTTTTGTCATGTCTGACGGTCCGTCCGACCGTCAGACATAATTCAGGTATAACTCGGAGACTCTATATAAAGCTGTTATTTGGCAAATACAATTAACAAAATAACACCGGCAAAGTTGTAAAAATAAAATTAAACAAAAATCTTTCGGTTAGGTAGCAAACAAATAATTGTTAGACAAAGGCATTTTTTTCCATTAAACATCGACGGAGGTATCCTTGGATAGCTCTTATGTGCATGTTATTATAAATTTTTAGATTTGGCTAAACGTTCTTTAAATATCGAACTCGAAAAATGAAATTTTCGCTAGAGCTGCTTGTGGCACGAACACATCTTATCATATCTAGCCCCTTTTCGAAAACACTGTGGTTCAGTAGAATACTTAGTGCAATTAATTACCCTTCTTACACTCAACTGTTCGACTGTGCACGTTTCCTCACGAGGTTTTCCTTTACCTACCGTAAGAGCGTCGAGTAATGTAAGTTAGAAAAGTCCATTGTTACGTAAGTAGTACAGATTAGATCAAAACATAACAGATCTTTCTGTTTAACCTGTGAAAACCATTTTTAATTTATGGTGTGGTTGGCGGGTTAGAATAGTGCCACTCCATGTATTCCCGTGGATGTCGTAAGAGGCGACTAAGGGAATAAAGGCTTGTAGTGCTGCTAGGCGCTGGGCTTGCCACCTGTCACTAATAGGTATACCGGTAAACATCTTAGCCTAATTGTGCAAAATGTGGTTACAGAATTATCAACAAATATTTAGAGTTGGTAATTCTCTAGCTTTGCCTGCCCCACTCTGGAAATGAAAACGCGAGTTTATGTATGTGTCTGTGTATTAAATAAATATCAGAGGCCCGTTTCATGAAGCTACAAGTTACAAATTACAAGAGAAATCTCTTTCTAACTCCTTTTGCTAGAAAGAGACTTCCGCTTGTAATTTGTAACTTGTAACTTTTAGCTTCGTGAAACGGGCCACAGGGGACATTCCTTACACAAATTCACCTAGTCCTAAACTAAGCTCGGTTTGTCAAATGCGAGTAGGTAACCGGCGCGTTGGTATGGTAGGTGTATGGAGGACATAGAATTTGGAATGGACATGAATAAAGGAGACATACTTATTCGAAATGTACCTGAAACGGAATGGACTAAAAATAGTAGTAAGTATATTTACCGCCTGTTTCACAATAAATATGTGGAGCTGAAAAAGGAGTTTCTTAAACTAAAACAAAATACAAAAAAAACATTCATGACTCAGGAACAAAATGCGAGTTGTCAAATATCTGCCCATACCCATATTGTTTAACGATATCCTAATGCAGTGTCTACGTGACTACTTAGTCGTTCAATACAATCAAATCTGGGAAAGAGGTTTATGCAAAAAAATATGAAATCAACCTTTATTAATAATTTATAAAATCAATGAGACACGCACACAGTTTTCCCCGGTTAATTAAATGTAGATATGGGTTGTTTTACCTGTTTCAGTAAAATTACCCAGAGCTACATTTTCCATTAATGTTTAACCTTAAAAGGATCGTCGTCACTGAGTGCATTCGCGTGAATATTCGAGTGGTGTTCGCGCCGAATGCTCATTATAGTACGCGAATGCTCTCACTGAGGACGCTCCTCGTAGTAAAAACAGGGATGATATAAGTTTAGCATGTGTATCTGTTTGTCTTTAGCATCGCTCCCAAATGGATTCGTAGGAGGTTTAAAAAAAAGAAAATAAATCCTTCGCGATGGTTCTTGGTTAGATTTTTCGATAATCGATAGGGCCATTTAAGAGATACCCGCGCTGAAAGTAGGGGTGGCCACTGTCCAATGTAATGGGTGATTTTATACATACATATATTTAATAGTTATTTTATTTTATTTTTATTTGTTCAATAAACCCACAGCACAATATTAATTAAATATAGGTAGAAAGCTTATACAAAGGGCAATTACGGGTTTTTCTTATATAAAAACTGAACAAGAAGAAATGTAGGGCGGACATACATAAAGAAGGAAAACAAAAGTGTGAATTGCCATGGTACTGCTTGTTTGTGTGTGTGTGTGTGTGTGTGTGTGTGTGTGTTATATCAGGTAAATTTTGCTTTCGATCCTAAAGGGTTAGATAACGTGCAGTCTGTGACTTAACAACTGCAGAAAATACTGAGGCATTGATTTTTAATGGCATACCGTGGTTCCGGAATCCATGGATTCGCTATTCCCAAATATATACATATTCAGAATGGTCATATTCCAAAGGTTTGGAGGATATATTTCCCCTGTAAAACCGTAACAAACAAACAAAATATCAGTCGGTATGGATGAACTGAATTAGAAATAAATTTAGTTTATTTTGAAATATGACAATGCTAAGAGTCAAAACCAAGGTAGTTATATCAATAATTATTGGGAAATAGCGACTCCATACATTGTAGAACCATAGTATACCACCCAAATCCTAAACTTAGTTATCAACGGTCACTTTTGCAGAATGCGTCTATAGCCTTACTGATTCGTGTTAACACCTCTCTACTCGTACCTTCATTGCGCTTTAATTTTTTCATCACACTTGCTCGTAAATAGTGTCCTAATATGCTAGATAAATCGACCGTAAATCCAAAATAATACCCGCGGGCCTTTTTTACCATTACGCCCTATCGTGCGTAAAAGCTTTTTTTTTAAATAAAATTCGTGGACTCAAACTGTTAAAATACGTCAGGACCCCAATTCTTGTGCCATTCGATATGAAGTTTTAGTAGAGATGAAATGTCAGTTGCATACAATTTTCTAAAAAACTCGCTTAAGTATAAACTCTTGATCTCGACTGCCACTAGAATCGGACTCCTGAACACGTTTGTCATTATCTGTGGTAAATCATTGACATTGATGTAGTCTGCCGCTAATTTATAAATATGATCTTTTGTCTGAATTTATTTCGTTTCCTCGCAATTGTAATGAAAAACATTGTATGTTACACGGGTAGAGGAAATACAAAGCTCAAGACATTAACACACTAAGCGCCAACGACACTAGAATTTCTAATTGCATACAATCACTAATAATTTCTTGGCAATGAATGTGTTAAAGCCCTCAGCCCCCGGCTTTGGGCTTCTAACAGACTTTCGTTTGTAATTCTTTCTTTACCACCCTTAATAACCAATGTAGGTATGTACTATATAAGCATAATTGCCCGTCATCAGTACCGACGTCTCATTCTATTACACAAAATAAGAGTAAGACAGCTACTGTTGCCAGCTATGAATTACCGTTAAAATTTGCCCGTATAAGTGCACCTTTAGGGTTACGGCACCAATGATGGGCACTTTTAGCTAACAGGCACCAGTAATGGACACTTCACTCTTAATTCAAATTCCATACGGTTCTAAATTGATTGTTGCAAAACAAATGAATAACCTTCTTTTCAGTTAAATTAGAATAAGTGTCCCTCTTCCATTACAGGTTCCGTCACTCTACGATCATAAAGTATATCTTTTGTAGTAAAGAATCACGCATATTTAGTTGACAACTTTATTTGTTGAGCCACTACACCCCTCCTCAACCCTCTCACAAAAAGCTAATGAGAGTAATAATGATTCATTACAACGCTGTTATTATGGCAGTTCTATGATGACTCGATAAATAAAATTGTTGATTGTACCTAATAGACGGCTGAAGAGACTACACAAACACACAGAGAAACGCAGTTTAGATTTACAGACAGGGTACTGGGCCTCTATTTTAGGCGGTAAAAACCATATCGCCTTAGAACTGTTATAATATTGTCAACGTTTTGATAGCTCTTATATACTTGAAAGGCAATGGCGGCCGAGTTAAAACTGTTAAAAACAATACCAATAAAACCTTATTGCTTTTGGGGGGTCATCGTATTGTCAACGTTATGAAAGCTTTATATGTAGAATAGTACCCAACTGGGGCACGTTTTATAAAGCTACAAGTTATAATTTTACAGGTCTAAACTTGCAACACTGCTCAAATGGCTGCTCCTCATTGGTCGAGGATGTGTCAAATGGAAACTTATAACCTATAAATTGTAATTTGTAGCTTTATAAAACCGGCCCCTGTAAGAAGCTTTTATTCAATATGTCATCAACAGGGCTTATTATTTGTATCAAAAGACCAAAAGAACAACGTTTCACGACAATGTATGGCTGGTAACTTAGCTGTCTTACGTTGTGTATTACGGCAAGACGTTCATACTCGTAGTTGCTGTAAACATATCGCTTATTTATATGCCGTTTATGATTTATTTCTCTTGATTAAAAGTATCATGCGAGAAAAGACAGAAAAAGGCGTGCGAACAGAATGCGGAAAAAATTGTGTATGCATAACTACAGTAAGGTTAAGGTTGATTGGTGTGAACACGACATTCTTGGTTGAATCCTTGGCGCATATCCGACACCTCTACAAACTTGACTGTAGAGCTACCTGTCTCGGGCATAAACCCGATAACAGCAAATATTGTAAAAAAGGAGCTAAACAGAAAATTTGCCCTTATAAAAATTTTGTGCTCTGTGGATATAGAATCTTTATTCACTTGACGAACACCTTCCTGTACCTACCAAATCAAATTGATCGCCAAACAAATCACAAATTAGCCAGCCATATCCAGGCCAAGCGGATAAATTACAAATTTAAGAGGAATAATAAATCTTTGGAGATATTTTTTGTGTTTGTCTTAGAAGAAACGGCGCCAGAACTCTGCACTGAGGGCCTAGACAAGATGCCAAAGCCGCTAACGTTTTTCTGTTCTATCGTCTTGAAATGTATGGGATCACAAATTGATCATATGGTTTATCTAAAAGAATAGAACATGGTCCTACACCCTCTGGCAGATTTTTACCTCTTAAACTTCTTCCTCTTCCTACTAAATAAAACTGACCGCCAAGAATAGGAGATAGTTTTTTACGTTCGCCTTTGTAAGACCGACCGAATCCTACACTGATCATGGACCGACACGCTCCTGCTCTTTCCAGTTTTTTTTTACGTCGTAAGCTCTTCTTCCTTCCAAATCAAACCGATCGCGAAGAATTAGCCAGCCATATCCAGGTCAAGCGGATACAATATAAATTGATGAGGCCTAATTGTCCATAACAGCTCAATTGAACAATTTGGTCTGCATGCAAGGGACTTAAGAAGTTAACATTACCAGCACGACAGACGCTATGGGTATTCGTGAGGTATAATAATTAGCAGTCGTACGGTCAAGGGAAGCCTAAATACGAGTATTATGTGGGAAGCTTATAATTTTCTCGCTCGATCGTGCGTTTAAATACCGGGTATTCCTTGAGGTTATAGGTATGAGTAAGCTGTGTATCTTAGTACTTTTGGCTTAACTCTGGGTTAGGTACTCGTTAGTTTAGTAAATCCTAGTTTTTTATAATGAAGCAAATAAATTTAATTACGAAATAATGTTAAAAGGAAACAAATAACTGTTTATGAAAATTGTACCTATCGATCGTTAGATGCAACAAGATAACAAAGCAATATTATTTATTAGTCTTTAATATAGTCCCCTTTGTGCACCAGCCTTATAACAACTACCTTCCTTCCTTCTGAAACCTACCTTTATCATGCAATACAGCAAAGTTAAAACATGAGTTAAGATATGTTTACACTTTTGCTTCTTATTTCAATGGAATAAGGTGAATAAACGTCAACATATGTTTGACGTTGACCGTACATCGGTCTCCCACGAAGATCGCCACAACGATGGGTTCTGTGCTGCTCACATCCAATTGAGCTATTTTTGTTCCACAGATATCTCACGTCGTCGGCCTTAAGTGTGTGTGTGTTGCATTCTAAATAGATGAAATAAAGTGCAAACCTGCTAAATCCTAAATATGGATTTAGCAGGTGAATACTTTAGGCCGACGACGTAGTTCTTTACTTATTTTCAACCGTAGAGGGAGAATAGAATAGAGTAGGCATTGGACTAAGTACTGCTACTGGGTGGGAAGGCTGAGATGCGTTTATACATATTACGTATGTATAAACGAGATACAATTACTCTTACCTGTCCCTTGCGTATACGTTTGGCACAAAAATTTGTGGCAGGCAAACCTGAACAGCGGATGCGAATCGGATGAGTTTTTTTGCTGTTTTTGGAGTTTTTTCGCAAATTACTAGGAAGAAGTATAGGTACCTACGTGTCGTGTGTTAAGGAACAGTTTCGTGATGGCAGGCTGCAGTATTTTAGGATGCTAAAGCCGGAGTAAGCGGAAATATGAGAACATAATCTTTCATTCGTAAGTGGACATATTATACTATTATTGTGGTCATTTAAATCCTGATTGACAATTTAAACAACTAAGCATTTCAAATAACGGCTCCTAGTTACATTTTAACATAAAAAAGGAGCGGTTTTCTGTTCAAATAAGTATATAGTATTTTTCTTCAGCTAACCGTGCGGTTACTTATACCTACACTGTACCCCGTGTGATTAATGACATTTAATTTTTTTCGTGTAATACCAATTTTGTGTTGTCATCCATTTAGAATGCTTTTTACTCAAAAAAAGGGGTAATATAGGTATAATTATGATATTATTGGGTATTTTGTAATAAAACAAGTTTTGTTGATAACACAATATTTTTTGTACGAATTAACTTTTATGACCCTTGAAATTTACTATTTACATTCGAAAAAATTTAGAACATTTTTTAATATTTTTCAGATACCCATCTGATACTGAAGCAAGGAAGCTTTGGAAAAGTATTGGTAAAGCTACAGGTCGCATAAATTGGCAACCAACTAAGTTTTCTCGTATCTGCTCAAGACACTTCGAAGCACATTGTTAATATATGACTGTACCTTTTGTAGCAAATATTTGTATAAATAAACATTAACACAAACTTGAAGTGGCATTCTGATTGTAGGCATTTTAGACCTGTATTTGAAAATCTAATTAAAGACCAAAATCCTAACCTCAACCCTACCCTAACCCTAATATTACTAAATAATCAAGATTTTTGGTGGTTGCGATGTTGCGATTGTGATTTAAAACAGTAAGCAACGTCGTATGAAAATTATATTGTATTATGTTTTAAAACCAATGTCATAAGCACGAGGATTGTATTTCAGACTCTCAATCAACCGGTTGTTGAAGTCAGGTAAAAAGTTGCTATTGGGGAAGTTTAGCAAATTGTTGGCAAATCAGATTTGATTGCATATATACCACACTTATATGTATAATCTCCATCTCAAAGGTATAAGCGCGGGCCAAGTGTATTCTATACTCCGTTTACGCTTTCAACCTTTTGAACGCCACAGACGGCTCAGTCCGTCAACTGAAATTCGTGCCACTACGCCATGACGTTCACAGCCGTCAAAAGTTCAAGATTTAAATAGACTTTGTTTCCTATCAATAAGGTGTAATTTGCATAGCTTAGCAAACATGTTAGGCGTGTGACGGACACATTTTGTAGTCGACCAGAAGGCGTTCAAAAGGTAGTCCTTGTTTGATGTTTCTTTCGGCCAGTAGGCAATGCAATTCTGGAAGCTCCATTAACTTTTCTTCCTTCCTAAAACACATTTCATTTCTTTTTACGCAGATATCGAACCCGACTTATGGATACTCCGGCTCTGCCAGTAGCTGAGAAATGAGTCCAAATCGCCACACCGGTATATTTTTACCGTCGCCAAAGTCATGTCAACTGCCACTGAGTGCAATGAAAGTCAAGGTTACGTTAAACGACCGCCAATCACCGTCGACATGCTATCACACTGCAGTTTTGTAAGCGATTTTTTAGCTCGTTTATGGGTCCGGCATGATTTTACCCGAAAGCTGATACGTACCTACTCAATAGGAGAGGGCATTCTTCGAAATAAAGGTAATAAAAAAATAAGTTCAAATCCACAAGCCAACTATTAATATATTTATTTTATTGATGCGAGATATATATTTTTTGTTCGTTTCTTGAGCCAAAAAATAGGTCTGAAGCTAATCGCTTCCTCACCGGCAGTGGGACCAGTGCCTATACTGCCAAGATGTAAGATTTGTATTGTAACAATTGTAACTATTATTAATGTAATACATAATTATTATAGGTTATTATGGCTGATAACGAAATTCTTTTTTCATGATTTGTACCTAACTAATATCTTAGCCCTACCACTTTACTATGTAGTAGCGCAGTGAGCCAAGGTGCAGGCTGAAAATCAACGCTGTGGTTGTACAAATCTGGGCCACTTCAATGTTCTGTCTCTGTATTGTATTATTTGTTTTGTTTTGTATTGTTTTTATGATTAATGTTTGGATTGTATTTTTGTGAGATGGGTGGATGTGAAATGCCTGTATGGTGTAATTTAGTTTCATTTTCGTGAAGGTCTAAAAATGCCTAAAACTGTAATGTGATTGTGTATTGTGGCAATAAATGTTTTTGAGTTTGAATTTGAAGTAAAATACGAGCGCGATATGGGGCCAATTGCATAATAAAGTACAATTTATTAGTATTAGTGGTTTTGTATGGATTTTTAATAATAGTAAAGGGCTTGTACTTTATTATGCAGTAGGCCCTTGGTTTTTACTACCTAGAATCTCGGCGCAGTATTGTATTATATTGTTCATGGGTGAATTTCAAAAATATTGTGCGTTAAGGCCTTAATTGACACAACGTTAACTATCATCCACTATGTAACGAAAATCAGTCATATACAATCATATTGCTCATTTTCGTTACACAAAGGAAAAAAAAAAAAGGTAATTTTGAGCCTTACATACAACCAAAAAGAAAAATTACTCTTATAATATAACATAAAGTTTGTCACATAGAGTTCGTTTAATGTCGATCACTCGGGAAAAGCCCATTTATTAGAATGAAACGACATATTTTGCCCTCCCCGACTACACAACCGTTAATCACTGCTGTGCCTAAAGTTGAAAGAAAAACCAATGACCCTATATTATTTGTGTGTGATAAGTAATAAAAATAAATGGTGGCTGTGAAGACTTTATTGAATTAAAACATGATTACATAATTATTACAATTACCTAATTATCCAAATATTTACTATTGCGACATTTATTACTGTAAAATCAGAACCCATAGGATATACGAAAAATGAAAATAATGGGTCAACATTTTTTTATAGCCTTTTTAATATTTTAAACCACATCGACAAATAGACATTAACATTAAAACTATTCAAATAGGCATCCCTGATTTGTCATATAAGAAGAGATTCAATGCCACATTTAGGGGAACTACCTTAAATATACCTACTCGAGATAAGACAAATTAAACTTGACTGACCTTTTTTTTTAATTTCAGAAATACACCTGAGCAGTTATTTATTCAAGACTACAACCAGTCAAGTGACAAAAAACCTCATCCTTTTTTTTATAACACAGATCAATAGGGCCATCTGTCCAATGTTAGGTTCACATTTTTTCTTTCCACCCTGTAAATAGAGCACTATCTACTACTTTGCTTAACCAAGATTCCACCATCTAATGGTCGCTGTACAGTCAGCGTCAGTATAGTTAGTTACACGTCATTATTGCCGTAGTAACAAGGGCGTGTAACGAACTATTTGGCTACTTTGGATGCTACTAACTATATGACGCTGACTGTACACATTGGGCCGATGCAATGAGCCGAGGTATTGGGCTAAAATATAGAATCGCGTTTACAAGTTGGCGTATTGATCGTTCTGCATTGGCGCTTGGTAAAAGATCTTTTGATGTGTGCACGACTAACACCAGCCGGAATGCAACCAGTATAGGTCACAAACTAAAAATAAGCCAATTACGTATAAAAGTAGTCCTTTACACGTTGGCGCAATACCTGGGCCCAACTCATTGTCCCAATGTGTACAGCAGCCATAAAAATAGAGATACTCCTAAAGCAGCACATGTACGAAATGACCTCAGTGACAAAGGCATTAGTTCGTTCGTTAAAATAGTTTGCATGCTTTGATGTGCCGCTACGATTGCTACAAATAAGCCGGCGTGGCGCGCACAAAGCGGTATCGACGACTTCAGTGTTGTAATGCACACCATTTGAACGAAAGAGCAATAGACCAATGGATCCACACCCACGTGGCTCACGTGTGTATCACGCGTGCGTAGCGTGCGCCACAGTGAAATTCTGGATTTACAGTGATTATAAGAAGAACGTCACTACCATATACGAAATCGTTTTTGGTACGACAAGAACTATTACTAAGAGTATAAGATATTAAACCAGGATTTATCCCGTGCCATCAGCCAATTAAGGCGTTACATCAAATTAATAGAAAATACTTGTCTGATTAACGCATTTGTTGCCGTCCCTTTGTACAGTCGAATTCATAAATATATGGACACTTTAGTACCTTGTTCATTTAATTTAATGTTTAAACTGCCATAATATTAATTGTCACAGCGATTAAAGTGACAATGTGTGTGTACAAATATTTATGAACTCGACTGTACCGTACCTCGTTACTTAAAATCGGAGCCGAGATATTAAAGATTTAAGTAACAAGGTAAAAATGCACTTACTTAAAGAGGTACATTACATTATATAACAAAATATGGTTATTTTGAATAGATCTCTCATAAGTTTCCTCTGTTACGAATGGCCTAACGAAATGTATGCCTTACAAATGACAACACATTTACCCAAGCCCCCTCGTATACTGATTAGAACGGCGCCCGTGTCCACATCGAGTACAAACATTTCGTAGCACGAACGTTAAGTTAGTATTTTGGGGTTATTCCCACCTGTTACCACCAATTTGTTACCACGGGTAACAGCTGTGATTTTTTTCTCATCTTTGACCAGTGGTAACTAACGGGAATAAATATTCCCAACTGTTAGCACTAACTACTGGGTTTTTTTTTCCAGTAGTTATCACCAAATGGGAAAAATATTCCCAGTTGTTACCACAGAGTACTTTAATGATTAAAAATGAGAAAAAGAATCCCAGCTGTTACCACTGGTAACAAATCGGAGGTAACAGGTGGGAATAACCCGTATTTTGTATCGTCTTCGAGTAATATACTGCCTTGCTAAGTCAAATAGCAGCATCTCAAATACGAGTAAAACTGTAGTATTCACAACCTCAATACCAACAGTACCGGGAGTTACAATTAACGTAATCGCTAGAGCCGAAAGCTTATGCTCTCGCAGAACTCTTATGAAGTGCGAGTGATAAAGCATTCGACTCGTTAGCGAGTACGGTAGGTAATTGTAACTCATGGCAAGGGAAGAGGAGAGGATCGAATATGAAAAAAGAAAAATACATTTATTCAGTACACACACAAGACACACAGAAAAATAATAATTGAAAACAGAAACAACAATAAACAAGTAGTGAGTGTGTCTTCGCGGCAGTGAATAGGACACTGGCTCAGCATAATGCTGAAAAAAAAATGCATGCTATTATGATGATGCATAATTTGGAGATAATTAATTATTATTGGCTTAGGAAGGCAGTATATGTTTTTTAGGGATTCGTGCTACCGTAAAGACTCTTTTAATCAAATTATACAACATATTTCAGAAAAGTAAAAGCTATTCTAAAACGCGTTTTGAATAGTAGTGATTTGAAAATATAATGAGTGTTTTGCGAAATGCCAAAATGTTTGGAAATGATTAAAACTAATACCTGTTCAATGATGATTACGTCCTCAGAATGCATTTTGCCTAGGGCCATTGTTATTTCGCCAAGTACTTTGTTTTATGCGTAACTCGCTGTGGAAACGCACATAAGCGTTCACGGCATTAGGCGAAAGTCAGGAAAACGTTTTTATGCGTTATCGGCAGTTAAATGCGTTATCAGAACCACGCGACTATGATTAGTGATTACCTATAATAACTTACCTAATATATTTAAAAACTAACAAAATAGCCTGTTATTTAACCGATCGTATTGATAATAATCATTGCCATGTTTTGTTTTGGACGTGCAAAACACGGTTCGACGTTTTCGTTTAATATGATGCGTTTGGCAAAATCAATAAGCTGCAATGATATTAAGCAGTATTAAAAATACGTATATTTCAGATACTTCAATCTTTACTTTCTTCCTAAGCCATTGTCTTGGGCGCGCCAGATTTTCATACCAATTATCATGGGTCCCGATGTTGCGATGTTTTCTTACATTTAAATACATTTATATAAAATACATTGATTAATAATTAGTAATTTACTGTGACGGACGCCTACAGATATTATAAACATTGAAGTATTCACTAAGTTAAGAAATTGATTTCGCATACATATTGATTTTCTATTAGAAGAGTCACAGAACATCATACTATGATTAAATATTATACATGCCTTTAATTTTATGATTTAAATTGATGAAATAATGCTCCAGCTCATTAAACAGTAAATGATATCAAAAATACTTGAAGGTAGCGTAACAGACGGGCAAGCAAATAAAGTTACTTTTGACATATTTATATTGAACATATTGAACATATTTTTAAGAAATAGTTACAAAAAGGCAAAATCATCGATTGTGGGGGTCTGTTACCGTACTGGCAAGAGCATACTGAGCACTAAATATTTCATTGGCCGAAATAAATATAAAACATGTCTTTTAGGCAAGAATGTATGTATACGGAATGTCACGTCGGTGACTGACGCATTCCTTCCCGGCATTGTTTTACGAAACTGGCATACTGTATGATCGCGCATACGCGTCCAATGCAATGGGTGTAGGTTAGGAAAACGCTTATATGCGTTTAACCCCTTGTATGCTTAGCTTGCTTAGACACAGATCCGTGCACAAATATATGTTTTTATGGACTATATCGTAATCAGACTAGAACTTGGTATTTTTTTTTGAACTCCCGCATACGAAGGGTTAGAGCACTGAATGCGTTTATCAAACGAAGCATTATGACATTATGACCTATTGATTTGACTCATATGTTAGAGTAGCGGTAAGGGTCAAATCTATAGGTCTTGGTGTCCTCTTCTTTATGGCAAGAAGGCATACGATCACAGATACAGAAGGCCATATAAATTTGTAATCTCAAGATTGCAATCTTACGATGACAATCTTAATACTAGTAGTGGAAGAACCATGTGCAGTGTCCGTCTGGATCGCTGCCAACAAATGTGTTGCCACCCCAGAGGACTTGGATGGAATGCCTCAATGCTATTCATTTCACCGGTTGTCTTATCGCACCGGACACTGCTCTTTCACGGCTGGTCAATGGATTAAATGGTTCTAGCGATCCGGACGGACGCTACACGACACAGCTGCCACTAAATCGACCTGCTTCGTTCGATTTTCCACCACCATGTATGTATGGTTACGTAACCACCGACGTTACACCCTGTATATAAAACTTTTATCTAGCACATCTTATAAGTTTAATTTAGAGTGTAATGCCAAAGACAACACAAACAAGATGTCACGTAAAGAAACAAAAATATCGATTAGAATAACACCAAAGAAAATATAGCATAAGATAATAAATATATCGTGACACGTTGAATAAAGTTAAACATCGATTATTTTAATTACATACTCTTAAATAATTTCGTTTTTTTTGCTGCACATTTAAACGAAGAACATGCGGCTATACTCGAGCATTTTATCAAGCACGCGGAGGCGTATCGGCTCCTTTTCCAGTCGGGAGTTGTCGAATTTCTTATCGCTGAAAATAAGAATATGATATTTTAGCGAATTTGATCGTTTTTAAATGACGTCTGCTACATTTAGACAAAAAATCTTCAATTGGACCAGTCAGTTAGTTTGTACTTACAATGTGAGCGAGCGGGCCCGCATACAGGCGAGATGCGCGTAGTAAGTAGGCGTGGGGTAAGACACGGAGCGCATGCAGCGGGAGTACAGGTGACACAGATAGAACGTCAGCTGCTCAACTTCATCATGTTTCAAATTTCCGTCATTGCACACGGCGTGGTAGCGTGTGGGGCGAGCCGTTCCTTTAATAGCCTGGTGAGAGACCTGGTCAAAACATTAAAAGAAATTATTGACTTGCTGTTTCCCCGCGACTCTGTCCGCGTAGAAGACGTTTATCGCTGGAAGACAGTAGTGAACTGCCCCATTATTGGCCACCTACCAAATTGGCCCCAAGAACATTAACAAAACCTCGTAAACACCAACGTCCTAAATTTAGGACATTTGTCAAAGTGACTTTTGACTTTAGTTGACCGACGTAAGATACTTTTTCGAACTAACGAATTTGACGTGGGCCTTAGATAAAGTATTAGAGACGATAATTCAACAATCACTATTATATGGTACTAGAGGACGCCCGCGACTTCGTACGCGTAGAATTAATTTCCCGCTACTCCCCATATTTATTCCCGTTGGGGGTCGATTTTCCCATATCTGTCGACGCGGAAACGGCGTTAGCTGATCAAAAAACTCTTTATGTTCATGCAATAAGAGCGAAAACAACGTCGTTCCGTTCGCATCCCCCAATCCGGCCGAGCCGAGCCGATTGACGTTTGTTTCGCTCTTATTGCGTAGACATAAAGAGGTTTTTGATCAGCTAACGCCGATTCCGCGTCAATAAATGTGGGGCGGCCCTTAGTGCTCACTTACATCATGAAAGGAACCCCTGTACCAAGTTCCAAGTTCCTAGGTACAGTAGTTACGGCTAAGTCAGTGGAAGCGTAACCGACAGACCAAGCTACTTTACGCCACGAAATAAAGTTCTCGTATATAGACCTAAGACCGTGCGTGAAGAACAGCGTGACGTCACAGTTAAGTATCTCACACATAAATCCATACTAGCCATCGTTTTGCCATTTCGTAAAAAGGAACTGATTTAACCGACCAGACATCTAGCCTATTGTGTTATATGCCGCCTGCACCAAGAATAAACAAGAACTAGAGCATGAGCGTGTTTTTTTTAACTCACCAAGTAGAAATCCAATTCAGACGCATGCACGATATGCTCATCGACAACGGTGCCTGGCTCCACATTCCTAGGGTTGTTATCAGGCAGGAAAAATCTGAAAACAAGCGTTAACTTAACCTTCTGAACACCATAACGTCGAATACAAAATGCCTCACTCACACACAACACAATTATTCCTTATTGACAAGAAATTAAATCTCTTTTAATCTTCAATTTCTGACGGCGAAAACATTTTCATTTTAACTGTTATAAGTAGGATCAATTATAAATAAATTAGTAGCTTTTACCCGCGAGCTCATTCACGTTGACCATTACGGGACCAGCGATTTTTCAGGGATAAAACGTGTTGGTTCAAGGTGTAAGCTATTTCCATATCAAATTTCAGCCAGAGTCGTTCAGCCATTTCGGCGCGATGAAGTGACGAATATATTAATTTGCACATATAAACTTTCGCATTTAACGTGTTTAATGTAACGTATAGCCGATCTTTTTTTAAACATTAAATCGCGATATAATTGAAAATTTAACTACTTCGTGGGATCAGATGATGCATACTTACGTAAATCGTATAAAATTAGGACAGAATACATATAACTTTGTTATATTATAAAAAAACTAGCGACGCGCTCTCGCTTCGCTTCGATTTGGCGAGTTTTTTTGTAACAGACGTAAATTGACCAGCAGGCTTGTTACCTAACGCACTCGCCATCGCAATTGTTTTCAGTTTGACAGTTCGAAGGAGAGTCTGCTTACAAAATAAAAACAAATGTTCCACTTTACAGTCGATTGCGATTGTGAGTGCGGTAGGCAATAAGCCCTCTGGGAGTATACTCGCCTATACACGCCCGCATTACATTACATTCTTTTTACTTATTTGTTGGATGCTGGAAAATTACACACCGACGCGTTGTTAAGGTATAGGTATCGACACGATAGTTGACGTCACGCACACCGCGTCATGTCATGTATTGACAGCAGATTTTTTAAATTAGTGTTCTACTACAAAGTTATATAAATGAAAAGTTATGTAATTATATGCTTACTTTCAAATTTCATTATATCTCTGTATGTGTTTATTGTTATTTTCTATCGATGTTATTTATGTGGACAATTTATTCCCCTTTTTTTATTTTTCTCTTTTTACTTTTACTTGTCTTTTCTAGAGGCGACGCGAATTTTAGTTGAATCAGCTCCCAAATATCCGATCGCTCTTGAAAATGGAATAGCGGGGTTAGAAAAAGTCAATGGCAAACCTGGTATGATGTCTCTTCTGCACTAGCAGGAAGAGGACTTCGGGCTTGGCATCGGGCCCGGCCATTAACTGGTACGCCTTGTGCACTGCTTGCAGCTCGCTGTTCATCACCTGAACACAGCTCACAGTTACAAAACAGATAAAAAATATAAATATTAAATACGATAAATATTAAAGAGTTCGTCTGCTAGTAACACTGAAAGCAACGTTTGTCTAAAAGTGAAATATAGATTATATAGTAATACTACATTTAAAGAGTCTAATAAAAAAACAGTAGGAACTTTATTTCAGTGTTTATCACCAATATAGTATTAAATAAATAAAAAACATATCATATTATTTAAAAAAAAGACGTATATATGCTCAGTAGGTCCCTCAAAATAGTTCGTCTACCACTTTATTGAATCTCCTTTACTGCCAATAACAGCCTTAACTCTAAGCCGAAGAGTAGCTACGAGGGCGACACTGACATTACGCGACAATTGTTTTAGAGGATCGAAAAACAGTTACTGCAGAGTGGTACACTAACAATTGTTTGCCACTTGTCTTGGAAAAAGTTCGGGAGGAACGACCTCGCAGTAGGATCCTCCTTCACCACGACAACGCCTCGTCACACACCGCCAGGCGAACGATCGACTATTTGGCAACGTCAGACGTGGAATTACTGGGTCACCCGCCGTATAGCCCGGACCTCGCACCTTGCGATTTTCTGCCAATCCAAATGGCGGCGTCTCAAATAAACCCATGTAGCAATCGCAACCTCAATTCTAACAGGAGTGATTTCAATCTGCTTTGGCTATCAAATTTGAGATACCGCCTTTTAGTAGGGCAGTTTAGGGTTCCATCTAAAGGCTATTGGCCCTTCTACACGATAGCCCATCATCACCTTAGAGCGAGCAACATATTCTTGCATCTCACTCTTACGCATCACTCCGTCCCTTCGCTGGCCCATGATGGGTCATCGTGAAGACCGGCCATATAACACCTGATTTACCTGACTGAATTGTCCTTCAGACACACCGTCGCGGAACACGAAGATTTTGGTCGGCAGCGCTCTGTTACGTTCTTTGAAGAGCCGCAGGTGCTCAACCATCATATCTTCAAACTCCACAATCACTTCTTGCTATAAAATCAATGTGGTCATTGGTTACAAAGGTTATTTGTAACAGATGATACGCCCAGTTAAAGATTTTTTTTAACACTATAGTAAACTAATTTGCCGGAATTATTCATTTGTAGATATAGATTTTGATAAAATGAATGAAAAATAATTTATGACAGAAAATATAATTCTACTCGACTGGTACCCTTAGAGCAATTGGTAACTTTTTAGTACAAAACTAAATGACTCCAGTTTATATTGATTAATTAATAATTGCATACTCCTATAACAAAACAGACGGGACTTCATATGCCATAGGTTATGTAGATAAATTGCAAATTCAAGTTTTTTGTTAAAAGCGCCACCATTAATATATTAAAGATATATGTATACATAATGCACAACATAATATATTATAACCTTAATTCAATGTGCACGATTGATCGATAAAAAAACCCTAACTATGAAAATTCCGTCAGTTTTGCAAATTGTACCATGGGACATGCCAAATTAAAGAGTACATAATTTTGTAGTTATTGGGTACTTATGTCATTTCTTTTCGGTGAGTTAAAAACAATAACAAAAATTAGGAAAAAATAACAAAATACCCACTCTACCGTACTATGTCGACTAGCAAACACCCATATTCTTACCTTCGGCGTCTGAATGCTCAACGCGATGTTATAAATGAAGCATTTCTGATCCATCGAGGCTGTTACTGCGGCAATACTGGGAACACTCGACTAAAGAAATAATTAATTGTTATTTATTGTGCTGTGTGGATTTTGTATCAATAAACAAATAAAAGCAAACATCAATATTTTAAAACAGTGTATGGATTACAGATAAGTTACCGCACACATATCATTCATTTATCATTAAATCATTAAATGTTGCAAATATTAAGAGATTTTTCATGAAATAATTTTGGATTGAAATACATCTCGTCATTTTGGTCAACTAGTACTTCTGTAATTCGTCAATATCATCTAAATTTTTAATTCATCAATTCGCCGAACTGGTCATTCTTCTAATGTATCACTCTCGGCAATGAGTCAGTTTGCGTAATGTACAGTCGAGAACAATATTTTATTTATTCTTTAGTAGCTCCGAGAAAGCGGAGATCCGTCGACTGTTAAATTTCATATTCAATTATAAAATCAAACTAAAGTTCATAAACATATTGTAAAATTGTACATGACTATACGAACAGTGACAAATGTGGGCTGGCATAAAGTGACCAGTTGAGGAAAGCGACCCGTAAAGGAAAATGACGAATTAGGGTAACTGAACGACTTAATATTTTCACATAATTGCCGAGTTTCAAAAGTGACCAGGGCCTCTATTCGACTATGTAAAAACCATAATCGTGTTTGAAAAATCTATAATGATTAAATAGATAAAACGTAATTAGGAAGAAATTGAGTAACTCATGGAAGGAAACATGTCATTATTTGGGTCAGCTTTTTTTGTACAGTTTTTATAACTTAATAAGGAAAAAACAGGCAGTTTTCTAGATATCAGTTGAGGTCCGGAGGCGATGTCGGTCGAACGCGGACTAACCGAAGCCGCGTAGAAAGCAGACAATTAGACTGCTTTTTGGCACGCAAAGTACGTACACTCGCATTGTCTAGTTAGATAAAAGTCTGTGCTAATAACCAACCCGATTAATAGTAGATTGTTTAACAAGGGACTAAAACAAGCCATAATGACACGAGATGTTTAGCCACGCGAGCGAGCTTGCGAGCGAGGGTGGCTGTAGTTCGAGTGTCATTATGGTTGTTTAGTCTCGCGTTAAACACTCTACTTTTCACTTTGAATGCGAGGAAAAAAACGACGTTCTAAACAAAATTACAACATTTATTATAAAAAAAAAGTTTCTAAAAATTAAAACTAACAATTAGGTATCTTAACAACGTACGCTCAATACAAGTTATGAACATCAAACATTCAAAATACAAATAGGAAAAAAAAAAGTTCCGCGGTTTTTTTGTAAAGTGATGTTTTAAATGCTTGCATATTTAGCCAACAGATTCAAACTTGGAAACCATTTTAAAAGTAATTGGACCACGCATAATAAAAGAGTTCGGCCTTAATATGATTAAATAGATTCATATTCGTAATAATTAATCGTGTTTCACGAAATTAAATCCTTTTTTTTAATATATTTGCACAGTTGTCATTTTTAGGTTATTTCGACATCCAAAAATATGGTCCATACACAATCACTGAAAATGGCGATAATCATCCATTCACAAACACCGTGATTGGTTGTTTAGGGGTTTCCAAAGTAAATTAAAAAAAAAAAAAAACCCTAGAGATAGGAGCTTTAGTCCCGATTCGCAGAGATTTAAGTAGCATTTTAAGAGCATGAGAAGTGAAAAATACCTTTCCTTTTAAAAAAACGCGTCCTTACCGGTCCTTCCGTTTAGGAGCAACGCCAAACAAAAATATACAGACACACACGTTAAGCTTACAACATCCCTCTTTTTTAGTAGGGTGTTAAAAATAAAGGTACCTGGTCGGGCGAGGGATGCGTGACGTCAGCACCGACCACCATGACGCGGCCGCCTTGCAGACAGTTCGGTATGCTGCTTTTATCCAACGCTTGGTTGATACCCATCAGCTTTGAATTCACCTGTTCAAGGCAATGGAAGAAAAAAGAAAAATATCAGTAAACAATTTCACAATACACACACAATAGGTGATCCAAAAGTAATGATAAGGAATATGAAAGATATATCGCATGAATAAAAAAAAACTAAAAAAACAACTTAGTTTCCCAATAAGTATATACACTTATACCTGCTGCATAACAAACTGGCAGACTGGGTCATTAAAGCCCGAGTTGGGGCTTAAATTTAGAGATGCGGGCGTGCAATCAGTTTAATCGATCAGTTTAATCGATCAATGTAATCGCAGCGAAAGCCAGGCGACTGCTGGTGGTAGGATGCATGATCCCGATTAGAATGCCATTTTTTTATGGGATGCGAATTTAAAGCAAATCAATTGTGACGATTTCAATAATTTTAAAAGGAAACCGCACGGAAAGTATAGAAATAAAAACATAGGTAAATTTTAATTAAAAAAAGCATATGTTACGTGTCTTGATCAATATACAGGGTGTCCGGTATATAGTGGACAACCTTAGAGGGCTGGATAGTTCACCTCAGGAGAGTTGAAAATGTGATGATTCATGGTTTGTAAAAGTCGCATGGAAAACGAGATATCTCAACTTTTAAAAATTTTGGATGTGCAGCACCCCGGTTCACCATTTTCGATGCTACGACCACAGTTATAAGATTTTTTCTGTTTCGTTTGCTGTGAACGAAAGCTGAATTAATTTGCATTAAGATCCTACTAACGGAAATATTTTACCATTTATAATACAATTTTAAAGTTCAAGAATCTGAGTTTTTTTCGGCCAGTTTGACATCGCACAGTGAAAAGAAAAATATAAAAACCTGTAGCCCGCTGCTTTCTTGAATGCTTGCGTTTTTTCCATACAATTGCCTACAAATATGACTTTACAATTTTGACAACCAATCAAAAAGTTCTTAAATAAAATATTGATTTTTAACAGCGATTAATTGTCCATATAATTTTAAACCTTTGTTTTAGTTAGTTATCATCAAAACATAATCATCAGTGAAATAAAAAATAACTAAGCAGTTTAAGCATATTTGAAATTGTATCTCCAAAAATGTATGGAGATTTGATGGTTGAAAAACAAGACATATTTTTAAACCAAAATATCAGAAAAGTCGATTTTTATTTTTGATTATAAGTTTATGGGGACTGTACCTTGAGTAGGATGTTTTTAACCGTTTGTGTATTCATCCGTCTAGCTGCAGTCTGCTCCTTGATACACTGCGTCAAAATACCAACTTCTGTCTCGGCGGCTTGTTTGACCTATAAAGGGCATCTTTTTAATTTAGGCGGCTTCTATTTATCAAATTAAAATCTTATTCGGGTTAGTTTAGCCTTTGTTTTTTATGTCACGTGGAAGGCAAACGAGCACACATGCAACCTGATGGTAAGTGGGATCTGAGACTGTTGCGAATGGATCGAGTGGGGAAAATATACAGATGCTTTAGAATAAATGGAGGAATTGAAATTCAAACTACGATGAGATCACTAACACAATCATAGGCATTTCTAAAGTTCGTACGTATGTTAAACAGTCGTTAATTGTTCTATTTTGTTACCTCGTTTTACTATATTTTTGAATAAAATGTTTTGTTTTCCAATTTGTGTACTACACAGTAAAGTTACTTTCTAGACCCTAAAGAAAACCTCCTCCTCCTTCTCCTCCTCAACAGTTTCCACTAAGACATGATTAAACATGATTGCTATATACATATAATCCTGATATTAGCAAAAAAATATATAGGAAACTAGAAAACTACATGTAACTACTTACAACACATCACAAAACAAAAATAAAGAGATAGTACCAACAAAACAAAAAGGTACTACCAACAAAACAGATGAAGGACACGCACAACCAACCTAACACGCACAAATGAATTGTTAAATTAATGGCTAGAATTTTACCATTGATCCTCAGGGATCAACTATCAGAACAATTGTCGACGGCTCATCCCACATGGTGGTCACCTCGTGAGCCAAGCTTGCTGAGCTCGGACTTCCAGAGGTTCTCGTCATGCGACATGGTCACGTCGACGAGCACTGCCCGGCGTAGAGATCGATCTGTCAACACGATGTCAGGCATATTGGCGACAAAAGTCCCTGTCCGTGATGACACTGATGGCAGATCGATCCCATCGAGCGTAGCACGACCATTTTCGAGAACTGGTGCCGGTGTGTACTTATAGTACGACACATCAGAATCAACAAGACCGATGAATTTACAACTTTCCCTCGTTGAACATGCATCACCCGCACACTTCGTTGCTTTAATACAAAAGCGACGCAAAACAAAATGTGTCTGTGTTGCATTTGAAATCGGAATGCTATATACTTTCAGTTTTAAATCAAACTACATTTGTTTTTGATTTGTGGCGCTTTTGTATTCAAGCAGCGACTTGTCTACACCGAATTCCATTTTGATGGCACTACTGAACTCTTGTGTGATTTTTTCAATAGTGTTTTGTTGTAATTATTATTGAATATTATTAAAGTATACGCTTAAATGTAATAAGGTAATATGATATAGTCTTGGTAACAAAATATGAAAAATTTACGAGTGTTAAAAAATGTTGCACACATAATTATGCAACACTATTTACAAAATTTCAATACTTAAAAGTCTTTATACTTTTCTTATAGAACTTCTTATTTAGGTCTCAGTCAGTAAGAAGTCAGTCCTGACACCTGTCAGGATTGACAAAGGATTTATAACCTAATGTTTAAGGTTTGTAATGGAATGTCAATGGCATGCGTCAGGATTGACTTCTTATTGGCCGGACACTAAAACACAACTTTTTTAAATGTTATTTCGACCGACCTTGTGGTAATAGTCCCGCCCTCTAGTGGGTACAATGATGAATATGAACTTGGCTGACTTCGACATGCTATCGAACAACACAGACTTCAAGTAACGCATCTCCACATTGAACTGTTTCACCACTGGCTCTTCCACTTTCATGCCCATTTGTCGACCACAGGACATTATCTGTTAACAGATAAAATACGGGAAATAAATATTAAATAGATAAAAACCCCCGGTATAATAGCGACCCCTTCTTTCACGCTGATATCCATGATATCTAAACCGATATGAAATCTGTCTCAGAACTCGGTCCATCTCCATTTGGGAGGTACAATGTATCTGTGTGACAGCTAGCGAACTGATGTATCTGTGTGACAGCTAGCGAACTGACACACAGATACAGACACACACAATGACATATACAGATACACATATTAAACTTTATAACACCCGTCTTTTTTTCTGGGGTGAAAAATATAGTTTGTCAAGATTTTTATTTTATGAAAGGTTTTTATGCAGAGACCAAAAAACAAATGTTTAATATTTGTTACGAAGTCTGATACTTTTGTGTGAGAAACACCTAAGACGTTTTTTTTTTGTGGCAACACGGATTTGTTTTATGTGCGCTTTCTCTCTGCCTTCGGCTGCTATCGCGCCGTCACACCAACAATGTATAAAATTCGTTTATATCCATCATGTGGGGTTTAATTTGTGTCACAGCAAACACCAGCATCCTCCACAATTTCAACGCATAATTAACCAGCTATCTGTTATGGTTCAAAACGTATCTCTTTACAGTTATTATAACGAACAGACGAATGCTTAGTATAATACGATCCCGTATGGCGTTTGGGGTTGGGGTACGGAACTCTAAAAAGTTTGAAAAAAAAGGACTTCTTTTTTTTACTACAAAAGCTTTAACGGATATAAACGCTTTGTCAGTCGCTTTTATAAATGTTTTTAATCCAAAAACGCGTGCCCACAACTCATACTGATGTCGTCATATCAATATGGCGTCAATGAAAGGAAAGTTTATTTGTTTTGCTCGCGACTTCGCGGGTTTAAAAGGCCAGCTATGATAAAGTCTGTAGTGTTCTGCGATCTGGCGCTCAATAACCATAGTGCAACTGGTAAATGTGAAAATACGATTAGAAATAAAATGCCCGATAGTTTTATATTTCAAACATGACCGCTTTTTGCATGTTTTTGTTGAAATTTTACTATTATTAACATAATGAACAAAAAAAAATTGCTGACAAAGTGTGAAGGACAGAAAATAAAAATCGATACGGCCAACTTTATGGCACAATTTAAAAAAATTTAGAAGCTCCTCAGATCTTCCAACATCATAAAAACTTCTTCAGTTTCTGACTATTCTTACGTTATACCACATGTCTAGAATCACAAAATCGGCAAAATATGGTTGCAATCAAAAATACCACCATTTTAAACTGAAGCATTGCCTATTACTTCCTTAAAACTACCTACTTGAAGGTATAGATGAATTATCGAGAACATGGAATTGCATTTGTAGTGGTTGTACCGTTTGCAACAAAAGGAGAATATTTTTCTCTAATTTAATAAAATTACATACCCTTAAGCAATGGAATAAGTAGTCCTCTATTTTTTGCTTTTAGTCGCTATCATGTTCTTTATCTGAGCTGTCACAAGTATTGATAATAAGATTGTCTAAAATTCGATCCATTTCCCCTTCCTGACATCGATATTTATTTTCTTCACTTTCGACATGGCGACAAATATTTTCGCAGTCCTCAGCATTAATAGTATTCATTCGTTCAGTTGCTAAACTCATAATGCCTTGCATGTTTAAAGAAACGTTTCTTTTCGCTACATATCCTTTTACCATGGACCAAATATTTTCGATCGGATTGAATGTCGGGTGATACGGTGGCAAACGTAAAACGGAGTGGCGCTCTTTATTTTGTTTAATTAAATCATACAAACTGGTTTTGTACATCAACGGGCAATATGAAATGTTGTGTTCTGTCAACCAATCCATCATTTCTTGTTTAAGAGAATTTGCCGTTGGAGCACGATTCAAAAGTTTGTTGTGATAGGACGCATTATCTACGATAAGTACGCTATTTGGTTTAGGGTTCGGAATTAATTTTTCTTTTAACAATTTTTCGTACTTGACAAGTTCATCTGGTCATGGTAATCTCCCGTTTTTTGGTTTGCCTTAAACATTAACAAAGCGTTGGGAATAAAACCATGTTTTCCTCCTGCATGCACTATTATTAACCGCTGGCCTGTACTGATTTGTTTTTTTTACACCATATTCTGTTCCATCGGTCCAAGCCTCTCCGGACACATGTGAAGTGTGGATGTAGGTTTCATCAGTATAAACTAGTGGTCTATCTTTAGACCGATATTCCGCAATTTTGGTAAGGTAATTTATTCTTAGCAGTCGTATGTTGTGTCTTTCCATTAATATTTTTCGGTTGTCCTCGCTCTTTTTCCATTTAAATCCTAATTATTGTATTTGTTTTCGTAAGGTGGAAATGCCAAATTTGTAATCTATATCGGATTTTAACACAGAGTGGAGTGCCTTTAAGGTTGGAAATTTCTTATGGGACAGTTGAAAATTGTATATAGTTCTCCGGATGACTTCCTGATCAAAATCGTCTACTGCTGATGACGGACAAGTACGTAACTTTTTATTTCTCGGGGAGGTGAATTTCTTTGTTGATGCGAATTTCTCACTATTGCTCTCAGACACAATGTTATAAACAGTAGAGAGACAAACACCGGTAGCTTTTTCAACTAACTGGGCAGCGGTGTAAGGGGAATTTAAATTTTTCTTCAGTTCAAGTACAAAATATATGTATAACAGTTAAAAATAATTTGCTTACTTTGACTCTCAATCGGACAAAAATTACTCACTGCCATATTTTTTGAAAATTATCTAACTTACGCTTGGTCGTACGGGCTGACACAAAATTATTCTGATAATTGTGAGAATACAATAAAATGAGACGTAAAAATATATGCACAACGTAAATAATATTCACAATTTGACAATGACATTATTTTGGTATTTACTTCTTCAATATAATTATAACAAACCTCTTTTTATGCTGATAGTACGAGAAAATAGAAAATTCAAATATATAATGCCTGTAAACATACAATACTACTATATATGCAATTCCATGCTCTCGTTAATTCATCTACACCGTGTTTTTTTTGATTTACGAAACTAATTGGTACATTAGATTTATAAACATTGCGAAAAAAAAAATTTATTTCGGTTTAGTACAAAATAATGAAATCTTTTATCTTTGATCATTCTAAAAGGGCCTTTAGAGTTAACTAATAATCAGTGTCAAATACGTCTATGTTGGCGTGACATACACACACAAGTAAAGATAACCCTTGACAGGTACAAGATTGTCACTTTAGATTGACGCGTATACAAACCTAACAATTGGAAACTCTTTACTCATAAGAGTCATATAAAGTATTAAAAGAAAATTGTTGTTATCAATTAAGAGAGCCTTTTACACTAGTTTAACGTGATTAACTGATTTTTAAAAATTAAATATCTTTAAAACCGTTAGACTTATCATTTGTCTGTCTTCGGGATATTAACTTTGTTTGACCTAAAGAACGTTCCCTTAAAGTTATCGTAAATCAAAAAGAACACGGTGTATAAGATTTGATCAGATAAATGAATTAAGACTTTTTTTTTATTAATGATAATAAACAATAAAATATTCATCTAAAATGATTAAAAACCTAATAATAACTAAATGTAAGTATCCGATAGGTATGCAAGTTACGACCAAATCTAACGCAATTTATTTCTTTCTTGACTTTACGAGGGCTGTTTGATAAGTAAGTTTTTGGAAAAAAAAACTTTTTTTTTTATATAATGCATTTATTTTTCTACGTAGTCACCTTTTAAGTCTATACATTAGTTCCACCTATACTCAAGCTTCACTAAACCATCCAAAAAGTTTGATTTTGGAAAGTCATTAAAATAGGCCTCTGTGGCGGCAATGACTTCGTCATTTGATCCAACTCGCTTACCACCGAGCCATTTTTTTAGGTTGGGAAACAAAAATAAATCACATGGGGCCAAATCCGGAGAATATGGGGGGTGAGGCAATAGTTCGTAGCGTAACTGTGTTAATTTAGCCATCACAACCCTGGACGAATGAGCCGGGGCGTTGTCGTGATGAAACATTACTTTTTTCTTTTTTAAATGGTGTCGTTTTTCCTTCAACACGGTGTCAAATTCATCCAATAAATTGGCATAGTACTACTGCCTACTGCCCTGTTATCGTTTTCCCCCTTTCTAAGTAGTCAATATGTATAATACCCTGGGAATCCCAAAAATAGTCGCCATGACCTTTCCAGCCGATGGGACGGTTTTTGCTTTCTTTGGAGCAGGTTCACCCGGTAAAATCCACTACTTCGACTGCTCTTTCATTTCCGGGGTGTAGTGGTGAACCCACGTTTCGTCCACGGTCACGAAACGACGCAGAAACTCCTTCGGGTTACGTTTGAACACGGCCAAACTCTGCTCCGAAGTAGTCAGTCGGTTCCGTTTTTGCTCATCCGTGAGTAAACGCGGCACCCAACTCGCCGATACTTTCTTCATACCCAATTTTACTTCTAATATGTGTTGAACCCTTTCGATTGAAACGTTTACAGCATCAACGATTTCTCGAAGTTTAATTCGGCGGTCGGCTAAAACGATATTTTCAATTTTCCTAACCATATCGTCTGTAGTCACCTCAATTGGCCGGCCTGGGCGATCCTCATCAAAGACGGTTGTTCTCCCCCTCTTAAACTCGTTATACCAATATCTGACGGTTGTCATAGAAGGAGCACATTCATGATACACCGCTTGCATTCTTACTTTTATTTCATCACATGTTTTTCAATCCAAAAACAAGAATCTAATTACAGACCGATACCGTTATTTCTCAATTTTAACAATTTTAAGTTCACTCTTTCACTGAATCGCTGTCAAGTGAGAAAAAAAAACAAAATAACGCCATTTTTTTTTAATTTTCCTGCCTCTGAAAAATGGCTTAAAAAGGTGGTATACTTATTTTCAGCCAGTGATATTAATATAAGTAGAAAACGGGTACTTATCAAACAGCCCTCGTATTGCATGGTAAACTACCTAATTCAAAAATGCACTTAATAAAAACGCAAACTAAAAAGATTATTGCGCGGGAAAACATTTATATAGCAAAAGATAGGCATTATTTTTATTTTATTGTTGTCTTATCAGCAACGAAGAATACGCTGATATTTTAGTGGCTTACGGCAGAGCTAATTGCGTGGCTCGAGAAGCAAGAAGAATTTACTAGCAAATGTATCCTGGTAGACGGTTACCCAGTCGCAAGTTTTTCTTAACACATACCGACCAAAATCATGCTTTCCACTACATTCCACTGCAAGGTTTTTTTTCAAAGAAGATCAAATGCAAACCCATTAGTATTCCAATTTCAAAAAAATCATCGTGTGTCTCCAGCAAACTTTTTGTTTGTAAACTGATTCTTAATCTCATAAAATTTATCTCATTTTAATCAATTATATCTGTAATTAAGAATTATTATTTTTATAAGTGCGCATCCGCGGGTCTCAATATATCTGCATCCGCGACATCCCCAATGCAAGATATTATATGCAACTGCATACTTACCAAACGGATGATTTCCGCGTAGTCGATAGGGTTGCGCATGTCAGGCTCGATGACAATGAAGCCCCATCTCATAAGGGTCTCCGCTTTCAGCAGTTTGTTAGCTTGCCAAGCTCCGTTCCTGTTATCAAATAATGTAACTTATTATAAGTATTATTGTGTAGTATGATTGAAAAAAAAATCGGCCAAGTTTAAGTCGCGTGGCGAGGGTTCCGTACAATATTTTGTAATTTATAGGCTCAGTAGTAACGAAGGTCAGGAGGAAGGGGCGGGGGGGCGGTGCGTTAAATTTTCGTCTTCTTTCATGAATAAAATCAAAACTATTAATTTTACAATAATAACAAAAATACATCATAAAAGATAAAAGATAAAAAAGATAAAAGAAATTTATTTAGTAAGTAGGCCGCTCGGGCACTTTTACACGTCAAGATACTACCAGCGCTTCCCAAGAGGAGACCACTGCTGAGAAGAAACGCCGCAAGAAACTCAGCAGTCAGTCATTTTTTAAACTTATTTCATATTGCATATTACAATTGTATGTACAACTTAATCTAGCATTATATAAAGCTACAAGTATTAAATTAAATATAATATCAAATAACAGTAGTTCAGCAGGAAAACATGCCAAAAATCTTACGGGAGAGAAGGATAGAAAAGAATAAAATAAAATAACTACAACTACCTACTTATATATGTGTATATAAGATGGTGCAAGATGACCACATAAAAGTTTCGATATGTTTTCCTGCATCAACGGTGTCCCCCAGACAAGAAAAAGCAGGATAAAGCCTTTGCATTTGAACAAATTACTATTGACTAAGTTTCGGGTGTAGGCCATGCATTTTTGTCTGTTAGATAGTCCTCGACCCTATAATACGCTTTAGACATTAACGACCTTTTCAAATATTTTTTAAGTGCTGGAAAGGGTAACTTTAAAACTACTTCAGGTAATTTATTATAGAAATGAATGCATTGACCAACAAATGATTTATATACTTTACGGACACGGAATTTTCGAATAGCTATTTTATTTTTATTTCTAGTATTTAAATTATGTATATCTGAGTTTTTGGTGACCGAATCTAAATTCTTAATAACATAAATAATATTCTCGTAAATAAATTGAGACGCTACAGTTAAGATATTAATTTCTTTAAAAAGTTCTCTTAATGAGTCACGGGAATTTAAATTATAAATAGAACGAATGGCCCTTTTTTGTAACACAAATATAGTTTGTATGTCAGCTGCCTTACCCCAAACCAGAATACCATAAGACATAACACTATGAAAATAACTATAATAAACTAAGCGAGCTGTCTCAACATTAGTTAGTTGTCTAATTTTCCTAACGGCGTAAGCTGCCGAACTTAGTTTACCTGCCAGTGCAGCTATGTGGGGACTCCATTGCAAATTTTTATCTATTGTTATGCCTAGGAAAACCGCCCTATCTACCATTAGCAAACACTCGTTATTTAGAAAAATACTAGAATCTACCGGTTTAACATTAGGCAAAGCGAACCTAACACATTTAGTTTTCTTGGCATTTAGTAGCAAGTTGTTACTAATAAACCAATTATGTACTTTAACTAGAGTGGCGTTTATCCTACTGTAGTCTACGGTTTTTCTATCTACCTTGAAAATTAGTGAAGTATCATCAGCAAAAAGTACAATATCGCAAAGTTCATCTACTATTGGTGGTAAGTCATTTATGTAAACCAAAAATAAAAAAGGACCTAAAATAGAGCCTTGAGGCACACCTATTTTCACTGTAGCTCCAACAGATTGCGTTTTGTTTACAACAACTGTTTGAGTTCTATCACTTAGATAAGAAGACATAAGGCTTAAAGCTTTATTGGACAATCCATAATGTTCTAATTTTAAAATAAGGGTCATATGTTCCACGCAATCAAAAGCTTTAGAAAGATCACAACATAAAGAGCTCTTTCATTTGATATACAGTAAGGTATTCAAAACTTTTTAATTTATTTTCTAATTAGTCCCCCAAAAATGACCCCTATTTAAAAAAATATATATATTTACTGTGTTTGGGTCATCAATTTACATATGTGTACCAGATTTCAACTCGATCGGTCCAGTAGTTTCGGAGCAACTTGGCTTTGACAGTCAGACGGACAGACAGACGCACGAGTGATCATTTAAAGGAACCGTTATTTTCATTGTTTGTACGGACCCTAAAAATTACCTACTTCTGGAGTTAGCGCATCTCATACTAGCGTAGGTGTACTTACTTAAAAATCGTAAACGTGCGAGACACGAAAAACTGACATAGTAATTAAAGAGAACACGGCGGAATGAGCGCGTATTGCCGCGTATACGCGCGCTCGGTTTATTGAAGCGGGAAATGTGGCCCTCACTTGAGCGCGCATGTAAAACAAGCAGAAAAAACGCTAGTCGGAAAACGCTCTTAAACTTGGTCACCTGACTACATAATGACGTCATAGCCCGGCGTGGGAAGAAATGGTGGTGGGAACAAATTTAATATGAGAGTATTTTTGGCGTCCCAAGTGTTAAGACTTTACCGAGCAAATACCGACCGTCCAGCGGCAATTGTATTATCTAATACCTCAAAGCATATTCTTGAAATCTAAGAAGAGTGATTAATTATTGTAGAAAATAATACACAATTAATTCGATTCGATTCCGCGTCGATAGGTCTAGGGAGGCCCTAAAGAAAAAATCACGAGAATAATTTACTTATATACACTCGCGAGCAAAATAATTGCATCACTTTGCATTTTTCCATGTACACTCAATATCTTTGTTCATCTTTACTCGATTTTAAAAATCGTAGTACCAAATGAAAGCTGATAATGTAACGCGTTATTTCAATGTTACTTCGAGTCCTAAGCCTGAAATATGCTCTGAATCCAGAAAATGGTGAAAAATCGCTTCAAAGAGGGTTTATGGAAACTAAGAATGATTCGTTCGCTCATCGTAGGAAGTGCCGCCCCAGAACATGACGGAACCTTCTCCGTAGGTGACCCTTTCGGAAACGCAACATTGAGAGAATCGCTCTCCCGATCTTCTGTACACTCGTCCTCTTTTATCGCAGCCGTTCAGGCACATCCTGCACTCGTCTGAGAAGAGAACTGGGGTCCACTGCACAATTGTCCAGTTTTGGTGATTTTGAGCAAACAGACGTCGTGCTTCACGGTGCCGAGGCAGCAATTTGGGCCCTGTCGCAGGCCTTTTTGGTGTCAGATTGGCTGTCTTCAGTCTTCTCCTTACCGTCCACTCGCTGACTGCCACTCCTCTTACTTCTTCGGGCCGCTGTTGGACAGCAACAGCTGTCTGGTGACGATCTCGTAGGGTTGTGGTCACGATGAACCGATCGCCCCTCTGCGAAGCGGCCGATTCTTGGCCTTGAAGTAAAGTCCCCAGTTTGCCTGAATCTCTGGTAGACAGTACAAACTGTAGACTGTACCAAATTTAGCTCTTCAGCTACTGAACGCTGACTGCGGCCCTCTCGCAGTAGGCGAATGATAACGGCGACTTGAACAGCAGTGGTGTCCATTTTTCCAGGTCTTCTCGATGGGATAATATGCGGAGATAATACCGGGATAATACCGGTCGACTTCTGATAAGTGACTGATAATCCCCCCCCCCCCCTCCCCCTAACCCTGTTTTATATCGGTCTAAGAGAGCACAACTCGTGCGTTCGGTAAGGAGTAATCGGCCACGAACCAGAAAAAAATCCGTCATTTAAAAAAATCTACACCGATTTCCTTCTTTCTTTACTTTTTAGAAAGCTTACATTTCAAGAAACATTATTACATTTAAATATTCCAGAAAGATAATACCGTTTTACACAGATATTGAGCGCAGATGGAAAAATTCAAAGTGATGCAATTATTTTGCTCGCGAGTGTATAACGAATTAAAAGAAAAACTATCACGACTTAGTATGCTTTCCCAACTCTGGCCTTTTTTCTACTTACCTAGGCTCAACGATTCCACTTCCGGTCTCCAGGTGGGGCGGAGCAAGCACTCTAGCGTTGACCGAGAAGAATTTATCAGAAATATCCAAACCGAACTGTTTTAGCTCCCTGTTGCGGGAGTAATCCATCTGTAAAGAATATAATAAGAATACCAATATAAGAATACCAACCTGCAGCTTTATATAAAATAATGGCGTGAAGGTAACCGAGCTCACAGACAATGTAGAAAATTCGAATTCAAATAATTTATTGCGTGTCACATTACTTTACAAGAGGTGGAACTACAACTACAGGTATACATGTGACGCCTTGCAAGAGCACAGCAACGAATAGGGTACAATCAAGCTCATAAATATATATACGTCCTCTTACACGCCCCTAAATGACTGATAAGGGGGTAAGTGCATGTTTAGAATAATGTGTATATCAACGTATTATTTTTTGTACACTTGTTCCTGTTTGTTTCTCCAATAAAGTAAATAAATAAATAAATAAATAAATAAGACCTACGCATATTTGGCCGATATTCGTTGCTTTTGGTTTCGAGGCCCATAATTAGAAATGGGTGCGTAACGATCGATATAAAAATATTTTCTATAATATCAGTCGATATAACGCTCATTTGATATAATAATTAAATCATATAACAACATTTAATATATTTTCATCTGGCATACAATCGAATAACATAACACTCATTTAGTATAACTATCATTTCCTTGTTATAATGAAGTTTTAGTCAATTTCTTCTAACTAGGTTAGGTTAGGTTAGATCTGTGACCATATTATTAGTAATGAAAGCCGTTAGAAATATTATTTTTTTGAATTTATGAGTATTATAGTATTTGAAATTATGCATTTTGATAATATACCAATCGTTTATTATATAAAATGAGTGATTATATCCTTTAAAATTATATCAAAAAATGTTATTATATCAAATGAAATTATATGAATTATTTTTATACCGATCATTACACACCCATTAGCAATCTCAAGATTCTCAACCTTTAGGACTAAGTTTTCCAAGATTAATTAACAATACAGTAGCAGAATATATAGTCGCGCCATTCGAAGAAGCCTGATTTGACAGCTGTCAATGAAGTACAAAATATAACCTCATACACATTTTGTTCTGAGTTTACAGCTGTCAAATCGGGGCTTTTAGAACGGCGCGACTAAACGTCTGTCAACGTATTTTTCTCCCGTAGTGGTGTTTGGTCGCATTACTTCCCATTTCACAATCTAACAAAAATGACAGGAACGACGTAGCCCCGCATTTACGGAGCTGTTTCAGTAGACCTTTGGCCCTTCGGGGCCGATTAAGATAAGTTCTTAGCACATGGAACTGGAAAAAACCCAACTTAAAAAAAATCGGAAATATAAACGATATGCCTTAACAAAATATGTTTTTTTTTTGGAAAGCCCACTACACCTGTATTTGTGTAGTAGGTCATTATTTCAAAACACGATATTTATTTACGAAACATCAATGGAATCGTTAATAAAAATATGATACCGATCGGCGTCCACGGCATTGGTAGGATAAATAATGACATGCGTGTCATCGACGATGAATGGGGATAAAACTTACATCTTTGATGACCTCTTCGATTTTGCGTTTGCGCTCATCAGGCGGCGTGGCGGCCTGTCTCACCATCGTCGACAGCTGCGTGTCATTCAGCTGCCGATTGCGCGCCTGTTAAACCAAATGGTGATTCAGCAAAGCCGTCAATGAACATGAACATTTTGAGTTGTATTAACAAATAGATAAAACCTCTGGTGAACCTTAACTTCAGTGAAAACTCTTAAACGGCCATTTTTTCATGAAACCTAAATTAGAACCATCCTTACAGTACGATTAATTGGACTTTGACACTAGGCAATTCTCGACATTCATCGGGAGAGATCAGAATTGCAAATGACACTAGATACATTGCTGCATATTCATAATATCATAGTGTCCACTGAACAGTCTAAACAGTAATGTAGATCACCTGCCACAATGTATTTTTTTTACAGTAGACCTATGAATAACACAGATGTGGCTTGATTTAAATATTACATCGCATTACTATTAGTAATGCGACGTAATATTTAAACCAAACCACATCTGTGTTATTTTGTTTTTAGTGATTTAATAAAAACGCAAATATTAAATTAGTAAATGTAAATTACATGTAAATTAGAGATAATTTCATTCGAAGCATATTCCTTCTATTTTAAAAGCCAACCCGCCGCATATAGCCTGAAAATTTATGTTAGTCTACTTGAATAGGTATTTAGAATATTAATTAAATTTGTATACTTACGTTGATGTTTTATTATTAATTATACTAAATAGGTTTGAATATTTAATGTACTATCGAACCAACGGAACCCTGACCCACCATGGAACCTTGTCACAATGATTGACGTACGATTGTCGTATAGCTTCGTATGACAGTCCTAACGTCAATCACGGTGACAAGGTTCTATGGTGGGTCAGGGTTCCGTTGGTTCGATAGTACCTTACCTTTACGATTAAAACCAAGACGTCCCGAGTGTCAAAGTGGAAATAATTGTACCGTAATAACCTAGCTCTTTTAAAACACGTCGGAATCTGTCCATCCGTTTGGGACTTATAATGCCACAGACAGACGCACAGATACACAAGTTTTTACGTGTGTTACTAAGTGTTCTGTTCTGTGATTTTTGTACTGTTTGGATTATTAATTTGGGGTTTCGTGGCGACGACGGAGGTTGGTTTCTATTCTACTTTTACCACATCAGGTACCTATAGGTTTTACTTAAATCTAATTTAGGTCATATTCGTGGTTTTTAAATATTTTTGTCTTCACTCAAAGTACAAATGACCGCATTGGTTCAAATTGAGTGTTGTCTTACAGATTACCTACTTAATGAACTAACATGTTTTTCATAGTTATCCTTTTAAAATAAAAAAACATTTCATTTAGTTAGGACGCGCTCGTTCAGACATAAAAAATGATTAATAGGCGTGGGGATGGATTCTTTTGAACACTTCTGCAGCGAATGACTGGCAGCTGCAAATTAAACAAATGTTTTTGCTTTTCATGTTTGTAAGTATCCGATTCTAGCAGTGTTTGGTATCGAATCTGTTTTGCCGGCATCAACAATTTATACCTATATAATTCAGCTAGGAAACATGCTCAAAGCGAGAAACATAATAAATAGAGTTTGATAACAGTAGAATAGAAACTTTTTCGTGATAAGGCCTTATTTTGAGCCCCACAATCGTTAAGTGGAACGTAATTGAAATTTAATGAAACGTTTAAGTGATACGATCGGATCGCACGTAGAAACAATTACCGCACCCCAGACTTCAGCACTGTTGGCAGCAGTGAGAAGTAAAAACACGACATCCATTTTATAAGGTATGTTATGTCGTGGAAGAGGCAAACAAACACACGCCATACACGTTTTTTTGCTCCGACTTGACTATTTATTTACGTGACGCTTCGCCACTGGCGTGTAGGTATATATTTTAATGTTTGTTGGTTAGTTGTGGGACCCTGACCCTCACAAACCCTATGGGATAGTGAAAATGTAAAGAGAAAAAAAACCACCGACAAGTCGAACGAGCACACAGGCTACCTGATGGTAGATGGGATTCGAGAACCATAAACATTTGCATTCTCAAGACTATAGCGACTTACCTGAGGATCCTCTTTTCAAGCGGTATTTGCGGGTTTTTACTCACTTATCACTAAGCCAGCTTCGTAGTAAGTAAGTGATTATATGCGCCGTTTCAAATTGTGCGCATTCGTTTTTCCGGTGAGGTGAAAGATTTATCAGCACTTTTATTTTCTTCCCTGCACGGTTATATCAGTTATTCTATTTTATGATGCGAACTTTGACAGTTCGACATAGTCATGTTTTCTTTCTAAGAGTCGAGCCATAAAGTTTTCTTACGAGAGTTTGATCTAAAAATTTATTTGCGCACATGAAATTGTCTCGAAAATGTTTCTATCATTGAAAAATTAAGAAAATATTTATTATAATAGATATAATGTCTGTTTGTTACAAAATAAACTGCCACAGGGCAGCTAGTGGCGAGTTGTTGGTGAGTGGCGACACCACGGACCTGAGTGCTCCCGAGTGCTTGAGTTGGCGAGTTACGGCCTGCCATTTAAAGTAATTAGCATTGGCCAGGCAGGCGCCGTATTTTTATCTATAGCCTAGTTCACCAATCCATATCAGTTCATTCATAGAAACTATTATTAATATTCCCATCCTCCTTAAATAGTCTCACACTAACCGGTGGCTGTCCGTGGAAGCATACTCCTTTAGTTTAAACTCAGGGACAATCGCCGGTTGGTGTCCCATAACTTTACTAAATTAAACTTGTCTAAAGGGCCTCTGCGTGTTGGCTTCGGCTCCACGTACGCCTTCCAAACGTCCGGGACTCCCATAGTCCCGTGATTGGTAAAGACTTACAAAAAAAAAAAAAAAAGGCTGCAGGGCAGCTAGTCGCAAGCTGTTGGTGAGTGGCGACACCACGGACCTGAGTGCTCCCGAGGATAGGTCCTGTTCCTCACCTCACGCTTGCCTTCACCGGCCGACTGCGGTGTACAATGACGAGGAACAGACCCTCACCTCTGGAAGCCCTGGGCCGGACGGATTGCAAAACTTCTGGATTAAATGGTTCAAAGCCTCACACGAGTGTTTAGCAGCGCACCTCCAAAATGCCCTTGAGATCGGTTCGGTGTCACCTTCCTGCTCCACAAGTCGGGTAGTACCGCGGATCCAAAAAACTACCGAACCATTACATGCTTACCTACCATCTACACGCTCCTTACATCAATTTTGAGCACAAAAATAAATGCACATTTTGTTGCCAATAATGTTTTGGCCTCTGCTCAAAATGGATGCAAGGTTGGGTCCCGCGGTACTAAGGAGCTCCTCCTTATAGACATGACCATTTGCCAGCAAGTCAGGCGAAACAAGGTGGCCCTTTCGGCTGCTTGGATTGACTACAAGAAGGCTTATGACTCTGTGCCTCACTCATGGCTCGAAAGGATCTTAAGAGTTGTATAAAGTTGATGCTACTCTGAGGTCCTTTTTAGGTATGTGTATGAGGCAGTGGGTCATAGCCCTTCGTGAACCAGGTGGTCGAGATGTCCCCTCTGATTCGCCTAACTTGATAAGGATTGAAAGAGGCATCTTCCAGGGTGACAGTCTGAGTCCTTTGTGGTTTTGCCTTGCCTTGAATCCTCTCAGCTCTTTGCTGACGGATTCCGGGTTTGGCTATCGACTTCGTAGAGAAGCTGAAGTCATTTCTCACTTATTGTTCATGGATGACCTCAAACTGTTTGAATCGAAGCGCCAAGATCTTATCGCACTATTGAAAATCACACAAGAGTTCAGTAGTGCGATCAAGATGGAATTCGGTGTAGATAAACGTGCGGTTATGCATCTTCAACGAGGGAAAGTTGTAAATTCAACGAATTTGCAGCTTTCTGAGACAATGACTCTCAGATCTCTCTCCGAAGTTGAAACCTACAAATATCTTGGTATGTCACAGTCTTTATGTATTATGGACGGCGGTGTCAAGCAGTCGGTGAAGGAGCGCTTCTTCTGCCGCTTGACAAAAGTTCTTAACAGTCTTTTGTCAGATGGCAATAAGGTGCGCGCCTTCAATGACTGGGTGATGCCGCTGCTCACATACTCCTTTGGCATACTAAGGTGGACTCAGACTGAGCTGGACGCCCTGGATAGAAGGGGCCGGCTACTGCTTAAATCACATCGCACGTTGCACCCACGCTCATCTGTCGAGGCATTTTAATTGCTAAGAATCTCCACAACCACGACGTGTGCAATCTCAGGAATTATTTCCTTGGCAATGAGTGTGGGATGCATCGTGATGTGGTTGCAGTAGACAGGAACCTCACGCCTCTCTCCTTGGCAAACGAGAGCTGGCGCAGACCAACGTTGTTGAGCACTGAAGACCGCAAGAACATATAGGAAGGAAGAGCAAGGAGCTACACGGACGCTTCTACCGGGCCCTAACAAGGCCCGACGTAGACTTTTTAGCGTCCGTTAACTGGCTACGGTTCGGTGACCTCTTTGGCGAAACCGAAGGTTTTGTCTGCTGACGAGGTCATAATGACGAACAATTACCGGAAATATATTCTGAGGGATGGCACGGTCGACATTTGTCGAGCGTGCCGTTACCCCGGCGAGTCCCTCAGACATAATTTCCGGTTGTTCGCATTTGGCGAACGGCGAGCACAGTCATAACCTCACGGCCAGGATCATCCATCAGCAACTTGCTCTTCAATATGGTCTTGTGGAGTCTGAATTGCCGTACTATAAGTACACACCGGCGCCAGTTCTCGAAAATGGTCGTGCCACGCTCTATCGTGATCGATAAGCGTGATATCGTGTTGACAGATCGATCTCTACACCGGGCAGTGCTCGTCGACGTCACCATCCCGCATGACGAGAACCTCGTGAAGACCGAGAAGGACCAGCTCAGCAAGTACCTTGACTTGGCTCACGAGGTGACCGCCATGCAGGGATTGTAAAACCGGTTAAATTGAATACCTGTATATAAATTGTCAAACGATTACCGCTAAAAAAAAAATACCTATATTCGAATTAGAGGTAATGTTGTCATTCCGCTTTTGTCTTTTTCACTATGTATGCACTATTTACAGTATTCTTTACCTCTATTTAATACCGGTATTCGTTGCTCTTGATATAGATAAGGTGTCAAGTAGACATTATGACTGAAGTACCTACAACAAATAGGTGTAACGTAACTCGATAGCATTGTTGGCTAACACTGGTTGAAATGTCTGCTAGTACTGAACAAATGATGGTCAATGACGTCATGATCAAAATGAAAAGGACAAACCGATCATATGACAGAATGGTAATCTTTTCGGTGATTGTCATAATAAAAAATTAGAAAATTTGCTTGTTTGGACACTAACAGGTATTACCGGTAATGGTTTTATTGGTAAAGTATCAAATAGGGGTTATGTTGTCATTGTCGAAACCGCTATTACATTTGAATACCGGTTTTGATTATACCGCTTATTAGAGCTTTATTGATATAAATACCGAAATGCAATTATAACCGGTTATACCTTATTTAAAACCGGTAGTAAGAATACCGGTAACGATCCCTGCCGCCATGTGGGATGTTGACTCGACGAACATTGTCCCGATAGTTGTTTCGGCAAACGGTCTTATAGCAAAAAGTCTCGACCAACACCTCAAGAGACTCTCGCTAGATGGCTGGGTCAAGGGCCAGATACAGAAGGCAGTACTCCTTGACACGGCACGCATTGTGAGGAAGTTCCTCTCTCTGCAGCCCTAACCTCCGGTAGCTTGAGCCCTGCCCCGCTGCCGGCGGCACTCGTAGGTTAGGTTTTTTATAATGTTTATTTTTTGTATTAGTGTTGTTATTTTGCTTTAATATTTGAATATTTATCGTACCGAGTGCCATACCTCATCTTCACTGCGGCACTGTACCTACGCTTCTCCGTGACTATTCTAAGTTCTGCGGCTCTACCACATCTCCTGCTCTAACACGTCTCTTCAATCTTCCAGTCCACTACGTTTACTATCTGATATCGTCCCACGCCCTTCTTACCTTCACTTTTATATAAATCATACTTTTTTATAAAACCATTGTAAATATTTTTTTATCTTCGGTAAATAAACTCTTTTCACTTTTCTTTTTATTAAATACTCGCTACACGCCAGTTCTCTAATTTTAAATACTGAAAATGAGCTGCCCCCTAAGAGATACTTAAAGTTTTGGAATAACTAAATAAAAAGCTAGCTTTAAAATCCCGAATGCATTTGTTGATATTATTATTTACCCCGTTTATTAATGCTACTATATTCTTATATATTTGAGAAGCTCACACATTAAGACCTTTCAAATAAAACCCATATTGTAATACTAGAAGACTTTTTTTGTTGATATAAATAATTGTCACTTTGCCGTTGTTGTTATTTTAACAGTTTGATTTCACCCGGGATGGTGAAAGGATTCTAACGATACCACACACATTTAAATCTGCTCAGCCGTTTAGAAGTTATGGTGGAATAAAGAGTCATTTTGGATACCTTAAGCTAGACTTACATGTCCGTAGGCCACTTCGAGTAGTTCCATGGGGTAGTGAATGTTCTTCTCCTTAGGCCCGACCCATACGCAGTTCAATAACGGATACTGCAATCTGCGTAACAAAACATATTTGAACTTGATGAACTTGCGTGAAATTCGCGCTTTAGGTATCACAGGGACGCGGTGGGCTGCGCGTTACCATAGCGACCGTATTGTTACGTGCTCGGTAACCGCCATATTGGTTCTTGTGACGTGGTGAGTACATATACTTATATTATATAGACGAACAGTGGTGCGAGTGAAAAACCGATCCTTACAGCATAACCTATGTGTGAGAACAAGATAAAAAATCAATGACAGCAGAACCCGTTTTGACACAGTTAGCCTCCTTTAGCCTCCTGTCGCAAAGTGTCCTCGTGCTTATTTTGTGTTTTTTTTTTGCAATCCCGTTGGTTTATTTAAAAAAGCTATATAAATAAGCAATGGTATCGTGTTCTGTGTTGAACTGTGGTGTAACTTATGGCAATAACCCAGAGAAACACTCATTTCACAGGTAAATATGATTTTACTACCACCATTTTCATATTCGTTATTTTCATTGAATGATATCTCAAATTTATTTACGAGTATGTTAATATCATGCGGTAAATAGTCTACTTCTCAAATATTACTATATTTCTAAATATTATGTGTTAAATAGAAAGATATTATGTACGTGAATTTGAGAACGAATGGGGTAGAGTTTGAATTATTTTTATCGATATTTCGATATTTTCCAATATTTTTTTTTACCTATTACTTTTGTATTACCCATGTAGAAAATTACCCGAAAGTTATATTTAAAGCTGCTTGTATCTGATATCAAGAAGAAAATACTTAAGATTGAATGATTATTCAATTTTCAATAAATCAAATAATTATTATTTCTGTCAAGGAAAAAGTCAGTAAGTAGGTATTGCTTTTTTTTATAGAACAAAAATAATAATATGCTCGAATACCAATTTACCAATATTTCCAGGTTTCCTGCAAATCCAGTTATCAGAAAAAAATGGATAAGGTTGATAAATCGAATAGACTGGGAACCTCGCGAAAAATCGGTGGTGTGCAGCAAACACTTCCAGGAAAACTGTTTTCTAAAAAGAAATCACCGACGTATTTTGAAAAAAGAATCTTTACCTACGGAAAATGTTCCGGTAGGTATTTGTTTTCCTTATAGTTATACAAAATGGAACAGACAAGTTACGTTACAGTATTCTCTATGAAATCTTATTACACAGATTTTAATCGAAGAATAAAAATAACAAATTGTGTCTGTTGCAGGTGAATATTAAGCTCAGGCGACCAGTATCTTCATACGTTTATAGAGATATTTCACCAAGACCTTCAACATCACAGCCAAAACCTTTGTCGCCAAGGAAAAAAAAGTTGATTAGTAAATGTTCAAAATTAAAGCAAAAAATAAAAGAGAAACAACAAAAAATAAGAAATTTAAAAGCGAAAACTAAACGTTTGAAAAAAAAAGTTGATCGAGCGGAGGAGGTGATTGAAGACTTAAAGAAACGTCCAGGCCTAAGAGATCATTTAAATGAAATAATTGGAGCATGCAGCAACGAAACTTTGCAGTTATTGATAGATAGAGCGAATAACAAGAAATCCGGTGTTTTAGCACATTCCTCTAAATACAATGTGGAACTTAAAAAAATCGCCTTGACTCTACATTTTTATAGCCCGAGATGCTATAACTACATACGTCAAAAATTTGATCTTTGTTTGCCACACGTGAATACATTAAGGCAATGGTACCAACGGGTAGACTGTGAGCCCGGATTTACCGCGGAGTCATTCAATACTATAAAAAATATAGCGAAGGAAAAGGATTTACTTGTCAATCTAACTTTTGATGAAATGAGCGTAAAAGAATACACAGAGTTTGTAGGCAATCAACATTATGGTACCGTAAATTTTGGAAATGATAATGACGCAGGAGATGAGTCAACAATAGCTAACCAAGTGCTTGTGTTTATGGTGGTAGCAATTAATAGTTATTGGAAGCTTCCCGTAGGATTTTTTCCTGGTAGAAGTTTCACGGCATCGCAAAAAGCTAATTTATTGAAAATTTGCCTTGGTTTACTCATAGAGACTGCGTGTACAGTCATCTCTATTACATTTGATGGAATTGCATCCAATTTAAACATGTGCAATATTCTGGGCGCAAAACTAGACAAAGTACCTTATAAAACCTATTTTACGTTTAAAGATAAAAAGTATTACATTTTACTGGACCCATGTCATTTATTAAAACTTATAAGAAATATATTTTGTGACAAAAAGGTTTTAGTTGATGGCAGCGGTAAGACAATAGATTTTGGTTATATTATTCAACTTTTTGATTTACAAATGAGAGAAGGATTAACATTGGCAAATAAACTTACGTTTAGGCACATTCACTACCTAAAGCTGAAAATGAAGGTTAAATTAGCGGCGCAGTTGCTTTCCAGATCAGTTGCGATAGGTATTGAATTCTGCCGTAGCTCTTTACATTTACCAGAATTTCTTTATTCCGAAGCAACTGAATTGTTTATTTTAAATGTAAATGACGTTTTTGACATATTTAATTCTAAGAATTTTCTCTCTCATGGTTTAAAAAAACCATTGTATCATGGAAATAAAGACAACATTTTTCTAAAAATTGACCGAATTTATGAATATTTCTCGAATCTAAAATTCCAAGATGGGACTTTAGTTGTTACTTCAACAAGACGCCTAGGTCTAGCCGGATTCCTTATGAACATTCTAAGTTTAAAATGGCTCTACGTAGATTTTATTGAAAAAGAACGTTTGCGATTTTTGCCTTTTTATAAATTGTCACAGGATCATTTGGAGACTTTTTTTAGTGCGATTAGATCGAGAGGGGGTTTTGATAATAACCCTACTGTCCGAAATTTTATATCGGCATATAAAAGGTTGCTCTGCCACACGGAAGTACGGATATGTGATACTGGCAACTGTTTAGAACTTGAAAATATCACAATCCTTTCTAGCGTACCTCCATCCACAGAGGAACGTATTAATTGCTCTGTTAAATTCAACAATATTACAAAACAATATGAAATAGAAAATAAAACTAATCTATTGCATGAAAACGAAGACGACATGAGCGGCGATTTTAATAGATTACCAGACAGTTTTAATGATTTAACGCGATTTGTAAAATCCATAATCGAATACATAGCTGGATTTGTAGTAAAAAAAATAAAAAAAAGCATTCATTGCGAAGATTGTATTCAATCATTAGAGCATGTACGGAATAACGAATCATTGATTAGTCTTAAAGATTTTGATACACACGGCGAAGGTTTCATGTGCTATCCTTCGACTGACGTAATTAAAGTTTGTGAAAAATGTGAATGTTATTTTAGAGAAAACATAAAGTGCAAAATAAATTTTGACACTAAAAAATCTTTCGAAAAAGCTGTTTTACTCATTTTAAGAAATATTATTAATGAAAACGTTTTTCCTTCTTTGATTGCTCATTCATATGATCAAGAGGCTTTGAATAACCACAGGTATTTAGTTGTAAAATACATAATCGAAATATATTTGTCAATTAGACTTAGGTATGAAGCCAAATTAAAAAATTTGTCAAAAAAAACGTTGAGAAACTATTTGAATAAGATCGTTCTTTTCAGAGGTCAATAAATATAATAAAATAGCTGAACCAGCAAACTTCGCACCGCACCAATTTATTTTTAACTTTTCCGATGTTTTAATTTCTGTTATGTTATTCGGGGCGGAGACAAATCCAACAAATCTTATCATAGATCATAATTAAAATATTAGCATAAAAGTCTTATTATGTATATAGGTATATAAATAAATATTTTGTTATTAGCTATTTAATACCTTTCATTTGATACCCGACCGTTGTTACCACTTAGTACCTACTTTTTATCCCCCCTCTCAACTTTTTTTCGCGAACGCCATATTGATATTCGATAATGTACCCTTTGTCACTTCGATAATTAAGACTAATCGAATGACACCTCATCTGTTTAAATCCTTCAAGCCGTCTACGCTGCAGAGCTACACAAAGAAACAGACATACATACATTCGACATTCGAAAAATATAACCCTCTCGGGCAGTTGAGTAATAATAATCGGTTCAGCCGTTCTTGAGTTATAAAATGGTGTAACTAACCCGACTTTATTATTTATGTATCTCGTCGGGTCATAAGTTCTGTTACTAAAATATATTGCAAATTAAAGGATTTTCCAACTTTTTATCAACGGTACCTATATATCATATTAATTGTGTCATGATGTATCTATGGTAATCGATAACTCACGTAGAGCAGTGAGAGCATCTCTAAAACTCACACACACATTTACAAATTTACACAGACAAGCTCATCTCACTTTTGGTGACGCAGTGAAGCGAGGTCTGTTCGTCTATTACGCTAGTATAATAAGTTTATGGGTGAGTATTATAATAGTAGACTTTGCCCGCGACTCCGTCGTTTATCGTTACTACTACTCATTGTAAATTCAAATCAAAACATTAGTGACTAAAAACTAAGTAATAAAAACATACAGTTCAATTCTACAACTTAAACAACGTCCAAAATAACAATAAATAGTGAAAATTTATACAAAAAACCAACTAAAACCAAAATTAAAATAGCAATCAGTTTAAAAATTAAAAACCGGTCAAGTTTGAGTCAGACTCACGCAACCGTTCCGTTTCACAGATAGATACAATACGATTAATTCGACTTTGACAATCGGTAATTCTCGTCATTCATCGGGAGAGATCGGAAGTGCATATGACACGGGACACATTGCTGCACATTCATATCATAGCGTGCACTTAACAGTCTAACACAGTAATGTAGATCACCTGCCACAATGTGATATTTTTACAGTAGACCTATGAATATATATGTATTTTGTGTTATCAGTAAAATATTTCATTTTATTTCATTTAAAACAGATGTGGCTCGATTTAATTATTACATCGCATCACGAAAACACAAATATTAAATTAGTAAATATAAATTACAGATAATTTAATTCCAAGCAAATTACTTTGATTTTGAAAGCTAGTCCGTCACATACGTCAATCAATCTTTTTAGTTTATAGCATCCGTCGCGGAGAAAATTTTGCCAATGTCAAGTGGCTCACATACGTCATGAAAATTTGATTAGTCTTATTGGAATATTTAGATATTAATATAAAGATAATAATGAAGTTAAGTCGAGTTTTTATTATTAATTATACTAAATAGGTTTGAATATTTTATGCGATTCAATTCTAGGATTTTATATACTCTATGGGAAAAGACGAACCTTAAAGATCAAGCTCGAGTACGAAATGTCCCGAGTGTCAAAGTAGAAATAATCGTACTGTAATTAGAATCAGGTCGGAGAAAATGTGTTAAGTTTTGAGATAAAAAAACCCTATGTTCATCGCGGGGCTTACTAAAAATTACACGATACACGATTTTCATAAAACCTGGCTAGTAACCGTTCCGATTGAAACAGCATTCTTTTAAATAAAACCGGATCCAAATAAGACCTACAGACAGACACACAGACACACAGACACACAGACACACGTCAAACTTATAAGATCCCTCTTTTTTGTCCGGGGTTAATAAAGACGTAACAACAAACAATCACAGTTTGAGAGCTACGAGACGCCACAGGCAGACATTACACATGTTAAGCTTACATCAACCAACCGATATCTGCGCTTCCCTTCTTACTGCCCTCTTTAGAAAACAGGGCGCATGTATTATGGATCCGCATAATGTAAGTGACCTTAGTTCTTAAGATAGGGAAGGGTCAGCAACCTGCGGCTCGCAACCCACATGCGCCTCTTTGGATATGAAGCTGCGGCTCTTTAGTTCCATACTTTATTTATGCAAGTACTATTTACTGGCAAGAAAAAAATATGGCTCTTTAAAAAATAAAGAATGTTGTAAATTGACATTTTTACTTTTCCTTGAGTCGGAAAAGTAAAAATGACAATTTACAACAATCTTTATTTTTTAAAGAGACACATTTTTTTCTTGCCGACCCCTGAGATAGGTGGTTAAATAAAAAAGGCCAGATTAGGGGTCAAAAACACACATGGTCAGAAAAAAAACCACCTGCAATTCTTCTCCTTAGCGAAGTATTCCGCGACCGTGATCGTCTTTTTCTGTCCCTCTCCAATATCTATGGTAAACTTGAGTTGACTTGGAGGAGCCGAGAGACCGTTGATGATGAATTCTCGCCTATGACCTTTCGTGGAGGTATCTCCGCCAATCGAAGCCACCACCTAGTAGGGAGAGTTTATTACAACATAACTAATAACTATAAAATATACATGGGTGATCATATAATTAGAAACACATCATACAAATACCACTTATCGAATTTTAACACCAATAAACGCATATTTGGCCAATTATATTGCTAGTTTTAATTTACTTTCGATCATACTAAGGTCTAAACTGACGTACGGTCGCCTAATGGTTAATTCCAGACCTCGGAAAATAAGGGCCAAGGTTAAATGACAGCTAGGGATCACCTATATCGATAAAATCAATTATCGATGCTTGTCCCATATAATAATACTATTGATTGCTTGGCTGTATTTTTTTTGTGCCCGTACTAATTTCATAGTAATTGAAGTCTTTTAGCCACCTGAAATGGATTCATCAGTCGAGACGGAGAAGTTAAACGAACGAAAATTTGGAAAAAATCTAATCTTTTATTTTAACAATAGAAAATGGTTCAGTAATTCTGAAATACCCAATGAGCCAAAAAATATATTATGATGTCTTCATCATATCAATGCCCAATTTTTCATGTTTCACTTTAAGCTGAGGCGGTGCTGATCTGGTGCCGGGGCGTTGTAGTGTGCGATGACCTTAGTAAGGAGCTGCACACTTTAGTACTTTGTCATTTAACGTCATATTTTAACTACTACAATAATCTGTCAAAGACTAAAGCAACAGGGTACAGAAGTGTGTAACGACTTATAAGGCCAATGAACCTCTTTTAAACACGGAAAACTTATATTTTAAACGGATTTAAATACTAAGAGCTGATGACTATACAAAATTTTACAACTCTGTATGAATGCCAAACATTATTTTTTCAAATCCTGATAGGAATTATTAATTAACGATAAGTGTAAGTAAAAATTAAATTAATCAAAAACTTTTTGATTCGTAGTCAAAATTAAAAAGATATAAATCGAATTATATGACCAACCAAATGGCGACTATTAAGAGGATTGTGAAGAGCAGCTAAAACCGCGTAGCTGTCAAAAAAATGCATACAAATTTATGTCCGGGCCATAACGTTTCTCACCCCCTAAATCAAGTCCGAGTTCCAGGAGTTTTGAATATGTTGTAGTTATTATTAAGAACCAGGTCTGTACGTTTCTGTTTTTTGTTCTCTTGTTTTATTGTAGAAAAAAATTTTGGAAAGGAAAACGGACAGACACAGTTTATCATGATATCTACAACATGTTCACAAATTAGACTGGGTTGGGGCAGAGAAACGTTATCTCATTTTGTTATGAAATTTTTAGCATCCTCTCAATCCTCTTAAGGTCATCGGGTCATCGGCCATCGCACACTATAGTCGGAACCTTTCGTTTCGTCACTCATATAACCAAATCAAATTACCATTATTCTTTAGTTTTAGCATGGTCATTATTATTTATTTATACACTTAATCATCGTCTTCATTTTTATTTTGAGTTAGTAATCTCTATTGCATATTGTTTTACAGTGAGAGCTGACAATGGGTGTCATAATGCTTCACAAAATATTCTTGTCGTTGAAAATGTAGTAATGTATTGAAGTTAATTCATTCATTCAGAGGCTGTACCCAGTATTGCGGCAGAGTGCGAAAGAACGTTAAACAAAAAAAAAACAATGGCATGGTCCCACAGTAATACAATCAAAACATTACAATCATAAATTGTAGAGAAAAGGTATTATGCCTTATTAATCACATTATTATTTATATGAAAATAAGTTCTTATACCGTCCGGTAACCCTATTTAAATCAGGGGTCGTATACCAGTATTATTTAAATACAAAAATATCGTTAAAACATTTAGGATTTAAGTTAATAAAAAGGATATAAAAATATATCGACGCTGGAAAAGTTAATTGACTAATGTCCATTTTACAAACTTTACATAAAGTGATGTAAAGAATACTTTCAGAAAAAAAGTTTTTTTCCTATAGATTGTATCGAAATATCTACAAACTTGGTCATAACTTTATTATCTATTAAATGGTATTCATTGTAAGACTTGAAATATACTTGCTCACGAAACAAATGTCTCTTTCGACTAGGGCTACTAAAAACGGTTAACAACCACTTGTCGAAATATTATTCATAGGATTACAGCTAACAAACGCTCTTGATGAATCCTACTCAAAGGTATAAAAAGGTCTAACGTGCCTTACAGTCTTCTGGGTCGTAGTAAAAACGGCTAACAAACCTTTGGGTTAAAAACTACAGACAGGAAAAATGGATTAATGTAAAATCGTAGTAAAAACAGTTAACAAACTTTTGGGTTAATAACAGACAGGAAAAATTGTAAATATAAAAAACTCATACTAACGATACATTAACGGACATTTTATGAAAAAACATTGAATTTTTTGTCTCCGAGACCCTGCGTTTTACAAAAACTTCAACTTATAGAACGGCTAACGTGTTAAAAAAGTGCTCCATGTAAACTGGTTCGTTAGACGTAAAAAAAAATGCTGATTCTAACCATATACATAAGTTAATATGCCCCAAAATGTCCCGTTACTCAGTTTACCTTTCCAGCCTTGATATGGACGAGACAACCTCAAAATAGTGTCCCCAAAATTTTACCGCAAATATAATAGTGACACAAAATAAATAAATAAATGTTAGAAAATTAAGGGTTTTTCTCAGTAAATCGTACTTTTGGATCGGTAACCCTATTCAAATTTCATACCCTTAGCCCTTTGATAAACGCTATGAAGGAGTCGACCCCGCGGGCTCGCTGTTTTTCAATAGGCATATTCGTGGCCAGCCTGAAGTCGTTGACGAGGGCTTTTACCAGCAATTGCTGCCTCGGGAAACCCTTGTGTGCAACTGTGAAACATGGAAAAATATGAAAAGAAATATCATCGGAGGATATTTTTATATCTTATTGTGCCTGTGATAGGTTGAAATTTTACATGTCACGCGAACGTTGTTCCAACTAGAGGTGTGCGCCGCGCCGGTTTCACGCCGGGTTTCGCCGCTGACATTTTTTATATTCCGCGTCGGCGTAGATTAGGCGTGAACGGCGTGAAACTGGCACACCTCTAATTCCAACCAATAGGCTAATTGAAAACATTGTAAATATGCTATAAATTGGGGTCATCCTATCAGATAACATCGTAAAACAACATATTTCTCTTTATTTTAAAATAAATTATATATATTTTTTGGAAACTACACGAAAAAAATGTAATATATTTTGAGATTTTATCCGTAGCAGAATCGCTATCTGATTGGGTTGCCGCTGTGGTTACTTGCTGGTGACGTGACACGCATAAGTAATCACAGATTATAAGGGTAATATGTCTCCAAATGATTGTTTATTGTTTACTTGTGTGTGACGTCACACTTGTCATATGGCTAGCGCCACGATGGAAACCGCGTTCTTACCGCGGTTTTGAAAATTTAAACTTTTACATAGATTTTTATTGATAATACAATAGAATCTCAGGGAAATATCAATGCTTGTTATGTAATAAAGAATCATTTAAAAAGGTTTTCTAAAATTAGTATAGCCTATTGAGCAGCCAAGTAACCTTAAAAACGGGTATCTGTAGTAAATTAGTTTCGTATATCTATAGTAAGTTAGTAACGATGCCGACGGTGCCAATGGAGGTCCCACTAAACCTCCTACCACTGCATATAGCCATACAGTCTTAGGAGTGCAAGTCACTACAGCGGTTGAAAGAGACTGGCCTGTGTAACGACACTAAAATTTCACACAATGTTGTTCTAGACAGAATACTGACGATGGGCCGAGAAAAAATTCAACCCAATTATTTATTCCGGAGGAACTTCAATGTGCACATTCCGACAAGGTATGAATGGAAGGATGGGTTCCACCTATCAGAGGAAGACCACGCGATATGGTACGTAGTCTAGTCATAAATTCTGTCCCAAATTTTCATCATTTTAAATTGAATAATAGAACGTTCCATGTACTTTTGTTTCTTGGTTATGCTTGAATATGTATTTGGCTGTTAGAAAAAGAACATTTTGATCCAGGTATCGTTTCCCTGAAGATGGAGTGGGGCATCAAAGAGAATCGTGTTGCAGTGATAGCGTTATACAAGTGTCACTAGCAACTGAATGACATTTTCTGCTGAAACCTTTAAATATAACGAAGAAATTTATCTATCGCACGATTAAGCGATACAACGAAATGGGTTTAGTCGATGACCGGCCCAGGAGCGGTCGACCACGACAAACAAGGACACTAGCAGTGATTAAAGCGGTAGCTGAGCGAATTCAGAGAAATCTGCTCCGCAAGCAGAGAATAGCTAGGGAAATGAAAATTCCCCCTAGAACTATGTCCCATATCATAAAACAGGACCTTAATGTTGGGGCTTATCGACGGAGCACAGGACAGCGATTGACAGCAGCCCTACGGAAAATAAGAGCGACGAGAGCTAGTTTGTGGCAGCGGCACGCAAAGGGCGGATAACGCAATATTCTGTCCACAAATGAAAAAATATTTACTGTGGAGCCAAAATTCAACCGCCAAAATGATAAAAGATATGCTCACAGTTCCCAAGAAGCCTCTGAAAAAGTTCCAAAGGTGGAAAGTGGCCACTATCCTGCATAATATGTCATGGTTTGGTGGGGACACAGACCGCTTAACCTCTAGACTACGCTTCGGACAAATTTGTCTAGTATCTCACTAAGGCAAAATGGCGGGACGCGGGTCGCGACAAATGCACTGTGATTGGCCAGTTCAAGATCAACGAATAATCAGGTGGGCGTGTCATGTTGCGCGCCATTAGGGGTAATGTAATTTGCTATGCCGTTAAATATTGTAATTAACCTAAAATTGTTATCCAAATCTGTTGGCTTTCCGAATATATTTTTTTAAAAAGAATTGATGTAACTAGTTGGACTTGTTTTCCTACAAATTCCAACAAATAGGGTTTCCGTAATGGAACTTCCTGGACTTTTTTCCAAGTAGTTACATTTAAAATGTAGGGTTTAATTTAATGCAATTAAATGGACTGTACCATTACTTCCATGGCCTATTGAACTAGTCGATTTACTGGTTTTACAATACACACATCACCATGCTTTAAGAAACGCACTAATACGCACGAAACCTGTGATATAGCTATTTAGTTCCATTAAATTAACTCTGCTTTATTAATGTAACTGATTGGAAAGAAAAGTCCAGGTAGTTCCATCAATGGAACTAATAATGGAAATGATCGGAATGGACCCAAAAAGTAACGCGTTGCAGCGTCGTGCGCTCGTTGAAACTGCTAAGCGCCGCGCAGGAGCGTCGCGCGCGGTGTTCTGCTAAGTTGCATTAAATACGGCCGCCATGTTTACCGTCACACTGGGGCGCGGCAGCAGCGGCGTTTCAGTGCAGCGTCGAATGGTTGTATTTTTTTATAACACCGAGTTGGATACGCTCGCGCGCTGTGCTACACGTCACACTGAACGCAGCTGCAACGCGTTAGCAGCGCGGGCAGGCGTTGAAGCTGCCGCGCGCCTGCGATCTGCCCGGTGCCACGCGGCGCTGCTGCCACGCGACGTTGCTGCCACGCGTTTGGTGTGCCGGAGTCTTAATAGACTTTCAATTAGGTAGGTACATAAATATCGATGTATAAAAGTTGTGGGAAGCTAGTGGTTTAGTTACTCGTATTGGTAGCCGTATTTGGGAACTGATTACTGATTAAATAATAAATATATTAATTTCAGACTACCTCTATTTACCGCTCCAAACCCATACATATAGCGAAAAAAACAAAATGGTTTTAGTGTCTTAAGACAGAAATCAAGAAGTTTTAAGACAGAAATCAAGAAGTCTTGGACACTGAAGTAAATAATTAAACAAATAGAAAACATCCAAGACTCGGAAACAAATACTCGCACTCGTCACGAAAATATCATGGATTCTACCAACGTAGGCGTCGTTAGTCGAAAACTACCTGGAATAAACCGTAAGGAACATAAAACCCTTTCATATTTTGCTTAAACTAGTAACTGAGACTGTGAAATGCCATTGTTAAATACTGGCTTTTTTGTTAACTTACCGTCAACATTTATAAAAGGCTGTGTTGTGAATATAGCAGACTGGAACATGCCCGTCCACATTTCAAGGCCGTCGCCTAGATCGATCGGATTTCTAGGCCGCTTAAAGAATTGCCGACCCGCCTGAAAACAACAATAATTATATGAACGTGTTGTGCTACTGAATTTTTGGTATATAATGGTCTGTATAAATGTATGAATTGTACCAAAGAAGGCGACTAACTGCATAGTAATTGTTAGGGCCCGGTATTTAGGGGTACCGCTTTTCACAAGTTGTATGGAGACAACACCGCTGTTTAGCAAGGTTATCGACAAACCTATAATTTTTCATTTATTTATGTCGATATTTCGATCGTTTTTCATCGTAGACCGTTGAAAAGAGTACGAATCGTCTGAAATTTTGGGGTTTTATTTAATGATAAATAAATAAATAAACTATAGATTTGTCGATACCATCGGTAAACAGCGGTGTTCTCTCCGTACAACTTGTCAAAGACAGTTCCAAACAGATAGCGATAAACCACTTCTGCGCAGAACGAGTCGCGGGCAAATGCAGGTTTTTCTAAAGTTTATTCGATTTACCTTAATATAAGCCCCCAGCGTGCGCTGTCGTAAGATAACATCGATACACTGTATAGCCTCCGTGGGGGGATTTAGAGAAGTGGTGCCCGACTCCATATACCTAAAAAAAAGAATAAAATAAACCAAACAATCATACGCTTTAACTCCTCGCCACTGGGGCCCCCCACCCACCGCCCGTTGAAGCTGTGTCGGTGAAGTCACCAACAACACATGGTCCATCAAAAAAATAACATACACTTTGCCTTCATACACCACCTGGCGTTTGCACATGCATACATTTAGTGTTTACGTTTCTTTCTTACTTTGTTATTCTCTATTCTTGAAATAAGAGTTTACATACACGCATATTCACACTACAATAAAAGATAAAACATAACACAACATTTGAATAAGATTGAAATTAAAAGTATACAAACTTCAGTATGGTGCTAAAATCCACGGTGCCAGTGAACTTCAATGACACCTCAAAAGCTATCTTCCTTCCGTTTAGATCAGTGTACTCAACCTGCGGGGAAAATAGGGCTGTCACTACTATGATTAACTATTGGTCAACTTCTGGGTTTTTATTTCTAGAAGATAGGTACAACCACTTTCTTTTTAATTAAAATATAAATAAAAAACTATTTTTAATAATTTTTAATACACATTTAAAACAGGGAAAACTATGAGAGGATTAATCGTTAATTTAAAAAACCAACTGACAATGAAAAATGTTTATAAAGAGTAAATTTAAAATAAAGTTTTATAAACAGAAATGTACATTAACTATGATCAATATCATGTTTCGGGCAGAGGTCTGAATGACCTGCCGAGACATTGAAAAAGGTTTTCCCTGTGTTCATGAATTTTATTATTGGTATTAAAATTTAAAATCAATGTGGTGATATTTATTCTAAGTAGAGTTACCACTGGCACTGGTATCAGGTGAGACAAAATCCTAGCTGTTACCAATGGCAACAAATTGGTGGTAACAAATGGGAATATTCCTTTACTATTAACAAATTCAGTTTAGGAAAATACACAAATTTTCGAATATGATGGTGGATGGGTGGATGGGTGGATGGTGGTGTTTATGTTAATCTTAAATGTATTTATCCAAGAATTGACGAATAAACTATTCTATTCTATTCTATTCTATTCTATTACCTGTGTAGCGAATCGGTCGTCCGTCTTTGGTACTTTTGGCAATGGACGAAGCGAGTAGCAATTCTTCATTTGATCAAATGCTATCAACTCTTTTGGGAAACATTTAGCCTTCACCATCTCAAACACGGGGGACATCATTTTCTTCGGCCTATCCGGAACGAACGCGACGTCATATCGATGCTAAAAAAATTAGAGAATAAATGCTAAAATTTCAACTTTGTCCGCAGTACAATCGGTAGTTATGTGAAGTACTTTTGTAAATAAACACTTAAATCTAAGCGACAAGGTTCAATTTTCAAAATTTCGTCGTTGCCGAGCGTAAAACATACGGCCACATAATTAGAAACGTTTAGGTTTTTTCCGTACAATGGATTATCATTGACCATCACTTGAAAAATAGGCTTGACCAACTTTATTGATAGATATAACAAGAGCATGTCTGACCATGCTCAGTGTAGGGTTCCGAAGCCGTTACTACAAAAACAATCTCAAAAGCACAGACCTAAAAAAAACGGACGGAACGTTGCACCAAAAAAGTGTGAAGTGTGCAAGGTCTGTTATTTCGTTCCATCATACACGATCTAACGTCTCACAAATGCACTAGGATGTTAACCCGCCGCCATTACGCGTCGAGCCACTGCACGATGACCGAAGAAAATGCCGCAATGTGTTTTAAAAACGTGTAAAAACACTAAAAACTACATTAGTAAATATATAAATAGGCCCACGGTATCGCTTATCACGTGTAATTTATGATTATAATAATAAGTATTCTGCCCGATTCAGTATTTAATCTTATCCAGATAAATACCTTGGGCATTTATAATTAAATTGTCCCGTACAATATATTATTTAAATATACTGATTTAAACTCACACGATTTTGATTCATTATTATTACTACACGGGACTTAATCGCGTTAAAGGATATATAATTAATTACTAGAATTAATTAATTATTACCTCGACGTATCTTTATGCCGTTAATCAAGATCGGGGGGCATGTAAGGTCACCTAAAGATGTAATTCCCTTTCAATCGCCGGGTGTGTACAAAATCGATTGCAGCTGCGGGAGTTCTCATATTGGACAGACGAAGCGTGCCATTGCTGAAAGAGTCAAAGAACATATCGCGGCTGTAAGGAACCGTCAGGTGAATAAGTCTGCCATAGCTGAACATTTGCTGGAACCAGGACCAAACCACTGGATTGAGCTTCATAAGCCTAAGATTTTATCTCGAGAACGGCACTTTTATAGTAGAATTGTACGTGAAGCCGTTGAAATCAAAAAACACCCGATTTCAACCGAGAAAATGGTTTTAAGCTTTCATCATCGTGGAATCCAGTTATCAGCAAATGTAAACCTCTTCGGGTATCTTCGGACCAATCGCCAGATGTCGTGAGTGTTGTGTGCCGGTACAGTGACAACCCTGGTGCACGTAATGCAAATATTGACCAAGTGCGGGTAGTTCGAAAAACTCGCACAACAAGAAGATGCTGATGCCCGCCTCTTCAGTCCCCTCGAGACCATGGGCGTAGCGTCACGTCCGAAACGTCGAGGTAATAATTAATTAATTCTAGTAATTAATTATATATCCTTTAACGCGATTAAGTCCCGTGTAGTAATAATAATATTATTTAAATAATTAGTAGATATGGCAGATTCAAAATTACGATTAATTATTCAAAATAATTAATTAATTTTGAAAGAAGGGTGACCAATTATTTTACTACGGAAACTTAATCCACCCAAATTGTGCAATGGTAAATATCTTTATAATTGCAATTAACAAGTCACAACAAGGTCAAACATTCAAAGTTGCTGAGCGTCGACTATTTGCCCATGGATAGAAGAAAGAAGAAAGAAAAGAAAAATACATTTATTCACTACACACACAAGACACACAGAAAAATAAACAATTGAAAACAGTAACAACAATAAACAAGTAGTGAATATGTCTTCGCGGCAGTGAATCGGACACTGGCTCAGCATAATGCTGAGGAGTTAAACACCTGCAGCGCTGATTTTCAGCCAGCTCCGAGTGTGACAGGCGGACAGTACGCTAAACGAAGTGTAATTAAAAGAAAATATAGAATATATATATACAGGGTGTCTTGAAACTCTTGTGATTAATTTTAACAGTAGATAGGGTGGATTATTTGGATCATCCCTACATTGGTAATTTTTTTTTAAGTTAATATTTGACCGAGTTACAGACTGATTTATCATCGCCTTTCCTGACGATGCTCTTAGTGTGCCCCATCTTAACTAATTCATTCATAATTATGTGTCACAACGTATTGTAAATAAACAAACTGTTCCCTCTGAAAAATGATTGTGATCATGGTCAAAGCTTCCATGGGGTTCATAAAACTAAGACTTTATTCTGTAATATGAACGAAAAGAGGGTCTCTATTAAGGATAAGGGCCTAATATGTAAATAATTTAAATATGAAACTTACGTTTGCGATTTTTAATCACACTCACACAGCTAAAATAGCACTTTTACTTTAAACTTCTTTTACGAGATCACGAATCATGGATTTATTTTATTCATTTGTACCACTATCAGGGATAATTACGAATAAAAAACAGAACAATTAAAACGAATCACTACGTTGAGACTGTGGTTTGACAATTTGACATAGTATTTTTTTAAATCTTGTACCATTAAAACTCTTTATGAAAAGAGGTTTAGGTTTATTTTATTAAAATAAAATTGTCCTACACGTAACGTTTTATCAGAATTACATTTAAAGCTGATGTCATATACGTTGTTGAAAGATATTCGGATCCCAGAAGAAAGAGAAAACATAAAATTGCTTCGTAAGAAGAGGTCGACGTGGTGACACTACAGTATTCTTAAGAAGCAACCATCATTTAATGGTGGTCATTTAGTTGGGAGTAATAGTTTATTAGTCAAAAGGTTTTGGGTAAACATTGGATGATGTTACCAAAATTCCACTCCAACAAACACCCTCATTTTTTACAAACCTAAGTTACCGACTTGCTATACCTTTGCCACCAGTGCTTGATGATCTACATTGTCTGATGCTATTGCTGAAATGCAAGGCCCCTCTACTCAACTGGCATGTCTGGCATCAAGTTCAGCCCGTGCCTGACTAGCGCAGCTATTAAGCTGCTGGGTTTTGTCCCTTTGTGAAAACATTTAAGCATATTGATGGCTTCCTCTACCTTGCTTATAACTGCATAACGTTGGGCCAAGTCTGTAGATTTACCTTGAGTGTTCGTGTGCGTTGGTGAATTGGTCATGCTACTCTCCCGTATAGGTTCCATTCGCATAGCATAGCGTGGCTATAAATCCTAGTAATAGATTTAAGTACTGAACTTAAGAAAATGGACACACGCATGCACATGCGAAAGAATAGCCTTGTTTAAGGATCTATTTAAAGCATTTCATGATTAAAAGGATTATAGTTATTAAGAAAATAAAAAAAAATACGGAGACATTTTTTTATTATCTGTGATCGGTTTTTAAAGTCATAATATACGGACGTCATTCAAACAATGTAAACAAACATCACAATATAATACATTTATTATTATATTACAGAGTATTTTAAGCATTCGACCTTTTCCTTATTACCTAGACTTCAAGTAATACAGCAACTTCCTGCATGACCCTTGTTTCTAGAGTAGATTTGCTGAACACAATCACATTAAAATTATTGATAAGGGCTTCCACACTTCCAATAATGAGTTTCTACAATAAATGATTGTGCCGCCCCGTGATCAACCTCCTGGAAAATCTCACCACACATATATGTGTGATATTTATCACACATAACTCGAAAGTGAAATGGTCTCATTAATATTTTAATTTAATCATAAAAATATGGTCAATTTGTAAACAAATACATTTTACATGACCACAGCTGTCTTCGAACGCAGTGACACCTGCTAGATATCTAAAATCTATGTACTTATAACGTAAAATATTGAGGTTTTATATGTTGTATGTAAAGAGGTTGATATAGCTATATTTTCAAACATTGTTGAAAACAGGTAACGTGTATTGTATCCCAATTGGTTCGAGTAAATATAAACACTGCAGTGTCGCTCAACTTTTTCTTCGAACTACGGTCCTACTACAAAAGTCATAGTGCAAAGTCACGCTAAAAACATACTTAAACAAATATATTAATGAAATAAGTTAGTACCTATACTCGTTTTTTAAACCGAATATAATAAATAAAACCGGGTTAAAAGGTATGACTTTTTAGTCAAGGTGTGAGTATTTTTCTTATTAACCTTTTTCAATCCATCTTGACTGCCCTACAATTTTTAGTGACAGACATTAAAATAGTTGCTCTATGGTGAAAAATAAATGTCATAAAATCGTGGTTCGTTAAATAAAATTCTATGAAGTATTGAAATAATAAATGCAGTAAGTATGTTGCACTTTTTGAACTGCCAAAAATGTATTCAAAGTACTTAACAATTATTTAAATAAGTATTGCTGTTATTGTTTTAGCATAAAGGCGGCATGCATGCCGTTGACGAAGGAAGGTGAATGAGATGTTGAGGAATATAATTTACAGCAGTACCCGAGGTATCTTACTTAATAATATTATCCTACTATAATGTTGTGTGTGCGTGTGTTAGTTTGTTACTCCTTGATGCTACATCGGCTCGACAGATTTGGATGAAAATCAGGATGCACATAAGTTATACCTTGGATAAGTTAAACATTCCCGTGGGAATTTCGATAACCGAATTTGACGCGGACGAAGTCGCGGGCAGAAGCTATTAAATTATAAAGTTGGTATGTTTGCATGTTTGGGTGTATGTATGTTATGTTACTCAATCAGGTTTCAATCACTGAACGGATCGGGGAGAAACTGGGCACACAAATTATACTTCAATAAATGTGGAGGTTCTATTGTATGTTCACCGGTTTCGCCTTCAATTATGGACCGATTAAAAAAATAAATTGTTTTATACAGTAGGTATACTTACGAGGTGGTCCCATTGTCACGAAATCTGAATCTAATGAGGGGATCCCACAAGAATTGAGGGAAATGGTCAAATATTATAGGCTTACATATGGCGATTTTAGTATTTTTAGTTAGTAATGCAGCATTATTTGCATTCAGAAAGTGTCATTTAGTGAAGTGGAACTGATGATGAAGACCACAGATTCCTAAACGGTACCTATTTTAAGGCTGGCGATAAGATATCTCTATTAAGATAGTTGAGCGACTATAGCGAAGAACGTTTAACATGACTACCTATATGTTCCAGCGGCGTTGCTTGCGTGGAGCTCGAATGTCTTACAGTTTCATATTAACTAAGAAGTAGGACTACATAATATCTTATTATGATCACTAAAAAGTATGATAAGTAATTTAAAAATTGTATGTATAGGTAAGTCCAACTGAAGTCGGCTTTTGGTTAATATTGTGAGTCGACTTCAGTTGGACTGACCTATACATACATACCATTTTAAAAGACGTAATTTTTTGTCTTTTGTAGGCGGTCTTTAGTACCTAGGTAATTGCGATAATTAATTCTACGCGTTCGGACTTGCAGAAGCTAATACAGAACAGTCTGCATGCCAAAGCCTTTGCTTTACAAAATGTGGAGCATAGGTAGTTAATTTTGATCCTTGTTCATAAGCTATGGGGTCCTAATAAATCCAAACTTTCGACTGTTGAAGCGCGAGCTCAACTTGAGTTGATGGGCCTAAATTAGTTCGTTTTCTAATAATTCCTCAACAGTTGCTCCTACGAAAAAAATGTGTAAGTATATGAGAAGAATAAAGAAAAGGAAATTGTGCACAGTTTGTGAATATATGTTTTTTTATATTCAGATACTAGCGTCGGAAGAAAATTTTGTTTACAAAAGCGCAAAGGCAAGAGAAAACAAAACGGTAGCATGGTGAATTTTATGCTGGGCTTTACGTTAATATGTGTAGCTACAGTCGTTATAGTATTTTATAAGCTGCACGCAAAATAGGCGCATACCTAAGTCGTCAAGTTGCGGAAAAGAGCCGGCCACAACCTATTTTATAAGCTTTATTTTACTTTTTTTGTTTGTTCATATGTATGATTGGGTCGCATCTAGCATGCCAATTTTAAACCAGTTACGGTTATTAAAAAATAAGCGCTAATAAGTGGTAAAATATAAAATGTTTTTACTTTGTATCTGTAAGAAAACATAATGTGCAGCCGATAAGCTGGTCTGATGATGAAGTTGAATGGTGCCAATATTACGTACGTTGTGGCATTTTATTATACAGATGCAGATAATAGTAATATTTTCTTTTTTAAGGTAAATTAAGGCGTGCAACACGACTTTTATATTTAAAAAAGGAAACAGAAGAACGAAAACAATTATTGAAGGAAACGGAAGCTAAATCTCAAAATTCAAGAGAAGAGAATAGTAACATTAAGTTCTTATTTCATACTAACATTATAAATACGTAGCTCAGAATCCGAAAGTTTGCTTTTTTTCAGCTTTTATTTTAACTTGCATTGTTGGTATGTATGTAAGTTGTCCGTTAAAATTTGCAAATCAATTTTGAGCCAGTTCCCGTTAATGGAATGGGCTGAAACTTGGACCTCATAATATGTAAACCCGATGACAATGCAATATTATGGTATCTAAGAGCTGATCTGATGATGGAGTCGGAAATTGGCGATAGGATTTCCGCTATATTTAACGTAGATCCACCGTGTTGGGACTTTTAGTATAATATGATGATGATGATGATGATGATGATGACGATGATGATGATGATGATATTGATGATGATGGGTAGGAACGAGACGCCCGGCCGGAGAAGGCGGAGGGGGCGGAAAATATCAGATTTAAATCGCTTAACCGCTCCCGTGTTTATTTATTACATGCTAACCAGTTGACAATGTAACAATTACCTAATAATAATTATTGAGGCTAATCTGATGACTGATGATGGAGTCATAAGGTGGGTGCAGAATATACAAGGTTCTTAATGGTAGGTAGCTCACTGAGTTTGAAGTAGCGTGAACTTCTTTTAATATGTTCGTTAGTTTCTTTAATCCACCATAATTTCAACAAGCAAGCAGAGATGTTTGCAAACTCGCTTTCTAGTTTGGTCCTTATTTATATTATGTTTCTGTTCCAGGCAGCTACGTCGGTGTATGTAACAAACGAACTCTACCATTGGAAATGTATACATATTTTACTTCCACAATGCTGAACTGACAGAGATATTTAGACATACTGTAGATAGCATGATGTAAAGCCCGTTTAACGCACAAAAGTTAGGTTAGGTTAGGTTTTACGTCGTACCACAGATTCAATAATAGTTACTACGTCGTACCAAGTGGTCGTCTGAACACGCAGGGAACGTAAAGCGGCCAGACTTCGGCTGATGATAACGCTACGTGAGATTCTTCGGTATCCGTAGATGGATAGTTCCCGAGGGAATAGCGATACACGACTTGAATGCGGACGGAGTCGAAAAGCTAGTTGTTCATAAGTTTCTATCAACGTAGACAAACTATTCCATTCAGCGTCACGCCCTGTGATACGAGTCCGATTTGGTTTGGTTGGCAATATGTTTATGACTTTCTACAACCTCTGTTATCTATAAGTGTACTGTGTATTACTAAGCATACTATTCTTTATTTTATCTAAACGAGCGTCCCCATCCCCACTGAGAGCATTCGCATGCAATGAGCATTCGGCGCGAACTTTGAGTGGTGTGTAAGCTTTTTAACGGTCGGCTCAACGTCCATACCACTCGAATATTCACGCGAATGCTCTCAATTGGGATGCTCCTTTATAAATATTCTTATTCTTATATTTTATTCACGCGAATGCTCTCAATTGGGATGCTCCTTTATAAATATTCTTATTCTTATATTTTTTTACTGGGGCTGCATACAACACTGTACAACAACATTTCTTTGCACATGTTATCGTAGGATGCCATCTATTTGGCATAATTTTTAATGTCCGAAACGTATTAGGAATATCAAGTTTTGCATAATTTATTTACGCCGAATCTTAAATTTGCTGAAATTTTATTTGGCATAAATCTATATTATTCGAATGATTGTTTACGCGGATGATAATATATGTTCGCATAATATTGGTACGCAAGAATTTCATTATGCATAATGTTGTTTAGCATATCTGTAATTTAGCGGAACTTTGATAGCCCGAAATCTTGTCCGAATTTATGTCCGAAACAACACTATTTCTTGAGTATTGTTAAAGTAAAATAACTGAATTTTGCGTTGTTACGTGTACGTTAAGTAGGTGTAGGTTAGGTCAATTTGAAAAGAAAATAGGTTAGAGTTGTCTCCAGACGCGAAGCGCCAAACTACGCGGAATAGGGTCTCCGCTTCGCGTAGCCCCGTCGACACCGCCCCAGGCAGCGGGACATAATTATGGTGAATCTCCTCGATTAGGTCATTATTAGGTTATGTTAATATTAAATAATATTAATAAGTAAATAAAAAAAAAATACTTATCATCTATTATTTGTTATATTACACACCACTCAAAGTCGCTCCTTTAGATAAAATAAAGTATAGTATGCTTAGTAATAACATACACAATACGTATCCATTTTCTACATACTTACAAAGAAATGTACCTACCAGTTTGGGGTTGCTGTTGACTCTCCCCCTAGCAACCCCAAAGATTAATTTAAGAATTTATTTGTTAAAACATAAAAACCCTGAACACCGAATTTAGGTTAGGTACTATAACCAACATGGAAAAAGTCGAATTTATTCTGTCGACATGTTGAGCAACAGCTTTATTCTCTTGATAAAGTACAGCATACGCTCGCAAAACAATAAAATGCACAAGTGTTTTTGTTCATTTGTGCTCTCGAGCTACGAAGGTACTTTTAAAACGAAGTGTGTACTAATTCAGTACATGTTGGATACAACAGCGTAATATTTTAATTAATCATAATTTCTTAAATTCAAGGTTGCTGGGGAGATTGTCCACGGAAACCCCAAATTCAGATAATTTTTACTCTCGATCTATGGAGGTACATTTAAATATAGTGCGTATTAATTCAGTAAATATTGGGTACAACAGCGTGACGTATTAATAAATAACAAATGAAATTAATATTTGTAGCTGCTGGGGACATGCTCCACAGCAATCTCAAACTCAAACAATGTGTACTCTCGCATGATCTACTTGATCGAACTTCTGCTACTGAAAAGTTGCACTAGTTTGGTCAACCGGACTAACAACCGGACTACTGCAATTAGACCCGTTTTTATATCAGGCCCGAAGGTCTAAAAACACTCAAAAACAGGAGCTCCGTCGACACTCGGGCTCGGGCTCTGTTCCCGTGAGTTTGATTTTGAAAGAGAATTATACGCAAAATCAGTCGTGGTGTGAATACGGGTGAATAAAATGAACCATAGTCACACCGGTGTGGTAAATTGGTGGGACTACGGATCAGACAAGGATCTATTGAGGTACATTTCTTTTTAATAGGTAGAAGTTTCATTACATATTGTGTACATTAGCGTTATGCTTTAAAATAATTTATAACAGACGGTAGGGTGTCCAAGAAGCATGACATATCTATAGTTCCTTCGAAGGAACATTCAAAGGAACTACCGCGAATAATCTGACCCTTTTTAGTTTCCTGGCCGTACTAATGAGTTCAAGATATTGTGCTTAAGATGTTCTTAAGGCATTTATTTGTGATGATCAGTCCACAGATTAGAACACAAGGTGCCACAGAATAAGTGCTATTAAACTATTAAAAAACTTATGTTTGGCCTTTTTATTTATGAAATTCATAATAGAGATATATGGCGTAAGAATGAAAGAATACCATAAGGGCATCTATGGTATTCTTTCATTCTTACGCCATACGTAGGACGTCATAAGGTTTGGATAGATTGTCTTTGGTCTGTGTCTGTAAAGCCCAAAGACTTCCAACAGGTCCATTCTCGACCTTCAATTTGACGTTGTGACCGTGACATTTGAAGGAGAAAAAACAGCGTAGTTTCTGTTTCATTTCCTCTTCAGAATCCGTAATCTAAAACGCAGAGAAAGATAGCTGGTGCAAATTTTAACTAAGGGCCGGTACAGACGGACTGCAAACTGTCAGTTCGAGGGCAGTTCTGATGCAGATGACGTAACTGCATCAAAACGTACGTACGTCAACTGCACTTGAACTGCCATTTTGCAGCTAGGTTGCAGTTCAACGCTGTCCATCTGTACCGGTTCTTATAGTCCAGGTTCTATGTTAGTAGGTACTAATTCTATGGGGTATGTACCTACCACGTTGATTTAAGTCTATCAGAAAAGCAGGGTTTACAATGGGAGTCTTTAATGACATAAGCACATCAAGTTCGCAAAAAAAAAGTTGGATTTTTGAACACACGGCTGGCTATGGCTATAGCAAGACATTTTTTTCTTCTTGTCAGTTTATTTATTGATTTATGAGGATTTTATTTGTAAATGTGTAAGATAATTTAGTTTTGATCGTATACTTCGGCACAGGGGAAAGTTTGTGTAAGGCTTCTTACAGACAAGCGACATTTAGGCCGACAGGTGGTGACGGCTGCAGTAGCCTCTGCCGTTGGCAACATGCCGCTCGTCTGTAAGAAGCCTAAGGCGACTAACAAGCGACTAGGCGGCTGGTAACTGTTATTTATTGCTCTTAGCCTGGAACATGGATAGATTGAATATGTACTACTTACGCATATCGGTTCCATGGCCTGGGATCACATACAAATTATAATCAAATATGCGACGGCCTTTATATCCCGACTGTTAGCTATGTACCGCCATGAATGACCATAGAGATCAATACGGACGGCAATAAACGGGTCGTTTATTTCATGTCCATCCGAACTTTTTGAAGTAGGTATATGACAGTAGCTATTTATCAAAGAGTTGAACTTGAACTTGACCATGAAGTCTATGATTTATGGTTGTCATTTCATCAGATGTCATGTTAAACTAAATTTCAGATTTCCAAGTCTGAATTATTTTTGCTTAAAAACAATTATGTGGTATATTTTAGAGTAGAAAGAAATGGTAAATGTTCAGATCTCAACATCCCTATGAAACGAATGATACAATCAGGTCTCGGCAGTGCATACCTATTCCAAGAGATCTAGTGATCATTTTATAACCCGCTAAAATGTTCAGTTGCAAAAACGAAAATACAGTTGGTAAGTTGCATTTAAATTAATCTTTTTTTATAATGTTAACTTAATTTTAATTTACATGGAGCGAACTGTTTACATACCATGTAAACAACGAATGGTCTCAGGTCATTGACCTCGAACTTGGAATTTTGACGTTAGTTACTACGAACGTTTGGAGTAGTATAGTATCAACGTCAAAATGTCAAGGTCAAGATATCGGCTGCGACACATCAAGAAACAAGATGAAAATAATTAATTTTTTTTTTTTTTTTTTACTAACAGAAACAAAAATGAACCATACCCCCGTGATCAGAATCGTGCGAACTATTACCCCGCCAAATTTCTCACAAGAGTTTCAAGACACCCTGTATACATACATAAAGATACCATTAAACAAATACTTACAGTTGGTGGCAAAATATATACAAAAACTACATGCAAATACCTTACATAAACATATTTAAAGTAGAAATACGAGTACGTACTTAGCAAGTATACAGCATCGACAATTTGGCACAAATAACAAAAACAAAAGAAAACTAAAATCTGATTTACAAAGTGCTGGTTGGGAAATAGGATTTTTGGAGCGTCAACAAATAACCCTTAAGCTTACGCTTAAAGGTGTACTTAGCATGATGATGTGATAGCATATAGCCCTTTCGCGCGTCACTTCCAGGAAAAAAATGTTTGTATTGTGCAAGGAAAAGTCAGCTGTAAAATTGTATATGGAGAGATTCTGTGATAACTGGCAGTCATGATTTAAATTGAATTTGAAATCTTACGGCACCTAAAACTCAATTCCGCTTAAAGTGGTCATAAAATAAAACCTCTATGCATATGCACCTATCTATAATTTGAAAAGTATATTATTCCAGATGAACTTGGGTTATTTTAACTTATATTATCCGAAGCGAAGCGGGGCGGGTCGCTAATTGTTAATAAGCACCGATAGATGGCGTCAGCATACCCTCCGAGTATAAATAAATCAAGCTATTATTAATTTCGTGGATCTTGGTGGCATAAGTGGTAATGCGCTTGCATTGGCCCTTATAGCCAGAGGAGATGTAGGTTTGAATCCTGCCTAAGGCGCAGGCCACACAGAAGAGACTCTTCCTGCGCCCGCGTCCTTCTATCTCCGTATGTATAATAGAAGTCTTTAGCTTCTATACATTTTGGTTGAAAATTCTATAAAGGGGCGCCGCGACGCCGACGGGTCCGCGTCTTACTATGTGGCCCGCGCCTAAGACCGACGATTTTTTTTTTCGCTTTAATATAGTTTAGAAATAATTAACTTTATATCAATAACTAATAGCTCAGTTATTCTATGTATTCTATGGGAAAAACAAACGAATTAATTAAGTTTTAAAACTTGTGTGACATGATAAATTTGGGTGTGGTGTTTTAAGTTTACTACGCTCATTATATTATATTTTAATCGAGAACTATAGTCTATCCAGAATAGGATGGGTACGGCGACACATGACACTTGACAGATAAAGTGTTGTGGCCTTGTGAAATTGAAAGGATTATTGACGATTATCGATTACGTTTGCTAAGGGAAAATAATCGATTCTTTATGGTCCTTTTCTTGTTGGGAGTTTTGAGTTTGTTTTCGCTTGTACCGGTACATCCAAACTTTTCTTTCGTAATGCGAGAGACGGTATTTCGACCTATGTCCAAAGCCAGTGCAACTCTGTCTATTACATTTGTTATAGGTTCCAATGGGCCTCCGTTTTCTCGTTATCGTTCAAAGTAGTTTCGCAAGCGAACTACAAAGTCCCGAGCTTGACTTTTTAAAACAGCCTTTTTCTTCGTTTTTGACATTATATCAAAAACAAACAGCAATAACAGTTACAAATAGGTAATAATAACAAAACAACAATAACAGTAACAGACAACAAGATTGAAACAAGACACAAAAGTTAAGTCGCAACACAAATCACTCAAAACGCATACAAGGCAGACGCACTCGTACTGACAGAGCAGAGCAGGCAGAGGCCGCAGAGGTGACGCGAGTGAAGCCACAGATTATAGAGTAGCGATTTGCCGATTTGTTAATAATATGGCGGTTCGATTCGGTCGATGACAGATGTGTTGCCAATCTCTATTAACGGTTCCATGCACGTGTCGGAAGTTGCAGTGAATTTATTTTATCTACCTATTTTCACTACATAAACACGTAATTTAATAGAACTTGACTATTATATGACGAAAAACAATAAATGTAATTTATTGGAAATAATTTCTTTGAAATATATATTTTTTAAATTTGTTTGGTTTTTGCGTAAAATGTAAAACTGTCATGTGTCGCCGCACCCATCCTTTTCTGGATAGACTATAGTTGACCAATTATATTCCTATTATTCAATTCGTTACCTGATTTAATAAGGTTCAAACTGGTAAATAATAAATGTGTCGCCGTACCCATCCTATTCTGGATAGACTATAGTTGACCAATTATATTCCTATTATTCAATTCGTTACCTGATTTAATAAGGTTCAAACTGGTAAATAATAAATGTTTGTACATATCTAGTTTTCACGGTGGAAGCATTTAAAATACCATCGCTGACGCATTCATAATAACTAAATGAAAAGCAAGCTATAAAAACTCGACTGCATTTTTTGATATTGTTATTAAACCCGTTTATGAATGCTACTATATTGTTACACTAAAGGACGCCCACGACTTCATACGCGTAGAATTAGTTTCCCGTTTGGTTTTGCGGTGGAATCAGCGGAAACCCTCAAAAGGCGCAAATACAGTCAACTTGATAGAAGTTACTGGCCTGTACTTGGCACAAAGATTAAGCATTGCCATACAACGTGGCAATGCTGCCAGCATTGTGGGAACAATGACTACTGGTAGCAGTTTGTTAGATAAGTGTAGTTTTATGTAAGTTTGTAATTTCTTTCGTTTGTTTTTATAAATAGTTAATATTAAAATCTACGCTTACTTTAGTATTATTTAAAAAATACATTAAACCTTTCCCGCTACTCCTAATTCTTTCCGTTGGGTGTCGATTTTCGGGAAATCTTTTCTTACTGCTCCCGTAGACCTCATAAGGAACCTATGTACCAAATTTGGAATCTTTAGACTCAGCGGTTTGGGTATTAGCATTGCACCAAGCTTTTATGTGAGTTCAACCTTTTTTTGAATAAAGTAGAATTGAGTTTTTAAACATGTGTCAAAATAAAATAATAAGCAATATCAAAAGCAGTAAGGAGTATTTATATCAACTTCGAAGCAAAACACCCCCAAAATAACTTTCTACCCCTTTTTCACTCCCTTAGGGGATGCATTTAAATAAAATAAGAAACACGTCTTCGATCAATTCTGTTAAACAATGTTTATGCGAAATTCGACGTAGATTGGACCAAGGAATCAAGTTGCCCTTAGGGGTATAATTTTGGAAAATCCTTTCTTAACGGATGCCTACGTCATACAAAGAACTCGACCTTCAAGTTTTAGTTCCTACGATCAGCGGTTTAGTCAGTCAGTCAGCCATTCAGGACAAAGCATTTTATATGTATCTATAGATATTTGAGATGGTCACATGCCTTTCAAATGATACCAATATTTTTTGATGACATAAACAATTTACATTTTGCCATTGTTGTTAATGTCAATTTTAACAGTTTTAGGTATCCTATGTCACCCAAAATGGTAAAAGGATTCTAACGATGCCACGAGGCGTTTAGAAGTTATGGTGGAATAAAGAATCATTACGTACATGTATGTAATGTAATGAGAGTGTTGTTTTCAGGATTCATAAATGTTCATACATACATGAACCCTGAAAACGTTACACTTTTTTTTTTTGGTAAAAGTTGTATGAACGCAGGCAATGGTTTTTAAATGTTTCTTCCATAAAACCTACGATATATATACCATTTTACGATATACATAACCTTATTTAATAGATCAGGCTACCAAAATAGATCTGTGGTCGAAGCGACACGCAAAGACCATCTCAACCGCTCCAATCAAAGAATAGATTGATGGACCTATTTAAACAATTGTTTCGTTGCCAAAATAAATAATTTCTAATTTCTAATCATTTTATTTAGACCACGAAAACCTACAGAATTACAAACTTTAACCCAATATCCCAAGCTGTTTCAGGGAAAAGGGTCTCGACAGGCACACGGACAGACAGACAACAAACTTCCCTTTTTTAATTATTTGATACGGAACCTTAAAAATGATGACAAAGTTCTCAAGTGATCACTTGGCGTTCACTAAACGACCAACGTTTGAAAACACAAAATATATCTACAATAATGAACCAAATACCAGACTATTGTAACGGGTGATAACAAAAAAACGAGAATTTTTGAACTAGGTGAAAAAAAAATATTACAGAATTTGAAATTAAACTTAAATATAATTACATTAAAAACACATTGTATTTCTTTCAAAACCGATTAATGAACATTTGAATGTGGCCCATGGTCAGCTGTTCGACGGAGTTTGGTCAAAATGGTCGCACAAGAACGCTGGACGGCAATCTTATCCATTTTATGTACACAAGCTTTTATCCTCTTTATCAGCTGAGTACAATTTTCGGCTCTCCAATTATTCTTGTACACCAATGAACTCAAATATCCGAAAAAATCTTTAATTAGCCGACATTGAGGAAGATTTGTTGGGTTGGGAGTCCAGAAAACTGAGTGGTTTTTTTTGCATATTGCGACGACGCCTTATCCGGCCAAAACACATACTTGCCATCAGAGTGATATTTCTGAATAAACGGCACTAATATTTTCTTCAAGCATTCGTTTTGGTATACATTTTGAGTAACGGCTAATCCACTAGGTTTGAACCACAGTTTTGTAACTCCTCTTTCGGAAATCACGACATACAACGTAACCTTTTGCTCAAACTTGTGTTTGAATTTGTATTTTTTATTCGAAGGTGTGGTAGAACTGTTGCTTGTGTAGTATCTATCATTTCCCGGGATGTGAAATTTGCTGAGGGGAAAATAACTTTCATCATCTAAAATGAAGCTTTTCCTAGCGTAATTTCGGGTCATCCAGCGACATTGGGTTTTAATGGCCAAAATTTGTTTTTCTGTATATTCTGGTGCCCTCACCTTCTTCCGGCATACTATTCCAACCTTCTTTAATGATTTGCAGATATACGGTTGACTACAATTAAATTTTTTCGTAGCATCCCGTTGGCTCATGCTGTCTGAATTATTAAATTGGGTATGAAGCACTTTTAGGCGTCGTTTGGTCATTATCTTTGCCGGCCTGCCACTGCCACTTTTACGAGTTGTAGTCTGAGATGCTAAAATTCTATACACAGTAGAAACTGGTACATTATCTTGAGTAAAATGGTTCACTGTAAACTTTTTCCCCATCTTTAAATTTGAATGATAAAAATTTACAATTCGTTTTCTCAAGGTTTCTTGTTTAGATGCCATTTTTGACAACAGTAAAACAAACGCAGAAAAAAAAAGTGACTACCATCACGAAAGAGGTAACACAACGACATTACATACCGCCTTTTTTATTTATGCGGCCAGTATTTTTTTTTACAGAGAGTGATAGGTATTCTCGTTTTTTTGTTATCACCCGTTATGACAAGTTCGTGCGCGACCGTCCTGAAAGGTGACAGACGTTAGGGAGGCGACTGCTTTCCTCGCCGCTATCTCTGCCCCCGCCGACGTCTGTAGAATTATATAATATAATAAATAAAAGAAAAGACACTTACAATTATCAAAGGCGCTATCTTCATTTGCAAATAGTTCGTCAATACTCGGACCTGCCTGGAACTCCGGTCAATGCCTATAATCTTATTTGGTATTTTATATAAGCATGATGGCTTTCCTCCTGATGTCGGTCTCTTGTCGCCTTCTGACACAGCCACCGCCGGTTGTGGTTGAGGAAGAGATTGTTGGGGCTGAGGGTTCGAGGGCCCTTGCTGTGGTTCTGAATAAGTAGCTGGCGGACCTGGCTGTTGGAAGAACGTAGGTGACGGTTGTGCAGCCGAAGCTGCTGGCCACCCTCGCCCGCGGCCGCGGCCAGCGCTAAAAAATACAAAGGTTCGCTAAATCTCCCTTTAAATCATGACTAAAATTATGAGGCGGTTAGTATAAGAATTGATATTAATGTTGGCATCACGTAAGGTCTGAGACAGAGCCCTCAAACCAGCACGGTTACAGTAGATTATGTAGGAAAGGCGCACTGAAATTATTTCCTACATAAGTGTAAAAAGTCGTCTACCTTATGGCTTGCAAAGACGCCTCATCAAACACGTTATCTAACTAGCTATAAATCCGGATATAAATGAAAGCTTGGCCTGCACGTTGCCACTCCTCTTGCAGCGGAACATTATGATGCCAAAATGAAAAGTGTAGGCATACAAACTTTTTATAAGATTCGATTTTTCCCTCATTCCTTGCCAGACGGGGATCATTTTTTTTTCATGTTTTGTAATCTGTTTTTAATTTAGATAAAGCTCGCCGAGGCAAATCCGGTGGAAAAACCACATTAATGGATGCCCAAAACTCAATGATAGAACAGGGTGTAGCAAACTGGCTAACAAGAGTGGGAAATGGCACGACCGTGACACCAACTTATCAGTCTTCTTCTTATTAGCGTGTCAACGGCATATTAGATATGAGCTGACCAATATTCTGCCACTGCACGCGAACGGCACTGCTAGTGGCGTCATGTAGGTCCTGCCGCGTGCAGCTGTCGGGGCACGCGGGGCAGTGCAGGAGATGCGAAATGGACTGTGGTAAAGCACCGCAACCACAGTGGTCCTTGGCGATCTAGGCCGAGAAAACTTGGTACGAGGGCGACACTGAAAGTTTTTAGATCTGGCCACTTGTAAACAATATAATAAAAAAATAAGTTTAAATTTTGAAAACGGCACTCTGCCAATATTATTGAGTATGTATTTTATTCATTTGTCATTTGTTTTACGATTTGGCGGCAAATTGAAAGTTGTCTGCGTCACGTCAGCGTGAATTTAACGCGAGAAAATTTTCGTGCAATGTTTTTTTATGACTTTCGATGTCATTTAAGTCAACAAGAAAGTTATGATAGACTACAATTGGCCTTTCACGATGAAGCCCCATCTCGTGCCACTGTTTACAATTGGTTTAATGAGTTTAAACGTGGTCGCAATAATCTCACCGATGATCTGCGTGAGGGCCGGCCTTCTACGGCAACGACTGAAGATAACATCAGTGATGTGCGGCGTATGATAGAGACTGATAAAAGAGTGACCTATCAGCAGATTCGTACAAGCTTGGGCAACGGTATGAGTCAAGTGCACAAAATCCGCCTGTTGTTTACCTGTTGTTATTGTTTTAATTTTACTGGATCTCTGTAATGTTTTGTTTGGTGTTCAATAAAGTGTTTTGTATTGTATTGTGTAAAATCGTCCATGAAAATTTAGCGGTCAGGAAGCTTTGTGCCCGGTGGATACCTCATAATTTGACCGAGGCCCAAAAACTCCGTCGTGTTGATTGGTGCCGTGAAATGGTTTTAAGATTTAACGGAGGTAACTCAAATGCTGTGTTCGACATACTTAGGTACGGGTGACGAAAGCTGGATTTACTGTTATGATCCCGAAACCAAAAGACAGTCTGCTCAGTGGGTGTTTCCTTCCGAGGAGTTGCCAACTAAAGTGAAGAGAGGTTGAAGCGTGTGAAAAAAGATGGTAGCCTCGTTCTTCGGAAGGACAGGTCATTAGCATTACACTCATTACGCGACAATTGTTTTAGAGGATCGAAAAACAGTCACTGCAGAGTGGTAGACAAACAATTGTTTGCCACTTGTCTTAGAAAAAGTTCGGGAGAAACGGCCTCGCAGTAGGATCCTCCTTCACCACGACAACGCCTCGTCACACACCGCCAGGCGAATGATCGAATATTTGGCGACGTCAGATGTGGGATTACTGGGTCACCCGCCGTATAGCCCGGACCTCGCACCTTGCGATTTTTATTTATTCCCGAAAATAAAAGAAAAACTTCGAGGAAAACGTTTTATGGACGCCGAGGAAGCTGTGGCTGCGTTTCAAAAGGCCCTCGAAAAGAGCCCTAAGGACGAGTGGGCAAAGTGCTTTTGTCAGTGGTTCCATCGGATGCAGCGATGTATTGACGTCAATGGACACCATTTTGAAAAGACGTAATAAAGCTAATAACTTGCTAGTTTAATCAGTTTTTGTTTTTCTAAGAACTTTCAGTTTGACCCTCGTAAAGTACCAAGTTTTTTCGGCATCTACCGACCTGAGCGCGCAGTCTGTTGAGCGACTTCCAAGTGCGCCACGGTGATGAATAACTCGGTGGAAGTCCCTCCACATATGGAACAAAGGTCGGTAGCAGTGGCGTACCTAGGGTTTCAGGATAGGGCAAGCCGAGAGATATGATTTTGTAGTTTTAAGGATAAATGTCTCAATTAACTTTTTACCAAAATTACTAAAATCATTCGTGTGTTCCTATGAATAAAATTCATGTGCCTTTTAACGGCGCCAGCTAAGTCATTTGGTTTTCATAACCAGATAGGTAAATTCAGAACTTTTTGTCGTTCGAAAATAATATACCTACAACACAAGCAATATTGATTTTTGTACACTGATCTATTAAACCATCTGTTATGCGAGGAATACACAAATCAGGCGTAGGTTTTGGCGATGATTTCATGATGATGATGATTTTGATTTTCAGCAAATTTTAAAGACCTTTCACTCGCCAAGCAAAATTTGTGCACAATTTCATAATCACAATCACAAGATTTTCTTACTTCTTAGTAACCGCAGTTGACTCAAACAAAACAATTCACAACAACGAAGTAAAATTATTAAAGTAAGCAAATAAATAGAAGTGAAGTAGGCCGTCAACGCGTCTTAACACGCGCATGCGCGAATTTCGCATTTTACTATAGACTCGTGTACAACTTCAGACGCAAGCAGGGCTTAAAATCTCGTACTATTTGCTATATGAACCTATGAATATATCTCATTATAAGGCAGTTTTAATACTTCTAATGCGTAAGAAAGAGATATACCGGTTAAGATAGAAGCCCGCTTGCAAAACAACGCGTGCAAGCGGGATGACTAGCCGTGTCTCAAGCTAGTTCAGGTCGTCGCAGCGCGCGGTAGAGGTACCAACCACTATCGCGGTGGCTCGCGTTCGAATTCGGTACTACGCTGATTTTGCATAATTTGAAAAATTGAATGAGAGCGCGAATTGAAATAGTTCGTGATCGTGACTTTTGATTTTAGATCGTTATTATTTTTGTAAGGCAAACCCGGCTATTGGGCTTGTATGGCAGTACCGCCACTGGTCGGACGAGAATGTTCCTCTTGCCCCAGACGGGAACGAAGTTTTGGGGCGTTGGTGAGCGGATATTTTTATCTCATCACGCGTTCGCGTTCAGGTACGAATAGGTAAACACCAGGGTTCAGCTGAAAACCAGCGCTGTGACTCCAGTCCACTTTGTATAGAGCGAGACTTGGCCACCTTTTAAATCAAGTATGGTCGATGAGAGAAGCCAGGAAAGTATAAGAATCAATCGCGGACCCAAACCAACGGACGCCAGAAGCTCCGTGATCACGGACGTTGTAATTATAATCATATTATCTGCCATTGACGATAGACTATTGAACTGAAACTGTCCCCATGATGTACATTTTCACACGTTTTTTTTCTAAGCTTATAAAACAAAACCATAATCATTATCACCTAGAACCCCATGATGGAGGCGGTCCACTAGCAACAGCAGTTGCAGCTACAGGCGCAGCGGGTGGTGTAGCAGGTACAGCAGCTGGTATAACGGCCGCAGCCGCGGGTGTAGTTGCCGGCGCAGCCGCCGTAGTAGTACTCTTCTTCTTCCGCGGTCGTTTCTTGCCACCAGATAACCCCAGACCGGCTCCCTCATCGTCTGGTTTCTCTTCACTTTTGTGCTCAGGATCCTTCACAACAGGAGCTGGAGGTTCCGGTTCCGGAATAGGAACGGGGGCAGAGGCTCCAATGGCACTTGGCCTGATCGGCTGCGAACTAATCTCTAGAGGAGCCGCCTTTGCTGTCTTCTTTGCTTTTCGCCTCGCTGCAGCGCTTGTCAACCCACTCGCCTCTTCAGTTTCAATTAGGCTTGTTGAAGGCGCCTCTGGATCCTTCACAAGAGGAGCTGGAGGTTCCGGTTCCGGAATAGGAACGGGGGCAGAGGCTCCAATGGCACTTGGCCTGATCGGCTGCGAACTAAGCTCTAGAGGAGCCGCCTTTGCTGCCTTCTTTGCTTTTCGCCTCTCTGCAGCGCTTGTCAACCCACTCGCCTCTGCAGTTTCAATTTCGCTTCTTGAAGACGCACTGGCACTGATAGATAGAGTGCTCATGGATAAGACCTCCTCCGGCTCTTCTTGTTTCCCTTTACCACCTCCTTTTTTCTTTCCTGTGGAAAAGAACATTGATATATGACATATCTAAAAAATAGTCTACAAAAACAGAACCAAATGTACTACAGGAAATTAATGACGGGAAACATTTAAATGAAATTTGGAAACATTTTTAGCAATTCTGGAAAACTACTGAGCAGATTTTTATGTAGCAGATTAGTCTTTTTTGAAGTATTGCCTAATGTGGGACCACGTATTAATTCAGGGTTCCGTGCCAAAGACATGGTAAAAACATATATTTTTTAAATATCCCCGAACTCAGGCCCCGGACTTGTAGATTGTAAGAAAACAGAGGTCAAAATACCTTTTTTTAAATTAGAGCGGGAGGACGCAATTTAAAACTACACCGAGCGTCCAGGAGCGACCTCATTGCTATTAACTATTATTGTGTTTATTAATAAACTAAAAAGTATTGTCTTGAAATCAAAATAATAAAATGATATTGTACAAAATGTAAATAACCTTCGTGTAGTCAACTAATCGGAAAAAAGTAGACACTTTTTAAGTTCAGTCATATTTCAATTAATTGCTATTAAGTTATGGCATGACCCCATAACTTGTGTGTTCATTGGTACTTACAATAAACAACCATCCTTAGATTTCAAGACAATGCCTTAGTTTATTAGAAAACACAATAATACCTAGTAAGGAGGGCGCCCTGGGCGCTCTTAGACGGCGGCGTATAGTCGTAAACGACACTCGGAGGTAAGGTGAAACCGTAAACCTAATTATTATTTCTTACACTATCATTTAACAATCGTTAAGCGGTTTACAAGATTCTACAAATATTATAAATGCTACAGTTTGTGTGTGTTAGTTTGTTACTCCTTCACACTGCAACGGCTGGGCGGATTTGGATGACATTTCAAATGGAGATAGCTTATATCCTGGATTAACACAGGATACTTTTCATCCCAGAAAATGTAAAAGTACCCGAGGGAATAACGATAATCTAAATCTACGAGGATGAAGACGAGGACAGAAGCTAGTATGTAAATAAATTTCAGCTAAAATTTACTGAATTTGATTACAGAAGAACCCTTGAATGAAAATTTAAGGAACCGGTCACAAGTATTTGATACTTACTGAGTTTTCCCCAACCTTTATAATAGATATTATTAAAATTAGTTAAATAAATTAAAATAATCATAGTGTAAACTGGTATCGGTTAAATAAAACTCACTGAGAGATAATATAGGTAAATCTTTATCTATGACTGGGGAATTTCTGTAAAATCATTACTAATTCTTGCATTGTTAAAATTTTTGTCAAAGTTAAAATGTTTATTTAACGCCTTAATTAAAGTAACGCTAAACATAATCAGTTTTTACTAAAAACAAGAAAAAAAAACGACCATGTGAGAGTCGAACCCGCACACAAAGGGTTCCGTACCATTCTTGGATGTGCCCCCTCCCACTTTAATTAGTTATAGCGGCACGGCCGCGACAATGTCAACTGTCTACTTATTACGGTTCATGAGATACAGCCCAGACAGCCAGGCGGACGGGCGGATAGCGGAGGTTAAGTAATAGGGTCCCGTTGGCACCTTTTGGGTACGAAACCCTAAAAAACTTGCGTGTGTGGTTTTAGAATGCTATAATTCGATCAATATAGGATGACCCCTGTGACAGCTCTATTTCGTAATTTCAAACAAGACAAAAAACTTTACATTCGCAAGCAAGGCAAAAAGAGATGATTAGTTCGTATTCAAAACCGTGTGGATAGAGTTTACGTAGCAATTGTAAAATTTTAACAAGACGTCTCTACTCTATCCACGGTTTTGAATATAGGAACGCACCAAGAGGATTGTGAAGCAACGCTTGAACCGCGTACCCTACCTGTCTATATTAAGCATAATTTTAATCCTGAAACTGTATTTGCATACATTTCATGTTCTACGCAAATAAATGATTTCATTTGATTGATTGAAAAAAAAAATATAGCTCCGGGTGATAACGTTTCTCACACCTACGTATTTTGAATAATATTGTCATTTACCATAAACAAAACTATATTACTTAGTAAGTTTCCATTTTTATTTATTTTCAGAAATATTTGTAGGAAAAGAAAACGTCGACGACGTTTCTACTAGATATTCAAGAATCGTAAAAATCGGAATAAGTTATAGGCGAGAGAAGTATTTGTATGAAAATTATCAGGTTCACAATCCTCTTAAAGGTGTTGATAATTTAGAACAAACAATCGGGACGCACATTTCGGCGATCATTCTAGTGAATGACCGAGTACCTAAATGCTGACGTGACTTTTCGTATCATGTCATCTACCAGTGATGCGATTGGTTTAAAAACGAATAGAAACGCTAGTAGCGTAGTGCATCTTGGCAGGGCCCTCTGATAACAAGATTTCTGTCAATTGTGGCACCTATTAAAATTCATAACTTTACACAAGCTGACACTGGAATCATCATGCATTGATTCAACTAATGGTGCATACAAATTTAAAGAAAAAAGAATGATACCCAAATATCATTTATTTTTAAGGCCGGTGCACATACAGCAACACGTAGCGCTGAGGCTTCTTCACTGCCAAAGCATCATCATCTTTTGAACGCCTTACGTCAATAAAATGTGTCACTTACACGCTAAACATATTCCCTATGCTATCCAAACTACAACTTCATTTATACGAAACAGTCGTTTTAATCTTCAACTTGTGTCGGGTGACCGACGCGACGGTGGCGTCAAGGCGTCAGTGGCACGACTTTCTGCGGCGTTCAAAAGGCCACCACAATTCTTCGCATGCGTCTCCTAAGCGCCATGATGCTTTGGGAATTAAATTATCTGCGTTGCGCTTCGCTGCATAATGTGTACGCCGGCCCATAGGCAGTATAATATGCACATCCGCAATTAAATCTTTACATTAATGTTTATCCGTCCGTCCAAAGCGCAACCACCATCTTAACCTTACCCAGGGACACTAGAACGCTTGGCCTTAAATCTAAAAAATAAATATATAATGAAGACTTACCTTTCACCATCGTTTAGTTGTTTCTTTAACCTGAAAAAAAAATTATAATATAAGAACAGCTTGTACCAAAAGTTTAAAACTGAAGCGGAAAGCTTAGCGCGCACTTGACACACACGCACACAAATAGGGTTGTCATAAGTCCGGGTTTCCCCAGATTTGGCCTAGTTTAGAGGGCGTCCGGGGAGCCGCCGCTGAGCGAGTTGGCCCGACAAACCGACACTGTACTAAGTTTCATAAAAACCTGAAGATATGTCCGGGTTCTAGGCTCCAAAATCCGGGGTTTTCACGCGTCTTGTCCTGATTGCCAAATTTTAGAGATGGCAACACTAGACACAAATGACTAAAAAAACATTAGATTTAAATCACACGGATTAAATCAATAATACCTTTAACCCTGCAATGAAACTTAAACCTGACAAAGATATCAAGGGACTTATCCCAACACAAACTAAGGTTCAGGGAATCCCCCGGAATTCAAGACCCAAATGGTTAACCCATTTTAGGGTTCCGTAGCCAAAATAGGAAAAACGGAACACCTATAGTTTCGTCATGTCCGTCCGTGTATGTCAAAAGCATTATGCTATACAACGTGGGCCCGAGTAACCCGAAGGATTTGACATTAATGTAATTTTTATTTTTTATAACTTTAAATGGAATGTTTTCGTTTCTCCAGGATACAAAGCCTTAAGACGAGAAGGCAACGCTTTTCTTGTTATTAGCATTTGTTCACGGGAATTCCCCTTCAAAGTTGTGAATGCGAGTAATAAAATTCGTCCCATTCTTCCTTGTACCGTCCTATTGCTACCTATGACGCGTAGATGGTTAAGGCATTAAGGCTTGTTGCACCGGAGTTTCCGTAACAAGTTAAGTTTAAAAAAATTGATATATCTCAAAACTAGTCGGATTTGAACCTAGGTACAGAAACACACTACACGCTGTTAAAATCTTTCGGATTACTCGGGTCCATGGCGTATATTGATGAAATTTGGAGTACTTATACGGTAGTTATATAACAGAAATATTTCTAGGACAGTATTCAATACATGTAACAGTACAGTCAACAGCCTAAATAAGTGATCATTTATGTCCCTAGCCGCTTTTCAAGTGACAAGGTACATAAATGATCACATATTTATGCTGTTGACTGTACATAGGTGAGAAAAAATCAGCAAACGTCATCGTGTGGCACATTTTTCGAGAGTTCTCTCAAAAAAACATTATGGTTTCTATGCAATATTTTGATCGAATCGCTCCGATAGTTACGCTCGTGGCGGTCACACCATAGTAGCGAAATACCTACCAGACTGCCGGATGCATAACATTCTTTTAAAATCGCATTCCCATTATGGGACTACGATATTATGGTGTTACGGCCACTAGCAGATAGTTACATAAAGTCCGCTCCTCCTCTGCCCCTTTGTCGATTAAATTTAAACTGTATGTCAAAGAACATGAAAATAAAATACAGTATAGGTATACCGTTCTCGAGTTAACCTGCGCTCCTCAACAAAATGCCGTGAAAATACGCTCTTTTGCTTAGGTATGTTCTTTTTTTTTGTCGTAAAACCGGCTTCGGAACACTAAACTACACCAAGCATGGTCCGAAAGTGTCTATCCCGGTTTTTCTTACTGTTGTAGATTTTCTATTAACTAGTAAACCAAAATAATTATCCTTTTTTTAAGGTATTACTTTCAAAAATGTATACCAAAACTATTATTAAAATCAATAGTCTGATTTAAATAAAAACATTCGTTTTTTTTAAGTCACGATTTTTACATTAGTGCATTCTAAGCCTTAAGGACAGCGCAAACCGGCGGACGGCAGCACATTGACGAAGGAAAATCCCTCACGATACCGCGAGCGTCCGCCAGCGCGGAGTCGGCGCCCAAGACTGCAGAGTGCGTGCGCCCCTGTTTGTGCTCCGGCCCAGCGCAAACTGGCGGACGGGAAGGCAGAGGATTTTTAGGCATGCTCCGAGGTGTAGGAGCGCGGCGTGAGGCGCCGGTATGCGAAGGCATCCGCTGGTATGCACCGGAGTCCGCCAATGTGGTCGCTAGTAGAACGGAATCAAAGCCGACCGACCGGTTGCATGCCGCGGGATACTGCCGGATGCCCGCTGTCAGACGCTTGCGGTATCAAAAGGGATTTCCTTCACTAGTGTGCGCAACGACGTAAAATCCTTTTCGATGCTCCCCCGCCATCCGCCGGTTTGCTCTAAGCCTTCCTCTCCGAAGACCCCGCTACCCCGGCGCACACTGATGGACACCGGCGCATGCCGGCGCCTACCGCCGCGATATCCTCTAACTTGCTCTTCAATGCCGCGGAGTCAAATCCGCTACGATGCTCCGAGGTCGGTCTCAAAGCAATGAAATTTATACCTTATTTCAATTGAAATAAAGCTTGTCCCAGAAAAAAGTGTCGCATATTAACTTGTTAAAAAACCCCACCAAATAATAAAATTCATAAAAAATTACAATACAGTTGTATTTGAAAGTTCTTAAAATATATTTTAGTTCCTATAAATATTGGTTTAAGTTTTGTTGATCCAGAAACTCCTTAATTTTGCTTTAACCCGTGCCATTAATTTTTGTACATCAACATCGATGATTAATTTGTAAGCTTCATTCCATTTCCGTTTGAAGTTTTCCACTGAAGTGGCATTACTTTTGTGTTTTAAAAGCCTTTGCTTCATGCGAGCCCAATATTTCTCAATGGGCCGTAAGTCAGGGCAATTGGGAGGACTTTGGTGTTTTTCAACAAAATCGATACTATTTGCTTTGTACCACTCTATTGCCCGCTTCGTGTAGTGACACGTGGCCAAATCAGGCCAAAAGAGGACAGGTTTACTGTGCTTCCTGATGAATGGCAACAGTCGTTTTTTAAGTCATTCATTCAGGTATATATCACCATTTATGGTTCCTTTGACAAAATACGGTGTACTGCGTTTCCCACATGAACAAATCGCCTGCCACACGAGAACTTTCTTTGCAAATTTGTCCATTTTGATGACCTTATACTCTTCATCGACAGTTTTTCTATCAGTGGCTGAATAATAGTGGTGTCCTGGAAGTGACTTGAAGTCAAGTTTACAGTAGGTCTCGTCGTCCATAACAATACAATATTTTTTCTTAGTCATTTCCGAATAGAGCTTTCTGGACCGGGATTTAGCGTCCGTTTGTTGTTTCGCACTTCTGTTGGGTACTTTAGCTTGTTTAAATGACTTTATAGAATTATGTTTTTTAACCCTTTGCACCGTAGATTTAGATGTTTTGTATTTTTTGGCCAAGTCCCGTACAGAAAGAGTAGGTTTCCTCTGTAACGCTGCCACAATGTTCCTCGCTATATTTTTATTTACAATCCCAGGCTTACGGCCACTTCCAGGCTTTCGCTGTATGCTACCACCGTCTCTGTACCGTTTTAAAACCCTTTGAACAGTTCTTACTGAGGTTTTAAGCTCCGATGCAATGTTTTTCACAGATATACCGCGATACTGAACATATTTGTACAGATTTTTTTCATGAAACTTTTCTTTAACTGACGACATCTTTGAAAATACGAGTACTGACATCTGTTTTTTTTATCTTAATTCAAATATTAGACACTTTGCTAACTAGGAAAATAATTTTCAAACCTATTTGATTGAAGTCTGACCAAACCACCTCGGTTATTAAAAGCGACACTTTTTTCGGGGACAAGCTTTAGCAAAAAAAGACTAAAATTAAATAATAGTTTTTGGTCCATTTGGCTCTAAATGACATTAACTTCTCATATGCCGGAGGTCAAAAAAATACCAAGTTCGGGTTAAGAGTGGGATGCTTAAAAAGCAAGACGTCTATCGAGTAGGATGTATAAAAAGCAAGATGCCTAATGAGCAGGACTTCTAAAACGCAAGATGCCTATCGAGCAGGACATCTAAAAATCAAGATGCCTATCGAGCAAGACGACTAGTAAGCATGATGCCTAACAAGAAACTTAAAACTAGGTCAAAAAAGGTAGGTAGGTTTAGGTTATGTTAGCTTTACAGCAGGCCCGGAGGGCAAAATAACACAGAAATAGGAGCTCCGCGAAAGCAGAGCTCCGTCAAAATTCTGCTAAAAAGGATAAACGATTTTAGAATATTGATCTAAGAAATCATACTTTTTAGGCATCATACTAGTTAGTCGTCTTGCTCTAAACTACTAACTCTCGCTTTGTAGGCATAATACTTATAAATACCTTGCTTTTTAGGTAACACAATCAAAAATCGCAAATGGGTTTTCAAACGCGGATCAACATTCCAGCATACTAAAAGTCCTTTCATTACTAACAAAGTTAAACAAGGTGGGCATTTTAAAGTAACTTCATTCTTAGCTCTTTGTCACGTGTGGTAGCGCTTGCTATGATTGGTCCCTATCACTGAGTAACATAAGCTATATTTTATTTTTCAACACAGGCAGAATTGCAGGCAAACTAGTGTAAAATAAATTTTGATGTGCCTAAATGACGATTAAAAGAACCTTACTAAGACTTCACACTGAAATCCCTGTACTGTTTTTGTTTGCATTTAATGTAATTTTCTGTATTCTTTGCCATTATCCCGACATGTACCTGACAGATTTTAATTGAAGCATTAAAGTTGAAATTTTTAATCTTTTGTCATTTTTTTTTTAATTCAAAACTTTAATTACTATGTTTGACATACAGGTGCATCATCTACAAAGGACAGGTTAAAGAAAACCAACACATTTATGTATGACACTTGTGAGTACTTTTTTTTGTATGTTATGTAATATACCATATTCTTTGCCATTAACAAAAACAAAAACATTTACATATGACACTTGAAAGTACAATTACATTATTTGCATGTAATTTAATATACCATGTTCTTTGCTATTAACAAAAACTATCACGTAAATATGACACAAAGTACAACACTAACAAATTTTTATAGTCTTAAAATCATTGTTTAAAATTAACTACTTATGAGTACAACAATTTGAATGTGTTGTTATAGTATATTAAATCAAAATTCTGCACAAATTGTTTACATTTAATTTAGAACCCTGACAAATGGATAATGAATTTTATTGAGGACATTGAAATAACAATTTTTCAAAATTCATATTTGTGTAGAGATCTTTGTGGAAACTTTTTGATGTTTAATAATAATGTTTTTTTCTTTGCATATCCCATCATAAATTTAATAAAGTAACACAATTTTGTACTTGTAGTTTGTAATGAATACAATACTGTCACCTGTTCCCTTTCTTGGTCACATTATTGAAATAGGGGCCAATCCAGCTTACATGAGTAAAGAAAATAAACTTAATATCTGCAATGTGGCAGTTGTACACGGGTACGACATTTTCTCGATAGTTCATGAAAATAAGCTAAATTATGATGCAACTTGAAAAATCAATCTTACAACTCAATAGTAGTTACAGAATAGTGCTTACAGACGATTCAGATATTTCATACATAGAATTAAAAGCTGTATGTAAGTTAATTCGCATAATCAGCAGTTTTAATTCGGGAAATATATAAATATATAGTAAGACGCAAAGGCGGCCCAAAGGCGGCGCAAAGGATGATTCTAGATTCCATATTGCAGCATAAATAAATGATAACAAATAACTAACGGAATGGATGCAATAATTCGATGTTCCTTACCTCTTACGAATATTTCAAGGAAGCTTCAAGTTACACTTTTCACGAAAGCAGAGCAGAAAAAATAATAATATTATTGCACTGATACTGATACAATAGTAGAAACACAATTTGATCACAGATTATACAAGTGATTTGATTAGTCAAACGCAAAAAAAGTTCTGCAAATAAGTTTGTGAAGTGCCCCCATCCATAGACACATTTTCTTAAGGCAGAGTCGCACCTCGCACAGCATGAGCCTACTGGCTAGCATCGCCAAGTACCGTTTTCAAGTTGTTCAAAAAATTAAATATAACGCTTAGGTTTCTGTACCGTACTATTGATGGGTACAATGAAGTCTCTAGTGCTGAGGACAAAAAAAGAACTGGCCGTCCACGCTCAAAGCGATCAAGGCCCGTATACCTAGCAAGAAATCCTGTCCGAAAACAGAAGTTGATGCCTTTGCAGATGGGTGTCAGTAGTTATACCGTCAAAAAGATTTTAAACGAAGATCTTAGTCTACAAGCAAACAAAAAAAAGAGTGGGCAAATGATTTATGCCCGTCTAAAAACTATAAGGCTTACTAAAAGATCCCGAAAGTTGTTAAAACGGTACGTGAAAAATCGACACCGCTATATCCTATTTACAGACGAAAAAAAATTCGATATTGAAGAAAAGTATAATAAACAGAATGATAAATGTACCTACGCTGTGAACTCTGAAGAATAAAAACAAACAGTTCCGCGGGTGCAACATGGGCATCATCCATCATCAGTGATGGTTTACTTGGGAGTATCTTATCGGGCCAACTGAAGTTCATTTTTGCGAAAAAGGGGTCAAGAGACGGTTTTGGATCAGGTTGTCAAAGATCTGCGCAACACGTTATTTTCAGGACACCATTTTGTGTTCCAGCAGGATTCTGCACCTGCACACAAAGCCAAGACCACTCAAGCCTGCTTTGAGCGTCACAAAATCAACTTTATAAGATACGAAGATTGGCCTTCCTCCAGTCCGGACCTTAATCCTTTGGACTACAAAATTTGGCAGGTCTTAGAGGAGAAGGTCTGTGCTAAGCCACATAAAAATTTGGAGACCCTGAAGTCATCTATTAGAAAAGCAGTCGCTGAAATAGACATGAATATGGTGCGTGCTGCGATAGATGACTGGCCGCGGCGTTTATTGGCCTGTATTAAAAACAAGGGAGGTTATTTTGAATAATTTTAAGTTATATTAATTCTCTATTAAATGTACTTTAAATTGGTATATATAACTATTTATTATTTGTTTTTATCAGTATTCTTATTTGTGACAGAACTTTAGGATCGACTAGGTATTTCTTTGCTAGTAGATTACAGGAAAATAAGCAAACTAACAAAAAAAATATGTTTGTAGCGAACCCTCTCCACGCGAGTTTGACTCGCACTTGGCCGGTTGTTTTTTAGATAAAAGATAACAATCCTAAACTGCTTCTTATTTTATATTTAATCGATAAAAGCAAAAAAATAGTTATGAGCAACTTTTGAGGCACTGCTCAAAAGGGTTATCGTCACTGGTCAAAGTTGTGTCAAACGGAAACTGGGGCCTGTTTTATAAAGCTACAAATTACAATTTACAAGTTAAAATTTTCCTTTTGATAAAACTTCGACCAATGACGACCAGTCATTTGAGCAGTGTTGCCAGTTTAGACCTGTAAAATTGTTACAAGTAGCTTTATAAGACGTGCCCCATGCCGTCGCACTACACGTAATCATTCATATATTGAAAACTATTTTGACCGATTTTGATTAAATTGTACTGTTCCCTAAAGTAAATGTGATAAGTAAATAAACAAGAATTGTCAAAATCCGGTTAATAGTTTCGGAGAAATATACGTGCAGAAATACTATAAAATTCTGTATATTTGTTTGCAAGCTAATAGATTATCACATGGCAGTTTATTGCAGTATTCAATAATAATAATGTAATTAATCTATATAAATTAAATTAATCGCTAAATGTGTAGCTAAGCGCAAAACTCAAGGAAACCCTAATAGGGTACCTACATGTTTAGCACATATATAATACTGGACCTTTGTAATTACCATGGATGTAATAAATTGATTATGATTATGATTATGAACGGCTGAACCGATTTGGCTGATTTCTTATTTGTTGTATACGTTATTGTCAGGAGAGAATTTGTGTGAAAAAAAAAAACCACCAGGAGTGTCGGAAATTTGTAGCGGGGCGAAGCCGCTGGCGGGCCGAACATTTATTCGTGTCACCTTTTTTGAAGTGAGTTAAAAAATTAAAAGCGTTACAAGTAGTCTCAGCCTTATGGTGTTGGTTTTGCGATTTTGCTGTTGGCTGGTGACGGGACAAAAAGTCGCAAAACTGACGTGACATTCTCTTCCCATTTCATGTTCAAAATTATATTCTAACGAGAATATTTACCTACGTTTGTTATCAAATGTAAATAACGTTACATTAGAATACAGTTCATTTTCTGAAAATAGTTAAATGATGTAAAACGTACCTGATCAGTAGATAAATGTATCTCAAATCGGATGGAAGAAATCTTGCCGGGGTGGCACAACTCAAAAACACGTTAGTTTTACTCGACGGTTTTTGAGTTTTTTGATCTACTCTCCATAGACTACTAAGGGATACGAACCTACTCTAGTAGTCCTACTACCTTTTTTAAAAAGGCGAACGTCGAATTAAAGGATGATGTAGCCATTTCAAAAGCTAAAATAGTCCTTGTATGTTTCCACAAATAATTTTAGACATGATGTTTTTTGGAAATCTAACAGTATCTGAATGAAAATAGGACTTTAATTATAAAGTACTGGCGATGATGCGCGACTCAGAAAGTATTTTCAAACCACCAACTCATGCTAACCAAGTACCTACAAATGTTTTCCGAATCGCTTCTAACATTGAGGAGCTTGAGTGGGGGACACGCCAAAAACTGACACCTTGGTGTTTAAAAAGGTAATTATTTAAATATTATGCAAAGTAAAATAAAATTATTGGTGTAATTTTACTTGTTTGAAATGTGTAAATGATCGGATCGGATTTTTAGTAACAATTGGACGTTTTGATGTCTCATACATGGTAACACTGTAGTCTTCAATCAAAGAATGAAAGATGGATGGTTGCAGATGGTTTTCTGCTGTTTATCAAATTTGCTCTTGACTATTCGTGAAGTATAAGGACCCTTTCCCGATAAATGGTATTGGAAAAATAAATGTTAACTGTTTTACTATTTTACTAGTATTTTGGCCACCTACAACGGTATTCTCAAATTTGATCCGGTAAATTTAAGTCATGACTATAGCAGTGTTTACAAATGGAGTTTTAATTTTTCGCACGGCAGTCACATTAATATGGCTTACTGCAATGCCGGAAGCCAAGTAAACGCGAATTGCACAGCTGACCTGACGGAAGAGGGAGAAATTGTTGATGATCTTTCGATAGTTCCTTTAGCAAAAGACAGTTTTGGTGAGTATGTACGTTTCACAAAAACATAGAACTGATTAAAAATTCTCTAAACATAAACGTTGTTCAAGAGTTAACTAAGCAGATATTAAATTCCCAAGTTAAATGTTTATTTTTCATTTTAGCTATATAATTATGATTGTATATTATGGACTGTTGGATTGTGTATTCAATTATGATTGTTGGACCCCTAATAATTTATAAAGTAAATGCTTTAAATGAGTTAGTTCCACAATATTTGGCTTGATATTATATCTTGAAACGTGAATTATATTAAGCAGCTGCTGAAAGATTGACTGCTTAGATGTTTGGATAAATATTAAACATAGGTAGGTAATAATTATTGTGTGAGATATTTCATGTTTGACTCACTTTCTTAGTTAGGTTCAGTATGGTTGTCATTAAACTTATTGACAATGTAAGATACTTATGGTATGGTCAGCAGTAGAATTAGGTGGAAACTTATCTATCTATACACAATTCTATTGTCAAGAGAATAAAGGGTGTGTGTAGATAATTTTAAGCTCTTTGACTGTAAGGGAAACTTGCTCATAAATCTACTCTTTTTTTTATTTTTTTGTTATTTGTTGGTACGACAAGATTCATTAATCAACATTTAATCAAACATTTGAATACATGTATTCTTTAAAGTTAAGTGATAAAACATGTTTTTTTATTGCTTGTTACCGTTTTTAGTTTTTTACTTCAATGCCAATTTTTAAAAATATTCGTACATAGAACAATCAGCTATTTTGTCATCTCACTTCAATAAAATTCATCAACAAAGAAACATCAAATTTTATTTCTTAATTTATTTCAACACACGTCAGCTCAAAGGTTACAGCCAATATTTTAATTAAGCCCTTGAGGTGTATAGCTCACCTAAGGTGTGTAATAGGTATGGGCTTAACCAATACTTAGTTTTTTGTTTATTTGTTCTATGTAAGTATTGGAATATTTTATTTTATTTTGTGTTGTATGTAGTTTTTTACCTCAATGTTTATTTTTAAAAATATTCATACATAGAACAATCAGCTGTTTTGTCATCTCACTTCAATACAAATCTTCACGATGAAAACATCAAATGCTATTTAATAATTTATTTCAATATTGCCAGTAAAGCAGAAAACAATTAAAGAGAAGCAAAAGTAAGTTGTGAAAACAAGTATAAGTTAGTAAAGAATTTTAGTTTTCTAACACAAAAACAATTGCAACAATTGATAAAAATACTGTTTATTTTGAAAACTATTTAAGCCATCACTTAGCCCATTCAATTGCTTATTGCTTTCAAAACCTAAATTTATCGGAACTCTTTGTCCTCAGACCACATCTAGGCTCTCTCAGACCATTAGTTGGGAGCCATGCTATAGACAGAATTCTCGAAATGTATCACATAAACACTTTTTTTTTTGTGTAAATGTATGTATATTCTTTATCAATCAAATAGCTTTCTTTTAAAAAAACATCCAAAGAGCATTTAAAAAAACATCTGTGAATAGATTGTAAAACTTGTTCGTCAAACATAGTTTTGGTCACATGAATGGAACCCCACAGATACACATATTGATTTAAAACTTAAAGTAAATAGCATTCCTAATTTAAATGCAACATAAACACATTTTGATTTGTGTCTCTTTTGTATTTAAGCAACAATGTTAAACTTATAACACCCCCTTTTTTTGTTAGGGAGTTAATAAATAACATATAATAGGGGGGGGAGGGACATAACTCCCCTTGAGTGTTGCAAGTTTTATAAATAAATCTTATTATCCAGGGGCCCTGGCCTTCTACTTTATTTAAGTACAAGCTAAATTGCATAATAAAGTATTAGTGGTTTTGCATGGATTTTTCTAATAGTATGGGCTTGTACATTATTAAGCAATAGGCCCCTGGTCATAAAAATGCACTATGTCGTATCGTATTTCCCGGAGCCTATGCCCCCTAGAACCCAATCCGTATCTGAATAGGGTATACATTCTGGGTGCTTAGACCGCTTTATTTAGTAGATAGCAATAGTTAGCAATCTATTTCAGCATTATGTGAATTGTGTGGCCGAGTGGGGCGACGAGGACAGTTCTACCCGCGGAATAACAAATTCTGTTCACTGAGATGCCATACGAGCCGGCAGAGGCGTAAGCACTGTAGCTGGAGATTCAAGCTAATGGAGGGAGCAGAACACATGGCGGGGCTTATCCCATTGGAGCCTCTGCCGCAGTTACAGCAATGGCACGCTACGCTAAATGATATACAGGTTTGTTATTTCATCATGTGGATGTGCTTATCTTCCCACTGGATTATTCAAAATAAAAAATAAATTAGTGAAGGATAACGCAGTTTCCTACATGTGATATATAAGGTGCTAACAAATTAGTCACTGATATTTTTACAGCTGATAGTACTCGGTTCTCGGAGTACATTTAAGTATGAAACATCTTAGGTTTTCTTATGTTTTTTTGGAGAAAACTAGGAAATAAATTTGCTACGTTAAAACACCCTGTTAATAAGATAATTAAATGGGACCTCTTTAGACATTCTAGAACCTCTTTAAACTATCATTCAAAAGGCCTCTTAAAAGTTGACCTACAGTTTTCCCGCCGAGTCATAATGACATTTACGAAAAACAACTTTTGACGTGACATGACAGACAGTGTTTAACATCTTGACAAGTGCATAATAGGGTGATTATTTTAAAGATTAATTATAATTTATTTTTTTTGCTCGGTAAATTAAAACAATAAAATGATATACAAAGGTTCCTTAATTACAGTTAAAAGTTAATTGATTTAATGTAATCTATTATCTCTTAAAATATCCGTGACTAATTTGTTAGCACCTTATATATTTTAAAATTAGTTTAGTACTCCCAGTGTTTATCCCCAACATACAAACAAACACACCATTTTACTACTTTAATATTAGTATAGTACAGTGAAGCTCATAAATATGTGAACACTTTAGTACCTTGTCACTTTAATCACTGTGACAATTCATATATGGCAGTTTGAACATGATATTTAATAGACAAGGTACTAAAGTGTACACAATATTTATGAACTCTACTACATTAGGGAGTTACTGACAAACAATTGTCAATAGGTATACATCAACCTAGGTTTTTTTATGACATGGAGAAAGCAAACGAGTGCACGGACCACCTTATGGTAAGTAGGCTCTCAGGCCTAGTGGTAGTGGTTTCTAAAGTTGACTTGACCACAACCCACCTAACAAAACTTTCCTAATTCGGATTTCACCTCTTGGTTGTCACGAATAAAAAACAGGCAAATCGCTGAGCAGCTTAAAAACTGAACATAATAACCCCTGTTATTATGTTCAGTTTTTAAGCTGCTCTGCCGGGTTGACGTCGGTTTTTGGGACACCATGTATGTTGGCCCGGTCGCTTGATCATAACATTTTTTTTTCTTTTTGTAACCTTGTAATTTTTTAGTTGTGAGAGGGGTCTCAGATTCCACTTCCCATTAGGTGAGGTTGACATCTAATTATCGCTAAGGGTGACACTTGTCACTGTCATAATATTATTGCAAAAGAAAATCAATCTTGTTGTATCATGATTCATGACGTGTAAATAAACTTCAACCCTAGGGTGGTAACCCTCATTTTTGGCCGACTGTACTTTTGGTTGTTAAAATTTAAAAAGTTACATTTGTAAGCAATTGTTAATGAAAACCGCAAGCATCCCTAATTATCTGGCCACAAATATACATATATATAATAAAGAGGCGTATACGTGTATAATAAACATAAATATATATAAAAGCGTACCAGATAGAGTCGGTCAGTTTATAATATTAGCAAGGATTGTAGAAAAACTTTACTACAATATATTTTTAGGCTGGTCCTATTAAGCAGCCTGCAGCACAAGTTGCTAACAGCTATGAATGGAAGGATGAGCTATTCGGCTGCGACTTTCTGGCTGCTCCAGTCAGTCTGTTCAAGCATGCTCCATTGCATGAGATGTGGGACAACACCTTTGAAGGCATGAAGGTGGAAGTCAAGAATACTGACTGCGAAAACCGTTCGGAAAAATTGAGCGATTATTTTTGGGTGGCTAGTGTGCTTAAGGTATGTGTTAAGGCAGGTTTTCATAAAAAATCTCTCTATTCTTAGTTAAGCTAGCGGTCTAAGTTTAGTATCCCAGAAGTGCAATTCTTTGTATGATGAGTGTGATTATTTACGTATGCTTTTGTTTGTAGTTTGTGTTTTGGCATAAGGTCCGCGATTTGTACTTCCGTTTTGCAATCAAGTTTAAATAATTGAATAAATAATATATGTATGCTTATCATTGTCTAGTATTACAACTAATACTACAAGTAGAATCTTAGTTTGGGCACTACTACTACAACTAGGCCAATTTCTGTGAAATTGTGACCCATTCTTTTTTATATAGGTACCTATAGAATAAACCAAACCAATTTTAGTTTTATTTGTAATAAAAATATAACACTGCCCAGAATAATAATTAAATTGGTTGGTTCTTTAGTCTGAACACGGCGCAAGTAATTTATATAAAAAATAATAATGCATGTGTGTGTTCTCATTTGGAGCCAGCTAACAGTAACTTAACTATCAAAGGTATGCCAGTAGCAATAGATAAGACAATAAACGAGACATACATTGAATTCTCAACTGTTTTACTTGACTTGATAATTATATTTCAGGTCAAAGGTTACATGGGTCTGCTGCGTTACGAAGGGTTCGGCAGCGATGACTCTAAAGACTTCTGGGTTAATCTGTGCTGTTCGGAGGTACACCCAGTTGGCTGGTGTGCGACGAGAGGCAAGCCCCTCATTCCCCCAAGGAGTATAGAGGAAAAATACACGGATTGGAAGAAGTAAGTAAACCACCTAATGGTATGTAGGATCTGAGACCAATAGACATGCATTTTCAAGACTACAATCATTTTCAAGAATACAAATTAACTGCAAATGCATTGAGGACATAAATAAAAATGCAAAGTGTTTGTGTGTGTGTGTTTGACTTAAGATGACTATACGTATAGTAAAGGAATTTGATTGCCTAGCAGTTTGACATAATTTGTCAATTTACCGGGTTATACATTTTGCAGGTGTCAAAGTCATACCCTCTTATTCTAATCTCACAATAGCTAAAGTGTGCTCCAAATACGACTTGTCCTTTATGACATTTGAATATGACAAATTTTGAATGTGACATAGAATACTTTAACTAAAATAGGTTTAATGTGCGTTTTGTGAATGAAGGGCTTAGTCTTTAATTATCACCGCAATATAAAGAATTTTATTAAAATAAAATGTAAACGGACTTTGAATTACATTTAAAAAAGTAATGTACTGCGAACACACAACTCCGTAAACTTCATTGATTGGATTGTGAATGGGTCTCTGGATTTTCCCAATCAAGCAATTTGTAACTTTTGATTAACTGATTAGCAAAGATCGGAAAGGGCGACTGTTTTTATGTTAATTTTTTTTTTTAAAACAATAAACCGCCTTTAAAGCCCGAAAAATAACTTGAAATTTTTGAAGGCGTTTTTTTTGTTTTATTTAACATTTATTTTGGATCGTATGGTTTTCTTGCTGTGGTTCTCTGGGGCGTTTATCGAAACGTCCCTAAGTTTTCAAATTGTTCACAAGCCTTTTCAAAACTTTACGAGACGGTATTTGTCTATCAGGATATTTTACGCTATACCACCGCAAACTTCTAGAGATATCTTTATCGTTCAAAAAATATGCTGACACATTTTGCTGCTCAAGCTACGCTTGAATATGTTTTTATTTTTATTTTATGTTAGATTCATTGTTTTATATAATGCTAGGTTAAGCTTTATAATTTTATATTACCATAAGTAGTATTTAAAAAAACGACTGACTTCAGTTTCTTGCGGCGTTTCTTCTCAGCAGTGGTCTCTTGCGAAGCGCTGGTAGATTTTTGACGTGTAAAAGTGCCCGTGCGGCCTACTTACTGAATAAACATCTTTTTTCTTTTATCTACGCGCAGTCCATACGAAATAATTTTGCATAGGCTTGAAACCAACCAATCACACGAATCTGCGAAACAAAGCCAACTGCGAGGGAAAATTGATAGGGTAACACTAACTTAATGTACTTACATTAAGTTAGTGTTATCCTATCAATTTTCCCTTAAATCCGAAACCCTTACGAAACTGGTAACCTCAATGGTTGTAGTTAACTAGTTCGAAGCAGTCTCCATATCATTAGGGTAAGGCTGTCGATAGGGTAAGCCTATAGATAGGGTAAGCCTATAAATAGGGAAAGGAAATTCAAGGGGTTATCCGATCCCTGCGTGTAACACGGAAACGAGCGCACGGCTACGGTACGGGTACACGAAACACGGACCGCGGGCACTAGTTCCTGCAACATACTTTACGCTTCGAAAAATGTAATATGTCCCGAGGGAATAGCCATTATTAATTTATTCATAAGCTGGTTAAGATAATACAACACAATACATATAACATTATCGTTAATTTAAATTTTCGTGTTATTCAACGCAATATTAATAAATTGTCTATATATTTAATTATTATTAAACTATTATAGAGGGTGATCTTTAATTTCATTTTTTTCAATATTTTAAGCAATATTACCAATATTGTCTAAATATTTAATTATTATTTGACCATCATAGAGGGCGATTTTTAATCATAACTGTTTTTTTAAATTAATTTTGTGTCTATAGTAAGCATACTAAATATGTCATTCTGTTGTTTAGATTTTTAGTGAAGCAGCTAACAGGAGCTCGTACGTTACCAGCCAATTTCTACACTAAACTTAATGACAGTTTGAAGTCAAGATTCAACATTGGTTCCATAATGGAGGTTGTTGATAAAAATAGAATATCACAAGTTAAGGTGAGATAACATTTTATAAAATTGTACAAATAACGTATATTTTCTTGCATTGAGTTAGACTTTGGATAGGATAAAAAAGAGACATTATAATTTTAAATTTATATAAACTTGTAACACAACAGCAACTATGTAAAATAGTAGCACATGGTGGGTTGAACGTTCTCTGTAACTACATCATTAATTATTTATAAATCTTGTTTAATTTTATCCAAAAACGACAGTTACAGCTCATTGGTATATTCACAATATATCACTTTATTACCTCTCATTTTAACCACAGTTTTTCATGTAAAACTTATGATTTAAAACCAGTTTAACTTTCAGGTCGCTAGCGTATGCGAAATAATAGGTAAACGTTTACACGTCAAATACTACGATAGTTCACCGGAAGACAATGGTTTTTGGTGCCACGAGGACTCTCCTCTCATACACCCTGTAGGCTGGGCGTTCCGCGTCGGTCATCCCTTAGAAGCGCCTCAAAGCTACTGCCAAAGGGTAGCTACAGGGCGGTTACTAACCAACGATACTGTCCCTGATATGTTCTATAAGTACCCTACCAATGAACCACCCTTGTTTTTAGAAGGGATGAAGTTGGAAGCGATAGATCCTTTGAATTTGTCTGCAGTTTGTGCAGCAACGGTCATGCAGATTTTGAATGAGGGGTGAGTATTTTGTACTTTTATGTGAAAGTAACAGATTTTTCCTGTCAATTTTCATATCGAAATCTATATAATACTAGTAAAGTTTTAGTATAAAAAAATTTCAATTACATCGTTTGTTTTGTTTACCTTCGCCACAATGGTTGTTGCGTCTTGTCTTCTAGACTTGGGTGTCATAGTCCAGCTGAATACCACATAAACTAATTAACTAAAATAAACCTGACAAGTAATCATTCAAGTAACTAAGTTATAAAAAACATTAACAAAAAAATTACAAAATTCAACGAAGCTTACGTAAAATAAAAATATACTTATTATTTATTCCTCTGATATAACTGTACCCGTATTTTCTTACTAACCAACATTAGCAGTAGCATACATCAGGTTTTTCTTGGATATAGCTCTCCTTCAGTATACGCCAATGGCGGCGGTATTACCTTATCTCACGCCATCCATCTTTTAATTCATCTTTGTTTTCTACTTAACCTTTAGTACTTGGCAACTATATATATATATATATTTTTTTCAGATACATGATGATCCGAATAGATTGCTATCCGGCCGATACGTCGGGTGGAGACTGGTTCTGCTACCATCAGAGGTCACCCTGTATATTCCCTGTTGGGTTCGCTTTGGCTAATAATATACCATTAGTTCCGCCGGCTGGGTGAGTATACAATGTGTACAGTACATACATACAAATCTGTTGTGGCTGAATAAACATTTTCTTTGTTTCATTTCATTCAAAAATTACGTCTCTTTTTAACTTAACAGTTACACCCAGGGTGAGTTCAGTTGGGAGGAGTACCTCCAGTCGTGCGGCGGCCGCGCGGCGGGCCGGTCGTTGTTCGCGGCGCGCGGACACCTGGTGTCGCACGGATTCGTGTGCGGCATGCGGCTTGAATGCGCCGACCTTATGGACCCGCGGCTTGTTTGCGTTGCTACTGTGGCACGCGTCGTCGCTGATTTACTTAAGGTGATTAGGTTTTTTTTATATAAACACTTATCGGCCGAACGAGCAGCTAGGTTTTAAGACCTAGTTACATTGGTTGATAGCCCGAATGCATGTAGAAATCAGAAAAAAAGTGAGCCTTTAGGGTCAGTCAACTGAGATAGCGTTCGTATGTATTATGGCAAGGAGAAGGCAAACGAGCACACACGCTATCTAATGGGAAGTGGGTTCTGAGACCCGTAGACGTTTGCATTCTCGAGACTATAATCTGAGGATTGCACATGCGTTGTCAACACAGAGGTCTAAGATCGAAGGTTTGTATGGTTGTTCGACTGAAATGTATATGAAAGTTCGAGTACATGTCCATATGATGGGCAGGTACACTTCGACGGTTGGGGCGGGGAGTACGACCAATGGCTGTGGGCGCACAGCACGGACATGTACCCCGTGGGCTGGTGCCGGGCCGTGGCGCACCGGCTCGAGGGGCCCATGCAGCCGCCGCCGCGCGCCGCGCGCAAGCCGCCGCCCAAGCATGCCCGCAGGCGCAAGAGGCACCTGGGTAACTACCATCACGTGACACGACTTACCTTGTGCCAAGTCAAACTCACTTTTCACAATTTATTGTAAGATCTCGAGGGCCTCTATTTCCAATGGTAAAAAATATATCGTCTTTGACCTGTTATGGTATTGTTTTGACGTCATCCGCCATTACTGTCAAGTAAATAAGAACTATCAGAACGGTGACAATACGGTAACAGATCAAAAACGATTTTGTTTTTACCGTGTTGAATAAAGGCCCAGTAGCGTGAGCGGAGCTTTAGCGAAAATTACACTTTTCCAGTTCAATATTTCCTAAGCAGTTCCCCAAATCTAAAACTTGATCATAACATGGAAGTCATTTTTTTTAAGAGCTATCCTATTACTCCTATCCTATGCTATCCTTTACTCGTATTTACTCGATTTCATAATGTAAAAGAAATACCTTTGCTATACTTGAATGGGAGGTACTTAACATTTTTATAGTAAATATTATATTTTACAAGAATTACAACTTTGTTGGCGTAATTTATATGCATAATAAATTATGCCGAATTAACGCTTTTTAGTACCAAGAGGTTCTGAGTTACGCAACGGACAGACAGACAGACAGCGATACTATAGGGGTTCCTTGATGAACCCTAAAAATGGGGGTGAAAAATGGGGATGATGTGCAAGTTTTATTTTGCTTCACTGGATTCGGTTTTTTATATGGATCAAATGTAGATATATATATGAGTACAGTCGTGGCCCACTAATTAGGGACAAACACATTTTATATGACTAGATACAGAACAGACAACTATAATTTTCATAAATCAGCACAATACAAGTAATGAATGTTAACTTTATCATGAATCTAGGTACTAGTAAAATAATTCTGTTTACTTAAATTCATTGGCGAACCTATTGATAACTGATGAATATAAAAACTTGTTACTATTTAAAGTACTTTATTACTGCCACCTAATTAAGAACAGTGGGTTTGACACCCTGTATCTTCCAAAACAATTGAAAAGAACCGATATGTCATTTGGTTTTCTGTTTCTTGGCTATTCTATTATTAATTCGTGCTTCAAAAGATTAGTCAAAATGGGTAGTTCAGATGCCTCCATCAGAAACATCATTGTAACATTGGTTTTAGAGAGGAAGAAGACACATCGAAAGGTTCCCAAACACCTTCAATGTTTAAAAACGAAAGTATTTAACGCGATCGAATATTTAAAGAAGAACCAAATATGCCAGAAGGTCCAGCGGAAACAACGACCACGTAAGACCCCCTGAACTGACGCCCTAATTGTTAGAATGGCGAAAAAGAATCGTAAACTGTCTTCTATTCAGATAAAACGTCAACTTTTTGGGGAAAAATGTGGTCTGGCAGCTCGTACTATAAGAAAACGACTGAACGAATCGAATTTATTTGGTACAGTAGCTCGCAAGAAACCATTAAAGAGCAACAAAAACAGAGACGCAAGGATTAAATTTGCAAAAGAACACAAAGACTGGACTTTGTCTCAGTGGAAGCATGTGTTATGGTCTGATGAAACTAAAATAAACAGAATAGGACCGCCGTAAGCCGACCACCAAATATAGCGTTTAATCCCAAGTAAGTATACTACCGTAACAGTGAAACATGGGGGCAGGAATATTATGGGAGATATTTTGGAGGACACCATGCTGCCATATGCTGAAGAAAATTTACCAGTTGTTTGAGAATGAAATTCATAAGAGAAGACAATGACCCCCACACACACACCGCAAAATTTGTAAAGGACTGGTTTCATTGTAATTCTGTTTCTGCAATGACTTGGCCCTCCTGCTGTTCAGATCTCAATCCTATGGAGAACCTCTGGAATGACGTCAAAAAAACTCTAGCCATTAAAAATATTAAAAATGTAAATGAACTTTATGACACGGCACTCGAAGCGTGGATATCTATACCTGTAGAAAGATGCCTTGTGCTAGTGGAATCTATGACGAAAAGATGTCTAGCAGTGCTGCAGAACAAGGGATTCCCTTGCAAATATTAACATAACTTTAACATTTTCTTTTATAATTCATGAGTTTTATGGTCTTAATTAGTGTGCCACCTTATTTTTCGATGTTATGGGATTAGTTAATTTCAAATGATTTTTATCTCATAATCTATGAACTTTTTATTGCTAAAACTTGTTTTAATCAACTTCATGTATACTCAAATTAAATAAAAATCAAATCAAAATCAATCAAATTTAATAATAGTAAACTAATATAAATAAATGTTTTAATATCAAAAGTAACACTTAGAAATTTTATAAAGGTTATAAGTTATAACTTATATGTAATACTAAAGCCGTTCTTAATTAGTGGGCCACGACTGTAAATGCAGTTGGCCTGCAATCAGAGCACTACAAAACGCACAAATGAGAGTCCGACATTCCTACTAAACTTTGTCCATTTAATTTTTTTGTTTCTCTTTCCGTTTTTACTTTGTTATGACACTTATGACAATTTATTGTTTTTCAATCCATATTAGTAGAAAATAGTAAAGCTCAACATGACTCATCATCTCAGGGTGGTGGAAATTGTGGGTGCAATGCAAGGGAAAAGGAAACCTGGCTTTTTATCACTCGCCATCTTAACAACTCATGAATCACGTTCAAAACCTCTTTTATTCCCTATTCCAGTGTCTAAAGTACAACCTCCAAATTCAACCGAGGATAGCTCACAGAACTCCGAGATTGGGGATACGAAGAGTCTCTCGCCGCCTACCAGCGTGTCTGAGGTCTCTGCTGACGTGGAGTCGAGGCCGGATGAGCACAACGACGAGTCCAAAATGGAAGTGGACGAAACTGAGACAGGGAGAGAGTCTCTGCAGGACCGGTTGGGCGATGACGAGAACCAGGAATCTCTGGTGAGTTTAGGGGAATCAGAGATTCTTAATTGGGTATTCTAATGGTGTTTGGTTGCTCGTTGAAAGTGTATTTTAGTCAAACAGACGATGAGACCTCATGATTGAAATAGGATTACCCCTAATCTGTCAGTCTATGCTGCAGGATGATACCCTGAGGCCGAACGATGAGTAGTCGGCCAAATAATAGACCTTTCAATTATGGTAAAATAAAAAAATAATTGAAAATGTCGCTTACCCACCTTGCTTTTTTTTCGTTGAAACGATAAACTAAAGGTAGATACTTATTGGCTGACTACTCATCACACATACGTAACGTTTTTTTAAAATGTTTTTCTTACTTTTTAACACTTTTTCAATCAACTTTACGTTTAAAGTTATGCGCAATATCTAAAGTAAACCATACAGATACAAACAACATTACATATGAAACATGCAATGCTAGTCTAACAACATTTCACAATATTTTCAGAGCACACCAACAGACGTATCCCAAGACTCCAGCATGCTCGGATCCGTATCTCCTGACACATCGAGCCAAACAGACAAAGTGATCCCTAGACTTGTAAACACCACCGTTCCCTTAGACACCCTTAATTCAGTTGACCCTGAGCACTGGACCGCCGCCGACGTAGCTCGGTTCCTCACAGTCAATGACTGCCGGCCCTATTGCGACAACTTCATCAATATTACAGGAAGCAAAATGCTGCAGTTGTCTAAAGACGAAATAATAGAGCTTCTACAGATGAAAGTTGGGCCGTCTCTCAAGATATACGACTTGATACAACAGCTTAAGTGTAAAATAAAACAACCGCAATGTAGATTGATGAGCTTTAAATAAGTTGTGTCTTTACGTGGTAAGATAAGAACTCTCGAAATATCGACAAAAGTTACATGACGTTCTGTTTTTTTTATTTCACTAGCAATTTACAAATAGTGTGGGAATTGATAGAGGCATTCCATCTTAGATCTATATTTAGATTTGAAATGTTTATATCTTGAGAGCTGTCTTATAAAAGTCGTACTGGCAATGTGGCGTTTATCGTTTTGAAAAAAAGTACAATGGGCACAATGCACAGGGTTTGTAAATACATTTGAGGATTTCACTCATTTGCACTTAAATAAGAAAAATGAACAAAAATATGCAACATTGCCAGCGCACATCTTGTAAGAGATTAAAATTGGAAATGTACTTAAGGTTTAGAGCCTGTTTACGGCCAAGTGGCGTGTGTGCTTGTGTAGCAGTGTCAAAATGAGTCGATTCATAAATTGTTTTACACATTTTGACACAATTTGTCGATATTTTTAGAGGTTCCTATAAATGCGCTCCGTATGCTGTACTCAAACCTCGAATTAAACTTTGACTAGAGTGCTGGAACAGGCTTGAAACGAGTCTTGTGGGCTATTATTGAGGAGGATATTTGACGGAAAACTGTGGCCTTTAATGCACTTCCCAGATACACTTACAAAATTTATGGTGTCTGTATAAGCTTGTGCATTTGTCGCACGACTGATGTACGTTTTCGTCACTGCAGTGTAGATTTATTGTAATCGGTTAGGCTGTCTCAAGTTTTATTGCTTTATTCATTTTACAGTAACAGAAATTGGAATAGTTTAATTTAAGTGTGTTTATTTTAAATTTATTTTTAGTTTGGAAATTACTGTTGTTTGCGCCTGCAAAATGGCGGCTAAGTCGACTTCAAAGTTAACCTATTTTTGTCGAGACTAATTTCATAGAAAGTATAACTTCGCAGAATTTTCATTTCATCGACAAGTTTTTCTAGGCGCAGAGGTTAACATCTTGTGATAGTCACATGTCTAGCCTAACCTACGTAATTGTTTTTAAAGATTAAATGAGCTGACAACAACACGGTTTCAGCAGAAGTTACGTTATTTCCATCCATATTTACAAGGTTTTTTTTAAATTGTTAGTATGCTATGCTGTAAGGCTCAAATTTTACAATATTATTTTTAATGACTGCTGTGGTTATGTACAGAAATCTGGAACACTTGAAACCCGATGACATTTCAATGTTAATGTATCTTAACAGCTGATCTGAGGATGCAGTGAAGGTGGCGACAGTATCCGCTAAAACGTCGACCCACCGTGTTGGGACTCGTTAGTATGGCTTTGATAAGCAGATAATAACTTTACAAGAAATAGACAGCCTGCAACAAAAACTTGTCCAACAAATGATTTTTTTAACAGAATCTCCCATAACGTGTGAAAGTGATGGCGCATTCGAAGTGCCCAATTTATTTGCCCATTACTAAGATATTTTCGAAAACTGACCATATATGTACAGTACAACCAGTTTTTGTATGCAGCACGGGTGACAGATATACTTTCAGTTGTGAGTGCAAGTGTGATAGCGATAGCCAGCCGAACTCTATTAAGAAGCTGGGAGTACTGTATAGAATTATACATAAAGTCAGTTTTCGAAAATCTATGGATCGCCAACTTACGTCAATCCTTGGTATACGGATATCGGAAATTACTAACGTTAGCTAAATGCATCTCCTTTAGGCTTCCTGGTGTCGGTTGGGAAACGAAGGGGAGGGGATTATCGTGCTTGGACTGACCGCTACTAACTGAGGCGTGGTCAATTCGTAGCAAACAACTATAAGTACAAGATTTCAGAGTTATGAAAAGTATGATTCGGTTTGCCTTTCATTCCTTTAATAATATTTTAAATAGTTTTGCGTGGCTTATTAGTAAGAAATCAGACGAAATCAAATAAATTATGGATTACCTAAATTTGTGATAAATTCTAATTCTGCTCGGAAGCAAAAATAGTTACGGTGCTTAGTGTAATTGTTAGCATTGCTAATTTAAGCTTATTTTTTCGTGATCGCGTTTTTTTAGGCGACATTTGTCTGGTTACATCTCAGTTGACGAGTACCTATAGTAATATTTTTGTATGTAGATTGGTATGCCATATCTAAACATTAAGATATGACAAGAAATCTATGTTAAAGACAATCACTTTTTTTTTTAAATTGCATGCTGATCTGTAATTTAAACAACTTAGTAAAATATATATTTTCTTGCCACGTGTTAGCTATATTTAGCTAAATGTTGTATCATTATAGTTTTAAATAGCTTTAAGTCCATCTTACAGTATGGAGGTTTTCCTGGTTCGGTTAGGTTTGCATTTTATAAAAACAATAAATTACAGTTTGTCAATAAAATAAGCTTCAAAACAGTATTATAAACTTACTTATGTTTTATGTTGTCGGCATAAGCCAGTTGCGAAATAAGGTGATGTAAGAACCGGCTTTGTGCCCTTTTATGCATGAGGAATTTTTGTCAGCTACCCAAATTATACCAAGAATTTTAGGTTATATTCTCTACGTTTTGACTTGTTATAGCTAAAGCACTTTTAGTTTGCTGTACGCTAATACAGAATAGCGAAAAATAAACGCGCTTCCAAGAGTATTGGCAACATAATCCATTTTTAACCGAATGATGTAGATGTGCATTCTTGGCCGTCTCTGTCTAGGCCTTTACACGCTTGCCGCATTTTTTAATTTAATAAAGCTCATATACTGTATTAACGCACATACGCGTTCAAGGCACTATAGTTTGGTCAATGTAGGATGATCTGTGTGACAGCCGTATTTCGTAACTTCAAACACTTAATACACTCCCAAGACAGGTGTTTTAAAACAGATGGTTAACTTTTTGAATCACTGAACGGCGTTGCAGGGTATTAATGTAGTGTTTGTCGAAAATGAACTGAATAAGTGCTTAGGGTGACGGAACCAGTAATGGACAAGGACCAATGATGGACGCTTGATGCTTATTTTTCAGAAGGTAAGGGTTATTAATTTGGTTAGCAACAATCAATTTAGGACCGTATGAAATTTGAATTAAGAATGAAGTGTCCATTACTGGTGCCTGTCAGCTAAAAGTGTCGCATCATTGGTACCGTCACCTATACGAGCTGTCACAGAGATCATGCTAGATTGACCATACTATAGGTGATTCTACGGATTCATCACAAGGTTTAAAATCGTCTAGCAATTTAGTCACCCTAGTGTGCGTTCGTCTGGCGTGGCGGCTCAATAGTGGGGGGCATGCACCTCCTATAAAAAAGGGTTAGACAGGAGACCTAACGCAGGTTTACAATAGGTGTGTGCCCCTAACCCTAAATGACGAGGCATCTAGGCGACAGCGGGGGCGGGGTGTGTAGTGGGGAAGGTAAGCGGACTAGCGGTCACCTCGGCTCCTCCACCGTCTGCCTCTCCGCTAGACGGTCGCACATGAACTAGTCGGTTTAACAGTTACATGGATCATATTATGCCAACTCTCTTAGGAGTTTGGCCGAGTTTAATTTGGAATCTTGTAATAAAATTGTATTAGTGTTACAAATCAACAGATTCTTATTGTATCTAGTCCGTTACCTACTTTACAAGTTGTTCTTATTTACCAGCCTGCATATTTTGTGTGATATTTTGAGTGGGTTAGAATGGTTTTTATTAGATATACTTAAATAAAGGCATTTAATTAAAAATATGTTTTATTTATAAAATGGACGGATACAAACGATTTTTACAGTGTTTATCATATTTTAAACTTAAATTCAAGTCTTATTATAATTATTTTATATTTGATCACAGTTTACTTAACTTGAGTTTTGTTTTTCTGTTGTAACTACAATAAAGTGCGTACATATTATATACGTCATTTATTACCAATGAATTTCCTTATTTGTAGAAAGATCTTGAAGCATTTGGCTCGTTATTAACCTGAAATACAAAATCTACATCAGTTAAACAATAATCAAAAAATATTGAGATAATACTAACCGCTGCTAGTTGGATTGATTTCTTGCACGCGTCTATTGAATTTTTCACCTTTTTTTATACACATTAGTGGTGGTAGGACTGTCCGTTCAGATCGCACCACCTTATCCTTTAACCTACCGCCAAGCAGCAGTGTGAGTTTGTGTTCCGGTGTGGGCTTAAGAGGATTTTAAACTGAGAAGCTTATTTTGTGTAGCTGTTGATTTTTTTCCATACAATGGAAAAAAATCTCCCTCTGGGCGATAACATTTCTCGCCCCCAAAATCAAGTACTATTTTATCGTTTTTTTCAAGTTGTACCTAGTTGTTAAGAAAAATAAGATTGGCAAGTTTAGTTTTTTTGTCTTTACAAGAAATATTTTCTTAGAAAGGAAAACGTACAGTTGTTCATAATACCTGCAATATATTTAAAAGTCGTAAAAATCGGACTAAGTTTAACATTTTAAACGCCACAGACAGCTCTGGCCGTCACAAGTTCAAGATAAGAGACTTCGTTTCGTATCAATAAGGTATAATTTGCATGGCAAACATGTCTGGCGTGAGTTGTATTTGATTTTGTAGCCATTCGAAAGGTTAAGGGGAAAGAATCGTTATCGCGTTCTATGAAACTTTTTAGCTTCACAATCCTCTTAAGACAACCGGTGAAATTACTAGCATAGGCATTCCATCTTAGTCATATTATTTAGTTCCATTTGGGGTCTTAGGATTGCAGCTTCGGGATTACAGGGTCGAGAATTCGAATGTGTATGGGTCTGGTGGCCAGTGTGCTCGCGTGCATTCTCCTTACCATAAAATAAACACTAATTATATTATTTTACCTCATAGTGTGCGTGGGCACTGATGAAGTATAGAGTACGCAACCTAAGAGGTCGCCGACCCTCTGAGCGTGACACTTGTGGTACTCCGAACACCAGTAGGTTTCACACATGTTGCCCGCCAACTCATCTGGTCCATCTGTAATATAACATTTAGGTAAGTTTGGAACTTTGTAATTTTTTACTATTTACGCTTTGATTTACAATAGAATCACTCCAAGTCCTCGAATGATTAAGGAACAGGAGATGACCTACTTTTAAATTTATACTATGATAATAGTTAATGTAGGTATTGAAGTCAAACCTTTGTTCTCAACATCTTTAATTTTGAACTCCGGCGCCAAATCTCTTGCAGTCGTCACGTAAAATGTCCTCAGTATGTCTATTTTGTGGGCACCGGACATGCCTCTGCTCTTTTGGTTGGGAGCGTGGAGGTGGCGCGAAAACACGCACCTATGCTTACTTATGTTAACTAACAGGATTCTGAAAGGTAACATTGACACGTTTTATTAATTTTGTGGTGTTCCACACCTTCGATCTTATTTTTACTTAAAATTGGTAACATTGATTTGGTTTTATGTAATATGTTTTATCACACGAAATAAACCGATAGTTTAGGGGTAGTTATTTTGGTGAATATTAACAAAAAATATAAGCATATCTTGTTTAATTAACCTAGTTACGAAACAGAAGATCTTTTTTACAATTAAAAGAAGTAAAATAACTCAATTACAGGGGTTCTATTCTACTCAGGTGAGACCCTTTTTTTTGGTCATATTATCGTATCGTATCGTATTCGTCAACGTTACGATAGCTCTTATTTACTTGGCGGCCGAGTTAAAAACAATACCACAGCGGGCTCTGTTCTACTCGGGATTAACCGTATTGCTTTTGACAGGTTATCGTATTTTCAACGTTATGATAGCTCTTATGTACTTGACATTAACGACGGGCGAGTTAAAACATTACGCTAACATGTCATACATAAGCCATTAGGTTTTACCGAGTAGAACTCGGTTTATTACTTACTATAATATATTTATTATGGAAATATGCCCAACCGTGGCCAGACTGGCCAGTCAGATTATTTCGCCAAACGAACAAAACCGTGTATCTTTTTTAATCGTCTGAGAATAATAAAATTATGTTATAATATTGGTCGAGAAGTACAACATAACTTCAAATTTACCCTAAAACACACGGCTCGAAACTGACGCTCATCGGGAAATTCCTAGGATACGCTACTTTAGCATCTTTGATGACTTGTGCGTATCCTTCCCAGCACTGCAGGACTATCTCGTCTATCTGAGACAAGGCAGGGGTGGCTCCACACACGACCAGGATATACACGTCTGCGAGGAGTTTGCAGGTCACTGCTCTGAAAGCCACCTGCAAGATAGGTACTTTAAAGTAATTAAGATATTGTTGTTCCTAAGCCAATGCGACGATGGCTTGTGCAGGTAACATTTTAAGCCAAATAGTGTTGTATTCATATACGTAGTAGGTAACGGTAACAACCTCTTTACATTAATAACGAGACAAAATCAAATCTGCTTTAATATTAGGTATACTTCTTAGGGTTCCGTACCCAAACGGACCATATTACTAATCTTGCACTATCCGTTCGTCCGTCTGTCCGTCTATCTGTCAGCGGCCGGAATCTCATGAACCGTAATAGGCAGACAGTTGAAATTTTCACAGAGTGATTCTATTGTCGCTATTACAACAAATAATAAAAATAACATGAAATATCAAATTAAAGGGGCTCATACGAGAATGTTACGGAACCCTTCGTATATTTATTTGTCACCTATTATTGTCAGGATCGTGAAATAGGGGACAGGTTGCGCCTTAGGGTCTCCCCAGACCTATCGACGCGGAATCGCCTTGAGCCGGTAAGAACAAGTTTTATGTTCGTGCAGTGAAAAAGGCGTCGCTAGGCTCGATTCGGCTTTGCGAGCGGTGCGTCGTCGTTTTCGCTCTTATTGCATGGACATAAAACTTTTTCTTATCGGCTCAAGCCAGTTCCGATTCAATAGGTCTGAGGAGACCCTTAATCGTTTCATATGTCACCGTACTAAGTGTATGTAGACAAATGAAATAGACTGAAATAAGATAGTTAAAAACCCCCGATCATCCCCTCCCTTATGGTGACCCCGTCTCTCTAATATCTCTGAAACGGCCCAACCGATTTTCACGAAATCTAGCAAAGAACAACCGTTAGAAAACCTGCCTTTAAAATAAAAAAAATCGCATGCAAATCGGTTTACCCATTTAATAGCTGGGGCGCTACAAACAGACACACAGCGGTCAGACGTATATATTTATACGTAAAGGATACCATAATATGCATGTCAGTTGACTTGAGATACCATCTGTTGGTTTATAATTCAGTCAATATAAAATGAGCCATATGGGAACCACATAATTGTCACTGATAACTGACCACTAGTGAGCCTTATTGCAAGGTGATAAGATTCACAAATTGTCAGTTAACTGTGTTGCCGATGGTACTATAGATTATAAATGGTTATACTAACGTTAGGACTTATCTGTGGCAGATAAACAGGGGTATCTCTCAAGGGTGCTCCGTCCTGGGACGCCGCTAAAAGTAGCAGTAACCGCGCTTCCCTTGGATCCAACTCGTTAAAATCTGAGCTGGTGGCTACCAGGTGTCCATGGATGCTGAGGCATGCCCATCGCCCTGTAACGTTCTCTGCGTAGTTGTTCAGCGCTTGCTAGAAAATTGTATAGGTAACATGACCACAGGTTTAGCCTAGTTGGTAGTAACCCTGCCTGCGAATCCAGCGGAAACTTGGATGTTGTCCATATATCCCAACCTATTAATTTTATAAATGCGAAAGTTTGAGTATATGTATGTGTGTGTGTTTGTTACTTCTTCACGCTGCAACGTCTGAACGGATTTGGATGAAATGGAGATAACTTATACCCTGGATTAAAACAGGCTACTTTCCGCCCCGAAAATTTAAAAGTTCCCGAGGATGAGAATCGAAATATACGCAGACGAAGTTGGGGGCAGAAGCTAGTTTTTCTATACATATAAGTATGTTTATAATTGTCTACTACCTACACAATACCCACTGCCGAACTTACTTTTGCATTATGAATTACCTAGGCAATTTAGAGCATTCAACATTTAGATATTTGCACTATGAAACTTTTGTATCTTTAACTTTTCTTATGAAATATAATTTATATAATCAAACTTTGCAGTTCTAAGGGGGCAGGCGTTAATAAGGTCACAGTATTGTAAACGCAATTACTTCATTTATAAAATTGCCATGTTAGTTTTGTAAATCACAAATCTTCATACACAATTTGTGATTTTAATAATGTGTTTGTAAAGTTGGAAGAATGCATATATAACTATGTTACCTGCAATTGCTGCGCTTGAGGACACAAAATGCCCTGTATAAGATCCAATACTAATGTTGGATGCGGACTTAGCACCGCATCAGGATCCAAGGACTCCAATAAATAATCCAGGATCGGATAGCATTGCCTCAGGTCTCTCTTTATCTGGTCAATGTTCTTAAGGTTTTCTAACTCTTTTTTGCCAATGCAGAAAATCATTAGGTTATGAACAGTTTGGAGAAGAAGTTCCAAGTCACACTCTAGACCACCAGTTGCCAGACCGATTAGAGTGACACTGCAATTAATTTAAATTTTTATACACTATAGGTTGGTTAATGTAGGATGATCTCTGTGACATCTGTTTTTTTGTTATTTTAAGCACTTACTATCTCTCAAGCAAGGCATATAAAAAGAGGGGATATTATTATTAAATTATAAATAATAATAATAATTACTAAAGACCATGAGGTTCGTACCCACGTTATGCTTATAAAAGTCAAGAAAATATGATTGTGTGAAGCAGGCTACAGACCATCAGTTTTAACTGCACAGTTTCAACTGCACAGTCGCACTGTCAGTTAAGATAAGATAATATAGATAAGGTAACGTAAATATCTAATGAAAAATTCATTAGGTAAAACTGTACAGTTGAAACTGATGGAATGTAGCCCGCTTAATACAATGTTTACAAATATGAGCTGTCACATGATCATCCTAAATTGACTAAACTATAGTTTTTTTATGGTAACAGAAGGCAAATAAGGGTGCAAGCCACCTGATGGTAAGTGGGATCTGAGACCCATAGACATTTGCATTCTCAAGACTGCAATCTCAAGACTGTAATCTTAAAACTGCAAATACAATGCTAACCCTGAGGACTAAGAAGGGATGCGTCTATGCTAGGTTTTATTTTTGTAAACTTAATTTAGTTTGTGTTTTAACCTTTTCATTTTAATCAAGCACCTTGTGTTTTAGGGAATGAGTCATTTAAAGTTAGAATTTTATTGGTGGGTATTATGATGTTAATGGTCAAAATAAAAAGAAATACTTTTTATCTACATTGTTAAATGGTTCACCCATAAGTTAAGAACATGCCAACTCACTTAATAAATTTATGTGATCACAAGTTCGGCACAAAATAATTATTATCTTATGAACTCATATGTCAATAAATACAAATCGTAAATCTATCTACCTATATACTTAAATTAAAATGAATTGCTGAAATCTTCAGAACACCTGCACCAAATTAAATAATTATATATTTTGTTTTGTTTGTTATTGTCAGGACAAGGTTTGTATGATAGAAAAAATAAAACGTCCACTGGAAAAGTCGAATATTTGCGCGGGGGCAAAGCCTTGCCAACGGATTTGCCCCCGCTGCAAATATTCAACTTCTCCAGCTAGTTCATGATATTTATAGATCAGGACCTGCTATGGTCGCTTCAATCTCAGAGGATAAAACATCCGTCACCCTCAACTACACTTGCATACTGGTCAGAATGTGACAGATGTTTTAATCCACAACAATTAACAGAACCATAATAGGCCAATATAAAAATACCTAATATTTTACAATTTTTACCTTTTGCAATACTCCCTCCATAAAATATTGCCATTGTCCACCTGAGTGTTGACCATTGAGAGGTTGTGGCACTTACTAAACATATTGATTCCATGCAGGGATGCTATTGTCGAGAACTGAATCTAAATATAAAAAAAGTCATGTACGGTCACCAGCAATAATATATATTCTCCAACATTGGGCTCAAAAATATCTGATACACTCTTATGCCTCTTTTTGATCCAAATGTTGGGTAATTTATTCGTGGTGACTGTAAAAACTGGCATCACTGTCATGAATACTAAAACTAAAAATAGGGATTTAAGCGTGTAATAATATAAACATTTACCTCATGGTTTGTCTGTGTTACAACTGCCGTGGTTTCCTTATGGCCACCATTAAGTTCCGATTTATAGTTTTAGTAAGTGTCAAAATTGTGTGTCAGCATCATTGTATATCTAGTAAAAAATAATTTCATGTCCCCTTGTTTTTTTTTAATGTTGTTATGTTATGTGTTGTTATTATTTATGTTATATTAATGCATCAAATTAAAAGTTTTTTCTAAAATTTAATGCATTCTACACCCCCTTTACTATCTTCTCTATCTTTCTACGCCCCCTTAGGAAGGTGCAACATTGGCTGTGAAATCCTGGTTCAAAGTATCAATGTCATGCTTCAAAAAAATATTTATTATGAAAATATCCTACTAATACAAATAATATAAAAAGACACGAAAGTTTGTGAGAGGATGCTTGGTTATTAATATGTTTTTAAGTAGACAAACAGGAGAATGGATTTGGATGAGATAAGGCACACAAGTAGTCTTTGAGATTACGACTATGGATTGGACATCTCGCCAAATTTGACAATTCCTTTATGAATGAAAATGGTTTTTAGGTGATCAGAGCTTTTTACATTTTTCTTGAATGAACTACAAGTGTCTTTGTTATTGTGTTATATCAATAAAAATCAGAGCTGCCTTTAAAATATTGGGATGGGAAGGTGTGTGGGAACTAAAATATCACTTATTAAAATTTACGATCAGTCATTAGAAGCTAGAACTAGACGCATCTCTAAATTCATAACTTTTGTTTTTTTTTTACAATTTTCTTAGGGTTTTGATATCAGATAAAGAAATGGGATGACTAATGATGATAAGAAAATGCATAATACCTATAGTCATCCCACCACTTAAAACCAGGAAAAACATGAGAATACATACGTTCTCACTATTGCCCCTTTTTCTTGAGAAAATTGGCACGCCGCTTTCAGTGGCCACTGCTATCACTAAAACTGACATTGTTTCAACATTAAGTGATCTGATCCTAAGCGATAAGTTAGCAAAGTGTGCTTATGGACTACTAAAACCGGTTTTAAAACTTTGTTTATACAATACACAAAAAAGTTTACACTTTGACCAAACTTTGACACTTATCATGACAGTGTAGCTGTCATTTTGCCTATGCCGCTGTCACTGTAGTGGTGTAGGGTGTTCGAGAACATGAAAAGAACGACGTTGACGTTTTTGGCGTTAATTAATTACAATGCAGTATTCTTTCACACGGTGCAACACGCCCCTTCACGGCGTCAAACGGATCCTATGGTTGATTTTTTCATAATATGGTTTTTTATTTCAGTGGATGTCCTAACAGAAACTGGTGGTCCAATTTTTACCCCATGGTGTTAGTGTGGCTGCATGTGGCAGTTAGTTGCTGCTTGAGAATATTGTAGTTCCACGTGTCACCATTCATGATTATCAAATCCAATTTTAAGCCACGTCGTTCAAAATAGTCTCTCGTAATATTTTTGGAACAGACCAACATTACAGAAAGTCGGTTTAGTTTGGATATTTCGCTTCGTAACCCTAAAAATTCAATAAATAAATATTTTTATGTTAAGAAAATAATTTATTTTGTAAACTTTAAAAAGGATCTCTTAATATTAAGTACTTTTTAACGGTTTAAGTAAATAGGTACAATTGTTCATTTGAATGTAATTAAATTAATTTTGTGATACATTATTAAGTAACAATCGTAAACATCAAGAACCAATGTGAAAAAAACTTGACTAAAAAATCATTTACTACTGTTAAGTAGTGTAAGTAGAGTCTGGCCATCGAAACGTGATACTGAAAATGACCGCGAAATTTAAAAATGTAGCTATAGTATGTCTGAATGAGCTACAATTAAACAATGTTGATGCTTTTGTCATTAAGTATTAAGTTATAAGTTAATGACAAAAGCATTACAGTTGTTTAATTGTAGCTCATTCAGACATACTATAGCTACATTTTTAAATTTCGCGGTCATTTTCAGTATCACGTTTCGATGGCCAGACTCTAGGTACCCAGTTTCTAGAGGCGGATGGAAGATATTTTGGTCTTAAGCCCATTTTCTTCATCCGAACTTTTTGTAGTTTCTGAAACCAAAAGTAAATTATATTTGAGCAAAATAATCTCAGTCATTTTATAAAAAAATCGCTTAAGAGTTGGTGCATAATTTGCGGAGTATCATGAAATTATAAATTCCGCTAGGGCAACGAGGAATGATGATGATGAAAGTAATAGACAAGATTTTATAATTCACCTCTTGTTACTAAAGTAACTGTAGTAATATCCTCTCTATTTTAAATGCTTTTTATTTTATTAACATCATTTGCTTGTTTGTCAGTTCAGTTCAGTCAGTTTGTTAAGTTCAAATATTGCAAATAATCTGACAGTCAGTTGGTCTATAACGTATGTTGTCTCATCCACAGCATATTATACCCCCACTCACCCTCGTCTTTGCTCAGCAGCCTGGGTCCAGTCAAAGCGATTAGGATAGCTCCCATCGGAGCCGACAGCACAACACTAAGCACACTGACGGTTAGGAGTGCTTTAGCGTATGCGGTCTCATCTGCCACAGGCACTCCTGAAGTTTGTCCGCTGTCTATTAGATCCAAAGCCGCGGGGCCTAATGCTGCCTTCAAATAATAATTTAGACGTGAATCAAAATTAACTTACGTAATATCCAACAGAGGGCGTATTATTAAATATCAAAAGGTGCTAAGTTCCAGGAAGCGAACGAGAAAGTTCTATAGCAGTTCAAGATGCCCATCTTAAGTCAAATTACTTGTAAACCGTAATAGAAAACTAGTCTGTCGCATGCCGGAGGAATTGTGGGCTAAAGTGTGTACCAAATGGGTCCCACGAGATAGAGTTCGACGTCGCGGCAGACCAAGGCGACGTTGGCGAGATGAGCTTGATGCCTTGTGGGAGACTGCCTAAAGGGCTACGTGGAAAATGGAAGCGACGCCTTTGCCCAGCCGTGGAACATTATAGGCTCTTAAATAAATAACTAATAATAATAATAAAACTGTCATCCATCATGCGTCTTAAAACTGGCATCTAAATATTTTTCATCTTCATTGTTATTTTCCTTTCAATTAAGATTAGAAGTTTATGAATAATTTATTTTTAGTAAATTCGCTATTGTTGTAAATCAATATCACCTGCACGGTAGCCTTAGCCATCCAGGTCAAGCCGATGAACAGCTTTTCCTTATTGTTGAGTCCGCAACCAAAACTGACTAAGAATGTGGCAATCACGCGCAACATCAGGCACGAGACCAGGCAGACTGCTCCCATCTTCAACACTTGAGGGTCTAGGGCACTTATCTAAAAGAAAACGTGGGTAAATGAGTTATTAGGTACCATAAATACAGGTTTTGAGGAGTCTAATTATGTTGACCTATTATGATGACATCTTGAACCCCGGGGAAAGACATAGGGACCAACTACTTATTATTCCGGAAAAGTCGCTGGCAAAAACTTGCTTATTACTGGATCTGTATCTGCAAACATAAGTAACTGCTATAGGTTTGTTAATCCAAACAAATATCACTGGTCGCAATGAATATTTGTGGTGTAAATTTGTCGCAATCGTTTAGTCATGACTCATGACGTTTGTTCCGTAGTACTGTTTGCTTATTGCAAATTAGCATACTTTGTTACTAACATTCAGAACAAATTTGTTATGTGTAGCAAATAGACTAAACCAAAATGATCAAACTCAAAATATAGGCATGAGTAGGTATACCTTAATAGGTTGTAAGTTGCTGGTCTATCTTTACCACATCTAAATATCCGTCTATATCTTTATCGTAGGCTTAAAAAATAGACTTCTTTTGTTAGTTAGGTGTCTGTTGTTTCAAATCTTAAACTGTAATTACTTATTATGTCATATTTTATCTACATACATATGTTTAAATACGTCATCGCTCATTATCAGAAACTTCTTTATTTACTCATGGCCTTCCAAAATGTAATATGGATCATTAAACCCGTCGAGATTTTTAATTGAGTATCCGTTAACCTGCCACTTAACAGCTGTGTTCGGACTGATTGTATTTTAATGTGAAAATATAATGCTTTTCCATCTAACGGTCGCTCTTAGGGCCTGTTGTTAGATCAAGTTAACTTTTTCAAATTATTAAAATTTGAAAAAGGAATCGAAAATTTGACACGTTTTCTTGAGATTTAACCATAAGTTACAATTTATAACAATTAAGTTACTTTAACTACTGATCAAACAACAGGCCCTAAGTGCGACCGTTAGATGGAAAATCATTCTATTTTCACATTAAAATACAATCAGTACTTAGTGCAGTGTTCACCAACATTTAAACGGACGGTTAGTGGTTTAACGGTTGCCAAATGTATTGACTAACAACTGATTAAGACTTAACCGTCTGTTAAATTGGTTGGTGAACTCGGCCGTTAGATACAATTAATGACATTAATTAGTTCCTTGGTGAAGATCTTTCATACACTTTTGAAAAAGGAACGAGTTAATTGGTTAATAAATTGTCTCTAACATCCGACGACATCTAACGTTTGGATACTTCGGTTAGTCCTCAGGGTTGGCAAAGGATTTCGTACAGGGCCTCTATTCCCGACGGTAAAAAACATATCGTCTTTGACCTGTTATGGTATTGTTTTGAGGTCATCCACCATTCCTGTTAAGAAAATAAGAGCAATGAAAAGGTTGACAATTCGATAACAGATCAAAAACGATATTGTTTTTACCGTGTTGAATAGAGGCCCAAGCAAGTAAGTAGTTAAAAGTAGTTAGTTATAAGTAGTTGCACAATTTAGTAACTGAGGGCCCTGCCGTGGCCCTGTCAAGGTGCACTACGCTAACTAGCGTTTCCATTCCATTCGTTTTTAACCAATCGCGCCACTGGTAGATCACGTAACTTTTCGTATCACGTCATCTACCAGTGAAGCGATTGGTTTAAAAACTTTAAACTTTAAACATTACGTTAAAGTGACAAAGAACTAAACATGCATGTATGCAGCTACTTAAGACCGACCATACCTTAACATTGCTAATATTCATGGGCCTCACAGCCATCTTTTACCATTAGGTGGCCGGTGGTTCCAGCGGCTTTCATAACACAAAAAAATGTTGCAACAGATTTACACAATTTGCAATAACAGCTGAATGCAGAAATGATTCATGATCAGGTACCTAGTAGGTTAGACCTAAGTATATTTGCAAAAAGACCTAATGCTAATAATAATTGACGGTAAGGTGTTAAAACCTCTTTCAATCTACTTCCAGACTGTAAACAAATGAAGTGAACGAAGTCATGGCGTGTTCATTTATTTCATTATTGGATCGACGCAAATTGTTAGAATACTAAAGAAGCTTACTAGACTTAGACTTAAACTTGCTTGTTTGCTATTTTTATTACACGCATAACAGGTTTTGCACGCGACTCCGTCTAAGCAGAAGTCGTTTGTCGCTATTTCCTCGAAAAATATATTATTTTCTTCATCAAAGTATGTACACTCAATTCTAGTAACGTGAGATTGAATGCCGTTCTTTTGACATATACATACACTCAAATATAAACATAGAGTTATAAGACATTTAACCAAAGCACCCTTTTCATACTTGCCGTTATTTGAGCTCCAGTGAAAGCAAACAGTATGGGCTCGAAGAAAATCCACAGAATTCTAAACATGTTGCTGACTGGGTTTTTGTTTATCGCCCAACCCTGCTTATCCCAGAAGAAAGCGGCGACAAATCCTGAGCAGACTATAGCTAAGGGACCTGGAAACATAATCAGAATATTTATATTTCTTACTAAGATCAATGAATGTATAGTCAAGACCAATGAAGAGAGAATTTCTACAGAAAGTATACCCGTTTTCATTGCTTTTGAGTGTAGATAAAAAATACAAAATATTTCGAAGAGAAATGGCGTCGCCTAAATGGCATTCAGATTTAAGGCAATAATGTGTATTACCAAAAGCCTATACTCAGGCGATAAACGCATACAAAAACAACAAAAAAACAGAACCCGCAACATTGCCGAACACTTCTAGGAGGTAGGTAATGCTATCAAACTTACGTACTGATCTACTGATATTGCAAGAATCTCTGATACTACAAAAAGTTGGCTGTTGATGTAGTGATAGTAAAAAGTATGGAGCATTACCTGCCCCACTCCATCCAATAAGACTTGACATAAACAGGGCGAATAGACCTCCCAGGAACAAGGCTAAAAATCTTAACGGGACCACGTAAAGGTCTCCTTCCTCAGGAATAATTGAAGTCAATGTTCCCCACAATGAGCCGAGGACCACTCCAGCTATAATTGACAATGGCCCCTGAAATAATAAGGAGGATTTAATAGATACAATAACTTGGTAATAGCACAGAATACTTAATAGTACAAGGTTAGAGGAAAGAGACATACAAATGGGAGTAATAGAAAAATTCACAAATAATAAGAAAATTGTTTGGGCATACTGCAAGGAATCAGGATCCAAGGACACTGAGTACTATTCAACAATATTTACCAACTGCTTTCTGCTATTTGAAAAAAATGTTACAACCGCGTAAGGTTTCAAGAAAAAAAAGCGAAATAGGAGTACAGACCCAAAGGTGTTTTTTTGGACTGTGTCAAAGAAAAAGATGTATTTTTTGCATAAAAGGGTTTGACAATTGAATCGCGTCCTGTAATCCTTATTCTTTTAACAGCCGATCATAAAAACGACTATACCTTTATTATGTTCCACGTGACAGATCCAGCAGAGAACATGGCTGATAGTATGATCGAGAACACAGCCACACTGACAGAGTCATCTATAGCAGTAGCTGCTAGCACCAGGGTCGGGATGCCTTTGGAAACGCCGTAACCGACGTCACGGAGTCTGAACAGGCAGGGAACGACCACCGCAGGAGACACTGAGGCGATCATGGAGCCTAGAAGGAAACCTGAAACCAAATGATGGTTTTTAATATTGCATTTATACAAGAAAGTCATAAGAAAGAATATTTGACATATTTGATGCTAGGTACTGATATTTGGCCAAGATGATAAACATGAAACTGAGCAACAATACAACGTCATCTACGCCCAGGTAAATGTATGTTATGGTATGGTAAATAATACCTTAATAAAGCCATCCAATCGTGATAGTATTATGGTTTTTAGGCGCATTTAGTTGAAAACTTGTAAAGTTATTAGACTCTGTAAGTACGTTAAGTTGATATTGTTCTACGAAGTTCGTACATATTCAAATTGTACAGATATCTATTCAGAATTTTGCAACATTAAAGATGTTCTGTTGAGGCTTTTTGGTGAATGATCGGTTAACTGAGCGTCTACTTTTTTGCTGACTGCCATTAGTCATTATCCCCGCACTCCCATGGTATACGGGACGCGGGAGGAAAACATGCTTCATCAATCAGAAACGTGAATGCTGTCTTCACCAAAAATTTGGCTATAGTGGTTATTATTTTACCCCAAATCCATGGTAATCCCAGCAGGTAATGTGTCGTAATGCCTATAGCTACGCATTCTACCAGCCATGGCAGAAGCCCTAGCTGCAAAACTGCGGCGTAGTGCTTCTTCAAGACTTTGGCGTCCAAGCCGAGACCAGCTCGCGTCAGAATTATAACTAGAGCGACTTTTCTGAAACAAATTTGTTGTTTTGGTGGGTGAATTTATACCTACTTATTAGATTTCTAGTTCTAGATAGAAAATGAATGGCAATTAATTAGAAAAATATGCCCTTTTTGACAGAACCATCAAAAATCAAACAAAAATCAAACACCAAAATAAAGCATGTTAAAATGAAAGGTTTGAGATGAATCGGCATATTTTGGAAGTTTTACCGGCAAAAAAAAAATGCTATCATACAATGCAAGGTACACAGAAAGCAACTAACCGTAAGTCTTGATTAAGCTTCCTATATTGATCGGTCATGTGCACTAATCCAAGGTTCTGGAACAGAATCCCAGTCAGCAGCATCCCTATCAGCGCCGGTAGGGTAGTAATTTTGAGCCACAACCACCCTATCAAGTACGCGGCTATAACTAGGAGGGTCATACTAAGTATTTCGCCGTTCAAACTGACAGGTTCTCCTATTTCTGCGTATAGAATGCCCCAAGACAACAGAACTGTAAAAATAAACAAACGGAGGAAAAGATAAACTTAAAAAAGTGTGTAACGCCACAGTGAGACGTTAAATCGATTGAAGATAGGTTGACGTTGATGAAATAATATTCACATAATCGGGCAAAACTACCACACCCACCGGGTCGAACTGCGAAAATCGCTTTGCACCGTTCGATTCTTCGTTCCTAAGAATCCTAAGCGTGTCTACACGTAAATCCAACTGACCGACAACGTGGGTGTATCAAAAAACTTATCATAATGCTTACGTTACTACGCGTCACAGAAGTGCGATACAAACTTTAAAAAAAATATTTTATGGTCAGTTAGACAGGAAGGTCTACCTGCCACATGATTTCTAATCACACTATTGGCCGTCCAAACCGTGGCCACAATTGCCCACTGTCAGCTGCACTACTTACGGACGGGGTTAACATAAAAGCGGAGCGGAGAGTGGATTTCAATCAATGCTATTATCAGTTGGTTTCGGCGCTCTACTCTTCTTAGCCTCAGTAGAAAGGCAGCTTAAATGTCGCTTATGGCGCTAGCAAAACTTCTGATTCTATACTGGATAATCTAAGCTCATGGCGCTCACAAAAACTCCTGATTCTACACTAGGTATGGCAAGCTAATAACGCTAGCAAAACTACCGATTCTACATTGGGTATTAGCTAATATGGCGCGAGCAAAACTACCGATTCTTCACTAGTTATGCTAAGGTAATAGCATTAGCAAAACTATCTATTCTCAATTCTCAATCATTTATTGCAATCATACTGTTTTACATAGATCTTACTTGCTAGCTTAGAAGTTAACACTAGAATAGTTCATTATGAACCCTGATGGGCACCGCAAAGATGGGTATAGATCTACACTGGGTAGCGTGAGCAATACTAACTAATGAACACTGGGTGGGTGTGCTAAGCTAATGGCGCTAGCAAAACTTCCAATTCTACAGCAGGTAGGCATGGTATCAAAATTCACATCTAAATAAAACAACTTCAGTAGGTACTTACAGAACATTATAATGCAGAGTTGCTGCGCAGATTGTCTATACGTCGAGAAGATAGGGAAGGGAAAGAACTTCCCCCACCAAATAGGTTGCCAGGAAGGCGTCGGATCTTCTTGGTGACATCTGAGACAGAACCTTTGCCACCACCTTGAACAGTTTGAAATTTCAGATGGCAAAAAATACCAGTTAATATAGCTAAACGCAACAGGCGCGGATCCAGGCTATGAGTTAAGGGGTGGTCACCTTACAGCCGAACGCAGAAGTTCGTTCAAGTGCGAGTCGAACCACCGACCGACCGACCGAGAATGTCTACTTGACGCAGGACTTGACTATATTCGGTATATTTGTATTTAAAAAAAAACTCATTCTGTTGTTATCCTTAGCTTGAGCCCTGGGTTAGTTAGGTTATTCTTTTTAAAAACGACATTCGGTCGGTCGACTTTAAGTAGTCCCGTCAGAGCGTACAAACAAATTTTAGCGCGTGCATTCTCAATTAGCTTAGGGCTTCTTTCGAACGATCGAACGTGCAAGGCTGCTTTTTAAGAAAATAACATCCCTGCTTACACTTATGTTAGCCGCATTTTACTTAGTACATATTTGTATTGTTTAACGTTTGGACGTGTTTGTACTTTAACTACGTTCACGGAGTTTAACGCTTTTGGTATTGCGTTTCTATGATACACCAACAAAAAAAACGCATTACTTGTATGGGGACACCCCTTAATGTTAACCGACTACGGCAAAGTAAAAAGGAGGGCTATGATTTTGACCGTTATGTATGTGGGTATTTACTATGTTCATCTGTTCCCTCATAATTCGAAGTAACTGGTCATTATTTGTCAAATGAGGTGTCGATAGAAGCATCTTGATTGTCCGCTGGTTATAGTCTAGGTAAAGTCAAATAAAAATAAAAATGGCGCCCTCTAGAGGACTTAAAAACAAGAACTAAATAAAATATTATTATTAGTTGTGGGGATCGGCTGCGGATATCGGTACAGTGTTTATTTTGCAAAAAAGGGCTATTAGAGCTATTTATAACTTGGGGTCGCGTGTGTCATTGAGGGAATTCTTCAAGGAAATAGATATTCTAACACTGCCGTCGCTATATGTATTTGAAATAATCATCTTTGTTAGGAAGAATCTACATAATTTCCCAACGAACCAAAATAAGCCAACGAACCAAAGCCAAAAGCAACCAGGAGCACAGGAAAGCTCAAAACCACATTTTATAGACTGGCCAAAACTTCAAAATCATTCTTAGGAAATTGTATAAAATTCTACAATAAAATTCCAAAAAGTATTACTGAACTTACTGACTCTAAATTTAAATCTGTCGTAAAACAAAAACTAATTTCTCGAGCATATTATAAAGTAAACGATTATATCATGGATAGGGATGTTTGGCAGTGAGTCGTCCGTCCTGCATGAGTAATCTACGCATAAATTTACCTACGCTTAAAAAAGGTGCACCGCACCTACTGTGCAAACATACTGTGATATTGTAAACTATTTATAATTATTATGTAATAATGTAAACCTTTTTCCTGAAAAAAATATACCTTGCCGAGTTTCTTACGCCGGTTCTTCTCGGGGCAAAGGTTTTATTTTTCAAACCGGTGGTAATGCTTTTTGACATTATAGGTGCATTATATTATGCCTAAATTGAAGAATAAAGAACTTTGACTTTAGTGTTTAATAGTACATTATGATACAAGTGTGCTAAGTTGACCATTGTATACAAGGCGCTATTGTGTGCGCACGAGCGATAAGCGAGTGCGCCACAAGAAAGCCGCGTATATTATGGTCACAGGCACACGTGTTACATACGACGTTTTTCAACACACTTGCGAAAAAAAAAACAAGACTCTTCATTTTCTTTACTTAAAGAAGACATTTTTGTTAATATTAAACTTCACAATAATTAATCCAAACTATCTTCGTCACAGCCGTCAATTATTTACGAAAAATGGCGGCTGGCGCGTTGTTTTTTTTTCTTGCCGCGATACCGATGCGCGCGCAAGGCTAAGGCGCGAACGAGATCGGTCAACAGCCAAATTTAAAATGTAATAATTCATGTTTAAAATACAAATTACAGAAAAATTTAAATGATTTTAATGAAATTGAGTTATTTTTTAGTAATAAAGCTGATTTCACCAATTTATTAAAATAAATATGTAGATAATGTTATTTGCCGCATAAAAACTGTTTGTTGCTAAGAAAAAAAAAAGGTATAACCCGACTAAATTATATCGCTTCTTCTTCGTACTTACAACTTGGTACTAGGCTACAAATGTAAATTGTTTGGGTTAATAAACTAAAGGCACTTGTGTGTAATATACCTACTGAAAAAGCACGCGTGTTTAATATCTAGGTTTATGAGCCAAAAATCGGTGGAATAAAAAGGTCGTTTTGAGCAAGTGTGTTGAAAATTTATTTAACGTACAAAACTCTTTTTTCTTTTTCGTTTTAGCGTTTTATTTATTATCTCGTCTATAACAATATCTACTATATTTTTCTGGACATGTTGAGGAGAGCAAGGACCGATAACCTCTTTTGCGACATAATGATCACAAAAAACATTTTTTTTAAATAAAAACCATCCGCAAAAATGCAAAATATAACATCCTTTAAAATGATAGGTAAATAAGGTCAGTCAAGCTGAAGTTGGCGTCCGCTAATATTTTACACCTACCATTTTAAAAGGAAGTTTTTTTTACAACACTGATTTTAATTTAATACTTCCATTGTGTCCTTAAATGCATCTGTAGCCTTTCTCATATCGCTAGATGCAGTTTGCAAAAATTGACTAACTGAAACAACCAGGCTGTACAACCAGTGACCATTACCACCACCATTCCACCATTGTACCATTATCTTCTCTTGTTAGGTATTTAGAAACTCGCGTCTATCGTATTTTATTTACAATTGCTTTATTTTGTTTAATATCTTGTTTTGTGCTCCCGAAAATCTTTCAATTCAATGTAATGTTGTGTTGTGCTACTCGTATCTAGTCTAGCCCTACGCTAGACTCGGAGTAGTGTACCTCTCACTCTCTCTCAATAGTCTCAATAGACACTGAAATTCTCCAACACTTTTGTGCTGTGTTGATTGGAAGCCAAGCGGACGATTTAAAGAATGCTTCTATGGCCGTCAAATAAACTTGCGTGGCGTGAGTCCCAAAATAGTTTAGGTAAATAAATTGCGCATACTAATATTTTTATTTTTTTAATAATGCCCCTTGACTATTTACTTTGTGAACCGCATCTACGAGTGCCGAAGGGGGTGGTCATCATGACGTACGTGACATGTTTAAGTTGTCTATTGACTGACTTATTTTCTATGTATTAAAATGGCGCCGTGTGGATGCCGGCTTAGAATAGTGCCACTCCATGTCATCCGGTGGAAGTCGTAAGAGGTGACTAAGGGAATAAAGGCTTGTAGTATTGTTAGGCGATGGGCTTGCAACATGTCACTAATATACACTGGTAAAAACATTTTAACGCTTGTGCAAAATGTGGTTACAGAATTGTCAACTAGAGTTGTTGGTAATTCAGCCTACCCCACTCTACAATGAAGGCGTGAGTGCATATGTATGTATTAAAGTGGCTTCGACTAGAGCTGTAGAGCTGTCCAATAAAACTTTGTTTTGCTACCAGTCTGCGCGTCCCTTTGCGAATAACCACCACTGCGTTACTATTATTGCCTTTTTGTACCCAGCACCACACAATTTGGGATAAAACATTGTATGCATTTCTAAAATCACCCAGTTTTTTGAAAATTATGACTAACTTTACGTTCACGTTAGGGGACGTTTTATTAGGCCTCGAAAAGTAGAATGGCCTCTGAAATGTATCTGAGTATGGCAGTTTATAAAAAAAGGGTGTCCTTTCATTTCGCCAAACAACGTTTCCCAAACTGATTCATTTCCCAACTGTTTCGTTTGGGCAAATGCTTTTTTTCCAAAACTGTAAATATTTCAGGATTTGTTTCAGGAACATCGTGTAGGACCCGAACCCGAGTGTAGTGTGTGTGTGGTTAGGTTAGGTTAGTTTGAAAAAGTTTTTAATTAAAGATATGTATGGTTTATGATTGAAGTGATTAAATTTATTAATCAGTTGAGAATAAACTCTGGATTTGTCATTATTTAACTATTCATGAATATAATAAAATGAATGATAACTAGATAACATCAAGTTAATTAATGGTTTGTGTAAGTACAAAATTATTACTTAAATTGGATTAACACAGGATTAGGGAGGCAGTAAAAGTCAATATTATGACAAAATAACTTACTTATCGTAGGTTTTTCTAGGACTGCTTGTATCAGCATCTGACAAAAAATATTATTTTCCATTTAAATACCTGAAATAATAGAGGTATGACTCAATGTACCCAAAAAATGTTGGTTGATACCGCTAATTATTTCCATATACTCGTACGTGGCATTGAAAGAAGATAAACAAATAAATGCAAAGTAGTCTGGTAAGTGACGTGATTCGACCCATTATTCTAGTGACCCATTTTCAATGTTTTTAAGTGGACTCAAAGAATAATAAATTGATTTGTTTACTTAGGATTATTTTTGTCAGGTTTTAGACTACCTAAGATTTTTATGTATTTACATTATAGGAAATAACAAAATAAAAGAGAAGGAAATATTACTTGTTCAAAAACATATAAACTAACTTCGCAGCGTCTGACGTTGGTTCTGTCAAATTTAATTGGAATAATCCAATATTAAACATATTCAAATTGAGTTAAACATGTAATCCTTCCTTAAGTCTGGCCACATTCCTGCCTACTGTACGTATATTTACTTTATTCAATTGTAAGTTATAAAATTCATTAATTATAATAAACATCTTTAAATATAATACCTATGGGGTAGTTTGTCATTTCCGCGCCGTTTAAGTCACTTTCTTGACCTGCAATTCAAAACACTTAGGTAGTATTTTTCTTATAGGTTTAATAAAGCCAACTGTTTACACTGAACACAACCGATGAGGTCTCTATTTGCCTGCAACACGACCACTTTACTAAATAATCTTAATACTGAACGTAAATCTGGTAGGCGATAAGCGACCGTAAGGTTTGTTCGAGTGGTTACAGATACAAACACAAGTAATGCCGGCAAAAGTCATAATGTCAATGAGATAAAATTGTTCGTTGTACTCGTTGTACTAGCACGTGACGCGTGCCCGACGCACGCGTTATTGGTATAGACGTAGAAAAAATACCACTGGTCTTTATTGAAAAATATTATTTTATGAAACGAATCTCGTACATTTGGCATTGCACTACACACGTGACAATGACGTTTGTGCCGTTTGATGCCTCTTTTTTTTTTAAGAGCATGGACTTTTAATTATTTAGTAGGAGCTACGTATCTTGGCGTGTCACGTGAATCCGGACGCGAACGCAGGCACGGGCTACGTACCGGCCGTGTTCGTGAAATTCTTGATCTTAGTACCTATGTACCGCCGCCGCCGCGACAGGGTTAAGAACACATACTACGGGTCGGTGTGTATCACGGATATCCATAGCCCTAGTTTGAACCGACAGCGAAACATTGAGTAGGTATAGTTTCTCACGGCCTGGATTAATCTTGCGATGATCCCTCAAATCGGCGGGAAGGACCTGTAATTTTTTTTATATCTCAAATAATTCTAAAACTAAAATTACCTGTTTCCGAAAAATTTGTGATATATTATATTTTTTATCTGGTAAACCCTAATAGAATTTGTGTCAGCACAACGTATGCAAGTTCTAACTTACTGTCAGCGCCATCTGTCCGGTACGGGTCGCTTATTAAACTCTTACCACCAAAAACTTGTTTCTATACAAGAAACAAGTTTATGGAAACTTGAAAACATTTTAATAATAAAAAGATGTTTAAGTGCTGATCTGATAAAGGAGCTTGGTGGTGGTTAAATAATCTTCATTATCCAACTATTGCAATTTCTAAATCGGCAATTGCCGAAGATGAAAAAAAAAGTTTGCAACGAAAACGTGTATTAAAGGAAAACAATATTTTGGGCAAAAGCGATATCCGATATAAGTATTTGCTTGTGGACGTATCGTACTTTTTCCTTTCTAGGTACTATCAGCCCATCGGAACCCTGACCCACACCATAGAACGTTGTCACAGTGACATTATAAAACAATTTGTTTGGCACTTCTTACTTACGACTTGAATCATAACGTCACTGTGACAGAGTTCTATGGTGCATCAGGGTTCCGATGGGCTGATTCCTATTACCTCTAATTGTTAATTGTTCACCAAAACCATGGTGTTTTTGGAGATCGGTTTTTTGTTTTTAGTTTTAGTGAGGGAACCCTTCACTGAGAATGGTCATGCTCTTGCCCGGTTTCTTAATTGGTAATACTTATGTAGGTATCACGGACTCTAATTGTTGGTCCACTATGGAACCCTGTCACATACCTAACGATAATCATTAATTTTTGCGTCATATATTTCATGTGGCTTGACGCGTCATTATGACAGGGTTCCAAAGTGGCTCAACAATTAAAGTCCTTGAGTGTACAGTATTCCCAGCTTATTAAATAGCTTTTGGCTGGCTATCGCTATCACGCTTGCACCAAACTGACAGTTTATTGAAAAACGAAGATTGCCGATCATTAGGAAAATGGTACCACTGTAAGTATGCTGTAAGTTCATTATGACAGGATGCTTAAGTAGGTAATCCATAATCCGTAAGTTTTCTTTGGTGGCGTTACTTAGGGCCGAATTATTATTAATTAACTCATCTTGACCGTGAGGCCCGTTACAAGATACGTCAAAGTAAACGCCAAACCATAGAACTCCGTCATTTTTTTTTGACGCATATCGATACGAGCATTAGAGTTGAGATCAGTTTATTAATACGGACCTTAGTGTCTATAGCAACATCTTAAGCTTGAAACACCCACGAAACATTTAATTTTGGCACTTGCTTTCCCACTAAGAGTTTGATATCAAAGATCAAAGTATACTGGTTGTTTCAGTAATCACGCGCCACCGCGTGTTCGGAAAAAACAACCATTCAATGGGGACGCTGCGAATGCTGCGATCAATATGAATAACAACGCTACGTTCACCAGTTTATTATAAATACAACCTTATCCGTATAGCAATAAGATATATTCTAAACACGAGCCAAGCTTGCTAGTTATCAGTGTTATCACAAGATAATAGATATATTTGTATCTAAAAGTTTACTCAAGCTTTTGTTTAGAATTATTATTATCAAGTTTCTTAAGGAATCATTTGAAACTCTATCTAAATTACTTTCAAATTGTTTCTAAACTGAAACATAACATAACCTAAAAGCTAAAATTGAAAACTTGTGGTTTTTACTCACCTGATTCTTTTTTACTGATGAAAGGGCTATGAACACTCATTTTATTTAAATTAATTAATTTATTACAGGCACGATTATAATTCAAAATTACAAAAAATATTAGGCAACTTTGTTTGTTTGCGAATGACGTCTGCTATTAGATGCAAAAGTTATCTTAGTACCCGGTAGATGGCATAACCATCCAAATAATTTTAATGTTGTTTACAATATAATTAAGAATGCAGCAATACTTTAGAGTTTATTTAATTAATATTATCATAATAAAATGCTTTATGTTATTTAAACAAAAATACTTTGATAAAAGCGCCTGTGAAGAATATGATTGCCAAGTATCGTAATAGAATAAACAGAACCACAAAGTTTTCAGGATGTTTAAAAATAATAATATGGCTAGGTATGGCGACGAAATAATAGATTTGTGTTCAAATATTTTTGAGCACTTGGTCTGGTAATGTATGGTTTATTTGATGGTGGGGATGTTTACAACATTTCAGTAGGTACTCGAGTTCAGGCAGTACAGCAACTGTGGCTTAGACTAGTGTGGTAAGACTGGTAAATAAACCCCCCGTTTCTTTTGATCTTAAAGCCATTTTATCAATATTTAAGTACAATACAAAGCAACACAATACAAATATTCCTTATTGAACACCACCATAACTGCAAGGAAATTAAATTTAAATAAAAAACAAAGTGTGTTTACACACAGCCTTATCGCTAAAGGCGATCTCTTGCAAACAAACTTACAAAGAACAGAAGTTAAAAGATAAATAAAAAATAATAAAACAGGAATCTCGATTACAAGTTTTACATTATAAAACGAAAGGAAAGGAAGTTCGCTAAGGGAGAGATAACAGGTGCACTTGAAAAATATTATGAAAGTAGGAAGCGGAAAGTAGGACGACAGTGTTCCACAACCTAATAGCCTGTAAAGTAAACTCGCCTGCGTAAAATTAGGAAAACAAAAAAGGAACTATTAGGATGAAATTTTGGGAGCAACGGACACTAGTGACTAAAAACTTAGTAACTAAAACGCTCTTTGTGATAGCGGGGGGTTGCTGGAAAGAAAATAATGCCGTAAAGAAGATTAACAATGTGATAGTGGACGACGGATTTGGAGCCACGTGATTTGAGAACAAAAATTAAAGACATGGTCATTTTGAATACCCTCGAGCTTGTTTTTTTAAATTGTTTCAGTAAGATTAAGAGAACACACATCTATACACATAATCTAGGATAGGGAGAAGAAATGTTTGAGCGAGCGCAATTTTAGTCGCCAGAGGAAGAAAGTTGCGAAGTAAGAGAGATCACACTGCCGCAAACATCTCCCCACTGATCTCATCAACTTTGGGTATCCCCGAAAAGGTACGGTACGGTCCATGATAACACCCAAATGTTTGACCTGGTGCCAGAATGCTATAAGAGCACCATCGAAGTACACTGTTGGAAGTTTGCTAAAGTTGGGTAACTTTTAAACTCTAACTGTTTCTCTATTCCAATATGCGAGCCAGTCATCATTAGCAACATTAATTACAGTGTCGAGATCGCCAAAGACGCCCCGAGAATAAAGGAGGATGGGCAGAAATGTATGAACACTGGCCTAGAAACCAATAACAATAAGCACTATATCATCGGATATGCTTTTTAATTCTACAACGATTTAGTAAAGCGGGAAACCGCAAAGAACTGTGAGAAATATTTAAAAAATCGGGAACATCGGGACGCCTACGTAGACGACGTTTGCATAATTACTTTGAAACACCGCTGTCTTTGCACGGCGATAACTTTCATCACACAAAGATTTCGAACTACCTGCCATAGAAATAGTTTTACAACTTAGAATTACCTATCCGGTGACATATTGCTTGTTGTTATTGGTCATATAGGTCAATTTGCCCACCCTCCTTTGTAGATCATAAAAATGATAAGAAGAGAGGTTTTTTGTAATGGAGTTAATACATAAAGGAAACAGTTGTGGTGACAGCACACTGTTTTGAGGAACGCCAGCCCCGTACTGAACCGTGAAGATCGGGAATCTTCTATCTTTATCCGCTGCCGACGACCCACTAGATAACTACGAATAATATGTTACGAGAACGTAAAATTCCAAGCGTAACATTAAAGTCGACTGTATTATAATGCTTAAGTTAACTTTCTACTGTCAAATCCCATGCGAATGTCGTCAGATATTCTTGGGATAGGAAGGGCAGAATGGAAATTAGCCAGTTGTCGGAAACAGGAGGGATTGGAATTTTTAGGTGAAGAGATAACATCAGCATCCTTCCACGAGGAAAACACGGTACAAGATAGAACTGTTAAGGATTTTGTTGAGAATAGAATAGGGTACCTTGAGGGAGAATCATTATTACGGCTAACGCAATCGGCACCAACAGCATTCAAGTTTTTATATCCCTTTCCACATAATTTACTCAATTATATTATGTATTTTTATTTCATTTTGTCTCAACAGGATGGGAAGTTATAGAAAATGACCATAGGGAGCCATCACTAACTTGTTAACTTCCTGTCAATTGACATTCGCAGAATAAAAGTTAACGAGAATAACGTCAGCTTTCGCTGCTTTATGAATCCCGCTCGATCTTATTTTTACCTTCTAAGGCCATTTTCGGGTGGCGTCGAGGGTTCCAGAAGCTGCCCTGACCTATCTCAACTTCGAGGTTCCGCCCTACACTCGTATATGCGTCCAAGTGTTCACTTCCTTGTGATATTAGAGCAAAATTAAAAGTAGATCTGCTCTAGATACGTGACTCAAGTTCATTACCGAGAGCAACAAAAACTGGCGACACGCAACCACGATGGACTACCGTTAGTGGGACAGCACGAATAACGGCCGCCATTTAGTCAATCATTGTGTCACTCTTTACTTGATCTTAAATGAAAGAGACGAAATGAGCGACATGCGATAAAATGCTAGTTGAACTAGCTGGTCTGGTTCCGTTTAAAAACGTGTTATTTTATAGTAGTAGTTTTACTATTTATAGAACTTCTGAGTTAGTCTTAGTGGTTTATTTTATTTTTGGGATTTTAGTGGCAATTATTTTAAAAAAAATCGTTATGTTAAAAACAATAAATTGATAATATGTCACTCTAATGGCCCTAAAATTTGATACTTACCGATAAATGCGAGAAAATCACTAATCGGCCCCATTGGACATTAATTTAACAATTGAGCGAATGCAAGGCCTTACCGCCGTATCTACTCGAAGATATTTTTCTTCTTTCTCGTTCTCGGAGTCAGAATACCAACTTAACCGAAGCGTGAAAACGTAATATAGGCGTTACCATGGTAATAACTAGTTCTGCTATAATTATAATACCATCGTTATTACCATGGTCACGCATGAACAATGTCACTGCTGGTGTAAATACCATTGTATTTTTTCTAAATTCCTTTTCTTTATTGTTAAATTTTGTTTTCTGTGTTGCCAGTCTTTGTTTGATGTTCAATTTATTTAGTTTTTTTTCTTGTTACTGTTATTTAATGTTATATATGTTTTAAACGGTAAAACAAAAGTGCGTCACATTGGGTATGATTATAGTTAGTAGGTATAAACCCTGAAAGAACAACAAATACTAAAAAATATCAAGTGTGACTTGGGATTGCGCTAATTCGATTCGAAATCGAATTGAAATCGGAATGTACACCTATAGTGCGACGGTACGGAACTCTCGGTGCACAGGTCCGACTCGCACTTGACCGTTTTTTTTCCAATTTGTTTGAAAAGTCGTTAGACGGGGACTTAATCGTCATTAACGGATTCTGCCGGTGGCACTAGAGTCAACTCAGATAGCATTAGTATGCTCGTATGTTTATGTCTGAAAGATACGATTTTCATGGGTAGAAGAGATAATGATAGTTGAGACAAACGCAATTTTAAAGTTCGAACATGGCTTGTTCAGCGGGTTAATGTGTTAGTGGGAATTCGCGAGGTATAACTTCTATCTAGCAAATCGTTGGCAGGTCAGACTATAGGCGAAGACTCGCTATACTAGTTCTTTCGCTTACTATCAAGTATCGTAGCGAATCTCACCGTATGTGGGACAACCTGCCTTGTCTATCGGGTTTTTCATTTATTATTTCACGTGTGAGGTTTGGTATCTTTCCAAGACACGTGCTGAATATTTGTTTTCTAAATACCACATAAACAAACTGAACCGGAGTAATGAAAACCGCATTATGCTAAACAATAATTCCGATAGCCTGCTTGGCGGGAAGGTAGAGCATGGTCACGGTTGCCTTCTTGGGCATTTCTCTTCGGCTACCGTTGCCGCGCACACTGCCGCGTGATGTCGCGCGCTCTTCAAATTCTTGACAATAACGTTCCAGCGGAATTCGAATTCCAAAACTTAGTTTTAAATTTGGAACGCGTGTACATTTTATGTTTCTAATTCTTAATGTAACAATGCCAGTGATTTTCGAATTCTGAAATGCATAAGCAAACTTTTTTTTTAATTTGTAAAGCGTTAACTTTTTAATAATTAGTTTCATAGTGGGTATAAGCCAGTGACATGAGTGTTAACAAAATGTGTTTGTTTAAGTGCGCTATGATAGCGTTGCTGTTTCTAGTTATAATTGACATAGGTGAGTAATAATAATTAAAATAATTATATAATTTAGGTGCAGTTATCATGTATAACATTATATAAACGATGTTATGTTTTAATTGTTTAAAGTGAAATTAACGATGAAGCAGTTTTATGCTCCGGTGATATTACTATCTAGTTATCTCGTAACCGGGCAATTTCTAACTAATAAACACGCACCTTTGCGAGGCGAGAATACTATACGGTTATAGAATGTTTCGTTAAATATAATTCATACTTTCGATTTTATCGGGCGAAATATTTTTAAGATTATAACGGTCGGCCAATGGAAATATTCTGAATTTCTTCTCTGTCAGGTTTTACATAATTATCACAGGTACATTAAAGCCTTCGTAAGAAAAGATATTTAGTACCTTCGTCTTTTTTTAACCAGATGACATAATTATGTCGGCTATGTACCAGTATGTAGAGAGAACGCATGCTCCAATTTTGCCCTACCAAAGTCCCGATTCTACAGTAGCCTCTAAACTTCCTAATGTTATTTAGGTGTCGCTAAAACACTTTGCTATTCTATGAGCAGCTGTCATAATCAAATAACAACGCTAATTTCAATGTGACGCTTCTTATTTTAGGCGGTCTATTCAGCTTTACATTGACATTCTGGAAAAGCACTTGTTAAATCTGCCTTCTAAACTGTCTAAAAATTAGACTATTTAGTTTTAGGCTATTTAAGCGATGTGTACGTGTGTAAGAATAGGGCCCAAAGTATTGTTAGATTTGTGTTCGCGTCACGGGTGTGACGAGTACTTAGAAAAAAATAACAAAGAGGTGGATTTCAAAATATCAACATAAAATAATATGTAATTTCATTTTTTTAAATTGCTAGCTTTGTAAAATATTTAGTAAAGTTATATTTCTCACCGAAGTCAAATATGTACTTACTAGTTTCTGCCGCGACTTCGTCCGCGTAGATTTCGATTATGGTTATTCCCTCGGGAACTTTTAAATGTTCCAGGGTATAAGCTATCTCCATTACACATCCAAATTCGTCCAGCCGTTGTAGCGTGAAGAGTAACAAACTGACACACACACACAAATAAAGAATCTCTAAATCAAATTATCTCGTGAAGCCCACCATACCTATCTACTACAAACTGGGAGATTTTTGTGAATGAGAAGTCTCATGATGATTTACAAGTTATAACGTATTATAACCACTATGAAGACAATATCAAACATGGAGTTGGGTATTTACAGCTTGCTCTTTCTTAGACATGTCACCCTTTGACCTCTCAATACTAAAAACAGACATTTAAGGCCCGTATTAATAAACTGATGTCAACTCTAATGCTCGTCTCGAGATGTGTCAAAAATGACGATGTTCTATGGTTTAGCATTTACTTTGACGTATATTGTGACGGGCCTCACAGTCAAGATGAGTTTAATACGGCCCTCAGTGCAGTCCAAGTGTCAGATATAGCTATCGGCAAAGCAAAAGCTTGTGTAGTACATTGAAGAGTGTTTTCGCGCTCTTGCTTCGGGCCCTACTGCCGCGCGGCATTGTACGCGTGCTGACCAAGTTAATAGTGTAATTAGACCTTGCGGCATTAACCTGACCGTAGGTAGCCGTAAACCATTCGACCATTACATACCTATATGATACAGTTAGCCTAATAGGTACTTAGTGACCCTGCCCACGAAGCTGTGTTCCCGATCTCGGGTGCCAGGTCTGGTTAGGGCAAAGAACTGAGCACGAGTGGTTTCTTTAGCTAGTACTAGTACCCATAGCCTTAGTCTAGTTTGGGACTAAGTTAATTAGTGCAAAAACATCTTCTGTATTTGTTGATAATAATATATTAAAATACCCAATCATATCAAAAAGCTGAGTTTGCATTACTCGCGTTGTGCGTTGCCCATAATTTACGAAAATCAAAATTTATTGGTTGCATAATTTCCTTTCTCGTTTTTTCCCGATCTTATTTTTTTCCAAAATTCTCCCGTTTTTTTTTTCTATAAGGTGTTTCAGGCGTTTTGAAGCGGCCCATGAAGACGCTAATGAATGGTACCCTTCCACTGTCACTGATACTCGTTGACATTTGTATTTTTCCCATTGTCACCTATAGGTAACGGTGCCGAGGCATTGGTCACTCATTGAAGCCCAAAAGTTCTGCGCTTCTTAGCAAAAAGACGTAATTGTCATGAAGATACGCTCTTTCGCTAGTAAACTTTTTTACATTGTATTTTTTTGGGATACCTTTTGTGTCTGCGGCTTCGGAGGCCTACATTGAGCATGGTTTGACATGCTCTTGCCCGGTATTATTATCCTTTTTTATGGCGTGGGGAAGGCGGGAGAGCTCACCGGCCACCTAATAAATAGTAAGAGATATCTGCGACCCATACACAACACAATAGAATGGTGTATAGATCATTTTGGGTTGTACGTTATTTTACAGACTGAATTTGTTTAGAATTTCATTTCATATAAATTTTTTCTCGTATTATCATTTCATAGAATAATCAATATGTAGAATAATTACTTTGAAGACATTTAAATCATCGTTTTTTATTTCCAATAAAAATCAATGTTTCTTTTTTCATATCATAGAATAGCAAATTAAATATTCTTTGTTCTAATATTATTTATTTAAAATATAAAAAAATAACCTCGAAGACTATGGCGGGAGCTTGCTTCGCTTCGCTCCCGCCATAGCCTTCTAACCTAACCTATTCAAGTCGGTTCTGCCCAGAGAGGTCTTGGTCGCTCGCTTCGCTCTCTCGCTCACTCAAAAATACACTGACCAAACAATATTCGCTAAAAAACAAATATTTTGTTTGATAAGTTTGTGTAATGAAAAAATAAAATTATAAAATTCATTGAATTGATTTTCTGTGGAATATGTTTCTTTCAAGTAAATAGTTTAAAAAATAATAATATTCGAAGCAAAAATACAAGGACCAAATAGTATATGAAACATTTTCTGTGAAACAAAATTCTGTAATTTTTCTGTCTGTAAAACAAGGGGACACCATCATTTTGAGCTCTTTGACATCCACCTACATCTACTACTGACTGTACCAAGCCTAAAGTGCCTGATTACAAAACAACAACAAAAACCGCATCCGACATTACTTTCGCTGCAGTAAAAGTTACCTTTACGTAATCGATGCATTTCAATGAGTGCGTAAAGTTATCTCTTGCATCATCGCGTATTCTCTTATTTGGAGCATAATAAAATAAAAAGTCAGCGCATGCATCGTCCGATAACATCATGGACATAATATGTCGGTAACATATTAAGTTCATACAAAACAAAACCGGTTAAGTGCTAGTCGACTCCTCAGACTGTCGGGACAACTTAAACTCGCCGGTTAATAACTCGTCCGTCGACTTGAGCGAGTTCTTAAAACATGAACATAACTTGCACGACACGCAACTTAAAAAATTATGCAGCTCTAGGTCATTCAGAGTAAAATTAATGTGCAAAAGCGACAGTAGTAACTACAGCCCAGAGAAAGAAGGAGAAAGTAGTTATGGTGGCACCTTCACTGCCCGATCCCGAATTGCCACTTGCCTTTACTTAATACTTAAGGTAACTTTACACGGTGTCAACACTGGATGACTTTGCGTGTAATTTTTTTATACGTGTTTAGTAAAAGGCGAACAAGCACAAGGGTTTGATGGAAATCGGTCACTGTTGCCAAATGGATGTCAGCCAATGCCAAGGGCACATCCAAGAGGCTGCCTTTCAGTGAATAGTTACTTAGTTACTAGTATTAAGCCACAAGAACAAATAGAGTTAATTTCAAATAATCATTTTTAGGATGAGCTTTTGTTGCCGTGTATGCAAAGCATATCTGCTTGCTTATCAAGATTTAAAAAATGAATCTACGTCAAGTTTAGCGGAGATCCTGTCACCAGCTTCCGACTCCATCATCACATCAGCTGTCAGATATCATAATATTGCATTGTCATCAGGTTTATATGTGATCCAAATTTCAGCCCATTCTATTAACGGGAACTGGTTCAAAATTTACTTGCCAATTTTGAAGCGGACAACTTACATATACTTTCATAGATACGAACAGCACAAGTTAAATAAAAACTTGTAAAAACTATAAATTCTTATCGATAAGATGCCAGTAACACTAATGTCTAGACTGTGTCATATTGTATCACTGTGTACTTACCTTTGCCAAGAACTCGTTGTCAGGGTTCATTAATTAGAGAGCGAGCGTGGTACTCATCGTTAACTTGTACTTTGACTTGTACCATCAATGTTTTGACTTTGACTTCAAATGTGAATGTCACATACCTAAGTACAGTACGATTAATTGCACTTTGATACTCGGCAATTCTCGACATTCATCGGGAGAGATCGGAAGTGCAAATGACGCGTGATAAATTGCTGCATATTCATAATATGTCAAAAAAGTTGATTATTGTCTATTTGAATATTTTTAATAATTATGATTGTTTCTAAACTTAGGTTGATGTTTTATATTATTTTATGTGAGTAAATTCGAGTTTTTTATATACTCTATGTGAAATCACGAACCTTTACGATTAAAACCGATATGTCCCGAGTGTCAACGTGGAAATAATCGTACTGTATAAATGTTTAAAAGCTACCTTTCAAAATCACGGTCTGGCCTTCTATTTACCGGCCGCCAATGCCGCCATTAATGTCAAGTAAATAAGAGCCTTAGAATAATAACACATAGAATGATAGTTTCCTACAGCCAACCCGTCAAAAGTGACGCAAAAAATGGATTCATGTGGGCGTAATCAACGCGTACTAACACACGACAACACGCACACAAGTAAACAAATAATGTTGCTAGCGGATTACATTTCCCCCTAAACTAGGGGATTTTTCCATATAATCATTTTTGTTAAATTCGATCATTTTTTGTAGTTACTTAGTAATAATACAAACGTTTATTAACACTTATGTAATAAGAAAATGTTTTGTCTCTTTCTAATTCGCATAAAATATCATATTTTAAGTAGGTAGTTTAAAAAAATGTTCTAAGGTACTTTTTTGGCCGGTGGTTTTTTGGCGGACTAAAATTCAATTCATCCAGGGACACCCAGTATATACTCGCAATCACCTTAGTAGGAACCACGTCCCGACGTAGTCTGCACAAGCCACCTTTAGTAAGATATTTGTCTGTGTCATTAAAATGTACAGAACATATTTTTGTCCTCCTAGACGGCTTCCACCAGCTTTCATTTCGATTAATCCTAATTTTTTCAATCCAACGTGCGTCTATAATCGGATTAGAAGGAAATCTTGAACGAGAAAAACAAGTAATTCAATTCGTATCACAGACTATCACAAAATAGAACAAGTACTTACTATAACAATTTAGGGGGAAAAAATTCGATATAATGGCAACATTTTCATGTAATGTCGTTAGAAAATAATTTAATATTTTAGTGAATGTTTTACGTAAAACAACAAGTCAACACATATTACTTACACGTGGAATGTTATTTTATAGTGTTTATTTTCTTGGTCTGAAGTGTTGTGGCACGCATTAACAATACAAATCGTCATAATCAATAAAAATCCGGGAGCTGTTGACGCTGTGTGACGTGATTGCGACTGACAGGCGGCGATCGCCGAGTACACCAGAATGGTGTAGTTTAAGTCTGACGGTTTTGGTGCCCGGACTAGGTTTCTATGTGTTATTATTCTAAGATAAGAGCTATCGTTACGTTTGTAATACGATAACATGGTAATTTTTTTAAAACCCAGTAGAATAGAGGTCCTATTTGAATGGACTTTTAGTTCGGAACTAGGGCAATTTGTGTGAGATTGTCCCCTGATAATTTAATTCACTTATTATTTAACAATAATTTAATTAGTCTTCTTAACCCCCATACAAAAAGATGTTTGATCATAAGTTACAGGGGTGTGCCCTGGGTAAAAAAAAAAAGACTAACTAGTCCGTCAGTAATATCACCAAAAAATATTGGTTTTTTTTTTGGTTTATCAAATCAATCAATATTGACCAATAAAACCCGCATCAAAGTTCGGGAGTGGGGGCTTGTGGCGTCACAACGTGGTATAAAGTGTACGACGGCGTGACGTCTGGCGAAACTTTAACGCACAGTATCTTCGTCATTTTTCGTTTAATTGACAAAAGAAAAAATACGTGATCAATATTTTTTGGTAATGTAAACGACGGACTAATTAGATTTTTTTAGGACTAGCCTTATGACGGTTTTTCGCTAGGTTTCATTCAAATCAGTTGGGCCGTTTAATAGATATCGGGTCCGAAAGCAAGGATCGTCACTATATCATGGGTTTTTTACTGTGTTACTTTATATTCCCCCGAACCGACTGAGATGTTCAATTTGCTCAAATAATGATGTTTTCTTAATAAATCGAATCTTTTCAATACAGAACTTTCACTATTAATAAGAATAAGTGATCACAAAAGGTAAAACACGTATACTTCGGTAACTTCGGTTACGTGATAGCCAATCGGTGGGACGTTAATAAGAATAACGTGTTAATTACGAAATCGAAACGAGAGCGGAGCTTTACGAGCTTGTCAGATGTATAGAGACTGGAATTTAAGAGGCGCTTTAAAAGACGAATGTGAGGCGACACTTATATCGCGTATCTTTTAAACATTCCGATAACATTTGCTACCCCCCTAAATCAAGTCACACCCAAAGATGCTAGCCGATGTACGGTCAAGGAATTAAATTTGTCACCCATCTTAGTTCCAAAGTCAATCTGACATTCTACAGCAATAAGGTTGAGTTTCCTATCAATTACAAATGACTTGACATCTCTAATGCCTATGACATCTTCAAGCAGATTTTCTTTGAAATGGGTAGCAAATTAACTTCCCACAGAAGTATGTACTTGTAGTTTCGCGCCTCAAGTGTGGAGTGGGCATTTACTGTAAGTAGCTGCACACTTTAGTGCTTTGTCACATTAACGTCAAGTTAGAATTGCTGCACTAATCTGCCAAAGGAAATAAAGCGGCAAGGTACCAAAGTGTAGTTTCTTACAAGGCTAACTGTACGAGTATGATCATTATTCGATCAAGATTGAAGTCGTCGGCGCGTAAAGTACTGTTCCCATTGAACGGACCGTATCGGAGTGCACTTGTACTAGTTATTCTGTGGCACTGGGTTTTACATACAAATTAATTGTAAAATAATGTCACAAAAAAATAAAATCGTGTCCATGTTTTGACGTTGACATGTTCAAATAAAATATATATTTGAGAACAATCAAAATAATATCCTGCTTTCTGGGTTGCATGCGATCCAATTCTTGGGTCGGACGTCTCAGCGTTCGATTTCTTCGTAGGTCATTATCATTATATCAGGTGAAAGGTATTTACTGCTGGACATAAAGGATCAGTTCAATAAAATTGGTCGATAACTCGCATGCTCGTAGCAATCCATTGACGGGTTGTTTTAACATTTTTGAGCCGAGGGCCATAGCAGCGACGCAATGTATGTGTAATGTATATATGTATAGTCATTACGTCACTGTATCACAGTGACGTTATGATTCAAGTTGAGAGAAGTGTCAAACAAATGTGTCATAATGTCACTGTGACACCGTTCTATGGTGGGTCAGGGTTTCAATGGGCTGTACGTCTTAAAGTCTTAAGGCTCAGTCTTATTAAAGGTAAGGTATTGCCACAAGGACCGGCCCTGCGCTGCCTGAATCCATCGGTTTCCGCAACCTTAGCCTCGTCGTCGGTCCACCTTGTTGGAAGTCAAACCACGCTGCTTGGGTTCCTAACGTTTTGTACGAGAAATAAAGTATTTTCGGAAAGTACAGATGTAGTGCATAATTGGTTTCCTTCGTATTTTCACGGAAAAGTACGAACGTATCTTGCTATTTCAGTCCGTCACAGTACAAAAAGTACTGAGGTTGACAAATACGAACATTTCCGACAAAATACGAAGGAAAACAATTATGCACTACATCTGTAAACAGGAGCACTTGCTTGACTTTGACAGTTTCGTTCTTAATTAAAGTTTGTAGTATGCTTTCTTTTTCAAGGTTTTATGGTATTTAAGTATTAAAACCGTTCATCAGTTAACAGTATGGTCATTAGGAATCCTAAACTCTGTTTCTTCGTCTGCGGACGGACACCCGAAAACTCTTCAACCTCATCGGCCATTTTACCTGCGAGCGTTCTGCGATTTAGTCGTATAGAATTTGATAGTTTCCCCGAATGTGCTTACCTATGAGCGTACCATTCAGGTTTCCAGTCTCTACAATAATCCTACTCTACCGGGTTCCGCTGACTCGGAATAATACCTAAAACTTGTCAACAGTTATAATAAACAAACAACGTAGGTATACAATATTTCTCATGTAAATCAGCCCATTCCTATTCAGTCAGGATCCTCCTTACTTTCACCTCCCGTCTGCTGGTTTTGGAGAGAACGCGCCTTAAATTGATTAAACAGGTTTCATACACGCATTATGGCCTATATAACTGGACCAGCGTCATTCATGGTTTTGGTCAAAGTTACCTTCGTTTTAGGGTTCCGTACCCAAAACCCCCCACCTAAGAAACCTATTAGTAAAAGACTGTCAGTTCCCTCATATATTACCTACCAATGTTGGTAGGCACTCTCCGTTGCCACGTGTTTGTAATGCATTCAATGGCATGAGTGCGATTCTGCCTGATCTCGATTTGTTTTTTATTAGATTACTAAGTTTAAAAATAAAATCTTGGCCTGTTTGTTGCGTACCTACTGATGTTTAGTGTTACCTAATGTTTCTATTTAGTCCGCTAAGTTAACTGGAAATGCTGTGCATACTTGTAATTGGCTTGTATACTACGCATAATACCCTAATCTGATACTAGGATATAAATGCTTTCTGTACTTGCTTTAAGTGTACCTTATAATAAATACATAAGTAAATAAGAATTATCGAAACGTTGCAGTTGACGACACGATAATAAATAGGTCAGAAACGATGTGGTTTTTACCGCCTACTAGAATCTCGCCCCTTTGATAATTTGACATAATTGTTGGGTTCAAGATGCAAAATATTCAAACCAAGGACCATTTTGATTGTTTTGTTGTAAGCAGGGATCACAAGGTTCAAAAATAAATACTCCTAAATAAGTTCTGATATAAATGCAACAAATGATCATAAGAATAGTTATAAAAATATTCTTTTTTATCGTGGACTACCGGTTTAGAACCACTGGTGTAAAGATATTTTCTTTCAACAATAATCGAACTCGCCTTTCCTTTTAAGAGACCATTACTTCCGAGTTGATTAAGTGCGTTTTGTTCATTTGCCTTGCCATTACGGTCTAAACCAATGTTTGTAATAATACCATTTGAAGATGGAAAAAATATGCCACAACAAGTCACTTAAAAAAAATACGAATTGACGGTGATATTGCAAAAACGCGTAAATTCAATAAGTTGCAAAATGTGCTTTACTTCCTTCCACCTGCTACGATAATGACAAATATAGAGAAATACATAGAAAACTTCCAAGACTCGGTAACAAATACGTTCATCACACACACACATAATTATCCGCCCTTACGGGGATTTGAACCCGGAAACGCTAGTTTCGTAGGCAGGGTCAGTACCAACTAGGCTAAGTCCCGTCAACCCGTTCTATCGCTAAACATAGATTTTATTATCAGTTCCAGAGGCTCAAGGGAATATAATGTCGATGATCGACTTCCGGTACTGGCGCTGCGTGATGAAGCGGGAATGGAGGTGTCCGGACTCCGAGATTAACTTCTTTTTGTATACGCCGTGAGTATCTCAACATTTGAAGCTCTTCCGAGACTGCACTGACTGATTGACTGATGGACAAAGCACAGCCTAACCCGCTAAACCTAGAGATTTGAAGGGAATATTCCTTGGATGATCTAGGAAAAGAAACGGGGAAAAGGTGGGAAACTAATTTTACGCGTAAGAAGGTGCGGGCGGTTTCTAGTTACCCATATTTGTAGTAAAACGGGACTTAATCGCGTAAAACAATAATGATTGATTATTACTCTGACTGGAGCTCTTATTTTGTGAGAATCATTGTAATTTCTATTACTGTTAACTACAGAACTTCCTCCGCGTAGTATAATTCGTTCCTTTATGGAAAAGTTGTGCGGGTGCTAACGTTCACATTTAGACTACAAATAATTCCCCACTTCAGTCTGCATTTAGTTTTACCATCCTCGTCAGATGTAATTATGTTATTTTGCTCCCTTATTCTGTCACACAATTTTCTATTCCAATAGAGAGCGTCCCTTCAAGCAATGGGTAGACGTCCGCCACATGGGTCTCCTCGAAGCATACGGGTGGAAGGCCAGCAGGAAGAACGTCATGATCATTCACGGGTTTAACGGCACACATTCCAAGAACCCCATGTCATTTCTACGAGATGGTAAGGGTTCTCAAAGTACCAAATACCAGTAACATGGTGGCGGCCTAAATTTGACAAACGTTTCATAAAATGTATCATTTCACCGAGAGCAATGTTGACGGGAAGTACTGTTGGTCACTCCATACTATTTTGTTTCGCAGCATACTTGTCACGAAAGGACTACAACGTATTTATGGTGGATTGGTCTCCGCTGACGAGGTTTCCCTGTTATCTATCGTCGCTGTCCAACCTGAAGTAAGTTATTTGTCATTATGCTGAAGTTGTATTCACAAACCTATTTTTAAATTTCATTCCCATGAGCCCTTTTGAACAATAAGTTCCATTAGAACCACGACATCCGCTAACAGCGCATTCTAATTATGTGGCTTCAACTTGCCGTATATTGATATTCCCAGAGAATTAACAAATTTTCTGGGATAAAAAGTTTCCCATGACCTTCCCCAAGGTTAAAGCTATCTTTATACCAAATTATATTGAAATCGGTTTGTGGTTTAGTTGTGAAAGCCTAACAAAAACAAACAGAAGGCTTTGGTTTTTTAAATTCTAATAGACAGTACCTAGTTTATGGTTCAGGCCAAACTTAAACCTTAATATCATATCACTTACTATCATATAACTAATCTTATTGGCAACCGGTCTAACAAGCAGTGCCAAAAACCATTAGTTAACTCCTCAAAAGTAGGCATCTTTCCTCCTTCCAGACTGGCAGGTCAGTGTACTGCTCAGCTGTATTCCTACATCACGCGATCAGGTGGACTAGCAAAAATGATCACGTGTGTGGGTCATTCGCTGGGCGCTCACGTCTGCGGGATGATGTCTAATCATCTCACCAAGAAGCAGTACAAGATCATTGGTGAGTAGTGAATACTCGACACAGGTTAGTAAGAGGGAAGTAAGAGGGGTGTAAGGACGCGGGAGGGGAAGGTGGTCGACTAAATAGTTCCGTCCTGCTAAGCTCATTAATAACAGAATAGAATTAAAACTGCTTTGGTTATTGAATTTGACATACTACTTATTAGCTTAGGGAGGCAGCGTTAGAGTTGAGACATATTCGCGGGGGATTTCGTGTGGCTTCTAAATTAAACTGCTACTGCAAAATATGAACTTGTTGAAAATATAACTGTCAATTACTTGAAATTTCTATTAAAAGCATGAGTAAGTAAAAATAGCTAAGAAATAAAAATAGTATCTTATCAACAATAAAAAAATAGTTTGATATATTTCAAATACATGTAAAATATCGGCCTCTTTAAAATAATTGATCACAGTTGTGGTATTTTAGGTAGCGCCAAGGTGATCGTCTTAGTTTCTAAGTACTGGTTGATTCCTTCTTCGCCCCTGCAAAAAACAAAAGTGTAAATAAATCATTTATATCTTGGTAACATAGGTAGTAGATAACTGAGTACTGTGAAGTCCTGTGTTACACACAACACGTTAGCGTCTTTCTTGTGTATACCAGAAGTTAACGTTATTAAAGCCCAATTTTCTGCCTGAACGCATATCAGTACAAACGGCGTCAGGTTTATTATTATTAATTACGAGTAATTAATTAAATACAAATAACTTGGTTCAATAATATTAAAGGCCCTGCAAAAGTGTTAGAACAGTTTGACTGCAGGATTGTGTCCGCAAAATAAATCTGCTTTTTTCTAATATAAATTAAGCTTTCAGTATGTCTTACATTATACCTAGTATGGAAGTGACTCTAATAAAAAATAAAAACGACTAGCCTCTTAAATTTACCAATATTTGGCTCCTGCCGAATATCCTCAGGCAAAGTAATGTTTTATCTACTAAACTAATGTACCTCAAATTTACCCACAGATACCGACCTTGTGCCATAATTATGACTTATGAGATATGTTATGCTCTTGACTATCACGGTTACTTCAATCCTATGAGATAAAAACATAATTTTCATCACACTTGCTCGTAAATGGTGTTATTCCATGCCTGTATACAGAAGGACAATGGCCTAAATTGTTCCCGCGGGAATTATGGCGAGTTTGTCATCCCTAGGGAGTAATGACTTTCTTTTTAAAATTTGCAACTCTTTCGTACATCATTTCTGACCAAGGAGGTTTAATTTTCAGCCAAAAATTAAATCGGTTTCTAATTTCATCTTTAAAAATTAGCTATAGACTAACTTACATTACAAAAAACCTATACGCTTCATTAAACTTCATTATTTTTATACCTATTTCAAGTTTATATCATCATTTATCATTAATTTTAGTAATTATACATTTTTATCAAATTGGCTAAATCTGGCTCGAATCCAGGTCGAAACTAAACGCAGTTATTATCTGTGGTAGAGGTCACAAAAAAAATCGTTTCCATTTACGTTCCTGTTCGTCAAAAGTTATTTCTTTATATTTTTCAGAGTCAAAGTGTTTTCTCTTTGTTTTTTTTCCTTGCAAATGTGATGAAAACCATTGTGTATATCACAGGCAGTAAGGGGATTACTAACTCGAGTCATTAAAAGCCCTCCGCCATCGGGGTCGGGCTTCTAACACTCTCGTTAGTAATTCCCTTCATACTACCCTTGATGCACAATGTACTATTATATGCACCTTTAACAATTGACTACAGGAAAGACCACTTTTGTTTTTCGAGTGTTTATGAACCGTCAGACAAAAAAGCGCGAGGGTAGGTATTTTGTTTTGCTTATCGTGTCTTCCTTTTTTTGCCTAGAGACAAATGCAAAAAAAAAGAATATTACTTACAGTTCTCTTCCCATACCAGAGTCCTTGAAACCGCCGAACGGCGTCTGGCTTGTGACGTGGTCGTAGATGTTAATCCTGGAAATTAAAATAACATTTTTTAAAATATGATTAGGTTAAGGAGAATAATCCAATTTTAACTCTTTGGAGTTGCACAGCAATGGTTATTATTCAGAAAATAATCACTCAATTGATATTATTGAGAAAATAATCACTCAATTGAATAAAATCCGGATGAAAGATTGACTTTACCACATCTTGCACTTTCCGCTTTCGACGGATGCTTTTTACTTTACCGGAAAAGTTTTCGGCTAAATCTGTGCAGAGACAGACGCCGTTTTTATAAAAATATGTTTGATTTCTATACTATATTGGTCATTAAACATTATTTTTGCTTTACTTCTGTGATGGGCACTCTGTGCAAAAAAAACGTACCAAACGGAACCAGCTCTGACGTATTTAGCGAATGTCATGGCGGTGGTGACGTCATTCGTGATAACACCAGCCCCAAGTCCATAGTTGGATTTGTTGGCTCTGTCGACAACCTCGTCAAAAGTATCGAACTTGAAAATGCTTTGGACGGGGCCGAAGATCTGAAAGAAAAAAAAAACTATTACAGGTTGCACAACTTCAGATGGGTTATAAGTATTACGTCATATGAATGTAATTATCTTTGATTTTATAGATTGTTTATTTTATTTCAAGCATTTTTTAAAGGAATATTGTGTGATTGACGACTTGGGTAAAAAATTCTGTTGCTTATTCTGCATTTGATCATTTTGTTACTCACTGTGCATGTATGTTTGTTCGATACGAGTATTATTCTACACCAACAAGGCACAAAAGTCTTCTGGTTGTGTACTTACTTCTTCCTTAGCAATCTTCATGTCATCCTTCACATCAGCAAACACGGTAGGCTTGATGTAGTATCCCTTGTTGCCTATCTTGTCTCCACCAGCCACGCATCTTGCTCCATCTTTCTTGCCAGCTTCAATGAACCCAAGTACTTTATTGTACATGTCCTTGTCAATCTAAAAACAATAAAAATAAAATAAAAAAATGAGTTGTGCTCGGTCTGTTTCCACTCTAAAAAACTTTCATGTAAATAAGAGCTATCAAAACGTTGACAATACGATAGCAAATCAAAGACGGTATGGTTTTTACCGCCTATTAGAATCACGGCCCTGAGCCTAAGGCTAGAACCATCCTTAGTAAACACCGCGTTTGAATCGGTCCTTTATCTTCGGGTGTCACGATGCCACATACAAACACAGATAGATAGACACATTATACGCAGACACACAGATTCCCAGATAGGCAAGTTACACTTATTGCGTATGGGGATAAAAACCACAAAAATAAGCTTCTACTAATTTCGAAATGTTACTTACTTGAGGGCCTTGTTGGACGTCGTCAAACGGGTTGCCAACCAACCTACTCTTGGCAATTTCGGTTGATTTCTGAACGAATTGGTCGTAGATGCCAGACTGGACGAAGGTCCTAGTGCCGGCACAGCAGCATTGACCCGCGTTTTCGAACGCAGCGGCTTGGGCTATCTGAGCTGCTTTTTCCACTGTAATAATAATATTTAAAACTCAAATCATCTTTAAATATCAATGAAATTAAAGTGAATGTGTATTAAAAAAACAAAAGTCTCCGTCTGAAAGTTCGCCTTCAAAAGACGCCGAAACGATTAAAAACATATTTTTTTTTATTGCTCATTGTTTGTATCAAGTATAATTAATTTATACAGGTGTTAAATACATTTGTCTGTGCACCACTACAATCTACCATAATTACGGTGTAAAATACCAGAATTATATTTAAAAAAACAAGGACTAGAACAGAAAATTTAACTTGAATTTCGGGCCTTGCACAATTTATAAAATCGATGCAAAGTGGGGGCGGGTAACTAGAGTACCTAATAAATATTTGAAAACTGTAATCATTGGATGGGTATTGGGTAGAGAATAAAAGCACTGTTAATTGAACCGTTATGGATAAAAACCAAGCCTTTATATAGATGTACAAAAGGTATTTATTTGCAAACCAGCTGAAAATTACTTAATTATCTTACATATTTTACCTCACACCTATATTGTGTAAAAATAATGGAAGCCATAAATAATTTAGTACTTATTAACTTCAGATTAACCAATAAGAAAGGCAAATAGCTATTATTCGTAGTTATCGCGCTAACTTTTAAGATATTATAGTATGTCTTGTAAGTCGTCTTGTATTTGACATTTATCGATAAATAAGTAGTGTTAGGAGCTACACGATATAGAGTGATCTCACACATGCACAAAACGGAAAGTGTACACTACACGCAAAAAGTAACCAATGGCAAAATGCACAATACGCAAATTATACACAAAGCATAATGTGAAATACGCAGAACGTACAAAATTTACATACGCAAAATGTACATTACGGAAAATGTGCAATAAGCAAATAGTTCAACACGCAAAATGTACAAAAAAAGGAAAAGTGTGTATGTAGTGTTCACCAATAGCTGGTAACTATCAAATGAGTTAAGTGCCAGTATAGACAATAAAGAACAAGTTCTTATCGCAGTTTATTTTAATTGTTTTATTGGAAGGTAAAATTTTCTATTATTCACTAGTTTTTGCCCACGACTCTGTCAGAGGGGGAGTTTAAAATCTCATTTTTCGGCTGTCAATGGCTGTATACTCTTATGACCGGCATTTTTTTTATTTTATTTAATGAGCAGACTGAGTCGCTTGTGGAAAGCTTGTTTTATATTAGTGAACTCATTTGACTTCAGTTACCAGCTATTACAGAACACTAATACACACTTTTAGTTTTTTGTACATTTTGCGTTTTGTGCATTTTGCTCCGAAGGGGTTGCCGGTGCGTTGTGTCGTGCCAACGCTGTGATTTTAACATAGAGCGACGCACGAGTTTCAACGCTTCGTATGGCTGTCATTCTAATATATGTAGAACAACGCAGCGGCGACGATGCAACACACAGGCAACTCTCGTGTGGCATCCCTCTTACGTACCATCGGCATCATTGAATACAACCAGCGCACTCTTTCCCCCTAATTCCAAAGTGACTCGCTTTAGGTTTGTCGCTGTGGCAGCGGCCATGATTAAACGTCCAACCTGAAAATGGCAAAATAAATTACTTTTACCAACAAGGTAGCATACTTCCCATTCAATGTCAATAATGGTTATCAATCAGCATTTTTTTTACAAGACTTTAATTTCTAAACTTGGACCCTAGACAAGATGCATTCGGAGTTCGTTATCGATGTCAAAAATGTATAGGATTGACGAAAGCTTCCAGGCGGTCTTGTCGAGCGCCTACGTCAATTCCATACATTTTGTTAGTTTTTGAAAATCGTTTACGCACGTTTAGTATCTCGTCAAGGGCCCCAGTATCACATAGTTTTCTACTAACCTCGGTGGATCCCGTGAAGGCAACTTTATCAACGTCTGGATGGTGAGTCAGAGCACTACCAGCCGTTGGTCCATAGCCAGGTATCACGTTCACAACGCCTGGAGGGAAGCCAGCCTCCTTGACGAGGGCGGCTACAGCTAGAGCAGTGAGCGGGGTCTGCTCTGCTGGCTTCACGATAACAGTGCAACCTTGAAGTAAATAGAAAAAAAAGACATATTTTTATAACACACGAACAGTTGTTTTATCTTACGAAAACGGGTGGGTGATACTTGTGTGTGTACTAGATGCATATACACGTTGTCTCTGAGTGCTTAGTTGTCGTCGCTAAGTGTTGTGTACGCGTTACAACTACACGTATAGGTCGACCGCTTTTGTGAGATAAAAATACTGTACAAGAATATACACGAAAAGCGGAACGAGATAAAAAAACAAACTTCAGTGCTCAAAAGGGCCCCGGCTTCTCTCTTCTTTCATGAAGTATCTTTATTATGGGACTGATTGGTGGGAAACAAGCTCAGACCCATTGGCGTATCTAGGACTATTTGCCCCTAAGACGCGATAGCCGATGAAGTTATTTAATAGCCAGCCTAGATTTTGAAAGGGTAAACGAACATCCTGGGGTGGGCACGAAACTTAAGAGCGACGCCGTCAATAGTCAGATGCATGTCACATTGGTGTAATACGGTTGAACTACACTACTATTATACTTAGTCGGGCATAGCAATACGTAAGATGTAGAACATTACCGAAAATTTGGAAATAAGAATAGTTGGCAGTGAACCTACGAAAAAGTGGCCTACGAAGCTACCGGACCTTTTTAATTTCATGGAAGTAACTACCTGAAAACATTTGAGAAGCATCAAGTGTTCTCCAACTATACAAAATTTAAAAAAGATACTTAAGAGTTTACTGAAAATGTCTCATAGGGAAGTTTATATTTTTGAGTATAGTTGAGAGGGGCGGTAGAAAGGTTACTTAACTGCAACCTTGAAAAATGGCGCTGTATTTATTATCTAAGGTTATAACTATTTTTATTAACACAATTAGCGATATTATAACACCAGTGTTATAATAACATGCACTACTAGTTAGCGATGGCTTCTATGAAAACGATCGTCATAGGTAATTATGGAGAATTTGGCTTAAACATTGGTTTACATCTCTTACATTCGAAACCGAAACTTTGTTGAACTGAACACGCCACTGCGACTTGTTTGTTACATTAAATTACTTTTGAAAATAGTTTATGGTTAGTTAATTGTACCTACTCGCACTTGACCGGTATTTAAGTATACCAAACAAGTCAAGCAACTCGAACACATATTTTTACCTTCAACTTACTAAGGGTCTCCCCAGATTTATCGACGCGGAATCGGCTTGAGACGGTGAGAAAATGTGTTATCTCCAGTCAAGGAATTTAATTCCTATACCACTTTGGACTATGTCAAAGTTAATAAAATCATAAGAAGTCTCGATTGATTACGTCACTTCGACATAGTCCAAAGTGGTATAGGAGTTAAATTCCTTGACTGGACATAACAAGAGCGAAAATGACGTCGTTCCGTTCGCAAGAATCGAGCCGAGCCAAGCCGAGCGACGTCGTTTTCGCTCTTATTGCACGGACATAAAACATAATTGGGTCTCAAATACAAGTGTATACGATATTAAATACACAATTATCTTTGCTAGGACTTTTTCTTTAATCAAAACACTCACAACCCGACTAACATCAAAATTCTAAATTGTTGTCGCGCTTTGTAAGCCAACTTAGCGACATCTCGACAATCCGATCAAAAGTAGAGGCGAAACTGTGAGTACTGGGATCGTAAGTTTTAATTGTATTTTAAGTATTTGTGATTTTCTTTTTATTTGTTTTTTTTTTGGAGGTAGGTATGTTCCCCGTATTTTTATACTGTAAAATTTTACTTGACATGTGCAATTCGTAACATAATTTTATATTGTGCAATTAATAATGAAATCTGACTAGGTTAGATTATTGCACAATATAAAATTGCAGTGTCTATGCTGTTTAGAAAAAGCATTTATCCGTGACAAACAGACACAATGGAACAAAATATTGACATAGACAAATGACACAAGAAGCCTGTTTTTACGAAATGGTTCCAGCTCAACCAATTCTATAGAGTAGTCAAGTCATTACCTGCCGCTAAAGCCGGCGCTATCTTCCAAATCATCATCGGTATGGGGTAGTTCCAGGGAATGATCTGCCCGCATACCCCCACTGGCTCCTTGAGGGTGAACGACAACACGTCCCCATCTAAAACGCAAACAGACACATTAATTGAATATGAAGTAATCAACGATTGACCTATTTTTCTTATTGATCACGATCACGCATGGTAATCAAAGAAACATCATGACATTCATGACAGACGCGACAATTGTTATCGGAATGGCCGATAAGAAAACACTGGATCGGAGTAATTGTGCTGTACACATGTGAATTACAAAGAGATTAGAGAATGTAGAATAAACAAAAGCTAGAGATGGTGATAACAGACAAGTTCTTGGAAATGTAATTACCTAAAATGGTTTCTACTCCTTGTTTTTTACTTAAATACATGAACATTTTACAAAAACAAACCTACAAACTTATTTAAAACTACACTAATCTAACAAACCGCTACCAGTAGGCATTGCTCCCGAAATGCTGGCAGCATTGCCACGTTGAATGGCAACGCTTAATCTTAAATACACAGAAAACATCCAAGAATCGGATAATAATAATTGTGCTCATCACATAAATATATCTTATACCCGGGAGGCAGGGTTACTTACTATCAATAATATCTCTGCGGTCTGCGATAATATTCCATCAACAAAAAGAGTGAGAACCATATAAAAACGATATTCTTTTGGAGCACTATTCTACGGATGATGTCATATACCAGTGATCTAGAATAGAGTTGTTTCTTACCTGCAGGTATAGTATTGCCTAAGATTTTATCAGCTTTCCCGGCGTAATATCTGAGTACGCTTGCTGAGAAGTACACCTCTTCTTCGGCTCGTCTGACTGGCTTTCCACAGTCCAGGGTCTCCAGTTCAGCCAAGTACCGAGCTTGGGACTCTAGGAGGTCTGCCAGTTTGAGGAGGTGAAGACCTCGCTGTGAAGCATCTATGGTACGCCATTCTGAGTAACGGTGGAAGGCTTTCTTAGCTGCTGCTACAGCAAGATCCACATCAGCCTGAGAGAGATAAATAAAGTTTAATTGAGGATGCGGTGGTAATATCAACACAGGATCCAGAACGGAATTGAATTATATATGTGTAAAGATTGAGTACTAGTTGAGACTTTTTTAATAGTACGGAGAAGGCACGCGAGCACAAAGGCCACCTGATGGTAAATGGGATCTGAGACACATAGACATTTGCATTCAGTCTTGAGAATGTAAGTAAATGTCTATGGATCGCACAATCAAACGGCTGCAATAGTAAGACTGTAAATGCGTTACCAACACTGTGGAGTATCTATGCTAGTATTTAATTTCACCGGTCTCGTCCCCATACTGAGACACAAGAGTGCGAAAACTACTACTTGGCGGTAGGTTAATGGATAGATGGTCCTACCACCTCTAAAGGCGATCTTGAACTATTTGTACACATGCTTACACATGCAAACGCAAAGCTTGCGTGATTTATCTATAAGTACACAAAAGACGAAGTAAAACGATTGTTTTTGTAACAGAATATGAAGTAATTAATGTAAATTCTTATCAGCGTAATAAAATCGTTTTAATGAAACAATATCACATTTTTGTTGGTACTCAACCATTGGGTCAATCTGATAAGTTCTTTATCATTGCACTCGAAAATGAAGCGAGGAAACAATCACGGATTACGAAATGATTCTGATACTAAGACCGATGGATAAACCTGGGACACTGTCTACTTGGTAAAGCCATGCTTTAGACATATTGCTAGTTTTTACTAAAATATACTAAAATATACTGAGTTGATACATGTCAATACGGGCCTTTTAGAACGGCGCGACTGTACAGTACAATAAAGGCCAAATCAGAAGCACCCGGAGCCCACCTACGTGCATCAAGAGGTTGATGAATGTAGAGGAATCAAAAGTTTTATGTTCAGACCGGACACCTGGCGATCCATAGTCTCTGCCTACCCCAGTGGGAGAAAGGCTTGAAGATATGTATGTACGTCTGTAAACATTTTACGTACCTTGTCACCTTCTGCTACCTGGGTAATTACAGTCTCGTCCTGAGGATTGATGGTCGGGAAGGTCTTCTTGCTGACGGCATCCACCCATTCGTTGTTGATGAACAACTGCGTATATTCAACTTTCATATTATCATTAGAATAAAATTTCAAGCGCGTTTGTAATGTCAAGTTAATTGTCGTGAAAAAAGATGCGATTAAAGCACGTCCATAGATTAAAAACATGCAGAAATAACTGTAAAATAGGTTGAGTTTTTAATACGGTGTTTTCGAATAAATAGTTATGTTTTGCATACCTACAGGACGTGCTCTCATTTGGCATAGTTATATAGTTTGTGCGTAAGACAATTTAAACATTTTGTTTCTAATTTTCATTGCATAAAGTTGACTATTGATTAACATGATCTTGCCGGCGCGATAAATCTGACAGCTAGGGTTTAAAGCCGCACAAGCATTGAGCGCGGGGGCGGGGCGTTACGGCGCGTTTTTTATTAAGACTGCTCCGAGCGTCCAGTGGTGCCCTTATTACTATTATTGTGCTTTATAATAAACTAAATTATTGTCTTAATATCGAAGAATATTTTTTTTTGTACCTTTACGTACCTACTTAGTTGACAGAAACAGGTGGTGACTTTTTTCCGTTAAGTTACTCACTCATAGTTAAATTGTTATTATGTTATGTCATATCTACACTTAACAATATAATAAAGAGGAAAGATTTGAAACAATCTTTCACCATTTGAATTCTACATTATCCCTGATGAATAAATGGTATGTCTTATTTATCTACGCGGACGTAGTCGCGGGCAACAGTTAGTACCCTATAAATTGTGTATTCATTTGTACAACATCAAACCATCCTCAGACTTCAAGATAATACTTTAGTTTATTATAAACACAACACAATGACAGTAATGAGGGCGCCACTGCGCGGTGGCGGTTCTAGTTTAGAAACGTGCCGCAACGCGCCGCCTCTGCTCACAGTGCGTTGGCGGCTTAAACATTACTAACTATAGCAACAGCACAAAAGAAGTATGATGCCACTTGTTGCCACTATTGCTGTAATTAATTTAAAAAACATGTAAATACAGCGTTAACTGCTCTTCAGTTCGGGACGTTTTATATATTGTGCTGTTCGGCAGCAGCACAATTATATAGGTGATTCTAAATTATAGCTTATTCTGTATACTGTCAGCACTTACAAAACAATAGCTGATATTCACAGATGGCATTACTGTCTATTCCATTCGTAACAGTTCGTGCACTGGTACTAAGGGCCCATTTCGTACTGTCAGGGTAAATTAATTTTACATATGCAATTACAAGTCTTATGTTAAACCAACAACGTTGTGTGTTCAAACAGTTAGTCGAAAGATCCTTAAAGATACTTATACTTAAGTAAAACAATGTATAAAGATGCCTTTTACGCCGATATTCTACATTCTATTTAAATTTTTTTTTGGCATATAGGTATATTACATGCGACACAGTTTAAATTACAATAAGGTAGTTATAGTTACTGATAATAAAATTGGTATCATCTTATAATTAAATCCTAGCGGGTGGTTTTCTGTTGTTCCAAAGTGTCATTTTTAAAAGCGTTTAAGAACCACTTCTGATCCGATAAATAGAAATATTGTGCTAATTATAACTGTCACTTTGGATAGTTCTTTTAGTTAAGTTACTGTCACTTCGAGAAAAGGAATTCTTTGTTTAAAGTAACCGCATTTTCCCATACCATTTCAGAATACTTTGTTTTATCACAAATAATAAACAAACTTAAAAGTGATGCCTCCAATTATCTGTATTCACTACGTATTAAACAGTCTGTAATAACATAGACTCTCAGTGCCGGCCGGCACGGTTCAGAAAAGACCACTGCATTATTCGCATTTTTCTATTTCTTAGTAAAGATCAAAACTCCTTACCTTAGTATATTTAACGTCAACTTTAACCATCTTGATATTTGTGCGGACGAGACTGTTTAACACGAGCGCGTCGTCCAGTGGTCAACGACAAACTGTTCGATTAGCTAGGTATATGAAGCTTGATCCATCCTTTTCGTTGAAATGCAACCATCGCACAAAGCTTATAAGAATCAAATTCAAAGCAGCATTTTTCTTGTTCAACACGTACGTGCCTCGATTGAATATTTATATCCAAATACACTGTAAAATCAGTTCTTGTGGTTGGGAGTAAGGTTCACGTGGGTCGCATTGATACAGTTGCATGATTGCAGACAGATATGTCTAGGTTTACATATATATAGTTGTCCTTTGGAATGAAATGAATGGGTGAATAGATTGCACGCATGCGCTTTACGCTTTTGCTTTGTGATAGGGGTTTAGATTTGTTTATATTAATAAGACGTGTTGTAAAATGTTGGCTGATGTAATAAAGTTATTAGTTTTTGTAGATGTGCAAAAATTTGTATGAAGTTGTGACAGGTTGACTGCATTTTAAGGTGGAAATAACCACATTAAGCTAGAGTGATCGGGTGAAAAATAATAATATGGGATAGTTAAATTTATAAATAGGGCAATAATAGGATAGTTTTCCTAATATTACCTACTTTGCACAGCTATGTAGGTACATTTCATAACTTCACTATCTAATATTTTTACAAACTTCTTTAATTAATAGAAAACACTTATGAATTAACCCTTGTGTCCTTTATATAACTAGTAAGGCTAGTTTCACATCCCCACCCGTTTTTGTGTATAAAGTCAGGGTTTTACAAGTACTACACACGTCTAAATTTATTTATCGAAGTTAAAATAGTCTGTCCACAAAAAAGGACAGAAATGGACTTCCATTTACGGCTTCATAGAGCTATAGAATATGTCCCGTACGCTAACAAATTTGAAGAAAGCAAGCGGCAGCAGGATTTCACTGGGAATATTTCATACAAATGACGTCGGTGCTAGAGTTTAAAGCTTGCTACACATGTGACGATATATCGTAGCGATTAATCTGTGCAAACTGATTTGCGCAGTTTTATCGTGTGGATGGCGATCGCTCATTTCGGCAGTACTTCGCAAATATCGACGCCGATATCGGAGGCGTGTTGCAACACTAGGAACGTTCGATTTGTCTACACAGTTGGAAATCGCTACGATATACCGTTACATGTGTAGCAAGCATAATTTGACAGTTTGACGTCTCTAATATTTTTTACTTTAAAACTCTATGGATCTTGCGTGTCATTTATAATTTTAAAACTTTGTTATTTATCACAACGTCCTTTATAATATTTACAAATTATCACAATTTTTAAAAGTTTTTTCTGTGCTGTAATTTTTACGTCGTATCTAGGACCACCTACGTTGTATCTCATTGATCCAATTAACTTAGTTTTCTTGTATGGTTGGTATATATAAGCATCGCTCTCTTTTTGAGTCTCTCTCTCTCTTTATTTGCGTTTAAGAATTCGTCTACTGAGTAACACGTAACCAGTAGATTTTAAGGACTGTTAATAAAGAAGTTTTCAATAAGCGCTCTTTGATTTCTTAACGAACTGCGCTTTTTTGGTATCTATGACCACGACATATTATGATTCTGCAGTTGTATACAGCAGGTTACATTATATAAAGGTGAGACTTAAGGTAAAATAAAACTACACTACTAAGCTGACAATGCATCAAAATAAAAATAAAACAATTGGCATCACAATAACATATATTCCTTAAAATAAAATAAATGCATACATTTCAGAAGAGGCGACATAATTTTTAGGGATTTTCAGATAATATCAAATGTTTTCCTAGATCAGAGGAATCTTAGGAAGGTTCAGAGTGACTGTCTTATTTTCCACGTATTGCAGGATACCATCTTCTCCCCTGTTGAGAAAAAGCAAACAATATTAACACATTCTTGATTATACTCCACATTAAAAAAACGGTAACCCATCATTACATCGAATTTGACTTCTTCACTTGTGTCATTAAATTTCATTGAACGCTATTTTCTGTTGAACCCATGACGTTTACAGGATAACATAGACGTTAATGGCGTACGTCAGGGTAGACTTGTGACTATCAAACATCCCGTCCGTTGTTCGTTTCCCCATATTGGGCATAGATAATGCTATTGGTAATGCTTTTTGACATTCATAGGTGCATTATATTATGCCTAAATTGAAGAATAAAGAACTTTGACTTTGACTTTGACTTTGATATATTTGCATGATTTTTTATAAATGACATATTGACTTCGGAAACTGCCCATTTATTTATTAGTTGATTATGTACTTATTAATGTTGTCTTTGATTATTTGTGTGTTATTTTTATTTTATTGCCATTTTATTATTTTTGTGTTAATGTTGACGATACCAATGTAATTTCATATTTTTTGACATGCAATGCAATTAATATTGTAACATTACATTGATGAATAAATAACTAACTAAACTAAACTGAGCGCGAGTATTTATTTCTTGTCTTGGATATTTTCTATGTACTTACGTATTTATTCCACTATATAAGTATTTATATCGTTACCAGAGTCATAGCCTTGAGGTTGGTTTGGGTCAATTGGTGTGAAAAAGTCCCCTGATATTTAAGTATTTATTTAAGATAGAAATAAAAATAATTGAACGAGCCTATGAGCAATTGAGCACTCACATTTTTGTCTTATTTCGATTAGCTTTAAATGTATGCTTTGCAACTTACAATTCGCGTCCGATGCCCGATTCCTTGAAACCTCCGAACGGTGTCTGAGTGGTCACATGTTCATAGGTGTTGACCCTGAAAGTAGAAAAAACGTTATCAGACAGGACTGAAACAATTTATTTTGTGGCCTAAAGTTAACAAAAATAAATAATGTCAGCTTTCAAATTTACAATGAAGCTGACTGACAATAACGATGTCAACAACCAGAACATTATAATAATAATAATTTTATATTAAAAACTTAAAACAGATGGTGACTAGTTAAGAATATATGACACGTGCAAGGCTTTTACGATTTATCTTATACCATATTTAATTAAAATTGGTCCAGTACTTTAAGAGTTAAAGCGGAACATCCTATATGTGATCAGGAAATCAAGGGGGCATAGTCATCCTGCAGTGGGACACTATTCTTATATACCGCCTGTTTCAGAATCGACAAGTAAAGCATATTTGACACATAAATGTAGCCCTTTCTCTTTCTTGCGCGTATCGACAAGGAGAAAGCCAACTTAAAATGGCAGATTAATTCACTTTTCGATTGTGAAACAGGCCCTTAATGCCAAATATTTAAATTTGGTGTGTTTTCCTTAGTAGCTAAAAACCGGTTATCAATCCTCTGCAAATAAAGAAACAATGCAAAAACTGTTATTTACGACTCAGTTACTTTTCGCAAGGTCTCACCCTCGTTGAGGAATGGACTATTTTGCTTGATGACAAGTTTGCATAAGGGCCTGAACCTGCCGGTAAAGTGCTGAAGTGCTAGTAGAATCCCGACCTCAGTAATTGGTTATGAAGTAAAATTAAGATCGCAGAAAGGACTCACACACAACTCTTAATCATACTTTGCCATTTGATGGAGCGAAAAAAGTCCTTACCACACAGAGCCAGCGCGAACGTGGCGGACAAACGCAAGCGCAACGTTGACGTCGTTAGTGATGACGCCGGCGCCGAGACCGTAGTTGGAGTTGTTGGCGCGGTCCACCACCTCCTCGAAGGTTTCGAACTTGTGGATGCTTTGGACCGGGCCGAAGATCTGAAAAAGGAAAATAACGAATTAGAAAAGTTAAACTACTAAGCATTGCTATATATAATAGCTATGTAGATATAAGGCGGTGTCTAATTTTGTCTGGCATGACATTGCAGACTTTAAAGCCGTAGTCAGGGTAAGAAACAAGTTCGTTTTTTCAAGGAGGTCCTCAGTTCTGGGTGGCACTAAATATTGAAGATTATAAATGTGAAGTCAGTTTACCTCTTCCTTAGAAATCTTCATGTCATCAGTGACATCGGCAAACACTGTGGGTTCAACGAAGAAACCCTTGGTGCCATGACGGTTGCCCCCAGCCACGCAGCGAGCTGACTGCTTGCCAGCTTCGATGTAACCCATAACTTTGGAGAACATTTCAGGTCCAATCTGCCAAGTACCATTGAGTATTTAAACAAGTATTTTAACACACGTAGTCACCATACATTATTTTATTCACAACGTTAATTCGTGAGGTCGGTCGAAAAAGGAAATAGTCTATCTACGGAGGAAAAACTAGTAGTAAATAGTAGTTAAAGTAATAGTAGTTTTTCAAAAATTCAAAATTCAAAATATTTATTCAGTAAATTGGCTACATGAGGGCTCTTTTACACGTCGGTAATATAAAGTGAATCTACAAGCGTTTCGGACAAGACCATCATCGCGGAGATGAAGCGCCGAAAGAAACTCCAGCAGAAGGTATTTTTTTCCCATAATAAAATACAATAATACTTAAAAGTAACATTACAAGGTAATAAAGTAATAAATAATTATTTTAAAACTAACACCAAGTAAGGAATGTAGTCAAGGAAAGAGTAGTTTGGTACACGTTTCTTGTTTCATCTTGAATACGAGACCACAATAGAAAATCATATATCACCGTTGTATAATGCAAACCAAAGCAACTTTATTAATGACTAGTGACCCGCCAGCGGCTTCGCCCGCTGCAAATTTCCGACATTCCCGATGGTTTTTTTTTCTTTCATACAAACCTTGCCCTGACAATAACGAATACAACCGAAAAGGAATCAGCCAAATCGGTTCAGCCGTTCTCGAGTTTTAGTGAGACTAACGAACAGCAATTCATTTTTATATATATATAGATGATAGATGATTGGTGAACATATATTTACCTACTTTAATGAAAACAGCCTTGTCTTACCTGAGGACCTTGTTGCACATCCTCGTAAGGGTTGCCAACGCTTCTCTGCTTAGCGACCTCAGCGGCTTTGGCCACGAACTTGTCGTAGATTCCGGATTGTACGTACGTCCTGGTAGCAGCCACGCAGCATTGGCCAGCGTTAGCGAATGCAGCTCTATGGGCAACGTCAACTGCCTTGTCGACTGAAAGGTTAAGACACGTATTTCTTTATAAAAAAATATCAAAGAGTGATAGTTTATAAATTATTCCGGATATAATTAAACAATTTATTTTTCATGGAAATCCATGGAAGAGGCATAAGTTCAGCATTGGACGAGTATATGCTGAAAAGAAGAAGATAGTTTTGACTACCAAACCGCAGCAAAACTATAGAACTCTGTTTGGTCTCTAGTTGCTCGACGGAATGGGTGAGGATTGGCAAGTCAAGACCCTAGACCCGAGTCTATTTGGACTATTTGGGAGTTTAGGGACTATTGTGATCGGATAAAGTCATATTGATCGTGCCGGTTATCGGTTGAGCTGTAGGTATGCCGTAATGGAAACTAAGTATACTTAACGCACGCAACTTAGCAAAGAAGTTTGACGCCGTGATAGCTGGAACACCATTGATTGATTGATAGAACCTCAATTTTAGCAGCAAGTTTTGGGTAAATATTGGATCACGTTGCTAATTTTCCTTCAAACATACCATTTATTTAATCGCCAAGCATTTGTATGTAGCAAGATTTTTTACCATCAGCATCGTTGAAGATGACCAGAGGACTCTTGCCTCCAAGCTCCAGAGTCACTCGCTTGAGGTTCGTCGAGGCGGCGGCCTTCATTATGATGCGTCCCACCTGTTGATACACTACTATTAGTAATGATTCATCAAGTTTTCTTTTCTTATTATTTTATTTTTGTGTTAAAAATGCCATGGATCCTTTTACACAACAGGATTCTACATGTAAAATTCTTAGATAGCAACGCGCCTTCTGCCTTGGTACAATTAATTATATTAGGCACTTAAGAATAAGGATTATAGCCTCCGATTCCCGGTACTCTGGATTTGGGTCAAGGACTCCAGGGGCACTAGGCAAAATGCTAACGTTTTGTTTTCCAAAACTTTCGACGCTATCATCAGGCAGGTTCGCCGAATGCATCATGTCTAGGGCCACAGGTTAAGAAACTGAGTATTAACGACATTTTGTATTCTCTGCCATATCGCTAATTACGTCGTTATCGTTACAGACTAGTAAGAAAGGGATATCCTTGTAACAAGTGGCGAACAATTTGTGCTAGCTGTCAATCTACTCATTGAGACCAGTCTGTCGTGTCATTTATTAACGTGCATTGTAGGCATTAAATACAACGGAAATCCTGTGATTGCCCTCCCTACTCGTTTATCAGTTCAATATTTAGCAATGCGAAATTACAATTAGTTCTAATTACGAATAGCGCAATGCATGTGAATTTAATACAGATCTTTGAAAAAAAAGAAACGGTGTTATTCCTAATTTTCAACTGCTACTTCCGAGTAAGGAACTTATTGATTGACTTTTTCATTGTAGTACGTTTATTTTATGATAAGCAATTTCAATGGATGTGACGACGTGATTCTACGATCATACGAATAATACTTTTAGGATTAAGAATTTTAATTTAAATAATGCGCTATTAATGGTAGAGGTATTTGACATATTATTTAACAAAAAAAATTGTAAACAATAATCTTTACCTCAGTGGAGCCAGTGAAAGCCACTTTGTCAACATCAGGGTGGTGAGTAAGGGCTGCTCCGGCGGTCGGTCCGTATCCTGGGACCACGTTTAGAACTCCTGCAGGGAACCCAGCCTCCTTGGCTAACGCAGCTATGGCCAGCGCCGTGAGGGGGGTCTCTTCAGCAGGCTTTACTATCACCGTGCAGCCTAGACATGAAGAATATGGATAAATCTGGCTATCTTGACTCTTTTTAATCACCGACAAAATAAAGGGCCTATAAGTTAAATGTGTGTATGTGTGTATCTGGGAAGCTGTGTTTCTGTCTGTGACATCTTAACTCCTAAATGGATAAACCGATTTAGCTAGATTCTTAGCTAGGTTTCATGAAATTTGCTATAATATCGGAGGTTTTAACTTTTAAATAGTTACTTAATTTATAAGTGGAACCAAGATTTAGTCAATCAGCTGATTGCCGTCCGTTGTGTTTTTAAGACCTAAATATACGCTTTTCTTTTTTTCTTTTGCCTTTTTAACTGTAGTGCGATTTAACAGTGTTAAGACTGTTAACATAATTTTCATAAGAAATAAAAACATCTGAATACGTAAATATAGTTTGTACCAGCCCTTAATTTAAAACTGAAACAAAATACAACTGAACTGTTGCTCAACTTCTATTAACTTTTTAAAGCTGTTTCTAAAGTGTCAGAAAATAATGTGACCTACCGGCAGCCAACGCAGGGGCAATCTTCCAAATGATCATGGGGATTGGGTAGTTCCATGGCAGAATGGATCCACAAACGCCAACTGGCTCCTTCAGGGTGAAAGATAGTACATCACCATCTGCAACCAAAAACGTTATTATAACAATATAGGTAAATTGTCAATAACTGGCCACTTAAGTAAGTCTCATTTAGTTACTAGCCATGATAATTTATTTACTGACGCTGTTAGTAAAGATATGTTCTAGGATAATAATTTGTAATAATTCAAGATATTCCAATTTAATCGCAAAAATATCAGTATATCTCTTGCTTTATACATATTATTGCAAAGTGGTCAGTTACCGAAGGGTGGCCAGTAATAGGCGATTTACCGTAATACAAATACGCTTTAATAAACACCACACAAAGAAAATTAAACAAGGAAAGACATATACATGACCCTTCAAAGTGGACGCGGTGCTTTTGGAAAAACTTTACAAATCTAACCTGCAGGAATGGTGCTTCCTAAAATCTTGTCAGCCTTGCCAGCGTAGTATCTGACGATGCCAGCAGCCCAAGTGATTTCACCGCTAGCTTGCTTGACTGGTTTACCGCAGTCCAAGGTTTCCAACTCGCTCAAGTATTTGACATCCCTGTCCATCAGGTCAGCGAGCTTGAGGAGAAGACGGCCCCTCGCCGAAGCGTCGAGGACCCTCCATTCGGAGTAGCGGTGAAACGCTTTTTTGGCGGCTTGAACTGCGATGTCAATATCAGCCTGAATAAAAATAATAATGATAAAGAATACTGTGTAGGCTTGCTTGTAGAACTAATGGCCGTTGGGACAGGAAGGTTCTATAGCGGCGAACACTGCTGGCCAGATAGCAAAGTGTTGACAAAGCCTCCAACAAGGTGAACCGGACTACCGTTGGACCAACCGTTGGGTCCTAGGGAAAATATCAGTGGTTATTGAAAAGTTGGTAGTGACCCGAGACAAGATCCTACCTAAGCAATTTATCAATACACCTATTTTATTATTATGTTGGTTATTTTTTATGACCGGTGAACCATACGGATGGGTGACAGTACCTTGTCTCCTTCAGCAACTTTGGTGATTACAGTCTCATCTTGTGGATTGATGGTATTGAACGTCTTCTTGCTCACAGAGTCCACGAACTCGTTGTTGATGAACAACTGAAACAAAAGAAGGTTATATTATTAAAAAGTACAAGAAAATGATACAAATTATGCCTGTGTTTTGAAGGATGATCTAAATTTTGTAGGAGTACCTACATGAGGAGTTACGTGTAGGTACATACTTAAAGTGTAATGCAATTATTTAAGCTACTTAGCTTACAGAATAACTATAATTGTTTAACATAAACCCTTTGCAGTGATTCATTACATTGACTCAATCATGCAACTTCCAATTTAAATAACATAACATTGGCGTAATCCACCCGAAGAGGAGTGAAGCCATAAATAATATTTATAACTAGAGGACGCCCGTGACTTCGTACGCGTATAATTAGTTTCCCGCTATTCCCCCTACTTCTTCCCGTTGGGGGTCGATTTTTGGGAAATCCTTTCTTACTACACCCCTAGACCTCATAAGGAACCTATGTATCAAATATGGAATCTTTAGACTTGGCGGACCTTTTTTGAATAAAATCGGATTGAGTTTGTAAACATGTGTCAAAATATTATGTAATGTAAATCAAAAGCACTAAAGAGTTCAACTTCGAGGCAAATAGGCCCCAAAAAAACTTTCTATCCCTTTTTCACCCCCTTAAGCCTTAAGGGATGAATTTCAATGAAATACGAAACACGTCTTCCATCAATTCTGTTAAAGAATGTTTATGCAAAATTTGAAGTAGCTTGGACCAAAGAATCACGTTGTTTCATACAAAATTTGCACCCCTTTTTCACCCCCTTAGTGGTACAATTTCGGAAAATTCTTTCTTATCATATGCCTACGTCATACAAATAACACATCCTCCAAGTTTCAGGTCTCTATGATCAGCGGTTTAGACAGTGCGTTGATCCATCAGTCAGTCAGTCATTCAGGACAAAGCATTTTATATGAATAGGAATAGAAGTGCCCAGTGGCGTGTATTTGATAAACACTATTGTTATCAACTATAAGTATCATCTAATGCAACTCTAGCTTTATATTTATCTAATAATATAAACACTTAAAAACCTAAGTACCAAGAACTTAATATTAATAAAAGCAATTAATATTAACGGTCTTGCTACAAAATTACTTAACGTCTTGGACATGCATAAAATGACTGATTCCTTTGAATTGTCGTACCTAAAAATGTGTTCAACGATTGTTTAAGTTTTTATAGTGACATAAATAGTCATTATGACTTTCATTTATATGTTGGTATGTAGGTATAGTCAACCAAAAAAGTCTTTTACCACTTTTAGACCATAACGTCATAAAAATAGAGTCGAAAAGTCGTAAAGCAGTATCTTGGTCTACAATACCTACAGACCCTAGGTTTTTCCACTGGTTTTCCATAGAACGCGCTGACTAAAATGTTCAATTTATGTTTAATTACAGGAAATGCCACACCTATTGAGTGATCATTTGTATTGATCAATACAATAACCGAACTTTTGTGTTACTTTCTAAAATATACAAAGTTAGTAATAAATTATTTATCACTAATGACTGACTGATCGCAAAAGGCACAGCCGAAGTCCCTGGGCCTAGGGACTTAAGATTTGGTGAGAATATTCCTTGTAGATTAAATTAGGGGAAGTAGCGAGAAATTAATTCTACGCTTACGAAGTCGTGGAGGTCATCTAGTTTTATTAAGTATGTAAGTTTCAAAACACATTTATTTATATACTTACCACCCCATAGGTTTTACTCACAGTTATATCACATTACAATATTATAATAGGTAGGTAAACACATGGAGTTGTAAGTGGGTAGGTATCAATGTGATACCCTGCAAGGGCACAGCAACATGAGAGGGTTCTCTTTACAATAAGTAATTTTCTGCTGATCTAGAGCTATCAAAGTATGTACACATTCAACTATATCTAACATTGAAATATTCACTTAAGCTGTACATAGATGGTTTTTAATTGGTTGTTAAATAGTATGGTTTGTTATGTTGATTATATATCTAATACCTTTGAGCAATTCTTGTATATATATACATATATATAATCTGAATATCGGAAACGGCTCCAACGATTTTCATGAAATTCGGTATGCAGAGGGTTTCGGTGGTGATAAACCCTCCAGGTGCTTATAATTAACATAAAGGGGGGCTGGATGCTACTAGTTACCTACTACTTCAAATTAAACGTTCACCAAAGAAAAAAGTATTGTTACCATGGATACCATTTACTACACCCGCATAATAATTGAAAATCAATGCGTGTACCATTCACATACTTATTCGTTGCGTTTGTATACACAACAAGACCACAAGTACACGGTCTGTGACACGGTCCTCGCCACTAACGCTCGTTCGCGGTTCTATAAATAGAAACGGCTGCCTAATCAAACGTTTGTCAGGCTGATCGACTTAACCTTGAACATGTGAACAATAATATTGGTTCAAGAATAATATGACTCGCAAATATTGCGTAATGAAATGGAATAGAGTTATAATACTTTAACTACAAGTGCTCGAAAGATCACTGGCGCTACCATCAACGTAGAAGTGTCAAAGTTGTATTGGTAATTAGTTCCATTTTAGACCACCGCAGGTACGAGTACGTACTTACACGTAGATTACATATCTCAGTTCAAGCTAAGAATTATCTGGTTGTTTTGACGATGCTTGGTTTCGTTTGTACCTACATAATCAGGTGTAATCGTTAAGTATGTCCAGGCGATTATTCCGTAAATATAACAGATATCAGTTAACTTTAAACCGATATCGAAAGTACGTCATCCAATGAGTAAAGTCACAAAGTAGTAATATTAAATATTAAATTTAAACGCTCTCATATCCATATAGTGCGACGTTCCTTGAGGCTGTAATTTCCCTACCGTAACAGATAATTTAACTGTTTAAGATTCATTATTCACACGAATAAACTAAGAAATAAAACAACTCATGAATCATAAGAATATGGTGAAATGACTAGGCCTTTTAAACTAAAGCTCGTAGAAGATTTATAATATATATATACACCGTGGGCCCGAATAACCCGACCAATTTTAACAATCGATACTAGAGCCTATTTGTAGAATATAATGGGTATAATATGTAGTCCAATAACGCATAATTTCCGAGATTTTCATTATTTAAAAAACAATTATTTAACGGGTGTTAAATAAAGAGAAGTCTATGTTCAATCACAAATTGGTTTTATTGAATGTCCTTAATTTACGGTACAGAATAGGTAAAAGGCTAAGTGACCAGGTGGGCGCGGAATAGATACTTAAGTTACTTGACTGTTTGTGCCGAGAGCTACGAAAGGACTGGCCGCCGCGAGCGGGCCGAGAATTAATGTTTACTCAAAATGCTGACGCCGCTGAATACGTCAGGGGTGTCGCCACAATACTCCCCCTCTTAAAAAAAAATGAATTAACGGTTTCCTAACGTTGTACAAAATTAGTTTAAAGAACTAGTTACAAAGAACAAAAACAAACATAGGTAGTTGAACACAATGATTACACAAGCTGACACGTGCCCGTAACCTGATCACTTGTTATTACAATGTTACTGACTTAGAACTAAACACTATTACACTAACTTACATTGTTATTGGTATGTTTGCTGTTGTGGCATAACTGGTACTCCTTGTACCGTGATACTCGTGGGAGGCGTATTGTTGACAGTTTTGCGCACCCAGTTCCTTGCGCCCTTTTTACATTTCGTTTTAAGCATGTAACATAATACCAATACTAATACTATTCCGAGTACTAGCATACCGATGCCAACGTAATTAAGCTTGGATTCCACTTGACTGGATAAGTTTTCAACTTTCGCAATTGCGATAGTGTTATGAGAATTTCCATCTGCTTCTTTACTTTGAGCGTAACCCATTTTAATGTATAGGTAAATTAGCTTGCGGATTGTTGCGACTAATCACTGGGGCTGCTATGAGACAATTCTTACAATAAGAGAGATTCTATATGATCTCATTTATATATGAACACGTTTTGAGTCTAAAATGCGTGCTGGCAATCCGCGGCACAGTACCTGAATTATTTCAGTATGTTATTTTAAGTTAACCTAATTGCAGTGTTCTTGTTTTCGAACCCGACTTGACATTAACTTATAACTATGATTCTTATGAACTAAACGATTAAGGGTAGTAGTTGTATAGGACTTACTCTGCAATACTAAATCAAAGGGACACCAAACAGTATTCCTATACAACCACGCCGAGTACCTATTTGGTAACAAATATTGACGCTGTTTCCTTACGGTTTTAAAACTATTTACTGTGTAGCATACATTTGTCTTATTCATCAATTTTAAATCTAACTGGCTTTTTTACAACTCGGCCACTACGCGTGGTACGGATAATGGGCTTAAGCGTTTGTGGAACTGATGGCGATTGTTGCACATCAGTGTCCTTGGGGTCGTTGTCCTTATTTGGAACCGTGTCGTTGTAACTACTTTCATCCTGATCTGTTAACATAAATGCTGGTTTTAACCTGTCTATAGAAACTTCTGTCTGTCTATTAGGTAATTGTATTTTAAAAGTTTTAGGTCTCCTAGTTATAATTCGGTATGGGCCATCGTAGTTAGGGGTCAAAGGTCTCTTAACCATATCATTACGTATAAAAACATGTGAACATGTGTCTAAATCTTTGTGAACAAAAATCTTCCGTGAATCGCTTCTCGCTCTTGCTACGGGCCGAAGGTTACTGATTGTTGCTCTAAGATTTTCTACATATGAGAGTGGGTCATTGAAATTGACTGTCGAGCTCGTGTAAAAATCGCCTGGTAGCCGTAAAACTTGACCATAAAGCATCTCCGCCGGGCTGACACTGTCGTCTGATTTACAAACCGACCGGAGTCCTAACATGACTGTAGCAAGCTCGTCTACCCAGTTAGCATTGTCCGCTAACCTGGCTGTTAACGCAGCTTTCAATGTTCTGTGCCACCGCTCCACTAAACCGTTACTCTGTGGGTGATAAGGTGTGGTACGGATTCTGTGTATTCCTAAAAATTTCATTAATTTACTAAATAAGTCGCTCTCGAATTGTCTACCCTGATCTGTCGTGATAATATTTGGACAACCGAATCTGCAAATCCAATTTTCGTAAACTATTTTGGCTATCGTATCCGCAGTAATGTTACTTATTGGTACGGCTTCCGGCCAGCGCGTACAGCGATCTATCATGGTAACCAGGTAACGGTATCCATAGCTAGAGGTAGGTAATGGGCCTACAATGTCTATATGGATGTGCTTTAACGTTTCCGCTCCGTTGAACTGTCCTAGACCTGACTTAGTGTGACGTGTAATTTTTGCTTTTTGACACTGCAAACATGTTTTTGCCCATGTACCTACGTCTTTGTTCATTTCTGGCCAAAAATATCTTTGTGCTACCATTTTGCGCGACGTCCTAACGCCAGGATGACTAATGTCGTGAACGGCATGAAAAGCGATTTTTCTAAATTTTTCCGGTAAATATGGTCGTGCGTTATTTGTAGATGTTTCGCAATAAATTTCAACATTCGACCCCGGTATACCTAAGGTTTTTATTTTTGCTGAACTGTTAACAAGGTTTGTAATCTGAGCGTCTGTTTCCTGCGCCTTTGCTAGTTCGACGAAATCGATGACGGTGGGACAATGTATGGACTCAATACGTGATAACGCGTCAGCAACTTGATTCTGTGAACCGTTGATGTGTACTATCTCGCTCGTGAACTCACTAATAAACATGAGTTGTCTCGCTCTACGTGGGGTCTCTTTAGCTGTGCTAACTTTGCTTAATGCCGAAGTAAGCGGTTTGTGGTCTGTGTATACTATCAGACGCCTGCCTTCTATGAGATTTCTAAAATGGGAAATGGACATATAGATTGCTAGTAACTCTCTGTCATAGGTGCTATAATTTTTTTGTGTTTCTGAAAACGCTTTTGAGAAATACCCTAGAGGTTTCCACACGTTGTCTACGTACTGTTGGAGAACGCCACCTGCGGAGGTGCCAGATGCGTCCGTCATAAGCGCTAGCGGAACGTCCGCGAGCGGATGAGCCAATGTAACAGCGCTCTTAAGGCTATCTTTACATTGTTCAAATGCCGCGATTGAAACTGAATCCCATACAATTTTCGTTTGATCCTTCTTTTTGGAGTTATGCAAGAATTTGTTTAAATGTGCCTGTTGCTCTGCAGCTTTCTGCAAGTGTGACCGATAAAAGTTAATCATGCCTAAGAAACGCCTTAACTGTTCTATTGTTTCTGGCCGCGGGTAATCTGCGATGACCTTAACCTTTTCTTCGCGCGGTTCCAAACCGTTTTTAGACACTGTATACCCTAAAAATTCTACTGTTGGTTGTCCGAATTTGCATTTACTAAGATTTATTGTCAAACCGGCTTCCGTGAAAACCCGGAAAAGATGCTCTAAGTGTTCCTTATGTGCGCTTTCGCTCTCTGAAGCTACAATTAAATCATCTAAATAACAAAACAGGTAGGACTTGGTTCCGTCACTGCCCGTGTGTTTTTCTATATCATTGAGGATCGAGTGCATAAATCTCTGAAAAGTTTGCGCCGCGTTTCTTAACCCGAAACACATTCTGGGGAACTCAAATAAGCCGAAGGGCGTTATTATCGCGGTTTTTTCGATATCTTCCGGGGCTACTTCTATAACGTGGTAGGCACGGTTTATATCTAGTGTAGAAAATAGTGTCTTACCTGCAAGCCCAAAGGTGAAGTCTTGTAATCGGGGAATAGGGTACCTGTCGGGCTTCGTTATTGCATTCAGTCTCCTGTAGTCGCCGCACGGTCTCAGCTGACCGTCCTTCTTCGGCACCACGTGTAGCGGACTGGCCCATGGACTCTTGCTGGGTCTGCAAATTCCTAATTCTACCATATTACGAAATTCGTCCCTAATTTTTTCGTATCTGTCTCGCGGTAATGGCCTCGCTCGCGCATAAACCGGAGGTCCAGATGTCTCGATGTGGTGCTTGACACCGTGTTTCGCTGGGTCCCTAAAACAGATAGGTTTCGTTATCTCCGCGTATCGCTCCAGGATGTCACGAAATGGGTTATCATCCTGAATGCTTTTTACGGATGGCTGCCCGTAACGTACGATGGACCCATATGCACTAAACTCTGTAACACTATCAACTAATTTCTTATTAAATAGGTCTACTACTAACTTATGAGTCTTTAGGAAATCTGCACCAATTATGGGTTGTTTTACTTCACACACGATAAACGACCACTTGAATGCCCTGCGTAGGCCTAAATTTATTTCTAGAGTTACTGCACCGAATGTTTTAATCTCAGAGTTATTTGCCGCGTAAAGTTTGTAATTCGTTTCATTGCGACCGACACCGAATTTACTTACTGGTACTACCGAGACATTCGCACCCGTGTCCACTAAAAAACATATACCACTTGTTTGGTCACAAACGCTAAGACGATGACTGTCGTCCAATCCCGCGCACTCCTGTACTGTGCCGGGTGACGCCGCTAGTCACCAGTTGGATTGCTGTGACTGCATGCTGCCGGAGATGGATGGGGTCGATGTTCCCGCACGCTGCTGCTGCTGTGTTCTGTCCCATGAACAAGGTTGTGTGCAGTTTCTCGCATTTTCTCTGAATTTAAAATGATATCTGCATAGCCAGTTGGGATTTCTCGACGGACTTCTCGCGCGAGACCGGGAACGTTCTCTCTGCCAACCTTGATTGGAGTTTTCTGTGGCTCTAGATCGCAATTCGTTAACTTCTCCTCGGAGCTGCCTCAGTTCTATGGCCATGTTCCTGAATTCCTGGATAAGTTCTGCGTCACCTGCTGATTGCATGGGTGTTGGTGTTGCTATTTCTGCTACCACACCTTGCCTCACTGACTCCATTATCTTATCTGCCATGGTGGCCAGTGTCTCTAACTTGGTGTCCTCACTGACTATTAATACTGTACGTACCGCCAACGGAAGCCGCTGTAGCCACAGGTTCTTTAGCCTCTCGTCGTCAACGCCCGAGTTCCTTGCTGCTTCGGCCATGCTGCGGAACAACTGTGATGGTTTCTGATCTCCAAGCTCCAGTTCTCTGACTAACCTGTTGAATTGTGAGTCTGCGCTTTCTTGATAGACGGTAATTAATCTATTTTTTAGTTCCGAGTACTGCCTGCTGTCCGCACTTTCTAGTAGGTCCTTGACTGCGTTTAATTCGTCCCTGCCCAGTTTTCCGATAACCAGGTCGAATTTGGCCTCCTGGCTCAACTTCTGCGGAGCTAGTATCGCGTCCAGCTGCGTGAACCAGAGTTTGGGCATGTCCTTCCAAAATGGTGCTATGCGCGATGCCACGGTAATCGCCGCTAACTCGTCTCGTGCATGGTCGCTCGTTGGAGGTTGTACCGGGGCCGCCGCTGAGGCCTGCACCGGCACTCCAAAACCATGCTGCATTGGTACGGTGGTCATTTTTACTAACGTTTCTGAGTCTATTATTTAATCACTGGAACAACTCGACGCTGTCCCCACCTGGCCTACGCAAGATCACGTCGGGGTCACCAATTATTTAACGGGTGTTAAATAAAGAGAAGTCTATGTTCAATCACAAATTGGTTTTATTGAATGTCCTTAATTTACGGTACAGAATAGGTAAAAGGCTAAGTGACCAGGTGGGCGCGGAATAGATACTTAAGTTACTTGACTGTTTGTGCCGAGAGCTACGAAAGGACTGGCCGCCGCGAGCGGGCCGAGAATTAATGTTTACTCAAAATGCTGACGCCGCTGAATACGTCAGGGGTGTCGCCACAATTCCATAGTTAATTTAATTTGAACTCTGTCACCTTAACCTAAAGCATTATTTAATAAGAAATTGATTAATTAATTTATGTTGTATGTGGATGATATTGCTACTTACAACATGAATCTTTCTTAGTAAATAATGCTTTAGGTTAAGGTGACAGAGTTCAAATTTAATTAACTATGGAATTGATTTTTAAATAATAAAAATCTCGGAAATTATGCGTTATTGGACTACATATTATACCCATTATATTCTACAAATAGGCTCAAGTATCGATTGTTAAAATTGGTCGGGTTATTCGGGCCCACGGTGTATATATATATATATATATATATATATATATATATATATGTGTGTGATTTTACTCATTGGGTAACGTTTTTTCGATATCAGTTTAAAGTTTTCTGATATCTGTTATATTTACGGATTAATCACCTGAAAACAAAAAACGATTATACCCTGTATAAAGATGCCGCGAATCAACATACGACATCGTTTTTTTTTTGGAACTTATGCAACAAAATACATACGATATAGGTATAATTAATATAATTATACAGGGTTATTGGTAAGTCGACCTATTCCCGTTAGGAGGTGATAGGGGTGACTATTTGCGATAATGTTGACCCCCATATGCATTATGCAAAAGTGAACCATTTTTGAGTTATCGTGTTTATTCGTTTTTTTTAAATTAGTCGGAAATTCAACTTGAAAAATTTATTACCAAAAAAGTATCAATTTAAATCTTTTTTTTTCTTCTGATTTACAAAACCGATTAAACATTGGTTATTTCTCAATATTAAAACAATAATTATCGGTCCAAATTTAAAAAAGCGAGACGGCAAACAATTTTTTTTCAATTTTTTTTGCGATCGCTTTCCACTAAAATGCCTTAAAAACAAAAAAAAATGTTATAAAACTTGATTTGCAGATTATTTTAAAAACTTAACTGTTTTCTTAGCTCTCCAAAAACGCATAACAAGTAGAAAATTATTTTAAAAAAACCTGAAAAAATAATCATCACAAAGGAAGCGGGTGGAAACAAAAGTCACAAATGCAACTTCAAAAATTAAAATTAAAAAACATACCAAATTTAAATAATACATTTTTTATTTGCTTTTGTACAAGATGAGTTTGTTGTTCCTATGCAAAATTAAAAAATTTTTTATCTGTACACGTTTGAGAATGCGAGGCCGAAAACTAAAAAATACATGTTTTTTTATCAAACTCCAACATAAATTACACGAAAACAAAAAAAAATACCAATACATTTGGCGTGCAGATTACACATAAAACATTGACGTTTTTCCAGCTTTCTAACGAGCTATTAAAATTAATATGAATTTTGTTAAAGATTGCTGGAAAAAATTGATCACAAAGGAAGCAACAAGGAAGTCACGTCCGAACATAACTTAAAATTAACTAACTAAATCAATGAAAACTAACTGTTATACTCGTAAACACAAATAACAACATTAACTTATGTGAGAATAAGAAATGGAGGTAGCCATTTTGAAAATGAACTATAAAAATCCTGATTATTTCAATTTTAATTGTTTATTAGTTTTAATTTTGTAACTTTTTACATAAGTTAATGTTGTTATTTGTGTTTACGAGTATAACAGTTTTGATAGATTTAGTTAGTTAATTTTAAGTTTTGTTCGGACGTGACTTCCTTGTTGCTTCCTTTGTGATCATTTTTTTGCAGCAATCTTTAACAAAACTCATTTTAGTTTTAATAGCTCGTTAGAAAGCTGCAAAAACGTCAATGTTTTATGTGTAATCTGCACGCCAAATGTATTGGTAATTTTTTCTGTTTTCGTGTAATTTATGTTGGAGTTTGATAAAAAAACATGTATTTTTTAGTTTTCGGCCTCGCATTCTCAAACGTGTACAGATAATATTTTTTTTAATTTTGCATAGGAACAACAAATTCATCTTGTTCATCTTGTAAATTCATCTTGTTCTTCACGCAAATAAAAAATGTATGATTTAAATTTGGTATGTTTTTAATTTTAATTTTTGAAGTTGCATTTGTGACTTTTGTTTCCGCCCGCTTCCTTTGTGATGATTATTTTTTCAGGTTTTTTTTAAATAATTTTCTACTTGTTATGCGTTTTTGGAGAGCTAAGAAAACAGTTAAGTTTTTAAAATAATCTGCAAGCCAAGTTTCATAACGTTTTTTTTTGTTTTTAAGGCATTTTAGTGGAAAGCGATCGCAAAAAATATTGAAAAAATTTCGTTTTCCGTCTCGCTTTTTTAAATTTGGACCGATAATTATTGTTTTAATATTGAGAAATAACCAGTGTTTAATCGGTTTTGTAAATCAGAAGAATAAAAAAGATTTAAATCGATACTTTTTTTGTAATAATTTTTTCAAGTTGAATTTCCGACTAATTTAAAAAAAAACTAATAAACGCGATAACTCAAAAATGGTTCACTTTTGCATAATGCATATGGGGGTCAAAATTATCGCAATTAGTCACCCCTATCACCTCCTAACGGGAATAGGTCGACTTACCAATAACCCTGTATATACACTACACCTATATTCTACAGTTTAAAACAATGTTGCTATTGACGTGTTATCGAATTCTTAACGTTACGATAGCTCTTATTTACATGACAGCTATGAGCTAACGTCAAAAGAAATATCGTTTTACCCTATACAATTAGACGCCCTGTACGCATGTGTGTGTTAGCATATGTAGGTATACATATAGATTGATGATATTATTATTAATTCCCACTTAAATAACACGTAAAGAAGGTCCAGATTAATTGATGTGTTGGGTGTGTTGGTTTATTGGTTTACTACTAAGCCCGCATTTGCCCGACACAAGCGCCATAAAACATTAACACTTTAAAATGTTTGCTTTACTTTAACGTTTGTTGGCCCTTGCCTATTATGTTTAATAAAACTTTTATGAATGTGTTTACTCAAGAGTAGTGCAATGATATCGTGCAGGATGAACATCCTTTTATAATGATATTTTTTTTAAACTTTTATTCGAATTTATATAAATTCATGACGAAAAAAAAGCCTATGCTATGGTTTTTTTTTCTCTAACTTTGAGCCAGTTTTGTCATACATACTCGTACATATCATTAACAGTTATGATAATGAAATATAAAAAGTGTAATGACATTGCAGAATCCAAAAAAACATTTGTGTCCAACAAAAGATAAGATAAGGTTTAATCATACGTTAAGTTACGTCACATTAAGTTACTAAGGCCGAATCTTGTAACGGGCATATAACTTTTTAAAAACAGTAAACGCAATCTTCGGTATTGTGTAATTACCGTGGTATTAATACCAAGTGTAATGGTAGGTACAATAATAAACTTATTGCCGTTCTCACAGTGGTGTCAAAAACAGTTTTCATAGTCGTATCGTATGGCATACCACTGAGGTACAAGTCGTATATCTGACAATGTATCGTTGTCCAGTATTGTTCGCCGGCAATGAAGCCAGAATGTCATCAAATGCGGAAGTCTGTAATATCAGCTGGCGCCCATTGTGGGAATAGTGTTACATAGCCCACGACTTTTGTCTTTCTGTAGTCTGATTTGTTTAACGAGGCACTTAGTAATGAAATTAAATGAAAATAATCAAACTGTCTTTTTTACCCGACTGCCCAAGTAGAAAGGTACCTAATGTTTTTGATCTGAATGTATGTAGGTATTTAGGTACTAATAAATAATAAAAAATATATTTTATATGTAACTTCTGACGAAAAACTGATTTTTCAATGATTTTTCAATTTTGTCAACTAATCAAAAAGTTGTTAGCCATTTTAATTTTTAGGTATAGGTAAATAAAATGAAGAATGGGTTTCAATCAAAACATTAGTAGGTATTATAAATACGTGACATGTAAAAATAAATTATCTTATCTTATCTTATATGTAGAAGGATTTGGATTTGGATTTGGATTTGTGTTTGGACGGGAAAGCTGTTGTTGGTGTTGTTGGGAGCGCAACCGGTTTCAATTTCATGAAAAGCTATTTTTTGCTAATACCTTATTGTTTTTAAGTAATCTGAAGCATGCGTTACGTAGGTAAGGTTAGGTTAGACCTGTGACCACCAAAAAATTATAACCCTGCACGTGTCACGTCACGCCTGTCAACGAAATAAAAAACCAGCGAAGTAAAATAATCTATGAAATGAGTGTCGGTGATTCAACATTAAACCGTAAAAAACACCTTAATCATTATTATTATTACCTACATTTTACTATAGGTATTAAACAACGGACTTCGATTCAGTAACAAATAATTTTGCCCATGACACAAATATTTACTGAATCCTATTGTACAGGCCCTCTATTCTACAGGGTAATAACATATTGCCTTTGACCCATAATCTTGTTGTTTTTATTCGGCCGCCATTACTGTTAAGTAAATATAAGAGCTATCAAAACGTTGACAATACGATTACCCGTCAAAAGCAACAAGGTATACCGTGTACAATGTTCGAGACAACTGACGTAGGCCAACTATTACTATAGTAAAATAAGTTAATGTATTAACTAAGCTGCTTTATCTTGTTTTTATCACCATCTGGTTTGATATTTAATAAAACGCGTAAAAACAGACGAAAAAAATACGGATACGCACTTCCAGTTTAAATATTTTGTACGATAAATCAGCGTATTAACTAAGTCTTTATAATGGCCATAGAAAAACGCCACTGAGTACAAACATCATTTTCCTCAGGTAGTTATAGAGTCGATATTTGCTCGGTTGCCTTGTGGATTTTGAGACGTTTTATAACGGTAGGATACCTATATAACCCATTGAACGAACGATTATTTAAATCACTTTTCAAGGATGCGTATGACGACGACACATGAATTGATTCGAATTTTAATGAATTGTTATATTTAGATGTTAGAAAATGTACAAAATAAACTGACGTTTCAACACTTCAGTTATTAAAACTATTATATTAACTTGTTTAATAAAAATATCCCTAAACATTGAAAGAATAAATGCAGTAAGTATGAAAAAAAATATCAACTGAACTACTTGTTAAATTTTAACGAATTAAATTGCAGTAAGTTTATTGAAACAAGTGTGCCTTACTTTCAATTTTGTATACTAAAATAATTACCAGTGGTAAGACATTGTGCAGGTCCAGCCTAGCACGATTTTACACTTTAAGTGGTTTCAAATTAAGTGCTGTGGACTTTACCTTAATAGTTGCAAAGATCCAGCCTTTACCATCTAGTAAGGGTGCTCTCTCTCGTTTGCTTAAAAAAAGTGATGCGTAAACTTTCAGTTTACTTAGTCTTATAAAAAAGCAAAAGCGTTTGAGAAGAAGTGCCGCAAAACAGTCAGTCATTTTGTAAACATATAAGTAATTATTACAATAATAATACCTAGCTTAATTATATCATGGATATACATTTAGTCGGTGATAACACGTACCTATATAATGTTTATGTATGAAAGTCTAATTATAAAATAAGATGTCTAGTTCTGCAGAAAAAACATGTCAAAAATATTCTACTAATACGAATATTATTCAGTAAGCGAATTTTCAGTGGATAAACATTCTATTTAAAGCTAGCAATGAACTTCGAGTTATTTTTACATCCGAGATACACGGCTGAAACTCGATATTTACCGACGCGAAAACATCTGTACAAACACCAAACAGACCAACTAGGTATACAAATACCAAAAAACACATCTTTATGTAACACAAGCTATTAAAACGTTCACTGTATTTGATAAACTGAATTTATGTGGTATGCTGAACAACATACGAAATAACAATTTGTAAAATAGTGATAAAAAAAATACCGGCTGATATAGATCCACAATCGTCAAATTTAACCCTGAGTACGTTGACAATATTATTGTTATAGCTTACCTGATTATATTTAATTTCAACGTTGGCCATAGTTATTTCTGTCCTTCCGTAGCGCCTGCGTCGTCTGCCGGTGTCCCGCGAAGTGAACTGAACAGTTTCTCGGTGCGATATCGCTCTATACTACGTCCATTATTATACCACAGCGGTAAAGCCGAATCAAGGGAGTTATTCTTATGATTCGCGATTAGCTCGACGACAATCACGACTTAAGGAGTCTCATATATGAGATAGGGCTTGTCCATTATGTACGTGATGTTTTGTTAGCAACATTTTAAACCTCCCCTTGCCTCCTGGTCATACGTGGAGATGATTTAGACTACGAAAATGGTCGTCAACGTTACGGTAGCTCTTATTTACTGACTGTGAGTACTTCTAGCAATATTGTTTTGCTTTGTAGAATAGAGCCCCAGGGCTGGAAAGAATAGAGATTCTTCTAACTACATTCAAATTGCTTTTGATATGTTATCGTATTGTCAATATGTGCCGAGTTAAAAATAATCCGGTAAGATGTCAAAAGTATTATGGATTTGCCGAGTATAGAACGCCAAATGGATAGCTGTCGAACCGAGTGTCGAAAGGGCAAATTTTCAGAATAGTACCCGTTTCATATACCTATAAAAGAGCTGCTATATGTCTGATAAACACTGGATCTACAGTAAGACCACGTACATCTAACAACAGGCGTTATTACTGTTGTGAGTGGGACGTTGTTGGCTTGTATTTTGCTACAAGAGCAACGCAACTGAAAATACAACGCTGTTCTTATTCACACTTAAGGGCATTTGTTAAGATTTGAATTTGTAATGAATGTCATATCGAGTTGTGGTTGTCTTACAGAAAATAATAATAAGCGGATGATTGTCTAGTATGCGAAAACAATAGAAGATTAAGGACTTTACTTTTCTATGTTGTTGTCTGAGTATCCAAGAAACGTATATTATGGTAGTATGCATTATATACCTACTGTGTTTTTTTTTTAAGTTTTCAAACATCCGTTTCTCCCATTTTTTTCTTCTACATACAGTGAAATGATACTTATATGAAATTGAGTCGATTTTACATTTCAAAAGTCAAATTTCAGTTTCCCTGTATGGTTTCTGATTTCACACTGTATTATGTATTTAATGGAAGTCGTAGGACATTTTTCGGCAATAAAGTGAACAGGTAGGGGGATTTTGTTTGACATGTTTTAAGCCTCGATGCAAATAGTGGGGTGCTATAAATTTGACGTATGTATCGATGTATGACGTGTATCTGTCTTTGGCACCGTAGCTCCTAAACGGATAGACCGATTTTGATGCGGTTTTTTTAACTTAAAAGCTGGTTATGTAGCAATGGTTCTTAATTAGGTTTCATGAAAATCGGTTCAGCCGTTTAAGAGATATCAGCTCTGAAATAAAGGGTCGGGGGCTATCTCATTATAATTTTTACGAGTACCTTGCTGTAACAAACATAACGGCTTTTTAATGCGTAAAACCAGGGTAAAGACCGCTCTTTTGTACGGTTTCACGGTAACAAATGGAATTGGGCCATGAATGGTGGTGTAGAGTTCCATAATCATATCAGTCTCCTGAACTAAGTAATTTAAGTTTGGGTAAAGAAATATGAAATTACGCAAATGTTTTTATATTTTATCTTTATATTAATCGTCAGTCTTAACTCTTTATGAATATTATTTTTAATTTTACAGTATTTTTCATACTAATTTAGGACCCTGTGCAGGCTCAACCCGGGTCACTACCACCATAACGGTTCACACACCCTAAATCAAATCCGATTCCCACGATTTTTTAATAAGTTGTAGTTATTATAAAGTACGTTTCTGTTTTTTGTTTTTTAAATTTGTTTCATTAAAAGAAATATTTTCTTGGAAAGGAAAAAGTAGGTACAGACATAATATCTAATCGGACTGCGTTTAAGGGGAGAGAAACATTATCACATTTTGTATGGTTTAACTTCACAATCCTCTTAAAGGTAAAAAAAATAGATTAGATTACATTTGATTAGATTATTTGCTCAATATAAAATTAAGTTACCAATTGCACAATGACAAGTAATTTTACATTAAGGTCTTTAAACAATATTTTTTTTCATCTTATAAGTCCTAGTACACAAAGACTAAGAAGTACACAAAGCTTAGCTAAATGTATATGTATTTAAACCAAAGACCTTTTACTTTAAATGTAGCGAAATTCATTAAATTTAAATTTACATTTTCTTTTTGACCACTAAAATACAGGTGTGTTTATATAAGTATGACCATTTGTCTGTTTATTCATGGCGTCACAGCGTCGAAACGAATGGGCGGATCTTATAAGGTTTTACTAACGTTTTCTCTAAGTATAATAAGTATTTATATTGCACTTTTTGAGAGGTCAGTGAACATCGTAAGTATTGCGTGGAACGGTCACATGTATGACATTGTTATTTTATTCTTTGAGGTAAAAATGTTGATAAGAGTACCTATCTATGTTTAATGTCAAGATTCGACCTTTATTAATTAAATAAAAATGCACAATAATGTTCAGTCTTTAGTTGTTTTGGTTACTACAATCAGGCATATAATAAGTGATTAAAAAACGGAGACCGGACCCAATTGGCATAGACTTTTTTTTAACAATGTGTATAGGTGAAAAACTTAAGTAAATTACTTGTTGGATGTAGTTGTGTACAAAACTAATATGGGATTTACGTCAATTTAAAATATACATTGTCGAACGGTCTTTACAGATGTGTTACAACTACATGCAAGAGGTCATCTACTTAAGTTTTGACTTAAAAAAAATTGAAAACTATTTCGATTAATTTTGGCTTCTCAAATCGATTGAATTTTGACTAAGTATCTTATTTTACCACTTGACAGTCATAAATACTTTTTTGATGACTCTTATACAAACCGTATTATAAAATCATCTTGACTGAGAAGCGCGTCACATGATTCGTCAAAGTAAACGTCAAACCATAGAAAACTGACGATTTTGAAACATCTTGAGAAGAGCGTTAGACTCGAGATCAGTTTATTGATACCTACGGCCCTTAATGTGTTATTTTAAGGGTATTGTGACAACACATAAAAACGACATCACAGGCCACCGGGGGCCCGTTTCTGTAAAAGTATTACCTAGTCTAATAATATTTTTATTATTTTTCTCTTTTTTTTGTTGTATAATAGGCTAGTGTCCTAAAAATTCAAATTAGTCCGTCTTTTACATTATCAAAAATATATATTGAACATGACTTTTTTCTTTTGTCAATTAAACACAAAATGGCGAAGATACAGTGCGTTGAAATTTCGCGTGACGTCACGCCGTGGCACACACCCGAACTTTGATGCGCGTTATATTTTTCAATTTTGATTGATTTGAAAAAGCAAAAGATACGTATTCAATATTTTTGATAATCTTGCTGACGGACTAAGTAGATGCTAACTATTTAAAAGAGCACAACAATTCGAACAGTGCTGCATGGCGGTAGGTTAAAGGTTATAATCTAGCGATACGGACGGATCATGCCCTAGGTTCTAACATTATCAAAGCATATGCGTCAGAGACATGTGAGACCGTTCTCGTTTAATGATAAACTCTTATCATGACCCTGAACGTGAACTCCTATACCTACAGAGCATAATTACTCCTTAGTATCACTGTCATTCAAAGTGAACATGATAATGCAAGCTAATTCAGTTACTAGTCCTTTAGCAACACAGTTAACTGACCATTTATGAATCTTGTTACATTACAATAAGGCTCACTAACGGTCAGAACAGTGATGCTATTTGTACAGTACCCCAATGAAAATATTGAGCAATTAGGTTCTAAGTATGCTGCTTCTTACTGTCTTCATACTTTAGAATATTACACATATTTTTGGTTAGTTTGTACTATTGGTGCCTACGAAGCTAGTAGGTATATTAGGTATGTGTTTAGTAAATGTATCGTTGTATCGTTTATAATACAAACCTAGAGCTTAGTTTTGGCTTAGATCAATTTGTGTCAGATTGTCCCCTGATATTAAATATATTCATTTATTTTATGTGATGGGTATTTCGCTGTAATAATTATAGGTTCCAAATTTCTAATGAGGAGGCTTTGTTTGACGTTTGACTGGACACACAAATATTCCAAATTTGAGCCCGATATCAAGAACCGTTTAAAAAAATCGGTCTTGAAAGACAGACGGACATCAAAGTCATCTTATATGGGTTCTGTTATTCAGTATTTGGTAAAGAAATCTAAAAAAAATCAATCATATAACATGCTGGATGCAAACTGGATGGCAAGTTATAATAGTTTAATCTATAATTCAATTTATTTCCAGGTCTAGACCCTGCTCGGCCTCTGGTTTCCGGCTACGGGTCCCGTCAGTTCCGCCTGAGCCAGGACGATGCTTTGGTGGTGCAGGTGATCCACACCAATGCCGGTTTTCTTGGTGAGAGCGGTCTGATTGGCCACGCCGACTTCTGCGTCAATGGCGGCACCACGCAGCCTGGCTGCCAGGGTCATTTTATGCGTAAGTATTTGTAACCCCCAACGCAAAAAAGGTGTGTTTTTTATGACAATGAGAAGGCACACGAGCACTCAGGCCATCTGATGGTAAGCGGGATCTGAGAACCATAGACAATTGAAATGTAAAGACTAAAAATGCGTTGCCAACCCTGAGGACTGAGACTGAGTGTGCTTTAACTATAGGTTTAAGTGTGTATGTCTTTTACATCGTAGCTCAAAGTCAAAGTCAAAGTCAAAGTTCTTTATTCTTCAATTTAGGCATAATATAATGCACCTATGAATGTCAAAAAGCATTACCACCGGTTCGAAAAATAAAACCTTTGCCCCGAGAAGAACCGGCGTAAGAAACTCGGCAAGGTATATTTTTTTCAAGAAAAAGGTTTCCCAACCCAACCGGATAGACGATTAGGACACGGAATTTAGAAAACTAGTTTAATCGGGGTGGATGTCTATTGTCTAAGGATCCAAATTTTTCAACATCATACATGTTTTTGATAGGTGTACTTTGACTTGGACATTTTCGATGTGTGTAACAAGGTTTCATGAAAATTGGTCGACCGTATTACCCGTATGTAGTATGTAAATGACAGCCGTATTTCGTAATTTCAATCACTTACTATACTCACATGCGAGGTATTTAAAAATAGGCGATTAATTATTTAAGTTCCTGAACGGCGTCGCCAGGTGTGTACCAGTGTAGTTTTATGTAAAGTTAAAGAAAAAAGTGTTATACGTGTATATATTAGGTGTCACAGGACTCATCTTAGGTGAAAAATAGTGTAAAGGGGTCCTTATATTGGTCACGCTTTAAAACACTTTCTCCCACTTATTTATCGGTCGCGCTATTTTAGAAGCAAAGCGATCATATTGAGGTTCTGCCGCTTTAAGACTAGTGAGGATATTCCAAGATTTGTATAGCTTAGCTCTAGTTCCTTACGGGTATTTCGTCCCTCACGAGTATTTATTACTTCGGCTAGACGAAGGAGCGCGAAACCCCTAACATTGATATACTCTGTTTGTTTAGGTACTTACCTAAATCTGAACAAACCATCACGAAGTAATATATACTCGTGGACATATGTGGAACAGCGCCATCTATGTAAATATGCCTTATGTAGTGAATTCTCGTTCACAGTGGCACCGATAGAAGTCGCTGTTATGTATAAATGTTGTTTAATTTCATTATAATATCACTTACGAATAATACATAATAAAAAACGTATAGAAATCTTAGAATTGCCTACCAAAGAAGAATGGAATGTTTTTGACCTCTGCGTGTAATGGACGTGGGTATATATTTGTATTGGTAGGCTCTTTGCTACCTCGTAAAGGCTTAAATGAGCCAAAAATATATAACATGGGTATCAACATACATATAGATGACACAACATATATATGACAATATTAAAAAGTGCATTCCAGATTTTGCTTTATGTTAAAGCGCGGACGCCAATGATGAAGAATTTCGTACATTGACCTTTAATGTAGGGCGCCGTATACTTGTCTTTACGTACTTAAGCATTCCCGCTTGGTCCTCTAATACAAAACTTTTTCACCTCCTAACAGTCTGATCATCATTTTTTCTGATATTTCAGGTATAGCGCGATGTAGTCACTTCATGAGCTCATGCTACTTTGCAGCCAGCGTGCGTCAGAACCGAAGCATTCGCATGATAGGGGTGCCGTGTGACTCGAACTGCCCCAAGGACCGGGGCCGCTGGGGAATCCGCTTGGACAGGCGCGCTGTAAGGCTGGGCGAGGCTACTCCTGACACGTAAGGAACCAGAATAAAATGCAATACAATACTCATTATTGCGTATCAAAGAGTTACAATTTGAAATAAATAATTAAAAAAATATAAAAGTAACATGTTACACTATAGGCGGTCTTATCGCTACATAGCGAACTCATTTAGACAAGTTTAAAAAACATAATGGTAGTTCAGTCCAATGTCTCACAATATTTTTAACCAAAAGCAGACTTCAGTTGGACCTACCATATTATAAAGAAGTTACTTATATGTAGGTTTTTTTAAAAATATATTTTTTATCATATTTATTCTATATAATTTAGTGTTTTTTTTTAAAATTAAATTTAGGTAATTTCTTTTATGTGTAATGCATACATAGGTACATACATTAAATCACGCCTATTTCCCAGAGAGTCGGAGACAACCTCATTCCACTTGCTTCGATCCTGACACATATCGCGCTACTTCCACATTAATGCCTTCTAAATAAAATAATAATAATAACTTTTTGTTCCAGGTGTCGAGGCATGTACTGCGTTAATTTAGACCACGAGGAAGCTTGTCCTTTTGATTAGAAGTAATAGTTTTTATTTGAACTGTAAATATATCAGTAATTTATTTCTTGTTTAAGTAAACACTTTTAAACAAACTCAGACTTTTAATTTTTCCTCGTTTATTTTCAACTAGAGGACGCCCGCGCGTAGAATTAGATTCCCGCTACTCCCCCTACTTCTTCCCGTTGGGGGTCGATTTTAGGGAAACCTTTTCTTACTGCACCCCTAGACCTCATAAGGAACCTATGTACTAAAAATTGAATCTTTAGACTGAGCGGTTTGGGTATTTGCATTGCAACAAGCTTTTATTTCAGTTCAGCCTTTTTTGAATAAAATCGGATTGAGTTTTTTAACTTGTGTCAAAAGAAAATGTTATGTAAATCAAAAGCACTAAGGAGTATTGATATCAACTTCTTAGCATATCACCCCCAAAATAACTTTCTACCGCTTTTTCACCCCCTTACCCCATCAGTTCGGTTAAAGAATGTTTATGCGAAATTAGAAGTAGATTGGACCAAGGAATCACGTTGTCCCAAACAAACTTTGCCCCCCTTTTTCAAACCCTTAGGGGGAGAAATTTCAGAAAATCCTTTCTTAACGGATGCCTACGTCATACAAAGAACACACCCTCCACGTTTAAGGTCTCTACGATCAGCGGGTTAGGCTGTGCGTTGATTCTTCAGTCAGTCAGTCATTAAAAACAAATTATTTTATATGTATAGATATATAGTCAAGAGAAATGAAATCGGGTTATTTTGTATTGAATTACCATAGAAATTGATCCGTAGTCATTGCTGCTGAGTAAATATTTTCGTTTTTAACGATTGATCAGGAATTGACTTCTAACTGCCGCGAGCAGAGTCAGTTAATGACGATTAAGTCGTCCCGTAGCGTTCCCTTCATATGGCATAATATCGATTGTCCGAAATACACTTCGCATAAAACTTATCGCAGAAACATTTTTAGCCGAAGGATACTTTAGCATAATAGTATACTTAGCATAAATGTCATCACGCATAACATTCATATTATGGCAGAATTTTGAAAATCAGAATACTAATATCGCCGAATTTAATTTTGCAGAATTTTATGTTGCATTCTCGTATACCTTCCACCAAAGAAAATTGTGCCAAATTACAGTATGCAAAGAAATTCATGCCAAAAGTAAAATTAACAGAAATGATGATTCTGCCAAGGGTTGTTATGCGAAACGAAATTATGACACTAAATTTTATGCAACATGAATGTAAATCGGTTCGTTAATGAGGATTTTCCATACACAAGTTTGAAAAAGGAACGAGTAACCAGAAAGCCGAATATGGTTGCGTTTATCGCGTGACAATATGTGGATAAAGCATCCTTCACTCTCGTACTTATAGACATACGTGTCAAAAAGTGACGGATGCTTAATCCAAATTTGACACGCCATTATAGACGTGGCCATACTAGGGCCATACTAGGGCCACAGGTCTCAACAAAACCTTCGGCTTTATCGAGATTGTACATTTTCTACTCTAATCCTAAGCAAGGAACAAAACAGTGATATACATACATAGTTTATAACGTTACATAGAAAATATTGAATTAATTTAAATAAAATATGACGTTCAGTTAACGTTATAAGTAGGTGATGAGATTTATAGTTGATCACTCTAAAGTCAGGTTTGAAATGTATAACAACTTTTCCAAACAAATGAGAGCGATAAGGTACAATCATGACCAGCACTTATGAAGTTTCTCGTAACTATACCTACGTTAAATTCATTTATTAAACAGGGTTATTGTTTATTCGATACTTCAATTTTGTTAAAGGGATAAAATAAAGTTCATTTGTAGCCAAAAATTAACCCCCGACAGTGAAAGAGGGGTGTTATAAGTTTAAGTGTGCATCTATGTAGTGTATGTGTGTAAATGTGTAACTGTGTACGTGTGTAAATGTGTATTTGTGTATATGGGTTAATGTGTATCTATGTATGTGTGAAAATGTGTATCTGTCAGAGTTGGGCGTTATCGTTCGTAATATCGTTATATTATTTAAAATAAAATCATTTCAAATAAATTTATTCGAAGATAAATTCAATCATAAATAGTGCGTTGTCAACTTTTTTATTTAGATAAATTATCTAGATGAAGATAACCGACCTCGTTTGTTATTGAAGTAACCTTATTTATAATAATAAATGTATACAGAATGTCATGTCGGGTCAAACCGTCACACTGACATTGCTCATATAATCAGAAAATAATTGTTGCAACATAAACGCTGCGATGTCGTCTTCTAGCTCTGGCTCTCAACATGTGTTACAAGCGGAAGTCTCTTTCAAACAATATATATTAGAAAAAGACTTTCGCCAGTAATACTTGTTACAAGCGTTCGAGAAATGGGCTCCTGTCGACAATGTATGTTTCTTTCCATAAATGTGTTAAATAGCTACTGCAGGAGAAAAAAATCCCATATATTTATATTCATATATAGTATGTAAAAAACATTCATTATTTTTGTTGTAGGTTATTTTCATTTCATCATGCCCGACCACTTCTAGTTCTGCATGACTGCACTACTGACATTCTTCTTTTATTTGAAATCCGAACTAATTTATCTAGATAAAAATGAAACTGATCTAGATAAATTTCAAAATAACAAATGACGGATTATTTAGTTACTTCAAATAAAAGATGATTTATTTATCTTCCCGATAATTTTTGCCCTACTCTGCTGTGTATGTGTGTAAAAGTGAATCTGTGTATGTGTGTAAATGTGTATCTGTGTGCCTGTCTGTGGCATCGTAGCTCCTAAAGAGATGGACCGCTTCGTGCAAAGTAAAAAATAATAATTGGGATGGTTCTTAGTTAGGGTTCATTAAAAGAAATATAAGGGGTCGCCATGATATTGGAGATTTGTATCTGTAAGTAGTTATAGTAAATCGTAGTGATAGTGCAAATATTTATTTAATATAGATCGGCAAACTTCGTTTTTGAATCATGATCATCACGAATATACATACAGACATACAGAGAGAGGCGGCATTAACTATATCATCTTACCTTCGATGGAACGCAGTTTTTTAAGTAAGTTTAAAAAAAATGTGGTGTCTCCAGTAACATTAGCTTCTAATGCGTTGCAGTTCTTGTTTTTAGGTCCGAAACACTCCTCGAAGTTATTAATGGTTTTTATCGGGTCCCTGAAAAATCATTTAATTTTATGAAAAGAGGCGTAGATAAAAAGTCAATTTAGACACATTGTACGCTATGAATTTTTTGAATATTCATAATTTAGAGAAGTGAAACAAAGGTATTATTACTATTTGTTCACACGCAAAAAAATCATTTTAGCATTGTCATTGTCACGTGTGTTTAAATTGACTTCTTATCTGCCTTGTTATAGTACTACTAAGGCAGATAAAAAGTTAACCCTGAGTCCTGATATTGATAATGTTCACAGTAACTGGACCATAAACTTATTTAGTGCGGGTCAAGAAATTGTATTAACAGTAGATATTGCTTTACTGTTGGAAGCTGTCATTTCTCTGACAGTTTCAAGCAGCAACACACAGCAGCAGCAGCAGCAACATGGCTGCGTTTATCGTGTGACAAAGTTTGGATAAGGCATCCGTCACCTTTTGACATGTAAATAAGTGCGACAGTGACGGATGCTTTATCCACATTTGACACGCAATATAGACGCAGCCATAACTGGCCCACAGTTGCTTTAAAAAACACTTACATACGTCTTCTGCAAAGATGTACATATTATTAATAACGAAATAATAGAGAAAAACACGACTTGGTTCAGCATTGTTGACATCATTCATAAGGTCACAAAATAACACTCGATCAAAATGAAATGCCGTTATCAAAACGAAAAAAAACAAAAAACCGCCTTCAAAAAAGCAAAAAATAACTTCTTATAAAATGATAGGTACCTATAGGTAGGTCAGTCCAACTGTATTCGGCTTTTGGTTTAAAATATTGTGGGACGCCGACTTCAGTTGGACTGGACCTACCTATAGGTACCTATCATTTTATAAGAAGTTATTTTTTGCATTTTTGAAGGCGGTTTTTTGTTTTTTTAAACATTTATTTTATTTAATACTTTTTAGTGATCCTATTTATGCTGTTATGTAGTTCCACTTTTCAATAAATGAGAAACTATAGAAAATTTCGAGCTCGCCGCAAGCAACGCCACTGGAAAGTTACAGTCATATTTCAACAAGTAAATATTCTTCGTTGTAGTCGCTCAACTATCTTAATCGACATATCTTATCGTTATCGCCACCCTTGAAATAGGTACCGTTGAGGAGTTCCGGTGGCCATCTGTGGTCTTCATCATCAGGTCCACTTCACCAAATGATACTTTCTGAATGCAAATGCTAGACTTGTTACTAAAAATACTAAAATCGCTTTATGTTTGCCTACAATATTTGAGGAGTTCTCTCAATTCCTCACTGATCCCCTCATCAGATTCCGATTTGGTGGCAATGGGACCACCTCGGAAGTATACCCTATCAAATCAAAAAAGAATTTTCAAAATCGGACCACAATTGACGGAGTAATCGGTGAACATACACAAAAAAAAAAAAAAAATACATACAGTGGAACGTATAACCTCCTCCTTTTTTTGAAGTCGGTTAAAAATGAAGTAAAACGCTATTTATCTAATGGTGACGCCTGGTTGAACCTACACTATATTTACGAGTAGACAGTATGATCATCCTTTTTTTCTGTGTTTATCGTTGATATTAATTTTGTGTTTATTTGATCAAGTCTTTTTGTCTATGGCAGGAAAAATAAAAAAAACATTACTTAAAGATTGATCAATGCAGAAAAGGTAACTTATTTTATGAATTGTATGATTCAACCATACGAAAATACTACCTACCATGATAAAAATGAGTGATTGATCATCAACACTTTATTCTATAAATATTATATCGATGGTCCCGGAGAACAAAATGATAACAGCAAAATCGTGTTTTTTCAGCAAAAAATAAAAACATGTTTTGATCGATTGTGTCGTTAAACCTGAACACAGACAAGTGGTAGTTACCTTTATACAAAGCTAATTTTTTTGCGTTCCAAATGATTTAGTGACATGGTCGTAACATTTTACCAAACCAAAAATATTTGAAAAATATAATGTTAGTCAAAATTAACTACCGGCTGTGATGTATTAAGTCGATTATCATTTTATTCGTTGTTTTTCCAGACTAAACACAAGTATTGTAACATCGTCGTAACATTTTATTCTACCGGTTTTTAGGGTGACCGGTGCTGAAATTAATACATGATATACTTTTATTCTCGTAACTTATAGGAAAGTGGTTTTTGCCAAAGGCTTTTAAGTTTTTTTTAAATAAAACAGCGAATTGATATTCAACTTTGAGTTTATTAAACAAATCACTAAACATCAAATAATTAGAACGTCTCTAGAAAAAATCTTCAAAAGGCAACAAAAATCATCACATAATAGAAAAACAACGCTTGTTTCTATTAAAAAACGTAAATCTCAATGATAAAATATTTAAAAAAATAACAAAAGCCTTGTTAATGATATAATTTCGAAAGTAAAAAATCAACATTAACTTCTTAATATACTCGACGCATCTTGTTTCAGACTCAAATTCTAACAAATCAGTTATATTTATTAGGTAAAACCAGGTTATTAATTAATCTTCATCATCACCTTCCTCCTCGTCATCATTGACTCTAGAGCAGCTATTGGTGTTTATTTATTTAATTTTAATGAAAATCAGGCTTATGATTTTCATCTTACACTTAATAATAACTAAAACAGCGTCGCGATCACATAAAATCAGTCTTTAGATCACCTATAGCTCAAAAAACAAAATAATACTCTACACCGTCATAAGCCTAATCTTCCTCATTATCATCATTGGTTCCAGAGTAGATATTTCCATAAGTCAGCGACTCGTAAAAAGCACGATAGTAGCTTGGAATATCTCCAGCCTTACAGAGGTTTATAAGGTCGTCATATAAAGCCTTACTTATTGGCAATGGCTCCGTGTAAAGTACTTGCAGTTCAGGTTCCGCTGCAGGACTTGGGTTGGTTAAATGAGATGCTGCCTGTCTAGTGCCCCGCTTATTTCTTAATCTTTGGACAGCATCTGTAGCTGATTGGGAATATTCAGCATCGAAGTCATATGTGTTTTAAAATTTATGGTTGTAAATAGGAGACACTTACCTCCATTATTTGAGTCCATAATATTTTCTGACCTTTCTCATCTTTGACCCAGTTTTTTTGTTTATCAACTCCTTTATATTATAAAACTCATTTTGCGTCATTTCTGTGTCATTATATTTTTCGCCATTTACTTTCGCGTTCATAATGATAGCGTATATCTGGTCGGGAGTGTATACTACTCTATTCTTTAATTCACGCTCGACGTTGGAATGCATCGAATCCTCTTCGCTCTGGCCATGGCAAGTCTCAAAAAATCTATAAGTGATAATTAATTGAAGCTTCTGTGCCGCAAAGATGTACAACGCAAATATAAATCGGTTTTTATTTTGACCACAGCACCCGTCTGAGTAAAAATGTATGTTTAGAACGCCTCTTTGGTTTTCATTAAGTAAAAATTGCCAAAGGCAACTGCCAATTTCATTAGCCCCTCGTTTTGCAATTTGAGCATGCCAAACATAACAATACCCTTACTCCGAGTAGCATAGCAGTAGTAGCACTGTAAAATTGTAAATAGGAAACTTTATTTTATAATGAAATGCTCCGACTTCAGACTGTGGGATGTTCAAAACCTTTTCTAAATCGAGGATTGCCACGCACTGTAAAATTGTAAATAGGAAACTTTCTTTTATAGTGAAATGCTCCGACTTCAGACTGTGGGATGTTCAAAACCTTTTCTAAATCGAGGATTGCCACGCACTGTAAAATTGTAAATAGGAAACTTTCTTTTATAGTGAAATGCTCCGACTTCAGACTGTGGGATGTTCAAAACCTTTTCTAAATCGAGGATTGCCACCGTGGTTTCTGAAGGGTCGACTGATTCCTTTTCGTCTCTTTTAATTTGCCTTACTCTTTCTTTGTTTTTATGATGTTTATCATTTCTTGGAGGGTTTCTTGAGTCGTAGGGTCAGCCTGTCGGTATCGAGAACATTTAGAACACTGGTCTTTTTTAGGTTTGTAAAATGAAAAGTTGAACCTGGTGTTATAAATTGTTTCGTATTGGCGTTTTGTAGCCATAATACAGTCAAAGTTTTCATGTGCAAACCAGGCTTTATAAAGACGATACATTTTCGATATATTCAGCAGTTCTGAGAGGTACTTTTTCGTGGAATTTTGTCTCACGTAATGAGCTTCGACATAAGGAAACAATTGAATGTGCCTTATGATATACTCTTCCGTCTTAATAGACATTCTACGTGGTCTATTGTCATGGTGTCCTCGTTTGTCGATTAAGCTTTCATCACATTTAATCTTTTCTAGTGCTGTATAAACAGTTTGATGTGAAATGCTCAGAGTGTTAATGAAAAAGGTTTTGAAAGAAGGGGATGACAATACGTTTTACTGTTTAGCACCAATAGAGAAGTTTTACTAAACGGCGTTATCCGATTAGCCGGGCCAGTTTTTTGACGTGAAAAAAATTATAACTGCGGTTATCTTTATGGCGTAGAATTATTTTCACGCGAAGATTATGGTACGAGCGTTTGTCAAACTGAGGGCCGATAAATATTTTTGTTAATATCACCATACAAGTATGTTCTGGTAATTTTAGGCATGAGCAAAATCATTGAATAAAATTGCATTATTTTCTAATTTCGTAAATAACCGTACGAAAATTTCAAGAAAAATGTACTCGATGCATTGGCACCCATAGATTTCAAATATAACATAACACTAAAACTATGATAATAGCAATTATCTTAATATTCTCCGGGAGCGGCGATATGTTTTCATAATTTTCATAACTGCAGTGTAAAACCTTACGTTTCTCTGCACACCATTAATAAATGAATGTATCATTGATGACTATCATTTCATATACTTTCAACAAATTGACGTTTGAGTTCATTTCCCTTTATGGGTCTCTATTAAACACAGAATACCATATTGCTTCCGACCTGTTATCGTATTTTCAACGTTTTGATAGCTCTTATTTACTTGACAGCAATGGCGGTCGAGTTAGAAACAAACCATAATAGGTCAAAGAGGACATGGTTTACCCTGTAGAATAGAGGCCCACATCGTTAACAATACGATTTATCGCTTCACAACAATTACAACACGGCGAACTAATTCTTAATCGGCGTGTTTAAGAAGTCCCGTCAGAGCGCACAAACATTTTAAGGCAGGCATTCTCAGGAAGCTTTGAATTCGCCAAGTAAATGACGGCTCGCTCGATCGACCATTCGACAAGAAGCCCATTTTAGGGAAAAACATCTGTGGGTCTACTTTGATATTGAATCGAAGTTCGAACTTACGTTAGGCATCCCTTTGTCTCGATTAAGGCTCGAGTGACAGGGAGTTCCAAATTCGAATCTAGTGGTTCGTGGTAACCTGAAGGTTTATTGCCTGACGGACTCGCAATCACAATCGTTTTCATTTTGACAGTCTGAAGGCAAAGTCTGCTTATAAAATGAAAACAATTGTTCCTCTTTGAAATAGATTGCGATTTGAAGTGCATTAGGCAGCTGGGCATGAGTTTGTAAGGACAGACGCCAACAAAATATCGGATAGCAATAACGTCTCGGAAATCATTAATCGAATTATTCACTCAGTGATGGAGTCTATACAGTATTCAGGTAATTTGGGTGTCTTTGAAATACGGAATATATTACGGAGCCCTTAAAAATGAAATATAAGCTTATCTTTATTTATTATACCTATGTTGACCACCGAAAAAAAACCTAAAGATAGTTCAGGTTGATTTAACGGCGGCGGATTTAGGCCTTACGGTGTCTTAGAGCTCCGCGGAGCACACAAAAATACTGACTGACTACTGAGAGACAGCCAAAACCGCTAAACTATTCCTTGAGTACCAGTGAAGGTAGAGGGTAGAGGGCAACTAACTAGTACCTGTTAAAACTTAAATAAAAAACACATACTACCTATAAAATAATTTGATATAATCTTTTTATTTAGGACTCATAGAAACCTGTACATTTGTACACGAAAAGTTACATTCGTCGTTATAGAGATGCGCTCGAAAGGTGATGTTTCCATAAAAAAAGTTACCGCCGAAGTAGTTACCCGCTATCGCTCCTATATCCACATATTTGGAATAGTCACCCTGAAACAGATAAAGCATTTAAAACAAAACCAATAACAAATTAGGTTCTTATCTTTGTACGATACCGTACACGCATAAATATTATTGCACATAAATAATGTGGGTAAACTTTCAATGTAAGAGTCAGTTGTACGTAAGCCGCCATTATAAAAGCACATACATTTGTACCAGACTAGGAACGTTGGAAATTACAGTCTATTTAAATTTATGTTCGGTGTTTTCCTACACAACCAAGACCTGCACCCTACATTGGTCCTTCGAGCAATTAATTAAAAGCTTTTATGGTGCTTCGTCGGTGGTTAATGCAATGCATTAAGTCGGGCTAGGTTAGCTTTATAAGTTAACGGCCGTCAAGTTGTCGGTGTCCGGACCGTACAACTCATAACACTATACAAGTTCGTGCAGTGCGCGAACATATTTTCTCCCCGAAGAGGATTGGAGCGAGTTTGATTGAACATCTCCAGTGCCCAAGATACGTCGTGACACGGTCGGTGTGCAGTGCGCCCGATTTTCGACAAGGACTACAGGGAGTACCTACCTACCTATTCTGTACGGTGTGCAGGGTATCTGTCCTTAAGTATTACTAAGGACGAATATTAAAAGTGGTTTATGCGTCGTGCGTGCAGTGCTCGCAACTATTTTGTGGAATCGACGAACGAACATTGGCCTTTTTATTTCGCCGGAACAAACCTCGGCAACGGAGCCATTGTGCATCCATGCAAGTGTGTTTTTAAGTGTTTTTTTAGTGTTTTTTTTCGAGTGTTACACGAAGCAATTGCGCCGAATCATTTGTACGGTGTAGAAGCAATTGCGCCGAATTATTTGTACGGTGTAGGAGCAAAGGCGCCAGTCACAGCGCAGGGAATCTCAACACAGCCAATCAGGACGCGCCACGGCGATTTCCGCATCACGCGCACGGCAGCTATTGGAGGACGGCTCGACGCGTGAGCGCCATCTTATTCCCTAGCGCCCCTAGCGTCCAGTCGCCATACTTGTTTGTTCATCTTCATCTTGCTTTTTCGGCTGCGTTTGCGTTGGTTTGCAATTGATTTGCTTCCTAAAATAACTAGTTCTGAGTGGTAAATAAGACGTCGTCATAGTTAAAGTTGATAGTTTTGATTGATACTCGTTTGTTTTCATTAAGTGTATACTTGAGATAGCACAAAGAAAGTTACTATTGTTTGCTATGGCCGAGGACGCTAGGCGACTCATCGCTGCCAGGGGGCAATGTAAAGCATTTATGACGCGACTTAAAGCAGGTTTACGCGATATGGACCCAGGTAACTACAATATAAGCTTATTAAAAGCAAAGAAGGAAAGGTTAGAAAAGACTTTTAATGAATATATGGACCTAAATTTGGAAATATCTTTGTTAGATACCGACGATAAAGAGACGGTCAGCGCCTTCGAAGACAGTTACTTTGAAATGGCGGCGTTTATCAACGACATTATTTCGCCTCCAATTGTTGCGGAAACTAACGCGGTACAGTCTCCGAAGCAGATGGGATTTCAGCGTTTACCGCGCATAGAAATTGCGAAGTTTAAAGGCGAGGTGGGTGAATACCATAATTTCATTTCTTTGTTTAATAGTGTCATTAATAAAGACCAGTCATTGTCACCGTGTGACAAATTTTATTATTTAAGGTCACTTCTAGAGGGTGAAGCCCTAGATATTGTTAAAAATCTGCCTTTGGACAGTGACAATTATGAAGCTGCTCTTCAGCTTCTGTCAGAACGGTTTGATAATAGGCAACAGGTGGTAAATTACCACGTAGCTTCTATCCTTGACCTTCCTTGTGTGCAGAAACCTTCGGCGGCTGTTATACGCAATATAGTTTCTAAAACAAAGCAACACATAAGTGCATTAAAAAATATGGATGTGCCTGTGCAACACTGGGACTTGGTGCTTATAACGGTTTTACAGCGAAAGCTGGATCAATACACGCTTAGGGCCTTTCATCTGGAAAATCAGAGCTTGCACTTGCCGCAATTGCATGATTTGTTTAAATTTCTAGAGCAAAGAGCTGCGGCTCTCGAGACACTCGCGCTGGGCCAATCTAGCCCGCGAAGGAGTAGCTTAGTCGCTGCTTCATGTAGTACCAGGAAAACCCCTGTCAAGTCCCCAAAATGTAAGTATTGCAGTTCTCCATTACACAAGATGCATCAGTGCCCAGGCTTTAAATTGATAGACGTGGCACAACGTCGAGAATTTGTCAATTCTAATACATTATGTAACATTTGCTTAAATGAACACTACGGTAAAAAATGCCTATTTGGTTTTAAATGTTCAGTTTGTAAAGAAAAACATAATTCTTTATTGCATGAGGATGCTATTCCCCTAAAAAGTTCAGGTCATGTTAGCCTGTTATCAAAAGTCAGTGACAATGTTCTGTTACCTACAGTTAAGGTGAAGTTAATAAATAAATTAGGAAACCCTATTTATGTGAGGGCCATCTTAGATACAGGTTCTCAAGTTTCATTTGTTCGCTCGGACTTAGTCAATGAGCTAGATTGTGCCTTGCAGCAATCTAATGCTATAATAAGCGGTGTGTGTGATGGTGCTACTCAGACTGCTCAACAGGCCACATTTAAAATACATTCAACTGCGAACAGCTTTAACATGTCAGTGACATGTCATGTGTTAGACACCATAACTTGTAAGATGCCACAGTTTGCCATAAATTGTAAGGAGCTTGCTCTGCCCTCATATATAAAATTGGCAGATAAGGATTTTTATGTCTGTGATAAGATAAGTATCCTTTTAGGGTGTGACATATTTTTTCAGGTTCTGCTTCGTGATCAGCTTCCGGTCGGGCCCGGGGGACTGTATCTCCACAACACACTCTTTGGCTACATTGTAGCAGGAAGATTACCTTGCATCACTCAGAATGCTACTAAACATCTTACTTCAGCTGTCTGCTGTGCAACAACTGTTAGTAAGAATTTAGATTTTATTAAGTTAGAAAAGTCAGTTTCCCAGTTCTGGCAAACTGAAAGTGTCCCAGAAGTTTACACTGAGGCCACCTCTGAGCAAGAGTTAGCGGAGACCATTTTCAAAGAGTCTGTAACCTTACAAGATTGCAAATTTCAAGTTGCCTTGCCTTTAAAACAAGATATTAAAACATTAAAATTAGGTGATTCACTTACTTGTGCTTTAAAAAGATTTAAAATTTTGGAAAATCGTATCAATAAAGACCCAATACTATATAAAAAATACAAGGACTTTATTGATGAGTACATAGCTTTAGGCCATGCCATTTCCATACCTATTTCACAGTATGATTTAGATTCACAAGCAGTATTCTTTTTGCCCCATCATCCTGTTTTCAATGAAAATAGTGCTACAACAACTACAAGAATTGTTTTTGATGGAGGAATGCAAAGTTTAGCAAAGGTTTCTCTAAATGATGTGTTACTGAATGGGCCTGTTGTGCAAAATGATCTGTTTAGCATTTTAATTTTATTTAGACTATTTAAATACATTGTAAATTGCGACATACAAAAAATGTTCAGGCAAATATTAGTTGCACCATCACACCGCTGTTTGCAAAATATTCTTTGGAGAGAGTGCCCAAAGGATGAAATACAATGTCTGCAGCTGCAAACTGTTACCTATGGTCTAAAAAGTTCATCATTCCTAGCCACTCGGTGTTTGCACGAGCTAGTTAATAGGTATAAAGATGATTACCCCCTGGCTGCAGATGTGTTGCTTCACAACACCTATGTCGATGACGCAAACATAGCTTGTAATGATAGGAAAGTTGTATTAGATACTCGAAATGAGTTAATTAAGTTGTTAGGATTGGGAGGTTTTAGCCTGCACAAATGGTGCGCTAATGACAACTCGCTATTATGCGACATCCCATCTGAAGGTAAAAAGAAGGAAGAGGAAGTAAATTTCACAGATAAAAATGAATGTAGCTTTGTTAGAACATTAGGTATCAAATGTAACCTAGTTAAAGACACTCTTATAATAACTTCTCCGAAGCAAGAGATATTAGAATGTTATACAAAGCGAAAAGTATTAAGTTTTGTTAGCAGAATCTTTGACCCCCTTGGCTTAGCAGGGCCCATTGTGGTTGTGGCCAAGTTGTTAATGCAGCAAATATGGCTTGCAAATGTTAACTGGGATTCACCATTGCCTGCCGAACTCAACAATGGGGTCAAGGCCTTTGCAGCTAGCTTAGACAAAATGACAGAAATTGAAGTGAATCGGAATATGGATACACGTAATGCTCAGTCTATAGATATTTGTGGTTTCGCTGACGCATCAAACCTCGCTTACGGATGTTGTGTATATTTAAGAATAGTCAACGAAACTGGTGATGTTACCGTAGACTTGCTATGCTCAAAGTCACGTATTAACCCTGTCAAAAGGCTTACGACGCCGCGTTTGGAGCTCAATAGCTCGCTTTTACTAGCTATGTTAGCTAGAAAAGTTTATGACGTCATGAAATTAAAATTCATTACAAATGTGTATCTGTATGCCGATTCACAAGTAGTACTTGCGTGGTTAAAAACCGATCCCATAAAACTAACTGTTTATGTGGCTAATAGAGTAAGAAAAATTCATGATTTGACGGGCGATTTCTCTTGGCATTATATTAACACGTCAGCAAACCCGGCTGACTGCCTTTCACGTGGAGTAGAACCGCATCTCCTACAGCAGCATCCGTTGTGGTGGAAGGGCCCAGTTTGCCTAAGTACTCTAGAGTTTAAGCCGGAGCATGACGATAAAATAATGCCTAAGGAAATACCAGAATTAAAGTCTGTATTGGTTGCATCCGAACAACGTGAGGATCTAGCATTGTTTACTAGTTGTTCTAGTATTATTAGGATGAAACGAACCATAGCATGGTGCTTAAGGTTTGTTAATAATTGTAAGAAATGTATATCAGCCAAAAGGGTTGATAAGAATTGTATATCGGCCAAAAGGGTTGATGATAAAATTGAATGTTTAACTCCTCAGGAATTGAATTATTCACTATATGTCATTATTAGGCATGAACAAAAGTTGCATTTCAATGAAGAAATAAAGGCATTAATTTCAGGTAAGCCCATAAAATCAAGTCTAGAGGAGTTAAATCCATTTGTGTGTGGCTTGTCATTGCTAAGGGTAGGTGGAAGACTTCAGAATGCGAGAGTTCCGTTCTCACAGAAGCACCCAATTATTTTACCTAAGGGTTCAAAGGTCACGCACTACATTATTGAAAATGAGCACAGAACATTGTTGCATTCTGGTCCGAAACTTGTGTTAAATAGTTTAAGTCTTAGGTATCGTATAATAAATGGCATCAGAGAAGTCACACATGTACTTCATAAATGTATAATTTGTTTTAAGTTAAAAGCTAAGCATGCAAAACAGTTAATGGGTTCGCTTCCTAGTGATAGAGTTAAATCATGTCGTGCATTTGATAAAGTAGGCATAGACTATGGTGGCCCATTTACCATTAAAATGTACCGTGTTAGAAAGCCTGTATTATATAAGGCTTACATTGCATTGTTTGTGTGTTTCACTACGAAAGCAGTACATATCGAGTTGGTCTCAGACTTGACAACAGAGTCTTTCTTAAATTCATTTAAAAGATTTATCTCACGTAGAAATAAACCTTCTGTTGTGTACTGTGACAACGCCAGTACGTTCAAAGGAGCTCATAACCAATTAACTGAATTGTATAAACTGCAGTCTGCTGCAGACCACCAGCAAACTGTTGTGAATCATGCAGCAAGTATAGATATTAAATTTAAATTTATTCCAAGTTATAGCCCTGTGTTTGGCGGACTTTGGGAAGCAGGAATAAAAAGTGTGAAATATCATATGAAGCGAGTTGTTGGCACTGCTGTTTTGACGTATGAAGAGTTAAACACTGTTATTATACAAATCGAGGGAATTTTAAACTCTCGTCCTCTTACGGCATTGCCCACAACTGACTTCACCGAGATGTCATATTTAACACCAGGTCATTTTCTGACTGGTGCGCCATTGACCTCATATCCTGAGAACGATTGTACCAATGTACCAATTAGTCGCTTGAAGTTTTGGCAACAGTGTACGCAAATGGTTCAAAGCTTCTGGAAGCAGTGGCACAAACAGTATCTTGTGCAGCTGCAAAACCGACCTAAGTGGCGAACTGAATGCAAAAATATTAAAGTTGGTGCCTTGGTTATAGTCAGGGATGACAATGTTAGTCCATTAATGTGGCCAATGGCTAGGGTAGTAGAAGTTTTTCCTGGGGCGGATGGAAAAGTAAGGGCACTTTCCATAAGAACCAGTAAAGGCTCGATAATTAGATCTAGTATTTATAAGGTATGTGTACTGCCAATTGATAACGATTAGAACTTTGTTTACAGTCTAATTGGGGCTCAGTATCTGTTTAACAATAATAGTTTTTTTTTATCTTAACCTTAAGGAAGCTTGTACTTATAGGATAAGCTCAAGCTTGAAAGCTTGAATGCTTGTGTAGTTGTAAGTAATAAACAATTTTTTGTCGTTCTGCGGAATATGTACGATACCGTACACGCATAAATATTATTGCACATAAATAATGTGGGTAAACTTTCAATGTAAGAGTCAGTTGTACGTAAGCCGCCATTATAAAAGCACATACATTTGTACCAGACTAGGAACGTTGGAAATTACAGTCTATTTAAATTTATGTTCGGTGTTTTCCTACACAACCAAGACCTGCACCCTACAATCTTATCTTATACAGATGAGGTTCTTTTTTATTTTTTGTTTATGAGGCCTTTCGGATGTACTTCGACCCTTTACGATACTTTGTGAAATAACCCACTCAGCTGTTCTAACGCTCAGGTTTCCTCACGATGTTATTCAATGACCTTAAGAGAATCGGGTAATGTACTTATATTAGAAAAACTCATTGGTATAATGGTGACCGCGGGGGTTCGAACTGGGTACCTTACCTACCTGGGTATCACGAGTCAATACCCTAAGCCCCTAAATTTAGCAAGTATGATATCTTCCTATTGCGTTGTATCCTGATTCGACATTTTCTTGTTTTAAAACCTTCTTGTTTAAGTTAATATTTTTATCTATATTTTTATCCACAGACGATTGTGAAACAGGCGTAACCGCCACTGTGTTTCACAATCGTCTGTGGATAAAAATATAGATAAAACAGCAGTCACTTTCTGATAAGTATAGAGATACATGTAAGTGCAAGAGAAACGGATGCTTTTTCCAAATTTATCCTCAGCGATTTACACGACCATGATAAACCATGAGGCCTGCTGGTCGTAAAATAGAAAATGTAGTTCTTACCTTTAAGATCATGCATTTTTCGGTGGCATTGTACATCGCAGTCAGCAAAGGCTTCAGGAAAAGGTGTTCGCAAGGCTTATTCATGTGTAATCTGGCCAGTTCTTTACCATTTGATAAAGCCACAATCTTGCCCTGTCAAGGATATAATGAATGAGTGGTCGTCTACATACAAATGATATCGCCAGTTTAGTTTTTTATGGCATGGAATGGCAAACCAGCACACAGGCCTTACGGTACATAGTTTGTGCGAATTGGCCAAGATGTAAACAACCAAACGAACCATTTTACAGTTACTATTCGATAATCACCTGCTTTTAAAGATCAAGTAATTTTAAATGAAAACACGCTTGATGAATATTTGAGGTTATGTGTCAAACAGTACTAATTTGTTTACATCTTTGGCAATTCCAATTGACACAGACTATAAGTGGACTCTTAAGCCCATGTACATTTTCAAATTCAGGACTGCAATCTAACGATCACAATTTCAGGGGGTAATGTTAATTTTATTCTTTGTTAAGGGAGGCTGCGAGGCTGCCGTTCATGCTCTTCGCACCTACCTTAGCGGCGACCAATGCGAAGTGTTACTCAAAATTGATGTTAAAAATGCCTTTAATTCGGTAAATAGGGATACCCTGCTGTCTGAAATAAAATCCAACATTCCTGAAATTTACAACTATCTTCTTCACTGTTATTCAGATCCAACGAAGTTGATGTACCGATCAAACGAGTTGTCATCTGAAGTTGGTTGTCAGCAGGGGGATCCCCTGGGGCCAGCAATTTTCAGTTTGGCTATTAATCCTCTAATTCAAAATTTAGCTTCAAAATTTAATATTTGGTATCTAGATGATGGGACCTTAGGAGGTGATGTAAATACAGTACTTTCCGATCTTTCATCTTTAAAAAACAACTTTAAAGCCATTGGTTTAGAGCTAAATTTCAATAAGTGTGAACTCTTCATCCAAAATCCTTCCAACGCTGACAATGACATAATACAAAAATTCAACGAACTTGCCCCAAATATAAAAATAGTAGATAAAAGTACACTTTGCCTCCTGGGATCTCCTATTTTTGAAGAAAGTTTTTCAGATTATATTCAAAATTCTATTTCTAAATTTCAAAATAATTCCCATCGGCTTCTTGACATTAGTCCACATTTTGCACTTTTGGTTATTAAATTCTGTCTTTTTGTCCCTAAATTTACTTATGTGCTTCGCTGCTGTCCGTTCTGGAAACATCAAGATCTTTTGTCCAAAATTGATACTTTAATCAAAAGTAACCTGCAATCAATTCTTAATATTCAGCTAAGCGAGCATTCCTGGACCCAAGGATCCCTCCCAATTCGGTACGGTGGTTTAGGGATCCGCAAAATTTCTAGTATTGCTTTACCAGCTTTTCTTTCGTCGATCCATAGCTCTCCTAGTCTCATAGGAAAAATCCTTAGGGAATTCCCTTTAAACTATGAGACTTCAGGCTTGGAGGACGCAAAGAATGGCTGGTTAACTGCATGCCCCGGTCAAAATTTTCCTGATAACCCAAAATCGCAGAGGTGTTGGGATGACATAGCATGTAAATTGACTGTTGATTCCCTTCTTAGCCAGTGCTGCGCTGCGGATCGTGCTAGAATTTTAGCAGTCGGTACAAGGGAGGCTGGATACTGGCTTCAAGCTCATCCTTCGCCAAGCACTGGTACTTTCCTAGACCCTAACACACTCCGAGTTTCAGTTTGCCTTCGCCTTGGGGTCCCGCTCTGCGCTCCACATCGGTGCCCCTGCGGAAGTGACGTCGATCGGCTAGGACATCACGGACTTTCTTGCCAGAGAAGTGCTGGCCGCTTCTCAAGACATGCTGCACTAAACGACATCATCCGTCGGTCTCTTGCCTCTGTTAACGTGCCGGCCCTTTTAGAGCCGTCCGGTATCTCCAGAAATGATGGCAAGAGACCTGACGGAATGTCTTTGGTTCCGTGGAATATGGGGCGGGTGCTAGTGTGGGATGCAACCTGTGTAGACACGCTGGCCCCGTCACATCTCCCACGAACCTCCAATAGGGCTGGTGCAGCGGCCGAAGCGGCTGAAAACATTAAGACTGGCAAATATAGTGGTCTCGGCCCAGAATATAATTTTATTCCATTCGGGGTCGAGACCCTTGGTCCGTGGGGTCCTAGTGCTGTTAGCCTTTTTAAGGAATTGTCAAAGAGACTCATTGACGTCACTGGAGACCGAAGAGCTGGCAGTTTCCTCGCTCAACGAATAAGTTTAGCCATTCAACGAGGAAATGCTGCCAGCATCTTTGGTACAATGCCGCAGGGGCCATTCTTAGATTTAATGTTTTAGTGTATATATGTATAGATTTAGTCTTATTTAATATTAGTTATTTTTACAATGTACTTAATTAAATATAATGTACTTATAGAATTTATGAGATATTTTGTGTTGTATTCAAATAAAATAGCTTTAGCTTAGTTTAGAATTCCGCCCATGTTACAAGTCAACCAATTTCACTAAGACTTCTAATACTCACACGCCATTAAATGTAACGAACGTAACGAAGCAATAAAGTTACCTAAAGCCACATTTTATTCTTATAAGTTAAAGGTAACATTGTCCCCCAATAATTATGTATTGATTTGACATAGGTTATGAACAAAACAAATCCATAAATAAATTAATAACTATTGATTTAAATAATGATTAAAGATATCCTTACCTTCGATGGTGCGCAGTTTTTTAATACTTGGAAGTTTAAGTAAACGGACGATTCACCAGTTATATTAGCTTTTATAACGGTGCAGTCTTTCTTCTTAGGTCCAAAACATACGTCAAAGTTTTTTAAGGTCATTTTAAATGGTCCCTGATTAGACAATTAAGGATTAATAAAAACATAACTTATAATTTCATTATAAAACTTCTGATCTAAAACATATAGTGCCCTTTTGAGCCTTATCGCATTGAAATACGTTACATACCTATCGAATTTTAGCTTCCAAGCAATCCAATGTCTGTGGTTAATCGGCTTACGAGGAAACTAGTGAAATAACCCCATAAAAAGAAAACTGCATAACTTACTCGGATGGACGATTCATTTATTACTACTGTAAAATGGACTTCACGCCACAGGTATAGCGCGCGGTATGTTTCGCGCACCGAACCATTATACAATAGTCAATAATATACGATTTTAGTTCTTTGTGGTGAGAGTACCGACCAAAGATCTTTTGACCTTTTTAAAGGAGGATATCTGGCCAAGGTGTGTCATATTCCGTCGATTTCGTAGCCGCCGGTTAGCTGACACCGCGAAATTGTTTTAGTCGTTATATTAATTTTGAGCTATACATATTATTTATTATTTACGTTAGTCTGTAAGGAATTTGTAAATATGTGCCTTGTTATCTATTATATTCTATTATTCCCCAATTTTACAATTGACGGGCTTTGTTCTGACGTACACCTCATGGTGAAATGGTAAAACTTACTGACCTGAAATCAACTTCCAAATTGACCCGCACTAAACTTAACGCCGTATATAGATTCCAAAAAAGTTACCAAAGATGGCCGAACGTCACTGTCACAAGTGTCATTGTCATTGTGTCGTTCCAGATGTAAACAACTCATGCACATTTATAAAAATAGGTAGTCAAATAATATTTCGTTGTTATTTAAGTGTCAAGATTATCCTAAGTTTTTGATGTTTTCTATATACCTATATACAAAACACTACCCCCAAATACTTACTTAATTACGTACTCAAATACTAACTTTTGCTAGCGATTTCGTTTAGGTTACACACAATATGTCGAGAAATACCAGACATGTAAATCCTTTGGGAATGACTTTAGGGATAAAAGTATTGTATACAATGTACAATACAAAACACAATAACAAAAACTTAACAGAAAACTTAACAGGAAACAAAAGCTCAACAACGAAAATTACCACGAATATAGAGAGCATTCGATCAATCCAAACGTCAGATGCCGAATGAAGAGACAAGACAATAATTGGATTGGAGATGTTATGGTGGTCCTGTGGCCACCATAAAGCTTGCCATACGTGATTTGTTGTCAATATTTTTATGTGCATAACAAAAATATTTATGAATAGTATAAACGCAAATTATAAGATGTATCCAAATGTTGTTAAACCCTGAAGTGTTACCACTGTAATATGGGCTTTTCTTCTACAAAACAGTTTCAACTAAATATCTGTAGGTGAAATTAATATTTACATTAAATTATTTATTTATGGGGTTGCGTTTAATTTTAACTTTACAATTATATATAAATAAATTACATATGTACATTATTAAGAAAAGTTAAAACTTTATCGATGGAAGACTTTTTCATTTTATTGGCAACACATGAGTTGTTATTTTGGAATCTAAATACGGCGTTGAGTTTAGAAACAGTAAATTCAATATCTAAAAACCCATTGTGATACCATCCGGTGTTTGGTTCCGTGGGTATTCCCGCTCTAGAAGGAGAAGTTCCTTAGCTACGGAAAGAGACAGAGCTGCATAGGAGACAACGAGTTATGGCTGCGCGACCCGTGTCCAACAGCGCAACTATATTTGACGTACTCTACTTTGTTAGCGCGACGTAGGCTACATCGCGCTAACTAAGTTTCCTCACTCAGTTATACAACTTCGAATTTTATCCCAATGGACTTTGGTCCCCAGGTATAACACTCGCCTGAAGAGAGATCTCTCTATTGTACCTTCTTCCTAAATATTCTATTCTTTGTAAGAAAATTCTACCAGCGTCAAGGTTGGAAATTACGTGATCAGTGGAAATGATTTTACAAAAGCAGATGCTAGACATAATTGTGTTTAGACATTGGTTAAAGAAACTTACATAACTCTTGTCCAAAGATGTACATAATACAAGTGATAGTGATACAATACAAAAAAGTACGATTAGCTTCAGCACTGCCATGTTAGTTCTGGACAAAATATGCTCGATCATAATTAAATGGTGTTATTTAAACGTTAAATCGATCAAAATATAAAACGTTTACCTGCCTTATCCGATGGTAATGCCTGGTTAAACGCTAATGTTACCTACCGTCAACCAATTTCGCTCCTAGGCCACTATGGAACTATGTCAAAGTGACGAATCAAATTGGTTGATTGTACGTTCCCAATATTTAAACCGCGGATATGTTTGATACTTTGGGTTAAAGATTGATACAATTTGTCAGAAGCAATGTATAATGATCGATGAAACACACCATCTCCCACCGCGGCGGTAATGTGGCGATTTCTATTCTCTCTTTTCCTATCCTTTATTTACAAGTGAAGCCCATGTCCATATAAGCCCATACCTCCAGCCTGTTGACTAATACTCTGCCTACGTTACTGGTTGTTTATTAAATAATTTGTTTTCTTCGATGTTTTTTCCGCATTTTTATCACGCGTAAAACGCAGGCATATTAGGCCTTCTGGACTTATACTTGTACTTGGTAAATGTTGCAAACGGATCTCAGAAGATAGCCTTAGCCTGTTGTATGCCATGGGTAATCTGTACTTACAAGTAAGTATATTAAATTTATGGCAAATAAACAACATTTCTATTTATTCGTTTTTATCGCTCCCAACCTCCTGCTGCCACCCATATTCCCTATTATTATCGCATCGTTAATATTCAGACATCTTGACCGTTAACTAAGTAGTAAAAGCGGGTGAGTCGTTATCAATACGATTTCAATAGGGGTAAAACGCGGTGAAATAGATGCTTAGTTAGTAAAGTTTAGATTAATATCCAATAAGACACATTGCCGCCGTTAAAACATTCTATATTTTCGGACTCATAGTAACATGTAAGACGGAACAAGAAAAGTTGCACTGGTCATTGTAGAGTTGCGATTTAATTGTGATGTTTCCGTAATAAAAATTGCCTCCAAAATAGTTGTCGAATAACTGTCCTATATCAAGTTTACGCGAATAGTCACCCTGAAACAAAAAATATTTTGAAGGTAAAATTGTCAACACTACTGCCCGTGGACCGTAGATCATCGATGGCGATAGTGAGGGGATTGGTGTACCCTTGTTTTGTCGACAACCTTTTCATCGAATATTATTTCATCGACAACGACTCATCGAAACTTTAGTACTAGTAATATTGTTTGGCGTTATCTTATTTCAACTACTATTTATTTAAATTTATCTTACTACGTGGAAATACTAATCAACGAATACTACTTAACCGCAGATTTGTTTCAAATTATCCTAATTGGTACAACTACAAAACATTGCAATTAATTTTTTCGACGCATTACTTTAATACAATTTTATATGTCCAATTGCACATTTATACATTTTTCAAATTATGTAGTGTGACATACAAATAAGTATAATAAAACTAAGATTTATTGCTGTATCAAAGTAGGTTAGGTTAAGTTAGGACTGCGACCCCCAAGCAAACGAACTGTTGACAGAAGTGGGTTAGGTTAGGTTAGAACTGCGACCCCCAAGAACACAAAAACATGACACATTACTATTATTACAATAACTTTTATTATTATTATCATAATATTATAATAAATTAGGAACATAGCTATAATCGCGCAGACTGAGTGATTGCGTTTAGTTTTGATAGCAAAATATTACCAATTCAAATAATTTTATGCGGAATAAATATTATTACAATTAAAAAAAAACAAATTAAAAAGACCCGAAATGATTGTCATGGCATGAATTTTATTGAAATATGTCAACTACTAATTAAAAGACCTCGGTTCAAATTACCTAGTATCGAGTCCACGACGCAATGACTTGTCGATGAAAATACTTGAAACGTTGTCTTTAAAATAATATTCGATTAAAAGTCTGTCGGCAATTCAATGGTAAACCGAGGTGATTCTCGGTCGCGATCGAGATGAATTCCTATGTGAGATTCCATAGAAGTGACACTGTCATTCCATGCAGGTTCACTATAGAGATTCATCTTTTAAATGGCGACGTTATTAATTTTAGTTTTTTCTGTTGCTTAGAGAAGGCAGTCAAGCACATAATCCAGCAGAAGGTAAGCAAGATCTGAGACCCATAGATTTGTGCAATCTCAAGACTATTTCAAGACTTGAATCTCAAACTATTTAAAGACTTCAAATGACTTGCCAACCCTGCAGAGTAGAAGGAGTGCCTCTATGCTAGTCGTTAACTATATGTACTTTAATTGAAAACCTCCCAAAAGTATGTTACCGTTGTGATCATGCAGTTGTCCGAGGCATTAAACAAAGCACCTAGCAGAGGCCTTAGGAACACGTGTCCGCATGGTTTATTCATTTGCAACCTCACCAGCTCTTTACCATTGGCTGTCACTGTAACTTTACCCTGTCAAATAAAAAATATCGTCATAATGAGACCTGACACTTGAAAGAAGCGCGTGGACTTAACCGCATATGCTTCTGTTTAGTCCGTTAGAGTAAATACTCTTTCACCGAACAATTGTCCGCGCGTGTAATATCCATGGTCTTATTTCTGTAATAAGCTCATGTTGATTGTTTAAAGGCCTGTTGTTTGATCAGTAGTGAAACACACTAATAGTTAAAAATCGTAACTAATGGTTAAATCTCAAGGAAATGTGCCAAATATTCTATTCGTTTTTCGAATTTTAATAATTTTTTGTATTACTGATCGAACAACGGGACCGAAAACTCGATATTGGCCATTAATTAAAAACCCCTGAATATAGTCAGTTGCAGCGAAATGCAAGGTTAAATCTACTATGCCGTGCTGCAATCAGATATCTAACTTCATAACGTCATTTCGTTGCTATCAGCCCTAATTGTACTAAATAAAAAATAAACTAATTAATTGGGAGACAAGCGGAAAAAGCACAGACTACGAAACGCTATGTGCACCGCACCGGTCCAAACATACCTCTTTCGCTTCCACTCCATTCATCAACCTCTTCATGCACGTACGGTCACGGTTTTTAATTGATATACCACTATAGAACCTTGTTGTATAAAACCTAAGATTAATTCCTATTTAATTTCTATCTAGTAACTTGACGTTGTCATCATGACCGGGTTCCATAGTAGCCTAACAATTAAAGTCCGTGACTGTACGTCAGTACCTTAAAAACGAATTAAGGGGATTGCTAACCAACGCTTAAATCACATAGCTGTCAAAAAGTTCAGCTCCAAGCCATAATGTTTCTCTCCTTCTAAATCAAGTCCGATTTCCACGATCTTTGAATATGATGTTATGAAAAACTAGGTCTGTTCAATTTTATTTCCAAGAAAATATTTCTTACATGGTATGAGGGGAGAGAAACGTTATTGCATTATTGTACATTTTCATCCAGTAAACAAGCAAAACCACGTGATATAATTCGCCAGCCAATACAAATAAGACACTGAGACGTCAAATTACGACTAATAAGATTGTAGTGGCTGTTGAAATTACGTAGTTAGGCAAATGGGTTATTACTAATAACTATACCTTGGAGGTGGTAGCGTTTTTGATCACTTTTAAGTTCATATAAATCATGTTTTTTCCGGTTATATTTACTTTCAAAATGGTGCAATTTTTAGTTTTGGGCCCAAAACATACATCGAAAGAGTTAAGCACCATATTAAAAGGTCCCTAGAAAAACACAATTTACGGTTATAGTTTTTAGAAGCTTTTATTTAACTTTCCATGCATGTATGTACGGGTCAAATCTTGCAAGTTAAATTTGACCCAATTCCCAGTTTCCGATGAAGCTGAAAATTTGCATACACCTTTAGTTCTAATGACAATACGAATATAATATAATAGAGTACGATCGAGCTGGTCTGATGATGGAGACTCAGGGTGGCCATAGGAACTCCTAAATTACACATGATAAATCTGTCGTGTTAGGGCTCCTAAGAATTGCCTTGACGAGTAGATGACGACTGTGCAAAAAAAGTACAGTCGGGAACAAAAAAAACTTATTCAATCCACGAATAGACCAGCTAAATTTTTCGTGTATTTATAGTAAGGCCGATTCGTATCAGTGCTCCTTAATTTCAAATATCTGTTAACCTTTTATAAAATGCAATATCGATTCACGTCTAATAAGAATGGGGTTTGAAGTTTGTAGATAAGTATTTAAAATTTGAGAACACTAATCCGAGTTGGCCCCAATATTATGCATTAACACAATTGTTTACAATATTGGAGTGGGTACATTTTAAAACATATTAAAAAACGGAACAAAATATCATGTAAAGATACAGTCCGAGAGCTCAACTTCAAAAACCGAAAAAAGCCAGTCAATCCTGTACATTATATATATTTTAAAAGTCATTTTATGATAGCATTTTGCGTCTTATCAGGCTCCCTCCGTAATCTTTTTAATATCTCGCATCTATGGCGGAAACTGTTTTCCAATCACTAGGGCACTTACATAAGGTGTATTTGCAGATAAACACAGTATAAATGTCAAAGAAATAATGGAAACAAACGTTGCTCCCTTCATACTTGTATTTGATGTGCGGGGTAAGACTGACAAACGTGATACAGCAAACAGCGAAAACTGTTTTAAAACCTTTAAATATAACCGTTTAACTTCATACCTTATCCGATCAATGCAGGTCTAGTGGAACATTTTGAATGCGAGCTCATTATTGTAATGTACTCTTTTATGTTATCAAGGTAACCACCAATCAATTTCCATAAAACGCCTGTCACTTCTCGGTTACCCAGTGTTGGTAAAATGATAGTTAGACTTAAAACGACACGTTTTTTTTTGGGCTAACCAGTGATTGGCCTCGGTCCGACACGAAATACAGAGGAAATAATCGAATCCCTCTTATCTTATCTTTTTGGTATCCTTACGGATACACTTCGACCCTGTGGGATCTTTTGTGTAATTACCCCTCTTTTAGCACTTAATCCAATGTAGCCTCCATCCCTTCTAAAAAGCGGATGGTGAAGTGCAATGGCAGTGCCTTGAAATCGTTCGGTTCTGGGTATCCACAACAGAGGATTTTCATTCTTACTCCGGCGAGGGCATCACATTCACACAATAGGTGTTTCATTGTCTCAGCCTCTTCGCCGCACATTCTACAATCTGTGTTGTCATAAAGGCCCATCTTTGGTAGGAGATGTTTAACCCCGAAGTGCTCGGTAAACACTCCGATAATGTATCGAAGTTGTCTTCTGCTGAGTTTCCAAAGTTTCTTGGTCCAGCTCTGGTCAACTCTTCCTATGAAGAGCTTTGCATGCCCTAAGCCTACCGTAGTTTTCCACTCTTTATCGAATCCCTCTCTTTAGCAATACGCAATATAAAAGAAGCAGCGAAGCGCTTTGTGCGAACAAATGGTATTTCGGAACTTAAGGGTGAAGCCGCTCCCTCCGCCTGGCCTTCGGAAGATGGAAAGTTGATAACGGAATTAGATTATTTAATACCTTTGCACATTCTCCAACCCCTACAAAACAAAACATGACGTAACTTCTCAATACGTTAAGTAGTTTATGTTTTAATGATATTTTTGCAAATTATAGCTATTTTTACCCAAGGGAGCTAAAAGTATACCGCAAGGTAGCGTTCTTTACCAGTATCTTTAAAACCTTAATAACGTCTAAATGGCCTACATATTTAATATATATGAAGGTTAATACTAAATTATGGACCGGTAGAGGATAGGCTTATACTAATCCTGTGTTATTTGCGTCAAGTTCTGGGAAACCCTGTTTATATAAAATACAGAGAGGCTTGCAGATCTACCTATATGGTCGAGGCTTTGGACCCAGACCAAGTTACGTATTAAGATGTAAACTACTTACTAAAGACAACGCGTTTTAGCTGTAGTGATACAGACTACGAAGCTAGCGGTCCCGGCTTAAATTTACGATATGAGCAATAATATGTCTGTTGAGCGCGAGTATTTGTTCCTGAGTCTTAGATGTTTTCTATGTATTTAATATTACGTATTTCTATATTGTACATTTATCATCATCTAGTCCCTATAGTACAAGAGCTTAATTCGAGGCTTGTATTCTGGGTACTAAACAACGATAAACTTAACGTTAAGTAAAGAATGCTTTTCATGCCAGAGGACGCTAACGAGCCAGTGGGTAACACAATGGAAAGTTATCATCGTCGCCCGTGGACACCAGAACAAGAATCGAAAATCGTCGAATATGATGATGATGATGATGATGCTGATGACGGGTGGGGACGCACGGCTGGAGCAGGCGTCGGTCGATCGGTCTCCTGGTCATTTCACCCTATCCTTGGTTGAGCCGTAGGTTACTGGCCCGGCGACGCTCTAATTCAGCATGGATACCATCTTCTTGTTTTCCTATGGAACAGAAGTGCGCCTTGTAGGTTAACGCTTTGAAGCGCTTCCGTCAATAAGTCGTCCTCCCGAATGCACGGTAGGTCAGTGACGAGACACTCGGCTAGGACGTGTCGGCTAGTTTTTTTTTTTATGGCTAGGATAAGGCAAACTAGCACACATGCCACCTGATGGTAAGTGGAAACTGTGACCCATAGACATTCACATTCACAAGACTGCAAGCCTAAGACTGCAAATGCGTTGCCAACCCTGAGGACTAAGATGGAATGCCTCTATGGACTACCATACACCGGCGGAGTAATGACTACATTACACCGGCTGTCTTATCCCAAAACCGGAACATAACAATGTAAACACTGCTGTTTGGCGGTAGGTTAATGGATAAGATGGTGGTAGCGATCCGGACGGACCCTGCACAAGGTCCTAGGTCCTACCACCCGCAGATTGTTTACTCCTTGCCACTTGTTTGGGGGTCCTGTTTAATATCTATTCCCATCAGGTGTCTGTTGAGAGGACAGTATCCAGTCGATACTACTGTTAGTATACGATTGTACTGACCAAGATATAGTATACCTTATTCTATTTTTATTTTTCCGTCCTATCATGAACTTGGATTGTTTCCACCCTTGTGTCGTTCTCCATCGTTGAATATGAAGTATTTTGGTTACGCCTCACCATCGCTGATTTTACATTTATTAAAAACCGTTTAGCTAACATTAAAAACATTCAACGAGGCTTGGATAAATCAGATATGATCAATATAGGGTAGGGGCACCAAAAGATGAACGACACCCAAAAGCTGAACACTCGATCGAAATAATCACATAACTAAATCGTGACAAATATTACATAGTTCGGAATTTATTTTTCTTAAACAGCAACTCTTTGCTTACACCTCCATTAAATCTTAACATAGTATTATATTCTTTTTGGCCGTGATCGGTCGTCGTTCTGGAGCTTCCCGCCGAAAACGTCGATAGTATGGGAAAATACATAAGGACAGTGCTCTCCAAATTTAAGCTTTTAATTACGTATAAAATTCAATAATTGTCAGTCTTAGAAGGATTTGCTTGGTATGTATTCTTGATTAATCACTCTTTTATTGGAGTTCTACGATATTTCTTTTTTCTTGTTAGTTAACGAGAAATATGCCGTTCAAGTAATGGTTTCAAAAATGTATACCTAAGCCAATACTTGAACGGTGTTCAGCTACTAGGCAAGGCGTACTTTTTTTAAAGCTTCTTAATAAATCGTACTGAAATGACAGATGGAAAATTTAGAACTTAAAATGATCTTTCAATGCTCTTTTATCTTTAAACCAAAAGATGAACATAGCTTTTGATGTCTAATCCAATGATTTTGGAGTTTTAAGTACTATGAAAACTATCAATGTTCAATAAAAAATGTGTGCCCAATACTTGAACGAATTAAATTTACTAGTTCATGTTTTGGATTCCATTCCAATATGTGAACACCTAATTGATTTTGTTTGTTCATTTCATAAATTCTGTGTCCTAAAATTGAACTAAGTAAATTCAGTCGTTCAACTTTTAGGCATAGTTTTATAATATGAACACTAGTAGTAGTATACTAGTAGTATTTATGGAAATGTTTACTAATATTATAAATGTTAAAGTAACACTTTTTGTCGGTTTATCTGTTTAAAAAGATAAGTAACTAAGTAGTTTTGCTAATGATTATTGATAAAAAATACTAATTCGTTGTTTTTATGACACAAATAACCATAAAAAAAGGAACCTTATGTACGTAAGTAATATTAAATAAATGTAAACAATTAAAAAATAAAGAATATTTCGTTAACTCGCATTTTATTGCTAAAAGTGAATAGAATTAAAATGATATAGGTATTTTATTATATTAGTTCAACTTTTGGGCCCAAATCGTTCAGAATTAGGGCACGCTGTTCATGTTTTGGGCTAATCGGTACATTTTTGGTTTCAATGATTTTTAGAAAAATACGGAGATATAATAACAGGCTTTATAATAGTCATTTTCAATCTAGACCATATACTGTACCAAATAAAAAAATTAAATAGGGTGAAATTTGTTACTTTCACTGAATATAAACTGTCTAAAGTTGGTGTAGTCGCTTAATCGTTCATCTTTTGGTGCTCTTACCCTACTTTGTATTGTATTTTAAAACCATTTTGTTTGCTTTACTTTATTGCGATTATAATATTTATCATTCATTCGGTCACTGTCAAATGTGTTGCCTACCATGTTGAAAGGAGTATATTTTCGTTTTATATTTCTATCGTCATTTTTATCAACTCTGTCGTCGGATAAATCTTTTGTAAGTCTTTTCAACAATAACTTTCTATCTCTTTAAAAGATTGAATGGTCACTCCTCGAATTGAGAGTAAATTGGCAACATTAAACCGTGTCGACGGAGTGAATCTAAGTATTAATATATCTAGGCTTACAAATCTTACAATTTAATTGAGAGTCAGGGTATACATGAGGTGCGGAGAGAGGGAAAGGTATGACTATATGAGCGTTTTCGTTCGTTTCGTCATGCCGACCCCTGCTTCTCAATTAAGTTGTACCCCTATAGAGCTGCGGATAAAACCAAATTGTTAACAGTTATTTTGGTGCTGACTTAGATGAATTTTAGTAGATATTAGGTACATCAGTCGCCTGTATCTCAGGACTCAATCAAGTGTACTTGATCCTGATAGTTTTCCTGTTTTCTTTTTCATTAGGTATGTGCTTATGATATTTTCCAGATTTTTAACATTTGTGGTTTTGATTTTAATTATTCAAAAACATACATACAACAATAACTTTGTTTTTAGGGCCCTTTTGATTTGAAAATGAATTCCTTTGAAGTATGTCCCGTTATCAAGGACGATGATTGCACCAAGCTGAGTATAGAAATAACTGGAAAAGCCACGATGTATATGGATTTTAAAGTGATCAAAAGCGTTGCTACGTCAAAGGTAATTATAATACTTGGTCTACTAAACCTGCTTGTTAGTAATAGTACACTTTTGTAGAGGCCCGGACAATTGGGGATTGGCTGACGAGGTGGTTAGCAGCCCCGGCCTCGGTGAAGCCAGATCTGTATTCTAGTCGGTAAAACCTACCGAGGCGGATCTGTAATTGTTTTTGACTTGTTATCGCATTGTCGAGCGAGTGTGAGCTTACATGTCAGAAGCAATTAGATTTTACTGTGTAGAATACAGCCCCAGCCAAAATACGAGTCAGGCAATTCCCGTTTTCGCCGAGGCATGTACATGGACATCATTTTTGAGCATGTTTGAGAAAATAAAATTGCTGTGAAACATCTGTAAAATTATAAGCGCCTTATTTGACAGGGGAAAGTTACAGTGACAGCCAATGGTAAAGAGCTGATGAGATTACAAATGAACAAACCATGTCATCACGTGTTTTTGAGACCTCTACTGGGAGCCCTTTTCAACGTCACTGATAACTGTATGGTGTTGAAGGTAAAGTATTGCTTTTAAAGGTGTTACACAGAAGAGACGCAGCGGTGTGGAAAGAGTAAACAATATAGCAATATATTACAAGCACGAATGGAATAGAAAAAAAATGCGCTCGCGCCATGAACCCATTTTGTCGCTTGAACATGTGTGCTTTGTCAAAGTTTAAATATAAAAGTTGCCGTCCAATTAGGGAAATGTAAGCTCTTATCTTGAAGACACTCATCCATGTCGTAACTGGTTGGAATTAAACGTACCGCTGAAGAAATTTCGTTCCACAGTTTTACTGTACGAGGCAAAAAGTGCCCAGTGAAACGCACGTTGGAAGCACGCCATTCATCAAAGCTAGGACTAAAGGTCGGCAAAGACATAATCGCTCGACATCGGATCAGCAAAGTGAGCCATTGAATAGTGGACGACTGCTAGCTTGTGCCGAGGCCATGCGTTGCCAAGTGTGCGTTACAGTATGGAGTTTCATACAAAGAATGCTGAACGGATCGAGTTGAGGTGGTGCCGATCAGGTGCCGAGCGGATATGTGTGCGTCAACCTTAAGAGCCCGTTTAAGGTTGACGTACACATATCCGCTCGGCACCTGATCGGCATCGGTTGGTCGTGTTGAGTTTGCTTGTGATGGCTCGCGATGTTAACAGACTAGTAAATGAAGCCAAATAATATTGATACTTTAAGTTCCTTTGTACATTTGCAGGAACGCTACTTATAACTCCATTTGGATTTTATATCTGAAACGTAAAAAGTCCATTTAGTGTCAAGTGTGGCACGGTCTTCATGACGGTTTTCACGGGGAATAGAAAAAAAAGAGAATCCTCAGAATACGAAATTGGTTTACATTAAAGTGCATATAGTTGCTTAACTAACAAAACCGCGTAAATCATTGATTGAACATGAATTAAGAGTTAATTTAAAATAGAAATTTAAAAATTTGGGGCCGTATGCTGTTGCTAGCTAAGCAACGATACGTCAATGACTTTTTGAAGTCCTTTTTAACTAAATCATAATACACATACATGATGCATATTATTGTATTAATTTAACATTAATACTTAAACAATAAGAAACGCAAGTCCAAGCTTAGTTTTAAGGGTAAAAAGTAACTAATACGATAAATATTGCTTTGTTCCGTCCTTCTACTGTTTGTTTCATCTTCACGGCATATATAGTTAATTGCACGGACGTGATATTTAAAATGTATCCTGGAAAATTGAATAATTTCTAAAGAAATAAAGACTTCTACGCGGACACATATATCGAGTATCGACTCGTACTTTTATTGGACTGGTGGAAAATCAAGTATCAAGACCTTTAAATCGTATTACCCCGGAGTTGCAAGCCCTAAATTGTAATATCGCTTTTTTTCATGAGATTCTGGTTCATCTATAAAGTATATCTGCCTAATCTATCTATCTACCTATCTATCTATCTATCTAATATCTTTAAACGGGCAATTCTTGTATATATATAATCTGAACCTCGGAAACGGCTGCAACGATGTCGGTGAAATTTGAAATATAAACCCTTCCAGGTACTAATTATTATAAGAAGTGCTCAAAGTATCTCCATTAGCAATAATTTTGAGTTTCTTTTATGTTTAGATGGTAAGTACATAATTTGATGGTGTCTTTACTTATGTTTCAGGGGGACTATTCACGCAAAGTCGACATGGATCAAATATTCCACAACTATTTTGGTGGCAGTTTTTTCTACGGAAACATTACTTTTAATGCTCATATCTACAGTGACCAGTGCAATTTCTCTTGTACCATCCTACGTGTAACTATGAGTCCGAAATAAATAAGAAAATGAATGTGTTTCTAGTGTAAGTAATTATTTGAAAATAAATTCGACTTCTATTCCATTAAAGATATTTTACTTGGTAGGCTCTGCGTACGAACCTAGCGGTCCCGGGTTTGGTTCCCAGTAAGGGCAAATATTTGTGTGATAAGCGGGAACATTTGCTTCAGAGTGCTGTTTATTTTATATGTATTTAACTAAATATTACTCTATATAAGTACGTTTATCTTTGTCTCGTACATACCCACAGAACAAGTAAAAAAAAAAACTAATAGTGTAAACGGAGGAAACGGTCTTGCATACCCCTAAACAACGGACTTTGAATACCGCGTAGTGAATGCCCTTAATTAACAAAAATAACTCGCTTCGAGACTACTTTACATTTACTTTACTTTCGTAGTCTAAACTTTGGTCAAAGGGCCCGGCTACACGCAGTGACTTGCATGCTCAAACGGTTTGTGCAAAAATTGGAATTGGATGGAATTTGAATTGTGCGGTTTGCCGTTTTGCCGCCTTAACGCACATGCTTCGAATTTGCGCAAGTATGATTGAGCGTGTAGCCGGGGCCTAACCAAGTCGGCCAACCATTTGTCAGCAACCAAAGACTCAGCAACTTGTCAGCCGAATGTCAGTTACAAAGTAAAATTTAACATGGTGAACTTTCTCAGTAAATACAATCTATCTTCTTTTTATTTATCTCTATGTTACATAATTGTAATATTCAACTTAATTAACTTGACACAAACATCATCGATCCACAAAACGGTCGCCTTTCAATTACAAGAAATATAAGACTAAGAAATGCGAATCATAACGGTAATAATTAAGCTATGTATCGTGGGTGTGGCCATAGCAGCTGGAGGGTTCTGGGCAGGAGCTGGCGTGGACCGAAGACCGAAGTACAGGGACGAACAGACTCTCATAGGAAGCACGATTTGGAGCCAGTCTATCCTCACCGTTGGCCTTATAATATCAGAAATAGTAGAAGAGACGACGAGTATGAATGTAATTTTTTACTTCGAGGTGGCCGGCACGGTGTTATTTTTGGTGACTGGAATAATGTTGGTGAGTTGGAGTAATAACACTGAACTTCACTGCGGCGCAAGTTCGCGTCACGTCAAAATGAACACGATGTTCTACACGAAGACGTTACGCATGAAATGGCATCACTAATACACGCGTGGCCAGCTCCAAAGTATCGCTCATGAACACGATAGTGTGCTAAAGCTTTTAATTTACTGCAGAGCATGGACAAGTCACGCATGTTTATACATGCCTCTTGCCTTCTGCGGTGTATGGGCAAGCGATGACGCCGCGCTGCGCGTGTATGGACAAATCCACGTCCATTTGCGGGTTCGACCGAGATATTAAAGCCATTCGAATAACATCTTGAGTGAGCAAAATTTTTGTGTGTGGGCGGGAGAGAGAGAAGTACAAACCCGAAGATTTTTAAGAACTAATTGCACTGTATTATCGTTTTCTACTAATGAAAGTCAAGGGTCGGATATTTACGGGCTGTATCCGACAGCTTGTAGGGAGAGAGCCCTGCGTTTTATCGATGTTATTGATATTATAGGACTGCTACTCTATACATATATGCGTTTTTTTAAATAGTCCACATAAATATCCCATTACTGCCTCTTGATTTCCATGAGTCCCTGTTTGGTGTCTCTTCCAGCCAGTTGCTGATGAATGCGTCCGTCGTCCTGCCATCTCCGTCTACGCTTACCTCGTCTACGTCTCGCCCATTCTGCGTCACCCACTTGTTGGCCACGCTAGCGCCTCGGTCTTGGCGGTTTTTCACCTACGTCGGCTTTGCGGGTTTTGGAGCGCAGTGGGTTGTTCCAGATGTGGTCCATCCTTTTAACACCTAATATACTTCCCTACATGGCCCGTTGGAATCTTCAATTTGGACTTTTGACTCTTAGAGTAACATGTTAAGGCACTGTAGATTCAGCGATTCTGAAACAGAGTTCATTTTTTATTTAATAATGGAGGCAGAGAGTCAACTGATGGTCAGGGATATTGTCGGTCGACCACTTTAGATTTTCCTTAAGCTTGCGATATCTCTTATAGCCAGCTGAACTCCACCCCTTTTTTGTAATTGCCAATTAGGATGCACTTAGAATGCATATTTGGCGTAAAAGTTAAAAGCGAAAGGGTTCAAACGTTTCGCACCTCGCGTCTTGACTGCTCGATTCTGCCGCCGCCCTGTGCCGTTATTGTTATTGTTTTCGATTTGTGGTGTTTTTACAAACCAAGCTATTTTTAGAACTCCGATCCGATTGGCGACAACCTGTGCCTGATTTATGAAACTTCCCTCGCTATGACACGGAATTTGTTATCAACGGATATAGAACATTGTGTGTCATAGAAGTGGTCTTAACATCAGCCAAATCGCGGATGAACTTAATGTGACGGTAAGTGTTTCTTTTATTTAACATTTATTTTTCTAATTTCATAGCATCAATAATTACTTAATTATTATGTGCCACTACAGTTAGCGAAGCGTTCAAGTCAAAAGTCTTTGACCAGTGTGTGTTGCCAGTGGTGACTTACGGATCTCAGACGTGGGCGCTAACAATGGGCCTTATAAGGAAGCTCAAAGTCACTCAGAGGGCTATGGAGAGGGCTATGCTCGGGGTTTCTCTGCGTGATAGAATCAGAAATGATGATATCCGCAGTAGAACTAAGGTTACCGACATAGCCCGACGAATAGCTAAACTGAAGTGGCAGTGGGCGGGGCACATTGCTCGCAGGACTGATGGCCGATGGGGTCATAAGGTTCTGGAGTGCCGTCCGCGGACCGGAAGACGAGCTGTAGGTAGGCCTCCAACAAGATGGAGTGACGACCTCGTGAGGATCGTGGGAGCGCGGTGGATGCGAAAAGCACAAGACCGGTCTGAGTGGAGTCTTGGGGGAGGCCTATGTCCATCAGTGGACGTCTTTCGGCTGACATAAGGACAGTCAGCGAAACAGAAGTGTAGGGAAATTATAAAGGAAAACAAAATAGCAGAGTACTCTTTGTTTTAATTTTTAACTACGAGCAACGAGGTCCGTTTTAAATTATGAATATAATCTCTACTACTATTAAATATTTTTTTAATTTTGGATAAGTATGGATCAAATCGAATGACAAAATACCCTTCTGGAAGCTAACCGGCAAAGTCCCTGACTCTACAGTAAAGGAAACCGAAAGACGTACCTTTTACGTCTTATTCACATTGTGATAAGAGCGAAAAAACTACGTCTTTCATTTTCCCTTATTGTAAGATTATAATCAATATGAAAGGTTTTATTTAATAAAGGTTTATTTTAACGTTTATATATCAATAGCAATGATTTAATGCCAAGGTGCCCTACAAACTGTCAGACAGTCTGCAGTATCCGACTCCTATAGCATAAGTCAAGGGAATATATAATATTCAAAACCAATACATCCACTCTATGCGTTTAGTAATAAGGTCTGCATACATCTTAGGTTTGTGGTGTTTTCAATGTTGGTACGTATATTTTAATGGGACGTAGTTTAACCAAAAAGGCGCCAATCTACCGTGACTTGCACTCGGGGGATGTTAACGAAGTAATTAAACAAAACTTAAACAATGATAGATTGATTTTACACACAATTATACTATGAAGAAAATTAACAAAGAATGTTTTTCTTTATGTATTATTTATAAAAATAATTCGCAGTTTTTCATTAGTTTTCTAGATAATGGGATTTAAGTGGATTGGATCTGTTTGGAGAAAAATGGTGTGGGTTTGACACTGGGTCTAGCTTGTTTTCAGCAATAACCAAGCAATGGATTGGATCTTTTATTCCGAATTAAAATAATATCCCTGCCATAGATGTGGGTTGGTTCCTGTGTGATTTTAAAATAACTTGCCGCAATAGTTTTCCGGATCTTTTTTGCTGATTCATAGTCTAGAGTCTAAACTCAAGACCCTAATAAGGACCATTGTGGCATACTTAGAAAAAGAACAACGAATAGAAAACATGCTTTCAAATTTAAAAAAAAAACGCATCCTAATCGGTATGGAGCATAGAGGTCGCTTAACCTAATCTAAGAACTATTATGTATATTTATCTATGTTTCACAAAAAAAAAAACTTACTAAGAGCTACGGTGCCTTAGACACACATACACATAGCGGCCCATTATAACCACTTCTTTTTGCGTCAGTTAAAGTCGATTAGGCTGTTTAAGATGTGGCCATCGAAATGCTGGTTTTGTTTTTTATTTCTATTGAATAGCAATTGTTTACACAGGTTAAATATGAAACCGAAGCATGGAAACTTGAAAGAGCAGCGATGCCGTATCGACAATCGTGCCAGTCAACCGCGAGCCAGGCCTCCACCGACACTTCGCGACACAGAAAACGTAGTTACGACAAGATTTACTTCAGCATCGGTATCTTATGTTTGGTCGGCGCTTTATTAACTATTACTGACATTTTAATGCTAGTTTTAATAATTTATGAAGTAATTTAATAGATACGATGTAATTGACTTTTATTACTATATTATGTTATGCGCGGGATGGTACGCTCGACGAGCACTCCCCGACGTTACGAACGATCTGTCAGCACGATATCAGTGGCCCCAGCCAAGACCCATCAGGCTATCTAGTGTTTCTATTCGTTTCGTTTTTAAACCAATCGCGTCATTGGTAGATCACGTGACTCTTCGTATCACGTCATCTAAGTACCGGTAACGCGATTGCTTTGAAAACGAAACGAATAGAAAGGCTAGTTAGCGTAATGCTTCGATAGTCCTGTCCGTGACAGATCGATCCCAATAGAGCGTAGCGCGACCATTTTCGAGAACTGGCGCCGGTCAGTGTGTACTCGTAGTAGGCACTTCGGATAATACAAGACCGTATTTAACAGCAAGTGCTGATAATCCTAGCTACGAGGTTGTCCTTGAAATAATCTACAGTTACCATTATTTATAGAAATTTTCAATTCAGTATAAAGACACGTGAGATTTGTTTGGCATTAAACGCCGTTACTACAAGTAGCTGTTCTCCATAAAGATAGAAATAATACTTTGTTTTGAAGTGAAATTTGCATCTGTTGATAAAGAAAAAATATTTTTAATTCTGAAACTAGAACATGGATACTTGAGGTTTGGTGTAAATTATTACTACCGACTTACCTGTTTATACCTGCCTACTAGGGATGAAAATTTTGTTATTATATCTTTCCTATAATATACATGTATTTTCTAAAAAACAGGTTGGTCTGAAAAATACAATTATACACATATAATAGTTACTTGTTTCATACTGTATTTTTCTTATTAACAATCAAAGGTTAATTAATCTTGCCTAATAATATTAATTGAACAGTTATGTACTTTATGTAATCGAATCAATGTCTCGGTATAAAAAATAATGAGAAAAATAAATCGTAAAATAAAAGGTAAAAAACTAAAACTTTCGAAAGATTCAACCGAAGATCCGCAAGGAAAGATCCGCCCCTGTATTTTACAGTAAAATACAGGGGCGTTTGAAAGATACATGTATTTTTAAAATAATTTTCAAGTTATGATGGGAAAAAAGTCAACCTAACGGTTGCATATTCTATACATACTTTCGATTGGTATGTAATTCGTTTATTAAAGAAGCAATGGAATTTTTGAAGTGCATTTTTTTATTTTTCATGTCAGCCAGAAGACGTCCACTGCTGGACATAGGCCTCTCCCAAGGCTTTCCACTCAGACCGGTCTTGTGCTTTTCGCATCCACCATCCCCGCATCCCGCGATCCTGACGAGGTCGTCACTCCATCTTGTTGGAGGCCTACCTACAGCTCATCTTCCGGTCCGCGGACGCCACTCCAGAACCTTTTGACCCCATCGGCCATCAGTCCTGCGAGCAATGTGCCCCGCCCACTGCCACTTCAGTTTAGCTATTCTTCGGGCGAGTTAGCGTACCACTGGTCATTTTCCCTGCTCGTAAATTTCACTAATTCACAAGTTTACTCATTAGACAGTCTCGGTAGGTAGACAATTTAACTAGTTAGTCATTTTCCTGATTCGTCCGTTTCCTCGTTCGCTAGTTTTGCTAGCATGTCAGTTTCGTGAATTTGCCATTTTTGCTATCCGCTAGTTTTGTTATTTGTCAGCTTCACTAATCGAACAGTTTACCTATTCGTCAGTTACAGTAGGTTGACAATTTAGCTAGTTAAGCATTTTCCTGATTGTTCAGTTTCCTCGTTCACTAGTTTTGCGAGATTGTTAGTTCCGTTAATTGGCTAGTTTCCTTGTGTACTAGTTTAGTTTTTCGTTGGTAGATAGGTAGGTGGGTCAGGTTGTCATCTGCACTAGTTATTCATGTTCGCTTTATGATTGTCGCTCGCTCGTGACATATTATTTGTCTCTCCTGTCACCCTGGTCAGAGTTAATCGTGTCGTGAACGGGGTGCGGTGTGGGTAGTGATATGGTTCGGGATGGACCCCGTCTCGGAGTGAACCAAGTTGTAGGTCTTCTACAACACGTGGTAGGTGTCTTGCAACAACCAAACCACTTCATCATATATATTACAAACACTGCGTAGTGTCTACAATTTACCTAAATGAATTTTATTCTTTGCAAAACTTGTGATGTTACGGAATTTAGTGAAGAGCAAATAATGAATGCTTACACCTAACACACTAAATAGAAAAAATGCACAGGAACTTATTGAACAGACTTTGCCGCCTAAATCCAAGAAAATGTAGGTACCTATTTGAAATTTGAGAAAATTATATAAATATGAAAAAGGGAACAAGTCAGTACACTCTCATTCATGTAAGTTTTTTTACATTATCAGTGTTGATTTCCTTTTCCTTGCAATCGAAGTGAAAAGCGCCGTTCCGGCTCGTGTGGCTATATGCACATCTTGGGTAAAATGGCTTGTTTTATGCGCTTGTTGTACAATCTACTATTAAACTGACTCGACATATAATAATTTCAAATGTTAAATTCGACAATGTGAACTTAACATGAATATATGACAGACACGACGAAGTAGCAACACTGACAATCTAAACTAACTGACGAATAGGGAAAAGTAACGGGTTAAGAACATGGCGAAATAACAATACTGACAATCTAAACTAGCTGACGAACAAGGAAACTCATGAACAAGGAAACAGACAAAGAAAGAAAGTTACGGGTTAAGAATATGACGAAATAGTAAAACTGACAATCTAAACTAACTGAAGAACAAGGAAACTTGCGAACCAGGAAACCAACTTAATAGGGAAATTGACAACTTAGTGAAACTGGCAAATAAGGAAATTGACGAATTCAGAAACTGTCAAATAATTAAACTTGTGAATTATTGAAATTTACGAGCAAGGAAAATGACCAGTGGTACGCTAACTCCTTCGGGCTATGTTGGTAACTTTAGTTCTACTGCGGATATCATCATTTCTGATTCTATCACGCGAGAAACCCCGAGCATAGCTCTCTCCATAGCCCTCTGAGTGACTTTGAGCTTCCTTATGAGGCCCATTGTTAGTGCCCACGTCTCAGATGCGTAAGTCATCACTGGCAACACACTGGTCAAAGACTTTTGACTTCAAACACTGCGGTAATTTCCCGAACGCTGCCCAGCCGAGTCGGATTCGACGAGTGACCTCTTTCTCAAAGTTGGACCTACCTAACTGGACCGTTTGTCCCAGGTAAATAAAGTCGTCAACAACTTCGAGCGCAGAGCCTCCGACTATCACGGGAGTTGGAAGAGCATGGACATTGGACATGACTTTCGTCTTGTCCATGTTCATTCTCAAGCCAACTCGGTCGGAAGCTCTACCGAGGTCAGCGAGCATTGCACTGAGGTCCTCCGTGGTCTCAGCCATGACTACGATATCGTCAGCAAATCGAAGGTGAGTGATGTACTCCCCATTTATGTTGATGCCTCGTCCTTTCCAGTCCAGAACCCTAAAAGCATCCTCCAAATTTTTTTTATTTTTTTATTAATTTTATCCTGGATTACTGGACCGATTTTTTTCCGGTTAAGGTCATCTCCTATTCGCTACTATTTAAAATGAAAATATTTCTTGAAAAGAAACAAATGACAAATAGCGAGTTTGGTGAAATGCGGCCTAAGTACAACACTAAAATCGTGAAAATCGGACTTAATTTAGCGGGTGACAAACATTACTGCCCGGAGCTAAAGTTGAGCCTTGGCGATAAAAAACTAAAAGATGTTTATTCAGTAAGTAGGCCGCACGGGCACTTTTACACGTCAAAAATCTACCAGCGCTTCGCGAGAGACCACTGCTGAGAAGAAACGCCGCATAAACTCAACAGTCAGTCGTTTTTTTTAAATACTTCTTATGATATTATACAATTATAAAGCTTAACCTATCATTATATAAAACAATGAATCCAACATAAAATTAAAATAAAAATACATTCAAGCGTAGCTTGAGCAGGAAAATTTGTCAAAACTACTAGTAAACCAATTAAGTATACCTAGCGTGCCTTTTATCCAACTGTAATTGACGGATTTTCGGTCTACCTTGAAAATTTATAAATGCTATATGTGCTATATGCTGATCAGCATATAGCACAATATACAAAGGTTATCTACCGTAGGTGGTAAGTCATATCATAAATATAAACCAAAAATAATAAAGGTCCTAATATAGAGCCCCGAGGCACACCTAGTTTAACAGCTGCTCCCATGGACTGTGTTTTGTTTATCACAATCGTTTGTGTTCAATCACTAAGATATGAAGACATAAGATTTAGAGAATTATTTGACAGACCATAATGTTCTTATTTTAATATAAGAGTCGCATGATCTACGCAATCGAAAGCTTTGAAAAGGTCACAAATATATATATATAAGTGTTCAGATGCTGCGTCAGTTGTGGATCGTCCTCTGGTGAAGCCGAACTGATTACTGTTAAGCAGTTTATTTCTATTGAAGTGACCTAACATATATTTAAACATTTAAGCTTAATTAAGAGAGTGGACTACCAATTTTGCCAAAAGTTTCTGTGAGATCTAATTATTGCTAAAGGTTGACATTTGTCACTGTCATAATATTGTTGCAAGCGAAAATCGAAATTGTTGTATTATGACGTGCAAATGAACTTCAACCGGAGGGAGGTAGACCACATTTTGGCCGACTGTACCTTGTCACTTTAATCGCTGTGACAATTCATATATGGCAGTTTAAACATACATTAAATAGACAAGGTACTAAAGTGTACACATATTTATGAACTCGACTGTACATCTTCTTTAAGCCCACTAGACGGACGGACAGACGGATACCGAAGTCTCACCATAGCGTCGCTTTTTACCATTTTAGTACGGAACCCATAATAAATAGTAGCGGTTCCGTGCTGATTGATGTACCTACCGTGTTTATCTTTACTCAGCACAGTGATTCTAGTATGTTTACTATGTGTACATTGTGTTTCATCAACATGGGTCGTGATTGTATCTTTATAATATTAAAGTCAGGAATCCACTGAAAGCTATGAAGTTATAAACGGGAGTGCTGTAACATTAGTGTGTAACTGTGTGTCTGTATGTGGCATCCTAGCTTCCAAACGGAATGACCGATTTATTCCGTAACGATAACGTTATACGTAATCTCTTTTACTGCATTTCTCTGGTTCCGTACAATACCGTGGTGGTATTCATTGCCGACCATCTAATATGCTACAGAAGAGTAGCCAGCGCAGCGGCACGAGAATTTGATTAAGGTCATTAAAAGTACAATTTGTACGATTTGTCGCGCTTACCCCGTTAACGCTCTTGCCCAACCTTGGGGGTGTATTTAAGATTGATCACATTTCTGATTGTATTTAAATACAAATGGAGATTATTTCTTTCGACTTATGTATATCATAATATCATTGGAGGTCTTTTTTACAGAAACAGGTTCAATTTTAGACGTTATTTAGGTTGGACAGCTTTTCCTGACGATGTATTTCAAATTATATTTTTTCTTGAATTTTCCTTTTCGCCCAAATGACAGTAAATCAATCAATTCATATTATTATACTTACAAGAATAGCAGTAGTTCATAGTTCATAGCATTTATTCATAAACAATACAAATATTGTGTTTGAAATATGTAAGTACATTCAATAATAATATTTTTACTTAAAACTCAATCTAAAACGGAGAAAAGAAATACAGGCATACAATTTTTAGTGCACTCTCTTATTAAATAACAAATTAGTTGGAATTTTGTGTATCTCTGAATATCTCATCAATACTGTAGAAGCATCCTCGTAACAAAAAGTTTTTAATTTTCTATGGAAGATCGATTTGTTCGTTATCGTTTTTAAATCAGGAGGTAGCTTATTATATAGTTTCACAGCTTGATGACTAGCACAATGCACTGCTATCTTAAGCCACGGGCAAAAGTTGTACCTTTTGTTTTTCGTACCTGTAAGTAGTCGTAAGTCTTGTTCCACAGAGGACTCTATCTTTGAATTATTTTTAAGGGACTCGGTGAGCAAAATTAAAACATATAAGCTAGGTACCGTCAGAATTCCTAATTTCTTAAAATAATCTCTACACGAAACCCATTGTGGAATGCGAAACATGGTACGCACAGCTCTTTTTTGAATTATAAGAGCCCTATTAATATTATATTGGTAACTATTACCCCAGAACTTAATACTATACCTCAACTTGGACTCAATTAAGGCGTAATAAACAACTTTAAGCTGATCGATTCCAATTACCTCCCTGAGACATCTTAAAGCATAGCACGCCGAAGCAATGGAATTCTCTACAGCCTCCAGTTCATGTTTCCAATTTAAGAGAGAATCAATACGGATACCAAGACATTTTACCCAGTCTACGACATCTAAAATAGCTCCATTCATTAACACCTCAAGTTTATCATTAAAAAAATAAAAAAATTTAAACTGTTTATTTCCAAAAGACTTAAATAACTAAACAGTCTTAGCTAAAATCTTTAATTTTAAGATTGTATTAGCTAAGATTATACAATTTAAATTTAAATTTAAATTTAAAAAGTTAGAAATTAAATAACATCTACTTTAATTAGAAGATAAAATCCTTAACTTAGTGTGACTTTGGTATTGCAATAATATCTTTATCTTTAACTTTCTCTTCATCTTTCCGATCACCTAGCATAGCCCTCTTTATAATGTTTTTAACAAATTTTGGCTTAATCAATTTTTTTTCTATGACTTGTCTAGGGAAATCATTTAGCACAAAAGGTAAGTAGTTGGACCACACTCTACTACCGTATTGGTTGTTACTTCGCGGGACAGTGAAATTTTTCTCATTCGTCAAGCTTCGAAGGTTGGTTGGTCTCTTATATCTAGATAACTTCCCCAGCACATCCTTATATTCTAAAATTACCGCGAGCCTTGCCTTATCGAACACATTCAGGATTCTACAGTATTGGAATAACTTATTGTAATTATGTCTATATTGGTATTTAATCTTTAACGGAACTATTGTTTTTAACATTCTAATTTGGATATCGTAGATGCGCTGTAAGTGAGTTTTATGAGTTCTTCCATAGCTTGAGATACCGTAATTTATTACTGAGTCTGCCAGGGACATGTATAACAGACGCAGCACGCTATAGGGCATTTTGTATTTGAGTATATTGAGATTACAGAGAATGGCTCTTAATTTCCTGCAGACATGGTCAATATGATTTTCCTTAGAGTTATATTTAAATAGCATCAGTTGAGTTTTGTCCGTGTTAACCCGTAAATTATTTTTTGAAAACCATTTATTAAATAAGGAAACAGCGTTATTAGTTACGTTATTGAGATCGATGATATTATCAGCGCAAACAATCGCATTTGTATCATCAGCAAACACTGTTAACTTACAGTTTGGAACTGCATTACAAATAAAATGTATAAGGTCGTTAGTAAAAATAATAAATAGTATAGGTCCCAAAATAGATCCTTGCGGAACACCTCTTTCTACATTGACAACCGCAGACCTCATACATTGTTCACAGCCATGTTCAACGTTTTTTATTTCCACGAATTGTTTTCTATTCTTAAGATAGTTAAGCAAAAGCTGATATACGTTTCCTTTGATACCGTAGAATTCAAGTTTACTCATTAGAATAGAGTGGTCGACCGTATCGAAAGCGGAGCTTAAGTCAATAAATAGGCCTGCCACTCTTTTCCTTTTATTAAGTTGACTTACAATGTCATCCACTAGTGAATCAATGGCATCAATGGTTCCTAGTTTTCTTTGAAAACCGAATTGCCTATGATTGATTATAAAATTTTTTTCAAGGTGATCTAAAATACGTGACTTAATGAGTAGTTCAAAAAATTTTGAGAGCATTGGGAGGAGGGATATCGGCCGGTAGTTCTTAGGGTCACATTTAGTTCCTTTTTTATAAATAGGTAGGACCCTAGCTACTTTAAGCTGATCAGGGAACACTGCAAGATTATAACAATTATTAAAGAAACACGCTAATGGCCCCGACAATATATCAATACAATCTTTAATCACTGTAATTGGCATCTCATCATAGCCGAACGATTTCTTATTTTCCATGCCTTGGACAATTTTAATTATTTCTGACGAAGTAACAACTTTCCAAACTATGTCGTCGAACTTATTTTCGGTAGACTGCTCAAGGAAACGGACGGCAGAGTGCAAATCACCTGTATTTGGAGCATTATTGTGATCGGAACATGCCGAGAATAAATTAGCCACCTCTAAAGGATCATCTACGAAATTGTTATTTGTTTTCAACACCAGTTTGTTATGTTTTAGGTTACAAGATTTGTTACGATATTTGTTTACAATGTTCCAAATGCTCTTTGACGAACTCTTTGCATTTTTTATTTCTGACTGCACAGCTGTCCTTTTAGCATTTCTGATCACTCTTCTAAAAGCATTCATATATTTATCGCGATAGTCTAAAATTGATTTATCACAGGTTTGTTTATTCAAGTTCGACAAGAAGCGTTTCATTTTACTCGCTACTTTAATACCTCTTGTAACCCATTTAATTCCACTTTTTTTAAATAATTTAATAGTTTTACGCTTTTTTCTAAAGCTTTGATGAAAAATATCTGTAATCCTTTTCAAAAAACCATTGATACCTAAGTTATGCCACTTTATGGCGTTCAATCTAGATCTAAACAATATAAGGCTTGTCTTATCATTTATATTCCTTTTTTCTAGTACTATAGACCGGTTTTCACTATTTTTTATTATAAGGGTGTCTGTATTTAGCTCGCAAAAAATAGCAGCATGCCCGTCAGCTAAACCATTGTGATCAACCCTAGTAGATGATATGGTATCTAGAGGCAAATTTGTTATGTAGTTGTCAATACAAGACTGAGAATCGTTCCTTCTGAAGGTGACGTCATCTATAAGATACTTGAAGTTATAGCATTTTAACAAATTCAAAAAATCACTGCGTTGTTTTTTATCTACCATCAAATTTACGTTGAAATCGCCACAAATAATAGCATTTTTATTAAAAAGGTGTTCCAGTAGTAACTCACAGTGATCCATAAACACTTCGAAATTTTTATCATTTGGGCTCCTATAGCAACAACAGATGTGAACATTCGTATCAATATCTCTTACACCACATATTTCAAAACCGTCAGCTAAATACAACTTTTTACAAACCAACATTTCCTCTGTGTCTCTACCATTTAAAGCCAAGATTAGAGAACCACCCCTCTTTTTAGTACATTTTTGATGTTAAAAACAAATTTCACAGCGATATAGCATGAATCAAACCATGCAGTGGCTAACCGGCCTAGACGCGATTAATTGTATATAATCGTAAGATCTTTCAGTTTTCCGTTTATATGAACAACGACAGCTATGGTTAAAGATTCTTCAGTATTTGAAGCTTGAATATAGTGTATTAAGTGACAGTGATGGCTTTAGGATTGTGAGTATTCATTTGTTTTTTATTTTCATGTTTTTGCCTAGTTAATTCCTTTCATTTTATCGATATTTTAGAAAAGTGATCTTATAAATATAACTACTAGTTTAATAAAATAACTAGATGGCGTAACTGCTTAAAAAAATATACAAGATTAAATTTCTCAAAACTATTCCAATTTGTGGACGTTGTAAATAAAAAAACTAATGAAAGATCCAAACTTTCAAATAGTAACCAATCAAGCGCGAGTCAGACTCACGTATGCGTAAATCCAATGCCCCGGCGTTAATAAAAGAATATCATAAATTAAGCTCAGTTGATTCTTGAGATACCACCATTTGTCTTAGCAGGGCAGTATATACCATTTAAAATTTTGAAATCTTTACCTCACACCGACTGGAGTCTAGCTGCACGGTTCTAATGCAGTCCTGTTGCAGTTGGAGCAGTTGACTTACCTGCATCAAAACTGCAAACCAACCGCGCAGCTTGAAGTGGCAACTGCAAGTGGACTGCACGATTGTAATGCAGGCACGTCAACTGCAGCAGAACTGCCCTCGAACTGCCGTTTTAACCGGCCCATAGTTACGCGGTCTTGCAGTATCACCGACGATATGTCTCCTGTTTCTTACAGCAAAACATTCAATACAGTTGTAGTGCATAATTGATTTCCATCGCATTTAACGGAAACGTTTGAACGTGTCTTGCTATTTCAGTCGATCACAATACACAAAGTACTGAGGTTGACTGAAGTAGCATGACAAATACGACCGTTTCTGAGAAAATACGATAGAAAACAATTATGGACTACAACTTTCCTCAGGAGTCTGACTAGCTCACTACTAACATAACTATGCCAACTACGTCATCGAATGTTATATTTCTTTCAGCATGATCATTACTGGTATCCTGGCGTTTAGTGCGTATTGGACTACGAAGTATTTGATGAGCAGGTCAGATACGGAATCAATGACTGCCGCCAGAGTATTTACGACGACGACCTTCGCGCCCGTGCCTACGACTACTGCAACAGTTTTGCTCAGAACGTGGAACAAGACTTACCCTAATTTTATGGATCAGATACTATAGCAAAAAAAACTCGTAACTAGTGATGGGCGATTTCCGAAACATTGCAAAACTTTTCTTTAAATGCGAAAATTTCAGCTTCTGAAAGTTACATAGGTAATTAGATGGTAATTAATGATACTGCCTGTTTTATTTACAATTCATGAAAAGTTTCCGTTACTTATGTTACATGTCAAAACGATTGTACTTTCAGAAGTTAAACGATTTTACTTTGGTATCTTTCAGGATATTGCATGAAATTATTACGTGAAAGTTTTACTTTTGATACAATATCGAGCTGTTCTAGTTTTTAATTATAATATGCGTCGTGCTGATGATTACCATGAAATAGGTATAAACCCCGATATAATGGCGACCCTTTCTTTCACAGCTGCTATCTCTTAAGATTGTGAAGAGGCTTAAATAGCGTAGATGTCAAAAAAAAATCCTAACAAGTTTTGCTCCGGCCGATAACGTTTTTCATCCTCTAAATCAAGACCGATTTCCATGATTTTTAAACATTTTGTAGTTAATGTTAAAAACTAGGTAGGTATCCTAAGTATAGGATAAAGAAAATTTAAAAAACAATAAATATAAATTTACCTACCTAGTTTACTATATACTATATATATATAGGTAAATATTACTATATTTTCTTGGAAAGGAAAACGTTTATAGTTTATCATGATATCTACAACATATTCAAAAATCGAAAAAACGGACTAAATATGTTTAAGGTTAGAGAAACGTTATCGCATTTTGTATCGAAATTTTCAGCTACACAATCCTCTTAAATGGCCAAAGATTTTCAAAAACCTAGCTAAAACTATTCATTAAAAAATCGCTTCGATATCGGTCCATCCGTTTGAGAGTTACGATCGATTCTCAGCCACGTGGACAAACAGATACACATACTCACACAGAGATGCACACGCTAAACTTAACACCCCTCTTTTTTTGTCGGAGGTTAAAAATTAAGTATTGTACAGTCAGCGTCATATAGTTTGTAGCATCCAAAGTAGCCAAATAGTTCGTTACACGTCATTATTACCGTAGTAACAAGGGCGTGTAACGAACTATTTGGCTACTTTGGATGCTACCAACTATATGACGTTGACTGTAGCATCGTTACTTCCAAACGAGTAAACCGATTTAGACGCGGAACATTTTAAAAGAAACCTAATTCAACCGTAGAGGTTTTTACCTACGTGTTTATGAAAATCAGTTTAGCCATTTCAGAAACTTTCAAAGAAGGGTTCGCTATTATCGGGGTTTTTATCGTTTAAATTATAATGAACTTGGTCGCTGGTTTCATTAAATAAATAGCTCGGTTAAAGTGGTAGGTAGGTAACATTACCTACCCCGACCGGCATCGCTATAGCGTCGTACTGTATAATTGTTTTAATTTTGTATGCAGACTCACCTTCTGACTGTCAAAATGAAAACGATTGCGATTGCGAGTGCGTTACGCAATAGGCCCTCGGGCGACGCATCTAATGGACATCCACGCATGGCATTCGCGTCACTCGCACTCGTCGCATTTGCAGAACGCGCACGACAGTGGCGCGATACAGCTGTATTAATATAAAAATAATAATTTATTTTCATAAATCATAGATACTTACATAAAAAGATGATTAACTTAAGCTTGCCGTATATATAAAAATGCCGTAGTCGCCACGCTTGGCAGGCGGGTTGGCGACCGCAGTAATACCATATAGTCCGCGGGACCGCGTTGGATGCGAAAAGCGCAAGACCGGTCTGGGTGGAAGGCCTTGGGGGAGGCCTATGTCCAGCAGTGGACGTCTTTCGGCTGACATGAATGATACATGCTATGAGCTAACAGCTGAAAATAGGATTTATTAAGGCCGAGAATTGTATCGACACAAACACGCGACTGACGCGATGCAATCGCGCTGTTTTAATTCATCATCGCTATTCCATCGATGCAAACACGCGACTGTATTGTTCAGCAACGCTACTGACGCGGGCTGTCTGCGCTACATCGGGTACTGGAAGAGTGCAGTGTCTATTCTAGGCGGTAAAATCCAAATCGTGTTTTTTAACTTGGCCCCCATTACTGTCAAGTAAATTAGAGCTGTCAAAAAATAGACAATACTATAACAGGTCACAGACAATGTGGGTTTTACCGGCTAGAATCTCAGTAATCACTGGTAGATGACGTGATACGAAAAGTCACGTGATCTACCAGTGACGCATCTTTGCAGAGCCCCCTGTTGACATTATATCGCGGCTGTATCGATGGTGTATCTTATATTGCTATTGAATCGCTGCAAAAAATGTTTCGATCTCTTAACAGTCCTGTCGGTTAAAAAATCTTCAACGACTGTATAATGCTGTAAGTATATTTTTTATTTAGCATCGGGATTACGTGTTCTGGCGTAGCGTCAGCAAGACGCACAAGTCCTTATAATTGTATGAGATAGATTATATAAGATGTTATTTTATTGTTATTACTTTGTACTCGTGAAGTAACACACATTAGTACCTATGTTTTTTCTTTAAATCTTTAAATAAAGTTTTTTTTCCAAAATCGAGGCTATGATGAACAATTCATTTTCAATTTATGATCCTACCACTAGTATTTTTAATATATCTATCAATTGAATTAGGACTTTTTTGGACTAATATTTTTACCTTATTCTGTTTGATTCATTCCAAATCGATTCTTATTAAACTTCGTAATTAATTTAATACTTTACTAGGAAATAATGGTTCAACATTTATTTTGATCTCAGTAATGAATATATATAATTTCAAAAGAGAGATCGCCCTAACTCCTCTAGTTCCTGAATGCCTCACAACATAAAACACACAACCCACTGGGGCAAGATGAAAAGACACATCGAATAAGAAATATAACTCAACGCTGAGTCCTTTTATAAAGGTTATCTTAGCAAACATGACGACGGCAGTGCCGCTATACCTACGAGCAAACTAAATCGGATTTAACAATTTAGACATCATAAACAATCTAATCCGGTTGTTTTTTGTTTTTTCTCTTGGGGAGAAAATTACCATAATCGCCACGCTTGGCAGGCGGGTTGGCGATCGCAGTATTTCACCGTGTTCTGAGAGGACGCTGCTGCCCATCCTCCGGTGGTTCTGGGCGTAGTTTAAGGACATACCCGGGTCGGATTGCAAACCTTAAGTGGCAGTGGGCGGGGCACATTGCTCGTAGAACTGATGGCCGTTGGAGCGGAAAGGTTCTAGAGTGGCGACCGCGAACCGGGAGACGAAGTGTTGGCAGACCTTCCACAAGGTGGACTGACGATCTGATAAAGGTCGCGGGAAACCGCTGGATGACAGCAGCAGAGGACCGATCGTTGTGGAAAACCTTGGGGAAGGCCTTTGTCCAGCAGTGGACGTCTTGCGGCTGATAATGATGATGATGATGAAACAATCTAATGTTCCATTAGGGCCAGCGCAAACCGGAGGACAGCAGGGGAGTTTTCCCTTTAAATATCCTCCGCCGCAATCCCCCGCGATGATCCGAGGTCGGTAGCAAAGCAATGAAATTTATACCTTATTTCAACTGTAATAGCATTCTATACATTGATAAATTTAATATCCTCTGCCGTCCCGTCCGCCGGTTTGCGCAGGCCTTTAATCCTGTAACAATGTTATGTATAAATACAAAGTTGACGCTTGACTAGAAACTTAGTGCTGCACCTGTTTAATCTTGATGGAAACAAAAGCGAAAGAAAAGGACAGATAATGTGCAGGTATTTGATCCTTGATTTTGGTCCAGAGGCCCCGCCATTCTTTTGTGTTGCTGTAACAAGAAGCTTTCAAAACCGGGCAAGGGCATGTCAGACCATGCTCGGTGTAGGGTTCCGAAGCCACAACAACAAACAAATCAAATACAATCAAGCAAACAAAGAACTACAACAAAATTTGACGACGCGCTGGCCTAGTTGGTAGTGACCCTGCCTACGAAGCAAGTGGTCCTGGGTTCAAATCCCGGTAAGGGCAGATATTTGTGTGATGAGCACGAATATTTGTGTCTGAGTCATGGATGTTTTCTATGTATTTAAGTATATATTTAATTTTCTCTATATAAGTATTTATAACGTTGTCTAGTACCCAAAGTACAAGCCTGGAGCTTAGTTTGGGACTAGGGCAATTGGTGTGTCATTGTACCCTGATATTATTATTATATTATATATTATAAATTAGACCTCGCGACAAACTTAACTTTGCCGTTGGAAAACTGTTATCCCCATACATCGACATAGGTCGCGGTCAGTTTACCAACACCGCAAATAAGTTTTCGGTAGGTATAAACATTTAAATCGTTTGTAACTCAGGAACCAATCAAGTTTACTAAGTTGTGATAGTTTTCTTATTAAATTCATTATATGTGCTAAGATTCTCTGAGCTAGGCTGCGGACGGACGGATGGACGGACGGACGGACGTGGCGAAATCATAAGGGTTCCTAGATTGACTACGGAACCCTAAAAAAGGGGTACAATTATAAAGGGAAAGCCGTTTAAAAAGTAGGTTTCCGTTTTTTTTACAATTCAATAATTGAAGAGATATATAATTAAAAATATTAGCAAACAAGCAGAAAAGTCTGTTTTTATTACCTACCTACCGCCAATATAGTTTTATTCCCGTGGTGGCAAGACATAGCTTGGGAGGGCCCAATAGATTGTTCCTGATCGGAACCGTTTTGTGCTTCATGAGAGTACCCGACTTTTGGGATAACTGGTTTTAGGTGAGGCCGGGTACTTCGGGGGACATAATAAAACAATAATTATGTAAATAACATTGGCGGACTTTTCACAACTTTTTGCAGCTTTGGTAGGTGTTTGGTATAGTTAAAAAGACAATAATAATTGCTGTCGTCAAAGTAAAGTGTCTGCGAGCTGTTCGAATTGTACTTATAAGGTAAAGTATTTTGTAATATGTTTGAGTGGTGGTAGGACCTTGAGCAAGGTCCATCCGGATCGCTACCACCATCTTATTCTGTAAACAACCGCCAAGCCGCAGAGTTCGCATTTTTGTGTTCCGGTGTGAGGATAAGACAACCGAAATTAATAGATGCATTCCATCTTAGTCCTTAGAACAGGCATGTATACCTATGCGGTTTTAGTATCGCAGTTTTGATATTGTAGTCTTTAGAATGCAAATTTCTATGGGTCACAGATCAGATTACACTGACCTGCGTGTGGTCTGTGTACTCTTTTGCCTTCGTCATGCCATATAATGATAAATTTACATATAGAACAAAAAAGGTAGTGCAATCCGGACCGCTCCTTTTATGACACAAATGAAAGTCCTTCCTTAACGTCAATATAAGTAATTAAATAGTAAGGAAAGGTGGGGCAAGTGCATCTACAAGTCCCTCAATCCAACATTATCTAAAAAATATAGGTACTTATATGGTTTGTCATACTTAGAGTTAGGACTTTTGGTGGCAAATCGTGGTTCCAGAATCCATGGAGTCGCTATTTCCTAATTATTATAATACATAACACTTTGATTTTGACCTTCAGTATTTTAATATTTCAAAATTCATTTATTCGTTATTCGGCCGCACCAATTTAAATTAATTTTGGTATTGAGGATATCTCTGATGTGAAAGCGTTACAAACAAGCAAATATTAATAGGTATGAAATAACCGAACTAAATATGTATTTAGTTCATTTTTGAATATGATAATACCGAAGGTCAAAATCAATGTGTTATGTATTATAATAATTAGGAAATATCGACTCCATGGATTCTAGAACCACGAAATGCCACCAAAATCCTAACCCTAGATAATTATTCCGTTGACACACTTACCCCACATGCAATTAAAGTTTTTTAACAGGGATCGATTTGGAAAGTCTAGATGCGTTCCTCGAAATGGTTTTCCAATTTTAAACTATGGATTATAACAGGTCCATATCGACGACCGTAATCTAAATTGGCGTAAGGGACAAAAGGGCGAAAATGAGTTATGAATGCAGTTGTATTCAGTTTTTTTTTCTCTTTCGGATGGTATAGGTTACATCTCGATAGCTTGAAAAAACATGCCCCTTACACCCTTAAAAAACGGTTACTTCGACGCAATTTTTGAAAAAAAATAGACGTATCAAACATAAAGAAATAATATTCAAATCCATCGTGGTGTAACTGTCGTCTTCGCGATTCACCTAACGTCGTAAGGAGCCATCAAATAAGTAAAAGGCCGATACACCATTTTACGTTCTCAAAAAGTATCTACACAATACATTTGATTAAATCACAAATAGATGTAACTATCATTTTCTTCATTTACCTGAGTCGTAAGGGACAATTCTGTTAGCAAACATTTCTACGATACGCAGTTTTGCTTTTGCAGATGTAAGACAATACAGACCTTACGCCCATCTGTCATGGTTTCAAATATGTGTTCATGGCATATACGTAATTTTTTCACTACTACAAGCAGTAAACTACCGGCCCTTACGTTAAAACATAACTGCCTAATTCGAACTATTCCCATAGATGTTAGCGTTATCTCTTTCATTAGATGACAGACGCAGTGTTCGTTGATATAGCTGAATTACTCGCAAGCATTTTAAATTGCTTTCGGGTAAAAGAGATATCACTATGGCCATGTTTACAGTAAAGTCCCAGATAGACGTGCGAGTTAGTACGTCGTACTTATAGCTCGGCGACCTTACTCGTCCCTGTATCATCCTAAGTACGTACACGAACTTCTAAAGGTAAGCGGGCGAAAAAGGTCGTCGAGCTTTCAGTACGCCTACTTACTCGTCCGTCTATCTGGGACTTAAGATGTTGCTGCTGGTTTTAGCTGAGTGCTGTGATGCTCAGTTCTGTTCTTCACGTATGTTTGTAAAGACGCACGCTTCAAGTACTTTTGGAAAATTAATGAGAAGAGATATACTATATTACTCCATACAGAATCACTCTTAGCTGTGATAAATTACTGCGAGCATAAGACAAGTTATTGCAGTATATATCTTATATTACTCATATTATGAATGAGAAAGTGTGAGTGTTTGGATGTTTGTTACTCAATCACGCTTCAAACACTCTAAACGGATTGAGATGAAACTTGGCACACATAGGTTAGGTTCTGGAATAGAACATAATCCCGAATTTTTTAATCAAAATCTACGCAGATGAAATTGCGGGTAGAAGTTAGTTTTTAATAAAATATTTCATTTTCGGTGGCACGTAATAACCGGGTTTGTGTTTATTTTGCGAGTCTTTTAGTATAAAAAACAAGTTCCCAAAGCGTTATCACAACGAATATTTACCCAGTATATTCTTTGATCAATCAGTACTGATACTTCTCTATAGATATAAAAGGCAAATCTGACTCACTGACTTATATATCAACGCAGAGCCAAAACTACTGTACCATGGAAACTTGAAATTCAATACAAGGGGTTTGTTTAATGATGTAAGTATCCATTAACCTACCGCCAAACAGCAGTGTTCGCATTGTTGTGTTCCGGTTTGGGGATAAGACAACCGGTGTAATGACTAGCATAGAGGCATTCCATCTTAGTCCTCAGGGTTGGCAACGCATTTGCAGTCTTGTGAATGCGAATGTCTATGGGTCATAGTTTCCACTTACCATCAGGTGGCCTGTGTGCTCGTTTGCCTTCTCTATGCTATAAAAAAAAAAGTGAGCACTAAAAAAGGATTTTTGTAAATTCACTCTCTAAGGGGTTAAAATAGGGGGGGAGTAGCGGGAAACTAATTCTACGCGTACGAAGTCTTGGGCGTCCTCTATACAATTATGTTAATGTTTCGATATTTTGTACTCGCTTTTACATAAAATAGCGTGTTTAATTTTATTTTGTTACTTGTTATTAGTTACTTGCATATCATTATGATAATGTATGTACCTATGCCATAATTTATCTTTTAAATTGTTCAATACTCTACAAAATAACACAATTACATTTATGATTTCGTGTATTATTTCAACAAATAATAAATTCCATGTACCTTTTACACCATGTAATAGATCAGTTTAAATGGAGTTACATCCTATTATTTTTAATTTCTCTTAATTTAGTTCTTGATACGTCAAATTTACCCCGAAGTCTAATATTAAAGAAGGGTTTATCGGACATTTTAAATTATTTTTTTGACGTAAGGGACATGCTATCTCGGTAACTAAGCGTTAAATGATAAATTGAGTTATTTGTACTTAAAGAGTGAAGAAAAATAAATAATTGGCTAATTTTAGTTACATGATACGTTAACAAACAACAAAATTATGAATTTTAAAAGAAAAAAAATATAGTTTTTTGGCTCTCCTGAAAAGTAGCCATTTGTCCGTTACGTCAATTTAGATTACGGTCGTCGATATCTGAAACTGCTGTGCAACTACACTTATGAACTTAACAAATATGCTCCCACGCGTCTTCTGTTGCCCCCGTGCCTCAATTTACTGTTAGTAAATACTTACGAGTAATTGTCTACGTTCCTGAAATATACGGCTGGGTGCAGACAGAACTAAAAAGCACTTTAATTTGTATAATTACTTTACGATTTTGGAAGGATATCTATCTGACTCTTCAGTCAGATAAGTTTATGTAACTGACCCGACTACAGCGACACACGCGGAAGCTTGAGAGAAGAGGACTATGGGCCTATTGTAGGGTTTATCGATATCGATAAACGTGAATAAAGCATCTGCCACTTTTTGACCAATATATAAGTGCGAAAGTGACGAGTGCTTTATCCACGTTTGTACACCGCAACAAAGGTGGCCAAAATATCGCGTGACAAACTGTGGAAAAAAACATCAGTCATTTTTTGATCCGTATTTTGTCACGTGATAAATACGACTATACTAGGCCATTCATTCACAACAAGAACGTAGAAACCGAAAATGAAAAATTGAATGAATAAACAATAAAAATGAAGTGCTAGTGACATGTAGGGCTAGTTCTGTCAAGCCGAGGACACTCCGCGCTAATGCCTAGAAAATGTGCGGCCTTCCACGCAGGGCTAATATCAGCTGAGTGTCACGCGAGCGCTCGTCTCGGCGCGCGGCCGTACGCTGCCAAAGTAATTCCAGTTTTGGTTTGAAAGCCAAAAGGTGATGCAATTGCATAGCATACATATGCTTAAATAGTGTCAGGAATGTCGACTTGTCATTATTTAAACTGCCTTAGGATACCGAAATGTAAGCTGAATATTATTAATATTATTTATAACTTCAATCTAGGTAGGTAGTTACGAGTAGTTGTTTTTAATTACTGGACAATCATTACAGTTTTGAATCCTCGACGCAAAAAGAGCGGCATAATATTATTTATTTTATTAAAGACCCGTCCGCCGCTTCGTAGTTTTCGAATTATTCTTCGCTCTTCGCATAAAAAATCGATTACCTACTTACGGTCAAGAGCGTTCAGTGTAAGTAGATCTCCCATTAATAGTGACTGCCTACTAATTGGTTATTACTTATTAGTTAAACACTTATAACTTGGTCAATAAAAGAAACAGATCAAAGCTGGCAAAATTAACAAATTTTTTGAAGTTTAAAACGGCACAATACTACTATAAAACTAGTATACTACGTCTTATTAGATGGATAGAAAGGGACATCCGAGCAAACAATAAACAAGTCGCGGACAACATTTGTTGGATCTCCAGGCATGAACAATTTTGTCTCGTCATTTAACTTTTAAGCGAAATACATAAGAAAACTACAATTAATAATAAATTCAATTTGTACAATTCAAAAAAAATAGTTTTAAAATGTGCAGGTTGAGCCCTTTCATATGACACCCCATTTGCTACAATCAAACCACTTTCATTTTTCAACCCCGATTCTAGACCTCTTTTCAATTATTTATAAAATTAATTTCTTTTTTTTTACTTAAAACAGATGCGGGCAAGCAAGTTGTACAACTATGCCAAATTTTAAGTTGACTGTTTTTGTAGTTGCTGAGAAAACTTGCTGCGACATACAGACAGACAGATGAACAGATAGACAGACTGACATAGAGACAGACAACGAAGTCTCACCATAAGGATGATTTTTTTACCATTTTTGTACGGAACCCTAAAAATACACGCGGTACAGCACTTGTGCATACTAAGCCTTATCTGAGGCTTTAATTAAGGACATAAACCGCAGTCGGGCAGCTTGGTGCACCACATCGACTGAAGATACCACTGTCACAGTGTGTTTATAACTTTACTCGTTTTATAATTATTTAAGATGGTCTTTGCAATAATCGGGTAAGCATTATTTAATTATTATATTTTCTAAAAACGTTTACAGTACAAGTATATGCGGATACTGCCTGTATACAGGCAGCTTAGTGGTTAATCCGTGACCTGCCTGATAGGAGCAAGTCAAAATATCTCGAAAACGGTGCCACTTTTATTAAGCCTGATTCAGCAATTTAGGAATATCCTAAGTGTCCCCTATCAAATCGCACCGTGTCTACCTTTAAACCAAGTATTAAATTATTTCACATAAATATTCGAATCAGGGAAAAAGGCCTAATTTCAAAACTATCAATTTCCTTCCCACAAAACTGTCTTTGCAGAAGGAACCCTTTTTTTAATATAGATGCCTCACCATAAAAATTGTAAGAAGGATAGATGCTCGTGATGTAGGATAGATGCCCTAGGGTAAGTTTCAATTTTTAGAAGAACATAGATATCTATCGATAGAACCTCGATTGAAATAATACGCTGAGATTATATAAGGGGGAGGTGGGGATAGATGCCCCAAGGGCACGTATAAATTACGTAAGATAAAAACCGTTTTTATTCCCACAGAAAAAATGTAAACAAAGTTACGTCACTGTCCAAGTGACATTTCAGGGGATATCTCTCTCCAAGGGTGGGCCACTTGACAACGCAAGTTATATAATATTAAGTTATCATTTTGCTGGAACCGTGTTTTTAAACATAAATTTGTGAAAATTAAAATCGCACAAACGAGTCACTGGAAAGCCATTACGGCGTGGCACGAATTGTCAAGTGAAGCGAATGAAGTGACGTCTCACATAAATCAAGCGGCCCTTAACATGTTGACACGGGTGTATCCAGTCAATGATACCAGTGCAATAAATATTGTGAGTACAAAAACAGTATTGTCGTTTTAAATTAATACAACAAAGAGTTTATATCAAAATAGTTTGCTATCAACAAATTAAGTTCTTTCATCTTGTTTTTATTTATTTTATTTATCTTGTTTTGTTTATTGTTAGCAAAATGAGAATCTGTAATTGGTCAATGATCTGTTAAAACCTAAAACTTGTCCTACTACACTGTAATCTGTGCTGTGGATTTATTGTGTAATAAATAAATAAATAATATACTAGCGGTCCGCCCCGGCTTTGCTCGGGTGTGGTTTAGTATGTTCATTCAAGGTTAAAGTTAATCCTAGTTATCATCATATCAAAATATGATATTGTCATCATAATTATTTGAAATAGATCCATAATGTATCCAGAGGGGCTATTGCCTATCGCAATCGTTTTCATTTTGAAAATAGAAGGTTTGCTGATCTTAATAGGCCTACATACAATTGCCCATATGAAAAACAGTCTTGCGTCAGGTCAACGCCAACTTATTTGTATGTTTGACATCATCGTTTTAGTTATTAAGTAGTTATGTCAAAATGTTTTAATGTTTGTGTTGCAGACTCCAATAAAAAGGAGGTTCTCAGTTTGACCCGTATGTATCTATGTACTGTTAGAATGACCAATGTTTCCTTTGCCTTTTAAAAAGAAAATCGGGTTGGTAATAATTCAAATTGATAACGGCTGTCATTCTGACATTCGGATGGCTGATGACGTGTCGAGGAACTTAAAAATTACGGTGTTAAAAAAGAGTTATCATTTACGTTACGTTACGTTACGTTACCCGGTATAATAATAATAATAATAATAATAATCTTTATTTCAGAGTACCAGGACTCCATAGTTTTTGTTAGTTACATCCTAACAGCTATATTAGTTACAAACATAAAACAACATTAAATTATAACCTCAATGATATGCAAAGACCTATAGAACCTATACCCCGTTTGTTTAGGAACTTAACTAAATTAAAACAAACCAAACCACGTGGCTCTTCCACAACAGCCAATGAAAACAGCTTTTGTCAAGCTTTGGCGTATCAGTACTCTGCTTCTGAACTATAGGTCAAGTTTCAACTGGTAGAGATTGCGATTACGCATTTAGTTGACCTTTCGTACTCATTGTACTAATGTGCAATATATTAATATATTCAACTATATCACCTGGTGTTTCGTTTTAGTTAAGTACCTAAGCAAATGAAGAATGCTTACATTGCCCTTCTAAATAAAAAGGACGCATGCGCTATTTGATAGTCAAAGCAAAATTTAACCCCCTATATATATAAGATATATTAATAATAACGGCAAATGAAATGTTTACAGCAAATTGAAGTCTATTAAATTGAAAAGGTACTTCTGTTGGTTGATTTTTTTTTAAATCTTGCTTATGTTTTTCGTTAACAGCAACACCTTGTTTACATTTTTTTCTGTGCGAATAACCTTAGATCGGGCGACTATCCTTTTTGATATGGATAGATGCCTTTTATGTTTAATCTAAACCAGATACAAAAGAGCGTTAGTAAAACTTAGTTGTATACTTAATTAACCATTATATTGATATAATAAAAACTGAACAGAAGTTGATACAAAAAAAAGTTATGAAACTGCAAATAATTGAGTTTGAAAATTGTGGGCGTTTTTTGCGCTCGTCGCGGAGATTTTCGCACACACAAGCGAGACGTGTCCGTCTGTTACTCGCGACGGCCTGCGGGGGCTGAGGTATGTGGCCCTTGAGCTTCCTATTTAGAATTTTAATTCTTTGCTGCGATTTGGGGAAGTAAGGTATTGAAAAATAGGCGTTTATCGCTTTGCGGCATCTATCCCGGATTTACTCTAATCGAGTGTAAGTTGATTAAATTATTTATGAATCTGTACACACACAATGTGATGTGTCCTTTCTTTTTATCCAGTATAACGCGCTAAAAGTCTATTTATCCACGTATGAACCATGGTCATAACTCAAAAATATGAAAAAAATACCAATATAGATTAAAAAATAATCTCGGATTGTATCAATAAAAAAAGTGCAAGTCGAGATGTCAGCGTGATCACGCCAGCCACTGATATAAATCGATAGTATTTTGCATACCTACTTACTTTGTTTTTATTTACAGGATCCCCATAGGAATAACACTGATGTTCTCTGCATACTACTGCGTAGTCATCACGACACGTATCATCGCAGGCTTCACGGCCCCTTTTCCAACTGGTTTACCATCGCTTGATCAGTTCTTGAACTTTACAATTCCTCCCATTTTGAGCGATTTTCAGAACATGGGTGGAAATCTTTCGAACCTTGTGATGGGCATGCCTGGTATGATAAATAATGAAATTAATAATATAGGTGGTATGATTCAAGGCCAAACACTACCAGGATTCAATAACCTTGCTACTATGCTGCCACCTGCAGCCATCCCATTTTCTCTACGTACTAATAATACTAATCAGCCGGCTACTGATCTCTCAGTGCAACTAGGTTATAATGGAACTTTTCCTCCTAATTATAACGGAACGTTTCATTCGCAGAAGGAAGAATTCCTTAATGGAACGACACAAAAAAAAGTAGTGCTTCCTCTTGCTTCTCGAATTGGTAGACAACGTAGAAGCATAGGTGCAACTCCTCATAAAAAAAAATCTAAATCTATTTCGCCACGTTCCACGCGAAATAGGACAAGTATTAGTAAATTTTTGGGGTATTTAACCTCCGACGCAAAAAGGGGTGTGTTATAAATTTGCCCGCTATTTGTGTATGTGTGTGTGTCTGTCTGTGTGTCTGTCTGTGGCACTGTAGCGCTTAAACGGGAGAACAAATTTGGATGCGGTTTATTTTTATTTGAAAGCGTGTTTACTATTGGTGTTTCTTAGCTAAGATTCATGAAAATCGGTTAGGCCGTTTATGAGATATCAGCTCTGAAAGAAAGGGCCACTGTTATGTCGAGGGTGTTATCTATGTAATATTATGTATGTTGGTAAACTCTTTATTGCACAATCAGAAAATAACAAACTAAAAAAAGAAACAGAAACAGAATAGTTATCTACTGATGTAATAAATGAGCTGAGAGTTAAAATATAACTATCAAATAGTTGATTTTTCATAAAACATTAGTAAAAGTAATCCCGATAAACCTAGTTTTAAATAAAAAAAAGCTGCGTCTAAATTTGTCCATCCGTTTGTGAGGTACGATGCCACAGACAGGCCCCCAGTAACACGGACGCGTAGATAGGCTATCAGCCCAATGGAACCCTGACCCTCCATAGAACTGTATCACAGTGACGTTATGAGTTGTCGTAAGAAGTGTCAAACAAATCATTTTATAATGTCACTGTGAGTGGGAGGGTTGGAAGGGACCGCCACAGGCGTACTTTTTCGAATCAAATCGGAGAAATACTGGAAATGGCCGAATCTTATGGACCCGAAACCGACATGCATGCATGACTTGATGTATGAATGTAGTTGAAGCGAAAGAGATTTGTCAGGATCGTAGCAGGTGGAAAGAAGTGATCTCTGCCTACTCCTCTGGGAAACAGGCGTGATTTGATGTATGTATGCATGTACTATGACACCGTTCTAGGTAGGGTCAAGGTTCCATCGGGCTGAAAGTACGTGGGGGGTGATAAAATGAGAGTGTGCACGGTCTTTTAAATCTTCTTTTATATTTCAGGCGGTCTATTTGAAGAACATGATCGAAACCTTTGATATACACTCAGGAGCAAAAATACCGGGTCAGTGTGCGTTTTTCATACTAAAGAGGCTATTTCGAAGCCTTGGTTCCTCGCCAGGGAATGCTTTTAGTGAAATCTGATGATGAATACCCCGAGCATCGATACAGGACTTCCAGAGTGCCGAAGATACCCAACTGAATGAATCTGCGGTTAACGCCGGAATTGTGCATGTTCAGAAAAACATCTTAAATGGCAATAAAATGTAAGGAAATCCAAGTGCTGACCCAAACTGTCCCGCTGTTTTGTTAACTGATTGTGCGATCAGTTAGGTATCTTAACAAATTTTGACCTCCTCTATTGACCCTTGGAGTATCCACCCTTAAACTTTACTCAAAACAACCCCTGGCGAGGAACCAAGGCTTCGAAATAGTCTCGTTTGTATGAAAAACGCGTTCTGACCCGGTATTTTTGCTCCTGAGTGTAGTACTAGAAACCGGTTCTGTCTGGTAGGCTTAACTTGGGTTGTCTCAAACGTCGGTGTTACATACCTTTATTGGTTCTTGAGTTACAAACGGTTTACATTTTTATACCTACCGAAAACTTATTTGCGGTGTTGGTAAACTGACCTATGTTGATGTATGGGGACAACAGTTTTCCAATGGCAAAGTTAAGTTTGTCGTGAGTTTTAATTTGATTGTAGTTGTTTGTTTGTTTGATTGTATTTGATTTGTTTGTTGTAGTGTTGTTGTGGCTTCGGAACCGTGCACTAAGTATGGTCCGACATTCTCTTGCCCGGTTTTATATACGTATATAGATGTAAATGTAATGTATTAGTAGGTACAAATAGCTAACTACTAACAATAAGCAGTAAAAATGTATAAAAAAGTTATGTTGACCATTTGATTGTTATGAGTATTAACTAACTATATATTTAATGAAAACTTGAATGATAAATAACTCCCACCGTATTCCAATAAGTTACAGCATTAAGTGTTTAGTTTACACAATTGTAAGTTATGTTATGGACGTAGAATAATCTAAACTTACAAGGACCAAAAAACTTAAGCACAGATAAAGTATGTTATTTCTGGTCAAATAATATAATTATTTTAATACTTAAGTAATTGCCATTTGTTATTAACTAAATATTTCACGTCAAGACATTTCATTCTTAACTGATTAGACTGATTAGTGATTAGATACTACTTAATCATAAAAAAAAAACTCAAAGAAATTTTTGTAAAACAACTTTGACTTAAGACGACCAGAGAGACTACTTGAATAATGGACTGTTTCAATTTATGAATAAGATGTTTAATAGCAAGTAGGTAAAGGATTCCTGTTCTTCCATTTATGATTTCAATGGTGATTATTTACTTTAGAAATAAAATGCGCATTTACTTAAAGGATAATTATATAAGCAAGGACTGAGCTAAATTGACAATCCAATTGGATACTGCTCAGGTTCTTTACATGTGCAACTACAATAAAGTATGAAAAATATTATAGTTGCATCAGTACAATACTAAGAATACCACTGTTTAGAGTTGTGTCGGTCATAAATATAAAATGTCACGCATAAACAGTTAAATTGTAATTTAACCAAAGTATCAGCTGTCTGTATTATTAGAATATGAATTACTTTATTTTATTTATTCTTAATTTGATGAATGTTATATGAAAGATCAGAGGACGCCCGCGTCTTCGTACGCGTAGAATAATGTTAACCCCTTAGGGGGTGAAATTTGAAAAATCCTTGGTGCTCATTTACTTCATGAAAGGAACCCCTGTACCAAATTTTAAGTTTCTAGGCACGGTAGTTTCGGCTGTGCGTTGATATCTAAGTCAGTCAGGTTTGCCTTTTATATATATATGTATATATAAAGTCAAGATAAATATTATATCAAGGATTTTGTAAAAATAACCCGCTGTACATAAATATAACAAAGATTTTATATAATATAACGTAAGTTGTTGTATTCTTCGAAATCTTAGAATTACCCATATAATAATAAAACGTTACAAACAAAGAAGCCGCTTTTGGGATTTTTGACTCCGCAATTCCAGGGCCTCTATTGAACACGATAAAAACCATATCGTGTTTGATCTGTTATCGTACCTACTGTCACCGTTTTGATAGCTCTTATTTACTTGACAGTAATGGCGGGTGATGACAAAACAATACCATAACTACTCAAAGACGACATGTTTTTTACCGTCGGGAATAGAGGCCCAGGGTCATTTAGATAAATTTATTTCATCTATTTTTTTTTTGCTAATTTATTAAAAACATACATAATGTTAAATGAGCCTTTAATGGCGGGGCTTTCACAGTTCTTCGAAAGGAATGTTCTGCACGAAACATGTGCAAGAATTTAAAGTCGATAATAGCGAAACTTACAACAATATTTTGTGGCCTTCTCGGCGTCTGATTTGTAAATAAAAAAAGAAAAGGACTATGGTCTTAGGACGCAATGAAACACAACCTTAAAACCATACAGCTTGAGGGTGGTGACATACTGTTTCTCGCGTTAGTTTCATTGGTTAAAATTAAGATGGTAAAGTTAAGAATGGAAGGGATTTTGTACTTTCGGGGATAGAATGTGGAAGTGGAGGAGGACAGTTGGTACAAGACGTTCAGAAGAGGTGCTATTAAGCTAGGGAGATAGTTGGTCACGAACCTAGGAATAACAGTCGATTTTGAACTTTGGCAGAGGAAGAAGTTGGGCTGTAAATTAGGGAACGTGCTAATATTCAGTAGCTAGGGAGTGTATAACTTCATCTGGAAATAAGACCTTGTAGGTAAGAATTTGTCTCAGTTTAGTTCAGTGTTATTTGCGTAGATAGCTAAGTGTGTTTTATCTCGGAGCGATTGGGATGTGTCATGCACATTAGCAGTCAGGGATTTTAACCAGTTTAATTCACACGACGGTTTAGGTATAATTTGTGAAACGCGCTTCGCAAGCTTGCTTACTGGAAATCAGAACTTATTAGGCTAGTATGTATAAGTGATTCATCCGATTTAATTATTTTTAAAACTATCACTTGATTAAAAAAATATATATCGATGATTCCAAGATAGCGCAGGACGCTGCGTATACTCATATCTCTCAGGACTTAATGACTTGACATAAATAAATCATTTGATTCTCTCTGACGTGACTCGAAGTTACAAAGAATGACCTCTTTTGTGATGTGCTGAAAGTAACAGTGGAAATTACAAACCAGACGATCCTCGCTGACGTGATCTAGCTAGGTTAAATTTTTAGAAAACTTACCAAAATAAAACACCGAGCTAAGCTCGATCATCTAGGTTCTATAGATATTAAATTACGCATTTAATCTAAAACTGCTCCAGCATAACAGCTTTCGGGCAAATGAATGTTCGGGAAAAAATACGAAAAACCATAAAATACCACACAGCGCTGGATCCTTTTAGGATGTAATTCTGGAAGAGGAAAAGAGTAAGCCGCCATCTGTTCTACGGGAGGATAAAACTACACCAAAGGTGCGATGGTCTGTTATGCATCTTGCGACGGTACAAACGGTATTTCTCTAAATCAAACCTTGCCTAAAGTCCACAGCTTCAATCAGACTAACATCATATACTTCTTAGATGGCGTTGCTTTCTAATGAGAGGCAGGTGGATAATGCGGAAGAAGATGCTGATTTTCAGCGTATTCTCTGGCGCGACAATCCCGAGAAACCAATGAAGAGTTTACTCAGAGGGCGCTGTAGTGCAAGGCTGCTAATTCAAACAGCTCCGTATATTTTGTTGTTTTATTATTTTATTATAAACTTTTTTAAACAATATATATAGTAAATAGTTGTAAAAACGTTTATTGAACACTGGTAAATATAAGTATCCAGAAAAATGGCTCCAGCAAAAGCAAAATCAGTGACTAGTGCGGCGGCCGTTAACAGGTTGGTGGAAGTCATAACAAATCTTAATACAGAGATAACCGAGATGAAAGGTGAGATTAAATGTTGTTATGATGTTCTCCTTGATCAACAAAAGTTACTCACGTACCAGAGCGAATACATCCAGATGATACTGGGCCTTATCTCCAACAAAACTGGGCACACAACACTTAATGGTCCACAAAAGATTTCACTTAATGAATCCGGCCCTCAAGGTATGGTGTTCTTAAGTGATAAGCAGCCACCTTCCTCCTCACCTCCATCCGTTGCCACCAACATCTTCACAAAGACACCGCTGCCAACACCGGCCCCTCCAGGGCTTACGGACCCGCCGCCTGTGCCCGGGACACAACAATCTCATGCACGCCCTATGACATCGGTTGTTGCTGTAACCACGCGCCAGAGTGCATATTGCCCGGTTACACCCTCAGCTTGGCCCACCGGCGTGACTACAACACCATTGCAGCCAGCACTGCCGGTCTCTCCCCCTCGGGCCACATTCTCATCAGGTCTGCGTGCTGCTGCCCCCCGTATTGTCAGTCTTCATATTTTCAATCTGAGTGAGGGAACCACTGCGGGGGACGTCATCCGCCATGTCCAGGACCAGATGGATATCCCGGCGCCCGTGTGTGAACAGCTGATCGTCACTCGCGGCAACTACACGTCGTTTCGTCTGGATGTGCCGGCCGACAAATTGAAGGTAGCCAGGAATGCCAAAAACTGGCCGAAAGAGGTGTCTGTCCGTCTTTTTAATGTCGTGCAGCCAAAAAACTCCCTTTCGACACGTGTCTCAATAGAACAAACATAGTCACTCATTTTGTTATTATTCACCAAAATGTACGATCTATTTGTGGCAAAACTTCGTTGTTAGATCTATTATCTAGCACGGAAAACCCGGATATACTTGGTTTTAGTGAAATATGGTGTAAGAAAAGCGAGATTGAACGGATAAGGTTAAGTGGGTATGCATTAGCAAACTATTACTGCCGAACGCGCATCGCTCACGGTGGCGTCGCGCTATATGTTCGCGACGGCATAGTGTATAACAGCGAAACGACCTGCAAAGCTTATCCGTTCAATATCACTTTGAATGCACTGCCGTTGAAATTTGTTGTAATAAACTAATAATTATTGTTTTATATAGAACTGGTATGGGTGACTTTGACATTTACTTGGAAAAATTAGAATTATTATTGACTAAGATTACTGACGAAAAGAAAAGGTTTCTATTAGTTGGTGATCATAATGTGGATTATTTATCTGATAATTGTTTGAGACGGCGGGTAGACGACGTATTGAGTTGTTATGGGTGCGCCAATATTGTTACGTTTCCGACTCGCGTGACGGCTGACTGTGCGTCATCCATTGATTGCGGCATTGCGAACCTCGACTGCGATGATTTAACTGTATCACCAGTGGATACTGCTATAAGCGATCACAACGCACAGCGGTATGAGTTCGCCATGCAGCATAAAAATCAATCAAATGACACAGTCGAACGTCGATTATTTAATAATGAATCTGTGTATTTTTTCTATATTGACATTTACAATTATGATTTTTATTTTATTTATGACGAAAATATTGACATTGACACAAAATTTGATAAATTAATTCGGATTATAACTAATTACATAAATATTCATTTTCCGATAAAAACTTTAAAATTAAACAAAAAACGTAATGCTGTCCCATGGTTAACCGACAAACTGTTGGAGTATACCCAGAAACACAGGGATTTGCATGAAATACGTCGTCAGTACCCTAACAATGAAATAATAACGGAATGTATAGATAAATATTATAATTTAATCAAAACTGAAACGTTGCGAGCTCGACAAACCCACATTGAGCAAAGACTAGCAGGTAGCAAAAACCCATGCCAGGAAATTTGGAAGATAGTTAACGAGGAAGTAGGCACAAAAACCCGTCCAAAGAATATAAACCTCAGAGACCCAACAACGCAAATGATTATTAATGATAAAGATATTCCTGACATGTTTAATTCTCACTTTTTGAACATAGCCTCAAAACATGTCATTGACATTAATCAGTCCCTGAGCCAGAGTTACCTCCGCAGACACCTGCGCGACGCGGACGTGCCCGCGCTCGTCCTGCCCGTTGTCACGAGGGACATGCTGGACCAGGTGCTACAGTCTATGTTCAAAACGCGTAAAACAATTGATACTTATGACATTTCACTTGACATTTTATTATTTATTTGGCCGATTATTAGTGATATTTTAGTTAGATTAGTTAATTATATTTTTGCTACTGGCGTATACCCTGATGTCCTTAAAAGTACCAGAGTGTGTCCAGTGTTTAAGGGAAAGGGAGACGAGTGTGACGTCAACAACTACAGGCCGATAACAATAGTCCCTACAATTTCTAAAATAGTGGAGTCAATCCTGTCGTCGCACATCATGAGCCACCTGGAGAATAACGACCTTTTGACAGACCGGCAATTTGCTTATCGGCAGAAGACCTCAACGACCGCGGCAGCGTGTAAAATATTTGACTGCATTGTTACTGGTCTGGATGAGAGATACAAGGTGGCGGGTATTTTATGCGACTTGTCTAAGGCCTTTGATGTGATCGATCATGGAATGCTTCTGGACAAGTTGCATCACTACGGCATCAGTGATGTCAGCCACTGTCTACTCACGTCGTTCCTGTCCGGCCGTCAACAGGCAGTTAAGTTGTCCGCAAACGGCAAAAGAATGCAGTCTACGAGCGGAAGTGTGGGTCTTGGGATCCCTCAAGGATCGGCATTAGGGAACACACTGTTCTTGATTTACGTAAATGACCTTCCGACAGCCATTACAGCTGGCCTTTCAGTGCTCTTTGCGGACGACACGACTGTCGTGGTTAGTGCGCGCACGTACGAGCAGCTTGGGGAGAATATTCATGGTGCGTGCCAACAGTTGCAGGCGTGGTTTTCGGCAAACGGTTTGGTATTGAACTTGTCGAAATCCAACACCATGGTTTTCTCGGGCCGAAGTGTATCCCTTCCTCCGTGCGTAGCAAATGGTCCGATGCCGATATGCAATGAGTGTAGGTTCTTGGGCTTCACACTTGACTCTAATCTTAACTGGAAGTGCCATGTCGACAAATTGTGTAACAGACTGAGTGGTGCAGTCTTTGCGTTACGTAAACTGGGAAGGCTTATTGCAAATGATGCCTTAAAACAGGTGTACTTTGCTCATTTTCACTCCCTGATGTCGTACGGTACGCTCCTATGGGGAAACTCCACGGATGCCAACAGGATACTTATTATGCAAAAGCGTGCCTTACGCACGTTAGCCGGGGTGAAACCCAGGCACTCTTGCAGGGGCCTTTTCGTAACGTACCGCATAATGACGCACTACTCGGTTTACTTATTTCAAACAATAATGTTCGTCAGAAATAATATTTCATCCTTCGCACGAGTCAATATTCCTGGCAAGGAGCTCCGCCACACCGGGCGTTTGAGAACAGTTCCCCGTCGCATGGCACTTGCGGCTAAGAACCCGCGTGTCATCGGTCCCACATTCTATGAGCGTCTACCCGCTAAACTTAAAAATGTAACATCCGACGAAGCATTCAAACATCAGCTGAGAAACCTTTTATTGGATAATCCATTATACTCTGTCGACGAATATATGCAACTTAAATTGTAAAATTATTATTGATATTTGACCTTTATTAGTTTTGTGTATTGACATCGGAAACTGACCATTTATTACTTGTTTATCATTGTTGTTTTTGATTATTTGAGTGTTTTATATTATTGTATTATTTTAATATTATTTTATCAATTTGTATTAATGTTTTGTTGACGATATCAATGTAATTTCGTATTTTTTGACATGCAATGCAATCTATATTGTAACATTACATTGATAAATAAATAAACTAAACTAAACTAAACTAAACTAAGAATAAGATGTAAAATGTTAACTGATGAATTTGGCTACGTGGTATTTTTGTAAATTTTAGAGAGGGAGGCCAACCTGGGTTACCTGATGGGGAGTAATCACTACCGCCCATAAACACCAGCAAATCAACACGAGTTGTCAGCGCGTTGCCGACCAATTAGGGATATGTAAGCACTTCTCTTGAAGGCACATATGACATAACTGGTTAGAAATACCGCCGAAGAATTTTCGTTCCACGATTTCACTGAACGAGACAGGAAGTGCCTAGTGAAACGCACGCACATTCATCAAACACAAATCAACTTGAACTTCCTGTGACAGAAGGAAGAGTTTTATCTGATATTTCTCGCTTACTCAATACTCAATACATTTATTGCATTCCACATTAATTTTACAGATGTTGTAATCATAGGTATACATGTACATGATGATATGTATGTGGACCCTGTTGGGCACAGCAACAATAGCAGAAATAACAGAGAAGAGGGCTTATTTTTATAATACTATTATAATATGTTATTTATTAAGTTTAATTGCACTTTCATTAATTATTTTATATTTATTCTACTATATTTATTATATATATTCTATTCTTTGAAGTATAGCTATAAATATCATTAAACTATCATACTTATCATAATATAATTAAAACAATTTATGGCACAATAAAAAAAATTGAATTATTTTTGCTATAAGTAAATAGACATTTGTTGTCATTAGATTTTTAATTTTATTTGTATTTTTACTTTTATTTTTTGTTTCTTGAATTATAATTAATTGTATTATATTTGCCTGATCATTTTTAAGTATGTCAGTATTATAGATTTGTTATTTTTATAAAATATTCAATTTATTAATGTAAATTATAATTGTTTATCTTCTAAATATGTGTTAACCGTGTAGTAACATTTGGTGATAAGGAAATCTTCTAAAAGCTTATTAAATTTATTTTCATTTTTCTCACATTTTATTTTATGTGGAAGTTTATTGTAGATTTTTATGGACATTGTGTAAGTTCCGTCTGAATAAAGTTTGAGGTTTGATGGTGGGAGTAATAAGTCTGTCTCTGTGTCTTAGATAATGAGTTGTGGGTAGGTCTTTGCGTTTTGTGTAGTTTTCGGAGTATTTACGTACGAACTTGCAAATCTCTGAAATATTATGCATGATAATGTAAGTAAATTAAGTTTCTGAAAGTGTGACCTGCAACTGTCGGTGTTATAAATGTTGACTAGTATGCGAACGAGTTTTTTTTGCATTGTGAAGATAGCTGGCGCGTCGGTGCTATTTCCCCACAGGATAATGCCGTAGCTAAACCACGCATATGCGTAGGCGTAGTAGGTTATAAGGGCCGTTTTCAGGTCGGTACATTTTTATACTTCCCACAGTGCGTACGCATACTGCGATATTTTACTTTTTACCTTTTTTATGTGTGTTTTCCAGTTTATATGTCTATCTATGGCGAGTCCAAGCAAATTGAATTCCTGTACTACTTATTGATTGGCTTGCACCATTGCACTGGTCATAATCTCAGCTAATTGTGTAAGTGTTCTGTCTAATTATCGCGGCGCTTTTTATCCAATTGCTTTTTAATAAATGTTGTACCATATTTAGTAAAATATTGACCAATCAAACTTTAATGTTTATTGGGCACTTTATTTTAACTAGTAACAGGCTAATTAACTAGTAACATTTTTATTATTGAGAGCTTTTGTAGACCAAAAAAACATTTACATTTGAAATTTTCTAAACTCTTAGCTTAATTAACGCGTTCACGATTTTAAAATCAACCAATAATTCTATGGCTTTGTGAATGATTGTGTGTATTAGGGACCTCAGTATTTAGCAGCTACTGGATCTTGTAGTTTATGTACTAACAAAAAAATATTTTTTTAAATTAAAAATCCCTAATACACCCGTACTACAAGATCCAGTAGCTGCTAAATACTGAGGTCCCTAATACACACAATCATTCACAAAGCCATAGAATTATTGGTTGATTTTAAAATCGTGAACGTGTTAATTAGAATTTTAGAGAACCAAAATGTGCGAACTAGATTCTCACGTTCGTACACGGTAGCCCGTAGAACACTAACACGTCTGTTCCTTACAAGGGTTTAGGCACAACTGACGGCTTACGAAAAATGCGTTAACGACATCTGTCTCTTTCTTCAATGGATTTGGATGGTGTTGCGTAAGTCTACTTCGATAGTCAGGCGTACCTGGTAGATGTGGCGGAAGCTCCTTGACGTGTAGGGGCCCCTCGTCTTCGTACTCCACAGGTCCTATTATCCTGGATTTGGACGGTCTCGTGTTCGCTGGTCTGCTTTGTGAGTTTCTTGGGAAAATGGGTATTCGCGATAGGCGCAAGCAAGATGCGAGCTAGTTCGTGGCGGCGGTTAGAAGCTAGTGCCCATGAATTATGATTGGCAGCACTGTCGCTACGTTTTGAGATTGCTTTCTCAAGGCGTTTTGTTTACCAGGCGTGACCCAGCTATCGAATAGTTTAATCGATACAAAAATATAAAGAAAAGAAAACGTTGCTGTTTTGTGCTAGATTGAAAAGTACGGAACAGATGGACAACAATGAAAGTGACGCGTTAATTAGTACATGTCTCGGGACAAAGTTACTATATTTTATATCTATGTAATATGTTAGTAAGTATATTATTGGTTATTTTGTTGTTATGAGGACACCTAATCTTCTAATAAATGAAAATACTTACATTCATCTTTCTTATTGAATATCATCGGGGAAAAAAGTACACCTTAAAGTGATTTTGGAAGTGCGACGCGTCGTGTTAATAATCAAATGTGTACTTGAAAATTCATGTACACCTCAATATGAGTACCTTCTACGATCTAAAAATATAAGATACGGTAAATTCAAGGTTTTTTGTATTTTTTAAGCGCGTAGACAGACACACCTGTGGTTATCTGGATTCCAGTAGGATGATGAGGGTATAAATAATAGTGTATACATCAAATAGTTAAAATTTACGGAGAAATATAAATCATATGATTGTGAACTAGGTTAGTGTATCGAATTATAGTCAAGAGCAATAAAAACAGGTCACTTTGTATTAAAATTACCATAGAACCGTGACCTGTTATCATTGTTTCTGAGAGTACCTATTAGTAATTTTTTTTCTGAAGTCTTAACAATTTATGAACAAAGTAAACGCTGCTTAAAAACAATGTTAATTAGAATGAAAATGTAAAGAAAAAGTAATTGTAATTCAATAACTTCATAATATTCACATTCTTTTAACTAAATCTCAGTCTCAATAGAAACATTTTCATCATCATCATCATCATCATCATCATCAGCCCGGGGGCGTCCACTGCTGGACAAAGGCCTCCCCCAAAGAGCGCCACAAGTCACGGTCTTGAGCCGCTTGCATCCAGCGGCTCCCCGCGATCCTAACCAGGTCGTCAAAACATTTTACCGAACAAGAAACCATTCACAACTTAAAAACAAAGAAATCAACATACAATTGGTATATTTACGAGTATGCTTTGTTCTTTATGTTTTACTTTGTGTTTCTGCAGATGTTTTTGACAAATGCCTGCAGTTACTAACTTTAGTGGAATAAACACTCTAAACCTAAAACTCCTTTGTTGATTCCAAGAACATAGCAACAAAAATGTTAACATATTCATTTTGAAAAATGTACCAGTTACTTAATTTTACAACAGGCTAGCCAAATTGCTTTGCTACTACACCCAAAAACAAAATTAACATGGTTCTCACGCATATTCTGTTGCACCAATTAATTGTTAGTAAATACGAGTAATTGTATCCGTTTCTGACACATACAGCTGGGTGCATACAGAACTACAAACTACTTTAATCTGTATTACTATACGATTTTGAAAAGATATGTATACTTAGTCTGATAAGTTTCTGTAACCGCTCCGCATGGTGACTATCCCGACGACGAAGAGGTTGGCTAAAGGAGAGGAATTGAAATTTGTTGTTCGCGCACTCCAATGGGAGTTAGGCATTACGCTATGTAAGTATGTTGAATATATGTAAATAAAAAACAAGGTACAATCTCACACAAATTATAAATAAATAAATATCAGGGTACAATATCACACCAATTGACCTAGTTCCGAACTAAGCTCTAGGCATGTACTATGGGTACTAGACAACGATATAAATTATTATATAGAGAAATATATACTTAAATACATAGAAATTGGTAAATACTAGATTATGCTATAAATTTTAGGTCACGTATTGCCAAGCCTAATTTGTTCCAGTTAAGCAGACCCTATAAAAATTAAAACTTAATGTTATTAACTTTAGTTTGACAACCCTAGTTCATATTATAAGACTGAGGCCCGTATAAATAAACTGATCTCAACTCTAATGCTCGTCTCGAGATGCGTCAAAATGACAGTGTTCTATGCTTTGGCGTTTACTTTGACGTATCTTGCGACGGGTGTCACAGTCAAGATGAGTTTATTAATACGGGTCTCATTGACTCTATTCCGAACTAAGCTCTAGGCTTTTACTATGGGTACTGTCTAGACACTGACGATAAAAATACTTATATCATCATCCTGCCCAAAATTCTTAAATAAGAATACCTAAAATTAGGTATTCTTATTTTGTCCTGTTTTAAATTTTTCCATAAAAAATGTCCTTCGTAAAGGACATTATGCAGAAAACGGAAATCACTCAAATTAAAAAAACCCGACTGTTGTTGCTATCCAACTTTAAATCGTTATAAATCCTAAATGATCGATCAAAATAAGAAATTATGAAAAAACCTACAGATGATTTTTAAATACCTATTCAATGATACCCCATTTGTCATAGATCGTCGACTTTTTTTTTTACAATTCTTTGGCGTCTAGTGGTTGCCATATTGAATTTTAATTATTTTCATAACTATAGTGACAATCACAAGATTTAAAAAAATCGATTGCCATGAGAATCATCAAAATCAGTCCACGCGTTTCAAAGTCAAAGTCAAAGTTCTTTATTCTTCAATTTAGGCATAATATAATGCACCTATGAATGTCAAAAAGCATTACCACCGGTTCGAAAAATAAAACCTTTGCCCCGAGAAGAACCGGCGTTTTTTCAAGACAAAGGTTTACATCATTACATAATAATTATAGAAAGTTTTCAATATCACGGTATTTTTGTACAGTACCTTTTTTAAGCGTACCTTTTTTTTAAGCGTAGGTAAATTTATGCGTAGATTACTCATGCAGGACGGACGACTCACCGCCAAACATCCCTATCCATGATATAATCGTTTACTTTATAATATGCTCGGGAAATTCGTTTTTGTTTTACGACAGATTTAAATTTAGAGTCAGTAAGTTCAGTAATACATTTTGGAATTTTATTGTAGAATTTTATACAATTTCCTAAGAATGATTTTGAAGTTTTGGCCAGTCTATAAAATGTGGTTTTGAGCTTTCCTGTGCTCCTGGTTGCTTTTGGCTTATCAATGTTCGTTGGGAAATTGTGTAGTTTCTAGAGCGCCACAAAGGAATAAATATACATAAATAAGCTGATAAACACGTTACCCACGTGCTTCGGCAGCCGGGAAAAAGATTGGGCAGAACGACGACATAAATAAAATATTCAAGACTCAGAATCAAATACTCGCGCTCAAACCACAAATATTCGATGGTATTGATCCCACGATCGCAAGTTTCGTAGGCATAGTCACTACCAATTAGGCTGAGATCATAAAAAAAACACGCTGTACAGCACCTGTGCGTGCACACTAAGCCTTATCTGAGGCCTTATATGAAGGATATAAGCCGTAGTCGGGCAGCTTGATGCCACATCGACTAAACATATCACTGCAGCACTGCCACAGTCTTTCTATAACTCTTGTCTTATAATTATTTAAAATGGCTTTTGCAGTAGTCGGGTAAGCATTCACATTTTTTTTAAACTTTAACGATACATCTTAAATATATAAAAGGAGAAACTGACTGACTGACTGACTGACATATCAACGCACAGCCTAAACGGCTAAACGTAGGCACTTGAAATTTAGAAGGGACGTAGCTTAGGTACCGTAGAGGTGCACTAAGAAAGGAATTCCCGAAATTCCCACGGGAACGGGAGTTATTGGGAAAAAACTTTTGTATGTAAAAATTTAAACCGCGTAAGATAGATGATTGAAATTTGGCATGCAGGTACCCTAATGAACGTAAAGCTTACTTGCAACGCAATATTGCAAAATTCCCACAGGAACGGGAGTTATTGGGAAAAAACTTTTGTATGTAAAAATCTAAACCGCGTAAGATAGATGATTGAAATTTGGCATGCAGGTACCCTAATGAACGTAAAGCTTACTTGCAACGCGATATTGCAAAATTCCCACGAGAACGGGAGTTATTGGGAAAAAACTTTTGTATGTAAAAATTTAAACCGCGTAAGATAGATGATTGAAATTTGGCATGCAGGTACCCTAATGAACGTAGAGCTTACTTGCAACGCGATATTGCAAAAATCTTACGGAAACGGGAGTTATTGGGAAAAAACTTTTGTATGTAAAAATCTAAACCGCGTAAGATAGATGATTGAAATTTGGCATGCAGGTATCCTAATAAACGTAAAGCTTACTTGCAACGCGATATTGCAAAATTCCCACGGGAACGGGAGTTATTGGGAAAAAAAAATTGTATGTAAAAATCTAAACCGCGTAAGATAGATGATTGAAATTTGGCATGCAGGTACCCTAATGAACGTAAAGCTTACTTGCAACGCGATATTGCACATTTCTCACGGGAACGGGAGTTATTGGGAAAAAACTTTTGTATGTAAAAATTTAAACCGCGTAAGATAGATGATTGAAATTTGGCATGCAGGTACCCTAATAAACGTAGAGCTTACTTGCAACGCGATATTGCAAAAATCTTACGGAAACGGGAGTTATTGGGAAAAAACTTTTGTATGTAAAAATCTAAACCGCGTAAGATAGATGATTGAAATTTGGCATGCAGGTATCCTAATGAACGTAAAGCTTACTTGCAACGCGATATTGCAAAATTCCCACGGGAACGGGAGTTATTGGGAAAAAAAAATTGTATGTAAAAATCTAAACCGCGTAAGATAGATGATTGAAATTTGGCATGCAGGTATCCTAATGAACGTAAAGCTTACTTGCAACGCGATATTGCAAAATTCCCACGGGAACGGGAGTTATTGGGAAAAAAAAATTGTATGTAAAAATCTAAACCGCGTAAGATAGATGATTGAATTTTGGCATGCAGGTACCCTAATGAACGTAAAGCTTACTTGCAACGCGATATTGCAAAATTCTCACGGGAACGGGAGTTATTGGGAAAAAACTTTTGTATCTAAAAATCTAAACCGCGCAAGATAGATGATTGAAATTTGGCATGCAGGTACCCTAATGAACGTAAAGCTTACTTGCAACGCGATATTGCAAAATTCTTACGGGAACGGGAGTTATTGGGAAAAAACTTTTGTATCTAAAAATCTAAATCACGTAAGATAGATGTTTTCAATCTAGCATGCATGCATACCTTAGTAAATATAAAGTTTAGTTATGGCTGTATTTTGAAAAATTAAGTAAGCGGGAAAAAAATATTGTATGAAAAAATCTAAACTGCATAAGTTAGATGCTTGAAATTTGACATGCATATACTTTAGTGAATGCAAAGTTAAAAATTCCCCTGGGAACGGGAAGCGAGTTAGAGGCTCCTTATAAAATAACCTTATTTAAAAATAATAAAATTAAGCATTTTTTAACCTTTCTCCCACACACACAAAGATCTCTCTTTTATAACACGCCACGCGGACGAAGTCGCGGGCAAAAGCTAGTATATTATATGCCGTTCATAAAAAAACAGTAAGTATTAAGAATCTGAAGTCTATAGCGCATCAGCAGGTCACGGATTATACACCTAGTATATTAGTCGGCAGAAAAACTCCATTTACTCGGCTAAAATTAAGTTCAGATGGCCATCTACGGTCTTCTTCATCACCGAATTATAATTTCTATATTCACTTGCTGTACGTGTTACTGAAAATATCAAAATCACTATGCAAGCAAGTATATGCCGGTAATATTTTAGGAGTGCCTCCAACCCCACCACTGACCGCCACCACCTCGAGGCGAGAGTCAAAGTAGAGGATTCGAAACCTTCACCGGGACGTTTAATCGATAAAAAGTATCATAAATCAAATTTAATATGTGGCGAATAGTTAGAGTAGCTTTTTAAAAAATAATTTATACGAGCATACACAATTGGGATTGTTCATATTTTTACAATTACTGTAATTCGGAAACCTTTTCGAGAAATATGGTTTTAAAGGCATGATGAAGTTTTTGAAATATTTATCTATTTCGGATATTTTGACAGAAGTGTATTTAACCTTTGATTGACTTTCGTTTTCGGATTGAAGGCCTCCTAGGGTTATAGGGTTATCTTACGGGTTAGGTGAAAATCGCTTGAAATACGAGTAGTATGTTTTAATACACTATTACAATCACTTTTTATCATTAGGTAAAATTTATAAGTTGTAATTTATCAGAAAATGCCTACCCAAATTTAAAATAATCATGTCATCTATAAAATGTCTGCTAAGTAAATAAAGATATTAAAACAAGACTATTGGATCAAATACAAAATTTATAAAATTAACCAATTATCGTTTGGATATGATTTGGCCATAATAGGCATTACGAATGGTTCGGTGGAAGCGCAATAAGGAAGTTCTATTTTCGACCACGGTGTCATCTGCAACACCTTGGCAAATGCTGTCTTCCAAGAAATATAATATCTGTGGATAATTGGATACCTATATATTTATAGTGACGGCAAAACTTACGTACTATAAATTTTGATAAATTTTGACGGCCAAATTGACCATCACTAGAAACAGGAATCTAAAATTAAAAACTTAAATTAAAAAAAAATAACAGTTACAAAATTCGGTCAACGAATCCCACGGGACTATCCATGATATTTTTTTTATTTATTTATCTGTGGAAAACAAATAAGTTTACGTAAATTACGAAATTCGATTAACGCAGCAAATTAAAGGTACTCGAATCACATTTAGAAAATATGTATTTTTAAAAGGATAAGCCTTAATAACAACGATTACCTACACAGTGCAAAAAAAATAGCTAGTGTGAGACATTATTCACGCGGCAAACCGTCTCGAATGCGTTTGCGTCCATGTTATTTATACGAGAAACGCAAACGCGTTCGAGACGCTTCTTGCATTAGGAGCTTACACTCAGCCTCACTAAGCAGTCAGGCCTCCAAGCAAATTAAATATAATAATGCTAACCAGCACATTAACTGGCACCCGAGAGATCTAGGTATATTATATTAAGAGGCCAGATATGCTGCCAGTGCTCCCACGCCCACACAAGAATGAAAAGAGATGGCTTTACGTGCTTCCGCTTGAAGAAAGTGAGATGGAGATAAAATGCGCCCGCCTTGATGGCAGCAATATTTAATTTAATAACTATGACTTGTGTTTGAAAAATAAAACTATCGAGAATTTTGATTTTATTAACAGTCTCATGTAAATATGATCATGTTTGATATATCCAAACACCAGACACATTTTATCGGCGTTTTAGTTACTGAAATCCATCTGCAGGTGTGGACATTACAGCATTAATGGATGATTGCCAACGGAATCTCACCAAGGAAGAACTGAAGGCGCCTAACTTATTGCTGCGTTATAGCAATGTTTTCTTTGCACACGACGGTGATATCGGAAGAACTGGAGTTGTACAACATGACATTGACACTGGTCGAACCATGCCTATCCAACGTCCCGAGCGAGTTTCAGAGGCTCGCGAAAAGGAAGCGGAAGACATGACTGAAGAGATGAAGAGATCAGAGTTATTGAGCCACCGGCAGTTTTAGTAAAGAAAAATGTATTTGATATTTTTGGTCTGAAAATTATTGATGTAACCAAAAAGGATTGTTGACTCCACTGCCTTTCATTTTGACAACATTCACGGGTGCGCCACGCCACGCCTCAGCGGTGCGAAATCACGGAGCAGACTGATTAGAAAATTGCAGCCAGAGAACGCATTCACGATGACGACATTTGGCTTGGCGCGGAGAAAGGGCGTGCTCCAAGATTTAATTTAGACATTCAACGATAATTCCATTCGTATTGTGCGTTGGCGCGCCGCGCTTGCTTTCCGTCCATTTGGAACTCTGACGGAATGCACCAAGTTCTTTTAAACGCTACAGTTTTGAAATTCACGGATCGATATCGGCGCGGCGCTGCTCTATTCGGCTTATTGGAGCGGTCGTGAATGCCCAGCTTTAGAAACTTTGCACGGGATAAAGTGGTTTTTCACTTGGATTTAAAAAGTGGCTTGGTGGAAATTAAGAGGCAGAATAAGGAGAAAACGGCCTTCTCGACAGGAAAAGGACTGTGGCAGTTCCATGTTATACCATTAGGATTGTGTAATGCACCTGTGTAACCTTTGAGAGATTGATGAAACAAAAATACTAGCTGGTCTACAGGAGATACCTGCCTGGTATCTCTGGACGATATTATAATTGTTGGTAGACTTCGACGATCACCGAAGAAAATTGGAGAAAGTTTTAGCTAAGCTGCGAGATGCAAACCTGAAAATCAGCCTGAAACAATCTTTACTCTTCAAGCGTCAAGTAAATTACTAGTATTTAGGACGCGTGGTGTCAACGGTTCTCTTTTTATTTATTTTTTAAATAATAGTGATAGTGATGATGGTATTTCGCAGTGAATGGTTTCCTATTGTAGCCCGATTTTCTTAACTTTTTTTACACTACCACCAACTTCATTACATACCACATAAAGACCGATCCACACGCTTGTTTCTTAGACCTTTTGAAAGCCTTTAACTTGGTGTCCTAAGGTATCCTGTGGGATAAAATAGCGAGTAAAAATGTGCCTTGTGAGCTAATAAATGTTTTTAAGTATTGGCACAGCAACCAATCAAACTGTGTGAGATGGGGTGATTCATACTCTGAAGCATATGGGTTGGAATGCGGGGTGAGGCAGGGGGGGCTTAACCTGGCCTAAATTGTTCAACCTATAAGTCAATAGCCTGATTGAGGGGCTCAGTAGTATGCATGTCGGTTGTTAAGTGGATGGCGTGAGTGTTAACAACATTAGCTACGCCGACGACATGGTATTACTGTGCCCTTTAGTCTGTGGCCTTAGGGAAATGATAGAAGTCTGTGAAGCATATACAGAAGCTCACGGCCTCATTTATAATGCCAAGAAGAGCGAGTTTATGATATTTATATCACGCAGAATGAGTCGGAGTTGTAACTGACGACCTGAAAGATGACTTGGACCTGGAAAGGGAACGGAGGGCATTGGCAGTGCGGGCTAATATGTTGGCTCGTATATTTGCTCGCTGCTCTAAGCAAGTTAAAATCACACTTTTTAAGGCTTTCTGTAAGTATTTTATACCAGCATTCTATGGATCAGCTGCACTCAGAGAGCCTACAATGCCCTCCGGGTACAATACGACAATGCCTTCAGGGTTCTGTTGGGGCTGCCCGATTTTGTACCGCATCAGGGATGTTCGCCGAGGAACGCATTGATGACTTCTATGCAATCAGAAGAAAACGAATAGCATCATTGATGGGCTGGGTCAGGGGCCGTACCAATAGAATACTGAAGTTCATTGCTGGAAGGATGGACTCTTCTATCCTAAAAGCCTAGATGGACATTGTTATTAATTTTAATTAAAATTATAAGGGGCCAATTTTGAATAAAGTAAAATAAAACAAAATTGAGTCCAAGAAAAATAAATTGAATTGTTTAATTGTTTTTACAGTAAAAAAATTTATTCTTGAAATAAAATTGTTAAAATAAATAAGGACGATGTAATAAATTATTTGATTACGTGCTGTGGTGTGAAAACTTCTAATTTAGGGCATAATTTTAATTGTTACTAACAAAATGTGGATTTTAATTATATGATAATAAACAATTTTAAATAAATTTAATTTAATTTAATTAGCCCTTAAACCGAAAACCCGATTTTTTAGTTTTCCTCTCTATTCATTAGACTTAATTTTAGCATCCCGAATTACCATTACACCTTTTTTATCTTCGATTCTTATTATCCCTATTTTTACGTATGCGATTCTTCTGGACACCGAATATGTTTAAAACCTACCGTTTATTAAACCTACATGTCCCTAATGCCCTCTTTATTAAAATAAACAATTATATTTACCCCATTGAAATAACGGAATACAAATTATTTCATTTGGTTTTTAAAAAAACTGAGACTGATAGGGACCTCTACGACCGTAATTAAGGTCGACGCCTATTCTGCGTAGGTGAGGCGCTTCGTGCCTTATTGGAACTCTAAACTAATCTAACCTATGTGGGTAAGACTTAACACTTAATTGAGTATTGGTTTTGTAATTATATTTCGTTGAATAAATGATTGCTTCCAACAGTCATTCGAACGTATGACTATTAGGTCTATTAATCGTTAAAAATAATCAATATTAGTTATAGTAAAATTAAAGCATATCATGTTTAGGACAAGTAAACGGGCTATACTATATAACTTTAGGTCTAGTAATCAATTAGGACATAAAAGATTAGCCGTCATGACATTAGGGTAGGGCTAATGAAAATTATATCAAACGTTGGTATAACTAATGAAATTAGCTTTTATGATATTCGTTCTATAGGGGGTGAACTGGTGTCAATAGACCGTCTATTGACACCAGTTCATCTAGACAGATCCTAAGAAGATAAGTGCCGTTATGGATTGGCTGACACTGAGGGGCAAGACCGCAATTCGTGCGTTTTTGGGACTTTGCTCGTACCAACTTTAACTTTAGAACGTTGTTATAATGACAGCGTCAAGTGACGAGACAGAAATATCATAGGAACTAATTGTTGGTTTTATGCGACAAGGTTCTATAGTGGTTTATCATTTAAAGTCCGTGACCGTATGTACTATCGACGTTTCGTGAAAAACTTCTCAGATATAGCGAAGCCTTTGCGCCAGCATACGGAAGAAAAACGTCAATTTTACTGGAATTATAAGTGTGCAAGAGCTTTTACTGATATCTCAAATAAAAGCTTCGTGAAACTCCAATATTGGGAGACACTGAGAATATTATTATTGTTGACACAGACGCAAGTAATGGTGTCGGAGGAGTTTTGTCGCAAAAGGATCAGGAAGTTCTTGAAAAGCAACTAATGCAAAGGCCCCGAGAAATTGTCTTTGGTGATTTTAATTTTAACCTGTAATCACCAGACGGAAAGACTGATAAATACAAAGACATGCTGCGAGAAACCGGATACATAACTCTTAATAGAATTGATGACAATTACTCGACACATACAACATCTACGGCAAAAAGTATCCTTGACCACATCCACACCAATGTACAGAATATTAAATTTAACTCCTCACTCTCAGATCATGTACAGATGTTCCTAAGGATCGAAGAACAAAAACCCAAAACACTACAACATACTCAATATGGAGCTCTTTATTATGATAAAATGCACAAGTCAGCTGACAAACAAATACAACTTCTCTCAAACAATGGATTACATGGAATTTAAGACACTGATAAAAACTGTAATTGTAGCTATGTAGCTAGCATTGTGAAGACCAAAATATTAAATACCCTACGCAAAGACTGAATTAAAAAGAATATTATTTATGATATTAATAAAATAAATAAAATCTGGCAAGAAGAGAAGAAGAACCCGAAAAATGATGACCTACAAGAAAAGTTTAAACATATAAGAAATGAAGTGACCCAAACTAAGAGAACATGAATTTTAACATTACTAAAACAAAAACCATGCTAAAAAAATCGGCCATGGGATATTTATAGATCTTAAAACCCTTTGATACCGTTAATCACTCTATATTATTTAACAAGCTAGTTAACATAGGTATAACTGATAAGGTCTATAAAATGTTCGTATAATACTTAAGCAATCGCTTCCAAATAGTCAAATTAGGTTATTACCAAAGTGCATCACAGTCCTTAACTTACGGTGTTCCTCAAGGATCAATACTTGGGCCACTATTGTTTCTAATATACGTTATTGATATTAATCAGCCTACACATCACGGTGATATATCTTTGTATGCCGAAGACACTTTCTTATTTTACTTTGGTCATTCCATTAATGACATCCTAGAACCGGGTCAAAGGGTCACCGGATCAATGGATGGTTTCAGTCTAATTTACTTACCGTAAATACGTTTAGGACTTTTTATGTAGTTTTTAGGGCTAAAAACAAAGATATTAGTCATATTAGATTAAATATTGACAATATACAATTAAAATAATCATTTGACGAAAAGTCTTTCGGTTTAATATTAGATAGCGGTCACCTCACATCACTAAAATTCGCTCTAAATTATCATCTCTTTTAGGATCGCTTCGTGGCATGAGACGATGTCTACCACGTAAGGTTATATTTATAACTCACTCGCAAAATCCCACTTAGACCATCTGATAGAAATATGGGGACATGCAGCGTGCATCTTCAAATTGCACAAAATAAAATTATCAAGGTACTTTTTCACTATCATTACCTTACGCCAAACAACAAAGTATATACAGAAACTAAAATTATGAGTCTAAATCAACTATATCATTTTAACACGTGCCCTCGTACAAAAAATACGGAACTAAAAATATAAGGTTTGAAGGAGCAAGGATATATGTATAATATAAATATACCAGACAATATCAAAAACATTTCTTCGGATAATTAATTTAAAAGCAAACTTAAAACTTACATACTTAATAATATCCCTTTAACTTCGACCTGAGTAACGAGGCTCTGGCGTTTTGTCGCTGCCGCTCTGCGCAGCGCAGGAATGTGGTGCTTTTGTCGTTGTCTTACGGTTCTACCCTTTTTTAACTGATTAATTTTATATACTTTTACTCGTTTTGTAAGTACGTAGTGCATTAAACGCCGACGCTCACGGGCGCAACGTATTAACTTAAGGCATGCCGATAAATCTCGTTAAGTGAAATGTAATTTCTTTTGAGATACATAAATATATTTATCTTTAACATGAAGTTGTAATCGCCTAATTTTCATTCAATCACTATCGAAACCAGAGAGAAATGACTGCGTCACTCGGAGAGAAATAAACGTTAGAGCATTTCAGTAAATATCTGCTTGGTGCCTTCATGTAGCGCCATGTAGTAAGATCAAACAGTTTTGTAGTTATTGTTGCAGACAGATAACTAATAGGCACTTCGATATTAGGTTTTTTGCCAGTGATCGGAATTAGGTGAGCTAAAATACCTATTCTTTGCGAGAGGACATAATATGGAGTGGTTACAACCGGATAAAAATAAATATTTTTTGGATTCCGGGTATTTGATATTCATCCGGGCTCTGCGAATACTAGCCGTAATGTTGAACATCCATTCTTTTCCTTATAGAATGTTTGTAAAGTTTGTAGTAAAAATGGTAACACCCTTGCCATAAAGTTAAAATTATAAGGAATCCGAAAATGTGAAATATATGGTAAATTAAGTAATCTGTGTTTTCCTATTAATTGTCAGTGCTTGTCAGATTGGCGTATTAGCGTCAAAATAGTGTAATCTACTAGTACTAGAAAGATAAGAAAGCAAGTACGTATAGGGTTATGTACATATTCAGGTAAGCGGGTGTACTCACTCGCTTCTGAAGGCATAATATGTGGTTGTACATATTAAAATAGTCCTTGTCGGATTTGTGGTGGTGTAATAAAAGGTAACATTATCATTCACGAGAAACCACACACGCACTACACAACTGACCAGGGTTCAGGAGCCAATGAGCCCATTTACCTACCTGAGTATGTACTTGACCTTTTATTATCTCCCTTATCTTTTGAGCACTAATGTTTACACCGCTTGGCTCTAACACGCTCCTTTGCAAGTCATAAACAAACAATGCGTGGGAAAACCCATATTATTCGTCCTACAACTACTTTTTAGAAATCTTGTACATTCCTTCTTTTTTCTAGCCCTTTTTACTAAAAACTAACATTAAACATGCCGTACTTTAAACAAAACATGTCATGTATAATATTACCCGAATAAATATCAAATACCCGGAATCCAAAAAAATATTTATTTTTATCCGGTTGTATCCACTCCATATTATGTCCTCTCGCAAAGAATAGGTATTTTATCTCACCTAATTCCGATCACTGTTTATTGCGCTCCTTTTTTGTATTGCAAACCCGGGTTTATAGTATCTAGTAACTAGTATATAGTATCGGTATTCTTATACAGCCTCTTATAATTTGAGACTTTGCTTTATAGCCTTGCTGTACCCTCTGTTTCCAAAATTATAGGAATGTACATTGTGTCCACAACTGTCAGAAATCATATTTATTATATTGCTGGAGCCACAATCGTTTCACAATTTCTTAGGGTTAGATTTGGTTAAGTACTAAGTACTATAATTTGAAACGAAAGCGGTTGCAACAAAAAAAAAACTTTAGGACTTGCAATACTTATGACTTTAATAGATAATGTGTAAACCCTTAGTATTTACATACCTAATTTGTTTTGTTTACAGTATCCCGCTGGGAGTAACACTGCTGTTCACTGCATACTACTACGCAATTCACGCAACACGTTCCTTGGGAGGCTTTCCGGCGGTTTTTCCAACTGCTATACCAGCGGTGGACTCCAGTAAAGGGTCTCCCAATGTAGGCGGAACTATTAATAATATTGTTAGCGGAATTGGTTCAGGTATAGCCGGAATTGGTTCTGGTATAGCCGGAATTGGTTCTGGTATAGCCGGAATTGGTGCTGCTGGTGTAGCCGGAGTTAATTCTGCTGTAGCCGGAATTAATTCTGGTATAGCCGGAATTAGTTCTGCTGGTGTAGCCGGAATTAATTCTGGTGTAGCCGGAGTTAATTCTGGTATAGCCGCAGTTGCTTCTGGTATACCCGGTGCAGTTATTCCTCCTGAACTGAAAAATTTTAAAGGAACTTTACCTGCTGATATTGCTAATATGAAAGGAACTCTTCCTCCAAATATAGCACAATTGCTTCCTCCTGCAGCCGTTGGATTTGGTAGATCTGGTAGAAGCGTTAATGCAACTTCTCATGAACTTTTTTCTAAAACTATTTCGCCACGTTCTAGGCGTAATAGGAAACATACTACTCCAAAGTCACAATTATAGAAGAGAGTCAGTTTATTCCAGATTATAGGTACTTACATTTTTGCGGTTTTCTACTGATATAATAAATGAGCCAATAACTATTTAATACTTTTTTTACGAAACCACCCGAAAAAAAACAATTCCTTTGAAAAAAGAACCTCGTGCAAATTAGTGCATCCGTTTGGGAGTTACGATGCCACAGATAGACCCCCAGTTACACGGACACGAAGATAGGCATATACATTTAAAACCGAGCAAGGGAATTTCGGAGCATGCTCAGTGTAGGGTTACGAAGCCATTTCAAACATAAAAATCTATCTCAAATAATACGACCTGGAAAAATACATTAGCAAAAGAGCGTATCTTCATGTCACTTACGCCCTTAACTCAGAAACTCTGTATATTCGATCATGTCGAAAATATATTTTATTGATAGTCATAATAAATGTTAAGCGTTACTTTTGCGAGCTTTTTCATATTTTTTTGGACGTATGGTTTAAAGATAGGGGGGACACAATTTTTACAACTTTCGGAGCGATTATTTCCGAATTATTTCACCTAATCAAAAAAACCGTGTACGGAACTTTTTTTTCAAACTGTCGAATTTGTTTATACTTACCACACGATAATTTACGGTGTTTTTTTTTATCTTGTTACATGTATAATATTTATTTTTGTTATTTATTTACTAAATGTAGTGGCTCCTACAAGACAGTTATGCCTATTCCAAATTTCATCAATGTACCTCTCGTAGTTTTCGAATAAAATGCTAGTGGCATACGGACGGATGGATAAGGGTTCGGTTTTTGACATTTATGCTACGGAATACTAAAAAGTTAGAGTATTCACTTTCAACTTTCTTTTATACTTCACCCTTAACCTTCAGCCTTAGCTATGAATATTACAGCCAAATAGTTCTGTTGTTTCTTGCGGGGGGAAATTGCACACAAACGCAGCTCTGCACACCTACATACAAAAACAAAACTGAAATGATGACAGTAATACATAAAACATGGAACAATACACCGACAAAACTTGCACACCTTGAGTTTTTGTGTACGATCGAGTCACAATTCACACATTGACACGATAAGGCTAAACGGCGAGAAATCGGATTTGGTGCTCAACAGATCCGAAGTTTGTACGGGCGAGTACACTGGATGTTGGTAAAGTGTAGGTAACGTTCACTCGCGCTACTGGACACTGTCTAGTTGACAATCCGAGTGACAACTAGTTTTATTAGTTGCACATGCCCTTTTGGGCTTCTACTTTGACAGAGAGGAAATGGTGCGAATGCCTACTCCCTTTTTGAATAAGATTATCGAAACCTTTGAGATATAGGTACCTAGTGATAAGTTTGATAAGTCCTTTTAAAAACTATTTGTAAAACCTTTTTTCTGGTAAATGGCATAACACTAGCAGGCACAATCTTTCAAATGAAGACGGTGATGGCGACAGTCTTCTGGGATGGTGAAGGAATCATTGATATGATATGATATGATAAGTTTATTGTTAAAAAGTAATATTTTACATGTCACGTACTTAATATTATGATTGATTACTTGGAAAAGGGAAAGACTTTCACTGGCCGTTATTACGCAGACTTATTGGACCGTTTTAATTCCGAATTGTTGGATAAACGACCAAAATGCCCCCCCAAGAAAGTCCTCTGTCATCAAGACAATGCCCCAGTGCACACGTCAACTATAGCAATGGCCAAAATCCACGAGTTGAGCTTCGAGCTAGTTCCGCATGCTCCGTATTCGCCGGATCTAGCTCCGTGCGATTATTATCTATTTCCAAATATGAAAAGATGGCATGGAGGGCAACATTTTATGACAAATGAGGACTGCATCGCAGGTTTAAACGCCTATTTTGAAGACCTTGACACAACGTATTTTTTGTAGGGATTAAAAAAAATGGAAACTCGCTGGAACAAGTGTTTGGCCTTTACTATGTTGAGAAATAAATGTAAATTGTTTTAAATAAAGTCTTTTCCTTTTTAAAAAGACTTATCAAACAGCCCTCGTAACTTCGGTTGTCTGAAATGATTGTGTAACATACCTGCTTAGCGAAATATTTACTATTTTGTTTTTTGAATTTTAAATTTAATTGTCAAGGCCGAATTTCACTACGAGTAATTTAGTCGTGCATTATGAATACAATAAATATCCTTGTACCTGTGCTCTGGGAAGGGGCTTTGCGTTAGACTCTGAATTATTGCTATGTTGTTTAGAATGTCAGCACAATTAAATTATAAGTTTGAGTCCCTACCAATAAAAAAAACAAAACACAATTTATAACACCCATTTTTAACAATGTAACTATGAAAATTTCAAAACCATTACGTGGCTTTTCGAATCGCTCCTGTAGTTATATTAAAAAAAATGTTTTAAAATCGCCAAAAACAACTTCTTTTAAAAATGGTAGGTACCTTCTAAATAGGTCAAACTGAAGTCGGCTTTCGGTTAAAAATATTGTGAGACACCGACTTCAGTTTGACTAACCTACCGTTTTAAAATAAGTTATTTTTTGCCTATTTGAAGGCTGTTCTTTGTTTTTTAAAACATTTATTTTATTTTATACTTTTTAGTGATCATAATATGCTGTCCCACTTCTTAATTGATATGAAACTACGACATTTCAAGTTCACCACAAGTAACGCCGCGGGAAAGTCATAGTCATATTAAAACAATAAAATGTTGTACGTTATAGTCGCTCAACTATTTTACACCACACTTGAAATAGGTAACGTTGAGGAGTTCCGTTGGTCATCTGTGGTCTCCATCATAAGTTCCACTTCACCAAATAATACTTTTTGAATGCAAATGATGGATTTATTACTAAAAATACTGAAATTGTTAGATGGATGCCTGTAATATTTGAAGAGTTCCCTCAATTTTTCATGGACGCCCTCATCAAATTACAGTTTGGGGACCATAGGACCACTTCAAAAGTATACTCCATGAAACAAAAAAATATTTTTTGAAATTAGTATCAATCAAATCAAATCAGTCAAACAGAGAACCTCCTTTTCGTAGTCGTTTAAATTCTACCTTCTCCCAAGTGTAACAAACACTTTTCTGAAAACCGCATCCTAATCGGTTGAGCCAAACGCGAGATAATCGTGAAGAAACATACATACATACATACAGGTCAAACTAAACATCTTTTTTTGAACTCGGTTAAAAATATGTTGCAATGAATAGAAGATGACAGTGGAGTAACAAGTGGAATGGAGTAGAGTTGGCTCTCTGCTTGTTCTTGAGGATGAGGGCGGTGGGTACTAAGGTCCCATTCCTATTGATGTAACAATATTCAACTGCATATGCTTAAATCAAACAGATCCTTTTACAATTCCATTATAAGAATCTGCTGAAATGATCAATAAATCGCACATGAATTGTATAACCTAATAGTAAAACGTAAAACGTAATATTTAAGTACTTACGCTATACTGGTAAAATTAATGCCCTGTAATATTAGTAACAGTCACTTTTAATCATTAGATATCATTTAATTGTTGTTATTTATTAGAAAATGTCAACCCAAATTTAAAATAATCATGTCTACCATAAAATGTCTGCTAAATAAATTAAATATTTAAACAAAACTATTGAGTCAAGTACAAAATTAATGAAAATGGTCTGTTAAAGTTATCTATTCTTTTGAACTAGAATGTAAAAACCGTAAGTTATATTTTTTGGTCTATCTCAATTACTGTTCACGCAAAGAGAGTTATAGTCCAGACTTAACAACTCTGTCGTGTAACATACATTTTGTAGTAAAGACTAACTTGTTTTGTGAGCCCTCAATAAATAAATGGTGCCAAAATAATAATAAATATAATAAATATCAGGGGACAATGTCACACCAATTGACCTAGTCCCAAACTAAGCTCTAGGCTTGTACTATGGTTACTAGACAACGATATAAATACTTATATAGAGAAATATATACTTAAATACATAGAAACCATCCATGACTCAGGAACAAATATTCGCGCTCATCACACAAACATCTGCACTTACCAGGATTTGAACCCAGGACCGCTAGCTTCGTAGGCAGGGTCACTACCAACTAGGCCAGCGTGTCGTCAGATAAATGATGCCTCATTTTTTATTAGTCATTGTTTTATTTTTGTTTCACTCTTATTAATTATCTTGCTGTACAATCTTACCATCCATCCAGTCAATGTTAACAGTGTCCAGTTGTCCACCGATACTAATGGTAGGTATGTAAGGATCTCCCGAGACCTATCGACGCGGAATGGGCTTGAGCCGGTGATAAAAAGCTTTATGTCCATGCAATAAGAGCGAAAATGACGTCGCTCGGCTCGGCTAGGCCGGATTCGGCGACGCGAACGGAACGATGTCGTTTTCGGTCAAGCTGATTCTGCGTCGAGAGGTCTGGGGAGACCCTAAATGTAACCTTATTTGTGTATTACGCTTTTAAAGCTTCACGGCTAAAAAACTGAACCGATTTCGATGTAATTTGCTAGGTATGGAGACAATTTAAGCCCGGCAAAGAACTAAAGGTACTTTTTAACGCGAGTAGCAGTAAACGAGTTCTACGCGGACGGAGTCGCAGGCTGATACTGCAATTAACACATAACTAACAACTCCAATGAGACGTAAAGTGTACCTTACTGATTACGTGCTAAGGTGTAACTTGCAGCTTATTATTATATACTTAATCCTTTTTTTAGGTACTGTGTGGGGTAGCGGGTTTTATTAAATAATAAAACTATGAATTGCCCAAATTATTATATTAATAATTCCATCAAAATATTATTAATAAATATAAAAATATGTTGTTTTTAATAAAGTTTTATAAAATATCGTTAAAATACTTGCTTTTATTTACCTATCTTACTTCCTAGGTACTAATATGACACTGGCTGCGTTACCTCTCTGAATAGCTAGCCCAATCCTTTGGGAGAGGTAAGCACCAGCTCTAGGATCTCCGGAGGGGTCTATGAGCCGGGATGACAGGACCTCAATAAAGCTTTTCATATCAGATGACCAAAGTCCCATTCTGTTAAGCATAATTTTATTCGGCATGTTATCGATTGTCCAAAACTAACTTGGCACACCTACAAAATGCTAACAGAAAAGTACGTAAGGTTAGAACTGCGACCATTATAAAAACAAACTGCTGTCAGAAAGGTAGGTTAGGTTAGGTTAGATTTGTTTGGTTCACTAATGTTTCACCGAACAACGTTTGGTCGAATGTATCGTTTCGCAACCGTTTCATTTGGCAACCCACGTTTATTTCTGTAACTGTAAATATTTCAGGATTTTTATAAAAACTAACCTAACCTAACCTATAGGGTCTTCGCGAAGGTACAGAAATAAATCCTGAAATATTTACAGTTATAGAAATAAAAGTGGGTTGCCAAATGAAAAAGTTACGTTAATTAAAAAGGCTACGTTCGTTTTTCACGTTCTTCGATAATTCAGAGAAATAATATGCAAACATTGTTTTCGGCAAAACCATGGAATGCTCATTTAATTTACGCGTAGGTAATATCCACCTACGCATAAATTAAATGAGCACATTATATTCGGAAATAAATAATTGCATGAAAAATATGACCGAATAATATTCAGACTAACGTAATTCTGCGAAATCACGCGAGTTTAGATTCTGCGATATCAGTTTATGCGCAAAGTCCAATAAGGCTAAATAGATTATGCCACAAAGAATTATTACCTAGTTACAAAAATTATACTACAACTGGGTGAACCGTGCGCTGGATGTATTTACATCCAATCCTACATATATTATCTATCAATGCAAAAGTTTATGCGTGAGACTGTTACTTCTTCGCTAAAATGGATGGACTAATTTTATTCGATACATTTTCGAATAGAGTTTGCTTATACACTGGATTAACACATAGGCTACATTGAATCCGGAAATATACCACAATTCCCGTGGGATGGCCAAATTACTAATTCTAAGATCACGAAATGGAGATAGCTTAAACCCTGGATTTACAAATAGACTTTTCATCTCAGAAAATTTGAAAAAGTTTCCGAGGGAATAATTATAAACTAAATTAAGCGGACGAAGACGCGGGGCAGAAGCTATTATCCAACGAATCCTACTAATATTAGAAATTCGAAAGTTCGTGTGTTAGTTTGTTGCTTCCTCATGCTGCCATGGATCGACGGATTTGGATGAAGTTTGAAATGGTGATAGCTTATACCCCGGATAAATACATAATCGAAAGATACCCGTACCACAAGTTATAATTACCGTACTCGCTAGCGAGTTGAACGATCTGTCCCTCACAGTATTCTTATAGAGAGCCAGGGACCGAGCATTTGATTCCATACAAGTACGGTAATTGTAACTCATGGTAAGATTGGTAACGGCAGGCACTGAACTCTTTCTGCGCTCGCTTCGAGGCAGCTCTGCACGTTAGACCTTACATAGAGACAAATCTTCCAATGCTGTATACGTACGAGAAGTACTTAATTCTGCACAAAAAATAAAAAATTGAATTGAAAAGCCTATAAATAATTAACCCCTCGGACGTCTGTGGCCGCGGCGTCGTTGCCGGATGTTCCAAGTCTAAGATCGCTGATGCTCCAGGGGTTGAACTAACACGTTTATTTTATAATCTACTGTTTGATATATTTAAATACAAATAAACTATCATTATTAAATCAGGGAAACTGCTGTATGCATCATGAAACATTAAATGTGAAGTTAACATAGAACTCTGTCATAACATAACGACAGCGTTAAGGCACGAGAAATACATTATTCATATAAATCAACGGATTTCAGCGACAGGGATCTATAGTGGTTTTACAAGTAAAGAGTGTATGTACAACATGAAATGGTGGTCAGCAGTATCATAACTAGACTATTAAAGTTCTTGTTAAAAATTACTTTGGCTCGCGTTTTTGATAAGTTTCAGCATCCTCGACCTAGAAAACAAAAACATAAATTTTATTATTAAAAAGCAGGAAGCTCCACAATTTTGGTAAAACCGGTCAGTCAGGCAAGGACTAGGTATTTAGACTGCACGAAGAACGCAGCGAGAGCGCCTATATAATTATTTAATAATTATATGTAACCACCAAACCACTTGCACATTAAATTACTTACAGCCCAAAAAAAGGATAAGTTTAAATAAGTATTACTTACACACTAATACACAATAATTAACAAAAAATACTAACAATAAAATAAAACTTGCTTACAACTACTTCAACAGTTATCTAGGAACAACATCTTTCGTGTAACAAAAACTCCTATACTGCCACAAACACATCGGCGTCGGGGACCTGGGGGGTTACCATGACATACTAAAGCTGTTCAGTTTAGGTTGAGAGTCAGGGACAGAGCTATAGCAGTTATAATAGCTCTGTCCCTGTTTCTCAACCTAAACTTAACTACTCTAGTGTGTCATGGTAACCCCACTGCTCGAGCATAACATTTATTAGGCATAGCGCCCGGTTCGTGGGGGTAATGTCACCGCGATGCGTACGCGCAGCACTTTGCGCGGCGCCGGGACTGAAAGTGCCACCCACGCTAGCACGCCAGTATTACTCACTTTGCCATTTCTCGGCAACTTCCTTCGAATCTCCAATGTATTTAGGCCTACAATTCCCGACACAAATAGCGATGGGTACAGAAAGGGGTAGTACCCGTATTGTCTATTGTAAACGAACCTTGCGAATTTTATGTTGAATTTTCTCAATTAAGACTCGATATTTTATTTCTTGTGGATCCCAAACTACAGCTTTGAATCGAGCTTATTGCGGACAAATGCGTTATAAAGTAAAACCGTTTGGTCATTCTTAGGACAAATCAGAGCATTTTGCTAGCCTTAGCACATAATTATGTCAATAATATGAAGTCTAAAGTCAAGTTGTCTGTCACGCGTCAGTCCTAGGTCGCGAATCTTAGTGAGACGATCCCATGGGACCCCACCCAAAGTGTACGTTTTAGAGACTGGCGAGCGGTACGGCGTACTAGACAACGATATATTTAAATACTTATATAGAGAAATATATACTTAAATACATAGAAAACATCCATGACTCAGGAACAAATATTCGCGCTCATCACACAAACATCTGCACTTACCGGGATTTGAACCCAGGACCGCATTTTGGTTGTGATAATCGAAAAATACTGGTAGGTGATGCTTTTTGACATTCATAGGTGCATTATAATTATGCCTAAATTAAATGTTAGTCATTTGTTTCGAACTTTCGAATAGTTCCGAAGAACAGAAAATAATTTATGGAAATGTAGGCCATATTGTACATGAAGTTTTGTATGCGACTGTACGCATAATTGGGCATGAAAACACTCGTGTGATCTTATTATAAAACCACACTCGTTTATGAATGCCTCTTATTATGCTCCAGTCACATAAATAACCAATTTTACCGCTCGTAACTTGTTTTTGGGAACAAATACAAAATAAATACACCGTGTTTTTTTTGATTTACGATAACTTCGGCATATTACTAGGTATATCTATAGAAACTAATTGGTAGATTAGATTTTTAAATATTGCAAAAAAAAAATTTTTTTCAGTTTAGAACTAAATAATGAAATCTTTTATCTTTGGTCATTCTAAAAGGGCCTTTAGAGTTACCTAGCTAATAATCAGCGTCAAATACGTCTATGTTGGCGTGACATACACACACAAGTAAAGATAACTGATAAATTCACATATTTATTAAGAATGACACAATTCAATAATAACAATACGTAACTAGGCTACTCCTGCTGTCATGTCACCGTCACAAGAAGGTTAAGACCATAACAGCCGCCGCCGTTAATCAACCTGTTGCGCTTCGGGGACGCCAGTAGCCGGCAGCATCTGGTCTACATGGCGCCGCCAGCTTTCGCCACCGTCTGTAACCACGCGGTAGTGTAGGCGCCCTAATCTTTCGGCTACTCTGCCAAACTCCCACTTTCTTTTAAGGTCCGAATAGTTACGGACTTGGACCCTTTGACCTTCTACGAATGTTTTATTCAGTACGGGTCCGTACCTCATTGGATTTTCTTTTTTGGTTACGAGCTCCCCCAGCATTAAATGTAATTTTGTGTGTCTCTACCAAACATTAATTGATACGCATTGCTTCCTGTCAGATTTGGGGTTCGTCTTAATTGCATTTTAATCACGTTTAATTTGTCGGCAAGAGAGCCTGTGCTGTCCTCCATGTTTCTTATACATTTTTTAACAGTTTGAACGTATCGTTCTGCTTGACCATTGGAAGCTGGGTGATAAGGTGCAGACGTTCTGTGAGAGACTCCGTTTTCTTTAAGAAATTGAGTAAAGTCACTCGAGGTGAACTGACGGCCATTGTCTGATACTAAAATGTATGGAAATCCGAAGGTGCTGAATAAATCTCTGAGCTTATTGATACACCAGGCGCTCGTTGTAGTCTTCGTTGGTATAATTTCGATCCACTTGGTGAATGCATCTACCACTATCAATAGTTGATATCCTGCGATAGGGCCAGCAAAATCGATATGAATCCGCTGCCATGGTTCTGTCGGTTCTTCCCAGTGATGAACTGCTACTTTATTTGGTTCGTTTTGTGTTAATCTGCAAGCTCTGCATGATTTAACCTTATTTTCTATATCCCGGTCAATATTCTTCCAATAAACAAAACTGCGGGCTAACAGTTTCATTTTAACGATACCGAGATGTCCGGCGTGAAGTTCTTCTAGCACGGCCTCACGTAACGCACCGGGGATCATGACTCTGATCCCTCTTAAAATGCAGCCGTCTTGCAACGTAAACTCGTTATCATTATAGCCCAGGTCTCTCAAGCTCCTCCCTGTTTGTAGGGCTCGTAGTACTGCTTGATACTCGTGATCGTCTGCTGTTTCCTTAGCAATAATTTCACAATTGACTGAGAGAGAATGTATTTTTTGTAATTGGTACGCCGAATGTTGGTCTATTATGTTGTCTTGAGTTTGTTCATACGGGAATCTTGATAAATAGTCTGCATTAGAGTTAGCTGCAGAAGTGCGGTATTCAATATCATAATTAAAGCCAGAAAGAAAGTGAGCGTAATGAAATAACCGCATTGTACTCATTGCCGGAAGGGTTCTTTTTGGATGGAAAATACTTGTAAGAGGCTTATGATCAGTAATTAAGATAAATTTTCGTCCGTAACAATAATGAAAGAATTTTTTAAGGCCCCAATATATTGCTGTTGCTTCCTTATCAATTTGGCTATATTGCTTTTCACTTGTTGAAAGACTCCTGGAAGCGAAGGCGATAGGTCTCTCTGAGCCGTCAGGTAAGCGGTGTGACAGAACTGCGCCCAGACCCCTCGGGGACGCATCCGTCGCCAGAATAACAGTTTTTCTTGGATCAAAATGAATCAGTGTTCTGTCGCTTGATACTTCTTTCTTAATTGTTGTAAAACTTTGTTCACATTCCTTGGACCAATCGTACTGTACACCCTTCTTAAGTAGTTTATTTAAGGGACTGGTTATAGAAGCTAGGTTCGGAATAAACCTATTATAGTAGTTTGCCATTCCAAGAAACGTCCGTTTTGTATATTTTACTTGCCAGATTAAGTTCCTTGTACTGTTTAAGAGACATCGATGACAGCGCTGCTCCCGTATCAAATTCCATTTGTACTGTTTTGGTATTAATTTGTAAGGTAATCATGTACTTATTTGAAGATTCCGTTTTAATAGTGTTTATATCACACGTACTTTCGACTGCCACGTTTGTATCATCGTTCACAAGAACGTTATATGAATTGTACTCTTCATGTATATTTGCTGGAAAGTCTGTGTTATCTCTAAATGTATTTGTTTACTGTCCAGGTTTTGTTGCAAGCAGACTTTTTGTAGGTGGCCTTTTCGGTTACATCGCTTACAAACGGTATTGATATGTTCGCATTGGTTAGCTCTGTGAGTGTCTTGCCCGCATCTATAACACTTACCTTTAAGGTCTTTAAGGGTGATATTGCCTCCTTTTGTGTGCGGTTGCAAATTGTAACGTGGCTGTTGTGAGCTTGTAAGTTTATTTGTGTAGTCCACAGTTAGGTTTTCATGGTGTGATATCAACTTGTTTTCAGATTTACGCATTTCAATGGTTGTAGCCATGTGAATTAGTTCGGTAAACGTGGAATTTTTATTATCTTGAAGAAGCTTCGTGCGAATATCTCCGTCTTGGATACCCCTTATAAACTGTAAGCATAGGAAATTTTCCGAAATTGGTTTTTTGCAATGTTGACATTCGAAATTACAATTCATCGTTAGCTGTTTTAATTTTGAGGCGTACTGTGCTACAGTTTCATCATTCTTTTGTTTTCTTGTAATAAATTTATGTTGTAGTAACCAGGTGCTCGGTTTAGGATCGGTAAATTCTTCTAGAATTTGTGCTAGTTGCTTAAAGTCCATTGTTAAGGGATTTTCGGGTGAGCACAGGATATACATCTGTTCATGTAGTAATGGTGGTAATGCCGAAAGAAATGTGTATGTTTTTACCTTCGCATCAGATATGTTGTTAAGCATAATGAATAGTTCTAGTCGTTGTATGAAGTTTTTCATGGATTCGGTTTCATGGAAGGGTTGAAAATGTAATTTAGGTGTTCTTTGACGTTGGTCCGGGAAAACTGAAGGGACTACGCCGACGTTGCTGGTAGCACTTAAGAACGTTTGAGAATCTAAACTTGAACTGCTCCTAAAAGACATTAATTTTAACTTTAATTGTATAGTTGCTTCTTCAAAGTCTTGTCTGTATTGTAATTCACTATCGATGTCATTTTCCTCGCTTTCAGATTCAATGTTTGTTTGGATTTCGTTGAATTTTCGTAGGTTTTCGTTTAACGCCTGTAGGCGTAAATCAATTTCGTCATTTGTAAAACTTTCCTTTTGTAAGATGAGCGTTTGGGAACGCGTAAGTGTTCCGTGCAGTGCTCCTCTGGTTTGCCGTGCTTTTTTTATGTTGAAAGTACTCATATTCGTCGCCACTGATAAATTCACATATTTATTAAGAATGACACAATTCAATAATAACAATACGTAACTAGGCTACTCCTGCTGTCATGTCACCGTCACAAGAAGGTTAAGACCATAACAATAACACTATAAGATAACACTTGACAGGTACAAGTCACTTTAGATTGACGCGTATACAAACCTAACAATTGGAAACTCTTTACTCATACGTATTAAAAGAAAATTGTTGTTATCAATTAAGAGCCTTTTACACTAGTTTAACGTGATTAACTGATTAAATTTAAAAATTAAATATCTTTAAAACCGTTAGACTTATCATTTGTCTGTCTTCGGGAAATTAACTTTGTTTGACCTAAAACAACGTTCCCTTAAAGTTATCGTAAATCAAAAAAAACACGGTGTATAACTGCATAAATTGTGCGCAATTTAGTCTTTTTTTACTTCCCACGGACTCTTTTGTCATAAAGTCAGGGATTATTTAAAAGTAAACCAATTCTGGCACCTTTCATTGAAGACGGCGGCTAACTCCTCCCCTCCAAGGTGGAAATCTTGGATTTTCATCAGGACCCCATACCATACCATACCGTTTACATGTAGGTGATAGTTTTTCTTACCTGTTTAATCCGCTTGTCTTTAAACTTTTCCTTAATTTAGGGCGTGTTTGTGGCATTGCTGTTGTAATTTGGCCTTTAAAAAAAATCTTTATCAGTAATAAATACAATAAAAAACTAGGTTTATGTGAATTTTAAAAGGGTGTTAAAAGAGTTCAAATATTGTTGATTACGTATGTCTTATACTCCTAAAATAGCAATAACAGGAAGTAAAGTGAACTTTCTTTTGTTTTTACGACTGACTTTTGTTTTTTTGATCAAATTAGAAAAATGACTTTATTTCATTTACATACATACCGTCACGCCACCGTTCATCCAGGTACTGATTATTAGACTACAATTTCAGTTTAAAAAAGCATCAAAATAAAAAGCCATTGTAAAAATACAATACGTATAAAAATGGTAAATAAAATAGTATTTTTTTATGTTTCTTGTATGGGGACCCCTCTTGGGATTTGATTTATAATTCATTATATAATTTTAAACGATAGAATAAGACGTATTCTGTGAAAATTTTAATTGGTTACTTATTACGGTTAAAAAGATATAGTCCTGTAAAATTACTTAATCATACATAAGGGCGCGCACCGCTGTTAAACGATGACGTCATTATCCGTGGGCGCCCACCGCCGGGTTTCGAGCGCCGCATACGAAGTTGAAAATTCAACACAAAGCAAAAAAAAATACAGATATTTTATGCTTGTAATGAAGAATACGGTAAGCCAAATATCTAAACTGGCGGACATTCTGACAATCTCTATTATCGCGCAATAAACTTCGAATACTCAGATGATCGTTCGGGTCGCTCTTTTTCGCACTATACGCTTACTTTAGCCTGCTGAAAATGATTCTAAAGTACCAAAATCAACGATTGAAAATGAGATACCTTATCCCATCGGGGTAACAATACATCACCATACCAATAATTCCTTAATTCTGACTCATTTTTCACACAATAGGGCTTAACTGTAACGGGCTTAAGGCAGCCTGCCCACTGGAAAAGAGCAAGGCAGCAGCGGAGCGGTGACCCAGATAAAAATCCAACAATAGAATTGCATAAAATCTCCGCTCGTCTTATCTAGCGGAGATTTTATGCAATTCTATTGGTAGGATTTATGTCGCTTACCGCTCCGCTCCGTGGACAGGCAGCCTAAAATTAGGTAAGTGTAAGGTTAACCTTCGGGGTGAGCAATTTGTGCAGTGTCTTGTCGTTGCCTTTCAATGTCCATTTCAAGAAAATACTTTCCATAACAAAATATGGAAATAAACAGAGCAGCCGTCATAAAAGCTCTGAAATGAAAACAAAAAATGCATACACTGCTTATATTAAAGCAAAAAAGTAACAAATCGTTATAAAAATAAGTTTATGTCTTAAATGCTTTTGTTCACGGTTTTTTTTTAGACCGAACTAATGAACCGCCTAACACGGTGGATGTACATTAAGTGTAGCGGAGATCCTGTCACCGATTTCACTCCATCATCAGATCTGTTTGTTACCATAATATTGGTTAACATATGTGTGGTCCAAATTTCAGTCTATTCCATTAGCGGGAACTGGTTCAAAATTTACTTTGCTTTTGCTTTGCTTACTGCATTATTTACATATTGTACAAACAGTGCAAATTAAATAAAAACTTGCGTAAAACACAAATATTATTTTATTTCCCTGTAGAATATGAAAAGGTGTTGTTTCAGTTACGTATCAAGTCAAGAGATATTAGCCTCATGCTGACAGCTCCAGTTAGGATAGGACGAGATCTGCTTGGACGACATGAATTTTCTTGTTTTATAAGAGCCTCTTGTTCTGCTACCGGACTATTAAGAATTAGATCAGTTTGCTTGCCATCACCTCTATTTCAACTATCATGGAACCCGTACCTAAGTTTAAATATAAAGGATGATATAAAGGCGATGGAAAGCGACCCCAAGTGTCATCATCCTCTTATAAACGGTGTAGAACATTGGATCGAATGAGCGAAATGATATGAGCGAACTCATTGGATTTGTAAAGCTACCCAATTGGGATCGCATATGCGGACTGCGACCTGGGACTCTATTTTTTTCGGTATATCCTTATTGCCTTTGACATGCTATCGCATTGTCAACGTTACGATAGCTTTGATACTAGGTACCTAACTGCGGCCGAGGTAAAAACATTACACTTAAATTTGGTCCTGCAGAGAAAATACTCTTTTACCGAACAATAGTCCTCTTGTGTGACAGGTACCACTTAATTCTCTACTAGGTACATGAATAACTTACCAGTGGTAAAATATACATCTTAACAGAATATAAGGTATTAAATTAAATAAGAATTAGAAGAATAACATAGCAAGTCAAAGCCAATATGGTTTTTACTGAGATGAAAAAATGTTGCAATGAAAACGGGCGCTAACAAGTACGTTGATCTTAGTCTGTTTATTTTGTCGATCTTATAAATAGCTGCGCGGTTTAGTGTTTATCACCTTAACTTTATGTTTGGATGGAGCTCCTGAATTTATTGACAAGGAACAAAAGTATGGAGTATATATATAAGGTCGACTGTACATGGTTACGTAATTATTAAATTATTAGGTAAAATAGCTAACCTTGATGTAATCTTATAAGGGTTCTGTTCATGACTATTTTGATTTTCAACAATATTTTTTAGGTTAAGTACTTAAAATTAAATTCGAGAAGAGACTACACTAAAAGAAAATAAGTAAGTAAAATTATTTAAAATAACACTTACGCCCCCATTATCATGGTTTCTGTATTTGTTTCCAACGCGTTGCCTACGATTTTTTAAATATTTTTTTAATTTATTGAGCTGTTAATAAATTTCACACGTTGTTTAAGTACCAAGTACAAAGCAATAATAAACGATTTAAAAAGATGTTTGGGGATCCGGTGACGCCACGGTTATTTACATTTCTAAGGATGTTGTTTGCAAGATGATGCCCAATTGTTGGAAGTTTTTTAAACAGTTTACTTTTAAATTTACGGTCGATTCCTGCCTCTCCGAGCATTAGTTAGGGGATCGTGACGCGCCGCTTAAATCGCCTTCCATTTTTATTCATTTGTTACCAAGTATTTTTGGTTGAAAAATAATTTCGCCGTTTTGGTCGTCGTCGTCTTTAACAGATTTATCCTGGGTAAAACAAAATAAGAAGATGGAGTTTGCTCCGTTCTTTCTTTAGTCGTCACTCCGAGGCGTATATTCTAAGAGATTGTCTGAACTAGGCATAAGCAGTGAGGCATTTTGTTGTAAAAATATTCTTTAAAATGTAAACAAACTTTTAGCGTCATCAGACAACTGAGATTGTTATTAAACTGTCAATCGTGGCCATTTCATACACAGTGCTTACAGCCTGCTAAAAAATCCAAGCAATTGTTCAAATTTTATTTAAACGTCAAAGATCTAGTGTTTATTATGTACGGCGGGTAAGTAAATATATTATTTTGGTCTAAAAAATAACAATCATTTAAAAAATGTTTCTTGAATTTTTTTTTACGACTAAACACACGTAAACTATCGTTGATTTTAGAATGAAAACCGTATTTTGTATCCAAATTCAAAATTTTAATTTAAAGCCAAACAAAGTGAGTGAGATCTTGATTCAGAAGACTACAAAGAGGTGAATCCACTTTTAGCTCTTATAACGATGCGATAAGGTTGAAAAGTGGACACATTTATCTTGTCGTCGACTGACCAAATGAATCCAAAGCAAATAAATTTATTTTATTGTTACAGAGCTTTATTGGGTGCCCTGTTTTTTATGATATTTATTGGCAGAAAGTATATCTATGATTTCTATGAAATGGAAAAAGAAATGGGATACAATGGAACTACGCTTACTGTTCCCCAAGGTACCTTTTAAAAGCTGAAAATATCACTATGGTAAATCCACCTTAAGTTGAAATTAAAAGCCTCAAATAGAAACTAAGTTTTACCCATCATTCCGAGATATTATCAGTTTGGATATATTCTATTCACATTTTTCTTTTACGGCAGTCATAATGACGGTTCTTTTGGCTATACTCTTTGTAAAGTCCAAAAGCTGTTTAGCATTTTTGAGTAGTTGTTTAGGCACCGTGAGGACTTGTACAATACTTCGTTTATTATATTTAATAGTACATTATGATCAGAGGCCGGAATTTTCGTAGCATTTTTGAGCTGTCATAGGGACTTCTCGTTTATCGACTTCCTGATATATTTTTTTTATCGATACATTATAGAACACAACATATTAAAGAAGACTTAAAGTAGAGGTAAACAACAGGCGGTCTTATCGCTAACGAGGGATTTTTTTTAGATAACTTTTGATAAGCTAAAAGTTTGAATTAGAAATTTGCAATGAAAATAATCGGTAGCAATTCTAAATGCAATTTCTTTCGAAAAAAACGCATACGAAATACACAAATTATTTTAAAAGAAACAAATATTATTATTTTAATTCCTATTTATAATTTCCAAAAAGCGGTTATCCAAAGGTCATCTCGAAGAGATCGCTCATTAGCGATAAGAGCGCCTGTAGTTTACTTCTGCTCGTAATCATATTTTAAATATTGTATTTAGCCTAATGATTAATATAATTATGATATGGGATTAATTATGTATTTATCGATATACACGACATGGATATCGGAAGTCGATAGACGAGAAGTCCCTATGACAGCTCGAAAGTGCTACGAGAATTCCGACCTCTGATTATGATACAAGTGTGCTAAGTTGACCATTGTATACAAGGCGCTATTATGCGCCACAAGAAAGCCGCGTATATTATGGTCACAGGCACACGTGTTACATACGACGTTTTTCAACACACTTGCGAAAAAAAAACAAGACTCTTCATTTAGTCAAATTTTAATTAATTATTAATAGAGTTGGTAAAATTACAATTTGCCGCATAAAAACTGTTTGTTGCTAAGAAAAAAAAAGGTATAACCCGACTAAATTATATCGCTTCTTCTTCGTACTTACAACTTGGTACTAGGCTACAAATGTAAATTGTTTGGGTTATAAACTAAAGGCACTTGTGCGTAATATACTGAAAAAGCACGCGTGTTTAATATCTAGGTTTATGAGCCAAAAATCGGTGGAATAAAAAGGTCGTTTTGAGCAAGTGTGTTGAAAATATAATTAAATACGAAGAGGCAGACCTGGCAGACGGGTATTGGGGCTAAACTAACGTTACTTAATGTTTCTAAATGCCTCAAGAACATTTTTGCTATGTAAAAACGCTAATTTTGACGACGCGCTGGCCTAGTTGGTAGTGACCCTGCCCTACGAACCTAGCGGTCCTGGGTTCAAATCCCGGTAAGGGCAGATATTTGTGTGATGAGCGCGAATATTTGTTCCTGAGTCATGGATGTTTTCTATGTATTTAAGTATACATTTCTCTATATAAGTATTTATATCGTTGTCTAGTACCCATAGTACAAGCCTAGAGCTTAGTTTGGAACCAGATAAATTGGTGTAACACTGTCCCCTGATATTTATTTATTTATTTTATTTTATTTATTTAGGCCCAGTCAGGTCTGCAGCTTCTTTGTATTTATATACCTACCATAAAATGAAAATGGGGATAGGTACTTCTCCTAAATTCTTTTTTTTCTTGTAGTAATCTTTCCATTTGCAAAAATTAAACTATTTTTTTTTCAGTAAGTACCTTATTTCGCCAAAGAATTTTTTCTCAGCAGAAATAATTCTATTATCATAAATATCATAATTTCCAATTTGTATTTATCATTTCCTTTTTACAGAGTTTAAGCCTTCGGCCCTACCGCGAAACTAGCATAACCTAAACCTACCTACCTATTTCATTCTAATTACAATGGGGAAATTCGCAACTGAAAAAAAAAACAGAAATATGTGACCCAGATAAATTAAAAATGGAGAAAAATGCGATTGTGTAAAACCGCGAATGGGAAAAATCGCAACTGAAAAAATTGCTAATAATCGAGTTTGTAAAACAGATTGATACACCCGATAAAAGAAGTAATTTAGTATTATTTCCAAGGTAACTTGAACATGTACTTAAAAATGCTTAACACACACTATGCTGTTCATTATTGTACCTCTTCATGGTACCTACGGTACACGAACCTCTTCTGAAGTTTTGAAGCAGATTGAATATTGTGTTCAGTGAATGGCCACAACGGTGTAATGCAATTCCTAGCTACTCTGTCCTCTTTGAGTGTCCACTTTGTTGCGATAAATGAATATTATGAACATGTTACTATTTGCGTCTTTTTAAAAATTAAACAATAGAACATGGTGATATAATGACATATTATTTTCTGTTCGTATTTTTTTAAGGACCGCCTAGATAGACTCCATAGACATAGTTTTAGTAGAAAATATCTCACAGGGGCCTTGATCATAGAAACCGCCATTGCCTAATCCCCTCTGGTCGACTTTGAACATTTCCTTATTCGTCCACTTCCAAAAAAAAAAATCAAATCAAATCAAAATTTGTTTATTTGCTATAAAATATGGTATAATAAGGTGTTGTTAGTTTATTATTCCTGTGCGATGACATATCTCGCTAGATACTAGCATGCAAAAGTTTTAATTAATATTATCGTTAACTGTACATAACATTTTTAAAATAAAATCAATAATAGTACACGGTCGTCATGGTTTTCCTTTAAAATTTGTTAGGTATAATTGCTTTCTAATTTTGGCTGTTGCACTTGACTGTACCAAAAATGAGCGCAATAATTATTTCAAAAAACGGATCCCTTAATCTAAAAATTGCATTTTTGAAAGACTTCTCAACGACACCCCACACTAAGTAATCAATCTTTCACATGTCTCACCTGATCGGTATGCAAAATTTTAATCTTAATCTAAGTGTCACAATGAAATAAATGTTCAGTATGTATAATAGAAATTAAATTGACAATGAAAAAATTTACATTTATAATTTTAAATATTTTAACTTCTAAATACCTATAGTACATTATCCCAAATCATTGAAAAATTATTTAATAGAGTAATATGTCTTGTTATTTAGCCACTGGAGTAACTTTACTTTAAATCTTTTCAATGGCAGTTCTTTTAAAGCGTTTGGCAGTTTGTTGAAAATTCGTACTGCCATTGAATAGCAGTTTCTGCGGTACAAATCAGTTCTACTTTTAGGGCATATAAGCCTTGCTGGGTATCTGGTATTAAAGTGGCAAATTTTATAATTTGTTGTAAATAAAGAATGGTGAGTTTTTACAAAGCATGACACTTCAAAAATATACATGCAGGGGACAGTCAAGATATTAAGCTTTTTAAATAATGGTCTGCAGGATGTAACAGTTGTGACGTCACATATACCACGGATGCACTGTTTTTGCCCTATGAAAACTTTATTAATTTTGACCGAATTTCCCCACAATGGAATTCCATACCTCAGGATAGAGCTAACATACCCATGGTATGCTTTCAGTGCTGTTTTCTCACTCGTAATCTTAGTAAGACGCCAAAGTGCGTATGCAAAACGGTTTATTCTGCTACAAATACTTTGTGCATGCGGACTCCAAGAGCAATTGCTATCTAAAGTTATGCCCAGGAATTTAACTTCTTCTGACTCGGTTATTGTTTGGTTTTCATATGTTACTTTTATGTTCTCTTTACTTTTATGTCTATTGGTAAATTGTATGAAAGTGGTTTTATTGAGGTTTACTCTTAAACGGTACTATTAATATCGTCTTGATAAGTTTCTTTTTTTTTACAATCTACTACAATTGAAATATCATCTGCAAATAGAGTACAATGGTGGTGAGTAACAAGAGGTAAGTCGTCAAAGTTGCCCACTTCCTAATTCCTCCACTCCTAAAACGTCCTTTTCCTAAAATGTCTCTTTTTATGTTCCGTATTCGTCCACTTCCAATTTTGTCAATTCCTAACCTGTCCACTTCCTATTCAGTCAATTCTTAAGTTGTCTACTTCCAATTCGGACTATTTCTACTGCTTAATCTTTACGTACAAAAGGCGGACTTAATGCAATGAAGCATTTTCTACCAGTCAACCTTTGGGCAAAGCAGATAGATTCTAGGCGGTGCCAGCACACTACCCGACACTAACTTTAATGACCTGTATCAGGAGCAGTGGTAGCCTAGTTGGTAGAACGTTTGCCTCCCACGCAGGAGGTCGTGTGTTCGAATCCAGTGCCTGCACCTCTAAATCTTTATTTAGGATTTATGGCAGTTTAAATCATTAATTACCACTTGCTATAACGATGAAGAAAAACCTAAGGAAACCTGCATATCAGAGAAGATTAAAACCCTTGAAAATATGCGAAGTCCCCAACCCGCATTAGGCTTGCGTGGTGGACTATAGTCTACACCCTATACAGAGGAGCCCCGTGCCCAGCAGTGGGAAGTATATGGGTTGATGATGATGTTTTAAACCGTAAATGATAACCGGTTGATATTTTTTACAGAGTAAGTATGTGTTATAACTTTTAGGTTTTATAATGGCAGTTTAGTAGCCATAATTATTTTGGACAATCTTCCACCAGTTGTAATCCAGGGTACCAAGTTCATTTTGCCAACGTCACGATGCTTATTCGGTTGTCGTTATATATGCAACTGCTCTTACGATTTAGCCCAATCTTTGTATTTAGATAGTTTTTTGGATTTTAAATTTATTTAGATAATGGAGGTTTTAAGTTTATTTGGAAGTGGACAAGTTAGGAAGTGGTCAAAGTCGACCGGAGGGGCCTAATCTACGAGTATAACGCTTTAAAACTAATTTTGCCGTTTATATATAATTACAATTTAAGGTTTCTACTTAACTACTACAGAAAGAAACAGACTAAAACATCACTTCCTTTAGCAAGAAAGCGCTTTCGCCCCGGTTGGCCTTACTGCTTTTATGTGGTTTAGCTGAACTGAAACGAGTTTTACGTTCTCTTTTGTCCAAGATCCTCGTACCAATTCCAGTAACACGACCGACACACGTCCTAGAATAAAGAAACTTGGCAGGAAAAGGAAATTTGGAGAGAACTGGTAAGACAATCTGTAAATTATAGTCCGACCTCGTAAGCATTGTTACCTCAAATAATACTAGATTTCTGCCATAAAAAAACTGTTTTGAGACAAGCTTTCACTGCCTATTGTACATTCTTGCACAGTAAATCATCCTCTGCTAAACTTACGAATCCAAACTCGGTGGCTCTGCGTTAAGTACAGTGATCTTGTTGTGTTGTTTGCGACTCTATCATCACATCTGTTTGTTGCATTGCTTTCGGGTTTAAAAGGAAAAGTGGTTCAAATTTGACTTCCAAGATTTTAACTGGGATAACATATGAATGAAACAAGTTAATTAAAAGCATGCGATAAAGATCTGTCTTTGAAAAGGTTTTATTACCACCAAAAATTTATAATGCCGTGTAAACAATTAATTAGCATAGCGACAGAATTTCAAATGGTTTCATTTTCTCAAATTTCATTATGACTTTGACCCAAAATGTCTAATTTCAGAAAAGGCCTGAGCCCTAATTCTACTGAATCTCAGCAATAATTAAATCCTAAACCTTTAAAAGGCAAAATTCAGTCTTAAAATGTTAAATAAAGAATGTAAGAAGATTAATAAAGCTTTGTTAAAATTTCAGACGTTTTGGAATTAGGTAACTTTGGATTTAAGGCGTTTTGGGATAAAGCTGTACATATTTTTAGCATACTCGTATCAGGAAACCAATGTTTTGAGTAATGTAGTATTTAGGAATTATGATACACAGTTGTTATTAGTTCTAGTCGTATTGGTAGGTAATTTATAAGTAGTAATGAAACCCAGTTTTTTCTTTGTGGGGTTTTTTCTTCAGTTTCCTCTTCTGTGCGACACAAAAGTGTAGAAATTAAATAAGGGCGCCACTTTCTACGTAACTCTCACATTTTTGCCTTTTGTTGGTGTAGTTTGGTTGAATAGTCCGGGGCCGAACCAATTCATATAGTCTCATTAGTTCGGCTATGACGTTTAAGTGATCTGTTGGGAATTAAAACGTCTCAAAAGTACGGATAAAGATGTAGGTAAATAAAAAGACATTATTTCAATGACAAATTGTAACGAATTAATACGTGGAAATTCTTCATCTTATAAATAAATAGCAATAATACTGCCTTATCTAGTAGGCATACTTGCACACCGTTTCCATGCATTTTTGGCAGAATGTCACAAAACTAGGTACAGGAGTATTTAGCAGCAGTTTGTGGAGGTTTGTTTTTTCTATGCTTTTGCAAACAGTGCATGTTTCAATGTTATCTGGAGACAATCAGAACACAGGTTATTGTTTTCTTACTATTTTGTCTATATGATAAAAATCCGCAGTTCGGTTAAACGAATGAGACTAAAAGTGTTGCATTGGTTCGGCCCCGGACTATTCAACCGAACTACTGCAACCGAAGATTCCCAACAGTTTGGTTTGACGTCATAACCGAACTAATGCGACTAAAAGTGTTGCATTGGTTCGGCCCCGGACTATTCAACCGAACTACTGCAACTAAAGGCATTTATTGACGTAAAATGCTTAAACATGGTAACAATTTGGTATGAAATTTTAGTATGAAAATATCAAAACAATACCATACCAGATTAAAGATGATATGTTTTTTACCGTCGGCAAAAGAAGTCCAGGTTAAAGACCATATGTTTTTTACTGTCGGGAATAAAGGCGCAGCTCTGCCATCAAGTGCTTTACCAAAGCGGCGAGTATTACAAATAAGCGGGCGGCAGTTTGCTTTGTCGCTACGCTGCTACGCCGAGTGCACGCTACGCGCTCGCTACTGGTTTGCTTACCTTGGACGCGGCCAGCTAAGTATGGCGCCTCCCGTAATATCCAAATCTGTATGCGCTGGTTGTCGCTCAGATCTTTCCGATGATTCGAAAGGTACCTGTTTTGGTGGGACTTGCCTCAAAACAATTCATAACAACTGAATAAACGCTGACAAATTAACCTCGGAGGAACTAAAATCCTAGGTATGTCCGGAGAGCAAAGCAGCCTCAAGAAAAGCTGGAGTTAACTATTTGACTCCGCTGGGACTGAGCGCCACCAGCGACACCACACGACCACAATGTCCTCCTGATAATATAACTAAGCGTAACAAAAAAAGTCAACAACCTGTCACTAAAAACCATAATAACTCTTCAAACAACTCGGAAATTTCGGCTATGAAAAAATAAATATCTACCAGGCTACATGTCCTATGATCCAGTCGCAGTTATCTGAAGTACTGAACACTTTTGCGCAGTTTTCTGAGCGTCTTGTCGTGGTCTTCAACAAACTTGAAGACACTGAAGCTAGAGTGAAATACCTTGTTTGCAAGAACAACTCAATAAGCAAGAGCAATCAGCGCAAACGAAGTTGAGATTTGAGGCTGCCCCGAAAACCTACACGAAAACCCTGTTCACATTTCCTTAACCCCGGCTGGCGAAATTGGCTTGGCCCTAAATGATACTGATATAGATGGCACTAGAGGGCTGGACCCCGGGTAATCCAGCCTGGAAACTCATCTGCGAGCAATGTCAACCATCGTGTACGCTCGCGCCCAATTGTGGTCCGCTTCACTCGACGCGCTACAGAAGATGGGTTCCAAAAACCAGCGAAGTCCAGACGCAACGTCACTTCGGAGGATCTCGTCTGTGATCGCCGAAGTTCTTAAAAAAAATACGTAAACGTAAGCGTGAAAAGCCTTCCTTTTCAAATGTAAATCTTTTTTTGCTTTAACTAGAGACCTTTGTTAAAAGCACCGGCTGTTTTGTGGTTGCAGGCGATATTAATACCAATACTATTGCCACAGGTACTGTCTGCACAGCTTCTGAGAATCTCTGTATGATGGCAAGCCGCTTAAGAACTTTAATAAATGGGCCTACGAGGAGAAATGCCTGCCTAGACCACATATTCGTACGTTCCGCTTATAATGACGTATCGGTCATTTGCGCTGCAGATATTACGGACCATGATTTTGTGATGGCATTGCCATTCGGAGTAGTATCGGTTTAAATAAACTTTATTGTCTAAAGAAATTACAAATTTCACTTGCAAGATAACTTATGCAAATAAGCAAGCATTTATGATAATGTTCAAACAAACTGTAATATTTATAATGAACTTAGGGATTAGAAAGAAAAATAAAATTAGCAATAGATCCAATGGTTTTAACGTAAGGTTTAGATTTAAGTGTTTAGTGACAGGATCATATGAGGGTATCTTAGATTGCGCGACGCATTACTATACAGGGTGTCCGGTAAATAGTGGACTTCTTTACAGGGCTGGATAGCTCAGCTCAGGACTGACCAAAATATGATAAATCATGTTTAGTAAAAGTCGCACCAAAAACGAGATATCTCAACTTTTCAAAATTTTGGAAATGCGGTACTCTGGTTCACCATTTTCGATGCCGTGGCCACATTTATTAGTATTTTTCAGTTTCGTTTGCTGTGAAAGATTGCTGATTAAGTTTGCTATAAGACCTTATCAACGGAATTAATAAAAGTTTAGCAGTTTTTTTAATTTTTCTAATCAAATTTAAAGTTTAGGAATCTGAGTTTAACTTGCGGCAAGTTTAACATCGCACGGTGTAAAAAAAATGTACAAAGACCTGTAGTGCTGCTTTCCTAAAAATTGGCCTGGTTAATGGAAATTTTAAGATGATATAACAATCGAGTTTATTGATTACACCAGCGAAGTTATAGACTGAATTCTATCAAACAATCGAAATTAAAAAGCGACTTTTGTTTCCGTTTAAAATCATGTTGACTGATTTGAAATGTTTTAATAGACAATTTACGTGAATGTTAAATGCAACAGAAACTAATTTCTGCCATAATGATTGTAATCCTAAATTCCATTTCCACAGTCGTTAGTTCTATGTTGATGATGTGAAATTTTTTATCGACCTAATAATCGTAGTATTACCTTGTATCGTAGAGTTGTAGCATTTCACACTCAGCTGAACTATCTTTTAAAACATTTAAAATCAGTTAACTTCATTTTAAACGTAACTAAAAGTCGTTTATTAAATTCGCTAGTTTGATAAAATTCAGTCTTTTTTGGACAAACTTAATAATAACTTCGCTGTTGTAATCAATAAACTCAATTGTTACCTATATTATTTTAAAATCTCCATTAACCAGGCCAATTTTTAGGAAAGCAGCACTACAAGTCTTGGTAATTTTTTTTACACCGTGCGATGTTAAACTTGCCGCAAGTTAAACTCAGATTCCTAAACTTTAAATTTGATTTGAAAAATTAAAAAAACTGCTAAACTTTTATTAATTCCGTTGATAAGGTCTTATAGCAAATTTACAGTTAATTTACAGTTTATTTACAGTTTACAGTTTAGTCTACAGTTATTTGTTAGTTTTATAATATTATCATTTTGTGATTCACCCGTCTCCATTCTCGCTTGAAACTTCACTCAGCAGCAAAAATTCCGGGTCAGAGTGCGTTTTTCATACAAACGAGACTATTCCGAAGCCTTGGTTCCTCGCCAGGGGTTGTTTTGAGTGAGGTTAAATGGTGGATACCCCAAGGTTCAATAGAGGAGATCAAAAGTTCTTAAGATACCTAACTGATCGCACAATCAGTTAACAAAACAGCGGGAGAGTTTGGGTCAGCACTTGGATTTCCTTACATTTTATTGCCATTTTAGATGTTTTTCTGAACATGCACTATTCCGGCGTTAACCGCAGATTCATTTAGTTGACACCTAGGCACTCTGGAAGTCCTGTATCGATGCTCGGGGTATTCATCATTAGATTTCACTAAAAGCATTCCCTGGCGAGGAACTAAGGGAAACTCTATCGAGGTCTCCGAGCATCTTACTCAAGTCTTCTAGCGATTCCGCCATGACTACGATGTCGTCCGCGAATCGAAGGTGAGTGATGTACTCGCCGTTGATGTTGATGCCAAGTCCTTCCCAGTCCAGAAGCTTGAAGACATCTTCCAGTGCAGCGGTGAACAGTTTCGGAGATATGACATCTCCCTGTCTCACACCTTTCTGCAACTGAATCGGTTTCGAGCTCTGGTTCTGGAGCCGGACTGACATAGTGGCATTTTTGTACAAACACTTCAGCATTTCGATATATCGATAGTCGATGTGGCACCGCTGTAGTGACTCGAGCACCGCCCATGTCTCCTTCCTTCCTTCCTTCCTTCCTGGCCTTCTCATAGTCCACGAACGCTAGACATAAGAGCCGATTATACTCTTCAGTCTTCTGTATAATCTGGCGCAGCGTGTGAATGTGGTCTATGGTACTAAAGCCTTTCCGGAAACCGGCTTGTTCAGGAGGCTAGAAGTCGTCGAACCTGCGTGAGAGTCGATTTGTAATGACCCTTGAAAACAAGTTATAAGCGTGGCTCAGAAGTGAGATGGGTCTGTAGTTCTTCAATAAGGTTTTATCGCCTTTCTTAAAGAACAAGACCACCACACTTCTGGTCCACGCCTCTGGAACACCGCCTTCGAGAATAACAGAGTTAAAGAGCTTCTGGAGGACTTTAAGTATCGGGATTCCACCCGCTCTCAGAAGTTCAGTCGAAACTCCGTCGTCCCCTGGCGCCTTATTGTTCTTCAGTTGCTTCAGGGCCATTCTGATCTCGTACAGGCTGACGTCCGGGATGTCTTCGGTGTAATGTCGGGTGAGTTTGGCTCTGGGATCTGTAGCCAAACTTTCAACGGGTCGAGTTGATTTGTACAGCTGTCCGTAGAACTTCTCAACCTCACTCAAAATCTCGGCCTTGGACGAAATTACGGTGCCATTTTCGGTCTTCAGTTTCATCAACTGGGTCTGCCCAACAGACAAATCCCTAGCGAACACCTTAGAGCCCTTGTTTCGCTCGATAGCATCTTTAATACGCGAAGTATTAAAGGTGCGCAGGTCTGTCCGTAATGACTTAGAGACTTGTCTGTTAAGCCCCCTGTACTTCTGCATGTCCACTGAAGACTGCAGCCGCATTTCATCCCGTTCGTCCATGATCTTAAGAGTGTGGTCTGAGAGTTTTTGGGTTCTTTTCTGGCTGCGGATCTTAAAGAACTTCGACCCAGCAGCTTGGACAGCCTGTACAAACCCGTTGTTCAGATCGTCCGTAGACTCGCATTCTGCTAGGCATTCGAAGCGATTTTGGAGTTCGAGCTGGAAGGTTTCGGGGTTTTGGCATTGGACTGGGGTTGGACGGAGCGTAGACTTCATCAGTCGTGACCTTTCAAGCCTTGTGTTGATATTCAATGTGCCTCTTACGATTCGGTGATCACTGCCAGTCTTTAGCCTATTGATCACAGAGCCATCATTGAATATGTGGCGTTTGGTAGACAAGATGAAGTCTATCTCATTTTTTGCCGACCCGTCCGGGCTAATCCAGGTCCATTTGCGATGTGGCTTCTTTCTGAAGAAGGAATTCATCATAAAGAGTCCTTCCCTCTCCAAGAATTCAGCCAACCGCTGGCCCCTGGGATTTCGCCTGCCAACATCAAAGTGTCCCACTCTCAGCTCATTACCTTCCCTAATGCCCAACTTCGCGTTGAAGTCGCCCATCACCACCGTGTAGTGCGTTTTAGAGGTCTGGATGGCTTTCGAGATGTCCTCGTACATTGCCTCCACCTCATCGTCAGAATGCGTCGAAGTCGGGGCGTAAACCTGGATGACCTTCAGCGAATACCGTTTGGTAATTCTGAGTATTAGGTACGCCACCCTTGTCGACACACTCCCGATCGACTCCACGTTGTTGACGAGCGACTTACGGACGATAAACCCGACACCACCCTGTGACAGGGCGTCACCTTCCCGGTAGTAGAACAAGTTACCGGACTTCAGGATCATCGAGTCCTCTCCCTGTCTTCGCACTTCAGATAACCCTAAGATATCCCATCGTAACTTGTCCAAACATTCTTCCAGTTCTAGGATCTTCTCGTGTGTCACCAGGGCCAGATTCGTTTGGTGGTGGTAGCCAGATCTCTGCCGGAGATTCTTAGCACCCCCTGCTCCGCCGTTACCGAACCCGCTACCTTGGGCCGGGCTAGCGGAGCCGCCGGGGACTAGGGGCCGTGGTTTTCTGGTGTACACCATAAGGGGGGGTTAGTGCCATAATCCCCACGCTTGGCGAGCGTGTTGGGGATCGCAGTGGGGCGGAAGTATATCACAGGACGCTGCAGCCCGTCCTGTGTCTGGCATTTGGCTTCCGCCCATCTCGGAACGGTTTGACCGCCGTTCGTCGGTTGACTGACTGCGCCGTGAGTAGTTACCACACAACGGGCGGTGGGGTCGTCACTTCCCGACGCCAACAACCTCCTTGTGTGTATTATTGCAGATAGACGAGAAGGCATCAGCGGAAGTTTTCCGATCGAGATTCGGTTTCTTTTATTAGACAGAGTTTTAGTTTTTTAGTGTAGAGTGTATACTTCCGAGGCTGTAAACGAAAACAGTGAGTCTTTATTGATTAAAATTTTATATAATTTAAATTATTGCCGTAACTGTACTACTCAGTTGATGTTGTATATGATAGAATTATAGAACATTTAATTACCGTACATTTGATACCCCACACATGTATATACGTTAACAATAAGAAATATTCGCAATTTTCAAAATACAGCGGCCGCGTTTTTGATGACGTCATTTCTCCGGATCCAGGTACTTTTCAGGTGGGGTCCCGACGGTTTTTAAGATACTTGCACTTGCACTTGCACAAACAAATGCTTACTGCAGCGCCCTCTGATGAGTTGTCACCGTAACACCGTAACACCTATCTAAGAACCACAAATCAAACCCGAACCCATCACTGAAAACTGCATCAAAATCGGAATAGTAGTTTTAGAGATAAATGGCTACATTGATTTGCACAAACAAACAAACAAACTTCCTCTTACCCCAAACGCATATACCGTGTCCATTCCGTCGTGGGTAAATTAACTGTATTAAAAGTCAAACGACTATCTTAGGCTTATTATACTAGGTACGAGTAAATGTTTATTACAAACCCAAAAACAAATTAAAAAGAATATGTATGTGCATGGCAATGTCTACAAAAAAAAACCCATGCGCAAAATATTTTCAAAATCTTAAAAATACCAAGTCAGTTTTAAATAACAATTTCTTTGTTGCTTTGCCTTTCTATACTCATCTCCTATGAAAACGTCCTATAGTACTTTGAGGTTAATAATTCTAGGTTATACCTAATAGGAAATTAAAACGAATCTTTGCACTTGGTATTTTTTATTTATTAATGATTTACAAATAGTTATTGAAGTAAATACCTCAGTGGGTGGCTCAGCGCAGTAATGAACACGGCACGTCACGAATCTCTATTCATGACGATGATTGATCCTGAATTAATAAGGATTATGGGGAGCACCGAAAGATCCTAAATGACCACCAGGAGGTACTGGTTCTGGAGGGAATCGTTGCTTGCGGTCAGGATCGAATTCGTCACCATAATTTTCATCAGCAACTTTTTTACCTTCCAATTTTATACCGGAACCTGGAGGCGCAGGTTCTTCCTCGTAAACGGAAGCTTGAGAAACGTAGAACCAATATTGCGTAGTTTTCTTAGTGCCCTTAAATCGTGGGGGTTGTGCTCCAATTTTAACAGGGGCCGGTGTATCCCCTGCACCCTCTGAACCTGGAAACCCAGGAAGAAATTGTCCGCCTGGCATAGAAGGCAGACTAGATAGTATTGCGGCAAGATCTTTTAACTTTTCTAATGGGTCCATAATTTCTCGCGGAAGCGTGAAGCGTGGTAATGTAGGTTTAAGAGTTGTAGAAGTAACGTGTGGTCTTAGAATTGGTGTTCTTGACGTAACTGCTACGTAGTAGTATAAAATAAATAACATCGATACTGCTACCGGAACGCTGTAAAAAAATAGTAAAGTAAATTATAAACCCAATCATAGCTAAAACATCATGAAAACCAACAATCAAGACTTGATTTTGAGATACAATATTGTATCACGAGTACACAAGTGGGTAAACATATCTGGTATGTTCTGTAGAGTATAGGGTAAATCGGTGAGGCTCTCCTATAGTGCCCTCTTCCGTCCTCAATCGTGTTTTTGTGTAAAGGTACCGCTAACGAGCACAGAGTCCACCAGGTGATGTTAAATGGACTCCGAAGCCGTGTAGATAAATTAAAGCAAATAATCAGTACATACATACATACATAAAATCACGCCTGTTTCCCAGAGGGGTAGGCAGAGACGACTTCTTTCCACCTGCTACGATCCTGACAAATGTCTTTCGCTTCTTCCACATTCATACATCGAGTCATGCACGCACGTCGGTTTCGGGTACTTAAGATTCGGCCCTTTTCCAGTATTTCTCCTATTTGATTCGAAAAAGTACGCCTAGGGCGGCCTCTTCCGACCCTTCCACTCACTTTCGCTCTGTATATCTCTTTCGTCAATCTTCTTTCATCCATCCTTTCCAAATGACAGAACCATCGAAGCATGCCCTTTTCAATCTTAGTCACTACATCTTCTTTTAGTCCACATTTCTCTCTGACCTTTTCATTCCTTACTCTATCAATCAGTTTCACACCACACATACTACGCAAAGAGCGCATTTCAACTGCATTTATACGACTTTCTTGCTTGTCCTGCCACACCCAACATTCACTACCATACATCAGAGTAGGGACCAGTACTCCATTGTGAACAGCCAATCGCGCTTTTTGTGAAACGCCCCTTCTGCCCACAAAGGAGTTCAGGGCCCCATTAATTTGATTTCCCGCATTCACCCTCCTCTCGACATCCTTCTCACACTTACCGTCTCTTGTAAACATACTTCCCAGGTACACAAATTCACTCACTTGCTCTACTAATTCACCATTTATATTTATCACGCACTCAGTCATCTCTTCGTCCTTCTCTATCACCATGACCTTGGTTTTGGCAACATTTATTTTCATCCCCTTTTGCTTAAATCCCTCATTCATCACTGTCACCATCTCCTGCAACTCAAGTACCGATGGAGCAAGTATAACTTGATCATCGGCATATAAGAGGCATTTGATTAGCAACTCTTGCATACGCAAACCCTTATCATACTCTTTCACATCTCGCATACAACTGTCCATGAATAGATTGAACAGCCATGGTGAGGCAACACAGCCCTGTCTAACGCCTCTAGAGATATTAAACCAGGCCGAGTATGCCCCATTGATCCTGACACAGGCTCTGGAACCCTCATAAAGGGACCTCAAAGCCTGCACCAGGTTGCTGCTCACTCCATACATAGACAGCACCGTCCATAACTCCTTTCTATCTACCCTATCATAGGCCTTTTCCAGGTCCACAAAAGCACAGAAGACCTTTTGGTTGACAGCCAAGAACTTTTCTGTGATAGACCGTAATGAAAAGACCTGATCCGTACATCCCATTCCCTTTCGAAATCCCGCTTGTACATCCCAGATTTTGTCATTCGTAACATTCAACACCCTTTCAATTAAAATCTTTGCATATACTTTGCCGACAACACTAAGGAGGCTAATACCGCGGTAGTTTTTGCAGTCTTGCTGTGACCCCTTTCCTTTATACAGAGGGACGATAACGGCCTTGACCCAATCTTTCGGGACTCGGCCGCTACTCCAACATGCATTGAAAAGGCGGTACAACAGACTACCCACCACGCCATCTCCTCTCCTCAGCATTTCTATCGACACTCTATCACAACCTGCCGACTTTCCCGCTTTCATACTTTTTAAAGCTTTCATGATTTCACTCATGCTAATCACACTTTCATCTTCGCTACTTGCATCCATACTCGTGTTCTCTGGCTCAAGACAAACATCTTCGCATTCAAACAAGCTTTCAAAATAAGTTTTCCATCTATCAAGCATTTTTCCTTCCTCACATATCAAGTCTCCAGACTCATCCCTCACCGCGCTTAATTTAGTTTTCTCCGATTTCCCCCGAGCCGATTTAATCAATCTCCAAAAGAGTTTAATATTCGACCGGAAGTTGTCAGAGAAACTCCTATCATACTTTTCATTTAGTAAATCTTTCTTTCTAGCCACAACTTCTTTCACTATTTTCTTTGATCTATTATACTCTTCTTTCTTTCTGTCGCTTAGATCTTGCCCTGGCTCTACAGATACAAAATCCAACCAACACTTTTTCTTCTTTTTCACTACATCATCTACCTCTTTATCCCACCATTCCGGGCGTTCATTCTTTCTCTCTCTTCTCTTTACTACACCGCATACTTCAATGGCTGATTTAACCATGCCATTCTTCATAATCTCCCATACATTATTGATGTCATTATCAACTTCACTGTCATTCATCTTATTAACACATTCAAAACAATCTTTCAGCTTCCTTACGTACTCATATTTTATAACTTGATCATTCAGTTTCTCTACTTTTATCCTCTCTAACGCAGTTGTCGGTACGGGAAAACGATGGCGCCAACGTGTGTACAGACCCCTTACTCGTGTTACCACTAAGTAGTGATCTGAACCTACGCTAACTCCCCGGAATGCTCTGGTATCTACAACTTTGTTACGCAAACGTTCATCCACAATCATCAAGTCTATCATAGACTTCTCATTCTGACGTCTCCACGTATACTGATGAATCTCTTTGTGATCAAACAGAGTGTTTGTCACGCAGAGATTCTTAGCCAAACATACATTGAGAAGGCATTTGCCATTCTCGTTCACTCGCTCATCACCATACTTACCTAGTACCGATTCATAACCATCCCTTTGCACGCCTGTCCAACCATTAAAATCGCCTAATAAAATAATTCTTTCATTCTCCTTGCATTTTGTTGAAACCTCATGCAGACTTTCCCAAAACTTCTCCCGTTCATTTTTCGGTTTATTCGTATCGGGGGCATAAGCCCCAATTACGAATAAACGGGTGAGACCTACCTTGAGTCTCACCCAGAGAAGTCTTGGGCTGACACAATCATGCTCTTGCATACATTCAGCCATTCGCTCTGTGAGTACGATACCAACTCCTTGACGACCGTGCTCGGTTACCGGAACCCCGGACCACAATGCCGTCAAGTTTCCGTGTGTGGACGTACTCACCCCTTTTTTCTTCGTCTCAGTCACACATAGAACATCCAGCTTTCTCTCTTTCATCATCAAACATACTTCATCTAATTTGTGTTCCATCCCTCCACAAACATTCATCGTAGCAAGGCGGCTTTCAGCGGCCCGCTTTTTGCCGACCCCCCTACGAACACGGCGTGACGCGTGGCAAACGGTATCGCCACTGTTCCGATCCCCGGAGGGATCTGAACACACTTGCACTGTTTCGCCCCCCCCAGAGTACGAAGGGCTGCCCAGGCTAGGCCTGGGGAGGGATTCTCTGGCATTGCCAGTACCCTCCTGGGGTATAATCCTTTTAAACGGTGCTAGCATGGTCCATACTGCAGGGTTGGGTTTGAAATTGGAGTTTTCCTTCTCCTAGATAGGTAGCAGCCCAATGCTAACGACGCCTATCCCGCCGGGTTTGCATTCAGAGTTTTCCTTCTCCTAGATAGGTAGCAGCCCGATGCTAACGACGCCTATCCCGCCGGGTTTGCATTCAGAGTTTTCCTTCTCCTATCCTCCTCCTCCTTCTCTCTCTCCTAAATAATCAGTATTTTTTATAAAATTACCGTGTTTACTTAGTTTATTCCTTTTCACGGCTAAAACAACTTATCAGGTAAACAGCTCTTTTCGCAATCCACACTGTTCATGGAGCAAACTTAAGTAGATTAATGTGAATGACCTTTCAAAGCTAGAATGTACCGGTTTAATATTAGGCAAAGCAAACTTAACACATTTAGTTTTCTTAGCAGTTAGTAGCAAGTTCTTACTAGAAAACCAATTAAGTACTTTAACTAGTGTGGCGTTTATCCTAGTGTAGCCTACGGATTTTTTATCTACCTAGAAAATTAGTGAAGTATCATCAGCAAAAAGTACAATATCACAAAGTTTATCTACTATTGGTGGTAAGTCAGTTATGTAAACCAAAAATAAAAAAGACCTAGAATAGAGCCTTGAGGCACACCTGTTTTTACTGTAGCTCCAACAAATTGCGTTTTGTTTACAATAACTGTTTGAGTTCTATCACTTAGATAAGAAGACATAAAACTTATAGCTTAATTGGAATTGGACAATCCATAATGTTCTAATTTTAAAATAAGGGTCTTATGATCTACGCAATCCAAAGCTTTAGAAAGATCATAAAATATCCCTACTGCATCGCAAGATTTCTCCCAACTGCTATATATATATTTAACGAGTACAGATGCCGCATCAATTGTTGATCGACCTCTGGTAAAGCCAAACTGGTTATTGCTAAGTAGTTTATTTCTATTAAAGTGACCTAACATCATTCAGCATTAGTTTCTCAAAGACTTTACTTAAAACTTTAAGGCATATTGCTGTTTGTATGCAAATGGGACGGAAGTTCGTTAAATCACTCATCTCGCCCTATCTAAAAAGAGGTAGGACTTTACTATATTTCATGAGATCTGGAAAGATGTAAATTAATGCTAGATGGGATGCAATTACATCTATGACATGAAAGATTACTCTAACCTTTGTGCCCCACAAATCCTCATTATTTTTTTATCTAAGCGATATAAATACCTTGACTATTGAATCTGAATCAACAGAGAAATTATATTACATTTAGTGACATGAGTTCAAAGCAACGATCGAGCTTCAACCGCGAATGATTTAATACATTTCGTAGTATTAATGGCTATGTTGGAAAAATAATCTTCAAATGCTAACGCAACGTCTTTATTTGACGTGATTTGTTTGTCAGCTGTGTTTAGGGTGACTTGGTTATCACGAGTTTTTATTTTTCCCGTTTCTCTATTTATAATATTATTCTTCCATACAGTTTTTACCTTACTATCAGCTGATTTGAGTCAGAGAAGACTAAGAAAATATGCCTTAGCAGTTAATCAAACTTGCTTAAAGGTCCTCGAATAGTTATTAACATAATTTAGGAAGTCAGAGGTCTTATTGTCCTGCCTCTCTCTATATAGCCCATTCACTAAATTTGGTTTTCGACCTAGTGATCTTTTTTTTTTTCTCTTTGGAATATTGGTTTACTGGTAGAGAAATCCTTAAGGCATTAAGTCCGCAATTTGTATCGACTTTGTGTATTGTGTACAAACACAGTTGTATGTACAGAGAGAGAGAGAGAGTGAGTGAGAGAGAGAGAGAGAGAGAGATAGGTATATAAAACTAGACTATCTATCTACTAAACAACGCCAAAGCTACTTAGTTCCAGACGGAAGCACAGTAAACAGTGACGCGCCTAACTACTTCACAAACAAAGGTAAACTTTACTTTAAAACTACTATTGATCGTTATGTTCTATAGAATTCCAGGGCGGAAGTAAGTTGGAAGCATAGGATCGCCTAGTACCTATTTGACCTGTTGCTTTGCGTCTTCATACATATGATCGACGAATCTTGGCGAATAGCCATCGAAATGTGGTCACACATGCGCTTGTCAGGTGGCTTTAACTCATTGAATGAAATTGGGATGAGCTTGTATGCCGTTTCAGTAGGTAAAGACGGCTCGTCAAAAGGCAATGCTCGACGTAAGCCACAAGTACTTGCAATAGGTAGCGCTGCTTTTCTTGAAGATCTTTCCTCTGGCAGGGCTGCATTTCTAACGGGCATAGCACCCAAGTGAGCCATGGAAACACCAATCGTAGTTTCTTCTCTCAGCTCATAGGTGATGTGGGGTGTGTCCGCGAAGTGCCATGTCATTTGTGGTACGTTGAGAACCATCCCAGCATCTTGGATAAATCCCACACCCAACAGAGTCCGGTTCTCATGAGAGTCAGGAAAAATAATAAAAGTTGTCGTTATCGTGCGATCATAAAGGGTAAACTGGGACTTGTATCGTCAGGATATCTTGTTTCTTCTCTATACCGTCAGCCAATGTCACTGCAACGTGTTCCCTTCCAAACTTGACTTTTAGACATACATACAATTCGTACGAGGCAACACTGGTTTTAGCACAAGTGTCTACATACGCGGTTCCAGCAATAGGTTAAATTCCTATACCAACGATAGGTCTTAACCGGGCATCAGTTTTTATATTAAGGGCGCAGAAGTCCACTTTCTCAGTCTTGACCGTCACTGCTTTCTTGACTGACAAACAGTTGGAGCATTTTGACCATACCACTCCTGGTATTCCGCATCCATAACAAAAGAGTACGGACTGAGTAGGTGATGGTCCTTGCGTAGCGGCAGCTGATACAGGGTTTATTACTTCTTTTGGCATTGGGCGTACCGGTTCGCTGACTTTTCCTGCCTTCTTCCTACGGCCGACCTCCTCAGTGTGGGCGGGTAAACGGCAACGGGGTTGGGGTGCAATCCCGAAAAGTTCCTCTGCACTTTGGGCACATCTTAGAAGAGCGTCGAATGTTGTAATATACTCTCGGGGTACTTTCTCTCTAATTTTCTTATGCAGGGTACCTAAATAAAAATATATAATAAATCATGTCCAGTTCGTGGCACTCAGGGTGACGAGGTAAGGGTAACTGGGCAATCAGATCGCTTTTCCCTGCGATGAAGGTTTCTGTTAACTCATCGTCTCGCTGATGAACTGTTATAAGTTCCTGATAGATAGCATGAGCAGGCCTCTTAGGTGCAAAGGCTCTCCGCAGTCAACTTTGAAAATCGTCCCAGGTGAGTACACTCTCGCAGATTCCGTTCCACCATCTAGCCGCTTCATTCTTTAAAACGAGAGGCAGGCTAAGCAAAGCATCCTTATCGCTCATTTGCTCCGCTCTTTTGTAACATGACGCAGCTGTCAGAAAGGTCTTCACCAGTTCTGGATCTCGTTTCCCATCATAATCAAATTTCGCTGCAGCAAACGAAGAAACACGAGGTGTCGGCGCTGGCTGCAGTGCAGGTGTTACAGCAGAGGTGATGACTCCCAATAACTGCTGAAACTGTGCTTCTGACATGTTGACAGACATCTCTGTTTCTTCTTGAAGTCTCTTCTTCAAACGTGTCATGACGGGCATCGGTCGCTAACCCGCGAATGATCCAGGCCCTCACGTTAGACGCCAGTTGTAGAAGGGGCCGATTGGACAAGGTCACGGGGTAGACGGCGATAGGTCCAAATGACACAGGATGCAGTGATAAGAAGTTTATTCCGTTCCTAACACAGTTGTATGTACAGAGAGAGAGAGTGAGAGAGAGTGTGTGTGAGAGAGAGATAGGTATATAAAACTAGACTATCTATCTACTAAACAACGCCAAAGCTACTTAGTTCCAGACAGTAAACAGTGACGCGCCTAACTACTTTACAAACAAGCAATGAGCTGTAGAATAATCCCTATCAAGGAATACGGCGAATTTCCTGTCACCCTGTATATTGTTGTAGTTATTATAAATAATTAGGTCTGTACGTTTCTGTTTATTGGTGTTTAAATTTGTTTCATTCTAAGAAATATTTTCTTGGAAAAGAAAACGTAACTACCTACAGACAACTTTTCATGATCAACGCTGGTAACGGACTTTAAGCGGATAGGTTGTAACGCTTTGGTAACACTACTGTTATGTTACACACTGTTTTTTGTTTTTCAATAAATGATATCTACAATATATTCAAAAATCGCAATAAGACTAGGTTTAAGGGGAGAGAAGCGTTATCGCATTTGGTATAGATTTTTTTGGCTTTACAATCCTTTTAAGAGCAATTTACTAAACCTTCGGTCACGTAGTTGAATTCCATAAAGTTATTTCGCTATATTGATGTTATAGAGAAAATTTAAATAACTACATATAGCTTACCCGACTATGAAAAAAGTCATTTTAAATAAATAAAAAAAAACAATACTACAGTGGAATTATCTGTCGGACTGGAGGAGGCTTGATTGAATCTGTGTAATTGTGCTCGTCTCCTCTGGTTAGTAAGGCTGCGTATACATTGTACACTGGCACTGTGTTGTTAATATTGCCCTAAAGAAAGTATACCGCCGCCTTTTTTTCTTTTTAAAATACACTACATCATTCTTAATACCAATGACTTTTGAAATTTGAGAATCAGAAGTATCAGAATCAGATTCTTTTATTGCCATATCTATTACACATTTATCACTTCATTGCAAAAGATACAGGACATGTTAAACAGACACAAGTTATGACATGACGAAACGATATTAAAATTTACTTACATTATTACTCTTAATTTAATCCTTAGATTTATTTAGAGTGACATTCATATTGATTGATTGATTACTCATTTATTGATTATTTTACTACTAACACGGAGAGGTTTCTTCTCATTGAATTTGCTATGCCAATTTTCATATGGCATAAGTGTATATCCAATTTAATAATATGGAATTTAATTTATATCATTTATTACCACCGCAGTGGATTAACTCCACAGATATAAATACACATAGATAATGTAAACACCTCAATCTGTATGAACACCAACCGTGTCACTTTTTGTTACTAACTGGGATACACCAAGAGAAGAGAATTTTCCGTTTTCCGGGCAAAATTGATTCAAAGTCGTCGCTTTTTTGGGTTATTGCAGTTTATTGCAACGAGGCATTTTTTAATTTTCCGACCGGTTGCAACAACAAGCGCGCGGAACGTCTGTAGCGACGGCCAACCCCGAAACTTGGTCGGTGTTTATTTAAGTCCGGATTCGGACACGCGAAGTAGATGCATTTGCGTTATCTATGTGTATTTATATCCGTTGAACTCTTTGCCTCTCCTAGTAAAAACATTTTTACGAGCACAGATTTATTTAATTTCAATATATCTGCCCGCGATCGCGATTACGTGTGTAATTGGGTGTCTTTTTTCATATAAGACGGTGTAAGACGATCGCATAAATGTAACAACGGCTTCCTTACATAGTAAGGTCAGTAAAAGACCCAATGTTTTTGACTCGTTAAGAGTTGTTTAGAGGAGAATTATTGCGGACGCAGACGAAGGACTAGCTAGGCCATTTCCTGATAATAATACGTATGTAAACCGTAACTGTATTCATTTACTTAATATAACACTATATTTCAAATTGTTTTATTAATTCATATTATGAACAGATTCTCCTAGGTCAGGACCCAGCGAGTAACTGACATTATTGTATGTTATTTTTGTAGAAATAAACTTTTTCAATTTTATTCTGCACTAATCTGTCTGCACAGAGCGTTATATACCAAGAACTGGAACAATTACCTGCATTTACAAACAAACAACTGAAGATGCGTGGGAAGTAAAGAAGTTGGCACTGCAGATAATACTTCCGATGAAGGAAATACTTTGTTGGTTGTGTTTCCTAAAATGGTTTTTTTTTCAGCGACTTGACTGATGTATCTGTCACCTAAAATATCCTTGTTTTTATTTGCCATACCTACTAACGTTATTATTATTTTATTAGTTTGTTTCATTTAGATGCATTACGCTGACTAGCATTTCCATTCGTTCCGTTTTTGGGGTTCCGTAGTTAAACTAGGAACCCTTAATAGTTTCGCCACATCATTGTGCAAGTAACGTGGGGATTTTTTTTTTCTCGTCTACCCCATAATTTGGGGACAGTTGAACGGGTCTTTCAAAAATATAGCGGGTTAGTAAAACAATTTTTCGATTAGGGGATTCGTTTATGAAATATTAAGCGCTACTTTTTGTTAGAGTTAAGTACCTACAAATACTAAAAAATCTAACCAATATCTTAAATGAAAGGACATATAATGAAAATAGGAAACTATCACGACTAAGTAGACTTCATTGGTTCTTGAGTTACAAACGGTTTAAATGTTTGGTAAATTGACCGAGAATTATGTCTATGTATGGGGATAACAGTTATCTAACGGCAAAGTTAAGTTCATCGCGAGGTCTAACTTGATTGTAGTAACGGCAGCGGAACCCTACACTGAGCATGGTCCGACATGCTCTTGCCCGGTTTTTAAACCAATCGCGTGACTGGTAGATCACGTGACTCTTCGTATCACGTCATCTACCAGTGACGCGATTGGTTTATAAACAAAACGAATAGAAACACTAGTTATCGAAATACATCTTGGCTAGGGCCTCTGGAAATGTCAAGCGTTAAACGCAAAAAGCAAAAGGCTCAATAAAATAGTTTCAGTATAAAAAATCATGTTTGGACATGCTTTTTAAGACCAAACTAATGAGTCCCTACAAGGTGGTTCAACGTTAATTACCTATAGCGGATATTCGGTCGCCACCTACCAATTCCATCATCAGATCAGCTCTGAGATCCCATGATTATCTTTATCTTAAAATATCTTCGAGCGTGTTTTAATTTAAAAAAAAAGTTCATTACGTACGAAATAGTTATTCAACTTTAAACTTAACGTTTGTCTGTCTGTCTACCGAGGAAAGACACATTCTACGGTCCCTTGAAGCTGTGAAAAAACCAACTTCTTAGTAAACGTAAATAAAACGACAATTTATGCCGCAAAAGACCTATATTTCGACACTCAAGGGAATCAAAACTTGTAGGGTCCGTTGACCTAGAAATATGAAATTTGGCAAGTAATACCGTCTTATACCACAGGGAAAAGTCTAAAAATTAAATATTTTTAGTGAAATCATAAAAAAAACACGGTCTTTATGCAACGAACGGCGGTCCAACTTTTACATTGACTTAACCGTGTCATTTGGGTACCCTCAGAAGTCGGCTTTTGGTTGAATAGTGCGTCGCCGACTTCAGTTGGACTAACAAATTACCTATCATTTTAATAGAAGTTATTTTTAGCGGTTTTGAAGCCTGTTTTTTGTTTTTAAACATTTATTTTATTTTACATTTTTTAGTGATCATAATAAGCGTAATGTAGTCTCACTTAAGAAGTGAGACTACATGAAAAAAAAAGTATGAAGTAAAAACATGAAAATTTAAGACATTTTAAGCTCGCCGCAAGCAACGCCGCGGGAAAATCATAGTCATTTTTACAATTAAATGTCCTTCGTTGTAGTTGTTCAACTATCTTAATCGAGATATGTTGCCACGTTTGAAATCGGTACCGTTGAGGAGTTCCGGTAGCCATCTGTGGTCTTCATCATCAGTTCCGCCTCAGGAATTGATACTTTCTGAATTTGCATTCAGCTGGACTTGTCACTAAAAATACTAAAATCGCTCTATGTTTGCCTACAATATTTGAGGAGTTCCCTCAATTCCTCAATGATTCCCTCATCAAATCCTGGTTTCCTTATCATGGTACCATTCTTGGGATATCTCCTTTTTACCAAAAAAATGTATCACAATCGGTTCGTAAGTACGACGGAGTCATCCGCGAACACACATAAAAAAATAACATATATACTTTCGAATTGAGAAGCTCCTCCTTTTTGAAGTCGATTAAAAAGGCCCTTATTGGCACAAGCTTAAACAGATTTTTATTTATTTTTATTATGTATAATAGTTTTTAAATTATGACAAACAAATTTATACGGAACTTGGACCTTGGACTTGTCCGGTTTTTATGTTTTTATGTAGGTTTATAGGAAATAAAATTACTCCAAATTAACGTTATACTATGTATACGATATTAATATAATTATCATAAAAGTTATACTAATTAAACGTTATAATAAATTAAATTATACATATTGTTATTAAATCTAACGTTTGGTATAATCTTATGAACGTTTTTAAGACGAAATTATATCAAATGTTGTTTTATTGTTATCAGACGAGACGCACCCTCTAAATACAATAATTCAAAAAACAACTATCCCTTAGTCAATCAACTTGATTTATGAAACCCGATTATTAGAATATCCCTTTTTTTTGGTCGTGTTTTCGTACCTCAATCTTCGCGTACTTATTAATATTTAAAATAACCTTAAAACATCGAAGTTTCAGCAGAATATAACTTTCGATGAAGTAAATTTCGATGAAATGATAGGTTATATGAAATGAGTTTCGATAAAACAAGGGGATACCATCCTTGGGTGAATATTCGGCGTTTTAACCGCCGTCATTATTGTCTTCGCATATTATTCAAGATAAACTTTTTAATTGTCTTATGATTTTAAATGGAATTAATACTACCCCCGGGTCCGTTGACTTTGACATCAAAAGTTGCTGGTAATTATCATTGTTTTCGTCAATATATCGATGACAACAATGACGGCGGTTGAAACGCCCAAATATTCACCCCCTTTTTTATTTGGGAATAGTAGCGAAGATTTTGGTTTCTGTCTCTGTACATATATGGCCAAAAATGTGGTCAACAGCATCCGACGGATCTTCGACTTCCCATATCGATCTTTTGTTTGTAAATTTGAGTCATTGTGCTCGTTCCAGGAAAATAACGCTTTGTACAGACAGGGCGGTCTTCAGACCGCCGTATTCAAATAATTATCTTTATTTAAATAACACCGAATCTTATTTAATTGTATCCTAAAGTGTATGAACTTTATGTATCCATGAGTAGGTATTATTATATATCTTTAATTATTTTTCCTTGCCGCGAGCGAGTTAAGATATAACAAGCAAAGATAAAAATATTTTTTATCACCATGATCTATATTCATTTATTTTAAACATGTCCGTGACTAAATGAAAACAACGCAGTTTAAAGTGTTTAAACCAATGGACTTGAAATATAGAAGGAATATTTTACCTGACCGTGACCTACGATCACCAACAATTTACCTTAAGAACTTTATTTGTCTCGGCCCTTAAGCAGGGTCCACCTGCCTACCGCCTATAGCAATGTTCGCATTGTTATTCCGGTGGTGGATACCGATGAAATTACCAGCATAGAAACGTTCCACCTTGGTCCTTAGGGTTGACAATGCATTTGCAGTCTTCTTATTGCAATCTTGAGATTGCAGTTTTATTATATGCTGACAGCCCTAAAGATAACATAAGGCTAATTTTTAAACGGTTTGCGGTAAGTATATACAATTTTAAAAATCGGCCAAGAGCATGTCAGACCATGCTGGGTGTGAGAACCTTCTCGCCGTTACTACAAAAGTACAAATGCAAAAAACCCATCTCCAAAACCCATAATTATGAGCTAACTTACTATTTATTGTAACTCAGTCGTGATAGTTTCCTATTTAAATTTGTCGTATCTATTTTCATTTAAAATATTTTCGATATTTTCAGTATTTTTAGTTCTGACTGTGGTAAAATTTCGAGTTCATTGGATTTTGAAGAGAGATATTGGTTTTTGAAGAGGTTTACAACCAGTCCTCACGCCCAAAAAATATTAAAAATACATACCCTTGCATTGACTCCCGGGATTTTGCATTTCATCATTTTGGTACGGAACTCTTATAACTGAAATAATGAATGCGGTTATAAAGTCAAAAATAAGTCTTTTTTAAATGAATCAATGCATGCAGCAAGAATGAGAACACAGCCTTACAGTAACGAAAGAATTAAAAGCACAAACTTACAGTTTCAAGTTACATTTCAACTGTTAATTTCTTTGCAATTGTACTCCTGTCCAGAATTATTTCTACAACACATGTAATGGTATTGGGAATAGTTGGGTAAGCAATGGATCTTTGTTTTTTTTTGCTAGGGCCTAATTTAATCTTATCCTGATAATATATCCGGTAATTTAATTTTAGGTCCATAAAAGAAAAGGTCTTATATATTTAGATATGTAGATAGGAAGAGAATGATAAAATTAACTGACATATATATTTTATCTAGTGACTGAATGAATCGGGGCCACTACAAAAGTTATGTATTAAATTTATAAAATCATATCAAAGTGAAGTGAAATTAAATTTTATACTGAATGTTCTATAGTTATTCAGATAAATATTAACAATAATACATGGTAAAAATTACGAATTAACACTAAAACTATGCCAAAAAAAAAACATTAACACTTAGTTAAATAATACCGGTGTTATTGAACAAAAAAAGAAAAAGAAAACGATTTATAACTTTTTATGACTGGATACTTTTCTTAAAATTGATATTGCCTTAGAACATTTATAGCGGGAGACGCATTAACACAAACTTACGTCTGCCAAAATCTGGCAAAAAACTGGCGGAATTTTGCATAGGTTAGGTACGTTATTCAACACTATCCTAGCAAGTAGACAAATCGTTTATGTCTAGTAAACTAAATTTCGTCTGCGCGCATCTGTTATCCGCAATGATGCCACCTTGACGCGTCATTTTAGCAATAAACAGTTACTTCTACCACAAAACAAATTCGAAAATATCTGCGTGATCCGTTAAGGTATGTTAAATTATCAATAGTTCAGAGAGTAATAAGCTCCAATGAAAGAGCTTGCTACATCAATTACCTGACTGATCAACAAACTGCTCGCATAAAATCGACGTTCTAAATTGTATCTAACCTATGGTCAAAATCCTTAAACCGGAGTGAGCAAACCCTAAGATTCTGCTTTAGAACTGTAATTTCCAAATTTTCGGTTATCAAGTTATGAATTTTCCTAATGAAACCAATATCTAGCTTTCGGTTATTATTAATTTGGAGTTTTTCTTTGGAAACTATTATTCTTTGCCTTTGCTCGTATCATACAATTTTGTTAACCAGCACATTCTTTGATATGCGCTGTATGGTTAGTTTCTGATAGCATTTTCTCATTTAGGCAGATAATTCAGTAAAATAAAACTATTTTAAAAGTTGTTGTTTTAAAAAAAAAATGTACTTTAGGTTTTTTTCAAACTATTTTACTTATATGTGTCACGAAAAACAAAATCCCTTTCATTTTTCTACTATTCGCATATCAGGTAAATAGCTGTTGCCTGCAACGGCGTGCGCGCAAAAATATAAAACATAGCCTGTTTCTCCAGGATAATGTAGCATTCTAATGGTGAAAGAATTTATGAAATCGATGTAGTAGTTTTTGAGTTTATTCGTTACAAACATACAAATATTTCCTCTTTATAATATTAGTGTAGAAGTGTAGATTCATTGTACATGTCGTATACCCCCTGTGCCTTAAGCTTCTCGAAGTGTATTATGATGATCTGCCTTTATGAAGGCAAAACTTTTTAGTGAGAACTTTGTTAATAGAACAATAATTTTGAATTGTGATGGTTGTAGGAGGTAATCTTATGTAACTAACTACTATTCGATCTAAAATTAATATGACAACTCGATAGAAAAGTAGACTGAAGAAATTCGTAAATTTTCAGCTTCAGTAAAAAGTATTTAGTTACGAAGCCAAATAATAACCCAATTCTACCATACCAAATCATAACGATGATGATGACGATGTGGTGATAATGACGGTGGTGATGTCATCATCACGTCCATCATCATTGATGGCGATGATGGTGGTGATGATGATGATGATGATGATGATGATGATGATGATGATTATGATGATGATGATGATGATGATGATGATAATGATGATGAAGATGATTATGATGATGATGAAATCTCGGCTAGGAGGGTTGGGATCACGGCTCGTACGGTTTTCAATCCACGAAACTGACCCAAAATGTTAATTACGTAAATTACCATACCATAAAATTCAGCGGTAGCGCTGGTAGCCGTGGTAACGAAAACGCATTCGCTTTCAGTTTTTTTAGACTTTGTATTTTATTTGCAGATTTCCATTGATGTTGTCGCTGGCGTTTTTTATATACCTCTTCGCTTCCCTCCCACTTCAACCTTCCCGCTCGAAGGGCTACTCTATAAGCGTGGCATTAATTACCACTACCACTACCACTACGACACCAATCGAAACGACGACGACAACACCTTTAACATCCTCAACAACCACTGAAACAACGACTGTAAGAACACGGCGAAACGATTATGAAGACACATATTTTTGGTGATTCTTATTTCTTCATTACAATGATTGTATGTATTTTGTTTTGAGAAATGACATGACCTCCCTCAAAGTTCCATTCAGAATTCCTAGTTCTGGGAACGGCACTACATAAATTAAATGCTTTTTATTGCTGTGTTGTTAGATTAGATTACAATTTTTACAGCAACTAAATGTACCTTAATGGCGGAAAAATATAATAAGGATTTGTTTAAATGACACCATTACTTCCATTCTTCAGGGTTATGTATATAATTTTTGGTATGGTCAATTGGGTATTTTTAAACTTACTAGTTATTAAGTACCGCGGTAAAAAGGGTTCCAATGTTTACTTCGCGGTGAAACTTCTCTAATTAGGATGGGTTCCAATTTACACTTCGCGGTGAAACTTCTCTAATTAGGATGCCATACCATCATTAGTCATTAATTCAGAAGCTTGACAGCAGAGCCGTTCATCGTTGGGGGTGGGTGTGAAAGATAACAAGAAGAAAAAAATATAATTACATTTCCATTTAATAATTATTGATAGAATACAAAAAATATGGAACAATGAATCGAATTCAAATTCTTTAAAAAATTCTCAAATAAAAAAAAAATGTACTAAATTGGCCACATTAGTTTTACATGTCGATAATATGAAGTGAATCTAGTAGCGCTTCGAACAAGCGCATCATTACGGAGAAGAAACGCCGAATGAAACTCCAGCAGAAGGTCATTATTTAAACAACAATATACAAAAGTGCTTAAAAGTAAGTACGTTACATTACAATAGATAATTAAATAATCATTATTACCACGAGCACATATAAAATCATTACAAACGAACCCGTAAGGTTAATAAGATTAAATTAAAAATAATGACCAAACGAGATCAACACGACAAGGTCTCTACATTAAAAGTCCTGGAATAATTGACTGAACAACAAGTCCTTGCAAACGAGTGATGGTATAGCATGCTGAATAGAGAGGTTTGATTGTTCTATAAATTACTTCCAATTTTTCCGTAGCCGCTATAAAAGATAACAATATCAATGTATAATAAATAGAAAAGTATTTCGTCCCGGGCCCTTTAGGAGTATCGATGCGCGTCACTCGATTATTACGAGTAATAAGCACGCAACGAAATGCAGCAGTGGCGCGGCCCCGACTAGACCGGCTCGGTCCGTCCTGTTACCTTTGCTTGTGGTGGGTCGAGGCGCGTACGGTCAGGCACGCACACACGCAAGTCGCGCGACATACATTTGCTTAAATACGAACTACCGTTAATTACAACGTTGTCTCACGACTAAAATTTGCCAGCCAGACTGTAGAAGTACACGTGGTCAGACAGGATGAAGGGTAAGAATTGTGTAAAATACTGTAGTTATTCTGTCTTGTTATTGTAATTTTATATGACGACGTTTGTGATAAACTAATCAAATGATTGTGTGGTTTAATAAAATTGTAAGTGTAACATTGCCCAAATTGTTTCAGAATTGACGTGGTAGTAAATATACATATTTTCTAGTGTTACATTGTTTTATTGGGAGATAATAATATATTTACTAAATCCTGGGTTGTTGTTGGGCGTGAACAGTAAGTTCCGCTGCCTTGATAAACCGTTATAAGCTTTGAAATCGTTGGAGTGAAAAAAATGGCTCTTATAAATTTGTTTTGTTTTACAACTTACTTTTTGTTAATCTCTGGAGTTACCCCATTATAACAATACCATAACGGAGAGTCGATAACACAAAGCCACGGTATGCTACCAGTGCAGCTTCTTCTGAGACGGCATCTCGTAATTTACGTAAAGGAAACATGCATTTTTTTTTTTTGGCACATAATTTTTCTACGTGTATATGCCTAGGAATTTAACGTTAACGGCTAAGTAAGTTTCTTTGTTGTAGCTTTTTGAGTTCGGATTTGTATGAGGTTTGTCTTATTCATATTTATTGATAAATTTTTGTTCTCTAACCAGCGTATTTACAAGTAGATTGTCAAGTAGTGTTTTGCTGATTTCTTGCTCATATGTTAGAATATTTCTGCATGGTATTATGATGGAGGAATCATTAGCAAACAGTATAGATGGATGGGATATAGTGATGGGTATATCGTTAATATAGAAACAGAATAATAGAGGCGCAAGGATACTCCCCTGAGGCACTCCTAATTAATTGTTTTTGTAACTAGATCTGTATTTTGCTATGGATCTCCCTTCTTCCCTCACTATTTCCGTACACTGAGTCCTCTCAGTAAGGTATGATTCTATACAACTCAAGATATTACATCGTATACTGTATAATTCCAATTGATGTGCGAGTTTTTTGCGACCCACAAGGTCAAATGCCTTTGACATGTCTAAAAAGAGCACACTAAAGAGAGAGTAAGAGCAGAGGTCGCGGTTGATGTCGATTTATTATTTCTAAAGGCATGCTGTTTAGTACTAACAATAAGAAGAGACACATTAGTTTGTAAATTTCGTGAGACGATCAAACATTACTCTTTCAAAAATCTTAGAAAGAACAGCGATCAAAGCGACTGGCCTGTAATTGCTCAAGTTATTTACTTTCCCTTTTTAACCCGATTGTGCCAAAGTCCAATAGGAGGGTTATGTGTTTGACTTGTATACACCGTGGGCCCGAATAACCCGACCAATTTTAACAATCGATACTTGAGCCTATTTGTAGAATATAATGGGTATAATATGTAGTCCAATAACGCATAATTTCCGAGATTTTTATTATTTAAAAATCAATTCCATAGTTAATTAAATTTGAACTCTGTCACCTTAACCTAAAGCATTATTATACCCATTATATTCTACAAATAGGCTCTAGTATCGATTGTTAAAATTGGTCGGGTTATTCGGGCCCACGGTGTATAATGTCCGATTCAATGTCCGTTCGTAACTACTAAACGGCTCAACCGATTTTAATAAATTATACGTGGTTAGATTCGTATTAACCACTAGTGTCATAGGCTATATTAAAATATTTAAATGTGAAATTGGCGAAATAAAAAATAATTACATGATAAACAACATTACTTTGACGACATTATCCAAACAGCGGTCTGGTTTTTTTAAAGCTTGCTTTTCGTGAGACTTGCTTATTTCATCATATCCTGATTAACTTCTATGTTTTAGGTTAACTATAATGTTGTATACTTATAAAGGGGTTGGCGGGTTACAGAAAAATGTAGAGGAATGCCGACTTCAATGTTGTGTTGTTGCTTTGTAATTTTGATTTACCTTATTAGAAACATGTATAAAGTAATCATTAAGGGCATTTGCGATGTCTATTAGGTCAAATAGAGATCGATTATCGTGGCTAACAATATTTTTGATCTGATTCGATTGACGGATATTTCCGATATATTTCTTTATTACGTCCCACGTAGCTCTGCAAACGTTCGTTGCTCCAGAATTGTAACGATAGTAACTTGATTTTTGGGCCGCTTTTATGCATCGCCTTAATACTTTAGGATAGAGTTTGTGCGATTGTTTATTATTCTGTAGTTGGATTTAAACATGTTTTCCATAAATCTTTATACTGTTTCTTCATCAGATAAAATCGTTGTAATGTGACGTGAGTGCAATCTAGATGTAAGGAAAGGCCACAGACGGAATATTTAATCAATTCTTTTTTTGTAATGTCGTGGGTGCATCTTCCGCACTTTCTTATTACTTTGTCTAATCGACAAGATGTCTTTATATTTTTAGACATTGTACTCATCATATTATGTATTCAATAATCGCTGTCGATGACTAGGTGTTATCGATCCTCGTTGTTTACTATAAGTGGCACCCTCTGTGGGTATCCTGTGTTATTATTAGGTAATGTCATTTAATAGAACGATAGGTTAACGCGGTTTTATCGCAGTAGTTTTGACAATCTTCACTAGATGGCGTTCGTTTCATAAAGTGCTCTAATAAAAAAATGATTTGTTTTTAAACTACAACTTTAACTCTCGTACATCTTTTTTTCTTCTTGTGCGTGGTAGCAATGCGTGAATGTCACGCGCATCCAATCAGCTGTTTGATGTCCCGTTGTTTAACTTTGTCGTTACAGTTTCTACTTCAGTTTTAAACAAAATTAAAAGTTTAAAGGGTATTTAAAAGATCTTACCAGTGTGCCAGTGCGTAATTTCGTGCTTCCTTGTACTGTTTTACTCCAGAAACATTAAAGAGGAGCTGGTGGTGGTGTGGCGACCTAGCGACATCTAGCGCATACTTTTTTAAACTCACCAGCACCAAAAGCGTCCGACATCGCAACTAAAGTGTCTTACATCGCGCTAACGAAGTTTCTCCAGTCAGTTGACATAATATACAACTTCCAAATTCATCCCGATGGACTTCGATCCCCGGGCATAACACCAGCCTGGAGAGAAATCTCTCTATTGTCCTTTCTATCGTTACAATCGATTGTATTCTCTCATAAAATTAAATTTTAATTTAAAGCTGATTTCTGCTTAATCCTTATTGATTTAAGGCTACTTTAGCATGAGTTACGCAGGTTAGGTTGGTAAGACCTGTGACCACCAAAAAAATATGTTTGTATTTATGTAAACACTTTATTGTACAAAAAATGTTTGGATAGACTGTAAGTATTATTTGTTCAAAAATAAATTATTAAAGAAATAAAACAAAAGCAAAATAATGAAGATTTATATAAAAAAATGTACAAAGGCGAACTTATCCCTTTAAGTCATTCAGGACAAAGCATTTTATATTGTATAGATAATAATGTTTTATTTAGACACACATTTTGATACATTATATTATACCAGGCAGTTAGAATTAAACAGTGTAAAACTAAAATGTAATAAAAGTAGACACGATGATGTAACTTATTCCTTATAATGGTGTCCAAAATGGACTCCAGCTCGTGTTACAAGTAATAATGTAACGCGGTTTAGTTTAGGGCCATGCAAAGAGATATATGCGTGTGCGTGTGCGTGTGTGATAGATTACGCCAAATACTTCTGTTGGAAAGCGGGAAAGGTAAAGCAAGTGAGGGCACCGCCGCACGAGTGCCAATGCCCAATTTTCTGTTTTATTACTTGTAATTTGACAGTTATTGTACAATTTGTGTTTCTTATTGGTGGTGGCAGGTCATTCCAGCTTTTTCTGGCAGTGTAACGGAAGCTACCTCGCAATATATAAAGCTACAAATATTAAATTAAATATAATATCCAATTAGATGTTCAGCAGGAAAACATGCATGCAAACATGGGTCGTACCTAGCAATAAATACTTAGACTTCAAGGGGTTTAAGAACAGATTATTTTGGTCACACCAGTTAGCTACGCGCAAGATCGGTATTTTAAGGCTTAAAATAAATATGTATTTGGAGGTCGTCATATATAACTGTACTAACAGTTTTCAATATTGTTGTGTTATACTGGCAATGTAATTTCACGAACGTTAATTTGTAACCCAATTCAAGAAAAATATGCTTGTAGTCGTCAATGTCATTAGAGATGTCAAGCCATTTGTTACTTTTAGGAAACTCAACCTTACTGTTGTAGAATTTCATATTGACTTCAGACCTAAGGACCTTAGGTCTGAAGACTTTCGACTGTACAAAAATGAACAAAATCGGCCCCAAGATAGAACCTTGTAGGACTCCTCGGGTGACCAGCACCGTCATGAAAATGTCTTTCCATATTTGTCGTCTTCCAGTTAAATAACTCCTAAACAATTTTAGTGCGAGAGGATCAAAACCGTAGGCCAATTTCTACAAGTATTACTAACACACTACAGTATTTTAGTAAGTGTTAATAGTTTTAAAGGCGCGATAGAAGTTGAGTAGGACAAGTATGGCTTCCTCTCCGGCATCCGCGGGATCAAAATGTCATCCACCACATCCAATAGGGCAGTCATAGTTTCTTAGGTAAGATGTTATTTTCCTCAAGGTACTCTGTCATCTGCACGCAAATTGATGAAGAGGAGTAGAATTATCGGGCGTAGGTCTTTTTAATAGGTAGGGTTTTTTTCAATATATCTCTTTCATTTCTTGTTTAAAAATACTAAGAAAAAAAAACCACCATAACAATAGGCTCCTCGATTTTTGCCGGCTTTGGCTTGCATTTCTAGAGTCGTTTTTTCAAGACAAGAAGATATTCAATGTAAGCCAGGAATATGAGTAGACCTATGAAAATCAGGTACAGTTTCTCACACGTCTTCGGTTGCCTGTCCTCGCTTTACTGTTTGTAAATCAGTTTTATTGTCCTCGTTCCTAGAATGTATCTAAGGCATAGTACAGAAATGGGGCATTTACCAGACTGTCAAAGAAGGCGGGCGATGTTGGTATGTAGGCATGCACAGATGTACAGTGGCTCGAGTGTTACAGTCTTCTTTGGTATGGAAAAAATAGTAACGGTACGGTTTTAATTTTTTATTGTAAGTGATTTGTATCATGTCTTATTATAAGGAAAATTAATTGGTGGTATCGAAAAAGAATAACATTCATTACATTGGTGACGCGTTGGCCTGGTTGGTAGTATCCCTTCCTATGAAGCTAGCGGTCCTCGGTTCAAATCCCGGTAAGGGCAGATATTTGTGTGATTAACGCGATTGTTTATGTCTGAGTCATGGATGTTGTCTATGTAATTCAGTATATATTAGTAATTCTCTATATAAGTATTTTTATCGTCGAGTATTACTCATAGTACTCGAACAAGCCTAAGCTTAGTTTTGGACTTATTGGTATGATGTTATGTCCCCTGAGATCCATATTTTTTTACGCGATTTTCGGGACTAGCAATATTGCCATTGTCGAAAAATATAATATTAAGATGTTTTCCAGCTCCTCACAAAATACACACTTGTGTAGAGTGTAGTTGCTATAAAATTCAACCCAAGTTTAATGTACCTAATTGAGAATGCACGCATTAAACTGATATTTGTACGCTCGATGAAACAACTTGTACTAACCGATCGATGATTTGAATTTTGAAAAAGTATTTAGGAGAAAGCCAGGTTGCCTTTGTAATAAAATAAACACTAACTAACTTAACTGAGAATTCTATTTTCCAAGCGGTATTTGTCGGCATTTTACTCACTAATCACTGAAGTGATTATTTTATGCGCCTTTTCAAATTGTGCGCATTACTTTTTCCGATTAGGTGAAAATCTTATTAGCACTTTTATTTTCGTTCCTGCATGGTTATTTCACTATTAGTGTTTTTTGACTCGAACTTTGACAGATCGACATTGTCATGTTTTTTTTCGAGAGTTTGATCTTAAAAATTCTTTTGGCACACAAGAAATTGTTTCGAAAACGTTTCTATAATTAAAAAATTAAGAAAATTAGCATCGTCGTTTTGAAAACTATAAAAGCGCAAACTTCCCGAAGTCAGTTGTCCGTCATTCTTCTTTGGAAATTTATAGTCTATGTCAGGCCAACCGCCGGCTCCGTTTGGGTTGTCATTAACATCCAACAACAGACTCCCAGGCTTCCTTGTGCTACAAGTGGACCTGTTCTCACCATTTCCAGATTTCTGCCAGGACTGTCCTCTACGAGGGTACTCTATTCTAATGCTGTACCGCATGTCCTCCTCGAGGGTACCGAATGCCGTACCTCTTCTTTGCTACTGCTGCACCTACAATTCTCTGCGAGGGCACCATTGCCATACTGCCTCTTTACTGCTGCACCTGTAACTGCGCTTCTCCGTGACAGTTATACGTTCTGCTTCTCTAACACGTCTCCTGCCCTACCACGTCTCCTCAACCTTCAGCTCCACTACGTTACTACCTGATATCGACCCACGCCCTTCATCACATAGCTCACCTTCACTTATATACATATCGTACCTTTTTTTTATTAAACCTTCGTAAATAATCTTCTCTAAATATACTCTTTTTCACTTTTCTTTTTATTAAATTGTCGCTACACGATAAGTTACTGTGAACACCTAGCCTTACTGTATTGGAAGGATTAAAAGCAAAAACGTGCAGCTTCCTATTACATTTCAACTGTTAATTTCACTGTGATTATACAATTATTACACCCAGAATATGTTTGGTTTAATAGGGTAAGTATAGATATTTAGACAATCTGTCATTTATGATTTGACACTTATTATTTTTTAACTTATTAATTATTATGCTTTTATGTTAGATAATGTTAGATAATAGAGATATTTAGTTATTATTGTAGTTTAAGTATTCTTATTTTGTTAGTTAACCCTTATTATAATTTTTATCGAATCGGAGGAATACTGGAGAAAGGCCGAATTTTAAGTACCTACCCGAAACCGACGTGCATAACTCAATGTAATCATGTGTAAGAAGCAAAAGAGAGGTGGAAAGAAGTAGTATCTGCGTACCCCTCTGGGAAACAGGCGTGATTTAATGTATGTATGTATATATTATTATGTATGATGATACTTAAAAGTAGGTATTCTTTATGTTTCTATGGTTCGATAAAAATATCCCTTTGCTTGTGTCGAGCCAATAGGCGATAGCTCTTAGAAGGTGCTTCGGGTATGACCTTGTCTCTCAATCGCTCTCATAATGATCTTATTAAGAGCGAGTAAGAGAGAACTACAAACCCGACGCTCCTAAGTGGTCCCAGACTGTATCTCAAATAAAGCCCAAGAAACAATATAATCCTTATTACTACTAAGCTAGAATTAAAAGTGCTTTGGTTATTGAATTTGGGATACTGCTTATTGGCTACAAAGGTCAGAACATAAATAAGTCCATACCTAGCGCTAATAGATTTAATACGTATTATTACTCTGTAATAGATTCTGACGTGGCCATTTTACTTAATAATTTACTTAAATATGGATTTCAATTTGTTTTTTAGTTTTAGTTTATATTAACTAGCGGTCCTTTATTTTCTATGCATTGTCCGTTTTGGCCAGCCTAAATATAATACAGATTTAAAAGTTTTTTTTGTGGTTTCTCAAAGGCTGTAAATAATGAACTCTTCATTTTATTTTTGCCCTTACAACATACGTCATGATGTTATCAGATTTTTTGAATCAAAAACTTCGAAAACAAAGGGGGAAAAAAAAATCGACATATTTCGCTATAAATCAAAAAGTACATGACAGAAAAATCAAAAACAAATAGTTTTAAAATGTGTAAATTGAGACCTCTCATATGAAACCCCATTTGCTTTAAGTAATCGAACCCCCCCCATTCTAGACCCCATTTTTATTATTTATAAAATTAATTTCATATTATTTTTACTAAAAACCGATGCGGGCAAGCAAGTTGTATAACTATGCCAAATTTCAAGTTGATAGCAGTTGTAGTTGCTGAGAAAACCTGCTGTGACATACAGACAGATAGACGGACAGACGGACAAGGAAGTCTCACCATAAGGGTTCCTTTTTTACCATTTTGGTACGGAACCCTAGAAAGAAAAAAAAAACTATGACAATTTCATCAGTTTTAATTTTGAATGATTATTTAGGATTTAGTTATCTTTTACGTTAGTAAGCAACAGTCGGGTCTTTTCAAACTTGCTTTTTAAATGTAGATTGAAGAGATAAAAACCCCTCAAACGGCTTAACCAATTTTTACAAAACCTGATTTAGAACCATACTTTCCATAGATTTCTTTTATGAAACACTGCGTGCAAATCCATCCATCCGTTAAGGAGTTACGATGGCCAAGACACACCGATAAACAGACACGCAGATACCAAAGAAATATACATTAAACTTATACCACCCCTCTTTTTGCGTCGGGAGTCTTTCATATGTATGTATGTAGGTATGTTAATAAACACTTATTTACTTATTATATAATAAAAAAACCAGGACAATACAATTATTATAAAATATATGTACAAATATGAACGCATCCCTTTAAGGGATCTCTTCCAGCTAACCCTTGCGAGATAAATAGATACAAAGATATATATTAAATACATCAATATACATGCATAAACTGTGTTTTGTGGTTAGTTGATATTTAGGAGATAGAGACAAGCCAGAACTTCTTCAATTTGTCTTTTAGGGAATGTACAGTCGACGTCAAAGAAATGTTTACATTTTTGCTCCTTATTTCAATGGAATATTTCAATTTACGATTTAATTAACGGCATAATAAACATTTTAAATTCCAAATGTACTATCTAGAATAAGGATTTGGTAACCCTTAAACGGATTTTGTCCGTTTTAAAGGTCACATCACTTAAATGCCCGCCCTTCTAATTTCAACGAACTGTCGCATAGATTCAGTACCAAGTGACATCAATTAGTTTATCTCTTTCTTACTTATTCATTAAGAACAACTATGCACGAGACGAGAACAAGACGCAGGCAAATAGAAAAAACAATTTAATCACTTGAAAATTTTATATGATATTTTTCTTTTCTAACCTTCATTTCTTACTGTAGTTATAGCTTAAAAAAAACCACCACTGAAACGTAGAGAGATCCTAAAAGGGTTAATTTGAAGATAATTCGTAAAAATAAACCTTTATGTATAGAAATGTACACGAAACAAAAAATTTAGGTAGGTAATTATTATTGGAACCAGCCCAATTTCGTATGAGATTTATTATTAAAGTCGACCATTTGTTTTTTTTTGTGTCATAATGAACCTTTATTGCACAAATAAATAATAATAATACAAATAAATAAACAAATATTAAATTCTACTGTGTGTTAGTTTGTAACGAGTATTCTTCCACGCTGCAACTATTGGACGGATTTGTTAGAAATTTGGATAGTTAAAAATTATGTCCAAAGTCAATATAACATTGTAAAACAATAAGGTTGACTTTCCTATTGGGGTACAAATGACTTGGCATCTTTAATGAAATTGACAACTTCAAGCATACTCGTAGTTTTTCTGAAATGGGTCATAAATGAACGCCTGTGACCGTACCATTTTTTTTTATATCCGTTTAGCCCTGTGAAAACAAAATAACTACTAGTCGGTGATCGAAGTCGAGATCAAAATTCTTACCTCATTATTGAGGTGAAGATTAGGAAGCTTGGTATTTTTATCAATAAAACTTACCCTTATATTACAGGAAACACGAGTTCATCAAAATGGGAACTGTCAGATTTTGGGCGAATTCGATCACCGATTGTATACTCGAAAATCTAATTAAAGACCAAAATCCTAACCTCCACGGGCGCACATTCGCTGTGATTACTGCTGGTTTAAGTGTAGTTATTTTTATCAATAAAACTTACCCTAATATTACTGGTTACACGAGTTCACATTCATGTTTTTGTAAAATAATGTTTAAATAACTTAATTATCAAGATGGGAACTGTCAGATTTGGATCTCGAATATAGATATACATATAGAAAAACCCTGATTAAATGGTGACCCCTTCTTTCAGAGCTAATATCTTAATCATTCCAACCGATTTTCATGAGACTTACAAGCTTAAAATCACTGCTAGAATATCCGCTCTCAAATAAAGAAAACTGTATCCAAATCGGTTCACCCTTTTAACAGCTACTGTGCCACAGACAGACATACAGATACACACACGTAATAATTACATAGATACAAATAAGAACAAGACAGAGCGAAATTATTGCGAAACGGTCCCAACTCCGTGAAGTCAGCGCTGTAATTCCGTGAAGAGACGGAACGTAACACACTTAACACAAAACAACTTAAAATTAAAAAGAACATGGATAAAATAAGAATCATTTGTTGGAGATTATCTTTATAATATTAGATGTATTTGTTTGCAGTGCTCCGCTGGCGATCTCGATGTTGTTTCTAATATATTTCTTCGCTCACGCTTCGATTCGGGCTCCACCAATCCCTATTGGTGTTGCTATACACGCCACACCAAGTACCGCCGCCGCAGACCAAATAGTTACCACGACAAGAACGTATAAAAGTACAAGTAGAAGAAGAAAACCAAGAAGGACAAGGAAGAGGTATAGTTACAGGGGGATAGGGGCAAGAAGCAATAATTATTTCGATGTGTTTTATTGATCATTACAAAATGTGAAACAGAAAAAACCGGCCAAGTGGGAGCCAGACTCGCTCACCGGAAAACTAGTATTAAACTAAATGAACAGTAGTCAAAATAGGTTTTTTGTTTAAAAGAAATAAGACCATTTTGACTAGAGCAAATCTCTGATGATTCTAGAAATATGTTACTTATTAAAAACATTCATATTTTTCTCCTGATAATGTTTAATACCTTCGACCAACTACAGAAATCGGAAAAGTTAATGCTTAAGGCAATATTAACTCTTAGACTGCGACTTGCGAGCTGAAATTAAAAAAAAAAATATTGTTTGTAATATTTTACACCAAGATAGAGAGAGTACGTAAACGCAATAAGGTGTATAAAGTTTATAGCACACGCGCCGGTACCAGACCAGCAAGGCCTCAACTCTCGCCTTCATCGAAGCCAGCACGGCGTTCGTGAGGCGTCGATCGAGCGTCCGCCTGGGGCCTACTTCTTGAAACACAATAGACTAATAATATTGGTTCTTGGGGTACATTTCACTAGTAGACTTTTAGAAAATTCTATTGAGTGAACATATATTATTAGTCTAGTGAGTTAGGAAAAATGGGCCCCAGCCCAGACGTAGACCCCAGGGTCAGATTTAAGCACTTCGCTTTAAGTTCGTGTTATCCTATCGATTGACCCTCCCGGTTGACTCTGTTATGCAGATTCGTGTGATTGGTTGGTTTCAAGCCCCACTGAGGTTCGTTGGTGGGAAATACCTAAAGTATTTTAGTTTGGGCAGTAGTTCAAATATATGTTGAATGGATTGTGCGTAGACATTAAAATAGCTTGAAGCCGTTCAATAAACACTTCATATGGAAAGCCTAACGTCGGGTTTAAGGAATTAGTAAGTGCTTACTCATTAATTGTATCGTATTGGATAGTTTTTCATTGGGGTAAATCGATGATATGCTTACCACATCGTTAGGGTTTGTTAAAACCAGTTAACCAAATACCCCATCGAAAACCCTATGAATGGTAAGCGGGGCCGGTCCCTGAGTACAGGTGCGCGGGCTGCGCTTGGACAGCGCGCCGCAAACGCGTGGACATTGTGGGTTCCAAACATAACCGCTTGATACCGGATCAGCTCAAAGTGAGATATTGTAAAGTGAGCTTATTACTATATTAGTTACGATACATTTTTCAGTGGACGACTGCTAGCTTGTAACGAGGCGAGACGTTGCTGTTCAGATGCCGATTGTGCGTTACAGTATGTAGTTTCATACAAGGGATACTGAATGGCTCGAGTTGAGGTGGTGCCGCTCCGGTGCTGAGCAGTCATGTGTGCTCAAGATTAGTTGGCCTACATGCCGTAGCGTCTGTGTTGGATGACGCAATCCTCGGGCATCGCATGGTGCCTGCAACACGGTGGCACTACTTTACTTTAACTTGAAAATGTATCGTACTAACACGAAAAAAACACTTTGAACTGAGGCGGTGCTGATCTGGAGCCGGGACGTTGTAATAAAAAAATAAAATTGGAAGATAGTTTGAAAAAACATGTATTATTATTAGTTTCGATGGTACCAAGCATTTCAAATAATTAAAGTACTTATAATAGAACAAGTATTTTTAAGAAACCTTATTTAAGATATAAGTTTACATATTAATTTTAATGTTATTTTATTTTCCCCACTTTTTGTACATCGTAACGTCGCAAGGTTTACTTGCTGGGAGATGTTAACATGTGCGCAGAATAAGTAAGTTTAATGGAATTTATGCACGCAGCTTTTAAATCGAAGATGCAATCGATGTGTCGAAGAGCAAGAAACAAAGAAACAACTAATGATGAAAAATACTTACATGTAAAATGTTAATCCACTAATCAGAAATTTTGATAGGATCGTAGCATTAAGTCCGCCTTTTGTATACTATTTTAATTTTGTGCAATAAAGTATTAGAATAAATAAATCAATATTTTTCTTAACACAATTTCACTCCACAGCAAGGTATCATATTAGAGCTTGTTTTTGAGAATGACAGTGTAATCATTACTTGAACGTTCATAAATAAAGGCAAACCTGACTCACTGACTTAGATATCAATGCACAGCTGAAACTACTGTACTTAGAAATTTGGTATAGGGGATCCTTTTATGATGTAAGTGAGAACTAAGAAATGTTTTTTGGAAATTCACCCCCTAAGGGGTTAAAATAAGGGGAGTAGCGGGAAACTAATTCTACGCGTACGAAGTCGCGGGCGTCCTCTAGTGCTTAAATATCAGAAAAGGGGACAGTTTCAGTAAGATACATACATATATACATACACACACTTACTTTCACGCCTGTAACCTCAGAATCAATCCAAAATAATATCCAGGATATTGACCACATGACGGCTCTTATTCACGTTGGTAATGTAAAGTTATTCTACCAACGCTTGGGACAAGAGGCCATCATTGCAGAAACTAGCACTAGTTCGTATTCTCAAATTAAGTTTAGTAATTTTAAAGGACTCCATCACAAAGTAAAGTCATAAACAATAATGATTAAAAATAAACGAAATTTAAGGTCAAGAGGTTTGTCAATTATTTTAAATTAAGAATAATTACTAGAGAAGCAAGAGAGCAAAATGACGCCTAGACTAATAACTACAATAATACACTAAATAAAAAACAGGACCTTGCAAACGTGAACAGACGGGGCCCCACAAACAGCACCAGTTCACAAGTGTGATGCGGATCTCAGCCATCGCCTTCCACAACCATGACGTGTTTGGGTTAGTGGCTACCAGATCATATTTGTCAAAGACATCCGAAGCCAAGTTTAGGTAACCCAAACCGGGCGGAAGCATTTGTTTCAACACAACGCAAACGATATCCTACAGAAACGGGAAACAAATAATCATATCATAATAAGAATAATATGACAGAACTTAAGTGGTTCTTATAAACCAAGCACTGCCACTTTATAATTAACGCTGGAAAGAGTAATCAAAAAAATTGAGCAATTAATTAATTTATTTATTCACGAATTGAATTCCTTGAAAATGGTCCTCGGCCCGTAAGTTTTTGAAAAACTGTTATCATAAGTACATCGATATAGGTCGCGGTCAGTTTACCAACACAGCAAATAAGTTTTCGATAGGTATAAACATTTAAACCGTTTGTAACTCAAGGACCAATGAAGTCTACTTAGTCGTGATAGTTTTCCTATAAAATTCATTATATGTGCCTGTTAATTATTTAGGATATTTTTCTGATTTTAAGTATTTGTAGTTTAGGCTTAGGGGGACGACGACGACGACGACACTTGACTCTAACAAAAATTAGCGCTTTAAAGCTTAATATTTCATAAACGGATCTCTTGATCGAAAAATTGCTGTGGTAAAAAAAATATTTTTCGAGATTTTATTTTACCAATTTGTTGGCGTGTCCAACATGTATATTCATGTCGAATTAAAAAATTCTAGTATTTAAGTATTCTAGGCGTGCTTTATACTAGTGTGGATACTTAAAGTGAGGGAAAACGATACTCAGTGAAGGCTAAGGTCGGATGCCTCTGCAGGAGACAGGAATGCAAGCTAAGATGGCTCACATAAGGGACCTGTCTGAAAGAGTCAAACCCCCTGCAAAGGAGAAGCAAACAACGATTGACGACAAAAAAGGGACAACCCTCCTACTAGACTAACAGCAAGTCTTAGAGCGACGGAGAGCAAAGTGCCAGCAGCTGTTCATAGCAAAACGAAAACACAAAACCGGATAAAAATCTTCTCAATGAGGCGGAGTTTGCTGGCGGATAACTCAAACTAAAGGCAAGCGGCAGTGACGTTGTTACAACGCAACTCATCAAGCGCCTAGGCCCAGAAGGAAACATGATGCCATAATTTTGAAGATTGGCCAGTAGCCCGATGACTGGACAAAATCCATCATTAATCCCTTGCGCACAAAATGTTCCACGCGGGAATGCGAGAGATCCGTACCATTTCTCTCATATCACACGTGAGTAAAGTCCTGCTACACATTATTAACAAGAGGCTTGAATAATATATACGCGGTTAAATAGCTATAGAACAGGAAGCTACAGAACCTCTACGCGGATGGTCAGTCAAAAGTTTGACCCCGAAGCCGCGCTATCTTACCAATTCAAAACAGAACGAGGTGCGAGCTCAGTGAGGTAAGTGCTCATATGCGAGCACACCATGCTCAGAGTGCTGAAAAACTGGGGGGTGAATTTACGATCATCGCCAGAAATGAGAGTGAAATAGCAGAGCTGCTGCAAAAAAATTAGGTTGTCAGTGTGGAGTACGGATTGAGGATTAACCGGAGCAAAACCAAAATGCTAGGGATCTCCGGGACTGAACGTAACACAAACGAACCCGCCGATCAACCAAAACAAACCCAACCAATCTAAGCCATCTGAATGTTCGGACCCACTTCTCGGTAATATGGAGAGCTATTTCCTTCTTCAGCCACGTGGCGTGTCAAGCACCCGATAACTTGGAGAAAAATACTAGCTGGCGGCGTGCAGGGAACAAGAAGCAGAGGGAGGGCACCAACCCGCTGGAGGCTGGTCTGAACCCTTAACTGTAAAACCCAGTCATCAGTGCATCCGGCTCAACAAAGAGTAACCGAGTGTTCTATCAAAAAGAGTACTTATGGTGGTCACGACACTCACGACCCTCAACCACGAGGAAAGGAAAAACTAGGTATCTAATGTGAATTTACACAATAAATATAAAGTCTCTTTTGTACTATCTTCAAATACTTACTTTTATTGTAAGCCCTAAACACAATATTATTTGACGAATTCATAGTACCAAATCCAATGCAAATTTTGGTGGTATTGAGCAAAAACTCTCTTATTTCCAGTATTTCCAATTGAATATTATCATTTTTTTATATATCCCCTGAAGTAAATACTCTCGTTACGGCAGTTCTTTGTAAATTTTATAAAGTTACAATTTTTTATCGCTTGAGCGTCGCCGTCTCCTTTCTCGCTTGAAACTAGTTGAAACTAACACCCTACACCCGTCCCTCTAGTCAGAGGGCGCGGCTTACTAATAACAGCGTAACTAAGACATTTTTCATCCGATTGAGTTCCGGTTTCTTTTATTAGATAGCTGATAAAATGTTCGTTATGTCTGCTTTACATATTTTTTGTATATACATATAGTGTATACTTCCAAGGCTGCAAACGAAAATAGGGAGTTTTTATAGATTTTATAGAAAATATTTCCGTAACTGTACTACTCGGCGCATGTTGTGTATTATAGCAATATAGACAATTTAAATCTCGCTCTTTCATTTAATAGCCCACGCATGTATATAGGGTTCATACAATCAGAATAATTCGCAATTTTCGAAATACAGTGGCCGCCATTTTGATAACGTCATATTTCCGGATCCATGTTCTTTATAGGTGGGGTCTCGACGGTTTTTAACACAGAATAACATGTTTAACAACATAATAAAATTTGGTGCTAGTATCACCATGTGATCTTTATTTCACCTCACAGAACGCACCCCTAACCCTAGTAGGTAAACAAACTCATGGACATATTGATGCATAACCTGACTGTGGCTCTGAAATCTAGACTTAATTTGTCAAAGAACAAACCGCAGCATACTTAAAGTCGCGTTCCTAAACTGTTATTGCTGATGTGGGGGTGAAGACCGTAAAGTTTTAGTAGGATATGGCTGGTCATGTCTGCTGCATACCATTGAAATACCACCGATTGGTATCTATGCGATGAACGTCGCAGCAGAAAGCCTCCCAATAAGACTAGACCTATTTGCGAGGGATTTGTAGGAGCGCGCTAGACAGGGATGTGTGAGGGAACACAGGGAAGACCTTTGCTAGTAGTGATATACACGTCAGGGTAACTACGAGTAAACAATATGATAAAAGGAACTTTGTTGCGTCGATGTGCGAATGTAAACGAAACCTGCTGAGTTTGTTCTGTTGAATTTGATTCTGCACGGACGTTAATTTGTTAGTACCCATTTCAAAGAAAAACTGCTTGAAGATGTCATTATCATTAGAGATGTAAAATAAATTTTAATTGATAGGAAACTCAACCTTATTGCTGTAGGATGTCAGCTTGACCTTAGAACTACAAATACTCGTATTCTTTGACTGTACCTTTATGTAAATACGAACTAATTAACGTTTACACTGTGTCGTTGTTTTTTTGCAGCACTTTCCTGCTTGGTGCTCTATTGATAACCTTGCTTGTCGGAGGAAAATATTTAGTAGATTTGGATCGACAAATTAACGCAGTTCCCATAGCGAACTTGACTGGACTTGCTGGAATAGGTACTTCTCATTACTCTAAACTCAATACGTACACTAGGTAAAGCGCTCGTGGAACCGATAACATTCGAAGCTTGATTTTGCTATGATAGTTAAAGGATATACAGTGGGCAACTAATTCGTTGTAGAGAGAGGTGTTAGAGAGTGTTTCGTTGACGAGCAGGGTCAATTTATAGCTTGCGTCAGCGAACCAGTGGCCAGTCAATATCATCAATAAATCATCAAAGGAGCGAGCGAGGTTAATGTATCAGGCGGTAAAATTTCTACACCATAACGTATGCGGAATGAAATCTGGAGAAAGTTTGTACCTCTGTTTAAAATATTAAATTCCTTAAAAAAGTACAAAATTGAATTGTCATTTGTTTAACAACTCATTTTCAAATAATTATAACAAATTTCATGGACGAAGGATTTTTATAACAATAATTATGGCAAATGAGAAAAAATGCGTCGCGAAACTTTTTGTAATGTTTTCGATACACAACCCCTCTGGTCGAATGCGAAGGTCGTGGAGCATTTTATACAAAAGGTTTAGAGTCAAAGCACAGTTTATAGGATTAAGTCCTACCCACTCAGAAAAACGAGTACAAGAAAGCCCGGTTCTGAAAGACTGTCCAATTTAAGCCAGTTTACTAAGAGGAGTCATTTAGAGACAAATGACCGCCGCGGCACTTAGAAAATTAAGGCCCTATTTCTATGGAGACGCCATATTCGATCCACAGTGCGCTAGGCGTATCGCAAAATCACATAAAGTCCAAATGCGACGGCAAATTCATTTAAAAGTATCTTATAGAAATGGGTATTTAAAAGCAATCAAGAAAAGTTAAAACGAAGTGCTAGAAAATCCGGCTTCGATATTTGGTCAAAAATACATTCCACGCTAAAAGTGACGTCTTGTGCGTAATGATCGGCGAATCATATGTCATAATAGAAGGAAATTAATTAGCCCAATTTGCTTCGGTATTGCAATTATATTGTTAACGTAATGATAGTCGTTTTTTTACTTGATAGTGAGAGACTCTTTTTTAAACAAAAGAGGAGGTTCCAATTAGTGGGAATCTTTTTATTCATACAATGTAAAGTGGTATTCTGATTTTGTTTCGATATTTAGGTATTTATTTTGCACTGATTAATATCAATGTTTTATTTTACAGGCGACAATAAAATCATGCAGGCCTTGGCGTCAAAAGTGAACAGAATTTGAGCAAAATTGTTAAACAAAACTTGAAGAAAATGCGACAGAACTGCGATAGCGTAACGTACACGTAATTTTATTTTTTTATTTTTAATAGTTACCCGTAAATTTAATTTTTATGTTTTATACAGCTACTTTTTATAACCATTTTACAAAAATATTTGTGACAATTTGCTCTCAGGGAATCTGCAACTGAAAAAAATAATACAAAAAATCTCTTGAGTTACTTCAAGCACCCTTTCAATATAAATATCAAAATAAAATGACACATCAATTTTGTACGACTAGCGACTGTACCTACTTAGAAAAAGTAACTTTAAAAATCTTATTTGAATCATGACAATCAAATAAGTCTTTATTTCTTGCGGAATATCTGGAGATAATTAGACGTTTTGGTGTGAGGGAATCCTTTTAAAGTTCACGACACAAAATGGCGAAAATTTACTGGGCGATAGAAAGACAATGTTCGTGCAAACATACACCGGATGATTGATTGAAAACTGTCTCCAGAATCTCTATATTTAGAAACAAACAATAATAAAACAAGATAATAATATGATTAAATGTTCAAGAACTTACGAAGTACCTTCGCTGTGTCTGATGCTGGTTCTGACAAAATTGAGTATTGATCATATTCAAATTGAGTTGATGAAGTAATCCTTCCCAATCGGTTCGATTCCGGACACGTTGCAACAACAAGTCAAACAACACCGGACATCAACATCCTCTGGGATTCGACACTTCTAAAAATTTGGTGAATTAACTTTACACATCAAATAGTAACATGATGTAACATGTTCGGACCGAAGTCGCACAAACAATCTTTGTCCTGGGTCTCTATTCTACACGGTAAAACCATATACCTTTTGGCATGTAATCGTACCTACTGTCAACATTACAAAAATTATTTCATAACATGTCTAAGCCTTTACTGTTTAACATAACATTGTCAAACCTGTTATGCGAGTAGGCTGGAGTATTTCTCTATTATATTCGACGCACAATAACGATAACGAAATTTTTGACGACGATGACGGACAGACTCATCGACACGTAGGTACAAGTTAGGAATTGCATACACCAGCACAGCCACCATCGACCGATGACGTCCGACCACCTCCGATCAACGGACGAATCCAAACTTGTTTCTTGACTGACTTTAATAAAAGAGGCTCTATTTCGACCCGTGCCTATGTTTGTATCATCACCATCATCATCAGCCTATATTAGCCCTCGGCTGGACATAGGCCTCTCCCAGAATATGTTTTGAATGAACGATGAATGCAAAAAATTGTGCGTTAGTTTGTTACTCATTCACTTTTCAACGGCTGGATGGCTGTGGATGATATTTGGAGTGGAGCTCATACTCTGAAATAGCACATGTATGTTCTACTATTAATCACGAAAAAAAAAATTTACCCCGAGTGAATAACTACGCAGCTAGTAGTTTATAAATTTAATATTATGAAATCCCTGAGAATTTGACCAATAGAAATATTTTTACAGGCTCTTTGTATTTCAAATGGACAATGCGGTGAGAAATGTCAAGAGTCTTGAATGACGAATCAACTTTTACCTATTCACTTTGCCGTAATCAAATAAAAATATTATTTATAATTATCGTTTGTTCTATTGTGACTAGGTAATTAAAATAACATTAACGGTTATTTATCATAAACATTAAATTATCTCATGAACCTAGATTCAATGATCTTCAAGTATATAAAGGCTGTATACATTTATCACTCGAATCTTAGTCAACTGTTGACGTCAACACCTGTGCTGCTTTCCATCTTAGCCTTATAATATAATAATCATATTTTACGTTTTCATTCCTGGTGTCTTTTACTTACGACTGATTTTGCTGATAATTGTGAAATTCCATAATGGTGTTAATGTAGTAAGTGCTTGTTTACAATTCGTCGATTATGTGTTTATTGTTTGATCAGTAGTTAAACTAACTAATCGTTAAAAACCGTAACTAATGGTTAAGTCTCAAGGAAATGTGTCAAACTTTCGATTCCTTTTTCGAATTTTAACAATTAGTTGAGTTAACTACTGATTAAACAACGGGCCCTTAGGGTTTTTTGCCGCCCACACAAGAATGAAAAGGGATAGCTTTACGTGCTTCCCGTGAAGAACGTGAAATGGTGATAGTTTGCATACGCCTTGATAGCAGCGTCAAATTTCAATAATGGGCTATTTGTACATTAAAACCATAAAAACTGATATTTTTTGATGTTTTTTGTATGGGGATCTCTCTTAGGTTCTATAGTATAGTTCTTTTTATAATTGGTGTTAAAATGGTTCTGGTTTCTTATTACAGTTTAGAAGATTCAGCCTGAGATAGTCGACGAAAAGTAGGCTTCGTCATTACTGGGGTAAGGATAATTGGTGGCATACCTTGGTTCTAGAATGCATGGAGTAATTATTTCCTATTTATTATATAAATATTTCAAAATTCATTAATTTGTTTAATCGCTAAAACAGTGAAAATAATGTTGGTGCGGAGGATATCTCCGCTGTGAGTGTTACAAACAAATAAATATTAGCTGGGGGACACTTTCACACTAATTGACCTAGCCCCAAACTTAGCTCTAGGCTTGTACTATGGGTACTACACAACGATATACATACTTATAATGAGGAAATATGGACTTAAATACATAGAAAACACCCATGATTCGGGAGCAAATATTCGCGCTCATCACTCAAATATCTGCCCTTACCAGGATTTAAACCCAGGACCGCTAGCTTCGTAGGCAGTGTCGCTACCAAATAGGCCAACGCGTCGTCAAAATAAGTATTTTGATTTTTTGAAAATCAAATTGATACCTATGTGTTATAATCAGTGATCGTACTTTTTGTACCATTTTTGGCGCGATGACGTCAAATGACACACGACATCGACCTAGGGTTGTTGGCGTGTATAATATGATTGACGTATAAAATTATGTAACATTATGTGGTCGTTGAAAATAATTTCCAAATCTACGTAATCTTTTAATAAAGCATGTGGATAAGCAGAATAATTATTAGATTTCTCAATATGCGTGCGGGTTTTCATTTACCTCGTTAGAACATGTTTCGATCGTGTCATTTTTTTAGCACAATAGGAACAAAATATTGAGGAAAACTATGCTCACTAAACAGTTTCTCCATTGTGTTTAATCAGCTAATAATTATTGCTTATTTTCACACACAAAATCAACGCAACTGTTCTTAGCACTTGACGGGACGTCAGTGAAGATACAAAATGAGTTCTATATTTACGCACTGCTATTATATTATACTGTCTATGCTAATATATAGTTAGTATATACTACTGACAACCCTAGCACTGCACCGAAAATGCTACAAAAAGTACGATCACTGGTTATAATAGTTAGTTAATAGCGACTCCGTGGATTTTAGAACCACGGTATGCCACCAAAATCCTTACTCTAGTAATTTCAGATAATATTGCAGAATAAGTTTATATTTATCCTGTTTTCTCTGTTAGTTTAGACCTAGTACCTTAACTGCGTAACCGTGATAAATAAGAACTTATTCGACAAAGTACAATTTCATTGATTATTTACTAAATCTGTAGAACTAAAAAAAACAATAATGGTACAGGAAGGTACAATCGAACTCAAAAGTAGGTGCGCATTTTAGTACTTTATCGCTGTAATGTATTAAAGTGAGAGTGGTTCCAATTCAGAATATCAATAGCTGTAATAGGGTGCTGAAATTAACAGCTACTTATGAGTTATACCGTAGCTGAATTACAGAAATTTAAAGAAAGAAAGAAAGGAAGAAAAAACATTGATTCGTGACAAACAGACAAACAAAAGCCAACAAAATATTGGTAGTGTCAAAGTCATTGTTATGCGACCACATTTGTAAAAATATCCGCTGGTCTCTCGAATCCGCCGTCAGTCGCTAAGACAACTGAAGTGCTGAAGTAAAATAAATATTCGTAAGATTTGATCTTCACAAACATACTTATTGCATGCCAAAAACATTTACCACCTGTCTGTGTCTGTGTATTTCTGTCATTTAAATGACAGATATGGACAAAAAACATGGTTTAACTATACCAACGTTACTCAACGTTTATTAGTAAATAGGGAGCATGTTGGACTTGACAGAAGCGCGTGGAGCTAACTCCAGGTGCTTCTGTTTAGTACACGAGTAAATTACTATGTAACCGAACAATTGTCATCGCGATATCCATGAACTTATTTCTCTAATGAAGAAGTGAAGGCCATTAAATAAAAAAAAGAAGTTGCGTGTTGTTGGTGCATGCCAACAACACGTAATTATGTTTGATAAGATCAAATCTTACGAATATTTCTTTTACTAGTTCTTGTACCGAAATTTGAGTTAGAGTCTATGGTGGTTACATTACGTCCGCTGCACTAAACGCAGCTAACTAGTTTAGACATGTTAGATTGGGCTTAAAACTGTTAATGACTGTGTCTATTCTTTTTTTAACAATATCCCTTTTTTTAGCGTTGTGGCTATCGCCGGAGCTGCTGCGGTGATTTACGGATCTTACTACTCTACACAGAGGTTCATGGCGGACTATGTAAAGCCTTATGTGGGACAATTTTATTTGACTACAGCCCCACCACCAACTACAGTTACTTCCGTAGGTTAGGTTCGTAAGGGCTATATTGCAAAACGTCTATGTAAGCAAAACGACTTAGATTCATAAGATCTTGGTTGCAAAATGTCTAATTGTGTAAATCGTCTTGATAGTAGAATGCCTGGGTTGAAGATTGGACTTAGTTTTATAACGGTTTGTTTGTATAACGTCCAAATAACAAAATGTCCCTGTTGCAAAACGCCAACGTGTGCAGAACGTACTGATAGTAAAATTCATATCGTCAAAAATGTATAACGCCTAATTTGCAAAACGACTAGATAGTTGAAAGACAAGAAGATCACAAACTGTAGTTTGTGAAGGAACTTTTTATACATTGATCAAGAAGGGATCTAACCATAAATAAAACTAATCTTATAGAACCTATTCGTTATGCAATCACGACGTTTTGGTACCTAGACGATTTAAAACCAAGACCTTGTACTTACTATCCAGAGACTGCATAACTAAGGCCATGAATAATTTGGTTTTAATGCTACGTTTTAATTTTACAACCATGAGACGGTATGCCTAATTAGGCATTATTTACAACCTAGACATTTTGCTTACTAGAGCATTTACAAAAAAGGCGTCTTGTTTAGTTAGTCGTTATGCAACAACGTTTTGCAATCTAGTCCTTACAAATCTAACCCTATTCAAATACGCGAGAGATACGCGGAGTCCTATGGCCTTAAGTACAACTCGAAAAAAAAAGTGAACTCATTTTCAAGGCCAACCGCCTAGGTTTGTACCCCCAGTTATACTCGATGGTGTAGTAATGACTAAACGATCAAGTAGGTACATAGGGCCCTGGGTATCATATTGGAGAGATCAGTGCTCTCCGATATGTTGCCGACATTGAGCGAGAGCGTAGGGCGTTGGCAGTGAGGAGAAACGTGTTGTCTCGCAGGTTTGCACGCTGCACACAGGAAATAAAAATAAAAAAAGCATTCTGTCCGACTTTTTACACGTGCAGCCCTGTGGCTTAAATGTACACTCCGATCTTTTTACGCCTATGTGTTCAATATAACAATGGTTTGAGGATGTTGCTGCGACTGCGTCGTTTCTGTAGCGCATCAGGGATGTGAGCCGAGGCTCGCGTCGATAAATAGTTTCCAGGCCATTATTTGCAAGAGACTCGCCTCCCTGATGCAAAGTGTGCGACATAGTCCCAATAGCCTCCTCAATACGATCTTGCGTATTTAGGTTCGACTGCCCAGTCGTAAAGCGTTGGAATTCCTGCCATGCGGATCATAGAATTTTATTGTTTTATTGTTTTCGTAGTATGTAATAGTAACATAGTTTAAGCCACTGTTACCAATAACATAATAATGGACCCTGTGTTTGAAATAAATGATTTATTGTTATTATTTAGATATTTATTTAATTGTTTGTAAATTAGGTTTTCTATAATACATATTCAAAAATAAAAGTAAAGAGTATTGTTAATACTAAAACAAAATATAAACATTATAAAAAAATTACCTAGCCGAGATGATAATAATTGGAGATTATAATAATAGTTATTTTCTACTCTCGTACTATAAACCGCTTGTACTGATATCGTTAATGGTATCAGAACAGAATACTACATATAACGTAACCGAGGTGTGAGAACAATTCTATAATGAGCGTTAGTAGTATGTATTCGCCGGTACTGGCCCCACCGCCGCTCCCCCCGAAAAAAGGTGCTCTGACGGCCGAGGGGCGGGCCTTCGCGGCAAAAAAAAAAAAAAAAAATTTACACTTTTTTTCGGTGTTTTGGGGGCCATTTAGAGCGTTTGGGGAGGGTCCCGAGGCTCTCAGACCGCTCCTTTCCATACTTAGCAATAGCACCTGTATTAAATAGAAAAAGGTTATCAACTACCTGACCCTTTTTCTATTACCGGGCAAGCTCTCTATTGTGTGTGCGCGGGCGTTCTCGGGGCTTTTGTCTTGCACCCATCGACGCGTTTCCACCTTTTTTATTGTCTGATTATGCACTATTAACTGCTGTTATGTGATTTTTAATTTACCTATGTGTTTTTCATATCATTTAATTAAGTAGCAATAGTTACTTTCTTAACATATTGTTCATAGGGTCATAGTTCTAACCTAACCTAACCTAACTTGTTGAAGTACCTAAACCTAACATCGTGAAACCTATCCTAACTTAACATAATTATCTAAAGTTTTTAAGGATCATACTTCTAACCTAACCTAACCTAACCTAACCTAACCTAACCTAACCTAACCTAACCTAACTTGTTGAAGTACCTAAACCTAACATCGTGAAACCTATCCTAACTTAACATAATTATCTAAAGTTTTTAAGGATCATACTTCTAACCTAACCTAACCTAACTTGTTGAAGTACCTAAACCTAACATCGTGAAACCTATCCTAACTTAACGACGCGCTGGCCTAGTTGGTAGTGACCCTGCCTACGAAGCTAGCGGTCCTGGGTTCAAATCCCGGTAAGGGCAGATGTTTGTGTGATGAGCGCAAATATTTGTTCCTGAGTCATGGATGTTTTCTATGTATTTAAGTATATATTTCTCTATATAAGTATTTATATCGTTGTCTAGTACCCATAGTACAAGCCTAGAGCTTAGTTTGGGACTAGGTCAATTGGTGTGACATTGTCCCCTGATATTTATTTATTTTATTTATTTATTTAACATAATTATCTAATGTTTTTAAGGATCATACTTCTAACCTAACCTAACCTAACTTGTTGAAGTAAACCTAACATCGTGAAACCTAATATAACTTAAAATACCTACCGTTTTTAATACTTTCGGAAAATAAAGATGATTCAATCAAAGAAGTAGCTACACTTGGTTTTATATTTGAACAATCATACTCAACTGTTATTAAGCATCGCCTAACTTAACCTAAGCTAAGACCTAATTTAATCATAGCTTAAGTCCTAAGCAAAACTTAATTCAATTTACCCATGATAATCTTAGCAAACCAAGCTAAAATTAACATTTATTATCTTATGCTGTTGTTACTTAGAGCCTATTCTAAACAACTATAAAAACCATACATTGCATATATTTCTAAATAAATTACCTACACTTAGGCTGATAAAAATATGGTGATTAAATGTAATTTAATCTGCGTACGGGTGTGTATCTATGAGTATGTATCTACTTCTAACATTAACTAACATTATCTATTCGTAGTAGATATATTATATGGGGTTCAGCTTCACATACCTACATGTTTAATTTTACTGTTACACAGTAGTATGTAAAACTAAACCGAAGCATGTAAACTGGTTCCGACTTGCTGGATTCAAAATACCTACTATGGAGTATATCAATCAAAAAAGCCTGTACCGACAAGTTTTGTGTGCCCTAGTGAATGGTTTTAACGGCTTACTTGTTTTATTGGTAGCAGCCTATTAAGTTTTATGGTCACAAAGGATTCGTTTTATTATTTTGGGTTTTGATGAATAATACGGCGTCTGTTTTACCTACGAGTTCAAACTTGTTTCTAGAAGGTTTCTTAACTTACGAATGGTATAAAAGCGGTGCGCTATTGTATATCGGCAAGTATTGGCTACTCAACTGTGCTCGTTACCGGATCTCCCTGTACATATAGCAGTATATAGACTTAACAGTGTTGTTTCGTGCAGTGAAGTGTTTATACAAAGGGCTAATAATGGATGTGAGTATGTACAAGTATTATAACTTAACTGTGTGTCTTTTAGCATTTGTTCACCGTGTTTTTATTAAGAGTAGGTATTGTAAACAGTTGTTTAATTTATTGTTTGATATTGTTGCAGTTCTCTGAAAATACTTTCAAAAACTATTACTACCCGGAAAATAAAGATGAATCAACCGACGAAGAAGGCACGCCTGGTTTTAAAGTTAAGCAAGCCATGGCAAAAAAGCGTTCAGCAAATAACATCGACAGCTTCTTTGAACTTCCCAAGAAGAAAACTAAAGCGTTGAAACGATCTTCGAATGTCAGTCAAAGTTCTCCTGACGGAGTGGGTTATATATCAACCGGACAAGATGACGGAGCATACGCTTCTCACTTGATTAAAATCGAGATATATGATATGCAAAAAGTTAAAAACATTCCACCCACTGAGCACTGGAAACACGCTGATGTGAGATTGAAATTCTACGCGTCTTCTGAAGATGAAAGTCAACTGCAATCGACACGTGATGTAATATATAACATAACAAAGCAAGTAGCTTCTAAAGACAGTTGTGTGAAATATTTTATTGACAATAAGAAACATTGATAAAAAGTGTTTGTGTAAGTTAAACAAAAGCTTGTTATTGTATTATATGTAAAAACCTTAGCTTTTAAGAATTCAAGATCCAGTCTAAACAATTATCTTTTTTTGTAAAATTAAATTGTGTGAAATACTTAATTGACTATAAGATGCAGTGATAAAAAGTGTTTGTGTAAATTAAACAAAATGGATAGTTTGAACTGCGATATCTATGATCCCGAACTCATCAGGCTCTGTGAGGAGCTTGAAGAAGATCAAGAATTACACGCCATCGGGGAACTTATAAGTCAACTTCATCGTGAGGCGTAAGTTATATTTTTCTATTTAAATATTCCTGTTCTAACCTGTTTAAAAGTGCTTGAGCAATACTTATCAAAGGATGGGCTTCTGACTCGTTGTGACTTGATCTTATTGTTATTGAAACAGTTAGGAGGGGTACCCCTTTATAAATGGGGTGTCCGTTGCAAAATAATTCATTGTTTGGGTTACAGTGTTTGAGTTACTAAGTGCTAGTTTATTCCATCATGGTGTTCATCATTATTAATTTAGCTCGTGATCAAATTGAATGTTTAAGCAAACAGTTTATTATAGCTAATTTCCATAGAAGCATACGGCTGTGGTTTATATCAAATCAATTACCAACCACACTTTTAGAAGATGCTGATATAAGACCTTATTTTACACCATGTGATGGACACATTAAAGACAAACAGAACAATTCGTCGTCGGATGTGATTGATGGAGTTTTAACAATGCAAGCATACTGCCAACAATGTAGTCAAGATTTAAGTTAGTATAATATCGCAACCAATTATACGCCAAGTCTGTATTTGCTATTAATACATACGGTGTGTTTAATTTCATTTTTTTATTTTTTGTAGATCTTCTCAAGTCGGGCGTGGAGTAAAAAGGACAGCTACAGTATCGGAAGCAGAAGAAGTGCCTACAAAGAAAGCTCGTGTCTCAACTAGTCGTGATGCAGTATCGATATTAGATGAAAATGTAAGTACAAAAAATAGTGATAATATTGAATGTTCTGTGTGTAGTAAGTTTGTGTGCAAAAGATATTTCTCCAATCATTTAAATAGCAATATACACAAAAATAATGTTTTAAGATCTGACACTCAGTGGGTTAACGTGCAGTTGATTGAAAACGCATTTAGGAATAGGGTGGCTACCTATAGAATATTGCTTGATGAAAATGTTTGCAATCCATTAACCCCCGAAACAATTTTACAAAAAAATAAAGAAAAAATCTTCACCTTATTGGATCGCTCACTGACTGATCATCGCGCCTTAAAAGTAAATTTTATTCTCAATGCAGATTTTACTCAAGATACCAAACAGCTGAATAATACGTTTGATTTTCAATTTAGTAACAATATAGTGAATCAAAGCTGTGACAAAAATGATATTTTTACAAGTACAGTTAACGAAATTTTAGCAAGATTATCTAACTTTGAAAGGAAAGACAGTGGTTGGAGTTTAGTAAAATTCAACTATCTAGATGTGAATGTAAATAAATTTAACCCATTACGTGGTTCTTCCTATATAGAATTGCCGCGTGATATAATGAATAAAAAGGCAGTTATTAATGTAAAAAACAATGATCATGAATGTTTTAGATGGGCTGTATTGTCAGGCTTATATCCATGCACAAACAATCATACAAATGAATTGAATTCATATATAGCGCATAAACATAAATTAAACTTTGAAAATTTGACTTTCCCATTTAAATTAACTGATATTCATAAATTTGAAAAAATTAACAATATAAGCATAAATGTTTTTGGGCTCGAGTACAATACACAAAGTAAAAAACATGATGTGATAGGACCACTACACTTAACTAAATGCAAAAAAGCTACCCACTTAAACTTATTATATATAACCAAAGGTAGCGAAGCACATTATTGCTTTATCAAAAAATTATCTAGATTAGTATCTAAACAACTATCCAAAAAGCAACATGCTGTACATATTTGTGATGGTTGTCTAACAAGTTTTACATCAAATATAAATTTAATCAATCATCAAAGAAACGACTGCTTCCATGTTTGTACAAAGTTACCTTCAGAACAAGATAAAAAGAAAAACTGGTTCAATGAAAATGTTCCATCAAACCTACTCACCTTTAATAATTACGATCGTAAATTAAAGGTACCTTTTGTTGTTTATGCAGATTTTGAGGCTTTTTTAAATCCAATTCCTTCATGTTTCAATAATCCTAGTACATCCTCTACAACAAATGTACAAAAACATGAGGTATATAGTTTTGGATACTACATAAAGTGTTCTTATGATGATAAGCTGTCAATATATAGAACATATAAAGGTAAAGATTGTGCCCAAACATTTATGAATTACATTAAAAAAGATTTAGTGAACATTTGTACGAGTAATACTTTTATTAAAACCCCTTTGCCTTTATCTGATTCAAATAATTTAGATATTGCACAGAGCAGCACATGTTACATTTGTGATAAAGACTTAAACGGTGATTCCACTATTTGTTATAATCATCATACAGGTTTTTATGAAGGAGTAGCACATCAACTTTGTTCCGAAAAATACAGGGCACCTAATTTTGTACCTGTATTTTTCCATAATTTGAGCAACTATGACAGTCATTTTATAGTACATGGGTTTGGATTTGAGGAAGGAGACATTGAGTTAATACCAGAGAACAAAGAGAAATACATTTCCTTCTCTAAATCTTTAAAAGTGAATAATTGCACAATAAAATTGAGATTTGTTGATTCGCTTAAATTTTTGAGTTGTAGTCTTGAAAAATTAGCCAAAACCTTGACACCCGAACAATTTTGTGAATTAAAATTAAGTTTTCCATGTGAAGAGGATTTTAAACGATTAATACGAAAGGGTATCTATCCCTATGAATACATGACATCTTATGACACGTTAAAGTTAACTTCTCTCCCCTCTCAAGATAAATTCTACAGTTCCCTGGCTGATTGCAACATTTCGGATGAGGATTATGAACATGCGAGAGATGTTTGGACTCATTTTAATTGTAAAAATATGGGGGATTATTCTGATTTATATTTAAAAACAGATGTTTTGTTACTAACCGACGTATTTGAAAATTTTAGAAATGTATGTCTTAGGACATATGGGTTAGATCCAGCCCATTACTATACTGCTCCGGGATTAAGTTGGGACGCGATGTTAAAAACCACAAAAATAACTCTAGAGCTCTTAACCGACATTGATAAAATAGCTTTCATAACCAAAAATATTCGCGGTGGCATCTCGCAATGTAGTAAAAGGCACGCAAAAGCTAATAATAAATTTATGGCAGATTATGATCAAAATATTCCTTCTTCATATCTTATGTACTTGGATGCAAATAATCTTTATGGGTGGGCTATGTCTCAATGTCTCCCTACTGGTAAATTTGAATGGGTGAATGTAGATGCTGATTTCAATGTTTCTGATGATGCCGAACATGGTTTCATTTTAGAAGTCGATCTAGAATACCTCAACGAATTGCATGACTCTCATTCGGATTTGCCATTCTGTCCAGAAAATGTTTGTTTAGGGAATTCCAAAGAAAAAAAATTAATTCCTAATTTAAATGGGAAAACGAATTATGTTCTACATTATAGAAATCTAAAACAATGTTTGAAGAATGGTTTGAAATTAACTAAAATCCACCGCATTTTGAGATTTGAACAATCAAAGTGGTTAAAAAGTTACATAGATTTAAACACTCACATGCGATCGCAAGCAACTTGTGATTCTGATAAAGACCACTATAAAAGTATGAATAATTCAATGTTTGGTAAGACCATGGAAAACGTTTTGAAATATGTGAACGTAAAATTGCTAAATCATTGGGAAAATCAGGGGAAATCACTGGGAGTTGAAACTATGATAGCCAAACCTGAGTTCCACAGTTTATCAATATTTTCGGAGAACTTAGCTGCTGTCCAATTGAATAAAACTAAAATATTTTATAATAAACCAATTTACTTAGGATTTTGCATTTTGGATATATCGAAAACTTTCATGTACAAATTTCATTATGACTACATGAAAACAAAATATCAAGAAAATCTAAGGCTTCTTTATACAGATACAGATAGTTTAGTATATCAAATATTCACGGAAAACTATTATGAGGACATAAAATCAGACCTTGATTTATATTTTGATACATCAGATTACCCATCGAACAATGAATATGGTTTACCATTATTAAATAAAAAGCGGTTAGGGTTTTTCAAAGATGAAAACAATGGTAAAATTTTTAAAGAGTTTGTTGGTCTACGATCTAAAATGTATGCTTTAGACGTTGAAAATCATGGGCTTATATCAAAAGCCAAAGGAGTAAATAAATGTGTTACTAAAAAACTGACTCTCAACGATTATAAAAAGTGTTTATTTGAAAAAAATGTACAACATGGCCAAATGCTAAGATTTAAATCAATAAAACATGTAATATTTACCCAAAACATAAATAAAGTATCATTATCTCATAATGATACAAAACGATTCTTGTTAGAAAACTCTTCGGACACTCTTGCGTGGGGACATTATAAAATACCACATCAATCATCACAAAATTAATTTGTCATGTAATTTATACTCACAGAACATTCAAAAATGTCATCATTATTTTTTGTATACCTAATTGTAGAAATGTAAATTAATTTTAGTTTTTGTAAATATTGGTTGGTGAAGCTGAATCAAAAAACAAGTGGTGGGGCTACTAATTGTAGAAATGTAAATTAAGATTAAGTACTTATATTGTAGAAATGTAAATTAATTTTAAGTTTTGTAAATATAGGTTGGTGAAGCTGAATCAAAAAAGCATGTGGTGGGGGTACTAATTGTAGATAATGTAAATTAGTTTTTAGTTCAACTATTTTTTTTTTTATTGTTGGTATAAAAAAAAAACTTTGTTGAGTTTTTTGCGGCGTTCCTTCTCAACAATGATGTTCATTTCCGGAGCGCTGGTAGATTAAAAAAGAACGGACAATTTCGAAATAAAACATATTTTACAATGATATCTTTGTTTTTTTTTTTAAGGTGTTTACCGTTGTTTTAGTTGATTTATTTAAAAAGTAATTGAGCTCATAATATTACATCATTTCACTTTTATCTGTTTACATATCAACACGTATTACTAGTTTTAATTATGATACATTTTTATCATCCTTTCACAACCATTGTAGCTGGTCCGAGTGGGTGTGGTAAAACTCAATTTGTAACAAACTTTTTAAGTAATTCCAAAGAAGTATGTAATGTTGTATTTGATGAAATTATTTGGTGTTATGATGAAATGCAGCCTCTTTACAATCTGGAAAATGTAAATTATAGTCAAGGAATACCAGATTTTTCAATGTTTGATGGGAAGAAACCTAAGCTTCTTATAATAGATGATCTGATGAGAGAATCGGATGGACGAATCGTAGACATTTTTACAAAAGGTAGTCATCATAGAAATTTAAGTGTTTTTTATATTACACAAAACATATTTCATCAGGGGAAAGGCCAACGTGATATTTCGCTGAATACAAGCTACATTGTATATTTTAAGAATCCCAGGGACAAAACACAAATACGCTACTTGTCACGACAAGTTTACCCAGAAAACCCAAAATTTGTAGATGAAGCCTACAAAGATGCTACTCAAGAACCACATGGTTACCTCATGATTGATCTGAAACAAAATACAAATGACATATGTCGTTTTAAAACAAAAATATTTCCGTTTGATGGGCATTGCACTGTGTATGTCCCTAAAAAGGGGTTTAAATACGATAAAAATCAGCAAATTTTAGTCAGTTCTACATGATGCATGCGAGAGTAAACACATATAAACATTTACTTGAAGCATTGCAATTGCTAAAACCAAAATATCGCACGGCGTTACTTAAATCTTGTGATGACGATGAGATCAACATTATTTGCGAGTGCATTTATAACGTTCTAAATGGAAAAATTCCATTAGAAAAAAAAGAAAAATCTAAATTAAAAAAACATAAAGATATCTTGCGAAAATTAATTTCAAAAGGAAAACATAAAATAAGAAAAACCGTTATAATTCAAAAGGGAGGTGCATTTCTACCTATTATATTAGGAGCAGTTTTAAGTGCCTTAGTAAACTCATTATCATAATCATAATGGAAAATACAAAAAAAATGCTATTAGTTGAATCAGATTTTATTGAAAGACTGAAACGCAATGAGAGCCTACCTGAAAATTCATCATCCCGCCTAGATGCTGAGATGCAAAAAATCCTTAAAAGTAAAATGAATGATCGTGAAAAGTGGACATTATATTCTCAAGCATTGCAACGATTTTTACATTTTATTGAAATAGATCGAAAACCGTTTAAAATACCTATCATAACGGAGGGGGAGCTTCAAGTCAACAACGAAAGTAATGATCTAAAGTCAAAAGTAAACAAAAAGGAGCTTAATGAATATAATGACTCAGTTGCAACTCCACCTTTGCGAGAAGGAGATGTTACTACACCAGTTACACCGATTGATAAAACAAATCCAGAACCGATGCCAATTAGTCCATCTAAAATTATAGATATATTACCCAAATCATATGAGAAAAAAACTCGAATTTTGTTGGATTACATTGTTTTGAGTAGACCAAAAATTTGGTGGAAGCCAACTGGTGAAGTTGTAATAAACAACCGCACTATTTCAAATAGTAATATTACTGATCTGGTAAGCGACACGATTAGATCTCTTAAACGACCTAAACCAACAGGATGGGAAGAGTTTGCGTTACTGTTAAGAGATATAAGAGTTCCTTTAAGCTGCATAGGTAATCCCGCAAACTTGGAATTCATTAAAACAGCTCAATCGTTTGAACCATTATCTGCATCTACAAGTACGAGATCATCAACAGATAAAGAAAAACTTAGAGCTACACCACTTACCACAGGAGTACTTAAGCGTCAACATAAGAAAATAGATTGGGAAAAATGGACCCCTTATTAGATATTAATAGAATCTACTATGATGTCTCCAATCCAGCCGGTTACAGTAGTTTAAATAATATAGCGAAGGAGATGAAAGAACAAATGAACAAAGAGGAAGTAAAAAAATGGCTACAATCTCAAGATACGTATACGCTACATAAACCTATTCATAAGCGATTCACCAGAAATAGATATATCCTATCTAACTTTAATGAACTCTGGCAAGCTGATCTAAGTGACATGAGTACATATACTGAATATAACCATGGATACAAATATATTCTTTGTGTTATTGATGTGTTCAGTAAATATGCTTTTGCGAGGGCTATGAAAAAGAAAGATTCATCAACAGTTAAAGAATGTTTTGAAAGCATATTTACTGAAGCCAACTTTGTTCCTCGTCATATACAATCTGATAAAGGTACAGAATTTGTTTCAAAGGTGGTAAGAGATTACTTTAAAAGCAAAAACATTAATTATTATACTACTAATAATCCCGACATTAAAGCAAGTATAGTAGAAAGGTTCCAAAGAACTCTTAAAATGAAAATGTGGCGTTACTTCACTCATAATAATACATATAATTATACCGATATTTTACAAGACCTTCTTCATTCTTACAATCATACCTATCATACTAGCATTAAAATGCGACCAATTGATGTCAACTCTAATAATATTATGACCGTTTGGAATAATTTATATTATCGAAAAAAAGATAGGCAAATTTCATTGGAAACCTCAAAATTGAATGTAGGCGATCATGTTAGAATAACTAAATATAAACATGTATTTCAAAAGGGTTATGAAAGTAATTGGAGTGATGAAATATTTATAATTAATTCAGTTATTTACAGATCACCACGAGTTGTTTATATGTTAAAGGATTTGCAAGGTGAACCCATCATTGGTACATTTTATTCTAAAGAGTTACAAAAGGTGACTTACCTCCCCTCCACCGAGTATAAAATTGATAAAATAATACGTTCGCGTCATATTAGAGGCATAAAGGAAATACTAGTGAAGTGGCAAGGTTATCCAAATAAATTTAACTCTTGGATACTTGCATCAAGCTTGAAAAAAATATGAATGAAAACAGTTTTTATTTAACTTTGTTGAGCAACAGTTCAACGGATTACTATACTGACAACACAACTGCACATTTTCTGACTAAATTACCTAAGAACATAAAATTAGAAGGGGAGTGGGTAGTTGGATTAGTGGAATTTCAATACCCGTGTTCCATGTATAATGTTCAAGATCATGAAAATATAATTTACATAAAGAAAAAAGTGGTATCACCCAACAACAAATCAACGAAAATTGTTGATATAAAAACCCATATACCAGCCACTACATATGATAATATTGATCATTTCCTTCAAGCATTTAATGAGAACCCACAACTAAAAAATAATGTCAAATTTAGATATGATACATTGACAAAAATGGTTGGAGTAACAACAACAAATAATGAAATAACCTCTATCATAACAACCCCGATACTAAGTCTCCAGCTGGGTTTCAAACCGAGATCAAATTTGAAACAAATTACATATGGAAAAAACCCTGCCAATTTATATTTAGGATTACCACCACAAATATTTGTTTACACCGATATAATTCATCCGCAAGTAGTTGGAGATGTTATAACAGCATTGCTTAGAATAATACCACTAGATCCAACTAAGTTCATTTATGGTGCATATAAAACTCACATTTTCTCACCCGCTCACTATGTACCGGTTTTACGTAGGGAGTTCGATACTATTGAAATAGATATAAGAACAACTACTGGTGTTAATGTACCATTCCAATTTGGTAGCTCTTGCGTGAAACTACACTTTCAACGAGTAAAATGAATTATAACAGATCTTCAGTCTCTTGTCCTTACCAGCATTATTATTCGCATCAGGCCGGCTCTGGTGTAGGAATTGTCTATAAAGGAGTCCCATTTCAACGAGGGCATGGTATAGGAAGTTTTTTGGGAGGGCTATTTAGATCAGTGCTCCCTTTATTATCTAGTGGTTTGAAAACCATTGGAAAAGAAACCTTAGGTGCAGGCGCTGGTTTGTTATCAGATATGGTAAATTCACGCCCTATGGATAGTTCGATTAGATCACGATTCAAGGAGGCAAGTGCTAATTTAAAAAGAAAAGCCGATGAAAAAATTGATTCCCTCATGTCGGGATCTGGGTATAAAATGTCATCTAAAAGAAGGGAACCGCTCATTACATTGAAAGCATCGAGACGAAGAGGAAGTAAAAAAAATAAAAACAAAAATATTGAGGATATATTTACAAGCTAAATAATGTCATTCCTACATAGTCATTCCTGTGAATGTGCAAAATCTGAATTAGATATATTTGCTCTTCCATCGACTCAAACAAGTATTGAAAGTGGACAGTGGGTTCATTACAAACCAATTTCATCTTTAAGTGATGATGCTCCCATCGAATTTCAAGTTCCTGGATCAGGAGATGACTATGTTGATCTATCACACACAATGTTACATATTAATGCTAAAATATTGAATCAGGATGGTACAAAATTAAAACCAGATACCGTGGTTGCACCCGTCAATAACTGGTTACATTCCCTTTTCAGTCAACTAGATGTATATTTAAATCAAAAACTAATATCACCCCCAAACAATACATATGCTTACCGTGCTTATATGGAAAATCTTCTAAACTATGGTCCGGCAGCCAAAGAAACTCATCTTACTTGTGGATTGTGGTATGAGGATACTGCAACTCATATGGATACCGTTGATGCAAATAACAAAGGGTTTCACAAAAGACTAGAATTTGTCAAAGAGAGTAAGGAAGTGGAAATGATTGGTCATTTACACGCTGACATATTTAACCAAGAGAAATTCTTAATAAATGGTGTCGAAATACGTATTAAGTTAGTACGTTCCAAGGAATCATTTAATCTCATTTGTCATCAAGATAAAAAATTCAAGGTACAAATAATGGATGCTAGTCTCATTATAAGAAGGACACGAATTAATCCTAGCGTTTTGTTAGCACACCAAAAAGTATTGGCAACAACGACTGCAAAATATCCTATCACAAGAGCAGAAGTTAAGGTGCTTACACTACCGTCGGGGATACAGGGTAAAACATTGGATAATATATTTCTCGGACAAATTCCTAAAAGATGTATTATTGGTTTTGTATCAAATTCTGGGTTTAATGGCAATTTGGCTATGAATCCATTTAATTTTCAACACTATAATATGAATTCATTTAGTTTATATGTTGATGGTCATGAAATTCCTTCTAAAACATTACAACCATCATTTAGTTCTGGTTCTGGGTTAATAGCATCATCATATCACACTTTATTTTCTGGAACTGGTATACATTTTCACAATGAAGGTAATGCTATAAGCAGAACTGAATATGGAGCAGGTTATTGTTTGTTATGTTTTGATTTAACTCCCGATTTATCTGCTAGTTCAACTTCACACTGGAATCTTGTAAGACATGGAAGTGTTCGCTTAGAAATTCGCTTTGATGTTGCTCTACCCTCCACCATTAATTGTATTGTGTATGCAGAATTTGATAACATTATTGAAATAAACAAAAATCGTGATGTAACTGTAGATTACAACAGTTAGTAAATACATAAATACAATGTTTTTACCCATCTACTTTATTTCATTGTAACCATTGTTGACAGCATCAGCAACTTATTCATTTATTTTATTTTATTAAATATGGATACCAATGAAATTCAATTTTGTATGAAAAAAATCAACCCTTCGTTTGAATTCAACGTTTTTGCTGCTAACAAAATTCCTATTTGGGTTAATCTTCCTGTCTTTATTGTAAGTAATTTGGACCCAGACTCGAAACCAGGCTCCCACTGGGTTGCTATACATATTGACATTAATGGTATAGGGGAATACTTTGACTCCTTTGCCCGGAAACCTTCAGGTTATCATAAGTTATTTTTAAAAAGGAATACAAAGCGTTGGTTTTATAACTATAAACCACTTCAAAACCATTTTACCTCAGTTTGTGGTGAATATTGTTTAGTATATTTGTATTTTAAATTTCATGGAAAAACTATGAAAGATTTGCTAAGTTTGTTTTCTGAAAATTCTTTATGTAATGATCTTATATTAAGAAATATGTTTAAGACATTTTTTGTGAAATAAAAGAATATGTGAACGAAAATATGATTTTTATTTTTACATGTAATACAATATTAACCTTTTGTTTAATTTACACACACACTTTTTATCACTGCATCTTATAGTCAATTAAGTATTTCACACAATTTAATTTTACAAAAAAAGATAATTGTTTAGACTGGATCTTGAATTCTTAAAAGCTAAGGTTTTTACATATAATACAATAACAAGCTTTTGTTTAACTTACACAAACACTTTTTATCAATGTTTCTTATTGTCAATAAAATATTTCACACAACTGTCTTTAGAAGCTACTTGCTTTGTTATGTTATATATTACATCACGTGTCGATTGCAGTTGACTTTCATCTTCAGAAGACGCGTAGAATTTCAATCTCACATCAGCGTGTTTCCAGTGCTCAGTGGGTGGAATGTTTTTAACTTTTTGCATATCATATATCTCGATTTTAATCAAGTGAGAAGCGTATGCTCCGTCATCTTGTCCGGTTGATATATAACCCACTCCGTCAGGAGAACTTTGACTGACATTCGAAGATCGTTTCAACGCTTTAGTTTTCTTCTTGGGAAGTTCAAAGAAGCTGTCGATGTTATTTGCTGAACGCTTTTTTGCCATGGCTTGCTTAACTTTAAAACCAGGCGTGCCTTCTTCGTCGGTTGATTCATCTTTATTTTCCGGGTAGTAATAGTTTTTGAAAGTATTTTCAGAGAACTGCAACAATATCAAACAATAAATTAAACAACTGTTTACAATACCTACTCTTAATAAAAACACGGTGAACAAATGCTAAAAGACACACAGTTAAGTTATAATACTTGTACATACTCACATCCATTATTAGCCCTTTGTATAAACACTTCACTGCACGAAACAACACTGTTAAGTCTATATACTGCTATATGTACAGGGAGATCCGGTAACGAGCACAGTTGAGTAGCCAATACTTGCCGATATACAATAGCGCACCGCTTTTATACCATTCGTAAGTTAAGAAACCTTCTAGAAACAAGTTTGAACTCGTAGGTAAAACAGACGCCGTATTATTCATCAAAACCCAAAATAATAAAACGAATCCTTTGTGACCATAAAACTTAATAGGCTGCTACCAATAAAACAAGTAAGCCGTTAAAACCATTCACTAGGGCACACAAAACTTGTCGGTACAGGCTTTTTTGATTGATATACTCCATAGTAGGTATTTTGAATCCAGCAAGTCGGAACCAGTTTACATGCTTCGGTTTAGTTTTACATACTACTGTGTAACAGTAAAATTAAACATGTAGGTATGTGAAGCTGAACCCCATATAATATATCTACTACGAATAGATAATGTTAGTTAATGTTAGAAGTAGATACATACTCATAGATACACACCCGTACGCAGATTAAATTACATTTAATCACCATATTTTTATCAGCCTAAGTGTAGGTAATTTATTTAGAAATATATGCAATGTATGGTTTTTATAGTTGTTTAGAATAGGCTCTAAGTAACAACAGCATAAGATAATAAATGTTAATTTTAGCTTGGTTTGCTAAGATTATCATGGGTAAATTGAATTAAGTTTTGCTTAGGACTTAAGCTATGATTAAATTAGGTCTTAGCTTAGGTTAAGTTAGGCGATGCTTAATAACAGTTGAGTATGATTGTTCAAATATAAAACCAAGTGTAGCTACTTCTTTGATTGAATCATCTTTATTTTCCGAAAGTATTAAAAACGGTAGGTATTTTAAGTTATATTAGGTTTCACGATGTTAGGTTTACTTCAACAAGTTAGGTTAGGTTAGGTTAGAAGTATGATCCTTAAAAACATTAGATAATTATGTTAAATAAATAAATAAAATAAATAAATATCAGGGGACAATGTCACACCAATTGACCTAGTCCCAAACTAAGCTCTAGGCTTGTACTATGGGTACTAGACAACGATATAAATACTTATATAGAGAAATATATACTTAAATACATAGAAAACATCCATGACTCAGGAACAAATATTTGCGCTCATCACACAAACATCTGCCCTTACCGGGATTTGAACCCAGGACCGCTAGCTTCGTAGGCAGGGTCACTACCAACTAGGCCAGCGCGTCGTTAAGTTAGGATAGGTTTCACGATGTTAGGTTTAGGTACTTCAACAAGTTAGGTTAGGTTAGGTTAGAAGTATGATCCTTAAAAACTTTAGATAATTATGTTAAGTTAGGATAGGTTTCACGATGTTAGGTTTAGGTACTTCAACAAGTTAGGTTAGGTTAGGTTAGGTTAGGTTAGGTTAGGTTAGGTTAGGTTAGGTTAGAAGTATGATCCTTAAAAACTTTAGATAATTATGTTAAGTTAGGATAGGTTTCACGATGTTAGGTTTAGGTACTTCAACAAGTTAGGTTAGGTTAGGTTAGAACTATGACCCTATGAACAATATGTTAAGAAAGTAACTATTGCTACTTAATTAAATGATATGAAAAACACATAGGTAAATTAAAAATCACATAACAGCAGTTAATAGTGCATAATCAGACAATAAAAAAGGTGGAAACGCGTCGATGGGTGCAAGACAAAAGCCCCGAGAACGCCCGCGCACACACAATAGAGAGCTTGCCCGGTAATAGAAAAAGGGTCAGGTAGTTGATAACCTTTTTCTATTTAATACAGGTGCTATTGCTAAGTATGGAAAGGAGCGGTCTGAGAGCCTCGGGACCCTCCCCAAACGCTCTAAATGGCCCCCAAAACACCGAAAAAAAGTGTAAATTTTTTTTTTTTTTTTTTTGCCGCGAAGGCCCGCCCCTCGGCCGTCAGAGCACCTTTTTTCGGGGGGAGCGGCGGTGGGGCCAGTACCGGCGAATACATACTACTAGCGTTTCCATGGTAAATAATAACAATTCTATAACTATTATTATGGAACTGTCACGTAATGAAGGCTCTTAAGATACGAGTGGCAAATTTACGATACGAGGAAAATTGAATGTTCCTATAACTAGCATGAGTGTCTCAAGAGCTAAAAAAATACTATTGCTTAAAGTATACCTAAGTCACACATTTTTTTCTGTATCCTTGTTTTAATAAAAAATTAAAAAGTAACAAATACAACTTTTCTTTTCTACTTTTGTTTTGCTGACTTGCAAAATCATTTTCATTAATTTAGACTAGTCCCAAAACAGTAAAGCAAGCGGCAAATCATGTAACAGTTCGGATTTGGGATGACAAAGTTATCAGAGTTTGACCCTGCAGAATACAGATCTGAATGTCGCTTTTCCGAAATTTGAGCTGATAGTACCTACGCTACGCCTATTTATTTTTGTCGTACTCGTATTTAAAATTAAGTGAATCGTTTTTGCAGTAACCTTAAAAAGGTTCGATTATAATGGTTTTTTGCTAATTAAATTGTAAAGAACCACATGGTAACCCAAATTTTTCGTGCCTCCCGTATTATTTCTTTTTCCGCCATCTTGGAAAAACCGTCGATTTTTCTGTTTTTTGCCTATGCTGTTGTTAAAGTTCATTCTAGTGCTAATTTTGGTTCTGCAATATTGCAGAACGTAAAATTTGATAGAACTCTTATGAAGATATGGAATCGTCTATGCGAAGCTAGCGTTAGAAAGTGCTACTTTTTCAACTTTATTATCTATTTAACTGGTAAAATATCATTTATTTGTTTATTTGTAAACATAAGAGGTTTTGGGTTGAAAATTATAATATTATAAGGTATATTGTTTTTTTGGTTTTATTGCTCATTACCTTTGTAACTTCTGTCAGATTATTTTTATTTTCGGGCGAGTTGTATGATCAGAAATTACTGAACTAATGGCTAAAATTCAAAAATCGATTGTGAATGTGACTATTTTGGTTCAGATTTACAAAGGTTACGATTTTAAGGGTTCCGTAGTCAAACTGGGAACCCTTATACTTTCGCCATATCCAGCCGTCCGTCCATCCGTCCATCCGTCCGCAGCATAGCTCAGAAACCCTTAGAACTAGAAAGCTGTAATTTGGCATGAATATACATATAAGTCACGCCAACAAAGTCTTGAAACTATTTTTTTTTAGTGTACCTCCCCCACACGTAGGTCTAATTTGTTTGTAGTTTTCGCTTCGGAACAGAACCCTACACTGAGCATGGTCCGACATGCTCTTGCCCGTTTTTTTTTAACTATTAGTTAGTATGTAACTTTAAAAATAAAATAAATTTAAAAATAAAAACAAATATTGGGTCAAATGGAAAAAATACCAAAATAACTGTGACTACAGAGAATTTCGCATTTTCAGAGAGAGATTTAAGATTGAATCACCTAAATGTTATAAAAAATATATAGCCGCAGTAGAGGATAGTATACGTGATAATGTTAAGTACTTTTGGACTTATGTCAATCACCGTAAAAATAAAGCAGATATCCCGAGCCGCATGACTTTTAAGAATACTTCCGAAAGCGACCCAATTAAAATATGTAACTTATTCTCGAACTTTTTTCACTCAGTATTTGAGCAATCCACACTATCCAGCGACCTTAATGTAAACAATATCCCCGATACCAACTCAATGTCAGATCTCATCATCAGTAAAATACATATAGCTCAGGATGACGTATACAATGAACTTCGTGCTTTAGATATTTCGAAGGGCTCGGGTCTAGATAATATTCCCCCAGTATTTCTCAAGCACACCGCAATCTCTCTTTGTCAACCGCTACAACACATATTTAATCAATGTCTGCTTGAGGGCGTTTTCCCCACCATTTGGAAGATGGCTCGCATAGTTCCTGTGTACAAGGGAGGTTCCAAGAATGATATTGAGAATTATCGTCCCATATCTATTTTGCCCACTCTGTCGAAGGTCTTCGAAAGACTAGTACACAATATTATTTACCCATCAATACATAATATTATAATCGAACAACAACACGGCTTTGTACAGCGTCGTTCTACTACGACCAATCTTTTAATATACACCACCTATCTCTTTGAAAGTCTAGACGCAAATAAACAAACTGACAGCGTATACACAAACTTTAGAAAGGCCTTCGACAGAGTGGATCACAGGATTCTACTTGAAAAGCTCGCATATAATGGTATCAGGGGAAACCTTTGGCGCTGGTTCAAATCTTACATCACTAATCGCACCCAAAAAGTAGTCATCAATGGTCACGAGTCTTATCTTGTTTCTGTCACCTCCGGGGTGCCGCAGGGCTCAATACTGGGGCCATTACTTTTTATAATATTTATTAACGATGTCTACTCCTGTTTTGACTTCTGTAACTTCCTTTTATATGCTGACGATATCAAAATTTTTCACACTATAGAAAGCGATAATGATTATTATAGGTTTCAACAGGATTTGGACCGTTTCTCGGATTACTGTATCAAAAATAAATTGGACCTCAGTTTAAATAAATGCAAATCTATCACTTTTACCAAAAAACTAAATTACACACAACGTGCTTACACACTATTGGGTTCCAGTCTTGACGTCACTGAAACCATAAGAGACCTTGGGATTGAGCTTGATAGAAAACTGCATCTTAATTCACATATAGACACCATAATATGCAAAGCCTATAAGATGTATGGTTTTGCCATGCGTTCATGTGCAGAGTTCGTCCGACCGTCGACTTTTCTTCATATTTATAAATCCATTATCCGTTCTCAATTAGAGTATGCTGTGCCCGTATGGAATCCATTTTACAATAAATATATTGATGCACTGGAAACTGTGCAATCTAAGTTCCTCCGATGTATGCATTACAAGTGTTATCATAGAAGATTATCCTATAATGAACTCTTGCGTAAATATACCTTACTACCGCTTAAAGCTAGACGTCAGTAACTAGAAATAATGCTGTTATATGACTTATGCCAAAATAAGTATGATTGTAATGCACTCAATAACAGATTATGCTATAAAGTTCCCCACAGAACACACTGTCGAAACCAATGTCGCGTCTTCGCAATTACATCTTGCCGCACTAATGCCGGTAAACGCTCGCCTCTTTACCGAATAGTCAAAACCTATAATGAACAATTTGTATCAATCGATATAATGGCCACTCGCGTTGGAATGTTTAAGAGGGAGGTAATGAGGGTGCTGGAGACTGCCTAGCGCCGCGGATCTGCGGTGTTCAGCACTTACCAGTATCCTCATTGCCGGTGCCGTTAAAAATGATAATTGCGATATTATGTTATGCAATGGTAATGTACTATGCTATGCTTTATTTGTTAATAAATAGTCAATGTCATGTATAATTACACCACCACTAATCAACAATAAAATAGTAATGTGTGGTTAACGGTGTTGGTGGCACAATGACCTATTATTATTTAAGTTAAGTTAGTGATAAAGACAAATTGTGATCACTGTTTGTTTACCCAAATAAAATAAATAAATAAAAGTATGTTTAACTACTGATCAAACAACGGGCCCTTTACGTTAAGCATCTATACTGGTAATAGTGATCTAATGTTTATGTTTATTTGTAGCTATGATCAACATGTTTATTAATACCGTCATCGTGCATCCTAAACAACAATTTAAGGGTCATATTATTTTTTTCGTCAATAGAATTATATAATAGAGACATTGTGCGATTTTCTCAGTAAAGAGTCGTCTACTGACAGTACGGATTGTCGAAACATGATTTTATTGTGAGTATTCTACTATTCATTTATAAAAACTGTTTTTTAAATTTACTGTGTTCCTCTTTGAATAAAAAACAATACCTACCGCATATTATTTCAATGAGAGACGTAAAAAAAACCCGGCCAAATGCGAAGTGAACTCGCGTGGAGAGGGTTCCCTACATTCATATTTTTTTTATTTCTATTTTTGATAGAACTCTTATAGGTTTACATGTAATCTACAAGCAATGGACTATATTTTGTGTTTATTTCTAAATTTTACTCTCGGTAGTTTCGGAGATTAGAGGGGGGGGGCGGGGGGTTGGTCAAATTTCGTCTTCTTTCATGTCTAAAATCAAAACTACTTATTTTACATAAAATACAAAAATATATATGAGATCCTCTTAACGAGCCCTTTCTTTTAATATTTACGCAGTATGGTTTGCAAAACTTCTATTTTTACTTCTTTTTTTTTAAACTTTGCACATCTATGTTTGGGTCATCTGCACTCATCAATAGATAATGTGTACCAAATTACAACTCAATGGGGCCAGTAGTTTCGGAGAAAATTGGCTGTGACCGACGGACGGACAGACAGACGCACGAGTGATCCTATAAGGGTTCCGTTTTTTTCTTTTTTTTGTTCGGAAATTAAAAAAAGTGAAATATACCTTAATTATTCCATTCGTTTCATTGCGAGTTAAAAACATTTTTTTCACTACTTTAGTAAAGTACACTTGCAAAAGGTATGGTATGGTCATTTTTGGAAAAATCGAACAATTTCATGTCCATGGCAGAGCCCGCGGCATTATATAAAGCTACAAGTATTAAATTAAATATAATATCAAATAACATGTATAGTTCAGCAGGAAAACATGCCAAAAATCTTACGGGAGAGATAGACAGAAAAGAATAAATGAATAAAAATAGAATCAACTACTTATATGTATATGAGATGGTGCAAGATGACCACATAAAAGTTTCGATATGTTTTCCTGCATCATCGGTGTCCCCCAGGCAAAAAAAAGCAGGATAAAGCTTTTGCATTTGAAAAAAATATTATTGACTAAGTTTCGGGTTTAGGCCATGCATTTTTGTCTGTTAGATAGTCTTCGACCCTATAATACGCTTTAGACATTAACGACCTTTTCAAATATTTTTTAAGTGCTGGAAAGGGTAACTTTAAAACTATTGCAGGTAATTTATTACAGATATAAATAAATGCATTGACGAACAAATGATTTATATACTTTACGGACACGGAATTTTCGAATAACGATTTTATTTTTATTTCTAGTATTTAAATTATGTACAAAAGATTTTGGGGAAAGAATCTAAATTATTAATAACATAAATAATATTCTCGTAAATAAATTGAGACGCTACAGTTAAGATATTAATTTCTTTAAAAAGTCCTCTTAAGGAGTCACGGGAATTTAAATTGTAAATAGAACGAATGGCCCTTTTTTGTAACACAAATATAGTTTGTATGTCGGCTGCCTTACCCCAAACCAGAATACTATAAGACATAACACTATGAAAATAACTATAATAAACTAAGCGAGCTGTCTCAACATTAGTTAGCTATCTAATTTTCCTAACGGCGTAAGCTGCCGAACTTAGTTTACCTGCCAGTGCAGCTATGTGGGGACTCCATTGGAATCCATTTTTATCTATTGTCATGCCTAGGAAAACCGCCTTATCTACCATTAGCAAACACTCATACATTAGCAAATAGAATAGAAATATAATGTATCCAGGGCTAATAGGCGTCATCGAATGTCACTCCATAGGTACATATTTTTATGTCGATTTCGTAAAACGAAAGCTAAACGTTGGTTATCTTGGCTACTAACCCAGACTTATCGTTTATTTACCTATATTGTTTAGTTAAGCAAAGATGGTTTTTTTGCCAAAATACAACAAAAATTTAATGACTCAACATTCACTGTTTTTTAATTATCATAGAACTGTCTTTAATATTAGTTTAACAATAGGTTCTAACACCATTTATGGCTATTTAATAAATAAATGAATGACTGATCTCTTATTACTTAATTCAATATTTCAGAATACTCCTACAACATTTTTCGTACTAAGTACTCCAAAATGTTAAAAATGTATTGGTTTTCTTGGTAACCTGATGTTGTTAGGCCAACATACAATTGCCCAAGTAAAAACATTCTTGCCTCAGGTCAACGCCAAGATATTTTGTATGTTTGACACAGAGAATTATTAATGGTTACGGCAAATTCATTTTTAACAGAAAATTGGAAAAAAAATAATTGAAAAGGTACGTCTGTTGGAATCATAAACGGATAAATAAATTCAAGCGATTATACCGAATTACACCAAAAAACAAATGAAAATTGAATTGACAGCAGCACGGGAATCCCGTACAAATTTTCAACCCCTTTTTTATTCTTTTAATGGTTGAATTTCCATAAACGGTACCATAATATTTCTTTAACTCGTACTAGAAGCCTATTTTTTAAATTTGATATAATTTATGTTAAAAATTACGTATCTATCTATGGTACAAACTTTTATATACTCTTTCATCCCTTTAGAAATGAAAAAAATAAATGAATATGGTTAATTTACAGCCGCATCTTTAAAAATAACGGACTTCCCAACAATGGTTTATCACCTATTTCACTCCTTTAGGGGTTGAATTTCGAAAAATACGTTTAAAATACTTGCTTACATCAAAAAACATACGTACTTACTGTTAAACTTTCATGTTTCTAGCTTCAGTAGTTTCAGCTGTTCGCATTCCGGTTCTCTCTTTATTAACAGGATAGATGTAAAGGTCAAAGCTCTATCTATTAAAATAAACCGCACCAAATTCGGGTGCGTTTTTTTAAAGATCTAAGCATACAAAGGGACAGACAGACAGCAGGAAGCGACTTTGTTATATACTATGTAGTGATGATGGACTTGTATTTTATTATACAGTCGGCCCCTAGGTCATAGGATAAGTAGAAAGTCACGTGAACTCCTTTGTAATGTGGTGTAGGTTGTTTGTTTTTAAATATTTTTATTGACAAAGTGTTTATTTATTTTCAGTGCATTGCTTATCGGCTGCGTGCTCTATGGCACGTTCTATATTGCTAAAGTAACAAAGGACGCGTTTGTCGCAGAAGTATTTGGGTCATTGTCAAGCCTAGGGATTTTTTTTGTGAAAAAATGAAACACGTGATTTATAAAAATAAAAGATATATTATGACTCTTACGTTACTTTACAACAATAGTGAGTATCAGTCTGAGATCAATAATTCGAAAAAGGCGATTTATAAGGAAATAGCAAAATTTCGGTTCCACCGAAAAGACTAATATGTCCACCGAGTGGACTAAAATCATAATTAGCAAAAAAAATAAAATTAAAAAGTGATTAACATCATGAACAAAAATAACGTTAATGCTATCGTCACATAATCAAAAACAAATCAGTCACCTAAAAGTATTCAAAAAGTAAATAAAAAATCTTTTGTGTCTGTCTACCGAAAAGACAATTCATTTCGGTGGTCAAAATATGTCTCTCTCCATTTCCTCCTCAAAAGCTTTTTTTTCACATCTGGTAAATCTTCTATTGTTTTTATTTTCCCTTCAGCTTTCTTCCGATGGTAATATTCTGTGTCCTTTTTTCGCTTTTCTTCCAAGGATTCTGGATCCTGTTTGAGTTTTTCACGTGCCTTCCTCATACTCAGTTTTTTTTGCTCACGGCGTGTTTTTGTTTTCTGGGTAACGGTAAGTTTACTTCTTGTTTTCGCCATCGCCTGAAAAATCACAATAATGCACCCAACGAAAAGAAGGTAAAGCTGTGCAAAGAAAGAGCAGGAGATTTTGTGAGGGAAACGAACGAACGCTTATGATGAATCACTATCTCCCATGCCGTAAGAAATGCATTAGGGTGGTTTTAAAAAAAAGTGTACAGTTAAGGACTAAAATTAAGAAACAGTAACTTTAGTCATGTGAGAAACGAAAATTAGTAATAAGTTTATAGTGCCCTCAAACGCTAATAAGCAGTATCTTAAAAATAACCGAAGCAGATTCAATACTCCCTCGTTAGTCATATGATCGCAATTGCAAATGCAGTTTTATCTGAAATACCACCATTTGTTTTATAACAGTTTAGTTAATTTTAGTTACTTGCATGACTAAGGTTACTGTTTCTTAATTTAGTCCTTAACTATGTACATATTTTTTTTAAAACCACCCATTACAGGTACAGTCAGCCTCATAGGTTGCTGGGCACCTAAGTGCCTTGTCGTTTTCACTCGTTTCACAACTTCATATGGCAGTTTAACATGACGTTTAATGCGACACGGTGCAAAGGTGTTAGGCCCCTTGTTAGGCTGACAGTTCCAACCATTATTAAAGGTGTGAGAGAAGTGGTGGTTCAAAACATATTTATCCATAAAAGTAAAGCGAAAATGAAACAAAAATAGGTAATTAGTCCTTAAATGATAAAAACACCAATAATCAGAAGCAGTTTTATAAGTAATAATAACTAAATAACCCACATTCAAGAAAATATTCCACTCGGTGGACATTAGGGAATGCAATTAACCGATTAAATGTAGCATCGGTTAATTTACCGGTTAAGACGAAATTTATCGATTAACCGATTAATAACCGGTTATTAACCGATTGAATTTTTTGCTTAAAAATAATAGTTTCTTTTAGGTTATTTAACATGAAAACTTGTGAACAAAGACGTGTAAATAAAACAGACGTATTTATTATGTGAAAACGCTTAATTAGTGATATAATTATTTCTTAAATGTTAGATTAGAGATCCGTATTTAGACCACCAGTATACTAGTTTCATTTCTACACATTTAGGACATTCAGTATCTTAAAAATTCAACATCAGTATAATAGATTGTTACTTATGGAGTTGTATAATATAAAAAATAGTTTTCCTCGTAATATCTAAATAAAATTATCTGCTTTCCGACTTTCAGTTGATTTCAAGAAGTGGTACCAAACGCTACTCTTGCTGCTCTTAGACTCTTTGAAATTCTTCTTATTAAACACCACATTCTGTAACAAACATTGAAAAGGAAAATAAACTTGGATTCTCATAGGCTAAGAAAAAAATATTTTATCGAGTAAAGAAACTCAACTCAATAGTTACATTAGAGACATTATTATAACTTAACTTACCCTTAATATACATAACTTGTAAGAGTTGTAAGCAATCCATCCAAGTTCGAAAATCACACACTTGTAAAAAGTCAATTTAATAACAAAAAGTCATCAAAATAACACGCGCTTAACTGCTTATGTAACCACTAACCACTAGGAAACCAACAAACTAACACTCCAGGTCTATTTGCATCAAGTGTGAAGGGTACACTAGCTATACCTCTGACGTTATCATCTGAGCTCTGGGGCCATAAAAACCCTTTTGCGAACATCTCGCTCGCTCTAGGGAGGTTAGCAGATCTCTCGCTCGCACTTTGCCGCGACAGCGAGCGATTATTTTATGGTCCCAGAGCTCAGATGATAACGTCCGAGGCATAGCGTCAAAATTATAACGGTGTTTTAGAAAGAGACCATTAATCGGTTAGCCTTGTTTTTTGTAGCGCGTAAGCATTCTCTCTTTCACTCATAAACGTGTAACCGGCCGGTGCAGTGCAGTGCAGGAAACAAAATAATAAAAGCGACACCAACGTTATTGGTTTCATTTGTGAAAATCTTATTAATTTTACAGCTCACTAAGACTTTTTTAATTGATATAATGCATAATTGCGTATATTGCGATGTTTGTGTAATTTTAATATATATTTAGTTTAATTTGTATCGTCTTTCTAATAAAAACTTAACAATGGAAGCTTTTTGCAGATCACTTCTATTAACCGGTTAATCGGTTAATTTCATATTTTAATCGGTTACGTTTTTTGGCATAAATTTTCGATTAAAATCGGTTAATCGGTTAACCGATTAACCGGTTTGCATTCCCTAGTGGACATCAGTCGTTTCGGTGGACAAAAGTTCCACCGAAAAGACGTCCACCGTTTGGACTTTTTTCGCAAAATCATTCACACCACGTGCCGTTTATAGGTTATGTCAAAAGCCAAGGTATATTCATAAAGTTTCATTGTTTGACTAGAAAATAACAATGCTTGATTAATCTATAGTGATTTACTTACCAAAATACAGCAGTAACCGGAAAGACAACTCAACTTTGACAGCACTAAATATTATTCTTAACACAATAACAACGTCTTCTGCGTACGAGTCACGGTGAAATGGCCTCTGACAGGGATAGTGCGATATTGGATGCGTTCAATTTTACGTTCTGTTCCATCATTTGACATTTACTTAATTTTAGTCAGTATCGAAAGTAATGTCCACCGGAAAGACAAAAAATGTTGTAACAAGATTCAATGATGCAAAAAGTGTGATTTAATTCTATCTTTTTTTTTATTCTTTTAACGGCAAATGGAAAACATACTGTAGATAAGGAAAACGTATCATTTTTGTAAAATAGTAAAAAACACGTATTTATTAAAAGCTACGTTCTATTGAAAGGTAGAATCCGAACAGTCCACCGAAGTGGACATTTCGGTTACATGGTTGGTTACAAAGTAAAAAATAAATAAATTTATAGTCAATCTGTTACAGTATGGTCTATTATGTTAATTTTACTTTAATATTATGATACAAAATTAAGACGCATTTTACTAAGTGGCTTATATATGATTCGTATGAACAGTTTTTTTTAGGGTTATGACAATGACCCATTTCCAAGCACCGTTACCACACCAAGTCCGCGAATACTTGGTCTGAATAATTTTAACGATCCTACAACTTTGCCGCCACTTTTGTGACCTTGTGTAGGGTCAGTCCGGCTACCACCACCTTATTATTTAACCTACATCCAAGCAGTGTCTGCATTGTTGTATTCTGGTGTGGGGATAAGATATCAAGTGAAATTAGTAGTCCTCAGCTTTGGCAACGCGTTTGAGTCTCAAGATTGAAGTCTAGAGAATGCAAAATGTCCATGAGTCTCAGATTCCAGTTACTATCTGGTGGACTGTGTGCTTGTTTGCCTTCTCTAGTACATTAAAACGAATTAATTTAGATATTTTTACATTCAAATTAAATAAAGCATGAGTAGCGCACTGGAGCCGCCCACGTCCGTTATGCCATGCCATTATTAGTTAGTTTTAAGTTTTATATCAATCGTTAAGTTAGTTTATAAGTAGTTTTTACCTGCCATTTCCTCCTCGTAAAATATGTAATTGACAATCCATTGAAAGCTACTCTCTGCGAGCCTCTATTTCCGACGGTAAAAAACATATAGTCTTTTACCTGAGGACCCTGCCAGAAGCACTACGCTAACTAGCTTTTCTATTCGTTTCGTTTTTAAACCCATCGCGTCACTGGTAGATCACGTGACGTTTCGTATGTGGCCAGTGACGCGATTAGTTTAAAAACAAAACTAATGTAAAAGTTAGGTATCTTGGCAGGGCCCTCTGTTATGGTATTATTTTGACGTCAGACACCATTACCGTCAAGCAAATAAGAGCTATTAAAACGGTGACAATACGATAAGGCCCTGAAACCGTGTTATTTTCAGGTCATCTTAATTATTAATTTCGTAGGTTCGGTTGGGTTAAACTTGTGACTATCACAAAATTTAAACTAATGCGTCTAAAAAAGCCTGTCGGTGTAATAAAAATTCTGTGAAGTGGTTGGCTCTATGAATAGAGACTCGACAAAATTAGGATGAAACTAGGATGTATGCTATCTTTAGTCCAAATGACATTTATATTTGACCAGCCGTTTATTTATTAAAGTATGTGTTTCTATCATATTTTTATTATTGCATCACATTCTCTTCATTAATTCATGTCATATATTGACTTAAGGTATACTATTTTATCACTTATTACCTCAACAAAGAGCGGTGCTTCCCGACACAAGCAATATCTAGCTTAATGGGAAGCTCCATCCATTAACCATGTAATCAAGTGCTTTTTATGAAATAAAGAACTTTGTATTTTTGTATTTGTATAAGGTCTTTTTATAGGTAAGAAAGCCATTTATTTAGTCCAACTGTTAGAGATTAAGGATTAATTAACATACGACATAAAGTGAATTAAATTAAAACAATGTTTATTTTTATTTATTCTTTGTATCGGTAAATTAAGTCTTCTATCAAAACATTGCATTCGAAATTATGAAAATTCGTTATTTTGATCAATTCCGAATTATGACTCTTCGGAGTAATGTAGTATAACCAGATTTGCCTCGCGGCATAATTGTCCCTGGGCTTTCTATTTGTCTTTTTCGTGAGCCACCTTTCTCCACGTAACCCCTTCGAGGGTTTTAAATTATTTTTCCAATCTCATTATGTGGTGTTCCTCCGTTTCTCATCCCTTCACGAGAGTATCATTTCTGCTCTTCTGCCTGTCTGTGTTTTTTGATACAACAATAAGTTTTTTTAAATGTTTTAATCTAATATTGCCTTTCCTCTTCATGTGTAATCAGGACACTAAACTAGCCAATGTATCAATAAGCGCATCTGGTACGTTTGCGGACGCCGGTGCCGATGATAGCATAGTTCCTAAGTATTCTTGTGACTAACAAATTATGGATTGATTTATGTGAATTAAATGATTTTTATTTTTTATTTTGTTTATTTATAACGGCAAAGTTGAGGTGCACCTAAAATCTATCGATCAATTATAATGATCAATTCCATCGAACTATTATTATTATTATTATTTGCGTGTGTTTACCAATCACGGCACTATTCCCGGACGTTTGCAAGGCGTACATGGAGCCGAAGCCAACACGCAGTGGCCCTTTAGACAAGTTTAACTTATTGTTAGTAAAGTGATAACACCAACCGGCGATTGTCCCTGAGTTCACACTATAGAAGTATGCTCCCACGGACAACCACCGGTTAGTGTAAGGCTATTGAAGAAGGATGGGAACATTAAATAATATTTAGGTTCTATGAATGAACCGAATATATAGTTTGGTGAACTAGGCTATTGATGAAACTAAGGCGCGTTTCTGGCTAATGCTAATTACTTAGGTTTAAATGGCAGGCAGTGACTCGCCAACTCAATGGAATGGGCCTCCCGAAAAAGCCGCATATATATTTATAGCAGCAGGGAGGCACCAGAGGGGCTAAGGGTGGAGAGGTGCTTCTGGGCTTTAAACAACCGTTAGGTGCCCACTCACCACTTATGCAACACATTCGCCCTTCGAGCATATAGCTCAGGCAACTCCACTCTAACCGGCCAATAAAGGCAAGCCAGAGGTGAGGGTCTGTTCCTCATCATTGTACATCGCAGCCGGCCGGTGAAGGCAAGCGTAAGGGGAGGAGCAGGAACAACAAAACGGCATCATATAACCGGCTAGCAAGGAAAATATGCAATACGCAAAACAATAATGCCCTTACTTTTTTTCCTTAAGAACTCTGTTTTTTCATTATTTAAACTTCGCTATTCACAATACGGTCATGCTTTTTCAGATCAGGTACCTGGTATAGGTAACAGGAGTTCGTACACGAGTAATGGTAAAATCACCGTGTTTTTCTGGGTTTTATACTATATTACTGATAAATGATAAATAAAGTTGAGAAAATACCCTGACCAGGCCTACGGATGTTTGGATGTTTGTGTTTAAATAACGTCTAAAAGGCTTAACAGATTTGGCTGAGGTTTGTTACACATCATCATCCTAGATTGACATGACACAAAGGTTACTTTTTACACTGGAAAATTTGTCAATTACCGAGGAAAAAGCGAAAAAAGACTTCTATGCGGACAAAGTCGTGAGCAAAAACTAGTTTTACATACTAGTGTACTAGTTTTACAAAAGTCTTGATATTCCACCAAAAACATAGACGTAAAAAATGGCCAAGTTCCTTTATGCAACCAAAAGTAGTGGTATATGAAATGGTGCCAAGTTTGGCACTAGATTCGTTTTTTTAAATTCAATTCATTATTTTATTTAGCTGAGCTGTATTTGAAAACGTATCTTGTTGGGAACTGGTTTGTTGGCAGTGAAACCAATTAATTGAGACTAATGCATTTTGAGCTCTAAGAGTCTCCCCAGACTTATCGAAGCGGCATCGGCTTGAGCCGGTAAGAAAGTTTTATGTCCATGCGGTAAGAGTGAAAAAGGTGTCGCTCGGCTCGGTTCGGCTCGATTCGGCATTGCGAATGGAACGACGTCGTTTGCGCTCTTATCGCATGAACATAAAACTTTTTCTCACTGGCTCAAGCAGATTCCGCGTCGATATGTCTAGGGGAGACCCTTGGCAGTTTTCTTAAATAAACACACTGTACTCGTAAAACTGCCAAGTTAGAGCTCAAAATGCATTAGTTTCAATTAATCGGTTTGACTGTCAACAATCCAGTTCCCAACAAGAAACCTTTTCAGACCTGCCGCCCGCCATCGAGGTGGCCGACCACCCGCGCCACCAGTGGCCCGTTTCACGAAGCTACAAGCAGTTAGAAAGAGACTTCCGCTTGTAATTTGTAACTTGTAGCTTTATGAAACGGGCCTCAGGTCGCGCGCCGCATCCGTCGTCGACCGCCCCGGCTGGTACGCGGACTGATGACACTTCAACAGGTTATTCAAAACGAATTATTTCATTATTCGAAGACTTATCATGCGTTCAAATACCTATGGATATCAACGATAGAATTTAGGTAGATGCATATCTCCTTTGCTCTTATATTATAAATAAATAAAAAATCCAAATAAATGTCATTTAATTCAGATAAATCGATCCATAATATTTTGTTAGTCACAAGAATACTTACTAACTAAATATGAACTATGTTATCATCGAGACGCCAGCATCCGCAAATATACCAGATGCGCTGTGGGAGCGGGGAAGCCTTATAAAGCCCCTGAACACGTTATTAAAATTATGACTTCTGTGTAAAATTGTCGCACAGACTGTGCACAGACTACTGGTGTAAAAAATTCGACAATACGCCCAAACAACGTTGAATGAATCTGCGTGCCACCATATTACCAAGAATAGACAATGACCTGTGCTCTCGCTGTATGCCCATGTCGTCTTTGAGGTCCTCCGTCCAAGGTACTTAACATAAGGCATGCGTTCAAAGGCACTCCGTACAAAAGAGGTGGTGGTACGTAATGAGGAATTTGTATGTTGCCTGGTAAAGATCATGGACTCACTCTTTTTCTCGTTGTACCTTAAACCGCGACGTACAGCATACTGTTCACATACCTTCAACAAGTCATTCAGCCCTTCAATCGACGGACCGACCAGCACCATGTCATCTGCGTACTGATGTTATTAACGTTAACGTCATCTATGACACCCGACTCGCATGCTGCTCAGTTAATTAATCAGCTGCTTGACGTCAAACGTAACGTAACGTGAAAAGTATTGCTGTATGGTTTTTTCTTAGGTTTGTCATAATATTCTATTGACATTAATATTTTTTGACGAAAATATCAACCCACAAGCAGTCTAATTTATAAGCTTATTTTTTGTTACATTTTATGTTACAGTCATGTTTTACTCAGTGTCCACGGGGACATTGTCATTGTACATTGTCGGTAAAACATAGTATCTATGTCGGTAAAATACAGTTTTATTCATAATATTTTCATCGAATGTATCATTTTGCCGAATTTCACTTCATCGAAAGCTATATTCTACAGAAGCTCTGTTGTTTTCAGATTATCTATCTCAAATACTAATTACGTAAAATTTAAACTGCGCCTATAAAAGCCTTTCGGTGAAATTTAAATTCTGCGAATTGATACGTTATGTGAATTGAGTGTCGAGAAAACTTGGTTAAACCGTTTACACATTATGCCTTTAGTTAATAAAAAAAAGGGTATGACTTCGGCGTAGTCGTAGTGGGGAATTCCAAAAACTTTAAATCATTTTTATTTTTCTCTAGCCAGTAGTATCTTGCCGCCATAAAGGAACCGAACGCGAGTAAGCCAGTCGAGATGAAACTGAAACAAAGCAAATTAATGATTAATTCAATACGTGATCAAGTATTAGGAATAGTCCCTGAACTTTTTCTGTATAATTGACGCAAACCACAATTTACTACAGTTAAAGCGATACTTAGATCGCGTAGCTGTAAAAAAAACCATACAAGTTCAGCTCTGGGCGATAACCGTTCACACCCCATAAATCACGCTTGATTTCCACGATTTTTAATCTATAATTTCATAATATCTACAGCATATTCACAAATTGTAAAAAATTGACGTTTATGGGGAGAGAAACTGAATGTTTTTTTAAAATTCACAGTCCTCTTAAGTTTCTGTGACTGTGTTAGTACCGGTTGTGAGGTCGGTATTTGTCATGCTGCGACGTATTGTTGTGATGCGGTGTGATCCATACGGATTGCATGATTTACACTCTCCACATTTAGTGTATCAAGTAATAAAAATTAAATAAGGGCGCCATTTTTGACGCAAAATGCTTAAGTAATGCAATTTATTATGTTTTTTTTTATATCCATTTTATATAGTTACTTAATTATAATGAATACGATTAGATATTTGATACTGAAAATGATTAATGAAAATAACAGCGATAGCACGCAATGTGTGTCCTCGTGGCATTGAAACGGACACTGGCTCAGTAAAATGTTTAATGTTCAATGTTTAATGTATATTTGGGCACAAAAAGTAAAGTAAAAAAAAAAACGTTAAAACTTACATTACACATTGACCTGTGACAATGTCACAATTAACTAATACAGAACAGAGTAACACAAAATGTGTGTTTACAATTACACACTCCAATTCAAATAGGTACAAATATTAAGTACCTACAGACAACACCTTAAAATGCTGAGTTGTCCGACAACTACAGCGTCGATTTTCAGCCAGTACCGGCAGTGACTCACGGAACGCTGTACAAACATTCTAATATATAAAGCGGATTAAAATAAATGGGTAAATAATAATGACAATAAAACGCATACATAAATACCGACATAATAGCCTTGATAAAACTAAAAATTAACTAAGCGGTAATTAAAAAGTAACAGGTTGAAATATTAATGTGTATAGGTAAATGCTGGATGAGGGCTAGGATATCTGGAGTGTCAATAAATTAATGAATAGTAGAATACTCACAAAAATATCATGTTTCAAAATTACTTCTACTAGACGACTCCTCGCTGAGAAAATAGCACAATGTCTCTATTATAGTGTTATATTGACGAAAGAAATAATACGGCCCTGAAATTGTTGTTTACAATGTACGACGACGGTATTCATAAACATTTTGATCATTGCTACAAATAAACATTCACATTACATCACTATTACCAATACGTACGTATAGCAATGCTTGCATCAGACGTAAAATTTTCAGTGGGCTACGTATCATACATTACGTATAGCTCATGCAATTCACGATGGCGAGTGGGCTTTATTAGTGGTTGAACGTGTACATGCACGTAGTGTGCGTGTCTAACGGAGCGATCAGTCGCGAGCGCGCCGTCGCTCAAGTCACTTGTGCTTATTGTTTCCACGACGATAACTGCCACGAAGTACCGTCAGCATGTCATTATGTTATTTATAGTGAGGTATAATAAAGATTTTTTATTCTAACATATGCTAAAATAAAAATAGGTAATTAATTTAGAACTGTGGGGCCTATTCGTGTTTATTGCGTCCCAAAACGTGGATAAAACATTCGTAACTTTCTGACAAGTATATAAGTGCGAGAGTGAAGGATGTTTTATCCACGTTTTGGGACGCAATAAACACGAATAGGCCCCACAGTTCTAAATTAATTACCTATTTTTATTTTAGCATATGTTAGAATAAAAATACTACACGTACACGGCCCTAATAAGCCCTCTGAAATAAATAAAAAACCTACAGATAGATTTAATTAAAATAAAACTGTACGTAATTTAAGGACAGAAAATACGAAGACATTACAAATGATACCTAGTTACATCAATTTTGTAGAAGATGCAACCAAGAAGGTCGCTGCATACATGACTAAATAGTTCGCATATCACGTCAAGAACACAAATAGTATGTTGTTTTCAATGTTTTATCTTATTTTATATTGTTTGTAGGGACGAGCAATGGTCGCTAAAGTCTTTCACTTTCTTCAAGAAGAATAGAATTTTCTCTTTATTTTTTATGCTTACCATACCCGCTCTCGCTGTCACGCACACTTTGACACGTATACAGATATGTGTTTACCACAAGTAAAGCCCACTCGCCATCATAAATTGCATGAGCTATACCATTACGGGTGAGGACCAAAAAGTTGGACCATAGTTAAGCGTAGTTAACCATACACAATGGTACAACGTAATGGTACACACATACAAACAACGAAGGCGAAAAATGTTTAGTTGTGAGACGAAAAGTATCCCTAAAATTGTACGGCTAATTTTCGTGTCACAACGGAATAGTTTCATACACAATTTAATTGCGTGAGTTATCATGCCCAACTTTTTGGACCTTACCCTTATAATGATCTTGGTCAGATAATTTTACCTTACCAGACATGTAAAGTAACACAAAACAGAATAAACCTCTTCTGGGGAAAATACTGGTTCTGGAAGGAAATAATCAAGGAGACCGACACTAAGAAATGTATAAAAATGGGGCGCTGAGAGTTCTCAAACTTTAGTTGGTATAACTGTTGAGTACTACATAATATTTCCACCTAACTGCGAGATAATTCAATTCCAATTTAAATAAAACATCATTCCTTACTTAAAACTATATTTTATTTAAAGTAGAGGAGCCGAATATGAGAAGACCTTCACCGGGCTGTTTATTCGATAGCAAGTTTTTTATATCAAATTTAATATGCTAATGTATGGTGAATAGGTACCCATAGGCTTAACATATTAAATTTGATATAAAATACCTTTTATAGAATCAACAACAGGATCTTAGACCATTATTATTATAGATGCTAAATATGCCTGATCAAGTATAATTAAGTTTTGAATGTAGTGAAACAATACAACTACATTTATATTTTACTAGCTGTCAGCCCGGGTGTATTTTTTTTGGATACAAACCTTATGAAATATACTTTACGACCTATTTTTGTTCGTTTTGGAGGAGTTCGACCACAAACAACGTGACACGAGATTTTTATACATAAGTAGGTACATACATATACTCACGCCTTCGTCCCCAGAAAGGGGTAGGCAGAGCTAGAGCATTACCAACAACTCTAAAAACTTGTTGATTATTCTGTAACCACATTTTGCACAATTAGACTAAGTGGTTGTTTACGGAGACGCGGGGCGTTGGGCGGAGCGATCCGAAAACACAACGTCACTATCGGTATTTTTTAGATCGGTTTATTATAGATATTAGGCCCCACAATAGTTATTAATTTAGTTGACTAAGCAAGTCTGCAACTCGTTGTGGCTAGTATGTTTTTATTTTTTTGAGCGATCCGTACGATATTGCCGCTTAAAATAAAAAATAAAAAAAATGCGCAAGTTTCTAAGTTCATTTGTACTCTCGGGCTATGGAGGTACATTTCTTATTAAGTAGGTACAAATTTGGTACATATTGTGTACTTTAGCTTTATGCTTTAAAATATTACAAAACAGACAGTGGGGTATCCAAGGAGCATGACATTGTTATTAAACACAGAAAGGTTTAACAATAACTTATAATAATGGCGAGAAAATATAACACCACCTCTAGATAGTAAGTATCAGTCATTCATTGTAGTAAATTCGATCGGTCGAGATCTTTCCTGAAAATGATATTTGCAGTGTGAGTATAATCCAATTTTATTATAATTAAAACGTGAACGCAAGAGAAAATCAGAGAAAACCTATACAGGGTGTCCGGGATATAGTGGATAACAGGGCGGGACAGCTCAGCACAGGAGTGTCGAAAAAATCACACGGAAAATGAGATATCTCAACTTTTCAAAACTTTGGGATAGCGGTACCCTGGTTCAACATTTTCAGTGCATGACCACAGTTATTAGAATTTTGGTTTCAAGACACTAATAACGAAATTATAAATAATAAGCGGTCTTTTACATTTTTAAGCCCAAACTAAAGTTTAGGACTCTGAGTTCTTGCGCAAGTTTGACATAGTACGTTGTGAAAAAAATGTAAGAAAACCGGTAGTTTTGCTTACTAATAATAACCCCTTTTTAATAGAGATTCTAAAATGATATCATAATTGAGATTATTGGTCATAACAGATAATTTTATTATTAAGTTGGTCCAACAATGACTGAATTCTAACAAACTATCGAATTTAATAATCACTTTGCTTCCGTTTAAAATGATGAAAGCTGGTTTTAAATGGTCTCAATTGTGATATCATTTTAGAATCTCCATTAAACAAGCAAATTTTTGAGAAAGCAGTACCATAGGTAATGATAAAAAAAAATTACACCGTGCGATGCCAAGCTTGCCGAAAGAAGTCCTAATTTTGATTTGAAAATTTAAAAAAAACT